>JAQPPZ010001493.1:8222500-10820000 GCA_028583015.1 Wollemia nobilis | reverse complement strand
TGTGTTGTGTGCACTGTATGCTGAGTGCACTGTGTGCTGATGATGTAATATAGACGGACCCAGTTTCAATCCCATACCTCGGAGTACAAGATTCTTTTAGACGTGTTGTTTTATTTATAACTCGGAGTACAGTGATAAAATGATTGTTACAAAATACAACTAATAAATTAAAAAACTAATAAATTTATATATATATATATATAATAAAAAAAATGGACATGGAAGCTGGCGTGCTCTTCCCAAGCAGGCTGGTCTGTATTTATATTGAGTAACTCCCTCTTTACAGTTATTTGTACAAATATGAGAGTTTATTTTTTATTTTATTTATTTTTACGGTTTTTTTTAAATTATTTCAAAGAAGCATGCAAAATTATTGTATGAATAGGAGATGATGTATCGTTTTCAAAGGCAGTAGAAACTATCAAAATTATTGTATAAAATTTGTTTTCATGTTTGCCATAGTTTATGCATATACAGACACTTAACGTATGACTGTCTATGTTGGTTGTGGTAAGAGAGGAAATGAGATGGATGAGGTCCTAATGGAATTCCCACAATTGACAAAAACTTTACCCGGTGGACGGGAAGAATTTGTGATAAAACATACAACTCTTGTGGCAAACACATCAAATATGCCAGTGGTAGCCAGAAAAGGCTTCAATTTATACAGGTATTACTCTAACTAAGTACCTCCGTGGTACAATGTTAGTATGATGGCAAAATCCACCTCTTGTTGGATAAAAGTTCTTTGTGAAATATCAGGACATCTGGTTGAAATGCCAACAAATAGTGACTATCCAACCTATCTGGCTGCAAGGTTGGCTTATTTTTATGAAAGGTCGAGTAAAGTCAAATGCTTGGGAAGTCCAAACTACACAGGTAGTGTAACAATAAATGGAGATATTTCTCATTCTCCTCCTAGTGGAGACTTTTCTGATCCAGTAACTGCAAACAACTCTTGGTATTGTTCAGGTGTTTTGATGTCTTGATAAAATTGCTCAACGCAAACTTTTCCCATCTATCAATTGGCTTATTTCATATTCAAAATACACCAAGGCATTAGAATATTTCTATGAGCAATTTAACCTGGATTTTATTTCTATTAGGACCAAAGCTCGTGAAGTTTTGTAGCGAGAGGATGACTTGAATGAAATTGTTCAACTTGTTGGAAAAAATGCTTTAGAAGAAACAGATAAAATTGTTCTCAAGACTTAAAACAAAATAAACAAATAAACTTCTGAAAGAAGACTAATGTGTTGCAAGTACATGTAAAAAGTACCTATAGGGATTTTTCGTTGTCAGAAGAGTTCCCACCTGCGTTAGACGAATTATTTGAGACATGATATAAAGCAAGGTTCGATATGATCCCAAAGTAGAACAAACTATTATTCAGTTGTATGCAACCCTCGGCAATAGATGGTCTGCCATAGCCTCGCAATTGCGGGGGAGAACGGACAACGAGATCAAGAATTTTTGGAACACAAATCTAAAGAAAAAGCTGCTACGGATGGGACTCGACCCCTCAACCCATGTCCCCAGATCGAAAGTCAACAATGCCAACGACTGTCATTGTCATCGAATGACCAGAATTGATTAAATCAAAAGGATGACACACAACAACCCTCATCTCCATAATTGCACCATATCACAATTGGACCAGAGGTGTTGTTTTGCTGATATGATGGATAGATTTTTGCAGATATATCAAAAAAAAAGAAAGATAGCACTCAAATTTATGAGTTTGACTTCTTCCACTCCCAACGTCCGTCATAAATATATCATATAGTGATGGAGAATAATAATGATTTTGATTGCAAATCCATTGTGTGTCGATGCAGGCCCAAAGATTTCGAGCATGCTATTTTGAATCAGTCAATTTAATATTATGATTGTAAAATAGTAATATAAATAATATTATTTATATATACTATAATAATAAGATTATATTATTATTAGTTTATAATAATTATATTACTATTAGTTTATAAGATAATTATTAGATTATTAAATTTATAATTATAATATTACTTATATTATAATATTATTATTAGTTTATGAACCTTGTTAGTCTCACAATGATATTGAGAGGGGAGGGGGTGAATCGGTGTAGCTCTTTACTATTTAAATCTTCAACTCTTAAAGCCAAAACAATGAAAACTTAAAACCAAATAAAGCAAGTATAACAAGAGAGCATCACACAACATAGGATGTACCGAGGTTCACCGATTTGGCTACTCCTCAAAAATGATTGTTTGGACTACCATCCAAATGTAGCCTTTGCAAAACACAACTTTACAATCAATTTACCAGCACCCATTGGAAGGAGCACCAACCCCTAATTTATCTGCACCAACAGAAAGGAGCACCAAACCCTGATTTATCTACACCAACAGAAAGGAGCACCAACCCCTGATTTACCAGCACCAACTGGAAGGAGCACCAACCTCTGATGCCAAGCACCAACTTGGACTTCAATTCTAAAACTAGAAGATTGACATATAAATGCCTTCACTTTTACAAGACCCTGACTGGTCTATTGCTTACTCAACATCGCCCACAATTCACACAACACACACCCTTCTCGCTCGCCTCTCACTCTCCTCTCGCCCTCTTCACAAGATTAAATCCGCGATTCAATTCTCCAAGCAACACTCCTTTTATAACCATCCTTTCTCTTTATAACTCCAGTTGTAACTCTAGTTGTAACTCCTTTTGTATATTTTGAGAAGGCATTTCGTCAAACATGTCATGCAAATAATTGACACCAAGTTCTCCTACCATGACTGTTCGTTTTCTTGGTCATGACTGTTCGTTTTCTCTTTGCATGTTTGTTCGTTTTCTCTTTGCATGACTGTTCGTTTTCTCTTTGCATGTTTGACTGTTTATTTTCTTTTCCCTTGTGCATGCATTTGTTTTCTCCTTCGATGACTATTCGTTTTCTCCTTCATTACTGTTCATTTCTATTTTGAGGCTTTTCTTGAGTCGTGAAAATGCGACGTGTCGCGATATCACGACACTTTTGTTACTCTGCCTGCCTGCCCTTTTCGAGTCGCAAAAATGTGACATATCACGATATCATGACACTTTTGCTTCTCTACCTGCCTTCCATTTTTGAGTCACAAAAATGCGACATGTCGCGATATTGCAACACTTTTGCTTTTCTACCTTCCTGCCCTTTTCAAGTCGCAAAAATGCGACATGTCACAATATCGCGACACTTTTGCTTCTCTGCATTCCTGCCCTTTTCAAGTCACAAAAATGCGACATGTTGCGATATCGCGACACATTTTTTTTCTTTGCCTTTCTCTTCACTTTGGACCACGAAAATGCTACATGTCGTGATATCGCAACACTTTTTCCTCCTTGCATTTTCTCTTCGCTTTGGACCGCAAAAATGCAACATGTCGCGATATCGTGACACTTTTTCTCTCTCTGCTCTTTCTCTTCGCTTTGGACCGCGAAAATGCTACATGTCACGATATTGCGACACTTTTTCCTCCTTGCATTTTCTCTTCACTTTGGACCACGAAAATGCAACATGTCGCGATATTGCGACAATTTTTTCTCTTTGTTTTTTCGGTCGTGAAAATGCAACATGTCGCGATATCGCGACACTTTTTCTCTTTGCTCTTTCGGTCGCGAAAATGCAACATGTCGCGATATCGCGACATTTTTTCTCCTTGCATTTTCTCTTCTCTTTTGGTCGCAAAAATGCAACATGTCGCGATATCGCGACACTTTTTCTCCTTGCATTTTCTCTTCTCTTTTGGCCACAAAAATGCAACATGTCGCGATATCGTGACACATTTTCTTTCATTGCTTTTTCACTTATCTTTTATCTTTAGCATATGGGCCACTTCGGTCTTCTTAGAAAACCTGTAACAACTTCACCCAAACATCAAAAATATCCTCATAAGCATTTAACTTCATTGTACATACTCTGAATAACCTCTGAACTCCTATCCATTGCATCAACCGATTTATTTGACTGTGTTGACAATAATGACAATACTGTCACTATACCTTGCTCAACAATCTCCCCCTTTGGAATTGTTGGCAACACACGTGCAATTTCCTGTAACTCTTCTCCCCCTTTGACAACAATATCAAAGGGTCTTCGTAGAACTCCCCCCGAGTCCATGCACAACATTCTCAGGCAAAAATTATTACACTTAGAAAAAATCAGAAATATGAGCAAAAAGATAAACAAATACACAAATGCTCCCCCTGAGAATTTGGTCCCGATAGCTAGTCAATTCTTGGGAAGCGTGACCACTCCCAATTTATTGCGAAGGTACTCAAAGACTTCTTTGGGCAATGGTTTTGTGAAGATATCCGCTACTTGCTCTGTTGTTAGAACAAAATCCAACTTAACCTCACCTTCCGCAACTTTCTCCTTCAAAAAGTGATATCGGATAGCAATATTTTTTGTGCGAGAATGCATAACCAGATTCTTTGAGATGTTAATGGCACTAGTATTATCACACTTAACTGAAATTGGCTCACTGAAGTTAATACCAAGATCTTTCTCGCTCAACCATTGAATAATATTGGAATGGATGAGGGTCACCTTAGATGGTGATAAGATGATTTTTAAATCATACTTCAAATATTGGTGAAAAGTAGAAGGAACAACCCTCATTGCATGGATCCAATAGCATCCGAGAAGAAGATTAAAAGATGTTGGGCAAGATACCACATAAAATAAAGTGTCTAAGATCTTGGGTCCTACCTTAAGGGGAAGGGATAAAATATTGTAGGCCTCTTGGGGCTCGTTGTTGATATTATGACATTAGATTTGATTAAATATTCCTTCTTTAGTCCAAAATTTTAAAAATAATTATAAGTGCATATATTGAGGGAGGAACCATTGTCCACCAATATCCTTTTGATAAACTTTTCCCTAGTATATCTAGTGATGTAAAGGCGAGAATCCCCTTGTAAATTCAAGGAAGGAATATTATTATAATAAAAAAATATGTGATTTATCCCAACAGCACCTACAACATTGGCTAGGTTACAAGGGGGAAGATCTGACCAGATACATTGTTGGCTTAGAAGCTTCGATAAGGCTTCCCTATGAATAAGATAAGTCTATAAAAGTTCTAAGAGGGATATCTTGGTAGGTGTGTTACTTAATTATTGTTGGAGGTTGAAGGAGACTTTTGGTTGTGGTTTTAACACTAAGGTTGGATTTTCTACACTTGTGCTTCTTTTTTGGGTGCTCTTAAGAACAAAGGGTGGCCTAGAGGGTTGATTGGATGTATAACTTTTATCTTGCCGAGATTGTTGAATCAATTGAGCTTGAGATTGTTGCCTTGTAGTAGCTACTATCATACCCACCATATTGTTGGAGGAGGGTGGCACATTATGATATGATACTTGATTAGTTGTCTGTTTCCTGTGATTGGGTATGGGATTTTGGAAAATTCCCATATCTTGATTAGTTGTGGGTGTTGATTTAGTAGGAGGTTGATTAGTTGGAGGTTTGTGGTTAGGATCCGGTTGGGAATCATCCATAACAAGGTGAAATTTATCTATTAGATCCTAAAATATTTGTTTCAACCTCTTACATAAACCTATCATGTGCCCCTCCACTCTATGATACTCATAATGCTTATCAAGCTTATACCAAACTACCATGGTATCTAGTTGTCTTATGTGAGGCATTTCAATTATCTTAGCTTCCAAAAGCTACTTAAGGATCAACAAAATGGGTTGGTTGAGTCTTGTGAAGTTTCTTGGTGGGGATTTTTGGGGTTTGCTAAGTACCAAATTCTGCAAGGTACTAGAAGGTTTGAAATTGTTGGTTTTTTTGTTATCTATTACCCCATCACCAATTACATGCTTGTTATTATATTGGGTTTTCAAGGTCCTTTACTTTTCCTTGGTTTAATTTGTCCTCTTTGAATAAGAGCCTTCTCTACTCTTCTTGCAAAATCTATTGCTTATTCAAAAGAGGTAATTGTTATTGTTTCCAACTCATATGAGATCTACTCTTGTAAGTTACCAATAAAGATCTCTAACATGTATCAAGGAGGTAAGGTGTATCTTAAATTTCCAACTAAACTTCTCCATTGAGACAATAATTTTGAGAAACTCTCATATTTACCTTGTTTAGAAGGTATAACTCTTGGATAGTTACTCCTTTCTCCACATAAGCTCCAAATTGCTGGACAAATAACTTGGTTGTTTCCTCAAAATTTCTCAAATAATGATAGGCTAGTTGATAATACCATTCTAATTCCATACCACAAAGGATTTTAGAAAATGTCTTTAGCAACAACATATCATCATATATGATATCATGACATGTTGTTCTAAAAATCCTTAAATGTTATATTGGGCCCTTTGTGTCCTTATAAATGGGCAAGATCAACATTGAAAAATTCTTAGGATAGGCCTTAGAGGCTACTATAGGATCTAGGGGATGATTGCATATTTCCTTATAGTTATAAGTTAAACTTGGAGCTTGAAGTGTATCCATTCTTAATGCCAATTGTTTCACTATAGTTGTCAAACTTTGCATGTCTAGATTGTTGTTGTGCAATACCCCTAGATTCCTTAAGGGTGGGTTATAGGTAGGTTATTGAAAGAGAACTTGGTTAATTTTGGAGGCATTAACATTATTATGATACATGTTATGGAATGGAATATTTTATGTAGAATCTTGTTGTGGGATAAAATTTGCATTTGATGAAACAAAAGAAGGAATATTTAGAGGAATAGAATGATATGAAAATTGAAAATTATTCTGGAATGCACTACTGGTTGGGGGAGGTTGCGAAATTCCACCAATGTTGGTGGTTTTTGTAGTAGCATATATGTGTTTATGAAATGGATTAACATTATGAGAGAATTCAAACAAAGGATTGATGTGAACATTTTTATGAGATGTCCCAACTTCTTCAAAGTGAGTGTCTCTATCCAAGGCTTCAGTTAGGAATTGCTTGTTTTGCCTAAATAAATCTAATAAATGATTATATGATTTAAATATGAGTTGCCCTTTAGACCCCTCAATAGGATTAGAGTCATCACCAATATCTATGTCATATTATTCCTTTGGATTGGAATTCTCCCTATCAACCAGATCATCCACATGACATAGAGGTTTATCTTTTGGTTCTATCATATTTACCTTACTCCTAAAGTTTGGAGCCATATGATTAAGAGAAAGAGAGAAAGGAGAAATAGAGGCAAAAAATGCAAAGGACACAAAAGGGATTTTTTATTAAGTGTTTTTATGTTTTTCTAACACTATGCAAACAAATTTAATGGTCTTATTTATAATTTAAAACCCAAAACAAAAGGCAAAGGATTCCTAGATGGCCACTAAGGGTGTATTTCATGTTAGGTTTACCAAATATGTAGAGGAGTAAAATAACCCATCATGGATGATTCTCGATGGATTTTTTGGGAGCTGAGGTAACTATATGGTATGTCTCAACAGTCGAGAGCTTGGGGGATCAAAGGGTTCACCAAGAGTGGTTTAAGGACTCACTCCAAGTATAGGATGAAATTTTTTATGTGTTTATTAAGAAAGCACCTAATTTTGGTCTTGACTATCCCTAAAATTGTGAAAAACAAACCTTAATTTTTTTTATTTTGTCTTAACCTTTCAACTATAGAAATATATGGGAGACACAAATATACATCAAAAAACCTAAAATAAATATTAGAACAATAGATCCAATGATTTATCCTATCCAAATTCATACTCTAGAATCCACGATCACGAATTTGGTAAAACCTAAAAATCAAAAATAGAAACTTGGAAAAATCGATCAGTTTTTGGGGGCCTTCTTAGGCCATTATGTGACTGAGCTTGGAGGCACAACAATAAACCCCCCTTGGTCATTTTAGTTGACCATTCAAAAATAAAAATTATTTTTGATCTTTGGGAATAAGTAAAACAAAGCATAGAACAAAGTGTAGATAGAATGCATGTAATGGAAAACATGCATGCAAGAGATAACCTAGGATTTTGAGAATATAGTTATTCCCCCAAGATATTACGATTGAATTCATACCCTATAATTGGTGAGAATGAATTTGGAAATGAAGAATAATATGGCAAAACCAATGGTTTCACTGAATTTGCATCCTGTAAAGGCAAGACACTAATTCGTAGAAGGATGCTTAAAAACTAATCTATGAATGCAAAATATAATGAAAAACTAAGAATTAATGATCTAAAGAGCTAAAAATACATAGAAAGAACCTGATAAGCATGTGGAAGACCTTTCCTCTCTCTATATAATACAAATTATATACATAATCTATCATCAAGGCTTCTCCAGTTGCTCACCCAAAAGTAGTCAATCACAAGAAGCATAAAAGCAAAACAATGATATTGCATTCCAAAAGCACTTTTGATAGACCAAGTCACTTGTCATATCAGTATCTAAAAAAAGGGAGTCTAATATTTATATTTATAGGAGGTTTAGAGGGGTTTATGTGGGAAAGAAAAAAATAACCTTGACCAAGAGCTAACATCATAGAGGTTAACCAAAAACTTGGGCTTTTTAAGAGAAAAAATCCAAATTTATCGAATTTGCATCTTGTCTTGGATGACCACAAATTTTACAAGGTTAGTAAAAAAAGTAAAGAAAAGGAGGAAAAAGAAGCTCAATATTGCACTTAGAAACTTTGAGTGACTTCTTAGGGATCTAAGAGAAAAATGACTCATTTTGATGGGTCAATTTCAGTATTAGGCTAGTATTTTTAGGTGCATCCATTTGTTGAAATTTTGGTCATAAATTGTAATCAGACTATTTAGAAAGTGCCAAATGCTTTTTCTAGGAGGGATTATTGAGAAATTTTGTGGGGCTTATTTATTAAATGATTCAATAATGGAGGAAGAATACAATTCCTTGATAAGGAATCATACATGGGACTTGATCCCCCTTCCTAAGGGAAGGAAACTAGTTCAATGCAAGTGGATCTATTGAACACAATATGTTGTTGATGGAATTGTTGATAAGTTCAAAGAATGAATTGTGGTAAAAGGCATAGAATACACTGACACCTTTACCTAGCACCTAGGAGTAGGTTCTTGAGTTGTAGTATTATCCTACATTGGAGAAGATAATAAATATTTTACTCTTTTACAAGGAATTTGTATTCCTATGGGTTTTCTCCTTTTTCCCAATTATGAGAGATCATTTTGTACATGGGTACCTAATATGGCTACATATTTTCTAGGATCCATCTATCCCTATCCACCTAAGTTCTGCTTATGGGGGGTGTTAATGCATTTTATTATTTTATGCATTAATTGTCTTAGCACTTAGAATAAGCTTTCTTAGGTAGGTGTTGACTTATTTGTCTCTCATAGATGCTATGTGTCATGATATTTCACATTGTGTTGACTTATTCATCTCTCACATACATGTATCATGATATCTCACATTGTGTTGAATGTTTTCATCCCTCACACACATGTGGCATGATCTCTCACATTGTGTTGAATGTTTTCATCCCTCACACACATGTGGCATGATCTCTCACATTGTGTTGAATGTTTTCATCCCTCACACACATGTGGCATGATCTCTCACATTGTGTTGACTTATTTCTCAGTCACACACGTGTCATGATCTCTCATATTGTGTTGACTTATTTGTCCCTCACATATATGTCATGATCTCTTACATTGTGTTGAATTATTTATCCCTCATAGATGTGTCATGATCTCTCACATTGCATTGACTTATTTTTCTATTAAACATGTGCGTCACAATCTCATTATTATATCAACTTTTTTATCACTCATTGATGCATTATTTCACATTGTTGAGAAGATTCCTTAAGTATTTCCTATATTCCCATATCATGCTTACACTTAAGTAAGTGATAAGATGGAAAATGGAAGAATGTATGTAGTTTTCAGTTGTAATTTTATATATTTGTGTTTGCCTTCTTAACTAGAATAAACTTATCATTTTGCTTAAGTAACTTTCTTCTTTCATCTAGATCTTGGATCTCGTATCTGTGTCAATACATACATGAATATCAATGGTATTAGACCTTGAGGTAAAGAAGGATCTTGTTTAACTCTAGTTGAGTCATCGTAGGCTTCAAGAATTACTTATTTTTAAATATCATTCAAATTTCTACAGTCAGTTTTTTTGTAGAAATATTGTTTTGTATAATTGGAGGTAGCCTATGTTGTAAACCCGCATGCATCCAAGCATTGCATACTTGGAAATTTCTCAATTGTAGACTCCTATGGCAATTTAATACTTAATGGCCATTTTTGTTGCCCTTCTCTTATAGATTTATAGACTCCCATGACCATCCCAGACCTACAATAATCTCAAATCTTACAACAATGTTTACCACCCTACTCTATAGAGCTACATACTCCCACGACCATCCCAGAATCACGTCCATTTAGATATTGCAACCATTTTTTTTTCCTTGCCCCTATAGAGCTATAAAATTTCATAGCCATCCTAGACTCATGACCATATCTCAAAACCATTTTTATTACCCTACCCCTATAGAGTTATAGACTCATAAGGCTATTCCAGACCTATGACCATCCTAGATTTTATGACAAATTTTTACTGTCCTATCCCTATAGAGTTATAGAATCTTGTGTCCATCCCAGATCTGTGGCCATCCCAGACCCACAACCATATTAAATCTTGTGGTCCTTTTTGTTGCCCTATCCTTGCAAAGTTTTAAAATTCCACGACCATCCTTGACCTACAACCATCTCATATTTGGTAGCCATTTTTTTGGTACCGCCCTAATAGAGCTACAAACTCTCACAACCATCCCAAACCTATAGCCATCTCAAATTAAGTAAAAAAAAACATATTTTTGTACTATTTTTAATAATAACTATGATTATGTTTGAAATTTTCTTATTGCAGTTATTTTATCAGGCCAATATATTTAGGTACATCCATTTATTAAAAATTTGGTCATAAATTGTAATCGCATTATTATAAAGTATCAAATATTTTTGTTGGGGGAGTTTCTTTATTAATAAATTTTGGGAGGTTTTTTTATTAAGTGATTTAGCAATGGATAAAAAATACAATTCCTTGATAAGGAATCATACATGGGACTTGATTCCCCTTCCTAAGGGAAGGAAACTAGTTCGATGCAAGTGGATCTATTGAACAAAATATGTTGTTGATGAAATCGTTGATAAGTTCAAAGTATGACTTGTGTAAAAAGGCATCGACTACACTAGCATCTTTACCTGGAATTTAAGAGCAGATTATTTATTTGTAGTATTGTCCTACATTGAAGCAGATCATAGATATTTTTCTCTTTTGGGAGGGATTTTTGTTCCTATGATTTTTCTCACTTATGAGATATTATTTTGTACATGGGTACCTAATATGAATGCATATTTATCGAGACCCATCTACCTCTCCCCACCTAATATATGCTTATGAGGGGGTATTAGTGCATTTTATTATTTTATGCATTAATTATCCTAGCACTTAGGATAAGCTTGCTTAGGTAGGTGTTGACTTATTTGTCTCTCATAGATGCCATGTGTCATGATCTCTCACATTATGTTGACTTCTTTGTCCCTCACACACATGTGTCATGATCTCGTGCATTATGTTGACTTCTTTGTCTCTCACACACATTTATCATGATCGGTCACATTGTATTGAATTATTCATCCCTCACACACATGTGCCATGATATTTTACATTATGTTGACTTATTCATCTCTCAAACATGTGTCACAATATCATTCATTATGTTGAATTTTTTATCACTCATATTGTTGAGAAGATTTCTTTTTGGGTATTTTCCATATACCCATATCATGCTTACACTTAAGGAGATAGTAATATGGAAGAATGTATATAGTTTTCAATTGTTATTCTATACATTTATATTTGCCTTCTTAACTAGAATAAATTTATTATTTTAATTATGTAACTTGCTTTATTCACTTAGATCTTAGGTCTTGTATCTTTGTTTGAATCCATAGGGGAATCTCACACCTTTAAACTTTATCACTTTGCTTAGCTAAATAATTTGGGTAAAATAATTTATTTACCTTGGGAAATATATTATTGACACTTCTAAACAACAAAACTCTAATTGTGTTTTTATCCCTAACACCTGCTCTCACCAATAATTTTTTCTTAGGTGTTTACACTATTTTCACAAAATAACATTTCTCTTTCTTTCTCTTGAACTCTTTCCACCTTGCTATCATCATCAAGATGTTTCCAACATCCAAATTATATTTCTTTTGTCTAATTATGAGTATTTGGTTAAAGTTTGCAACTTCTTCTATAGCTCGGGCTTTGTTACCATCTATGGCTCATGCTTGTTTAATATTTGAAACTTTATTTTATTCTTTCCTTTGGTTTTTCATACTATGGATGATTTAATAGCTCACTACTTCCAAATGATTTTCCAAATACTCTTCAACTCATAATTTTTACTCAAAATATTTCTCCTTCACCAAGCACTTTCACTTTCTATCAAGCATTCTTCACATATGTTTCCTCTCCTCTCCAGATATTATCCCAAATGCTCTACAATTTCCTCCAAAAATCTAGATCCTTTCAAGACTCATGGATCACGGATCTAACTTCTACTATAACAATCCATGCCTTCTCTCTCCTCTTTACACCTTCACTTTATTTTACTTTAGCCTTTACTTTATTCTCTTCTCTACTACTACCATTGTTCTCTTCATCTCTCCTTTCACCATTAGCTTTCACTCTTCTTAGTGTGGGATTCTATCCAAATATTCTCTTTCCCACAAAATTCTTAACATGGCTCTGATACCATTGTTAGAAATGCAACCCTATTCTCACAATATCTAATAGTATACTACTTCAATCCTCTTCTCATAGAATCTAACAATATACAATATTCATACTATTACATATGTCCAATAATAAATTTACTGAATAATATTATTGATGAATATTTCAAAACAAGAAAATAAATACAATGTAATCTTGTTCTCTGTTATACAGTTACAATGCTTTATCTTTAATATATACACATTTGATACAAGACTCTTCACATTCATACCTCCTAATTTCACTAATTCTTCATATCCTCAAACAAATAGGAGATCTAAATATTTATATTTCTCATAGGAGAAATATTTTTTATTGACTCCACATAATAACAATCTTGTAATGATGACACACATATTAAACTAGCTTAGATATATAATATATATATATATATCTATAAAAGTCAAGAGTTATCAATCTCGAGGCGCCTATCTATCACACCCCCAAGAAATGAGATAGGCTCTATTTTAGTTTAAATAGTTTAAATATTTTAAATCCACCGTAACCCTTAATGTCGCTGCCTAATTTTCTTAATGTCGGATTTTCTAATAAAATATTAATGTTGTTTATGATGTGGATGACCTTCCTGGCTGCCATTGTAGGATGTTTATCGGTGTAAAGATAAACATTTACATAACTCCACACTTACATGACACCTATTATAGACATAAATATTTATACAACTTAAACTAAAATATTTACATGGTACTTACATTATTCTTGGAAAGTACCATGTAAGTTTGGATCTGACAGTTCTTAAATATAAGATGATTCACTTTGAAGCAAGAGGGATAACTGCTACACTACATGCATAACTAAGAGAAATGGGGAGAGAAGTACGTGTTGACTAATGCTTAGGCATTGATATTTACTAAATCAAGAAAATAAGTTCCAGTGTTGATCCTTGAACTTGACACCTCCCTTATATAATCCAATTGCCCAACCACTATGTCACATAGTGGGTTGAGACTCATAACACCTTCCTTCCACTTCATACATATGTCATCCATCTTCTAAAATAAATAACTTATAAAACTTAAGATTTGGGATTCAAATTACTAACCTTTGTACAATAACTAAGCTATCTAACCATTGTGCTATACTACCAAAAGAGATGAAATAAGAGAGGAATTTCTTCTAAATTGCTTTTTAGGATATTTGTAAGATAAAATCCATTGTCGAGAATTTATTCAAAGATATTGTCCATGGAATAGAAGGATCAAACCACTATGCTACCACATTTCATTAGGAGTAGTGCTACAATATTCATTTTTTAGCAGTTATGCTTCATATAATTTCAAAGAAAATAAGTTCTAATGGCTTGACCCCATGACATCGTCCCACACAAGAATTTCCTCTACCAATATGCCATTCCCTTATGGTAAGTGAAGGAGAAATATTTCCCAAAGAACAACTGATGTGATAGTAGCAAACAAAAATATTTACTAGGATTCAAGCAACCCACCTTCCATCTCTAAGGTGCATGCCCTAACCACCATGTTTTCCATACTAGCATACCACTTGTATGTCATATATAGACATGTGATGATAGGTTGCATAGAAATAAAAGTGCATAAATGACACAAAAAAATAAATGGCAAAAATTTTAAGATTGTAAAATTTTAAATTTAAAAGAAAGAAACCATATATAACTTGAAATTATCAATGAAAGGATTTTCCATATATTGGTTAATGATGCTATTTTGAATCTTATGATGATACCATGTTTTATTTGTAATTGAAGAACACAGGCTTATACTGAGAGGGGGTGAATAGTATAAGACCAACTTTTACTTTTCTTTCCCAAACAATATTATCCAATATTATCAATGGCAATATCAATAGCAATAATCAAAGCAATGCACAAATCATCACACACAAGAGAGACACAAATTTAACGTGGTTCACCCAATGTGGGCTACTCCACGGAGAAAATATTTCTTCTAAATTTTCTCAACAAATATCTTGGGAATCAATTCCCTATTACAATGTTTATGGACCTCTGTCCAAAGGAGACACCAATCCCCTATGCTCTGATTTGTGGATCTCTCTCCACAGGAGAACTCTATCCCCTTTTCTCTGGTTCATGGAACTTGATCCAGGAGAACTCTATCTCCTCAACTAGTTCATGGATCTCTCTCCATAGAAGAACTCTATCTCCCCAACTAGTTCATGGATCTCACTCCATAGGAGAACTCTTTCCCTTTGCTCTGGTTCATGGATCTCTCTCCATAGGAGAACTCTTTCCCTTGCTCTAGTTTATGGATCTCTTGATCTTTCTGTTCATGAACTCTATCCTCTACTCTAGTGATGATCTTCTAGAAGACTTCTGCCCCCACTACTTTGGCTTGTGGATCTCTCTCCATTGGAGACCTCTATCCCCATTACATTGGTTGATGGATCTCTATCCATTGGAGACTATTGTCCTCTTTACTCTATCACCTCCAAACCTACTCTCAACTCTATCTCAAATCTACACCAAACTCTATCCCAAGTCTAGCATAAATATTCTTTAACTCTACTTACAAATCTAATCTTAATTCTATCTCAAATCTACCCCAAGCCTTAACACAAAGCTTGAACAAATCATCAATCAAACTGCTCTCAACTCTACTCAAATCTATCCTCAAGCCTTAACACAAAGCTTGAACAAATCATCAATCAAACCTGCTATCAACTTTGCTCAAATCTATCTTCAAGTCTTCTCAAATACTTGCTCAAATCTACCTTCAAGTCTTCTCAAAAACTTGCTCAAATCTATCCTCAAGCCTTCTCAAAGACTTGCTCAAATCTGCCTTCAAGTCTTCTCAAAGACTTACTCAAATCTATCCTCAAGCCTTCTCAAAGACTTGCTCAAATATCCTTCAAGCCTTCTCAAAAGACTTGCTCAAATCTACCTCAAGCCTTCTCAAAGACTTGCTCAAATCTATCCTCAAGCCACTCACAAAACTTGCTCAAATATTTCCATAACTTGCATACAAACACAACTTAAATATTTTTCAAAAATCTTTCTTCACACAAATAAATTCTACTTAGAATTCATTTAACCTCTGGAACATATAGAGAATGATATGCTCTATCAAAAACTCAATATGTTCTACTCAATCATTAAGTCTATCACTTTCACATGTCTCACATTTATTGCTCTTTTAAAGATAGATCTAGTCTAGCACATGACACCTATCTTCCTGATGTACACACTTGCTTTCACAAATCTGATTTCTAATGTTTGCACATTCACTTTCAATATCACTCAAAACCAATGCTCAAAAGCTTCACACACTCATTCAACCAATGAAGCACAATTTTCTCACAAACCCTAAACAAGTGTTTTCAAACTTCTTCCAACAAAGAGCACAATGTAGGTCTCAAACCCTAACTCAAATATTTTCAACAATGCTTATCAAACAATCCTTTTCACTCCACCTTATGTTCAAAAATATTCACTTCAACAAAACACTTTAAATAAGGAAATATGTGCCCATACCTCTTAGCTTGCTCTTATGGAGATATGTCTTCAAAAATCTGTCTCACACACAATATCTTTTGCAACTATAAAAGTTAGCACAACACCTTTTCATATATTGGGAAACCTCTCTCAACAAATGTGCACAATTAAATTTCAAACCAACTCTCTTGGTTTCTCAAACTAGAGCATTAAATCATAAAACCAAGCCCTTCAAAATGAAGCAAAATACAAACAATAAAAATACTTCATACACCTTTTAACTCCCTCTTAATTTTAAAAACATTCATAAAAGAATTATCAAAAATCCTTATTACTCCACAAAATCACTTTTCAAAAAAGATATTTCATAATATTTTTCTCCAAAATAAATTGCAAGAAATAATTAAAAAATTATTTCCCCTTATACCTCCCTAAGTCAATAACACTCAAATAATCAAATACACCACATGCACCTAACCCTCAACCTTAGGCAATTAAAAATTTAATTAATGCTTACCAAAAATTGTCATGGGAGATTTGAACATAGCACCTACCGCTTGCTAGCATGCTAGCACCCTTTGGATCATCGCTAGGCCAACCGCCCACACAAGGATGAAAAAGCATGACATGCAATTTGACCTCCGCTCAAATTCCTTGCCAATAAAAATAATGAACAAAATGTCATCACCCGGATTCGAACTTAGAACCTATCATTTGCCTCGCGTCTTAACACTGCCCAGTATGCTACTAGGCCAACCGCCTGGTTGGTGATAAGATTCCATGATCTTATCCTTATACCTATCCAAAGTCCTTTCTTCTTTTTAAAAAAAAATTTATCTTCTTCTACTCACGATTGCGCATGCCAAAAATTCATATTAATCACTTGAAATTGTGCATCGAACCACACACTTAGGACACCAAACATTACCATATAAATATGGATTTACCACCATGCTAAGGACGTCGATGGTGCTTAAGAATTTAAAAATTATTTTTCAAATTTGGTGCCAAACCCACTTAGGGTTATAAAATATTATAATATAAATATTATAATTATTTTATAATTGAACCTTAGGCTTAACTTTATAACTTTAATATTATAATATTAAATATTATAATATTATTTCCTTTTGAGCCTAGACATTTTCTTCCTTTGGGATTTTTAGACAACCTTTTAACCAACCATGTGGAGCTTTGTACCAAATATCTTGGGCTTAAAATATAAATATTTTAACCCTCTTTTTATCAATTCCCTTGCATTGAGATGAACTTTGCTTGCATCTAACACTTGACATCAATGACAACATAATTACTCAAAATTTCCAACAATCTCCCCCTTTGTCATTGATGGCAACCCTTTTCTAAAAATTCCTTTTCCAAACCATTTGATTCCAAATCTGCTCCCCTGAGAAACTGCTCCCCTATTGAATGCTCTCCCCCTTACTCAAATATCTCCCCCTTTGACATCAATGGCAAAGGGACTCCTTTGGGGCTAAATATAAGACTCTTAGCTCAGCCCCCTCCCCACCTCCTCTCCTTGAGGTGATTAATTTTGGGGTGGGAGTAAAACTACTCCCAGCATACAATGCTCTTTTTCTTTGTCAACCTTCTTTCTCAACATACCCTTTTGATCCTTTTGAGTGTCCCTGTTCTTGCTTATCTCTAGAAGCTCTGGAAACTCTATTCTGCACCACTTGGCCTTATGCCCTAGATTATTGCACTTGTAACACTTAATGTTGTAGTTCTTAGAAGGTGCAAATATCTTGAAGTTCCTCCTGGTGAAGCCATACTCATTTCTATCATGAACCCTGCAGTGGATTGCTTTATGACCAAATCGATTACAAGAGTAGCAATACCCTTGAAAGAAATGTCCATATTTGAAGTTCCTCTTAGTAAAACCATATTCCTTCTTTTCATGAACCCTACAATGCATAGCCTTGTGACCAAACTGATTACATGAAAAACAATATCCTTTGAAGAAATCTTGTCTTGAACCCATTGGTCTCTTAGTCCTTTCTTCTTTGTGATGATCCATGTTCCTTGTTTGTGCATTGTTTCCTTTCTTAGTGAAGCTTCTATTCTTCAACTTATCCTCATAAGTCTCAATTTCTCCTTCACTCTCTTCCTCTGAAAACTTCTTCCTCTTTTGAGCTTGAGCTTGACCCTTCTTCTTGTTTCCCTTGTCCTTCTTCAAAACCAAGTCCTATTTTGATAGATGAAGATCTTTGTGCATTGATAATCTTATCCAAAGTCTTTGAACTTTTCCCAAACCTGTGTAGCTTGTCCTTAGAATATTTCACTTCCATCCTTAGTGAAACTACCTCATGTTCTAATATTTCACATTCTAACTCTTTTACCTCTAAATTTTATTTAAATCTCCTTGTCTTAGCTATTGAGTTTGTCATATCTTGTATAAGCTTTTCTTTTTCTTCATCACATTCTTGAACTTGAGCCTTGAATCTTGAATTCTTCTTTCTAACCTTTTTCAATTCTTTAAGAGCAACAATAAGTTCTTCTTCTAGATCTACTGTGCCTTCCTCTTCATTTTTTAAATCTTTTTCTACTTCTTGGTCTTCAAGAGCATCTTCATACTTTTCAAATTTATCTTCAATAGGAGCATTTTCTTCCTCTTCTATTGCCAAAAATAGAATCTCTTCTTCTTCACTATCTGAGGGTCTTTCATCACTATCACTTGAAGCCTTGCTTCCCTTATCAACATAGAAACTCTTCTTGTGCCTTTGAAAGAACTTATTTTCATGCTTGTTTTGACCATACCTATTTTTCTTTTCATACCTAGATTTTCCTCCTTCCTTTTTCTTATGATCCTGTTTCTCTTCACTGCTACTGCTTCCAAATTCTGGATAATTAGATGCATAGTGACCAAAATTTCCATAATTGAAACATTTCACTATTTTCATACCTTTGTGCTTTCTTGAGTCCTTCTTGTTTCTTCTACCATAGTTAGCTTCTTCATCATTGCTTGACTCACCACTTGATTCTGGTTTCTTATCTTTTGTCTTCTTTGATGCTTTGAAAGCTACCTCTTTCTTGGAGTTGGGATCCTTTACTATTCTCATCTCATAAGTTATGATAATTCCATGTAACTCATCCATAGTCAACTGATCAATATCTTTCATCTCTTCTATAGCTGAAACTTTTCCATCATACCTTGTAGGAAGTGACCTTAAAACTTTCTGAGCAACATTGGATTCTTCAATTTTAAATCCAAGTCCATGCATGGTATTAAAAATCTCATCCACATGAAGTAAGTATGTAGCAATGTCTTCCTCATCTTCCATCTTCAAATATTCAAACCTTTTCTTGTGGTTTTGTAGTTTTGCCATCTTGACCTTTTTATTTCCCTCATAGGTTTGCTTCAATTTTTCCCATATCTCTTTTGTTGATTTGTAATGCATAACTTTCACAAATTTTGCTTCACGTAATCCACTTAAGATTCCATTCATAGCCTTGGAATTATTCACATGTAAGATCTTACCATATTTATCTGTGGGAGGATTAGTTGTAGGTGTGAACCCATCCTCAACTGATTGCCATATCTCATATCCTTGTGCCATCAAGTAAGTCTTCATTCTTATGCTCCAGAAAGCATAATTGTTCCCATCAAACAATGGTGCCTTATTTTATGAAGATCCATTCTGAGATGCCATCTGTGTTCCTGTAACCTCTTCCTTCAAGTTGTTAGACTCTTTCGAAGGAACCCACTCTGATACCAATTGAAGAACACAGGCTTATACTGAGAGGGGGGTGAACAGTATAAGATCAACTTTTACTTTTCTTTCCCAAACAATATTATCCAATATTATCAATGGCAATATCAATAGTAGTAATCAAAGTAATGCACAAATCATCACACACAAGAGAGACACAAATTTAACATGGTTCACCCAATGTGGGCTACTCCATGGAGAAAATATTTCTTCTAAATTTTCTCAACAAATATCTTGGGAATCAATTCCCTATTACAATGTTTATGGACCTCTATCCAAAGGAGACACCAATCCCCTATGCTCTAATTTGTGGATCTCTCTCCATAGGAGAACTCTATCCCCTTTTCTCTGGTTCGTGGAACTTGATCTAGGAGAACTCTATCTCCTCAACTGGTTTGTGGATCTCTCTCCATAGAAGAACTCTATCTCCCTAGCTGGTTCATGGATCTCACTCCATAGGAGAATTCTATCCCCTTCTGGTTCATGGATCTCTCTCCATAGGAGAACTCTTTCCCCTTGCTCTGGTTTATGGATCTCTCTCCATAGGATAACTCTTTTCCCTTGCTCTGGTTCATGGATATCTCTCCATAGGAGAACTCTATCCCTCTACTCTAGTTGGTGATCTTCTAGAAGACTTCTACCCCCATTACTCTGGCTTGTGGATCTCTCTCCATTGGAGACCTCTATCCCCACTACATTAGCTGATGGATCTCTATCCATTAGAGACTATTGTCCTCTTTACTCTGTCACCTCCAAAACTCTATCTCAAATCTGCACCAAACTTTATCCCAAGTCTAGCACAAATCTGTTTAATTATACTTACAAATTTGCTCTTAATTCTATCTCAAATATGCCCCAAGCCTTAACACAAATCTTGAACAAATCATCAATCAAACCTATTCTCAATTCTACTCAAATCTATCCTTAAGCCTTAACACAAAGCTTGAACAAATCATCAATCAAACCTGCTATCAACTCTACTCAAATATACTTTCAAGTCTTAACAAAATACTTGCTCAAATTTACCTTCAAGTCTTCTCAAAAGACTTGCTCAAATCTACCTTAAGTCTTCTCAAAAGACTTGCTCAAATCTACCTTTAAGTCTTCTCAAAAGACTTGCTCAAATCTTCCTCAAGCCTTCTCAAAAGACTTGCTCAAATCTACCTTCAAGTCTTCTCAAAAGACTTGCTCAAATCTACCTTCAAGCCTTCTCAAAGACTTGCTCAAATCTGCCTCAAACCACTCACAAATTTGCTCAAATATTTCCATAACTTGCATACAAACACAACTTAAATCTTTTTCAAAAATATTTCTTCACACAAATAAATTCTACTTAGAATTCATTTAACCTCTGGAACATATAGAGAATGATATGCTCTATCAAAAACTCAATATGTTCTACTCAATCATTAAGTCTATTGCTTTCACATGTCTCACATTTATTGCTCTTTTAAAGATAGATCTAGTCTAGCATATGACACCTATCTTCCTGATTTACACACTTGCTTTCACAAATCTGATTTCTAATGTTTGCACATTCACTTTCAATATCACTCAAAACCAATGCTCAAAAACTTCACACACTCATTCAACCAATAAAGCACAATTTGCTCACAAACCCTAAACAAGTGTTTTCAAACTTCTTCCAACAAAGAGCACAATGTAGGTTTCAAACCCTAACTCAAATATTTCCAACAATGCTTATCAAACAATCCTTTTCACTCCACCTTATGTTTAGAAACATTCACTCAACAAAACACCTTAAATAAGGAAATATGTGCCCATACCTCTTAGCTTGCTCTTATGGAGATATGTCTTCAAAAATCTATCTCACACACAATATCTTTTGCAACTATAAAAGTTAGCACAACACCTTTTCATATATTGGGAAACCTCTCTCAACAAGTGTGCACAATTAAATTCCAAACCAACTCTCTTGGTTTCTCAAACTAGAGCATTAAATCATAAAACCAAGCCCTTCAAAATGAAGCAAAATACAAGCAATAAAAATACTTCATACACCTTTTAACTCCCTCTTAATTTCAAAAACATTCATCAAAGAATTATCAAAAATCCTTATTACTCCACATATTTTTTTGTTTTTGGTAGATAAGATACTATAGCATTAATACCGGGTTTTACAGGTTGACCCAAAACCTTTTACAAAAATCAGCCCAGGGCTATTGATGAACATGTCCTTACTAAGGATCCTATATATGTAAAATCTACATGCCGCCAAAGCCATTACATCCGGTAAGGCACATAGCCTGTTATCAAAAAGAAACTTCCCATACAACATTTTGGGTATACCCCGAGAAAACACACCTGCATCATAATTACAAAAAATGAAACAGACACGGATCCCTTCCTTGAAACAGTGGAGAAACAAAAAGCTGCAGACACACATAGCAAAGTACTGAAAAAAACTCCCACAAGCTCTGTATTGACAGTTACTCTTAATAATTCTTTGGTAATTGCTTTCTTCCGTATATGACATGCTTTGGGACCACATCCCGTCTTGGCCAATCAGCCTTGGAGAAGTGAACCTGCTGGCTAGATTTATGGCGGTGGCTATCTGGTGGTCCACGTGGCTCTGGTTCGAAGTCTTATATTGTCATTTCTTTCCTGCCCTGTGATTATCAACCAACCTCAAATTACTAAGATGACTAGGAGCCATGTTATCTGACATGTGACTATCCCCATTAGTCTTTGTGGTATTTCCAAGCAACATCCACCAAGACTGACAACTCGGATAATTTTTATTGTGAGTCCATTTCAAAAAAGAGACGGGAATACTCATAGCCTTCGAACTTACAGTGCCTTCCCTATTGGTAAATTTGACTATCATTCTTGGCATTCTTGTTGAATAAGCTCCTCTACTTCGCTCGGGACACCGTGTTCCCATTTGAAAAGTCTGTCACCATCGACACCCAAATTGGCCAGCTTATCAGCAACTTTGTTAGCTTCCCGAAAGACATGTTGGGCTTTTCTGTCCTGTCTTCCCTAGAAAAGGATCCTAGCCTCTTCAACAATTGTTTTAATCCTCCAAGGAGGTGTTTTCCAATTATTGAGGAGATTTATAACATGCATAGAGTCTCCTTCTATGATCAAATTGCCTTCTAAGTCTTGAGTCATTTGAAGGCCTCTCCACATAGCTCTAGCTTCAGCTTCATTGTTCATCCTTGTTCCCAAATATTCAAAAAATGCAAGCATCATATTCCCATTATGATCTCACACAATGCCGCTAATGCCTACTCTGCCAGGATTGTCCTTAGCCGCTCCATCAAAATTAAGCTTAAACCAACCCGTAGGAGGTGGGGACCACTTAACATTGGCTCTAGGGTTGACTACCCTAGGCACAGACTCATCTAACAAGGTTAAGCTTAAATATTGAGCAATCGTGGTCTCCTGCAGATGAGGTTTACGACTATCAAAAGGGATAAGGTTCACATTCTCGTTGGCAAAGGATAGGATCCTGGCAATGATAGTTTGATGATCATGGATAGACTCATTAAAGACTCTATGGTTCCTTTCTAACCACACCTGCCAAAGATAGTGATTGAGACAAATTTTCCACATGTATCTAAGTCTTTGGCTTGAAAAGGGGTAAGGCCACTAGACGAACAAATCAAGTACGATGGCTGGTTTAACCCAAGAAATATTGAAGGCCTAAAAAACCCCACTTAGGACAGTCAAGGAAAAAGGGCACTCAAGGAAAATGTGATAAATGGTCTCCCAATTAGCCCTGCACAGATAACAATGATTAGTGATACAAATACCTTTACACATCATATTATCAATGGTTAGAATTCTTCCTTGGATAACCAGCCATGAAAAGACTGCAATTTTTGGAATTAAATTTTTTATCCAAACTAAGTCCTTTTGGAGGACAAAATCCTCGTCATCAAGCAGAAGCTTGTAAGCTGATTTAATAGTGAACTGCCCATTTTTCGTAGGAGCCCAGGTCACTTGATCTTCCTTGGGTCTCATGGGGATAAATTGTTGCCCAAGAATGTTACAAAGATCATTTGATTCCACTTGAAATCCCTGAATCCTTATTTGTTTCCACTTCATTCTGCCTCTGTCCTCAACCATATAATCGGAGACTTTTCTGCCAATGAGTTCTTCCATGATATCTCTAATTCGGGCTAAGTTAGGATATTGCGTCAGTGGTTCATCCTTAGCCCACCTATCATTCCAACAATTTATCCTCTCACCATTGCCTAAAACCCATCTTAAACCTTTTTTGATGATTTCCTTACAATTGAGAATTGCTTTCCAAAAAGTAGAACCTCTGATTGGAACCGAGTCACTTAGAAATTCCATATTTTGAAGATACTTTCATTTGATGATAGTTGTCCATTCATTTTCTTCACCAAAAATGAGGCGCCACGCCTGCTTAGCTAGTAAAGCTAAATTCATATGAGCAATTCTCCTCAGACCTAAGCCCCCATTTTCCCCGGGTCTCGCACACTTTGGTCCATCCTACAAGGTGTATCCTTTTTTTCTCCTCTCGATCCAGTCCATAAAAATTCTTTTTGGAGTTTCTCAATTTTTTGGAAAACCTTCACAGGGGGCTTTGAAAATGGAGAGGAAATAGATTGGAATGCTCTGAAGAGAGGCCTTAGTGAGGGTCAGCTTTCCTGCTTGAGATAGAAGATGACCTTTCCATCCAACAAGTTTTTTTTGAATTCTTTCAATAACCCTGTCCCACATTGACTCTCTCGGAGAACCAATGAAAAGAGGGAGACCAAGATACGAAGTGGGGAGGTTTGCTATATCACACCCTAAAATTTTTGCAATCCTTCCTTGCCTCTGAATGGGGGTGTTCAAGAAATATAACTTGCTTTTACTGAAATTAACTTTTTGACCAGCAACGTCCTCGTAGAGTTGCAGGATGTATTTAATTCTTTTGGCCTCAACCACCGACGCCTTAGTCAATAGAAGGGTATCATCGACGAATTGTTGGTGAGAAACAACCCTAGTGAGAGATGTTGCCTTGATTCCTGATATTAGCCTTGAACTACAAGCATTTTTTATGGTTCTACCTAAAGCTTCTGCCACAATGATGAATAACATGGGGCTGATAGGGTCCCCCTACCGAATTCCTCTACGACTTTGAAAGTAACCAACAGTTGTTCCATTAACCAGAATCGAGAACCATGCTTTAGAAATGCATTCTTTGATCAAATTAACCCATTGGTGGTGAAAACCAAACTTAAGGAGGACAACAATCAGAAAGTCCCAATTTAGCCTATCAAATGCTTTGTTCATATCAAGCTTGAGGGCAAAAAAGAGACTGTTAGTCTTATGAGCAGAGTGCAGAGCTTCATGAACTATGATAACTCCATCCAAGATTGACCTACCCTGGACAGAGCTTCCCTGGCATGGATCTATGATGCGGGGTAGAACATCTCTCATTCTATTTGCAATGGCTTTAGTTAGGATCTTGTAAGAAACATTGCACAGACTAATTGGCCTGAAGTCAACCATAGATTCAGGGGTTTGCTTCTTAGGAATTAGAGAAATAAAAGTAGAGTTGAGACCTTTTGGGATATGATTGCTTTCTTGGAATTCTCTGACAACAAAAATTACATCCTCACTTATGATGTCCCAAAAATCTTGATAGAAACGAGGGGGAAAGCCATCGGGTCCCGGGGCTTTGTCTGGCTCCATGCTAAACAAGGCTTCCTTAATTTCCTCATTAGAAAAGGGAGCTAGAAGCTTAAGGTTTATATCCTCATTTATTATGCTAGGAATGGATTGCAAGAGAATATCTTTGGCCTCCTCATTGCACTGTGATTCTTGACCAAGGATAGAATTGAAATAAGTTACTTGCCTCCTTTCTAATTTTTGTTAAGTCTTGAGTAATAGAACCATCTGTTTTTTTTTTTTATTTTATCTTGTTATTGCTTCTGTTTCTAAGCGTGGTGACGTGAAAAAACTTGGAATTTGAATCTCCATATTTCAACCAAAGAGCCCTTGATTTTTTCCTCCAATAGATTTCCTCAGAGGCCAAAATGTTATGAAACTCTGCTAGTTTTATCCGTTCCTCCTGCCTAGTAGTTTCATCAGCATCACCATGTTGAATCCTCTGATCAATTATCTTCAAAATTTCAACAACCTATTTTTTATTTTCAAAGAGGTTCCCAAAGACCTCTTTGTTCCAAGTTCGAAGCTTTTCCTTAACAAACTTTAATTTGCCAGCAAGTTTAAAAGTTGCACTACCCCCGACAAGTTGCTGCCACCACTGAATTAAGTTATCTCTGAAAGCTGGAATGTTTGATCCACATAGATTGAAATCTGAAAGGTTTCTTGAAGGACAGAGAGTTAGGGATCTCCAAAAAAATGGGATTATGATCAGAGGTAATTTTAGGAAGGGCTTGCAGGGTAGAATCACCGAACAAAGTTGTAGCCTCCTTTGATAGAAAAAACCTGTCAAGCCTTTCTTGAATGAGATGACACCCTATCCATCGATTGCTCCAGGTATAATTCGCTCCTCTAAGTTTTACATCCATCAACATGTTGGAGTTCACAAAGTCATTGAACTCATCCATGCTCTTGATAGGTGGTCCATTTCCACCCATTTTGTCTGAAGGGTAAAGAGGAGTGTTAAAATCCCCAGCCAGAATCTAGGGGACATTATGGAAGATTTCACTCAGATTGCCTAAGTACTCCCACAGTAGAGCTCTCCCTTGAATTGAAGTTGGGGCATAAATATTTGAAAGGATCCATGACCTGTTGTTGTTTATTTCCTTAAATAAAACACTAAGAACCCTATCATATTTTTGAATAATGGTGCCTTCTACTATCCGGGGATCCCACAAAGTCATAAGGCCTCCAGATGCTCCTCTGGATGATTTGCAAACCATATCCCCTTGATTCCAGATTTTTTTTGCTACTTTTTTTTACTGAATCTCATCAATTTTTGTTTCTTGCAACATGATAATAGTTGGATTCACTTGATTTCTTATTGCACTGACTTCCCTATGTTTGGGCAGGCCATTGAGGCCTCTCACGTTCCATGAGAGGAACTTCATTTAGATTGTTTGGGATTTCTTCCTCTCCCCCTCCCTTGAGGGGGTTTTCCTAATTTGTTGTCTTCAGAACCCGAAATAACCTGTTGAAACAAGGTTCTCTATTTTCCATTGGCAATGTCATTATCAGTTTTAATTTTTTGATGCTCAACATTTGATATTCTCCCTCTTCTTTTTTCACTGCCAAAATCTATAGGAGACTTCACAGTGCTCCTGGTTTGTTTAGGACTAAATTTGGGGGAGGCAATTTGTTGCAGAACCGGACTGCCATATTCCTCAGTCTAAAGAGTTTCACATATCTCCACCCCTACATCCAAATCTTCTCCTTTTTTCCTGTATTCCCCTGGTCTGCGGGACGACCCCTCAGTAGGATTCACTTGGCTCCTAGTGATGATGTTAGGGAGATGAGATTTTTTATTTTCCAATGCCTCAACTTTCTTCCTAAGTTCTTCAGCATTAGGGTTTGGCTTTGGGATGCCCACTGGGCTTGAAGTATTTTCAGCATTGGGGTTTAAGGATCCCGACTTGGATGGGGATTCTAGAGATCGGGCATTAGGGTTTGGCTTTGTGATGCCCATGGGGCTTACAGTAATTTCAACATTAGGGTTTGAGGATCCTGACTTGGATGGGGATTCTAGAGAGTCAAAAAGGTTAGCCTAAAGGTTATGGGCTTCCATGTCTTTCGATAATCCTCCTACTCCCATATTGGATAGAATTGAAAATTTATTTGAAACTAGAGGATTGGAACTTACCTGAGTATTTTGGTTGCCAAAAACCTATTATTTTCCTTTGTCTTGTTGGGACCCTGCACCCTCTCTTTTCTTTTTTGGTAGACATAGTTTGCTTGATTGAAATCGCCTCTACCAGGGAAACTCCTCAAATTTCCTCTATCTAGCATTCCCTGCTTTTGCTTTTCTCTATTCATTGCCAGGTTAGGGCACTGATTGCATAGATGTCCTTGATTTTTGCATTCTACATAGAATGTTGGTCTGTTCTCATATTCTATCGACTATTTTTTATAGTATTCTCCATACTCTAGCTCCACAAACCTTGGCAATTCATTATCCAAATTAGCATTTACGTAGATTCATGCATGAGTCATCCTTGTCCTAGCCAAGGTCACATGGTCAATGGAGATCAGGTCCCCTATAGTTTTGGCTATGCCCTGTAGCCAATATTCATTGAAGAACTGGGTAGGTAGACTTGGGAGATGAACCCAAATAGGGGCAATGTTAATATTTTGCTTTTCAGGGTCGAAATCTTCACCCCATCATCTGAGAAAAAGGCTCCTTTTGCCCAAAAACCAAGGACCTCCTGTTAAAATGTGGTTAGCATCCTCCATATTGTTAAAACGGATAATGAAGAACCCTCGAGTTAGAGCTACCAACTCCAAGCTGCCTATCGGTCACCATTTACCCATCGCCCAAGCCCTGATAGTCTCCATGTCCGGCCTACCTCCCAAAAACTTGCCTACCAAGGAGAATTCTTCCATTGAAAGAAAAGGGCTCATGGAACTTGTCGGGGCTGAAATTTTATTATTTACTGGAACTAGGGGCGGAAGAGAGAGAACCTCCTTTCTTTTTCCTCTAAGAGTCTCAACAAAAGACAACCACTTCTTGGGCCCCACATTGTCCTTCGTATATTTTTTTTCGGGGTCTTTCTGAGGAGGGTCGGGCCCTCGCGTGATGCCCACCTCCAAATGCCGTCGCAACTGACCACCTTCCTCTAGATCCTCGCTTGATCCATGCTCGAGGTTCCCACCCACCCCTTTTGTACCTGCTCTACCTCTACCGCCTTGGCTGAGATTCCTGCCCATAAAATTCAAACCCTCACTCCCACCGCACCCGCTAAACCTCAGCTCACTCATTCCTGATGATGCAATGCTTGGTTTTAAGACATTTTATTTTTTAATATATGGTGATTTTTTTTAAACCATTGAAATTTTCAATGTCCAGTCTACTATGCATTTTCTACAAATTGTTCTCTTCTCCCACTCAAAATGTGAAATAATACATTAGTCCTCAGGAGCGCTCCAAAATAAAGATATGACAACCAATGTTGTAGAGAGGAAGAGCACGATTCACTATCAAAAAATATGCCATCAACTTCAAAAAAATATTCTTTGCAAAAATATTTAAAAAATATCCTCAAGAGAAGATCACTTTTAAGCAAAAAGACATTTTTTAATTTTTTCCTCCAAAAGAAATTGTAAGAAATAATTAAAAATTATTTTCTCTTATACCTCCTAAGTCAGCAGTGCTCAAATAATCAAACACACCACATGCGCCTAACCCTCGACCTTAGGCAATTAAAACTTTAATTAATGCTTACCAAAAAATGTTGTGGGATATTTGAACACAACACCTAGCGCCTGCCAGCGTGCTAGCACCCTTTGTACTGCCGCTAGGCCAACCACCCATACAAGGATGAAAAAACATGACACACAATTTGACCTTTGCTCAAATTCCTTGCCAATAAAAAATAATGAATACAATTTTACCGCTCGAATTCAAACACAAAACCTATCGTTTGCCCTGTGTCTTAACACTTCCAAGTAAACCGCTAGGCCAACCTCCTGGTTGGTGATAAGATTCCATGATCTTATCCACATACCCATCCAAAATCCTTTCTTATTTTTATATAATTCGTCTTCTTCTACTCACGATTGCGCATGCCAAAAATTTGCATTGATCACTTGAAATACACATCGAACCCTTCACCTTAGGACACTAAAAATTACCATATAAATATGGATTTACCACCATGCTAAGTATTTCGGCAGTGCTTAAGAATTTAAAAATTCTTTTTCATAGTTGGTGCCAAACCCACTTAGGGTTATAAAATATTATAATATAAGTATTCTAATTATTTTATAATTTAACCTTAGGCTTAACTTTATAACTTGAATATTATAATATTATTTCCCTAGATATTTTCTTCCTTTGGCAATTTTAGACCAAGGCCTTCAACCTTTTAACCAACCATGTGGAGCTTTGTCCCAAATATCTTGGGCTTAAAATATAAATATTTTAACCCTCTTTTAATTAATTCCATTGCATTGAGATGAACTTTGCTTGCATCTAACTCTTGACATCAATAACAACATAATTACTCAAAATTTCCAACAACAATAGTTTCTAGAAACATTCCAAAACATGCATTTACCACAATCATATGCTAAAACAAAGAAAAGGTGATTAAAATATAGCAATAGTAAAAAAATTCAAGAAACAATGAGAGACAACAATAATAAGTATAGGGTGGGTGTTTGTGGGCACCCTAATATATCATATTTTATTGACACTTATGATACAAGTGGATCCTCATTGAGGGGTATTTATAACAACATCAAATTCTCAATGAGAGGTTAAATTTAGGCCAACATAATTTTAACCTTGAGTTTTACCTTATAATAAAACGATTATATATTACCCTTTTAAGCAAGGTTATCCATAAAGGTGGATTAACCAATACTAATATGAGTGAAATAGAAAAATGACCCATAGGCTTACATGAACATTAGACTTACATAAATTATAAAAGCCCATAGTCTTACATAATCACATGCCCATAGGCTATATTAATGGTGCTCATAAGCACTTATTCACACTTTTGGCCTTGGCCAAAACAAGACCAGGTTACACAAATTTCAATAGATTAAAATTTTAACTTGAATCTCAACATAAGCAACATTAATTCATGGTTCAAAAGACAACACAACTTAAAATAAATATTTATAGAAAAATTCTTGTTGTTCAAGTATAGTTTCTTCAATTGCATTAGATTCCCATGGTCATAATCCACATCCTCTAAACCCTAGAAGAGTGGTGACCATGTCCTTTGATCCAAATCTTAATAAATTCTAATGTTAGGCTTGAGCTCTAGAAATACAAACCATAGTATAACTAGACATATCCCAAAGTTCTATGATGGTACTAGAAAAACCTAAATATTTATGGATAAATTTATTTATTTTTAACAAGATTGGATGATTAGTGAAAAGGACTTATAATAATTGTTTCTCTAGACCACTGGTAGAAAATACCTTGGATTGGTTTACCTCTTTGCCAAGATATTCTATTAACTCCTTTAGAATATTTGTGAAGAAACATAAGTAATATTTTGATGATAATGTCTCCTATAGAGACCATGTCTATGTTTCTTTAATATAAATGAGGTTCCTATGAGACTACAAGAGAATTTATGAGTGAAAAAAAAAACTAAATTCCAATACTAATATTACCTAAATGCATGAAGACATGCCTACTAATATGTTTTTAATGGCTTAAGAGAATCCACCCAAGTAAAGTTCATAAACACAACCCTTGTGGGCTACTTGCCTTATAAACAATCTTAGCATTTCTTAAGGCTCTTGAACATTGAGAGTGCAAAGATAATAAAAAAGTTATCGAGGTGAAAAACCCCAATAAAAGTATTGTAGGGTATGGGGCATGTAATATCACTTTAGAAGATAATTTAGATGAAGTATAAATTGTTGGGATGTTTGTAACTATGTTGATCCAATCTAAAAGTGGCTATAGACCTAAGAAAGTTATGCTTTGGTGGACTCATGAAGATATTTTTAGATGTCCCCACTCCCTAAAATTAGAAATTATCATTATAATTATAATTTTGAACTTGCAAATAATAGGGTCACTCTAAATTTTAGTTTGGGCATGGGGTGTGGAGTTATGATCATAATGATTGTATGGAATTATGAATCTTTTGTTTTAAAAAAATGTTGGGGCCTAACTTTCATGTAGATAAATTCCATTAGAACATAATGAAATAATTTGATGATAGATGCAAGTATTTACAAAATAAGTACAATAACCCTTAAAATTAGAGGTTGGGCATCTATAATACCCCATTCCCAAATCATAATCAATAAGGGGATTTAACCTCAAACCAATTTTTTTTTCTAATCCAAATCTTTCCAATTAAGGCTAAGGGGAGAGTAGTATTGAGATCAAAATAATAAAAAAAGAAGCTATGGGTCTCCCCAAAATTAGAATTAGCAATAGGCTAAACCTAACTCAATTCTACAATCAATTAACCAATAGGTGAATTAGATATATGGTTAATGTAGCGAAGAGAATGAAGAATGCATTTATAGTTAACCTAATGGCTCTAAATTAATTAATTTAATTAAGTTAAAACATGAATTTGGAGCAACAATTTTCTACTATCACTAGGAGTATGTCTTAATATAATCCATTAAGAAAGAAAAATAAAAGAAAAGGTCTCGAACCCTAATTTGAACATTAAGTAACCAAGTAAGAGCAAATAAGAGTCTTATAAATTATCAAACATTATTGACAAAGCCCCGTCTAAGCTTGTTATAAAGTCTTCCAAGGGAACATCTATCTTGCCACTATCACCACTTGAAATGATGATAGCAACACAAACACTCAAAAATGAACTAGACCCTCGCCATCCCAAGGAATATTTTTTAAAGGTGGTCATGAATAAAATTAAGTCACATGATATAATAGAGGTATTTCATACAACCCCTTGTAAGGTTCCATATCTTTACCTATCAAAACATATCCTTATCATAGGCAAAAATTAAGATATTTTCTAGATAAGATGGAGATGCCAAAGCCTAGGGTCCATGATAAGATACCTACCAATCTAGGACAATATAAGATGCAACACATTCAACTAATAGAGAACATATTTGTAGTTATGTACATACTTGCTCTAACTTGGTTCTAAATTTTCCTATAATGAACAAGATTATTGTTGATTTTTTGGCTAGGAATAATAATTCCCTTTAATGAGTATTATGGATAATAAAGACTTGGCTATCTGTATGGTCTTAGTAGATGAAGGGGGTGGTACATTATTATGCCTTTGTATTGGATAAATCATATAAATATTTTCAATAAATATATTTTGTCCATTAGAAATATATTTTATCCTATAATGGACACCCTCAAGATTTTGTAGGTTATAGTTTCCTCCCTATTATTGTAGGTCCAAAAGACGAGGTGAAATTATTAGATTTTGACTTTAAAACCAATTACAATGTGTTTTTAGTTAGACTTTAGACAATTAAAATGAGGGCAATGGCCTCTTTAGCTTGGCAAGTTATGATGTTTATATATAAAAGTAATGGTTTTAACCATATAAAGCAATTTAGATCCTTGGGCCCTTCTCATTCCAAACATGATTATTTCTTTATACCCTGCATTTCATGGAACCTAAAGACTTCCTATATATGAGCATGACCAAGAATTAAGCTCTAAAAGAAAATTGTATCAAAAGCATCCTAAATTTGATTTAAAATGCCATTAAGATAGGTATGAATTAGAGGATTACTAGCCAGGTGGATGTCATTACCCCTCTCCCTAAGAAATAGTTAATAAATTGACACCCTTGTTAAAGCCTTAAAAAGGAGAAGACCCAATGGATTTGTAAAGCGCTTACAACAAATATTCATTGTCATTATTTTTATTGGAAACAACAATTATATTCAATAAAAATAAAAAGGTTACAATAAAAAGGGAGCTGGAAAGATCACAGCTCGGGGCATAAGGCCACCCATACAATCAAAATCAGAACCAACCCCTAAAAGGGTGAATACACAACATAAATAAGCATAGAAAAATAAACTAGAGTAACAAAAAACCTTAAACTATAGAATTGTAACTCTAGGCACTAAGTATACTTATTGCTCTGTAATTTTGTGTATGTCCAATACTGTAAAGCTATTGAAAATCTTGAGTTGAAAGGCTAAAACCCTTTTTTGTGTAGACTGTCTCTATCTTCTTTTCCCTATCGAGGACTACAAGAACGTTGAAACCACATAGAAGGGGAAGGAGCTTTAGATTTTTCTTCCTCCATAGGAATCGCCAATTTTATTTATGATGGCTCTACATACAATGATATATTCTCATTACTACTAAGAGACTCCTACATCCTGTAGTTGTATGAATCAAGAACATAACTGCCTAACTACATAGTGGTCATATGAAGTCACTTAACTGCAGTGATATCTTCTTCTACAAATACCTTTCTCGGGCTCACCTTGTGTTAGTTGGGAAAATGTACTAGAGGACTAGCTGGTTGGATAGACTGTGAAGCAACCTCTATTGCATCCCTTAGGGCATGAATATGTTTAGATTGATGAGCCTCATTGTTGGAAGTTTCAACTAGGGGACCAAATTTTTCCTTTTCATATCCTTTTTTACTAGTTGTGATACATGTGTCGACCTAGACTATGTAACTTTAGAAGCAACCAAATGTAGATTTTTATGCCCTCCTACAATCCTCCAACCATCCTCTTTAGGTTTAGGAGTGGGCGCACTCATTGTAGTGGGGCTATACTTGTCCTTGTTATGCGACATCAAGGGATAATATTTGATCTTGTGTGCTGAGGAATGGCATCAAAAATATGTGTTGGGAAAATTAATTTAGAGGACCCATTGAGAAAGAACAGTGTCACCAACTTGTATGTCAATAGATTCCTTGAGATCTCAAGAAATATCAATCTCTATGCAAACACGTTTTTAAAGTGCATGGAAATATTTGTTCACCTCCACAAAAATGACACCCCCCAAAGTGGTTGCTATACAAATTAGAAAGGACCACAAAGGTAGAGGGAGTCCTATGAATTCCACCCACAAAGGGACTTTGGTAGATCTTTCCTCAAAATTAGAAAAATCATGGGTCCAAGGAGAAACAACAAGTAGAGTGCTTCTCATGTACCAGGGGCCATTTTTATAAATCACCTTAACATGGGTTGTTTTTGCAAAGCGAAAACAAAAACCTTTGTAATGTTTTTAACTATCGTTAGTTTGACTCCATGAGGAGTCCAAGCTGCATTAACCTAGGCCCTAAGGGAATACTCATTCGGGATACGTCCAACAAAATACCTGAAAAGGGTGAGTGATTATAAACTATGACATGTAAAATCAACTTCAGGCATGGAATAATTACATAAACAGAACGAGGGTTATCTTGTGGATCATTCTTAGTACAAACCTACACAATCGGTTGAGAGGAGCCATTATCATATGCATTCCCTTATGCAGCACCAATGCTATGCATTTTTCTACAAAATTTGAAGATCATAATGATACTCAAAACCTCAACATATTCTTCTCGTAACTTCAAAACCCTAGCATCCACCCACTTGCCTCACTGTCATTATTTATCTAAAGGTTTTCTTGATTTTTGGAAAAAAATTAAGAACATATAACCCAAAAAATGAAAAGGAAAAAAAATCTTAGTCAAATTGATGTGGAAGAGAAATAAATTTATTAAGTTTTTCTCTTTCTACAAAAAAGACAACCACATAATCGAATGCTTCTAAACGGAGATCTCTCCAAAGAGAATGAGGCATAAAAAATATATGAAAATGCAGAGATTCTTCTCAATGACACTCAACTAGTTCATTCTCCATATCAGTTCTCTCTACTCTTTTTTATACCATTTGGTTTATAAATTCATGATAGAAATGAATTTGTTAAAATCCATTTTGGGGTGTCAAAGATATTATTTCCTTATGTGATGCACTTGGAATGTTGGAAGACACATCATGACCATAAAAATAGAATGGATGTTGTAGTTTGAAAGCATGGAGAAATTTTTGTTTGAGAAATTACAAAACCTTAAGCATTAAGGGGGATATTGTTGGAGAATATTAATTATTTTTTTTCATTTGCAATGCTTAAGGATTCGATAAGATAAAATAAGAAATATGATAGAATGCCTAAGCAGATGCCACTGTATTTGCCACCAAGGAGAGCATATGACCATCGAATTGAGTTAGCGCTAGGTTCAAGGCCACAAGTGTAGGCTCCATACGGGTTAAGTGGGATAGATATGGTGGAGTTAAAGAAGCAATTGGATGAGTTTTTGGTTGCAGAGTATCTTCGACCATCTAGATCTTTGTATCGGTATCCTATTTTGTTTATGAGAAAGGCATATAGGTTGTTGAGGCTTTGTGTAGATTATAGAGCGTTCAACAAGTAAACTATCAAGAATAGTTACCCACTATCTTTGATTAGAGATTGCTTCGATCACATTTCAGGGGCACAAGTCTTCACAAAGTTGGATTTGAGGTTAGGGTACTATCAGGTCTGAGTTGCTCTAGGGGATGAAGATAAAACTGCCTGTGTATCAATATACGTGAGCTATGAGTTCCTATTGAGCCTTTTGGGTTGTGCAATACACTAGCTATATTTTGCAACTTGATGAATGATGTGTTCAGGCTGTTGTTTGATAAATTAGTGGTAGTCTACTTGGATGACATTGGTGTATTCAAGGAACCTAGAGGAGCACAAAAGACATTTGGAAGAAGTCTTCGAACTATTGAGAGAGCATGATCTTTATGTGAAGAAGGAAAAGTGTTCCTTTGCACAGAAGGATATTGGATTCCTTGGATATGTGGTTGATTTTGGAAAGATAAAGCCAAAAAAAAGGAAATTGAATGCAATTAAGGATTGGGAGCCGTCAAGAGATATCCATGGTTTGAGGTAATTCTTGGGACTCACCAATTTCTACAAGCGCTTTGTGAGTAGATACTCCAAGTTGGCAGCGCCATTGATGGACTTGTTAAAGAAGGATTCAAAGTGGGTTTGGTCGTCGAAGTGTCAGGAGGCATTTGAGCTAGTAAAAGATAAGCTGACGACCTCACCAGTTCTTGCCTTGGCAAACTTCAACAAACCTTTTGAGGTACATGTAGATGTCTTCCATTGGTAGAGTGCTCATACAATATGGGCATCTAGTTACTTTTGAGTCATGAAATTTGAACCAAGAAGAGAGGAGTACCCAGATCATGAGAAGAAGATGATGGAAAAAGTGAATTGCTTATGAGTGTAGCACCACTATTTTTTGGGAGTGCACTTCATGGTCAAGATGGACAATGTTTCCAATACCTTCTTTCTTACTCAAAGCAAGTTGAGTGGAAAGTAGACCAGATGGCAAGACTTCATTACTGAGTTCGACATGGACATAGTGTATACCACAGGCAAAGAGAATCTGGTGGTGGATGTGCTAATAAAGAAGCAAAAATTGGTAGTCTTGGAGGTAACGTTAAAGATTCTGGTTTCTCAGCATGGGGAAAGCCGCATTGAGTTGTCTGAAGAAATGGTGGCTAAGATAAAGGAAGGACTTGAGAGGGATCCTCAAGCGGCTGCCATAGTAAAGACTGTTGAAGATCAGACTCAGAAGGGCAGAGCGAACAGGTTCAGCCTACGGTTTCTTGTGGTTCGCTCGGAGACGGATCTATGTGCCTAAGTGGGGAGGCCTTCGCCGTGACTTCATCAAGGAATGTCATGACAATTTGTGGGTAGGGAACCCTAGATTTATTTGAACCTTGGATTTACTAGAAAGAGGACTATATTATCCAAAAATGAGAGAGGATGTAACATTGTTTGTCCAATCTTGTACCATATGCCAACGGGATAAAGCAGAGAACAAGTTGCCAGGTGGGCTACTTCAACCTCTTCCGGTACCAGTGAGGCCATGGGGAAGCGTGAGCATGGATTTTATCACGGGCTTACCCAAGGCGAAGGACTTTTCATCCATCATGGTGGTGGTGGATCGATTTTCTAAGTATGCAGTGTTCATTGCATGTCCACACCCGTGTCCAGCAAAGGCTGTGGTAGAGTACTTCTTCAAGTATGTGGTGAAGTATTGGGGTGTTCCACTAAGCATTGTGAGCGACAGGGATACAAGGTTCACAAGCAAGTTATGGCAGGAACTGTTTCGTCTTTTGGGGACTAAGTTAATGATGAGTTCAAGGTTTTACCTATAAATATATGGTTAGATGGAGAGGGTCAATGTGATATTGGAGCAGTATGTAAGATAATTTAACATTAGTTTATCCAAACTTGTATGATATGCTAGCAAGATAAATCAGAGAACAATTTGTTAGGTGGGATACTTCAACCTCTGCCAATTCCAGTAAGATCATGGGGAAGTGTGAGTATGTATTTTATCACAGTATTGCCTAAGGTGAAGGAAAATTCATCCATCATGGTGGTGGTGGATCGATTTTCTAAGTATGCAGTGTTCATTGCATGTCCACACCCGTGTCCAGCAGAGGCTGCGGCAGAGTACTTCTTCAAGTATGTGGTGAAGTATTGGGGTGTTCCACTAAGCATTGTGAGCGACAGGGATACAAGGTTCACAAGCAAGTTATGGCAGGAACTGTTTCGTCTTTTGGGGACTAAGTTAATGATGAGTTCAAGGTTTCAACTACAAAAATATAGTCAAATTGAGAGGGTCAATGTTATATTGGAGCAATATTTGAGACACATTGTGCAAAGCAATAAGATGACTTAGTCGGATCTCTTGGACATGGTGCAGTTCTGTTACAATATCCAGAAGAGCAGGTCGAGCAAGTACTCACAATTTAAGTTGGTGACGGGGTAAAAATTATTTTTGGCGCATATGGTACTTATAGGCTACTTTGGAAGTAGTCTGTCGATGGTAGATTATCTAAAGATTTTGCAATATAGGGTGGATATTGTTAGATTGCATTTGTTGAAAGTTGTAGAGCAAATTAAGGATGATGCAAATGTCAGTCGAAGACCTTACGAATTCAAATTTCGTGACAAGGTTATGCTAAGAATGGTACCTGAAGTGTTCAAAGCACCTAAGGGAAAATCTAAGGCCTTGATTCGCCGCTTTGATGGACCATTTGAAGTGGTCGCGAAGGTAGGTCCAGTGGCCTACAAGCTAAAGTTGTACCCACACATGCGAGTGCATCCAATGTTCCATGTGAGATAGTTGAAACCATTCAGAATGGATGAGGTTGAGTCTGAGAGAGATGAATCGAGTTGGCCTCCAACCAGAGTGGTTAATAAGCAAATAAATTTGGTGTAGTTTTTAGATGTTAGAATAGTTTTTTGGGGCAACATAATGCATAGGGAGTTCCTATTGAGTTGGAAATATGCAGGTGATAGCTAGGAACGTGAAGAGACCCTACGAAAATGGAAAAGTAAGATGCAAACCTTCTTGGATAAGAGGGCTACATATCCTCCATGGATATAATAGGATGGAACCTCGTCCTATGGCAGTTGCAGTGGGGTTCATCAATAATGGCACCAAGGGCATTGCCAACTTGAGTGGGGGAGAATATGGGTGACTAATAAATTATTAGTTGCTAAACCATCCACAAGCTCTCTCATTACCTTTCGTTTTGTCTTACAATTTCTCTCAGTCTATGCAACGTTGGAGTCCAATAATTATTCATATTTGAGGAGCATAAAAGATTCGACAAAGACATCAGTAGTGATGTGTGCAACATCTACAAGTTGTGTGTGTAAAAGCTATGAGTTGGATGTCTATGTCAGTATGCACCCAGCATTGAAACACCTATCTCAAAGCAAATCGCATATGTTTTTAAGGTGGACGCAGTATTCAGTAGAATAAGATAAAGTTTTTTTTATTTCTTCCATTTGAGGGTTGAATTATTTAAAAGGGAGATATAAGGAGGTGAATTTTTTTTTTAAAATTGAAAAATTAAAAAAATGGAAAGGGAGAAACAAGGCTAAGTAAATTAATATGTTTTTATTTAAGATTGGAGATACAAGGTATTTTCACATTAAAGGTTGATAAAAAAATTAAAAAAAGAAGGAAATTTATGTTTTTTTTCTTCAATTGTTCTAATTTTTGGGAGGTAAAAGGTTTTCTACCTCAAAGGAAAAATTAAATTAAAGGAGGAAAGAACAAGGAAAAAATGAGAAAAGGCAAGAAACTAAATTTTCTAAAAGCATTTTTTCAAGAAGCTAAATAAGCTAAAAAAGATGTGTCAGACAAAGTATGGAAAGTTATACATTCCATTGTTAAAGAAGTCAAAAAAAGAGAATATTTGGTACTTCAAAAATGCATGCAAGAAATCCTTAATGATGCTAATGAAAATTTTGTCACTATACATACTATTTATGACAAGCAATATATAAGGGGATAATTACTCTTAATGTTTCCAAAATCAAAGCACAAGGAAACAAGCCATTGATGAAAGATGTTGTTTGTGATACTAGTGATTTGAAGCCCATAATGGTGGATAAATGTTGTGACACTAATGATTTGATGATGGATGAATGTTGTGATACTAATGATCTTTGTGAGCAAGAAAAAGATGCAGGTTGTGATCCCTTTCCAAATGAAAGTGACTTGACCATGGTTCGTGATTGTTTAGAGAGAGCCTATGCCATTGTATTTGATGAGGGCATAGACTCAAATGATGATAGACTTAGTGATGCTCAAATTTATGCTGAGTAAAATGATGATGGTTTTGGCTATTTTGAGAAGCATGCTAAGGGAATTGGTTCCAAATTGCTACATAAATTGGCTATAAACAAAAAGACTTGGGAAAACATGAACAAAGCATGAAAGAACCATGTGTACCAATAATAAGACCAAAATATGAAGGTCTTGGGTACACAGGATAGGTGAATATAAATGATTCAAGCATAAAAGTTGTAACAGATAATAGTGATGGCAAATTGATGACAAAAAATAGATGTGACCATTGTGGTCAAATTGGTCATGGGATAGGGAAATGTTGGAATCTCTATTCTTGTAAATTTTGTGGAGGACATATCCATTCAAATATGTTTTATCTACAAAAATAAAGGAAAAATTATAGATTAAAAATAAATTGTGGATGGATTGATATGAATGCTTGGGATAGGCTAAAAGACATGTTGTATGGTTTCTTCAAAAGGAAACCAAGTGTGATCAAAATTTGATAAGATATAGAGATAGTGGCACATAGAGAATGAAGACAATTTTGATGAAGGGGAAATGTTGGAGCAATGAGCAAGACTCCTTCATTTTGGATCATAAGATCATAGGTTGGTTCAATGAGGAACCAAAAACTCCTAGTTTGTTCATAACTTTAATATGGTATGAGAGTTGAAGCAATCAAAATTAAAAAGAAAAAGCAATAAAAAGCAAAATATGGAAGAGAAAAAACCGAAGCAAGAGTATACCCAAAATAAAAAGGGGGAGTGATAAAAACAAATTGAAAGAATGTCCTCTTTTGTAGTGATACCATGTTCAAAGTCTCATATTCATTCTATGTCTTCGTTAAGTGAGTGAATTTGTTAGAAACGACATGTTGATGTTGTTTCTAATTTGGTAAATGAATTTGTTGGAATTCATTTGGGGTGTCAATCAGTAAAGACATCATTTCCTTATTACAGAATGAATTTGTTGAAAATAAATTTGTTAAAATTTATTTTGGGGTGTTAAAGACATCATTTTCTTGTGTGATGCACTTGGAATGTTGGAGGACACATCATGACCAAAAAAATAGAATGGATGTTGCAATTTGAAAGCATGGAGAAAGTTTTGTTTGAGAAATTACAAAACCTTAAGCATTAAGGGGGATATTGTTGGAGAATATTAATTACTTGTTTTATTTGTAATTCTTAAGGATTTGATAAGATAAAAGAAGCAATAGTTAGGTGCTCAACAACATGCAACCAATTAGGTTTTGTTATAGAAACTACATCTAACTATTTTGTACACTTATTAAATGTATCAATATTATTTTTATCATAATCAAAATGAGCCTTTCTCCGCAACATTGAGTTTGGATATATTGTTTATGTAAATGGCTTATAGAAAACCAAAATAACAACGACCATTTACAAAAACAAATACCCAAATTCAATGTTGCTAACAAAACGAAGGAGAAGGATCATTTTCATTATGAATGATTAAACTACATCATCCATTCTATTTTTATGGTCATGGTGTGTCCTCAAACATTTCAAGTGCATCACACAAGGAAATGGTGTCTCTAACTCACACCCCAAAATTAATTTTAATAAATATATTTTCAACAAATTCATTCTACAACAAGTAAGGAAATGGTGTCTCTGTTGGTTGACACCCCAAAATGAGTTTTAACAAATTCATTCACCAAATTAGAAACAACATTAACATGTAATTTCTAACAAATTCACTCACTTAACGAAGATCGAGAGTGAATATGCCAAACTTGAGACTTTGAACATTGTCTCACTATAAAAAGAGAAAATTAACAAATCCACAAGAAGTTATAACTGTGCAAACGTGAAAGTTTTATTTTAATTTTTTTCATCACTTTTCCTTTTTCCTTTGGGTATACTCCTGCTACTACTCTTTCTCTTCCATATTTCAACTCTTTTTTTTATTACTTCAACTATACCCTATTAAAGGTATGAACAAACTAGGAGCTTTTGGTTCCTCATTGAACCAGCTTATGATCCAAAATGAAGGAGTCTTGCTCATTGCTCCAACATTCCCCCTTCATCAAAATTTTCTTTATTCTTTATGTGCCACTATCTCTATATCTTATCAAATTTTGATCACAATTGGTTTCCTGTTGAATAAACTATACAACATACCTTTTAACTTATCCCAAGCATTCATATCAATTCATCTACAATTCATTTTTAATCTACATTCTTTCTTATTTTTGTATACAAAACATATGTGAATGGTTATGTTCTCTACATATTTTACAAGAATAGAGATTCCAACATTTCTCTATCCTATGACCATATTTACCACAATGGTCACATCTATTTTCTATCACCAATTTGCCATCACTATTACCTATTACAAATTTTGTGCTTGAATCATGTGGATTCACCTGTCCTGTGTACCCAAGACCTTCATATTTTGGTCTTATTATTGGTACAAATGGTTCTTTCATGCCTTGATCATGCTTTCCCAAGCCTTTTTATTTGTAGCCCATTTTATGTAGCAATTTGGAACCAATTCCCTTAGTGTGCTTCTCAAAATGGCCAAAACCATCATCACATTTCTCAACACAAATTTGAGCATCACTAAGTCTATCATCATTTGATTCTATGTCCTCATCAATTATAAAGACATAGGCTCTCTTTGAACAATCACGAACCATGGTAAAGTCACTTTCATTTGGAAAGGGATCACAACCTGCATCTTTTTCCTGCTCACAAAGATCATGAGTATCACAACATTCACCCATCGTCAAATCATTAGTGTCACAATATTTATCCACCATTATGGGCTTCAAATCACTAGTATCACAAACAACATCTTTCATCAATGGCTTGTTTTCTTGTGCTTTGATTTTGGAAACATTAAGAGTAATTATCCCCTTATATATTGCTTGCCATAAAATAGTAGGTATAGTGACAAAATTGTCATTACCATCATTAGCATCATTAAGGATTCCTTGCATGCATTGTTGAAGTACCAAATATTCTCCTGTTTTGGATTTAACAATGGAATGTAAATCTTTCCATACTTTGTTTGACACATCCTTTTCATCTTCTTTAACTTCTTGAACAAATACTTTTAGATAATTTTGTTTCTTGCCTTTTGTCATTTTTTTTCTTGTTCTTTCCTCCTTTGATTTAATTTTTCCTTAGAGGTAGAAAACCTTTTATCAACTTTTAAAGTGAAAAAAACCCTTGTCTCTCCAATATTAAAAAAAACTTGTTAAGTTACTTAGCCTTATTTCTCCCTTTCCTTTTTTTATTTTCCAATTTAATTTTTTTTTACCTCTGTATATCTCCCTTTTAAATAATTCAACCCTCAAATAGAAGAAATAAAAAACTTTACCTTATTCTGTTGAATATTGCGTCCACCCTCACAACGTTCGTGATTTGCGTTGAAACAAGCTTCCCGACCCTAGGTGTAAACTGACACGGATGTCCAACTCATAGATTTTACACACAACTTGTAGATGTTGCACACATCATTGTTGATGTCTTCGTTGGATCTTTTATGCTCCTTAGAGATGAAAATTTTTGGACTTCGGTGTTGCATAGTCTGAGAGCAATTGTGGTCGAACCTTAAAATAACAATGTCGTGGCTTACCCAATTTCGTACACAAAGACTTCATCGAAGTAAATTGTAATTCCTCTTAATGGCTTTCGCTCATTGCATCCATAATATATTTTCGTCCTCGAATCATAAGCACAAGGCTAGATGTTGAAGCAAACTCTCTTTGCTGTAGGAGTTTACCATAAACAATACCCTGGGCCGCTTCATCAAAACCCGCTCTGATATCATTTGTTGAAACCAAATCTAAAAAATAAAATAATCTACAATAGAACACCAAAATAATAACAATCATTTACAAAAACAAATAGTCGAATTCAATGTTGCTAACAAAACGGAGGAAAAATGATACTCCACCTGGCAAACATTATACTCCACTCTCTTGGCGCCCAGTTCTCTCCAATACGCCATCGCAGGATTCCTATTCGGATACTTGTCTACAACCGAAGCGGACTCAACATCTTTCCATACCCCGAGTCCCATAATCTGCTTCCCATCGAGTGAGTCGTAGAACGAGTAGGAAACCAGACCTCTCATGCAATTAAAATATGATCTGAGAATAGCCAAACACGAGTAGGAGAGTAGATCCTGCCTCGGCCACGGCGGCCATGGCGGCCATGTGTGCCACGGCGTCGTCGATGTGGCAGCCCTCCTCTGGCCTGAAGATCCCGAATGAGACGCTGACGCCTTCTTCGCTCTCGCTTTGGCAGAGATCCATACGCGCCATGGCCTTCACTGTTGAGTTCTGCAAAAGTAAGCTGATGATATAGTTGGATGTGAACGAGGGAGGCATATAAGGAAGAGGCGCGCCAGAACAAGAATGCGTGTGATGGGTTGGCAGGCACAGCTGAAGTTTCGATGTGCTTTCCTACGCGGCGAATAAAGCATTTGGAGAGTGTGACACGGATCACTATTTTATTACACGTTTGCTTTGCTCTTCCTCCTCAATATTAGGTTTTGGATACAGAATGTTGACCCAAAACAAGGCTAGAAAGCGGCCTCCACGGCTATCATGTAATTTTCTCGACAAAAATACGATCTCTACGGCTATGCCGCCTCCATTAAAGGTTTAAAAAGTGTTTTTTTAATGTTGCCCATACCGTGATGGGCACCCCTAGTATTAAGGAGTTGGAATTCTTCACCTCTTTATATCAAACCCCCCCCATTTACTTCTCTTTATGGGAAAATAATAGAATAAATTAGAAGAATTTTCACCTGAATTAGGTAAAAAGGAGTCTATGCAACAACACACCTTAGTCAAAACCATGACTCATGCATATGAGTCTTTTAAGCTTGAAAAATATTTTTTTCAATCCTATAGGGGATTAACTTTGTGTTTGAAAATTTGTTTTGATATATTTGAAAAGTTTTGGATAAATTAGAAGAGAACAGTAATAATTTTAGTAAACAATTTTATGGTAGATATAATTTCTATCAATTTTGTAATGGACATTTAAGGTCTTTGAAAATGTAAATCAAAACATTTATTAAAGATTATAGTTTTTTATTTTTAGATTATCGTAGTCAAAATGTATCTTTAGCCATATTGACACATTAATAGAAGATAAAATACAATAGCTAAAAGCAACAATTTAAAATTAATTAACTATATCCTTAATTATCGAATGGTCATGCTAAAACTCTACCTTTTTATTTGTATGAGTAATGCAATAAATAGACAAGACATTAGTGTCAACATTAAAAACATGAAAGGACATAAGGATGGAACAGAGCAAAAGTGGTGTAAACCCTAGGTCTAGTCAAGCATTGAAGGAAGAGGATTGTTCACATTCCACTCAATGTACTCAAGAGGACATGAGGACGGAACAAAATAAAAGGGGTGTAAATCCTAGGTGCAATCAAACATTGCAAAAAGAGGGTTGTTCATAGCCCATTCGTTGTATTCAAGATGATATTAGTCGTTGTTCAATCTATGAGAAAAGCTCTTCAGTCAAAAGAAATGTCTCTCAAGGATCTTTGGGTTTTTAGGTGGAGCTTTCTGATGAACCTCTGTCCTCTATCAGAATTTTTGAGGATGAATATGGATTGGATCTGATTAATCATGAAGCTCAAATCATTATCTACAAACTCAGGGTAAAAGACCAGGTCTGTAGAAGCTCAAAATATACATTAGACTTTCGTGGTCTAGTAAATTTCAAGTAACTCTACTACCCAAAAATTTCGTTTCTATTTCTTTTTTTATTTAGATGATAGAGATAAGGTATTCTATTATAGATAAATTTGGTTTTTCAAACAAAGGGGTATCTATATACGACCTTGGACTCTCGATTTCAACCCCCTTACAGAAGAAGTTGATGGCTTCCTAGTCTGGTGAATCTATATGCTCTTCCTATGGAGTTTTGGGGAGAGAAGATATTTGCCAAATTTGTAACACCATTGGTGCATTCTAGTATATAGATGCCCAAATAGAGAAAAATCCAATAAAATTAATATGAGTAAAGCTAGATTGGTTGCTTGGATGGATGTTTCGGTTCTTTTGTTAGGACCCCATCCTAACATTATTTTTGTAATTCTCAATTGCTTATGTAATGACCCACGTCCAATGTGGGAACCCACTTATAATGTTATTTTGTAATACTTTTGTAATGGTATGTGGCAAGTAAGGTGCCTAGACAAGTGGGGCCATTTCATGTAACCGTTATCAAGAATGTAATCGATGTTTGGTAGAAGATTCTAGCTCGAGTGGCATTTTGCATGTAAGCCAACTCTTGAGCTTAGGGTTAGGGTTGCATGAAGTCTTTTCTTTAAAAGAGATGGAGCCATGTACGAATGTATCTTTTTGCAAGTTAATGAAATATTGAAGGAGGTTGCCCCCTCGAAGAGGCCCGCGATACTGAGTTATTTGTGAGATTGTTTCAATTTTACAATTACTTTCTACATAGTGTTATTCTGTTATTTGATGCATTTCTATTTATTTATAGTATTTTGTGTGAGTGAGCTTATTTTTAATAGTAGGTTCCTAACAAGTGGTATCAGAGCACTTTCCAGGGCTGAGTTCTATTGTGACTACGATAATTCTTGCCCATCCATTTCACTTGTTAGGTATAAATTTCTTGTATTTTTCATTTTTTGTTTGTCCTTTATTTTAAAAAATAGAAAAAGAAAAAAAACAATACAAGCCCCTTTTTTTTACATAATAGTTGAGTAGGTTAGAAACCCTATGCTGGGGGTTTTAAAATATCATGGAGGAGCTATCATTATTGGCTAAGCTAGATAGCCCATAAAGCGTCTAGTGAAGTGAGGGGTGATCAGGCTCCAATACCTAGGCCTTAGACAACACCCATGCACGAAATCGAGCTCCCACGTATCTTCGGGTATTTAGGGAGACCATCTAGGGTTAAACAAACTTTTATCCAGTAGAAAGCTTTTTGGCCTTGTATTGTCCATAGTGCATGGGACACAACATCCCAAAATATTACCCTCTTGTATTTTAGAGAGGTAGATAGTGTGCTCAAGGGTATGTGTGGAATCCTCCTTGGGTAGTGGCCTAAAATATTGGTCCGAGCACTATTGTTCGTCATTGCGGTATAACAGAGGGCCTATGGGTATTACATACTCCTCTGCCTAGCGTACCCTAGTTCTATCAAAAAAAAAAATTTCAACCTGCAAAAAGAAAGAAGCCTTCCTATTCTGTTAAACCTATAATTTTTCCCACAAAAGTGAGCATACGGAGAAAGACTTCCCTATCATGAAAACAAACTGCATGCACCAAACAGTTAGGATAGAGTCTGCAAGTGGCTGTGATAGTCAAGAAATATTTTAGTTAATGATAGTAACAGTTTGGTCAATAGCCATAACAATCAGGTCGATAGTGGTAGTAACAATCATCTATAACAGTTAGGATTATAGGGTTGTCAGTGATAGAAATAGAGTAGATAGTGTCAGTAACTACATAGTACAGAGAATCCTAGAGTTAATGACTGAACATTATCAGTAGCAATAGTACTGGTGATAGGGATAAATATAGGATAATGATAGGAGTGGTTAGTAGTCAAAACATACAGGGCAGAGATAGTTGACTCAGTACCCAACTTTTGAACCCAATATTTAGAGGAAAAATGACCTCACTAATAGACTTGTCAAAACAATAGTAAAAAAGTTTGGGGTGCCCAAAACTAGTGTTGTGGGATATAGCTCATTGTGACCATCTTTTTGAGCTGATCATTTTGATATACAACACCCAAGCACTTTTTGGACTTATTACTAAAAATAGTAACCCAAAACTAGTGTTGTGGGATATAGCTCATTGTGATCATCTTTTCGAGTTGATCATTTTGATATACAACACCCAAGCACTTTTTGACTTATTACTAAAAATAGTAACCCTGAAATTTTTTTTGGGTCAAAAAGAAAAAGGGTTGGTACTCGTGGACACTAGGAAAATATGGAACAAGCCATAACATTGGACACCATCACAAAACAACTCCAATCCATTCTTCAAGATAATCAATCAATCCAAGCGGATATCCAAAATTTTAGAAAAGAGTACATTTCACACAAAACTGAACTCCATGAACAAATTCTAGAGGTTGAGTCCAAGCTTCAAATCGATCCTCAGGTTTTTGAGTATCATGAGACTGAACAGTCAGGGTGAGGAAAAGGACCCCATAAGGAATAGGATAGTCTTCACCTTAACTTTGATCATGATCCCACCTTCAAGATGCCTAAATTGGACTTTCCAAAGTTCAATGGGAAAGATGTAGAGGGATGGTTATGTCATGTTGATCAATTCTTCCAACTCCACAATGTCCCTAAATTTTATTGGATCAAGATGGCTTCTTTCAATCTTGAATCGAAAGCTTTGCAATGGTACCAATGGTTTCGACAAACTATTATTGACCCTTCTTGGGAATATTTTGAATCACAACTACTTACTCACTTTGGCCCTAGTGCGTATGATGATTTCCAAGGAGCATTGACCAAGTTGCATCAAACTTCTATAGTTTGAGACTACCAGGCCCAATTTGAAAAATTAGCTAACAAAACCAAGGGGTTGAGTGAAGGGTTTTTATGAGTTGTTTCATTAGTGGCTTAAGGGATGATCTTCAAGCCAAGGTTAAGATGTTTAATCCAAAAATAATGATGCATGCCATAAGCCTAGCACGGTTGGTCGAATCCAAATTTGTAGCTCAAAGGAGGACATCTAAATTTCAACCAACCAAATCCTCTTTTCCTCCCAAGTTCACAAGCAATCATGAAAATAAATCTATTCCCTCAAAATGCTTGACCATCGAGGAAATGGATGCTCGATGAGCCCAAGGGTTGTGTTATAATTGTGATGAAAAATATGTTAGGGGGCATAAGTGTGCCCAAAATAAGTTGTTCCTAATAGATGTAGAGGACCTCACTAGTAGTGACCATAGTGATGATGAAGAGGACACAACCGATGAACAACCTCACAATGAAGAGGACACACATGAAGAACCCTAGGCAAAAAATTTGGTCCATGCTCTTGCAGGGATTACTACTCCACAGACCATGAAAGTTGTGGGTTTCTTCAAAGGCCAATGCCTTACAATCCTTATTGATTCAGGTAGCACACACAACTTTATTGATCCTCGAATTGCCAAGCAGGCCAATTGTTACATACACACATGTAATTCCTTTGAGGTCATGGTGGCAAATGGAGGAACCTTACCTTGCAAAGGTAAATGTCGTAATGTCAAATTGAAAATTGGGGATTATGAGCTCAAACAAGATATGTTTACCCTTCAATTAGGGGGATGTGATATTGTGTTAGGCGCTCAGTGGTTGGGTACCTTGGGCACCATCTCATGGAACTTTGTAGAACTCTGGATGCAGTTTTCATAGAATGGATAGTCGTACACCCTTCATGGTTCAAAAGTAGGGCCTCCTCAGATTATCAGTTCTAACTGTATGGAGAAGTTGCTAAAAAAATCATCTTGTGGGGTCATTGCACATATTTTTGTAATCCAACCTCCTACTACCATAGTGGATCAAATTCTTGATGATTTGCAACTTGTTTTGACAAAGCACAATGTAGTTTTTGTTGAACCAATCGAATTGCCACCATATCACTCACATGATCATGCCATTCCATTGGCCCCTAGGGGTGTACCACCTAACATTAGGTTATATCGCTACCCTCATGCCCTTAAGTCAGAGATCGAGAAGCTAGTGCAAGAATTGTTAAAATCTGGAGTCATTCACCCTAGTAACAACCCATACTCTTTGCCTATCTTATTAGTGAGAAAGAAATATGGTTCATGGTGATTATGTATTGATTTTTGTGAGCTCAATAAGCTCACCATTAAGGATAAGTTTCCTATTCTAGTCATGGATGAATTGTTGGATGAGCTGCATGGGACTATGTTTTTCTCTAAATTAGATCTTCGCTCTAGGTACCATCAGATCCGGCTCAAGGAAGAAGATATTCCCAAAACCACATTTCGTACTCATGAGGGCCATTATGAGTTCTTGGTAATGCCATTTGGCTTGACCAATGCACCTTCCACATTTCAAAGTCTCATGAACAACATTTTTCATCCATTTCTTCGTAAATTCATTCTAGTTTTCTTTGATGACATTTTGGTTTATAGTCACTCTTGGGAAGAGCACCTCGTCCATGTGGATCAGACCCTACAATTGTTGGCACAACATCAACTTTATGCTAAGTGGTCCAAGTGTTCTTTTGGGTTGATAAAAGTGGAATATTTGGGACACATCATCTCCAAAGATGGTATTAAAGTTGACCCTAGAAAGATTCAGGTGGTTCAAGAGTGGTCAAAACCTCGCACTCTCAAGGGTCTTCAAGGATTTTTGGGGCTTACTGGCTATTACCACAAATTTATCCGTAATTATGGAAAAATTATTGCTCCCTTAACATCCATGTTAAAAAAGGATTCTTTTACTTGGATGGGTCCAACTGAATAGGCCTTCCTAGATTTGAAGCACACTATGACAACCACTCTGGTCTTAGCAATGCCTAATTTTTCTAAGCCTTTTGTAATTGAAAGTGATGCTTCAGGCAATGGTATTGGTATGATATTGATGTAGGAAGGATGACCTTTGGCTTTCACTAGTAAGGTGCTTTCTAGTCATAATCTAGGCAAATCCACTTATGCTAAAGAAATGCTTACCATTTTGCATGCGGTCACTCATTGGCGACCTTATCTCATTGGGCATCACTTTTCCATAAAAATATATCATCAAAGTCTCAAATATTTCTTAGAGCAATGGGTTGCCACCCTTAAACAACAAAAGTGGATCTCTAAGCTTATGGGCTATGATTATGATATTACTTATAAAAAGGGCAAGGAGAACATTGTGGTAGATGCCCTCTCTCATCAATTTGAGACTCACAGTATGCTATGTGCCATCTCTTCCCCCATTCCCTAGTGGATAACTTCTCTTCGTGAGGAGGTGCTTAAAGATTCAGGCTTGCAAACTTTGGTTGCTTCTCTTCAATCAGATCCTACCTCATGTCCTGGATACACATGGGATGGACAGGATTTATGCTACCATCAATGCCTTGTTGTTCCTCACACATCTCCACTTCGAGAACTTCTTATGAAGGAAATGCATGCCTCTCCCACTGTCGGTCATTCAGGATTCCTTAAAACCTATGAAAGGATTAAGCGTACCTTTTCTTGGAAGGGTATGAAGAAGGACATACACAATTTTGTGGTAGCATGTGACACTTGTCAATGGATGAAAGGTAAAATAATGCATTCTCCGGGCACTCTACAACCATTGCCAATTCTTGAATAGGTTTGGATAGATATTTCAATGGATTTCATTGAAGGGTTACCTAAGTCTGGAGGCAAATCAGTTATTTTCGTGGTAGTGGATCATCTTTCAAAGTATGCTCATTTTTGTTCCCTCTCCCATCCTTACACGACCTCCATCATTGCTCAAATTTTCCTTGATTCTATTTTCTCCTTCATGGCATGCCTATCTCCATTGTGTCTGATCATGACCCCACATTCACTAGTAATTTCTAGCAAGAATTGTTTAAGTTGTAGGGAACTCAGCTCAAGATGAGTTCAGCTTACCATCCATAAATGGATGGCTAGACTGAGATTGTCAACAAGTGTTTAGAGACCTATCTTCATTGCTTTACCTTTGATCATCCTACACAATGGGTGAAGTGGCTTCCCTTGGTCGAGTGGTGGTATAATACTTCTTATCACACGGTGACCAAGGTCACTCCTTTTGAAGTAGTTTATGGTCGGCCTCCATGCACGCCCTCCTCCTACATTCTAGGTAGCTCTAAGGTCCATGCAATCGACACTACACTCAGCCAACATGTCGAAGTCCTCCATCAATTGAAGATGAATTTGGAAATAACCCAGAACCAGATGCGACAACAAGTTGATCAACATCATTCTGAGCATAGTTTTGATGTTGGTGATATGGTCTTCCTTCACCTATAACCATACAAACAATCATCCCTCCAGCTTCACAGGTGCCAAAAACTTACGGCCAAGTACTATGGGCCCTACCAGGTTTTGCAGTGGATTGGTGCCACGACCTACAAATTGGCCCTCCCATCGACATCCAAGCTCCACCCTATTTTTTATGTCTCCTCTCTCAAGAAGGTTGTGGGAAATCAGGTATAGGTTCAATCTACTCTCCCATAATTGGATGAAGAAGGTTCTATCTTGCTCGAGCCAGAACAATTATTGGATCGTAGGATGCACACGCTTCGCAACCGAACCATTACTGAGGTCCTTGTTCAGTGGCATGGTCTCCAACCAAAAGATGCTACATGGGAGTCTCTCCACCAGCTCCAACACCAGTTTCCTCATCTACAACTTTGAGGACAAAGCTTTTTGAAGGGGAAGGACATGTTAGGACCCCATCCTAACATTATTTTTGTAATTCTCAATTGCTTATGTAATGACCCACGTCCAACGTGGGAACCCACTTATAATGTTATTTTGTAATACTTTTGTAATGGTATGTGGCAAGTAAGGCACCTAGACAAGTGGGGCCATTTCATGTAACCGTTATCAAGAATGTAACCGATGTTTGGTAGAAGATTCTAGCTCGAGTGGCATTTTGCATGTAAGCCAACTCTTGAGCTTAGGGTTAGGGTTGCATGAAGTCTTTTCTTTAAAAGATATGGAGCCATGTACGAATGTATCTTTTTGCAAGTTAATGAAATATTGAAGGAGGTTGCCCCCTCGAAGATGCCTGCGATACTAAGTTATTTGTGAGATTGTTTCAATTCTGCAATTACTTTCTGCATAGTGTTATTCTGTTATTTGATGCATTTCTATTTATTTACAGTATTTTGTGTGAGTGAGCTTATTTTTAATAGTAGGTTCCTAACATCTTTGACCTCAATTCAATAGTATCTCCTCAAGAAAAAGGGAATGGATCCAAAATATTGAATATAAAAACTTCTCCCTAAGATGTTATGGTTATCAGCAATATGGCCACCTCAAAAAGAAATGCTCGATCATTCAATCATGCTTTGATTCTTATTTTGTGGAGGAGAATACCCTACATGTGAATGATCCTGAACCTTCAAACATCTCAATTTGAAAGGAAGAAGCTCATCTTCTAGTTGCGCCAATTATCCAACAAGAATCAAGCAAGCAACAAAAGACTCAACCTCAAAAGGATAATTCAAATCAGATCATTGATAAAAGCCAAATGGTTACTAAATATCATCTAGTTAGTTCCATGGAAAATATTAGCACCTCAGATAGTATTCTTGAAGCTAATTATAAAATAATCGATGATAATTAGTTTTCTAAAAATGAATATCATATAGAATATGTTACAACTAGATATTACCTTAGGATCTTGAAGTGCAAAAATGAATTCTCATATCTTGCCACTTTGAAGGAAGAACCTGTGCAATAGAAGAAAAAAAATCAAAAGACCCATCGACAACTACACTTGTTCTAGACTATTGTTTTTTTTATGATTAGTTGACAACTACAATTTCTTTTTTAGTTTCTATTTTGGAAGTGGTCTACTAATATGTCATGTTTTGGAAGTTGTTTTGTCAATATATGATATTCTAAGGTTCAGTCATAGTAGTAAGTGGATGATAGTATTTTGTAAGGTTGTTGCAGCATATTATACTATCTTACATAGCTTTGATGTATAGGTTTGGGGATCCTAAAACTGCTTTTTACCCTAATAAAAAATAATCTAACGTATTGTATTAGTCCCGACAAGGACACCGCAATGGCAAAAGGTATTTGGATCTCCTAAAAGAGACCCAATTTCAATTCACATGGAGGGTGGCCCCCTATGTGTTCCAATATTTTCAACTTATTAAAAAAAATGTTAAGAACATGAAGTACCTCTTTGAAAGAGAAAATCCAATGTTTATCTCTCCACATCTTAACAATAACAACACATTCCCCTAAATGCAAATTTTTATACCCCTTTAGTATATATTTATGGATGGTCATGTACCTGGTTGCCCTTGACTTTGCATCCCACTCATTAAAAGAAGCAAATGTCCAATATGCACAATGAACAACTACATGTGTTAGTGAGGTTTCTCCATCAAAGTTGCATTTGTCATGTGCATAGAAGAGAGTAGAATCAGAAACTCCCTTTTTTATTGATTCCTCAAGCTTCTTGATGCAAATCATAAAATTTTTTGCTTTATGTCTTTTCTTGCAAAATTCACATATTGGCATTTTGAAGGCTTTCTTGGGCTTCTTTTCATTATTTTTCGACTTCTTATCAATTTGAGCTTTGGTAATAGCTTCCTTTTAATGGGTATGATTGATCACATAGTTACCCTTATACATTTATCTTCTAGAATTATGATGATGCAAAAAAATACTTGAATACCTCATCAATTGGTGGTACAAAAAAATGGCAATGTATAAATCATCTCAAATACAATAACAACTATCTTGTATGTCTTTGAGACATTATTGAAACAATATTTAATAGTTCAATATTATTTCCTTGTCCACAACTTCCTATCCTTATTTTTTTGCCTTAGTTAACCCTTTTGTTGTTCAAATATCTTCTTTCAATTTCTTGAAGTGACTAATGTACTCGTCAACAACATCAAATGATTCCATAGAAAAAGTAGCAATCTTAGCCTCCAACCTACTGATCGTGTAGAATCAATGCAATCACACAATCCTTGGAATTTCTCAAGCAACTTCTTAGGACCTGTATTTCTATTAACATGGGTGTCATAGACATTATCAACATAAAGGGGTATTACACCATGAGCCTCATATTTGTTATCCTTGTAGACCTATTTTATTTCTTCAAAATTAGTAGCGCAAGATTATTCATTCACATATTTGAGTAAAGCCCTTATTGTTGAAAGTGTAATATGATTTATGGCCAAGGCCAATATTGTATGATGTAATATTGGATAGCCCTAAGGTAATTCATTGTACATGGTATTGAATATTATTATATTTTATTATGTAATCCCTATAGACCATGGTTAACCTTAGTATGGTTAAAACCATCTTATAAAATTGTAATTAACCTTAAGGCCTTTTTTTATGTTGGCTTAAGGTTAAGTTCATTTATGTATTTAGGGATTTGGTATTGGTATAAATACCCTCACCACTCCTCATTTCAATATTAGAGTGTTGTGGATCTTATTTAGTCATAATATAATGATTTAGGGTGCCTCCAAATATTTGTGTCTTTTCCTTTCTTTCATCCTTTTTATGTTTTTTGTATAATATTTGAGTAAATGGATTGCTTCTTTTTATTGCTAAAAATATTGTAAATTCTAACATGGTATTAGAGTAGGTATGTGTGGGTGCAATTTTGTATTACTACACCCACATCCTTTTTTTGCAAGATGATTATCTAAGAGGTTAACCAAATTTTGGAACATCAATGGGAGGGCAAAATATAAATAGCAATGGCAGTAGTGACAGGCGGATGCAAGTGTCAGGTGGATGACGAATGATTTAAACAAATGGGATGGACAATGGAGCATGCAGATGATCCGCCACCTGTCCTAGGTAAGAACTTTCCAAAAGGTATGCCCACTCATTGGGCGGACCTTTCAAGTAGCCACCAAGGTGGATGCTTCATACAACCCCACCCATGGGGAGGATAAAGACCTCCACCCACTCCTTGGAAAAACCTTTGAGCACAATTCAATAAAAATGTTAGGCAAATCATCACCCTCCTTCCCAACAGTTCTAAGGGTAGAAATAAGGACAAATAATGTACCCACCCATCACACATGACTCCCACCATCGCTTAAAATTCAAACAAAAATAGCATTCATTATTGAAGCAACCCAAGTACCTGGTAGTCATACATAGAGGTGACTGGATTGAGGCGCATTGCTTCTAAGGTGGTTTAATTTAGTCATTCACCATATAACCAAGGGATCATCGATCGAGTAAAAGGATGAAGTAGAAAAAATTAATGAATTGGGTAGAAATATTAGTATTTTCAAGGACCCAAATCAAACTAGATGCATCTACCTCCTTCTTGAATATTGATGCCCTCCCAAGGATTAGTGTACTAGTTGAGTGTTTGCCAATTCAAGTGTTGTCTTCCCACTGACTACCATTAATGTTCAGATTTTGAATTTAATGTAAATATACCTATAAATAGTGGAATGTTGGTCATTCCCAAGGGTGGCTCTTTAGCCATTACAATTCATATGTAAGGTATTCACCACTATGTAAATACAAGCTTAGCACTATTTGGTCTCTGATTCTGCCTTCATTTCTTTGCATTGAATGTATGAATATTTATTTCTGCTTTGGTTGCTTAAGTAGTCTCATATTATTCTATAGTCTAGATTTTGTGGAATTTACTAAGTGGATCAGATTGTATTTATAAATACGGGTTGAGGGTTTATTTTTGTTAAAGCTAGTCAGGTAGGAGCACTCTAATTATGTATCCTAGATTTCATGCACCTATTCATTGGTTCTAGAATTTACCCTCTACCTACCACTCTGAAGAGTTTGATGAAGGTATTTTTAGTTGATCTATTAGGTTTTGAGTCTATATTTTCACCCATGATACATTATCTGCATGTGTCTTAATGCAGGTATACTCATCCTTATAAGTTTTGGCTATGGCCATTTTCATATTTCTTTCCTCCCTTTACCCTTTTCCCACTTTGCAGCATAGATAGTTGGAATAGTCGTAGAGGAACCGACCTCCTTCGAAGATCAACTTCCTCATCCTGACTCGATGGTCATTCCATGTTGTTGTTGGTCCGCCCCTACCATTCATGCTGTATCGAATTCAGGACCAAAATTTTTTGGCAACTCTGCTGGGGAACTCATTGATTTTTCATGTTTCAAGAAGTCAGAGTTTGGTGATACTTTTATTTTCCCATATTCTCTCAAAATCACCTGGTGACTCTAACTGTGTAGCATGTCCAGATCATGAGATCAGTTGCCTTTGTGTGCTGAAGATCCAAACATCCCGAAGAACTCAAAATTTGATGAACAACCTTGACCTCACTAGCAAAGATAGTATGTTCATCTAGTGACTCTAACTCCAAAATAAGAATCAGGATCTCTGAATATTGGTGCATATATGGCTCAGCCATGTTTTTCCCAATGGAATGACCCCAATCCACTAAATATCCAATGCTAGCATAAAATTCCAAAGGCTGCCCTCAAAACATTGCCCAGATATAATGGCACCTTGGGAATTGCTAGAGAATATCTTGAAGATGTTGTTGCGCTATTGCCCCTCCATGGTATATCCATGAATATGTCATGATCAAGTTTATGATCTTGTCACTAGAAGGAAGGTCATTATTATGGTACCGATCCCTTGGATGGAAGGCTATCTACTCATGGGTGGATTTGGCGAGAGCACTCATTGACACATTTAACGACTCTTTAGATCCCTTCCAACTCTTGATGCATCTCTCATTCATCAAGAGGGATCCTTTTGAATTCATCATTGACTTTAATATTTGGTTTGAAAGGAGCTGGAAAGGATTCCTCCTTAGTACCAGTTGTCACCCACCCAGGCTCACCTGTACTATATCTGAGCTCTTAGATCGAATATAAACCTCCTACTACTACAAGTTGGGGAAAGGTGTGACCACGAGATCCAAAATAAGTTTGATAATTGAATATTTGCATTAGCATATAGTTTAGAAACTATAACATTTAAATAGGTTACAAAATAGTAATCAAAAACTGATTGAACAAAGATCACGCCAAATAATCTATCAAGAGGAAGAGAGTTTGATTTATAACTCTTCCACCTAGGATATTTAGAAAATTAACCATTAGATATTTAAGACAGTAAATATGTACATGGTAGAAATTAGAAAAGTAAATGTAATAATCTACCCAAGTAGTGTAATGCAATATACTACATATTTTACCCTAACATCTTCCTTTATTACATTACTTTGATATACAAAGTTTATTTTGGAACAACTAAAATTTGACACATCCAAGTGCCTTTGTGAATATTTCTACAGCCTGTTTGTCGATGGGAATGTATTGGATCTTAAACCTGTGTTTAGGAACCTCATCATGAATGAAAAGACAATCTGTGTCAATGTGCTTTATACGTTCGTGGTGGACTGGGTTCTTGACCAAGTTCAAAACATCTTGGTTGTCACAAAATAGATGAATTAGAAGTTTCTTTGGTAGATCCATAGTTGCTAAGATGCGAATTAACCATATCGCTTCACACATAGCTCCATGTGTAGTGCGATATTCTGCTTCTGTTGAATATAAAGCAACCACCTGTTGCTTTTTAATATGCCATGAGACAGGACCGGATCCAAGATGAAATACATATCTTGGTGTTGAATTTTGATCATATATAGATCTAGCATAGTAAGATTCAGTGTAACTGAGTAAGAAGAATGAGTTATTCTTCTTATACTCTAAACCATATTCTACACTACCATGAATGTAGTGGAGGACACACTTTATTGCTTTCTAGTGAGAAGCCTTTGGTTCTTGCATGAACCGAGAGAGATAGTTTATAGCATAAGTGATATCTGGTCTAGTATTGGTTAGATAGATGAGGCTTCCAATCATTTAGTGATATAGTGTACCATCTACCTATGGTGAGTCATCATACCATGATAATTGAAGCCTTAATGCCATCGATTTTGCTTTGGGATTACAATCATTCATACGATATTTTTCTACTAAATTCTTGGCATACTTTTTTTGAGTCACTCTAAGATGATTCTTCTTCTGTTCTATCTCAAGGCCAAGATAGTAGTGGAGAAGTCCCATGTTTGTCATATCAAATGAATTTTTCAAGTCATCCTTCATGATGCTAATCATTTTCTCTAAATTTTTTGTAATGATCAGATCATCTACATATAATACAAGAATCACTATTTCAGAACCTGTGTTCTTAATATAGAGATTTGCATCAGATGGACTTCTCTTGAAACCATGTTGTAATAGGTGACTATCCATTTTGATGTACCATGCTCTTGGGGCTTGTTTCAGCCCGTATAATAATTTTACCAACTTGCAAACTTGTTGCTCATGGCCTTCCTAAGTAAATCCTTGAGGTTGAGTCATGTATACCTCTTATTTTAAATCACCATTTATAAAGGCACTTTTCACATCCATATGATGTAATTTCCATCTGAATTGTCCTGCCATAGCACAAAGAATTCGAATGGTGGTCACCCTTTTTGTGGGTGCAAATGTTTCCTCATAATCAATGCCTTCCTTTTGAGCATAGCCCTTTGCCACAAGACGAGCTTTATGCTTCTCAATGGTACCATATGCCTTATATTTGATTTTGTAAACCCATTTGCACCCTATGGGCTTCTTTCCTTTAGGCAAATCGACCAGCTTTCATGTTTTATTTTTAATGAGGAATTTATGTTCAACATCCATAGTTGCCTTCCACTCAAGCTGACTAAGTGCTTCATAAACTGTAGAAGGTTCATTTTCATCATATGATGACATATAAACCCTATCCTCATCAATTTATATATCTTCTCCACTTTCTAACACTTTATTAACAAAAAGCTCTTGAAAATCTTCACAAAGATTATCAACTAAAGTAGATGCTTCTACCTTTCTCTGGCGAGACATGCTTCGTGTCTTTAGATGATTAAGAGTGAGATCTGGTGGTGAAGTGAGTTTGGAATCTCTCGTAGTACTAGTATACCATTTTGGAGGCTTTTTCTATTTTTGAGGAGTTTGTGGTTGTTGCTTCTCATCTTCCAGGTATACTAATGTGGTGTTAGGTGTGAAAGCTTCATCAAACACCACATATCTACTAATGTGAATTTTCTTGGTGAATGGATCTATCAACCAATAGCCTTTTGAAAATTCATCATATCCAAGAAAAATGCACTACAGAGTTTTCTCATCTAACTTCTTTCTTTTCTCCTTAGGTATATGCATAAAATCCTTACACACAAATACACGTAGATGATATATGGAGGGTTTCCTTCCACTCCATGTTTCTTGAGTAGTCATACCTTCAAGAGCCCATGTGGGAGACCTATTCAAAAGATATACTGTAGTTGTCACAACTTCAACCCAGTAATTATGCTCAAGATTTTCTCCTTTAAGGATACATCATACCATTTCCATAATCGAATGATTTATTCTCTCAAAAACTCCATTTTATTGAGGATAATAGGTTATTTTTAACTATATTTTTATCCCATGTATTTGTAGAAATAAATAAAATTATTTTGATGTGTATTCCCCCCTCGATTTGAACAGAGGGTCTTTATGAAACATCCTGATTCTTTCTCAACAAGTTTCTTGAATTGCTGAAAATAGTCAAATGCTTTAGACTTCAACTACAATAAGAAGACCCACATTTTTCATGAGTGATCATCCAAAAACAATTGAAAATACCATTTTCCTCCACAACTGGTAGACATAGGACCACACAAATCTATGTGAACTAACTCCAAAGGTACCTTAGCTCTAAAATATCTAGGCTCAAAAGGTACTCTGTGTTGCTTTCCTGCCAAGAAATTTGAGCACACTGTCAAAGTAGATGAAAGGTTAGGAAGTCCTTTCACCATTTGATATTTACTGAGTTCAAGTAAATACCTTGAAATTAGATGCCCAAATATCTTATGCCATAGATATGTGGCCTCTTTTGTTGTTACTACCATGGCAACATGTGGTGAGGTAATTGCATATAAAGTGAAAAAACTATATTTGTAAGAACCCGTTGCTATGTTTTCACCTCTTTGGGTGATGAAACAACGTTTCTTTCCTTGTTCAATTTTGAAGTTGACATTCATGTTTTTGTCCAGAATTTGTGGAACTGACAAGAGATTATTTTCCAATACTGGTACATAAAGAACATTTTGAATTTGATATTTTCCATCTGGAAGGGAAACATAAATACTTCCTTCTCCCTAGACTCGATAGGTTTTATCATCAACAATGGTTATTGGTCTATCCTCTCGTGCCTCAAATATCTCAAACCAAGACTTATTGCTAGTCATATGCTTGCTAGCTCCTGAATCTATGTGCCACACTGTATCCTTATGAGGGGAATCAGTATGAGTTATGAGCACTTTGTGTGCTCGTTCAGTGTCTAAACTAGAATATTCAGAAGTAGCTATATGTCCTTGTTGTTGTTTGTTCATTTTCTGTGGTTTTTCTTTGCCCTTCTTTTGTCTTTGTTCATTGGGTGATTTGTTCTTAAACCAACATCTCTTGGTTTCATGAGTGTCTTTATCACAAATTTTACAATATTGTTTCTTCTTTTGAGTCTCTTTGCCTTTGCCTTTATTAGAAGGAGATACCTTCTATTGATTCTACTTTTTCTTTCCACTTTGTTTATTTGAGAAGAGTGCACTGTTTGATGCATCATCTCTTTGGAGTTGATTTGCTTCCTCAGTTTGAAGCATGTTTACAAACTCTATAAAAGTCACTGTCCTACCAGAGAATTGAAGGAAAGTTATCAACATTCTATAGGAGTCTGGAAGAGCCCTCAAAATGATTGAGGTTAGGACTTTGTCATCCACTGTTTCTCCTAAGGCTTGCAGTTTTATTTTTATATATGCCACTCTATAGAGGAATAGCTCTACTTTTTCTCTAGATTTCATTTGAAGAGCGTGAAGTTGTGTTAGAAGGTTAAGAATCATTGATTGATTCTTTCCTTCAAATATGGTTGATAAGGCATCCTATGCTTGCTTACCATTTTTAGTTTCACTTATATGAGGTTGGATGTCATCAGTTATAGCTAACAAGATCAAAAAGGAAAGTCTTCAATCCTGTTTATCCCATGTTGTTTGATCTACTTCTGGTGATGGGTGTCTTGTATCAGTACCTTCAACTATGCCCCACATCTCCTCTACAGTTAAAATTTCTTTCATGTCTTGTTGGCAAGACAATAGGAAGGAATGGAGGAGAGGAGCAGCAGAGGAAGTTTGAAAGTTTCGGGCGGGAACAGCAGAGAAGGCACGGAGGGTTTGGGAAGGAACCTCGAGAAGGAATCAGGCGAGGATCCAGAGGAAGGGAGGCCTTCGACGACAGGTGGGGCTGCCCAAAGAGGGCTCGACCCTCCTCAAAAAGATCCAGACAAAGGGACCCAGAAGGGCGATGCGGGTCCCAGAGGTGGCCGGTCCTTTGCGGAAACTGTTAAGGGGAGAAAGAGTGATTTCCTTTCACTCCCGCCCCTCATTCTAGTGAATAATAGGATAATGGCTCCTACTGCTTCGATGGGTTCTTTTTTATCCATGGAAGAGTTTTCTTTAGTGGGTAAGTTTCTGGGTGGAAGGCCGGATATAGAGACTATACGATCCTGGGCTCTATCCAAATGGAGAACGGTGGGGAGTATGGAGGTTGTTGCCCTGTCCAAGGGGTTTTTCATCATAATATTTAATAACAAGGAGGATGCGAACCGCGTTCTAACTGGAGGACCCTGGTTTTTAGGGAAACGCAGTCTATTCCTCAGGAAGTGGGGGGAGGATTTCGACCCTAAAAAATAGAATATCAATACTGCCCCTATTTGGGTTCGACTTCCTAACCTACCAGCTCAGTTTTTCAATGAGTATTGGCTGCAAGGCATCGCCAGAGCGATTGGAGAACTGGTTTCCATAGATCATGCAACCTTGGCGAGGACAAGGATGACACATGCAAGAATATGCGTCAACGCTAATTTAGACTCTGAGCTGCCAAATATTGTGGAGCTAGGGTACGACAACTACCTAAGAAAATAGGCGATGGAATATGAAAATAGGCCAGCTTTTTTCCCTGAGTGCAAAACCCAAGGCCATTTGCAAAATCAGTGCCCTAATCTAGCAGCTAGCAGAGAAAACCAAAGGACGGAAGGCAAACGAGCAAATGAGAAAGGGTTTCCTAGGAACCTCCCTCTAAAAGGAGGCCCTATGGGCAAAGGAGGGTTTAGGCCATCTAAAAATAACCACATTTATCAGGAGAAGACAAAACAGGGGGCAGGGCAAGGTCAGAGCAAAGACAAGCAACATCTCACCGACGAACAGGAAAATCAGGTAAGCCCTAAAATTCCAAGCTCAAATAAGTTCAAAATTTTAGATGATCTAATGGTAGAAGGGGAGAGTGAGGATTTAGAGGAAGGAAACCTGCAAGGTGAAATCCCTGAAACCCTAGAATCCCCATCAAGGGCGGGTCCTACAAACCCCATAACCAAGAACCCCTCAAGCCCCCAGGGAGGGGTAAGGCAAAATCCCAGAGAATATAGAAAATGGGTGGAGGAGATAGAGTCTTCGAAAATAGACCTTCCCAACATCATAGCCAGAAGCCCGTCAAACCATCTAGAAGGTTCAATACAAAAATTAGGAGAATACAGGAAACAGATGGAGGAGTTAGAATCAAGGATTGAGGTGGTAGAAATGAATGATTTTGAGGAATGCGTTAGTCCGGTTCTACAACAGATAGTTCATCCACCTTTTAGCCCCAAGCAGACCAGGAGTACTACTAAGTCACCTATTGACTATGGCGAGTGAGAGAAAGAAGGGGAGGATGTCAAATGCAGAGCACAACAGAATGAGGACTGACAATGAGATTGCCAGTGGCAAACAGAAAACACTGATACAACAAGTTATCCCAGGGCATGAAGATAACAAATCAGGAAAACCTCCTCAAGGGAGGGGGAAGGGGAAAAACTCTAAACAATCTAAATGAAGGTTCTCTCATGGAATGTGAGAGGCCTCAATGGCCGACCCACTCAGAGGGTGGTTAGCTCGTTAAGAAGGCAATACAATCCAACAATTTTGATGTTGCAAGAAACAAAATTAGATGAAGCCCAGTCAAAAACAATAGCAAAAAATATGTGGAGTCAAGGGGACATGGTGTACAAACCGGCTAGAGGAACTTCAGGGGGGCTCATGGTTCTTTGGGATCCTCGGGTGGTGGAAGGCAACATTATCCAAGATGATGACAGGGTGTTGAGTGTTTTTTTCCATGATATTGACAACAATAGATCGTGGATCTTCTCAAATGTCTATGCTCCCAATTCTGTTCAAGGGAGAGCTTCTTTGTGGGAGTACCTAGGTAAACTGGGTGATGCTTTCCATGACATCCCGTGGGTGGTGGCAGGTGACTTCAACACGCCATTATACCCCTCGAACAAAAAGGGTGGAACAGGGCTCCCAACCAGAAGTATGGAAGACTTCAATGACTTCGTAAACTCGAACCAACTGATGGATGTGAGGCTAAGAGGAGCCAAGTATACTTGGAGCAACAGGCGAACAGGGAGCCAACTTATCCAGGAAAGACTTGACAGGTTTTTCTTATCAAAGGAGGCAATTGCTGGGTTTGGAGACTCTACTCTGCAAACTCTTCCCAAAATTTCCTCTGATCACAATCCCATCCTTTTGGAGGTTCCAAAGTCAAATTCCTTCAAAAAACCTTTTCGATTCTAGTCAATGTGGATCAGGCACCCGGAGTTAAAAGAAAATATTTCCAGATGGTGGCAGCAACCCTTTCAGGGAAGTTCAGGTTTCAAACTTGCTCAAAAGCTGAAATTAGTAAAGGATAATCTTAGAACTTGGAATAAGGAGGTTTTTGGGAACCTTTTTGAGAACAAGAAACAAGTGGGAGAAAGGCTGCAGGTCATTGACAACTCGATACAAAATGGTAATGGTGATGAAGCTTCTAGGAAGGAGGAGCAAGCCAAGCTTTCAGAATATCACAATATTTTGGCTTGTGAAGAGATATACTGGAGACAGAAATCCAGGGCGCTATGGCTAAAGGATGGTGACTTGAACTCAAAGTTCTTTCATGTCACAACCTTGAGGAACAGAAGTAATAACAAGATCAGAGAGTTGACCAAAGTTGATGGATCCAAAACCCAGGATTTGATTGAGATCAGAGAGGAAGCAATTGCTTATTTCAGCTCCCTTCTCGGGGATGAATCCCAGTGTATAGAGGAAGCCAAGGACACTCTCCTCCAGTTCATTCCTAGCTTGGTTGATGAGGCCATTAATGGTAAGCTTCTTGCTCCCTTCACTGATGAAGAAATCAGAAATGCTTTGTTTAGTATGGAACTTGAGAAGGCCCCTGGCCTTGATGGGTTCCCTCCTCGGTTCTTCCAAGTTTTCTGGGATATTGTGGGAGAGGATGTCATTTCTGCTATCAAAGAGTTTCAGGCTTCAAAACATATCCCGAGAGGGTTCAAGTCCACCTTTATTGCCCTGATTCCTAAGGGCCCAACATCGGAGACAATGGCAGATTTCAGACCGGTTAGTTTATGTAACGTATCCTACAAGATCTTAACAAAAGCCATTGCTAACAGGATGAAAGAAATATTGCCCCTCATTATTGACCCTGGTCAAGGAAGCTCAGTTCAGGGGAGATCAATTGTGGATGGTGCGATCACAGTCCATGAAGCTCTGCACTCTGCTAGGCAAACCAACAAGGAGGTCTTTGCCCTAAAGCTTGATATGAATAAAGCTTTTGACCGCATTAACTAGGATTTTTTGATGGTTGTTCTTCTGAAGTTCGGCTTTCATCCTCAGTGGGTCAGGCTGATAAAAGAGTGCATATCCGAACCTTGGTTCTCAGTTTTGGTCAATGGCACGACAGCTGGGTATTTCCAGAGCCATAGGGGGCTCAGACAAGGAGATCCGATTAGCCCAATGTTGTTCATTATAGTAGCAGAGGCATTAGGTAGAACTATTAAAGCAGCTTGCACTACTGGATTAATTTTGGGGATTAAAGCCACCTCTCTCACCAACCCAGTTACTCACCAACAATTTGTTGATGACACTCTGATGTTGACCCAGTCGTCAGTGGTTGAAGCCAAAAGGATTAAGCACATTCTCCAACTCTACGAGGATGCGGCGGGATAGAAGGTGAACTTCAACAAGAGTAAGCTTTACTTCCTCAACACCCCAATTCAGAGACAAGCCAGAATAGCAGAGATTTTGGGATGTTCGATAGCGACTCTTCCTACCTCTTATTTAGGCCTTCCCCTTTTCTATGGTTCTCCGAGAAGATCTATGTGGGATAGAGTGGTAGAAAGAATCCAAAAGAAACTGGCTGGCTAGAAAGGACATTTTTTATCTCAGGCCGAGAAACTTACTCTCACTAAGGCTTCCTTACAGAGCATTCCGGTTTATTTTCTATCTGTGTTTAAGGCCCCAACCAGAGTATACCAAAAAATTGAACAGCTCCAAAAGAATTTTCTCTGGTCTGGGTCAGAGGAAAAATAGAGGATCCACCTTGTGGGCTGGGGCAAGGTTTGCAGGCCGAAAGAAAATGGGGGGCTAGGACTGAGAAGAGTTGCTCACCTAAACACAACCTTGCTAGCCAAACAAGCTTGGCGTCTCATTAACAATGAGGAGAATGAGTGGACTGCCATAATTAAAAGAAAATATCTTCAAGATACCGAATTCCTAAATGACACGGTGCACAGTAGAGGTTCGACGTTCTGGAATGCAATCTTAACAAGCAGAGAGGTCATAAAGAAAGGCCTAAGATGGGTTCTAGGTAACGGGCAGAAGATCAGGTTTTGGGATGACAGGTGGGCCAAGGATGAAGCTTTATCTCAGTTTCCTCACCTAGCGAGGATCAAAAGAATCACAGAGGATCTCATAGGAAGGAAAGTAGCTGATTTCATGAGACAGGACAGAGGAAGGCTTATTTGGAAATAGATAAGGATTCAAGGATTTGAAGCTGAATCAAAAGAAATCCAAAGCATCCTGCATCAACAATTCATTTCTATGAGACCTGAGCAGGATCATGTAATATGGGCAGCTACCGAAAATGGGCAGTTCTCAATCAAATCTGCATACATGCTAATGTTAGATATCGAGGACCCCACACTCCAGACACAACTGGTGTGGGTCAAAAATCTTATTCCTAAAGTTGCAATGTTCTCGTGGCTGGTGATCCAAGGCAGGATTCTTACTATTGACAACTTGATAAGGAAAGGTGTGATAGTTGCTAACCGCTATTTTTTGTGCAGGGCCAATTGGGAGTCCACCCTCCATATTTTCCTTGAATGCTCGGTCTCTCTGAGTATCCTCAATGGGTTATTTCAAGCCTTTAGCATTTGCTGGGTCAGACCAGCCACCATCATTGACCTCTTCCACCAATGGCCAAATCCCTTTGTTAGCCTGAGGCTGAGGTTTTTTTGGAAGATTTGTCTCCATCATTTTCTTTGGTAGGTGTGGCTAGAAAGAAACCATAGAGCTTTCCATGAGTCGAGCCATGATGTCACCTCCATCACCAATAAGATTCTTACCTTCGCCCATGAAAATGTCAGCCTTATTCCTCATGAAGCTCGAAATCCTTCCCCCTGGGAGAGGCTGATCGCTCAATCCTTAAATATTACTCTGGGCGAGAAACCTGTGTCTACCAAGGTCAATCCCAGATTAGATGTCAAGTGGAAACCGCCCCCGGTTGGTTGGTTCAAGCTCAACTTCGATGGGGCCTCTAAAGGTAACCCTGGCAAAGCAGGGGCTGGAGGAGCAGTGAGAGACCATCAAGGCAAGCTGGTGATGGCCTTTTCTGAGCAGCTGGGAACAAGGACTAACAACGAGGCGGAAGCAAGAGCGTTATGGAGGGGTCTTCAGTTGGCTCTAGAGATTGAAGGTAAACTAATTATCGAAGGAGATTCGATGCATGTCATAAACCTTCTCAGCAATGGGAAAAATCCTCCATGGCGGATTAAGACTGTCATCGAAGAGGCTAGGATCCTCTACCAAGCCAGGAATGATCGGAAGGCCCAACACGTGTTTAGGGAAGCAAATAAAATAGCTGATATCTTGGCCAATATAGGGGTGGAAGCCGATGGGCTGGTCACTTGGGAACATGGGGTCCCAAGTGATGTGGACAAAATTATTCAAAATGATCGCCAATGATGATGAAACTGTGGGGTTCAAAAAAAGGGAGAGGAGTTTCATTTTTGTTTTGTCAGTATTGCTTCGGTCCTTCTTGTGATGGCTTTAGTTTTCTTTGCAATGGGGGAAGGATCCAGGTGGCATGGTGGCCTCATGTTATGGGGTTAGGGGCAAAGGCAGCTGCCAAGGACCGATGTCGTGATTTCGTGACATGTCGTAGTTTAAGGAAAAGCAAAATACAACAAGAAAGAAAAAGTGTCACGATATCGCGACATGTTGAGCAAGAAGGAAAAAGGGTCACGATTTCGCGACATGTTGAGCAAGAAAGAAAAAGTGTCACGATTTCGCGACATGTAGAGCAAGAAAGGAAAAGTGTCGCGATATCACGACATGTTGAGCAAGGAAGAAAAAGTGTCACGATATCGCGACATGTTGAGCAAGAAGGAAAAAGTGTCACGTTTTGGCGACATGTTGAGCAAGACAGAAAAAGTGTCGCGATATCGCGACATGTCGCAGTTTCGTGACCAAAAGAGAAGAGAAAGAGCAAGAGGGAAAAAGTGTCGCGATATGTCACATTTTCATGACCAAAAGAGAAGAGAAAGAGTAAGAAGGAAAAATGTCGCGATATCGCGACATGTTGAGCAAGAAGGAAAAAGTGTCGCGATATCGCGACATGTTGAGCAAGAAAGAAAAAGTGTCACGATATCGCGACATGTTGAGCAAGAAGGAAAAAGGGTCACGATTTCGCGACATGTTGAGCAAGAAAGAAAAAGTGTCATGATTTCATGACATGTAGAGCAAGAAAGGAAAAGTGTCGCGATATCGTGACATGTTGAGCAAGAAAGAAAAAGTGTCGCGATATCGCGACATGTTGAGCAAGAAAGAAAAAGTGTCACGATATCGCAACATGTTGAGCAAGAAGGAAAAAGTGTCGCGTTTTGGCGACATGTTGAGCAAGATGAAAAAAGTGTCGCGATATCGCGACATGTCGCAGTTTCGTGACCAAAAGAGAAGAGAAAGAGCAAGAGGGAAAAAGTGTCACGATATCGCGACATGTCACATTTTCGTGACCAAAAGAGAAGAGAAAGAGTAAGAAGGAAAAATGTCACGATATCGCGACATGTTGAGCAAGAAGGAAAAAGTGTCGCATTTTGGCGACATGTTGAGCAAGACGGAAAAAGTGTCGCGATATCGTGACATGTCGCAGTTTCATGACCAAAAGAGAAGAGAAAGAGCAAGAGGGAAAAAGTGTCACGATATCGCGACATGTCGCATTTTCATGACCAAAAGAGAAGAGAAAGAGTAAGAAGGAAAAATGTCGCGATATCGCGACATGTCGCATTTTCGCGACCAAAAGAGAAGAGAAAGAGTAGGAAGGAAAAAGTGTCGCGATATCGCGACATGTCACATTTTCGCGACCAAAAGAGAAGAGAAAGAGTAAGGAGGCGAAAGTGTCGCGATATCGCGACATGTTGGATTTTCACGGGCAAAAGCCAAGAAAATGAGCAAGGAGGCGATTGTGTCGCGATATCGCGACATGTTGCCTTTTCGTGTCCAAAAGCAACAAAAGAGGACAAAGAGGCAGAAGTGTCGCGATGTCGCGACATGTCGCATTTTCGACATGTCACAGTTTCACGACGATCCAGAGCAAATGAAGGAAAAGACTCAAGGACGACGCGATTTCGCGACTTGTCGATTCTTCGCGGCTGGAAGCGGCAAGAGAACAAAACAGGAAACGAATGTCACGATTTCGTGACATGTCTCAGTTTCGTGACAGGCAGTGGCAAAGGAGCAGAACGAAGGCAGATTGTCGTGATTTCGCGACAGGTCTCACTGTCGCGACATGCCGCATTTTCGCGACTATCCAGAGCAAATGAAGGAAAAGACTTAAGGACGTCACGATTTCGTGACATGTCGCACTTTCACGGATGGAAGCGGCAAGAGTGCAAAATGGGAGACGAATGTCACGATTTCGCGACATGTCTCATTGTCGCGACATGTCGCATTTTTGCGACATGCAGCGGCAAAGGAGCGGAACGCAGGCAGAATGTCGCGATTTCGTGACATGTCTCTTTTTTGCGACAGGTCGCATTTTCGCGACTATCCAAAGTAAAATATGGAAACGACTTAAGGACGTCGCGATTTCACGACATGTCACATTTTCACGGTTGGAAGCAGAAAGAGTGCAAAATGGGAGACGAATGTCGCGATTTCGCGACATGGCTCATTTTCGTGACATGTCGCATTTACGCGACTTATAGCGGCAAAGGAGCAGAACGAAGGCAGAATGTCACGATTTCGCGACATGTCTCATTTTCGTGACATGTCACCATTTCGCGACTCTCCAGAGCAAATGAAGGAGAAGACTTAAGGACGTCGCGATTTCGTGACAGGTCACATTTTCACGGCTGGGGCAGCAAGAAAGCATTGCGGTGGGCCACTGCCTGTGTTCTAAGGTGTTTGTAAATATGTGTAAGGGGCTGTGCTCTTTCTTGGCAGGGTGGCCTCAGAAGGGTACTAGTAGCGAAGGACAAACTGTCCCTATTGAGGTTTTGATCCGTAATAGCATAGTGCTGATTTTTGTAAAAGGTTTTGGGTCAACCTGGAAAACCCGGATGTAATGAAATTGTACCTTAATTACCAAAAAAAATTGCTTTCATCTTAGTTTTCCAGGCAGAATAATTTGAACCTTTAAGCAATTGATTTTCATTGAGATATTTGTTTAGGAGTGCCATTGTGAAGGTTTCAAACAAATGTGACTAAGATGACTTATGTTGAAATATACTCTCAAAAAAATATTTGGAAGATCTTAATTTACTCTTTAATATATTTAATGGCCCTTGCCTAAAACACCCTTGAATAAGGATGGTCAGTTTGAGGAGTTTAAGCCAAACAAATAGAGTAAATTAATGGGGAGTTTTTAGAAGACTTTTAATTTACTCTTTAAGATATTTAATGGCCCCTGCCTAAACACCCTTAAATAAGGATGATTAGTTTGAGGAGTTTAAGCCAAACAAATAGAGTAAATCAAGGTGATTGATTTTATGACCTTGGAAGGGATGTATAAATAATTGGCTATTTAACCTGTGCAATATTTAGCACGATTATTTAGTGAAGTTTGGGTTTTTGAAATGCTCTTTGATGTTATGATTTGTAATTGCAAAAAACAAGTGATGGTTAGTGCAATAATCAATCAAAAGAGTGACCCAAATTTTTATCACTATAGGTGTCGGATACAACCGAAAATGCACCTAGTATAGCCAATTTTAATAAAAAAGGTGTCGAGTACAATCAAGAATGCACCTTATTATACTGAAATATCCCCTCTTTGTTATTCAATTTTGTAAAAAAGAAGAATCACAAATGTGTACTCTATTGCCCCTTAATTTTTATAAAATTAAGAATCAAGCACTCCTTTCAAGACAAGTCGACACACGACCCTCTTTTGAAAGGCTTCCAGACCAGACGACACACGACTTGGTTTTGTCTTCAACACTCAAAGATAGGTGGTGCATTAGGATTAAAAGGTTCATGAATACTCATGTGACCATAGCTTCTATCCAACCCTTTCCATGGATTAGTATAAATAATGGAACGAGGAATAGATTTATGATATTTACGAAGCATACGACAAAAATTTGATCGAGTAGTTTACCTTCGTAATTCGTTTCTATTTCTTATTACTCTTTGACGATGAAGAGCTTTCCTTACCCAAGATTTGATCTTCATGAAATGTTGAAGTTTTTTTCTCTCTTTTTTCTTTATGTTTTGCAATAAGATGTTTGGTTTCTTTGTCTCTTCATCCCCAAATGTGGAGAAAACATAAGAAATAGAATGGTATTATTGCAAAAAAAAAAAAATTGGTGTATAAAATATTTCCAATGTAAATTCTAAAAATAATAATTTTAAAGACTTAAATTTAAATAATTAAACATATTTTGACAAAAATAATCAATTGATATAAAAAAATGATTATTTTTAGGCAAAACTATATAAAATTATTAAAAATTTATCTAAAAAAAATTATTAATCTTAAGCAATTTTTAAATTTTTTTTTTTTAAATTGGAAACTTTACCAAATTGAAGTTGAAATGCACCTTCTTTGTAAAAAGAGAGTGCACGAGGGTCGAAATTTCGACCTCGCGCTCGTCAAGAGAAATCTTGACCACTGCATTACTGGGGCAACTTTGGAAGCTAGCCTTGCGTGTAACTCCTTATAGACAAGCGAGGATGCTCATGGGTTTTGTGGGATTTTATCCCACATTCATCTCGTGAGGGATGAAATAGGCTTTAAAAGCTTGTACATGCTAAATAGCACGTGATTGCCTTCGGGTAATCGTTGAACTGTCCCCCCTCTGTGCCTCCACCACGTGTCACCTTCGTGCCCAATGAAACCTTACCACGTATGTTGCCCAACCAAATTTTCTATCGCACACATGTCATGATCTGCTTTCACCATGTTTCTCATTGATGCCCATGCCTGTTATGCCATGTGTCACCTCAGAGTGCATGCCATGTGTCCTAATGGGCACTGGTAGCAAGGAGACATGTGATGAAAATAGATCGTGACATGTGTACGATATGGGTTAAGTTTAGGTTCGGTCACGTGTTAAGTTTAGGAGAGTTTAGATTCGAATAGGTGTTAGTGCCTGATGCGCTCTGTTAGGAGTGTGAGGGCACTCTTGTCCTCTAGGAACTCCTGATCAGGTGATGCCACATGGGAGCGTGAGAGCGCTCTTACCATCTATGCACTCTCGCTGGCTTGTCACGGGTGCACTAGCCCTATGGGCGAGAGTCTTAAGAAAAATGCTCCTTCCCAGGCCATCGTCTAGCCATGTGGGAGCATGATGGTGCTCTTGCCCTCTATGTGCTCCCGTTGGTTGGCCATGGCAGTGTGGGCCTTGTGGGCATGATCGATGGCAGGGAATATCCTACCCGATCGATCAAGCTCCTACGGATCCTAAAGCCTGCAGAGGTGGGGTGAGGTGGCATGTTTAGAAAAAAATGTCCACCTCCTTTGCCTCTGGGAATTTTAGTAATAAAAAATCAATTATAAAAAACTATAGGATACTTAGGAACATAGGAGAGAAAAAAATAATAAAGTCACCAAATTGGTGCTTCCTACGCTCAACTTCTCCAGCGAATGATTCCTCCTCTCATCTCCCTCCAGCCCTGATACCAATGTGACCATGAGATCCAAAATAAGTTTGATAATTGAATATTTGCATTAGCATATAGTTTAGAAACCATAGCCTTTAAATAGGTTACAAAATAGTAATAAAAAATAGATTGAATAGAGATCACGCAAAACAATCTATCAAGAGGAAGAGAGATTGATTTAGAACTCTTCCACCTAGGATATTTAGGAAATTAACCATTATATATTTAAGACAGGAAATATCTACATGGTAGAAAGTAGAAAAATAAATGTAATAATCTACCCAAGTAGTGTAATGCAATATACTACCTATTTTACCCTAACAAAAGGAGATTCCCTTAAATATTTCAAGAGGTCATAAAATTAGAGAAACTCTTGCTTCAAGCAGGAATGACATATTCATATGGTTTCACCCTCCCATCCCCTTTTCTAACCATTTTTGTTTCCATCCCTACTATACAACATCTTCCATGGATGCCATCTCAAGATGTACAGTAGCTAAGGTTGTAGTATTGTAGAACACAAGGGATGGATCTCTTCTTGATCCCATGTGGGAGAAATGCAAGCACTAGTCTCACAACAGATAATTCTTCTGTTTCCCAAGAAATGAAGGATATGAACCAAGGTGGGAATTCCACCCACAAATAGGGAGTAATTTAGCACCTTTTTTGTATCCAAGGACATGATGAGCAAGATCCAAGTCATATCCATGATGGTTTAGCTTATCAACATCAAGTTCCTAAGGATGTCCTATCCATTGTAGACTCAATTAATGAAGTCTATGAAAATAAGTGCGTAAGGGAAATAGAGGCATGTGAAGTCAGGATTCCACAACAAGGGAATCTTTAAGGGTGGTGACATTGGAGCCTATTGCCACATAAACCAGTACAAAAGGAGGGCTCCCACATGGCAAAATTCATTGCCACATTGATCATCGATTACATAATTACTGGTATGCATGATGATCTTCCAAGTTGCAAGTAGCTCGCCACTTAGAAAAATGGTTGGCAGTTTCAACAAGACTAAAAGATACCTCAATTTAAGTAAAGTATGGTTCAATTATTGTATATTCACTAGATAAACTCCAGAGTGAATCAATGACTATGGCATGCCACTCGTATTGCAATTTTGTGTATATAAATCAGCTGGTAAATAAAGTGCTTAATGCACATGGCGGAGTGACATCATCTTACTCTTTGCGACTAAGGAAAGGCTATTAGAAAGTTTCATTTTGAAACACATTCATGTTCCTTGTGTTTCTCCCTTATTTGTTGTTGTGACCCCACACCCAATGGATTTAAGGCTCACAATTCAAGCATCTCTACATGCAATCTTGTAAAAGATATTCATTGTTTTATTGAAAGAAGAACCCACTCCTCGTATAATGGGAAAATTGATTTATAAAAAGCACCCTGAAGGTTAGAAGAAACATGAATTAAGGAACATAAAGCTGAGAATGGCACTGCAATTGAAGATTCCCTAGAAGAGTGGAGATGAGAAAACAAAGTTTTTACATGATTGCATTAAAAAGAGGTGTTGCATCAAAACTGGAAAGTGCCCTTGGCAATCTATATGTTCTTGAATCCACTGAGATTCTTGATGGGGTATGTTAATAGGAATGCAGTCTGCAAGGGTGTCACATGGATTGCCTTCCTTTTTGTTTTTGTTAATTTTGCGCATCCTTTGCTTCCTTCTCTTTCCTCAATTTTTTTCTATAGCCAACCAATAAGGTTAGCAGCATTTGTCCTCCTGCTTCTACTTGCTTCTTGTGTTTCTCAACCCCCTCTTTCCCTCTTGTTCTCCTTTCTTGGTTTTTCTTGTTGTTTCCGCTTATTGTCTCCCTTATTTTCTTCTCTTTCATCTTTCCCTCATTTTCATTCACCTTTGGCCTTCCTCCTTTTTCTTGCAACATTCCTTGGCTACTTATGTTTGTGCCCTCACTATCTCCTTTCCTCTTGTATTCTTGTGTGTTTTAAATATGTAGCTTTTTGGGTCCTCCTCTCCTGCAAGGGAAAATTCCTTATGAGTCATCAAGAGTGTGGATGCAATTTTGTATTACTGCACCCACATATTTTTTTGCAAGATGATTCTCTAAGAGATTTTCCAAATTTTGGAACATCAATAGGGGGTAGAAGATAAATAGTGATGACAATAGTGATGAGCGGATTCAAGTGTTAGGTAGATGACAGATGATTCAAACAAACAGGGCAAACAATAGAGTAGGTGGACAATCCACCCCCTTGGCCTAGGGAAAAATTTTCTAAAAGGCCTGACCACTCATTGGAAAGACCTTTCAAGTATCCAGCAAGGGTGGAGACTCTGTACAACCCCACCCACGAGGAGGATAAAGGTCTCTGCCCACTCTTTGGTGGAACCTTTGGGCACAATTCAAGCGAAACGTTAAGAAAATCATCGCTCTCATTCCCAAAGGTTCCAAGGGTAATAAGAAGGACAAAAAATATACCCGCTTGATGTGCATGACTCTCACCATCACCTAACATTCAAATATAAGGACCTTTCATTGTTGTAGTAGCCCAAGTACTTGGTAGTCATATATAGAGGTGACTGGCCTGAGGTACGCATTACTCCCAAGGTGGTTTAATGCTAGTCATTCACCACCTAACCAAGGGATCATCGACCAAGTAAAAGGATGAGGCAGACAAAAATTAATAAATTGGGTAAAAATATTAGTAGTTTCAAGGACCCAGATCAAACAAGATGCATTTACCTTCTTCTAGAAGATTGACGATATCCCAAGGATCAATGTACCAGTTGAGTGTCTATTAGTTCAATTGTTGTCTTCCCATTGATCACCTTTAATGTTCCAATTTTGAATTTAATGTAAATATAGCTAGAAATAATGGAATGTTGGTCATTCCCAAGAACGGCTTTTTGGCCATTACAATTCGTATGTAAGGTGTTCACCACTGTGTAAATACAAGATTGGCACTGTTTGGTCTATGATTTTACCTTCATTTCTTTGCATTGAATGTATGAATCTTTATTTTTTATTTGGTTTCTTAAGTAGTCTCATATTATTCTGTAGTCTAGATTTTGTGGGATTCACTGAGTGGCCCAGGATTTTGCATTTATAAATATGGGTTAAGGGTTTATTTATATTAAAGCTAGTCGGGTAGAAGCGCTCTAATTCTTCATCCTGGATTTCATGCACCTATTCTCTGGTTTTGGAATTCACCCTCCACTCACCACTCTGAATATTTTGATGAAGGTATCATTGACTAATATTTTAGGTATTGAGTCTATGTTTTCACTCATGATATGCTGCTTGCATGTGTCTTGATGCGGCTATAACCGTCCTTGTGAGTCCTAGCTACAACCATTTTTCCATTTCTTTCCTCTCTTTTCTCTTTTTTCACTTTACATCATAGATAGCTGAAACCACCATAGAGTAATCGATCTCCTTCGAAGATCGACCACCCCATCCCGACTCAACGACAGTTCAATGTTATCGCTAGTCCGTCCCTACTGTCTGTGTGGTGTCGGATTCACGACCAACAGTATGGAGTGGTATCACTTGGTCATTCAAGAAGTCAACTTAGAGTGTGTGATCGTTCCTTTAATTATTAGGGTGAACTACTCAAATTTTAAAAGCATTTTATAATAAGAAATGAAGAGGAAATTTATTTGTACCTTTCTTCATTTTTTTTATTCAATTGAAGATTTTTTGCCTTCTCTAAAATTCAATTCATTGTCACTAGGGTTTTTAAAAATCCCCTAGACACAAATTTGAGCTTGATTCATATTTTTCTCCTCCCATGTCATAGAATTATGGTGGCTATCACTTTGGATTGGAAGAATAGGAATAACACTAATTTCATTTGAATTCAAATTTAAAAAAGGTGCCAAATTATCTCTTTCTTTGCGTGCCTTTTGTAGTCTTCTTCTGTGGAAAAGGTACGCTACTAAATGCACATGGATTTTTCCATCGATGGTCATGGGGTCAAAAATTCATGGAGGCACCTTATTTTTCTTTTATAGAGATAGGCAAAAAATATAAAAATAATATGTGCAACTCCTCCTTAGCCTAGCACATGGCATCCTAGTTAATATGACGGTCTTTTGGGAATTGAAAGGAATAGGTTAAGAGTTGAAATCCTTATCGTTTTTTGGTTTTGACCCTTCAATAATTAAGGTTTGGCATGCTATCTATGGAAGTGATTTCCTACTGGACATCACCTGTACTTCTAGCAAGTTGGCTACATGGATACTATTAAAAAATTAGATGGTAGCTTAATCCATGTTTGAATTTATTGATGAAATTTTTTTCAAGTGCAATTAAAACTCCAAGGCATATAGATAAACCTTTTAAGAAAATTTTTATATCTCAAAAGGCACCTTTCCACCTTGGCTAGACCAATATACTTAAGCTATAGGAAATTTGAGTTTGAACCCCGTGTAGCAAACTCTTTTAGGTATTTTTAGAGTTTGATGAATATCTAGATGATGTGGCTTCTAATATGGCATTCCTCCATGCTACATACACCTTTTTTTACCTATATACATACATTTGACCAAGAAGGAGAGAGCACATATCAAATTATTAATACATTAGTGACACTCAAGTATTTGTTGGAAATATTGAGTAAATTGATTGTCATTGATGTCAAAAGTGAAATAGTTGAGAAGTAGCTTCAAGGATGAAATCTCAAAGTGTAAGGCAAATATCTTCAAATGGTACATGAGGCAATAATTTTCAAGGCAAAAACATTCTCCATGGTTGTGTGAGCAAGAAAAAGACAAGGTTATCCATGGTTACATTTGCAAGAAAAAGAAAAGGTTTAATTAGTTCTCCATGGTTGCATTTGCAAGAAAAATAAAAGGTTTAATTAGTTCTCCATGGTTGCATTTGCAAGAAAAATAAAAGGTTTAATTAGTTCTCCATGGTGGCATTTTGCAAAGAAAAATACAAGGGTTTATTTTATGAGAAAGAGACCCAAAGATGAAAAGTCTAATTTATAATATTTAAATCTTTTAAGATTTAAAATATTATAATTAATTAAAAGGTTTAAAAGTTGGGTGCCAAAAGGTTTTAAATTAAAAAATATAATTATATTCCAAGCACCGACATCAAAGTTACAAATGGCAAGAAAACATATATAAGAAGGTAAATTATTTGCATGGCCTAAGGTTGGAACATTGCACCATTCGATATATGTTTGAGCATGCAAATCATGGAGGCATAGAGAGGTAAAAATGTTTGCGTCATTCATCGAGGAAAGTGAGGCTAAGGTTGAACATGCCAATCGAAATTCAAATTCAGAGATAGCTTGCGTGGAGGCAGAGAGATTTCAAGACGTTTGGACCATTCATTGAGGGTAGTGAATGCACCAATCGAAATTTGAATATGTGAATTGCTTGCATGGGACAAAGAGAGAAAAATTCAAAGCGCACACATTTAAATTTAGGGGCATTGATTTATTAAGGGAGTAGTTCACGATATTTCCAAGTGGGCATCTAGCCCACGTGGTCAACTAGCTTGCGCTAGGACGCAGGCCAGCGAAAGGTAGAGGTTCAAGTCACGACGGTAGCACTTGAGGCAAGGCAAAAAAAATTTAAGGTATGCATAGTGCTTGACCTAGAGAGGCATAAGGTTTTAAATTTTCATTTTTTGGTGTGCATATTGCTTGATATAGGGAGACATAAGGCTGAAGTTTTTGAAATCAAAATATTGTGTGCATTTCAGATTTCTATGTGTGGCTCTATAAAGATAAAATAATTTTTATAAATATTGGAGGTATAAGGTGTATGAAAGTAGAATTAAAATTGTTGTGTGAACTTAGGGTTTTGGTTGATAATATTGAAAATTATTTTTGGCCTTTACAAGTAGGAATTATAAGGTGTTTTGTGGTTTAATTATGGTGTATATTTTTGCATGGTGAAAGAAAGTTTGAAGGATGTTGTTCATAGATTAAAAGCCTTGTCTTAGGAAATTAAAAGGAGTTGAAAAAAAATATTTTTGTGGACATTATTTTGATGAAAGGTTTTTCATGTGGATGAAAAGTGTTATGCTAACTAACCTTGAAGTGGCATAATATAAATAGAATATTTTGAGACAGGTTTTGAGGGCTCATCTTCATCAAAGCAAGCTAAGAGGTATGATGGCATTATTCCTTATTTAAGATTTTTGGTTGAGAACATATTTCTAAATCATAAGGTGGAGAAATAAGGATTATATATGTGCATTATTAGAAATATTTGAGTTAAGATTTGTGAAAAAAATGTGCTTCATTGTTGAATGAGATTGGAAACACATGTGCTAGGGTTTGAGAACAAATTGTGCATCATTGATTAGTGAAATTGGAAACACTTGTGCTAGGATTTTTAAGAATAAATTGTGCATTCTTGTTGAAAGAATTTGTGAAGCATTTGGGCATTGATGTGAGTGACATTGAATATGAATGGGCAAGTGTTAGAGACCATTTTTGTGAAGCAATTTGTGCATTATTGTGTTTGATCATTGAGAGCAAATTTACAAGGAATATAAACCAGTTTTGTGAAGCAAAGTTATACACTAGTTTGATTTGAATTGAAAGGGATTTGCAAGAAGTAGAGATCTGATTTGATGAATGCAAGATACATGAATGTGAAGAATATATTAGGTATTTGATAGTACATATCATTCTCTAAATTTTCAAGAGGTTAAACTAATTCTAGGTAGAATATGTCTAAACTACCTAGTTAAAGAAAGCATTTCTAAAAGAGATATAAGCATTATTTTGAACATCATTTATGTGTAAGATTTGGGATTGGTTGAGCATGTGCTATGAGTTATTTTGAGCATGTATTAGAGAAGAGCATAGTAAAGTTATTTATGGCAGATTTGAGCAAGTCTTGTGAGAAGACTTGAAGCAGGTTTGAGGCAGATTTGAGCAAGTCTTGTGAGAAGACTTGAAGCAATTTTTTGAAGCAAATTTGAGCAAGTTTTGTAAGAAGACTTGAAGAGTTTGGTGAGCAAGTCTTGTGAGAAGACTTGAAGCAATTTTTTGAAGCAAATTTGAGCAAGTTTTGTAAGAAGACTTGAAGTAGGTTTAAGGTAGATTTGAGTAAGTATTGTGAGAATACTTGAAGCAATATTAAGGTAGATTTGAGCAAGTCTTGTAAGAAGACTTGAAGCATATTTAAATAAGATTTGTGCATGTAATGTGTGCATATTTGGGATAGTGTTGAGAGCAAATTTGTAAGAAGACTTCAAACAAATTTTGGATAGATTTGTGAGTAAACCTGAGTAAGCCTCATGAGCATTCTTGTATTAGAGTCAAAGAAAATATGTGTACCATCTTTGAAAGTGACTAGAATAGAGAAGGGATAAATTTTCCTATGGATAGAGTTCCACGAACCTGAATAAAGAAGATGATTCTCCTATGGATAGAGTTCCATGAACCAAACCAACAAGGAGATAGAGTTCTCTTGTGGATAGAGTTCCACAAACTAGAGAAAAGGAGAGGAGTCTCCTGTGGATAGAGTTCCATGAACAAAATAAAAGGATAGGATTCTCCTATAGATAGAGTTCCACGAACTAGACCAACAAGGGGATAGAGTTCCATGAACCATAGCAAAGAGGAGAGGTGTATCCTATGGATAGAGTTCCATAAACCAGCATAAATGGGATATAGTTATCCTATGGATAGAGATCCACAAATGAGAGTAGTGGAGATAGATGTCTCTTATGGATAGAGATCCACAAACCTGAGCATTGGGAATTAAGATCTTCTTTGGACAGAGATCCATAAACATTGTAATAGGGAATTGGTTTCCAAGAGATTTGTTGAGAAAAATTTGAAGAAATATTTTCTCCATGGACGTAACCCACATTTGGTGAACCATATTAAATTTGTCTCTCAGGTGTGTGATGTTTTATGCATTGCTTTGTTACTACTATTGATATTGTAATTGATAATATTGGATAATATTGTTTGGGAAAAAAAAGTAAAATTTTATCTTATATTGTTCACCCCCCCTCACATTTTAATCTTGTGTTCTTAAATTGGTATCAGAGCGGGATTCTTTAGAAAAAGTCTAACAGCTTGAAAAAAGATATTACAGGAACATAGATGGCATCTCAAAATGGATCTTTAACAAATAAGGCTCCATTGTTTGATGAGAACAATTATGCTTTCTAGAGTATGAGGATGAAGACTTATTTTATGGCACAAGGATATGAAACATGGCAATCTATTGAGGATGGGTTCACACCTACAACTACTCCTCCCATAGATAAGGATGGTAAGAAATTACATGTGAATAATTACAAGGATATGAATGGAATCTTAGGTAGATTACGTGAATCAGAATTTGTGAAAGTTATGCAATGTAAATCAAAAAAATATGGAACAAATTGAAGGAAACATATGAAGGAGACAACAAGGTTAAGTTGGCAAAACTTCAAACTCACAGGAGAAGGTTTGAAGAGTTGAAGATGGAATATGAGGAAGATATTGCTAAATACTTATTTCATGTTGATGAAGTCGTTAATACCATGCATGGACTTGGATTAAAAATTGAGGACTCCAGTATTGCTCAGAAAGTATTAAGATCACTCCTTATAAGGTATGATGCAAAGGTTTCAGGTATAGAAGAGATGAAGGATCTCGATAAGTTGACTATGGAAGAGTTACATGGAATTCTCACAACTTATGAGATGAGAATAGAAAAATATCACAAATCCAAGAAAGAGGTAACTTTCAAAGCTTCAAATAAGACAAAAGATAAGAAACCATAATCAAGTGATGAGTCAAGTAGTAATGAAGAAGTTAACTATGTGAGAAGAAATAAGGACTCAAGAAAACGCAAATATATAAAGACTATGAAATGTTTTAATTTTGGTGACTTTGGTCACTATGCATCTAATTGTGGTGACTGGAAGCAATAGCAATGAAGAGAAACAAGATTATAAGAAAAAGGAAGAAAGAAAATGTAGGCATGAAAAGAAAAATAGGTATGGTTAAGGTAAGCATGAAAATAAGTTCTTTAAAAGGCATAAGAAGAGTTTCTATGTTAAAAGAGCAATAAGTACTTCAAATAACAGTGATGAAAGACTCTCCGATAGTGAAGAAGTAGAGATTCTATTTTTGGTAATAGAAGAGGAAGAAAACACTCCTATTGAAGACCAAGTAGAATATGCTCCTATAATTGAAGACCTAGAGAAAGGTTCAGAAAAAGAAGAAAAAGGCACAGTTGATCTAGAAAATGAACTTATTGTTGCTAAAGGCTCAAGTTCAAGAAGATGAGGAAATAAAATAAAATCTTCTACAAGATCTCAAAAACTCAAAAGCTAAGGCAAGGATATTTAAATAAGTCATGGTTGAAAAGTTAGAGGTAAAAGAATTAGAATGTGAAAGGTTAGTGTAGACACCAAAACAGCACCAATCCGATTATGTGACTGCAAACACTGATCGCTTTGACAAACACAGCCCCCAGGGCAGCCCTCAGAGGTTAAACAGTGGTCTTAACCACTTTCATAGCAATTTTGTAAGGTCAAGAAGCAATTTGGCACACTTGGACACTTTGCCTAGTATTCGTCTCACCCAGGGACGAATTCAAAATAGAATCCATCCCACCCCAGGACGAATTCTGAATCCGTCCCTGGGTGGGACAAATTCCAAGCTTAACGGGCAAAAAGGCAAATGGTGCCAAGTGGCAGCCCAGAACAGTCAGTTAAGGACTCCTGCCTTGCACGCGTGTGTAAGTGGACAGAGGGGCCGTTAGAAGACTGTTACAAAAAGCATTTATCAAAGCTCAAGTCAATGGAGGACTCCCCTCCCTCATGGGAAGACAAGACTGCCACATGGCGCCTATGGCCAACACATGGCATTTGTGCTTCCCTCCCAAAAGAGACCCCTTGGGTCTATAAAAGGTGGGACTTTTCTCACCCAAAAGATACAGGTTGAAGGAGTTTTGAAGCAACGAAGTGCTGCCGAGTTGAAGACCCACTTGCATCCCTTTTGGTTCACCTTCCCACATCCACCAATCTCTTTTGCAAGGGAGGTTGTTGGGTGGCCTTTGGAAGCTCGAACCTTACCCAAATCCGACGCATGGACACTTGAACCAACCAATTCGCCGACCCCCCAATCCTAAAAGGTTTTGGGCCCATCCCTGGTGGATTGGCTCCAAAATCGAGGGCCAACGGTGGGAGGCCCACTTGGGCACCCCCGCACCTCCCAAGTCCTATTTTTAGTTTTTGAGCATTTTAGATTATTTTTTAGATTGCATTTTGTGTTATTAGGTTTGATTAACCCATAGCTGCAATTTTGTAACTTTTGGTCAGATTCTAGGATGTTTTGTATTGCTTTGTCGTTTCGCTAACTCGCAGGTGCCAAGGTCAAATTCCCGAGGGTGGAGGCCAAATTGGGAAAATCCGACCATCTGGGTCGTCCCAAAATGGCCCCAATCACATAACCCCCCTGTTTGCAGGGGTTTTGCAGGTCTCGAGATCCGACATTGGAGCAGCAGCAAGTCGGTTTCTTCACCACAGAAGAATTCGTCCCACCCAAGGACGAATTGCAGTCAGAATTCGTCCTGCCCAGGGATGAATTCCAATTGAAGGTGGATTGGCCAGCTGCCTCAGTGGCAGTGGCCTTCTGGTAACTTTTCTTACCTTCTGTCAAGTTTTGAAGCAATTTGGGCTCACTGTATTCACTGTTTCAGGCAAATATTTACATGCATATTTCGTTAGTTTTAGAGAGAAAACGCTTTTCATTTGCAGCAGGTGCTACTGACATCTTGGTCATTTCTTTGTTCGCAGGAGAAGCAGCAGAGGTGAAGAACTCATCGACATCAGCGGCGACATCATCTTGGCCCGCCCATTACAATCGTGGGCACGCGGAAAGAGGAATCATTCAGTGATTGTAATCAAACTCTATTTGCGCTCCTAGCCCCTGAAAAGGGAGGAGACGTCATTGTAACAGAGATCAAGGGATATTGAATGAAAGGGCTGTGTTTTCTCTATCTGATTGTGTCTCTTCCAATGTGTTTCTTTTCCATTTCATGCAATTTACATTTCTAGGACTTAAGTGTACTTAATTTTGAATGCAATCGCACTTGGTGTTTCCTTTGCCCGGAATCTCGTGCTTTCAGTGGCGATCACGGTGGGACCTGTTCCCTGGTTTTTAAAATCATAGAAACTGATCAAAGTTTTGTGTTTGTGCTTGACAGGTACATCTTTTTTTGTTGCAGACTGCTATTCGTCTCTGACAGGGACGAATTCTTTTCTGCAATTGCCTCGACCTCGGGACGAATTCAAATTCGTCTCTCGGGAGGGACGATTCTGTTCCGCAATTCGTCTCCCAGAGGGACGAATTCTCGTCTGTGGATTTTTAGAGCAAAAATTCAGAGACAACAGGAGCAGGCAGAGAAGAGGTAGGGATTTTCATGATCTCTGTTAAATTTTCTATTAACAAGACAATCCCCCTTTCGTACCGCCTACGTACCATGTACCTTCTGCTCTCACGTACCTATAGTCTCCCTCTCGTAAGTGCGGGTATATAGAGAGGTTGGTATATCGGCTCTGGTTGGTATATTGAAGGGGTGACCTTTTTGGGAGTTATAAGAGCCTACATGATGCATTTAAACGTTCTACAAAACCTACAAAAACAAAAACAAAACATCAAAATGCACTAAACCAATTTAGGGCACACCATTTAATCCTTAAAAGAGATAATCACGGTTTGCATATGTGTGTGTTCATTTCTGCTTAGTGTAACAAAAAGAAAAATCATCATAAACAAAAGATAAAAAATCTACGCATTTTGTCATTTTTTCCAAAAGCTCCAAGGGTTCCCGTAATCTCTTGGTCACTCCAAAATGCCCCAAAGGTGTCCATGAACCCTTTGGTCAACCCAAAAGCACCCCAAATGTGCCCATAAGTGATGCAGGACCATCCAACAAAATATGGGAAATCTTACATTTTTCCCTAAATTTTAGTGCATCTTTCCGGGGCCATAACTTCTCAACCCTAGAATTCTATTTGCCCAAAAAAGTCAGTTTTCGGGGCCAAATTCCATCATCTAGTGCCCCGAAATTAGGTTTTAAAATTGGGCACGCAATTCTATGCACTTTTTGAGTTGTTCGGATGTCAATATCTCCTAATGTATTTAGAGCTAGGACTTGAAACTTCATTTTTGTCTTATCTACTATAAGAGGGATGCACACGCCAATTTTGGGCCCCATCTGACTCATTTCAATTTTTAGGGTTTTTAGAGAGACATCGTCATGGTGCTCACCCATAGCCAAGCCCAATCACGGGCGGATGCTATGGGGAATATCCAAGGAAGAACAAGTCATCTCCATTACAATCCCAAGGATTTGGTCATACCACCTTGGCGACCTAACACACAAGGCAGTCCCCTCCACACCTTAAAGGAAAGGGACTATAGGGGCACCTCTTCTAAGGGCACTCCTGTTTAGCAAAGCACTCAGCACACACCCTTCCATGAGGGGTACAGTCATAGGAGAGATCCCTTAGATGCTCGCTATGAGTGGTCATCGCACGATGAAGTGCTAGGTCAACATAGGGTTCGATGGGAGGAACCACATGATTACATTACCCCTCCACCCCCACTAGTTGTCAGGACTACAAAGACAAATCCAGAGCACAAGGCTCTTCGGGCAGGGCGAGATAGCTCCGTCCACCCATTTTTCACTTATGAAAGAGAGCACGAGGAAGACATCTACCTTCCTCAAGAGCAATATACCATGTGGGAGCAATACGCCTTCGCACCTGCTATCTATCAGGACCACTCACTGAGGCCAAAGCCCCGAGAGAATGCTGCTACCCCTAACAAAGGGATGTGTCCTATAGAGATCTTGGATCACTACGACCGAGATTTTTATCTAAGAGAGGCGTCTAGGCCTTCTAGACATGAGGCGGTGGGACCAACTATCGTAGAATCCACCGAATATATCACACATCTCAAGCAACTCACGCAACTTGAGCTCGAACAACTACCGTTAGAGGAACCGTACCATATTAACGAAGAGCACCTTCAACACCAGAAGGATGAGCTGTTCCAACACACTATACAAGAGAGGACTCCAACCCCTCACATGCATAAGACAAAATATTTTGAGTGGCACAACCCGGGGGAAGATAGGTCATCGCGACCTCATCAAAGGCTACCCCAAACACCTCCTAGACAGGAGCGGGAAGCTACTCTCTCGATTCCCGAAGCACCACCCCCGATGCCTCCTAGACATGAATGGGAGGCCGCTCCTATAACCAATGATAGGTGCCTTCCTCAGACATCCACCCAGGCTTATGAGCCACCCTTAGAAATTCATCAAGAAGCCTCTAAGGAATCAGAGCGCGAAGAAGAGCGGGATGAACTGCCCTACAAATGCATGGGGGTGCCATCTGGCCACCCCTCCATAAGCCCCAAGTTCCTCAACAAGAACCAACCAAAGAGGAGGAGTTCAAATCTCCCAATACATGCAAAGCACTAGAGCACTTAGAGTTGGTAGAGGCCAAGATTTTGGAGCTCCCAAGGCCCAACTTACATAAGGCTCCTTTCGAAGAGGATCAACCTTTAACCATAGGGCTACCTGATGATGCAGTCCTCCATGTCTCAGAATCTCCAGATTCTGATGAGCTATACACATTGTCTGAAGGTGAGGATGAAACAGACATAGCCCATAGCAATCACATGCGACAACATCGACATCCCATAAACATCGATGAAGCATGTCAACAAATAAACATAATACTAGGGCATGAGTGGCGTGTTAACCCACCGCAGTGGGACCAAGCGTTACATCCACAACTTTGGGTACATAAAGATCAACTTCCGCCCAGAGATCCCATAACAACATCAGTGTCACGGGCGGACCCTGTCCTCATCTCCGTGCATAGGGATGATCCATTCATGCCCATACCTCTAGAGCCAGATCCGGAGTGCAAAGACCATCAAGCTGGGGCTACCTCTATCCCCTGAAGAGCCATAATTCAAACCCAAAATTCTCCAAGGATTATCGCAATCACTTGGTCACCCCAAAAGCTCCAAGGATTATCGCAATCTCTTGGTCACCCAAAAAGCTCCAAGGATTATCGCAATCACTTGGTCAAAACCCAAAAGCTCCAAGGATTATCGCAATCACTTGGTCAAAAATCCCAAAAGCTCCAAGGATTATCGCAATCACTTGGTCACACCAAAAATCTCCAAGGATTATCGCAATCACTTGGTCATCCCAAAAGCTCCAAGGATTATCGCAATCTCTTGGTCACCCAAAAAGCTCCAAGGATTATCGCAATCTCTTGGTCACCCAAAAAGCTCCAAGGATTATCGCAATCTCTTGGTCACCCAAAAAGCTCCAAGGATTATCGCAATCTCTTGGTCAACTAAAAAGCTCCAAGGATTATCACAAATTCTTGGTCAACCAAAAAGCTCCAAGGATTTTCGCAATCTCTTGGTCAAAACCTAAAAATCTCCAAGGATTATCGCAATCACTTGGTCAAAAACAAAAAGCTCCAAGGATTATCGCAATCTCTTGGTCAACCCAAAAAGCTCCAACGATTATCGCAATCGTTTGGTCAAAAAAAATCAAGAAATTCAACAAAAACAAAACAAAAATCATCAAAAACAACAAATATTTGCATCTCAATTCTAGGCATACTCGAATTCATCAAAAACAAAAAAAAAACACCAAGCATAACTTTTACCACACTACAGTCAGTGGTCTGGGAATGTACCAAGAGTTTCAGTGATTCAGTCATCATTTTCCTCTTTAGCCATGTAGTGTACCAAGTCGAACAGATTTTATGAAGGTAGAGTCATACTTGAAATACACCTTGTTACGTGACATCCCAACACAAATCAAAACACTAAAATTCCCAAATTGTGTGAACGAAAGACGAAACCTGCAAAATAATCTAGGTCACCACAAGCGAAACGGTTATCTTGCTCATCCCCCTGTGCGAATGACCCCTAGAATGCTGAGAGTTGGCAAAAGGACAAGCATCCTCCCTACCCAATTCCCTAAGAATTCTAAAGTTCTCAACAGTTGCAAAACACAAAAATTTGCAAAATGTCAAAACTCCAAATTTGACAAACTATAGTGCACACATCAAAAGGCACAAACAACAGTGATTTTCATCACTCCATATCCCCAATCCCTTGCTCAAAAAAAAAAAAAAAAAACATCAAAATAAACAGTGATCTTATCACTACAAAAGAGCAAGTATCCCAATACAATTGAAAAAAAGAAGGGAGTTGACCTTGAATCCCTAGAACTCTCAGCATTCTATAGGTCATAATGCAAGCTTCAGTACCAATTTGGTTGATAGCCTATCGGTAACGACAGTAAACCTCCCGCATGACGATATATCTGTCACATTAACTTGCGTACGAGATCAATGTTTGCATGTGGATGAGCTAGCTTATGGCATCCTGGATTACACCGCAGATTAATCTTAGTACATACAACAAAGGAATTCATGGAGCTAATTAGGTGATCCTCAGTACAGGTTCGGTTGAAAGCCCACCTGGCACTGGCGGTATCCTAACAAATACCACTAAATGAACTCAATTGCACACACAGGGATGTTAAATAACTCGGTCAAAAATAGGTCCGATTCATACCTTGTTAAAAAGTCTTGTGAGATAAAGTACAGTCATGGATAGTGAGATAAAACTGTCTGAATCTCAAAAAATCTTACATTCATCCCAAAACCATCTGCGCTACTTATCATCTTTATGATACCATCAGAAAATACAAAAAAAAAAGAAAAACCAGATAAATAAAAATTTTCCTAAACAGCCTACAGTGCAATCATCACAAATATCATTCATCCATTTCAATTTTCATATCACATAGACATCTAAAACATTTCAATTCATCATAACATTTGCATGCACAAAAAAAAAATCACATCATCACATGTACAAATTAAAAAAATAAAACCGGTATATATATATATATATATATATCGTCAAAAAGATGCCCGTAGGCTACAAAATCGGTCCTCAGACCCCGCAAGCATATCCAAAAACCCAACCTAAGGCGTCGACCACCATGATCACGCAGGATCGATGCGACGGGAACTACCCCCCGTGGTGTGGGTCCTACGGGACCCTGCAGGGCGGCTACTGCTAGCCCCCGCATCATGCCTGCTACCACCCCCCTCATCTAACCGCCTGCGACGAGATGATGCTGACTGCTCAGTCAGACTATCCCTCATCCGTCGAGAAGATCTGTTGATCGAAGGCTCAGGGAGCCACCCGCCAAGGCGGATGACCTCCCTCTCCAAGTCTATCCGGTATAGACACCACTCTGCCTCCCACCGATGATAGATAGACAATGCATCATCGCGCTGCGCCAAAACTCTATCCCGCTCTGCCAACTGAGCTCGAAGAAGGTCCCTCTCCAGATCCCGCATCCGTAGTAGCTCTGTAAGTCACGCAACCTCATCGCCTACATCCGACCCCACCCCCTCCGTATCTGTCGAACGCATAGGACTCGCGGGGACAGTAGCCTGCTCAGGCTCCAACTGCTCCTCCACATCCTGCATGTCCGACTGCTCCGAAACACCCAAGTCCACATCCTCATCTCCCACATCCACCATGTCTGCATCATCCAACGGCCCCCCCAATCACCCCCTGCCGCCTCAGCATCCTCCACTGCAGCCTCCGTGCCTCCTAGTGGACCCTCCCCTCTCCAACGCCGCAATACCCACCACGAGTCATACTCAGTGGTAGTACCGACGTCATCCACATCCAAGACCTCAATCATCGCATCCGACTCCTCGCCCAATGGCACGAGGACCGGTGGCTCCAGATCCCTCTCATCTCCCCAACGTCGATAGCCTATGGGCTCACCAGGCAACCCCTGGCGCACCCCAAACTGTCGTGTAACCCGGTGGTACGAAAATAACTCATGCTCTATCCCGTGCCGCCCAGTCAACCATCGCTCCCTCCGTACCCGTCGGAGCCACTCTCCAGCCTCAGGCCAGCCTGGACAGTCCCGATAGGGACGCCAAAACACCTCCCCTGGAGTGAGCCATGAAAAGGCATCAATGTAGTGCTCAACGGCACCTGCCCATCGCCGACTCTGCCCCTGCTCCCGTAGACCATCACCACAAAGCTGCATAACCAATCTCCTCATCCTCCATCGCTGCCCGAGTCGTCCACGGTAACCCGGTAGGCCTCTCAACAACTATGTGCTGCCAACCCCAGCATCGCAACAAAAAACTGCAACTGACACCCTTCCGCTGTCGACAGCGGACTGTGCCAACAAATTCTGCCCCCATCTCAGAATCAACGGTGCCTCTATCGGGCACTCTACCAACTGCCACACCAAATCCAGCAGGTTCCATGGGAACCTCGCGCCTGACGAATTAGGGAGAAGAATGTTAGAAATGAGGCCCATCAAGAATGCGTGCCTCACTCCTAACACCCCCCTCTCCTTCCACCAGCCTAACCAAAATCCCGCCAGCCTGGCAATCCACCTCGATTGTCTCCACTGGGTCTGCTACACCCAGCTTCCCCCATGCCCAAAACATCTCGTAAGTATAGCAGTCCGCTGATCAAACGGAGATGTCCTAATAGGCAGACCATCTATCGGAATCCAAAGCAACCGATAGACGTCCTCAAGAGTCACAGTCATCTCCCCTGTCGAGAGATGGAAAGTATTGGTCCACGGATCCCAAAGCTTGATCAGGGCCGTCAGATAGGCCTGATCCGAAACCACAGGCTCCAGTCGAGCCACCTGCTTGAGCCCAAGGGCATCAAGCCATTCCCAGTCATCATCGATCAATGCCAACCGCGCCTCAGTAAATGCAGCGGGTACACGGTACCGGCTCCTAACAACCTGCAAGCAAAAAAAATAAATAAATAAATAAATAAAACAGATCAAATTTTCAGTTCTAGGGTTTCTAACCTTAACTGTTAAACAAAAACATCACAAAAAATCTTAAAGTTTAGAAAAGCGTCAACACAAAAACAATGCATTAAGTTAAAGCAAAATAAACCCTAGGGTCACTTACAGGTCTCGCCTCGGCTCCGCCGCTCGAATCCATTTTGTGCACTCATGATGGCAGAGAGAATTCCAGTAGCGCTTCGCTTCGTAGAATTACCTCCTCCTCCCAAAGCTCCAAAATCGCAAGAAAAAAATGACACAAATGAGCCCAAAATCAAGTTTTGGCCATTAAATAGGCCTATTGCGCTGGAATTCGTCCTTGACTGGGATGAGCACTCTGATCAGTGCTCATCCCACCCAGGGACGAATTCTCCAGCTGGAATTCGTCCCACCCAGGGACGAATTCAGGCCAGCAAAAAAAAAAATCAACAAAAATGACTAAAAATGCACTAAAACAAACAATAAAATTGCCTGACAGGATTGCAAATGCACCTGACAACATGGGCATACAAAATCGACATCGGGGTCACAAATTATCACTATCCTACTCCCTAAGAAGGCTACCATAGCCGGACCGCTCCACGGGAAGACAGATTTTTGACAATTTAATCCCAAAATGGTGTCACAAAAAACAACAAAAACAGTACAAAATTCAACAAAAACACAAGAAAAAAAAACATTGTCGGACATAAGTGCTCTTGCACTTAACCTCTAGGCAAAGAAAATCGATGTTGAGGTCCAAATTATCACTCTCCTACTTCCCCAAGAAGGCTATCATAGCCGGACCGCTCCACGGGAAGATAGGTTTTCAATGATTTCACCTCATTACGACATCACCAAAAGGGTTAACACCCACCAAAAATAGGTCCAAATGTTGGAAAAATTGCACACGCTTAACGGTAAACCCTTTAAGGCACACCTTGCACAAGTCATCTTGGGTCAAGCGACTCGTCGCTTCTCTCACGAAGGTCATTCCCTCATCGATTCGTCGCTTGAGGGGGTAGTCACACTTAGTCACCAACCAACAATCACACACCCAATTAAGGAAAACGACATGCATTCAAAGAATCATTGACAAAGACAATCACGCTCCAGCTTGGGGCAAGAAACAAGCAACAATCAAATCAATCAAACACTTGGCATTTCGTGAATCATGAACACAAGGTTCCCCCCGAGGATAAAAACGCCCTTCACTTGTTCATGATCGATCAATGTCTAAGTTCAAGTCACACCTCACCAAAACAGGTTAATACTTGAAATCAAATTCCTTAGCTCGTCGAAAGCAAGGATTCAAGAATGCATGCCCTTTCCATACTTGGGGCATCAAAAGTTGGTTAGGTTACCAAGAAACCCTAATCATTAGTGCTTTGGTTATCTATTTTTGCTCAAGCACTGCGTCACCCATAGCGCTTCCCAAAAAGGGGCATCTCGTAGACACCAAAACAGCACCAATCCGATTATGTGACCGCAAACACCGATCGCTTTGACAAACACAGCCCCCTGTGGCAGCCCTCAGAGGTTAAACAGTGGTCTTAACCACTTTCATAGCAATTTTGTAAGGTCAAGAAGCAATTTGGCACACTTGGACACTTTGCCTAGTATTCGTCTCACCCAGGGACGAATTCAAAATAGAATCCGTCCCACCCCAGGACGAATTCTGAATCCGTCCCTGGGTGGGACGAATTCTAAGCTTAACGGGCAAAAAGGCAAATGGTGCCAAGTGGCAGCCCAAAACAGTCAGTTAAGGACTCCTGCCTTGCACGCGTGTGTAGGTGGACAGAGGGGCCGTTAGAAGACTATTACAAAAAGCATTTATCAAAGCTCAAGTCAATGGAGGACTCCCCTCCCTCATGGGAAGACAAGACTGCCACATGGCGCCTATGGCCAACACATGGCATTTGTGCTTCCCTCCCAAAAGAGACCCCATGGGTCTATAAAAGGTGGGACTTTTCTCACCCAAAAGATACAGGTTGAAGGAGTTTTCAAGCAACGAAGTGCTACCAAGTTGAAGACCCACTTGCATCCCTTTTGGTTCACCTTCCCACATCCACCAATCTCTTTTGCAAGGGAGGTTGTTGGGTGGCCTTTGGAAGCTCGAACCTTACCCAAATCCGACGCATGGACACCTGAACCAACCAATTCGCCGACCCCCCAATCCTAAAAGGTTTTGGGCCCATCCCCGGTGGATTGGCTCCAAAATCGAGGGCCAACGGTGGGAGGCCCACTTGGGCACCCCCGCACCTCCCAAGTCCTATTTTTAGTTTTTGAGCATTTTAGATTATTTTTTAGATTGCATTTTGTGTTATTAGGTTTGATTAATCCATAGCTGCAATTTTGTAACTTTTGGTCCGATTCTAGGATGTTTTGTATTGCTTTGTCGTTTCGCTAACTCACAGGTGCCAAGGTCAAATTCCCGAGGGTGGAGGCCAAATTGGGAAAATCCGACCATCTGGGTCGTCCCAAAATGGCCCCAATTACATAACCCCCTTGTTTGCAGGCGTTTTGCATGTCTCGGGATCCGACATTGGAGCAAGCAAGCAAGTCGGTTTCTTCAACACAGAAGAATTCGTCCCACCCAGGGACGAATTGCAGTCAGAATTCGTCCTGCCCAGGGACGAATTCCAGTTTGAAGGTGGATTGGCCAGCTGCCTCAGTGGCAGTGGCCTTCTGGTAACTTTTCTTACCTTCTGTCAAGTTTTGAAGCAATTTGGATTCACTGTATTCACTGTTTCAGGCAAATATTTACATGCATATTTCGTTAGTTTTAGAGAGCAAACGCTTTTCATTTGCAGCAGGTGCTACTGACGTCTTGGTCATTTCTTTGTTCGCAGGAGAAGCAGAGGAGGTGAAGAACTCATCGACATCACCGACGACATCATCTTGGCCCGCCCATTGCAATCGTGGGCACGCGGAAAGAGGAATCATTCAGATGATTGTAATCAAACTCTATTTGCGCTCCTAGCCCCTGAAAAGGGAGGAGACATCATTGTAACAGAGATCAAGGGATATTAATGAAAGGGCTGTGTTTTCTCTATCTGATTGTGTCTCTTCCAATGTGTTTCTTTTCCATTTCATGCAATTTACATTTCTAGGACTTAAGCGTACTTAATTTTGAATGCAATCGCACTTGGTGTTTCCTTTGCCCGAAATCTCGTGCTTTCAGTAAGGTAAAAGAATTAGAATGTGAAAGGTTAGAACATGAAGTGGTTTCTCTAAGGATGGAAGTGAAATATTCTATGGATAAGTTGCACAGGTTTGGGAAAATTTCAAAATCTTATGAATGCACAAATATTCATTTATCAAAATAGGACATGGTTTTGAAGAAGGACAAGGGAAACAATAAGAAGGGTCAAGCTCAAGCTCAAAAGAAAAGGAAGTTTCACAGGAAAATATTGAAGAAACTAAGACCTATGCTAATAAGTTGAAGAATGGAAGCTTTACTAAGAAATAAAATAATGCACAAACAAGAAATATGGATCATCATAGGGAAGGCAAAGAAATGACTAAGAGACCAGATGTTTCAAGATAAGATGAATATTTCTTCAAAGGGCATTGTTTGTCATGTAATCATTTTAGTCACAAAGCTATGCATTGTAGGGTTCATGGAAAGGAGTATTGCTTCATTAAGAGGAACTTCAACTCATTCAAATATGGATATTTCTTCCAAGGTTATTTCTACTCATGTAATCACTTTGGTCATAAAGTGATCCACTACAAGGTTCATGACAGAAATGATTATGGCTTCACCAAGAGGAACTTCAAGTCATTTGCACCTTCCAATAACTACAACATCAAGTGTTACAATTTCAATAATCTTGGGAATAAGGCCAAGTGGTGTAGAACAGATTTTTCAGAACCTTCAGATTCAAGCAAGAACAGGAACACTCAAAAGGATCAAAAGGGTATGATTACAAAGGTGTTGAAAAGGAAAAAGAGCATTGTATGTTGGGAGTAGATTTACTCCCACACAAAAATTAATCACCTCAAGTATAGGAGGTGGTGAGGGAGCTAAGCTAAGAGTCTTATTTTTTGGCACCAAATGATTCCCTTTGCCATTGATGTCAAAGGGGGAGAGAATTCAGTCAGGAGGAGCATCTTCTCAAGGGAGCAAATTTGGAATCTAGTGGTTGTAAAAGAAAGTGTTTATAAATGGTTGCCATCAATGATAAAGGGGGAGATTGTTCGAAATATTGAGTACATTGGTTTTCATTGATGTCAAAGGTGAAATAACTGAGAAATACCTTCAAGGTTGAAATATCAAAGTGTAAGGCAAATATCTTCAAAGGGTACATGAGGCAATAATTATCAAGGCAAAAGCATTCTCCATGGTTGTGTGAGCAATAAAAAGACAAGGTTATCCACAATTACATTTGCAAGAAAAATAAAAGGTTTAATTAGTTCTCCATGGTTGCATTTGCAAGAAAAATAAAAGGTTTAATTAGTTCTCCATGGTTGCATTTGCAAGAAAAATAAAATGTTTAATTAATTCTCTATGGTGGCATTTGCAAAGAAATAGACAAGATTTTATTTTATGAGAAAGAGACCCAAATGTGAAAAGTCTAATTTATAATATTTAAATCTTTTAAGATTTAAAATATTATAATTAATTAAAAGGTTTAAACGTTGGGTACCAAAAGCTTTTAAATTAAAAAAAATAATTATATTGCAAGCACCATTGTCAAAGTTCCAAAGGGTAAGAAAACATATATAAGAAGGTAAATTATTTGTGATGAGGCCAGGAATTGCCTCATCTATGAACACTTTTTGGATACATTCTACTTATTTGAATCACCCTTTTTATTATGTTTCTATGCTAATTTTGGGTAAAATGCATTATGTAATGATATTTGCATATTCTGAAATGTTAAGTGCATATATTCTGTTTTACTATTTATTTCTGTAGTTTCACCTGTTTTCAGCTAATTTGTCAGTAGTAATTTAAAATCAGTAGTAATTGTTGAGTGTTTGGTGCTTAATAGTAGTATTCCTCTGTTTGAGCTAATTCAAATGCAAAAGGCACCAAAGACCTTGTCCCCTATAGCTGACTATGCAGGAAAATAGACTATGACTATGACAGTTCCAGCCAGCTATACATATACAGCAGGGCTTGGAAATAGTCACTCCAACACATGCCACCAATGCAAAAAGGATGTACAAGATGAAGGAAAACATTCTAGGTGGTTAAACACTTCTTCCCTACGCGTTTGGAGCATGAAACAGTAATTAAAAATCACTTCCTGTTATTTCGGAGCAGTGCAGGAATAATAGCGCAGGAATAGGGAATAGCGCAGGAACAACAGAGGATGGTCAAAAAGCGACAGATCGATAGAGGAAAGTATTGGCAATTGACCAGAAAGTTGCCCCAACTCATATTAACTGACTTCCTCAATGAATGCAGCTCAATAAGGTTGAATGGATCAAGTTTGACAAAGCAAGCTCATGCATTTTAGGAAACAGTTGTGCAAACAGTTGTAAATCCCTACAAATCAGCAACCAAGCATATCAGCATTACATTATAAATAAGAAAGCTCCCAGCACGGTTGAGCATATAGAGATATAGGCATATAGGCATATAGGAGAGAAATAGGCAATAGAGTGCAGTTATTTCTGTAGCAGAATAGTAATCTGTAGGTTTTTCCTACATTACTGTAATGCATTTCCAGATTTAATAAAAGGTGCAGTTTTTAGTTATCAATTAGCATGTTGAGTTGATGATTAGCATTTAAGTTTCTTTAGCATAACTCTTCACCTTCATCTGGTTCTGGAAGCAAGGGCCACTTGCAGGACCAGAGGAAGGCATCTTCTGACAGAATACATTGCTAATTTCTTGTTGAAGCAAGTTAGCAAAATTCTGCTAGTTTTTCACTTCTTTAGCAGCTTTAAATTCAGATTTCAATCTTGATAGCATTTTTCCATCATTCCATGCAACTTCAATATTTATGTTTCATATTTACAGCAACTTCAAGTTTTCTGTCATTTTCCAGATTTGCAGCAATTTCTAGTTTTCTGTCATTTTACTGTAATTTCCAGATTTGTGACATTTTCCAGTTTTGCAATAGATGATAGTTTGAATTTCTAGATTTAGAACATGCTCAGGGAATTGTAGTTAGTTTATTTTTCTACAACTATGTGTGATTTCAATTCTGCAATTTACCTTTCTGTTAAATTTAGCAACATTTCATTTTCTGCTATTTCAGATTCTGCTTTTCTTGCAAGTTTTAATTCAGCTTTATTTTTTGCAATTTGATTTCCAGTTCTAGGAATTAGAGGTCACACAAAAACCCCCAAAAACACTAACTGTTCCACCAATAAAACCCTGTTCTTGAATGAATTGAACCTACAACTGTGACACCTTCTATCGTATACAACCTTTGGACACCGCCCTGGACTGACACATATAATGATTAAATGATGAATGAACAATGACACTCATCATTTTTGGTGCCATTTCTGGGGACAAATAGGTGTTGTTAGAAAAAGTGAAACAGGTCAAGAATTGTGTTACAATCCTTGAAATACTGCATTTCAGTTTATTTAGTGAATAGGCATGAATGCATAGGCCAAGAGACGAAAGAGGGAGGTTTATCAGGACTAGTTCTGAACCACCAAGGCGTTCTTCATGATCATATGAAGAATTGCCAAAGCAAGAAATACCTTCTTCACCAACTGAAGCTTTGGACAAATTAGAGCAAGAACTTTTTGTAGCACTTTCTGCTAAACATTCCCTTAAGTCTGAACCATCCACATCAAACTCTAGAAAGAAAACAACTATGGCAGCACCCCCAGGTGGATATGATAATCTTGATGATCCTCCTAAGACTTTTGAGTATCCCATAAGATTGGATCCACTTCTAGAAGCCCCTATGAAAATAATTTCTCCATCCATATTGCCAATTTTTAGGGGAACTATTTCAGAAGATCCTGATCAATTTCTGTTTGAATTCAAGGTGTTATGTCAAACTTATGACTACATAAATGATAATCAAAAATTGAAATTGTTTCCTTCCACACTTAAGGACGCTGCTCTCCGATGGTTCATGAGCAATCTTGAACCTAACTCAATCCGTACCTGGGATGGAATGGAGACTGCATTCTTAAATAAATATCAGGATTATTGTAGAGTAAGAAATAGGAAAGATGAGTTGTTTAGGATCAAGCAAGAAGAAGATGAAAGTTTAGAGGATTACCTTGATCACTTTGCCTTTGTCCAAAAGAGATGTGGTCTTGTAGAACCTGATTTCTTAAAGCCTATCTTCTTAAGAGGATTGCAGGATGAATCTAGGGAAGTGTTAGATTTAATGGGAAAAGGAGACATAGATCAACTTGACCTTGAAGATATTGTGGAGTTATGTAAAAACTATTCCCGCACTCACCAACAGAGAAAGAAAAGGAATTATGGAAATAATGACATAAAAGAGTTGATGGAGGAAATGGCTAATTTAAAAATTGATATCCTTGTTCAACTTAATACTACATTAGGTGAGAGAAATACAAAATCTAATTCTATACCACCTTTAGCTATTTATTGCCCAAGGTGTAGGAGTAAGCATGCCTTGCAGGACTGCCCCCTAAACAAAACTTCTATTTGTGGAATTTGTTCCAAGGAACATTCAACAGATAAATGCCCTTTGTTGCCTCATCTAAAATCTATTTTGGGCACCCAAATAGAAGAACTCAATGCTATTGGGCAGAGATATGGTGGTGGTTATGCACAATATCCCAATGATCCTAGATTTCCAAATTGGGGAGAATCTCCTTGGAATATGAATATGCCATGGGGACAGGCAGAAGTTTCTGCACAACCTTGGAACCAACCTTGGACAGCTCCTCCAGATTGGTCACAATCTGGATGGATGAACCCACCTTGGCATACCATGCCTCCATAATGGACACAACAAGGACAAATATGGGGACAACAATATCCACCATATCAAGGACAACAAAGGTATCAAGGGCAAACTCAAAACTTGCTGCCAGCTCCTAATCCAAATTTTTAGGGAAGAACACAACATCAACAAATGCAACCAGTAAAACAACCTCCACTCCCAGCTCAGCCTATGACTAACCCAAATAATGCCAGACAAACAGCCCCTATTTATGAGGCTGAGTCTGAAGACACTACTGCAGTTCATGTACTTGACTGTAGTAACATCCAGCTGCGTTCAGGAAAGATTTTATCTGAACCTGTTCCACCCACCATTGAAGAAATTAGTGAGAAACAAGAACCTCCAAATCAAGAGGCATTGCAACAACAACAAAAAGAAGAAAAAATAGCAAAAATGCAGGAATCTTCTCCAGTAGCCTTACCATACCCTGAAAGGTTTGATCATGTTGATACTACCCCTGAATCAGAATTAGTAACAGAACTCAAAAAGATGTCAATTTCTCTTCCTTTGCTGCAAGCAATAAGGGATATACCTTTAATCAAAAAGACTATTCAGGAGTTATGTATCAAGAAACCTGGTAAAAAAAAGAAAGCCTTTCCTAAAACTGTTCAGGTAGAAGGGAAATTAGCTGATCTATTGGCTGGGAAACTAGTTCCTCCCAAGTATAGTGACCCAGGCAGTCCAGTAGTTACAGTTACTATTGGAGTGATGCAAATTCCTAATGTGCTAATTGACCTTGGAGCTGCAATTAATGTAATGACTAAAGACACAATGCAAAAACTGTAGCTCCATAATCTCAGTCCTACCACCACAGTCTTGGAAATGGCAGATAGGTCAGTAGCTAAACCAGAAGGTATCTTAGAAGATGTGGCCATTAAAGTCTCTTCGTGGGAATATCCTGTAGACTTCTTGGTGTTGCAGCCTAGAACTTCAGTCAATGGATACCCTATCATTCTAGGACGACCTTGGCTGGCTACTGCAACTGCATTTATAGATTGCAGGTCAGGGGAAATGACCATTTCCAATGGTATTGACCTACAAAAAATTTCTTTGTATCCACCAGCTCAACCTTCAACTAAATTTTTTGGACAAATTTGGTATCCTGAATCTGATGAAGAATCTGAACAAGAAACCATTGCTACTTTGGCTACAATCATAGTGAAAGAACATATTGAGGAAATCACAACACCTGGGAGAGAAATATTTGAGAGTGAAACTGTCCTAATTGAAACATTACAATCAGAAGGACTAACTGATGATCAAACTCTTGTTCATCGGTTGTTGTGGCAAGAAGAGGAACAAAATTCTGAACTTCTATCATCCATGCCTAATCAGGAAAGATCATTCATTCTACCACATGGATGGCATCATCATCTCCTTAACACCTTCAAATGTCCTCTGATTCCACCAGGTATCATTTTTGAGACAAATTCTAGAGTATTTCATACTCTACAACCACACCATTGTCCATTAAATGCATTAATCAGTAACTATGAAGCAACTAGTACTATCTATCCAGGGATCAAACAAATTGAAATCCAGCCAGGTAAATTTTTGAACATTAATAGTTGGCTAACTGAGGACCAGGAAGCCAAGTTGTTTGCAGTCTTACAAAAACATGTTCAAGCTTTTGCATGGAATTATAAAGACATGACTGGCATTCATCCTGAGGTATGTACACATAGGATATACACAGAAAATGTAAAACCAGTAAGGCAACCTCAGAGACGTTTGAATCCTGCTCTAAAAGAAATTGTGAAAGAGGAAATTGAAAAACTCTTAGATGTTGGATTCATTTATCCAATTTTTGACAGTAAATGGGTTTCACCACTGGTCATTGTTCCAAAGAAAAATGGTAAAATGAGAGTATGTGTGGATTATAGGGAGTTGAATAAGGCCACACATAAGGATCATTTCCCATTACCATTCATAGACCAAGTATTGGATACCCTTGCTGGAAAGAAATTTTTCTGTTTCCTTGATGGTTTCAGTGGGTATAACCAAATTCAAGTTGCCCCAGAAGATCAGGAAAAGACTACCTTTACATGTCCTTGGGGAACCTTTGCTTACAAAGTTTTACCCTTTGGGTTATGTAATGCTCCAGCAACATTTCAGAGAGTTGTTTTAGCAATTTTTTTTTATTTAACCAATGAAAGTGTTGAAATTTATATGGATGATTTCACAGTATTTGGGGATAGTTTTGAATATGCATTAGAATAGCTTGAAAAAGTGTTGATTCATTGTGAAACATACCATCTCTCTCTTAATCTTGAGAAATGCTTCTTAATTATGGAGGAAGGAATTGTTCTAGGACATCATATCTCTTCTTTTGGAATCAAGGTTGATCCTAAGAAGGTTGAAGTCATCAAAAACCTTCCCCCTCCACAAACTCAGACTGATGTACACAGTTTCTTAGGACACATTGGTTTTTATCGTAGATTCATTGCTAATTTTAGTACCATAGCAAATCCCATGTTTGCTTTGCTCATGAAAGATTCTGAATTTGTTTGGTCTTCTGAATGTCAAAATTCCTTTGAAAAGTTAAAGGAGAAGTTAACCACTCCACCTGTTTTAAGAGGTCCTAATTGGGAGTTACCCTTTCATATTCAAATTGATGCTTCCAATAATGCTATTGGAGTTGTGTTAGGACAAATTGAAAATGGGGAACATTATGCAATATATTATATCAATAAAAACTTGACAGGAGCTGAGAAAAACTACACTACTACTGAAAAAGAATTCTTGGTTGTAGTCTATGCTATTAACAAATTCTGACACTACATCACAGGGTATCAAGTATTCATCCATACAGATCATACTGCAATCAAATACTTGATGAATAAACCATTGGTTAGTGCAAGAATTATTCGTTGGTTGATTCTATTGCAGGAATTTGATGTTACCATAGTAAACAAGCCCGGGAAATCTAATGTAGTTGCAGATTTCTTGTCAAGAATACCAAATGCAGATACAGGGGAAGTTGTAGAAGATACCTTCCCAGATGAAAAGTTATTTTCTGTCTCTGTACAATCTCCATGGTTTGCAGACATAGCTAATTACTTAGTTACAAGGAAGATTCCTCTTCACTTTACCCCTAAACAAAGGAAATAGTTAATCAAGCAAAGCTCTTCTTTTAAATGGATAAAAGGATTACTGTTTAAATGCAGTCCTGATCATGTTTTACGTAGGTGTATCCACCAGGATGAAGCATATGACATCCTACGAGCATGCCATGATGAACCATCAGGAGGGCATTATTCAATCAAAAGCACTATTCACAAAATCTTGGGTACCGGATACTATTGGCCATCTTTGCACAAAGATGTAAAAAGGTACGTAAGACATTGTGATGCTTGCCAACGAATGGGAAAACCTACTTTTACTAGTGAAATGCCATTACAACCTCAAATAGGAACAGAACCATTTGAAATATGGGGTTTAGATTTTGTAGGACCCATTAATCCTCCTTCCAAAGGCAAAGTACATATCTTGGTATGTACTGATTATGTTACCAAATGGGTAGAAGCTCATGCCTTTAAGCATGCTCGTGAAGAGAAAGTTGTTGATTTTCTGTATTCATAGATTTTTTTGCGTTTTGGAGCCCCACAATCCATCACAACTGATCAAGGACCCCAATTTACTTCAAAAATTGTTGAAGCCTTCACTCAACTCTATCAAGTCAAACACAGAAAATCCTCACCTTATCATCCACAAGCCAATGGCCAAGTTGAAGTGACCAATAGAGAATTAGAACGAATTCTGACCAAAACCATAGCAGTCCATAGAAGGAATTGGCTAGACAAGTTACCAGAAGCTATTTGGGCTTATAATACCACGTGGAAATCCACCACTGGATTTACCCCATATGAATTAGTTTATGGAAAACAACCTCTTTTGCCTATTGAATTTGAATTACTAACTCTTCGAACTGCTTTGGAAGTAGGTATTGATCTATCACAGGCACAAGAAGATCGCATTCTGCAACTTGATGCATTGGATGAACTATGCATGGATGCCCTACATCAGATAGAGGTGATCCAAGCACAAAGGAAGATGTGGCATGATAGTCACATTCAGCAGCGAAGATTTCAGCAAGGTGACTGGGCCTTGTTGTTTGATTCACAATACAAGGACTTCCCTAGAAAGTTGCAGACCAGATGGCTTGGGCCGTACCAAATTGAGGAAGTGTTTGACAATGGAGTTGTTCGCCTTACACCTATCGATGACTCACAATGCAAATTGGTGGTAAATGGACATCGTCTTCGTATGTACCATAAACCACAAAACAAGGAGGAATTTCTCAAGCAATTGGGAAGTTTGGATGTACACATTTGGGAAGAAAGCTCTTCTTCCATCTCGAATTCAGCAGAATGATACAAATTATAAAAAAAAAAAAAATAAAAATAATAAATAAAAACTCAGAAAGTGAAAACCTCTTTGAGGCGCTCCTGAGTTGGGTTTACATGAAAATCGGGGTTTCGGCATGTTTACCTAATTGGTTTCACCCTCATTGTTCCATGACCATTGTTTCACCTGTTTTCAGATTGCACCTACCTTAGTTCAAAGACTGGTTAGCTGGAAATTTTGGCAGGAGCACCCTGAAATGTAGATAAAATGGTTTTAACAGGTATGTGCCTTCTCATTTTTTGAATAATGTAAATTATTAGTATATAGTGTATATATCCTTGATTAGTATAAAGCATGTAAAAAGGGGAATCAAAAGTAGAAAGTGTTTTACAAATGCCTCTGCCTAATTCTCGCTCTAGAATGCAAAAGTGAAAACTACGTCGAAATCAAGAAACAGAAGCGCAGAATAAATGTTTTATTAGGAATAAATTTTTTTAACAGGAATAAACTATTTTATTCCCAAAGCGCAGGAATGAACTGTGTAAACCACTAAGCGCAGGAATGAACTATTTTATTCACTAAGCGCAGGAATAAGTCATTAAGGGCAGGAATGGGTTTTGTGTAAAAATTTTATGACACGTGGCCTGCGGTAATTTATTTGGTTGAAAAGGGAAAGTTCAAGTCTTGGATTTCGTGCAGCATGTGAAAGTTGACAACCATAACAAAACCAATGAAAATTGGGGGTTGACGACATCGTAAATGCTGCCACGATAGTCTGCATGTTTCGAAAGTAGTTTCGACGCTAAAGATTAAAAAGGCCTAAAAAAAATAGAGAACACAGACACAGGTCGTAAAAATTTATAGCCACCGACACACAGAAAGTAGTAGAAGATACCATGGGTGGAAAGAAGGTTAGAGCAGAACCTGAGAACATCAGCTACTTGGAAATAGATGTTGCATCCCTACAAATTTTTACCAATGGAGGATTTCTACCATTTCTGCACAAATTCGACGGTTATTCTGAGGGCCTAGCGGCAGAATTCGCACGAACCTTCCGAAATGATAGAGTACACATTGCTGGGATGTTTATCTAGGTAACCCCTAAAATACTTAGTCAGATTACTGAATTTCCCCTTCAAGGTTTGCAAATTGTTAAAACCGACAGAAATACTTTACCAGACCTAGTAAATCAATTTACGGAAGAAGGGGATAGGCAAATCAAATTTTTAATGAGTAAAAATGTGTGCAAAGGGGTAAAAAGGTCTAGTTTGCAGTCTCCTTGGGATGATGTCGCAATGTGGGTAATGTGGTACATTACCTGTGACAACCAGTTTCCTGTTGTGTCTGGCCCACACCTTAGAATCCTTAACCATTTGCGCCATGGAGCAGCTAGACCAAACTGTAGGGTCAACATTCCTCTGTATCTTTATCGAGAACTTAAAGCCATGGCCCTAAAATATCAAGTGGGGAAGGGAGGCCCTAAACATCATGGGCTAATTAAACTCATCTGCAAATACCATTTTAGGGGAAACCCTAGAAACTTTGACCGTTTCTTCTCTCCATGGGCAGAAATTAATGATGCAAACTCAGCACCAGAGGGAGAGGAAATAGAAGAGGAAACAGAGGAAGAAGTAGAAGAAAATCCTCAGCCAGAGCCCTCTGAACATAGAATTTCCCCTTCACCTGATAGTCCCCCATCTTCCAGAACTAGGAGACAACATGCATCAACATCTGAATCCTGGATAAAAAGAAGAAGGGTGACATTTGCAGACAATGTACAGCCCAACAGAGAAACTAGGGGTTCCAGGGGGCAAGCATCTACTCCAGAATCAACAACAGAACCCATGTCCATTCCTAACCCAACAGAACAATCTGTAGTTGCTCTAAAACAAGCAGAAGCTGCATCTGCTCAGGAACATCCAAAACCTACATGGTTGAGAAGGTCTGCAAGACTTCAGAAAATAAAAACCTTGTCAAAAACACTAGTACATATTGCAGACCCAATTAGTTTGTCAGAAGAAGAAGAAATTAGGACAGACAGTTCACAAGAAGCTGCACAGGAAATAAAAATACAGCCAATGGAATTGGACCTAACAATAGAAGAAACTGTAATAAGCCCTATCTTTCCATTGGTTGATTATCCTGACTCTGAATCTGAAGAGCATATAAACTCTGATACTGAACCAGCTAGGATTGAGGAGCATATTCCCATATATTCTAAGTCTGACAAATATTCTAAATTTGAAAAATATACTGAGTCTGAGACACATTCTGAGACTGAGACACATTCTGCATCTGAGGAAGAAGTTGACATCCACACTCAGTTGCATGTTGCAAGGAGTGTTATTAAAACCCAGACCAAATGGATTGATCAGGTTGAAGAGGCCATGAAAGAAAAAGATCAACAAATTTGTCAGCTGCAGCAGCAAGTTCAAGAATTACAAAACAAATTGTTGTGGTTGGAAAATCAGTCTACAGGATTGACAAAAATAGTACCTGATGAATGGGCTCAAATTCTCCTAGATTTGGTTGGACAATCAGAAGATGACACAGCACAGGCACAGGGATCACCTGTCACAGATGCAGCAGGAGTAGAGACATCTGATGGTATGCCTTTGCAAGAAGATCCATCTAAAATTTTGATGCAGAATGACAATCCTTTTTAGCAGGGCATTCAAACATCTTCTGTACAGGACCAAACAGTTGCAGCTCCGGAACAAGTGTCCACACTCTCTCCTCTGGCACAAATGCTTCCTCATGAAATTCCAATCACTATAGTTACAGCAGAATAGGGGACACAGACAGATTTGCCAATAGCAACATCAACTGTGGAAGTTGGTGTACAGGTGAACATAGTGGCTCAAATGCAACCTATTTTGAGGCCTCCAAACACAGTGCCCTTGACTAGGTACAATGAAGACCTAGCCTATTGGATGACTCAGTGTCATCAATTAGAGGGGAAAATTGCAACTTTGAACTCTGCCACAACCAAACTAGCAGAGAAAGAAACAGAAGTCAACAAGTTGAAAACACAGGTAAAAGATGTATGTCAAATTGCAGAGTATGCAATACAGTGCAGAAGACCACCTAGGTTCTACAGCCTCCTACTCAAGGAGAGGTACCTACGTTGGCAGATTATGAGACTGGTTTCTGAGCTCCCTCACCAGTTGACCACTCCTGCAGAATTTGTGGAAGCCTTTGTGCAGAGTCCATAAGAGCAGCAGAACTTATTGTGTGAGTTATTCTTACATAACTTCTTTTTGCCAACAGAGAGTATGTTTCTGCCTCACATTTATACAGGAGATTTACAACTGAGGGCCTTTATGTCCACCTTACAAAATAATATTTATTGGGACTCAGAGAAGAAGATAGCCAAGGACTTAGAATCACAGGCAGTTTTACTTGTCAGGCCTGCTCCTCTCAATCATAGGGATTGTACCAGTACTCACTACTCCTTTATGAGGGATCCCAGAATAAGACAACTTTATCTAGGAAATATGTAAAAAGGTATAACTCAATTTCAAAATTTTTGTGCAGATTTCTTTGATGATGTTGTGGCAGCATGTAAGAACAGATGGGGTGAATTGTCTATCTCCCTATAGAAATGGGAGCCAATTTCTCCCACTAACCTGTTTTGGTCAAGGAGAAGGGTAGAAGGTATTATACACATTATTTTAGAAGTCAAAGAACATTGGATAGGGCTAAGATACAGAATGCCCATAGTTATCACTCTTGTCCCCTATTTCTTTGATAATGATCCACAGCCTGACGAGGACTTCCAACAATGGTTTCAGTCTATAAAAATAGTCAGTGGGTTCTACAAAATTGGTGGTGCATTGTTAAAATTTTGTGAAAGATGTCTGGATCTGGACTTGTGTGCCTCAGTAGCTGCACAAAATGCATGAGGACATGCATTACCATAAGTTGGGAGGAAAATGATGAGGCCATGAATTGCCTCATCTATGAACACTTTTTGGATACATTCTACTTATTTGAATCACCCTTTTTATTATGTTTCTATGCTAATTTTGGGTAAAATGCATTATGTAATGATATTTGCATATTCTGAAATGTTAAGTGCATATATTCTATTTTACTATTTATTTCTGCAGTTTCACCTATTTTCAACTAATTTGTCAGTAGTAATTTAAAATCAGTAGTAATTGTTGAGTGTTTGGTGCTTAATAGTAGTATTCCTCTGTTTGAGCTAATTCAAATGCAAAAGGTGCCAAAGACCTTGTCCCCTGTAGCTGACTGTGCAGGAAAATAGACTGTGACTGTGACAGTTCCAGCCAGCTGTACATATACAACAGGGCTTGGAAACAATCACTCCAACACATGCCACCAATGCAAAAAAGGATGTACAAGATGAAGGAAAACATTCTAGGCGGTTAAACACTTCTTCCCTACGCGTTTGGAGCATGAAATAGTAATTAAAAATCACTTCCTGTTATTTCAGAGCAGTGCAGGAATAATAGCACAGGAATAGGGAATAGCGCAGGAACAATAGAGGATGGTCAAAAAGCGACAGATCGGTAGAGGAAAGTATTGGCAATTGACCAAAAAGTTGCCCCAACTCATATTAACTGACTTCCTCAATGAATGCAGCTCAATAAGGTTGAATGGATCAAGTTTGACAAAGCAAGCTCATGCATTTGAGGAAACAGTTGTGCAACAGTTGTAAATCCCTACAAATCAAGCAACCAAGCATATCAACATTACATTATAAATAAGAAAGCTCCCAACATGGTTGAGCATATAGAGATATATACATATAGGCATATAGGAGAGAAATAGGCAATAGAGTGCGGTTATTTCTGTAGCGTAACGATGAATCTGCAGGTTTTTCCCGCATTACTGTAATGCATTTCCAGATTTAATAAAAGGTGCAGTTTTTAGTTATCAATTAGCATGTTGAGTTGATGATTAGCATTTAAGTTTCTTTAGCATAACTCTTCACCTTCATCTGGTTCTGGAAGCAAGGGCCACTTGCAAGACCATAGGAAGGCATTTTCTGATAGAATACATTGCTAATTTCTTGCTGCAGCAGGTTAGCAGAATTCTGCCAATTTTTCACTTCTTTAGCAGCTTTAAATTCAGATTTCAATCTTGACAACATTTTTCCATCATTCCATGCAACTTCAATATTTTTGTTTCATATTTACAACAACTTCAAGTTTTCTGTCATTTTCCAGATTTGCAGCAATTTCCAGTTTTTTGTCATTTTACTGTAATTTCTAGATTTGTGACATTTTCCAGTTTTGCAATAGATGGTAGTTTGAATTTTTAGATTTAGAACATGCTCAGGGAATTGTAGTTAGTTTATTTTTTTGCAACTATGTGTGATTTCAATTCTGCAATTTACCTTTCTATTAAATTTAGCAACATTTCATTTTCTGCTATTTCAGATTCTCCTTTTCTTGCAAGTTTTAATTCAGCTTTATTTTCTGCAATTTGATTTCCAGTTCTAGGAATTAGAGGTCACACAAAAACCCCCAAAAACACTAACTGTTCCACCAATAAAACCCTGTTCTTGAATGAATTGAACCTGCAGTTGTGACACCTTCTATCGTATACAGCCTTTGGACACCGCCCTGGACTGACACATATAATGATTAAATGATGAATGAACAACGACACTCATCAATTTGCATGGCCTAAGGTTGGAACATTGCACCATTCGATATCCGTTCAAGCATGCGAATCATGGAGGCAGAGATAGGTAAAAATATTTGTGTCATTCATCAAGGGCAATGAGGCTAAGGTTGAATGCGCCAATCAAAACTTGAATTTAGAGATAGCTTGCGTGGAGGTAGAGAGAGATAAAGACGTTTGCATCGTTCATTGAGGGCAATGAGTGCGCTAATAGAAATTTAAATTTGTGAATTTCTTGCATGGGGCAGAGAGGAAAATTCAAAGCACACAAATTAAAATTTGGGGGTAACTATTTATTAAGGGAGAAGCGCATGATATTTCCAAGTGGGTAGCTAGCCCACGTGGTCAACTAGCTTGTGCTAGGATGCAGGCTAGCGAAAGGTAGAGGTTTGAGTCACGGTAGTAGCACTTTAGGAAAGGTAAAAAAATTTAAGGTATGCATAATGCTTGACCTAAGGAGGCATAACATTTTAATTTTGCATTATTTGGTGGGCATATTGCTTGATCTAGGGAGACATAAGGTTGAAGTTTTTGAAATCAAAATACTGTGTGCATTTCAGATTTCTATGTGTGGCTCTATAAAGATAAAATAATTTTTAGAAATATTGGAGGTATAAGGTGTATGAAAGTAGAATTAAAATTTTTGTGTGAACTTAGGGTTTTGGTTGATAATATTGAAAAATACTTGTGGCCTTTACAAGGAGGAGTTATAAGGTGTTTTGTGGTTTAATTATTGTGTGTATTTTTGCATGGTGAAAGAAAGTTTGAAGGATGTTTTTCATTGATTAAAAGCCTTGTCTTTGGAAATTAAAAGGAGTTGAAAAGCAATATTTTGGTGCATATTCTTTTGAGGAAAGGTTTTTCATGTGGATGGTTGAAAAAGTGTTATGCTAATTAAATCTTAAAGTGGCATAATATAGAGGATATTTTGAGACAAATTTTGAGGGTTCATATTCATCAAAGCAAGCTAAGAGGTATGGTGACATTATTCCTTCTTTAAGGTGTTTGGTTGAGCAAATATTTTTGAATCATGAGATGGAGAAATAAGGATTATATATGTACATTATTAGAAATATTTGAGTTGGGATTTGTGAACAAAATGTGCTTCATTGTTGAAATATATTGGAAACACATGTGCTAGGGTTTGAGAACAAATTATGTGTCATTGATTAGTAAAATTGGAAACATTGTGCTAGGGTTTTTAAGAACAAATTGTGCATTCTTGTTGAAAGAATTTGTGAAGCATTTGGGCATTGATGTGAGTGACATTGAATATGAATGGGCAAGTGTTAGAGACCATTTGTGTGAAGCAATTTGTGCATTATTATGATTGTTCTTTGAGAGCAAATTTACAAGGAACATAAACGAGTTGTGTGAAGAAAAGTTATACACTAGTTTGATTTGAATGGAAAGGGATTTGCAAGAAGTAGAGATCTAATTTGATGAATGCAAGATATGTGAATGTGAAGAACATATTGGGTATTTTATAGTACATATTATTCTCTATATATTCAAGAGGTTAAACAAATTCTAGGTAGAATATGTTTGAACTACCTAGTTAAAGAAAGCATTTCTGAAAGAGATATAAGCATTGTTTTGAACATAATTTGTGTGCAATATTTGGGATTAGTTGAGCATGTGATATGAGTTTTTTTGAGCACGTATTAGAGCAGAGTAGAGAAAGTTATTTATGGTAGATTTGAGCAAGTTTTGTAAGAAGACTTGAAGTAGGTTTGAGGTAGATTTGAGCAAGTATTGTGAGAAGACTTGAAGCAGCTTTTTGAGGTAGATTTGAGCAAGTTTTGTAAGAAGACTTGAAGCAAGTTTAAGGCAGATTTGAGTAAGTCTTGTGAGAAGACTTAAAGCAGGTTTGAGGTAGATTTGAGCAAGTCTTGTAAGAATACTTGAAGCAGATTTGAAGATAGATTTGTGCATGTAATATGTGCAAATTTGGGATAGTGTTGAGAGCATATTTGTAAGAAGACTTGAAATAGGTTTTGGATAGATTTGTGAGCATACTTGAGTAAGCCTCGTGAGTAGACTTGGAGCAAATTCAAAGCAATGGTGTATACTAGTTTTGGAAGTGACCAAAATAGAGAAGGGATAGAGTTTCTTGTGGATATAGTTCCACAAACCAGAACAAAGGAGAGGAGTCTCCTGTGGATAGAGTTCCAAGAAATAGACTAGCAAGGAGATAGAGTTCTCCTGTGGATAGAGTTCCACAAAATAGAGCAAAGGAGAGGAGTCTCCTATGGATAAAGTTCCACAAACTAGAGCAAAGGAGAGGATTATCCTATGGATAGAGTTCCACAAACCAGACCAACAAGGGGATAGAGTTCTCCTCTAGATAGAGTTCAATGAACTAGAGCAGAGAAGAGAGGTGTCTCCTACGGATAGAGTTCCATGAACCAACATAAAGGGGATAGAGTTCTCCTGTGGATAGAGATACACAAATCAAAGCAATGGGGACAAAGGTCTCTTATGGATAGAGATCCATGAACTTGAGCATTGGGGATTGAGATCTCCTTTGGACATAGGTCCATAAACATTGTAATAGAGAATTGGTTCCCAAGAGATTTGTTGAGAAAATTTTGAAGAAATATTTTCTTTGTTGACATAATCCACATTGGGTGAACCACGTTAAACATGAGTCTCTCATGTGTGTGATAATTTATGCATTGGTTTGTTACTACTGTTGATATTGCAATTGATAACATTGGATAATATTGTTTGGAAAAGAAAAGTGAAATTTTATCTTATACTACTCACCCTACCCTCTCAGCATAAGCTTATGTTCTTCAGTATCACAAAATGAATGGTGGCTACTAGCAAATAACATATGGTAGGCTATGATTTGACATCAATTTTCTAAGTTTTGGTGTATTAGTTTTTTATTTTTCGAGTATAATTAGGGCAAACTTTTAGAAGGACATAACTTTTATATACATTAGTATTTAGAGCCTACTTTTTTTTTTAATACATGATCTTTTGAGCTCTATGCATTAGCAATATTATTTTTGGACTTATTTGAGTGTTAGGGGCTAAGTTGTGCAAAATAATCCTCAAATCATATTGCCCTATTTTGAAAGGGTGAATTTATTATAGTCTATGTAATCATAATATTTGACCAAATGTTTTGAAATATATAGATGGATTTGTGATTATTACAATAGATTTTGAGTCTTTTGGAGGCTTGCAGGAAAATAATTTAGGATGTGCTTTAGTCAACCCATTTTCCTCTTTTGGGTGACATATTTAGCTAATTTTTCATGATCTCTTTCCTTTTCTATTTCTTGTCCAAGTACCCTTGCTTGTAACCAACTCTTCTATGTATTAAAAAAAGTTGTAGAAAAAGTTTTTTTTTGCATGTGTGTGGTAGTGTCTAATAGTGGTAATGATGACTATGGTCTATCCTAAGGATACTCTTATGTAGAAAGAAATTTTATAGTAATGGATTTTAAATGATGAGGAGGATCTTGATGAGTCTACTTAAAAATGGAGAGGCCCATTAGAGCATACATTATGGGGGGAGAGATTATTGTTACTAATGTCTTCTCTCCTTGGCCTCTCAATTTAGATTATGAGGGGGTGTTGAAAGTGTAATTTGATTCATGTCCAAGGTCAAAATTTTATGTTATAATATTGGATAGTTTTAAAGGCATTCATTGTACAATACATTAAATTTATTGTGATATTTTATTATGTAAGCCCTATGGATTGTGATTAACCTTATTATGGTTGAACCCACCTTATAAACTTGAAATTAACGTTAAATCCTTTCTTGTTATACCGACTAAGGTTAAGTTAATTTATATATTTGGGGATTTGATATTTGTATAAATAGCCCCATCACTTCTCATTTCAACATTATAATGTTGTGAATCTTATCTATAGATAATATAATGATAATTTATGGTGTCTATGGATACCTCCAAATCTTTGTGTTTCTTTTCTTTCATCCCTTTTATTCTTTCTATAGAAGAATTAAATGGATGAATATTCATATATTGTGAATGTTGACACTTATTCTAGAATAAAGTTTCAATATTGATTTTTAAGTAAAATTGTTTGAACCAATTAAAAAAGCACATGGTGATCTATAAATAACCTATCAAAATGCAAAATCAGTAAACTTGATTTTTTAAATAATGTTTCAATCTTGATTTTCTAAGTAGAAATGTTTGGACCACTTAAAAGAGAACATGGTGATCCATAAATATCCTATCAAAATGCAAAATCAGTAAACTTGATGTGTACGAAAAACAAATTATTAAGTTGTTCTCTTTCTACATGAAGCAAAGACAGCCGCCATATCAAATTCTTCTGCAACGTGATCTCTCTAAAGAGAGTGAGCCATAAAAAGGCTGTAAAAAAATGCAGAGATTCTTCTCAGTGACACTCAACTAATTCATTCTCCAAATGAGTTCTCTCTACTCTGTTTTATACCATTTAGTTTATAAATTCATGATAGCTTTACTTACTCACAAGTTGAAATGCAAAACATTCATTTAATTTTTTTTTCAATGAGCTGATATATATATAATAAATGAATAAAATCTAAAGTTACAAAATCGGATGCCATCCTCTATCAGAGACTTCCAGCTTGGTTTGCACGTGGACTAGTCGGAGGAGGAAGTACTTTCCTGTCCTAGCTTGTGAAAATCAAAACGCAGACTGTGGAAATCAATATATTATAAATTCAATAACTTACATCAATGTTTGACACAGTGATGAAACGTACCCATTGGCGGTCGAGGGACTTGAGAATGTCCACGTTGATTTAGCGGGTCTTTTTCAACGCAGCGGCCACGTTGGCAATGTGTGCCACGGCGTCGTCGATGTGGCAGCCCTCCTCGGGCCTGAAGATCCCGAAGGAGACGCTAACGCCTTCTTCGCGATCGCTTTGGCAGAGATCCATACGTGCCGTGACCTTCCCTAATCTATTCTGCAAATGTAAGCTTATGATATATAAGGAAGAGGCGCGCCAGAACAAGAATGCGTGTGATGAGTTGGCACTCATGGTTGAAGCTTCGCTTTGCTTTCCTACGCGGAATGAAGAGTTTGGAGAGGATGACACGGATCACCATTTTATTACACGTTTCTCTTGCTCTTTATTTTCATATTACGTCTTAGATCCAGAATGTTGACCCAAAACAAGGCTAGAAATCGGCCTCCACTGGGGACAAACGAATAGAATGTGCGGATGTGTAAGGTATTGTATGTTATTTTCACGACAAAAATACGATCTCTACGGCTATGCCACCTCCATTCAAAGTTTATAAAGTGTTTTTTTAATGTTACGCTGACCATGATGGGCGACTCTAGCATTAAGGAGATTGAATCCTTTACCTCTTTATATCAAACCCCATTTACTTCTTATTATGGAAAAATAATAGAATAAATTAGAAGAATTTTCAGGTCAAAAGGAGTTTATGCAGCAATCAACTTTAGTCAAAATCATGACTCATGTAATTTGTTGTATCTTTTTAGGAGATGTTTGTGGGTTGTTGTGTCTTGTTGCCCTTGAATTTCTAACCTATTCATTAGAAGGAGTAGATATTTAATGTGTTGAATGATCTGTTGTCAAGCATTTCGTTGTTATGTTTCACTTTTTCACTCATCAACTCACTGCTTGAGGGGTAGATATTACCCATCAATGCTGCCTTGAACATAATCAATATCAAAACACTCGATCTCAAAATCATGTTTGTCTAAGACTATTACAAGTCCTCCTTTCTTGGGGCAAAAAAGCAAAGTTTTTCTTCTCAACTCAAACTCTAATCTAATTTAATTTGGTACGCTCTATGTCAATGTTTGTATGGTTATTTATGTACTCGAGGTGGCAACTTAAGGCCACTTAAAATCGACTTGTAGGGACATGAGGATACCTACTTATGGTTGGTTAGCTTACTAAATCTAATGATCTCAACGATCTCAAAGGTAAAGTTTCAAGGACATTCGTCCCTTCCACAATTGGGGCAACTTACATTATTCATGATTTGAGACAATCTTATGTCTACTCCCTCAATTGTCATTACGACGTGCCAAAAGTCATGGTCAACTATGATCATCCATCATCAACTCACCTTTCTCATAGTTAGCCACTTAGGTGGTGTTATATGTTTTTGCATCGCATCGTGTTTACACACATTGTAGTACAAAATGGGGGTAAATTTAGACACCTAAAAATGTCACATTATCCCTTGTACAGTGCTAATGGTTAATTAGTTTAGAAAAAGCCTTAAAATTTTATGCATAAAAACACTATTTAACCACTTAAACCCCTTTTCCCCACTAAACCCCTTCCTACACCTAGCCCTTGGTCTCCATGTGACCACCCCTCTAACCTAACCTAAAGCCACCTCACCCTAGTCTACCCTTTGACTCTAGCCTAGTTCTACCTAACCTTAGTACATCCTACCCCTTACTCTCCACATCCCCATGCTCATTCAATGCCATAAATGGGATGAAGACTTTCTTCACCTATGTGCATTAATGGCATGATGACTTTTCATCCTTATGACAAAGAGGGTGAGGACTTTCTTCACCCCCATGCATTTATGAGGCATGGTGCATCCATGCCCATTTAATGCATGTGGATAGGCGAGGACTTTCTCCACCAAAATCCATTTATGAGGCATGGTGTACCCTTGCCACCTCACATGACACCTCACCCTCCCTCCAAACCTTGGCCAAATTCTATAAATAGGAGGCCATTTCTTTCATTTTCAAGAATGTGACAAGTGCTTACCAAAACTCAATCAAAACCACTCCATCCCAATCCTTATGGATTCCCTTTTGTGTCTTCTTGTTTTGTAAACTACTTGTAGGTGTGGACTTAGATGGTCATCAAACTTATATAGGAGCTTCTTGGGAACTAGAAGAAGATTTCCTTCGAAGGAAATTAATGTCCAACCAAGCCAAAGCCAATCGTACAAGGGGGATACGATTGACATAACCGCAGGATATGATTGACATAACCATACCTCGAGGTATGGTTCTCATCAAAAACCAACTTTAGACACCTGCAAACCAGTAGACCATCTATAGAGGTGAGTTAAATAGTGCTATTAATTATTGCTTGGGTTGTGTAACTTTAGAGGATTTATTCAACCAACAATGGTACACAATTAATAGACCCACCCTCTTTGAGGTGGTCAAAGAAGACAGAGAGTGCCATAACATCATCTTGTAAAGGGCTTATTCATTAGATAACCCAAATCATAGCTCAAGGGACAATTGTAAAAATATTAAATTTGTAACATATTAACTTTTTGATATCAACGAAATGATATGTTTTCTGTGTTTACAATAATTTAAAAATTAGTTAAACATAAAATAAATTTTATTTGTTAGATAGATTCTTTGATGAGTTATATAAAATTGAAACTAGTTTTATTTATATTGTATTATAATTATATTATAATAATATATAAAAAGAATTATATAAAATTAAAACAATTCTTATTTTTATTATATTATAATTTTATATAGTAATATAATAATGTAATAATTATACATATATTTTTATAAGATAAATTGATTTTTTTTTCGTTGTTAAGAAAACTTTCAAAAATCTTAGCCTTCTAGGTAAAAAGGAAGTCAATAAAACCCAATCGTCCAAAGAATCAAAATGGGGCAATCTACCGATAAGTATTCAACCGCTACCATCCAATCTGCTCCTTTCAAATGAAAATAAAGAAGGTGTTGTGGCTGATCCACAACACACCCCAAAATTGGGGACCCACCTTTTTTGCATGCTTTCAAAGAAGACCGCAGTGGCCCAGATGCTAAAAAATCAAGGAAAGAAGCAAAATATCACAAAAGAGAAAAAGTGTCGCGATATCGCGACATGTTGCTCTGTCGCGGCTAAGAAAAAGAAAGTGTCACGATATCGCGACGTGTTGCTCTGTCGTTGCTAAGAAAAAGAAAGTGTCGCGATATCGCGACAGGTCACGTTTTCGTGGCTCAGACAAGCGAAGTGCAGTGGAACGAGAAAATGTCGCGATTTCGCGACATGTCGCGTTTTCACGGCCAAGAGTAACAAAATGCAGCAAAATGGAAAATTGTCGCGATTTCACGACATGTCGCGTTTTTGCGGTTAAGAGTAGCAGAATGCATCATGAAGAGAAAATGTCGCGATATCACGACGTGTTGTGAAATCACGGTGCAAGACAAAGAACCAAGTTGAAGACTCAAAATGTCGCGATATCGTGACATGTCGTGAAATCACGGTTCATATAGGAGAGAGAAAGACAAAATGAAAAATGTCGCGATATCGCGACTTGTCATGAAATCGCGGTCGAAGGCAGCAAGAGAAGAGTCAATGCAGAAGTTGTCGCGATATCGCGACATGTCACCATTTCGCGACCTGAAGACGAGATGAAGGGCAAAAGATAAAAAACGTCGTGATATCGCGACATGTCAGGTTTTCGTGACTTGGAGCAGCCAAAGTGGTATGGAATGAAAAGGTGTCATGATTTCGCGACAGAAAGTAGCGAGACAGTCTGAAAGAGAAAAGCGTCGCGATTTCATGACATAAAGCGACAAGATGGTACGAAATAGAAAAGTGTCACGATTTCATGACAGAAAGCAGTGAGATGGTACGAAATAGAAAAGTATCACGATTTCACGATAGAAAGCAGCGAGACAGTTTGAAAGAGAAAAGTGTCACGATTTCGCGACAGAAAGTAGTGAGACAGTCCGAAAGAGAAAAGTGTCACGATTTCATGACAGAAAGCAACGAGATGGTACGAAAGAGAAAAGCGTCACGATTTCATGACAAAAAGTAGTGAGATGGTACGAAATAGAAAAGTTTCACGATTTCAGACAAAAAGTAGCGAGACAGTCTAAAAGAGAAAAGCGTCATGATTTCATGACAGAAAGCAGCCAAAGTGGTACGGAATGAAAAGTGTCACGATTTCATGACAAAAAGCAGTGAGATAGCCCAAAAGAGAAAAGCGTCACGATTTCATGATAGAAAGCAGCCAAAGTGGTACGGAATGAAAAGGTGTCACGATTTCATGACATGTCACGTTTTCATGGCTAAGTGCAACAAGACACAACGAAGGAGAAAAACGTCATGATTTCATGACAGGTTGCATCCACGCGGCCCTAAGGAGAAACACGTCGCGATATCGTGACATGTCTCATTTTCGTGGTGCTTGAAGACGAATGAAGTTGCGGCATAAAAATGTCATGATTTCATGACATGTCTCATTTTTGTGGTGCATGAAGGCGGACAAGGCTGTTGGTAGAAAAATATCACGATTTCGTGACATGTCTTGTTTTCGTAGTGTAGGTAGAGGAACAAAGCTGCAGATAGAAAATGTCGCGATATCGTGACATACTATTTTTGTCACGATTCACAGCGGGCCATTATAGAACATGCAGAAAAGCGCAGAACACATGGCATGAAGATGTCAGGGCTATAATAACGACGTTACAGTTAGCAGAGAAGATCAAACGTTTCGATGCTTAGACAAAAGTCAAAAATGATGAAGAGGCGGGGAAGATGAAATGAAGAGACCTGGGAGATGAAGCGAAGCGTCACAGGGTGAAACAGAGAGCATTGCCAAAAAGTTTAAAAGTAGAAGCATAGATTGGTACAAGGGTCGAAAACCACTGCAAGCAGAGTTGCAGAGCCAAAGGAGAGGAAGCCTTTCTGGACTTGTTTGAGTTGTTTCTCTTCCACAGACTGGTTTGGAAAAACCAGAGATTCTGCTATTGTAACATGACATATTTTTAATGCATAAGTGTTCAAAAATTTGCATCTTGTGGGCAAGAAAGAAGGAGATCTTCTGTGCATGCTATGGATTTAATGTTTATTCTTTCATTTTTTAGATTTCGGATTTATAGATAATGTAGATGCCACTTTTGTGGGTTACATTAGGCGAATATTTGAAATCTGAATTTTATTTCGTACCCTAGGAACCAGCACTTAATCTATGGGGATTATGCATGTCATGCAGGTCCAATAGGTTAGGTTGCATGCATGGAAAACTCACATCTTCGGTTTTGTCGAAACAGGATAGCATCATACTGAGTGCATTTCATTTTCAGTTTTTCTGCATTTCATTTTCATTGTCTGCATTTTATTTTTTCCAGAAAGTTTAACTTATTTAAAATAAACATTTAAAAATTACAAAATCAAAGAAAAAAGAAAGCAATGAACAATCATTAAAGCTTCATGATAAAATAAACCAGCATTGCCCCTTGTTTACAGTTACTTGCAATCACTAAGGTATTCCAAGCATTCAAATTGAATATTATTATTTGTGCAAAATGCTAACATAGCGGAGACCTTGGAGAAGTTATTTATTTAATTTCTTTGCAAGAGGGGATTTTGAAATTCAAATCCTATTGGAGAGTGTGTTTTCACAATTGGGTGAAAATACCACTCAACAGATTGGCGCTAGAAGGAGGGCCGAATTGGTTTACTTTATTTTGATTTTCATACAGAAGTAATGTGTTTGTTTTGATTCGATTTCTTAAATCTCATTAAAGGCTAAACTGCAGCATTTTTTTTTGTGTTGCAGGTTTTCTTGGAGATATCGAGAGTTTCGTCAAGCAGGCTGGACCCACCGTGCCGTATCGCGACTAGGTCCCAAACAACTAGGGAAACCATATTCCACGACCTTACACTCACTTGTACTCCAAAAAATAAAACCAAGCAAGCTGTAAACCTACCAGTCACAAAAGATCTTTCTGCTTCAGGAACATCGAGCGGACCTACACCGGTGGTATCAATTGCCACTAGCGTACCTATCGTCAGTACCATTTCCACCACTCTTGTAGGGTTGTCCTCATCAATTCTGAGTCAAATGGCCCAACCTCCAAAAGCTCCTTGGTATGGAGCTAATAATATCCCTTTGAATATTGTAGGGGATATCCATGAAATCCCTAAGAACATAGAAATATTCTTGCCCAAATATAAACCAGATGGCCCAAGAACTGCAGAGGAGCATATCCAAGCCTATAGGGATGTTTTGATAAGGTTGCAAGTCCAACATGAGGATGTGGCTTGCAGACTTTTTCCCATGAGCCTAGATCCGGTAGCCTATGAATGGTATATATGCTTGCCTACTGGTTCAATCACTTCATGGACGCAAATGGAGAATGCCTTTGTCAATCAGTTTAGGTCACCTTTGGATCCCGCAACCATCTACAATCAATTCATTACATGCAAAAGGGGCCAGGGTGAACCAATCAGAACCTTTAATCGAGATTCCAAAAATGTTATAATAGAGCAGTTCGACATTTTGCCATAGACCCCGCAGTAGCTTTACAAATCTATTTTGGGGCATTGGATCCGATGACAGCAATGTTTTCTCGACGAAATCCTCAAGTCACCATGCTCGCCTTAGCTTACAATGAAGCTATGACCATCGAGCAAAAAATGACACCACAGGGCTATGGGTTTCCCCAGATGCCTATGATGGGACAATATGCTCCATATGGTCAAGCTCCCATGGCAAATCAGATCATGGCACCACAAATGCCAAACATGAATGCTTTCCCATATCAACAACCATATCCACAAGCACCTGCCTATGCACCCATTCTAATCCAACCGATCACATCCATTCCACCCGTTCTCGCATTTTTGCAAAATAGTCAATCGACTATGCAAGGAACCAGCCAGGTTAATTCTCAGGCTATAGTTCCTTTCCCAAATCCAACTCCGATCCAAAGTGTAAATCCATTTATGAACCAAATTCCTCAAAATCTAACTCAAATGTTAAATCCAGATCCCACGAATTATGCAAACCCAACGGGAACTAACAATAATGTAGCTCCACCGAAGGAGATTTATTCGGATGTTGAAGAGCTCAAGAAGATAGTTCATAAACTGAGTAATGACATGGTTCAAAAATAGAAGTATGAGTCCCATGCCCCTCACTCAAATCAAAATTTTAACAATAGAGGGAGACATTGGAACACGAAGCCAAACAATGGAGGCGTACCTGCCCCTATTGCCAATCAACTAGATACTTTTGCAGGACCCAGTCAATCCAGTTCCCTTCTGAATCTTTCCGATTTTGCATGGGAAAAGGGGTGCAGGTTGCACAATACAAAAGAGCACAATGAGAGGAATTGTCCTGAAATCGCTAGATACACTCATTGTCTCCAAGCCCAAGTAGATGACCTGGAACTTGTGCCAAATGAGGGTCCACCCCAACATCAAGATGATAGCATTATGGTGGTGGAAACTTTATACCGCCAAGAAAGTGAGAGTGAGGAAGAAGAAGATGAAATTTTGGAACAGGAGGTGCAAGCTTTTCGAGAGTTTAGAAAGGGGAATCACGGATATCATTTGAGAAGTAAATCTAAAGCCCCTAAAACATCATCAACACCACCAAATAACTCTATCCTTCCTCCGGATACTAAGGCAGATAATAATCCTCCTCCTCCACTTAGAAAAGAAATGTCTAATGACACGCAGAAGACAGTCAAACTTGAAAAATCAAACTATGACATAGTGGAGGATTTAAGGAAATCTAAGTCGAGCCTTTCATTTTTAGAGGCGGCCAGGTTACCCGGCCAAAAAGAAGCATTGATAAAGGCTCTGGACTCACCTAATCAAGTATGGAAGGGAAAGGAAGTTGAGTCTCAGTTGATTTTACGAAAGGAGAGACGGGATGTCCCGCCATTTTTATTGACTCTGAGAATTGCTGGTAAGAATTTGCATAATTGTTTGGTAGACACGGGTGCCACGAGCAATCTCATGCCTTCAGAGATATGTCAAATGCTAGGCCTACAGCCTATTTCGTCCAAATGCAAGGTTTTGCAATTGGACCGATCTGAGGTAAATGTGATAGGGACCCTATATGATGTCAAAATTCAACTAAATTCTGAACCCAGGGTCCAACAAGTGGTCGACATTTTGGTTGTTAATATCCCAAGTAGATATGGAATGCTACTTGCAAGGGATTGGATGAAAACTTTGAACGGCTATTTTTCAACCGATTGCTCACATATGTGGCTACCCTGGAAAGGAATTGCAAATCAAATCAGAGTAGAAAATGAACCGAGGCTTAAAGAAATCATAACAAAATTTAATAAGCCAAATGAAGTTCAGTTTTTGAGCCAGAATTGGGGGTTTATGCATTTGATGTTGAAGAGGCTACTGAAGAGCCTAAAGGGGAAATATTTCACGGTAGCTCTCTTGAGGAAAATGATTTCATATGGTTGCTTAGGTTTGATGGATCCAAATCCAGACAGGGAGCAGGAGCCGGAGTCGAGCTCACTTGTCCAGGAGGTAAACCTTTACTTGCTGCCTATAGGTTACAGTTTCCTTGCACGAATAACGTGGCAGAGTATGAAGCACTAATTTTTGGTTTACAACTGGCATTGAGCAAAAAGGTTAAATGCTTGAAAGTATTGGGAGATTCTAAACTGGTAGTCAAATAGATTAAAGGACAATATACATGTCGCGATAAGAGACTGAGCCTTTATAGAACTAGGGTAAGAGACCTCATTGAGGAATTCGACGCTTTCAATATAGCCCTTATTTCTAGAAAAGGAAATCGCATAGCAGATTCTCTTGCAGTCACCGCGGGCATGTTAAATCCAGCTTGATATAAAAAGGTGTAAAAAGTTCTCCATCGAATTAGTTCCTTGTCCATCGATACCTGATAATGTCAAGAATTTCCAAGTTTTTGAAAATGATAGACACATATTCAAATTTGTCATGAACTCAGGTGTTTTTGAAAACCAGGTGATTGATGAGGAGCAAAGATGGCAAGAAGAAGCAGAAAACGAAAGTAAAACTACATGTCGATCCAAAAAAATACCTAAAGACATAGTTTCATTGGAGAAAATGTTCGATATGGGATACAAGGCTAGAAAAGAAAAAAGGTTCCACTCCCCAAAGATGCATGTGATCTAATTAATCTAGGGAGTGCAGACAATCCACGGGAAGTGTACATCGCAAAGGCATGTACAACTAAAGAAAGAGAAAATATAATACATGCACTAAAACACTACGTGGATTGCATTGCTTGGAATTATAACGAATTGAAAACATACAACCAAAACGTCATTACACATACCATCCCTCTAAAGCCGGACTCCAAGCCTTTCAGACAAAGACAACGAGTTGTTAACCCGCTATTGGAGCCCTTGATAGAAAAGGAGGTCAAGAGATTATTGGAAGCAAAGATTATTTTTCCTGTTAGGCACTCAACCTGGGTTGCTAACCTCGTTCCAGTAAGAAAGAAGAGCGGAGAGATTAGGCTATGTATAGATTTTTGAAATCTTAACAAGGCCTCTCAAAAGGATAACTATCCATTGCCATCCATTGATGAAATTTTACAAACAATGAATGGATCTGAAATGATGTCTTTTCTTGATGGATATTCTGGATATAACCAAATTCTTATTCATCCCAATGACAGGATGAAAACAACCTTCACAACCAAATGGGGGACATTTGCCTACGGAAGAATGTCGTTTGGACCGTTAAATGCTGGTGCAACATTTCAACGCGCCATGGACTATGCATTCAAAGGGCTTATAGGCAAGTGTATCATTGTGTATGTGGATGATATTCAAGTATTTTCAAAGAAAAGAGAAGACCATGTCAAGGATTTGAAAAAGGTTCTTCAAAGATGAAGAGAGCATGGAATTTCTTTAAATCCAAAAAAATGCATCTTTGGAGTAACAGAAGGAAAACTACTTGGTCACATCATTTCAAAAGAAGGTATATCCATTGACCCAGAAAGGATAGAAGCTATCCAAAGATTGCCTCTCCCGGGTAGTAAAAAGGAGTTGAGATCTTTCTTCGGGCAAATTAACTTTGTGAGGAAGTTTATTTCAAGCTTCGTTGAGATAGCCAAACCGTTGAACAAGATGCTCAAGAAGGATGTAGATGTCAGATGGAACGAGGAAAGTAGGGTGGCCTTTCAAAACATTAAGGATGCCATTTCCAGAGCCCCTGCCCTCATAAGTCCAAACTATGCTAAACCTTTCTATATTTATGCTTTCGCATCGGAACACTCTTTTGCGAGTGTCTTGACCCAGAAAGGTGAGGATAGTGCAGAAAATCCCATAGCATTTTTAAGTGCTCCTTTAAAAGATGCTCAATTGAGGTATTCTATCCTCGATAAGCAGATGTACGCACTCTTTAAAATGGTAAAAAAATTTGACATTACATTGTGCACAGCAGAGTTTTTGCCATTGTGCCTGACCCTGCTATCAAAACCATGTTTTTACAGAATGAGCTAGGTGAGAAAAGAGGTAAATGGATTTCTACTATCCAAGAATTTGATCTTGAAATCCAACCCATGAAACTAGTTCGAGGACAGGGACTTGTGAAGACGATTGCTGAGAATAATCCACAAACGACATGCCAATATTCAAATGCAGAATACATTTCTAAAGATGACTGGTATGTTGACATTGTACATTTTCTATTAAACGGTAAGTGCCCATCCAATTTGAATTCCACTCAAAGAAGGGCTTTAAGACTTAAATCTATTAATTATCTGATTAGATCCGGTGTTCTGTACAGGAAAAATCATGAGGGGATCTACTTGAGATGCCTGAATAAAGAAGAAGCTGCCAAGGTTCTGCAAGAATTTCATGGGAAATATGGAACTGGCCATGGTGCGGAAAATGCTACAACGCATCAAATCCCGAGAGCAGGATACTATTGGCCTCACATTTTTAAAGATGCACATGCTCATGTACGATCTTGCCACATTTGTCAAGTAGCGGCCAACAGAGAAAGAAATGCAGCCATGCCATTACAACCTGTAGTTGAGATGAGACCATTTGCACAATGGGGATTAGATTTCATTGGGGTTATTAACCCAAATTCTTTTGATTCCCATAAATTCATACTAACAACTACAGATTATTGTACAAGGTGGACAGAAGCGGTTCCTACAAAACATGCCACTACAGACGTTGTAATAAAATTCCTTGAGGATCACATCATAACAAGATTCGGAATGCCCGATTCTATCGTTAGTGATAATGGTAAAGCTTTTGTTTCCACGCAATTTGCAGATTGGGCATACGACAATAAAGTGAGTTTAAAATTTGCATCTAATTATTACCCTCAAGGAAATGGTTTGGCCGAATCCTCAAACAAAAATTTGTTGAATATCATTAAGAAATTACTGGAAAGGAACCCTCGAGATTGGCACAGCCGAGTTAAAGTTTGCTCTTTGGGCGAGATAGGACCAGAATGAAAGACTCAATAGGAAACACACCTTATCATTTGGTCTATGGACAAGACCTAATCTTTCCTGCAAACTTGAAGTTGCAAACCCTACATTTCATGCAAGAATACTTGGGAACAGATAACCACACCGAAGCCAGACTAAGTCATTTATTGCACCTCGATGAAAAAAGGGAGGAAGCCATGATTCACATGAGTAAACACCAAGAGGTTGTTAAAAGATGGTTTGACAGAAGAGCTAAAATTAAGTCCTTCAAAATTTCAGATTTGGTCTTATTGTGGGATAAAAGACATGAAGAAAAGGGAAATCATCAAAAATTTGATTGTCTTTGGTTAGGCCCTTATCAAATTTCAAAAATTCTAGGGAAAAATACCTTCAGGTTGAGAACTTTAGAAGGGAAGGATCTGACGTTACCAGTTAATGGGCATGTTTTAAAGCACTATTTTAGCCCTTAAGTCATAGGAGATTGGTATCATTATTTTTTCGGTTTTGGTATGGATTTTCAAATTTTGTTTTTTTTGTAGGATTGCTAGTCTAGTTAGGATTTAAGTTGTGTGTTTGATTTCATTTGACATGTTTGGTTTGTTTTTATAAAAAAAAAAAGAGAAAAAAATTGAGATGTCAACTTATGCCTAAGATCAGGAGAATATGAAACATTGGAATTGTGTTGTAGAAAGCTCCACAAGTAACACAAGCACATTAAAGAATATCGTTTGGAACTTGTGATGCATGAAGTTGTTAGTTTTTCACATTATGGTAAATTAGGTGATATATGCTCCATCCACATTTCAAAAGGAGCAATGCATTCATATCTCATGTCACATTCCACACTGCATATACATGTCATCTCAGTTACATTTTCATTTCATGTGCAATCATTGAGAAGGTGTCGAATCCTCTTAGGGTTATTACATAACATATATTAAAAGGATCCTAAGGTTGGGAACTAATGCCCGAACTATCTTGAACCAAGCACGTTCTATGCACATTAAAGAAGAATCTTGGGCAAAATGATCAAAACCATGCTTGGAAGAAAAGGTGAGGTGAAAAGAATATTTCATGTCTGTCCTATCATGCAACATAATCCTTAAAACAGTGGTTTTTACCACTCCCATAATGCTTAAAGCCTAAAATCAGAGTAGTAAGGATAGGGTTAAATCCTCATCTCACTTAGGTTGAGGATCCAATTCCCCAAAGCTCTGATTTGACCTTCATGGAGTAGTAAGGATAGGGCATAATTCTCATCTCACCTAGGTTGAGAATCCGATTCCCCAAAGCTTCCATCTTTCCCATTTCATCATAAAGCTTGGATTGGAAGGATCGTACTACATGTCCTCTGCAAAGGATGGGTAGTCATCCCAAAAGTCCAAGAAACAAAAATAAAATTAATATTTCCCATCTTGTCATTTTATCATCTTGGATTGGAAGGATCGTACTACATGTCCTCTACAAAGGATGGGTAGTCATCCCAAAGGTCCAAGAAATAAAAATAAAATTAATATTTTCCATTTCATCTTAATATTGGATTGGAGGGATCGTACTACATGTCCCTAGCAAGGATGGGTAGTCATCCCAAAGGTCCAAGAAATAAAAAAAAAAAGAGAAGAGAATGAATGAAGCCAAATCATGGATTATGGGGTTAAGTATGCTCATGCGTGGCAACATGTCTTGTCTAAAACAAGACCACTGACTGTTCAAATGGATAGACTAGCCTGACCATTTCATCCATAACAGGTTAAATCATTTTGTTCAAGATGAGGTAATGAACTCCAAATCAGAATAGTAAGGATAGGGTTAAATTCCCATCTCGCTTAGGTTGGGAATCCTATTCCCCAAAGTTCTGATTTCACTTACACTTGCACATGGGTTCAAGATGGTAGTGACACATAACCAACTTTGGGATCTAGTAAATTAATTCAGTATACATATATTTGGTCCTAAGAGGGTTTGACAACTTTAATATGTTTGTTCATGATATTAGAAGGTTTGAGCCTTTGTAAAGCAGGTTGTTATATCTCTAGCATCTTCATCATACATCAAATCCTACACAAATCATTCATAGCCTTGCATACAAATCATAGGTGAAACTGACAATGGAATGTTGATCAAGTTCAAGCGATAGGGAATGAAAACACATTGCACACACCGAGCTGATACTTAATGATTCTGATGTTTCATGTATTTTTGATCTATCGGTATTTGTTTATCTTTTATGTGTTGACGCCTGTATCTAAGCTTGTATATTTCAGGTTGGGTTCTCACCAAAATGCTCAGGAGCATTTGACAAGTAGAGTCACCATTTGTTGTGGCTGATCCACAACACACCCCAAAATTGGGGACCCACCTTTTTTGCATGCTTTCAAAGAAGACCGCAGTGGCCCAGATGCTAAAAAATCAAGGAAAAAAGCAAAATATCACAAAAAGAAAAAGTGTCACGATATCGCGACATGTTGCTCCATCGCGGCTAGAAAAAGAAAGTGTCGCGATATCGTGACGTGTTGCTGCTAAGAAAAAGAAAGTGTCACGATATCGTGATAGGTCACGTTTTCGTGGCTCAGAAACAAGCGAAGTGCAGTGGAACGAAAAAGTGTCATGATTTCGTGACATGTCGTGTTTTCAAGAAAAATGTCTCGCGATATCGCGACATGTCGTGAAATCGGGTTCATAAAGGAGAGAGAAAGACAAAATGAAAAATGTCACGATATCGCGACTTGTCATGAAATCACGGTCGAAGGCAGCAAGAGAAGAGTCAATGCAGAAGTTGTCACGATATCACGACATGTCACCATTTCGTGACCTGAAGACGAGATGAAGGGCAAAAGATAAAAAATGTCACGATATCGCGACATGTTAGGTTAATGAAAATGGAGAAGTGTCATTTGTCTTTGCAGCGAACAAAGAGAAAAGTGTCACGATTTCATGATAGAAAGTAGCGAGATGGTACGAAAGAAAAGCGTCACGATTTCATGATAGAAAGCAGCCAAAGTGGTATGGAATGAAAAGGTGTCACGATTTCATGACAGAAAGCAGTGAGATAGTCCGAAAGAGAAAAGCATCATGATTTCATGATAGAAAGCAGCCAGAGTGGTATGGAATGAAAAGGTGTCACGATTTCATGAGAAGCAGCGAGACAGCCCGAAAGAGAAAAGCGTCACGATTTCATGACAGAAAGCAGCCAAAGTGGTTCGAAATGAAAAGGTGTCACGATTTCGTGACATGTCACATTTTCGTGGCTAAGTGCAACAAAACACAACGAAGGAGAAAAACGTCATGATTTCATGATAGGTTGCATCCATGCGGCCCTAAGGAGAAACACGTCGTGATATCGCGACATGTCTCATTTTTGTGGTGCTTGAAGACGAATGAAGTTGCGGGCATAAAAATGTCACGATTTCGTGACATGTCTTATTTTCATGGTGCATGAAGGCGGACAAGGCTATTGGCAGAAAAACGTCACGATTTCATGACATGTCTTGTTTTCGTAGTGCAGGTAGAGGAACAAAGTTGTAGATAGAAAATGTCACGATATCGCGACATACTATTTTTTGTCACGATTCATAGTGGGCCATCATAGAACATGCAGGAAGCTGCATAACACGTGGCATAAAGGTGGCTAAGATGTTACGGTAATGGTTACAGTTAGTAGAGAAGATCAAACGTTTCGACGCTCGAGCATAAAGTCAAAATGATGCAAAGAGGCGAGGAAGATGAAACGAAGCGATCTGGGAGATGAAGCGAAGCGTCACAGGGCAAAACAGAGAGCATTGCTAGAGGGTTTAAAAGCAGAAGCACAGATTGGTACAAGGGTCGAAAACCACTGCAAGCAGAGTTGCAGAGCCAAAGGAGAGGAAGCCTTTCTGGACTTGTTTGAGTTGTTTCTCTTCCACAGACTGGTTTGGAAAAACCAGAGATTCTGCTATTGTAACATGACATATTTTTAATGCAGAAGTGTTCAAAAATTTGCATCTTGTGGGCAAGAAAGAAGGAGATCTTCTGTGCATGCTATGGATTTAATGTTTATTCTTTCATTTTTTCAGATTTCGGATTTATAGATAATGTAGATGCCACTTTTGTGGGTTACATTAGGCGAATATTTGAAATCTGAATTTTATTTCGTACCCTAGGAACCAGCACTTAATCTATGGGGATTATGCATGTCATGCGGGTCCAATAGGTTAGGTTGCATGCATCGAAAACTTGCATCTTCGGTTTTGTCGGAACAGGATAGCATCATACTGAGTGCATTTCATTTTCAGTTTTTCTGCATTTCATTTTCATTGTCTGCATTTTATTTTTCCAGAAAGTTTAACTTATTTAAAATAAACATTTAAAAAATTACAAAATCAAAAAAAAAGAAAAGCAATGAACAATCATTAAAGCTTCATGATAAAATAAACCAACATTGCCCCTTGTTTACAATTACTTGCAATCACTAAGGTATTCCAAGCATTCAAATTGAATATTATTATTTGTGCAAAATGCTAACATAGCGGAGACCTTGGAGAAGTTATTTATTTAATTTCTTTGCAAGAGGGGATTTTGAAATTCAAATCCTATTGGAGAGTGTGTTTTCACAATTGGGTGAAAATACCACTCAACAGAAGGCAAAAAAAAAGTTAACAAAGTCATGACCATTAAAAAAATCAAACTAAAACAATCCATCGACAAACAAACATTTAACTGCTACTATCACATCCATTGTTTTAAAAAAAAAATAATGAGTATTGTTTACCATGTAAATAGACCACTCCGTTTGTAAAAAGCTTGGCATCACCTCGCTTTCCATTTTTTTTGACTTTTTGGTCACCCTTTCTTCTCTATTGTTTTTCATTTTCGCCCCCTTTGTCAGAGGCGTTTGTGTTGTACACGTGGTATTTTTTTTTGTTACGTGCACGACATAAACGTGACTTTTTTAGTTGCATCGACGGAACACAAATATCACCAGTTGATAACACAGCCAAGTAGATTGCGAAGAGATTTAGTTGTGGAGAAGTTAAGGATTTAAAGAGATCGTAATTGTGTGTTCGGCAAAACATTTAAGAGCTCAAATTTATTTTACACTCACCAATATCTTTGATAAAAATTCGAATCCATTTTAACACTCCGACGCTATCAAACTGAGGTTTATGGCTCCACTTCCGCCTTAGGACTCGCTTTCCTTTTACCTGGGCAACATCAACTTTTGCTGATATTAATTCTTTGAAGGGAAGCAATTTTTCCTCCTCTTGAGAGCTGAAATTTGGCAAAGACGGAAGGGGAATACAGGTCGAATAACAGAAAATCAAAATGATCGCCTCTGGCTCTGCCGAGCCCATGGAAAGCCAAATCGTAAGGGTTTCTTTTGGGATCTTCAAGCCGGAGGAGGGCTGTGATATCAACGATGCAGTCGCCCACATGGTCCAAGTGGCAGAAGTGATCAGAAGAAGCCACAACATCAACGTTGCCGTTCTCAGATGCCTCGAACGTTCTTGGGTAAGTAGTTTGTTTTCTTAAAGCTAAGTTCAATTTGGTCGATAGTTCAAATTAAGTTTAAATCATTAATAAACAATGTTTAAAAAAAATATATAATTTTTTTAAATATTAATAATATTTTGTTATGATTGAGGTCAAGCTATCACTGTAAATGAGATTGTTGATTAATTTTTGAAGTTTTTGTCAATGTTGATTAAGTTTTAAGCAAATTTAAGCCTGAAAGTTTATTGGAAGGATCATCATGGGATTCTAGATCACCTGTGCCCCTGGGGTATAAATTTAATTCTGACTCGTTTTACGTTTGATTCCCATCAAGAAGCCAAGATTGGATGTTTTTTTTTTTAATTTAGAGAATTTAGTGAAAAACTGTGTGGGTTGTTTTGGTTTGATAAACCACGATTAGGGGTACTACACCGTCAAAATCAGTCGGGGTCCGTCCGATCTTGACCGTGCCAGCATTATCAACTGGATTTTAAATATCCAATGTACATTTAGTAGGGTGGAGATTCAGACTAGGGACCTTCCTTGGAAGATTGAGAGGGTCCCTTGGAAGATTGCCCTACCCTCTCCAAGTCACATGGGTGCCAAGATTGGATGTTACCTGCTGTTTTTTAATTTTATTCCTTGAACCCCTGTTTGCATTATTTTGTCATAAGATTGGTAATAACCATTGTTATGGTGTTGTTTGAAACCAAATCTAGAACATTTCATCAAATTTTGGTTGCCTCTGGCCTCTGCATTTGGTAAATCACCAGCCATTTTCAAACCTCGATCCTGGAAAACCAAATTAACACTGTGTAACCTGGTGATGCTTTTAAACTCTTTTTCTGGCCGACCCCCATCTCATGTTTAAGACATGCTTTTAAACTCTTTTTCTGGCCCACCCCCATCTCATGTTTAAGACAGAGGCTAAGTAACCGTGCTTCTGCATAATCTGGTAAAACTTTTTTGAACTCAATAATTTACCCTCCTTTTTAACACTCATTGAACTTGAGTTTTTTTAAATGGGAACTAAAATCATTCAAATACGATATCCCTTGGAAAATTTTCATTTTTTTATCTTCATTACCAATTTTTCTAAATATGGAACCACTCTTTGTAGGCAAATCCTTCTGGACAATACGCACATGAACTCCATTATTTATCCAATTGAGGAGGACAGGGCTACAAGTAAGACCCTTCAATCTGGCAATTTACCTTCATAATCATTTCAAAAGGTCTAGATAGAATCCCTTTTGGCTTGAAATTCAGTAATACTGGAAATACATTTTTCTTGAATCCTTCAAGTCCAAATGGGTGGAAAGGATAAATCCCACCCTTGTCTCCTCTTGTTCCTTGAACACTCCTAATTCATCTCATTCTCCAAAACTGTAAGTCCACATCCATAAATATTGTAGTTAAATTTGTAGAAGATTTCTACGAAATACAAACTTTACTTTAAGGATTTTAGTTTATAGTAAAATCAAAATAATTTGAAGGTCAAATACCGGTCTAGGTCAAGCACCCATAGGGCCTCTATGCCCAGCAAAACTTGAAAGAACCCATTTCACACCTCTATTTTGTTGGGGTTCATTTCTTTCCTTCAGTTTCTGTTGTCCTAGAGGCCCTGCTTCTTAATCAGGCTGGTTATTCTTTGGACTTCCATTAGCCAGCTTTAATACACCAGTATACACAGGATTGCATGTTTTTAAATGAACTTGTGTTTCCTATTTCTTTCATCCTTTTACAGAATTCCAAGTTCTAACTAATCATTCTGATGCTTTAATATAAGACATTTCTTTCTCATGGAACTTGTTTTCTTCTAACTATACAAGCTTTCATTTATGCAGGCTGCCGTTATTGCAGTAGGGAGAGGGGGAGACTCACAGGATAAATCAGCAATAAATCTGCCCGAGGTGGGTTAAATAATATTCATGAACTGACAAAACCGAGCAGCATCTTGGTAGATTGTGTTTTCTCCAATTTTATTTCTAAGAAGTTAAAATACAAAGCTGAATTTTAAGGGGCCTTGGAGGCAAAGGGAGCAGGAAAGTTTCACTGGTTAAATTCTATCCTCTTGTAGTATTTTGAAAAATAATTGTGTTTAATTGAACAGAACTTAATTATATTAAAAATCTTAGACTGTCATTCCATATAAAAACAAACATAATAATTTTTGGTTTTAAATTAAATCTTATATTCCTTAATATTTAAGTTGATATACATGTGTAGTAAATCATCAATATTAAAGATCATATATTATCATTAGACATTAAAGATATTATTGATTATTTTGTAGATTTTTTTTTTAATTCAGAGAGTATAAAATATTATTGTTAAATATATTTGTTGGTAGCAGTGGATTAACTCCTTTTGAATCTGAAAAAAGTCTAAAACTCTATTCAATATAGTTTTTAATCATTAATATAAAAATAAAAACTCTTATTTTAATATAAAAATAAAAACATTCATATTTTTTGAATTTACATAGTCCTTATGAATTCGGATAGGTTGTTCGTTATGACCGCTACAGTATACAGTATTTTGCGTTGGCTGTCCAGTCTTTATGGCCGCCACGGTATACAGTATTCTGCGCTGGTTCATGCCACAATCATTTTAAACCTTTTACACTATTGAAAGCACCAGGACAAGCGTGCTGGTTCATGCCACAATCATTTTAAACCTTTTACACTATTGAAAGCACCAGGACAAGCGTTCAGTCCAACGAAACCCCGAAATTTGAACCTTGAACCTCCGCCCCTTATAAGGTTTAGTCGAATCAATTAATCTATACCTCAAACATTTTAAAATAAATTTACCATCACAATTACATAATATTATAATATAAATATGTATAGTAGTCTTCTTAACAAACAAGTCTCGACTTTTTTTTGCAGTCTGGTCTTCTATCTTGTATTTTTTCAAAGGAAACAACCTAAGGATTTTCAAGCTCAGATCCGCACTTGGTTTAAAGATTCTGCTCTTTATGCTGTAGAACCCTAATGGATATTTCCTGATTGGTTTCACAGGCAGCAGCCTTCACCAAGGGCTTAAAATGCGCTGTAAGAATAGTGGACACAGGATGGTTCCAGCTGAGCTCACAGCAAACGAGCAAGGGAATTCCCTTTGCCCAGATCTCACTGGGGGACATTGTGAGCGTTCGCAGAATATACTGCAGCTGGAAGACACAGGACATCCTCTCCTACTCCTGCCTGGCCATGCTGAAATGCTATTACACCAATCTCCAAGGCCTATTTTCTTACTCCTTCTACAATTCGCTTGATGGGAAGCAGATAATTGGTTTGGGCGTGTGGGACAGCATTGAATCCGCGCTGGCTCCGGCCAAATATCCGCACAGCAACCCTGCGCTGCCATACTGGCAGCAGGTGGGGGCCAAGGAGCTCAAGTACCATGTGTGTCAGGTTGTCTATGTCACCTACACGACTCCAGATCGAAATTCCAGGCCAGGATTTGCGATCTAAAGATAAAATAGAGGTGAGGATCCACAAGAATTGTGTGTTATGGGCGTTGCAATCTATTCAGGAAGGGTTTTTTTCAACATTACTTTTTTTAAAATTAATTTCCTCGGCAGAATCATAACAGTTTGGAGTAATACCAGTTTCAGGAATTACAAGAATTTTGCAATCTATGGAAGGAACTTCAGGTGGAGTATCCTGAAGGAGGCGGCTTGTTGGGACGTGGGAATTTGTTGAAAGACGTGGGGAGGGAGGCGGAACAGAGTTATGGTTTGAGGATTGTACATTGTGGAGTTATTGAATTATTATTTTATTTTTAAAAAAAGATTATTGTATTATTTTATTTTTAAAAAAGTATTTAAGATAAATTTAAATATAAATTGTATTTGCAATTTTATTTTATTAATTGTTTTTTAATTGATTTTGTTAATGTATTTTAAGGATGAATATGTAAAATAATTAGTGATGAACGACAGTTTTATAATTCAAAATATAGTTTAATTTTTTTTATTGTCGATAATTCAAAATATAGTTTAATTTTTTTTTTTATTGTCCATTTTTTATTAAAGCTCATTATTATATCAAGCGGGTGGATAAACACACCTCCAATAGGGTCCCTAGTAACTATTACATAGCATGTCCGCAAACATATGAGAGGGGGAGATTTGAACCTGGTCCTCTCCAACGAAAGTTTCAACTACCCACTTCTCTCCAACTCCCCCACATGGACTGACTAATATTTGTTTATGTGATTTACGGTAAGTAGTTAAGAACAAGGGGTTTCATGTAATTGACTATTTAACTTCATGGGTGGGTTTTAATATTTTAAAAATTAAATTAAGTGGTTAAAATTTTGACTTTAAAGTGGAGGAGACCAAAATTTAAATCTTATTGAATATGGTTGTATAAATTATTAAAATACTTTAATAAAAAGGTCAAACCTTGTCAAACTCTCATGTGGTTTGTTGAAATATTTTGGTAACAAGGCTATTATGTAATATGTGTAAGAGATTGCTTTTAAAAGAATATATGTATATTTTTAAAATGTGTCTTTTATCACTAAAAATAATAATAATTACACTAATTATAAAAGAAAAGGTAGTAGTATGGAAACACACTTAGAGCTGTCAATTTGAGAGTTGGCTCAAAACCATAAATAGGGATCTGCGGTTTATATAAGAAAACTTGAGCTTAAAACAAAGCAAGAAGATCTAAACCTTAATAAAATGGTGAATTGGTCAAAACAATTAACCAAGTGCTGATAACCAACAAGCAAAAAAAACTGTAAATTTTAATTCATGCACACACAAGAAACTAAGACTTGAAAGATACTGACGAGACGAGTTGTATGCCAATTATGTTTGTTTGTCCCTTGCAAAACCCCAATTCCAAGTGGGGTTTTACCAAAAATAAGTTTTCCTTTGACAACAAAACTCCAATGCCCCAAAGCTGTTATAATTAGAGTTCCCTAGTTGAGTATTAGAGAGATGAGACTATTTTTCTACTGCAAAGTCCCATCTTCTTTTGCTTGCTTGGGACTACAAAAATATCGAGTACTCATAGGAGGGGAAGGAGGAGGAGAGCTAGCCTTGGTGGTTGGATTGTCATCCATAGTGTTTGTTGTTGGGGTGTGACTTTGTTGCCTTTTCCAAAGGAACCTAAGTAACCATCATTTCTACCATTGGCGGCCCTACATCAGGTCGCTTTATTGCCTTTTCAAAAGGAGCCTCGATGACCATCACTTTTGTCATTGGTGGCTTGGTATCGGGTTGCTCTAATGCCTTTTTCGAAGGCTACAATGTTGAAATACAAGGTTCCACGAGCCTGGGGGATAGGGGGAAGGGTTTCTGGGGACGACGGGGGACAGTAGGCCGATTTTAGGGGACGGCTCGGGGACGGATGGGGGGGACGGCTGGTATAATACTATAAAAATTGAATTTTTTTAGAAATTTAGAATAATCTACACATTCAGAATTCTACACCCAACAAAAATGATATTTCATATTAGTAATTACTTATGTAAGCGCATCCATTCATATTCATATTAGTTACTAACACATAAGTGGTATTAGGATATTCATATTAGTTACTAAGTGCAGCCATTTAATTGTTTCAAGTTCAACAACTATAACTTGAAGGTTCAACCAAGGATATCAAGTGCAAACAATGTTCAAACAATGTTCAAACAATCATCATTTTAAGTAATAACAATCATCACTTTTTCAGCCACCAATGTTCAAACAAAGACTGTCTCACCCCTCCCATTGTTTGAGGGACTAATCACAAAGTTGGTGATGTATAATGCTGAATTAATCTCTGCTAGTTCTTGATGTGCCTACAATAAGCACTAGGCAACGTACCAAGCTGAATTAATCTCTTATAATTATTGATTTTCCCATAATCCACTTTAAACAATAATAGTGGGTAATATGCTTGAATTTTAGCATATGAATACTTCGAGGAACGTCTTAAATATTTTCATACTTAAAAGCAACTGATCGTCTGATAAAAATAGTTCAATCTACTACATAAAGCCAGATGGTGAAATTGAAAATAACAACTTACCATATAATTGGCCCCAAAAAGTGATTTACTGGAAACATCCACAATTAGGGTAAAGTTGCATGTACTTAAATTTATGTATTTCACTAACAGTTTCAAGAGGGGATAAAAGCAATGACCCCTTACCTTTTTTTTTATTAATTTTTTTTTTTTGGGTGAGGACACCCAGCTGTGGGGGACGGCTGGGTCCCATTGGGGACGCTCAGACCGTCCCTAGGGACGGCTGGGCACCACTAAAAGATGCCCAGCCGTCCCCGAGGACGCCCCAAAAATTCCCCTAGACGGGAGGCCATAGGCCTCAATCGTCCCAAGGACATTTCCCAGTCGTCCCCCAAAAATGGGGACGGAGGGAAACGTCCCCCTTGCCGTCCCCCGTGTTGGGGGATGCAGGAAACAGGGGGACGCATCCCCGTGGAACACTTTTGAAATACCAACCTCCTTTGTTGTTGGTTTGGAGTGTTGAGCTTTAGTTGCATAAGCGTACGTGCTTTTACGTCCTCCCACCATGGTCCAACCCTCTTTTTTGGAGTAAGGGGGAGACACAACATGTGGTATGGGGTAGACTTCAGCTTATTGTAAGGTATAAGAAAGTAATCCTTAACCTTGTGGTCCTTGACATTTGAAGTAGGTATTCGGTAAGTTAATACACCACCCGTTGCCAATGGTGTCCTCCACCTGTATCTCAATAACCATCATGAGGTCCTTTGTTGAGGATACTTAGGCGTATCCATTTTAACCTAAGTTTTATTGTTGTATTGCATTTTCCTATTTTCTACCTACACTATTGTACACGTGAAGGTATAGTATACCTCATGCAATATTGCATTTCCTTAGTTTAGGTTGTTGTTCAAACTATTAGATTGTACTTGCCCTTTCTAACAGTGCTTGGTTGTGTGCATCAGATTATGATTGAGCATTCTCCGTGTTTAGCACTTCGTTACATTTTGTTACAACGCTCTCACTATTTACAAATTGTATGTTTCATATTTATTGTATTTCGTGAATAAACAATCCAGCTTCACTTTTGGATTTTCAATACTATATCACTGGTATCAGAGCCAAGGAGGAAGACCTGTAGCGATTACGTGAAAAATTGGCTTCAGATCCAGTCGCATCACCTGTGAAGCTCATGGTGACATAGGATAGCCATTTCTAGCACCCTTTTTTCTGACAAAAATGTCAAAGGGTTAACTCGAACGAGTAACCTCCCTTGCCTCGTTTGTAGGTAAAAAGTCGCTCAGATTCGGCTTGTAGCAGGAGGAGTTGCGGGTTTCAATTTTTTTCGGTGCAAAACATTTTTTTGCGTCGAGGCAGAACCTTAAGTTTACTATGGTTTTCAATTCAATTTTTATTGTCGTATTATTGGCCTACAACGACTTAGTGTCAACTTCAGCAATAAATAATTTGTTGATCAATTTGATGGTCACACGATATTTCGAAGGCATACAATTATCTCGACCGCTGACAAATGAAATATTTGGATGCGATTGAAAGAAAGAGTCATCACATCGACACCTTTGTCCATCTCCTTCGCGACGGTCAGATTTTCAACTACCTCACCGATCGATAGTCAGAAATAAATAATCACGGCGTCTTGTGAAATTTGGGCTAATTTAATCTCCGGCACGTAAATTCCCTTGGTATTGTTTCTGATGGCGATTAGAGTGTGAGCACGATTAGGTTTTACCCTTTTCGGCAACGGTGTAATCCAACATCAACACCGGTGACACAGAGGTTTATCCGACGTGTATTACTTTTGGGAACACACAGGTTTTGGATGATTCAATTGAGCACAAGACTAGTTATGAACGTGGAAGGCAGCAGATTCTGGTATGTCACTGTGTTTTGATTGATCGATGCTCAACGGAAACTTCGATAACCATACTTTCATCTCCTCTTCGACGGACAACAAATATCGGCTACCTCACTCCTTGGTTACCAAAAACTATCGTGTTTCGTTTTGTATGCCGAACGCAAGTTGTTTTACAGTACCTTGATACAAACTATAGTTGTGGGGAGGGAACGACTACGAGGAGAGACAGGTATAAATACTGGTCACGTCAGATTTTTCGTTGGCGTGAAGTAATGCAAAGGTTCGACCGACGAAGATTTTTTCCCCTTTTCGACGTACGAAAACACATACCGAAAAGCACAACCTAGAAATCCTAAGGTTGTAATTTGAATTTTACCACCAGCGGATATTCCTTCACGGCTTTCGATTCGATGACTTTTTTTGGCTGCAAACAGAGACCTCATATTCCTCAATGATCTCAACAGTTGATGTTTTCGACGACCAGAAGATAAGAACCCGCAACAAAGATTAATTTTATTCTTGCTAAAGGTTTTGCAATGAGATTTTTTTGTGAAAAAGCAAAAATGGCGTACTGAGAACATTACCAAAAAAACTGTTCATTGGCCAAACACGTACGCGCTGATTGGAGGATGAAAATCAAATAATATCTCTTAAGGTTTGTTGCACAAATTTTCCAACACAAGTTGTGAAAATATTTCTTAGATCATCAAATTGTTCCCTCGATGGTGCACTCTATTTGTCAATCCGATGACGTAGATTAATCCCAACTTGCCAAATTGACTGCGATTGGAGGCATCATTTTGCGATTGGAAGGCATCATTTCCCTGTGTGACACGCACTTCGGAGACACAAGAGATTTGCAGCACAATCAACTTGTAATTTTCAGACTAAAGGGAGAAGTTCTAAAGTGTAGGTGATAATAAATTTTGGGCGCAGAAACAAGCTAGTGGGAGAATTTTTTTTCCCTTTGCACGCATTTAGTCCCACACGCATCACGTGAGGGGACCGCGCACTATTATTAAGGTGCGCAACGCAGCAAGCAGATTTATTACCCTACAGTAATCACAGAGAGCGCTCCATGGCTATTGTGAATAGTCGTTTGATCAGTCACACGTGGCACTATAGACTGACATGTTGTTGACTGTTTGACTTGTGGTTTGACGAGTTGATAGTTGACCTGCTGTCATTGGACTTGTTGATTGGGACAGTTGACCGCCCAAATTCAACAAAACAATTTTTTTTGCAGATATTTCTGTAGCTACTTCTCCACAAGATGTCAAAATATACAACAAATTTGCCAACAAAATCAAATGTGATGTAAAACCTTATGATGGATCCCATAATCCGGACGTATTGTCTACTTGTATCTTGGATATGGAGACTTGGTTCTCATATGCCGAGCTCCAATTCGAAGACCAATTACTTTTGTCAAGGGTAAGACTCATAAGGTTAGCACAAATGTTGGTTTCTGATGGCACAACTAAGGTCAAAAATTGGAAAGAATTAGTGGCACTTTTGAAGAAATATTTTATCCACCTAACTACCAGGCAGATCTAAGGATCAAATGGTATAGGTTAAAGCAAGGTTTTAATATGCTAGTTTCAGATTACATTTTTCAGTTCAATAAGCTTAGAGTTCTTTCTGGTATCATCTCTTCAGAGGAAGAGCTTATTGAAAAATTTGTAAGTGGGTTGCATGATCCTATAATGAGAGAGATGAAATTCATTCTATTTGCCTCATTATCATCGGCATTCGAGCATGCCATATTAGCGGAGGAGAAAGTTGGTGGTTCCTACAAAGCACGACGGTCACAGGAAAGCTCGCCCAAAGGTTCAAATCAACACCAACAAAAGGTGAAGAAATTCTCTTCTCATAATTCTTCGACTCCCCATTCATCTAAATCCCATTCTTCCTCTTCTAGCTCTAAAAATTCTTCTTCTTCTACATTATCTTGTACTTATTGTAAAAAGAATGGTCATACAAAAGCTAATTATTTTGTACTTGGGAGAATGAAGAAGAAATCCCTTTTTGTAAAGTCAAATGAGGGCACACAAGATGGCCCCATTGTAGCTACATGGAGAGAGGAAGAATACCTTGCTTTGAAGGGAAAACTCAATAACATTACCCTTATGACAAATGTTTCTACTCATGGGGGTTGTGACCATTTGTTTGTCACTAAGACCCACCTTACACACAATGTTTTTATTGATTGTATCATAGACAATGACTCGCAGAAAAATCTGATTGTGAGATCCATTATCAAGAAGTTGAAGCTCCCCACCAAACCACATCCTTAACCCTATGCTCTTGGGTGGAAGGATGTTTACTCTACTTCAGACATCACACACACTTGCACCGTGTCCTTTGCCTTTGGTGATAAAATTGTGGATAAGGTTAAGTGTGATGTCATAGATATGGATTGTTGTGGAATGTTGTTGGGTAAACCCTATCAATTTGATAGGAATGCTATATCCCATGCTAAAAAGAACACTTACACATTGGAATTGGACAACAAACAATATTTGGTGGAATGCACTAAGGACACATCTAATCTAGTGCTAAGTTGTAGGCAAGCTTCGTAAAGCAGTAAATCAAGCACAAGAGTTGGTACTCATATTCATAAGACCCATACAAAAAGAAGATCAAGCACAAACTTCTAAGTTCCACACAAAGAATGCTTCACTTCAAAATATTCTACAGTCACATCAGATTGTGTATGAACCCACCACTCTACCACCGGAGAGAGATATTAATCATAGCATCGAAATCATTCCAGTTGTATCAATTCCAAATGCACCTATGTACATACAATCAATGTTACAAATGCATGAAATCAAATGCCAAATTGAGGACTTATTGGCAAAAGGATTCATTAAGCCTAGCACTTATCCTTGTGCTTCCCCTATTATTTTGGTGCTAAAGAAGGATGGCTCATGGATATTTTGTATTGATTTTCGTGCATTGAACAAAACAATAAAAAATAGATATTATCTCCCTCGCATTGATGACTTGCTAGACCAACTTCAAGAGGTAAATTTTTCTCTAAAATTGATCTTAAGAGTGGTTACCATCAAGTAAGGGTTCAAGCAGAAGATACTTGAAAAACAACATTTAAGACTAAATTTGGGCTCTTTGAGTGGTTTGCGATGCCCTTTGGTCTTACAAATGCACTTGCAACCTTTATGAGGTTGATGAATGAAGTGTTTAGGGATTTCCTAGATAGCTTTGTGATCATATACTTGGATGATATCCTTGTATATTCTACTACATGGAAGGTACACTTGCAGCACCTAGATCAAGTTCTCCACACCCTTGAGAAGAACCAACTTTTTGCTAACCTTCCTAAGTGTTCATTTGCTCAAACTTCAATCTCCTATCTTGGCTTCATAATAAATCAACAAGAAATCCATGTAGATCCCGCAAAGGTAGAAGCACTCCAAAATTGGCCAACTCCTCTGTCACTGATCTTAGGAGTTTCTTGGGACGTGAATTTCTATCATAAGTTCATACCTGGCTACTCTACCATTGCTCATCCCTTGCACCATCTCACAAAGGCCAAAGTTAGATTTCATTGGATCAAGGAACATGACCAAGCCTTTGAGACTTTGAAACATAAACTATGCATTGCCCCTATTCTTGTCCTTCCCAACCTTTCTCATCCATTTGAGATAGAGACAGATGCCTCATAGTTTACAATGGAAGCAGTTTTGAAGAAAAATAGACACCCCATGTCATACCATTCCGAAACCTTCTCAGTTGCCAAAAGAAACTACTCCACATATGAGAAAGGGTTGTATGCTTTGATCTAAGCCATCAAATATTGGAGACATTATATTCTTGGAAAAAAAATAATTGTCCACACAGATCACATGCCTCTCAAGTTTCTTCAGAAACAAACCAAGATTGAATAAGCTAGATACATGAAGTAGGCCACTTACTTGCAGTAGTTCCACTTGATCATCAATTACAATAAAGGAACAACTAATACAATGGTTGATTGTTTGAGTTGTCTACCCATGGCTCAAGATTTGACAACAATTGTGACTACCTCCCATATTGGATTTCAGACTTGGCTACCTCTTTACGCTCTTGATTCAGATTTCAGCAAGGTTCACCATTATCTTGTACACCCTTCATCTTCCAACCCCAGTCCTTTTTAGGACTATCATGTGAAGGATGGAATTTTGTACAAGTTAGACAAAATTTGTGTACCATAAGAGAATATGGTTTCTCTCATAAAATAAGCCCACCCAACTCTTTATGGAGGTCACTTCGGAAAACAAAAAGCACTCCACCACTTACAATGGTTCTTCTACTAGCCTCACATGCAGAGAGGAGTTATGTGATTCTTGAGAAAGTGTGTTGTATGTTGTCACTCCAAATCAAAAAATAGGAAGTTGGGCTTGAGTGTTCCTTTGCCCATTCCTTCACGTCCTTGGGAGAGCATATCCATGGACTTGGTGAGTGGGTTTCCTTGACAGTGAGGCAACATGATAGTGTTTTTTGTGATTGTGGATCGATTCAGTAAGATGGCCAAATTCATTCCATGCAGGAAGACTAGTACAATACCTAATTTGGCACAATTGTTCTTTGAGATAGTGTGGCGATCCTTTGGCCTTTCCACTAGCATTGTTTTTGACAGAGATCCATGTTTTGTGGGACATTTTTGTATATCCTTATGGAAATTTTTAGGGGTTTTCTTTAAATTTTCCATGGGTTTCCACCTTTAGTCAGATGGGTAGACTGAAGTCGTGAATTGCACACTAATACAAAGTTTGAGAATCTACCACCACACCTCACTGGCTAAGTGGGACATGATCCTCACTCACATTGAACATGCATATAATAGAGTGGTTCACAACTCCACAACACATTCACCTCTTGAGGTTTTTCTCAGATTTCAGCCACTTGCACCTTATGAGTTACCTTTTGCCTTGCCCTCTCCCACCACTGCACATATGGAGAAGGAGCAAAGATAAGATAACCTCTTTCATACAACACTTACAGAGCCTCCAGGATAAGTGATTCAGATCCTACAGAGGAATCAATAGTAGTAGAAGAGAGTGATGGACAAGCATCGCCTTCCTCATACTTTTCAGGTTGGTGACAGAGTTTGGCTTAATTTGGACAAAAAACGCTTTTCAGAGAAGGTACATAGCAAAATAAAGCCTCTTCGCTATAGGCCATACACCATAATTCAGTAGATCTCTGATATTGCTTTTTGTTTGGACCTTCCTTCCCATATTGGCATCCATGATGTTGTCAATGTGGACCTTTTGAAGCCATATCAGGACTCAACTTTGGAGACTGCACCTGTCATCAGCCATCCAGCAGATGTGATACCTGAATTTTAGCTTTCGTTTGATTCAGATAGAGTTTTCGATATGAAGACTTGTCAGACTCAACAGGGTTAGACCACTTCCTACTTTGTCGTCCATCGCAATCAACTTCCACACTAGGCACACTAGCTCTCTCACCATCATATGGCTCGTGACCTTCCAAATTTGTTGAGAGCATTAGGGTCCAATGCTTCTATGGTTGGGAGGAGTGTTGAGGATACTTAGGCATATCCATTTTAGCCTAAGTTTTATTATTGTATTGCATTTTCCTATTTTTTGCATACACGATTGTAATTGTGAAGGTATAATATACCTCACACAATATTGCATTTGTCTAAGGATGCAATATTTTCCTATATAACTTAATTTAATTTTCCTATTTTCTGCACACACCTTGTATTGTACTCCAACGAATCATCCTTAGACAAATCAACCTTGACACAAACCCTGTTATGAGGGTAGGCATTAAAAAAGAGTTATTTTTAAATTAAAGGAATTAATATGGTCAAGAAAAATGGATACATAGATTGGATAAATTTTATATTCATCAATTATTAATGGAGGCAATCAAATGGCATGAGTTCAATTGATTAAATTCCTTGAATTTCAAGGAGGAGACATAAATTTGAATCTTGTCAAATGATAGATGCATAATTGTCAAGTTGTAATAATAGGTATAATATGGTTGGGTCATTTTAATGAAGGTATTGGCATGGAAATGTTAGCATAACTATAGAAAAGGAAATAATGTAGCAAACAATTTATCAATTGTGATGCCAATCTTTGCCTTTGAAATTTTACTTGGTTAAGGGATTTTTTTTTTAAAGTCCACAAAGGAAACATTGTAGCTTAACGAAGATAAAAATATCTTTGCTAAAAAGACAAGTTAAACATGGTCTAATTGACTTGATAAAAAATATATTATTATGCGATTTTGATAAAAGTGTTCTTTGGTAGAAGCCATATGTAACTTACTAAAAGAAAAAAAAAGAGTTTTCTTTAATTATAAATAAAATACAAAATTTGTTATGTTGTATAATTATTTTTCTTAAATTGGTTACCATGTCTTTTGTTTATAGTGAGGTGATGACAACACACTTTATGGTTGAACATCAAAATTTTAAGGTTCACCTATGAGATTTGAACTTCTGTTTAAAAAAAAACTTTTAGTAAAAATGTTAAGGCTCACTCAAATTTGACTTATAGTATAAAATTGTATGATGCAAAACCTCAATTTATCTATTGCTTGTCATAAACATTGGGTTAAATGTTAAGGTTCATCCTTGGGATTAGAACCTTGACTTATAGTTTAGAACCCCTTACTCTTATCATTTGTCCTAAAACCAATGAATAAATATTAAGGTTCATTCGTAATATTGAAAACTTAGTAATAGAGAGCAATGGGAAAGAAGATATATAATTAAAAATTTAAAAGTATTATCATTTATTACTTTTTAATATATATGTTGGCAAGTTTGCACTCTGCCACATTAATATTGCGAGCAAGTCTTGTTGAAATATTTTTGATTGTAAAATTGACAAATACATTGAATCCATATTGTAGTTTTTGGCTTGTATAAATTTTGTGTGTTAATTTTCTTTTAAATTTTCATGAAATTTGTGCTTGAGACAATAGTTGTTGTAAGGCAAATTGTTGGTGAAAAATTAGTATATATCATTTGAGAATGTCAAAATAAAGCAGTGTTTAAAAAGTGGAAGGAGGAAAATATAACGCCCCTTTTGCCCAAAGGAAGAATGCAAAATCCTTAACATTTTACCTCGGGGTGAATATGCCTTCGAAAATATTGTTGAAGAGCAAAAACACATTCACCCCAAAAGTGGGGCGACAAAATCGTTCGCCTCACTTCGGAGCAAACATAAGGAGAAAAAAGGAATGTCAAGATCAGTAGGGAATTTCGCCCCAAATGAGGGGCAAAAAGCCCCTTTGCCCTTCTCAAAGTCGAAAATACATTCAAATTTTTACTTTCAAAGTGGACCCTAATGTGGAGTAGTTTTGGTAATTTAAGAGGTGTGTTCACTCCAAACTAGGGGCGAAAGCATGGTTCGCCCCATTTTGGGGTGAACATAATTTAAAATGAAGGTGTTGACAAGTCAACAAAGCTTTCACCTCAGGTAAGGGGTAAAAGTCCCATTCGACCCTCCTTAAGGCGAAATCTCATCATATGATGGATTCAGACAAACCCAAAAGGAGGTAGCAAGCACTATGGTAACATTGAAAAGTCAACGCTAGGTTCACCCCAAGAAAATGGTGAAAATAACTTTCGCCCTTCCTTCGGGTGAACGTATATATAACGTGTGGCTCCCACTTCGATACACTTTAAGATGAATTAAAATAAAAAGTGCTTTCACCTCAGGTGAGGGGTGAAAGCCCCATTCACCCCTCCTTGGGGCAAAGCACCAGGAAGAATGGCCCAACGAACACATCCAAAGTTTTATTTTTTGATTGGGCATTGAAAATTCAAAATGATGTTCATCCAAAATGAGATGCGACAATGCCTTTCACACATTCTAGGGGTGAACATATAATTTAAGAAGAAAAATATGTCTTATGCAAGGCGCTTTCACTACAGAAAGGAAAAACTCTCAATCGTCCCTTCCAAGGGTGAAATAATACAAAGATGGTTCCAAGAATTGTAATAAGCTATTTTTATTGATTTTTCTTCCAGAATAATTACTACTGTAACAAGAAAATGAATGCCATACACCAAGTTTAAATTTGAGTTAAGGGGCTATCTGTGTGATGCAATAACATTAAGAACTATAAGAGGTGGAATGAAATTGTGAATATTATCTCTTTCTGGGTGCCCTCTTCACCAGGAAGCATAAATGAGGAAGAAATGATGTAGGTTGAAGGAGACACATTCACTCATTGCTTGGTTTTGGGTAAATTCTATTTTTGGCGTTAACAAAAATTTCCAAAGATGCTCAGTTTGGGTGAATGAAGCGAATTTAATGATTGGGGCAAGGAGTAACTGAAGTTGTTGATTTCAAGCAAAATGAGCTGCAACATTAAAATCATCGAGCGATTTTCATGAATTCTAAGGTATTTATAATAGGAGCAAACTTTCGAGGCACAATGAATGTACCAAGTCATCAACTATATTTGAAGTTTTCCATGCACCGATTTCTGAATGTACTAATTTTCTAAAGGTTTTTCCTTAGAAATTGGATCGTTGTTTCAAAAGATATATTTTCAAGATTTTCAAGGAGGAATTTCCTCACAAAGGTTCCTGATTTGTAAACATTTTATCTTTTATGTATTAAATAGATAGAGGCGAAAACCTCTATAAATTCTACACAATTTCCATTGTAAAAGGAGGATAGACATTCTACAAAAAAATTATTCAATTTTTCTGCATAAATATAAGAAGTTGTGTCTTTTGATTTTGCAAGTAGTATCTATGTGTGATTTCTTTATGTTCAAGCATTTCTATTTTATATTCATGTTTTCTATCTGTTGTTAAGTTAAAATTCTGCACCTAGATTTTGGCATTATTGGTGTAAGCGTGAGTACTAGAATACTCTATGAGGAACTATAAGTGGATTCTCTTACCTCATTTTTATTATATGTTGTTATGACACTTGGGTGGAATTCCTACTGCTAGTCTATCCCCAATCCTACATCTTTGGCCTGTGGCTATATTTCCCATTTCTTTCTGTTATTTCTATTTCTTTCTTGCAACTCTAGTCTTAAACTGGTGTAGGATTATTAAGGGAGTCAACCCTCTATGGATATTGGCACGGAGGACATTTCTTTCCTTTGACATTTTAATGTTGGTCGTGTTTAGGGTGCATAAACGTATGTTTGCATTTTAGGTAGATATTTGACCAATAGTTTTTGGCATGCCCAGTGGGATAAACAGTCTCATCGTAGTAAGACCCATAGTTGGTGGGACAAATATTATCTCAAGTTGAAAAACCCACCTGTACCAATAGTTTTTGGCATGCTCGGTGGGACCCTAAAAGTTCCACTTTCAATAGTATTAAGGTTTGATGTTCACCTTTGTGTTGTATAGTTAGAACTTTTTACGACTCAGTTATACCCTCTGAACGTGAAGGCAATGAAATATGTGCTTCATGATCACAAGATTGAAGGCCAAAGATTCTAAATATCCCATCAAGTTCTATGAGATTGACAACCAAAAATTAGGAGAACTTCCTAATCTGTATACACAAGCGTAGAAGGCCAAAGCAGATTTGATCACCATAGGAAAGCTTCCCCCGAAGGTAACTATACCCATCCTTCCTAATATTCCACAAAATTTGTATTCGAGTGCATTTTCACAACCTATGCCTTCTATGTACCCAATTCCCTCATGGAGCTTGGGTCCACCTCAAATTTCTCCAATCTCGGTTCCTCAACTCCCTACTCTAAGTATTATACAATTACCTGCACCTATTGTTCCTCAACTACCAACCTCAATTCCTTTCCTAGTGCTACCAGTGCCACCTGTCCCGCTACCATTTCCTGCTCCATCAACACCTCTACCTTTACCAACACCTCATGTGCCATCAAATCCTGATATTTACATGAAATTGTTACAAGAAATACTATGTGTTAATTTGGGCGTAAGGAAAATGTCAAATGAAATCATGATAATCAAGAAGAAACAAGTTGAAGCTGATTTTTTGTCAAGAAGGTTTCAAACACCGCCAATTACTAGGGAGCAACCAACCACTCGAAATACCCTGAGAGGAACACAAATGTGTTGGCAAATGAAGAAAATAGTATGTTGGAGAGAGCATACTGGTGTTCCACATGTAACGATCCCCATGGAGAAGACATGTGCATGGTCCACTTGAACTATGTATAGATGTTAGCAGAGAGTTCTGTCGGTGGACAAGTTAATATGATAATGGAAGCTGATTATAACTTGATGGTCCCATATTTGGAGCAAGTTTCAGTTCTCAAAAGATCCAGAAATAAGCCGATGACTGTTTATCCAATAGAAATGGAACCTCTAAAAGTTCCTATTAAACAAAATATACAAAATGAAAAAGTGCAACCACGAACGAAAGTGCCTGGAGCAACAACGAAGCAGTAAGACTCGGTCTTATTGAAGGATCTATTACCTAAGCAAGCTCAAGAGAAGTTGCAGATAAAGGCATCATCTTCACAACTTGTAGTCACTCAAGTATAGACTGAGGCAAAATATCAAGCTAAAGAATACCTTAAATACCCATCATTGACTAAGCGACAAAGGATGAAAGCTATTCAACAATATCAAAACAAGTATGAGCAGATTGTAGAAGAAAAGGCCCCTGGTGCTTCTAATTACAACATTGTGGAGGAAATGAAGAATATTCCTATGAAGGCGAGTCTATATGAATCTATATGATGCATTACAATGGGAGTAATCAAGGATATTCCCATCGTTCTACACAACATGCCTCAAATCACTGTCATTCAAGAAGTAGTGGTGGTTGACTTGGAACCATACTTTAGTATGTGCCTCAAGGGAGTTCACAGTGAAACTAGGAGGATACCTTTCCTTAGATTATTCACATTTGGAGATACCATTCAAGGGAAGAAGAATTTGTATCTATAATGAAAAGCCATCCACTTTTCATATAGAAAAATTGGAAGAAAAAGAAAATACTATTGGTGCAGTCAACATGATGACAGAGGAAGTACAAGAAATGGACTTGATGGAGGAAGCTCTTAGCGAGATCCATCTTGAGGATGAGTTCTCTTTGATGGATTTCAATGCGATAGTCAAAAATGACATTGGTTGTTATACCATAACTAAACTCGAGCAGACCGAAGGAGAAGTCTTTGATTCCCCAAACCCTGTCTCTGATCAACTATAGAAGCTGTATTTTGATGGTGCAAGGTGCAATAATGGTGCAGGGGTTGGTATTGTTCTTGTTTCTCCTATAGAGTTGCAGAAAACCTATTCATATTGGTTAACTTGGAGCTACATGAATAATACCGTTGAATATGAAGCGTTGTGCCTTGGTTTGAAGAAAGCATAAAATAGTTGCAAATATTTGGAGATTCTGAGCTCATTGTCAACCATAATACAAAAAAAATGTTTGTCGAAGTAGCACTACTTGAAGGCTTACCATAATAAGGTATGGGATTTGTTTGAGTCCTTTACAACATTGAATATTCAAGTGATTTTGTGGGAGTAGAACAAATATACAGACATTATAGCTTCTCTTGGTGCTAATTTATCTCATGTAGAACAAGTAGTTAGGAAATCCAAGATTGTGAGGGTAATTTATAGATCCTTGATCCTTGATAAAAACTTTTATTGGCAATCGTTCGATAACGATGAGAAAATAATCAAATTTTTGATTAAGGAAGTTGTAAGTGCGGAAGATAGGATACTTGTCGAGGAGGAAATGAAAGGAATGATTCAATTGAAGAACAATCACATTCCTAAGGGACTGATTTCACTTGAAAGTTTTTTTGATCAAAATGATAGGGTGGAGAAGCATAATATTTAGGTTGATGCAAAGGAATACAAGGAAATGCAATTGGAGCCTGAGAAAATTATCAAATTTGACATAGAATGTATGTCAAAAGAGCTTGAAGATATAAAAAACTTGTGTTATGAGTTCCTCAACATTGTTGCATGGAGCTATCATGATTTAAAAGGATATGATAAAAATGTAAACCAAATCTCCATTGAGTTGCAGGAAGGAGTGAAGCCTTTTTGGTAGAAAGAATGGCCTGTCAACCCAAAATGTGAAGTGCTCATGAAAGCATAACTGTTAAAAATGCTGGAGGTAAAAATAATTTATCCAATCAAACACTCAACATGGATGGAAAATTTGGTACTGGTCCAGAAAAAGAATGGTGATATCCGTCTGTGTGTGGATTTTTGGAATCTGAACCAGGCATCATTAAAGAATCACTACCCCCTACCATAGAGTGATCAAATTCTCCTTGTGGTTGTTGGAACATAGAGGTTTTCATTGCTAGACGGTTTCTCTGGTTATAACCAAATCTGGATAAAGGATGAAGACCAACACAAAACGACATTTAGTATAAAATGGCGTACTTTTGCCTATCAGAGGATGCCATTTGGTATTTCCAATGTTGGCACTACGTTTGAGAGAGCCATGGACATTGATTTCGGTGAGTTTTTAAATAGAGTTATTGTTATTTACCTTGATGACATGACTATTTTCTCACACTGCAAGGAAGAGCACATCTCTCATTTGAGGTAAGTGTTCAAAAAATACCAGGGATTTGAAATTTCTATTAATTCGAAGATGTCCATTTTTGTTTTCAAAGAGGGAAAAACTCTTAGTACATGTGATTTCACAAGAAGGACTAGTAATTGATCCTGCAAGAGCTAAGGTACTCTTGAAATAGCCACTGATAGTTAACAAAAAAAATTTGCAATCGTTCTTTGGCTAGATTAACTTCATTCAGAAATTCATTATGGATTTTGCTTAGGTTGTAAAACCAATGGCCAAGCTTCTGAAGAAGAATGTAAACTTCAAATGGATGGAAGTGAGAAGACAAAAATTTTGGGAAATCAAGGAGAGAATCACCCAAGCTCTAGTGCTAATTAACCCAGATTATTCAAAATATTTTATCGTTTATGCAGTAGGAGAGAAGGAGAGTTATGTTGCGGTTATCACTCAAAATTAGGATAACAGAGATGAAAATATGATTGTTTTCTTGAGTCAAGCCATATCGCCACACGAGGAGAAGTATAATTTTATCAAAAAATAGGTGTATGCAGTTATAAAATACCTAAAAAAAATTTGACATTTCATTTCTTAGAGCAAGAAGGTCATCTATGTCATTCATCTAGATGTCAAAAATTTTATTCTTCAAGGAGAATCAGGTGACAAGAGAGCAGGTTGGGTCTCAAATATTCAAGAATATGATGTGGAGATCCGATTCACTAAGTTGGTTCGTGGACAAGCTCTTTGCCAAGAACTGGCCAAAAGAGCGATTTTAGAATCACTAGCTCTGGTACAGAATGAGGATGTCAATGAAATCAATTGTACAAATCGAGCTATAGGTGATCGTGATGAACATAGGACCTTGTCAAATTATTTACATCTGGGAAATGTCCATCACATCTTGATGCTTCACAACATCAAAGATTCATATTACAATTGCTTAAGTATGTCTTGTTGCCAAGCAGACTGTTCCATAAGAATATAGATGAAGTACTCCTCAGATGTGTGAAGGGTTCAGAAAAGTAAAAAATCTTGTAGGAATTACACTCTAGTTTATCCGAAGAACATTATCTGGGAAGGCCTATGGATTTGAAGATTATTTGAGCTGGGTATTTTTGGCCTACTCTTTTTGTAGATGCACATAAGGTAAGTCTAAGTTGTGACAATTGTCAATGATATGTTGGTAGGAATAGGAAAGCATCTATGCCTCTGCATCTGATTCAAGTGGAAGGGCCATTTCAGCAGTGGAGATTAGACTTCATTGGAGTTATTAATCCTCATTCCTCTATCGAACATAAATATATCTTGATCGTGACTAATTATTTTACCAAGTAGATAGAGGCCATTCCAACCAAAAAAGTAGATCAGACTACAATTATCTCTTTCCTAGAGGGACTGATTACCCATTTTGGTGTTTCAAAGGCCATTGTAATAGATAACGAGACCCCATTCATTGGGACCAAGATCATCGAATTCATGAGAAAGTATGGGATTTATTTGAAGATATCCTCCAATTATTACCCACAAGGAAATGGCTTGGATGAATCCATAAACAAAAACTTGCTACGAATTTTAAAAAGGACATTGGGAAATAATAATAGAAGCTAACATCTATTGTTAAATTAGGCTTTGTGGGTAGATCAGATATCAGTAAATAAGTCTATTAAATCCTTTCCTTACTCCTTGGTGTATGGGAAATAAGTGGTTCTACCAACTCACACCAAGCTACTTGTCCTCCAAACATTACAATTGTTCAAGGATGAAGATGATGAGTTTGATCCCATGAGCACAAGGTTGGCTCAATTGCTGCAACTAGAGGAGGAGAGAGAAAAGGTATATCAAGATTTCATCGAACACACTAAAGTGATGCAAGAGTGGTTTGGAAAAATGGCAACAAAATGCAAGTTTCAGGTGGGATATTTAGTCCTCAAATGGAACGAGAACAAAGCAAAGTGAGGGAAGCACCACAAATTCAATGCGATCTGGGAAGGTCCATTTCAAGTTTTTGTAGTGAATTTGGCGAATGCATATTATCTTCATGATATAGATGGTTGGGATATTTCGATTCTAGTTAACGGTCTTCATCTGAAGGCCTATTTTCAATGAGGCAATCAAGAGGTACAACTATGTAAATATGTACATATTTCTATTTGCAAGTATTTTTATTATTCTCTGATTTTGTAAAAAAAAAAAAGAAAAAAAGAGAGAAGAAAAGTAAGAGGTGGACTCTATTTAAAGGCACCAGGCTTTCCTTAAGGACAACTTTGCTAAAAAACTACTCGCTTGGAGAAAATCAATTTCGCCCAAAGGACATGTTATGGTTTCGAGTAGAATTAATGGTTGTGTTGGAAGGTTTTAACAGGTATAAAAGCTTCGAAGTTTAAGAGGTTGTTTCACTTTGCAAATCTTCAAGATAAAATGGAAAATGTTCCAAAGAAGGCATTCAAAGACACCTGGTGAGAGTATTGGTTCTGAAAAGCAAAGTGCCTTAGTTGAAAAATCAAAGCGTAGGGTGTTTTCATCCCAAGGAAAGGGTGAAAGCTCCATTCGCCTCCTAGTGGGGCGAATGTATTCGAAGAAAAAAGAAATATGAAAAACTCCGAAGTTCATAATTAAAAAATTTAAAGTGTTTTCATCGAAAAAGGAGGGCGAAAGCCCCCATTCGCCTCCTAATGAGATGAACACTCTATGTCCCAAGGTCGATCGGGATCCTGAATTTAGTCACAAAGTCAAAGTCGGTCAATGATGCTTTCACCTCGTGTGAGGGGTGAAACTCCCATTCGCCTCTTATAGGGGCGAATCAATATATAAGGATTTTTAAGATGTGAAGGCCACGCTTTGGTTTTTCGAGTGACTACACATACAAAGAATTCCATAAAATATTTTTAATTGGGGTGAAAGCATATCAAGCCAAGTGCTACAAAGATGTTCAAAGAGTTTGGAAGAGCGCTATGGCATTTTTGATGAATGCATTAAAAGTGGAATATAAAAAAAAAGAGGAAAAACAAGGTTTTGTTTTAAATCTTTTGGTTAAAAAGCAAGGATTAAAATTTTAAAATTCGATTTTCTTTTCTTAGTATGGAGAAAATAAAGAATAGAAATATAAAAAGAGAAAAGCCCTAAAATCAGAGGAGTTTTTTTAAGAAAATCCATGCTTTTCCTAAATAAGGGGCGAAAGAGAAAAGCCTAAAATTATTTTAAAAGGAAAACATTTGCCATGAAATCAAATCAAGTAGGTTAAAGACATTTTTGGAGTGAAAGGAGAAGAGGCGGAGCGCACCCCGAAAGTGTTTTCGCTCCTTCATTGCTTTTTCGGAAGAATGGTGATTTTTCAATGCAATCAAATTTTTAAGAGCTCCCTCTCAAAGCGATTTTGCCCTCTGGCACATGGTAAATTTTTAAAGGTGTGCATGCACATTAATGACGTATTTTTGGAGCATTCAATTTAAAACGTGTGCCTGAATTTACATTGGGAGGTGATTTGGCATTCTAGAGGAATGAAATCTCACACATGCGGAAGCAGAAGCGCTCATTAATCCCTAGGTGGTGATATTATTTTTTCAAGGCAGTTTTAGTAGCCAAGGCACATCGTTCGAAGTTTTGCACGATTGAAGGACATTTTTTAAGAAGGATTTTATGGTAAATTTAAAAATCAGTTGCTATCATAGTTGGGAATAGTGCCTGCCAATGGAAGCAAATCGTAACTCTTCCAGAATCCACCAAAATATTTTACTGTATTTACTGTGCTAGTTGAAGCACATTCTATAAATAGATCCAGGTAAATTTTCTCAAAGATTATAAGTTTAAAATTTTCCATCGATGTATTTTCAAGCTTTTGTTGCAGAAATTGTAGAGTGCTTTCAAAGTTGTCAGGGTTTGCACAATGGGTAAGAAAGGCAAAGAGGTGAAAGATATTGTAGAGCCTAAACAATAAAAAAAGAAAGCAAAATGCAGGTCGAAGTCAAAGAATACCTGCAAAAATGAAAACGTGGACTTGGATCCATACTTTGACACCATGGAAAAATTCAAATACTACATAATTACGAGCAAAGGCATGGTAAAGCTTCAACAGGATGTAGAATTCATAGTTATACCAATATTTGTGTATGCTCGTACACCCTTGCCCGAAGCTGGTAAAATTAACTGTTAGATTTTATAATCCAGTTACCAGGGCTGTTCGGAAGGCCAATGGGGAGGTGTTTTTATCTATCTCCATCGCTAAAATGAGAAAAGTGTTTGCTTGTGGGTTAAAACCCTCATTTGATATGATTTTCGAATCTGCGCATCAATGAGTAAGAAGAAAGATATGTTTCTACGATGATAATGCACTAGTTTATGGAAACACAATTGGTCAAGGAGCCATAGTTAGGGCAAATTCTAAATATACTAAAATATTTATCAAAATTTAAGAGCCCTGACTTATTTTCTATGCTGGCATGGGTTTATTGTCTTTCAGTGGATTCTACAGTTCACAAGTGGCAAGCGACACTGGTGTAATGTATATCTCAATTGGAGCCATGAGAAGGGACACGAATCTGATTTATTTTGACTGGGTCGATTTCATTTATCAAAAGGTGCACATCCACTTGAAAAAACTACACACAGAAGAGGAGACGTCATTCAAACATACATCCTTCATTTTTTGGTATTTCTTCTTTCACTTACACCAATATTTTCATTCATTACAGTAAACCAGGTTGATGAAAAGGATGAAATATTACCTGTTTATATGTGGAATCCCGCTCTGTCGAGAAGGGAGTCATACTATAGTTTTAACCACCTATTTTTGGGGCCTACAATTGAGTTGATTTATGGTAAAAGTGAAAGAGTACCGTGGGCAATGAAGGAGGTGGTTGTCATAGCCAAAAAGGGTGACATATTTTTTCTAACTCAATGCATGGTCATAAGAATTTATGGCTTCACAAGAAAGCCATTCCTGCTCCCATACTTCACCACCGAGCATGTTTTCACCATGGAGGTGGTGCGCCAAACTGACTACACCAATAATATGTATGGAGCAGGGTGTGAAAAGAGAACGACTTGCACCATGCCGTTCAAGTTCGGTAGCATAGAGGTGAACCAAGTTGGAAAAAATAGGCTACTCAAAGAGGTACTTCAAGACCTGGGATTGATAGAACTATCACAACGGTGGAGGTATGATCCATTGGGTAAATTATTAAAAATAATAAAAGCCAAGAATTTTCATTGTTGTCCATGGCCCGATATTCATGAAAGATGAAACAATTTTGATGGGCATGATTTAGAGTGGTATATTGAGGACATGATTTTACTTCTGTTGTGGAATGAATTTTATGAGCAGGAGGCTGAGTATAATTTGACAATGTACAAAGATCACATTCCTCCGCTAGGACTATTTGACCAAATGAAGGAACAGTTTCCCATGTGGACCAAAGAAAAAATTATAAATTGGTGGATAATGCGGGTCCATTGAGGAAAAATCACATCACCCTATAGGTTGAATATGGGTGAGGTATTTTTGGAGGCATATGATGAATTTGTAAACATCTATCAACCCATCACTTTTGCCAAAGTTGTGCCTCAAAAATTTCAACATTTTGACAATGGAGAAAGCATGGTGAAATCAGAGCGCCCAGTAGCTAAGGAAGAGACACCTAAGGAAGAAGAACAACAATATGTGTTTCAACAAAAGTCATAGTGGATAAAGCAAAAAGTATATGAAATGCCTTTATTGGAGAAGCAGACTATTCAAGAAGTACTTCCATTTCCAAAATCTGCAAAGAATCCAAGAACTGGTGCTACTTCTTCATCTACTACATAAAGGCAACTGTTAATCCTCCTATGCTAGTGTCATTTGCTTTAGTTAGCATCACCAAATTATTTCCATTAATTTACAAGTAGTTGGAGGACTAGCAAGTTGAAGTTGTTAACCTTGAAATGGAAGTGGAAGAGTGTAAATGTACGAACTAGAATTGTATTAATCAGTCGAGTTTAAATAACACAACACTTGTCGGAAATAGTCACGACTGAAACAGCACTGTTACAACAGTGTAACATTAAGCGTAACAGTACGCTTAACAATGCAATAGAGACAAAGTGGTTATAGTACGCTAACATCCCCCTTTATTACATTATTTGGGTAATGTAATAACTAATAGCTATACTAACATCCCCTTACATTATTTTGCAATACAAAGTGAGCTGCGAAACAATTCAAATTTGACACGTCCAAGTGCCTTAGTGAAAATGTCTGCAACTTGAGCATCGGTGGGAATGTGCTGAAGCTGAATTCGGTGCTTTGGAACTTCCTCTCGAATGAAATGACATTGTGTGTCAATGTGCTTTGTTTTTTCATGATGGACTGGATTCTTGACGAGGTTCAGAACACCTCGATTGTCGCAAAACAAGTGTATTGGAGATTTTGATGGATGGCCCATACTTGTCAGAATGCGACGTAACCATATCACTTCGCACACAGCTTCACGTGCGGCGCGATATTATGCCTCTGTTGAAGAAATAGCAACCACTTGTTGCTTCTTGCTGTGCCAAGAGACAGGACCGGATCCCGGATGAAAAATGTATCCAGAAGTTGACTTGCGATCATCAAATGATCCGGCATAGTCGGAGTCCGTGTATCCTTGCAAGAAGAATTTGTTGTTCCTCTTGTATTCTAGGCCATATTCTATAGTACCACGGACATAGTGAAGAACACGTTTTGCTGCTTTCCAATGAATAGTCTTAGGCTCCTGCATGAACCTCGAAAGATAGTTTACAGCAAATACGAGATCTGGCCTAGTATTGGTCAGATATATGAGACTCCCAATCAACTGTCGATAGAGAGTGCCATCTACCTGGGGTGAGTCATCATATCGCGATAATCGAAGTCCATTCTCCATAGGAGTTGCCATTGGCTTGCGATCGATCATGCGATATTTATCGAGCAATGTCTTGGCATACTTTTTCTGAGACACTTTGATGGTGTGCTCCTTCTGGCTGAATTCCAGACCAAGACAGTAATGGAGAAGTCCGAGATCTGTCATCTCAAAAGATTTGCACAAGTTTCTTTTGATAGTAGAGATCATATCTTCTGAACTCCCTGTAATGAGCAGATCATCCACATAGAGTACAAGCAACACTATCTCAGAACCCTGTTTCTTGAAATAGAGGTTTGCATCTGACGGACATCTCTTAAATCCATGCTGCATCTTGCACTGATGCAGGTCCAAGACTATCTATGGTAGACATGAATGCCCTGTCATCATCAATATCCATATCCTCAACTTCTCTACTTGGAGTCACAGAAAGTTCCTCAAAAGATTGACAAAGATCATCAACCTCACCGGTTTCTCGGCTTCTCTTTCTGTTGAGCCATACTGCGTGTACGAGGTCTATCCAAATTCAAATTGGGAGGAGTGGATAAATTTGCATCTCCGATTGTATTTGTACACCATTTAGGATTCTTCGTCGGTGGTGGTGAAGAAGATGTAGAAGGACCTCCTGTCCGTGTTGACGAAGGAATCTCCTCTTCCTTTGGTTCCACAATATCTCGGTGTCTTGTAGATGTGCTCTGTGATGTGAAAGCTTCATCAAAGACAACATCTCTGCTGATATGAATTTTCTTGGTCAAAGGATCTATCAACCGATATCCTTTAGAGTGCTCAGAATATCCAAGAAAAATACATCTCAGTGTTTTCTCATCTAGCTTCTTCCTTTTTTCTTTCGGTATGTGCATGAAAGCTTGACACCCGAAAATACGTAGATGAGATATGGAGGGTTTTCGACCACTCCATGCTTCCTGTGGAGTCATTCCTTTTAGGGCCTTTGTGGGTGCCCTATTCAAAAGATACACCTGCAGTGGTGACGGCTTCTGCCCAATATTGTTGCCCAAGAGTTGCACTCGTGAGCATACAACGAACCATTTCCATGATAGAACGGTTCCTTCTCTCGGCAACTCCATTCTCGTCGAGGAGTATAGGCAGTTGTTAACTGTCTCTTGATCCCATGTTTATCTAGGAATGCAAAAAATTCAGTAGAGGTAAACTCTCCCCCTCGATCTGAGCGGAGGGTTTTAATAGAAGCCCCTGACTCCTTCTCAACGGATTTCTTGAACTGTTGGAAGAATGCGAAAGCTTCAGATTTCAGTTTGAGAAATAAAACTCACATCTTTCGTGAGTAGTCATCTACGAATAACTGAAAGTACCTCTTCCCTCCAACACTGTTGGGTGTGAAAGGACCGCATAGATCGGTGTGAATTAGCTCCAGAGGTTTTCGTGCTCTTGTAGAGCTCTTCTCAAATGGTACTCTATGCTTGCTTTCCCGCCAAGCGATCGAGCACACTGGCAATGTGGCGAGAAAGGGAAGGAAGACCCTTTACCATCTCATACTTGCTTGAGCTCAAGTAAGTAGCCGAACTAAGATGCCCATATCTCTTGTGCCATAGGGAAGTTGCCTCCTTGGTAGAGACAGTCATGGCAACATGTGGAGTAGAGATAGCATCTAGTGCAAATAAGCCATGCTTATATGAAGTCGTTGCAATCGCTTACCCTTCCCTGGTAATTGTACAACACTTCTTTCCATTCTCAACATGAAAGTTGACAACCATATTTCTGTCCAGGATCTGTGTCACTGACAACAAATTGTTGGCTAATCCCGGAACATAGAGGACCTTGTCAATCTGACACTTGCCATCAGGAAGAGTGACTGAAGCCGTACCCTCTCCCCGAACCCCTGTAGGTTTTATCATCAGCAATGGTGACAGGTTTGCCCTCCTTGGCCACAAATGATTCAAACCACGATCTGTCGCCGATCATATGTTTACTAGCTCCAGAATCGACATACCAAATAGGATCCCTCTGAGTGGAATCTGTGGTAGTCATGAGCACCTTGTGTGCCCATTCAGAATCTGAGTCAGATTCTTCAACAGCAACATTCGCTTGGGGTTGCTTGTTTTTATTTTGTGGTTTGTTTTGGCCTTTTTGCTTGTTCTTATGCCAACACTGTTGGTGTCATGGTTGTCTTTCTCACGGATCTTGCACCACCTCTTCTTCTGTGGAGGTTGCTTGCCTTTTCCTTTCGTATCCTGTTGAGAATTTCCTCCTTTCCGAAAGTTGCCTCCTTTTTGCCCATTACCTTTCTTCCTAGAACCCCGCCTGTTGGTGTATAGGGCTGTATTGGAAGAATCATCCTTGTGAAGTTGGCGTGCCTCCTGTTGTTGAAGCAGATTGACCAACTCGATGTAGGTAATTTGTCGTTGGGACACCTGGATGGAGGTTATCAACATGTCAAATGAAGAAGGTAAAGCTCTCATCACAAGTGAAATGAGAAGCTTTTCATCCACGAGTATCTCCTAGAGAACTCAATTTCTCTTTCAACTCGGACACTCTGCACTGAAAAGAGTTCAACTGTTTCACCCTGTCTCAAACTCAGGTTATGAAGTTGTTGTTGAAGATGAAGAATGGTGGATTCATTCTTCCCCTCATAGATGGTTCTAAGGGCATCCCATGACTCTTTACCACTTGCTTTATCAGCTATATGAGGTTGCACTTCATCTGAAACAGAAAACAAAATGAGCACCTTTGCTCTACTGTCTTTCTTGTCAAAAGCAATCTGATCTGCTGAAGGACCTGTGGATCCTGCTGTTGGTGAAGGCCTTGTTGCTACTCTAGTAACAATATCCCACAAATCTTCCATTTGGAGAATAGCCTTCATCTTATGTTTCCATGGTGTATAATTTGGACCTTTCAATAACCGATGCGGATCAGTCATCAATTTTGCAACAGCGGCCATAGTGAAGGTTCCTTATATCACCAAATTGGTCCCCCTTTCGATATACCTTTTGCTAGGCCAATATACCGTACAAAATACCCGCCCTTACGTGAGGAAAACTATAGGTATTTAGAAAGATCAACAAAAATCACCCGCCCTTACGTGAGGGAGACTATAGGTGAATTTTAGAGATCATACAATACGTGGAACATAAGCGGTACTGAAAGGGAATCGCCTTGTTGATGGCACCTACCATAGAAGATTCTTCTCATGCGTGGGGCGTAACTTCCCCTAAACACTATGAAGAATACTTCGTCGGGATTTACGCCTAAACACAAGTGCGATAAAGGGTAGTGGATGGAGTAAAAAATGCAAAAATGGCGTACTTATTCCTCCCCGACTATTTATAGAGAACAAGCTCAGACGTCGTTATAGCAGCTATATTAGGCGGCGGATACAGTAGCCAAATCACGACGACTTTACCTGTAAGTGCTGGCGGAGGTATCGCAAATACCGAGCAGCTGCAGTGCAAATAAATTGCACAGATGGGTTTTATATTTCGGGGACTTTAGGGAGTGTTTGATTTTAATTTTTAATGTTATAGTGCAAAAATGAAATATGCAACATACAACAAAAAAAATGCCCACTAGAATAACCCACTAGGTGTCGGTCACAGCCGAAAATGCACCTTTTACAATGCCAAATTGCTATTTTTCATAAAAATTACTCTCAATCCCCCCTTTGATTTTTTTGAAAAAAAATCCCCCCTTAAAAGGCTTTCTTTAACAAAGCATTTTTATAATTATTATCAATTTTAAAATTAAAATAAATAATTTTAATTTCTATAGTTTTAAACTTTAGAAAAAATAAATTAAAATTAAATTTAATTTATTAAAGTTTCAAAACTATATTAAAAAAAAATTAAAATTAAAAATTTTAATTAAAAATAATAATAATAAAAAAATAACTTTGACAAAAAAAATTATACCTTGGGGGAGTCGGCGGGATTCGAACCCCCGACCTGTAGGCTCCCTGAGCCTTACCGCACGGCTCACGACCACGTGAGCCAGCGGGCTGATCCGAAAAGATCAGCAAGTCACCTCCCTTTTCAACACCCTCTGCAGCAGCCTCCGGCTCGACTTCCTCTCTGCAAGTCGCAGCGAGAAATATTTTTTTTTTTTTTTTTTTTTTTGTGTAAAAAATCCAGGGCCAGCCCCGCGCGCAGCTGCGCAATCACTGCGTCTCACGGACGCAGTCCCGCGGGGGGGCTGCGCAAACACCGCGTCTCACGGACGCAGTCCCACGGGGGGGCTGCGCAAACACTGCGTCTCACGGACGCAGTCCCGCGGGGGGGGGGGTTGCGCAAACACTGCGTCTCACGGACGCAGTCCCGCGGGGGGCGCAAACACTGCGTCTCACGGACGCAGTCCCGCGGGGGGGGGGGTTTATACCCCCTCCGATTTCCCGCGCGGGCGGGAATTTGAATTCCCGCTCCGCGGGCGGGCGGGGGGGGGGGCCTCCTCGGGGAGCGCGCGCGCGCAAATTGCGCGTCGCGCGTGGGTGGGGAGGGGGGGGCGGGCGCGCGTAGATCGCGCGTCGCGCGAGGGTGGGGAGGGGGGGGGGGGGCGGGGCCACCTCGGGGAGCGCGCGCGTCTGTTGACGCGTGACGCGACCTCCCTCCAACGCGCAACGTTTGCGCTGCGCGGGGGGGTTCTCCCCTCCTCGACTGCCGCGCGCGGCTCCTCGATCGTCGCGAACTGGACGCGCGTTCGGCTCCTCCCCGCTCTGCGCGAGGTCCTGCACGTCACTCTTTTTTTTTTTTTTTTTTTTTTTTTATAACGCACGGACTGCGAGAAAAAAAAACGCGTCCGAATCAAAAAAAAATCGCGCTCTGCTCCTCACCTCGCCCCTGGCTCTGATGCCATGTAAATGTACGAACTAGAATTGTATTAATCAGTCGAGTTTAAATAACACAACACTTGTCGGAAATAGTCACGACTGAAACAGCACTGTTACAACAGTGTAACAGTAAGCGTAACAGTACGCTTAACAATGCAATAGAGACAAAGTGGTTATAGTACGCTAAAAAAGAGCAACAAAAAGAATTTATTATGCAGTCACCTCCATCACTGAGTCACACGACACCCACATTAGAAGGTACATTTTTATTACCTTTTTCTTCTACTTCAAAGCAAGTAGTTATTGTTAGCTCCTTTCCATAAATCCTTACTTCTTTTTCCCCTCCATTTGGTGTCTTTTGTATCCATTTCGGTCCCTTCCTCTCACCCATAAGTCACTACTGCTCTCTCTCTTCCCTTCTATTCAGCCTCCCTTTCTTTTAGTTCATTTGCATCGGGACCGAATCTATTTTTGTGTTCTTCCTCCCTCATTTCTGTCGCTACTTCCACTACTGCTGTAAGTACGCAAGATCCTCCAAGAGTGAGTGTAACTACAATCGAACTAGGTTCTTCCATACATTCTGCTATTTTGGTTTCCCCTCTTATATCTATCTCCTCTTCTTCCTTTGAAATAGACCGTGCATAAGTTTTTGTTCCTTTCATGTCATTTTTGGAGATGCAGGTACTACCCAAAACTGAGGTGATGCCCAAGAAACCTGATGTGGAAAATACTAATAGAGCACACCTCAGTTCGTTGCAGTGATTAAAAAGTTGTAGAAGAAAGGAGGCCCTTGCTCTGGCCAGACATCTCAAGAAAGTTGTTTTTGATCCAATTGCCATGGATACCCACACAACCAAGATCATTCCCCTGGTCCAGAAGCCATGAGGAGAGATGACATCGAGTGATTACGCTTATGAGACCATGACGGAGGACCTGATGAGGATTGATCCAACTGATTAAATGGGGAATATACAGGTTGATATGAGTTTGGTTTATCTACATGGCAAGTATTATAAGCAAAAGATATTATGACACCGAAAATACCTTGGTAGCAAGAAAAGCATAGTAGGAGAGGATGGAAATAGAAATTGAACACTTGTGGAGCAGTAGGTGCAAGCACTAAAAGCACAACTTGAGTCCATACAACATCAACTAAAAGAAAAGGCCACACAAGCTACAGGATTTTCTCATAAAATAGTTACAGAGGCATGCCTTCAGTTGGATTAAAGCTATGAGAAGTTGGAAACCAGAGCAATCCAGGTTCTACAACATCTCTACGAGTCTTGAATTTAGATTTAGTTAATCCAATATACAGTAGACAATGTTGAGGAGATGCTGGAGCCTCACCTGGAGATGGTTGTGAAGATCCAAGACCTGGCTCAGTCCAATATGTGTATTTGCCCCATGAGTGAGATGGACCAAGCCTGGTCAACCATTGAATTCATGTTGTGCAACTACTTTCAGCAGTTGGATCTAGTAAAAGAAGGGAGAAAGCTTCTCAACATGATGGATCAAGAGCATACTATTTAAACGTTCCATTTTGATTTTGTCACCGATATGGGATTTCTAGTATTCACTAATGAATATGGCGAGCCTCTTCCAAAGGAGTAGTTAGAAGCAGTGTGAAAATGTTTTGTGGAGGACACATCCAAAATTGACAAGTGGGAGGAGCCCATTATAGAGGAACATGTGCTGCCACTTATGAAGAAGTTCACCCGTATGGAGTTGTCCTTGTTCAAGTTGGTCCAACGAGCTAAACACCTTAGCCTGGAGGATGTTGAACATTTGTAGTATATATATATATAAATTACTTAGTGTTCCCTCCATGTTCACTACGTATGCTTGGGTAGATGCAGTTACAGTTTATGAGATCACTCAAAAAATTCTAAAGGAGCAGGAGGTGCAGGCCTTAGTGGAGTAGGTAGTAGCAGAGAAAGCAACAATAGCAATAGAGGGAGCCGAAGTACTATGGATAGATGCAGAGATAGAGGAAGCCAAAAATATAGTAGTTGAGCAAGCACATAAATAAGCATCCAAACCAGAAGCATCAGCTAAAGCTTCTAGTAAGAAAACCCAAAAATGAGCCCAATGGATAAAGTAATGGGATTGCTTGCATCCATGCGAGCTGGATACCCTGAGAACCACCAAAAATATTGGTAAGTTTAGACTCTACCACATTAAAATTTTGAACAAGTTTTTTTGAAATATTTTTTATTGTAAAATTTACAAATGCATTAAATCCATGCTACAATTTTTTGGCTTGTATAAATTTTGTGTTAATCTTCTTTTAAATTTTCAATTTTGTTCTTGGGACAATGGGTGTTGTAAGGCAAATTTTTGGTGAAAAATCAGTATATATCATCTGAGAATGTCAAAATAAAACAATTTTTAAAAAATAGGAGGAAAATATAATGCCCCTTTTTCCCTAAGGAAGAATGCAAAATCCTTAACATTTTGCCCTGGGGCGAAGATGCCTTCGAAAATCTTGTTGAAGAGCAACAATGCATTCACCCCAAAAGTGGGGCGACAAACTCGTTCTCATTACTTTAGGGTGAACGTAAGGAGAAAAAAGGAATTTCGAGATCAACAAGGAATTTTTCCTGGGGTGAAGACGCCTTCAAAAATTTTGTTGAAGAGCAAAAACTTATTCGCCCCAAAAGTGGGGCAACAAAATCATTTCCCTCACTTTAGGGCGAATGTAAGGAGAAAAAAGGAATGTCAATATTAGCAAGTACTTTCGTCCCAAATGAGGGGCGAAAAGCCCCTTTCACACTTCTCAAAGTTGAAAACACATTCAAAATTTTACTTTCGAAGTGGGCCCTAATCTGGAGGAGTTTTGACAATTTAAGAGGTGCGTTCACCCCAAACTAGGGGCGAAAGCATCATTCACCCCACTTTGGGGTGAACGTAATTTCATGTTGGCAATTTTGGGTACTTTGGGTACATTGCCTTTGCTCAAGTGTATAAGTTGTCATTGATGTCAAGAAGCTCTTGAAGGAATTTGATTTGATGTCAAACAATTTGTTTTGATGAAGGTTACGGCATGACAGTTTCAAAGGTCTTTTGTAAACCCCAAGTTGGCAGGTTTAAAGATTACAGGTGGATGCATTAGTTTAATGCATTTGGGTCCAGGAGGAAGTATTTATTTAAATAATTAAAAACCTTGTTAAGGTTTCTTTTAATTATTTTTAAATAAATATTAATTTATTGTTTGCATTGGGTTCTCCTAACCCATGGCGCAAATGTCTTAACTTTGATGGCGCTATGTTCTAAGATTGTGGGCGCTAGCCAAGACCTCCGCCGACGTGTTAAACTCCTCGCCGACGTCAAGAGTTTATGGGAAATATGCATATAAATCTCCCATGATGAAGATCAAAGATTATCCCATCCGCATTTTTGAAAAGTGTTGCTCGCTGTGATTTCGCGATCTGATGTTCGATTTCTTCTTCGTTGAGATTTCGTGATCCGCTGTTCGGATATCCACCGTTCATGTTTTGTATCCGTCGTAAGGTTTCATCGTCGTCGTTCACGTCAGAAGACAGGGAGGCCTGCTGTTTATTTTAGCCCTGGCACAGAAGGTACAAGGGAAACAGAGTGAGGTTCATACCTCACCGGATGCCTTTGGCGCACCGGTAGCGGCTAGGCTGTTGGCACGCTACCCAAACGGGAGGTTCCGCGTTCGAATAACGTGAAAGGTTTTTTCTTCATTGAAGTGGACGCAGCGGGTGGTGTTAGAGTTCGTGCGCAATTTCTCCATAGCGCGATTTTTGGTGTTGGCCAAGGTATTTTCGAAATTAATTTTTGCTAGTGTATTTTGCGGATGGAGGAAGTTTATTAGAGAGAAAAACAGCTTAGGAGTTATAAGGAGTTTGAAGCTTGCTTTATTTTGATAAAAGATTCTTTTTAAGGTGTTGTTTGCATTATCTTATTGCATTCTTATGAGAGATAAAGTTTATTGTTGATAAGACTATAAGGGAGAAATAAGGTGTATAAGGGATAAATATTTCTTGTAATGTTGAGAGTGCTTTTGGTTGATTATGGAAATGAAAGCATGATGTTTTAAGGTTAGAATTGCTTCTTGTGTGAAGTTGTGAAACCTTAAGTGGGCAGCTTTGAGATTGACATTAGCTTTCATTAAATTGGTTATAATCAAGCTATTCTTTACTTGGTTAAAGTGTTGGGCTTACTTCTTTGTTGATGATTTGAAAAGTTGTTTTGTGCTATTGTGATTTGAGTTGGTGGATGCTTTTTGTTCAAATAATGTTGGAGAGAAAAGGAGTTCTACTTGTTTCCTTTTCTAATGTTGATTGTGAAATGCTTCAAGGTTGTGTTTTGAGTTAAATGGTGTTGATTGAACCTTGGTTGATGAGCATTGTTGTTGAAGCCCTAATTGATGGTGAAAAGAACATGAGTATCATTGTTATGTGATTCTTTGCATAGTTGGCAATTGTTGGGGTTTCATGTTCTTGAAAGAAAGCATTCTATCCTATCCATTTCAGATATTGAGTTGAGTTTTCAGATTTGAGATTGAGATTGAGCTGAGTTGATTTGAGTTGAGTTTTGAGATTGGGATTTGAGTATAGAACATATTGAGTCTCTAACAATTCTCTTTATGCTTCTATGAGTTTGACAAATCACATTGGGTCTCTAACAATTCACTTTGTGATTTCCTACTAAGAAAGTTTTTCTTGGTGAGCTTGCTTGAGTTTTTGGACGAGAGTTCCGATGGGGACTTGTGAGCAGTTTTTGGACGAGGTTCGGTGGGGACTTGTGAGCAGTTTTGGACAGGTTTCGGTGGGGACTTGTGTGCAGTTTTGAATAGGTTCGGTGGGGACTTGTGAGAGTTTTGGACAGGTTTCGGTGGGGACTTGTGAGCGAGTTTTGGACAGGTTTCGGTGGGGACTTGTGAGCAGATTTGGACAGGTCCTAGCAGAGGACTTGTGAGCTGAGTTTGATAGTTCTATCAGAGAACTTGAGGACAGAGGTGCACTGGTTCTATGAGAAGAACTTGAGGATAGATTTGGCAAGTCTTTGAGAAGGCTTGTATGCAGAGGATTGATTTGTTCAAGAGTTGGACAGATCTGACAGACAGAGGAAGACTTGTACTAGACCGATTGACTGTGTTTGGTACAGGTTGTTGAGCTGCTGTGGACGTGATCATAGAAGGCAGAGGTCTCTTAGGCTAAGCATTGAGGATAGGAGGTCTTCGGTGGAAAGGAGTTCCACGTGCTGGCAAGAGGTAGAGGCGGTTGATCTTCTGAGGGATCATTTCTAGAGCGAGGAAGGTATTCTTTGCAGATATAAATTTTGATTGGGGGAAGGTATCTCCTTTGAGCGAGAGGCTCATAAATTCTGATTGGGGGAAGGTATCTCCTTTGAGCAGAGGCTCATAAATTCTGATTGGGGGAAGGTATCTCCTTTGGGCCGAGGCTCATAAACATTGTAATTGGGAAGGATTCCCAAAGAACTTTGAGATAACTTTTAGAGAAAAGTTTTGTGGACGTAGCCCAGCCATTCTGGGTGAACCACGTTAAAATTGGTGTCACTTTGTGGATGATATTGTGCATTGCTTTGATATTGCTTTGGGTATATTGCTTTACTATTTTGAAGTATAATGGAAAAAGTAAAAAGAGGTCTTATACTGTTCACCCCCCTCTCAGTATAAGCTTGTGTTCTTCAATTGGTATCAGAGCGGGTGCCTTCGAAAAGTTTAACGACTTGAAGGAAAAGCTAGTAAAGAACACAATGGATCATTCAAGTGGCAATGCAGCACCTATTCTTGATGGGTCAGATTTTGGTCTTTGGAGTGCAAGGATGAAGGTTCATCTAATGGCACTTGGGAATGAGGTTTGGGAAGTGATTGAAGATGAGTACACTATTCCTGAACATGGTCCTAATACTAAAGAAGAAAGGCTCCTACATCACAGCAATTCAAAAGCAATGAATGCAATCTTGAAAGGCTTACAGAAAGCAGATCTCACCAAAGTGATTCATTGCAAGACAGCTAGTGAAATGTGGAAACAATTGAAGGTGGTTCATACAGGTGATACAAATGTCGGAAAGGCCAAGTTGAGACACTTCAAAGGTATGTTTGAACAACTCAAGATGAATGATGATGAAAATATTAGTGACTACATGCTTCGTATGGATGAGGTTGTTAACTCCATGAAAGACTTAGGTCTTGAGCTTGCTGAAAATGATGTTTGTGATAAGATTTTAAGATCTCTTCCTAATAGATTTAGTGAAAATATTTCTGCTATTGAGGAAGCTAAAGATTTGGATAAGTTGAAAAAGGATGAGCTCCATAGTATACTTGCAGCATTTGAGTTGAGAACTCAAGTGAAGGTTGATGTCAAGAAAGAGGCGACTTTCAAGGCTACCAAGAAATCCAAGGGTAAACAACTTCAAGATAGTGATGAGTCTTCTAGTGATGAAGAGGCATATTACAGCAAGAAAGGCAAGTTCTCTAGAAAGCACAAAAGTATGAAAAATATAAGATGTTTCAATTGTGGAAAGTTTGGTCATTATGCTACTGATTGTATTGTTCCCAAGAATGAAAGTGATGAAGATAAACAAGATTCTAAGAGCAAGGATTCTAAAAAGCACAAGCATCACAGGAAAAACAAAGATGAGCACAACAATCAAGGAAAGAGGTATTCTCACAAGCACAAGAAGAGTTTCTACCTAGACAAAGCAAGTAAGTGTTCTAGTAGTGATAGTGAAAGTTCTTCAAGTGATGATGAAAATGAGATGTTGTTCATATCGAGAAAAAGAGGAAGAACCGAAACATAGATTCATTATCATGAAATGTCTTAGATGTGGAAACTTTGGTCACCTTGAGGATGATTGCACAAATAATGATTTGGTTTCTAGTATGTATGAGGATGCTTCAAAAAACTATAAGGAAGATGCATGTATGGTTTTTGAAAAGGGTAGCACCTCTAGTGATAAGAAATCTGAAAAAGGCTTTGATGATTCAAAAAGCAAACAAATAGAGGAAGATATAGAGGAAGGTGAAGTAGATCTTGAAGGTGAACTTATTAGTGCTCTTAGTGCTTTGAAAAAGGAAAGAAAGAAGAATGCTAGACTCAAGGATAAGTTAGATGAATGTTATATGGAAAGAGATGATCTTATAGAAAGTCTTGACTTCTCTATAGCTAAGACACAGGAACTCAAGGATGAGTTAGAGTCTAAGGTTCTTGAGTATAGTGAGTTAGAACAGAAAATGGCTTCTTTGAAAGAGGAAACTAAAGAGTACAAGGATAAGCTTTAGAGGTTTCAAGATAGCTCCAAAAAGGTTAAGTCACTCATCAAAGGTCAAAGAAAGACAACAGATAAAACAGGCCTTGGTTTTGTTAAGCCACACAAGGAACAAGTTGGAGAGTCTAGTAAGAGACTCCAAAAGGAAGAGAGTTCTGATGAGGAAAGTATTTCAGAAAAGGAGTCCTTGAATGATAGATGCACAAAAACAGAAAACAGAATTCAGAATGAGAAGAAGAAGTTTTCAGAACCTAAGAGGTCAAATAAAGGAAAGTTTCAAGGGAGATGTTTTGCTTGTCACAGGTTTGGTCACATGGCTTCACATTGCATGGCTCAAGTGAAGAAGGTAAATGACAGTTTCAGAAGTGCTAGTTACTTTCAAGGGTATTGCTACTCTTGTCAACAGTTTGGGCACAAGGCAGTTTATTGCAAGGCAAATAACAGGAACAGGTTTGGTCAAAACAGGTTTGGTCAAAACGGGTTTGGTCAGAACAGGTTTGGTCAGAACAGGTTTGGTCAGAACAGGTTTGGTCAGAACTGGTGGATTCAAATATCAGGTTTACCTCAGAGAAACAACATCGTCAAGTGTTTCAAGTGCAACAATGAAGGTCACATAATCGGACAGTGTAGAGCTAAAATTCTAGAATACAGGAACAGGAACAGTGGCATGATCGGGTCCAAGGATCAAGGCATGGACAAGAACAGGGGATGAGAACAAGAACAAGAACAGTGACAAGAACAGGAATATGGGCAAAGAGTTCAAGAGAAGGCCCGACAAGGAAGTTATAGACGCTGATGATGATCAGTGCCTAATGGGAGTTTTACTCCCACCCCGAAATTAATCACCTCATCAGGAGGTGGGGGAGGGACTAAGCTAAGAGGCTCATTCTTAGTCCCGAGCCCCAAAGGTGACCCTTTGCCATTGATGACAAAGGGGGAGAGATATGAGTAAGGGGGAGAGCTTCAAAGTGAAGAGGAGAGCTTCAAGTCGGGGGAGAAAAACTTCAAAGGAAGATTCTCAGTTGTGGGCACAGTTGGTCAGTTGTTAGCACAGTTGGTTTTAGTTTTAGCATTGGTTTCAGTTTTGGCTCTTGAGAAGTGTTTTCAGTAAAGGTTTGCCATCAATGACAAAGGGGGAGATTGTTGGCAATTTTGGGTACTTTGGGTACATTGCCTTTGCTCAAGTGTATAAGTTGTCATTGATGTCAAGAAGCTCTTGAAGGAATTTGATTTGATGTCAAACAATTTGTTTTGATGAAGGTTACGGCATGACGAGTTTCAAAGGTCTTTTGTAAACCCCAAGTTGGCAAGTTTAAAGATTACAGGTGGATGCATTAGTTTAATGCATTTGGGTCCAGGAGGAAGTATTTATTTAAATAATTAAAAACCTTGTTAAGGTTCCTTTTAATTATTTTTAAATAAATATTAATTTATTGTTTGCATTGGGTTCTCCTAACCCATGGCGCAAATGTCTTAACTTTGATGGCGCTATGTTCTAAGATTGTGGGCGCTAGCCAAGACCTCCGTCGACGTGTTAAACTCCTTGCCGACGTCAAGAGTTTATGGGAAATATGCATATAAATCTCCCACGATGAAGATCAAAGATTATCCCATCCGCATTTTCGAAAAGTGTTGCTCGTTGTGATTTCGCGATCTGATGTTCGATTTCTTCTTCGCTGAGATTTCGTGATCCGCTGTTCGGATATCCGTCGTTCATGTTTTGTATCCGTCGTAAGGTTTCGTCGTCGTCGTTCGCGTCAGAAGACAGGGAGGCCTGCTGTTTATTTTAGCCCTAGCATAGAAGGTACAAGGGAAACAGAGTGAGGTTCATACCTCACCGGACGCCTTTGGCGCACTGGTAGCGGCTAGGTTGTTGGCGTGCTACCCGAACGGGAGGTTCCGCGTTCGAATAACGTGAAAGGTTTTTTTCTTCGTTGAAGTGGATGCAGCGGGTGGTGTTAGAGTTCGTGCGCAATTTCTCCATAGCACGATTTTTGGTGTTGGCCAAGGTATTTTCGAAATTAATTTTTGCTAGTGTATTTTGCGGATGGAGGAAGTTTATTAGAGAGAAAAATAGCTTAGGAGTTATAAGGAGTTTGAAGCTTGCTTTATTTTGATAAAAGATTCTTTTTAAGGTGTTGTTTGCATTATCTTATTGCATTCTTATGAGAGATAAAGTTTATTGTTGATAAGACTATAAGGGAGAAATAAGGTGTATAAGGGATAAATATTTCTTGTAATGTTGAGAGTGCTTTTGGTTGATTATGGAAATGAAAGCATGATGTTTTAAGGTTAGAATTGCTTCTTGTGTGAAGTTGTGAAACCTTAAGTGGGCAGCTTTGAGATTGACATTAGCTTTCATTAAATTGGTTATAATCAAGCTATTCTTTACTTGGTTAAAGTGTTGGGCTTACTTCTTTGTTGATGATTTGAAAAGTTGTTTTGTGCTATTGTGATTTGAGTTGGTGGATGCTTTTTGTTCAAATAATGTTGGAGAGAAAAGGAGTTCTACTTGTTTCCTTTTCTAATGTTGATTGTGAAATGCTTCAAGGTTGTGTTTTGAGTTAAATGGTGTTGATTGAACCTTGGTTGATGAGCATTGTTGTTGAAGCCCTAATTGATGGTGAAAAGAACATGAGTATCATTGTTATGTGATTCTTTGCATAGTTGGCAATTGTTGGGGTTTCATGTTCTTGAAAGAAAGCATTCTATCCTATCCATTTCAGATATTGAGTTGAGTTTTCAGATTTGAGATTGAGATTGAGCTGAGTTGATTTGAGTTGAGTTTTGAGATTGGGAGTTGAGTATAGAACATATTGAGTCTCTAACAATTCTCTTTATGCTTCTATGAGTTTGACAAATCACATTGGGTCTCTAAAAATTCACTTTGTGATTTCCTACTAAGAAAGTTTTCTTGGTGAGCTTGCTGAGTTTTTGGACAGGTTTCGGTGGGGACTTGTGAGCAGTTTTTGGACAGGTTTCGGTGGGGACTTGTGAGTAGTTTTTGGACAGGTTTCGATGGGGACTTGTGAGCAATTTTGAAGGTGGGGACTTGTGAGCAGTTTTGGATAGGTTTCGGTGGGGACTTGTGAGAAGTTTTGGACAGGTTTCGGTGGGGACTTGTGAGCAGATTTGGACAGGTCCTAGCAGAGGACTTGTGAGCTGAGTTTGATAGTTCTATCGGAGAACTTGAGGATAGAGGTGCATTGGTTCTATGAGAAGAACCCGAGGATAGATTTGGCAAGTCTTTGAGAAGGCTTGTATGCGAGAGGATTGATTTGTTCAAGAGTTGGACAGATCTGACAGACAGAGGAAGACTTGTACTAGACCGATCGATTGTGTTTGGTACAGGTTCTTGAGCTACTATGGACGTGATCATAGAAGGCGAGAGGTCTCTTAGGCTAAGCATTGAGGATAGGAGGTCTTCGGTGGAAAGGAGTTCCACGTGTCTGGCAAGAGGTAGAGGAGTTGATCTTCGAGGGATCATTTCCAGAGCAGAGGAAAGGTATCTCCTTTGAGCAGAGGCTCATAAATTTTGATTGGGGGAAGGTATCTCCTTTGAGCAGAGGCTCATAAATTCTGATTGGGGGAAGGTATCTCCTTTGGGCCGAGGCTCATAAACATTGTAATTGGGAAGGATTCCCAAAGAACTTTGAGATAACTTTTAGAGAAAAGTTTTGTGGACGTAGCCCAGCCATTATGGGTGAACCACGTTAAAATTGGTGTCACTTTGTGGATGATATTGTGCATTGCTTTGATATTGCTTTGGGTATATTGCTTTACTATTTTGAAGTATAATGGAAAAAGTAAAAAGAGGTCTTATACTGTTCACCCCCCCCTCTCAGTATAAGCTTGTGTTCTTCATTTAAAATGAAGGTATTAACAAGTCAACAAAGCTTTCACCTCAGGTAAGGGGTGAAAGTCCCATTCGCACCTCCTTGGGGTGAAATCTCATCAAATTATGGATTCAGACGAATGCAAAAGGAATTAGCAAGTGCTATGGTAACATTGAAAAGTCAATGCTAGGTTCACCCCAGGAGAAGGGTAAAAATACCTTTTGCCCTTCCTTCGGGTGAACGTATATATAAGGTGTGGCCCCCATTTTGACACACATTAAGATGAATTAAAATATAAAGCACTTTCACCTCAGGTGAGGGGTGAAAGCCCCATTCACCCCTCCTTGGGGTGAAGCGCTAGGAAGAATGGCTCGATGAATGCATCCAAAATTTTATTTTTTGATTGGGCATTGAAAAGTCAAAATGACATTTGCCCAAAATGAGAGGCGACAGTGCCTTTCACCCATTCTAGGGGTGAAAATATATTTTAAGAAGAAAAAGATACCTTATGCAAGGTGATTTCACTCCGAAAGAAAGGAAAAACTCTCATCGTCCCTTCTAGGGGTGAAATAATATAAAAATGGTTCCAAGTATTGTAATAAGCCATTTTGATCATTTTATTCTATAATAATTACTTCTATAACAAGGAAATGAATGCAATACACCAAGTTTCAATTTGAGTGAAGTAAGGGGCTATATGTGTAATGCAATAACATGAGAACTACAAGAGGTGGAATGAAATTGTGGATATTATCTCTTTTTGGATGCCCTTTTCACTAGGAAGCATAAATGAGGAAGAAATGATGCAGGTTGAAGGAGAAACATTTCACTCATTGCTTAGTTTTGGGTAAATTCTATTTTTGGCATTAAAAAAAGTTTCCAAAGGAACTCAGTTTGGGTGAATGAAGAGAATGTAATGACTGGGACAAGGAGTAACTGAAGTTATTGATTTCAAGCAAAAGCAGATGCAAAATTTAAATCATCGAGTTATTTTCATGAATTCCAAGGTATTCCTAACAGGAGCAAATTTTTGAGGCACATCGAATGTACCAAGTCGTCAACTATCTTTGCAGTTTTTTGTGCACCAATGCCTGAATGTATTGATTTCCTAGAGGTTTTTCCTTAGAAACTGGATCACTGTTTCAAAAGATCGCCTTCAAATACATTTTTCAAATTGTTATCAAGCTTTTGGTCCACTAAACTAGTAACAGAGGATACTTTTTGAAGTGAAAAAAGACTAGAAATATCATATTTTGCAATGTACACTAGAGGAGGCAAAGGAGGAGTTACCTTTGAAGTTGAAGGTATTTTTTTAAGCAATGCATGAGGAAAATGTCCATCGAGCATGACTATACCCTTCTTGAACCAAGGAATCTCATATAATTTCTTTACTACTCTTTCCTTGTTCATGCATACATCAACCTGTTGGAATTATGTTCAATATTTTCCATGTTATTTGGGTGGGGTTAACTCTGAAAGGACTTTACACTCTGTATTTCCTCATTGAATTTATTCATGAGGATTTTTTGGGGGGGTTTAAGCTATTTTTAGATCCATATGGGTATTTTTGGATTAATGTAATGTTGGCCCATGGTTTTGCACCCATGGTATTGTAAAACCCCTTCTTGTGTTGTTGGTATATAAAGCAACACTTGCATGAGGGTTTGGTAATAAATTTGCAAGAAATGTAATCGCAAGCGAAAAGCGAGCGAAAGGATATTATTGTATTGGAGATAGTCAATTTTATACAATAAGGAGATATTCTTGTTAATATTTATTTTGAAAGAATTTCCCAGGATAAATTCTTGTGTAATGTGTTCTCTATTTTTCCTTTGATTCTGTAATTATTAATTTTTTGGATTTTGTTTAACAGGGTATTATTTTCTTAATTTGGTATTAGATCTAGGTTTTAGCTTTGCTCGAGGAATAAGGATTTCAATCCTAGGATAAATTGATTTCTAAGTGGGAGTAATGCGTGAAAGAATCCGAGCGAAGGAAAAATTACGAGTAGCACATGGGTAGAGATCAAAAAATTTAATGGATAAAATTTGAGTTATGGAAATTCAAGATGGAGGATCTGTTGTTGGATAAAGATTAGTGGGTTGTAGTCTCAGGATTAAAACCAATAGAAATTATAGATGGTGAATAGCTAAATATCGATAGGAAGACAAGGAGCTATATCAAATTGTGCTTATCTAATTCAATATTACTGAATGTATTGATAGAGCCATGAAAAAGTTATGGAAAAATTTGGGAGCATTGTATCAGATAAAGTCAGTAGTAAATAAAAGCTTTCTCTGAAAGAAGTTGTATTCTCTTCGGATGAATGATGGTGACTATGTGGTTGAACATCTAAATTCTTTTAACACTGTGGTAAGTCAATTAAACTGTGTAGATGTAAAAATTGATGAAGAGGAAAAGTGTATTACTTTACTTTGTTCATTACCTGACTCCTAGGATAACCTAGTTATGGATGTCACCAATACTACTTCTAAATTGAAAGTAGAAGATATAGTAGGAGGATTATCATCAAAAGGATACCTTGATTGTAAGAAGTCATTCTAAAGAAAGAAGCAAAAAGAAATCAGGAGAAAGGAAATCAAAATCTAGGGAAAATTTTGTTGTTCTTGACAAAAGGAAATGCTAGAAGTGTGGTAAAACAAGACATTATAAAAGAGACTGTAGATCTAAAAAGGATGATAAAGGAACATCTACAAAAATGAAGGTCATAAATAAAGATTTAGGGTACTTGTTCATAGCTGTAGCATGCTTAAGTGAACACCATGACTCATGGTTAATTGACTTAGGTGCTTATTTTCATCCAACTCCTCATAGAGAGGGGTTTTGTGAATATGAAAAGATAAATGGAGGTTAAGTATTCTTGGGAGAAAATTTGACTTAGAAAATAGTAGGTCGAGGAAGAGACAAATTGAGTTTAAAATATGAAAGAGTTAAAACCCTTTCGAATGTGTTGCATATTCTATTTTTAGTAATAAATTTGATATTTGTTAGTAAGATGAATGACATTGGGTGTGACTATGGAATTCAATAAGGATAGTTGCAAGATGGTTCATGGATACTTAGTGTTGGCAAGGGGATCTTATATAGGAACTTTGTTCAAACTTGAGGCTAGCACTGTAAGTATCGATTGTAACTCTTCAGTTGTAGAGAAAATTAATACGATAGAAGAAGCTTCAAGTATTTCTATAGCGAAGATAATATTGTGGCATCAATGCATGGGGAAAAATTATGAGAAAGACCTTTGAACATTGAAAATAAAAGGTATGGTTGAAGGATTTTTTGATTGCCCATTAAATTTTATTTTTTTGTGAGAACTGTGTCTTTGGAAAGAAAACTAGAGTTAAGTTTTCAAATAGTGCTATAAGATCTAAAGGAATTTTACGTCTAGTTCACAGTGATGTGTTTAGACCTATAAAAGTACCATCATTAGGTAAATCCATATGTTTTGTTATATTTATAGATGACTTCTCAAGAAAGTCTTGGGTATACTTTTTAAGGTACAAATATGATATTTTCAATAAATTTAAAGAGTTCAAGGTTGTTGTAGAAAATTAGACAGAGAAAAAGATAAAGGTTTTGAGAAGTGATAATGGTGGTGAGTACTACTCTAATAAATTTGAGCAGTTTTGCAAGGACTATGGAATAGAAAGGTATATAACAACTCCATATACTCCATAAGAGAATGGATTTATAGAACAGATGAACATAACATTGATGGATAAGGCCAAAAGCATGCAAAGCAATGTAGGTTTAGAAAATAAATTTTGGGTAGAAGTCGTGTTAACTGCTTGCTACCTTATACATAGATATCCTACCTTAGATTTGGTGCATAAAACTACATAGAAATTGTGGATTGGTAAGAAACCCTCTCTCAGTCATATAAGATTTTTTGGTTGCGAAGCTTATATGTATGTCCCAAAAGAGAAAATAATTAAGCTAGACTACAAATATGAGAAATATATATTTCTAAGTTATAGTATTGGTGTAAAAGGATATAAGTTGTGGAATCCAAAACTATATTACTTCAAATCGTAATGTGATCTTTAGAGAAACAAAAGGGGTTCCAAAATAGGAAATGCAACCAAGAAAAGAACCATAAATAGTTTAGGTAAAATTGGAACAGGAGGAAGAACCTATGGTAGAACCTAAATTACAGAGAGAGTCTAAAGAGAAATATTTAGAGGAAGAAGGTAAGGAGGAAGCTGAATATGTAGAACCTAGAACTCCAATTTTGAGGAGATCAGATGAAATGAGAAGGCTCATAGAAAGGTATAACCCTTAAATTTTTTGTTATGTATTTAGTTTATTAGTTACTGATGAAGAACCCAAGACTGTAAAGGAGGCACTTCAGTCAAGTGAGAATAAGTCTTGGAAAAGGGCTATGGAAGAAGAAATGGAGTCCTTGGATAAAAATAAGATATGGGACTTGGTAAAATTATCCCTTGGTAGAAAACTATTGGTTGTAAGTGGTTATTCAAAAGTACAATGTAGAAGGAAAGTTGGAGAATTACAAAGCTTTCTTGATAGCAAAAGAATTTTCTCAAGTTGAGGGAATTGAATTTGGTAAGTTATTTTTTCCTATGGCTAAACCAACATCAATTAGAGTTTTGTTGGCTTTTTCTACTCCTATTGATTTTGAAATAAAATAGATGAATGTAAAGATAACTTTTCTACATGGTGAACTTGATGAAGATATATATATATATATATATATATATATATATACATATATATATATATATATATATATATATACATACATATATATATATATATATATATATATATATATATATATATATACATATATATATATATATATATATATATATATATATATATATATATATATATATATATATATATATATATATATATATATATATATATATATATATATATATATATATATATATTTATATATTTATCACAACCATAATGCTTCAGGGTAAAAGGTAACGAGGACTTGGTATGCAAGCTAAAGAGTCTCTTTACGGGTTGAAGTAGTTTCCAAGGATGTGGAACCAAAAATTTGTTAGGTTTGTTTTGATACTTGGGCTTGGAAAAAGCAAAGCAGATCCAGGTTTGTTTTGACACTTGGTCTCCTTTGGCCTCTTTCTCTCTTCTCAATCTTCAATATGAGATCTTCAATATTCAAGATTCTATGGAGACTTTATTCTTGGTTCTCCTCAATCTTCAATGTCTACTTTTTTTTTGCAACAAAGAACTAATCCCTGCACGAGGAAAGCACATATACTTTAGATAATTGAAGATGAAATTCTTCTCTATCCTTTTTAGGAAGCTTATCAACTTATGAGAACTAATTTTCTACAACAAAAACTTAGACAGTAGAAAATAAATCCATGCAAATATGTAGACCTCTCTAAGTCAATAAATATAACTAGTTATCCTTCAATCTAGTGGAAAGAGATCTAATGTTGAGTCCTATTCTTCGCAAGTTTTTTTACAGCTCTATGGAAAGACTCTAGCCAAATAGCAATTCCAATTTTTTTGAAACTTTTGAAATTGAAATCTCCCTATCTCCTCTCAATATCTCTTTTTGCTCTCTCTATTTCCTATCAATATACCTTGTGCTTTGATACTACTATTAGCTTTTGATGCTATATTTAAGGAAATGCAAAAAGAAATAAAATAATTAGTATCTTCACAAAATACAATTATTGTTGAAAGAGCTTTAACTTCATGTTCATCTATAGGTTCTTCTAGTTCTTGAATTTCTTGAATCTCTTGAACTAAATGTTCTTTTTGTTTCCCTTATTTATATTGTAGTTGAGGATGATTGTATTAATTCTAAGAAGTATATGGATGCTAAAATTATTTTTTTTATGGATTATATTATTTTTGATATTATCTTAGTTGGAATGGCCTACTCGATTGACTTCCAAATTTTGTTTCATTTCCTTGATACTGATTTCTTGGATTAAATCTATGATAATTGGTACTATGTCCTTTCTTTCTACATACTTGAAAATATCTATTATTTCATTTTGATCTTCCTTTTGAGGATGAAGCAACATTTACTTGTGGATTATCTTTTGTGACTAAGGCATTGTTAGTCATTTTATTTTTTTTGAATTTTCTACCTCATATTCTTGTAGGATATTGACTAAATCATCAAATGATGTATCTTTACTTAGAATTTGTAGAGATGTGACTAGATGGTTGTAGCTTTTTGGAAGTTCTCTTAAGATTACTTGAACAAGAAAATTATCTTCAAAATTTTCTCCTAAGGTTAATAATTTTATTTATATATTTTCTACTTTCCTTAGGAGCAATTCTATACTTTCACCACTATTAAATTTTAGAGAATGCAATTGAGTTTGAAGATTCAAGATAGTGGCTTTATTCCTTCCTTCAAATATATTGGCTAAATTTTTCCAAGCTTTTGTAGAAGTTTTTGTTGAACTAATGTATGGTTGTATTTCATTTGTAATTGCAAATGTTATTATCATGAGGGATTTTGATAGGATCCTAATCCTAAATCCTATGGTATATAACTAATATCTCTAATTAATTATGGACCAATGTGTATTTTCATCTCATAAACCTAGGTAGGTATATTTATGCATTCATAATGGGTGTCATAAGACATCCAAGAATAAGAATTATTAATCTCATTGAGAGCATTTGGCAGGGCAACCTCCATTTGAAACAACGATCTTTAACAAAAGTGATTAATTTTATTATTTATTTGCACTCAATTACACCTGTTCTCCACTATTAGGAACCTTGTTCCTAACAGTTGGTATCAGAGCCATACCATCCTGAACGCATCTTCACAATTTTTTTCGTTTAAAATATGCATACATATCCATTCAATATCACCATTCACTTATCACCTTTGAAGAAGACTCAATACATTTATGCATACCACACAATAAAAACTTAATCCACTCTTGCAGAAATAGAAACTCCCATTCATATTCCTAGCCAACCATATCTACACATCATATTCTTTTCACCTTGTAAATAGTCTGATTTCGTCTATCCACACTGCCCAATGCCCAATTGCTCCCACTATCTTAGACACCCAGTGTTCATTTTCTCCTTCACTTCAGCAATACTCCTTGTGTCTACATCAAGGAGAAGTGACTAGACGCTAGTATGTACCCCAATATCCTTACATCATCATTCGAGATAACGAACAATGAATTTATAGAATATAGTTAATCGTGAATTTATAGAATGATGATTACTTCATCACAAACCACAATATTTTCTTGCGCGATGTCGTTCTGTAAAATCAATAATTTAAATATCTGATTTGCAATATGTCATTTTCTCTGAAACTGGCAAGCTAAAAATATCCATCGTATCTACTCATTTTTTACGTCCATTTGCTAATCCCAAGTCACAGTTCACATCCGTCAGCGCAGACGTTGGTCAAAAATGACATGTGACCTTGTGCTTGTCAATTTTACATCTTCGTTCGTTGGAAATTTTTCATCATAGATTCCAAGTTTAGTTCGCTAGATTGCCCCAAGTTTTTGTGCCTTAATTTTGCCAAACAACATCATTTGATATTTTTGGTACTTTTGGGATAGCCTATTCATAGAGGATGCACAAGAACAACCACTATCCACAAAATCTCAAGAAGTTGTAGACAAAAGTGTCAGCTTCACAGCTTGTAGCCACTCAAGCATAGACTAAGGCAATAGAGCAAGCTAAAGAATACCTCAAATACCCATCATTGACTAAGTGAAAAAGGGTAGAAGATACTAAACAATATAGAAATAAGTATGAGCAGGTTGTAGAAGAAAAGGCCCTTGGTGCTTCTAATTACAACATTATGGAGGAAATAAAGAATATTCCTATGAAGGTGAGTCTATATGAGTATATATGATGCATTACAATGGGAGTAATCAAGGATATTCCCATCGTTCTACACAACATGCCTCAAATCACTATCATTCAAGAAGTAGTGGTGGTTGAATTGGAACCATACTTTAGTATGTGCCTCTCAAGGGAGTTCACAAGAAAACTAGGAGGATACCTTTCCTTGGATTATTCACATTTGGATATACCATTCAAGGGAAGAAGAATCCACATCTATAATGAAAAGCCATCCACTTTTCATATAGAAAAATTAGAAGAGGAAGAAAAGCCCACTGGTGTACTCAACATGATGATAGAGGAATTACAAGAAATGGACTTGATGGAGGAAGCTCTTGGAAAGCTCCACCTTGAGGATGAGTTCTCTTTGATGGAATTCAACGTGATGGTAGAAACTAACATCAATTGTTATACCATAACTAAACATGAGCAGACTGAAGGAGAAGTCTTTGATTCCCCAAACCTTATCTCTGATCAGTTATAGAAGTTGTATTTTGATGGTGCAAGGTGCAAGAATGGTGTAGGGGTTGGCATTGTTCTTGTTTCTCCTATAGAGTTGTAGAAAACCTATTCATATCATTTGACTTGGAGCTACACAAATAATATCGTCGAATATGAAGCGTTGTGCCTTGGTTTGAAGAAAGCTAAAAAGTTAGGCATAAAACAGATGCAAATATTTGGAGATTCTGAGCTCATCATCAACCAGACTAAAAAAAAATGTGTGTCAAAGCAGCACTACTTGAAGGCCTACCATAACAAGGTATGGGATTTTTTTGAGTCCTTTACAACATTGAACATTCAGGCGATTTCGTGGGAGTAGAACAAACATGCAAATATTTTAGCTTCTCTTGGTGCTAATTTCTCTCATGTAGAACAAGTAGTCAGGAAACCCAAGACTGTGAGGGTAATTTATAGACCCTCGATCCCTGATAAAAACCTTTATTGGCAAGTGTTCGATAATGATGAATAAATAGTCATTTTTTTGATTAAGGAAGTTGTAAGTGCGGAATATAGGATACATTGGTCGAGGAGGAAATGGAAGGAATGATTCAATTGAAGAACAATCACATTCCTAGGGGACTGATTTCACTTGAAAGTTTGTTTGATCAAAATGATAGGATGGAGAAGCATAAGATCAAGGTTGATGCGAAGGAATACAAGGAAATGCAATTGGATCCTGAGAAAATTATCAAAGTTGAAACAAACTGTACGTCGAAAGAGCTCGAAGATATCAAAAATTTGTGTTATGAGTTCCTCAACATTGTTGCATGGAGCTATCATGATTTAAAGGGATATGATAAAAATGTAATCCAACACACCATTGAGTTGTAGGAAGGAGTGAAGCCTTTTCGGTAGAAATAATGGCCTATCAACCCAAAATTTGAAGTGCTTATGAAAGCATAACTATTAAAAATGTTGGAGGCAAAAATAATTTATCCAATCAAACACTCAAAATGGGTGGTGAATTTGGTACCGATCTAGAAGAAGAATGGAAATATCCGTCTATGTGTGGATTTTTGGAATCTGAACCAAGCATCGTTAAAATATCACTACCCCTATCATAGATTGATCAACTTCTCCATGTGGTTGCTGGAACGTAGAGTTTTTTATTGCTAGACGGTTTATCTGGTTATAACCAGATCTGGGTAAAGGATGAGGACCAACACAAGACAACATTTACTACAAAATGGGGCACTTTTGCCTATCAGAGGATGCCATTTGGTCTTTCCAATGTCGGTGCTACATTTTAGAGAGCTATGGACATTGCTTTCGATGAGTTGTTGAATAGAGTTATTGTTATTTACCTTGATGACATGACTATTTTCTCACATCACAAGGAAGAGCACATCTCTCATTTGAGGCAAGTGTTCGAAAAATATCAAGAATTTGGAATTTCCATTAATTCGAAGAAGTCCATTTTCATTATCAAAGAGGGAAAACTCTTAGGACATGTGATTTCACAAGAAGGACTAGTGATTGATCCTGCAAGAGCTGAGGCGCTCTTGAAATTGCCACTTCCAGTTAACAAGAAGGATATGCAATCATTCTTTGGCTAGATCAACTTCATTCGAAAGTTCATTGTGGATTTTGCTCAAGTTGTAAAACCAATGACCGAGCTTCTGAAGAAGAATGCAAACTTCAAATGGATGGAAGTGAGAAGACAGGAATTTTGGGAAATCAAGGAGAGAATCACCCAAGCGCCAGTGCTAATTAACCCAGATTATTCAAAATATTTCATCCTTTATGCAGTAGGAGAGCAGGAGAGTTATGCTACTGTTCTCACACAAAAGCAGGATAATAAAGATGAAAATCTGATTGCCTTCTTGAGTCAAGTCATATCGCCACACCAAGAGAAGTATAATTTCATTGAAAAATAGGTGTATGCAGTTATGAAATCCCTGAAAAAATTTTGACATTTCATTTCTTAGAGCAAGACGGTCATCTATGTCATTCATCCAGATGTCAAAAATTTCATTCTTCAAGGAGAATTAGGCGAAAAGAGAGCAGGTTGGGTCTCAAATATTCAAGAATATGATGTGGAGATCCGAATTATTAAGTTGGTTCATGGACAAGCTCTTTGCAAAGAACTGGCCAAAAGAGTGACTTCAAAATCATTGGCTTTGGTACAAAATGAGGATGTTAATGAAAGCAATTGTACAAATCGAGCTATAAGTGATCGTGATGGACAGAGGACCTTGCCAAATTCTTTACATCTGGAAAATATCCATCACAACTTGATGCTTCACAACATTGAAGATTAATATTACAAGCACTTAAGTACGTCTTGTTGAAAGCGGGCTATTCCGTAAGAATATAGACGAAGTACTCCTCATATGTGTGAAGGATTCAAAAAAGCAAAAAATCTTGGAGGAATTCCACTCTGGTTTATTCGGAGGACATTATGCAGGAAGGCCTATGGCCTTGAAGATCATCCGAGCTGGGTATTTCTGGCCTACTCTTTTCGTAGATGCACATAAGGTGAGCCTAAGTTGTGATAATTGTCAGCGGTATGTTGGTAGGAATAGGAAAGCATCTTTGCCCTTGCACTCGATTCAAGTGGAAGCACCATTTCAATAGTGGGGACTAGACTTCATTGGAGTTATTGATCCTCATTCCTCTATCAAACATAAATATATCTTGACAATGACTAATTATTTTACCAGGTGGACAAAGGCCATCCCAACAAAAAAAGTAGATCAAGCTACAATTATCTCTTTCTTGGAGGGACTGATTACCCATTTTGGTGTTTTGGATGCCATTGTAACAGATAACGAGACTCCATTCATTGGGACCAAGATCATCGAATTTACGATCAATTATGGGATTTATCTCAAGATATCCTCCAATTATTACCCATAAGGAAATGGCTTGGTCGAATCCACAAACAAAAACTTGCTACATATTTTAAAAAGGACATTGGAAAACAATAAAAGGAGCTAACACCTACTGTTAAATTAGGCTCTGTGGGTAGATCGGATATCAGTAAAGAAGTCTATTAAATCCTCTCCTTACTCCTTGGTGTATGGGAAAGAAGTGGTTCTACCCACTCACATCGAGCTACCTATCCTCCAAACATTGCAGTTGTTCAAGAATGAAGATGATGAATTTGATCCCATGAGCACAAGGTTGGCTCAATTGCTGCAACTAGAGGAGGAGAGAGAAAAGGTATATGAAGATTTCATTGAACACACTAAAGCGACGCAAAAGTGGTTTGGAAAAAGGACAACAAAATGCAAATTTTAGGTGGGAGATTTAGTCCTCAAATGGAACGAGAACAAAGCCAAGTCAGGGAAGCACCACAAATTCGATGCGATCTGGGAAGGTCCATTTCAAGTTTCTATAGTGAATTCAGCGAATGCATATTATCTTCGAGATATGGATGGTTGGGATCTTCCAATTCTAGTTAACGGTCTTCATCTGAAGGCCTATTTTCAATGAGGCAATCAAGAGGTACAACTGTGTAAATATGTACATATTTCTATTTGCAAGTATTTTTATTGTTCTATGATTTTGTAAAAAAACAAAAAGAAAAAAATGAGAAGAAAAGTAAGAGGTGGCCTCTACTGAAAGGCACCAGGCTTTCATTAAAGAAAAATTTACTTAAAAAATGCTCACTTGGAGAAAATCAATTTTGCCCTGAGGACATGTTATGATTTCGGGTAGAATTAATGGTTGTGCTGGAAGGTTTTAACAGGTATAAAAGCTCTGAAGTTTAAAAGGTTGCTTTTCTTTACAAATATTCAATTTTAAAAGGGAAAATGTTCTAGAGAAGGCATTCGGAGACACCTGGTGAAAGTATTGGCGCTGACAAGCAAAGTGCCTTAGTTGAAAAATCAAAGCGCGGGGTGCTTTCACCCCAAGGAAAGGGCGAAAGCTCCATTCACCTCCTAGTGGGGCGAACGTATTCGAAGACAAGAGAAGTTATATGAAAAGCGCCGAAGTTCGTAATTAAAAAATCAAAAGTGCTTTCATCGAAAAAGGAGGGTGAAAGCCCCCATTCGCCTCCTAGTGAGGTGAACGCATGTACATCCCAAGGTCGATCGGGGCCCCGAATGCAGTCACAAAGTCAAAGTCGGTCAACGACGCTTTCACCCCATGTGAGGGGCAAAACTGCCATTTGCCTCTCATAGGGGAAAAACAATATATGAGGATTTTTAAGATGCGTAGGCCGCGCTTTGGATTTTTGGGAGAAGGATTTTTGGGAGACTATGCGTACAAAAATTCCATCAAATCTTTTAATTGGGGTGAAATCATATCAAGCCCAAGTGCTACAAGATGTTCAAAGAGTTTGGAAGAGCGCTATGGCATTTTCGATGAATGCATTAAAAGTGGAATGTAAAAAAAAGAGGAAAAGCAAGGTTTTATTTTAAGCTTTTGGTTAAAAAGCAAGGATTAAAATTTTAAAATTTGATTTTCTTTTCTTAGTATGGTGAAAATAAAGAATAGAAAGATCAAAAAGAGAAAAGCCCTAAAATCAGGGGAGTTTTTTAAGAAAATCCATGCTTTTCCTAAATAAGGGGTGAAAGAGAAAAGCTTGAAATTATTTAAAAAGGAGAACATTCACCATGAAATCAAATCAAGCAGGTTGAAGACATTTTTAGAGTGAAAGGAGAAGAGACCAAGCGCACCCCAAAAGTGTTTTCGCCCCTCCATTGCTTTTTCGAAAGAATGATGATTTTTCAAGTGCAATCAAATTTTTAAGAGCGCCCTCTCAAAGCGATTTCGTCCTTCGACACGTGGTAAATTTTGAAAGGTGTGCATGCACATTAATGATGCATTTTTGGAGCATTCAATTTAAAATGTGCACCCGAATTTACGTTGGGAGGTGATTTGGTATTCCCGAGGAACGAAATCTCACACCGACGAAAGTAGAAGCGCTCATTGGTCCCCAGGTGGTGAATTTATTTTTCCAAGGTAGTTTTAGCAGCCAAGGCATATTGTTCAAAGTTTTACGCGGTAGAAGGGCACATTTTTTAAGAAGGATTTTGTGGCAAATTTAAAAATCAGTTGCTATCACAGTATTGGGAATAGTGCCCGCCAATGGAAGCAAAGCGCAACTCCTCCTGAATCCACCAGGAAAATTTACTGCATTTATTGTGGTAGTTGGAGCACATTCTATAAATAGAGCACAGGTAAATTCGCTCAAAGATTATAATTTTAAAATTTTCCATCGGTGTATTTTCAAGCTTTTGTTGCAGAAATTGCAGAGCACTTTCAAAGTTGTCAGGGTTTGCACAATGGGTAAGAAAAGCAAAGAGGTGAAAGATATTGTAGAGCCTAAACAATCAAAAAAGAAAGCAAAAGGTGGGTCAAAATCCAAGAAGACCCGTAGAAATGAAAATGTAGATTTGGACCCGTACTCTGACACCATGGTAGAGGTTAGAGACTGCGTGATTACCAACAAGGGTATGGTAAAGCTTCAGCAGGATGTAGAATTTATAGTAAATCAAGGATTGATGGTGGAGAGCCCTCTAACTGTGTCATTTCATGCATAGTTATTTTGGTATTTGTGTACGCCCGTACACCCTTGCCTAGAGCTGGTAAAATTAATTGCTAGATTTTATAATCCAGTTACCAGGGCTATTCGAAAGGCCAATGGGGAGGTGCTTTTCTCTATCTCCATCATTGAAGTGAGGGAAGTGTTTTCCTGTGGGTTAAAACCCCCATCTGATATGATTTTCAAGAAGCTGCACATCAATGAGCAAGAAGAAAGATATGTTTCTACGATGACAATGCGCCAGTTTATGGAAACATAATTGATCAAGGAGCCATAGTTAGGGCAACTTCCGAATCTGCCAAAATATTTATCAAAATTTAAGAGCCCTGACTTATTTTCTATGTTGGCATGGGTTGTTGGTCTTTCGGTGGATTCTACAGTTCACAAGTGGCAAGCGGCACTGGTGCAATGTATATCTCAAGTGGAGTTTTATGCTCCAAGGGCCATGAGAAGGGACACAAATCCGATTTATTTTGATTGGGCCAATTTCATTTATCAGAAGATGCATGTCTAGTTGGAGAAACTGCATACAGGAGAGGAGACGTCATTCAAACATACCTCCTTCCTTGTTTGGTATTTCTTCTTTCACTTACACCAACATTTTCATTCATTACAGTAAAACAAGTTGATGAAAAGGATGAATTATTGCCTGTTTATATGTGGACTCCCGCTCTGTCGAGGAGGGAGTCATACTATAGTTTTAACCACCTATTTTTGGGGCCTGCAATTGAGTTGATTTATGGAAAAAGTGAAAGAGTACCACAGGAAATGAAGGAGGTGGTTGTCACAACCAAAAAGGGTGACATATTTTTGCTGACTCAAGGCATGGTCGTAAGAATTTATGGCTTCACGGGTAAGCCATTCCTGCTCCCATACTTCACCACCGAGCATGTTTTTGCCATGGAGGTGGTGCGCCAGACTAACTACACCAATGATGTGTATGGAGTAGGGCGCGACAAGAGAATGACTTGCACCATGCCGTTCAAGTTTAACATAATAGAGGTGAACCAGGTTGGACAAAATAAGGCTACTCATAGAGGCACTTCAAGACCTGGGATTGATAGAACTACCACAACGATGGAGGTATGATCCATTGGGTAAATTCTTGGAAATAATCAAAGCCAAGACTTTTCATTGTTGTCCACGACCCAACATTCAAGAAAGGTGAAACAATTTTGATGGGCGTGATTTAGAGTGGCACATTGAAGACATGATGTCGCTTCCACCGTGGCACAACTTTTACGAGCAGGAGGCTGAGTATAATTTGATAGTGCATAGAGATCACATTCCTCCACTAGGGCTATTTTGCCAAATGAAGGAATAGTTACCCATGTGGACCGAAGAGAAAATTATGAATTGGTGGATAATGCGGGTCCATCGAGGAAAAATCGCATCACCCTATGGGTTGAATATGGATGGGGCATTTTTGGAGGTGTATGATGAATTTGTAAACATCTATCAACCCATCACTTTCGCCAAAGTTGTGCCCCAAAGTTTTCAACATTCTAATAGTGGAGAAAGCATGGCGAAAGCAGAGCGCCCAGCAGCTGAGGAAGAGACACCTAAGGAAGAAGAACAACAATATGTGTTTCAACAAAGGTCATAGTGGGTAAAGCGAAAAGTAGATGAGGCACCTTTGTTGGAGAAGTAGACTATTTGAGAAGCACTTCCATTTCCAAAATTTGTAAAGAAGCCAAGAATTTGTGCTACTTCATCTGCTACACAAAGGCAACTGTTAATCCTCCTTTGCTGGTGTTAGTTTCTTCGGTTAGCATCACCAAATTATTTCCATTAATTTATGAGTAGTCGGAGGACCAGCAGGTTGAAGTTGTTAACCTTGAAGTGGAAGCGAAAGAGGAGCAAGAAGAATTTATTACGTATTCACCTCCATCACCAAGTCACATGACACCCGCACTCGAAGGTACATTTTTCTTACCTTTTTCTTCTACTTCAGAGCAAGTAGTGACTGTTAGTTCATTTCCATCAGTCCCTACTTATTTTGCCCCTCCATTTGGTATGCCTTTCGTATCCATTTCGCTCCCTTCCTCTCACCCACAAGTCACTACTACTCCTTCTCTTCCCCTCTCTTCAGCCTCCCTTTCTTTTAGTTCATTTGCATCTGGACCGAATCCATTTTTGCATCCTTCCTCCCCTATTTATGTCACTACTTCCACTACCGCTGTAAGTATGCAAGCTCCTCCAAGAGTGAGCATAACTGCAGTTGAACTAGGTTCTTCCATCCACTCTAATGTTTTTGTCCCTCCTCTTATATCCATCTCCTCTTCTTCCTTTGAGCTAGATCATGGATAATTTTTGGTTCCTTTCGCATAATTTTTGGAGATGCAGGTACTACCCAAAATCGAGGTGATGCTGGAGCAACATGATGTGGAAAATATTAATATATCACACCTCAGTTCTTCACAATGATTAAAAATTTGTATAAGAAAGGAGGCCCTTGCTACGACCAGACCTCTCAAGAAAGTTGTTTTTGATCCAATTGCCATGGAGGCCCACACAACCAAGATCATTCCCCTGGTCCAAAAGCCATGAGGAGAGATGACATCGAGTGATTACGCTTATGAGACCATGACGGAGGACCTGATGAGGATTTATCCAACTGAGAAAATAGGGAATATACAGGTTGATACGAGTTCGGTTTATCTACATGGCAAGTATTATAAGCAAAAGATATTATGAAATTGAAACAAAAATTACCAAACTTGAGGATACCTTGGCAGTGAGCAGAGCACAATAGGAGAGGATGGCGATATAAATTGAACATTTGTGTCGATAGGCAGGGATGCATCAAAAGGTAAAGGACACAATGGAGCAAAATGTGCAAGCACTAAAAGCGCATCTTGAGTCCATACAACATAAATTGGAAGAAAATGGCACACAAGTTACAGGATTTTCTCATAAAATAGTTAAAGAGGCATGCCTTCGGTTGGCTCAAAGCTATGAGAAGTTGGAAACTAGAGCAGTCCAGGTTCTACAGTATCTCTAAGAGGCTCGAATTCAGATTTAGTTAATCCAACAGATAATAGACAGTGTTGAGGAGATGCTGGAGCCTCACCTGGAGATGGTTGTAAAGATCCAAGCCCTGGCTCAGTCCAATATGTGCATTCATCCTATGAGTGAGATGGACCAAGCCTGGTCAACCACTAAATTCATGTTGTGCAACTACTTTCAGCATTTGGATCTGGTAAGAGAAGGTAGAAATCTTCTCAACATGATGGAGCGAGAGCATACTATTTCAATGTTCCATTTTGATGTTCTCATCAATATGGGATTTCCAGTATTCACTAATGAATGTGGCAAGCCTCTTTTAAAGGAGTAGTTAGAAGCGATGTGGATAAATTTTGTGGAGGACACATCCAAAATTGAAAAGTGGGAGGAGCCCATTACAGAGGAACATGTGTTGCCGCTTATGAAGAAGTTCACCCATATGGATCTGTCCTTGTTCGAGTTGGTCCAATGAGCTAAACACCTTAGCCTGGAGGATGTTGAACACTTGCAGTTTATCTATGAATCACTTAGTGTTCCCTCCATGTTCACCACGCATGCTTGGGCAGATGCAGTTACAGTTTATGAGATCACCTACAAAAGTTTGAAGGAGTAGGAGGAGCAGGCCTTAGCGTAGTAGGTAGTAGTAGAGCAAGCAAAAATAGTAGCAGAGCGAGCTGAAGTACTATGAATAGATGTAGAAATGAAGGAAGCCAAAAAGGTAGTAGTTGAGAAAGCACAGAAAGAATCATCCAAACCAGAAGCATCAGCCAAAGCTTTCAGTAAGAAGACCTAAACATGATGCCAATGGATAAAGGCATGGGATCGCTTACATCCATGCGAGCTGGATACCCCGAGAGCCACCAGAAATATTGGCAAGTTTACACTCTACCACATTAATATTTTGACCAAGTTTTGTTGAAATATTTTTTATTGTAAAATTGACAAATACATTAAATCCATGTTGCAGTTTTTCGGCTTGTATAAATTTTGTGTTAATCTTCTTTTAAATTTTCATGAATTTTGTGCTTGGGACAATGGGTGTTGTAAGGTAAATTGTTGGTGAAAAATCAATATATATCATCTAAGAACGTCAAAATAAAGCAGTGTTTAAAAAATAGGAGGAAAATATAACGCCCCTTTTGCCTGAAGGAAGAATGCAAAATCCTTAACATTTTACCCCGGGGTGAAGATGCCTTCGAAAATCTTGTTGAAGAGCAAAAATGCATTCACCCCAAAAGTGGGGTGACAAACTGGTTTGCCTCACTTCGGGATGAACGTAAGGAGAAAAAATGAATGTCAAGATCAGCAAGGGCTTTCACCGATCCGACTTGTTGAAGATCAGGATGAATGCACTTGGGCAAATGTAATGAGAAAAATGAATGCCAATATCAGCAAGGACTTTCGCCCCAAATGAGGGGTGAAAAGCCCCTTTTTCACTTCTCAAAGTTGAAAACACATTCAAATTTTTACTTTCAAAGTGGGCCCTAATGTGGAGGAGTTTCAGCAATTTAAGAGGTGCGTTCACCCCAAACTAGGGGTGAAAGCATCGTTTGCCCCACTTTGGGGTGAACATCATTTAAAATGAAGGCATTGACAAGTCAACAAAGCTTTCACCCTAGGTAAGGGGTGAAAGTCCCATTCACCCATCCTTGGGGTGAAATCTCATAAAATGATGGATTCAGACGAACCCAAAAGGAAGTAGCAAGTGCTATGGTAAAATTGAAAAGTCAATGCTAGGTTCACCCCAAGAGAAGGTTAAAAACACATTTTTTCCTTCCTTCAGGTGAACGTATATATAAGGTGTGCCTCCCACTTTGATGCACATTAAGATGAGTTAAAATAAAAAGCGTTTTCACCTCAGGTGAGGGGCGAAAGCCCCATTCGCCCATCCTTGGGACGAAGTGCCAGGAAGAATGGCCCAATGAATGAATCCAAAGTTTTATTTTTTGATTGGGCATTGAAAATTCAAAATGACATTCACCCAAAATGAGAGGTGACATTGCATTTCACCCATTCCAGGGGTAAACATATATCTTAAGAAGAAAAATATGCCTTATGCAAGGCGCTTTCACTCCGAAAGAAAGGAAAAAATACCAATCATCCCTTCCAAGGGTGAAATAATATAAATATGGTTCCAAGTATTGTAATAAGCCATTTTCACTCATTTTTCTTCCATATTGATTGTTTTTGTAACAAGGAAATGAATGCAATACACCAAGTTTCAATTTGAGTGAAGTAAGGGGCTATCTATGTAATGCAATAACATGAGAACTATAAGAGGTGGAACAAAATTGTGGATATTATCTCTTTCTGGGTGCCCTCTTCACCAGGAAGCATAAATGAGGAAGAAATGATGCAGGTTGAAGGAGACACGTTCGCTCATTGCTTGGTTTTGGGTGAATTCTATTTTTGGCATCAAAAAAGGTTTTCAAAGGCACTCAGTTTGGGTGAATGAAGAGAATTTAATGATTGGGACGAGGAGTAACTGAAGTTATTGATTTCAAGCAAAAGGAGCTGCAACATTAAAATCACCAGGTGATTTTCATGAATTCCAAGGTATTCCTAACAAGAGCAAATTTTTGAGGCACATCGAATGTACCAAGTCATCAACCATCTTTGCAGTTTTTTGTGCATCGATGCCTGAATGTGTTGATTTCCTAGAGGTTTTTCCTTAGAAACTGGATCATTGTTTCAAAAGATGGATTTTCAAGATTTTTGAGGAGGAATTTCCTCACAAAGGTTCCTGATCTGTAAATATTTTGTCATTTCTGTATTAAATGATAAAGGCAAAATTCCTCTATAAATACTACACAATTTCCATTGTAAAAGGAGGATAGACATTTTGTAGAAAAACTATTCAAGTTTTCTACGTAAATAGAAGAAGTTGTGGCTTCTGATTTTGCAAGCAGTCTTTATGTGTGATTTCTTTATGTTCAAGCATTTCTATTTTATATTCATGTTTGCTATCTGTTGTTAAGTTCAAATTTTGCACCTGGATTTGGGCATTGCTGGTGTAAGTGTGAGTACTAGAATGCGATTCTGGAAGTTGTCTTCGAGGAACTGTAAGTGGATTCTCTTACCTCCTTTTCTATTATATGTTGTTATGAAACTTGGGTGGAATTCCTGCTGCTAGTCTGTCCCCAATCCTACATCTTTGGCCCATGGCTATATTTCCCATTTCTTTTCGTTATTTCCAATTTATTTCCTACAACTCTAGTCTTAAACCGGTGTAGGATTAGTAAGGGAGCCAGCCCTCTTTGGAGATTGGCACGGAGGACATTTATTTCCTCCGACATTTCAATGTTGGCCGTGTCTAGGGCGCAAAAACGTATGTTTGTATTTTAGGCAGATATTTGACCAAAAATATATTACATGAATGGACACAATTTGAATAGACATGTTTTTTTACAATATAACTTTTCATAAAGTTATATTAATTATTAACTAATTATTAATTAATAATAATTAACTATTAACTAATTATTAGTTAATAGTAATTAACTATTAATTAATAATTAATTAAACTTTTAATTTAATTAATTTTTAGTTAAATATTAATTAAATTTTTAATTTAATTAATATTTAATGGAATGAGGAATTTTATTCCTCATTATTCCTCCCAAAAATATGTGCATTAGACCCCAATGTGTTCAAAAGAGGAGGAAGAAAAGATCTGGAGGATGAGGAGGCAACCACGAGGGAGGCCAATGAAGTGGTACCAAGCGCACAACGAGAGCATGCAGGAAGGTTCTTTGGAGTGTACTGATGATACTATATTCCCAGGAATCTAGATCCTTCACAATTATAGATTTGATTTTTGGAACAATAGAAGTAGGTGTGCTGAAATTTAAATTTTATTGGACAAGAATTCCATCCAAGAATATGTTCTTAAAATTTATATATCGAGAAAAAAATTGCAAAGAGTGATCATAACCCACTCATAATATAAGTGGTTGAGCAAAGAAATGAGTTTCATCCTCAACAAGATCGCCTTCAAAAACATTTTTGAAATTGTTATCAAGCTTTTGGTCCACTAAACCAATAACAAAGGATACTTTTTGAAGTGAAAAAAGACTAGAAATATCATATTTTGCAATGTACACTAGAGGAGGCAAAGGAGGAGTTACCTTTGAAGTTGAAGGTATTTTGTTAAACAATGCCTGAGGAAAAGGTCCATCGAGCATGACTATACCCTTATTGAACCAAGGAATCTCATATAATTTCTTTACTACTCTTTCCTTGTTCATGCATACATCAACTTTGTTGGAATTATGTTGAATATTTTCCATGTTATTCAAGAGGGGTTAACTCTGAGAGGACTTTACACTCTGTAAAAATTTTCTCATTTTGTTTATTCAGGAGGATTTTTTGGGGGGTTTAAGCTATTTTTGGATCCATATAGGTATTTTTGGGTTAATGTAATGTTTGTCCATGGTTTTGTACCCATGGTATTGTAAAACCCCTTCTTGTGTTGATCGTATATAAAACAACACTTGCATGAGGGTTTGGTAATGAATTTGCAAGAAATGTAATCACAAGCGGAAGGATATTATTGTATTGGAGATTGTCAATTTTATACAATAAGGAGATATTCTTGCTAAGATTTTTTTTGAAAGAATTTCCCAGGATAGATTCTTGTGTAATGTGTTCTTCTCTATTTTTCCTTTGATTATGTAATTATTAATTTTTTGGATTTTGTTTAATAGGGTATAATTTTCTTAATTTGGTATTAGATCTAGGTTTTAGCTTTGCTCGAGGAATAAGGATTTCAATCCTAGGATAAATTGATTTCTAAGTGGGAGTAATGCGCGAAAGAATCTGAGCGAAGGAAAAATTACGAGTAGCACATGGGTAGAGATCAAAAAATTTAATGGATAAAATTTGAGTTATGGAAATTCAAGATGGAGGATCTGTTGTTGGATAAAGATTAATGGGTTGCAGTCTCAGGATTAAAACCAATAGAAATTATAGATGGTGAATAGCTAAATATCGATAGGAAGACAAGGAGCTATATCAAATTGTGCTTATCTAATTTAGTATTACTGAATGTATCGATAGAGACATGAAAAAGTTATGGAAAATTTTGGGAGCATTGTATCAGATAAAGTTAGAAGTAAATAAAATCTTTCTCTGAAAGAAGTTGTATTCTCTTCGGATGAATGATGGTGACTATGTGGTTGAACATCTAAATTCTTTTAACACTATGGTAAGTCAATTAAACTGTGTAGATGTAAAAATTGATGAAGAGGAAAAGTGTATTACTTTACTTTGTTCATTACCTGACTCCTAGGATAACCTAGTTATGGATATCACCAATACTACTTCTAAATTGAAAGTAGAAGATATATTAGGAGGATTATCATCAAAAGGATGCCTTGATTGTAAGAGGTCATTCTCAAGAAATAAGCAAGAAGAAATCAGGAGAAAGGAAGTCAAAATCTAGGGTAAAATCTATTGTTCTTGATAAAAGGAAATGCTGGAAGTGTGGTAAAACAAGACATTATAAAATAGATTGTAGATCTAAAAAGGATTATGAAGGAACATCTACAAAAATAAAGATCACAAATAAAGATTCAGGGTACTTTTTCATAGGTGCAACATGTGTAAGTGAACACCATGACTCATGGTTGATTCACGTAGGTGCTTATTTTCATACAACTCCTCATAGAGAGGGGTTTTGTGAATATGAAAAAGATAAATGGAGGTGAAGTATTCTTGGGAGAAAATTTGACTTAGAAAATAGTAGGTCGAGGAAGATTCAAATTGAGTTTAAAATATGAAAGAGTTAAAACCCTTTCGAATGTGTTGCATATTCTAGGTTTAGCAATAAATTTGATATTTGTTAGTAAGATGAATGACATTGGGTGTGACTATGGAATTCAATAAGGATAGTTGCAAGATGGTTCATGGATACTTAGTGTTGGCAAGGGGATCTTATACAAGAACATTTTTCAAACTTGAGGCTAGCACTGTAAGTATTGATTATAGCTCTTCAGTTGTAGAGAAAATTAATACGGTAGAAGAAGCTTCAAGTATTTCTATAGTGAAGATAATATTGTGGTATAAATGCATAGGGAAAAATGGTGAGAAAGACCTTTGAACATTGAAAATAAAAGGTATGGTTGAAGGACTTTTTGATTGCCCATTAAATTTTATTTTTTGTGAGAACTGTCTTTGGAAAGAAAACCAGAGTTAAGTTTCCAAGTAGTGCTACAATATCTAAAGGAATTTTACGTCTAGTTCACTGTGATGTGTTTAGACCTATAAAAGTACCATCATTAGGTAAATTCATATAATTTATTATATTTATAGATGACTTCTCAAGAAAGACTTGGGTATACTTTTTAAGGTACAAATATGATATTTTCAATAAATTTAAATAGTTCAAGGCTCTTGTAGAAAATCAAACAGAGAAAAATATAAAGGTTTTGAGAAGTGATAATGGTGGTGAGTACTACTCTAATAAATTTGAGCAGTTTTGCAAGGACTGTGGAATAGAAAGGTATATAACAACTCCATATACTTCACAAGCGAATGGATTTGTAGAACAGAAGAACATAACATTGATGGATAAGGCCAAAAACATGCCAATAAATGTAGGTTTAGAAAAGAAATTTTGGGTAGAAGTCGTGTTAACTACTCGCTACCTCATCAATAGATCTCCTACCTTAGATTTGGTGCACAAAACTCCATAGGAATTGTGGATTGGTAAGAAACCCTCTCTCAGTCATATAAGCATTTTTGGTTGCGAAGCTTATATGTATGTCCCAAAAGAGAAAAGGATTAAGCTATACTACAAATATGAGAAATGCATATTTCTAAGATTTAATATTGGTGTGAAAGGATATAAGTTATGGAATCCAAAACTATATTACTTACAATAATAATGTGATCTTTAGGGAAACAAAAGGGGTTCTAAAACAGGAAATGCAACCAAGCGAAGAACCAGAAATAGTTTAGGTAAAATTAGAACAGGAGGAAGAACCTGTGGTAGAACCTAAATTACAAAGAGAGTCTAAAGAGGAATATTCAGAGGAAGAAGGTAAGGAGGAAGCTAAAGATGTAGAACCTAGAACTCCAATTTTGAGGAGATCAGATATGTTGGATATTTTGAGCTCATTTAGTTGTCATTGATGTCAAGGTGAAAATTCATCATTGATGCCAAAGTAAACATATGAATATGCCATTAATACCATGGAGAACACCATAAATAGCACCAGGAACAATGTGAAGAGTTGAAGAAAAAGTTGGCAAAATAAATTTTTATGAGAGTTTATGGTAAACTCATGGTAGAATATTAAATGATTTTATTAAAATCATTATGAGGATATAAAAGTCTCCTCACACATTGAGATGGAAGTTAAGATTTTAAAAGACCCATGGTGGCAGAATTATTTACAAATTAAAGGTTTAAGTTTAAACCCAAGGAAGGCTTTAATCTCCTTAAAGTTAAAGTTTATAAATATAATTTATAAAATTTAAATTCCTTAGAATTTAAATAATTTATAAATTATAAAAGTTTTCGAAATGCGCCGATGTCATCAAATAAAATGGAGCACCGAAATCTAAGACATAAGGTGAAATTGTGTATAAATAAGATGCCAAGATGCATTCAAAAGCATCCCTATTCGAATTAATTTTTTGATGCAACCAAGCTAAAAGAATTCATGAAAATTGTTGAACGTTGAGGAAGAAGACAAAGAGCTTATTTGTCTTATTAGCGCAGGTAGAAGAAGAAAGGTGTAAGTGCATGGTGTGACCCACAATGGACACGATGGTCCAATGGTACAACGCGTTGTGTAAAAGCGTTGGAGTGGAAGGAGTCCACAATCAATTCGCATGGACGATTGGCATGTTCGACTTGAGCGCTAAGGGAAAGTTTTTTGTTCACATTCAATTTGAGCACCAGGTGTGGTATAAGGAGCATGAGGTACTCATGGAATATTAAATGTGCATTTAGCACACGTGGTGGTAAGGTTCGCGACTAGAGTGCTCACGGAGGTAGAGTTTATGGGTTCGAATCCCACTAGTGGCAAAGGTAATTTTTGATTAAATTTTATATTGCCTAAAGTTTTTCTTAAGAGGTCATTTGGAGTTATAAGGGTTTGTGAAGAATTATTTTTAATTTATTTGTATTTGGAGTTATAAGGGTTTGTGAAATATTATTTTTAATTTATTTATGTTTAGAGTTATAAGGATTTGTGAAGAATTATTTTATTGGAAATTGATTTGTGCTATTTGGAGTTAAAGAGTTTTGAAAGATTGTTTTATTGAGAAGTGATTTATGTTATTAAGGTTTTTAAAAGAAAGAGGATTTGATTTATGCCAAAGTTCTTCTTTCCATTAAAATTGATTAAAGAGATTTTGAGTTATTTTGGTGGATGTTGAATTTATTTTAGTTGGGAGTTTATAAGATGTTATTGGATAAATATTTTATGTATGTTGATGGTTGTTTTTTGAAAGGTGAAGTGATAAGGTGTAATTGAGTATTTATATTAAATTCTGAGAAAAATTTATCTTCTAACCTCTTTGAGCTTGGCATAGGAGTGTTTGTGGTTGTGAAAGATTTATGAGATCCCTTCATCTTCAATAAAAAGCTATGAGCATATTCTTCCATAGTTGAGTTGATTGATTGGTTTTCTGGAAAATAAGCTTGGAGTGAAAAGGACTTGATTAGGGTTTCCTATTGAGTGTGTTGAGTTAATGCTTCAAGGTTTTTTGGGAGTAAAGAGTTGTTGTTAAAACCTTGTTTGATAAACATTGTTGTTGAAGCCATTGGTTGTGTGAAGAACTTGAACTAGGGTTTGAAAAGATCATGAGTATCATTGTTATGTGAAGATTATTTTATAAGAATTATTGTTGAAGTGAGTTGTTGTGCAAATAATTTGAACTAGAGTTTGAAAAGAACATGAGTATCATTGTTATGTGAGATTTGTTGTTGAGCATTGTTGAAAATATTTTGAGTTGATGGTTATATGCTTGGACTAGGGTTTGTGAGAAAGGGGTGTTCCATTAAGTGATTGGTTGAGTAGATTTGGTTGAGCCTAGTCAAGTGGATGTGTAGAGTGATTGTTCAAGTTCCATAAAATAAACTATTCTATATTCTGATTTGAATTGAGAGAGTGATTGAGCATTGAGTGTAGAACATATTGAGTCTCTAACAATTATCTTTATGTTTCTATGATATTTGAGCAAGTTTTGTGTGAACTTGTTGAGCAGAATTGAGCAAGTTCTATGTGGAATTATTGAGAATATTTGAGCAAGTTCTGTGTGAACTTGTTGAGCATATTTGAGCAAGTTTTGTGTGGAATTTTTGAGCATATTTGAGCAAGTTCTGTGTGGACTTGTTGAGCAGATTGGACAAGTTCTATGTGGACTTGTTGAGCAGATTAGACAAGTTCTATGTGGACTTGTTGAGAAGATTGGACAAGTTATCTGTGGACTTGTTGAGCATATTGGGCAAGTTTTGAGTGGACTTGTTGAGCAGATTCAAGCAAGTTCTAAGTGGACTTGTTGAGCATATTTAAGCAACTTCTGGGTGGACTTGTTGAGCAGATTTAAGCAAGTTCTAAGTAAACTTGTTGAACATATTTAAGCAAGTTCTGAGTGGACTTGTTGAGAATATTTAAGCAAGTTCTAAGTGGACTTGTTAAATAGATTTGAGGATAGAATTTGGTGTATATTTGAGGATAGATTTGTGCTAGACCAGAGTTAGATATTGAGCAAATTTGTGCTATATTGAAGGATTGTGTTTAGTGCAGATTTGAGACTAAGCTTTGGAGGTGATAGAGCAGAGAGGATAGTAGTCTCTAGTGGATAGATATCCATTAGCTAGGGTAGTGAGGATAGGTATTCTGAGTGGGGACAAGAGCCTTCAGTGGAGAGAGATCCACAAGCCAGTGTAGTGGAGGCAATATTCTTCTATAGGATCACTAGCCAAAGCAGAGGAGAAGGAGTTCTCCTATGGATAGAGATCCATGACCTTGATTTAGGAGATCAACATATCCTTTGGACAGAGGTCCATAAACATCATAGGGAAAGGATTTTCAAGAGATTATTTGAGAAAAATTTATAAAAAATATTTTCTCTGTGGAGGTAGCCATATTTGGGTGAATCACGTTAAATTGGTGTCTCTATTGTGTGTGGTTATTTATGCATTGATTTGATTACTATTATTGAAATTGCTATCTATACATTGCATAATATTGATTTGGAAAGAAAATTAAAAAGTGGTCCTATACTATTCACCTCTCCCTCTCAGTATAAGCTTGTGTTATTCAAGATCATATGAGAAGACTCCCAGAAAGGTATAACCCTTCAAATTTTTATTTTATATTTAGTTTATTAGTTACTGATGAAGAACCCAAGACTGTAAAGGAGACACTTTAGTCAAGTGAGAATAAGTCTTGGAAAAGGCTATGGAAAAATAAATGGAGTCCTTGGATAAAAATAAGATATGGGACTTGGTAAAATTACCCCTTGGTAGAAAACCTATTGGTTGTAAGTGGTTATTCAAAAGTACAATGTATAAGGAAAGTTGGAGAAGTACAAAGCTTGCCTGATAGCAAAAGAATTTTCTCAAGTTAAGGGAATTTAATTTGGTGAGATTTTTTCTCCTATGGCCAAACTAACATCAATTAGAGTTTTGTTGGCTATTTCTACTACTTTTGATTTTGAAATAAAATAGATGAATGTAAAGATAACTTTTCTACATGGTGAAATTGATGAGTATATATATATATATATATATATCACAACCAGAATGCTTCACGGTAAAAGATAAGGAGGAATTTGTATGCAAGCTAAAGAAGTCTCTTTACGGGTTGAAGTAGTCTCCAAGGATGTGGAACCAAAAATTTGTCAGGTTTGTTTTGATACTTGGGCTTGGAAAAAGTAAAGAAGATCTAGGTTTGTTTTGACACTTGGTCTCCTTTGTTCTCTTTCTCTCTTCTCAATCTTCAATCTTAGATCTTCAATCTTCAATATTCTATGGAGACTTTCTTCTTGGTTCTCCTCAATCTTCAATGTCTACTTTTTTTACAACAAAGAACTAATCCCTGCACGAGGAAAGCACATAGACTTAAGATAATTGAAGGTGAAATTCTTCTCTATCCTTTGTAGGAAGCTTCTCAACTTATGAGAACTAATTTTCTACAACAAAAACTTAGACAATAGCAAATAAATCCATGCAAATATGTAGACCTATGTAAGTCAATAAATATAACTAGTTATGCTTCAATCTAGTGGAAAGAGATCTAATGTTGAGTCCTAGTCTTCGTAATTTTTTTTACAACTCTATGGAAAGACTCTAGCCAAATAGCAATTCCAATTTTTTTGAAACTTATCTCTCTATCTCCTCTCAATCTCTCTTGTGGATCTCTCTATTTCCTATCAATCTACCTTGTGCTTTGATACCACCATTAGCTTTTGATGCTATATTTAAGGAAATGCAAAAAGAACTAAAATAATTAGTATATTCATAAATACAATTATTGTTGAAAGAGCTTTAACTTCATGTTCATCTATAGGTTCTTCTAGTTCTTGAATTTCTTGAATCTCTTGAACTAAATGTTCTTTTTGTTTCCCTTCTCTATATTGTAGTTGAGGATGATTGTATTGATTCTGAGAAGTATATGGATGCTAAAACTATTTTTGATGTGGATTATATTATTTTTGATATTATCTTAGTTGGAATGGCCTACTCGATTGGCTTCCAAATTTTGTTTTATTTTCTTGATACTGATTTCTTGGATTAAATATATGATAATTGGTACTATGTCCTTTCTTTATACATACTTAACAATATCTATTATTCCATTTTTATCTTCCTTTTGAGAATGAAGCAACATTTACTTGTGGATTATCTTTTGTGACTAAGGCATTGTTTCTCATTTCATATTTTACTAAATTTTCCACCTTATATTCTTGTAGGATATTGACTAAATCATCAAATGATGTATCTTTACTTAGAATTTGTAAATATGTGACTAGATGCTTGTAGCTTTTTGGAAGTTCTCTTAGGATTACTTGACACGAAAATTGTCTTCAAAAGTTTCTCCTAAGGTTAACAATTTTCTTTATATATTTGCTACTTTTCTTAGGAACAATTCTATACTTTCACCACTATTAACTTTTAGAAAATGCAATTGAGTTTGAAGATTCAATATAGTGGCTTTATTACTTCAAATATCTTGGATAAAATTTTCCAAGCTTTTGTAGAAGTTTTTGTTGAACTAATGTATGGTTGTATTTCATTTGTAATTGCAAATGTTATTATCATGAGGGATTTTGATAGGATCCTAATCCTAAATCCTATGGTATGTAACTAATCTCTCTAATTCATTATGGACCAATGTGCATTTTCATCTCATAAACCTAGGTAGGTATATTTATGCATTCACAATGGGTGTCATAAGACATCCAAGAATAAGAATTATTAATCTCATTGAGAGCATTTGGCAGGGCAACCTCCATTTGAAACAACGATCTTTAACAAAAGTGATTAATTTTATTATTTATTTGCACTCAATTACACCTGTTCTCCACTATTAGGAACCTTGTTCCTAACAGTTGGTATCAGAGCCATACCATCCTGAATGCATCTTCACAATTTTTTTCATTTAAAATATGCATACATATCCATTCAGTATCACCATTCACTTATCACCTTTGAAGAAGACTCAATACATTTATGCATACTACACAGTAAAAACTTAATCCACTCTTGCAGAAATAGAAACTCCCATTCATATTACTAGCCAACCATATCTACACATCATATTCTTTTCACCTTGTAAATAGTTTGATTTCGTAAGTACATACTTCCTCTACAACCTCTTCTTGCTTGCTCTTCTTTTGGATGCTTTCCTTAGATCTATTGTTTACCTTTAATTTATGTCTTATGAGAGGAAGTGGGTCAGAATATATTTTAGAATCTTGTTGTTGAGGTTGTGCCTACATCATCTCAATTAAAGGAGGTTCTACTCGATTAGGTGGCACAAAATTTGGAGCAGTTGACTATGAGCTCTTACATTTATAACTTACTCCTAGAGATGTTTGTCTTGATCTCATTTGCACTTGGATGGATTTAGCAATCCCTTAACCATATTTTCCAAGGCATTCTATGGTATAACCCATATTTTTCATCATCATCGATGATTTTGAATATTTTTCCAATTATTCTTTTTTAGGAGTGTACACTATCATTTTTCCTTTAGAAGAAGAGGGAGGAGTAGTTTCCTTGATAGTTTGATTTGGAGCTTGGAAAATCACCTTACCTTTACCTATATCTACTTATTTAGGAGTGTCTTATGTAGCACATCCTTATCTTCAGCTACTATGAAATCTTAGAGTGATCTTATTCCCAATGGTTTCTACCTAGGTCTCTTGGTTCTTATCATACCTAAGAGAAAATTCATCATCACTTTTGAGATCGTATCTTGAAGGGATTGCTTTAGTTTCAACCCTCATGATCCACTAGACATATATCTTGGCCTCTATCTAATGGTTCGTATTCTACATCTTTTGAATAGTTTTCTCATATATAAAATGTTCTTTGATATTATTGGGATCATAATCCATAACTTGATCATAGAAATCATGCCATGGGGGAAATTACTACATATGATCCACATTCCATTCTAACTCCTCATCTTCATTATTATTCTTTTGTTTTTCTATGTGCTTCTTAGTTTTTTTGATGAAATTTCAAGTCCTATAGTTAGTAATGATAGATAATATTTATGAAAACCTATCAATGGGATCGTACCTCCATATTTGTGGTAATTCTACCAAACTAAGATCCCTCAAGGACTGAGCAACCTATTCATGTTGCCCTTTCTTTATCAGGACTATACCCTCAAATTGAATGGCAAGGTGCAAGTTCCCTTCTTACCTATAACTTTTCCATAATGATAATTGATATATACAATATGTCTGTAATACTCCATTGCAAATAGCTGATCTATAACATAGTGAGGGAGTAAAAATAGTTTTCCAATGAACCCATATAATTTAATGGTAATGCCCTATGTCAGGATGAACCAGCCGCCCTCTTTTGCATGTGGGTTTTGAAAAATGATATTTGTTGATTTTGTCATCTTTTACTCAGTCAAGGTACTACGTGAACCTAGCATGGTTCTACTTCATGAATGTAAGGTATATTGAGTGGGTGCCTTACTTTGGCATCTTACTCAGATGACTTACTCTGGTGCCTTACTTTGGCACCTTACTCTAGTACCTTACTCTAGAACCTTACTCAAGTAGATGCCTTACTCAAGTAGACACCTTACTCAAGCAGGTGCCTTACTCAAGCAAACACCTTACACAAGTAGACACCTTACTCAAGTAGGCACCAAGCAGGTGCATTGCTCGACGTTAAGCACTTTGACCAGATGGCTACAGAGGAATCCATTGACCATAATCCCATGTTACGTAGGCTATATTTGGGATACCACCAAAAATATGAGCTATCCTCGTCGGAGTGGACAAAAATGTGTAACCACTCAATAATATAGAACATGAACAACGTAGAATATGTTCTATCTCTAGGAAAATATGAAAAGTTATTTTAATGTGCACCTATTACAATAACTAAATTGTTTTAGTTTAGACTATAACCAGGTATTCTATTGTAACAATACTGTAACAATAAGTCATGTGTGTGTTATATAAATGATGAGCACCAAAAATGCTCATATTTTTGTATATGTACTAACAGTATTTGCGCGGCATTATATCATAAGTTGTATATTTTTATGAAATATTATGTATATGTTTAATGAAATCATGTGTTTATCTAATCTATGTGTGAAGTGTGTTGTGTGTAGCTATTTCCTTTATTTTTTCATCTTTTGCTCAGTCGAGGTCCTATGTGGACCTGGCACGGTTCTACTGAAGTTAAACAAAGGTAAAACGAAGTAGGTGACTTACCACGTAGGTGCCTTACCATGCAGGTGCATTACCATGTATGCGCCTTACCATGTAGGTGTCTTACCACATAGGCACCTTACCCTAATGGATACCTTACCAAGCAGGCACCTCGCCAAAACTAATGTTCGAATAATGCATGTTGACCAACCAGCTGGAGAAAGATTCTGTTGACCACCGTTCCACATCATCTATGGGAAACCGCATTTGGATGAGTCATCCCAGCTGGAGTGGTAGGACATGCAACAACTTATGATGCCAAACCGTGATGAGGCAAGGTTGATCCCAATACAAGGAAACGATGCAGAACTGCTTAGCGTGCGTCGATTATAGCAACTGAACTGTTCCAATTTAGGCTTAACTAAGAAACCAATTGTAACAAAACTATAATAGAAAGATCTATGTGTGTAGTATATAAACACACATAATTCCCTATAGAAATATCAAATAATATAATGTTAATGATAATTAGATAGAGTGATATAGTAGATAGTAGAGATAGAGTGGACAAAGACTCTTGATGTAATATTCTATCAATAATAAAGTGCAAAAGCATTTGTCGAAGTAGCAGTTCTTTGTGAGTTTATCGGGTGAAATCTACCTGGAGCTTGGGCCCACTCCAAGCCAGTATTCCTCCCCTCGTAGATTAGTTACGTAGTTTCATTTTTGCAGAATTGCATGTTTATTTCTTAGGCTAAGCTTAGAGTGTGTTTGATTTATTATGCACTTTTATTTCATGCAAGTTAATTGTTTATTTTTTGCATTGTTGTTTATGTCTTGGTTTTATTATAGGTGGATGAATTTATCGATGTCATATTAAACACCCCCACCTAGTGGTTAATCAGATCATCTCCAAAGTGGTAGTGTGATTAAGTTTTACCCGTGACCCTTTGCAAGCTTACGAGTTCCTTGGATTGACAAATTTAAATGAAGAGTGTTGTGACAAACCTAGGATAAAATTAACTATGTTGGCACCCAATATTTTGGCATCATTACTAGGGAAGTGTTACTAGTAGGCTAAATTGCATTACCGCTTGAAGACCTTCAATTTGACATTATATGAGTCTGCCAAGAAAGAAGGGACCATATGGTCGTTTCATAAAACAAAGCCCCTCAAAGCATTCAAAGTCAGTAGATGAATTAGAATTAGAATTTGATTCTTCAAAGCTATCACCAACATTCCATTGGAGTCAAAGTCCTCACTTTGTGCAAAGTGCCTCCTCATCTCATAGGCCTAGGGAGGAACGAACCATTGTAAATCCATTGTTTAAGAGGACTCCACTAGAGGAAGACCTATTATGGAAAGTCATAGAAGATCAAACTATAACACCATATGACCTAGATGCCCTGACCTAGAGAGTGTTAAACGACTGAGAGGCCATATAAACCTTAATAGAGACCATATTTCCTAAAAAAATGGTAGAAGAGGAGGTCTCATCTGGATTCAGTTTCATGATAGAGGAAGGGGCAGGAGAAGCCAAAATGAATAATATTTCCCCTACCCACCTTCCTACTTTTAGGGGATACCCCACCAAAGACCCTGACCTATTTTTGTTTAAGTTTGATGTGTTTTGTAGGTCCATGGATTACAAAGCAGACACTTGGAGGCTGAAGTTCTTCCCATCTATGCTAGATGAATCAACCCTATGATGGTTCATCGGGCTGGGAAACAAGAAGATCACCATGTGGGATGGAATGAAGAAGCTCTTTCTGGAGTAGTACCAAGACTTTGGTAGAGTGTAGGACTCTCGGGAGGAAGTCCTCAGTATGACACAGAAGGAGGATGAATCCTTGGAGGAATACTAGGAGAGGTTTAATTTTAACCTGCAGTGATCCCCACATGCAAAATTGGGGGATAAGTCCCTTAGGAGTATTTTCTTGAGGGGACTGAGTAGTGAGTCATTAGAAGTGTTGAATATCATCTCTGGAGGAGATGTTTACCAGCATGCCCTAGAAGACATCTAAAAATTATGCTGGAATTACTCATGAAGGAGGGGAAAACCAACCTCTAGAATTATGAAAATGACTGAGTCAGTCACAAAAGAGGGGATATGAAACATGATGGACTTTAAGAGTGATGTGTTGTCCTCTCTAGATTTATAGATTGACACCCTGTTGCTGGAGAAGAAGAAGCGGGAGAATGATGTAACACTAACCTAATTTTACCCCAAATATAGAGGGAAGCATGTCAGGAATGCTTGCCCAAAAAACAAGGTCAGAGTATGTGCGGTTTGCTAGAATAATAAAAAAAACCAACTATGCCCATAGCTGCCCAACACTAAGGAAGAAGCTGACGTAGCCAAAGCCTACTTCATAGGTAATCGAAGGAATTGGCAGCAAAACTCAATGGGAAACATGCCAACAGGGATGCCACCTTACAGAGGAGGACCATATATGCCATAGGGGCAAACTCCACCACCCAACATGGGATGGTGGGGACCACCACACTGGATGACTATACCTCCAGGAATAGCATTCCCCAATCATCCAACTTGGTTGCCATATTATCAGCCATGGAGGAACCATCGAATATGGAATACACCTCCACAAAAAGTAGCACAAGGACCACCTCAGTAAGGCCTACCAGCCCTACCTGTGGCTAGACCTATGCAATTACTAGTAAAGTTAATGGTGAATCCAAATAACAAGGTAAACTAGTCGACATACCAGGTAGAAGGAGAGATGTATCCTATGTACCATATTAGCTGTAATCCAATACAGGTTAGATCCGATAAGTAGTTAGGAGTAGAAGAGCCTCCTTTGGTAGAAGTGTAGGATGAAGTAGAAGTAGAAGAGGAAGTAGAAGACTCCCCTTATATAGAGTAGGTGGAGGAGAAAAAAGTTGTTGAGAAAATGGGAACCCCATTCCCTCATCGGATGCAAGAGAAGAAGAGGCCAACGCAGTCCGAATTTGATATCCTATCAAGCCTGAAAAATCTTACTGTAACCATTTTGATTTTCTAGGCTATCTGAGATGTGCCCATCTACACCAAAGCAATAAAATAAATGTGTCTAAGGATATTGGAATGCAAGGCAGCACAGACCATTAATTTTATCGAGAAGTTGGCCAAATTAATGATGGGTAATGCATATAAAATGAAATATGCAGATACAGGCAGCTCAATATTGATGGTGAAAATAGGAGGGCACTCATTGGTGAATATATTGGTTGAATTAGGGGCAGCCATTAATGTAATGTCGTAAGATAGCATGCAGAAGCTGGAACTCAACAATCTAAAGCCAACCAAGATGGTGTTACAATTGGTCGATCGATAAACGGTGGCACCAAAAGTGATGCTTGAGGACGTCATAGTAATGGTCGACGCATGGGAATACTTGACGGATTTCCTAGTGTTGCAATATAAAATAGGATTGGATGGTTACCCAATCATTTTAGGGATACCATGGTTGACCACGGTTGATGCCTACATTAGTTGATGTGATGGGTTGATGATGATTTCATATGGCCAAAACGTCAAGATATTGACGATCTCTCCCTCTGCCCAATCAGTGGATACATTGGGAGAACTGAAAGAAGGAATATAGGAGGACAACCCGCTATCTATGTTGTAGCTAGTAATGGCAGTTATAGAAGTGGAGGATAAGGCTGAGGAATATGGTGTCATCTCACGATTCTTCCATAGAGAATCCTCAATTCCAATTCCTAAGTCACCATTGATGGGCACTCAGGACCACCATATTGAATAGATCAACGTCAGGTCTGGAAGGATCCTGAATGTTAGTTGTGTGCTAACCTCCGCACAGCTAGAAATATTAAAAGAACTTCTAGCTAGACACCAACATGCATTCACATGGGGGTTTGTGGATATGAAGGGAATTATTCTAGAGGTGTGCACTCACTGTATTTATTTGGAAGATCAATCGACCCCTGTAAGACAACCGTAGAGAAGGATGAACCTGACCATGAAATAAATTATCAAGGCTGAGTTATACAAGATCCTAATGGTAGGGTTCATTTACTCGATCTTGAACAGTGAATGGGTATCACCACTCGTGGTGGTTCCTAAGAAGAATGGGAAATGGAGGATCTGCATTGACTACAGGTCGCTAAATAAGACGACTAAGAAGGACCATTTTATCCTCCCATTCATTGAACAGGTACTAGACATGTTTTTTAGGAGGAAATATTTCTCCTTCTTGGATGGATTCAATGGGTACAATCAAATCTAGATTGTAGAGGAGGACCAAGATAAGACAACGTTTACCTACCCATGGGGAACATTTGCATACAGGGTGCTACCTTTCAAGCTATGCAAAACACCAACCACTTTTCAAAGGGTAGTGTTGAGTATATTTTTAGACATGATAGGAGAAGCGATCAAATTCTACATGGATGACTTCACCGTTTATGGGGAGACATTCAAGGAGGCGATAGAAAATTTGAGAAAAGTACTTTATAGGTGCGCTAAAATTTGCATAGTTTTAGGGAATCATCTATCATAAGTAGGGATTAAGGTGGATCACAAAAATATAGAGGTGATCAAGGACTTACCTAGCCCAAAAACATAGAGGGAGGTAAGGAGCTTCCTTGGCTCATCCGGATACTATAGGCGGTTTATCATCGATTTTAGTAAAATTGCCAAACCTCTACAAAATTTTATAATAAAATAAGCAAAATTCAATTGGATAGAAGATTATGAGGAGGTATTCCAAGCAATAAATGAGAAGCTAATATTTGAACCTATGTTACGGGACCCAAATTGGTCAGTTCCATTCCACATATACTGTGACGCATCCAATAATGTGATTGGAGTGGTCTTCGATTAATAGGATGGCAAAGAATTCCACGTAATCTACTACGTCAGAAAGAACCTTTTAGGGGCCAAAATAAACTATACAATAACGAAGAATGAATTCCTTTTAGTGATACATAACATCAACAAATTCCACCACTACATTACTGGGTATAAAGTATTCGTCCACATGGACCTTGCAACCATCAGATATTTGATGAGCAAACCAACAATTAGTGACAGAATTATCATGTGGCTTCTCTTACTACAGGAGTTTTACCTTACCATCATAAACAATCTCGAGAAATACAACGTGGTTGTGAAATTCCTTTCTAGACTAATACTAGTAGACTATGCAACAGTAGACGACCAGTTCTTGAACAAACATCTATTCATCATCAGTGAGCATAAACCATGGTATATAGACATTGCTAATTATTTGGCCATTGATAGAACCTCTCTTGCCCTCTCATACCAGGAGAAGCAAGGAGTAATTGAGAGAAGTACATCCTACCAATGGATCGATGGCCTTCTATTCAAAATAGGGCCTAATTAGATCATAAGAATATGTGTGATCGAGCAGGAATATGCAGAAATACTCAAGGCCTGCCATAATGAACCTTGTGGTGGCCACTTCTTAGGAAAAAGGACCACCTATAAGGTATTATAGACTAGATATTTTTAGCCCTCCCTATTCAAATATGCCACCACCTAAACCAGTAAATGTGATGAGTGCCAGAGGATGGGCAAACTGACTCATAGGGACGAAATACCCCTACAGCCTCATGTGCACATTGAGACCTTTGAAAAATGGGGCATGGATTTCATGGGATCCATCAACCCACATTCAATTGGGAAGAGATACATTCTAGTATGCATAGACTATATCGCCATACGGGTCGAGGTCCAGGCACTAAGGGACTCCAAGGAGTGGACGGTCATAGAATTTTTGTTCTCCCACATCTTTACGAGATATGAAGTACTTGTTAGGTTAAGAATACTATCTGTAGAAGATAGCATAGATTTTACAACATGGTACCATTTTGAGAAGCTCGATGCAGTCTAATTTTGAAATGCAGTAGAAGGAAAAATGGGCTAAGGAGAAACAATGTCGTGATTCCACGACATGTCAAATTTTCATGGTGAAAAGGCACAAAGAGACCAAGAAGGTGAAAAGGTCACAATTTTGTGACATGTCATATTTTCGTCAATAAATCAAAATACAGGTCTAAGACTTGGAAGATGTCGTGATTTTGTGACATGCCCAACTTTTGTCAAAAAGAAAATAAGAATACCCTAAGGATAGAAGATGTCATGATTTCATGACATGTTGCATTTTCATTGCTGCAGAGGAAAAAAGAGCTGAAGAGATGAATACGTCGTGATTTCATGACATGTTCCATTTTTGCTAAAGTAGAAGTCAGAAGAAGTAGAGGGCTCGAAGAGGTCATGATTTTACGACATAACAATTGTTCTTGATAGATATATTTTTAGCAACTAAAACATGCCCTTACACCAACTTTTGATTTCTAAGGGTGTTAGATGATGGAGAAGTATTAAATCTATTAGAATCTAGTTACAAAAAATCTTTGCTTATTATTAGAAACTATAGATAATTTCTTGTAATTGATTTGAAAATCAAGGGTGTACTAGTTGTAAAGATACCCATATTAGGGTATATAGAGTGGTAGACGCATACTAAAAAGGGGTCGGTTCTTGGACATTTACAAGATTGAATGTACATCTTCTGGATACAAGAAAATAAATTCATTCTTCTATCTGGATTCTAATTTTATGTGTGCAAGTGTATGTATCTAATTCTTGACTTCTATTTACATTATTGAGTTCTATAATGTATTTGTTCTAAGCTTTAACTGTACTTATATAAATCATATTGTTGGAGTTAGGATTAAGTATGCTTATATGTGTTAGATGAAAGTCTAAATCACACTTATAAAGTTATGATTTCTACATGAAGGTGCAAATGAAAGCTTATAACAAGAATGTGTATGTTTTATCCTGGTTGTTGTCTAAACTGCACCATGAGAAAAACTTCTATCCTTGGATATATTTCCCTTCTTTATGTTCTATTTTCTCTAAACAAAGCAAAAAGGAACCAGCCTACTATGGATATTAGATGGAAATTTCCAAGCTATATTCATCTACTCAATGTTTGCAAGGTCTAAAGCATGATATAATTAACCAAAAGGTATATTTTGTTCCAATAGTTTTTGGCATACCCAGTGGGACCCAAAATCCCACAGTATTCTATAAGTTTGGTGTTTTTCTTTAAATCCTTTTTTTTAAAACCTGAATAAAGAAGAAAAACACCTGGCGACTCCATTCAGAGGATTTATACCTAAAAAATACCTTGTCTAAACTATCTGGTTACAAACTCATGATTGCCTATGCGTATGATAACCATGTCCCAAGCAAGAAAATTTAAAGAACCCATCGAGTTCTTTGAGTTACACCTTGGTAGCTTGAAAGCACATCCGATGCTAGTTGCAAGATCTAATTCACCTGTACTAGTGTAAACTCCCTTTTACTTACTATTGGAGTATCCTCAAATAGCTCCATAGTAAAAATAAATACAATAGCCATCATGGTTGCTCCTCCCATCCTAGCTCATCTTGTATGGAATCAAACTGGCCCGCTAAACTTGGTAGCCCATAATCAAGTTCTCCAGGCAGCCCTAAAAGCTTTGCCATCATATGATGGGACAAGTAAAATGACAGATGAATATTTCCTAGATGTTTTGTCATTAGCAACAGTTTATAACAACACCCAGGAAAATGTGATGGTTAGGTTGTTGGTCATATCTTTAGAAGGAAAAATGCTCCATTGGTATAGAGCACTCCCTCCGGGATCTATCACTTCTTGGGCGATACTTGCTGGATGTCTGGTTGATGAATTCAATGTATATACAGATCTGTTATCATTACTCAATCAATTCACAATCTTCAAGAGACATCCACAGGAAGAGATTATGAATTTCAACATTAGGTTGACACGTACCTAGGATAGAGTACCTGTTGGTTTAAAACCTACCATAGAGCAAGCAATATGTTATTATTTGAGAGCTTTTGATTCATATCTTAGTATGATTATATGAAAATCAGATGTTTTAACTTTCTCTGCTATCTATTTAGAAGTAGCTGAAGGAGAAGCTGATCTTATTGCTATTGGGAAATATCCTCCAAAGGCTCCACTACCAATTTTTCCAAATATTCCCCAAGCTCCAAGCTTAAATCCTTTAGCACCTCCCCTAAAATGGAATGAGCAACCAGTTGTTTCGATCATTCAGTTGCCTTAAATTCTACCAGAATTACCTCCTACTCCTCTCCTTCCTGCATTGCCTACTCTACCTCTCTGAGCAGTCCCCCAGGATAATCATATGACAACCATAATAGACACGATGAAAAATTTGTTGAATTATATGTCATCTATGAAAAAGAGAGAAGCTGAGCAAAATTTCCAGCCAAGGAGATTTCCCTAGATAACCAGATATGGGGCTTCGACAAGTGGCAGAGGACAGGAAAGAAAAAATGTTGTTTATGCTAATAAAACAAGAAATAATGGAAAACCCTCTAACTTAGATTATTAGTGTTCCACATGTAATGACCCTCATGGAGAAGATTCATGTATGTTTCACCAGCATCATGTGCAAATCCTAGAAAATGAGAGGGAAAAAAAGACAATGAAAGGTCATGTAAACATGATCAGAGAAGTTGATCACAATTTGGCAATACCATTTGTAGAACATGTCGCAATCCTGACAAGGTCGGGAAGGAAACCTATACAAGTTGATCCCTAAGAACTTTAGCCATTAATTTTCCCTCTAGCTCCCAGATCTATGCCTCATAAGGATGATTCAAGTGAAAAGGGATGCTCTAATCCTCCTCAGAGTTCTATTTCGGCACCAAGGAGAGATTTTTCTCCTATAAAGGAGAGAAAAACTCAAGATCAAGTAAGAGAGAAACTTAGATTCCCTTCGTTAACAAAAAGGCAAAGAACAGAAGCAACTCAGGGTTATAAGAATAAATATAATCCATCCACTAGAGAAAAGGAGAAAAGTGTCGAGACACCTTCATTCAATATCATCGAGGAGATGAAAAAGACTCCCTCAAAATCTAGCATGTATGACACTTTGCAGTTCCCAGGGCAGATTGACCTCCTTCAAGAATCTTTAAAAATGATGAATTGTATGAGCAAAATCCCCTCTTTTTAAAATTCTATACAAGCTAATGTTACTTACGTCACAAGAAAAAATAGACTACCTCCTTTCTATTTGTCTCTTCAGATGGAAGGGTGGGTAGTACATAACTGTATGATCAAATCATGAGAAACTACTATAGTAATTCCTAAAGAAGTATGTGACATCATGGGAATGGAGTACACTAGGATCCACCCAGAAGTGTTGCAGTTAGATGGTAATCTGGTGAAAACCATAGGAGTAATCAAATATATCCCATACAACTCCACAGGATGCCCCAAATAGTTGTTACACAGGAAGTGGTAGTCATAGATGTAGAACCATACTTTGGTATGTGTCTATCCAGAGAATTTACAACACAAGTGGGAGGTTATTTATCCTTATATTATTCACATTTAGAGATACCTTTCAACGGTAAGAGGGTTAATATTTTTAATGAAAATCCATCTACTTTTCATATGGTAATACTGGAAGAAACCAATACTGTGAGTATGATGACCAAAGATATAGGAGATATAGATTTGATGGAGGTAACCTTGGAGGAAATCCAATCCAAAGATCAGTTTTCTTTAAAAAAATTCAATGCCATGGTGGAAACAGATATAGGGAGTTACTCTATTGAGAAACCAAGAAAGCTATCTATCCTTGTCCCTAAAGAAAACACTTCCACTAGCCAACTTTGGAAACTTTACTTTGATGGATCCAGATGCAAAAATTGAGGAGGTGTTGGGATAGTTTTAATTTCTCCTACAAGAAAGGAAAAAGTTTGTTTTGTACATATTGAAATGGATTTTATCCAACAACGTGGCCCAGTACGAAGTATTGTGTTTAGGAATCAAAAAGGCCAAAAAATTAGGTGTAAAATAAATACTGGTTTATGGAGATTTAGAGCTTATTGTGAAGCAGGTCATTGGAAAATGTATTTGTAAACAATATTATTTAATATCTTACAAAAATAAACTATTGGACCTCTTGGAAAAATTTGAAGCTCTGAACATAAAGTCAATCCCAAGAGAAAGTAATATTCATGTAGACCTGTTGGCATCCGTGGGATCTAACTTTTCTCTAGTCAGTAATGTCATCCAAAAATCCAAAACAGTGAGACTTATATATAGGCCTTCTATGTCTGACAAAGATATCTTTTGGAAAGTGTTCGAGAGTGATGAACAAATACTGGATTTTCTAATCCATGAAATAAATTGCTCTAGTGATAGGGCATTACAAGATGAAGAAAAGGAAAGCTTAATCCAACTAAAAAACAATCACATTCCCAAGGGATTGATAACCCTTGAGAGTCTCTTTGACAATAATGATAGAGCAACAGGTTGACAGATTAAAATTGATAAACACCGGTATAAAGAGGTGGAATTAGATCCAAGAAAAATGATCAAGGTAGGTACGAGTTGTACAGTGGAAGAATTGAATCAAGTTAAAGAATTGTGTAAAAATTTTCCAGATATTATAGCCTGGACGTATAGTGATTTGAAAGTATATAGGAAAGAAGTGATATAGCACACCATCGAATTGGAAGAAGGAGCTAAACCCTTCAAGCAAAGACAAAGGTTTGTAAATTCAAAAATTGAAGCCTTAATGAAGCAAGAGTTATTGAAACTCTTACAAGCTAAAATAGTATATCGCATTAAGCATTCTACCTGGGTGGCAAATCTAGTTCCAGTTAGGAAAATAATGGAGAAATCAGATTGTGTGTAGATTTCTAAAATTTGAATAGAGCTTAAGGATAATTATCCTTTGCCTTAGATTAACCCAATACTTCATACAGTGGTAGGAGCAGAGAGGTTTTCTCTGTTAGATGGTTTTTTTGGCTATAACCAGGTCTGGGTAAAAAATGAAGATCAGTATAAAACTGCGTTCACTACTAAATGGGGAATGTTTGCCTACCAAAGAATACCTTTTGGGTTATCAAACGCTGGAGCAATTTTCCAAAGAGCTATGGATGTAGCTTTTGGAGAACTTGCAAATAATATTATTGTCATCTATCTAGATGACATGAAAGTCTTTTCTCATGATAAGCGGGATCATGCCACCCATCTACAACAAATATTTGAAAAATATAGAGAATTTGGGATATATTTGAACCCAAATAAATCTATATTTGTTGTAGAAGAAGGTATATTTCTTGGCCATGTTATCTCTAAAGCTAGGTTTTCCATTGACCCTGACAGAGTAAAGGTACTCTTGGAACTTTCACTACCAGTCAATAAGAAAGGATTACAATATTTCTTTGGACAAATAAATTTTGTTCGAAAGTTCATCGTAGATTTTTCTCAAACTGTTAAACCAATGACTGAATTGTTAAAAAAGGATGCACATTTTAAATGGATACATCTAAGGAAACATGCCTGTAAGAGAATCTAGGAGGCCATAGCTCGAGCTACCATTTTAGTCAACCCTGACTACTCCCGAAGTTTTATTTTATATGTTGTTGGGGAGTAAGATGCTATGCTGCAATTCTTACTCAGAAGGGAGCAGATAATGAGGAAAGACCCATAGCCTTTTTGAGTTCTACCATGCACAAGCACAAAGAGAGATATAGTTTTATTCGAGAAACAGATGTATGCTATCATGAATTAATTGAATAAATTGAAGCATTTCCTATCCCAAAACCACACCATTGTTTATGTAATTCACCCAGATGTTAGGAATTTTATAATACAAGGAGAACTTGAAAAAAAAGAGTAGGATGGGTAACTCGTATACAGGAATACAATGTTGAGATACATCCAACCAAGATAGTCAAAGGTAGAGCTCTATGCCAAGAGTTTACCAAGCAAGCAGAAAAAGGAATGTCAAAAATCAAGGGATGATGGTGAATACTGAACAAGACCAAGTTCATACTGATTGGACAGATGATTTGGTGAGATATTTTTAGACTGGGATATATCCTAAAAATTTGAATGCTTCCCAAAGAAGGAGTTTTAGAACACAAGCACTAAAATATACTCTTCGAATAGAAGCGTTATGCTGAATAAACATTGATGGTGTACTATTGAAATGTATAGGTGATGATAAGAAGCAAAAAGTGTTGGAATAATTCCATGGAGGCCTCTCGGGTAGGCATTATTCAGGTAGAACAACAACTTTGAATATTCTTAGAACCAATTGTTATTGGCCTTCTATTTTTTTAGATACGTACAAAGTGACTCAGAAATGTGAACATTGTCAGAGGTATGTAGGAAGAAACAAAAATGCTCCTATGCCTTTGAAGTCTATACAAGTTGAAGAACCTTTCTAGTAGTGGGGGTTAGATTTCATGGGAATAAATGAACCAAACTCATCAGCAGACCATAAATATATACTCACTGCCACAGATTACTTCACAAAATAGGTAGAAGTGGTTCCAACTCAGAAGTCATGATAGAGTTTGTGGAGGATCTAATTACTAGATTCGGCATACCCAACTCATTGATCATGGATAATGGATCTTCTTTCACTAAAGCCAATATGATTGAGTTTGCTAGCAGGTATGGAATATATTTGAAAATATCTTCTAACTATTATCCATAGGGTAATGGTTTAGCTGAGTCTACCAACAAGAATATACTCAAGATCCCAAAAATGATGCTAGAAGATAACAAGAGAGACTGGCATTCATTTCTTAATCAAGCTTTTTGGACTGATAGAATATCAATAAATAAATCCATTAATACATCTCCATATGCTTTAGTTTATGGTAAAGAAGTTGTTTTGCCTATTCTTATGGAGTTACCAGCATTGAAGTTACTAAATCAGATAGACTAAGAGGAAGGCCAGCCGATGGATGCCCTATTGATGCAACTTTTGCAATTAGAAGAATCTAGGGAACAGGCTTATGACCAACACCAAAAACACATAATTGACACAACCGGGTGGTTCGACAAAAATACTACCTTCAAAAAATTCAAAGTAGGAGACCTGGTTTTGAAGTGGAATGTAAAGAAAGTAAAGCTAGTAAACCATGATAAGTTCGATGCTTTCTAGGAAGGTCCATTTGAAATCATTTCATAAAAATAGTTCAATTATTTCCAACTAAAAGATTAGCATGGATGGATTCTTCCTATCACAGTGAACACATTTCACCTAAAGCTATATTTCAAGTGAAATATAGTAGGGAATTATATGTACAGTATAATATATGCATTCTAAATTTTGTAAATATTATTAATTTTTTATCTTGGTAAATATTTTGGTTGGATGCTTACAACCAACCGTAGTTTGACAGCACAGTAGAAAACAGAGGAAAAAAAAAGCATTATTTGTCATTTCGAAATTTCAAATTCAAAAATGCCACGTGGTCCTAAGGAACTGGCAGGAATATATTAATAAAAATACCCCTCGATAAGTGTTATTTCCTTATCATGAAGGTTTCTAAATAGGTCACAAAAGAAATTTCTTGAGTGGAGACATGTCGAAAAATAAGCAGGAAAAAGTAACTGTTTGGTCAAGTGACATAGAGTTTGGCAGGTACTATTGCTATTTTCCACATGGAATTAATTGGTCAGTTAGCATTTCAAGAAAAACAATTCTAAGAAAGGTGGCAAAAATGAAATTCGAAGAAATTTAAGAGAATCGCTTCCACCAACCATAATTAATGCAAATTATCGCATGTCTTTCCAAAAAATGTGAAGAAGAAACTAACTTTTTTCCTAAGTGAAGTTTCATATTGTTACTTGCCATTTCCAACTCCTGCAGAGAGAAAGAAGAAAATTCTGACTATGATATTCATAATTCCTAGATTTCTCAAAAAGAAGAGGTTTCGAAGCAATTGTCAGTAGTATTTTTAGAAGTTGACCACCAGTTAGTTTTCCATGGCTCCAAGAAAGAATAAGAAACAGGAAGCAGTAGCTACATCACCTTCAAAACCTTTGGTAGTAAGAAAAAGAGAAGATATGAGTAACAAATTCATAGATAAGGATGCGAGAATAAGTGACACAATTGTGACCTATAAAGACCCAGGAAAAATTTGGAGCAACATAGTAGATAGAGTGGCTACCAGAGTCTCGGCGTCTTCTCCTTATACTTTCATATTCCATTCATTTTTATACTGGTATGTATATATTCTTGTACATCCCTACTCCGACTTGGTAAGGGCAATTTCTAATTTCTATGAAGAAAAGAGGAAAAATGTAAGAGATTGTAATTGGAGGGTTTTATTTACTTTGAGCGAAGATGCTTTTAATTCTACTTTCACCGCTGGTCTTGTACCTACTTTTGAGCTAAAATCCTTTGACCCTGAAGTTCAAGCTAAATCCTTGGCCCCTCTAAGAAGATAAAGAATTTTTTGGTGTCCTAGTTGAAAGACTTACCTACAGGGGAAAACCCACCTGAGCCTCCCATAATATCATAGAATTGAAAAATCTACAGATGTATTCCATATCAGCTATGATAGCAAGCCTCAAGACTGATGAAAAAGTCCAAAAATAGCAAATTGCCTTAGTTGAATGCTTGTCTAACCCAAAAAATTATGACTCTTTTATCATGGATAAAAGTGTGAGGCCGGTATTCTTCGATTGACCAGGTTTCTTATGTTCGAAGATTCACGGGGTTTGGCTGCACTTAAGAAAGGGTCTCAATTCTCTTTTCGATTTTCGTCATACTTGATATGGTTATTTTTCTTTTTTATTTCTAAATAGTTAGCTTTTATCTCAGTGAAGGATAAAGATGAACAGGGCAAGGTTTTTCCTATTTGTGAATGGACAAATGTGTTATATAAGACAAAATCATTTTATGATTTTAATAGGGAATTCTTAGGCCCTGCTCTGAAAATAATGTATGGACATATTAGAAGACTAACCCCTAAGGCAAAAAAGGTTCTGCAAACCAAATATGTTGAGGAGGGTGATTGGTTTATCCTCACCCAAGGGGCTTGTATTAGGTTGTATGGTTTCACTCAAAAACCATTTTTACTTCCCCATTATGTTACAGACAGGTTATTTGCTTTAGAGTATATTTGAAAAAATGAACAAATAAATGTAAAATTTGGTTCTGGTATTGGGAAGACTAGCACCTGTAACATACCCTTCAATTTCGAAGGGATTGTTGTGTCAAAGAGGGGTCAAAATGAGCATATTGCTCAATATTTGAGAGAATTGGGGTTGATTGAAATTCCACAGAGATGGAAGTATGACCCCTAGATAGGTTTGCTGAAAGACAAGCTATTCTGAATAAAAATAAAATGAAAATATATCATGCTATAGTTAGGCCAAACATAGAAGAAAAAAGAAATAACAGTGAAGATGATGTCTCAGAATGACATATAGAGAGAATGGAACATCTACCCCCTTGGCATGATTTATATGAGCAGGTACTGAACTATGATCCTCTGAATAATACCAAACATCAGTTAACAAATGAGAAGATTAGTAGAATACAAAAGAGGGGGGCCGACTGGATAGTCGTGAAGATTCATGAATGGTGGTTGATGAGGGTACAAACAGATATGATTTCTTCAAGGTACCCATTGAAAAATGATAATGAATTTAATATCCAATATAACTTGCATAATGAATCTTGGGTTGGGGTTTTTCCTATAAGAGTACCTCCCAGCATTGGAAGTAGTAACAAGACCAGCCCTAAAGCACCACAGAAGCAATAAACTGATAAGGGCTATAGATTAAAAATACAACGCCAAACAAAAGATAAAGAAATCACGATAAAAAGTAATACAGAACACAGTTGTACAAAATAAACGATTTTTATTTATCAATGGAGTTTAGAAACTCCTTTTGAGTACAACAGGGCCTGTCACCCTTTTCGTGATACAAAAATTACAATTCGTGCTAGGGTTCGAAACCCTAGCTGGCACAAAGTGGTGGCATTTTTCGAAGACGTATCCTTAATCCCAACAGGGTGAGTGGGCTTCGTTGTATCCTGTAGCTCGGACCACTCCAGCTTAAACAACTACTATCAACACACCAGATCTGCCATTAAAATCCTGCACACATTAACACTATCAAGGAGTTAGAAATTAATAAGAGGGCTCCACTGTGTGAGCCCTCAGAAACAATTTAAAACCCTAGAAAAATAGAATGCAGGAGTTCAACAACAGATTAATAAAAGAAAAGAAGTTACTTTCTTTAAACTAATTTATACTTGTTCTCTGTTAACGCGGCTAGACCAGGCGGCATCTGGAAGTAATGTGGCTGTCAAATCGGCTGTAGAAGGTGCCCTAGTGCACTCGCTGAACGCCCGCGTGCTTCTGGATCAAGGTTTCAGACGTCGGTCTAAGTCTGTGGCTGCGGGTAAACGCCCGTGGGCACTTGGTAAACGCCCGCGGGCACTTGCGACAAGAATGGGGGATTCTGTAGAATGCTGCAGAAGGGATGGCAGCAAAGTTGGCGACGGATGAGGCGATGGATGCGACGAAAAGGGGCGGCGATGGATGGCTGAAGAGATAGATGAAATAGAAGAGATAGGTCCAAAAGATAGCAAAGATAGCAAAGATATCCAAGATAGAAGTCGATAGAAGTAGGGTTTGAGCCATCAAGGTGGCTCTATTTATAATCTACTCTTAGGGCACACTTTAGGGTTTTAACGACACTTTGAACATGTGTCTAAGATTAAAGTGGATCCAAGGGTAGAGAATAAATCTATGTTGTGAAACGTATTAAGAAGGATGGACGGATGAGATTAAATGAAATATGGACGGCTTAGATTAAATCACTTAAACTATATATATATATATATATTAAAATATATTAAAATATTAAAATATATATATAAATATTAATTTAAATAAATTTGGGGATGAAAAATGGCGGAAAAGGTGAAATTGGGCCAAATAATGGCGGGAAAGTGTGGATTTGGGCCAAATAATGGCGGGAAGGATGAATGATTGACATGTGGCTGACAGGAAGGTATAGATGACTTGCAAGTGGCTGGATTTTGGTGTCTACAGATGCCCATTTTTGAGTTGCTTTGTGTGAAGACACAATGCAGCACAAAAACTTAAGACACCTGAAAAGCTGGATCAGACGCAACTCTCTCTCAAGACTAAAGCACAACTTTGAAGACCAAAGAATAAAAGAATATTTAAAATTTATCAGCTTACCCCCTCAATTGGCGAGCGAGAATGGTTCTCACAAGCCAATTGAAAGAAATTTGGAAGAAAATGAACCATTTTTGCCCCAACGGTGAAAAAAAGGGGTTGGTGTATGAACCATCTGTTTATGTCCCAACAGAAAAGGGGTTGGTGTATGAACCATCTGTTTATGTCCCAATAGAAAAGGGGTTGGTGTACAAACCAGAAAAGAATATGATTGAAGACGATATGAGTGATGTGAAAGATGGACCGTTTTCTGCCCCAACGGTTAGAAAGGGATTTTTGCCAAATTATAAATTCCATGATCATGTAAGATGAATTCCACTATAGGAAAATTAGAAATTGATAACGGATGCCCCAACTCCTGTGTGTGCATCCATACTGTTGATGAAATTGCCTTGTTGGTGCCATTGATATGCAAAGATGAAAGATGCATGAAAAGAGTCCAGAACTCAGAGATTCTCCTAGTGACTATATGGATAATTCCTCGGGTCGAAACCAATCAACCTAGATAGCTTCAATCTCTAGCAAGACTCAAAATAATGATGATATTAAAGATTGTCCATGTTTAAGTCCCCATGAACTAGGCCATCAATGACAACTGTTGAGCAAATTAATCTTGGTATGAGGTCACTTGAAAAGTAGAATATCCAAAATTGATTTCCAATTTTCAAACAGTGAAATAGTTGATTATGATAAATGGTAGGTGTCCTTATGGTGGTTTAATCCTCTTACCGAATTGCATGGATGCAAATCGTTGCAATCACCAAGGTGATATAATATACCTTACTTTAATTTGATTTGGCAAAAATATGCATGATGAAAGAAGAATGAATGAAATTGACGATAGATCAGAAGAATTGATGAATGTGGTTAATTTTGTGAAGGTTTTGAATATTTTTAACCCAATTTTTAAAACAATGATGAATGATGCACTTTTTGAGCGAAATGACAAAATTTGTGTCCAAAACTGTTGTAACCTTCACAAAATGTTTTATTATGATAAGAAGAATGGAAGAATGCAATTTGATGAAATTTGGAGGAGGTAAGCTTCAATTTTGCAAGTTTTGTTCCTTTATTCAATACTGATACCAAACGTCGGTCTGCATTTGGGGGTGGCAGAGACGCCCACCGGTGTTTAGGCACTCTGCAAACACAGCACTACATCTGAATGCGCCATGAAATGCCCCACTGCATTTCAGGGTGCCAAAACCAGCTATTTAAACAGTTTCAGCGAGAATTTCGCTCATTTGTGCGTTCGAGCTTGAGAGAAGTGCGTCTAAGGGAGTGGAGTGAAGTGAAAGGTTGTGTGGGAGAGTGAAGCACGCGGGAGCTATGGCAGAGATGGGAGCGGATGCGCCAGTGCAGCCAGCTGAGGTATTTGTTCATTTAAGCAAGTACTTATTATGTTTTTTTTTTTTTTTTTTGGGAAAAATTTGTAACAAATTTTTGTTTTGTTGTTTTGCAGCTTAGGGTGTTAGAGGCACGACACCGGTTCTCCCCTATCATTTCGAGGATGAGGAGGTCGTTATCCCGGTAGACGGGAGATATTGGAGGCAGTGGGACTAGCGGAGGCAGCCCGGTTGGAGGTAGTGAGTCTAGGCACACCACTAGGTCTAGGGCTCCTACTAGGTCTCAGGGGTCCTCTTTTGATGGTTAGCTTAGTGCTTAGATGCACTCTTTATGATCCTTGGTGCCCTATTGTATATTGTAGCATTTTTGCATTCATTGTACAGTTTGACCTTTATACATATATATATAAATGGCTTTTATTTATTTGGTGTTTTACTCTCTTTTGTGTGAATGCCTATGTTTTTGTGATGCATGTTTTGATATGTTTTAATGTTTTTGATGCATATGTGATGGAATGGAATGCAAACTTATAGATGATTAATGTGAGACTAAGTATATAACGTACAAATCTATGGATGATTAATGCAAGACTAAGTAAATGATATGTAAATCTATGGATGATTAATGCAAGACTAAGTAAATGAAATATGCACTAAGAAGCACTCATATTTTTAGATAGTTAGATTTAGCCAACTTGTTATCATAATTGTTTAATCAGGGGCACCGAACTTGGTGGCTTGTGAATGGATGACATATGGAATGACATGAATATGGAAGAAGATATGGAGGATGATATGGAAGAAGATATGGAGGAAGACTGTTTTACAAAGACTCAAACATGCTAGTGGTATCAAACAAACTTACTAATACTGCCTAATTCAACTAGGACCAAATGTGTGTGCATGCGAGTTCATTAACCAAATCAGAAGCATGGTAGTGACTCTAGGCAATCAAAAACCTGTGTGTGTGCAAGTGTGTTCATTAACCTCATCTTGCATAAATTAGGTAACCCTGTTATGGAGAAGACCCCGAAGCTAGTTTGTCCGTATGAGCATTCAGAGGTCTCTTTTTGAGGAGAGACATGTCACCACGCAATGAGTATACTCCACTGCCAGTCAAGCATCTATAGCCCCGGTGAAGGTTAACTCCATAGTCCATGTTGTTTTTTACCTTTGTAAGCCTTGGGGATGACTACCTATCCGTCTGACTGGACAAGTAGTACGATCCTTACAACTTATTTGGGATCAGTGGTGTGTGAAAAATGTTCATTTCCTTAGAGCTTTGGGGAATCGGATTCTCAACCGAAGTATGATGAGAATTTTACCCTATCCTTACTACTCTGTTTATATTTATATTTTGTGATTGCTTGTGATAGTGGTAAGAACCATTGTTTTATGGACTATGTTTGCATGATAGGACAAACGAGGATTACCCTTTTCACTTCAAGGCACAACCCAAGGATGGTGTTATTGCTCTTTTACACAAGATGTTTTTAAGATGTGAAAATGTGATAGGTTCAAGACCGCTTTTGAAATCATTTCCCAATACTCAAGATTTTATTTAGTGTAATTTGTGATATGGCCCTAGAGAACTTTGACATGCATTTCAAAGTTTGCTTAAAACACTAGGAATGGCTGAGTGATTGAAAACATTTTGGCTATGTAAATATGTGCAAATGGAAAATGGGTGTACGAATGACAATTCGGTTTGATGGATTTTATGAAGGTGCCCCTGATTAAGGCAACATGACTTTTGCTTGACCAAATTTTATATCCAAAAGATAGAATGGTCTCTAACATGATATGCAACTATGGCTAAAAATGAAATGTTATGGTTTTCAATGAGATGTATGCACATGAAATGCAATGTTTTTGAATGAGATGTATGCAACTAACAATGAAATGCAAATTCTTTTTATTTTATTTGTTTTTTTTGTTTTTTTGTTTTTTTGTTTTTTTGTTGTACAAGCCATGTATATATGTACATATAAAATTCAAACTATGCATAGAATGCCCTCAAGTGTATAACATTTAGTGGTTTGGGTTCTTCCTCTCCCTCTAAACTGGCAAGTCTATAAGTTCCATTACCCACTCTTTCAGTGACCATATATGGACCTAACCAATTAGCCACGAATTTATCTCGAAAATGCGGCAATGCATTGGTGTTTTGTTGATTCTCTTTAAGGACAAGATCCCCTACTTGAAATTCTCTTAGATGAACTTTGGAATTGTAAGCACATTTCAATCGGTCTTGATAAACTCGCAAATGCTCTAAAGCATTGATTCGTTTTTCATCTATGAGTGTGAGTTGATCAAGACGTGCTTGTCTAGCAATATCATCATCGATAAATTCCTGCAAAGAAATTCGCAAGGAAGGGATCTTGAGCTCAAGAGGCATGATTGCTTCAGCTCCATAGACCAAAGAAAATGGCGTTGCCTCAATGGGAGTTCTGATGCTTGTTCTGTAAGCCCATAATGCCAAGGGGATTTGTGTATGCCAATCTTTATGATTTTCTTTAACAAGTTTCTTAAGAATAGCAATTATGGTCTTATTGGAAGCTTCAGCTTGTCCATTGGCTTGTGGGTAGTAAGGAGTTGAGAAACTATCTTGGATATTATACTTTTCGCAAAGAGCTCGAACATCCTTATTCTTAAAAGACTTGCCGTTATCGAAATGATTTTAGAGGGAATACCAAAACAACAAATGATATGGTGAAGTATAAACTCCACAATTCTAGGACTCATCAGTGCTTGGTTAGAGGAATAGCTTCAACCCACTTTGTGAAGTATTCAATGGCTGTAATGATGAAAGTATGCTGTCCTGAAGAGGCAGGTGAAATCTTGCCAATTAAATCGAGACCCCATTATGAGAAGGGCCAAAGGCTTTGGATGGGCTGTATAGCTTGTGATGGTATATGGATTAAATTAGCGTGTTCTTGACACTTTTTACATTGTTTAACATATTTGCAACAATATTGTTCCATAGTGGGCCAATAATACCCCATACGTAAAATACGCTTCACAATGGCCATTCCACTAAAATGACCACCACAAGTACCATCATGGGCTTCAGCAATAGCTCTATGTGTTTCACCTGCTTCTAGACAGCGGAGGAGTACTCCATCATATCCATGTTTATACAACACATCCCCAAAAGAACAAAATGAGCTACCTTTTGCTTAAAACAGTGGCGGGCAGTTCGAGACAAATCATATGGGAGTGTTCCAAACTTGAGGAAGGCTACTATCTCACTAGACCAAGGCTCATATGGATCCGAATGGATAAAGCAAACATCTTTTTCATCCTTAGACTCAACATGGACAATTGCAGACTTAGAGATTGTGGAAATGATTAGGGGCTGTACCTTTCCAAGGGAGTCCTTTGGAATCAATGATCCAAGAGAGGCCATGGCATCCGCGAATCTATTAGTCGAACGAGGCAAACTAGTGATCTCATACCAATAAAACTTAAAGAGCAACTTCATTGCTACATCATGATAAAGCTTAATGGTAGGTTCTTTGGCTTGGTATTCTCCTGTAATTTGTTTAACCACGAGTTGAGAATCCCAAAATATTCGAATACGCTTAATGCTCATAGCTATGGCTGATTGAAGACCTAAAATTAAGGCTTCATACTCTGCTGTATTATTGGTGCATTGGAAGTCTAGTTTGAATGATAAAGGGATGGGAATCCCTTGAGGTGTATGAAACACAACTCCAGCACCTTGACCTTTCACGCACTTAGAGCCATCAAAGAATAGCGTGATGTCAACATCTTCCTCCGGAATGATGTCCTCTTCTTGTTCAGTGATAGCAAATACCGAATCATTTGGGAGCTCAATAATCAAAGGATGATCACTAGGTAGTGGAGCTTCCGCAAGTTGATCGGCTATAACTTGACCTTTAACGGATTTTTGGCTAATGAATTCAAGATCGAAAGCAACATTATCCATTTAGCGGTACGAGTGTTATTATAAGTGCGAGACATCATATAACACAGAGGGTTTTATCTAGCTATGACATATGTTGTATGGCTAAGCATATGATGACGAAGTTTCTTAGTGACAAAAACCACTGCTAAGCACAAATTTTCCACATAAGCATATTGGGTTTCATAGCTTACCAATGTTCGACTAATATAATAGACAGCTTGCTCACGATTTTGTTCATTCTTTTGTGCAAGCATTGTCCCTAAGGCAAAGTCCGTTGCTGAGATATAAATATTGAAAGGGACTCCTGGACGAGGCGAAGCTAAAACTGGCAGAGACGCTAAGTACTGCTTGATGCATCAAAGGCTTTCTGACACTCATCTGTCCATGAAAATTGTACCCCATTTTGTAGTAGGTGGCAAAATGGCCTACATTTATCAGAAATTTGTGCAATAAAGCGACGAATTGAATTAATCTTTCCTTGCAGACTACGCAACTCCTTCAAATTAGTTGGGGGAAACATTTCCATAATGGCTTTGACCTTGTTTGGGTCCACCTCAATACCTCGTTTAGAGATAATAAAACCTAGGAGTTTGCCTGAGGTAACACCAAAGACACATTTCTTAGGGTTCAACCTTACTTTATGCTCTAGAAGCCTATCAAAAACTTTTTCCAATACATCAAAATGCTCTTGTCGAGTTTTAGATTTTGCCAATAAATCATCCACATAATCTTCGATAATCTTATGTATATAATCGTGGAAAATATAAGTCATGGCTCGTTGATAGGTTGCACCTGCGTTCTTAAGGCCAAAGGGCATCACCCTGTAACAAAAAGTTCCCCAAGGTGTGGTAAATTTTGTTTTGTGTTGATCTTCAGGGTTTATTCGAATTTGGTTGTATCCTGAAAATCCATCCATGAATGAAAGCATTTCATGACCAACGCAGGTATCGACAAGAGTATCAATGTTTGGAAAAGGAAAGTCATCCTTAGGACATGCTTTATTTAGATCTTGAAAATTGGTGCAAACACATATCCCCCCATTAGGCTTGCAAACGGGTACCATGTTAGAAAGCCACTCAGGATAATCAATCGGGACGACAAATTTAACCTCCAGAAGTTTCTGAATCTCCGATTTAACTATGAGGGCCACGGTAGGATGCATTTTCCTAAGTTTTTGTTTGACGAGGTTTAGCATCTTTTTGTAAGGTGAGGTTATGGACAACCAAATTAGGGTCTAGGCCTGGCATGTCTTTGTAAGACCATGCGAATATCTCCTTCTTCCGCTTGAGTAGAGCAATCATTTGCTCTTGTTCCTCTGATGATAAAATTTTAGCCAGTTTCACAATTTGGGTGCCATCTTGGTCTAGACTAAGGTCTACATCAATAGTTTCTTCAATAGACATGTGGGAACCTTCCTCAAGCTGATGGGGAGTAGGGATCAGATTTATGTCATCTAAAATTTCATCAAGCTCCTGTGCCTTGCTCTCGTCTATGTCTGCTTGGAAGACCTCTGGCTTAGAAGATGAAGGTGAATGTGGAGGTGAAGGAGGAATGTAGTTGGCGGAAGCCCTTAACAATTCCTCGAAAAGGATGAATTCTGAAATAGATGGAGGGGATGAAATCCGATCCATGCCAATCAGGCTTGGGTTGATCAGGATTGGCTTATCCGGATCATATGGATTATGGAGCGGTGTGAATAAGTCTTCAAAATTCATTGTCAACTTATGGAAGAAAGGATAGGTGAAATGGAAGGGAAAACCGGTGAAGACCTCGGAAGACCTGAAGTGCAAAACAACATAGTTTTTCAGTTTTTTTTTTTTTTTGTAGTTTAAGATTTTTTTGTTTTTTTTTTTTTTTTTTTTTTTGAAGTGGTGAAAACCACTATTACACACATACATAAAGCAATAAAGTATTTTTATATATTTTGATTTTTTTTTTCTTTGGGAATTTTCTGATTTTTTTTTTTTTTTTTTGGTAGTGGTGAAAACCACTATTTTAGTATATACATATAATACAGGTTTGGATTATGGCTTATGGATGTGGCGAAGGGGGTGGTTCACCTCGTTCTTGTGGAAGAAGCAAGCGAAATATGGCCTCTTGGGGAGGGAACAATTGGAGATAAAACTCGTCTTGTTTAGTGAGGGAAACAATGGGCACTGACTCTTCTTCAGATTCATCACCATTTGACATGACGTCAAATTCTTCATAGACTTCATCTTCGGATTCATCAGGGTGGAGTATTTCTTATTCTGAATTAAGATTAATGCTTTGAAAAGCTTTCTCAAAAGAAGAAAGGTATGGAAGTGGTTGGTAGCCCAGACCAAAACGCTCAGTGGGTCTCTGGTATGGCATATCGATGCGTTCAGTTACCCCTTGCTCGTATCGACCTAGGCCAAATTGCTTCCAATTATGTCTGTGGAAATAACGAGAGGGAAAACCCTCCATCCTTTCGATATTGGCAGGGACTGGATGCTTGGGTTCTGGTATGGTGGTAGGACTAGAAGATGATTCTATTCCCCCATATACAAAATTAATGGAATTTGGCATAGAACCCATGTTATAAACCGATCCAATGGATAAATGTTGGTCATGTGGATGACCAAAATATTTAACTGTTTGCACATTGAACGGTGTGATGTGGACATCTTGGATGGCATACTCACCAATACCTACATCAGTGAGATGGACCTTGACTTGGGAGGGAGAAAGACTAGATGATGGAATAGAAGAATGTGGGATAGAAGAATTGGAAGGATTTGGTTGGGTTGATGCTTCACCGACTTGTGAAACATCAGCTGGTGATGGTTGGGAAGATGGAGGAATAATAGGTGATGTTGAAGAAGGTGTAGAAGAAGGGGGTAATGACGTGGAAAGAGATGATTGGTCATGGCCACATGTGCATGTGGTCACTGATGAATAAGAAGGAATATTAGGAGATGAAGAAAGTGGTGAATGAGATGGAATAGCAGAAGAGGAATATGGTTGCGATATGATGGGTAACTCCTTAGGAATGGGAGATTTAGAAGAAGATGGTATAGAAGAAGTAGATGGGGTCAAGAAAATATGAGTGGATGGCAACACAATCTCATAAGGATTTGAGACATAGTTGCAATGTTTGAAGGGTTCAATGTCAGCAGGTACACAATGAACCTGTCCCTCATATACATACTTCAGACATTGATGCAGTATAGAAGGGACACATCTCATCTCCCTAAGCCAAGGCTGTCCAAGCAATACATTGTATGCCATGGTCCCTTCCAAGATGTGAAACAAGGTATGCAAAGTTTGGGCCCCTACCTCAATGGGCAAGATAACCGTGCCAACCGTGGAAGATAAAGCATCATTGAATGCTTTAAGAGTAAAATTCAATTTGGTGATAAGGGATGGCGACAGCTCTAGATGACTCAATGCCGATGTTGTAATGATATTGATTGAGGAACCGGTGTCAATTAAGACTCTCTTGAATGGCTTGTGATCGATCTTGGCCATGATGTGCAGTGGAGGATCTATACTTTTCGTTGACATAGGTTTGATTTCAAAATCATAGAAAGTGATGGAGGGCTCCATGCATGTTTGAATACTCCCCACAAAGTTGTTGAAGGCATTAGTATCTTGAGTTTGAAGCTCGATTGACTTTAATATTTCCATTAATGCCTCTCTATGCGAGGGAGATTTTTGAATGAGGTCATAGATCGATAACTTGGCAGAAGCCATTTTTAAACTGGTAGTTAATCGGCTACTCAATGACATGATTGGTCGTTGGTGTTGAGTAGAATGATTTAGCGATTTTTGAGAAGTACTAGCATGTCGTTGGGTCACTGTTACCTGAGGTGGACTGGGGGTTTGTACAGGTGGCTGTGGTTCAGCCTGATTTGGTTGGTTCACCCTTTGACCCCGGGTTACTATGTTAATAGTACCCATAAAACCTTGGTATGGTTGTACATGGTTGACTTGATTAGGAGGAGTTACCTGAGTTACTCCCCCTAAATTTTTTGGAGCTTCCTCTCGATGTGGAAGGGGTGTTTGAAATATACCAAGATTTTGATTTTGTTGGGCTAAGGGGCTATCCAATTTAATGGCTCCAATCTCAATAAGATCTTGGATCACATGTTTGAAAGCTATACAATTATTGATATCGTGCCCATTTTGCCTATGATAAGGACAAAATAGGTACTCTTTGTAATACTTTCCCCTTCTAGATGGTTCTAAAGGTTTAAACTCAGGTAAAGTTAACTGATTTGTGCTATATAACTTGTTGAATATGACCACATATGGTTCATCTAAAGGTGTGAATTGTCGCTTGGGACGATTATTTTGCCAAGGTCGAGTTTCCATGGTTGGCTCAGTATTGTGAGCTGGTTGAGGAGGGGCGGGTACCGCATGATAAGCAATTGGTTGCGGTTGACTTTGCATTACTTGTTGTTGTTGAGCCATTACGGGCTGACTCGCCACCACTTGATTAACTTGGTTAACATTTGAGGTTGTACTAGCTTTGTGTTTGTTTATTTTGGCCATAATTATTATTTTGTTGTTGGCCCTTTTGTTGCCATTCTTTTCTACGGGGTTTTAAAACACCCTCTTGGACTTTAATGTCTTCTATGATACTTGCTTGGGCCAAAGCCTCTTCAAAAGTCCTGTATTGTTGTAATTAGAGTAACCAAGAGATAGGTTTTAGACAACTCCGGGTGAACATTTTGGTTAACTCCTCCATTGGTAGGGAGAATGGCAGTTTATTAATGATAGCCCTCCAATGGTTTCCAAAGTCATAAATAGTCTCATCGTCATGTTGCTTGAGCTTGTATAAGTCGGACAATGAAACTCTCTTTTGTACATTTAGGGAGAATCGTTCTAAAAATAGATTAATCAATTGTTCGTAAGCATAAATGCTATGGTGAGCTAAATGATTGTACCATTGTACAACATCTCCCCCTAATGTCTGAGGAAAATTTCTAAGCATAAGAGCATCATTATTTTGGATTCTAAAGCAGGCATGCATGAATGAGCTCACATGTTCATGAGGATCCTTAGTTCCTCGAAATTCGTCAAACTTCGATAATGTGAAATCAGTTGGATATGGCAATGAAGGTATCGAAGGATGAATTGGTTGATTGATCAATGACCTTAGCATAGGTTTCTGACTAGATGAGCCAAGCATGTTGAGCATAAGGTTTTCAATCTGTTGTTGCATAGAATGGAGTCGAGAATCTTCATGAAAATTTTGATTCGTTTGATGATTATGAGGATGCAATGGAGGAGTTGAAAAATGATGAGATGGGATGAAATTGCCTGGATTAGGCGGTGTGGAATGGACAGGTTGTTGGTATGGATGATACCAAAAAGAAGGTGATTGGTTTGAATGATGAAGCTGGATTGGGTTGGGAGAAAGGTGGGGTAGGAATGGACACCACCGAAGATTGGGGTACCAGGTGGGGCCTGAGCTAAGAAAAGGCGTGTTGGGTAGAAATTGGTTGGGGTGTAGGATTTACTACGACAGGTGGTTGAGCATTTTGTTGCTGTTGTTGCTTGAAGCAACTTGTCGAGGTACTCCCTAACCTTATTAATTTCTAACCCAAGGGATGTGGGATGATTGGATGAAGGTGGAGGGCAGGCTGCCATGGTAGTCACAAGAGACTGCATAGCGGGGGCAATGAAGGTGGCTGAAGTAGGCGGTACCTGGGAAGAAAATACAATGCCAAACAAAAATAAAACCACAATAATGGAATATAGGAAAGTTGCACAAAACAAACAATTTTTATTAATCAGTGGAGTTTAAAAACTCCTTTTGAGTACAACAGGGCCTGTAACCCTTTTTGTGATACGCAAATTACAGTTTGTGCTAGGGTTCTCCGAAACCCTAGCTGGCATAAAGTGGTGGCATTTCTGAAGACGTATCCTTAATCCTAACAAAGTGAGTGGGTTTTGTTGTATCCTTTGGCTCGGACCACTCCAGCTTAAATAGCTGCTATCAACACACCAGATCTGCCATTAAAATCCTGCACATATTAACAATATCAAGGAGTTAGAAATTAATAAGAGGGCTCCACTGTGTGAGCCCTCAGAAACAATTTAAAACCCTAGAAAAATAGAATGCAGGAGTTCAACAACAAATTAATAAAAGAAAAGAAGTTACTTGCTTTAAACTTATTTATACCTATTCTCTGTTAACGTGGCTAGACCAGGCGGCATCTGGAAGTAATGTGGCTTTCAAATCGGCTACAGAAGGTGCCCTGGTGCACTCGCTAAATGCCCGCGTGCTTTTGGATCAAGGTTTCAGACGTCGGTCTGAGTCTGTGGCTGTGGGTAAACGCCCACGGGCACTTGCGACAAGAATGGGGGATTCTGCAGAATGCTGCAGAAGGGATGGCAGCGAAGTTGGTGACGGATGAGGCGATGGATGCGACGAAAAGGGGCGGCAATGGATGGCTGAAGAGATAGATGAAATAGAAGAGATAGGTCCAAAATATAGCAAAGATAGCAAAGATAGCCAAGATAGAAGTAGGGTTTGAGCCATCAAGGTGGCTCTATTTATAATCTACAAGGGTAAGGGAAAATAAATAGTAGCTAAGCAAAAGCTATCCCCGACTTAGATAAAACCTAGAACTTCTAGGAAGCGGTCAGTAGAAGAATTTTTTACCAAATATCAGGGGCAGACCTATGACAAAGCTGCTCAGATGATGCTAAAAATAGGGTACAAAGGAAAAGACCTTAGAAAATGAGGGTAAGGAATGATCGAACCCATTTAGGTAGAAATGAGGGAAAGATGTCTGGCACTTGGAGTTGATGCTTCGAATTAAAAGGATTATGCTTCTAAGGTTATGAAGTTTGTTCCTCCCTTCGATTCAGCTTTCGAGCCTGATGAAGAACCTATAGCTGAAAGAATGAAAATATTAAAGACTCTGGCTGAAAAACAAAGAAAAGATAAGAATGTTACCCAAAATTTTCCCAATGAACAAGGTTCTCAAGATGTTGAAGACAATAACATCGAGGATTCTATGGGAAATGAACAAGATAAATTGAATGAAGAAGATAATTTCATAGATGCTCAAGATGCTGAACAATAAATTTCTCAGTTTGAAGATATGAATGGCTCACAAGACCTGGCTCAAGAGAGCCAAAATATAGATGTTGAAAAGAAAGTACTAATGAAGCAGGAGGTTAAGAAAGTTGAGAAAAAACATGGGGAGTTCCTCCCAAATGTTCATATAATTGATCTTGATTAAAGCAATGATGAAGATGAGCAGGAAAATAATACTAAAACACATGATGATGGTGGAATTCAAAATGAAGAATTGTTAAATAGAAATTATAAGAGTGAAGAAGAAGAAATGGATCAGCGACAAATCCATATGAGACCAGGTATGTCTCCTTTCTTGTATCCTTATTTTGCTTCTACTTATTCCTATTTTAACTCTCCCTCCTTTTCTAATATGAAAAAATATGTAAATCTCCTTTCAAAAAATGGTTTGCTTTCCCAGAAATGGCAACATCTTCCCATTCTCAACTCGATGTCAATGTTGCATTGGTCCCCATCCCTTTCTTTCCAAACACCAGTATTCCAAAAATTGAATCTAGGTCCTCCTAGGTTGACAAAAGTCATCCAACTCTGTCAAAGCTAAAAAATTTGAGAAAGGTCAGTAAGAATGATCTAGACTGGTGGATCTCTCACTCTGTTGAATGTTAGAATATGTAATGCAACATTGTGTAAATTATTCTTAGACTAAAATATAAAGTCTAAAGAATAATATTTGAATTAGAAAATAATTCTATTTTATGTAAAAATATTCCCACCCAATTAATAAATAAAATAAGGGTGCTAGGAATATTTAATTTGTGGGAAAAAGTTATTTTTCCTTTTCTAGCAAATATTAAAAAGTAACCAATCACTTTTTAATATTTGATAGATGCCACTTATCACACATCTCAAGATAATATTGTGATAAGATTTGTCACACATATCAAGATAAAATTGTGATAATATTTTTCACACATATCAAGATAATATTGTGATAAGATTAGGGCAGTTTTAGGGTTGTAGTAGAAAAGCTTCTCTTTAAATAGAGGTGTTGTCTACTACATCTTGTCATATCATGTTGATGCATATTGTTGCATAACATTGAAGCATTCTTGTATTGTTGAATCATTGAGTAATATAGTGAATTTAATATTGGATGTTTTCCTTCTTCATTTGAAGTAGGATTTTACCACTTAATATTGGTGTTGTGGGTTTTCTTCTTTTGTGTGTGATTGATCTTGTGGAGCATTATTCAACCTTGGGGAAACTTTGCTTGTCTCACATTTGGTATCAGAGCAGCAAGTGTATTCAATTATTTGAGGTGAAAAACCCATTAAGGTATATATATATATATATATATATATATATATATATATATATATATATATATATAATATATATATAGATTTAATGCATGCATTTGATATTTGGGCAAACTTATTTTGTAAATCTGCCATTAGGGTTTATAGATTTATTATGTTTTTTTTAATCTAGTTGTTAGATCTGTTTTTATTTTAAATCTATAAATTTTTAGCATTGAGATTTTTCTGGAAGGGTTTTGGAGCCAAACGGACCCCATGGTTATGTCCGGAAGGCCCAAAAACCCTATTTCCATATATTATTTGCCCTATTTTGGTGAAAAATAAATCCGAGGAAATTTTTTTTTTTATGTGGGGGCCAAATGGCCCCCTACCCATTTTGTTGTACAATCTGGATTTTTTTATTATTCTAAATTTTTAATAAAAAACAGTTATTTAATTAAAAAAAAGTCTTTTTTTATTATTCTATTCTATTTTTTAATTAAAAACAGTCATTTTTTTTATTATTCTATTTTTTAATTAAAAAAAATAGTCGTTTGATAAAAAAAACAGTCATTTTTTATTATTCTGTTTTTTAATAAAAAAACAGTCATTAAATAAAAAAAATAGTTATTTATTATTCTATTTTTTAATAAAAAAAAACAGTCATTTATTTTATTTTAAGACCTAATAGTCATTTTTTTTGCATAAATTGAAATGCATTTTTTATTATTGTATAATGCAACTAGAATCCTTTTATGCAATTTTTGGCAAATTTTTAGTCAAATTGTCAAATAATTTAGACCTTATAGTCATTTTTTTCTCACATTAACAATGGTTGTTTGTGAGTTTGCTTGTTTTGCAAGGTTATCCAAGTATGTTTTGGAGTATACAAGGAAATTTCGGATCAACTTTTTCACTCTCTTCCTCCTATTTTTATTAATTTCTTCTAATCTCTCTCAAACATTTGCTTGAAGCATAATGTAAATTAATGTAACTTGTATCTCTCATAATGAAAGTAAAAGAGAAGAGAGAGAGAGAGAGAGAGAGAGAGAGAGAGAGAGAGAGAGAGAGAGTAATTGTGTTTTGCCTATTTTGCATCTCAACTAATTTAACTACTAACTTACTAACTTGCTACAGAACAATCTACTAACCAACTAACTTGCAATTTCCTAATTTTCATATTAATCAAGAAGGTTAAAAATGAATCAACTTACTAAACACAATTTTAGTATTTGATTAAAATTTAATTAATCTTGCAACACAGTTTATATTTGCTAAACACCTATTGTATCCAAAACAATCCACTCTATTGGTAGCAAGTCCTTTTCGGGTCCTCGTACCCGTACCCTTTTGGGTAGCTTGGTTGACTTTGGATGAGATGAATTGGCAATTTATTAGGCTATAGCAAAACCTTAAAATAAACACTAACTTACTAACTTCTATCTAACATTTAACAAATGTTTTATGGTTCAATTCAAGTTAGTTTATTTTGTTGCAAGATAATTGTTATGGTTAGTTACCTTCTTATTTCAAGTTAATCTATTGCAAGTTGATCTTGGTTTATTTCCTTTATTCAATTGCAATATGGTTATAGTTTTTTATTGCAAGATGGTTATAGTAGTTCATGATGATGTTGATTATATTTCATGATGATGCTTATCTATCTTGATGATGCTTAATTTTGATTATATTTCATGATGTTTATATTTCATGATGATTATCTTTGATGATTGAAAAGTAGATTACTTGAAAGTTATGTTTTTTTTTATATATGCAAGTATGTTTATCTACTTTCTTATTGCATCATTTATTTCCTTTGTCAATGCATCTTATGTTTTGATTATGTTCACTTTCTAGAATGGTTGATCATGTAATCTCCTTCACACCTAAGCACATCCTTGATGGATCAAATTTTGTAATATGGGAACCCAGGATGAGGGTTGAATTTCAAGCAAGAAAGTTATGGCCCATTGTGAATGGAGATGAAGCAATCCCAACCCAGGAAAGGGCACTTGAGACATACAAGAACAAGATTCACCTTGCACTTTCCATGATTATCAATAGTGTGAGTGATGAGATATTGCTCACTATAAGCCATTGTGAGCATGCTAAAGATGCATGGGATTTGCTAAAACAAGTCCATCTAGGGTCCAAAACATCAAGGAAATTCACTTTATTGTCCAAAATCTTAGCATTATGCAAGGTGAAGAATAAAGTGCCTTGATCTTCCTCTCAAATATGAAAGACATGAGAACTCAACTATTGGCTTGTAATTGTGATTGGATAAGTGAGAAGCTCTTAAGCTTTATCATTTTGAGGAACTTGTCAAGCAAGTTCAAGAATTTTGTCACCATTATTGAGACTAGGCTAGAGCAAGAAGAGGATGGCATTCCTCTCAAAACTCTTTCACAATTATTGATTCAACATGAGAGTCTCTTAATAGAGATAAAGCGAATGGTCAAGTTGTCAAGGAGAAGAATGTTTCCTTAAGTGCCACTAAGGCTTCCTTCAAGAAGAAATACAAGGGAAGGAAAAATTAAAATTTCCAACCCAACAAGCCTAGAGTTGATTTCACTTGCAAATTTTGTGGCAAGAAAGGCCACAAGGAATAAAATTATTTCAAGAAGAAGAAGATTGTAGAAAAGGAAGAGCAAGAAAAGGCTAAGGGACAAGGACCTAAGAAATGGTTTGGCAAGGGAAATAAAAAGAACAACAATGTAAAGCAAAATTCTAATAAAAATATGTTTGTTTGTGCCCTCTACTCCATTGAATCATCTACTTCTAATGAATGGGTGTTAGATTCTAGATGCCCTAACCATATGTGTTTTGAAAATTATAAGTTTGTGGACTTTCATAAGCACTCTTCAGATTTAGTTTTCATTGGTGATAATACTAGACTTCAAGTAGAAGGTGTTGGCAATGTTGTAATTGAAGGGAAATTAATTGATAATGTCCTATATGTGCCTAACCTTAGGAGAAATTTAGTTTCAGTTTTGCAAGTTGCTAGAAGTGGTCACACTATTGAGTTCAATGCAACTTCATGGAGCATTAGGAAAGGCATGCTACCAATAATTACAGGTTATGTGAAGAATAATATTTATGTTTTAGGTGATGCTCCTCCTAAAGGGTGTTTAGAAATTAATGTTTCTCCTAGTAGCAAGCTTTGGCACTTAAGGTTAGGCCATACAAAATATAAAAATATTCAAATGATGAAGTCCAAAAATTTGGTTGAAGGCTTGCCTAACATTTCACCTATTCATGGTTTGTGTGAAACATGCATCTTAGGCAAAATGAGCAAACACAAGTTTGCAAAGGACAAGTCAACAAGGGCCACACAAATTCTTCAACTCATTCATACAGATATTATGGGTCCATTACATGTTAGATCACTTGGTGGTGCATCCTATATTCTCACCTTTATATATGATTATTCAAGAATAATCATTAGGTATCTACTTAAGAATAAATCAGATTGTTTTGAGACATTCAAGGAGTTCAAATCTTTGGTAGAAAATCAAAAGGGAGAAAATATCAAAATGATTAGAAGTGACAATGGAGGGTAGTACAATAGTAATGATTTCAATACGTTTTTTTCTTCTCATGGGATCAAAATGCAGTTTACTTATCCATACACTTTCAACAAAATGTTGCTGTAGAGAGGAAAAATAGGAAAATCATGGAGATGGTAAGATGCATGCTTGGTGACCACTTACCTCAATTTCTTTGGATGCTTGGTGACCACTTACCTCAATTTCTTTGGGTTGAAGCAGCCAGTACAAAAATCTGCATTCTTAACAGGTGTCCTTCAAAATCAGTTGAGGGGAAGACTCCTTATGAGGTTTGGAATGGTAAGTCAAATTTGTCACACTTACGAGTGTTTGGATGTGATGCATTTTCATATATTCCTTCAGAAAAAAGGAAGAAATTGGACAAAAAATCTCAAAAATGCATCTTTGTTGGCTATGATGCAGAATATAGGGGCTACAGGTTATACTCACCTTCTTCATGCATTGTATTTGTTTCAAGGGATGTCAAATTCAATGAAAATATTATTGAGTTAGAAAAGGGTGGGTCTTGTGTCAAAAGGACCAAGTGGTTGGATCATTTTAGGTGTCCTAAAGAGCAAAATTTAGTTAGTCAAAGGATAACTAGAAGTATGACCCTTAACATGTCTATTCGAGCTAAGATAGAGAATTATCATGAGCCTACTTCTTACCAAGAAGCTTCACAACACTCTTTTTGGGTTGATGCCATGAAGTTTGAGATGGATTCTCTTCTAAAGAATAAAACCTAGGATCTAATGCCTTATCCTAATAAGAGAAATGTTATTGGGAACAAGTGGATCTATAGAATCAAGCACAATTCTAATAGAGAGATAGAAAAGTATAAGGTTATATTGGTTGCTAAGGGTTATGCTCAAAAACATGGAATTTACTATGATGAAACATTTGCACTAGTTGCAAAAATTCCCACCATTCGGCTTCTCATTGCTATTACTGGTGCTCAAGGTTGGCAGATTTTCAGCTTGATGTGAAAAGTGCCTTTCTAAATGGTGATTTGTATGTGGATATCTAAATGAGTAAACCACAAGGATTTTTTGTACAAGGTAAGGAAATGCTTGTGTGTAAACTAAATAAAACCTTGTATGGTCTGAAGCAAGCACCTAGAGCATGGTACATGAAGATTTTAGGTTACTTCTTGTCTCTTGGTTTTGATCAATGCTATTCAGATATAGATCTCTGTGTGTTTATGAAGGATAACTTGGTAATTTTAATTGCTCTATTTGTTGATGACCTTTTTATGAATGGAAATGAGAATGAGGCCATTTTTGATTTCATTTACAAATTAAATTCAGAGTATGAAATGACTGACCTTGGTCTTCTACACTACTATCTTGGCATGCAAGTTTATCAAAATGAGGATTGTACCTTTTTGAGTCAATCCAAGTATATTGAAGATCTTCTTAAGAGGTTTGATTTGGAGGATCACAATCCTACTTCCATTCCTATTTCTACAGGGGTTAAGTTGGAAGTAAGTACAGAATCTTAGTTGGCTGATGCTACATTGTATAGGCAGCTCATTGGTAGTCTTATTTATGTTACCATCACAAGGCCAGATATTGCTTTTGTAGTTGGTATGATGGCTAGGTTCATGCAAAAACCTTATATTGAGCACTTACAAGCTACCAAGAAGATTCTAAAGTACCTTTTAGGTACTAGAGATTTGACACTCAAGTATTCTAGGCTTCCTTCCTTTGCTATTTCTGGCTATGCTGATTCTGATTTTGGAGGGGATAGAATAGACAGAAAGTCTACCACAACATATGTTTTTGGTATTGGATCTACAGCTATCTCTTGGTCTTCCAAGAAGCAAAATACAATTGATCTTTCTAAAAATGGAAGCGGAGTATAAGGCTACGACAACAACTGCACAGGAAGCAGTTTGGATTCGTACCCTCATGAAGTAAATTGGCTTTGAGCAATTTGGTCCTTCACGTTTGCTCTCTGATAATCAATCAACTATTGCCTTGGCTAAAAATCTTGTAATACATCAAAGGAAAAAACATGTTGAAATCCAAGTCCACTTTATCAGAGAGAAGGTATTCGATAGGACTATTCAGTTGGAGTATTGCCCATCATCTTCTAATTCCATTGATTTGTTCATCAAACCTCTTCCCAAGGAGTAGTTTTGTAAGGTGAGGGACTCACTTGGTTTGGTGAAGTTGTTTTCAATGGGAATGAAGTGTAGTTACACTTGTGTGATTACAACTTCGTCCTTATGAGGTGTTTTTTGCTATATATGAGTTGATCTTTGGTGGTATAATTGATTTTTGCATCTCTTTTGAACATGTACTTTCTTTTTGCCTTGTGCAACTTTTGTACATGTTACTTTGTAGATGGCATTGTGCGATTATGGTATATGATGCAATTTATTTATGCGACTCTTTTACATGGTAATTTATTATTGCCTTGTGCAACTTTGTACATGTTTTTATGTAGTTGGCATTATGCAATTGGTTTATCATGGTAATTTCTTGTTAGCATTTATGCTATTACTGTTGGCAATTTTGGGTTTGAGATCCTAGCTTCTTGTCTATGAGTTGTCATTGATGTCAAAAGGAAATGGCATTAATGTTAAGAGGATGTGTTGGCTTCAAAGGTGGAAGATTCCAAGAGAATATTTTTAAGAGAATCCGGAGAGATTCCATTGGCAAGGGTTTTTCATTAAAACCAAACCGGTTTTTATTAAAACCAAGTTGGATAGGGTTTTTATTAAAACCAAGTTAAATGGTTTTTATTAAAACCAATGGAGGTTCTCTTTATTATTTATTTAATTATTATTTAAAACCCTTCAAGGTTTTAATTAATTAATTATTTAATTAATTAAGGGAGAAATTATTTTTAATTTATTAAAAATACTTAAAGGTTTTTAAACCTTTTTTTATTCTTAATTTATTAAAATTATTTAAGGGTTTTTAAACCCTTTTTGAAAAGACTTTTGATTAATTTCGAAATGGTCTTTATTTTTGCCGACGTCAAGGTGTCTTCGAAGAGACTATTTATTCTCCAACTCCTAAGGTTGGAAGGCTAATTAATTCGAAATTCCCCGAATGCAATTTGCGGTGTTTGTGCTCTGTATTCGCTGCGATCGAAGGAAGACTTAGAAGCACGTGCGGTTGAAAAGTCTTCGGGAGTTTTTTTCGAGGGTGAAGTGGAGGGAAGTTCACTTGTGAACTTCGTAGCCCGCATGGGCTAGTGGCAGCGAAGGCTGCTGTTGGGCGCTGCATTGGCGGAGGTCACCGTTTCGAGTCTCGCGGGGGTGCTTTGCTAGAGTAACACACGTTTTTATTAAAACGTCTTTATGCCATGAAATTCGGAGTTTCTTGGACAGCGATTTATAAGTTTGAGAGTTGTGTGTGGTGACAACTTGAAGGTTCAATTATCTTCTACTCCAATAAGGTATGGGCACATTCTTCTTATGAGTATGATTGGTGTATGTTTTCTGAAATAAGGTTGGAGTGAAAAGGTATTCTACTAGGTATCCTTTGGCTAGGTGTAAATCCTATTTTCTGGTTTGTTGAAGACTACTTATGCATTGTTATCCTTAAGGAGAGTTTTTGGTGAATGCATAATTTTTGGTTTGAGATAGTGGAAGCTTTGTGCACTAGGGTTTATATTTGTGAGTCTAGCTACTTGCATTGAGTTGGTGGAACCCTTGGTTGGCTGTTTTGAGTTTGATGGTTGAGTTGCTTCCATAGAGGTTGTTTGATCAAGTTATTGCTTTACTTGATTCATGATATTGGGCTTACTCCATTGAGTTGATTTGAGCAAGTTATTCTTTGCATTTGGTGATATTGTGTTGGTGGCTGTTTTGTTCAAATATCTTTGGAGGGAAAAGGATTTCTACTTGTTTCCTTTTCTTGTGATGATTGGTTGAATGCTTCAAGGTTGATGTTGAGTTGAATGGTGTTGGTTGACTAAACCTTGTTTGATGAGCATTGTTGTTGAAACCCTAATTGATGGTGAAAAGAACATGAGTATCATTGTTATGTGATTCTTTGCATAGTTGGCAATTGTTGGGGTTTCATGTTCTTGAAAGAAAACATTCTATCCTATCCATTTCAGATATTGAGTTGAGTTTTCAGATTTGAGATTGAGATTGAGCTGAGTTGATTTGAGTTGAGTTTTGAGATTGGGATTTGAGTATAGAACATATTGAGTCTCTAACAATTCTCTTTATGCTTCTATGAGTTTGACAAATCACATTGGGTCTCTAACAATTCACTTTGTGATTTCCTACTAAGAAAGTTTTTCTTGGTGAGCTTGCTGAGTTTTTGGACAGGTTTCGGTGGGGACTTGTGAGCAGTTTTGGACAGGTTTCGGTGGGGACTTGTGAGCAGTTTTGGACAGGTTTCGGTGGGGACTTGTGAGCAGATTTGGACAGGTCCTAGCAGAGGACTTGTGAGCTGAGTTTGATAGTTCTATCAGAGAACTTGAGGATAGAGGTGCATTGGTTCTATGAGAAGAACCTGAGGACAGATTGGCAAGTCTTTGAGAAGGCTTGTATGCAGAGGATTGATTTGTTCAAGAGTTGGACAGATCTGATAGACAGAGGAAGACTTGTACTAGACCGATTGACTATGTTTGGTACAGGTTGTTGAGCTATTGTGGACGTGATCATAGAAGGCAGAGGTCTCTTAGGCTAAGCATTGAGGACAGGAGGTCTTCGGTGGAAAGGAGTTCCACGTGCTGGCAAGAGGTAGAGGCAGTTGATCTTCTGAGGGATCATTTCTAGAGTAGAGGGGAAGGTATCTCCTTTGGGCCGAGGCTCATAAACATTGTAATTGGGAAGGATTCCCAAAGAACTTTGAGATAACTTTTAGAGAAAAGTTTTTGTGGACGTAGCCCAACCATTTTGGGTGAACCACGTTAAAAATGGGTCTTCAATGTGTGATGCTTTCTGTCTTGATTAATGTTGTGTTGATGCCACTTGCTATCTAAAGTTAAAATTATTAATTGGTTAAGTCTTATATTGTTCACCCCCTCTCTTAGTATAAGTCCATGTTCTTCAATTGGTATCAAAGTCGGTCTCTCCAGAAAGAGCCTAACAGCTTGGAGAAGGATCTATCAGAGGAACATACAGATTCAGAAAGAGATGAAGAGGTTGAGTTCGATCTCAAAGGTGAATTCTTCTTGGCTTTAAGAAAGCTTGAGAAATTTAGGGAAGAGAATTTTGTTCTCAAGCATCAATGTCGGGAAGAAGAGATAGCAAGATCAGAATTGTCTCAAAGTGTTATAGACTTCAAAATTCTAGCTGAAGAAGGGAAGAAAGTTGAACAGGGTTCGACGAGAGGCTCTCAAAGGAAAGGAGGCTGATTGCGAGAAACTAGAAGAAGAGGTTATGTCTCTTAGAGTGAAGTTGGAACAGTTGGCTCTCAGACAGAATACTCCATGTGAAAAGCAAAAGAAGGATTGTATCACCATTCATGAAATAGGGTCTTCGAGCAAGATCAATCTTCATCCTGAAGAGCGGTGGATTCCAGTTGGTCACAAGAAGAACAATCATCCAAGGCATCAAAATAGGTTACATAATACTTTCCATGGCTATTGTTTTTCCTGCAAGAAATTTGGTCACAAAGCTATGCATTGCAATAAGTCTTTGAATAGCCATAGTAAGGAAAATGTTAACTCTTTTGCACCTCTTATGAATAAAAATGTCATGTGTTACAAGTGCAAGAATTTTGGGCATATAGCAAGGATGTGCAGTTTGGATAGATCTAGCCTTGAGTTCACTAAAAAGAGAAATGAGATCAAATCTAAGTCAATGATAGTTCAAAGTTGCTTTTCATGCTCAAGACAAAGTAGAGAAATGGTATCTTGATAGTGGTTGTTCAAAACATATGACTGGTGAAAAGGAAAAGTTTTTGGTCTTAAAAGAAACAAACGAGAGGAACAATCGGTTTTGGAGATAACAGGTCGGCTAAAATCTGTGGTAAAGGGACTCTTAGTTTGGATGGGAAATCCAAAATAGAAAATGTGCTTTATGTAGAAGGCCTAAGACATAATCTTCTAAGTGTGAGTCAACTTTGTGATCAAGGGCACATAGTATCTTTCTTTTCAGATAGATGTGAGATAAGTAAAGAAAAAAATGGAAAACTCATTGCTAGTGCTACAAGGACTCCAAACAATCTTTACATGCTAAGTGAGATAAAAAAGGAAAAGTGTTTTCTAACTCAAGAAGATGAGAGTTGGTTATGGCATAAAATATTGGGGCATTTGAGCTTTGATAATCTTGTCAATATTAGTAACAAGGAAGGAGTTAGAGACTTGCCCAAAATAAAAAGGCCCCATAACATCATTTGCGGTCCTTGTCAACATGGAAAACAGACCAGAACCAGTTTCAAATCAAAAGGGTATACTTCTTCAAAACCATTGGATCTTATTCATACTGATTTATGTGGCCCTACTAGAACTCAGAGCATTCAGGGAGAAAGCTACTTCATGCTTGTTTATAGATGATTATTCTAGAATGACTTGGGTTACTTTTCTCAAAGAAAAATCTGAAGCTTTTGAAAAATTTAAAGCTTTCAAAGAAATGATTGAAAATGAGACTGACAAGAGAATCAAATGCTTAAGATCAGATAGAGGAGGAGAGTTCACTTCAAATGAATTTGTGGAATACTGTGAGCAACAAGGAATCAAAAGAGAATATTCAGCAGCAAGAACTCCTCAACAAAATGGAGTAGTTGAAAGGAAAAATAGAACTATTGAAAATATGGCTAGAGCTATGTTAAATGAGTCAAAACTTTCAGATGGTTTTTGGAAAGAGGCAGTCAGTACGGCAGTCTACATTATCACCAGGGCCCAACTTAGAGTCAATCATCATAAAACTCCTTATGAGTTGTGGAAAGGAAGACCAGCTACAGTAAAATACTTCAAAGTGTTTGGGAGTAAGTGCTTCATCAAAGGGAAGATCAGAATTTGGGTAAGTTTGATCCTAGGTGTGATGAGGGAATCTTTCTTGGATATTCCAGTAGAAGCAAGGCCTAGAGATGCTTCAACAAAAGAACTCATACGAGTTGTAGAGAGCATAAATGTAATAGTTGATGAAAAGACAGGGATAAGAGAACCAGTCAAGGAACTTAGTGATGAAATTTGTCAAGAAGAATTGAGAGAGGTTTCAGATGAAGAAGAGGAAAGACAACAACTGCTTCCCAAAACTCCTTCACGATATGTTCAAAAACATCATCCCAAAGATTTGATCATTGGTGATCCAAATAGCAGGAAAACAAGAAGAAGAGTCATTCCTTCACATGATTCTACAAATGTTTCATTATTATCTCAGATTGAGCCAAAAGATTTCGATGAAGCATGTGCGAGATAAGTTTTGGGTAAAAGCAATGGATGAAGAGCTAAATCAAATAGAGAAAAGTGAAACTTGGGAATTGGTTCCAAGACCTAAGGACAAGAATGTCATTGGCACAAAATGGATATTCAGAAATAAACTCAATGAGGATGGAAATATTGTCAGAAACAAAGCTAGGTTAGTCTGCAAAGGTTATGCTCAAGTAGAAGGTGTTGATTTCGAAGAGACGTTTGCTCCTGTTGCTCGTCTTGAAGCTATCAGAATATTTTTGGCCCTTTCAAGCTTCAAATCATTCAAGGTATATCAAATGGATGTAAAGTCAGCTTTTCTAAATGGGGTGTTGGTAGAAGAAGTCTACATAGAACAGCCAGAAGGAGTGTCTCTCTCAGAACAGTCAGACTATGTGTGTAAACTAAAAAAGGCCTTGTATGGGTTAAAGCAAGCACCTAGGGCTTGGTACTCAAGACTTGATAGGTATCTTCATGAGCAAGGCTTCAGGAAAGGCGTGGCGAGATAGCAATTTGTATATTAAGAATGAAAATGATGATATATTAATTACAGTTGTCTATGTTGATGATATTATTTTTGGGGGAAATAATACTCGGATGTGCAAAGTTTTTGCTAACACCATGCAGAAGGAATTTGAGATGTCTATGATTGGAGATCTGTCATTCTTTTTAGGTCTTCAGATTGCTCAATCAAAGGATGGTATATTTCTCTCTCAAGGAAAGTATATCAAAGAAATGTTGAAGAAATTTGGGATGATGGACAGCAAACCAGTGTGTACTCCAATGATTACAGGGTGCAAGATGAGTAAAGATGATGAATCTCCAAGTGGCGGATCGGAGGTTGTACGAGATCTATGATTGGCAGTTTATTATATATTACAGCTACCGGACCGGATATCATGCGGGCAGTTGGGTTAGTAGCAAGATTTCAGGCAGCTCCAAAATATTCTCATGTTATAGCGAGTTAAGAGGATATTCGGATATCCGAAGGGCACTATGGACTTTGGGCTTTGGTATCCCAAAGGTGATGATTTCACCCTCACAGCTTATACAGATGCAGATTGGGCGAGCGGTATTGATGACAGGAAAAGCACTAGTGGTGGAGCATTCTTTACGGGAAAGAGTTTGGTTTCTTGGCTAAGTAAGAAACAACCTTCAGTTTCCTTATCTACAGTAGAGGCTGAATACATAGCAGCGGTGGTTGGGTGTACACAGGTTTTATGGATGAAAACCACCTTGGAGGATTTCAAAGTCAAGCATGAACAACCCATCTCCATACTTTGTGATAATACAAGTGCCATAAGTATTTCCAAAAATCCGGTAATGCACTCAAGGACAAAGCATATTTCCATCAAGTATCACTTTCTAAGGGAGAAAGTGCAAGACAAGCGAGTCAAGGTAGAGTATGTGTCTACTAAAGAGCAGATTGCGAGATATCTTCACCAAACCTCTTCCAAGAGATACGTTTGAGTATCTAAGGGAGAAATTGGGAGTTGTACTCCCACCCCAGAATTAATCACCTCATCGGGAGGTGGGGGAGGGACTAAGCTAAGAGGCTCATTCTTAGTCCCGAGCCCCAAAGGTGACCCTTTGCCATTGATGACAAAGGGGGAGAGATATGAGTAAGGGGGAGAGCTTCAAAGTGAAGAGGAAAGCCTCAAGACAGGGGGAGCTATTTATGTTGAGTTTCTGTGTTGTTGAGAAGCATGGTTTGCCATCAATGACAAAGGGGGAGATTGTTGGCAATTTTGGGTTTGAGATCCTAGCTTCTTGTCTATGAGTTGTCATTGATGTCAAAAGGAAATGGCATTAATGTTAAGAGGATGTGTTGGCTTCAAAGGTGGAAGATTCCAAGAGAATATTTTTAAGAGAATCCGAAGAGATTCCATTGGCAAGGGTTTTTCATTAAAACCAAACCGGTTTTTATTAAAACCAAGTTGGATAGGGTTTTTATTAAAACCAAGTTAAATGGTTTTTATTAAAACCAATGGAGGTTCTCTTTATTATTTATTTAATTATTATTTAAAACCCTTCAAGGTTTTAATTAATTAATTATTTAATTAATTAAGGGAGAAATTATTTTTAATTTATTAAAAATACTTAAAGGTTTTTAAACCTTTTTTATTCTTAATTTATTAAAATTATTTAAGGGTTTTTAAACCCTTTTTGAAAAGACTTTTGATTAATTTCGAAATGGTCTTTATTTTCGCCGACGTCAAGGTGTCTTCGAAGAGACTATTTATTCTCCAACTCCTAAGGTTGGAAGGCTAATTAATTCGAAATTCCCCGAATGCAATTTGCGGTGTTTGTGCTCTGTATTCGCTGCGATCGAAGGAAGACTTAGAAGCACGTGCGGTTGAAAAGTCTTCGAGAGTTTTTTTTGAGGGTGAAGTGGAGGGAAGTTCACTTGTGAACTTCGTAGCCCACGTGGGCTAGTGGCAGCGAAGGCTGTTGTTGGGCGTTGCATTGGCGGAGGTCACCGTTTCGAGTCTCGCGGGGGTGCTTTGCTAGAGTAACACACGTTTTTATTAAAACGTCTTTATGCCACGAAATTCGGAGTTTCTTGGACAGCGATTTATAAGTTTGAGAGTTGTGTGTGGTGACAGCTTGAAGGTTCAATTATCTTCTACTCCAATAAGGTATGGGCACATTCTTCTTATGAGTATGATTGGTGTATGTTTTCTGAAATAAGGTTGGAGTGAAAAGGTATTCTACTAGGTATCCTTTGGCTAGGTGTAAATCCTATTTTCTGGTTTGTTGAAGACTACTTATGCATTGTTATCCTTAAGGAGAGTTTTTGGTGAATGCATAATTTTTGGTTTGAGATAGTGGAAGCTTTGTGCACTAGGGTTTATATTTGTGAGTCTAGCTACTTGCATTGAGTTGGTGGAACCCTTGGTTGGCTGTTTTGAGTTTGATGGTTGAGTTGCTTCCATAGAGGTTGTTTGATCAAGTTATTGCTTTACTTGATTCATGATATTGGGCTTACTCCATTGAGTTGATTTGAGCAAGTTATTCTTTGCATTTGGTGATATTGTGTTGGTGGTTGTTTTGTTCAAATATCTTTGGAGGGAAAAGGATTTCTACTTGTTTCCTTTTCTTGTGATGATTGGTTGAATGCTTCAAGGTTGATGTTGAGTTGAATGGTGTTGGTTGACTAAACCTTGTTTGATGAGCATTGTTGTTGAAACCCTAATTGATGGTGAAAAGAACATGAGTATCATTGTTATGTGATTCTTTGCATAGTTGGCAATTGTTGGGGTTTCATGTTCTTGAAAGAAAACATTCTATCCTATCCATTTCAGATATTGAGTTGAGTTTTCAGATTTGAGATTGAGATTGAGCTGAGTTGATTTGAGTTGAGTTTTGAGATTGGGATTTGAGTATAGAACATATTGAGTCTCTAACAATTCTCTTTATGCTTCTATGAGTTTGACAAATCACATTGGGTCTCTAACAATTCACTTTGTGATTTCCTACTAAGAAAGTTTTTCTTGGTGAGCTTGCTGAGTTTTTGGACAGGTTCCGGTGGGGACTTGTGAGCAGTTTTGGACAGGTTTCGGTGGGGACTTGTGAGCAGTTTTGGACAGGTTCCGGTGGGGACTTGTGAGCAGATTTGGACAGGTCCTAGCAGAGGACTTGTGAGCTGAGTTTGATAGTTCTATCAGAGAACTTGAGGACAGAGGTGCATTGGTTCTATGAGAAGAACTTGAGGATAGTTGGCAAGTCTTTGAGAAGGCTTGTATGCAGAGGATTGATTTGTTCAAGAGTTGGACAGATCTGACAGACAGAGGAAGACTTGTACTAGACCGACTGACTGTGTTTGGTACAGGTTCTTTGAGCTGCTTGTGGACGTGATCATAGAAGGCGAGAGGTCTCTTAGGCTAAGCATTGAGGATAGGAGGTCTTCGGTGGAAAGGAGTTCCACGTGCTTGGCAAGAGGTAGAGGCAGTTGATCTTCTGAGGGATCATTTCCAGAGCAGAGGGGAAGGTATCTCCTTTGGGCCGAGGCTCATAAACATTGTAATTGGGAAGGATTCCCAAAGAACTTTGAGATAACTTTTAGAGAAAAGTTTTTGTGGACGTAGCCCAACCATTTTGGGTGAACCACGTTAAAAATGGGTCTTCAATGTGTGATGCTTTCTGTCTTGATTAATGTTGTGTTGATGCCACTGCTATCTAAAGTTAAAATTATTAATTGGTTAAGTCTTATACTGTTCACCCCCCCTCTCAGTATAAGTCCATGTTCTTCAATTTTTGTACATGATATTTTATGGTTGGCTTTATGCAACCGGTGTGCAAAATTTATTATTTTCATATACCTTATGCAACTTTTATACATGGTACTTTAAAGTTTGCATTATCATGGTACTCCTTGTTTGCATTATGCAACTTTGTACATGATATTTTTTGATCATCTATATAGCACGTGACTATAAGTATGGCTTGGCATCTTTTTGTGATGACTTATAGTTCACTATTTGTTAGATCTATTTTTTTATCATCTTTGGATATTCATATATGCTATGGTGAATATATTTATTATGATGTATCTAACTGATCTTATGTTGAGCTACTTGTAGCTTGCAGGTACTTTCGTTTAGGGTTTTGCAGGCTTACTGAAGACACCCTTGTGATGTTTTCTTCTTGTCATTTGCAACCACTTGTGGTTGATGGATGACTTTGTAAGTTTCTTGTATTTGAAGCTACTCTTTTGGGGGCTTGCAGTCTCATTTTGGCCCATTTTGTATTGGTGCCTTATTGTAGACCATTCTTGGTCATAGAAGCTCATTGTAACTATATTACTCATTTGATTCTCATCCCCATTTGTATCTTTAGGGGGAGAATGTTTCTTTTTTTCATAATTCCTTCCCCCAATATTGTATTAAGGGGGAGTGTTGGAATATGTAATGCAACATTGTGTAAATTATTCTTAGAATAAAATATAAAGTCTAAGAATAATATTTGAATTAGGAAATAATTCTATTTTATATAAAAATATTTCCACCCAGTTAATAAATAATATAAGGGTGCTAGGAATATTTAATTTGTGGGAAAAAGTTATTTCCCCTTTTCTAGCAAATATTAAAAAGTAACCAATCACTTTTTAATATTTGATAGATGCCACTTGTCACACATATCAAGATAAGATTGTGATAAGATTTGTCACACATCTCAAGATAAGATTGTGATAATATTAGGGTAATTTTAGGGTTTTAGTAGAAAAACTTCTCTTTAAATAGGGATGTTGTATACTACATCTTGTCATATCATGTTGATGTATATTGTTGCATAACATTGAAGCATTCTTGTATTGTTGAATCATTGAGTAATATAGTGATCTTCATAGTGGATGTTTCCCTTCTTCATTTGAAGTAGGGTTTTACCACTTAATATTGGTGTTGTGGGTTTTCCTCTTTTGTGTGTGATTGATATTGTGGAGCATTCTTTTATATTGGGTAGACTTTGCTTGTCTCACATTGAATACCCTAAGGCACTCGCCAATGTTCATGAAATCATTGCCCTGGATCCTACTACTATGCAGAGGAAGAAAGTGAAATTAACTCCAGTAACAAAGAAATCTAAGGGGGAAATGGTAGCTGAAGACTACCAAGCAGAAGAGATAAATGAAGAAATTCCTCAGTTGCTCATGCAAGACGAATGGGTGAAATCCCAAGATCATATAGGAACTATATATATGCATGGGGGACATTACAGAGAATTTTTTTTGAAAGAAATAGGAAAGAATTAGAATCAGTTTGGCAAGAGCAAAAACTGATAGAAAAAGATTTGAAATTGGAAGTTAACAAGTGGGAAGGTAAGTTTGGTATTGCTGCCAATGAGGTAGCTACATATAAGGAAAAACTAGAACAGGCAGATGCACAAATTCAAGCTTTGAATCTCTAGGTCCAAAAACTCCAGTAACATTTGACAGAATAGCAAAATGCTCCGTCTGGGTTTTCCAAAGAAAAAGTGAGATATATGAGAAAAGGATTGTTGAAAGATTTTTTGGCCTTAGGTTTGAAAGCACAACCTTTATTATTATACCTAGCCAAAGTCAAGGAAATAATAGAAGTGGTAGGTGAAGAGTTCAAAGTTGTAGTTAGTTTTCTACAAAAAAGAGAAGATATTGCTACTAAGCTCCATATTTTATCTAAAAATATGCTAGAGAGTATAGCAGCAAAAATACAAAGTGAAGCCTGGTCTCAGGCTAAGATTGTAGCCAAGAACTTCTTCAAGAAGTTTAAATTAGTAACCCAAGGGAATAAACTCCTGCAGAAGTTGGAAACTAAAGAAAAAGGGTTACTCAAAAATTTAGATTTGGCTATCCAAAGTGGGCTCCCATATCTATGGGATGATAACTCAAAGGTCCTTGGTGAAAGTGCACTTTCCTCATCTTTGAAAACTTTCATTGAAGACGAATCAGAAATAGAAAGTTGGAATGAACCTATAGAGGACACACAAGTAATGGAAATGGTTCAAAAGCTCATACAAATTAAAACCTATTTGCAAGAATTAATATTAAGGCATAAGATAATATCCTATGATAGATTGGAAGAGATTCAGTATATATACCAGTTTTTAATTGATTCTTCAGACCTAGATGATGGATATTGGAAGCATGTTTGCAAGACTTATGAAGAGGTAATAGCTGCAGTGGAAAAGATCAAAAAATCAAAGCGTATTGGCCAGAAGCAGCATCTGAAAGCTGGGACTAGCACCCAAGATTAAAAAAAAATGTTTTAATATTCCTTTTTGAAGTAGTTAATGTATTTTAGTAATAAGCCTTTAAGCTATAACAAGATTTTTGACAAGGTAATCCTTACTCATTCGAAGTGCATTTTTCCTTAGTCTTTGCTTTTTTTAATACCTTATTTCTTCATTGTATTTTTGACATCATTTCCCGATGGATGAAGGTACTAATTTCTAATAATTTGCCAGCAAAAAATCCCCCAAAAGGTGCCAAGAATGTTAGTATAAAAAGACTACCTCTAGAAGGCAGCAAATATTTTACAACATGGTGCCATTTTGAGAATCTTGATGCAGTTTATTTTTGAAATGCAACAGAAGGAAAAATAGGCTAAGGAGAAACAATATCACAATTCCATGACATGTCAAATTTTCATGGTGAAAAGGTACAAAGAGACCAAGAAGGTGAAAAGGTCACAATTTCATGACATGTCGTATTTTTGTCAATAAATCAAAAGATAGGTTTAAGACTCAGAAGATGTCGTGATTTTGTGACATGCCCAACTTTCACCGAAAAGAAAAGAATAATGCCCTAAGGATAGAAGACATTGCGATTTTATGACATGTTGCATTTTCATAGCTACAGAGGGAAAAAAGAGCTAAAGAGATGAATACATTGTGATTTCATGACATGTTCCATTTTAGCTGAAGTAGAAGTTAGAAGAAGTAGAGGGCTCGAAGACATCACAATTTCATGACATAATAATTGTTCCTATTTTTAGCAACTAAAACATGCCCTTACACCAAAATTTTGATTTTTGAGGGTGTCAGATGATGGAGAAGTATCAAATCTATTAGAATGCAGTTACAGAATATATTTTCTTATACTGTAGTTAATTGCCTATAATTGATTTGAAAATCAAGGATGTACTAGTTGTAAAAGATACCCATATTAGGGTATATATATAGTGGTAGACGCATTCTGAAAAGGGGTCAGCTCTTGGACGTTTAAAATATTAAATGTACATATTCTAGATACAAGCAAATAAAGTCATTCTTCTATCTGGCTTCTAATTTTATGTGTGCAAGTGTATGTATCTAATTCTTGACTTCTATTTACATTATTGAGTTCTATAATGTATTTGTTCAGAATGTGAACTGTACTTATATAAATCATATTGTTGGAGTTAAGATTAGGTATGCTTATATGTGTTATATGAAAGTCTAGATAACACTTAGAAATTTATGATTTCTACATGAAGGTACAAATGAAAGCTTATAATAGGAATGTGTATGTTTTATCCTGGTTGTTGTCTAAACTACACCGTGAGAAAAGCTTCTAGCCTTCGCTATATTTCCCTTATTTCTGTTCTATTTTATATAAAAAATAAAAAATGAACCAACCTACTATGGAGATTAGATGGACATTCCCAAGCTATATCCATCTACTCAATGTTGGCAAGGTCTAAGGCACGATATAATTAACCAAAAGGTAGATTTTGTTCCAACAGTAACCAGGGAAATCACAACAAACTAGGGACACCAATTCACATCCATATTAATCAACGAGATCATGGAGAAATTTAAATTTTGGAATAACAGGACCACCCCATACCACCCACAGACAAATTGGCAGGTGGAAGTCATGAATAGGGAGATAGAGAACACCCTGATGATAATAGTACATTAGCAAAGGAAAGACTAGGCTACAAGATTACCAGAGGCAGTATGGAAATATAACACAACATGGAAATCGACTATTGGTTTCACCCCATTTCAATTGGTCTATGTGAAAGATGCAATGATGCCCATAGAATTTGAAGTGAAGACACTCAAGAGGATGATCAAGCTAGACCTAAACCTGAATGATGCATAGAAATAATGAATTCGACAACTAAACTAGCTAGAAAATTTTTGCATGGATGCCCTTTAGAGGACAAAAATTGTGCAGAGGCAGAGGAAGCAGTGGCATAATCGCCACATCAAAAAGAAACATTTCAAATAAGGATATTAGGTGTTATTGTATGACTCCAGGTTCCAGGAATGAAAGGGGAAGCTGATGTAGAGTTGGATGGGACCATATGAGGTGGTGGAAATTATTAAGAATGGTGTGGTACGATTTAAGACGATCTACGACAGAAATACCATCCTTATAACTAATGGCCATCGAGTACGCCCATACCATATGACCAAGGGACTGATAAGGGAAATAATAACAGGTATGGGGGAGACCCCAGCCAGGTAGAAACTCCCCAAAATTATTAAAAACTGGGTGGACATAGGGAAGTCCACCTAAAACAGAAGAGTAGGTTCCTATTTTTTTAGATAAAAGTGTGTTTTTTTCATTGGGACAACACCTTGCATGCAAGATGTAGGCATCCTAAGAGCCAGTGCCTAACAGGCACAGACACCATTTAAATGAACTTTTTATTTTTATTTTTTTGTTTTCTTTTGTAGGAGTGTGGACTGATTGTACAAGCAAAAGGCATCTTGGAAAATAAGGCCTATATCATCTCAACATCCACATACCTGCGCTTTAGGAGGTTAGCAACAATTCAAGAATGGGGGAAGCCCAAATTCCTCATCAAATGTTCCCATACCTAAACAAGGTGGACACTGACATTACAAGACAAGAATTTTATGAGGCCTAATAAACCTCACACAACACGTCAGCTGTCGCTAAATTTCTTAGCAATAAAGAACGGGTTCCTAACCCAGGTGGAGTGGCGCCTAACCCAGGTGGAGCGATGCCTAACCCAGGAGGAGCGACACCTTACCGGGTGCCTAACCCAGGTGGAGTGGTGCTTTACCAAGCACCTAGCCCAAGTGGAGCAGCGTCTAACCCAGGTGGAGCGGTGCCTTGTTTGTCGAACAAAAAAAAATTATTAGATATCAAAAATGGGGTTGTTGTCATGAGGGCGCGATACATTTTTAGCATGGGGGAGAATGGTACCTTAGTCATGCACCTTACTCTAGAGGAGCGATGCCTTACCCCGGTGCCTTAGTCCAAAAGAGCGAAATCTCACTTTGGCGCCTTACCCAACCAAGCAAGCCACCTTGAAAGATTTAAAAAATATATATATATATACCTTATAATATAGATTGTACTTGGTTAGGCACCTTAGGGGTGCCTTACCGAGTTAGGTGCCCAGCAGGCACCTTATGAGACCAAGCGCCTTACTAGTGCCTTGCCTAGGCACCTTACCCAGAATAGGTGCCACTATGGTGCCTTACTGAGTAGGTGCACGATCAATAAAACACATGCACAAACATGGTAGTAGGGGAGCAGCCGAAGAACACCATCATCTCATGTGAGGGAAAGCACATGAATATATTTTGAATCATTGGTGAAGATTTTTGCACGTCCCAAGGCCAACTGCCAAGAATACATGCATACCAACTGACCAAGGAGGATTAACCACATCTTTAGCAAAGGTCCCCAAAGCGATCCAAAATGTAGTCCTCGAGGTGACGTAATCAACACAAGGGGAATAACCCACCAAGTACCAAATCAGTATGCTCCACGCATCTTGGAAATGACCAACCAGGTATGCGCATGATTTTTTTGGATATATATGTAATTTTTCATTTAATATATTCCTATGAATAATGTTGGCATAATAACAGAAAAAATTGCCCCCATGCCTAATACATCATGTCAAAAATGATTTGGGTTATGCACGTTGTCAATCCCAAGATAGAAATGACTTTCCAAAGCTAGAGCCTAACTCTATAAGAAGGTGCCTTACAAAGCTCAAGCAAAGTAGGGAAATTCACCATGGGAGGACCTTCAATGAACCGTGCAATTAGGAAGAAGGATACCAAAGACATTGAAGGAATCAGGGGCCGACCTGCACCTGATTCAAAGTGGCCAGATGGATGTATTATTGCCACCTGATCAACCATGAACAGGATGTGGTGGTAGCAAAGGAATTCACCCTCAGCTTGAATAACGAAGTTGTCCGGCTGTGAGGACTGGAAATTCTAGTCACTCCAAATAATATTGCTCAAGTCACTAGTCTCCCCCTAATAGGAGAATGCACATACAAATATGGAGTGGCAAGGAAATGCACTGAGGAGCTATTCAGTCAAGGAAAAATTTCCTGCGACCAAGTGGGAATTCCAAAGAGAAAACTCTCGATGCACCTGCAAAATTTTTTTGAGCGGGTCACAAGATTATTTACATGCATCGAGAAATATACATATTTTAACATGAACAATATGCAGTTCATCAGTCATCTAATGCATGGGAGAAAAATTAGCATTGCCTATTATCTATCGAAGACCTGCAGGATGAAGCATCATGGTACCAAAGAGTAGTCTTTGCATTAGCCTACCATGGGCTAATTACGGCCTTGGTACAACATGCAGAAGAACATATGGCCGAATCATCTCACACCATAGAGTAGGTAGAGATTGAGGAAGGGCACAATGACAACATGGTAAAATGAACGAGTAAGAATCCATTCAAACTCTACCAGATGTTGTGGAGGAAGAGCATGGCACTCTACCCAATTGCGTGGAATATGAGCAAGAAATTTCTAGACCAGAGGCCACAAGACGCCACATAGAGCATGGGCATAGATGAGGAAGGCACCTAATCCTCCCATATGAGGAAGATACAGAGGATGGAATCATGGCCCAAACCCTATAGGATTTGGTTGCTCGTAGCCCGTAGGACCCATAACCTCTGGCATACTCGCAAGACCAACCCGAGGGCCACGTCAAAAAAACCCCAACATAGGTATTATTCGATAAGTATAGGGATGTGACCACTAAAACATTTTAGGAATTGGACACTGCCATTGACCAATTTCAACAGATGATCTGGTATCTAAAGGAGGAAATCCAACAACCGCAAACCAGGGTAGTGGAGAGGTAAGATGTCTCTACCCAAACCAAGTGGGCAATAGAAATACCCACGAGATCTTTGACCTCACCAAAAATAATCATATCACCTAGAGTATCTAGGTCAAATGCTGGAGGTAAGAAATTTGAGGTCGGAGAGAGCTTGAGCACCTCCAACTAGGGGATTGGAGAGGAGTAGGGGAATTCTATGGTTCACTCCATTTACATTGATTATGACGAGGGACCTTTTGAGAAAGACCCTAAATTTGAAAATAAGATGGAAGATTCCTCATTGTAAACTAATGCCTTCCCAGGATGAAGAGAGGGGAAGGCACCCAAAAAAACACAAAATAAGGCCACCAAGAAAAGAGTCACCTTTTTTGAACCCAATCCTCACTCAGATGAAGAATGGGAGGTAGGGTTGGCTGCCCTAACAAAGCAGAAAGAGAAATTCTATAAATTCCTATGGGATTTTATGGAAGCCAAAGAGGAAAGTAACGTAGTAAAAAGGGTTGAGAGAGGGCCAAGCATTTGTATAGATCTGACAACCGAAGACAAATTTTAGAAGATATACGGGTCATCACCGAGATGATCCTCTAAGATGAGGAAATGGCTAGAGAGACAATGGATCTTTGGGATAGAATTTGAGGCTATGGCAGTTGCAAATGAGACGCTAACCTCAACACTAAAGATCTTCAACTTTACAAAGCTAGGGTGGTTGTCTAAAATAGGGATGACTATGATATTCCCTTAGGGGAACCACGACCCCAAAATGCTGCCTTATGGCAGATGATAGAGGTAGCCTTTTAGAGAGAAGAAGTAACAATAGAAGCAACACCTACCATAGGTGTCGGGTCAAGCCAAATTGGAAGGCATGGCCAGCCAAACAGAAGCCAAGTCATACCTACCTAATGCAGCCTGAGGAATATACAGACCAACGAGGCCCAACAACAGACAAGGATCCTTCAGCTGAAAAGGGAGCTTCAAAATGAAGAAGTTGCGACCACTAGGAAGAGAAGAAGATAGGAGACAGGGAATTATGCGACAGAGGCAACTACCAGTTTAGGTGCCATAAGGGCATGGCACATATTAGGCATGGGGGGATGATGAGCACCATAAATACTCATATTTTTGTATATGTACTAATAGTCTTTGCATGACATTATATCATAAGTTGTATATTTTTATGAAATATTATGTATATATTTAATGAAATCATGTGTTTATCTAATCTGTGAGTAAAGTGTGCGATGTGTAGCTATTTTCTTGATTATGTCATATTTTGCTCAATCGAGGTCCTATGTGGACCAGGCACGATTCTGCTAAAGTTAAACAAAGGTAAACGGAAGTAGTCACCTTACCACGTAGGCACCTTACCATGCAGGTGCCTTACCATGTAGGCACCTTACCATGTAGGTGCCTTATCACATAGGTGCCTTACCCCAATGGGTACCTTATCGAGTAGGTGCCTCACCAAAATTGATGTTTGAATAATGCATGTTGACCAACCAGTTGGAGAAGGATTTTGTTGACCATCGTTCCACATCATCTATGGAAAACCATAGTTGGATGAGTTATCCTGGTTGGAGTGGTAGGATGCACAACAACTTACAAGGCCAAACCATGATGAGGTAAGGTTGATCCTAATACAAGGAAATGATGTAGAACTACTTTGCATGCACTGGTTACAACAGCTAAACTATTCCAATTTAGGCTGAATCAAGATGCTAGTTGTAATAGAACCATAACAGGAAGATCTATGTGTAGTATATAAACGCATAGACTTCTCGATAGAAATATTAGATAATAGAATGTTAATGATAATTATATAGTGTGATATAGTAGATAGTAGAGATAGAGTGGACAAAGACTCTTGATGTAATATTATATCAGTAATAAAGCGCAAGCATTCATCGAAGTAGCAGTTCTTTATGAGTTTATCGGGTGAAATCTACCTGGATCTCGGGCCCACTCCAAGCCAGTATTCCTCCCTTCGTATATTAGTTACGTAGTTTCATTTCTACATGATCGCATGTTTACTTCGTAGGCTAAGTCTAGAGTGTGTTTGATTTATTAGGCACTTTTATTTCATGCAAGTTAATGATTTACTTTCTGCATTATTGTTTATGTCTTGGTTTTATTATAGGTGGATGAATTTATCGATGTCATATTAAACACCCCCACCTAGTGGTTAATCAGATCATCTCCAAAGTGGTAGTGTGATTAAGTTTTACCTGTGACCCTTCGCAAGCTTACAAGTTCCTTGGATTGACAAAATTAAATGAAGAGTGATGTGACAAACCTAGGACAAAATTAACTGTGTTGGAACCCAATAATAAACACATAGACTCCTCTAAAATATGAGAGAAATTTTTATCAGAGAATATTGGTGTTGTAAAAGGCACTAAAATTAGTAATAAAATCTCAAAATTTTCATTCAATTAGTGCTTCATCTTTGTGATTAATTGGGTGGGATCTGGTGGAGCTTGGGCCCGCTCCAAGCTAGTATTCCTTCCCTGCTTTCTCATTGTTTTCTTAGATTTAATTATGTAATGTAGTGTGTTTATTTTCTAGATTAATTTACTTGCTTTAGCGTGGTGTGGCTTTTAATTACGCAAGTGTGTTTACTGCTTTCAGTGTAGTATGTTTTATTTTCATGTATTTTATTTTACTTAAGTTTTATTGGTGTAGACAAATCAATTGCTATTTTGTAAACACCCCCCAATGATAGTTTAGCAGACTCATATCAGAAGTGGTAGTGTGAGAATTCTTAATCATGGCACTTCAAAAGTCTACGAGTTCCCTGGTTTGACAATTTAAATGCAAGGGTTGTGACATATATAGGACAAAATTATCAGTTTTTTACCCCCATTATTTTGGAATTGTTGCTAAGGAATCACCACTATTAGATTGATTACAATACCCCTTAAACCTTCTATTTGAATTTGTATGAGTGCATTGAGAAAAATAAGATCCGATGGTCATTTCATAAAATAGAGCTCGTTAAATAAATTTGAGTCAACCAAAAAATTTGAATTTGAATTATATTCTCCCAAATCACCACCAACAGTTCATTGGAGTTAACATCCTCTCTTTATGCAAAGCTCTTCCTCATCTCATCGACGAGGAAAAAAACGGATAGTTCTAAATCCTTTGTTTAATAGAACCCCCTTTGAAGAAGAACTACTATGAAAAACGGTAAAGTATCAGACCATAAGACCAGCTGGCCTAGAAGATCTAGTACAAAAATTTTAGAATGACCAAAATACCATAGAATCTACATTAGAGACCACATTTTATAAAAAAATAGCTGAAGAGACTTGTTGAGTGGTATTTTCACCTAGTTGTGAAAACACACTCTCCGATAGGATTTGGGTTCTAAATCCTCTGCTTGCAAAGAAATTTAATAAACAATTTCTCCAAGGTTCCGCTATATTAGCATTTTGTATCTGTGTATTAATAATCTCAACTAAAGATATTTAATTAAAATGCTTGGAACACCTTAGTGGTTGCAAGTAACTGAAAACAAGGGGCACTGTGGTTTATTTTATTGTGAAACCTTAATGAATGTTCATTGAACCCGAATAAAGCAAATGTGATTTGGTCCCTAAATAACCATGTTGTAACTTCAGAATGAAATTTAATGAAATGTCATAAAATGAAGGAATTATTTATGGATTTTGAAGTTTTTAAATTTTTTTATTTTATTTTAATGCTTGAAAATAAAATTGGAGCTTCTGAAAAATAAATTGCAGCAAAAAGAAAATAAAATGCAAAAGAAAGAGAAATTAAAATTACATTCAGTCTGATGCTATCTCGTCCTGGCAAAACCGAAGATGTGAGGTTTCCATGCATGCAACCTAACCTACTGGACCTGCAAACATGCAAAATATCGATAAGCTAAGTGCTTATTCAAAGGGTTTTGAAATAAAATTTAAATTTCAAACATTCGCCTAATGCAACCCACAACAGTGGCATTTAACATTATCTATAAACCCAAAATCTGAAAATGAAAGAATAAACATTAAATTTGTAGCATGCATAGAAGATCTCCTTCTTTCTTGCCCATAAGATGCAAATTTTTGAACACTCTGCATTAATAATATGTCCTGTTACAATAGCAGAATCTCTGGTTTTCTCAAAACCAAAAAAAAGAAAGAAAAACACTCCCGAGTAGGCCTAGAATGGCTTCTCGCCTTAGGCACTGCAACTCTGCCCGCATCGGTCTCCCCCCTTTGTATCAATCTGTGCTTCTACATTTATACTTTTTGGCAATGCTCTTTGTTTTGCCCTATGACACTTCGCTTCATCTTCTAGATTGCTTCGTTTCACCTTCCTTGCCTTTTCGTTGCATTTGACTTCATGTTCGACATCGAGACGCTTGATATTATCTATGACCTGTAACTCTTTTGTAGCCCTTGCACATGTACACCACGTGTTCCGCACTTTTTTGCATGTTTCGTAACGACTCCTTGTATATCGCGACCAAAAATAGCATGTCGTGATATCACGATATTTTTATGCATGCATCTTTGTTCGCATTCCTGGCCCCAAAAACGTGACATGTCATGATATCGTGACAACTTTATGCTATCGGGCCCTGTGGGTGCAACCTGTCATGAAATCATGACGTTTTTTCTGTTTCGAGTGTTTCCCTATACCTGGCCGTGAAAACGCGACATGTCGCGATATCGCGACAACTTTTCATTCCGTACACTTCGCTATTTTTCTATCGTGAAATCGCTACGCCTTTTCGTTCGAAGCTGTCTTGCAGATTTCTGTCGCAAAATCGTGACACTTTTCCAATCTGTACCATCTAGCTGCTTTTTATCATGAAATCATGACGCTTTTCTCTTTCGGGCTGCTTATGCTGTATTTGGCCATGAAAATGCGACATGTCGTGAAATCACGACATATTTTTCTTTTTGTACCACTTCGCTGCTTGGAGCCGTGAAAACGCGACATGTCGCGATATCGCGACGTTTTTTCGCTTTATGCTCCTTTGCTGCCTTATGTCGCGAAATCACTACGCTTTTAGTGTCTTGCCCTGTTTGACTAGTTTGACTTGCGATTTTGTGACATGTTGCGATTTCGTGACGATTTTCCATTCTGTCTTTCTCTCTCCTCTCTAGATCGCGACGGAGCAACATGTCGCGATATCACGATGTTTTTTCATTTCGGGAAGCGACAGCGCAACACGTCGCGATATCGCGACACTTTTTATTTTCTGGTAGCAATGGGGCGACATGTCGCGATATCGCGACACCTTTTCATTTTCAGTCGTGACAGTGCAACATGTCATGAAATCGTGACAATTTTCATTTTTTGGTAGCGATGGCGCGACATGTCGCGATATCGTGATAATTTTCATTTTTCGGCAGCGATGGCGCGACATGTCGCGATATCACGACACTTTTTATTCCTGTGCAATTTTGCCCTTTTTCTTGATTTTTAGCATCTGAGGTCACTGAGATCTTCTCTGAAAGCATGCAAAAAAATGTGGGTCCCCAATTTTGGGGTGTGTTGTGGATCAGCCACAACAAATGGCGACTTTGCTGTCAAATGCTCCTGAGCATTTTGTGAGAACCCAACCTGGAAGTATACAAACTTGGAAACCAGCATTAGCACATAAAAAAAATATAAACGAATGCTCATAGATCAAAAATACATGAATCATCAGAATTGTTAAGTATCAGCTCGGTGTGTGCAATGTGTTTCATTCCCTATCGTTTGAAATTGATCAAAATTCCATCATCAGTTTTACATGAATGCATATGTGAGATTGTGAATGATTTGTGTAACCTAATAAATATGCTAAGGGATTTTGCTTTTATAAAAGGCATAGTCTTTCTTCTAGCATCATACATAAACATTCAAGATTATCAAACCCTCTTAGGATCAACTATGTGTATAATGAATTGCTTTATTAGATCCCAAAGTTGGTTATGAGTCCCTACTATCTTGAACCCATGTGCAAGTGAAAGTGAAATCAGAACTTTGGGGAATCAGACTCCCAACCTAACCGAGATGGGAGTTTAACCCTATCCTTACTATTCTAATTTAGAATTCATTACCTCACTTTGAGCAAAATAATTTAACCAATTATGAAGAAATGGTCATGCTAGTCTAACCCTTTGAACAAACAGTGGTCTTATTTTTTAGACAAGACATGTTGCCATGCATGGGCACACCTAACCCCATAATCCATGACTTAGCTTCATTTATTTGGACCTTGGGGATGACTACCCATCCTTTGCAGAGGACAAGTAGTACGAACCTTCCAATCCAATATAAATATGAGATGGGAAAAATTAATTTTTTACTTATTGAACCTTGGGGATGACTACCCATCTCCTGGCTAGGGACATGTAGTACAATCCTTCCAATCCAAGCTTTAGATAAAAATGGAAAATATTAATTTTATTGCTTAGACCTTGGGGATGACTACCCATCCTTTGTAGAGGACAAGTAGTACGATCCTTCCAATCCAAGAGTTAACATGAAATGAGACATAGGAGCTTTGGGGAATCAGATTCTCAACCTAAGAGAGATGAGAATTTATGCCCTATCCTTACTACTCCATGTAGGTCAAATTAAAGCTTTGGGAAGTTGGATCCTCAACCTAAGTTCGATGAGGATTTAGCCCTATCCTTACTACTCTGATTTTAGGCTTTAAGCTTTATGGAAGTGGTCAAAACCACTATTTTAAGGATCATGTTGCATAATAGGATAGACATGAAATACTTCTTTCACCCAACCTTTTCTTCCAAGCAAGGTTTTGATCATTTTGCTCAAGATCCTTTTTAATGTGTATAAAATGTGCTTGGTTCTAGATATCTCAAGACTCAGTTCCCAACCTTAGGATCTTCTTCTTATTTATGTGATAGCATAACCTTAAGAGGATTTGACACACTTTAATGATTTGTATTTGAAATGCATTTGCAACTAAGATGGCATGTATGTGCAAAGTGAGATGTAATATGAATGCATTGTCTTTTTAATTGCAGATGAAATATTGCCATATAAAACTGACTACTTCATGCATCACAAGTTTCAAACGATATCATTAAATTGTTTGTATTTCTTGTGGAGCTTTCTACCACATAATTCCAATGTTCCATATTTCCCCGATCTAGAACATAAGTTAGCATCTCAAGAAAACTTTTTCATCATTTTTTTTTTATATATAGACAAACAAAACATGTCAAATAAACACACAACTTTAAATCCAAATCCAAATAGCAATACCAAAATAAAAACTTGAAAACACAAACCCAAAACCAGAAACCAAAATCTATATACAAATGTACAATATAATACAAGATGATGCAAAGCTTGGATTATCACTTTCCTGGATCCCAAACATTATTAGAACATTTCAACAAAAATATAATGTGATATGCATGCCAAATGTTGTGGGAATCCCACAAAAACAAGACTAGACCAAACAATGCAACAAATTTCCACTTGCCATGCTGACCATACCAATTTGATTTAGTTCCAATAATACTCCCATAGGTGAGCATCAAATTACTAAAATGATTAGACAATAAATGATTTTTAATTTTATCATGTCTATTCTTTAAAATGTAAACTTCATAATTCCCTCCTTGATTTAGAATTAGGCTATCCTTTTCAAATATGCAATTTTGTAAGTAGTAGCCTATTTCTACAAATTTCAAAGCCAAATCATTTTCCAAATTTGTAGGCCAATCAAATTTGTGTAACAATTTACAAGAATCTAGGATATTTACTAAATTAGGATCATTAAGAGTTTTTATCCTAGATTCAATTAGTAATTGTTGATGAATTTGGTTTAACAATTCAAGTGCATCAACTTCTTTTCCATTCATTAAAACCATGTTATTAAAGGCGTGATTAAAAATTATACCTTGTTTTTCATTTACCTTTAATGACATTTCATCATAAACATTATTTAAATTCAAAATATGGTCATCCTTTTCAATCCTCAAACACTCTTGATCAAAGTGTATGTCCCATGACTCATCTTGATGATCCTTCATTTGAGTTTCTTCCAATTTATCAATCTCTTTGTCCTTTGGTTCCAATTCTTTGTTCACTATCCATGGTATCTCTTCATTTGAATCCTCAAAATCATCATGCAAACTTGCATCCACACTTTCAATGAATTTATATTCAATATGATCAAATTTCATCACCTTTTCAAATCTTGTGAATATGAGATCTTCATATGACGTAGACGGTTCAACATTCTGCATATCAAGTGAAATATGAGTTTCATCTATAGGGATATGAGAAAAGAATGCATTGTCATATCTCCCCCAACCATTGTAAAAATCGTCATCCAAATCCATAGAATGAAATTCCATGATGTTTGTGACATGATCTCTTGATTCATTCGTCAATTCCTTTTCTTCTTTGTCCTTGGTAATAGAATCATCATGATCTTTCAAAGTTTGATGAGATTTGAAACTTTCTTCCAAAACATCCTCAAATTGTATAGGAGTTGTAAAGTCTTCCTTTGAGTAGGTGATTATGTTGTCCTGTATATCAATGGGCACACAAGTTTCATTAGTAGTTTTGGAATGAGTGAAATTTTCCCACTTCTTCCAAGCATCATAATAATCATCTTTCAAAATCAAGTGGTGACGTTCAACTACTTCTTCAACATCTTCCAATTCATCAATATGCTTCTCATCAAACTCATCTTCACCTTCCTTAGATGGTTCAATTATTTCCAAAAGTGGGTCGTTTCTTGAATTCAAATTTATAAGGCTATCATTGTCCCAATTAGTAACCCAGGATTCAATTTTATCATAATTTGGAGGGTGAAGAATTTCTTGATTGTTACTTTTGCACATCTTATCAATAGTATCTTCCAAGAACAAGTGGTGAAATTCTATCATATCTTCAAATTTATTTATTGGTTTTCTTTCCATTTCACTTTCAACCACTTCATTCAATTCTATGGTAGGTTCTGCCTTATCACATATTTCAAACAGTGTTGAATTTAGAACCCCTTTATCCGAATAATCATGTATCTCTATGAATGAGATCATTTCTGCATAATCCTCACTAGTGGATGTTGGCTTAGCGATTTGCACCTCCTCGTGGACTACATCTAAGGTGGTTGTAAGATTTGGATATTCAAATTCATCCCCTTGATCATTTACCTTAGGTATCATTGGAGTGGAGGGTGCTATATTTGATGGTTGGTGTAGGTTGGCATCAATATATTTAGAAGGACAATCTCTTATGTGAGCATGTTGTGCCTTTTCTTCTTCAAGACCTTGTCGTTCTATCTCTTCTAAGACCTCATGGATTTTCTCTAGGGACAAACCACTCAGTTTTTCCTCAATGAGTGAAGCAAGTGTGGGGTGTATGGCTCCTAGGTATACTTCCATGGCTTCCTCTTCCAATGTGTTAAAAATTTCCCACATTTGGAAATGCAATTCACGAAATCTTCCATTAAATTGACTCAAGGATTCATTAGGCTCCTTACATATGGAGGAAAATTGATTTTTCAAGATTTCTAAGTCAACCTGATTACCAAAATGATAAAGATAGGCTGCTTCTAGTTGCATCCAAGAAGTCCTAACCTCCATGGGTAGTTGGCTATACCAAAAGAATGGTTTATCATCCAAAATGTATGCAAATAACTTACAAGCCACCTCCTCATAGAAAACCTGGAATTGACATAATGTATTCTTGTAGACTTGTAATTTTTGCAAGTATCCTAGTGGCACCTCTTGATTAAAACATCATAAAAAATCCAATAACATTTTAGGAATTTGATAGGATACCACAGGTATAGATAAACCCTCATAATGATCCTCTATCATAGATACCATTCTTTCTCTTAGAGATATCATTTCTTTTCTTAAGGATACCATTTGCTCCTCAAGTGTTGCCATTAGTGAACTTAAAATGTAATTTCAGAACCAAATCTGTTGAATATTCAACCTGCAAGGTAAAAAGAAAATCAAATTAGCATCAACTAAGAGATGTACTTATTAAAATCAAATGTCAAGTAATACCAAAATTTTCAAAATTAAATCAAATCACATATTTCTGTATGAACAATCAGAAAAGTGTTAGAATAATATACAACATACCTGAATTGCTTAAAATAGAACACGTAAATAAATTTAGGCCGTCCTTTTTACAATCCGTTGAGTGTTAGAGGATTAAAGCATAAAAAATTTAAATTTAAATAACACTAAAATAAGCCCGTTCAGCCCTCCCAGCACCAATCTGTTGAGTGGTGTTAAAGGCCGAAGATGCTAATCAAATGGACTTGAAATATTTAGCAATTTAAAGCTCTTAAACAATTATAAACCCGTAACATCTAAAATCATGATAAAATAAACTTTTCATGCCCTCCTTCTAGCGCCAATCTGTTGAGTGGTATTTTCACCCAGTTGTGAAAACACACTCTCCGATAGGATTTGGGTTCTAAATCCTCTGCTTGCAAAGAAATTTAATAAACAATTTCTCCAAGGTTCCGCTATATTAGCATTTTGTATCTGTGTATTAATAATCTCAACTAAAGATATTTAATTAAAATGCTTGGAACACCTTAGTGGTTGCAAGTAACTGAAAACAAGGGGCACTGTGGTTTATTTTATTGTGAAACCTTAATGAATGTTCATTGAACCCGAATAAAGCAAATGTGATTTGGTCCCTAAATAACCATGCTGTAACTTCAGAATGAAATTTAATGAAATGTCATAAAATGAAGGAATTATTTATGGATTTTGAAGTTTTTAAATTTTTTTATTTTATTTTAATGCTTGAAAATAAAATTGGAGCTTCTGAAAAATAAATTGCAGCAAAAAGAAAATAAAATGCAAAAGAATGAGAAATTAAAATTACATTCAGTCTGATGCTATCCCGTCCTGGAAAAACCGAAGATGTGAGGTTTCCATGCATGCAACCTAACCTACTAGACCTGCAAACACGCACAATCCCGATAAGCTAAGTGCTGATTCAAAGGGTTTTGAAATAAAATTCAAATTTCGAACATTCGCCTAATGCAACCCACAACAGTGGCATTTAACATTATCTATAAACCCAAAATCTGAAAATGAAAGAATAAACATTAAATCTGTAGCATGCACAGAAGATATCCTTCTTTCTTGCCCACAAGATGCAAATTTTTGAACACTCTTGCATTAATAATATGTCCTGTTACAATAGCAAAATCTCTGGTTTTCTCAAAACCAGAAAAAAAAAAGAAAAACACTCTCGAGCAGGCCCAGAATGGCTTCTCGCCTTAGGCACTGCAACTCTGCCCGTAGCGGTCTCCCCCCTTTGTATCAATCTGTGCTTCTACATTTATACTTTCTGGCAATGCTCTTTGTTTCGCCCTGTGACGCTTCACTTCATCTTTCAGATCGCTTCATTTCACCTTCCTCGCATTTTCGTTGCCTTTGACTTCATGTTCAACATCGAGACTCTTGATCTTCTCTGTGACCTGTAACGCTTCTACAACCCTTGCACATGTACACCACATGTTTCGCACTTTTTTGCATGTTCCGTAACGGCTCCCTGTATATCGCGACCAAAAATAGCATGTCACGATATCACGACATTTTTATGCATGCAGCTTTGTCCACCTTCCTGGCCGCGAAAACGTGACATGTCGTGATATTGCGACAGCTTTATGCTATCGGGCCCTGTGGGTGCAACCTGTCACGAAATCGCGACGTTTTTTTTGTTTCGAGTGTTTCCCTGTACCTGGCCACAAAAACATGACATGTCGTGATATCGCGACAACTTTTCATTTCGTAAACTTCACTGTTTTTCTATCGCAAAATCGCTACGCCTTTTCGTTCGGAGCTGTCTTACGGCTTTCTATCGCGAAATCATGACACTTTTCCAATCCATACCATTTAGCTGCTTTCTATCGTGAAATCACGACACTTTTCTCTTTCGGGCTGCTTATGCTGTATTTGGCCGCAAAAACGTGACATGTCACGAAATCGTGACATATTTTGCTTTCCGTACCACTTCACTGCTTGGAGCCACGAAAACGCGACATGTCGCGATATCGCGACGTTTTTCCGCTTCATGCTCCTTTGCTGCTTTATGTCACGAAATCGCTACGCTTTTAGTGCCTTGCCCTGTTTGACTAGTTTGACCCACGATTTTGTGACATGTCACGATTTCGTGATGATTTTCCATTCTTTCTCTCTCCTCTTTAGACCGCGACGGAGCAACATGTCACGATATCACGACGTTTTTTCATTTCGGGTAGCGACAGCGCAACACGTCGCGATATCATGACACTTTTTATTTTTTGGCAGCGACAGAGCGACATGTCACGATATAGCAACACCTTTTCATTTTCGTCCGCGATAGCGCAACACGTCATGAAATCATGACAATTTTCATTTTTCGGTAGCGATGGCGCGACATGTCGCGATATCGCAACACTTTTTATTCTTGTGCAATTTTTCCCTTTTTCTTGATTTTTAGCATCTGAGGTCACTGAGATCTCTAAAAGCATGCAAAAAAAGGTGGGTCCCCAATTTTGGGGTGTGTTGTGGATTAGCCACAACAAGACTTCATCTGGTTTCAGCTTTCCAATAGAGGAAGGTGTAGGGGAAACCAAAATGAAGAATATATCCCCTACCCATTTCCCTACCTTCAGGGGATACCCAACCAAAAAACTTGACCTATTTTTGTTTAAATTTGATGTATTGTGTAAGTATGTGGACTACAAATCAGATGCACATAAGCTAAAACTCTTCTCGTCAATGCTGGTGATGAGGCCTAGAAATGCCTTAATCATAGCATGTTTTGAACATTGAAACTACCTAAAAAATCTTGTGTTTAATCTGATATGCTAGTTAAGTTGATTTAATATGCCATGTATTAATTATTTGCATGATCAATGTGTTAGAAATACTATATTCTAATTTTTATAGTTTTTGCATAGTTTTATGTTACTTTTTCATGACTTGCTAAATGAGAAGTATGCTTAGGTTGATAGAAGCACTTCACTAGTTTTGTTTTGATGTTTTTCAAGCATTTATTTATCTAAATCTAGCAAATAGTTCAAGCAAATTGTTACTGTCCAGCAGAAACTGGTTTTTCAATGTAAATTCTAGCCAGTTGCCAATGAATGGCAAGGCATGGAATTCACACATGGAGAGAGATGAAGGCTATTGCAATCTGATCCTGAGAGCTAACCCACCTAAGAAATGTAGATGAAATCACTTGAAGAGCACATAGTTTTTCATTTCGAAGATCTTTGGAATGAGCAGACATCTTCGGAATGAGAAATACAGTCTCTTCGAAATGAGCAGACATCTTTGAAATGAGAAATGAGGCACTTATCTTCAAAATGAGAACAGAAAGTGCTTTTTGAGTTGAATAATTTTTTATGATAGAAAAAGAGAAATAAGGTTGAAAAGGTTAAAGGAAAATATCTCCCATTTGAATTTTTCGTCCTTGTCGTCCAAAACCACCATTCATAGAAAAGATTAATTTTGATCATCTTCTAGGATAAACCCAAGAATGCTACAACATAATAGGAATAGAGCTGTAAGATAGGAATGAGATATTCTCAATTTGTAATTAGCTTTTAGTATATCTATAAATATATAGCTCCCATCCAGTTTGAGCTAAGAAGGGTAGGGAAAAATAAGCAAGAAGTGTAATAATAAGAAAAGTGACTATTACAGTCATGTAACAGGGTTTTTAGCAGTAATACTATAATTATGTTCTTGAATCAATAAAGTGCATTATTTTTATTCATGTTGTTGTGAAGGAGTGTGAGTAAGATCTAGAGAGAGAGAAAGACTCATACCTTCTTCTAGACAAGGAGGCTGGCCACTTCCAAACCTAGGAGAAGGACTAACAACAGGTTTTTATTCTGATTTTGCTACAGCAGAATATGTTGTAAAACTTGTCATTTTATTTCCTTGTAAATAGCTAACAGTCTTTGCAATCTTAGTTTATTTCATCATTAGGATGATCTTGTGATTAATGATAGGTTTGGTTGTAATCTCTATTTTTAGCAAGATTTCAAATTACTATAGATTATCATTTCTAGAATTTACTATTTTTTGTAATTTACAATATTTTATGTTTTGCTATCAACCCCTGCATAGAATATTGACAACCTTCTATTATAGAGCATTGCCAGGACTTAATTTCCATGTTATAATTAGGTTTCCATTACTGCAAAAGTAAATAGACTTCCTTTTTGCAATCATAATTAGATTTCTAATTATGCAACTGTAACTAGGGAGTTATTTTTGCAACATAATTAGATTTCATTATGTAATTGTAAATAGGATTTCATTTCTGCAGTTAGTAATTATTTTCCATTCCTGCAATTAGATTAAATTTCAATTTATGCAATTTAGAGATAAAAATGTCCTAAATCCCCCACACAATCGGTTTCACCAATAAGACCTATTGCTCCCAAATGACCTAAGTTATAGCCCTATTCACTCCTTTCGCAAATAGCCTTGTACACTGCCCTAGATTGACAAATTCATTGAGAATTAATGATGTGCATAATGATAATGCATCATTTTGATGCCATTTTCAGAGAATAATGTTTCTAGAAGGTGACAATAGTCCAATAGCTGTTAATTAGACTAAGTTGTGACAATTTAAGATAAAATCTGAATATAACAGCTCGTTAAAGTAATAACTATTGACCTATAATTTATGTCATTCAAGAGTAAACATGAATGAGTAAGCCTAGGGATGAAACAAGTAGAATTACTCAAAAGGATCCCTGGCTTGTTCCATTAAGAATATCTTCATGCCTAAGGGGTGAATCACCTATGTTTGAACTACCAAAAAAATTAAAAGAAAAATCACCAGCTTCATCATCATTAGAACATCCTGAGAAAGAAAAATCATTAGACTCATCATCAACAAAGGATTCTGGACCTCTTAAGAGTGAAATCTAGATAGGTTTAACTATTTCCAAGGAACATAAAACTATGGTAGAGAGAGGAAATCTAGATGGGGATGGCCAACATGGTTGTGTCCATAATGAAGGAAATGATCAAGATATGCCCCAACCTTCCAGAACATTTGAATATCCTATCTATTTGAATCCAACACAAAAATCCCCCATGAAAACCATTTCACCTTTAGTACTTCCAACCTTTTGAGGTGTTGTATCTGAAGATCTTGATCAATTTTTGTTTGAATTCAAAGTAGTGTGTCAAACCTATGACTGTGTAAATGACAATCAGAAACTTAAGGTTTTTCCCTCAAAACTCAAGGACTCAACATTACGTTGGTTCATGAGCTTAGAGCCAAATTCCATCTAAACCTGGGATCAAATGGAAACTGTTTTTTTAGAAAAATATCAGGAGTATTGTCGTGTAAGGAATAGGAAAGATGAGTTATTCAAGATTAAGCAAGAAGATGATGAAACATTAGAAGACTATCTTGATAGGTTCTCCTTTGTTCAAAGGAGATGTGGACTTGTAGAACCTGAGTTATGCAAAACTATATTTTTGAGAAGATTACAAGATGAATCCAGAGAAGTATTGTATTTTATGGGAAACGGGGATGTAAATACTCCCAGTAATGAGGAAATTATGGGTCTCTACAGGAATTACTCTCGCACTAAGCAGGGAAGAAGGAAAAAGAGTACAAATGGCACTGATGTGAAGGACCTAATAGAGGAACTTGTAAATTTTAAAACTAATATTCTAGTGCAATTGAATACAACTTTGGGAGAAATGTATGCAAAAGAAAAAACCATAGAACCTTTGGCAATTTATTGCCCAAGATGTAGAAATAAGCATGCTTTGCAGGAGTGTCCTTTGAATAAAATGTCTATCTCAGCCATTTGTAGTATTTTTTCGAAGAAGCATTTGACTGATAAATGTTACCTGCTACCACAACTCAAAATTGTGTTAGAGAGCCAAACTGAGGAACTCAACTATGTTGGACCAAAACAAGGGGAAAATTTCTCTCAGTACCAAAATCCCCCTCATTTTTCTACAAAGTGGGGGCATAATCCTTGGACTATGCCTTGAGGACAATCAGAACCACCCCAACGTCCTTGGAATTATTCTCAATGGATAAATTCCTAAGAATGGCCACAAATAAGTTGGAGTAATCTAGCCTAGAATCAGAATCAGAATAACCCATCATGGAATCAAAACAACCCACCCTAGAATCATAATCAGACTAATCCACATTGGATGTAAAATCAACCACAGTGGAGTCAAAAATACCAGTCCTATCCAAGGCAACAAATAAATCAAGGTCAAACTCAGCATTTGCTGCCTGCACCTAATCAAAATTTTCAAGAAAAATAGAACCAACCACAGCAAACACAACAGGTGAAATAGCCTCAACTTCCAGCTCAACCAGTCACTAATCCAAACAACATGAGATAGGCATCCCCTATCTATGTGGTTGAAGCTAAAGAAAATGCTAAAATAAATGTTCTTGATTGTAGTAACATCCAACTTCATTCAGGGAAAGTGGTACCTGAACCTATTTCAACTAAAATCAAGGAAAATGAAAAGCAAGAACCTTTGGAACTAGTTAGAGTTAAACCAACAAAAGATAAAGAAGAAAAAATAGAACCATACACATAAAAATTACCTTCATCAAGGATAATTCCATATCCTAAAAGATTCAATACCACAGTAGAAAATTCTGAGTCAGAACTGGTCAAGGAACTTCGAAAGTTAACTATATCATTGCCCTTATTGCAAGCCATTAAGGATATACCAATGATTAAAAGTACTATCCAATATTTGTGCATTAGAAGAGCAGGAAGAAAAAAAAAAGCATTTCCCAAGACTGTTTAGGTTGAAGGAAATATAGTTGATCTCTTGTCCAAAAAACTAGTACCTCCAAAGTATAGTGACCCAGGGAGTCCAGTTATCATAGTTACCATAGGCTCAATACCAATATCAAATGTCTTAGTAGATCTAGGAGCTACAATAAATGTCATGACCAAGGATATAATGGAACAATTATAGCTCAAACATCTCAGTCCCACATTTACAATTTTAGAAATGGCTGATAGGTCAGTCGCAAAACCTGAAGGTATCATTGAAGATGTCCCTATAGAAGTCTCTTCTTGGGAATTCCCTGTAGATTTTTTGGTTTTACAGCCAAGAAATTCAGCACATGGATATCCCATCATTTTGGGAAGACCTTGGCTTGCAACTACAGTAGCCTTCATAGAATGCAGATTTGGAAAAATGACCATTTCAAATGGTATTGATCTGAAACAGATTTCTCTGTATCCTCCTGCAAGACCCTCTAGCAATATTTTAGGCCAGTTATGGTTTCTTGACTTAGATGAAGAACCAGAAGAGGTTATTTCCACACTAGCCACCTTGGTAGTAAGGGAACACACAGAAGACCTCCATGACATAGAAACTTTAGAGAATGAAACTATCCTAATGAATGTTCTACATGAACAAGGGTTAGAAGAGGAAGCAGTAAATATCCATCAGTTGTTAGGGAATGAGGAGAACTAAAATTTTGAAGGTGAACCATCTGTACTATCATAGGAAACATCAGTTTCACTACCACATGGGTGGCACCATCACCTGATTTCCCATTCTCACTGTTCCATATAGGATATGCTTCCATTAGAAATCAATGTAATAAAAACTTCTTATTTCCTCCCATATCATCATTGCCCTCTTAACTCCCTAAACACCAAGTATGAAGAAATGAATTCAGTCCTTCCAAATACAAAACAAATAGAAGTCCAGCCAGGCAAATTACTGAATATTAACAGCTGGTTTACTAGGGAAGAGGAAGAAAAATTGATAACTGTTTTGCAGAAGCATGTTCATGCTTTTGCTTGGGACTACGAAGATATGTCAGGGATTCACCCTAATATATGCACCCACAAGATTTATACTGAAGAATTCAAGCTAGTAAGACAACCCCAAAGAAGACTGAATCCTGCCTTGAGGGATATTGTAAAGGAAGAAATTGAAAAACTTCTAGAGGTAGGATTCATTTACCCAATTTCTGGTAGCCAGTGGGTCTCTCCATTGGTTATAGTTCCTAAGAAAAATGGAAAAATGAGAGTATGTGTAGACTATAGAGAGCTAAAAAAAGTGACATACAAAGACCATTTTCCATTATCTTTCATAGATCAGGTGTTCGATACCCTTGCTAGAAAGAAATACTTTTGTTTTCTTTATGGATTTAGTGGGTATAATCAAATTCAGGTTGCACTTGAAGATCAAGAGAAAACAACCTTTACCTGTCCATGGGGAACATTTTCCTATAGGGTTCTACCTTTTGGTTTGTGTAATTCCCCAGCAACATTTCAGCAAGCGGTCTTAGCAATTTTTTTTGATCTGACTACCAACAGTGTTGAGATATACATGGATGATTTCACAGTATGTGAATAGACTTTTGACTTTATATTAGAAAACCTTGACAGAGTTTTAAATCATTGTGAAACATACTAGTTATCCTTGAATCCAAACAAATGTTTTATGATGATAGAGGAAGGAATAGTTCTTGGTCATCACATCTCTCTTCAAGGGATCCAGGTTGATCCAAAGAAGGTGGAAATTATCAAGAATCTTCTTCCTCCTAAAACTCATACTGATATCAGAAGCTTCCTAGGACACATTGGTTTTTACCGCAGGTTTATTCTCAGCTTTAGCACAATAGCCAATCCCATGTTTGCCCTATTGACTAATGATTCTAAATTCTCCTGGACTGCAAGGTGTCAGGAATCATTTGAAGCTCTGAAAGAGAAATTAGTAACCCCACTTGTGTTAAGAGGACCTAATTGGACATTACCATTTCACATATAGGTTGATGCTTCCAATACTGCAATTGGAGCAACATTAGAACAAATTGACAATGGTTAACACTATGCCATCTAATACATCAGCAAGAATTTGATAGGAGTTGAAAAAAATTATACCATAACTGAGAAGGAATTCTTGGCAGTAATTTATGCCATCAAAAAATTCAGGCATTACATCACAGGTTATCAAATATCCATTCACACAAATCACACAACCATTAAGTATTTGATGAATAAGCCTATGGTAAGTGTAAGAATTATTCGTTGGTTACTGTTGCTACAAGAATTTGATATCACAATAATCAACAAACTAGGAAAAGCTAATGTTGTAGCAGATTTCTTGTCCATGTTGCAGAACATAGAGGAAGGGGAATTAGTTGAGGACACTTTTCCTGATGAAAAATTATTTGCTATATCTGTCCAATCGCCTTGGTTTGTAGATATAGCCAATTATTTGGTCACAGGGAAAATTCCTCCACATTTCACTTCAAAAGAGAAAAAACAATTAATCAAATAGAGTTCTTCCTTTGAGTGGATTAAGGGTATACTTTTTAAGTGCAGTCATGACCATGTGTTAAGCAGGTGCATACGAAAGGATGAGGTATATGATATCCTTAGGGCTTGTCATGATGAACCCTCAGGTGGACACTATTTAGTAAAAAGCATAATTAGAAAATTTTTAGGGATAGGATATTATTGGCCATCTCTTCACAAGGATGTGAAAAAGTACATCAAGAATTGTGATGCATGCCAAAGAATGAGGAAAATCACTCATACAAATAAAATGCCATTGCAACCCCAATTGGTTTTAGAGCCATTTGAGAGGTGGGGGCTTGATTTTGTAGGACCTATTGATCCATCTTCTCAAGGAAAGGTGCATATTATAGTATGCACTGATTACCTGACAAAGTGGGTAGAGGTGCATGCTTTCAAACATGCTCGTGAAGAGAAGGTCGATGATTTCTTGTATACTCAAAAATTTTAGATATTTGGAGCTCCACGGTCTATCACCATAGACCAAGGACCCTAATTTGCATCTAAATTTATTGAGGCTTTTACAAAATTATATGAAATCAAATATAGGAAATCATCACCTTACAACCCACAAGCAAATGGCCAGGTTGAGGTAACAAACAGGGAATTGGAACGAATCTTGACAAAAATAGTAGCTTTTCATAGGAGAAACTGGCTAGATAAATTACACGAAGCGAGTTTGGGCTTACAATACTACTTGGAAATCCACTCATCGGATTCACACATTTTGAACTAGTTTTTGGTAAAAATCCCCTCCTACCTATTGAATTTGAGCTATTAACATTGCGCACAACATTGGAAATTGGGATTGAATTGTCACAGGCATAGACAAATAGGATTCTGCAGCTGAATGCATTAGATGAACCTTGGCTGGATGCTCTGCACCAAATTGAAGTAATTCAGGAGCAGAGGAAGCTGTGGCATGACAGTCACATTTAGCAGAGGAAATTTTAGCAAGGATATTGGGCTTTGCTATTTGATTATCGCTATGAGGACTTCCTTGGAAAGCTGAGAACTAGATGGCTTGGACCTTACCAGATTGAAGGAGTATTTGACAATGGAAAAACTCATCTATCTCCTATTGATGGGTCATGGAGAAAGTTGGTAATGAATGGACATCACCTCAGGGTGTACCATACACCTCTGACTAAAGAGGAATTCTTGCAGTAGCTTGACAGTTTGGATGCACAATAGGTGGAAGAGATTCCCTCTTCCACTTCAATAAAATCAGCATGATCATGGATTTCAAGAAAAGAAAAAAAATAAAAAAAATTAGAAAAAATAGAAAACAAAAAGATGAATAAATTTTGATTGTGAATTCCTTCATGGGCATGATTTTAGGGAAATCATGAATTCCTTCATGGGCATAATCATAATAATAAAAAAAAACAAAGAGAAAAAGAGAGGTAAAAAAAAAGAAAGAGAAAACAAGAAAAAACAAAGAGAGAAAAATGAATAGCTCAATAGTGAAAACCTTTCCTAAGGCACTACTAAGTTGGTATGCATGAAAACCAGTTTTCTGGCATGCATAACCTTGAAAATTTTTGAATCATCATTGTAAAAATTCACCAACTGCACTTGTTTTGAAATATTGTAGAAAATATTAGCAGAACATCAACAGAAGCAGTCATTCTTCAAAACTTGCATTAACTAGTTTTAATCAGGTATATATTTCTTATATTTCATCATTATAAATGATTGGTATGTAGTAAATAACAATTAACCATTAACATAAAAGGTATCCATAAGAGTTGGCATACTTAAAACATGTTTTGAGAAGGAGAATATTGGTTTCTGCCTAATCTTTGGAATGAGAATGCCAAAAATAGTGTCTGCTATCTTTTTCAGAATGACTGTTGTATTGTCTTCAGATTGAAGTTTTCTTCAGATTAACTATTTTTTGTCTTCGAAATGAAATTGTCTTTAGAATGACTATTGCATTTTGTCTTCAGAATGAAATTGTCTTTAGAATGACTGTTGCACTTTGTCTTCGGAATGAAATTATCTTTGGAATGAATGTTGCACTTTGTCTTCAAAATGAAATTGTCTTCGGAATGATAGCAGAATGAATGTTGCACTTTGTCTTCGGAATGAAGCTTTGTCTTCGAAATGAGGAATTGTCTTTAGAATGAAGCTTTGTCTTCGGAATGAGGAATTGTATTCGCAATGAAGCATGATATTCAGAATGAGGACTTGTCTTTAGAATGAAACTTTATCTTCGGAATGAGGAATTATTTTTGCAATGAAGCATAATATTCGGAATGAGCATTCAACATGATATTTCCACGTGGCATCCAAGGAGGGGGAAAATATATGATCAGTAGAATTCTTTGACTGCATATGATAAATGACACATGTTAGTTGGGATGTGATTTGTCTTATCTTGCACCCATTAAGGAAGTTCCAAAATCATGGAGAAGTGACCAACTACATGCCACCATTGTTCGACGTTGATAACCATGCATGTGAGAATTTTGTGGGTAAAACAGAGGAGCTAAAAACAATTGAGGTGGATCTGATGGTAAGGACATCTATGCAATCATTAACAGATAGGTATTCGAAGTAGAAATAGAGATGTGTGCCATCCTTCTTTTTGAAGACATAATTTTTAATGCAAAATGATTATGAGGTATAGTGCCGATATTGCAGTTCATTCCGAAGAAGACAAAGTAATTAAAAACCTAAAAATAAACCCTACAAGTCTGCAAGAACCAGAAACCAGCGATCCAGCGAAAGAGTAGAAGTAGAGGTAAGCAATTTTTAATCTACCAAAATAGGAAAATGGGATGAAAGACAAAGATGGAACCAGCAGATACCACCCACCTTCGAGAAAATCTAGAAGTGCTGCAAATTTTTGAATATGGAGGGCTTATGCCATTTTTGGATAAATTTAATGGGTCCTCTGAATATTTGGTCTGCATGTTCGCTCACACATTCAGAAATAATCGAGCACACATTAACAACATGAAAATTAAGGTAACCCCTAAAGTTTTAAGTGAAATTACTGAGCTTCCATTAGAGGGTTTCAAATTTCTAGATCTAGCAAAAATACACTGGAAAATATAGTTAGTCAATTTTTGGAAGAAAATGATAGGGAGCCAGAATACTTAATACACAACAACACATGCAAGGGGGTAAAAAGGTCCAGCTTACAAGAACCCTAGAATGAAGTGGTCACATGGGTAATAAAAATTTTAACTTGTTAAGGGCAGTATGTACCTTTATCAGGGCATCATTTCAAAATTTTGAACCGCCTAAGACATGGTAGGCAACAACCAGAAGTTAGGGTAAATCTTCCCCTGTATCTGCACCAGAAGTTGAAAAATATGGCAAAACGATATCAAGAAGGAAAAGGGAGCCCTTGTCACCATGGTATTATTAAATTAGTCAGCTAGCATCATTTTAGAGGAAACCCTAGAAGCTTTGGTAGGTTGTATTCTACTCTGAATGATGTAGTTTTTGGAAGAGAGGATGAGGAGGAAGAAGAAATAGATGTTGTCGTAGATGCTATTTCAAAGGAAGAAGAAACATATTCTATCATAGATGCTATTTAAAAGGAGGAAACACATCCAACAGAAGCAAAAAAGCACCTTTCTCCGAAAGCTTCAACCTCACAAGCTAAGAAACAAAAGAAGAGAGGGCCTGGAACCGGTAGTCGAAAAGAAAAATAGAAGAAAGTTTGTTTTTCTGAAGATGTTGCTGATATGTCAGAATAGGGGAAGAGACAAAAAGGGAAACATAAGCACTCCCACCAAAATATAAAACTATCCCCACAACCCCTATTGTCACCAAAAAATACGGCAAGAAGAAAAATTTTGCAGCAGGAACTAGAAGCTCTACAAGACTCCACTTGAGAGAAATAGAAGAACAGGTGATAGAAGAAGAAGGTGGACAAGGCAGTCTGAATGTTATAGAAGTGCAACCAGCCCCTGAATATTTTTTAGAATTCCCTAAACAAATGATTGAGTAAGAGATTGGGAAAGCAAATTTTGAAGTTGCTATAGTTCAATAAGCCACAAAAGATGTGGATGCAATCATAGATAGTTTCATGGAACCTCCTGAACAAGAGAAAATAGCTGAAGTAGAATATGAGATAGTTTTTGAGCAACCAACTATAGATGATTTATTTGCATCAGATTCTAAATCAGAAACAAAGGAGGTGGACATTGCAGAACATCTAAGAGCAACAAAAAGTGTTATCAAAACACAAACTAAATGGATTGAAAAAAATATATATCATTGAAATATAGGAAAAGAAGATTGTAGAATTATAGCAGGAAGTGGCAGAATTGAGGAAGAGGTTGTCATAGTCTGAAGAACATCCAACTGTATCTATTAATGAGGATAATTTGGCTCAGTTACTTATGGGATCATCTAGGGCAGATGACTATTTTACTTTGATTGAGACGTCTAAAACATTGACTAAAGACATAGGTGCTCATTCTGAAGCAGCACCCTTTCATTCTGAAGAAGTGCCCCTCCATTCTAAAACATTGCCTTCTAATTCTGAAGATGCTCCAAAATTGATAAAAAGCATAGAAAATGATATTGGAGATGAGTCGCAGCAGGAAACACCAGCACAGGAGCAGTTTAAACAACATGCAATTGTTCAAGTACTCCTTCAAATGAGATTTTTGTATTTAAAACTGTTATACCTTCAATACAATTAGAGGATAAGGGGATACAAGTAGAATTGTTGTCTGATGACCAACTTGTGGAAATAGCAAAAAAAGGGATACAAGTAGAATTATTATTAGATGACCAACCGGTGGAAGTAGCAGAAAAAGGGGTTCAGGTAGATCTGCTACCTAGATTTCCACCTATAGTTAGACCACCCAATACTGTCTATTTGGGTGATCAGATATGAAAAACTTGCCACTAAATTTGAAAAATTTAAATTGGAAGGTAAACAACTAGAAGAAAAAGAAACAGAAATCAAGGCATTGAATGAAAAAGTGACTGATTTATGTCAGATTGTTGAGTTTTTGGTCCAATTCAAATGTTCGGCTAGATTTTACAGTCTCATTCTAAAGGAGAAATATCTCATATGGTAGGTCATGAGGATTAGCTCAAGTCTCCCATACAAATTGGACATGACTACATATTTCTTAGAAGCCTATTTTGACAGCCTTGTAGAATAGAAAAACCTCTTATGTGAATTATTTTTATACAACTTCTTTATTCCAGAAGAGGTAGAGTTTCACCCTAAAATTTACATAGGAGATGTTCAACTGAGAGCATTCATGTCCACTTTACAAAATTAGTTTTACTGGGACTAGGAGAAAAGACAAAATAAAGAAATTGAATTAAGAGTTGAATTGTTAGTCAGAGTAGTTCAACCAAATCATCCACTTATCACCAGAAAAAGTTTCACCATGATGAACAGGGAAGATGTAAAAAGGATGTACTTGAGAATTTTAGGGACTGTGTGACCAAATTCTAGAATTTCTATAATAACAGTTTTGTTCCAGCATTATCATTTTGCAGAAGCAGATGGGCAAAACTTTCCATTTCTTTACAAAAAAGGGAACCTATCTCCCCCATTAACCTAGAATGTTCCATAAGAAGGGCATAAGGAGTGATACAGTTGATTGAAATCATGCAAAATCACTAGATAGGTCTCAGATTTAGACCTCCAACCATCATTTTTTCAGTTCCCTTCTATTTTGAAGAAGATTCTCAACCTAATGACCAGTTTGAAGAATGGCTCAAAAACCTTCAGGAGAACAGGGGATATTATATAGGCACCAAATTGTTCTACAGATCATGGAATTTGAATATGGATATATGTGATTCTATAGCCCAACAAAATATATGAGGACATGCATTAATATAAGTTGAGGGAAAAATGATGAGGCCTAGAAATGCCTCAATCATAACATGTTTTGAACATTGAAACTACCTAAAAACTCTTGTGTTTAATCTGATATGCTAGTTAAGTTGATTTAATATGTTGTGTATTAATTGTTTGTATGATCAATGTGTTAGAAATACTATATTCTAATTTTTATAGTTTTTGCATAGTTTTATGTTACTTTGTCATGACTTGCTAAATGAGAAGTGTGCTTAGGTTTATAGCAGCACTTCACTAGTTTTGTTTTTATGTGTTTCAAGCATTTATTTATCTAAATCTAGCAAATAGTGCAAGAAAACTATTACTGTGCAGTAGAAACTGGTTTTTCAATGTAAATTTCAGCCAACTGCCAATGAATGGGAAGGCATGGAATTCACACATGGAGAGAAATGAAGGCTATTGCAATCTGATCTTGAGAGCTAACCCACCTAAGAAATGCAGATGAAATCACTTGAAGAGCACATAGTTTTTCATTCCGAAGATCTTTGAAATGATCAGACATCTTTGGAATGAGAAATACAGTCTCTTCGAAATGAGCGGACATCTTCGAAATGAGAAATACAGTCTCTTCGAAATGAGCCACTTATCTTTGAAATGAGAACAAAAAGTGCTTTTTGAGTTGTTGACTAATTTTTGATGATGGAAAAAGGGAAATAAGGTTGAAAAGGTTAAAGGAAAATATCTCCCATCTAACTTTGTCGTCCTTGCCGTCCAAAGCCACCATTCATTGAAAAGATCAAATTTGATCCTCTTCTAGGATAAACCCATGAATGCTGTAGCATAATAGGAATATATATGTAAGATAGGAATGAGATATTCTCAATTTGTAATTAGATTTTAGGATTTCTATAAATATATAGCTCCCATCTAGGTTGAGCTAAGAAGGGTAGGGAAAAATAAGCAAGAAGTGTAATAATAAGAAAAGTGACTGTTACAGTCCTATAACAGGGTTTTTAGCAGCAATATTGTAATTATGTTCTTGAATCAATAGAGTGCATTATTTTTATTCATGTTGTTGTGAATGAAAAAGTTGTAAAACTTGTCATTTTATTTCCTTGTAAACAACTAACAGTATTTGCAATATTAGTTTATTTCATGATTAGGATGATCTTGTGATTAATGATAGGTTTGGTTGTAATCTCTATTTTCAGCAAGATTTCAAATTACTATAGATTGTCATTTCCAGAATTTACCGTTTTCTACAATTTATTGCATTTTGTGTTTTATTGTCAACCCCTGCATAGAATATTGACAACCTTCTATTACAGAGCATTGACAGGAATTAATTTCCATGTTATAATTAGGTTTCCATTATTGTAAAAGTAAATAGAATTTCTTTCTACAATCATAATTAGATTTCTAATTCTGCAATTGTAACTAGGGAATTATTTTTGCAACATAATTAGATTTTATTCTGTAATTATAAATAGGATTTTATTTCTGTAGTTATTAATTAGTTTCCATTCCTGCAATTAGATTAAAGTTCAATTTATGCAATTTAGAGATAAAAATATCCTAAATCCCCCACATAATCGGTTTCACCAATAAGACCTGTTGCTCCCAAATGACCTAAGTTATAGCCATGTTCACTCCTTCTGCAAATAGCCTTGTACACTGCCCTAAATTGAAAAATTCATTTAGAATTAATGATGTGCATAATGACAATGCATCAGCTGGATGATTCAGCCCTACACTGGTTTATTAGTTTAGGGAACAAGCAGATCGCCACCTAGAAATAATTGAAGAAACTCTTCCTATAATAGGACCAAGACTTCGATAGAGCACGTGACTCTAGAGAAGAGGTTCTTAGTATGATACATAAGGAGGATGAATCTCTGGAGGAGTACTGTGAGAGGTTCAATTTTAATCTACAATGATCCTCTCATGAGAATCTGGGTGATAAGTACCTCATAAGTATTTTTTTAGAGTACTCAATAATGATTCGCTCAAGGTGCTCAACATGATTTCTGGAGAAGATGTTTACCAACATATTATGGAAGAAATATGATAATTATGTTAGGAATACTTACAAAGGAGAGGTAAGACTACTTCTAGAACCATGAAGGTGATCGCATCGGTCATATAAATAGAGATAGGAAACATGTTGGAGGATCTAAAAAGTGAAATGCTCTCATCTATAGCACTACAATTGGATACGCTCTTACTAGAGAAGAAGAAATAAGAGAACAAAGTCATGTTTGCCTATTTCTATCCAAAATGTATATGGAATCATTCTAGGAATGCATAATTGAAGAACAATGTCAAAGTATGCATGGTTTGCCAATAGAATCACAAAACTTGACTGTGCTCGTAGATTACCAATATCAAGTAGGATGCTGATGTGAGTAAAGCCTATTTTATGGGAAATCAAAGAAATTAACAACTCCCTATGGGGAATATGCCAATAGGGATTCCTTCCTATGGAGGAGGACTGTATATGCCACAAGGGTAGCCACAACCACCTAATATGGGATGGTAGGGACCACCACCATGGACGAATGTACCTCTAGGAGCTGCATTTACGAATTAGCAACCATGGATGCCATATTAGCATTCTGGGTAGTAGTGTAGGAACCACATCCCATGGAACTCAGCTCCATAGAACATGGTGCAAGCTCCACCACAACAAAACCTACTGGATCTTTCTATGTAGCTACTAGTATAGTCGACTGTGAACCTAAATAATAAGGTAAATCATACAACATACCAATTAGAGGAAGAGATATATCTGATATACAATATTAGTTGTAATCCCATTCAACTTAGGTCAGGTAGGCAGCTAGGAGTAGAAGCACTTCCCTTCGTATAATAGGAGGAAAACATAGGAATATCCCCTCTTGTAGAAGAGGTGGAAGAAGAAAATATTGTTGAGAAAATAGAGGCTCCATTTCCTAAACATTTGTAATAACAAAGAAAGCTGACACAATCAAAGTTTGATATCCTTTCTAGCTTGAGAAATTTGATAGTTACTATTCCATTCTTCCAAGCTATTTGTGACGTTCCTACATACACCAAGGTGATAAAGGAATTTTATCTGAGGAAACTTGGATGGAAAGTGGCCCAAACCATCAACATCATAAAGAAGTTGGTTGACTTGATGATGGTAAATGAGTGTCATCCCAAGTACGTAGACCCAGGCAGTTTGATTTTGACTATAAAAATAGGAGGGCATTTGTTGACTAACACATTAGTTGATCTTGTTGTAGCCATCAATGTGATACCGTAGGAGACCATGCAAAAACTAAAACTCTCCAATATAGAGCCCACCAAGACAGTGCTACAACTGGATGATAGGCCAATAGTAGCATATAAAGGAATGCTTAAGGACATCATAGTAATAGTCTATGTGTGGGAGTACCTGACAGACTTCCTAGTTCTATAGTTGAAATTAGGACTAGGTGGTTACCCATTTATCTTGGGGAGACCATGGCTAGCAATATCGGATACATATATCAACTATTGCAATCGACATATGACCATATCAGATGATCAAAATGTCAAAAGGTTGACGATCTCTTCCCCTACATAGTTCATGGATACGTTTGGGGAACCCATATGGGACAATCAGGAGGATGAGTCATTGTCCATGCTCCAGTCAGTGATGGCATTGAAGGAGTTAGAGGAGGAAGTCAATGAATACAATGTCATTACGTGATTCCTTGAGGGAGAGTCCCCCCCCATAATTCTTGAATCACCCTTGGTCAGTGCTCCGCATCACCACACTAGGAAAATCAAAATTGAGCCTGGTAGAATGCTAAATGTCAGTTGTGGTTTGACACTCACACAAATAATATAACTAAAATAACTCGTAACCCAAAATCAATGAGAATTAACCAAGGATTACTCAGATATGAAAGGAATCAACCCAAAAATCTACACCCATCAAATCTACCTTGAATAACAAGCAACTCCAGTCAGATATCCATAGAGGAGTATGAACCCCTCCATGAAGGAAATCATAAAAACTAAGCTACAAAAGCTCTTGTCTACAGGGTTCATCTACCCCATCTCCAATAGTGAATGGATATCACCACTTGTGGTGGTCCCCAAGAATAATGAGAAATGGAAAATCTGTGTTGACTATAGATCACTGAATAAAATGACCAAGAAGGATCATTTGTTACTTCTGTTAGTTGATCAAGTATTGGATACACTGTCTGGGAGGTAATACTTATCCTTTATGGATGGGTTCAATACAACCAAATCCAGATCATAGAGGAGGACCAGGACAAGACAAAATTTACCTACCCATGGGGAATGTTTACCTACAGAGTGCTACCCTTCGGGTTATGCAACGTACCAACTATCTTTCAAAGGATGGTGTTAAGCATATTATTATATATGATGGGGGAAGTAGTTAAAGTGTATATGGATGACTTTACCATTTATGGATAAACATTTGGATAGGTAATAATGAACTTGGAACAAGTGCTCTAGATATGTGAAGAAAATAACTTATCCCTCAACAATGAAAAGTGCTTTATGATGATGTGTAAGGGCATAGTGTTGGGACACCACCTCTTAGTAGAGGGAATTAAGTCAATAAAAATAAAATCAAGGTCATTAAGGATCTACCTAGCCCTAATATGCAAATGGAATTGAGAAGTTTGCTTAACTCTACTAGGTACTACAAGTGATTTATCATTGACTTCAGTAAAATTTCCAGACCACTGCACACCCTACTCTCTAAATATGTAGAATTTATCTGGACAGAAGACTGCAAATGAGCCTTTCAAACATTGAAGGAAAATCTAAATTTTCCCTAGTCTTGTGAGGCCCAAATTGGGAAATCCTATTTCATATTTATTGTGATGCATCCAATAACGCAATTGGATCGGTCCTCAAGTAGAAGGATGGCGAGGTGTTCTATACCATCTATTATATTAGCATGAACTAAGTGGGGGTCGAGCTCAACTACACAGTGATAGAAAAGGAGTTCCTTGTAGTTGTGCACACCATCAATAAATTTCTCCACTATATCGTTGGCTATAAGGTATTTTTTCATATGGTCCACACAACCATTCGGTACTTGATGAGTAAGCCAATGATCAATGGTAGGATCATCAGATGGATCTTTCTATTGTAGGAGTTTGATATCATAATCGTAGACAAGCCCAAGATGGATAATGTGGTTGTATACTTCCTGTCCAGACTAATACCAATGGACCACATAGTGGTAGAAGACCAGTTCCTGGATGAACACTTGTTTTCCATTAGCGAACAGACATCATGGTATGCATACATCACCAACTGTCTAGCCACCAATAGGACATCCCCTGCTCTTTCATCATGAGAGAAGTAGATGGTAATAAAAAAGAGTACCTCTTTCCTATGGATTGATGACCTCCTATTTAAAATAGGTCCCAGTCAGATCATGAGGAGGTGTGTAGCAGAGCATGATTTTGTGTAAATACTCAAAGCCTATCATAGTGAGCCATGTGGAGGAAACTTTGCAAGGAGAAGGACTGCATACAAAGTTCTACAAATTGGGTATTTTTGGCCCACTTTGTTCAAATACATAGCCACATACCAAAAAGTGTGATTAGTTCCATAGAATGGGTAGGCCGAACCATAGGGATGAAATACCCCTTCAATATCACATGCAAATAGAGCCCTTAGACAAATAGGACATGGATTTTTTGGGACCAATCAACCCACCTTCGGTCGGGAAGAGATATATTTTAGTCTGCATAGACTACATTACTAAATGGGTTGAAGTCCAAGCACTGAGGGACTCTAAGGAGGGAACTATGGTAGAATTCCTATTCAATCACATTTTTATGAGGTTTGAAGTGCCCAGGGAGATAACAACGGATCAGGGACCCCAATTTACATCTAAACTAATTGAGGAGTTGACGAAGAAATACAGGGTTTGGCATAACAAGACCACCCCTTACCATACATGGGAAAATAGATAGGTGGAAGTAACCAATAGGGAGATAGAGAATATTATAATGAAAATTGTACAACAAAACAGGAAGGATTGGGCTTCAAGGTTATTGAAGGTAGTGTGGGCATACAATACAACATGGAAGTCAACCACTGACTTTACACAATTCTGACTGGTGTATGAGAAGGATGCGATGATACCCATTGAATTCAATATTAAAACATTCAAAACAATGGTGGAACTGGACCTGATCCTAGAAAAAGCATAGAAGAAATGAATTTGATAGCTGAATTAGTTGGACAAATGCAGAATGGATGCCCTATAAAGAATAGAAATCATCCAAAAGCAAAGGAAATAGTCGCATGACCACCACTTTAAGACAAAATAGTTCAAGGAAGGAGACTGGGTATTACTGTATGATTCCAGGTTCTAGGAATGGAAAGGAAAGTTGATTCAAATGTGGATGGGACCATACAAGGTGGTAGAGCTAATAAGAAATAGTTATGTGTGCATTAAAATGATTGATGGTAGCAACACCATCCTAGCTGTTAATGACCACCGATTACATCCATACCACATGTCTAAGAATTTGATGATGGAGTCTAGAATAGGCATGGGGGAGACCCCATCTGATTAAAAACTATCAAACTTCCTAGCAACACGGTGGACACAAGGGCATCCATCAAAAAAAAATTAGTTTAGTTTTCTATTTGTGTTGCAGGTACAATACCCACACACAAGCTGTAGGTATCCTGAGAGCTAGGGCCTAATAGGCACGAGTTACACCAAACCTACATATTTTCTTGCTTTCTAGCTTACGATGTTTTTTTAGGGACGATGCTTGCATGCAAGCTGCAGGCATCCTAAGAGCTAGGGCCTAATAGGCACAAATTGCATTTAACTACATTTTTCCTTTTTTTTTTATTTTTTTTTTGCAGGTGAATGACTTGATTGTACAAAAAATAGGCATCTTGGGTAAAAAGGCCTATATTGGCTCAACATCCATGAACCTACACACTTTTAAGAAGATAGTTTTGATCCAAGCATGAATGTGGGCACCAATTTTCAGCAAAGGAAAAAATTACGTACCCCCGTGCTTGAGCGAAGCAGACACCAACATAGCATGAGAAGAATTTTTAGAAGGCCTGATCAACCTCACATCAACTAATGTTAAATTTTCAATGATGGGAGAATACTTTACTTTATAAGAGATGTGACTTAATTTTAAAGGGTGTCACCTTACTCCAAAAGAGATGCACCTTACTCTGAAAAGGAGGTGCCTTACTCTAGAATTAGGTACCTTACTCTAGAAGAGAGGTGTCTTACTCTGATGGGAGGTACCTTACTCTCAAAAGTAGGCACCTTACTCCAAATTAGGTGTGTCAATCAAAAGAGGTGTTTGAATATGGTTGAAAAGTCTAAAAAAAAATGTTCAAGTAGGTACCTTACTCTGGCACCTTACTCTGGTGCCTTACTCTAGTGCCTTATTCTAGCGCCTTACTTAGACGCCTTAATCTCAAAGAAGAACCTTACTCCAGAGGTAGGCACCTTACTCTGAAGGTAGATGCCTTACTCTAGAAGTAGGTGCTTTTTGGCAATTTGAGTTATTTTATGTTGTCATTGATGTCACATGGATCACATTGAGTTTTTGTGGCCAAATGATATTTTGGAAAGCATGGATAAATACAGGATTTTTGTGAAAACCAAGGTAGGCAAAATAAAAGGTTTTATTTAAAACCATGGATGGTATATTTAAACTGGGTTTTTCTTAAAACCCAAGTTGGCCTTTCGTTTCATCGAAAAAGGTGCCCCGATGATGGAGATATTTAATTTTTAATATTTAGTTTAAATTTTAATTATTTAAAATTAAAATTAAATATGCAAGATTTCCGTCGACGTCATCAAAAATAATAAGGAGGCTATATAAATGGGATACCTAAAGTTCATAAACTAAGGCTAGCTCATGGTTAATAATCGTTGGCTAAGCATCCGAATTGAGATCATGTGAAGCAACAAATAAACGAAGGTTGGTCAAAGTCCAAAGTCATCGTGGGTAGAGTGGCACATTGGCAGTTGGATTTTGGCTAAGGTGTGTGGCAGCACAAATATCAAGGTTTCAAATCCCCTTGACTATGTTCGAAAGGCATTGGAAGAAAAGCGCTCGAAGCGCTTTTGATTTGTGGAAAGGGAGGAAAGGTTTTAAGGCACGTTGTGCCTTTCCCTTTTGAAAGAGCGGCTAGCTCGTGTGGCAACCTTAGTCATGGTTAAGGCGCTCATGGTGTGGGAAAGTTGGGGGTTTGAATCCCCTTTGAGGAGGTAAATACATTTTTCCTCTAATTATTTTGTTAAGCCCTAAGTTGGAGTTATAAGGTGGTTAGGAATAATTAAAGTATTTAATTAAACTTTGTTTTTATAAGGGCTGTGATTATTATTTCAAAGGTGGATAAGTTGTTGATTTAATTTGATGTTCATGAAATTGAGAATTAATATTTAGGAGAAATATGGAGTTGTTATAAAATAATTTCTGAGAGGTTTATTGATTATTATTTTGATAAGAGTTTTTATTAAAAAAGGACGTTGGTGGATGTGTTTATTAAGTTGGAGTAAAAAGGTGTAAATTGATTTATGCTTTATCTTGTGATTATTATTTGAAGTCCACTAACCCTTATTGAGATTGGAAAGGAAAGTTGTGTTTAGTGTGGCATATTTTGTGGACAACTTCTTGGCATAAAAAAGGTATGGTCACATTATCCTATTGATTGTTTATGGTGGTTGATTTCTGAATTATAATTGGATTGAAAAGGATTGATTGTGGTTTCCTTTTCGAAAGTGGTTGGTTGAATGCTTCAAGATTTTCTGGTTTGAGAGTTGTGTTTAAACCTTGTTTTATAAGCATAGTTGTTGAAGCCCATTGGTTATTTAAAGAACTTGAAAATAACATGAGTATCATTGTTATGTGAGATTTGTGGTTAAGCACTCTTGGAAATATTTGAGTTGGTTGATACATGCTTGGAATAGGGGTTTGTGAGAAATAGTTATCCCTTGTGGTGATTGGTTGAGTTGAGTTGATTGAGCCTAGTCAAGTGATTATGTGAGGTGATTGTTCAAGTCCCATGAAATAAACTATTCTATAATTTTTATTTGAGGTGAGATTGAGCTTAGAATATATTGAGTCTCTAAGAATTCTCTTTATGCTTCTATGAGTTGACTTGAGTTGAGATTGATTTGAGTTGAGTTGAGTTGAGATCATTGGATCATTGTTGTCATCCATTGTAGAGTGCATTGCCATTCATTGTTGAGTTCATATTTGAGCCTTGCCTTCATATATTTGTGGATGAGATTTGAGTACTACTTGACCATGATTGATTGAGTCTTTGAGAAGGCCTTTGGAATAGATTTCTGGATAGATTTATGGCAATTTGTGTATGATTGATTGAGCCTTTGAGAAGGCTTTGTGGAAAGTTTTGGGACATCTTTGTGGATAGTTTGGGGCAGCTTTATGGATAGTTTTAGATAGATTTGTGGATAGATTTGGGATAGATTTTGATGAGGTTCTGAGTGAGCCTATTGAGCAGAGTTGAGCAAGTTATTAGTGAGCTTGCTAGAGCATATTTGAACAAGTTCTTAGTGAGCTTGTTGGAGCATATTTGAGCAAGTTCTTGGTGAGCTTGCTAGAGAATATTTGGACAAGTTCTTAGTGAGCTTATTGGAGAATATTTGAGCAAGTTCTTGGTGAGATTGCTAGAGCAGATTTGGACAAGTTCTTAGTGAGCATGTTGGAGTAGATTTGAGCAAATTCTTGGTGAGCTTGCTAGAGCAGATTTGGACAAGTTCTTAGTGAGCTTGTTGGAGCAGATTTGAGCAAGCTCTGTGTGAGTTTGTTGAGAAGTTTTGGAAAAGTTATGTGTGAGATTGTTATGCAAATTTGGACAATTTCTGTGTGAGCTTGTTATTACCTAGCTTTGAGCAGATCAAAGAAATTTGGACAAGTTTTGTTTGAGCTTGTTGAGTAGTTTTGGACAAGTTATGTGTGATCTTGTTATGCAGATTTGGACAAGTTCTGTGTGAGTTTATTGTTGCCTAGATTTGAGCAGATCAAAGAAATCATTGTATTGGATAAGGATACTTATTTATCTATGAAATATTATAATGATATTATCTTGTGGAGTACCTTGCATTGGTGGAACCACGTTAAATCTTGTGTCTCAATTATGTATAGTGACTTATGCTCTTGCTTACTCTTGCTATCTAAGTTATTAATGAACACTGCTATATTTGGTTATTGCAATTAAGGACATTAATTGATATTGGTTTGGAAAGAAAGTAAAAAGTGGTCTTATACTATTCACCCCTCCTCTTAGTATAAGCTTGTGTTCTTAAATTGGTATCAAGACGGGTTCATTCGAAAAAGCTAAAAATTTGAGGGCAGATTCTATAAGAAAACAAATGGCTTCACAAAATGGATCATCTACAAATAAGGCTCCACTATTTGATGGTAACAATTATTGTTTTTGGATCATGAGGATGAAGAAGTACTTGATATCACAAGGATATGAGGTATGGAAAATGGTTGAAAAAGAGTATAGAGTTGAAGGTGATCCCGAGGTAGATAAGACTATCAGGAAATTGGTTGAGATCAATGCAAGAGAAATGAATTATATTTTGAGTGGGCTACAAGAGATAGATTTTGCAAATGTTATGGTATGTAATTCAACTAATGAGATGTGGACCAAGTTACAGAATACTTATGAAGGAGATTCCAAGGTAAAGTTGGAAAAACTACAAACTCATAGAAAAATATTTGAGGAATTGAAAATAGAATATTATGAAGATATTGCAAAGTTTTTACTTTGAGTTGATGAGATTACTAACACCATGAGAGGCCTAGGTTTTGATATGAAATAATAAAAAGTTACTCAAAAGGTTCTGAGATCATTTCCCATGAAATATGATGCAAAAGTTTTAGCAATAGAAGAAACAATGGATATCAACAAGCTAACAATGGAAGAATTACAAGGAACTCTCACAACTTATGAGATAAGGGTAAGTAAGCATCGAGTTCCAATAAAAGAGATTGCATTCAAGGCTTTAGAAAAAGATAAAGGAAAAGTTTCATAAACAAGTAGAGGTTCAGATAATGATGAGGAAGCTAACTTTATCAAAAGGAATAAGGACTCAAGGAATTTTAGGAATATAAGGAAAGTCAGATGCTACAAGTGTGGTGATCTTGGTCAGTATGCATACTAGTATCCAAATGAAGAAAATAGTGATGATGAAAAATAGGTTCACAAAAGAAAATAATATGGAAAACATAAGCATGGCAAAGATGATAGATACAAGCAAAACAAGTATGAGAAGAAGAAAATTTTTTGTAAGGCAAAGAAATCTTACTACATTGTAGAAGCAAGTGATAGCTCAGATCATAGTGATAGAGATAAATCAGATGATGAAAAGGAAGAACATCTATTCCTTGGAATAGAAGGTGAAATAGAATAGTGCTTTGTGTGTGGTCAAAGAGATCACATATCAGGATATTGCAATGGTTTCAGTGATAGTGAAGATGAGATGACACATCAAGGAAATAAGCATGGTCAAAGAAATCTTGAGAGTTTGTTTGCTATAGAATATTTTAATAGTATCAGTGAAAATGAAGATAAATAAGTCTCACTTTTTGTAATAGAAAAAGAAGAGGATGAGCCAAGAAAACAAAAATCAGAAGTCAAAATGCTAAAAGAAGAATATAGGATTCTTGAAAACAAGATTTGAACAGATGTCAAAATTAGATAAGAACTACTATAGACAATCAGTAATATCAGAGAAAATCTTCAAAATGCAAAAAGAATAGAAGAAAGGATGAATGAAGAACTAAGGGTTGAGTGTTATTTTCACCCAATTGTGAAAGTACACTCTCCCTTAGGATTTGGATTCCAAATCCCCTCTTGCAAAGAAGTTAAACAAACAACTTCTCCAAGGTCTCCGTTATATTAGCATTTGCATATGTGCATTAGTAATCTCAAATAAAGATATTCAATTTCAATGCTTGGAACACCTTAGTGATTGCAAGTAATCGTAAACAAGGGGCAATGTTGGTTTATTTTACCATGAAACTTTAGTGATTGTTCATTGAACCAAAATAAATCAAATGTGAGTTGGTCCTCATATGACCACGATGTAGTGCTTTAATTCCTTTTATCTTGATGGTTTTAAAATAGATTTTATCTTGCATTAAATCCTCAATGATGAATAGGGTCTTCACATGTAACTTCAAAATGTCACCTTAACTTATCCCTCTTAAATGAAATCAAATTTTCATCAAGATGAACAATAAAGTGCTCTAAGGAAAATACCTTCAATGTAATACTCAAATTACCCCTCTTTCGTAAAATTAGAATTTTTTATGAAGAAAGGGTAATTTTAGGCCCAAAATGGAAATTTGTGAAAATGCCATAAAACATAACTCCTTCAATGAAATTGGAATTTCCATGAAGGGAATGTCATCATAGGCTCATGAGTGCAAAACAAAACTGAAAAAATGAAATTTGACCTTAAAATGGAAATTTTCTATTTTCGGATTTTTAAAATCTGTAACAAAACAGCAACTTCGATGAATTTTTAAAAATACTAAACAAGTCCGAAAATGAAATTTCAAAGTGCGTATTGGAAGTCTGAACTATAACCTACGCAATGGTGAAATTATTTTTAGATTTTGAAAATTTTTTAATGTTTATTTTAATGCCTAAAAATAAGGAAAAGTTTTGAAATTAAAATTTTTGAAAACAGAAAATTAAAACTTTGCATCAAAATAATTGCTGAAAATGCAACAATGCAAAAGCTCCTTCAGTTTGATAGCACCCCATCCTGCAAAACCGAATACGTGAGAGTTTCGTACATGCAACCTAGCCTATTTGACCTGCAAAACACAATCAAAGTAAACTAGGTGCTGGAATAAAATAGTTTCCAGATTGCAGACATTCACATGAAATGACCCAAAACAATGGAATAAATTTCACATACAAATCTGAAATTTGGAAGGAGAAACATAAAACAATTAAAATGGAGCATGCAGAAAATTTCTCATTCTTTCTTGCTAACAAGGCCTGAAATTTCTAAAGAGAGGCTTTCACATTCAAATTATATTCCAAGTTTACATATCAAAATCTGCCGCCCTTTGTCCATGCCCAAAGTTCCAGTTACTTTTTTGCCTCTATTTCGATGGGTTTTTTTAAGATTTTCCTCCACGTTTTTTCGTTCTCCTCCATGGCTCTTCGCTTGCCTTCTTTATTTTGAAATGCCTCTTCGTTTCATTTACTTTTAACAGATTCCATCTACATAAAGATTAAAATCAAAATGCATAGTAATTATTTTGTCCTCACATGGGAGTCACCTTTGAAACGCCCATTTTATGTATTTATTTTCTATTCTGTTCACCACGGTACACCGTTGACGTCCGTCATGATTAATATCGTGTAATACTATTCTACCCTGCCCGTCCAGGTATCATGTAACGTTTGGGAGCATTTCTCATAACGCCTCTGTCTGGCATTGTCGTTACTTGCCATAGCTCGGCGTTTCCACACATCCGACGACCTTCGCTTCACACCAAAATCGTCAAGCCAGCCCAAAATTTACTCCGCTGTCATCGTTGTCAAAGAATGTCATAGGCGTTGCCAACTCTAGTCATCTGTGAAAATTTACTCCGCTGTCATCGTTGTCAAAGAATGTCACAGGCGTTGCCAACTCTAGTCATCTGTGTCAAACATCCATTGGTCCACCTATGCGTGTGGGTCCCGCTGTCTTATTACCCCGTGTACGTATTCCTTGAAACTGCCTATGTCGCCTATCGTTCTTGCGTGGCTCCTGATGTGCTCGATGTCTATCCACGTCAACTGTTAACTTGGTATTGAATTTTGATACGGCACTGTGTTATCCCGCACACATGGCAAAGACCTTATAATAGCCCTCTCTTATGCCTTGTCAAACTTGGCGAATTCATCTGCGAAGGTCCTCGAAATGAACTCCAATCACCACATCGTTCTCGGTGTTTCCCTGAAACTCGCCATCCCATTCTCTCTGATGCCACTACTATTGTGCTACGAATCCGTTGGTAGTTTCACCATTCTTCAATATTCCTGTTTCATCAGATTCCTCGCAAAACCACAAAATCCAGAATAATACGACGAGGAGGCGGCGCCGGCAATTGGATGACGCTGTGGAAAGTGTTTGAGGCGGAAGGCAGAGTCCAAAACTGTTGCAACGACGGGAGGCAAAGGAATCCCCGTGAATTCCTGCCCCATCGACCTGAAATTCGAGGCATCAGTCGTCACTGTCATGGGGACACGCCTCGACGCCCTCGACCTCCATCTCGTCGAATACCTGGTAATCTTCCGCCAGGTCGCTCACTACACTGCCGTCCATTATGGCTGTCCTTGCTTAGGCTTACCCATATCAGTACCGCGTCCATCCACCATTAAAATTTACTGACCTCACTGTCGATGTGCTCCGTAAAGGGAAGATGCTGCTGTTGGTTGGTCGGACAACCTGCAAGACGCATAAAAACATATATTAAAAACATTAAGCTTTAACCTATTTCATTATTATATATTTTATTTTTTTATTTTTTATTTTTTTATTTATTGAGTAAATACTTCTTATACATATACATGTCCGCCGTGGGGAGTGAACCCGGGTCACAATCACCTAGCATGCAAGTGGTGCCCTTGCCGGTAGACCACAACATGATATATATATGTGAGATGTATATACTTAAATTCATTTGTTATTTTCATCTTCTATTCTTTGACCCGAACAAATGAAATAAAACCTAACAAGTGGACATCAAACTCTCCAACGATAACACTGACAAAACAAACTTGTCGACACACAAACTGACGATAAAAAGGAAACATCGACGAGAAAATGACCACAAAGTCGTTAACAAGAAAATGACGACAAAAGTCGTCAACAAGAAAAAGTTGTCGACAATTAAATATCATCGACAAGAAAATGATGACAATAAAATATCGTCGACAAGAAAAAGTTGTCGACAAGAAAATATTGTCGACAATAAAATATCATCGACAAGAAAATATTATCAACAAGAACTGACAACAATTGCAGAACTTGCAACAAAACGAAGGTTAGACACTAAAAATGAAATGCAAACACTCGGACATCAAAACGAAAAGGTGGGTCCCCAATTTTGGGGTATGTTGTGGAACAGCCACAACAAGAACTAAGGGTAATAATGGCAAGACATGACACATTAGATGAAAAGGTTCAAAAACTTATTTTAAAGTTGTATCCTATTTCCAAGAAAAGTCACACTTAAAAGGAAAGGAAGTTCTAAAAGATGAAAGCAAGGAAGCACCCGTGTTATGAAGAAATTTCCAAAGTTCATATGGCTCCAAATAAAGTTCAAGAATGCAATGCACAAGTTGAAATGATCATAAGTATAATGGTCAAGATAGGTATGAGGAACCAAGGCATGAACAAAGGGCTTTTCATGGACATTGTTTTTCTTGTAATGGATTTGGACACAAGGCTATACACTGTAGGGTCTATAGATCAGAGAAGTTTGATTTTGCTAGAAAGAACCTCAAAGGAAGAAGGTATGGTTTTCAGGGACATTGCTTATCATGCAACATGATTGGTCATAGAGCTTCTCAATGCAAAGAAAATGAGCAACATGGTTTTGGTTTTAGAGCTACACAATTCAGAAGTCATGGTCATAATGGTCATTAAAAAAGAACTTCACAATACAGGGTTCAGGAAAGGAATGGATATGGAAATTATTTCAAGAAATATTTTAGGATATGGGCACCATCCAAAGGCTGTATATCAAGTGTTTTAACTACAATAACTTTGTACATATTGCAAAATGGTGTAGGACTCAATTCGAAACATGTTCAAGGCAAGAAGATCAAGAGAAGGATATCAGAAAAACATGGAAGGAAGTTGATAAAGGAAAGAAACAATGTAATATGGGAGTAAAAGTACTCCCACCCCAAAATTAATCACCTAAAGAGAGAATGTGGTGAGGGGGCTATGCTTAAGAGTCATATATTTTAGCCCCATAGATGTCCCTTTTGCCATTGATGTCAAAGGGGGAGATATTTGAGTAAGGAAGAGAGCATTGAGTTAGGGGGGCAGCCTCCAAAGAGAGCATTGAGTTAGGGGGAGTAGCCTCCATAGAGAGTATTGAGTCAGGGGGAGCAATTTTGATTCTCAGAGATGGTTTTTGCAGTGATTATGATTTTTGCATTAGAGGTGTTTCCATCAATGACAAAGGGGGATATTTTTGGTAATTTGAGTTATTTTATGTTGTCATTGATATCACATGGATAATTGATGTCACATGGATCACATTGAGTTTTGGTGGCCAAATGATATTTTGGAAAGCATGGATAAATATAGGGTTTTTATGAAAACCAAGGTAGGCAAAATAAAAGGTTTTATTTAAAACCATGGATGGCATATTTGAACTTGGTTTTTCTTAAAACCCAAGCTGGCCTTTTGTTTCATCGAAAAATGTATCCCGGTGATGGAGATATTTAATTTTTAATATTTAGTTTAAATTTTAATTATTTAAAATTAAAATTAAAATTTAAAATTAAATATGCAATATTTTCGCCGACGTCATAAAAAATAATGAGGCTATATAAAGGGGATACCTAAGGTTCATAAACTAAGGCTAGCTCATGGTTAATAATCGTTGGCTAAGCATTCGAATTGAGCTCATGCAAAAATATTTTAGAAAGCAAAATCAGCGAATAAACGAAGGTTGGGTGAAGTCCAAAGTCATCATGGGCAGAGTGGCACATTGGCAGTTGGCTTTTGGCTAAGGTGTGTGGAAACACATATGTCAAGGTTTTGAATCCCCTTAACTGAATTTGGAAGGCGTTGGAAAAAAGCGCTCGAAGCACTTTTGATTTGCAGAAAGGGAGGAAAGTTTTTAAGGCACGTTGTGTCTTTTCCTTTCGAACGAGTGGCTAGCTCGTGTGGCAACCTTAGCCGTGGCTAAGGCGCTCATGGTGTGGGAATTTAGGGGTTTGAATCCCCTTGATGAGGTTAATACATTTTTGCTATAATTATTTTTGTTAAGCCCTAAGTTGGAGTTATAAGGTGGTTAGGAATAATTAACGTTTTTAATTAAACTTTGTTTTTATAAGGGTTGTGATTATTATTTCAAAGGTGGATGAGTTGTTGATTTAATTTGATGTTCATGAAATTGAGAATTAATATTTAGGAGAAATAAGGAGTTGTTATAAAATAATTTTTGATAGGTTTATTGATTATAATTTTGATAAGGGTTTTTATTAAAAAGGGAATTTTGTGGATGTGTTTATTAAGTTGGAGTAAAAAGGTGTAAATTGAGTTATGCTTTATCTTGTGATTATTATTTGAAGTCCACTAAACCTTATTGATATTGGAAAGGAAATTTGTGTTTAGTGTGGCAGATTTTATGGACAACTTCTTGGCATCAAAAAGGTATGGGCACATTCTCCTATTGATTTTTTATGGTGGTTGATTTCTGAAATATCATTGGAGTGAAAAGGATTGATTGTGGTTTCCTTTTTGAAAGTGTTTGGTTGAATGCTTCAAGGTTTTCTAGTTTGAGAGTTGTGTTTAAACCTTGTTTTATAAGCATAGTTGTTGAATCCCATTGGTTATGTAAATAACTTGAAAAGAACATGAGTATCATTGTTATGTGAGATTTGTGGTTGAGCATTGTTGGAAACATTTGAGTTGGTTGATACATGCTTGGACTAGGGTTTTGTGAGAAAGAGTTATCCCTTGTGGTGATTGGTTGAGTTGAGTTGATTGAGCCTAGTCAAGTGATTGTGTGAGGTGATTGTTCAAGCCCCATGAAACAAAATATTCTATAATTCTGATTTGAGTTGAGATTGAACTTAGAACATATTGAGTCTCTAACAATTCTCTTTATGCTTCTATGAGTTGACTTTAGTTGAGATTGATTCGAGTTGAGTTGATTTGAGATCACTATTGTCATCTATTTTGGAGCGCATTACCATTCATTGTTGAGTTCATCTTTGAGCCTTACCTTCATAGATTTGTGGATGAGATTTGAGTACTACTTGAGCATGATTGATTGAGCCTTTGAGAAGGCCTTTGGGATAGATTTCTGGACAGATTTGTGGCAATTTGTGTATGATTGATTGAGCCTTTGAGAAGGCTTTGTGGAAAGTTTTGGGACAACTTTCTGGATAGTTTGGGACAACTTTATGGACAGTTTTAGATAGATTTATGGACAGATTTGGGATAGATTTTGATGAGGTTCTGAGTGAGCATATTGAGCAGAGTTGAGCAAGTTCTTGTTTAGCTTGTTAGAGTATATTTGAACAAGTTCTTAGTGATCTTGTTGGAGAATATTTGAGCAAGTTCTTGGTGATCTTGCTAGAGCATATTTGGACAAGTTCTTAGTGAGCTTTTTGGAGCAGATTTGAGCAAGTTCTTGGTGAGCTTGCTAGAGCAGATTTGGACAAGTTCTTGGTGAGCTTGTTGGAGCAGATTTGAGCAAGTTCTTGGTGAGCTTGCTAGAGCAAATTTGGACAAGTTCCTAGTGAGCTTGTTGGAGTAAATTTGAGCAAGTTCTATGTGAGCTTGTTGAGTAGTTTTGGAAAAGTTCTATGTGAGCTTGTTATGCATATTTAGACAAGTTCTGTGTGAGCTTGTTATTGCTTAGCTTTGAGTAGATCAAAGAAATTTGGACAAGTTCTATGTGAGCTTGTTGAGTAGTGTTGGACAAGTTCTATGTGACCTTGTTATGCATATTTGGACAAGTTCTATGTGAGCTTGTTATTGCCTAGCTTTGAGCAGATCAAAGAAATCATTGTATTGGATAAATATCCTTATTTCTGTGTGAAATATTATAAGGATATTATCTTGTGGAGTACCCCACATTGGGGGAACCACATTAAATCTTGTGTCTCAATTGTGTATGGTGACTTGTACTCTTGCTTACTATTGATATCATAGTTATTAATGCATACTGCTATATTTGGTTATTGTAATTAAGGACATTAATTGATATTGGTTTAGAAATAAAGTAAAAAGTGGTCTTATACTATTCACCCCCCCTCTCAGTATAATCTTGTGTTCTTCAGCACCTTACTCTAGAGGTGCTCGATATTCCATTTCAAAAAAAAATGTTCAAGTAGGCACCTTAATCTAGTGCATTTCTTCGGTGCATTACTCTAGCATCTTACTATAACACCTTACTCATGCAGGTGTCTTACTTTGGTGCCTTAATATTCAAGGAGGAGCATCGATTTTATCAAAAATACATGCACAAATTGGTGTTACGAGGAGTGACCGAAGCCAACATCATCACCTCACATGATGGAAATCTGAATGCACCTAAAAATATTTTGAAATCATTGGATAAGATTTTTGCATGTCCTAAGGCCAACCGTCAAAAGAAATATGCATCCTAATATGAACCAATAGGATCCACCACATTTTTAGCATGGGACCTCGAGCAAACAAAAATTATAGTAACCAAGGTGTCGTAATCAGCACATGGGAAATACACTATCACCATTACCATGGATTATCAAATCGACATGCTCCACAAAGCATGAAACAACCAATCAGCTATGCGCATGATGTTTTTAAATATATATACGTAATTTTTCATAAGATATCTTCTCTAAAAATAATGCCAATGCAATAATTGAATTGGCCCCTCATGCCTAATATGTCATGCCAAATATCAATTTGGGTAGCGTACCCTATTAACCCCAATACAAAAGTAACTCGCAGTGGTAGGCGACTTACTCTTTAAGAAGGCGCATTTCTGTGAGAATTCAAACCAATCAAGAAAAACTAAAAATTCACCATGGGAGGCCCATAAAAGAACCATGCACTTAAAAAACATGATCCTAGCGACATTTAGGGGATTAAAGGAGAAGTTCGTAATTTATTTGAGGTGGCTAGGTGGATGGATTACTGTCACTTGTTCAACCAAAACTAGGACATGGAGGCAACGAAAGAGTTTGTTGCCACTGTGAGAGGAGAGGTCGCTTGATTGCACGGACTAGAAATTCTAGTCACTCCAGAGCACATCGATCGTGTTATTGGTCTCCCCCTCACTAGGGAATGCACATACAAGGATGATATAGCATTAAAATGTGTAAAATTGTTGCTTGAGCAGGCAAATGTCTAATGCCAACATGGAGGGATACCAAAGAAAGGGCTACCAATGCACATGCAAAATCTCTTTTAATAGGTGACGAGATACTTCACATGCACAAGGAATTACTCGCACCTTAACATGAACTACATAAAGTTCCTAAATCACCTAGTGCATGGGAAAAATATTAATATACCATTCTATCTATAAAGCACCCTGAAGGATGAGGCATTACAATACCAGAGAGGGACGACTTCTACCCTAGCCCATCATAGGATAATTATAGCCCTAATGCGACATGTTGAGGAATATAGGGGGATCGTCGATAGTAGGGGCTAAAATTTTGGTGCATAGGAACAAGCGATGATAGAAGTAGAGTAGGAGGTCAAATTACGAGAAATGGTTGAAGAAGCAAGGGCTAAACATTCTGGTGCATAGACATAGGCAATGGATAAAATAGGGTAGGAGGCTGAATTACGAGGAATGGCCAAAGAAGAAGGTGAATGGCCCCAAACCTCACTAGATTTTGTGGAAGAAGGTTAAATTCCTTTGCCTGATTATACAGAGGATATGCCAAAGTCCTCTAGCCCTGAACCAATAGCTCATTGTACAAAGCACATACATGGCTGGAGATACCTGTGATGACTAATTTTGTTGAACAAGGAAGAAGAAGAATGCATGAAGGTTAGATTCATGACCTAAACTTTATAGAATTTGGCTACTCATAGTCCATAGGACTCGTAGTCTTTGGTAGGCCTACAATAGCAGCCTAAGGTGTTGATGGAAGAGGACCTCACTGGGAAGAGTGAGAACTTCACAATGTAGGTGCTATTTTATGAATTCAAGGAGATGACTAAAAGGAAATTTTAGAAAGAGACTACCATAGCCTAGCTACAACAACTGATTCAGTAGCTCAAGGTAGAAAATCAATAGTTGTAGGTTAGGGTAGTCAAAAAATAAGATACCTCCACCCAAATAGATTTGGTAATTGAAGTGCCCATAAATTCTCCAACCTCACCTAAGAGGGTAGTCTTGTTTGGGGTAGTTAGGTTAGATGCTCGAAATGAAAAAGTGGAGGTGGGGGAGAATTCATTCACCTTTGACAAAGTGATGATAGAGGAATAGGGGAATTTTAGTTTTCAAATAGAACCCCCTATAATCAACATTATTGATGATGAGGAGCATTTGATTCAGAGCCAAAGGGAAGGAACTAAACCCGATACCAAAAAGGACTCTCATGAGAACCAGGTATCTGCAATTGAGGGATTAGTACTTGAAGGACCCATAGAGAAGTCGCTCGATGATCATGAAATATGGGAGATAGGTATAGGGGATTTAAGACTAGAGGGGCAGATCCCCAAACCCTCTAATGATAAGAGGGAGACATCTCCCATAGGGAAGGAATATATCCCCATGTAGGCTACCGTAGTACTAGAAAATCCAAAGGGGAAGACACCTCATATATCGTAGAAGAAGACCAAGAAAAGATCAAGGTTACATTAGCTGAACCAAACCCCTAGTCAGATGAAGAGTGGGCAGAAGGCATGCAAGCTTTTATTGAGTGAAAAGGAAATTTTGAAAAGCTTCATGAAGAGTTTGAAGTGGCAAAGGTAGCTATAAAATTTGCCAAGAAGGCCGAAAGGATGCCTAGCATTTGTGTGGTCCCTGCTATAGACAACTAGTTTTGGGAGATATATGGTTCGTCATACGGTCGACCATACAAAATTAGAAAATAGTTTGAAATATGGGGGTATTCAGACCAAAGGTAAAGGTGGTAGCGATTGCAGAAGAAAACATTGTCTTCACCCTTGAAGATATTTGACTATACAAGGCCAACATGGTCATACGATAGAGGGAAAACTTTGATATTCCACTTAAATAATTACACCCTCAACATGTTGACTTATGGTAGGAAGCAGAGGTAGCATTACAGAGAGAAGAAATGATTTTGGATGCAGTACCCAACATAGGTGCTGGGCTGAGCAGGATAGGAAGGCATAGCCAGCATAGCTAAAGGATGAAGGCCTACCCAGCATAGTTAGAAGCTAGCATATCCGGAGGTCAACATAGCCCAAAAATGTCCCACAAAAAACTAGTGACACATAGTAGAAATGGAAGCCTCAGAGTGAAGAAAAATCCAAGGCCACTAGTAAGAAAATAAAATAAGAAGATGTAGCCTACAGGAAGGAGGCAACTACTGCTTTTAGGTGCCACGAGGGTGTGACACATATTAGGCATGGGGGGATGATGAGAATCAGATATGCTCATATTTTTGTGAGTTCCAATGGTTTTTATGCAGTAATATAATACGAATTGTATATTTATGAATCATTATGTATTCTATTTAATGAAATTATGTGTATTATCTAATTTGTGTGTGAAGTGTGTCTTGTGTAGATATTTGCTGGTTTTGTCATATTTTTCTCAATCAAGGCCCTACATGGACCTAGAATACTTTTGCTTCATGAATGTAAGGTACATTGAGTAGGTACCTTACTCAGGTGCCTTACTCCAATGCCTTACTTTGGCACTTTACTCTGATGCCTTACTCTAGCACCTTACTCTAGCGCCTTACTTTGGCACCTTACTCTGGCACATTAATTAAGTAGGTGCCTTATTCAAGTAGGCACCTTACTTAAGCAAGTGCCTTACTCAAGTAGGCACCAAGCAGGTGCATTTCTTGATGTTAAGAACTTTGACCAGAAATTTACAAAGGACCCCATTGACCATAATCCCACACATGCATGCTATCTTTGGGAGACTATCGAATGGATAAGCTATCCTAGTAGGAGTGGATTAAAATGCGTAACCACTCAACAAAGTAGAATACAAAAAACATAGAAGACGTTCTATCTCTAGGAAAGGATGAAAAGTTATTTTAATGTGTGTCTATTATAGTAACTAAACTATCTCAGTTTAGACTGTAACCAAGCCTTCTATTGTAACAAAATTGTAACAAGAAGTCATGTGTGTGTTACATGAACACACAAACTTCTCTAAAATAGGAGAGAAGTTTTTATCAAAGAATTTTGGTGTTGTAACAGGCACTGCATTAGTAATAAAATCTCAAAATTTCCATTCCATTAGTGCTTCATATTTATGATTAACTATGCGGTATTTGCTGGAGCTTGGGTCCACTCCAAGCTAGTATTCCTTCACTAATTTCTCATTATTTTCTTATATTTAATTATGTAGTGTAGTGTGTTTATTTCCTAGATTAATTTACTTGCTTTAGCGTGGTGTGCCTTTTAATTACGCAAGTGTGTTTACCACTTTTAGTGTGGTGTGTTTTATTTTCATGTATTTTATTTTACTTAAGTTTTATTGGTGTGGATGAATCAATTTATATTTTATAAACACCCCCAATGATAGTTTAGCAAACTCATTTCAGAAGTGGTAGTGGGAGCAGTCTTAATCGTGGCACTTCAAAAGTCTACGAGCTCCTTGGTTTGACAATTTAAATGCGAGGGTTGTGACATATATAGGAAAAAATTAACCAATTTTGTACCCCCAGTAGCTATCACACTTTTTTATTAAGCATGATGAGCTTAAATCCATACCAGAAATCCACATCATTCAAATTGAGCCTTCACATGAATGGTTCTCTCAAATTCACAATTATTTGAATAATGCCACTTGGGGTACTTTGTTCCCTCAAAATACTTTTGATACTAGCACAATGCTATATCTACAAGTTATCTATCAATCAACATTTGTGAGAGATGAACTTAAAAATGATCATGTGATCCATACAATTGAGGCTTCTTTAAAACAAGATTGGGCCACCCAAATAAAAGATTATTTAAAACTTGGAAGCATTCCTTCTAGATTATCGCATGCTGCAAAATCAGCATTTAATAAAAAGGTGGTAAAGTATGTCTTACTTGGAGACATAATGTATCATAGAAGCTAATAGGGTATCCTCCTTCGTTGCTTAGACTCTCAAGAGTCATCTTGGGCCATTGCCCAAGCACACAATGGTACATGTGGTGGCCATTTTAGTGGCATGGCCATCATAAAGTGCATTCTTCACATGGGCTATTATTGGCCAATTTTATAGAAATATTGTTGCGCTTATGTGAAGAAGTGCATAAAGTGTCAATATCATGTAAATTTGATACATGTACCTTTACATGACTTACAACTGATTCAATCGGTTTGGCAATTTTCACAATGGGGGTTTGATTTAATTGGGAAAATCTCACATGCCTCCTTAGGCCATCATACATTTATCATTACAACTACTGAGTACTTTAAAAAATGGGTGGAAGTAATTTCCCTTACCACTACAACTAGACCTTGCATCGCAGAGTTCATGCTAAATAATATCATTTATCATTTTGGTATTCCATCCAAGATAATTTTAGAATGGGATACCCTTTAAGAATAAATATGTGCATTCTCTAACAAAAAAATATAACATACATCACAAATTTTCTATGCCCTATTATCCGCAAGCTAATGGGCAAGCAGAAGCATCTAATAAAATAAAAATTGCAATATTGAAAAACTAGTTCAGGAAAATCATAAGGATTGGAATAATCAGTTACCTCTTGCCCTTTGGGCCTATTGCACTAGTATTCGGACTCCCACTGGGCCAACTCTGTTTTCACTAGTGTATGGTTTTAAGGTTATCATACCTTTAGAGCTAGAAATCCCATTGTTGGGCATCTCTATGCAAGAGTTCATTGATGATGATGCTGCACGACAAGCTCATTTAGATCAGCTAACTTTACTTGATGAGCGATGCATGAATGCTCTAGAGCATCTACGTTTTTATCAAGAGTGCCTTAATAGAGCTTACAATATGAAAGTACATCCTAAATACTTTCAGGTTAGTAATTTAGTTTTAAAAGAGAATCAACAAAACTCAAATTTAACACCCCATCTACAAGATAAATTTGTGACAAACTGGTTAGGTCCATACATCATTACTAGTCATATTGGACCTAAAACTTATTGCTTAGCATCCATCGAAGGAAGTGAAGAGCTTGAACCCTTGAATATCAATCACCTATGACCTTTCCATGCTTAGAGCACCATGCCCTACCTAAAACACCCCTAGGTGGTCTACGACCATCTAGGTCAACCTAAAATACCCCTAGGCGATCTACGACCATCTAAGGTAAACTAAAATACCCCTAGGTGGTCTGACCATCTAGATCAACCTAAATTATTCCTAGGTGGTCTACGACCATCTAGATCAACCTAAAACTCCCCATAGATAGTCTATGACCATCTAGGTCAACCTAAAATACTCCTAGGTGGTCTACGACTATCTAGGTCAACCTAAAATGCTCCTAGGTGGTCTACGATCATCTAGGTCAAACTAAAATACCCCTAAGTGGTCTACGACCATCTAGGCCAACATAAAATATCCCTAGATGATCTATGATAATTTAGGTCAACCTAAAACACCCCTAGGTAGTCTACAATCATCTAGGTCAACCTAAAAAATCCCTAGGTGATCTATGACTATCTAGGTCAACCTAAAAAGACTCTAGGTGGTCTACAACCATCTAAGTCACCCAAAAATTTCCAAAAGGTATCTATAAGCTCTTTGGTCAACCCAAAATACCTTAAAGACATCTATAAGCCCTTTGGTCAACCCAAAATATACCAAATGCATATTTAATCCCTTTGGTCAATCCAAAAATCCCCAAAGGTATATATAAGCCCTTTGGTCACCCAAAAGCCCCAATGGCATTGACTAAATCCATTGGTCACACTGTATATATATATATATATATATCAAAAATCCAAAAATATGATTAAAACATCAAAAACACAAAAATATTGCATTACATTGCATTTTATATCATTGTATTATAACATCACTTGCATTAGGCATCATCATAATTGCATTATGCATTGTTAGAAGTTGATCATACATGTATAGCACCAAGTTTGTACACTAGGCATATAGCATAATTAATGTTGTCAAAGGTCAATTTTAACACCTATTTACATTATATTTACCATTTGCATAAATGTTCCATACTATGTGTCTGCTTCCCTACACTTAGCCATTGTTCATAAAGGTGTCTTTAGGGTTTTCGGTCACTCAGTCGTCTCTAGTTTTCTTTTTAGATTTTTTAGAAAGCTATCATGATTCTTAGAAGGTAGAAGCTTTCTTAGATTATACCTTGTATATGTCAAAATTCCAACACATTTTCACATTAATACATCTAAGTTTAGCACAAGGAAATATGAAACCTACAAATTGGTCTAGGTTACCTTAAGCAAAAAGTTTATCTTGCTCATTTCCTTGTATGAATGGTTCAAAGATGCTAAGAATTGATAAAAGGACAATTTCCTCCTTACCCAAAATAATCAAAATCCCTTTCTTCATGCAAAATTGGGGCAAGTATCCCAAAGAGAAAATAAATAGTGGTTATTACCACTAAAAATATTTAAAATAAATAGTTGTTTTCATCATTGAGCAAAAGTAAAATAAATAGTGGTTATTACCACTACTAAAATCCATTTCTCACCATAAAAAATCTAAGCAAATCCCTTGGATAATTCAAATATAAAATAAAAGAAGGGAGTATTGAAATTGAATCCCTATAATTCTCAGCATTAGAGAACCATAAGGTGATCCTCATTATAGGTTGGGTGGCATTAAGCCTACCTGGAAATGACATCATCCTTACGCATGATGATATATCTATCACATAAGCAACTTGATTTTGTATAGACCAATGTTTGCATGCGGATGAGCTACCTTTTTGTAGCCTATATTTCCTAGTGGTCTAATCCAACTACATACAAAAATCAGGATAATGATACTTGTAGGATGATTTTTAGTATATATGGGTTGCATAAATCATGTTTGGCACTGGGATAACTTTATGCGTTAACATAGTAATGAAATCACATGCACACATAGGGATATTGAATATCTTGGTTCTCTTAGCAGATTTATACTTTGCCAAAAATTCTTGCATGGTTACTATACAACTTATGACTAGGTAACTAGAGTGTTATAATCACAATGACACTGAGAGATGGGGTGAATCAGTGTGTTCTTTAAAAACTTAAAAGCAATTTAGACTTTTAAATAAACTGCAACGATTAAAACAGAAATAATAAAAGTACTAAGAGCATCACACATAACACGGCATTTTAACGAGGTTCACCGATGTGGCTACTCCTCAAAAATACTGCTTGGACTACCATCCAAATCTAGTCAAATGCAAAGCTACAACTTTACATAATCATTCACCAGCACCAACTGGTAAGAGGCACCAACCTCTAAATTTTATCTGCTACAACAGAATGGAGCACCAACTCCAATTTTTCCAGCTCCAACTGGAAAGAGGCACCAACCCCTTTTACCAAGCTACAACTTGGAGATAGTAATAAAAATTGCAGAATTAAACTATCACCTCAATTTGCACGATCTGCTATTTTTCTTGCGTTCTACTGCTTGTCGGCATTCGGCTGCTGCTGTGAAAAATGATTTACACTTTTTCAACCACTCCTCTATATCTCTCTGCGTTCTCTGCTGCAACTTCACATAAATATTACTTCTACAGCCAGCACACTGTCATTTCACACTCGAAACATGACTTCTGCATACCGCGTTCTTATCTTCTCTTTGCACCACTCACTCTGCTGCACCTTCCATGAAATCTCACTTCTACCATCTGCGTATTTTTGCCTCGAACTTTAAACACGCCGTCTGCATATCGCTCTATTTGTTCTTGATCAGTCGATACACACTCACTCACTATCTCATCGTTGTGATCTCTTTTCTTTAACTCCAAAGAACTATCACCGACTTACACTCTGCTGCACACGAACTTCATTCGCATATATCGCATCACGCCCACACTTCAACCTTGCAACAGTCCCACCTTTTTATAGAAGAGAATATCCCATAAAAACATTCTCAAACACGTCGTCTGCAACCCTAATTAGGTCAACATGAAACCCTAGAATTTTTTGATTGCTTAACCTTGCTTTGTCAGTAGGAAATCCTAATTGATCCGTTGCAAAACCCTAGCAATTTCGGCTTTGAAAACAAGCCGGTGAACGACTTTAATTTAATTTTAAAATATTAATTTAAATTTTAAATAAATAAATAAAATTTAAACTGGATATTTAAAATTAAATATCTTCATCATCGGAGCACCTTTTTCAACAAAACAAAGAGCTAACTTGGGTTTTAAGAAAAACCCATTTCAAAACTACTGACCATGGATTTAAACAAAACCTATAATTTAGTCTGCCTTGGTTTTCACAAAAACCCTTCCGCTCTTTGACATCAATGACAACATCAACACTTGAGCAAGGGCAATGTACCCAAGGTACCCAAAATTGCCAACAATCTCCCCCTTTGTCATTGATGGCAACCCTTTACTAAAAACACATCTTCAAGAGCCAAAACTGAAATCAATCTCTTTGAAGTTTTGCTCCCCATGACTTGAAGCTTTCCTCTTCACTTGAAGCTCTCCCCCTTACTCATATCTCTCCCCCTTTGTCATCAATGGCAAAGGGCCACCTTTGGGGCTCGGAACTAAGAATGAGCCTCTTATCTTAGTCCCTCCCCCACCTCCTGATGAGGTGATTAATTTTGGGGTGGGAGTAAAACTCCCATTAGGCACTGATCAACATCAACGTCTATAACTTCCTTGCTGGGTCTTCTCTTGAACTCTTTGACCATATTCTTGTTCCTGTCATTGTTATGATCCTTGGACCTGATCATGCCACTGTTCCTATTCCTATATCCTAGAATTTCAACTCTGCACTGTCTGACAGTGTGAATTTTATTGTTGCACTTATAACAAGTAATAGTGTTGTTTCTTTTAGGCATACCTGTTCTTTGAATCCACATGTTCTGACTAAGCCGATTCGACTAAACCTATTTTGACCAAGTCTGTTAGTGTGATGTTCTTTTGTTTTAAATGAAACTGCGGTCCTGTTTACCCTTCGATATGAAGCACACATACTATTTGCAGGTTTTTTAATGATTGGAATATCTCTCACTGCTTGTTTAGCACTAATTCTTACCAGATTATCAAAACTTATGTGTCCAAGCCTCTTATGCCACAACCAGTTCTCTTCTTCTTGTCCCATGAAGCACATACATTCTAAAAACTCTGAGAGTGTGTACATATTGCCAGACGTCCTTGAGCCGGTTGCTATTAATTTCCTGCTGTTTATTTTTCTGACTTCACAACCATGCTTCTTGAAAACTACTTCATGTCCTTTGTCACAGATTTGACTCATGCTCAATAGATTATGTTTCAAACCATCCACATATAAAACTTCCTCTGACTTGATCTTTCCTTCACTAATTTTGACCGTTCCTTTACCTATTATTTTTGCTCCGTCATTGTTGCCAAATTTTATAGAACCACCCTCATACTTTTGTAGATTTTCGAATTTCTGTTTGTCACCTATCATATGACTTGACCAACCACTATCAAGAATCCAAGGAACATGTTTATTCTGAGCTCTAAAAGTTGTCTGCACTATTAAAGAATCTTGTTCTTTCCTGAGCTATTCTTTTTGTTTCCATTCTGTTTTAACTGTGGTATTGGGTTCTAGCTGTGACTTCCCATTTTTAGAATTTTGCACATATCCTTTAGTATAAATTCTATTTTGTTTTGCTCTATACGATTGAAATCTGCTTTCATGAGGTTGATATGAAACAGACATACTACGACAATTTTTTGCAATATGACCAAAGTTGTGACACTTAAAACACTCTACTGCATAACTCATTAAAGGAGAAAACACATTTCTACTAGTGAAACTTCTTGGAGCTACGTTGTATTTGCAGTCAACAATTTTATGCCCATATATATTACACTTGAAACAAACACCATAGAAATAATGATTAAACCTGAAAGATGGTCTTGGCCAGGTTGTTGCTGGAGCCTTGGATCTTCTATTCTTTTGATGTGTGACCTTAGTAAAGCCATCATTGTCAGTTGCTATTTCAGGTCCGGCATTATATCTTTCTTTTGCCTGATTCTTGTCTTTGTTCTTTTCACTTTCAACATTGCTTGCTTTTGGTCCAGTTGATGATTCTCCTTCAGAAAATCCGAGACCAAATTTGATACCTGTGGATCTTTGATCGCCTAGAATTTTGTCCAATTTCATCGATATTTCTTCACGTTTTACATGATAGTTGATTTTTTGATCCAGCTCTTGTATCTGTATTCAAAGACTCACATTTTCTTCTTCTAATTTGCTGCAGTGGTCTATCTTCATGGATACCTGTATTTCCAGATCTTCAGACATTTTCTTGTATTCTTCAATCTGTATTTTTAAACTGGCAATAATGTTGTTTGCATCCTTAAGTTTCCTTGACAATTTTTCATTCTTCTTTTTCTCTGATTCTCATTCCGTAAGGGCAAACACTAGCTCACCCTCTAAATCAACTTCAGCCTCAACTTCTTCAACTTCAGAGTTCATTCCTTCTGCCATTTCTGGTTCAATTTTCTCAACCATAGGAACTAAAACTGGCTGGGATGCCTTTTTGGATGAGGATCTATTCTTCTTAGCCATTGTGTACTAATCCAAGATCAACCCTGACTGATTTAGCCAAAATTGGGAACCTTTCTCTGATACCAATGTTATAATCACAATGACACTGAGAGGGGGGGTGAATCAGTGTGTTCTTTAAAAACTTAAAAGCAATTTAGAATTTTAAATAAATTACAGTAGATTAAAACAGAAATAATAAAAGTACTAAGAGCATCACACATAACATGGCATTTTAACGAGGTTCACCGATGTGGCTACTCCTCAAAAATACTGCTTGGACTACCATCCAAATCCAGTCAAATGCAAAGCTACAACTTTACATAATCATTCACCAAGCACCAAGCTGGTAAGAGGCACCAACCTCTAAATTTTATACTGCTACAACGAGAATGGAGCACCAACTCCAATTTTTCCAGCTCCAAGCTGGAAAGAGGCACCAACCCCTTTTACCAAGCTACAACTTGGAGATAGTAATAAAAATTGCAGAATTAAACTGTCACCTCAATTTGCACGATCTGCTATTTTTCTTGCGTTCTCATGCTTGTCGGCATTCGGCTGCTGCTATGAAAAATGATTCGCACTTTTTCAACCACTCCTCTATATCTCTCCACGTTCTCTGCTGCAACTTCACAGAAATATTACTTCTACAGCCAGCACATTGTCATTTCACACTCGAAACATGACTTCTGCATACCGCGTTCATATCTTCTCTTTGCACCACTCACTCTGCTGCACCTTAAATGAAATATCACTTCTACCATCTACGTATTTTTGCCTCGGACTTTAAACACGTCGTCTGCATATCGCTCTCTTTGTTCTTGATCAGTCGATACGCACTCACTCACTATCTCATCGCTGCGATCTCTTTTCTTTAACTCCAAAGAACTATCACCGACTTACACTCTGCTGCACACGAACTTCATTTGCATATATCGCATCACGCCCACACTTCAACCTTGCAACAGTCCCGCCTTTTTATAGAAGAGAATATCCCATCAAAACATTCTCAAACACGTCGGTTGCAACCCTAATTAGGTCAACATGAAACCCTAGAATTTTTTGGTTGCTTAACCTTGCTTTGTCAGTAGGAAACCCTAATTGATCCGTTGCAAAACCCTAGCAATGTCGGCTTTGAAAACAAGCCGATGAACAGCTTTAATTTAATTTTAAAATATTTATTTAAATTTTAAATAAATAAATAAAATTTAAATTGGATATTTAAAATTAAATATCTTCATCATCGGAGCACCTTTTTCAACAAAACGAAGAGCTAACTTGGGTTTTAAGAAAAACCCATTTCAAAAACTGTTGACCATGGATTTAAACAAAACCTATAATTTAGTCTGCCTTGGTTTTCACAAAAACCCTTCCGCTCTTTGACATCAATGACAACATCAACACTTGAGCAAGGGCAATGTACCCAAGGTACCCAAAATTGCCAACATAGAGTGTTTGAGTATCCTAAAAATCTCAAACATTGTTGGACATTTTGAGTCCATAAAGTTGTCATTGATGTCAAGGCATGAGGTTGTCATTAATACCAAGAAGTGAACCACCATTGATGCCAAGAGGTCAAAAGGAGCAATGCAAATGTTGATGGAAAAAAAGCTTCATAATATTCATTTTTATTATAAGAAGCATAAATAAAAGGTTTTATTAAAAACCAAGGATTGGCAAAATAAAATGTTTTCATAAAAACCCAAGGAGGATTTTTATTCCACATTAAAAAGTCTAAAGGAAGGTTAAATATTTAATTTATAAATATTTAAATTCAAATTGAATTTTAATTTTATAAATAAATATTTAGTTATTCAAAATAGCAAAACAATAAAGCTATTCTGCCAACGTACAAGTTGAAGTTACCTCCACTGAAGTGTTGAAAGAAACAACAAGGCAATATAAATATTGCCTTTGCTAAGGAAAAAGAGATATGCTTTCGAATTTGGAAAGCGTGCTAACAAAATTAGTGCACTGCAAAAATTTGGATTTTGTGGATTTTAAGAAAACATGGTGTATTGCTTCTAGAACCATTCGGTGGCTAGCTCGAGTGGCATTTGGCTTGGTTCTTGTGGAAGGAAGGTTATGGGTTCAAAAACCGATGGTAGCAAAGTGTTGAAGCCCTTTTGGGTTTGTTTTTGTTGGTAGCAGAAAGAAGAATAGAATGTGTGGGCACTCTAGCTCACATGTGAGTGCTAGCTCACACGGTAGCCAAGGCCATGGCTAGAGCGCTTGGGAGGTAGCATCGTGGGTTCAAAACCCACTAAGGGCAAAGGTACAATTTTGATTTAATTTTTTTTTACCCTAAGGTTGTGTGAGAATATTAGGAGGGATAAGGTGATGATTAAAAGTGGATTATTTACTTATAAGCTAAAGTGATTTTTGGGCATGATAAAATGTTGTTTTTGATAAAGTAAAACTAAGGTAATTAATTTTTATCTTAGAAGAATAAATTGCACTATTTTATAAAGTATTTTATTTGATAAGTGCAATTTTTGAAAGGAGTTATAAGTACAAAGTGAGTTATATTTTAAGAGTTTTTGATGAAAATTATGACGTTGAGATTTATTATTGAGATGCAACAATAAGGTGTATTTGGGATTTGAGTTATCATTGCATTTTGTGAAAAGTGTTAGGGTGATAATTCTTGTCATCTAACCCTTTGTACTTGGCAAAGAAAGTTGTGATATTTGATCTAGGTTTTGAAGTTCATACTACATCAAAGAAAAAGGTATGGGCATATTCTTCCTTGGTTGAGTTGATTGGTTGATTTTCTGAAAAAAAAAATTGGAGTGAAAAGGAATTAATTAGGTTTCCTTGTTGAGTTGTTGACCTATATGTGAAGATTGTTTTATAAGCATTGTTGAGTGTGTTTTAATTCTTCAAGGTTTTTTGGAATAAAGAGTTGATAAAATCTTATTTGATAAGCATTGTTGTTGAAACCATTGATTGAGAGAAGAACTTGAACTAGGGTTTGTAAATATCATGAGTATCATTGTTATGTGAGATTGGTTGATAAGCATTGTTGGAAATATTTTGAGTGAGTGTTCATATGCTTGGACTAGGGTTTGTGAGTAAGGATTATTTCATTGAGTGATTTATTGAATAGAGTTGGTTAAGCCTAGTCAGGTGGATGTGTGAAGTGATAGCTCAAGTTCTATAAAACAAATTATTCTATATTCTGAATTGAGTTGAGAAAGTGATTGAGAGTCTTGTGAGTGTGAAGCATATTGAGTCTCTAACAATTATCTATATGTTTCTAAGAGAGTGATTAAAAGTTATTGAGTATTGAAGTGAATGTGAAGTATATTGAGTCTCTAACAATTCACTTTATGTTTCTATGAAATTATACAAGTTCTAGTGTGGAATTATTGAGCATATTTAAGGCAAGTCTTTGAGAAGACCTATGAATGGATTTATGTGAGCTTTTGTGGAATCTTACAATACATATTGAAAGTGGATTTGGATAAGTCCTAGTTAGGACTCATTGAGAAAATTTGGACAAGTTCTAGTGAGGACTTGTAGAGCAGATTTGGATAAGTTGTAAAGAGAACTTGTGGACAGATTAGTATGAGCTTTTGTGGAAGCTTACAAGGAATATTTGAGATGAGTCTTTGTGAATACTTGAGAGCATAGTTGATTTATTGATTTGTTCAAACCTTGAGTTAAGGTTTGGGGCAGATCTAGCAGAGTTGATTTGATATTGAATCAAGCTTTGAGTTAAGGCTTGAGAACAAAGATTGAGGATATATTTTTGCTATACCGAAGGACTATGTTTAGTGCAAATTAGAGAATAGAATTGAGGATAGAGTTTGGTGCAAATTTGAGGACAGGTTTGTGCCAGACCAGAGATAGAGATTGAGCAACCGAAGGACTATATTTAGTATAGATTTGAGATAGATATTTGGAGGTGATAGAGTATAAAGGATGACAGTCTCTAGTGGATAGAGATACATTAGCCAGGGCAGTTAGGATAGGATTCTTTAGTGGATAGATATACATTAGCTAGAGTAGTGGGGGTAATAGTTCTTCTAGAATATCACCAATTAGAGCTAAGGAGAAAGGAGTTCTCTAGTGGATAGAGATCCATGAACTTGAGTAGGCGATTGGTGTCTCCTTTGGATAGAGATCCATAAACATTGTAATAGGGAAAGGATTCCCAAGATATTGATTAAGAAAATTTTAGTGAAATATTTTCTCCATGGAGTAGCCCACATTGGTTTAACCATTTAAAATTGGTGTTTCTATTTTGTGTGGTGATTTGTGCATTGCTTTGATTACTGTTGTTAATATTTCTATATTTATACCGCATAATATTAATTGGAAAGAAAAGTAAAAAGTTGTCTTATATTGTTCATCCCCCTCTCAGTATAAGCTTGTGTTCTTCAAACACATCATATACCATTATGTTATTCATTACATTTCATATCATGTTGAGGATAATTTAGGTTTATCCACTTAAGCCTAAGTTAATTATTATTATTTATTTATTATTCCTATTTCTTGCACTTTGTATTCACGTGAGGCATAGTATGCCCATGTTAGAAATAGGTTGTTAGAATGTTGTTAGCATGTTGTTAGATGTTAGTTAACTGTTAGAGATCTTGTTTGTCTTCTAGCAGTTAGTGGACATCCATAGTTAGCATTTGGTTAACTAGTAGTTAAGTGGTTGGCCATGTTTGGCAGATTGTTGCAACCACTTAACCTACATGAGATTCCTATGTAATCCTATATATTACTTGTATTTCATGAATAAAGTAGCTTCATACTATTGTACCTACATCATTGGTATCAGTTAGCTTCAGGAGAATTGCAGGAAGGAGGAGAGAGCTACCACTTCATTGCAGATCCTAGGAGGTGTTGTTTGGAGTTGGCTTGAAGTCACCCACAACACAAGTGAAGCTGAGGTGATAAGAGGGAGAAATTACCCCTACACCAAGTGTTAAGCATCAGTTGAGGTCAAGTTGTGGCCAAAAGGTGGACATTACATATCTGCTAAAAATATTTTCCAAGAACAGATTAAAGTGGAGCAAAATATTGGTTTGCAATTTCATGCAAAATTGAAAAAAATTCTTTTATTGTGAAGGAATTTTATAATTCATGCAAATAAAATATTAATATTCTTATTAATATTTTATTCAAAAAAAAAATTGCATGAAAATAATTAAAAAAAAAATTCAGTGCATGAAATTTTTTTAGGCCTTTTAAGCCTAACTATTAATGGTCTCTCAATTTTTTTGGGTGGGTCACAAGGTCGACCGGTAGCACCGTCCATCCAGCCACACTGACAACCGATCAATAGCACTGGACAGCCAGCCACACCAGCAAACGACCAGTGCAGGCTCACCCGAAGGCCAGCAACCGAACACCGAGATAGCCATCGGCAGCCACCATCGGATAGGCCACCGGATCGGCACCTGCGACCACCACCAGTCCATAGAACAGGCGGTAGCACTGGCCACAGGTGTTGGTAGCCACCTGAATCATGGTTGCACCAGCTCTGTAGCATAGAGGGGCACCAGTAAAACCAGACCCCCCGATTTGCAGCTTCGAAGCAGGTCCTAGAATCTCGAAACCCTTAGACACTCCTTGCAGAAAACCGACATCAATTTTCGACGAGTGAAAACACCCGAAAGGATCCTATGTTTTCTGACACGTAAGGAGAAAAATTTAATAAAATTCTAAAGTTTTTTTATTTTATCTGGCCACCACGAAATTTTTTGTCGCATGGAAGTGATCAACGATCGACGACGGGGTTTCTCTAAACATGGGATTATCCCACATTGAAGCCACAAAGGGATTTTTGTGGTTTAAAAGACCACACTCTCACCTTAAAGGGTAACCACCATACGGTGGTCACCCTAGCCGCGTCACACGCGCGACAGTGCCCAGTGGTGGGGCACGCATCGACGCTAGTTGAAGGCGCAGGCTGCCATGTGGTAGCACTTGGAGCATTGTTGACTTCCATGTTAGAATTACTTTGACTGGGTAGTTGACCAGCCCAAGCCAACCCCAGTTGATAGGGGAAAATTCGAACCATTTTTTTTTGCGGGAAAGACAACTTGGCGGGAGAATTTTCAAAATTTGAAAATTTAAATTCAAATTTTTGGCGCCAAAACCAGCAAAAAGGAGAGCAACTTCAAGAGGTGATATCTCCTCCGTTATTGGTCCATTTTTGACCAAATTTTTTGCGTTGGGTTCAAAATTTTCCGCAGATTCATATTTTTTGCTCCTAACCTATTTTTGGCATTGTAAAAGGGCTAAAATTTCAGCATTTTCTTAGTGCACCTTGTAATTACAAAATTGAAATCCATTTTGTAAAAGCACTAAAATAGCCCTATTTTTGAAGAGCAAAATTCTAAAATCTAGGCATTTGCTGCATTAGGAACATTTTAAAATTCCTAAAGCCTATATTAGTTCTTGCATCCATTTTGTCATCCTCCTAGTCTGGCATATACTAAGCAAAATATAGCTCATGATCTCAGAACAAACATGGAAAACCTCACTGAAGCAATAGACATTTTGGTAGAAAAAGTGAGAGACATTGTTGTGCAGTTTAATCCTGGTGAACTCAAAATCCACAATGATCATGCAAACAAAGTCAAATGTGAGTTTAAAATGTATGATGGATCTAGGGATCCCGATGTATTATTTGCATGGATTTTGGATATGCAAACTTGGTTTGCTTATGCTGAAATTCTAGAGGATGAAAAAGCCACATTTGCGACACTAAAACTCACAGGTTTAGCAAAATTTCTCAGTGTCGAAATACAGAGTCATAATGCCACCATGACTTGGAAAGAATTAACTCAAATTTTTAAAAACACCTTCTTTCCACAAAACTACCAAAGTGACCTCATTACCAAGTGATATAGATTGAGGCAAACCTATGGAATGTCAGTTTCTGATTTCATTTTCCAATTTAATAGGTTGAGGGTATTGCTTGGTGTGAAAGATTCAGAAGATGATTTGATTAATAAATTCACTCATGGCTTGCAAGATCATATTTTCAGGGAGATCAAATTCAATGTCTTCCTCACCTTGGATGTGGCATTCAATCATGCCATTCTTGCAGAGGAGAAAGTTGTTGCATATCAAAAGTCTCGTTCATCACAGGAGGGCTCTTCCAAAGGCGAGAATCAGCATCAACAATAGGTGAAGAACAATTCTCAATCTTCCCCTCATTCTTCTTCTCCTCCCACTTCTCCTAAAGCACATTCTTCTTCCTTTCATGCTAAAGATTCTTCTTCTTCATTGTATTGTGACTTTTGTAAAAAGCATGGACATGTAAAATCCAAATGCTATACTTTTGAGAATTTTAAGAAGAAGAAATCCCTAATTGTACAGCCTACACACGAGGAACCATAAGATGGTCCCATTTTGGCTACAGGGACAGAAGAAGAATATCCTGCTTTAAATGGTAAACTGAACAAAGTTACCCTAATGTCCAATGTATTTGCTCAAGGGGGGCATGATCATTTGTTTGTCACTAGAGCCCACTTGATGCATGATTTCTATGTTGATTGTATCATTGATAACAGATTGCAAAAGAACCTCATTGCGAAGTTAGTTGTGGAGAAGTTGAAACTTCCCATCAAACCACATCACCAACCTTATGCACTTGGGTGGAAAGATGTAGACTCCACATCCAACATCACCCATACTTGCACCTTGAATTTTGCTTTTGGTGACAATTTTGTGGACAAAGTTAGGTGTGATATCACATATATGGATTGTTGTGGACTCTTGCTAGGTAAACCCTATCAATTTTATAGGAATGCTATTTATCATGCTAAAAAGAACACCTACACATTGGAGTTGCATGGTAAACACTACTTGATACAAAGCACGACACCTACTTCCAATTTGATGTTAATTTGTAGGCAAGTAAGGAAGCCTTTAATTCAAGCACTCATTTTTGCTCCTACTAGCATTTGTCCCACACAAAATGAAGAAAAAGCACCACCTAAGAAACATGCAAAGGAAGAAGTTTCACTCCCACATGATGAACAGTCACAAGAGCAAGTGGTTAAGGAACCCACCATTCTCATTCATGAGAAAGATACCATTGATTCCATTGGTATAATTTTGGGTACACCTACAACTATTGAACCACTTGTTCCACAAAATTTACCTTTGGATTTGTCCACTCCCACAATTGCACACATGGAGGATCAAGCTAAGGTTACTTCCCTTACTGATCACCGACAGAGCCTTCTAGGCAAGATACCACAGGACTTGCAGGAGACTCCGTAGGGAGTGGTACGAAAGCATCACAATCCTCACTCACCACAGGTTGGAGGCAGAGTTTGGGTTCCTTTGGATGAGTGCCGCTTTCCAGAGACACCATTTCAGGACCCTCTTTTGGTACCTGATCCTATTTTTAGTCCTACAGCAGTAGTGGCACCTGATCGTCAGCTTCCACTCATTTTAGATAGAGTTTTCGAGATGAAGACTCATCACACGGGACAAGGTTCTTCCACTACTTACCTTGTCGCTCATCGTGGTCACTTTCCACACATGGCTCGCTGGATTCCTCACCATGATATGGCCCATGACTTTCCATATTTGTTGAGAGCATTGGGGTCCAATGCTTATATGGTTGGGAGGAGTGTTGAGGATAACTTAGGCTTATCCACTTAAGCCTAAGTTAATTATTATTATTTATTTATTATTCCTATTTCTTGCACTTTGTATTCACATGAGGCATAGTATGCCCATGTTAGAAATAGTTTGTTGGCATGTTGTTAGCATGTTGTTAGATGTTAGTTAACTATTAGAGATTTTTTTTGTCTTCTAGCAGTTAGTGGACATCCATAGTTAGCATTTGGTTAACTAGTAGTTAAGTGGTTGGCCATGTTTGGAAGATTGTTGCAACCACTTAACCTACGTGATATTCCTATGTAATCCTATATATTACTTGTATTTCATGAATAAATTAGCTTCATACTCTTGTGCCTACATCATATCATGCCATCACATGTTTTTTAGTTTACATTTACATAAGCCATTACATAGTGTCATGATAAAATTACAATGTTGAGATAAATTTTGCACAAATCTATGGTGCTAGCATCTAGTGTGTCAATTAGTATTCACCATCCATCATATACATTAATAAATCATCCATTCCATTACATTATGCATACACACATGTACATATCATCAAATCACATCATATTACAATACATGCATACATGGTAGGCATCCATCAAAAGCATCATAAAGAAAATATAAGCATTGCATACATCTCATAAAGCAGTAAAGAAATACATGATGATAACATAAAACTCATATATATATATATATATATATATGTGTGTGTGTGTGTGTGTGTGTGTGTGTGTGTGTGTGGAACCAAAGCTACATCATCATCCATAAATTTCCCTTAGGCTACAATAAAGTGGGTCCTCAAACCTTATAAATATTAAAATATCAAAAATAACTATAGAGTCTCAAAAAGCCATGATCATGCAAGATCGATGCTATGACTCTCACTCCTACCCTCAATTGGTGTTCGATGAGAACTCCTAGATTTGCTACCTCCTAATTTTTTTTCCATCCATATGATGCTAGGATCCCCCATCCTCATAGAAGACTATATTATACCACTCCAACTCTGGTGTGACCCACTAGCAAAAGGATGTGTTGGTATGCACCCCCTAAGGTGCACTATCTCATCCTCCAAAACCTGGGTTAATGATTGCTCATCATGATATTGATCCTGGAGGTACCCCACTAGGGCCTGGACCTGTATCACATCCTCTTATCTCATAACTCCTAGACACCCCATGGCTAGGGCTTTATGATCCAACCTATGCAAAAAGAGTAGCTATATTTTCTTGTGCACTCTAAACCTATTCCTATAGGAGAGATATCTCCTTTGCATGCTCCTATATACCTCTAATAAGATCACCCCAAAACTCAATAATAGTGGCATCTCATGCTGCGAGTTGTTCTTGCAAACCCTAATAATCAAATTCACCCTCACCAAAGTCATCTCATAGACCCCCTAAATCCAGGAGGTCCATCTACTCATTTGCTACTTGGTGATACACATATCACTCATCTAAATCTAGCTCCTCATCCTTTGGAGCCTCATCATTATCCTCCTCATCTACAATATCATGTTAGCCTCCTACCTCCATAGTTACATCACTCCCTAGTGGCCCCTCTTCCCACCATTAGTGAGTCACCCACCATGAGTCATACTCCACTATAGTACTGGCATTTTCTAGATCCGAAATATCCACTACAAGATTTGACTCCTCTCATAATACCTCAATCGTAGGCCACTCAAGTATCCTCTCATCCCCTGGTGTAGCCCAAACTATCGTAGGACTCGAGCATAAGGAAATAACTCTCGCTTAGTCCCATGTTGCCCAACTAACCATCTACCTCATATTACTCGGTGAAGATGTGCCTTAGCGTCAGACCACACTGGAAAAATCCTTGTAAGGTCTCCAAATTACATCATCCATCCTAATTCATGTAAAGGAATCTATGTATTTCTCAAGCTCACCTACAAAATAATGGATCTGATCTACCTCATAGGCTCACTACCATAGAATTCCATAGCCAATATCCCTATCTACCAGTTGTGCTTGTGTTTTCCATGGCAGTCCCCACGGTCGATCCATAACAATATGCTACCATCCCCAAACTTGTAGTAGAAAACCATACTCTAAAACCTTATGCCCATGGGAGTGGATCTCATATAGCTCATCATATAGCTATGCTATGTATGTAGGACCCCAATCCATCACTAGCGGCTACTCTATGATGCACTCCACGAGTGTGAACACCAACTCCAAAAGGTTCTAGGGGAACCTAGAACCTGACGAGTCTAGTAGCACAATTTTGGAGATCAAAGTCATCAATAAAGCATATCTAGTAGTTATTACATCAGTATCATACCATAAATACACTAGTATACCTTTGCTAGGGAGGTCATGTACTACCTCCTAGTCTTGACCAAAACATCTCTGCATTAATGCATCTCTTCGATTTTAGTGTGTGGATACAATAGGTTGTCATTCTATGAGAATGCACAATATTTGATAGATATCATCTAGAGTGATTTTCATATCACCTATAGTAAGGTGGAAAGTGTTGGTGTGAGGATCCCATAGGTCTATCAAGGTGGTCAAATAAGCTCGGTCACCCACCACGGGCTCTAACAATGTCACATGCTTAATACCAACGGCATCAAGCCATTGCTAGTCCTCCTTTATCATGAGATCCCTCATGGTCTGAAATAGAGTTTGAAATTGATACCAAATCTTAACCACCTGACAGGGTTAAGCAAGTTAACCAAAATGCACTAATAATGCAATAAAAATACCCTAAAAAGGCATAAAAAACATCCAAAAATACCAAAAAATGACTAAAAAAGGGACCATTTTTCCCTAGTTTTGTGACCATCCCACCTAGGGACGACCCAAAATTTGGCAACCATACCACCTAGGGATGGCCACCAGTGGCCGTCCCACCCAAGGACGACCCCCAAATTTGCTCAAAAATGGGTCATTTTGACCCCTAAAATAGCTCTCAAAATGAAAGAAAACAACAAAAAAATAGAAAACTAATGCATTTAAAGTACAAATAAAGCTAGAAATTCCTAAATATAACCACTACTAAGGTTATTTAACCATGATTTAGTGTTTTTTATGGGAAAACACACAATCCATTACAATTTCACATTTAATAAAGAATAATAGAAAATGCATCCCTTACCCGTATTACACTGACTTTGCGCTTGTTGAGTCCTATGGATGGATCATGGTGATTGAGAGATTTTTCCAGTAGAACTTCACTTCAGGAAAGCAACCTCCTCCTCTTCACCTCTCAAGTTGCCAAGTTTGAAAATGCAAAAATGAGACCATTTGTCTAATTTTGGGCTTATATAGCCCTACAAAAGGCATGGTCATATCTAGTTGGTACGATCGACTAATTGGTCAACTACCCCCCTTGGAATGGCATTAAAATTTGTAGCCATGACACCCAAGGATGGCCACTAATTTTTTTTATGAAAATAGCTAAAAAAGTTCATAAAAAGGGCCCAAAACCCACCAAAAACAAGTTAAATTTGACAAAATTAACAAAGGATCAATATTGATGCTCTAAAAAGTCTCTATTTCACTCCCCAAGAAAGCCATTATGGCTGGACCACTCCAAGATAATGAGGTAGTTAGTCTTTTACTTCCATGAAATATCACTAAAATGATCAAAGTCTTCACAAAACTGATGGATTTTATATAGGGTAAAATTGATAGTTATCCCAATTAATTCATATAGGTCAAGTGACTCATCACTTTATAATTTATCATGCCCTCATTGATTCATCACTTGAGGGGGTAGTCATAATAATAAATTCACAATCAAATAAACACTTAAAAACACTCAAAAGTGCAATTTTCATACATTCACAAGAATCTTTGCCAAAGATAAATTTTCAAGCCTACGGTAGGGCAAACAATCAACAAATGCAATAAAGCAAATTTTTAGCCTCCTTGAAGCCTCAATAATTTACCAATGCAAAGTCTTATAAGGAAATGAGGAACCAAGACCAAGTATACCCTAAGCCCATACAACTATCATTACGGTGTGGTTGAAAGGTATACCAAAAGAAATCCTTCAACTATGTCAAAAGCAAGGATTCCAAGAATGTATGCTATTTACACAATAGAGGTATCTAAATTTGGTTAGGTTATTGAATAACCTCAATCATTTAATGATTTAGTCATCTATTTTTTCTTAGCATTCTATTGCACATAACACATCTCAAAAAGGGGTATTTGTAGACACTAAAATTGTGTAAATCAGATAATACTGCTAATGCGACACTCTTATCGACATCATATGGCCCCATTGGGAAATCCTCAAGGGTTAATTAGGTCTACCAACCATGTTTGGGAAGTTTTACCCCAATTTTGGAGGTTTTTGGGGCATGTAGCCATGGTCGTCCTACCCAAGGATGGCCACAGTTCATGGTCATCCCACCCAGGGACGACCACATGCAATCATCCCTGGGTGGAATGACCATATTCCAAACCCCTCAAAAGTCAAAGGGTGGAATAAATGACAACCAATTTATGCCATTTATCCCACCCAATCAATCATGGCCATTAGAACCTACAAATTAGAGGCCCCAAATGGAAGGCCTCTTCCCCCCTATGCATGGCAAAGGCATTTCCAAGTGGAGGCACTTGCCTTGCATGCCAAAACTTGCCCCTTTTCCCCTTATTCCCTCCTCATCTATAAATTGAGGTGTTTTCACCCAATTCAAAAAGATAGGATTTCACAATTATTGACCATAGAGTGCTTCCAATGTTTGCCCTCAACCTTTACCCACCTATTTGCCTTGGAAACCTCTTCAATCAAAGGTGATTTTAGAGTGTTCTAGGAGATGTTAATTTTCTCCAAAACCAATCAATTTTGAGAGTTATTTTTCCAAATTCGACAATAAGACCCCTAGGAGGATTATTGACCAGATCCAAGTGGAATTGATGGTAAAAACCACCCAGTTTGTTGTCATCCCCGTTGGAATGGTTAGCAAGTCTTATTGTAACTCCTAGGTACTACCATGAATTGGCCCACAATTTTGATATAATTTCTATGTAGATAAATTCTACAACATTAGAATAGTAGCATACTCAATTTTGGTTAATTTTTGAATAGATTTGATGTGTCAATTTATGTTTTTTGTGATTTTAGTCTTATTTTTCCTACTAGGAATGGCCATAGGTTATGATCACAATTCCACTTTTATTTATGCTTATATCCTTTCAAAATAATCTCATTAACATCATACTAAAATTTCAAGTCATTTGGAGTTGTTTAGAATAGTCACAAATAATTTTTATATTCATAGATGCATACTTTTCATAGTTTTTATCATCAAACGCATATGCTATTAACATCATTCAATCTCTTATGTGTAGGTGCAGGTATTCTATGCATGAGGGAGGAGCTAAGGAGCTAAATAAATGTAGCCCAAGGATAGCTCTCAATTGTGGGTTGTGAGAAGAACACTTGATGTGCGCCATTAAGCTCATGGAGGGATTTTATTCCTCAAGTTTTGTAAATTGAAATGTATCACATTGAAAATCCCTCAAGGGGATGTATTGTAACCGTTGAATTGATAAATTAATGAATACAAGAAGAACCCCCCTTTTATTTAACATATTTGTCAATTTTAGAGGTTACTTTTGTAGTCTTTCTTATGCATACTTTAATTTAGTAATTAAATTAGATTACATTTCAATTAAATCTATCAGGCGCATTCGTTGTTCTCATTTCTTTAGTTTGACTTGACCTATCGAGACTAGAAAGCTCTATAGAACTAAGAAACAACTACTACTGTAGAAATATATCAAGGTAGCTCTACAGGATTATCTATCCTAATATGCTCCCATACCCATATTTGAATAAAGAGGTTGCATACCACGCCCACTCATACCCACTAAGTGATGGGATATAGCTCATCATAAATATGTGCAAGAAGGGCACTCCCCAATGATAAAATCAATGATCAATCCATAGTGCTCGCAAGAAATTCCTGCACTATGGACAGGGAGGTTCCAAGGGAACCTCACTCCTGATGTGTCTGGTAGCACAAAATTACAAATGATGTGCATAAGGATGGCTTGGCATCATGAAAATACATGTGCCCTATACTAAATCTCTTTAGGCACCCTGTCATGCTCTATGTCCTCTAGTACCTCATGCTTATCACAAAAAACCCTCTAGAAGATGGTATTATTCACTGTGGTAGTCGAAGAAGTGATGACCTGCTCATAAATGGGAATGCAAGATATGCGGTACACATCCTCTAATGTAACCATCATCTCCCCAATCAAAATATGAAAGGTACTATTTTGTGCATCCTAGCGATAGGCTAAAGCAGTTATGTAGGTCTGATCTGCCCTGATGGTGGGCAGTCACTAGACATAGCCAAGGCCCATGATCCCAAACCAATCTAGGTTTGCTTGGCTTAGTTGGGATAGTAGCTCACGGAGAAAATCTCACTCCTGTATCCATAAGAGAGATCATGATGCTACCTTTGAAGCACCAACTCTACCATAACAATAGGTAGGTAGCAGTTTTGAGAATGTCCTGTATCACAAGTTTTATCTCACCTCTCAGAGATCTCATATCAACAGTTGTAGTAGGAAAAAATGTGTAGTAAAAAAACCCTAAAAATTATTTTATATTTGACACATGATCCTCAACTATGGATTTCAATCATGGGTGTAGGTTAGGGTTTTTCTAGCCATGGTTTTCAGACACGGCTAATAAAATTGCTAAAACTAGTTGTGGTTGACAACCATGGATAGCAACTAGCAATAAATACTCCCAAATTTCAAAATTAGGAGCTTTAAAATGCAAAATAAAAAATATTCGATGGTTCAAAAACCTCAAAAATTACAAAAATAACAAAAACAACACATAAATCAAAATTCAAATGTGTTTCGTATTTAGTTATTTATTCTACACACTTGGCAGTTGCAGCAACTTGCACTTCATACAATCTGGAAATATGATTAAATTACCATAAGGCCATTTAGAGTAAATTAGTCATTGTTGACTTGAAATATTTTATCTTGAAGAAGGCCATTGCGGTTGAACTGCCCCATAGGAATGAGGTATTCATTTCATTTCTTCTATGCCATTTTTAGTAGATCATCGGACGTACTGATTCAACACAAGCTTAAATGGAATTGCTACCATCTTGATTTCCTAGGAAGGCCACTATGGCCAGACTGCTCCATGGGATAGAGATGTATAATTGCTATTAATAGTTTAAATTACGACTGTAATAGGCCTTACCATATAATATAAAATGTAAAATTATTAAATTATCCAAACTATTCATCTTGGTTAAGCAAATTATCACTTTAATTAAGTATCCCATTCTCATTGACTCGTCGCTTGAGGGGGTAGTCATAATATCAATAATCATAATAAAAGTCAATAAAGGATCACTCGATCATGTAAATTAAATTCGTCTTATGAATCATTGCTAAAAACTATCATAAGATTACGCTTTGGTAGAGAAAAAGCAAATATATCAGTTTAAAGCCTTTCGACGATCCACCTATCAAAACAAGTGTAGCAGTTCTAATGCTACTCGATCATAGCTAGACACGTGAAAGCTTTAAAAATTTAAGCCTTCCATACCATTGGAAGCAATTATTCTAAGATGTGTGTCCTTTGTAGGATTGGACGTCTAATGTTGATCAGATCAATGATCATCATTTCAACCTACAACATGGCTTTAGGTCGTCTATTTTTGCTCAGCATTGTGTTTTCCCATAATACATCCCAAAAGGGATATCTGTAGATATATAAAACACATCATGTTTAGGAGACTACTCATATGGGCATCTTTGCAGACCATATGAATGACATTGGCCCCTCCCAAGGCTAAGCAGTGGTTCTAACTACTCATTTTAGGTATCCTGGATCTATTCAGCCTTAGCCATGGATGGAATCCATAGCTAATATCTCAACCATGATTGACACCCATGGCTAGGGTCCTAGTAATGTTTAGGATCCATAACTAGCTATGTAATTATCTCTACCTCCCAAGCTGAGTCCAAATAAGTTATAATGACCATGTGCAACTGATCCTAGGTGGTTTTGGGCAAGGAAGATTCTGGATGTTTCCTCCCAATTACCCCAACCTATCAATTCTTGATCTTGGCTTCTCAATAAATATAGGATGAGGAGTTAGGAATGCTATAAGACTCCATTTAAAATTGGAGAGAGGTCTAGATTGATCTTGAATTTAAATACATTGAAACCCTATTAAATTGGAGAGCCAATTGTAACCTCTAAGGAGTGTTTACATACTATCCATTTGGAGAATCATACCTGCATTTGAAGCAATGGATATTTCAAGATCTTGAGGAGCAAGCTTACCAATTGATACAATTCCATTGTTAATTCTAGAGAATTCCATCGCTAATCTATTGCAGAACACTTAGGTGACCCTTGATCATCAATTCCTTTGAGGATTTAAGAGTTTTTGGCCCTGGTTACAAGAGAAAGAGAAGTTTTCCTGTAGCTGGGACTAACAAATCCAGCTAAACTTAACACCCATAGCTAGGTTTTGATGCTCTTTTCCCTCCATTTTAGTAGTATATTTCCATTTCTAGTTATGCAAATAGTTTAATCTAGCATATATTAGCATTGTAGCAGACATTTGCATGGTTAATTTGTAATATTAGAGGTAGCTTTACCTTAATCTTTGTCACATTTTCTTATTTCCATAAATCTTCATAGATTAGCTTTATTCATGCTTTATGCTTCAAATAACATGTTATATTAGCTAGATCTATATGTTTTCAAGTATGCTTTACATTGATTTAGGCATTTTATAAGCATATTTGCATATATTTATGCTTCTTTCAAGTTTAGCCTTATTTCTTGCATTTCTTATCAATAGCCTCATCATGAGAGGCTTCATATGCATTTAATGTGCTTTGTTGTTTCTTGTACACAGTTATAGGATTTTTCAAGTTTCAAAGCATTTCCAACATCAAGTTCCTCTTGAAAAGTAGAGACGGAGGTATCCTTATAAGCCCTCAAGCAGATTTTGATGAGGGTCATTGATCATTCATCATTTAGTAATTATATGTCAGTCCAAGGTGGTGTCCAAAGGCTGTATACGATAGGAGGTGTCACAGTTGTAGGTTCAATTTATCCAATAACAAGATTTTATTGATGGATCAGTTAGTGTTTGGAGGGTTTGGTGTATCTTCCTAATTTCTAACAAAGAAAATCAAATTGCAGAAGCTAAAACTAAATTTAAACTGCAGGAAAATGAAACTGCAAAATCTAAAATTGACAAGAAATAAAATGCTGCTAAATTAACCACAAAGCAAATTGCAGAATGGAAATTGATACACACACTTGCAAAAATTAAACCAATGATAAAACTCACAATGATATGAACATAATTTGAACCAAATTAATGTTTATTGCAGTAAAACTGAAAATGACATAATTCTAGAAATTACAGAAAATGCTAGAAATGATGTAATTCTAGAAATTACAAAAAATGCTAGAAATGATGCCATTATGGGTCTAATGCTAAATATTGTTCTAACATATGATTGAACCTATTCTAGATGCTATGGTGAAATTCTAAAATGAAACTAATGCTACAAATAAATATTGACAGAATTCTGTTGATCTACTGCAGCAAGAAATCAACAAGAATTTCCTGTCATTGTGCTACCCTTCCTCTGATCCTACAAGTGGCCCTTGCTTCTAGAACCAAAATATGGTGAAAAATTATACTAGTTAAATTAAATGTGCACTATAAACCATCAAATGCTAAATAAAATCTGAAGAATGCACCTTTTTATTTCATCTGAAACTGCATTACAGTATTGTAGGAAAAATTTGCAATTTACTGTAATGCTACAAAAGACTTTATCTGCTGCTAATAACTATCTTATATTCCTATTTCTCCATATGTATATCTCTACATATAATATGCTCAACCATTATGGGATATTTATTTATAATACAAATTTGATATATCTATTTGCTAAGTTTTAGGGATTTCTAACTATTTACAAAATAGTTTCCTGGAATGCAGGGTTATAATTTGTCAACCTTTATCCCTTTATCCTATATGGTCCACCTATGGTGAAGGAACAGAGTCCAAATAGGGTGGACTAACTGCTTGGTCAATTTCCAATCATGCTTTCCATGGTTTTGGTGCATTTTGACCATTTTTGATTGTTCCTGTGCTATTCCCTATTCCTATGCCGCTTATTCCTACACTGCTCTAGAATAACAGGCAGGTGATCATTCGTTGCTTATCTGTGATCCAAACGCATAGGTAGGAAGTTGTTGATTGTTTGGATTGTTTTCCATTATCTTGCATACCCTTCTACATTAGTGGCATGTGTTGGAGTGACTGATTCCAAGCCCTATTGTATATGTACAACTGGCTGGAACTGTCATAGTTATAGCCTGTTTTCCTACACAGTCAGCTACAGTGGACAAGTTCTTGGTGCCTTTTTCCATTTTAATTAGTTTAAACAGAGGAACACAATATTACTAAGCACCATATATTCAATAAGGTCTATATTATGATTCTGAATTACTATAACACTACTAATTAATTAACTGAAAGCAGGTGAAATTGTAGTAAAAACAGTAAAATAGAGTATATGCACTTTGTCATTTTAGAATATGCAAACACCATTATATAATGCATTTTACCCATAATTAACATAAAAACATAGTAAAAAGGGTGAGTCAAATAGTTATAATGTATCAAAAAGTGTTCATGGATGAGGCAATTCCTTGCCTCATCATTTCCCTCCAACTTATGGTAATGCATGCCCTCATGCATTTTGTGCAGCTACAGAGGCACACAGATCTAGGTCTAGATATCTCTCATGAAATTTTATCAATGCACCATCAATTTTATAGAATCCGTTGATTGCTTTGATGGACTGAAACCACTGTTGAAAGTGCATATTAGGTTGTGGGTCAGTATCAAAGAAGTAGGGGATAGGAGTGATAATTATGGGCATCCTGTATCTCAGACCTATCCAAAGCTCCTTGATTTCTAAGATAATTTGGACAATGCCTTCTGTCCTTCTCCTTGACCACAAAAAATTAGTGGGAGAAATTGGCTCCCTTTTCTATATAGAGATAGATAACTCACCCCATTTTTTTTTGCAGGCTGCCAAAGCATCATCAAAGAAGTCTACACAAAAATTTTGAAACTGAGTTATACATCTTTGAAGGTTCCCTAGATAGAGTTGTTTCATTCTGATATTCCGCATGAAGGTATAATGAGTACTTGTATAATCCCTGTGATTCAGGGGAGTAGGCCTAATAAGTAAAACAACTTGTGATTCTAATTATTTAGTTAATTTATTTTCTATGTCCCAATAGATATGATTGTGCAGAGTGGACATGAAGGCTCTCAGTTGTAAGTCACCTATATAAATATGAGGCAGAAACATACTTTCTATTGGCAAAAATAAATTATGCAAAAATAACTCACATAATAGGTTTTGTTGCTCTGCTGGACTCTGCACAAATGCCTCCATAAACTCTCTAGGAGTTTTCAACTGATGAGGCAGCTCAGAAGCAAGTCTCATGATTTTCCAGTGAAGGTATCTTTCCTTGAGTAGGAGGCTATAAAACCTAGGTGGTCTTCTGCATTGTATTTCATATTCCACAATCTGGCATACATCCTGCACCTATGCTTTTAACCTGTTAATTTATGTTTCTTTCTTTGCTAATTTGGCTATTGCAGAGGTCAAAGTGGCAACCTTTCCCTCTAACTGATGACACTGGGTCATCTAATATGCTAGGTCTTCATTGTACCTAGTTAAAGGCATTGTGTCTAGGGGCCTTACAATGGGTTGCATTTGTGCCACTATATTTATTTGTACATTAACTTCCACAATTGGTGTTACAACTAGCAAATCTATGTGTGTTCCTTGTTCTATTGTAACTATAATAATTGGATTAGTAGAAACAAGAGGAGAGAGTGTGGATACCTAGTATTGAGCTGCAACCTCTTGTTCCTCCATAGAAAGTGTTTGTGTTTCCTGTTGAAGGGCAATGTAATTTTTCATCAAAATTCCTGATGGACTCTCATATTGAAAATTACTATTAGATATTTCTATTCCTGCTTCCTCTCCAATTGGTGATCTTTGTGTAGGTGCTCTGTTAACCTTTGATTGTTCAGCTAAATCCAAGAGGATCTATGCCCATTCATCAGGTGATGCCTTTGCTAACTCTATAGATTGATGTTCCAGTTGAAACAATTTGTTTTGCAGATCTTGAATTTGTTGTTGAAGTAGAGAAATTTGTTGATCTTTGTGTTTTATGGTTTCTTCAGCCTGTTTAATCCAATGGGTCTAGGTTTTAATAACACTCTTTATAACATGCAATTGAGTGTGGATATCGATTTCTTCTTCAGAATCAGACTCAGAATCTTTCTCAGGCTCAACATGCACTAGAGTGTGCACATCAACTTCAGTTGGCTCAGAATAAAAATTCAAATGCTCCTCAGGATTAGAGTCAGTATAATCATCTATTGGATGTATAGGGCTTATTGGAGTTTCTTCCATAGTTGTGTCCGGTTCCATTGGTCGTATACCTATTTCAATGTCTTTTTCTTGTGCATCTTCTATTCTAACTTCTCCTTCACTTGATAGACTTATTGGGTCTATGATATTTATTGGTGTTTCTAGTAGGGTTTTAATTTTTTGAAGTCACCTAGGTGTTGTAGGTGAGTTGGAGAGGAGAGGGAAATCCTCCAAGGGAGGTCCCAAGTTCGAATCTCCACCCTACCAAAAAGCTAAATTGGGTACCCAAAATCCAATTGATAATGTTGGTGCGGGCAGGGTCGGGTGCGACTCTCGGGTGACTTTGACGGTGTAGAACCCCCTGTTCATGGTCTCTCAGACCAAGGTGGCCCCACAAGGGGTTTTTCACTTAAAAATGATTAACCCAGGTGTTGTAGGTGAATTAGAGAGGAGAGGGCAATCCTCCAAGGGAGGTCCTAGGTTCAAATATCCACCCTACCAAAAATTTGAATTGGTTACCCAAAATCCAATTGATAATGTTAGTGTGGGCAGGGTTGGGTGCGACTCCTGGGTGACTTTGACAGTGTAGAACCCCCTGTTCATGGTATCTCATACCAATGCAGCCCCACAATGGGTTTTTTGGTTAAAAAAAAAAAAATTGAAGTCTAGCAAACCTTCTTAACCCTGTAGAACCTGGATATTCCTTAGCAGGAGCAGTTTCTGGATGTTTTGGAGCAAATGCAGATTTTGTTGTTGATTCAAGAGCATATATAGGTTCTACTATTGATTCTGGAGCAGATGCATGTTCACTTGAACTCCTAATTTCTCTGTTGGGTTGTACAATTTTTGCAAATGTTACCCTTTTTCTTTTCAACTAGGAACCAGATGTGGATGCTTGTTGTTTTCTAGTTTGTGAAGATGGGGGACCATCAGGAGAAGGAGAAATTCTGCTCTCAGAGGGCTCTAGATTAGGGTTTTATTTAGATTCTTCCTTTGTCTCCTCTTCCTCTGGTGTAGAGTTAGAATCATTTGTTTCTGCCCAAGGAGCGAAGAAGCGGTCAAAATTCCTAGGGTTTCCCCTAAAGTGATACTTGCAAATGAGTTTGATGATCCCATGGTGTTTAGGGCTTCCCTTCCCTACTTGGTATTTTAGGGCCATAGCTTTAAATTCATGATAAATATATAAGGGAATATTGACCCTATATTTTGGTTTGACTGCTCCATGGCACAGATGGTTGAGAATACGAAGGTGTGGGCTAGATACAACAGGAAATTGGCCATCACAAGTAATGTATCTCATAACCCACATTGCAACTTCATCTCAAGGGGACGGTAAACTAGGTATTTTTACCCCCTTACAAACATTCCTATGCATCAAGAATTCAATTTGTCCATCCCCTTATTCCTTAAATTAATTAACTAGGTCAACTAAAATATTTCTCCCAGTTTTTACAATCTGCAAACCCTGAAGGGGTAATTCAGTGATTTGGCTGAGTATCTTAGGAGTTACCTGGATGGTCATCCTATTAATGTGTACTCAGTTTTTGTGGAAGGTGCATGTGAAATCTGCCACCAAGCCCTCGGTATAGCCATCAAATTTTTGTAGGAACGACAGAAATCCCCCATTAGTAAATATTTGCAGAGATGCAGGATCAGTCTCCAGGTAGCTGATATTTTTGGGTTTGGCTCTGATTTTATTTCCAACCATGGTGTGGTCTTCTGCATTTTGTTCTGTGGTGTCTATGAATTTTTGGACAATACGAGCTTGCATCTATTTTTAGGGTTTTAATCATTTTAGCAGGAATAATTATAGCAACGTAGGAACTGCTTCAAAACTTGTAGAGTAATCAGGACAGGTGACGTGGCAGCGTACATGAAGTTGTCAACCCTTATTTTCACTTGTTCTTGTTATGGATGCTAGCTATCACATGCCACTTTGAATCAAAGACCTATCATTTTCCTTCCCAAACCAATTAAATCACTGCAGGCCATGTGTAGTACAATTTTGCACAAAACTTCATTCCTGCGCTTAGTGATTTATTCTTGCACTTATAAGTTATTCTAGCATTTATACACAGCTCGTTCCTACACCTAAAACATAAACAACTTATTCCTATGCTTGATGAATCATTCCTGTGCTTTGGAATATAAACAGTTTATTTCTGTGCTTCTCTTTTTGATTCTAGCGCACTTTTGTTTTTTTCATTCTAGAGCAGAACTAGGCAGAGGCATTTTTGAAACACTAACAAGAACTTTTCATTTTTGATTCCCCTTTTTATATGCTTTATACTAATCAAGGATATATACACTATATACTAATGATTTACATTATTTAGAAAATGAAAAAGACACATACCTGTTATAACCATTTTATCTACATTTCGAGGTGCTCCTGCTGAGATTTCCAGCTAATCAATATTTGAACTAAGGTAGGTGCAATTTGAAAATAGGTGAAACAACGGTCATGAGACAAGCCTGAACAATGATGGTGAAACCAACTAGGTAAACATACCGGAACACCGGTTTTCATGTAAACCCAACTCAGGAGCGCCTCAAAGAGGTTTTCACTTCCTGAATTATTATTATTATTTTTTATATATTTGTTTTTTTTTCCCTTTTTTTTTATATATATATTGTGTCAATCTTCTGAATTCAGTATGGAAGAAGTGGCTTCTTCCTAAATATGTACATCCAAATTTTCCACTTGCTTGAGAAATTCTTCCCTGTTGTGTGGTTTGTAGTACATACGAAGACGATGTCCATTCACCAACAAATTGCGTCGTGAGTCATCAATAGGTGTAAGGTGAACAACTCCATTGTCAAACACTTCATCAATTTGGTACGGTCCAAGCCATCTGGTCTGTAACTTTCCAGGGAAATCCTTGTATTGTGAATCAAACAACAAGGCCCAGTCACCTTGCTAAAATTTCTGCTATTGTATGTGAATTTCATGCGACATCTTTCGTTGTGCTTGGATTATCTCTGTCTAATGTAGTGAATCCATGCATAGTTCATCCAATGCATCAAGTTGCAGAATATGATCTTGTTGTGCCTGCGATAGATCAATACCTACTTCCAAAGCAATTCGAAGAGTTAGTAATTCAAACTCAATAGGAAAAAGAGGTTTTTTTCCATAAACTAATTCATATGGCATAAATCTAGTGGTAGATTTCCAGGTGGTATTATAAGACCAAATAGCTTCTGGTAATTTGTCCAGCCAATTTCTTCTATGGATTGCTATGGTTTTGGTTAGAATTCATTCTAATTCCCTATTAGTCACTTCAACTTGGCCATTGGCTTGTGGATGATTAGGTGAGGACTTTTTGTGTTTGACTTGATAGAGTTGAGTGAAGGCTTCAATAAATTTTGATGTAAACTGGGGTCCTTGATCTGTGGTGATGGATTGTGGGGCTCCAAAATGTAGAAAAATCTGTGAATACATAAAATCAGCAACTTTTTCTTCTCTAGCATGCTTAAAGGCATGAGCTTATACACATTTGGTAACATAATCAGTAAATACCAATATATGCACTTTGCATTAGTAAGGAGGATTAATGGGTCCTATGAAATCTAAATCCCATATTTCAAATGGTTCTGTTCCTATTTGAGGTTGTAATGGCATTTCATTAGTAAAGGTAGGTTTTCCCATTCACTGGTAGACATCACAATGTCTCATGTACCTTTTTACATCTTTGTGCAAAGATGGCCAATAGTATCCAGTACCTAAAATTTTGTGAATAATGCTTTTGACTGAATAATTTCCTCCTGATGGTTCATCATGGCATGCCCGTAGGATATCATATACTTCATCCTAGTGGATGCACCTGCGTAAAACATGATCAGGACTGCATTTAAACAGTAATCCTTCTATCCATTTAAAAGAAGAGCTTTGCTTGATTAACTATTTTTTTTATTTAGGTGTAAAGTGAAGAGGAATCTTCCTTGTAGCTAAGTAATTAGCTATGTCTGCAAACCATGGAGATTGTACAGAGACAACAAATAACTTTTCATCTGGAAAGGTATCTTCCACCACTTCTCCTATATCTGCATTTGGTATTCTTAACAAGAAATCGGTGACTACATTAGATTTCCCAGGTTTGTTTACTATTGTAACATCAAATTCCTGCAATAGAATCAACCAACGAATAATTCTTGTGCTAACCAATGGTTTATTCATAAAATATTGGATTGCAGCATGATCCGTATCGATAAATACTTGGTACCCTGTGATATAGTGTCAAAAATTTTTAATAGCATAGATTACAGCCAAGAATTATTTTTCAGTGGTAGTGTAGTTTTTCTCAGCTCCTGTCAAGTTTTTACTGATATAATAAATAGCATAATGTTCCCCATTTTCAATTTGTCCTAACACAGCTCCAATAGCAGTATTGGAAGCATTAGTTTGAATATGAAAGGGTAACTCCCAATTAGGACCTCTTAGTATAGGTGGAGTGGTTAACTTCTCCTTTAAGTATTCAAAGGAATTTTGACATTTAGAAGACCAAACAAATTCAAAATCTTTCATGAGTAAGGCAAACATGGGATTTGCTATGGTACTGAAGTTAGCAATGAATCTGCGATAAAAACCAATGTGTCCTAAGAAACTGCGTACATCAGTATGAGTCTATGGAGGAGGGAGGTTTTTGATGACTTCAACCTTCTTAGGATCAACCTTGATTCCATAAGAAGAGATATGATGTCCAAGAACAATTCCTTCCTCCATCATTAAGAAGCATTTCTTAGGATTAAGAGAGAGGTGGTATGTTTCACAACGAATCAACACCTTTTCAAGTTGTTCTAATGCATATTCAAAATTATCTCCAAATACTGTGAAGTCATCCATATAAATTTCAACACTTTCATTTGTTAAATCAGAAAAAATTGCTAAAACAACTCTTTGAAATGTTGTTGGAGCATTACATAACCCAAAGGGTAAAACCCTGTAAGCAAATGTTCCCCAAGGACATGTGAAGGTAGTCATTTCCTGATCTTCTGGTGCAACTTGTATCTGGTTATACCCATTGAAACCATCAAGAAAATAGAAAAATTTCTTTCCAGCAAGAGTATCCAATATTTGAACATATCCAGGGAATTTGCTCCCTCTTTCTTGGGAATAAGCACCACAAAGGTAGCATTTAGGGTCCTTAGCATCTGTTTGTTCTTTTGGGACTCATGGACCACTTCCAAAAGGTCAAATTTGATTAACTCCAAAAACTCTTGATAAAAATCAATCGAGAATCCATCCGGACCTGGGGCTTTCCCCTTTTTCATCTTGAATACAACACTTTTCAGCTCCTCAAGGGAAATTGGATCCATCAAGTGCTCATTCATCTCTCTAGAAACAATCGAGGGAATACAATTTAGAATAATTTTTTCTTCCTCATCATCTGAGAGGGCATCCTCCTTGAAGAGAGAGGAAAAATACCTCTTAGTCTCTTCTGAAATATACCTGAAAGAAGAAAGCAGGGCACCCTAATAATTAACAAGAGAGGTAATCAGGTTACCATTACGACGAGCCTTAACAGAGTTATAAAATAAGGTTGTGTTCCTATCCCCTTCCTGAAGCCAATCTACACGAGCTTTTTGTTTCCAAAAAAATTCTTCCCTCAGTTCCCATTCAGCAAGGTCTTTTACAGCCTTAGATTCCTCAATAAGAAGCTCCTTTATGAGTCCCTGATCTCTAATATTCCTTGAGGCTTCTTCCACCCTCCTAAGAGTTGCCAGCTTAGCCAAGGAAATGTTCCCAAAATTTAGTCTATTCCATCTCTTCAATTTATGCTTAACAAATTGAAGCCGCTTCATAAAGGAGTACATAGCGGTGCCATGAGGAGGTTTGCCATTAGTCCACCAGTCTCGCATGAAATCATGAAGCTTAGGATCTCGCAACCACATAAGTTGAAACTTAAATGAGGGATTCTTTTTTAGCCCTAACTCTAGAGCAGAGAGTTTGATAGGCCAATGATCAGATCCTCTACCCTCTAGAATCATAGAACTAGCGCTTCTATTATTGCCAATCCAAAAACTAGAGATCAGAAACCTATCCAGTCTCTCTGAAATGGAATATTCCCCACATATTCTATTATGCCAGGTAAATATCCCATTATCTAGCTTGATTTCAACCAAGTTCAAGGCCCGAATATGAGCATTGAAGACAGAAGAAAAAGGCTCAAGACAATCAATCCCACCATGTTTTTCCTCCAGACAAGTGATAGAATTGAAGTCTCCAACCAAAATCCATGGGTACAAGGGAGCCAAACTTCTCACAAAGCCAATGTGCTCCCATAAATTCACTTTACCATTGTAATCAATAGGAGCATACACGTTTGTAAGTAGGATGGTCTCACCAGATTCATTATCATGCCCGATCATCGAAATAGACCACCTGCTGGAAATCTAGGTAAGAGGAGAGATCTTAACTGGATCCCATAAACAAGCAAGGCCACCAGCATATCCACATGCACCAATACACTGACATTGCCCCTTTCTCCACAACTTGGGAGCAATATTGAACAAACTATCAATAGCTAATTTAGTCTCCTAAATAAAAACCACATCCGAAGAATGAACACGAATCAAATCACGAACAACTTTTTTTCTGGGGATGCTGTTCAACCCCCTTACATTCCATGAAAGTATAATAATTTTTTGGAGTTATAAAAATGGGAGTCCAATGTTCTCACCAAACTTGAATCTACCAAAGTCTCCCCCATTAACTTAATTTTATCCTGGTCTTTCTTTCGACCCACATTCATATTCTTATCTGAAGCATTTTTTTTAATTATTTTATGCTGCAATCCTAGCACCATAGGAGTTTTATAGTCCATGGATGACTGCATCAGTGCCTGGGTAGGAGAGGGCATATCTAAATCTGTGCCATTTTCTAAGATAACTTCACTTCCAGGGCTAGGGCCAACCATATCACCTATACTCGGAACCAAAGCCCTATGTTCTTCATTTAAACCCCCTATATCTGGTTCCCTTGGTTCCACCTCATGAAGAGACAACTGATTTGGTCCTATTATATCTATAACAGATAGTGATGTTTCGGGTATCTCCACGCACTGATCAAGATTCTCTAGAATTTCAAAACGATTGAGCTGAACATCTGGCTGGTTATCCTTAATGTCTCTTGTTGCCTTTCTTCCTTTGTTTCGAGGTTTTACCATAACAAAGCCTTCCTTATCCTGATCCCCCTCCTTTATCGGGGCTTTTCCTTTATCCATATTTTGTAAAACTCGAGAGGGCCCAGGATTTGAAGCCATAGGCAGGAAAAACTTAGGGCATTTTCTTTGTAAGTTGCCATATTCATGGCAAATCCGGCAAGGAAATGGAAGAGCTTCATAGTCAAGTTTTTGAACCCATTTGGTTGATCCGAACTGTATTTCAATAGAATCTGGAATAGGATTGTTTAAATCAATTTCAACATAGATACGGGAAACAGAGATTACCTTTTTATCTAGCGTCTGTCGTGACGGCCCAACCGGCTTCCCAAGTAGAAGGGCAATCATATGCAAGATGTCATTTCTCCAAAATTCCAATGGAAGCCATGGAAGCCGAACCCACATCAAAACCCGTGATGGCCACTCCTCTGATGGGTTGAAACCCACATGCCAGGGTTTAAGAAAGAGTCCCGCTTGGTTACAGAAATAGGGACCTCCTTCAAATGCTTTGTTACGATCCGCAAGACAAGAAAAAACCACCATAAAATAGTTGTTTGCACTCAGCATCACCTCCACATCACCTTCAGGGTTCCAAGTCTTCCTAACCTAAGCCTCCACAAAGGGAAGAGAAATTCGGATGCCCATAAATTTACCAATAAGTGCATGTTTGGTTAAATACTCCACATCTTCTGCCACCGAGTCTGGTTGAACCACTAGAACCGGCCTGGCTTCACATCGTTCCAAACATCCATTGTTATTTAACAAGTGATTCCTGGCATGCAATGGGAAATCCTGTTCCTTCCAATCATTTTTAAAATAAATACTAGCCCTAGCATACACGCTCTGTGATGGACCTGATGCCATCACTACATTCCTCCAGTTATTCATACCTCCTCTAGAAACTGCTGCCATTCCCACAGAGCCCACCATATAGGTCTCAAAAAAATTCTAGCAAAGTAGCTTTCCTCATGAAACCTTAGCCTTCTCACAGAACTATCCTCCAAAGAAAAAAAAAAAATTATTGCTGAGAGGTTGAAGATATGGTTGAGCAAAATCATCTCTGAGGAGCAAGGTGGGTTTGTTGTTGGCCAAAAAATCATGGATGGGGTTGTTATTGCTACAGAAGCTATTCACTCAATGGAAAATTCTAAGGAGAAAACTATGTTCATTAAGTTGGACATGGCAAAAGCCTATGACAGAGTTAGATGGTCATTTCTTCAAAAAGTTCTTGCTGCTTTTGGCTTTCAGGAGGAATGGATTAGATGGGTGATGAGTTGTATTTCTTCTTCCTCATTCTCTGTTCTTGTTAATAATGAGACAATAGAGCTGTTTGAGGCCTCAAGGGGATTGAGGCAAGGAGATCCTCTATCTCCTTAATTATTTATCATTATGGTAGAAGGGTTGGGCAGATTACTCAAGTCTCAAGTCAGGCATGGTCTCATTCAGGGGTGGAAGTGGGATAATAGTTTGCCACCTCTTTCCCACCTTTAATTTGTTGATGATACTGCTTTGTTGGGAGTTGCCACTATCAAGGAAGCTGGAAACATTAGACAGTCTCTTGAAATATATCTTGGTGCTTCTGGACAGGTGATTAATGAGGACAAGTCCTTTATTTTCTTCTTCAATACCCCCCCTCTTATTCAATCCAGGATTGCTCGCATTCTAAGATTCTAGGTCGGGACTCCCCCATTCATTTATCTTGGGATCCCAATTTCATCTCATCCTCTGCCTAGATATTCTTGGCATTCTATACTTGATAAGTTTAGAAGGAAGGTAAATCACTGGACTATCAGATGGCTATCCTCTGTAGGTAGAGTATTGCTTTTAAAATCTGTTATTCAAGATTTACCCATTTACAGATGTTTTGTGCAAACAACTCCTTCTCATTTCATCAAGGACATGGATGCTCTGTCAAGACAGTTTTTGTGGTCTGGCAAACTTGATCAATCTAAATGGAGTTTGGTTAGATGGGATTCCATTTGTAGGCCAGTTCAAGAGGGAGGCCTTGGGTTGCGACAGGCAACTCTTTCTAGGCAGGCTTTGGCTACGAAACTTTATTGGAGATGGTGTACCTCTCAAGATCAGATTTGGGCTAAAATATTATCTTATAAATACTTGAGAGGTATTTCTAAGGCAGATACCCCTAGAGCCAGTTTTGTTGGGAAAGGTTCTGTTATCTGGGACACTACGAAAAGAGGAGCTAATTTAATCAAGCGAGGTTTGTTCTGGATTTGCAATCGAGGATCAGATGTTCTTTTTTGGGAGTATTCTTGGGATGGCCAACCTCCTATCTTGACTCAATATCCCAGGTTACATTCTCTAAGCATTTTTTTCTTGGAAGCGGGCTGGTCTCATGTGGAGGACTTTAAAAAAATCCAATATTTTGGAAATATGGAGATGTATAGATGGAAAGATCCACAGGAATGGCCCCAAGGGGGATTAGTCAAGGATAGAGAGGTGCTTGCTCTTATTCTTGCAAGGAGGTATTGTTCTTCATTGAGGGATAAAGACATTCTGGCTTGGAACACTAATCCCAAGGCAACCTACTCTGTAGCCTATGGTTATCAAGTTCTTGATAAGTAAAAGTTTGGGAGTCTCCTGTCACATGGTGGAAAAAGGTGTGGAATAGATTTGCTTGGTCGAATTGTAACTTTTTTCTCTGGTTGGTAGCTCGTAATAAATGCCTCACTTGGGATAACTTGAGGAAGAGGGGATTTCAGGGTCCCTCTTTATGTGTCCTTTGTGGTAAGAATGAGGATGACTCTTCTCATTTATTTTTCCAATGCTCCCTTGCCAGAGACATTTGGCACTGTTGGTGGAGTTCCTAGAACCATCCTTGTTTTCATGTGCTCTCCCTAGTGGAGTTTTGGAGTAGTTTGGGAAGACCTCCAGCCAAGGCCCCCTTCCTCCAAGTGGCTTGGAATTTGGGCCCTTCTTGCATCATCTGGCAGATTTGGCTCGAATGAAATCGATGCATTTTTGAGGGAAGTCATTTGGCTGTTCAACAAATCTGGAAAAGGATCCTGTGTATGGTTCAAGAAACTATCCATAGTATATGTGATGTGGACCCTCATTTGGACTCTAGGGAGGAGAAGGTACGACAGGCCCTTGGTTTGTTTGGGGTTGGTGTGAATTCTTCTAGCCCTAGTAGGATTCCTCAGCTTAGCAAGAAGGTTAGGAGAGAGGGTAGATGGAGACTACCCCCTAGAGGAGTTTTAAAAATTAATACTGATGGGTCGTCCAGGGGCAATCTTGGACATGCTAGAATTGGTGGTGTTGGGAGAGATTCTGCTGGCATGGTCAGTTTTTTCTTTTCCATTTATAAAGGTGTTCACTCCAACAATCTTATGGAAGCTCTGGCGATACTTGAGGCCTTGCAAAGGGGGTTTTCTCTTGGCTGGCGTAGGATTCTTTGCGAGTCTGACTCTCAAATTTTGGTTAATATTTTAAACAACAAAAGAGTGGAGGATGTTAATTGGCAGTTGGCCTCTGTGACCATTCAGATTCTTAGAATGAGTGAAGAGTTTGAATTTATATCCTTTGTGCACATTCCAAGGGAATGGAATGGGGTTGCTGATTACCTAGCCAAAAGGGCTTCTGAGCTATTGGATACTCAGAGTATTGATAACTAGGAGAGTCTCCCGTCTGGGGATTCTCAACACCTATGGGAGTTGATCCATAAGGATGTTCAGACTTAATGTGGTTTGTTTTTTTTTGGTTTTCTTTGGGAGTTGACCTTGTCTGGTGATTTAGCCTGTATTGTTGCTTATTTGAGTCTTGGGTGGGGGCTCAGTTGTACTTTGTAATCTAGACTTTTTATCAATAAATTTTTACCCCTTTATTTAAAAAAAAGAGTATCCAATACTTGGTATATGAATGGTAATGGGAAATTATCCTTATGTGTGACCTTATTTAACTCCCTATAGTCCATACATACTCTCATTTTACCATTTTTCTTTGGAACAATGACCAATGGTGAAACCCACTTACCATCTAAAATTGGATAAATGAATCCAACATCTAAGAGTTTTTCAATTTCCTCTTTCACAATCTCCTTCAAAGTAAGATTTAAGCATCTCTGAGGTTGCCTTACTGGTTTTACATCTTCTGTGTATATTCTATGTGTACATACCTCAAGATGAATGTCTAGCATGTCCTTATAGTTCCATGCAAAATATTGAACATGTTTATGTAAGACTACAAACAATTTGGTTTCTTGGTCCTCAGTTAGCCAGCTATTAATGTTTAGAAATGTACCTGGCTGTATTTCAATTTGTTTAATCCCTATATGGACAGAAGTAGTTGCTTCATAGTTATTGATTAATGCATTTAATGGAAAATGATGTGGTTGCAGAGTATGAAATGCTCTAGAATCTTTCTTAGAGATGATACCTGATGGAATCAGAGGACATTTGAAGGTGTTAAGGAGATGATGATGCCATCCATGTGGTAGTATGAATGAGCTTTCCTGACTAGGCATGGATGATAGAGGTTCTAAATTTTGTTCCTCCTATTTCCACAACAATCGATGAATAAGAATTTGATCATCAGTTAGTCCTTCTAATTGTAATGTTTCAATTAGGATAGTTTCATTCTTGAATATTTCTCTTTTTGGTGTAGTGATTTCCTCAATATGTTCCTTCACTATAACTGTAGCTAAAGTGGCAATGGTGTCTTGTTCTTCATCAGATTTGGGATACCAAATTTGTCCAAAAAATTTAGTTGATGGTTGAGTTGGTGGATACAGAGAAATTTTCTTCAAGTCAACACCATTTGAAATGGTCATTTCCCCTGATGTGCAGTCTATAAAAGCAACTGCAGTAGCCAACCAAGGTCATCCTAGAATGATAGGGTATCCATTGACTAAATTTATAGGCTGCAACACTAAGAAGTCTACAAGATATTCCCAAGAAGAGACTTCAATGGCTACATCCTCTAGGATACCTTCTGGTTTAGCAACTGACCTATTCGCCATTTCCAAAACTATGGTGGTAGGACTGAGATTTTTGAGCTATAGTTTTTGCATTGTGTCCTTAGTCATTACATTAATTGCAACTCCAAGATCAATTAGCATATTAGGAATTTGCATTAACCCAATAGTAATTGTAACTATTGGACTTCCTGGGTCGCTATACTTGGGAGGAACTAGTTTTCCAGACAATAAATTAGCTAATTTTCCTTTTACCTGAATAGTTTTAGGAAAAGCCTTCTTTTTTTTACCAGGTTTCTTGATACATAACTCCTGAATAGTCTTTTTGATTAAAGGCACATCCCTTATTTCTTGTAGCAAAGGGAGATAAATTGACATCTTTTTAAGTTTTTTCACTAATTCTGATTCAGGGGCAATATCAATATGATCAAATATTTCAGGGTATGGTAATGCTACTAGAGAAGACTCCTGCATTTTTTCTGTTATTTCTTCTTTTTATTTTTGTTATAGTGTCTCTTTATTTGGAGGTTCTTGTTTCTCACTAATTTCTTCAATGGTGGGTGGAACAGGTTTAGGTAAAACCTTCCCTGAACGCAGTTGGATGTTACTACAGTCAAGTACATGAACTGCGACAGAATCTTTAGACTCAGCCTCATAAACAAGGGTTGTTTGTCTAGTATTATTTGGGTTAGTCATAGGCTGAGCTAGGAGTGGAGGTTGTTTCACTAGTTGTGTTTGTTGATGTTGTGCTCTTCCCTAAAAATTTGGATTAGGAGCAGGCAACAAGTTTTGAGCTTACCCTTGATACCTTTGTTGTCCTTGATATGGTGGGTATTGCTGTCCCCATATTTGTCCTTGCTATTTCCATTGTGGATGAATTATCTGACAAGGTGGGTTCATCCACCCAAAATGTGACCAATCTGGGGGAGCTATCCAAGGTTGGTTCCAAGTTTGTGTAGAGACTTCTGCATGTCCCCATGGCATATTCATATTCCAAGGAGGTTGTCCCCAATTTGGAAATCGAGGAGCATTGGGATATTGTGCATAGCCACCACCGGATCTCTGCCCAATAGCATTAAGTTCTTCTATTTGGGTGCCCAAAATAGATTTTAGATGAGGCAACAAAGGACATTTATCTGTTGAGTGTTCCTTGGAACAAATTCCACAAATAGAAGTTTTGTTTAAAGGGCAATCTTGCAAGGCATGCTTATTTCTACATCTTGGGAAATAAATTGCCAAAGGTGGTGTAGAATTGGGTTTTGTGTTTCTCTCACCTAATGCAGAATTAAGTTGAACAAGGATATTAGTTTTTAAATTAGCCATTTCCTCCATCAACTCCTTTATTTCACTATTGCCAGAATTTCTCTTCTTTCTTCGTTGGTGAGTGCGAGAATAATTTTTTCATAACTCCACAATATCTTCAATGTCAAGTTGATCTATGTCTCCTCTTCCCATTAAATCTAACACTTCCCTAGATTCATCCTACAATCCTCTTAAGAAGATAGGTTTTAAGAAATCTGGTTCCACAAGACCACATCTCTTTTGGACTAAGGCAAAGCGATCAAGATAATCCTCTAAACTCTCATATTCTTCTTGCTTGATCCGAAACAACTCATCTTTCCTATTTCGTACTCTACAGTAATCTTGATATTTATGTAAGAATGCAGTCTCCATGTCATCCCAAGTATGGATTGAATTAGGTTCAAGATTACTCATAAACCATCGGAGAGTAGCATCCTTAAGCATGGAAGGAAAAAATTTCAATTTTTGATTGTCATTTTTGTAGTCATAAGTCTAACATAACACTTTGAATTCAAACAGAAATTGATCAGGATCTTCTGAAACAGTTCCCCTAAAAATTGATAATATGGATGGAGAAATAGTTTTCATGGGAGCATCTAGAGCTGGATCCAACTGTATAGGGTATTCAAAAGTCTTAGGAGGATCATCAACATTATACCCACCTGGTGGTGGTGGTGCTGCTGCCATAGTTGTTTTCTTTCTTGAGTCTGATGTGGATGGTTCAGGCTTAGGGGAATGTTTAGCAGCAAGTGCTACAAAAAGCTCTTGTTCTAATCTTTCCAAAGATTCAGTTGGTGAAGAAGGTATTTCTTGCACAAGAAATTCTTGATCTGATCGTGAAGAATGCTTTGGTGGTTCATAACTAGTTTTGATAAACCTCCCTCTTTCATCTCTTGGCCTATGCATTCATGCCTATTCACTAAATAAACTGAAATGTAGTGTTTCAAAAATTATAACTCAATTATTGACCTGTTTCAATTTTCCTAAAAACACTGTTTGTTCCTTGGAAACAGTGCCAAAAATGATGAGGGTCATTTATCATTCATCATTTAGTAATTATATGTCAGTCCAGGGTAGTGTCCAAAGGCTATATACGATAGGATGTGTCACAGTTGCAAGTTTAGTTTATCCAAGAACATGCTTTTATTGATGGATCAGTTAGTGTTTGGGGGGTTTGGTGTATCTTCCTAATTTCCAAAAAAGGAAATCAAATTGCAAAATCTGAAACTGAATTTAAACTACAGAAAAATGAAACTACAAAATCTGAAATTCACAAGAAATAAAATGCTGCTGAATTGACCACAAAACAAATTGCAGGAAAGTAAACTGCAAAATGGAAATTCACACACACACTTGCAAAAATTAAACCAATGATAAAATGCATAATTATCTGAACATAATTTGAACCAAATTAATGTTTATTGTAGTAAAACTAAAAATGACATAATTCTGGAAATTGCAGAAAATGCTGGAAATGATGTAATTCTGGAAATTGCAAAAAATGATGGAAATGATGCCATTACAGGTCAAATGCTAAATAATTTTCTAACACATGATTGAACCTATTATAGATGCTATGGTGTAATTTTGAAATGAAACTAATGCTGCAAATAAATGTTGACAAAATTCTACTGATCTTCTACAACAAGAAATCAGTAAGAATTTCCTATCACTGTGCTGCCCTTCCTCTGATCCTGCAAGTGGCCCTTGCTTCCAGAACCAGAAGAGGGTGAAGAATTATACTAGGTAAATTAAATATGCACTATCAACCATCAAATGCTAAATAAAATCTGAAGAATGCACCTTTTTATTTCATCTGAAGCTGCATTACAGTACTGTAGGAAAAAATTGCAATTTACTGTAATGCTACAAAAGACTTTATTTTCTGCTAATGACTATATTCTATTCCTATTTATACATATGTCTATATCTACATATAATATGCTCAACCGTGCTGGGAGCTTTATTTATAAGACAAAGTTGATATATTTGTTTGTTGAATTTTAGGGATTTCCAACTGTTTACAAAATAGTTTCCTGGAATGTAGGGTTATAATTTGTCAACCTTTATCTCTTTATCCCAGCTGGTCCACCTATGGTGAAGGAACGAAGTCCAAATAGGATGGACTAACTGATTAGTCAATTTCCAATCATGCTTTCCATGGTTTTGGCATATTTTGATCATTTTCGGTTGTTCTTGCGCTATTCCCTATTCCTGTGTCGCTTATTCCTGCATTGCTCTGGAATAATAGGCAGGTGATCATTCGTTGCTTATCTATGCTCCAAATGCATAGGGAGGAAGTTGTTGACTATTTGGATTGTTTTACCTTATCTTGTACACCCTTATGCATTGGTGGCACGTGCTGGAGTGACTGATTCCAAGCCCTACTATATATGTATAGCTGGCTGGAACTATCATAGTTATAGCCTATTTTCTTGCACAGTCAGCTACAGTGGACAAGTTATTGGCACATTTTTCCATTTGAATTAGTTTAAATAAAGGAACACAATATTACTAAGCACCATATATTCAACAAGGTCTATATTATGATTCTGAATTACTACAACACTACTAATTAATTAACTAAAAGCAGGTGAAATTGCAGTAAAAATAGTAAAATAAAGTATATGCACTTTGTCATTTCAGAATATGCAAACACCATTATATAATGCATTTTACCCATAATTAACATAAAAACATAGTAAAAAGGGTGAGTCAAATAGTTCTAATGTATCAAAAAGTGTTCATTGATGAGGCAATTCCTGGCCTCATCAGATTTGGTGGAGAAATGAAAACCATTGTGAAGCACATCTTCCTCCATTTGGGGTTATTTGTATATTGCAGCATTGTACCAAACTTTGGAATTCCTAAGAGGTATGAATTGGTAATAAGTGATTCATTTGATTAATAAAAGAGAGCTTCCTTTGTTATTTCCTTCTTGTCAAATGTTTGCTTAGATTACATGTTTTCCCTTTGTTATGTTGCAATATATGTAGTTGTGTGGTTTTCATAGCCTTCTACAGGAAGAAACTATAAGAGGATAAAAAGCCACCAAACATTCTAGGCTCGTGAAAGTGAGACGATATTTTGGTGAAGATAAAGCTATTCAAGGTAGTCTATAGAGATTTGCAAGATCTTATCTATGGTAGCAACTTGGTAATCATAGAAACCAAGATCTACATCCTCTACAGAAGTGGTGACAAGGGCTTTCAAAAAAAGTTAAGCAAATCTTGATGCAAGTAGATTCTTTAAGTGGATTACTTATCAAATTTGTTTAAGCACCTTAAATGGATTGAAGTTGCAAAAAGTAGAGTTGAATTAGAGTCTTATAAAGGTGCAAAAAGGAAGGATTCTTTAAGGTTCATTTGCACTTTAGGAGTTGATTAGATTTTATAATCTCAAACTATCTATCAAATACCTATTATCTACTTTAGAAAATAAAATGAAGACTAGCTCATATTACCTTGTCATTAAAGAAATTTCAGAATAAATATTGAAGATTTATTTCATATTATTCTTGATTAGTTGCAGTAGATTGATTAAGTGCATTAGTTTTGAAGAGTTAATTGGATTAGTAAGTGATATTATTAGTGCATTAAAATATTATTATATTTGCACTATTATATTGCTCTTAAAAATATTATTGCTTGTGTTCGTAAGAAGGGTACAAAAACAAAATTTGTCAAAGTGTCTAAAGACACTATTAGTGCACAGAGATCTACAAATTTGGGTGGCCTGAGGAAGCCAAAAAATAAGCTCAATCCTACAAGTATTGGAGAAGAAGGTAACCACCAAATAAAGAGCATATAAGGAAGCATCAAACGAGACTTGGTGAGTCTCAAGTTCAAGGGACAAAAATAATGTAGAAAAATACAGCAAAACAAAGCTTCCATCATGTGGTTACAAGCTTGGATCCATTCATAAAACATCCAAGCTAAAATGGGAAGGTGTCTATTCAAAAGGACTGTAGCACCCTAAAATTGGCATAGTTAAACCTTAGTAAAAGATAAAAATTCAAATTTTAACCTCAATCTACCCGTTAACCGCCTGTTACCCGCTTTCCTTGTTTTTCATGCCATTTTTAGGATTTGTTTTGACCGTTGGACGATATCGTCGTAGATTAGACGAAATCGTCCCAGATCTGATGAATTCATCTGGAACAGAACGTCCGGACGATTTCGTCCCAAAACCAAATTTTCATACTTAGCTTCTGTTCCAACAACTTCTCTAACCTGGCAGAAAGCGTGTCTACGTAGTTAGAGTCTCCCCCATTGGAGATCTCCCAAATTGGGATGATCTCCAACCTCCTAACCTCTCCCTAATCCTATATAAACTGGGATTTTCTCAGTTTATCCCCCTGAACCCCCTTTGAATCTCCTGGTTGACTGATTTCCCTACAAATTTAGCTCCTTGTGCATTAGAACATCCTCGTACTATCATTTGTATTCGGTATTTCATGTTTTCTTGCAGGAACTTTACTATTTTTTAGTCGAAGCAAGATCGGATCGTCGCAAGCGATTCCAGACTATTTCGGATGATCCTGTCGAGGAGCGCAGATGATCTTGTACGATTGGAGGTGATCCTAACTGTAGTCCAGATTGGGGGCAATCAAGCCCAGAGTTTGCATTTCCTTAGTTTTTTTTTGCATTTTCCTATTATATTTCTGCACTATCTTAAATTATTATATTTATGCATCTTGGAGTTCACCTCATCTAATATAAATGCATGATAAAATCAAAATAAATTGTGAAGTTGATGCATTTCCTCTTTAATTGCTATTTGGATCTGTCATTTAGGCAAATTTACTATTATTTCTGTCGTTTCCCTTTGTTTTTGTAGTTGCATTTTTGGTATTTTGTATCTGTTTCTGTGATTGCAGGTTTTTGATGAATTCGTCTGATGAATTCATCAGATTGACGATGATCTCATCTGATCTCAGATGATTACGTACGAGTTGAGGTGATCTGGACTGTTACAAAACTTAGAATCTTCATCAGACATCCAGAATCAGGTATGTTATGTTCTAGCTAGCATATTCTCTGTGTTTAGCATTCATTCCTATTTTTTGTATTCATCTAAATCAGCATTGGCATATAGAGTAATTTAGATTCATCTTGGCCAAACCTAGGAATTGAATGATCGAGTATAAAAATGAACACATCAAACCCACTATCAACCTAGGTGTGGAAACTGCCACTCAAAAGTTTCCTGGTGAACCCACCATCCATCAAAAATTCACCCTTATACCCCTCCCCCAAGAGGCGGGACCTTCAAAGGGCCTCTCAGTCCGAGGTATTGTCCCATCCTTCTCGCATCCCCCTTCCGGGCACGGATCCTATAGCTTGAAGGTAAGGATGCGAAAAATTTGGAGCGATACATTTTGGTGAACCCAACGTGAAAACTAAAAACCTTTTGAAAACAATCCAAAAAAAAAATCAAAACATAAATGCATTTAGAATCAAAGATTGCATATCATATTTAGATGGTAGATTATAATAAAAGATGAGTTGTCACCATTAATGTTGAGAATCAATTAGCAGCTATAGAGATTACTTCTGTGCTTAGAGTACCTCAAACAAATAGGGTTCAACCTTTGTGGGACGAACTTGATAGGAGATTGGGTATCATTGGATCTAGGGCAACAGAACTTAGGCAAATTAAGAGGTTTGTCCTAGATAGAATCTTGGATCCCGATCAAGTGACCTTATATCATGAACTTCAGAGAGCTTGCCATAGGTGGTTAGCAGATAAAAGAGCCCATGTGTCTTCAGAGTTGTACACCTTTGAGGAATACCTTGAGAATGCAATTGTAGTACATAAATTTCTATCTCATATAGAGGATCAAGAGGTCGTTCTTACGGATAGAAAAATATGGAATAGAGTTCCTAGAGCTGTGTTATATCGAGAGTATTGCCATGAAATTTATTTCTACCAGTCAGAGTCTGAAACAGATAATATCACTATAGCACACTTTATCAAGTTCTTGAAAAACCATTTCCAATTTGAAGAGGAGCATTTCATGACTCTTGATGAACTTGATCCTATCAATGACATCTATAAACTATTTATAGAAAACTAAGCTATTCTTTTATTATTGTTATTTCTTGCATTTAGTGTGTTGTTTATTGTCTTTATAAGCATAAAAAAACAAAAAAAAATAAAATAAATAAAACAAAATAAAAAACAAAACAAAATCAAAACATTTTCTTTTAAGTATTATAGTAGGTATATAATTAAAATATATACCTCCCAAATCTGTTGCAAATATATATATCAATATATATTTGCTAAAATCTAAATTTAGACATAATGACTAGACTCAGGAATGGAAAACAGACTGAAGTAGAAGAGGATTGGTTAGGAAAAACCATAAATAAACCAGATGTCCTTCCTGAAGACCCAATTCAGGAAGAAGGAACCTTAAACCAACAAGAAGAAGAATTTGTGGACGCAAATGAACAAAAAGAAAATGATAGAGAGGAAGGACCCTCATCCCCTAAAATATCTCCAGAAGGAGCTGTTACTTTTGAGAATATGGAACATTTCTGGAAGTTCCTCAATACTAATATTGGCACTCTTAATAGAGCAGTCCATATGGACAAGGATCAAATTAGTGACACTCAAGCAACCCTAGAAGAAATATATCACACACGCACTAATCCCTTGTCCTTCGTTGATCAAGAAAGTGATCAAGCTGGACCATCCAATTTGGATATGGCCGCTATAATCCAAAACATGCAACAACAACAGGTTACCCAACCACCTAGAGTGCCTGTTACCAAGCCGAGGGTTATTCCCACACAAAAGAAACCTTCATTCACTGCTCTATTTCGCCAAGCTATTGATCAATATACCTCAAATCAACAAAAGCCTAAAACAAAACCAAATACCAATTTCCAACAATCTGGGATACAACATAATGCTACAACAAATCTTCTTCATAATACTCTTCCTACCAACCATTTGCATAACAACAATATAGCATCTAATCCTTATGTCACGCCATCCTACGCTCACAAATCCCATACTCATGTACCACCGAACCAATATGGTGGACAAACTGGTAATCTGGAAGCCATGGTGAAACAGTTAGTCTCCCGCATGGACCAGATAGATCCCTACCGTCCCTCGTACAATTATCGAGAGATGTGTAGTCAGCCTCTAGATCCTATAGTTGTAGCACAACCATATCCCAAACACTTTCCTATGCTTGTCCTACCTATATACAAAGGAACTGAAGATCCCATAGAGCATCTTCGTATGTTTAGGATAGCATGTCATGATATATCACATGATGACTTGTTATTACTAAAGATGTTCCCAAAAAGTTTAGGAGGGATGGCATTGGAGTGGTATTATCAACTACCCACTCATTCTTTGAGAAATTTCGAAGAAACCGCCGAATCTTTTGTGCATCAATTTAGTGCCTATATCGAAAGGCATGTAACCATTAAATATTTGTACAACCTAAAACAAGACAAAGATGAGTGTTTTGCTGACTTCTTAGCTCGATGGAGGCAATTGATAGGAAAATTACACTTTGTGTTACCTTATCGGGAAATGTTGGATATCTTTATCAATAATTTACAAGAACAACTATCCTATGAATTATCAACTGCTACCTTGACCACCTTCGATCAAGCTATAGATTTAGCCCGAAGAGTGGAAGATGCTCTCATTAGGAGAGGTCAGCTCAAAAAGAAAGATGATGAGAAAACATCCAGAAATCAATATAAAAATAAGCAAGTTGTGGGTGATGGAGTCACTAATAGCAGAAACATTGCCAATGTTAATACTACGAAAACAACAGAGAAGTTCATATTGAAACCTCCTGATAAACCACCCCGAGAATTTACTAGGTTAAATCAACCTTTATCAACCATTCTCCCGCAACTATTAGCATGAGGTTTGATTCAATTACCAAATATCCAGGAACCTGATCCAACTATACCCGGATACAGAGCTGATTTACATTGTGACTTCCATAGAGGACCTGGACACGCTACCAACTCTTGTAAAATATTAAAACATAAAATACAAGACCTGATTGATAACAATGAGATGGAGGTGCAAGCCTTTCAACCTAAACAAAATCCTTCTAATAATGCTCAAAAGAACATCCCCCAAAATCAGAATCAGAATGCCAATCAATCATTGGACATATTTCAACATCCTTTACCAAAGCATGGTAAAGAGGTGGCTAATCAAATTGAGCATCATAATGTTCCCCCTCCTACCCGATATGTAGGAACTATTAGTGGACAATTACCTATTCACGATCTGCAAGTATTTGACACAACTTTATCCATGGTTACGACCAGACCTCTACATAATATTCGGACACTTGATCTTAGTGATACCGAATATGAGACTGAAAGTGACATGGAAATCACCTCAAATCAATCGAATAGTTCTGAAGATGAATCGGATCCTGTTCAACCCATCACAAGTTCTATGGTTCCAAAAGAACCATTTCCTAGAAGAGTCACTACTAGACCATCTTCTCACCAAATACTTTCTAATGAACAAGTCATAAACGCTAGACCAAGACCTATTCATCATCCGCAAAATAATATTGTAGGTACCATCGGAGCCGTTACTCGACAACAGGCTCAAAACTCTCAACAAGATCAAACTCAAAAATGATGGATCAGCTCCATTTGTTTTGAAAAATCCCAATAAAGGGAATTATGCGCCTAATGTTCAACCTAAGCCTCCTTATAATATTAATGAACAATTATCAAATACTACAGCTAGAATTTCCCTTTTGGACCTTTTAAGATCTTCTCCTACCCATAGGGATGAATTAATGCTCACATTAAGCCAAATGATGGTACCTCAAAATATTCAACCTGAAGCCATGTCCAATACTATCATAACTCGAGAAGTCGATTGTATTGACTTTCGGGATAGAGATATACCACAACATAGTTTACATAAGGATAACCCCTTATATATTACTGCCCTAATTGGGGATGTAGCAGTTAAACGAGTCTTGATTGATAATGGTTCATCTTTAAACATATGCACTTTTGACTTCTACCAAATATTTGGGTTTAGAAGTGACGAAATGAAAAGAACTGATATGATCATAAAAGCCTTCAATGACGAAACACAAGAAACGTGTGGAGTTATTACTATCCCCTTGCAAGTTGGTCCGAGAACCTTAGACACGACCGTGTTTATTGTACATTGCCCTACATCGTACAATATACTTTTGGGTCACCCTTGGATCAACGCGATGCGAGCCGTTCCCTCCACTTTACATCAGTGTGTTAAATTCGAATTTAAAAATCAGTTGGTTACCATTCATGGTGATCCTAGACCCTTTGATATGTGTGCTTTGGCAGAACCTGTTGGAGTTCAATTTTGCCCTGCTCTGTCATCCACACATCCTAATTCTCATCAACCGACTAAACGTGTGAAACACACACCCATGACATCATCTACTTTTTCCCCATCAACTACACCTCTACATATAGCTCAACCATCTTCCGAACAAACCACATTAGGACCTCGAAAAGATCCTAAAACTACAACCAATGCTTCTTGTTTTACTCCTATAACTTCCATACCTATAGACTCATCCATTGATATCTCTATAACATCTACATCCACTACAGGCATACTTTCCACATCCGACGATGTAGGAAATGTTCCTTCTACCTCTTATGCTCTTACTGATGAGCTCTTACCCGATTTATCTAAAATTCTTATATCAAAAAAAACAAACATTGCCATGCAAGATTCCCTTATTTTAAATAAACTCCCACCCTCTCCTCGTACCTTGGGCCTCCCACAACCTATGGGAAGTATCTACCAAGTCGGGAGTTGTGCTTTTATTTATAAGGGATATGACTGGGGAAGAATACCTAGAAACATCAAGACACATTGTGATGGATATGCTAGATGCTATTTTGCTAATGAGTATATTAAAGCTAAGCCTATAATGCTTAAATTGGGATATAAAGGGAAAGGTTTGGGACCTTTCTAGAATGGTATGAAAGAACCTTTTGAGGTAGAACCATGGCCTGCCCGATGTGGTGTGGGCCTATTTCCTAGTAAAGGTCAGCCCTTCCCATTCGAGGATGATGACCACCTCATATGTTACCAAGATTATCTGGATAAACGGGATGTCTTGCATTTAATGAATAAGCCTCTTACATGTAATATGTTATCCATAGCTTACCCTGAGATGATTTCCGAATCCGACGATGAGTTGGAGGGGGATATCTTTCATGATGTCTCCATTGAGGAATTGTTACATAACGGATTTTATTTCGATGGCTCTATACCTAGTATAGCCCAACTTGAGGCCACGACTCCTCAAGATGAATTATCCAAGCTAACCTTGGAAGAATTACAAGAATTAGGCGTTTCACCCGCCCCACCTAATTTTGAGAGAGATCTACATATGGAAGTAGAAAACATCATAAAAATTAACATTGGAACCAAAGATAACCCTCACATAATCAACATTGGATCGGAATTGAGTCAAGAAAAACAAGATAAATACATTGCATTCCTTAAAGAATATGAAGACGTCTTTGCTTGGACATATGAAGATATGCCGGGATTAGACCCTTCTGTAGTTATGCATCACCTAGTAGTCCATCCGGATGCTAAACCTGTTAAACAGAAACTTAGAAAAATGCATCCCAAAGTGGCCTTACTAGTCAAAGGAGAATTAGAAAAACTCTTAAATGTTATTTTTATACAAGCCATTGATTATGCTTGAATGGATCTCAAATGTAGTTCCGAGTAACTAAGAAAGAAGCCACTAAAGTTAGGGTTTGCATAGACTTCAGAGATATTAATGTTGCATGCCCTAAAGATGATTTTCCTCTTCCCAACATGGATCAGATCATTGACTTTATTGTTGGGAGTGGAATGATATCCCTAATGGATGGATTTTCTGGTTATAATCAGATCAGGATAGCTCCTGAAGATCAGGCTAAAACAACCTTTATTACCCCTTGGGGGACCTTTTGTTGGAAAGTGATGCCATTCGGTTTAAAGAATGCAGGTGCAACTTATCAACGAGCCATGACTTATATCTTTCATGATATGATGCATAATATTCTACATGATTATGTAGATGATATTATAGCTCGTTCCATCAAAGAAGATGATCATTTAGATGACTTGAGAAAAGTATTTGATCGGTTAAGGGAGTATCTTATCCGATTGAATCCAGCTAAATGTATATTCGGAGTTAAGTCCGGTAAATTATTGGGGGTTATAGTTTCTTTACGTGGCATTGAAATTGACCCTCTCAAGATCATGGCTATCACTGATATGCCCGCACCCACAAATATATCCAAATTACGAAGTTTACAAGGTAAGCTTCAAGCTATTCGCCGCTTTATTGATAAGTTGGCAGACAAAACCGGACCTTTTCTTAAGCTTCTTAAGAAAGATGTCTCTTTTCATTGGGACGATGAATGTCAGGAAGCATTCGAACTCCTCAAACAATATCTCCTTAAACCACCGGTGCTTTCACCACCTAGATCTGATCGTCCATTTATTTTGTACATTTTTGCTTTCGATTTTGCCTTAGGAGCTATGTTAGCTCAACTTGACGATGAGAAGAAAGAACGTGCTAATTATTACATTAGCAGGACCTTAATCAGTTATGAAACTCGCTATACCGTATTAGAGAAATTATGTCTAGCCATCGTATTTTCTACACAGAAACTACGACATTATATGCTCAGTCAAAAAACGTATGTTATTGCCAAATTCGACCCTTTGCGATATCTCATGAGTCGACCGTACTTATCTGGTCGCACAACAAAGTGGGTTCTTGCGCTAAGCGAGTTTGAACTCACATTTATAGGACAAAAGTCTGTTAAAGGTCAAATCATAGCAGATCAATTAGTTGCTGCACCCTTGGAGTCTACCCATCCCCTCATCATTGAGTTTCCTGATGAATGCCTTAAACTAGAGGCAGACCATCCCGAGCAATGGTCCCTATACTTTGATGGAGCCCGATGTATGAGTGGGGCTGGTGCAGGTATTATTTTAATATCTCCATAGAAACATCTTATACCTCTGTCCTTCAAACTAACATTTGCTTGCACCAATAACACTACTGAGTATGAAGCTCTTATCCTTGGATTACGAGCTACCTTGGCACTAAAAATTAAAAATTTATTGGTTTTCGGTGATTCTCAACTTGTCATAAATCAAATCAATGATGTTTATCAGACCAGAGATGATAAATTACGCCCATATAAAGCATATGTTTTACAATTATTATCTTTATTTGATCAAGTTACCTTGGAAGCTATTCCTCGAACTAGCAATCGTGCGGCTGACGCTATGGCTGCAACTGCATCTCTTTTGCCCTTGGAGTTAGATGATGAATATGCTACCATCATTATTCGTCGACTCCAGGAACCCGCTTCAAGCAAATCATGCTTAGAACCTTTGGATGTGTTTCTAATCAATGAAACTACTCCTGAACATTGGTACACTGATATATTTAATTTTCTTCAAAATGGGACTTTTCCTGAAGATTGTAATAGCAACCAGCGCAGGTTATTACGTAGACGAGCAAGTCGCTTCGTGATCATTGGTAATACCTTGTATAGGAGATCTTTTGAAGGCATCTTACTGAGATGTTTGAATCTAGCAGAATCTAGATCAGCTTTGAGTGAAGCCCACAATGGATCTTGTGGGGGACATTTTAGTGGTAGCGCCATTGCTAAGAAGCTCCTTAGGATAGGATATTTTTGGCCTACCATGGAAAATGATGCACATGATTATGTGCGACATTGCGACAAGTGCCAGAAACACGCTGACCTTGTCCATGCGCCTGCACAAGAACTGCAGGCTATTTCATCTCCTTGGCCCTTTTCAAAATGGGGCTTAGACATCATTGGAAAAATCAACCTCTGTCATCCGATGGACACAAATTCATCATAACCGCCATTGAGTATTTCACGAAGTGGGTTGAAGCTATGCCATTAGCTTCTTGCACTGGAACCCAAGTTTCCAAGTTTATTTTTAATCAAATTATTTGTAGGTTCGAAATCCTTGCAAATCTCATCTCAGATAATGGAACTTGTTTCAAAAATAAAGATGTTAAGAAATTATGTCAAAAGTATAAAATTCAACATCGTTGGTCCACTCCCTATTATCCTCAGGGTAATGGCCAAGCAGAAGCATCTAATAAAACATTAATCAAAATCCTTAAAATACTGGTCAATAAATCTGGTCGAGATTGGCACATCCAATTATATCCTGCTTTGTGGGCTTATCGAACTAGCGTTCGTACTCCCACAGGCACTTCCCCTTTTGTTTTGGTCTATGGCGTTGAAGCAATTTTTCCCTTTGAATTAGAAGTTCCTTCTTTAGCTCTGCTACTTCAAGATACTGAAGTAGGAGATGAATATCATGCTGGCAGACTTAGTCAGCTGGAACTCCTAGATGAGAAGCGCATCAATGCTTTGGAGCATCTTCGTGCCTACCAAAACAAGCTTAAACGAGCATACCTCAAGAAAGTTCATCCTCGATCCTTTGAGATCGGCGACCTTGTCTTAAAAGAAAATAAAAAAAATACTAATGCAACTAAAGACCTTAAAGGTAAATTTGAGCCCAACTGGCTCGGACCATATGTCATCACTGCTAAATTTGGATCGGGAGCATATCGATTAGCTACCTTAGATGGTAAAGATCTTAAAGAACCTATGAACATTATGCATCTTAAGCGTTATTATGCATAACATTTGGTCCTTTTTCATCATTTGTATATATTGTATATTTTGCATATTGTTTCATTTTAGCCATTTCTATCAAAATATTTTTCAAAAAACAGTAATAGTATTTCTTCTTGCAATTCATCAATCAAAATCAAAATATAAAAACTTTAAAACCATCAAAATCTTCAAAAACATTCTTTTATTTTCGTACTTGTCAATTCTTGAAGTATTGCAGTTATATTTTCAATTATTTTGGATAAATTAGCATTTATTTGGAATCCCGCACTTTCACATTCACATGAATAAATATCTTGATTTTATTTTGTATGATTATTAATCTCTCTTATATCAAAGTCCACAGTTGAATTAAATAAAGTTTTGAGCATAGAGAACTGATTTGTTATTTACTTGAACCAAATATATCTTTTCACATTAAAATGATTTCATTGCAAATTCAATATGATGCTACATAGTAAAAGTGGTTTCTTGAGCGAAAAGTTTCCCCTGCTATCCTATCATGCACATGGTCTAGAATCTTTGAGAATTGACAAAAGGACAAGCTCACCCCTACCCAGAATAAAAATCCCTTGCTCTACAGACTAATCCGAGCAAGTATCCCTAGCATAGGAAGAAAATGAAAAGTTCAAAGAAAATGAGAAAAAGGAAAATATCATTTTGTACCATCACAACAATATTTCAGCATTATCTCAAGTATCAAGCAAAAATACAAAAAAAAAAAAAAAAAAAGAGAAAAGAGAAAAGCAAAAGCAAAATGCAATAAATCCCTTTCCCTACCCCTTGAAAAGAAAAGAAGGGTGAATGAGCTTGAATCCCTGGAATTCTCAATTATTCAAAAACTGTGAGGTAAGCCCCATAACAGGTGGTTTGTGCCCAACCCGCTTGGCCTTGGGTAATCCCTAGCGTGGTGATATGTCTGTCACATTAGCGACCTTCTTTTGTATAGACCTATGTCGGCTTATGGATTAGCTAGCTCTTGATAACCTAACTTACACAGTAGTCTGGTACGGTTACATGCATATAAATCATGGTCAACGAACATTCATTTGGTTAATTCAAATTACTTGTATCAAATTATCTTGCTCAAAATTGGTGAATGAACAATACAATTGCACACACATTTGTATTTGAGAGATTCTCTATCATTATGATAAATCAAGATCGGCAATGAACTCACATATGCACATGAGGGTTCCTTACAAATCTATATTTGTCTTTGAGATAATTTAAAATATTTCTGCAACTCTTTTGGAATAAATTTTATTCTTATTTCAGAACATCTGTTTAGTATAAAAACAATTACATACATTGTTTTCAAAAATCCAAAATTATTTTAAACAACCTATTACAAAATCTAGCAAATAAAGTCATGTTCATATTATTTTTTGTTTATCAACCAAAATCAAAAATCAATCATGCAATAAAACTAAAATATCAATTTCTTCTTTGGATTTCACGATGATGGTATAAGTCTATACCTATAATTCTATGCCTAGCGCAAACCATTGTTCTCATTTTATTTCCCATTCATCTTAATTCATACAAACATATGACTTACATCATTATGTTACACAATTGTGCTTTAAAATGAACGAACACTTATTCTATTTCATGTCATTATGTCAACATTCAATTTTGCAACCATGGTATAATTTCTAAGGAATTATTCAAAAATTTTATCACACTTAGGAATTTATGCCTAGCAAAAATCACTTTTTAAAAATATTTCATGCATAATTTATTTTTATGAAAATCTGAAAACAAATCATCATCATCATCACAACACAAAGTCTTAAGACAGTCTCTTAAGCATTCTTTTACTTTTAGCAATATTTCTATACTGGGATTAGCTTGACGACCGAGCGAGCGGTGACTCCATGAAATGGTCTATAACAACGACAATGTCCTTTGAAATTATTGTTAGAAGTCCCTTTTATTTTTCATCAAATCACACCAAAACCAACCAATTGTTTACATCAGATTATTTCATTTAAATTTTACAACATGACATAAAAAATTATAATATTTCTAAAAAGACATAATTACATGAATCATCAAATCAATTGCAAAATTCAACATTAAAGCATCATACAACATATACACAAGTCATATCATCAAAAAGACCATATATATATATATCAACAAACTATGTACATCATATCAAAATTGGACTGGTATGCCACAATCAATAGCCTGGCATACTCAATCCTCTCAAAAAATATATATAATATATATAATAATACAAATCTGCCCTCTATAGTAGCTAGCCTCGAGAAGCCCTCGAGCTCTCAGCCTCATCTACTCCCCCACCCTGACGTGGAGGAGGTGGTCCCATAGAGGTCCGGGCTATGTCCTGGGTCCTCGTCATCGATCGTGAGGATGTCCTCGATGATCCCATCATGATCGGCTCTACAATAGGGGCTGGCAGTGGTACCCTCTGGTTCTCTGGAACCATGTGATAGTATAGCCCCTGGTAGAATGCGGTCTAAGCAATAGACCACGCCAGATCTTGAGTGCTCGCTCCTCCACCCCGAGCTCTGAGCCATGTAGCCTCATCCTGCAGTGTCTGCACCTAAGCTCGGAGGTGGGCAACCTCAGCCCAGAGAGCCACCATCTCGCTGCTCTCCCCTACCTCGACACCCTTGCCCTTATCGGGCGATGGTGGTCTCTCCCCCTATTGAGAAGGGAGTCCCTCCTCCCTCCTCCCTATCTGCTGTGGTCTCTGTGGAGCCCATGCCATCCTCTGGCATCTCTCCTATGGAGACCATCATTGCTCTCTCCCATCGTGACCCCGCGCTACCTCAATAGTAGCCTGGCGCTGCCTCCCCATCCGATGCACCATGACATGCATTGGACCCTATGCCCTCATCATCCGAGGAGGGTGGATGCCTGCATACCAGGCATCATATCCATCGATCACCCCAACGTCATCACCATCCACTGGCTGGATGGGGGCATCATCCGTGTCCTGACTCCAGAACCATTGCATGTCTGGAGCCCCGCTCAGTGTAGTACTATCCTAAATAGTCCAGGAGTACTCGTAATCCCTGAGAGAAGGGATCCCCTACTGAAGACCGAACTATCATAGAACTCGATCATAGCGATGGAGCTCTACCTCTCCTCGCTCCATCCTCAGCCAATAGACTCACCTGATGCGAGCCAGCTCCTGCCCATCCTCTGCCCACCCGGGGTGCTCTCACCATGGCCTCTAGGTGATCTAGTCCGGGATGAGGTCATCTAGCAACCTCCGTGACATCGATAGATCTATCCACCATTGTGACCCCCTCCGTAGCCACCAATAGAAAACCCGGGGCCTCTCTCGGTCAACCCCTATCAGTGGGAGCCCTACCGACCTCCGCACCATGATGTGCTCCCAACACCAAACCTATAGTAGCGATGTCAAGACTAGACATCGACCTCCCTTGTATACGACCCCATGCAGGATCCTATACAAGCGGCATAGTACAAAGCTACCCCATGCAAACCTATACCCGTGGTCTCTCATGTCATAGACCACATCTGATAGGAGCCATGGTAGTCTGCACCCACTCTAGTGGCACAGCAGTAAGCCACCTACCACCCCTACCAAAACTTGAGTCAGCCTAGATGCCCTAGGCATCTGCCTCAGAGACTCGATGTTCACCCCGCCCTTCTCCAGGGTGAAGCTCGGGTCTCCGATCAATCTCATCATAGCCTGGCCTTGATTGGCCGTAGGCGTCATCAACCGTCCTTGTATGGGGATCCTCATGATCCTCCATACATCCTCTAGAGTGGGAGCCATCTCCCCTATCGGTAACCAAAAATAGGATGACCCCGGATACCACCTCTCTGCTAGGGCTGTCAGTAGCCCCATGTCCGTCGATACTTGTGGCATCTCTGCCACATGCTGTAGACCGACCTATGCTAGTCGGTCACGCTCTGCCTAGTCGAGCATGGCTATGTCATCTCTTAGTCCATCGTATTTCCATTCTCGACTCTTTAGTAATCCTTTCTACAAAACAAACAATAAAACAACAAAATTTCATTAATAAACCAATCATTAAAATCAAATTAAACACATTTTAATCAAGCTTAATTTATTAAAAAGGATGATATCGTCCACCATTGGATGATATCGTCCCAAATTGGGCAACATCATCCTTTGTTAGGATGAAATCATCTCCTATTTCGCAACTTGGGGATCGCCCCTTGTTGGACGTGATCGCCCCTATATCATCGATTTCGCCCTCGAAAGAAATCGATGATTTAGGGACGATTTCGATGAAATAGGGACGATTTCATCCCGACGTCATCGACGGCCTAAAAATGGCCGCGATGCCCCAAACAATCAAAATTTAAATAAAAAAATTGCACAAATTAAATTCAAACCTAATCTACTAGGATTAGATCCTTACCCGTAGCCCGCGTCGGACCTCTGTCGCTCTGTGCACTGTCTCCACCATTTTTCTCTCTGTAGAGCTCTAGAACAGTAAAAATGAATAGTAAAAAATGAATTAGGGTTTTCCCTATTTTTCTTAATTTTATTTAAAACCAACAACATTTTAATTTTTCTTTTTCACATTTTTACCTCAAACATTCGATTTGGGTAAAAACACGGAGGGGGCACCATAGTCGGCAGTCGTACGATTCGACCTAGAATCATCGTCTAGAAAATTGAGTACATTTTTGCTTTCTCGTAAAATGGGAAGAACTCGTCTTTAACGCATTTTCTTCGAAAAATTCGCTAAAGAGGGGGCAAAATGTAGCACCCTAAAATTGGCACAGTTAAACCTTAGTAAAAGATAAAAATTCAAATTTTAACCTCAATCCGCCCGTTAACACTTTGTTACCCGCTCCCCTCGTTTTCTATGCCATTTTTAGGATTTGTTTTGACCGTTGGACGATATCGTCATAGATTAGATGAAATCATCCCAGATCTGACGAATTCATCTGGAACAGAACGTCCAGACGATTTCATCCCAAAACCAAATTTTCATACTTAGCTTCTGTTCCAACAACTTCTCTAACCTAGGCAGAAAGCGTGTCTGCGCAGTTAGAGTCTCCCCCATTGGAGATCTCCCAAATTGGGATGATCTCCAACCTCCTAACCTCTCCCTAATCCTATATAAACTAGGATTTTCTCAGTTTATCCCCCTGAACCCCCTTTGAATCTCCTGGTTGACTGATTTCCCTACAAATTTAGCTCCTTGTGCATTAGAACATCCTCGTACTATCATTTGTATTCGGTATTTCATGTTTTCTTGCAGGAACTTTACTATTTTTCAGTCGAAGCAAGATCGGATCGTCGCAAGCGATTCCGGACTATTTCGGACGATCCTGTCGAGGAGCGCAGACGATCTTGTACGATTGGAGGTGATCCTGACTGTAGTCCAGATTGGGGGCAATCAGAGCCCAGAGTTTGCATTTCCTTAGTTTTTTTTTGCATTTTCCTATTATATCTCTGCACTATCTTAAATTATTATATTTATGCATCTTGGAGTTCACCTCATCTAATATAAATGCATGATAAAATCAAAATAAATTGTGAAGTTGATGCATTTCCTCTTTAATTGCTATTTGGATCTGTCATTTAGGCAAATTTACTATTATTTCTGTCGTTTCCCTTTGTTTTTGCAGTTGCATTTTTGGTATTTTGTATCTGTTTCTGTGATTGCAGGTTTTTGACGAATTCGTCAGATTGACGATGATCTCGTCTGATCTCGGGACGATTACGTACGAGTTGAGGCGATCTGGACTATTACAAAACTCAGAATCTTCATCAGACATCCGAAATCAGGTATGTTATGTTCTAGCTAGCATATTCTCTGTGTTTAGCATTCATTCCTATTTTTTGTATTCATCTAAATCAGCATTGGCATATAGAGTAATTTAGATTCATCTTGGCCAAACCTAGGAATTGAATGATCGAGTATAAAAATGAACACATCAAACCCACTATCAACCTAGGTGTGGAAACTGCCACTCAAAAGTTTCCTGGTGAACCCACCATCCGTCAAAAATTCACCCTTATACCCCTCCCCGAGAGGCGGGACCTTCAAAGGGCCTCTCAGTCCGAGGTATTGTCCCATCCTTCTCGCATCCCCCTTCCGGGCACGGATCCTATAGCTTGAAGGTAAGGATGCAAAAAATTTGGAGCGATACAAGGACAACCTCAAAATCCCCTATATTGCACTCAAATATTCTATCTCAAAAAAAAAAATTATATGTAAAAAGAGGAGTGCAAAAGAAGGCTCGATAAGGATTTATATAAAAACTATTTTACATTATATTGCACAATCCTAATCTTGTTATACAAGGAGGAAAGATAGATTTAAAGGTGCCCCAAAGGCACTACTCTTGCTGGAAAATCTAGCTGAAAGTGGTTGTATGCTAGCAGTAATCAAAGCTTAGCTCAAGGAGCCAATCAATAGGCTCATACTCCTCGCATCCAAGATGGCCAAAACCTAAAATATACAATGTGCAATATAAAGGGATAAACAATGTTAATCAAGAGCAATAACATCTATGGAAGGAGGACGTAAGCAAGCAAGGAAGAAAGGAAAATGAAGCACCATTGGAGTGTCACTTACTCCATAGCCACCGGTAAAAATCGGTGCTCAAAGCCTCCATATTGTTTCTCCATATCCCAGCTGAAAGCAAGTGTAGGTGAATGAAAGAGGAGCTGGGGATTTTCAAAGCTAAAAGGATCTCAAAAAAGGTCTTTTTGAACCAGTGAAATGGAGGACATCCATGCAGAGAAGAATGTGACATTTGTTACCAAAATAAAACTCCAATGCTCAAGTCAAGAGAGCGCTCATCTTCAAGAAAGGAGTTACACAAAAATGTTGGTGCCTTGAGAGTATGGAATACAATTATCCCTTGGAACATCAAATGTTTTGCTAAAGAGTGTAACACTTATACATTATAAGAAGGAATATGAACATACGTTTTGTACCAAAATCTCCTCAAGTTCTCGATGGGAAATAGACATGCCATTTGGTACCTTATAAAATAAGCTTATCCATATTAAGGACATCAAAGACCGAGGTTAAAAGGGAATACAAGTAAATTTTCATCTCAGAATTTACACTTCACCATCTGTGCACACAGTGCAAAATTGTAGCATGGAAATAAGGTGTTAGAGCCTTCAATGCTCAATCCAAGTGAGGTCAAAGCAAGAGTCCAAGTAGAACCAATTTTGGAATGTGTATAGCTCCAAGCGATTCCATTGGAGGGTACAGTCACAACATCAAGACATCTATGTAAATAGTATGAAGCCCAAATTATTAGTAGAACAACATCGTATATTTCTTGGTGAAAGGTAAATTTTAATTCCCATTATTATATTCTTTATTTCCTCAAGAGTCATAAGGTTATAATTAAAGGAATTTAATTAATTGAAATCAAATTATAAAAGGAAATACTTTATCAAATAAATACAATATTTGAAATATAAATCCTAGGATCAATAAGGGTTTCTACTGGAATAAATAATAAATACTCGCAAATATTATTTTGATCTAATTTATCGAAATATTAGAGAGTCATAGGGGCTACTACATCAAATTAATTAATTGGAAAATTGGATACACTAAACCTAATTCCCAAAAGGTTATTCATAGAGAGAGGTTTATCATAGATTTTTCAAAGGTTGGATATTCATAATATTATTGTCTCAAAACTATCAAAAGGAGACAAAAGATCCAACATTATTACCTCTTTAAAATTTGGGAAAAATGCTTAGTTCAATAGGAGCAATAAGGGATTATAGGAATTGATTTTGGTATTTATAAAACCTTTACAAAATCAATCAAATATTGAACTATAATTTAAAAAAGCACTATATCTTATCCACAACATACTAGGAAGTCATAAGGTATTCTACAAAACTTGGTAATATCAACTTCTATCAAATATTATCAAAGTTATAAAATGTGAGACAAGCAAAGTCTCCCCAAGATCGAAGAATGCTCCACAAGATCAATCACACACAAAAGAGGAAAACCCACAACGCCAATATTAAGTGGTAAAACCCTACTTCAAATGAAGAAGGAAAACATCCACTATGAAGCTCACTATATTACTCAATGATTCAACAATACAAGAATACTTCAATGTTATGCAACAATATACATCAATATGATATTACAAGATGTAGTAGACAACACCCCTATTTAAAGAGAAGCAATTCTACTACAATCCTAAAATTGCCCTAATCTTATCACACTATTATCTTGAGATGTGTGAAAGTCTTATCACAATATTATCTTGAGATGTATGACAAATCTTATCACAATATTATCTTGAGATGTGTGACAAATCTTATCACAATCTTATCTTGATATGTGTGAAAAATCTTATCACAATATTATCTTTAGATGTGTGACAAGTGGCATCTATCAAATATTAAAAAGTGATTGGTTACTTTTTAATATTTGTTAGAAAAGGGGAAATAACTTTTTTCCACAAATTAAATATTCCTAGCACCCTTATTTTATTTATTAATTGGGTGGGAATATTTTTACATAAAATAGAATTATTTTCTAATTCAAATATTATTCTTTAGACTTTATATTTTAGTCTAAGAATAATTTACACAATGTTGCATTACATATTCCAACATAAAATATAAGCTTTCCTCAAAACCTAAAAATTCTTAGGATTAAATACTCACATTATTTTGGATACATAAGGTAGTCTATAAAATAAGGATTAATAAAGGCTTTATCAAATCAAACTTATATTATTTGATCGAGAATCATATATCTTAACATAGGGAGTCATAAGGTAGACAACAAAGAAAATCCTATCTTGATTCTTCTACTTCTTCAAATGGAAAAAGGAATGTCATATAATGAATATGGATTTTACCCCAATATAAACCTACCTAAACACGAAAATATATGGTTTATTGACTTAGGGACCAGTCATCATATGATAGGAAATATACAGTGGTTTGACTATCTTGAAGATGCTAAAGGCTATAGACTAAGGATTGCAGTTATCCCAAACATGGATATGGATGTGTAACACCATGCAAATTATTTCCAAATATTCTACTATAAAATGTATTGTATGTTCTGGAACTAACATTCAATCTCATCTCAGTAAGCAAGTTAGTAGAAGACAAATATATGATCAACTTTGGATATATGAATGGAATCAATAGATGGTTCATCATGAAACAAGGTGAAATAAAAGCAACTGGATCAATCCATGAAAATATATATATTCTGGATCCAAAGGAAAATTCACAAAATATTATGATGTTTCATAATGATGCTAACATATAGTCAAAGGAACATGTTCAAGAAAATGAAGAACTAGTACATAAAAAAATCAAGCATAAAAGAATCAAAATTAAGAAGATGAAAGGACAAATGCACCATGCTCTACTCAGTCATCATCATTCTAAACCAAATGAATACACTCGTGAAGAAAAAAATAAAAGTGTATGGATAGAAGACAAGGATGATGAATCTGACAAAGAAGAAGATTCAGATTCTCAAGGACTCTATGAAGATCCACAATGAAGACTAAAGTTTTCAATATCCAAATAATGTAATACACGGGGATGTTACATCATTTCGATCAACTAAATGTATCTTTCATTGGTACATACTTAGAACATTAGATTACTTTCGGGAGAAGTGTATTTACTTCATGTAATGTAATAACTGCACGTGTCAAAGTGCAAGTTGTATATGTGTAAGCTTTCCCTTGCACATCTAGGTAGAGTGTTGGCCAAAGAACCTATTTCCTATATAAAGAGCCATAGGTATAGAACATAGATATGAGTGTAGAGAGTGAGTACTACATCAGTAGGAAGTAATATTAATCAGAGTGGTGTGATGTAGCAGTGTGATGTAATATGATGGAATGTGATATGCTCAATGCCCATTCTTGAGCAATAGCTCTATTCATGGAGTGTTCATTTCCTCCACAACAATTTTGTAAACATCTCCATCATTTCAATATATATTATTTTTAGTCATCTCGTAGATTTAATTTATGTCATATTATTTTGCATCTTGTGTTTGCTATCTTCCATTACATGCTGCATCAAAAGCTAATATTTTTAATGTATCACAATCAATATCATATTTATGATATCACACTTCCCAATACTTCCTCAAAATTTAAAAATAGTTTTCCCTCCCTTTGTGTGATCATGGCTCTTCTTTATATTTTATTTATTTTGATTGTTTGACCATGACATGATGACTCATCATGAAATCATGTCAATATTTTTTTTCAAAGGCTTCTATTCATTGATACCATGACTTGGTGACTCATCGTGAAATCATGCCAATATATTTTTTATTTTTTTTTGAGCAAGGTATTTGATACTAATTTGATTTTACTTTGAAAACTTGATCTTGATCTGATTGACTTTCTGAGATTTAAATTTTGTAATTTGATTTAGAAACTTCCTTTGGGGATTTTTCTTTAGGGATTTCTTTCTGGGATATTGATCTAGGATGTCAATTTGGGGTATCAATATAGAGGATTGATCTAGGATATCACTATGGCATATTGCTTATTTTGACGTAAGCAAGGGATTCATATGGATAGGAAATAAACTTGTCCTTTTACCAATTGCTAACATTTTCCCAAACCGTTCGCATAGGGGGATAAGCAAGAATAAAATTTTCACCTTAGGATACCTGGTCCTGCTTCGTATCTTTCATCTTCCCCTAGTCCTTATTAGGATTGTTTAATTTGTTAATTAGTGATAGAATTATGATATGCTAAGGGCTATACAAACTAGACCTCATTTACAAAATAAAAGCAAGCTTTCTACCAACTCTTGAAAATACCTCTACATATGGTTGAATGACCGAAAAACCCTAGTATATTATTCATAGCAGTAAAATGGGTTGTGTTGAAAAACACGATTACTCACAAGGGTGATGAATGATGAAAATGCAATAATGCATGATTGAAACACAAATGTGGTGTCATTTTTAAGATTGTAAACATAATTTATTCTAATGCAAGTGCGATAGATGGATATGCCTAATGTAATGCAAAGAATGAAATGCATGTGGAAAAGGAAATGTAATGATGCAAATGTTTTTGGATTTTGATATTTTTCCAAATTTTATGGATTTTACATTTTGACCAAGGTATTTTAAGAACCATTGAAGCCTTCTGTTCTTTGACTAAAGGGATTACAAATGCCTTTGGGGCCTTTTTGGAGTTGACCAAAGGGCTTACAGATGTCTTTAGATCATTTTTATGGTTTTAGACATTAAATACTTTAATATGAAGTATTTTGAGAGGTTTAGGCTCTTCAATTTCTTCCAATGATGTCAAGCGATATGTCCCAGGTCCGATCTTCTTAGAGATCATATAAGGACCTAATCAATTTGCCACAAATTTATCTCATAGTTTTGGCGGTAGTTTTGAGTTCTGTTGGTTCTCTTTCAGTATAAGATCACTGACCTTAAAGTCTCTCAGATGGACTTTGTTATTATAGGATCATTTTAAGTGTTGTTGATAAACACGAAGGTGCTCAAGGGCATTCATACGACGTTCATCAACTAGCATCAGTTGATCTAGGTGATCTTGTCATGCAGTGTCATCATCAATGAACTCTTTCAATGCAACATGCACCGTTGAAATCTACAACTCTAAGGGTATAATGGCCTTAATGCCATATATTAATGAAAATGGAGTTTCCCCAGTGGGTGTTCGAATGCTAGTCCTATAAGCCCACAATGCAAGGGGTAGTTGGATGTGCCAATATTTGTGGTGCTCTTGTATAGTAATTTTCAATATGGAGACCATTGTCTTATTTGAAGCTTCAGCTTGCCCATTTTCTTGCAAATAATATGAAGTCATAAAACTGTGTTTGATTCTATACTTAGACATCAAAGCTCTCAAATTTTTGTTCTTAAATGATGTTTTATTATTTGAATTTGTCTTGGATGGTATCCCAAAATGACTTATGATATTAGTGAGTATGAAATTAGTAATACGCTCTCCAGTTCTTATTGTTAAGGGAATGGATTCCACCCATTTATCAAAATACTCAGCAGCCATAATAATGAATGTATATCGGCCCAATGATGGAGAGATCTTATTGATGAGATAAAATCTCCACTAAGCAAATGGCCAAGCCACTTGAATGGGAGGTAATGCCTATGATGGCAAGTGCATAATATTAGCATGATGCTAGCATTTAATGCATTTCCTAACATACACATTGCAATCCTTCTCCATAGTGGACCAATAATAACCTATGAGAAGGATGTGCTTGACGATAGCCATGTCGCTAAAATGGCCACCACATGTACCATCATGAGCTTGTGAAATTTCCCAATATGACTCTTGGGGCTCAAGACAACAAATAAGAACTTCATTGTAGCTTCTATGTTATAGGATGTCTACTAACAAGACATACTTTGTTGCTTTCTATTTAAATGTGTGCTTCACGACACACAAAAATCCCTGAGGGATTACACCAAGTCTAAGGAAGTCATGTATCTATGACGTCCAATTATGAAAAGCTTTAGCTTCAACTAACAAGACATCATGTTCCCCATGTGGTTCCACATTTTCAAATGCATACTGGGAAACAACCTTGTGGTGAATGGTAGTACCACTTCCCATCGTATCCTACGAGATCAAAGACCCCCAGGACACTCTCTTGAGAAAGTCTCTAACTCTATAAAGCCATTCATGATTTGGTTCTACATGAATAAGGTTGATTGAATCTTTGTTATCCAATACTTCACGCTGCACAACAGAGTGTGACAATATTTTTACATGGATGGTAGTGAAATTGATAGATGAATTCTGAGGAATTAAAGATCCCAAAGATGCCATTGTGTTTGCAAATCTATTGGATGAACGAGGGATTGCCTCGATGTCCTACCATTCTAGTTGAGCTAGATAAATATCAACAAGATCCTTGTAAGCTTTCAATACTAAACATCAACATTGAAATAATCCCTTAACTCGATTAACAATGAGAAGGGAATCACCAAGGATATTTAGCCTTTTGATCTTCATGGTGATAGCTATTTGGAGATCCAAAATTAGGGCTTCATATTCAAAATTATTTTTAGTGCTAGGAAATTACAACTTGAATGACAAGAGCATTGGATCTCCTTGTGGCGTGAACAACACTATTCCTACACCACCCCCTTGCTCACACTTTGAACTATCGAAGAACAAGGTCATATTAGATTTGTTATCTAGTTCCTCGGGTTTGGGTGCTTCTGATAAGGCAAAGAGTGCATCATCGAGAAGTTCTATGGTGAGGGGCCTACTATTTTTGAGAGACACCTCAGCCAGTTAATCAGCTATGACTTGTCCCTTAATGAAATTTTGTCTAATGAATTCCAAATCAAATTCTATTAATAACATGATCCACTTCGTAGTATGTGTATTATGATATGTCTTGCTCATCATATACTATAAAGGACTTTGTTTTGATATGATGTACATTGTATGACTTAACATATAGTGTCACAATTTCTTTGTAACGAATACTACTTCTAAACACAACTTTTCCATGTATGCATATCCTAGATCATAACTCACCAAGATTCAACTAATGTAATATATGGATTGTTATTCATCTTGCACATTATTTTGGGTTAACATAGTTCCCAATGCAAAGTCCATCATCGATATATACAACAATAATGGTACATATGTCCTTGGTGGAGCTAGCACTGGTGGCATCACCAAGTATTGCTTAATATCAACAAAGGTTGCATGACAGTCCCCATCCCAGTTGAATGGGACCCCCTTGTGTAGCAGTCGATTCATGGGTCAATATTTATCCAATAATTGTGTGATAAATTGCTTTATGGATGCTAATTTTCCCTATAGGATTCTTAATTCCTTGATATTTTTGGGAGGACCAAAAATAACCTTGACCTTTGCTGAATCAAATTTGATACCTCATTTTAAAATGATGAATCCTAAGAGCTTTCATGAAGTTACGCTAAATACGTACTTCTTAGGATTCAACCTAACATTATGCTCCATTAGGTGATCGAAGACTTTCCTTAGGACCTCAACATGCTCTTCATGTAGCAATGACTTTACCACCAATTCATCAATATAATCTTCTAAGATGTTATTTATGTAGTCAAGAAAGATATATGTCATAACCCACTGATATGTAGCACCAGTATTCTTCAGGTCGAATAGAAAAACCTTGTAATAGAATGTCCCCCATGGAGTTATGAACATGGTTTTATGTTGGTATTCGGGCTTAATCCGAATTTGGTTGTAACCAAAAAAACCATCCATGAAGGAGAGTATCTCATGACCCACAATTGCATATACGAGAGCATCTATGTTTGGCAATAGAAATGAATCCTTTGGTGTTGCCCTATTTAGGTATCTAAAATCCATACAGATACAGATCCTTCCATCAGGTTTTACTACAGGCACCATGTTTGATACCCATTCCAGATAGTCGATAGAAATAACAAACTCTACATCCAAAAAAATTGTAATTCATCCTTAACCATTAGGGCTAATGTTGGATGCATCTTTCTAATTTTTTGATTGATTGGTTTCTTTGATAGATCTAACAAAATATTATGAGTAACCAATTTTGGATCTAGACCCGACATGTCCTTATAATTCCAAGAAAAGAGATCATGTCTCTATTTCATTAGGGGGATGAGGTTGGCACGCTCATCAGGAGTCAAAATTTCTCTAAATTTAACCTTCTTAGGACTAGTGGGATCATTACTGATATCCACTTCAAAGGTTTCCTCTACTGACATATGGGATCCCTCTTTAAGCTGGTGAGGCATAGGAATCAAGTGGATGTCATCTGCTGGGTTTATAGGTTCCTCATTGGAAGCATCATCAGCATGATAGACATAATATGCATATCCTAGTGCAAAATGGAAAGGTTGCAGCATTTCCTTATTAGGGAAGAAATATTCAGGCTCTAAAGGAGAATAAGCATAATTCCAATCAATAACATCTATATTAAAACACAGTGGCTTGGAAGGATCGGTTGGATTAGAGAGTGGAGTGGTCAAATCAATGGATATCATATTGATGAAATGGATCATGTCTCCAGGACCATGTGCACGTGACTCAATATTAGAAAAACTTCCATCTTCGAGATGTGGTTCTAGGGGTATGGGGATCTCTAGATCTGGTCCATGAACAAACTGTAGGATGGGATCATTGGGCTATAGGAGCTCCATGTACGTTGGTGGGTCGATAAACACCATGTGATAAATCACATTAAGATTCGATGGTCCTCCCCTACGATGAGGATGGAGATTGATCTCTCTGTACATCTCCTCAGTAGTATATGGTGCATTATGATGATGCAAGTAGGGAGGTCCTAAATATGATCTCTTTTTTTCATCTTCATCATAACTATTGTAATAAATACCCTCACCTCTACCTAATGGAATAAAGTGATGCTCCAAATGGGGCCCCATGTAGGCTATCTCTTGATAGCCATCATCGTCATCGAAGGGCTCTTCACTCCTACTTATTGATTTCAAAGGTAATATATGATACAAGAGTGTAGGGCCCAAGTAGGCCAACTTGGTTTCATCCTCGAATTGCTCATTGCTTGAGTATAACTTAGTATCATCTATTCCATAATTGTAGTCAGTTCCATAACTTTTGATGATGGATATTGCATGCACTTCCTCAAAAGAAACTTCTTATTTGGTGTATATAGTTATGTCTAGACTCTGGATGTGCATACCAATATCATCGATAGCTTCATGGCTTTGATTATATGAGTTGGATCTTGGAATGTGCTCTGGTTCGGTCTCCACCAAGATGTTTGCATGATATCTCTTGGATGGCTCTATAGTGACATAGGTTACTATCTGGTTATCCCTATAAAACGCGAAAGGATTAGGGTGATAAGGATTGAAGTCAACACCCCCTAGAATGAGGTATAGGTAGTCTAAATATACAGTGAGAATTTCATCCTATCCTCGAATATAGTATCCTAACCCAAACCTATCAGTTGGCAACTGATACTATAGTTCATATGGACTCCTACGCCCTTGCTCAAATAGTCTAAGATCGTAGCCATACCAATGGTAATTCTCAAAGTATCACATGGTGTATTCCAGGTTAGAGAGGTAATGAACATTAGCGAATGGTTCATTATCATCCTCATCCATGGGTTTGGGAGATTCAAACTATTCTATACCTCCATAGATGAAGTTGGTTTGGTTAGGTGGTACCCCTAATGGTTCCACCATCCCTATAGGAAGGCGATGGGCTTGCAATCAACCCATGTCTTGTAATATTTTTATAATTGGTGTAAACATCACATTCTACATGAGATATTCCCCTAATCTAGGATTAACCAAATGGACAGTCACCTACAGTGTAGATGACCCTACTGAAGACGCATGCAAAGCATGTTGAAGTACCTCTTTGACTTCTCATTAAATTTTCTCTACTTCCATGGGAGCAGAGGCTTCAATGATAACTGGATTGGGTGTTTGATTTATCTCTTTGTAGACACCAAAATATAGCACCTTTGAAACCACATTTGTCACCCCACCATAAAACCCTACATAATAAATTATATGCCTAAGTGCTAACTTAGGGATATAAAATCCTGCACATTATCCTATTTTCCAAATTTATTAAATCTATAAAATTACCCTAGGATACCCTACTTGTCCACTGGACATGTGTCCTGGAAACTTCACCCAATATCTTTGCCACATCTCACCCACTTTTGTCCCACTATCTTTGCACATGGGATAGATTCCCAATACCCATGTCACATCTCATCCATTTTGTCTTCCTTGTCTCTTCACATAGATAGGATCCCACCTTCCACTCCACTTGCAGTCACATCACCCCAGTTAAGTGAGGCACACCAGGTGAATCATTGTAACTGCCCCTTCCATCTGGCAGTCTAGATTTTCCACTTGGAAAGTTGGGCTTTCCACCTCCCACTTCCCTCCAAAACCCCAAGAGATTTATAAAGGCACCATCATTCCACCAAGAAAAGAGAGCTGAATTTGTATATCAAAAGGCTGCCAAAATAGATCTGGATCCAGCAAGAAATTATGAGTGTGAGCTCAATTCTGTACCATTGGTTTGAATCCTAAGGCAATCTATTCTTTAGCTGAAACCACTCATCCATGGTTTCACAATCAAAAATGCATGTCTACGGTTTCACAACTGCTGGTCCGTAGTTTCTAGCCTACAACTGTGCTTCTACGGTTCCACATTCCCAAGAGAAAAAATAGATTTTATCAAAAAAGATCAACAATTTTTGTGTTAGGAAGGCTTTTGTTTATTAATTGTTTTCTGTTATCTACCTTTCATTTGCATCAGTGTAGGGTTTATGTGTAGCATTGGACTTATTACTTGATTGTGATAGGTGCTACTAATCTGTTTGTTGCTTGAACATGTGTAGGTAACAGGTTCATTGAGAAGCTGCTAAAGCTGGAGTGGTCCTCGCATTGGGTATCAAATCCCACTCACCCCTTTGAAACTATAATGAGAGAACGAAGAACACCACATCCTACGGAAGAGTCAAAATATCTCCCCTCTTCTATCATAAGCATTGTATTTCAGAGAGACAAGAAGCATTGTAACATTGCTCCCAACACACTTGGGGTAATTCAAAATATTTTGTAAAAAGTTGTATCAATATCAATACAAAAGAGCATTTTGGAAATCTACTTCTCTTTCTGCATATTTTTGTTCATGTTCAATTAATTTGTTATAGAAATGGCGATCACGGTGGGACCCCCTAAAGGTTCCATTTTGTGTTGCCTTGCTTGTTAAATTTACTTGTTGATCTCTATTTGTACCTACAGGTTTTGGGAGTTCGGGGCATGTGTAGATTCAACTCCGGGTCAATAAATCTAGAAAACCCTGTTCCCAAACTGTTTACTATAGAAACACGACATCGCAATTTTTGTCCTAAGAAAACATGGTTGCACAGTTTTTACTCTAAGGAAACACAGAAGCATGGTTTCTAGTACTGGAATGTGACTTCATAGTTTCGATCCTAAAGAAACACAAGTACGTGGTTGTTGTATGTGGAAACTTGAGTTGGCAGTTGATAGTTGGAAGGAACAACGATTGGATCATAGGTCTATAACCTTTGATTTTTGCTTCTTTTCTGCTTCTGTATTTGAATTATGTTCTTAGCCTTGCATTTAGGGTAAATTAGAAGGTCAATATTGTATGCCATTTGTTTGCATGTAGGTCTCAGGATAGAATTCATAAAAAAAAAATTGCATTCACATAAATAGCAAATAAATCATCTTTGCATCTGCCAGGTTAGAAATAGCTTGGTTGTTTTCGGGTTTAGGTCTGTAAAAAACTAATATGATTTTGTTGATAGAAGGGACCCGCGCATCCACAGTTGGGATATCCCAAATGCAAATGCACGATTGGCAAACCGCGCATCCGTAGTCTACTAGAACTAACCACACACCCGTAATTAGCCCTATTAAATAGAATTTTATTGGATTAGAACTAAAGTTGGCACTTTTACCCCTAATTTATTGTATGTTTTCTATTTTTTTTGTATCTAGGCATTGAAATGAAATCATATGGTAATCTTGCATATCACCATAATAAAACAAAACCACCACACACTCACATAAATGTTGGAAAATGGTTGGATTTCATCACCGCCATGTTTGGATTTCATCATCAAACCACCAAAATTATACCCTAATTTTTTCCAAGACCAGCTCCAAGAACCATCGTAGCTTGGAAAATTTGCATATATTTCTCTTCGAAGAGTATGACACTGACCAAGTGAGACTAGGTGAGGACCAGTAGGACCTGTGCTCCCTTCCTAAGTGTGTACTTTCACTATCATACTTTGGGGGGTTTACGTGGCCTAGAGTTCATAGCTAGGTTGTCAAGATACGAGTATACAGGTGAAATCATAGATTCATTTAGGACAAAACATTGAGCACACATCTTTTCATTTTTAAACAATTTCAAAATAATAAAATAAATAAACTGGTGAAAATATAAGATAAAAAACTTAGCATTTTTGTTTGTTTTGCGTGTTGTATTGCATTTTATTGTCATTTTATTTACATAGACACATAGGTGTACTTGACATATTGTTACATAGTAGTGTATGGTAGTGACTCGCAGTCAAACTAAGAAATTAGTGCCAAGTCAAAGTCAGTGGTCTTCCCCCATGGCATCTCAATCTATCAACATCCCTACCACTTCAGTGGTAGGAAAAGTAAGCATGCCTCTTTCTATGTCCCAAATCCTTAATGTAGGGCCCTCTAGTGGTGCCCCTAATACGTACATAGACATCATGAATAGGGTAACTCACATAGCCATACCTGAGACACCTAGGAGTAAATATCCTATAGTAATGGATAGTCGTGTCACCATGCTAGACATGGATATCGTCAAAATGTACTTGAATGTAGCTGGAATGGTCTTCCCATCATTACCACCACTCTCCATCCCCTCCCATGTCATACCACCATCACAACAAGAATCTACCTTCATTTACCCACAACAGTCGGAACAAGTCTTCACAAATCCCCTATTTGAGTTGGCTACTATAGCACTAGCTAACCAACCATTACCATCCAACCAACCACCCCTTACATTACCTCAGCAAATAACCATGTCCACCAATCCCTTGTATGAAACAATCCCTATTGTTTTGCAAGCCCCAACATCCACTCCACCCACTACCCTCATAGGCACCACATCTCATGCCATACCACATTCATTGGCAATACCCTTTGCCACTTACCCCCCACTCACTTCCACTACCATGGTTGCCTCACAACCAGCCCTACCTAATACATCACATGTAGCAGTCCCTACTAAAGAAGTAAATTTCATGATATCGCCTTAAGGGCATTTACTAGCAATGTATATCAATTATAAAGCATTCAAAAGGGAACATGAAATAAGCTTGTAATATACTAAAATGAGACAACATAGACAATAAATATAATCAAATTCTCTCTCTATTCATTCATAAATAGTTTCAAAACCAGATTACAAGACATCCCCTTTGAGGGCTTTACAAATTGATACATTTCATTACAATTTCCCAAGGGATCTAGTCCCTTGGAAGGAGGCCTTTAAGGCGATAATTAATGTTTGTGAAATCCTACTTCCCACACTCGAGAGCTATTATTGGGATGATAATATTGTGCCTCCTTAGCTCCTCCTCTTGCCTAGAATTCTTGTTCCTGAAGACAAGGGATTGAAAGGGGATTAGTAGCACCTATGTTATAGAAGAAACCCATAAAACCATGAAAGGAGAGCATATTCTACAACAATAAAAGGTGATCTACATGCATAAAAACTGATCTACATTAAGCATAAACATATTTTAAGATGATATAAATGCAAATAAGCAGATTTGGAAGCAATATCTAAGGTGAAACTATGCAAAAATGGTGGTCATCCCGAGGTGAGCCAGATAAACCTGCAACATTGGGGACTCCAAATCCTGCATCAAAACTCCTCCAAATTGCTTCAAATTTGGACCAGAGGTTCCTCTAGACATTCCCAAGGGGTCTATGGAGGAATTTATATGAAATTCCAACCTATTTTGTGGTCATCCCTAGGTGTGCCATAGCCTCTAACTTCTAACCGTCCCCAGGTGGGACGGTTACAAAACTGCCTTAGTTTTGTCACCTATGGCTATGGGAATTGGTCCAAAACTTGGTAAGGGTGTTGTCGATAGATGGGGCCAAAGAATTCTTCAATTTGGCTGGTTTGGGTTCAATGGTTCGAGCCTATTTCCCCTAAAATCACCTTCGGATGAAGAGGGTTTCAAGGCCAAGGTAAGGCAGGTTTTGGTTTGCAAAGGTGGGTTTCAATTTGGGCAGCACTTCGTGGCTTAATTCTCCAAATTCTCCTCTCTGAAATTGGGAGTTTGGAGCTCCTTTTATAGCCCAAGAGGGAACTTAGGGAAAAATGGCATCTTTTCCATGTGAGGCAGGTGGCACCATGTGTCCTAATCACATCATGGGGTGATTGGGAGAAGGTTACCCCTTTGGGTGCTCCCAATCAACTGCCCCACTATCCATTAGCAGGTCCCCAATCAATTTGGGGTGATTGGACACGCTAATGGTAGTCTTTGATTGCCATTTAGCATGTCCTTTGAATTTTTCAAGGGTCTAGTTAGGGGTCATCCCACCCAGGGACGGTTATGGATGGTCATCCCTAGGTGGGACGGTCACCAACTATGATCATCCCTGGGTGGGACGGTCACCAGTAGGAGCCCCAAAACTGCCCCAGACTGCTAGGAACCCTCCAAACTAAGTTTTGGAGCCTTTTGGAAGCCTTTTTCTAGCCTAGAGGGGTGCCCAATAGGGCCATATGTTGTCGATAAGAGGGCATATGCAATGCATTGATAGTCTTATCCGATTTACGTGATTTAGGTGTCTACAGATGCCCCATTTTTGGGATGCATGATGTGAAACAAAGTGTTGAGAAAAAATAGATCACTAAATCATCGAATGATCAAGGTTTTTCATTAACCTAATCAACTTTGGATGCCTCCATTGTGGAAAAGCATACATTCTTAGAATCCTTTCTATTGACATAGTCGAAGGATCGATTTTAGGTATACCTTTCAACCGTGTTGTAATGACAATCTTATGGGGCTTAGGGCATACTAGGTCTTGGTGCCTTGTATTCTTGTAAACCTTTACATGGGTCAATTACCAAGGTTTCAAGGAGGTCAAGCCTATTTAATTTGCTTCTTATGCTGATTCTTTGCCCCAACATGGGCTTGAAAATTTATCTTTAGCCAAGATTCTTTTGAATGCATGGAATTTACACTTCTGAGTGTTTTAATGTTGATTCAATTTTTGAATTCATTATGATGACTACCCCCTCAAGCGATGAGTCGATGATGGAATGACAAATTTTAAAGTGATGAGTCACTTGACACATATGACTTAATTGGGGTAACTCTTTGTTTTGCCCATGGTACTAAATACTTGTTTGGAGGTGATTTTTGACTGTTTTGATGAATAGTTTTGGAAGCAAAAGGCCAAATATCTCATTCCCATGGAGTGGTCCAGCCATGGAGGCCTTCTTGGGGACTAAAATAGAGTCTTATGATGCATCCAAAATTATTATAGGTTCAGTCTTGATCCCTCCAATTTTCTTGCCCATTCTACCTTGTTTTTGGTGGGTTTTTGGCCCATTTTTTGATATTTTTGATGTTTTTAAGTGCAATTTTCTTGTGACCATCCTAGGGGGGATGAGGACAGCCTTTATGACCATACTAGGGTGGGACAGCCAGCCAAAAGTGTGCTCATCCCACCCAAGGGCGGTCGACTTCTTTTAGAGCTATAAAAGGCCAAAATGGGCCATATGAGCTCATTTATGCATTCTACTTGGAGGAGTTGGAGAGGAGAGGAGTAGGAGAGGAAGTTATGAAGTGGAGTTCTATCAAAATCTCAACCCACAACATGAGCCAACCAATGGATGCGACAGGCGGTGGAGCCGGTGCGAAACGGGTATGGATTACATGCTTTCTCTGCCCTATTTTATTAAGTTTTTGCAATTTCTGCTCTAATTTCATGACTACAGCCACACCAATGATTAAGAAACCCTAGGAGGACTGAAATGCATAAAATTGAACTTTTATTTATGTTTTATTTGCAAAAAATTAGGGGTAAATACCTATTTTTTATATTTTTTAGGGTTTTTAGGGCATTTTTAAGGGTCAAATTGACCCTATTTTACCCCTGTTTGGGGACCGTCCCTATGAGGGATGGTCACTGGTGGCCATCCCTAGGTGGGATGGCTACCAAATTGGGGGCCATCCCTGGGTGGGACGGCCAAAAACTGGGCCAAAAAGGGCCCTTTTTAAGGTGTTTTTTGTATTTTTATAGCAAAATTTTGCATTTTTAGGGCATTTTTGACACCCTAATTTGCATGAGCAGATAGTTAGGAGTCGGTATAGGGTACCAAGTCTCTTTCAGGTCACTAGAGACCATTTGACTACTATATACTAGCATTGGCTCGATGCCATCGGTCTGAAGCAAGTTACGTGGTTAGATCCCGTGGTGGGAGACCGCGCCTATCTGACTACTTTGATAGACCTATGGGACCCTCATACTAATACTTTCCATTTAGCTATAGGGGAGATGATAGTGACACTAGAGGATGTATATTAGATACTACGTATTTTGATAGAGGGGTTCCCGATAGTATCTTCTCCGATAGAGCGATGAGAGGTCATAGTGCGGAGGTACTTCAGAGCGTGTTGGGAGGATGTATTGATTGATCTTCTCAGTGGAGGGATTCTAGTGGCTAGATGGTACCAGGAGGGTGTGCTTGGCATTAGGCACACTTTTTTGATGACCTTGATCAACAACATGTTGCTACCCGACTCTTCAGGAGCTAGGTTCCCATGGAACCTAATAGAGTTGGTCTTTACTCTAGTGGATTGCACAGAGGACGAGCCCATAGTTATGGCTTGGGGTCCTAATTTATTGGCATAGCTATATGATGAGCTATATGAGATCTACTCTCATGGGTGGAAGGGCTTGGGCTATAGTTTCCTACTATAGTCTTGGGCTTGGCAACATATTGCAGTGGAGAGACCATGGGGACTACCATGGACCACTCGAGCAAAGCTACCAGATAGGGATATTGGCTATGGGGAGCTATGGAAGAGGTCACATGAGTCAGGGCATAGCCGATGATATTTTGGGGAGGTAGAGCACTATGCAAAGGCTTTTGCATGGCTTAGGGTAGTGGATATCGAGTGGAGACCCTATAGGGATTGTCCTGACTAGGAGGAGGTTGAGACACATCTACACCAAGTTTGGTGAGGTAGATGGTTGATAGGGTGACATGGCATAGAGTGAGAGTACTTCCCTTATGATCATGTGCTATGATAGTTTAGGCTACACTAGGGATTTCCCGAGGAGCCGATGGTCTACCATCATTGTAGGGGATGAGAGGACTCTAGCATGGCTTATGGTAGAGGACTTGGGAGATGAGTCAGATCTTAAGGTGGTAGTTTCTAATTTAGATGATGTGGGCACTATAGAGGAGTATGATGCATGGTGGGTCATACGATAGTGGCGAGGGAGGGACCACTAGGAGGGGATGCAGTTGCCAGGGCAGTGGATGCAGCTAGGGGTGCTCTAGATGAGGAGGGTTTTGGTGAGTCTCTAGATGATGAGGAGGTAGACATAGGTGAGCGAGTTATGCGTCAGCGTGTGTTAGTGGATAGGGTGGAGCTGATAGATGTCCAGGATCTAGTGGGATTTGATGAGGGAGACTTGGGAGATCAGGGTCTGTAGGCAGAGTTAGCAGCATGAGATGCTAGGATTGTAGAGTTGTAGAGTGATCGGGAATTACTATAGGTATAGGTGTAGAGTGCACAAGTTGATATGGAGAGGCAGGTAGTAGTGATAGCTATACTTTAGGCATAGGTCGGTGGATAGGGCCCTAGCCATGGGGAGTCCAGTAGTGGTGATCTAGCCAGGATGTAGGAGGAGATAGCACATCTCCAGAGTTTGGTGGTGACCTATTAGACTAGGTGTCAAGAGGAGTGCACCTACATGGATATGATGGACGATGAGATAATGCATTATAAGGGGTGCATACCAGATCGAGCATTAGCCATTGGATCACAACGTAGCCAGGGGAGTGGGATGGGATAGTCATCTGCTCGGATGAGGGCTCCGAGATCTTCTCGGAGGATGGAGGTATCTAGGAGTAGCAGATCAAGGGGTAGTAGGTCTGGGAGCTCACGATGGACTCATACTGAGAGTAGGAGAGAGAGTCGAGGTATCGGTCCTGCGTGACCATGGTCAGCAGACTCTGATGGTTCTTTTTGGTCTTTTTGGGTTGCGAAGTTGGATGACTCACTTTTATTGTAGCCTACGAGTAGTTTATGGACTATGATGTAGCTTTTCGTATTTTACATATATGGACATATATATGACTTAGCTTTGATCATTATGTCATTTTTACTACTTTATGATATGAATGCAATGTTTATATTTGCTTTATGATGCTTATGATGGATGTCTAACATGGATGCATGTATTTATCCGATGATGTGATTTGATGATATGTAGATGTGGATGCTTCATTTTATATGCTTTTTTAAATTAAAATGTATGCATAAAATAGTCAGTGGTCATCTAAATATTATTGCTAATATTTAACCGGTATCTATCCTAGATCATGAATACCACTTAATAAACAAAAGTTTTAAATGTGTATGATTGAAAGTAATGATTGATTGGATTTAATTTTGTATAATGGATTTGTGATGACTATTTTGATGCATTATATGCTAGCACCATAGACTATACAAAATGTATCTTTATTATTTTCATGTTATTATTGACACTATGTAATGGATTTTGGAATTATGACAAACATGTGGCAACATGATGTAAAATAAAATGGATAATGTAATATGATATGATATTATTTGATAGTTTTGAAGAGACTCAAACACTCTAGTTACCTAATCAAAAGTCATATAATAACTATACAAGATATTTTGACAAAGTATGCACCTACTAAGATAACCAAGATAATCAATATCCCTGTGTGTGCATGTGAGTTCATTACCATGATAACACATAAGATTACCCTAGTGCAAATGGGATTCACTCAGCCCATCGACATTAGAGATCATTCTGTGAGTCTCATTATCCTGAGTTTTGTACTTAGTTGGATTAGACCACTAGGTAATCTAGGTTACAACAAGCTAGCTCATCCACATTCAAACATTGGTCTATACCTAAGCAAGTTGCTTAAGTGATAGACATATCATCATGCGGGAGGCTACCACCATTGACAAGTAGGCTATCCACCAAACTTGTAATGAGGATCACCTTATGGTTCTCTAATGCTGAGAATTCTAGGGATTCAAGTTCAAGACTCCCTTCTTTTCTTTTAACTTTGAATTTCTCAAGGGAGTTGCTCATTTTGATTTGGTGAGCAAGGGATTTTTGTAGTGGTGAGAACCATTGTTTCTTTGTGCTTTTCCTAGTGATAATAATCATTGTTTCTTTTGCATATTTTGAAGTGATAATAATCACTATTTCTTGTTGGAGTACTTTGAAGGGATAATAATCACTATTGATTTTTCTCTTTGGGATACTTGCCCCAGTGTAGGGCAAGGGATTTTTGGGTAAGGAGGAACTTGTCCTTTTGTCAATTCTCAACATATTTGAACCATTCACATAGGGGGATGAGCAGGATAACCTTTTCTCTTAAAGCAACCTAGACCACTTCATAGTTTTCATCTTTCCTTGTGCTAGACTTGGATTTATTAATGTGAAAATTGTGTTGGGATTTTGATGTATACCAAGAATTATCCAAGCAGGATTCTACCTTCTAAATATCATGATAGATTTCTACAATTTTGAGAAGATAACTAGATATGGTTGAGTGACCAAAAACTTTAACTATGTTTTACTAACAATGGCTAAGTGATGGGAAACAGACATATAATGTAAATGGTATATGTAATATAAATAGGTGGTATAACTGACATATGATAACAATGAATTTTTACCAGATGCCTAATGTACAGACCTAGTGCTAGACATATATGATCAATTTGGAATGATGCATAATGCAATGATGAGTATGCCTAATGCAACTATGATTATAATGCAAGTGATGAGAAATGCAATACAATGCAATATTTTTGTATTTTGATGATTTTAATGATTTTTTTGTTATTTTTGAGATATGTATATATATGTATAGGTTGACCAATGGGCTTAATGAATGCCATTGGGGCTTTTGGGGTGACCAAAGGGCTTATAGATGCCTTTGGAGCATTTAGGTTTGACCTAGATAGTCGTAGACTGCCTAGGAATATTTTAGCTTGACCTAGATGGTCATAGACCGCATAGGGGCATTTTGGGTTGACCTAGATGATCATGGACCATCTAGGAGCATTTTAAGGTGACCAAAGGGCTTATAGATACCTTTGGAGATTTTAGGGTTGACCTAGATGATCGTAGATAGTCTAGGAGCTTTTTTATTTGACCTAGATGGTCAAAGACCGCTAGGAGCATTTTGGGTGACCTAGGTGGGAATGACACTTAGAAAGTGTCTACGACTACCTAGGGGTATTTTGTTGTGACAAAAGGGATTATGGATGCCTTTGGAGAATTTAAGGTTGACCTAGATGATCGTAGATAGTCTAGGGGATTTTTATTTGACCTAGATGGTCAAAAACTGCTAGGAGCCTTTAGGGTGACCTAGGTGAGCAATGAAACTTATAAAGTGTCTACGATTACCTAGGGGTATTTGGTTGTGACCAAAGGGCTTATGGATGCCTTTGGAGCATTTAAGGTTGACCTAGATGATCGTAGATAGTCTAGGGGATTTTTTATTTGACCTAGATGGTCAAAAACCGCTAGGAGCATTTAGGGTGACCTAGGTGAGCAACGACACTTAGAAAGTGTCTACGACTTCCTAGGGGTATTTGGTTGTGACCAAAGGGCTTATGGATGCCTTTGGAGCATTTAAGGTTGACCTAGATGATCGTAGATAGTCTAGGAGTTTTTTATTTGACCTAGATGGTCAAAAACCGCTAGGAGCCTTTTGGGTGACCTAGGTAGGGAATGAAACTTAGAAAGTGTCTATGATTGCCTAGGGGTATTTGGTTGTGACCAAAGGGCTTATGGATGCCTTTGGAGCATTTAAGGTTGACCTAGATGATCATAGATAGTCTAGGGGATTTTTATTTGACCTAGATGGTCAAAAATCACTAGGAGCCTTTAGGGTGACCTAGGCGGGCAACAACACTTAGAAAGTGTCTACGACTACCTAGGGGTATTTGGTTGTGACCAAAGGGCTTATGGATGCCTTTGGAGCATTTAAGGTTGACCTAGATGATCGTAGATAGTCTAGGGGATTTTTTATTTGACCTAGATGGTCAAAAACTTCTAGGAGCCTTTAGGGTGACCTAGGCGGGCAATGACACTTAGAAAGTGTCTATGATTGCCTAGGGGTATTTGGTTGGTGCTCTAAGCATGAAATGGTCACAAATGACTTATATTCATGGGTTCAGGCTCTTCACTTCCTTTGATGGATGCTAGGTGATAAGTTCTAGGTCCAATCTAATTTGTAATGATGAATGGACCTAACCAGTTTGCTATAAATTTATCTCACAAATTGGAGGGCAAATTTGAGTTTTTTTGGTTCTCTTTTAGAACTAAATCACCTACTTGAAAGTCTCTCTGATGTAATTTCAAGTTGTAAGCTCTCTTAAGATACTCTTGATAAACACGTAGATGCTCGAGGGCATTCACATGTCGTTCATCAAGCAACGTTAATTGATCTAATCGAGCTTGCCTAGTTGTATCATCGTCGATGAATTCCTGCATGGAAATGTGCAACGATGGAATATCTAACTCTAGAGGCATGATGGCTTCAGCACCATACACTAGTGAAAATAGAGTTGCCCCAGTGGGCGTCCGAATGCTAGTGCGATAGGCCCAAAGGGCAAGAGGTAATTGATTATGCCAATCTTTATGATTTTCTTGAATGGTTTTCTTCAAGATGGCTACTACTATTTTATTTGATGCCTCTACTTGCCCATTGGCCTATGGATAATAGGGCATGGAAAAGCTATGCTTTATGTTATACTTTGTTGTTAATGCACGCACATCCTTATTTTTAAAGGGTGTTCCATTATCCGATATTATTTTGGATGGAATACCAAAATGACATATGATGTTATGTAGCATGAACTCCGCAATGCGAGGTCCAGTCGTTGTGGTAAGGGGAATTGCTTCCACCCATTTTTTGAAATACTTGGTTGTCCTTATGATAAATGTGTGATGGCCCGATGAGGCAGGTGAGATTTTCCCAATTAAATCAAACCCCCATTATGCAAATGGCTAGACCGATTGAATCGGTTGTAAGGCCTATGAAGGTACATGTGTCAAATTTGCATGGTGTTGACACTTCATGCACTTCTTAACATAAGTATAATAATATTTCTCTAAAGTTGGCCAATAATAGCCCATGCAAAGAATGCGCTTGGCGATGGCCATGCCGCTAAAGTGGCCACCACATGTACCATCGTGTGCTTGGGTGATGGCCCAAGCTGACTCCTGTGAGTCTAAGCAATGAAGGAGGATACCTTCATAACTCTGATGATACATTATGTCTCCTAGTAAGACATATTTTTTTGCCTTTTGTTTGAATGCTCGCTTTGCGGCATGCGACAATCCAGGTGGAATATTACCCAGCTTAAGATAATATTTAATCTGGATGGCCCAATATTGCTTTGAAGAAGCCTCAATATTATGAATCGTGCTATCCTTTTGATGTTTGTCTCGTGTGAATGCTGATTGAGAGTGAACTTGGAGATATAGCGTTGTGCTAGTATCAAAAGGATTATGAGGGAACAAAGCCCCCTAGTTAGCGTTATTCAAATATTGGTGTAGTTGAGAGAACCTTTCATGAGAAGGCTCAATCTGAATCATGTGAACAACTGGTATAGCATTATGCTCTTCACGCTCAGTCATAGATTGCACTAGCATTTTTACTTGGATAGTTGTGATATCATCTGAAGGGTCATGCGGGATTAGCGACCCTAAGGAAGCCATTGTATCCACAAAATGATTAGATGAGCGAGGGAGTGCCTCTATATCATACCATTCAAATTTGACCAGGAGTTTGTCCACTAGGGCTTTGTAGGCTTGCAATATGGGACATCGACACTGGAAAATCCCTTTAACCTGATTAACTATGAGCAAGGAATCACCAAAAATGTTTAACTTTGTTATTTTCATGGTGATTGCCATCTGAAGTCCTATGATGAGAGCTTCATACTCGGCATTGTTGTTGGTACAAGGAAAATCGAGTTTAAACAAAAGAGGTATGGGAGCCCCTTGCGGTGTGAAAAACATGATACCTGCACCACCACCTTGCTCGCATTTGGAACCATCGAAGAATAGAGTTATGTCTGCCTGTGACTCAGGCTCTACAGAATCAGGTGATTCTGATAGATGAAACACTCCATCATCGAGAAGTTCTACATTTAGAGGTTGATCATCCTATAGAGGAGCCTCGACTAGTTGATCGGCTATGACCTATCCTTTGATAGATTTTTATCCAATGAACTCTAGGTCAAATTCCATCAACAACATTATCCATTTCATCGTGCGACTATTATGATATGTTCTACTCATCATGTAGCGCAATGGATTTTCTTTAGATACGACATACGTGGTATGATTGAGCATATAATGGCATAGCTTTTTGGTGGCAAAGACCACTGCTAAGCATAGCTTCTCAACATATGCGTATCTAATTTCATAGCTGACCAGTGTGCGGCTAATGTAATAGGTAGCCTGTTCTTTGTGAAATTCATTCTTTTGGGACAACATGGTGCCCAAAGCTAACTCAGTAGCTGAGATGTATAAATAGAATGACACTCCTGGTCATGGTGGAGCCAATACAGGTGGTGAAGCCAAGTATTGTTTTATTTCATCAAAGGCATTTTTACATTCTTCATCCCAATGAAATGAGACCCCCTTGTGTAGCAACCTATTCATGGGTCGACACTTATCCGATAACTATGCTATGAAGTATTTTATGGATGCGACCTTTCCTTGCAAACTACGTAGTTGCTTAATGGTTGTGGGGGGAGGCATTTCTAATATTGCCTTGACCTTGTTTGGATCTACCTCTATGCCTCTCTTGGAGACTATGAATCCCAAAATTTTACCAGATGTGACACCAAAGACACACTTTTTGGGATTAAGCCTGACATTGTGCTCAATGAGGTGATCTAAGACCTTACATAGTACACTGATATGCTCATGACATTCTAAATATTTCGCCAATAAATCATCCATGTAATCTTCCAAAATCTTATGCATATAGTCATGGAAGATGTACGTCATGGCTCGTTGATAGGTGGCGCCAACATTCTTAAGGCCAAAAGGCATGACCTTATAATAGAATGTCCCCCAAGGCGTTGTGAATGCCATTTTGATCTGGTCTTCTGGATTAATACGAATCTGATTATATCCAGAGAAACCATCCATAAGGGAGAGCATTTCATGTCCTATTGTGGCATCTACCAATGCATCAATGCTAGGTAAGGGAAATTCATCCTTAGGACTCACTTTGTTAAGATATCTGAAGTCGATACAAATGTGAATCCTCCCATCAAGCTTCTTGATGGGAACCATGTTTGAAACCCATGGCGGATAATCTACTGAGATGATAAATTCTGCATCCAATAGCTTTTGTAATTCATATTTCACCATCAAGGTGACTGTTGGGTGCATTTTACGCAACTTTTGCTTGATTGGCTTGATCTTTGGGTCCAGTGTAAGATTATGCATGACTAGATTTGGGTCTAGTCCTGGCATGTCTTTATATGACCAAGAAAAAGCTTTTATCCTTTCTTTTAGCACTCTTGTGAAATCATCTCTCTCAACTAGGGATAGACCTTCCCCTAGTTTGATAATGCGAGGATTATCGGGATCTGTACCGATATCCTTGTCAATTATTGGCTCAATTGACATATGAGACCCATCTTCCAACTAATGTGGAGTGGGAATCAAATGAATGTCATCAACGAGGTTTGCTTCATCCATAGGAAATTTAGGATCAACCTCGGCTTGATAAACATCTTGAGTAGTGCTTGGAGAAAATTGAAATGGTTGTAACATTTCCTCGCAAGGCCAGTACTCTGAGGGTGATGGGGGTGAATCTCCCCGATCAAATTCAATTGCCTCAATGTCGAGATGTAAAGACTTTAATGGGTTATTCGGATCTATCAGTGGTGTATTTAGATCTATGGAAATCATGTTGATGGATACATGATCTCCTGCTCTAGGGCGAGTGGGTCTAGAGACTTGATGTTGCCTCATGACTCGTGGGTGTGGCTCTGGTGGAAATGGAAGGAATGGTGGTGGCCTATGCGGAAGAGGGTGAGCCTGCTCTTCACATGGAAGCAATTGGCATCAGATGGGTCCTTGGATGGGGAATAACATATGAAGATAATATTCATCCTCATCATCCAAAGGGAACACATGCTCGTGTTCATCATCTGAGCTAGGGTAGTTAATGGGTGTGATGCCATAGTCATCATCATCATCACTCATCCATTCATGAGGAGGACCTTGGTCTTGTTCCTCACTGTCATATTGCAAGGTGTGTGAGCTCTCCCCCACTTCATGGGGTTGGGCGACATCACTGGATAGACCTTGATCTATCATTTCTATGGGGAAATGATCTCCCAAGGAATGAACATGATTCAGATTAGCATATGGGTCATGGGTGAGCTTATCCTGATAACCTAGGCATAGGTTTTCGAGACTCTCAGTGAGGACATCCAATGGTACCAGTTTATTTTGTCCCAACCCAGATCTATCATACGAAAGTTGATATTGGGGTTGACAAGGAACACGAGTACCCTGCTCATATAGGCCAAGACCAAACCCATGCCAATTACAGTGGTCTAAGTACCGCAATGCATAGTCTAGATTTGACAAATAATTTACATCCTCAGAAAAGGGTTCATCATCATCTTCTTTCTGAGGAATGGGTAGAGCTCCATACTCTAAACCTCCATATATGAAATTTGTTTGATTAGGAGGTAGACCAAGAGGTACAATGCTACCTATGGGAAGATGAGGTCTCCCCATGTCTTGCACTATCTCCAGTGATGGAACTGTCATGACATTTCTCACCAAGTATTCCCCTATCCCTGTACTAGACATCTGGACTGTGACCTAGGATGGCGAATATGGATGAGATGGAATGGAGGTTTGAGGTGATTCAGTGTTCACCTCTGGAGGTAATTCCTCATTAATGACACAAGGAACCTCCTCCATGGATATGGTGGAAACTAATGGTGGGATCTCATCAATAGGCCTCTTCGACGTGTTCCTCGATGGAGGGTTTGATGATGTCGAAGCCTTCTCTGAAGGTGGTGATGATGAGGATGGAGTAGATGATGATGAAGGTGGTGGAATGGGTAGACTTTGACCAGGTGTATTCAGTTGGAATTCTATGTGAGTCGAAGGTAATGTCGACTCTAGCATCTATTGCAACATGTTGCAGTATTTGAAGGGCTCTAGATCAGTAGATACTACATGTACTTGCCCTTCATGAGTGTATTTAAGACATTGATGCGCAATGGAGGGGACACACTTCATATCCCGTATCCAAGGTCTTCCTAGAAAAATGTTATAGGCCATCTCACCCTCTAGCACATGGCACAACATCGATATAGTATTTTGCCCCACCTGAATGGGTAAAACTATGGTACCGATAGTAGAGCATATTGTGTCATTGAAAGCATGAAGAGTGTAAGTTGATGCCACAACATGAGATACTAGAAATTTAAGGTGCTTTAGTGCTTTAGTTGTTATGATGTTACTTGAGGAACCAGTGTCTATAAGCACTCTCTTGTATGGTATCTCATTTATACATGCAATGATGTGTAAAGGAGGATCTACCACATCGCTAGCTATTTCCTTAAGCTCATGCTCATGAAATTGTATGACTGGTTCCTTGCACTATTGCACATGACCCACAAAATCTATGAAGGAGTTGGACTCCTATGGTTGCAACTCTATTGATTTTAAAATTTCCATCAAGGCATCCCGATGTGGAGGTGATTTTTGGATCAACTCATAGATGGACAATCATGTTGATGTGGTCCTCAAGCTTTGTGCAAGCTTGCTCTTAATTGTCATTGTTGGCCTAGAAGGAAGGCCCTGTACTATAGGTGGTGTAGTTTGCGACATAGTTGGAACATCATTCGAAGTTGTAGGCTATGCAACTTGACTTGGATATCTCTTGTTCCTGGTCACAATACTCACCATCCCAACATACCCTTGCACAGGGTGTTTTTGCTTCACCTCATTCATTGGTTTAGCAGACACTGCCTGTACCTTGTGATGAGGCCTAGAAATACCTCATTTTTACACTATGTTTGACATATAAAAACTACCATATTACTAAAAATAATAAATTTAATTTCCAAATATTTGATTAGAATATATATTTGTTAAGTGTTTGAATGATTTTATGTTAGGAATATTATATCTTTGTTTTTTACTATTTTCAGCATTTTGTGACTGCTTTTGCTTGATTAAGTAGCAAATAAAAATATGCATTTCAATCAGCCAAATGTGGTATGCTAATATCCATTAACTTCACAATGGTTTCTGAATGTTTTTCTACCCTTAAAATTTTTTGAAGTCCATATTGGATCCAAATTATTAGGACTGTTCTAAATATGGAAATCTGCAAAAAATAGCCATATAAAAACCAGCAAGCTGTCACTTTATAGGAGCATCTTGAATTTGTCAAGAAAAGCATGAGGAAATGGATGCAATAAGTTTATAAAGACTACAAAAGACATCTGACATATTTAGAAGCATTCCCACATGGTCTAAGTAGGCAACAATAGGGTATAATAGAGCAAGGACAATTGTGCAACATTGTTGCACTATTTCAGCATGGTTACTTGGTGAATAAAGTGTATAAATTTAGTAGCAACTTGATGTACTTATTCATGTTGATATTTGAATTATTTTTCCATGATATAATTTATTGAACTTGCAATAAATACCAACATTTTAACAACTGTGCAACAAATCTGGAAAATGCAGCAGTTTACCATGTAAATTCCAACCAACTACCAATGAATGGTAGGGCATGAAATTTACCAATAGAGGAAGATAAATATGATTACAATCACCTTCTGGGATATGGATTTGTAGACCTACATAACATCAGCTATAAAAATAAACATTTTAAGGTATTCTAATTTTGAATTGCATCTACATCCAGTCAATCCGAAGATCTTCAGATTGACAGGGGATAAGCTGTAGTTTGACTTTCTATAGTTTCTAATGTGTTGAGGAAACAACTAAGGGTTGAGGAAAGTTAAGAAAATTATTTTCCATCTATATTCACCATCCCTTCCTGAACAAGAAGATGCAACACCTAAAAATATCAATTGAACAACTGACTTTGTCCTAAAATATCCCCTAGAATTGTTGCAGCATAATAGGCAGTTAAAGCTATAGGATAGGAATGACATATTTTATGTTTGTAAATAGATATTATGCATATATAAAAGGATAGATACCTTATTGGTTGAGCTAGGTAGGAATTAGAATAGAGGAGTGTAGTAGCAGTAGCAAATAGGACTGTACAACAATTATCTGTAATAGTTTTTCAACATGTTTTGATAGCAATAAAAGTATAGTCTTTTTGTCAAATTCTATTCTAAGTGTTAATTAGTTAAGGAGTGTTTTTACACCTCATTAACTATAAAAGGAGGATTTTTATGGCAAGTTTTTAATCTGTAATTTTTTTGTAGCAGAATTAACATATTGCTTACCAGATTTCATTTTCTTGTTTTAATTTTGTATTATGTTATCTATGTTTTCTTCATTATGTTTTTGTGCAACTAATGCATGTGTGTCAGCTGAAAAATTAGATTAAATATTTTTTTCCATGTTTCCTTTCCTTTTCATGTTATTTGATTTTATGTTTAAACTACTTTCAATTTTAGTATATTTCATTTTGTTGTCAATTCCTATAGCAGAAGATTGACGACCTTTTGTGGCAGGATATTGATAGGTGTTTTTAGCATAGCTTTTATTTTAGCATCATTTCAATTTAGCAATTTCACTTCTGTTATTTCAATTCTACAAAAATAGATTAGATTTTAATTCAGCCATTTTCAATTCTTGCAATTGTAGTTAATTGTTAAATTCTGCAATTTAGATTGAGTTTTCAATTCCTATAATTTATTTTAGTTTTCATTCTACAGACTAGGTTTAGTGTAACACCAAAAGGCTAAACCAAAATCTACTTCACCAATAAATGCTTGAAATTTGAATGCCTGAATTGCACTCTACCCTAACATTCTATCATAGACAACCTTGGACACCACCCCGAATTGATAAATCATTGAGATTAAATGATGAGATTCAACGACACTCATCACCTCATGAGTTGGTAAAGGGTCTTTGAAAATAACCATTTGTTGATTGGTAGGAGCTAATGATACATCCACTTGAAGCTCATTCCTCTCAATCATGTCTTGTACTATGTGTTTAAACCCATAGCACGATTGTAAATCATGGCCACCTTGCCGATGAAATTTACAATATTGATCCTCTCGACTTCCCATAAGCTTGGGTTTACCTATTTTCGTATAGTTGGATTTAATATCTGGTAAATTAACCATATTTGCAGCCCACAATCGATCAAAAATAGAATCCATAGATTCAACGATGGGAGTAAATTATCGCTGACGGTGACATTGTTGTTTTTATCCCTGATTCATTGTACCATTATTATTATAACTCACAGGAGGAGGTTGGGATTGGCAGTTCACCTTTTGTGGAGGAGTAATTTGAGGAGGCGTAGGTATATTTATGGCCACTTTATTAATCGTAGCTAGCTTTGCAGGTTCCAAGCTATTCTTAGGATTCTTTGTGCACTCCTTCTTACGAGGTTTTGTTATTTCTCCATCTTGGATTTTGATTTCTTCTATGTTTCTAGCCTATGCTAGAGCTTCTTATAAGGTAGGGTATTTTTGTAATTGCAATGTCAAAGATATGGATCTCAAGCAAATATTTAAAAATAAACAAGTTAATTTAGTCACTAGCAATAGATAGGGTAGCTTAGCCAAAATCATTTTCCACCTATTTCCATAGTCAGTGATCGAATCATCCTTAGTTTGTTTCATTCCTGTGAGGTCGATTAATGTCACCTTCCTTTTTGTATTAAAGGTGAAACATTCTAAACATGCATCGGTGAATTTTTCAAAGGTGTAGATGCTATGTTTTGGAAGTTGGTTGAACCACTCAATGGTAGGACCAGCGAGGGTACTTAGGAAAGTTCTTAGGATCAATGCATCATTGTCCTTTATTTTGAAACACAAATTTAGAAATCTAGTGAAATGATCTTGAGCATCTTATTCATCCTTGAATCTACCAAATTTGGGAATTTTGAAATGCTCATGATAGACCGAGGAAGGAATGGATGGATGTAATGGTTGGTTCTTTAGTTGTCACAAGGTAGGATTTTGAAGCCCATTACCAGTTGTATTACTTTCTACGGTTTCTAAGCATGCAAGAAAAGCTTGATATGCATCTAAGGATTTGATCTCCTCTTCCTTGTTTTGAACTCGTAGAGGTGGACATGGAATATTAAGCCTAGACTGGGGTGGTTTATTGAAATTAGCCACTTCTCCATAAGGTGCTTCTACATAATCCTCATATTTTTCCAAATCATCGTAAGGCCCATAAGGTGTTTCAAGTATGGGCCTACAAGGAGGAACAAATATCTGTTGAAGATGATCTATGTTTGGCCTATCATATGTATTTTATTCAGGCCTATGAGGTCTAGGAGGCAACACAGGATTAGGTCTATGGGACCTATCTTGTTGGAAATTTGGTTTCCTCAGGTGAGCCTCTTATCTATGCATACTTGGAGTTATAGCTCCATGATGCAAAGTTTCTTGAATTTATCATTCCAGATTTTCTTTCTCTATTTGATGTCACTGCTCTAAGAGATCTAAGCGATGTTTATCCGACCTAAGTCGATTAAACTCAGTCTAGCAGTCAACATATCTCTAGATCAAATTATTAATTTGATCAACTGTATGAGGTCTAAGTACCTTAGCACTATTGCCTTGTTGTCTATCATGTTCAGGATGATTTGTGAGATCAATTACGTGCTTCCGTTGATCAAGGGCAGTCGCATTGAATTGAGGTTCTCTCCTAAAAAAGTCTTTTTGAGAGACTACTAGTGCAGAGGCACAACATGCTTATGTTGGCACATTTTCATGATGATACTTTGGATGTTCCTCAGGTATTCCCTCGTAAACAAGGTAAGGTAAGGCAGAATAAGATCACCTAATTTGACGAGTATCATACTCATTGTGATTTTGATACCTTGGAGTAGGGTGACTTGAAATCTTGAGATGATCGTTCAACCCTAATCAAGGTGTGATCTCTTACTCTTGTGTATGAACAAGAGTAGAAGATCAAGCAGGAATGTGAACACATGGTATTGCTCTATGTATAGGCATCTCATTGCACAGTGACTCTTCTCGAAATAAGGTATTTGTAGCATGTGAATTATGAAGATGTTTTCCTAAACTAGGATTATGGCCTACAGGGGTACCCTACAAAGGAGTCCCTTGTAGGCTAAGACTTCTAGTTAACATTATAGGACTAACCATCCACTCATCTATCGGTCTACAACTAGGGAGAGAAGCTGATTTCTAGGGAGGAATGATCCTATCCCTAGGATCGACACGAGGACGTCCTATATATTCTTCTCTATTACCTATAGCTTCTACCCCTAAATGGGCCTGGCTATGGGTATGTACCATAGCTATGTACTCTAGCTACTATGTGTTTATCTTCTTTACAATTTCTATAAATTTGAAACAAACAAACAATAGAGACACACAAGCATAGAAGTGATTATCTCATTTTAAATTTTTTAGATGTAAATCCTAAGATATGTTTTGTATTTCAATGATGTGTTGCTTTGTAAAGAAAATCCTTTTCTCGTGTTTGATATTTCATTGAATGATATTCTCAAATTTTAAGTGGTTTTAACCTATATACTCATAGCTCAATAAATGATAGTGAAATTACAGTCACATGAACCAACCAAATTATGGAGATGAAATCCATACCCGATCAGGGAGCATAGGTCCTATTGATCCTCACCCAGCACCCCGTGCACATTGATACACCCCTCTGAAGAGGAATACATACTATTTTACATGGTTAGGACAAATCTTGGAGTTGGTATTGGCAAATAGAACAAGTTTCATAGGATTTGAGTCAATGAATGGAGATGAAACCCATCGTCATTGAACTCTATCAGTGGTTGGGAATGAAGTCCAAATCACCAACATTTAAGTGGATTGTGGTGTGTGTGTTCCTTTTAAAAATTTTAAATAAAGAAAAATATCACTCAATTATGATTCACTAAATGCATGAAATTATGTTTTTCTTTTAGACTTGTTAGTAGCATAAAAAGGAAAGCACAAAAATTAAAAGCCTATATGAACTTAACCTTTTTGGCAAGTTTCCATCAAGCAAACCAAACAAAAAGTAGCAACTTCTACTATATTTTTCTTCTATTTTTCTCTAAGCTAATTAATGCACAATTTCAAAAAAAAAAATGATCTAACCTTTCTATGCATAGAATAAAAAAAAAAATGAAATTTAACAAATTTTGACAGTAAAAGTTCAAATTGACAGTGCAGAGGGGTGTAAAAATGAACCTTAAAGTTGTTTCTACAATTTTTTTGCATAAAACCTCTGGTTTTGTGGCCATCCCTATCAGAGACAATTTCAAATTAGGTGATGTCCCACCCAGTGCCACCTAGTTGGTCATCTCACCCAGTGCCACCTAGTAGCAAAGGGGTCATTTCTGATCAGAACGGTCACTACCTGCAACCTGCAAAACCAAATTTTGAGGTCCAAATTAACATCATCCAAGGGGGAGACCTAAAAATCTTAGATACTATGATCACCACTAAAGAAGCAAATTTCATGATATCGCCTTAAGGGCATTTACTAGCAATGTATATCAGTTATAAAGCATTCAAAAGGGAACATGAAATAAGCTTGTAATCTACTGAAATGAGATAACATAGACAATGAATATAATAAAATTATCCATCTATTCATTCATAAAAGTGTTCCAAACCAGATTACAAGAAGTCCCCTTTGAGGGCTTTACAAATTGATACATTTCATTACAATTTCCCAAGGGATCTAGTCCCTTGGAAGGAGGCCTTTAAGGTGATAATTAATGTTTGTGAACTCCTACTTCCCACAATCGAGAGCTATTGTTGGGATGATACGCTTGTGCCTCCTTCGATACTCCTCTTACCTAGCATTATTATTCTTGAATACAAGGGATTGAAAGAGGATTAGTAGAACCCATTTTATAGAAGAAACCTATAAAACCAAAAAAGGAGAGCATATTCTATGACAATAAAAGGTGATCTATATACATAAAAACTAATCTAAATTAAGCATAAACATATTTTAAGATAATATAAATGCAAATAAGTAGATTTGGAAGCAATATCTAAGGTGAAACTATGCAGAAATGATTGTCATCCCGGGGTGATCCAGATAAACTTGCAACATTGGGGACTCCAAATCCTGCATCAAAAATCCTCCAAATTGCTTCAATTTTGGATAATTTTTTCCTCTAGACATTCCCAAGGGGTCTATGGAGGACTTTATCTAAAATTCCAACCTATTTTATGGCCATACCTAGGTTTTATGGCCTCTGAATGTTAACCATCCCAAGGTGGGACGGTCACAAAATTGACCCAATTTTGTTGCCTATGGCTTTGGGAATTGATCCAAAACTTGGTAATGGTGTTATTGACAAATGGGGCCAAATAATTCTTCAATTTGGATGGTTTGAGTTTAATGGATTGAGCCTATTGCCCTTGAAATCACCTTTAGATGAAGGGGGAGTCAAGGCCAAGGTAAGGCGGGTTTTAGTTGGAAAAAGGTGGGGTTCAATTTGGGAAGCACCTTATGGCATTAATATCCAAATTCTCCTCCCTAAAATTAGGATTTTGAAGCTCCTTTTATAGACCAAGAGGGTACTTAGAGCAAAATGGCATCTTTTCCATGTGAGGTAGGTGGGGCCATGTGTCCTAATTGCATCATGGGGTGATTGGGAGAAGGTTGTCCCTTTGGGTGCTCCCAATCAACTATCCCACTATCCATTAGTAGGTCCTCAATAAATTTGAGGTGATTAGATGTGCTAATGATAGTCGTTGATTACCATTTAGCACGTCCTTTGAATTTTTCAAGGGTCTGATTAGGGGCCATCCCACCCAAGGATGGTTGTGGATGGTTGTCCCTGGGTGGGACAGTCACCAATTGTGACCATCCCTGGTTGGGACGATCAAAAGTAGGAGCCCCAAAACTACCTCAGACTGCTAAGAATCCTCCAAACTAATTTTGAGGCCTTGTGGAAGCTTTTTTCTAGCCTAGAGAGGTGCCCAATAGGGCCATATGTTGTTGATAAGAGGGAATATGCAATGTGCTGATAGTATTATCTGATTTATGTGATTTAGGTTTCTACACCTACTTCAAATGCAATTGCTATGCAACAGGATTTCTTGCAACTGCAACAAATGATTTTAAATAATGCTAACCACAGTAGAAATACTAACTCAAAATAACACTTGCAAGGGATTAAGCACAACTTTCCACCTACATCTCACCAAACTAATACCTTTATCCAATATCCATATTGGGTAACGTGCCCTCCATCTACCACTATGGTTCATAATCAACCTCCACATCCATATTCTAATACAGTAGGTCAGCATACCATCATACCTCCATCACCCCATTTGTATCATAACCCCCATCAACATCCTTACCATAACACATTTTAGCCAACCGCACCTTATCACCTACAACTTACATATAATACACCCCATTACCAATATCATCAAGTACAATAAAGTGCCAGTCCTATGGATGACACTAGATACCAGTTCTTATAGAGTCAAATTGATAGTCTTGCCATGCAAACCCCAAGTTTGCAATACCAAAAGCCAAATTTAAGGCAACTACTCAATCATCCTTTTCATGCTTCGGTGCTTGAGTCACCATATCCAGTGGATTTTTAGATACCCAAGATTGAATTTAAAGGGGAAGATGACCCCCGTGAACATGTAACTAGATTTTTAAATGCATGCTTCAGAATCAAGAGCAATGATGCACTCATGTTACACATATTTCCTCAAACATTAGGGAGAGAAGCCCAAGACTGGCACAACCACATGCTACATCAAAGTGTATTTACTTTTGAGCAACTAGCGGACCAGTTCTTGGAAATATTCACCCTAAATATCAGAAAGCAAACCACATTGACTGATTTAATTTATTTGAAACAATATGATGATGAATCAATCCATGACTTTGGAAATCAATGGAGGGGAATCATGATAAAGTTACCATTTTCTCTCCCTATGTCAAAGATAACATGAATGTTTACAAAGAGTTGTGCTAGACCCATCTCTTCATTACTACAACTACAACAGTATATAACATTCGATGAGGCACTCGCCCAAGAAAATATCATAGAAGACAAAAATTTATGAATGCGAGATAAATCCTAAGAAGAAAGAGTGGAACAATAAGAATCAAAGGGGGAATAACCACGGTCCATCCAAGACCGTGCAGGTTAACCAGATAGTCTTGGGACAACCACAATCAAATCAACCAACCCAAGCACAAATCCAACAACCCCAACAACAACAACAACCGCAACAATTGAATTATCAAGCGGTTCCACCCCCACAACAAGCGCACAATTTGACACAACCTACAGAAAGGCAACAATGTCATTTTAAGCCAAAAAGGAATTATACTCCAGTACAAGAGCCATATTCATCAATTTTCCAAAACTCTTTACATTTCTAGAGATGAAACCTGAAGATCCGAACAAACCAAAAAAAAAGGCTACAAAGAGCACATGTTTTGTATTTATCATAGACAAAGAGGACATGACATCAAAGGTTGTCATGGTTTCAAAGGTATTGTGCAAGATTTATTGGAAGTGGGTACGATCAAAGTTGACAACCCATTAGCCCACAATAATCAAAACCTTAGCATTTATCAGAAACCTTTGTCGCATCATGAGGCAAACCAACAAACAAAAGGAGTGTCAACTTCTACAATTGCTCCCAATCAGGTTAATTACGTGTCACAATTACCACAAGGTTTTGTAGGGGCTATCAGCATAGTCACCTGTGGACAAAGACAAGCTAACCGCACAACTCAAGCACCAACAACCCAACCCACAAGTGTGCCCATACAACTTGGACCAAACATTCCTCCACCACCCTTTCATAATCGCCCAATTGTCACCTTAAATAGCCGGTTAACCCAAAGTTTAAAAATGGCTTAAGCAAAATTATCAATTTATGAGCTAATACAACAATCAAAACCCCACAAGGAAGCATTGATGGAAATTTTAAAGTCCATCCAAGTACATTCAGAGGATCCTAATGCGTTCAATTCCTTTGTGGGGAGTGTGCAAAAATGCATGGAACCCTTGATAGCATTTTATGACTTTGAGGAAAAACAAATATCGGTAGATTCACCCGATCCACCATTGCACATAGTAGCTCACATTGATAGGAAGCCATTCAAGAGAGTGCTTATTGATACAGGTTCCTCCATAAACCTCATCACCACACCCGTAATGAAGAAACTCAACATCCCATCATCACACATCACAGCATCCACCTTCACCCTTAGGGATTTTAATGATGCTTTATGCTCAACTATAGGAAATGTTGTACTTCCTGTCACCGTGGGGGTGAAAACAATCCATGCTCTCTTCCACATATTGGAGGGAGAAATACAATATAATATACTACTTGGACACCCTTGGATTAGGGAAATGAAGTGTGTACCTTCAACATTGCATCAATGCTTAAAGTATGTACATGAAGGTAAAGTACATTGTATTCCAACTAACACAAAACCTTTCAAGTATTGCAACTTAATTTCAAACCCGTATGAGCCCTTGCTTCCATCAACACACCTATCCATTCAACCACTTAACATTAGGACCATTCCCCCTGGAAACACATCATCAAAAGCCCCCATCCAAGAAGAAATGCCAATAGTTGATCTAACTTTTGCATTAAATTTTTTTAGCTCAATCCAACCTTCAAACACTACATATCATTTTCCAATCACACTTGACCATCCTGACAACCAAATACCAACTTCAACTACCACACTGCCAAATACATAAACACCATTCATATTCATAGTACAATCCAATACATCCATCAACAAACCACAAACATCGTAACCCGTAGTCTCTCAAATAGGGCCACCTATTAGAGAAAATCCACCACCACCATTAGAGCCACAACCAAGCTCATACGAACCCTCTTCATCCACAAAGCCATCAGCCTCCCAACCTTCTTGAGTTGTAGTACATCTTGCCAATCCTGGTATTGGTGAGTATATTATTGAAAGTATCATAGTTACACTACCTATTGAGTTAGTCAGATATTATGGTCATACTCAGGAACAACCTTTAGCCATAGGTGAGACATACAAAATGGGTTACCCATAAAATACAATAAATTTCATATATGGGGGAGTCAATTCTTCATCTAGTCCATCTCCTCCCAAGGAGGACCATTTAAAAGAGTTTAATGAAAACATTGATTATCTATCTAACTCATCATTCCTAGTGAGATATTTTCAAAGGGTTAATTTGCAAGGATATGGACTTGGACGACATGAACAAGGTCCTCACTGTATTATTGAGCCAGAATATAGAGATCCAAATGATCACTCAGGTCTAGGTTACAGACCTTCCATCGCAATCTCTTCTCTAAGTCAAGCATTCCAAGAACTAGACATTGAGTGCGAAGAAGGAGAAGGAGAAGGTGAAGAAGATGAATCGAATGAAGAGGATGAACCTAATGATGAAAAGCATGATATAGATGGTGAATACCTACTTTACAATTTTTATCCTCATGAAATTGGAAATTTCCTAGAGCAAGCCTTACAACAAGAACCAGAATACGAAGATCCCATAGAGATGGCCTACCTTAGGTCAGATTACACGCCACTCATTCTGGGACCTCATACTAATGCTAATGGCTTATGGATAAGCGATGACAACTATGAGGATGAAACTGAAATGGCATATTTTAATCATATGTACCAAATGCAAGAAAATGTTGGAGGATTCCAAAGAGTGGAGGAAAATCCAGAAGAAAATCCTCAAGAAGAGGTAGTGTATGCAAAATCCATGCGGAGAAATGACTGGTACCAAAATAAGTTTCTGTATCGACCCAAATTTTTTGTGCCCTTACCTTCAGGCTAAAGGATCTGTGCCCAAAATTGGGATGCAAGAAAGATGAGGCGACACCTTAGACTGAGAGGCCCTTTGAAGGTTGTGCCTCTCGGGGGAGAGGTATCAGGGTGAATTTTTGACGGATGGTGGGGTTCACCAGGAAACTTTGAGTGGTAGTTTCCACGCATAGGTTGAGAATGGGTTTGATGTGTTCATTTTTATATTCAATAATTCAATTCCTAGGTTTGGCAAAGATGAATCTAAGATATTCTATATGCCAATGCTGATTTATATGGATACAGAAAGCATGAATAAGTGCTAAAAATAGAAAGTGTGCTAAATAAGATAGAATGTACCTAATTTCGGATGTCTGATGAAGATTCTGAGGTTTGTAGAAGTCCAGATCGTCTCAAATCTTACATAATCATATACAATTGCATAGAATCATCTCAGATCACGGTCGATAATTTGAGATCAAACAAGATCTTCATCGACCCGTCAGAAACCTGCAATCACAAAAATAGATACCAAAGACCAAAAATGCAACTACAAAAGCAAGGGGAAATGATAGAAATAACAGTAAACCTACCTAAATGATAAATCCAGATAACAATTAAAGGAAATGCATTAATTTAATAATTTATTTTAACTTTATCATGCATCTATGCTAAATGATGTGAACTCTAGAATGCAAAAATAGAATAAACTAAGTTAATGCATAAGGAAATGAAGAGAGAAGATAAAAAAATGCAAACTTTGGAATCTGATTACCCCCAATCTCGACTACAATTGAGATCACCTCCAATCATACGAGATCTTTACTGATCTACGACAGGATCATCCGAAATCGTCTAGAATCGCCAATGATGATCCGAGCTTGATCCAGCTGAAAAATAGTAAAATTCCTACAAGAAAAACTAGAAATACACAATGCAAACAATGGTGTGAAGGTGTTCTAATGCACGAGAAAATAAAGTTGTAGGGAAAATTAGCCAGGGGGAAGTCAATAAAAATCCTAAGTTTATATAGGATTTATGATGAGGCCTGGATAAGCCTCATTTATAGCATGTTTTAAATAGTTAAAACTACCTAAAACTCTTGTGAATTATCTTATATGCTAGTTAAGTTGATTTAATATGCTCTGTATTAACTGTTTGCATGATTGCAGTGTTAAGGACATTATATTCTGATTTTTAACAGTTCTTGTATAGTTTTATGTTATATTTTCATGCTTAGGTTGACAACAGCATTTCAGTAGTCTTATTTTGATGATCATTAAGCATTAGTTTCTCTAAATTCAGCAAATAGTACAAAGACTTATTATTGTGCAGCAAAAAACTGGTTTTTCCATATAAATTCCAGCAAGCTACCAATGAATGGCAAGGCATGGAATTCACATCCAAGGAAGAATGAAGACTATTGCAATCTGATCCTGAGGTCTAATACACCTGAGAAATGCAGCCAAAACCATTTGGAGTCAACACAGTTGGTCATTCTAAAGATCTTCGAAATGAACACAGTGTCTTCGGAATGAACACAGTGTCTTCGAAATGAACAGATATCTTCGGAATGAGAAAAACACAGTGTCTTCAGAATGAGAATTGCAGTATCTTCGAAATGAGCGGATCTTCGAAATGAGAATTGCAGTATCTTCAGAATGAGCGGATCTTCGAAATGAGAATTGCAGTATCTTCAGAATGAGCGGATCTTCGGAATGAGAATTGCAGTATCTTCGAAATGAGCCACTTATCTTCGAAATGAAAACAGAATGTACTTTTTGACTTGTTGACTGACTTTTGGCGGTGGAAAATGGGATAATAAGGTTGAGAAAGTTAAGGGAAAATATCTCCCATCTAACTTTGCCGTCCTTGCCGTCCAAAGCCACCATTTATGGAAAAGATCAAATTTGATCTTCTTCTAGGATAAAGCCAGGAAATTCTGTAGGATATCAGGACAACATATTTTATGTTTGTAATTAGATTTTAGGCATCTATAAAAGATAGCTCCCGTACAGGTTGAGCTATTAAGAATATTAGATATTAGAAATATTAGATTAGAGATTAGACATATTAGAGATAATAGACCCGTAATGATTGCAGATCTCATAATGCATTTCAAGCATAATTGTAATTATGTTTCGAAGCAATAAAAGTGCAGTTTCATTCCATTTATTTTGTTATGTCCGAGTGTGAGTAAGACTTAGAGAAGAAATTATACCTTCTTCTGGAAAAGGAGGCCGGCCACTTTCAAATCTAGGAGAAGGACTAACAGACAGGTTTTCAGTCCTGATTTTGCTGCAGCAGAATAAGTAGTGGAACTTGTCAATTTCAGCATTTTGTGGTATTTGATTTTTGTTTTAGTTTTTATCCATCTATTTTACATTTGTGATGTAATCAGCAATAGATATAATCAGTTTCTTTATTTTTCAGTAATTTTCCAATTCCCCGCAATTTACATTTCCAGCAATTTACAAGTTTTCTATAATTTCCTGCATTCTTGTTTTTGCTGTCAAACACTGCACAAAAGATTGACGACCTTCTGTTTCAGAGTATTGATAGAAGTTGATTACTTGTTTTATCTCATCATTGCAAAAGTAAATAGGTTTCTCATTTAGCAACCGTAATTAGGATTTTCCTTCTGCAAATCAATTAAGTCTCAATTTAGCAATTGTAATTAGGACTTTATTTCTACAGACGACAATTAGTTTTTCATTCTTGCAAATAGATTAAAGTTAAATTTATGCAATTTAGGGATAGAAGTGACACAAATCCCCCACACAATCAATCCTACCAATAAAGACCTGCTGCTCCTAAATGAGCTGAAATGCAACTCTGTTTGAACTTTCTATCGTAGATAGCCTTGGACACCACCCCGGATTGATAAGATCTTTGAGATTTAATGATGGTATAACGACTACCCATCATTTTGGCATCGTTTTGGGGAACACGGTGTTGTTAGAAGGTGAAAAGCAGTCCAATAATTATTAAATATGCTAAGTTGTGAATTTTAGAGTAAAATCTGAATGTAATGACTGGTATAAGTAATTGTTATTGGTAAATTGTATTTCAGTCCATTTAGGAAATAAGCAAGAAACCACAAGAAGAAAAATTTCACAAGAGGTTGAAATTATGTCAAAAATGTCTAAATTTTTTATTTCCAAAAATGTTGGAATTTTCAAAGAATCCCAATCATCCACTTCCAAAGACTCGCAAGATCCTTTGAGAAATCATTACAAGGAGGAAAATTAAGTAGTTCAACACCATTTTCTCTTGACAAATCCATACAATCAAGAAAATTTGACAAGATTTATAATTGTTTTTGGGAACCTACAATGGAAGGCTCACAAGAGAATCAAGGTAGAGCCAACAATGTGCTCCACCCTAGTGCAACTAGTGCACCTGCCAAAACTTTTCAAAATCCCATCCAACTAGATCTTAATCAAAATGCTCCCATGAAGGTCATTTCACCTGCAGTATTACCAACTTTCAAGGGAATTACATCCGAAGATCCTGATATGTTTTTGTTTGAGTTTAAAATTGTATGTCAAGCTCATGATTACACTAATGACAATCAAAAGCTCAAACTATTTCCTTCCACTCTTAAAGAGTTAGCTCTACGATGGTTTATCACCTTAGCACCTGACTCAATTAGAACTTGGGATGAGATGGAAAACATATTCTTGGAGAGATACCAAGAATATTGTCAAGTCAAGAATCAAAATGATGAAATTCTTACAATGAAACAAGAGGAAAATGAAATCTTAGAAGATTATATAGACAGATTTTCTTTTGTTCATAAGAGATGTGGAAGTGTTGAACCTGAAATTTGCAAAGTCATATTCTTAAGGGGACTACAAGATGAATCTAGGGATGCATTGGATATCTTGGGAAGAGGAGATACAAATGCACTTAAATTTGAGGAAATTATTAAACTCTGTAAAAATTACTCTCATTCAAGGCATAGAAAACACAGAATTGGTAATGAAAAACATGATTTGAAAGAATGCATAAAAGAGGCTGATGTTTTAGTACATGATAGAACATTAGATGAAAAAAATGAATCTACTGAATCTTCAGCCATCTATTGTTCAGAATGTAAAAAGCAACACTCTCTTCATGATTGTCCTTTGAACAAAATATTTATACCTGCTACATGTAGCATTTGTCAATTAGGACACCCCACGGATCAGTGTAGTTTATTGCCGAACTTAAAAGTGTCTTTGAAAAACAGTCTCAACCTATGAAAAAAATCAATTTTGTAGGACAAGGACAAGGGAATAATTTTCATAAATTTCCATATCATAATGCTTCTTAATTTCCTGCACATTGGGGAAATAATCCTTGGTATATGCCATGGTCCGCTTCGAGTCCACTTCAACAATGTTGGAGTCAACCACCATGGGCATACTCCCAATGTTGTCTGGAAGCATGGTCTCAACATGGATGGATGCAACAACAATGGAATCAACAACATCCACCATGGTTGCAGCCAAAATTACAGGGATATCAATGGGTACAACATCAAAATCTGTACAAAGGGCAGCAACATTGTCAAAAACAAAAATCAAATTTGTTGCCTAATTATATCCATAATTTCTATCATGGACAACAACAACAAAAATTAAAACAACCTCTATTTTCAACTCAACCTGGTGGTCAGTCCAAATCATGTTAAACAGGTAACCCCTGTCTCTGTGGTTGAATCAAAAAATACAGCCCTAATAAATGTTAGTGACTGTGTTAAAACTCAGTTGTGTTCAGGTGAACCACTGCTTGAACCTATTCCACTTATCAGTGTAGAAAGTGAAGTTAAAAAGAATGAACATGAAAACAAATCTACACTAAAACAACATCAAGAAGAACAAGATACCTCATCAAATAAAGTATCATATTTTGAACAGTCTGAGATATCAAAAATAACATCTTCACAATCAGATTTGATAAAGGAATTAGAACATTTAACTATTACAATCCCTTTACCTCAAGTTGTACCAATCATTAAGAGGATTGTTCAAGAAATGTGTTTTAGAAAACCAAGAAAAAAGAAGAAAGTATATCCTAAAACCATACAAAAAGGTGGAAAATTAGTTAACTTGCTTTCAGGTAAACTTATTACACCTAAGTATGATTGTACAAAAAGCCCACAGTTTCTTAGAACACATAAGGAAAATGAAAAGAATACTTTAGTTTTGGCCTCCATTGGTGTAAATAAAAATGTTTCTCCAAGAACCAATTCAAATAAGCCTGGTACAAAACAAATTGAAACACAGCCAAAACAACCTTTGAACAACAATAGTTGGTTGACTAAAAACCAGGGAGCAAATTTGTTTGATATATTGGTGCAACATCCTAATGCTTTACTAACATTTTATGCATCTTTAGCAGTTGGCATTGAGTTGTTGCAGGTACAAAAAAACAAATTTTGCAGTTGAATGCATTTGATGAACTTTGGTTGGAAGCACTTCACCAAATAGAGTTCACTCAACAAAAATGGAAAATGTGGCATGATGATCACATTAAGAGCAGCAAGGATGAACCAGGGGAGTTTGAGAATGAAGTTGTTCAACTTTCTTTAGTTGATGATGTAAGGAGGATATTAGTGGTGAATGGACATCTTTTACAGTTGTACCATAAACCACTAACAAAGGTGGAATTTGCTCGGTATTTCACACAGTTACATTTGACATAAGAGGCTTCTTCTTCTGATGAAGATTCCAAATGATCATATCTTTGAATCTTAAAAATAAAAAGAAAAAAAATTAGAAAAAAATAGAAAACAAAAAGATGAATAAATTTTGGCTATGAATTCCTTCATGGGCATGATTTCATGGAAGTCATGAATTCCTTCATGGGCACAATCAGAATCAAAAAGACAAAAAAAAAAGGAGAAAAGGAGAGGTTAAAAAAAAAAGAAAAGAAAAAAAAAAAGAAAAATGAATAGCTCAGCAGTTGAAAACCTTTTCTAAGGTGCTATCGAGTTGGTATGCATGAAAACCAGTTTTCTGGCATGCATAACCTTGAAATTTCTGAGTCACCATTGTACAAATTCACCAACCGCACTTGTTTTTGAAGTGTTGCAGGAAGCCTCAGCAGAATATCAACAGAAGCAATCATCTTTCAAAACTTGCATTAACTTGTTTTAACCAGGTATATATGTTTCTTGCACTTTTCTCATTGTAAATATTTGATATATAGTATATGACAATTAACCATTAGTATAAAAGTGTTCATAAGAGTTGGCATAAACAAAACATGCTTGGAGAAAGAGAAAAATGTTGGTTTCTGCTATGTCTTCAGAATGACTGTTGTATCTTCAAATAACCATGGTATCTTCAGAATGAAGGTTTGTCTTCGGAATGAAGGTTTGTCTTCAGAATGAAGGTGTGTCTTCGGAATGAAGGTTTATCTTCAGAATGAGGTTATCTTCAAATTAAATGCCCAGCTTAGTCTTCATAATGAAACATAATCTTTAGAATGAAGATTTAATAGTCTGTTTCCATGTGGCATCCAAGGAGGGAGAAAAAGACATAGTCAACAGAATTGTTTTACTCCATGTGATCATTGACACATGTCAGCTGGCTTGCGGTTAGATTCATCTCATCTTTTGCACCCATCAAGGAAGTATGAGAATCATATGGAAAATAACCAACAAACATGCCACCACCATTCATTGCTAATAACCACTCATGTGGGAAAATTTGCATGCAAAATGGATGAGCTAAAAATAGTAAAGAAAATTTGATGGCAAGGATGTCCAATGATTGATGGCTAGGTGTTCAGAGCATAGAATAAGGAAGTGTGCCATATTTTCTTTTTGAAGACATATTTTCTAATGATTACAAGGAAAAGTAAAAAAATTAAAAGTTCTTTCTGAAGAAGAACAAGAGCAAACCTTGTAATTCTATAGAAACTAGAAATCAGTGACCTAGCGGATGACTGTAGCAGCAGAAGAGAGCAGCCTTCTCAGCATCAGAATAGAGAAATGAAGTGAAAAATGAAAAAAATGCCAGCTTACAAGAACCCTGGAATAACGTAACCACATGGGTTACCAGACTTTTCAACCTGTGAAGGGTAGTATGTAATTTTGTCAGGGCTGAAACTGACAGCAGAAAAATAAAATAGAAGAGGGTTCATTTTTCTAAAGATGTTATTTATCTGTCAGAATAGAAGAGTGAAGTTCCTAGTGAAGAGCTTGAAGCTATCCCTACAGCCCTTGTTACCACAAGAAAATAGGGCAAGAAGAGAAAATATACATTAAGGACTAGGAGGTCTGCAAGACTCCAACAAAAAGAGATAAAAGAACAAATGATTGAAGAGAAGACCAGACAGGATAGCCCTGATGTCATAGAAGTGCAACAAGCCACTGAGAATTTGGATGTAATAATAAGATAATTTCATGGAACCTCCTGTACAGGAGTAGGGGTCTGAAGTAGAGGATGAGATCATTGTTGAGCAGCAAACTACAGTTGATTTGTCAGTATTAGGTTCTGAGTCAAATGAAGAAGAGGAGGTGGACATCACAAAACAACTGAGAGCAGCCAAGAGTGTTATAAAAATACAAATGAGATGGATTGAGGAAAGAAAAGATGTTATTGAAAAACATGAAAAGAAAATTAGAGAATTATAGCAGAAAGTGGAGAAACTAAAAAGCAGGCTGTCACAAGTTGATGAACAATCCACTACATCAGATAAAGAGGAGGATTTGGTTTAGTTACTACTTGGATTATCTAGGGAAGATGAAGACATAGGTGCTCATTCTGAAGTAGTGCCCCTCCACTTTGAAGCAGTGCCCTTCCATTCTGAGGCATTGCCTTCTCAATCCAGAGAAATACCTTTATGCAACATTATTGGGTAGGTCTCATATTCAGGCCTCCAACCATCATTACTCTGGTTCCCTCCTATTTTGAAGAGGATTCCCAACCAGATGATCAGTTTGAAGAATGACTCAGAAATCTTCATGAGAAATTACACAAGCACTAAATTGTTCTATGAAACATGGAATATGAGTATGGACATTTGTGACTCCATAGCCCATTGCAATGCATGAGGGCATGCATTAATATAAGTTGGGGGGGATGATGAGGCCTGGATAAGCCTCATTTATAGCATGTTTTAAATAGTTAAAACTGCCTAAAACTCTTGTGAATTATCTTATATGCTAGTTAAGTTGATTTAATATGCTCTATATTAACTGTTTGCATGATTGCAGTGTTAAGGACATTATATTCTGATTTTTAACAGTTCTTGTATAGTTTTATGTTATATTTTCATGCTTAGGTTGACAACAGCATTTCAGTAGTCTTATTTTGATGATCATTAAGCATTAGTTTCTCTAAATTCAGCAAATAGTACAAAGACTTATTACTGTGCAGCAGAAAACTGGTTTTTCCATATAAATTCCAGCAAGCTACCAATGAATGGCAAGGCATGGAATTCACATCCAAGGAAGAATGAAGACTATTGCAATCTGATCCTGAGGTCTAATACACCTGAGAAATGCAGCCAAAACCATTTGGAGTCAACACAGTTGGTCATTCTAAAGATCTTCGAAATGAACACAGTGTCTTCGGAATGAACACAGTGTCTTCGAAATGAACAGATATCTTCGAAATGAGAAAAACACAGTGTCTTCGAAATGAGAATTGCAGTATCTTCGAAATGAGCGGATCTTCAGAATGAGAATTGCAGTATCTTCGAAATGAGCGGATCTTCGGAATGAGAATTGCAGTATCTTCGGAATGAGCGGATCTTCGAAATGAGAATTGCAGTATCTTCGGAATGAGCCACTTATCTTCGGAATGAAAACAGAATGTACTTTTTGACTTGTTGACTGACTTTTGGCGGTGGAAAAGGGGATAATAAGGTTGAGAAAGTTAAGGGAAAATATCTCCCATATAACTTTGCCGTCCTTGCCATCCAAAGCCACCATTTATGGAAAAGATCAAATTTGATCTTCTTCTAGGATAAAGCCAGGAAATTCTGCAGGATATCAGGACAACATATTTTATGTTTGTAATTAGATTTTAGGCATCTATAAAAGATAGCTCCCATACAGGTTGAGCTATTAGGAAGAATATTAGATATTAGAAATATTAGATTAGAGATTAGACATATTAGAGATAATAGACCTGTAACAGATTGCAGATCTATAACAGATTTCAACAGAATTGTAATTATGTTTCTGAAGCAATAAAAGTGCAGTTTCATTCCATTTATTTTGTTATGTCTGAGTGTGAGTAAGACTTAGAGAAGAAATTATACCTTCTTCTGGAAAAGGAGGCCGGCCACTTTCAAATCTAGGAGAAGGACTAACAGACAGGTTTTCAGTCCTGATTTTGCTACAACAGAATAAGTAGTGGAACTTGTCAATTTCAGCATTTTGTGGTATTTGATTTTTGTTTTAGTTTTTATCCATCTATTTCACATTTGTGATGTAATCAGCAATAGATATAATCAGTTTCTTTATTTTTCAGTAATTTTCCAATTCCCTGCAATTTACATTTCCAAGCAATTTACAAGTTTTCTATAATTTCTTGCATTCTTGTTTTTGCTGTCAAACACTGCACGTAAGATTGACGACCTTCTGTTTCGAGTATTGACAGAAGTTGATTACTTGTTTTATCTCATCATTGCAAAAGTAAATAGGTTTCTCATTTAGCAACTGTAATTAGGATTTTCCTTCTGCAAATCAATTAAGTCTCAATTTAGCAATTGTAATTAGGACTTTATTTCTGCAGACAACAATTAGTTTTTCATTCTTGCAAATAGATTAAAGTTAAATTTATGCAATTTAGGGATAGAAGTGACACAAATCCCCCACACAATCAATCCCACCAATAAAGACCTGCTGCTCCTAAATGAGCTGAAATGCAACTCTGCTTGAACTTTCTATCGTAGACAGCCTTGGACACCACCCCGGATTGATAAGATCTTTGAGATTTAATGATGGTATAATGACTACCCATCAATTTAGGGGGAGATTAAGAGGTTGGATATCACCCCAATTTGGGATATCTCCAACGGGGGAGACTCTAACTGTGCAGACACACTTTCTGCCCAAGTTAGAGAAGCTATTGAAATAGAAGCTAATTATGAAAATTTAGTTTTGGGACGAAATCATCTAGACGTTCTGTTCCAGACGAATTCATCAGATCTAGGATGATTTTGTCTGATCATCGACAATATCGTCCAACGGCCAAAACAATTCCTAAAAATGGTGCAAAAAATGAGAGAATCCGGTAACGGGCGGTTAACGAGCGGTTTTGGGGTTAAAATTCAAAATTTTATCTTTTTACTAAGGGTTTAACTGCGCCAATTTTAGGGTGCTACATTTTGCCCCATCTTTAGCGAATTTTCCAAATAAAATGCATTAAAGACGATTTCTTCTCATTTTACAAGAAAGCAAAAATTTACTCAATTTTTTAGACGATGATTCTAGGTTGAATCGTACGACTGCTTGCTATGGTGCCCCCTCCTTGTTTTTACCCAAATCGAACGTTTGAGGTAAAAACGCAAAAAAAAAATAAAAAATGTCATTTTTTTAAAATAAAATTAAGAAAAATAGGGTAAAACCCTAATTCATTTTACTGTTCATTTTCATTGTTTTTAGAGCTCTATAGACAAAATGGTCGAAACCACACACAAATCGACAAAGGTCCGGTGCGGGCTATGGGTAAGGATCAAAACTTAGTGAATTATGTTTTTAATTGGATTTGTGTAATTTTTTATTTAAATTTTGACTATTTTGGGATCGCGGCCGTTTTTAGGCCGTCGATGACGTCGGGATGAAATCATCCTGATTTCGTCGAAATCATTCCGAGACCGTCATTTTCATTTGAGGGCAAAATCAAAGAAATAGGGGTTATCACCAAGTTGAGAAATCGAAGACAATTTCATCCTACAAAGGATGATTTGACCTAATTTAGGATGATATCATCCAATGGTGGACAATATCATTATTGTTTTTACAAGATTAAATTAATTTAACCGATTTTAATGATTATCTATTGATGATTTTTATTGTTTGATTGTTTATTTTGTAGAGGGGATTACTAAAAAGTTAGGAATGGAAATACGAGGGATTGAGAGATGACATGGCTGCACTCAATCAAGCAGAGTGAGACCGACTGACACAGGTCAAACTACAGCATGTGGTAGAGATGCCACAAATACCGACAGACATGGGGCTACTGATAGCCCTAGCAGAGAGATGGTATCCGGGGTTGTCCTACTTTTGGTTACCGATAGGGGAGATGGCTCCCACTTTGGAGGATGTATGGAGGATCTTGAGGATCCCCATACAGGTATGGCTGATGACTCCTATAGCCAATCAGGTCCAGGCTATTATGAGGTTGTGCGGAGACCCAAGCTTCACCTTGGAGAAGGGCAAAGTGAATATCGAGTCTCTGAGTTAGATGCCTGGGGCATCTAGGTTGACTTAGGTTTTGGCAGGGGTAGTGGGTGGCCTATTGTTGTGCCACTAGATTGGGTACAGATTACCATGGCTCCTTTTAGATGTGGTCTATGACATGAGAGACCACGGGTACATATTTGCATGGGGCAGCTTTGTATTATGTCGGCTATATAGGATCCTCCATGGGGTCGTATACAAGGGAGGCCGATGTTTGGTTTTGACATCGCTACTATAGGTATGGTGCTGGGAGCACATTGCGGTGTGAAGGCCGGTAGGACTCCCACTAATAAGGGTTGATCGGGAGAGACCTCAAGTTTTCTATTGGTGGCTCTAGAGAGGGTCACAACGATGGATAGATCTGTCAATGTCACGGAGGTTACTAGATGACCTCATCCCTAACCAGATCACTTGGAGGCCATGGAGAGAGCATCCAGGGTGGGGAGAGGATGGACAGGAGTTGTCTTGCATCAGGTGAGTCTGTTGGCTGAGATGGAGTGGGGAGAGGTAGATCTCGACCGCTACAGCTAAGTTTTGTGATAGTTTGGTCTACAACAGGGGATCCCATATCTTAGGGACTATGAGTACTCCTAGACTATATGAGATAATACCACACTGAGCGAGGCTCTGGATATGCAATGATTCTAGATCCAAGATGTGGATGATGCCCCCATCCAGCCAATGGATGGGGATGACACTGGGGTTGCTGATAGATATGATGCCTGGTTCGTAGGCATCTACCCTCCTCGGATGATGAGGGCATAGGTTTCGATGCATGCAGTTATGCGATGGATGGGGAGGTGGCACCAGGCTGCCATTGAGGTAGTGCGGGGTCACAAAGGGAGAGAGCAGTGATGGTATTCATAGGAGAGACATCAAAGAGTGCCACAGGCTCCATAGAGACCGCAACAGACAAGGAGGAGGAAGGAGGGATTCCCTTCTCAATAGGGATATAGGCCACCATCGCCCGATAAGGGCAAGAGTGTCAAGGTGGGGGAGAGCAACGAGATGGCGGCTCTCCGGGCTAAGAATGCCTGCCTACGAGCTTAGATGCAGACTCTACAAGATGAGGCTACACAGCTCAGGGCTCAAAGTAGAGGGGTGAGCATGTAGGAGTTGGCATGGTCTATTTCTTAGACCACATTCTATTAGGGAGCATACTTCCAACTGATTCTAGAGGGCCAGAGGTTACAGCTACCAGTCGGTATTATGGAGCCTATTAGGATGGGATCATCGAGGACATCCTCATGATCGATGACGAGGACCCGAGACATAGCACGGACCTCTATGGGACCACCTCCTCCATGCCAGGGTGGGAGAGGAGATGAGGCTAAGAGCTCGAGGGCTTCTCGAGACTAGCTGCTATAGACTGGATTGGATATATTTTTGAGAGGATTGAGTATGCTAGGGTATAGATTATGGCATACCAATCTAGTTGTGATATGATGTACATATATTTTGATATATATATATATATATATATATATATATATATATATATATGATTTTTTTGTTTGTGATATGACTTGTCCATATGTTTGATGATGCTTCAATTTTTAGAATTTGTTGATTGATTATTCATGTAATTATGTCGTGGAAAAAAATTATAATTTTATGTCATGCCATAAAATTTAAATGGAATAATCTGATGTAAACAAATTGGTTGTTTTGTGGTGTGATTTGATGAAAAATAAAAGGGACTTCTAACAATAATTTCAAAGGACATTGTCGTTGTTATAGACCATTTCATGGAGTCACTGCTCGCTAGGTCGTCAAGCTAATCCCAGTATAGAAATATTGCTAAAAGTAAAAGGGTGCTTAAGAGATTGTCTTAAGACTTTGTGTTGTGATGATGAAAAATGATGATGGTGATGATTTGTTTTCAGATTTTTATAAAAAAAATTATGCATGAAATATATTTTAAAAATGATTTTTGCTAGGCATAAATTCCTAAGTGTGATAAAATTTTTGAATAATTCCCTAGGAATTATACCATCATTGCAAAATTGAATGTTGACATAATGAAATGAAATAGAAAAGGTGTCCGTTCTTTTTAAAGCACAATTGTGTGACATAATGATGTAAGCCATATGTTTTTATAAATAATAATGAATGGGAAATAAAATTAGAACAATGGTTTACGCTAGACATAGAATTATAGGTATAAACTTATACTATCATCGCGAAATCCAAGAAAAATAATTTTATTGCATAATTTATTTTTGATTTTTAAAATAAACAAAATATAAGATAAGGACTTGCGCTAGGCATAAAATTCCAATTTAGGTTTTGGAACTATACCATCATTGCGAAAGTTGAATATATAAAGAAATGTGGCTTTATTGCATGTTTTGAAAGAAGTTTTGGATTTTTTGAAAAAAACATGTATGTAATTGTTTTTATACTAAACAAATGTTCTCAAGTAAGAAAATGAAATTATTCCAAACAATTTGCATAAATATTTTAAATTATCTTAAAGACAAAATTTAAATTTATAAGGAACCCCATGTGTAGATGTGAGTTCATTTTCGATCTTGATCTATCATAATGATACAAAAGTCTCTCAAATACAAATGTGTGTGCAATTGTATTGTTCATTCACCAATTTTGAGCAAGATAATTTGATACAAGTAATTTGAATTAACCAAATAAGTGTTCATTGACCATGATTTATATGTATGTAACCGTACCATACTACTATGTAAGTCGGGTCATCAAGAGCTAGCTAATCTATAAGCCAACATAGGTCTGTACAAAATAAGGTCACTAATGTAACATACATATCACCACGCTAGGAATTACCCAAGACCAAGCGGGTTGTGCATAAATCGCCTATTATGGGGCTTAACTCACAATTTTTGAATAATTGAAAATTCCAGGGATTCAAGCTCATTCACCCTTCTTTTCTTTTCAAAGGGTAGGGAAAAGGGATTTTATTGCTGTTTGCTTTTTATTTTCTCTTTCTCTTCTTTTTTTTACTTGATACTGAGATAATGCTGAAATATTGCTTAGATGGTACAAAATGATATTTTTCTTTTTCTAATGATTTTTCTTGATTTTCTTTTGCTTCCTATACTAGGGATACTTTCTCGGATTGGCTGTAGAGCAAGGGATTTTTATTCTGGGTAGGGGTGAGCTTGTCCTTTTGTCAATTCTCAAATATTCTAGACCATGTGCACGATAGGATAGCAGGGGAAACTTTTCGCTCAAGAAACCATTTATACTATGTAGCATCATATCAAATTTGCAATGAAATCATTTTAATGTGAAAAGATATGCTTGGTTCAAGTAAATAACAAGATCAATTCTCTATGCTCAAGACTTTATTTAATTCAACTGTGGACTTTGATATAAGAGAGATTAATAATCATACCAAATAAAATCAAGAGATTTATTCATGTGAGTGTGAAAGTGCGGGATTCCAAATAAATGTTAATTTATCCAAAATTACTAAAAATATAGCTGCAATACTTTAAGAATTGACAAGTACAAAAATAAAAGATGTTTTTGAATATTTTTATGATTTTGATGTTTTTATATTTTGATTTTGATTGATGAATTGAGAAGATACACAATGTGATTGTTTTTGAAATTTTTATATGAATGACTAAAATGAAACAAAATGCAAAATAACAATATATACAATGATGAAATGACCAGATTTTATGCATAATAGCATTTAAGATGCATAATGTTCATAGGTTCTTTAAGATATTTACCATCTAAGGTAGCTAATCGGTATGCTCCCGATCCAAATTTAGCAGTGATGATATACGGTCCAAGCCAGTTGGGCTCGAATTTACCTTTAAGATCTTTAGTTGCATTAGTATTTTTTTTATTTTCTTTTAAGACAAGGTCATCGATCTCAAAGGATCGATGATGAAATTTCTTGAGGTATGCTCGCTTGAGCTTGTTTTGGTAGGCACGAAGATGTTCCAAAGCATTGATGTGCTTCTCATCTAGGAGTTCTAGCTGACTAAATTTGCCAAACACGATATTCATCTCCTACTTCAGTATCTTGAAGTAGCAGAGCCAAAGAAGGAACTTCTAATTCAAAGGGAAAAATAGCTTCAGTGCCATAAATCAAAACAAAAGGTGAAGTGTCCATGGGAGTGTGAACGCTAGTTCGATAAGCCCACAAAGCAGGATATAATTGGATGTGCCAATCTTGGCTAGATTTGTTGACCAGTATTTTAAGGATTTTGATTAATGTATTATTAGATGCTTCTACTTGGCCATTACCCTGAGGATAATATGGAGTGGACCAACAATGTTGAATTTTATATTTTTGACATAATTTCTTGACATATTTATTTTTGAAACAAGTTCCATTATCCGAGATGAGATTTGTAGGAATTCTAAACCTACAAATAATTTTATTAAAGATAAATTTGGAAACTTGGGTTCCAGTGTAGGAAGCTAAGGGCATAGCTTCAACCCACTTTATAAAATACTAGGTGGCAGTTATGATGAATTTGTTTCCATCAGATGATGCAGGATTGATTTTTCCAATGAAGTCTAAGCACCATTTTGAAAAGGGCCAAGGAGATGAAATATCCTACAGTTCTTGTACAGGGGCATGGACAAGGTCAGTGTGTTTCTGGAACTTGTCACAATGGCACATGTAATCATGTGCATCATTCTCCATGGTGGGCCAAAAATATCCTATCCTAAGGAGCCTCTTAGAAATGGCGTTACCACTGAAGTGTCTCCCATAAGATCCATCGTGGGTTTCACTCAAAGCTGATCTAGATTCATCTAAATTCAAACATCTCAATAGGATGCCTTCAAAAGATCTCCTATACAATGTATTTCCAATAATTATGAAGTGACTTGCTCGTCTACGTAATAACCGGTGCTGGTTGCTATTACAACCTTTAGGGAAGGTCCCATTTTGAAGAAAATTAAATATATCAGTGTACCAAGGTTCAGGAATAGTTTCGTTGATTAGAAACACATCCAAATGTTATAAGCATGATTTATTTGAAGCGGGTTCCTAGAGTCGACGAATAATGATGGTAGCATATTCGTCATCTAACTCCAAGGGCAAAAGAGATGCAGCTGCAGCCATAGAGTCAACCACACGGTTGCTAGTTCTAGAAATAGCTTCCAAGGTAACTTGATCAAATAAAGATATTAATTGTAATACATATGCTTTATATGGAGTTAATTTATCATCTCTGGTTTGATAAACATCATTGATTTGATTTATGACAAGTTGAGAATCATCGAAAACCAATAAATTTTTAATTTTTAGTTCCAAGGGAGCTCATAATCCAAGGATTAGAGCCTCATATTCAGCAGTGTTATTAGTACAAGCAAACGTTAATTTAAAGGATAGAGGTATAATATGTTTCTATAGAGATATTAAAATAATACCTGCACCAACCCCATTCATGCATCGGGCTCCGTCAAAGTATAGGGACCATTGCTTTGGATGGTCTGCCTCTAATTTAAGGCATTCATCAGGAAACTCAATGATGAGGGGATGGGTAGACTCTAAGGGTGCATCAGCTAATTGATCTATTATGATTTGACCCTTAACAAAATTTTGTCCTATAAACATGAGTTCAAACTCACTTAGCGCAAGAACCCACTTTGTTGTGTGACCAGATAAGTACGGTCGACTCATGAGATACCGCAATGGATCGGATTTAGCAATAACATACATTTTTTGATTGAGCATATAATGGCACAATTTTTGTGTAGAAAATACAACTGCTAGACATAGTTTCTCTAATTCTATGTAGTGGGTTTCATAACTTATTAAGGTTTGGCTAATGTAATAATTAGCATGCTCTCTTTTCTCATCGTCAAGTTGAGCTAACATAGCTCCTAAGGCAAAATTTGAAGCAAAAATATACAAGATAAATGGGCGATCAGGTCTAGGTGGTGAAAGCACAGGTGGGTTAAGGAGATATTGTTTGAGGAGTTCAAATGCTTCCTAAAATTCGTCATCCTAATGAAAAGAGACATCTTTCTTAAGAAGCTTAATAAAGGGTCATATTTTGTCCACCAACTTATCGATGAAGCGACGAATAGCTTGAAGCTTACCTTGTAGACTCCGTAATTCAGATATATTTGTGGGTGTGAGTATATCAGTGATAGTCACGATCTTGAGAGGGTCAATTTTAATGCCATGTAAAGAAACTATAACCCCCAATAATTTACTGGACTCAACTTTGAATATACATTTGGCTGGATTCAGTCAGATAAGATATTCCCTTAATCATTCAAATAATTTTCTCAAGTCATCTAAATGATCATATTCTTTGATGGAACAAGCTATAATATCATCTACATAATCATGTAGAATATCATGCATCATATCATGAAATATATAAGTCATGGCTCGTTGATATGTTGCACTTGCATTCTTCAAACCGAATGGCATCACTTTCCAACAAAAGGTCCCCCAAGGGGTAATAAAGGTTGTTTTAGCCTGATCTTCAGGAGCTTTCATGATCTGATTATAACCAAAAAATCCATCCATTAAGGATATCATTCCACTCCCAGTAGTAAAATAAATGATCTGATCCATGTTGGGAAGAGGAAAATCGTCTTTAGGGCATGCAACATTAATATCTCTAAAGTCTGTGCAAACCCTAACTTTGGTAGCTTCTTTCTTAGTTACTAGAACTACATTCGAGATCCATTCAGCATAATCAATGGCTTGTATAAAAATAACCTTCAGGAGTTTTTCTAATTCCCCTTTGACTAGTAAGGCCACTTTAGGATGCATTTTTCTAAGTTTCTATTTAACAGTTTTAGCATCCGGATGGACTACTAGGTGATGCATAACTACAGAAGGGTCTAATCCTGGCATATCTTCATATGTCCAAGTGAAGACATCTTCATATTCCTTAAGAAATGCATTGTATTTATCTTGTTTGTCTTGACTCAATTCTGATCCAATGTTGATTATGTGAGGATTACCTTCGGTTCCAATGTTAATTTTTATGACGTTTTCTACTTCCATCTCTCTCAAAATTAGGTGGGGCGGGTGAAACGTCCAATTCTTGTAATTCTTTCAAGGTTATATTGGATAATTCGTCTTGAGGAGTCATGGCCTCAAGCTGGGCTATACTAGGTATAGAGCCATCAAAATAAAATCCATTATGTAATAATTCCTTAATGGAGACATCATGGAAGATATCTCCCTCCAACTCATCGTCGGATTCAGCGATCATCTGAGGGTAAGCTATGGATAGCATATTACATGTAAATGGCTTATTTGTTAGATGTAAAGCATCGTGTTCATCCAAATAATCTTGGTAACATATGAATTGATCACCATCCTCAAATGGGAAGGGCTTACCCTTACTAGGAAATAGACCCACACCACATCGGGCGGGCCATGGCTCTACCTCAAAATGTTATGTCATACCATTCTAGAAAGGTCCCAAACCTTTCCCTTTATATCCCAATTTAAGCATTATAGGCTTAGCTTTAATATACTCATTAGTAAAATAACATCGAGCATATCCATCATAATGTGTCTTGATGTTTCTAGGTATTCTTCCCCAGTCATATCCCTTATAAATAAAAGCACATCTCCCAACTTGGTAAATACTTCCCATAGGCTGTGGGAGGCCCAAGGTACGAGGAGAGGGTGGAAAATTATTTAAAATAAGGGAATATTGCATAGCAGCGTTTGTTTTTTCTGATATAAGAATTTTAGATAAATCGGGTAAGAGCTCATCAGTAAAAGTGTAAGAGGTAGAAGTAACATTTCCTATATCTTCGGATGTAGAAAATATGCCTCTGGTAGGTGTAGATGTTGTAGATATGTCGATGGATAGGTCTATAGGTATGGAAGTTATAGGAGTAAAACAAGAAGCATTGGTTGTGGGTTTAGGATCTTTTTGAGGTCCTAATGTGGTTTGTTCGAAAGATGGTTGAACTATATGTAGAGGTGGAGTTGATGGAGAAAAATTAGATGATGTTATGGGTGTGTGTTTCACATGTTTAGACAGATTATGAGAATTAGGATGTGTGGATGACAGAGCAGGGAAAAATTGAACTCCAACAGGTTCTGCCAAAGCACACATATCAAAGGGTCTGGTATCACCATGAATGGTAACCAACTGATTTTTAAATTTGAATTTAACACAATGATGTAAAGTTGAGGGAATAGATTGCATCACATTGATCCAAGGGTGACCCAAGATTATATTGTATGATGCAAGGAAATGTAAAATAAACACGATCATGTCTAAGGTTCTTGGACCAACTTGCAATGGGATAGTAATAACTCCACACGTTTCTTGTGTTTCTTCATTGAAGGCTTTTATGATAATATCAGTTCTTTTCATTTCGTCACTTCTAAACCCAAATATTTGGTAGAAGTAAAAAGTGCATATGTTTAAAGATGAACCATTATTAATCAAGTCATTTAACTGCTACATCTCCAATTAGGGCAATAATATATAAGGGGTTATCCTTATGTAAACTATGTTGCGGTATATCTCTATCCCGAAAGTCAATACAATCGAATTCTCGAGTTATGATAGTATTGGCCATGGCTTCAGGTTGAATATTTTGTGGTACCATCATTTGGATTAATGTGAGCATTAATTCATCCCTATGTGTAGGAGAAGATCTTAAAAGGTCCAAAAGGGAAATTCTAGTCGTAGTATTTGATAATTGTTCATTAATATTATAAGGAGGTTTAGGTTGAACATTAGGTGCATGATTCCCTTTATTAGGAACTTTCAAAACAAATGGATATGATCCATCATTCTAAGTTTGATCTTGTTGAGAATTTTGAGCCTGTTGTCTAGTAACAACTCCGATGGTATCTACAATATTATTTTGCGAATGATGAATGGGTCTTGGTCTAGCGTTTATGGCTTGTTCATTAGAAAGTGATTGGTGAGAAGATGGTCTAGTAGTGACTCTTCTTGGAAATGGTGCTTCCAAAACCATAGAATTTTTGATAGGTTGAATAGCATATTATTCATCTTCAGAACTATTCGATTGATTTGATGTGATTTCCATGTCACTTTCAGTCTTGTATTCTGTATCACTAAGATCAGGTGTCTAAATATTATATAGAGGTCTGGTCGTAACCATGGATAAAGTTGTGTCAAATATTTATAGATCATGAGCTGGTAAACGTCCACTAATAGTCCCTACATATTGGGCAGGAGGAGGAACATTAAGATGCTCAATTTGATTAGCCACCTCTTTACCATGCTTTGGTAAAGGATGTTGAAATATGTCCAATGATTGTTTGGCATTCTGATTCTAATTTTGGGGATGTTCTTTTGAGCATTACTAGGAGGATTATGTTTAGGTTGAAAGGCTTGCACCTCCATCTCATTTTTATCAATTAAGTCTTGTATTTTATGTTTTAATATTTTACAATAGTTGGTAGCATGTCCAGGTCCTCTATGGAAATCATAGTGTAAATCATCTCTGTATCCGAGTAATTTTGGATCAGGTTCTCGGATATTTGGTAATTGGATCAAACCTCATTCTAATAATTGCGATAGAATGGTTGATAGAGGTTGATTTAACCTAGTAAATTCTCAAGGTGGTTTATCAATAGGTTTCAGTATAAGCTTTTCCGTTGTTTTTGCAGCATTAACATTAGAAATGTTTTTGCTATTAGTGACTCCATCACCCACAACTTATTTATTCTTATATTGATTTTTGGATGTTTTCTCATTGTCTTGCTTTTTAAGCTGACCTCTCCTAATGAGAGCATCTTCCACTCTTTGAGCTAAGTCTATAGCTTGATCGAAGGTGGTCAAGGTAGCAGTTGATAACTCATAGGATAGTTGCTCTTGTAAATTATTGATAAAGATATCCAACATTTCTTGATAAGGTAACACAAAGTGCAATTTTCCTATCAACTGTCTCCACCGAGCTAGGAAATCAGCAAAACATTCATCTTTGTCTTGTTTTAAGTTGTACAAATATTTAATGGTTACATGCCTTTCAATGTAGGCACTAAATTGATGAACAAAAGACTCGGTTGTTTCTTCAAAATTCCTCAAAGAATGAGTGGGTAATTGATAATACCACTCTAATGCCATTCCTCCTAAAATTTTCGAGAACATTTTTAGTAATAACAAGTCATCATGTGATATATCATGACATGCTATCCTAAACATACGAAGATGCTCTATGGGATCTTTGGTTCCTTTGTATATAGGTAGGATAGGCATAGGAAATTTTTTAGGATATGGTTGTGCTACGACTATAGGATCTAAAGGCTGACTACACATCTCTCGATAATTATACGAGGGATGGTAGGGATCTATCTGGTCCATGCGAGAGACTAACTATTTCACCATGGCTTCCAGATTACTAGGTTGTCCACCATATTGGTTCGGTGGTACATGAGTATGGGATTGGTGAGCGTATGATGGCATGACGTAAGGATTAGATGCTATATTGCTATTATGCAAATGGTTGGTAGGGAGAGTATTATGAAGAAGATTTGTAGTAGCATTATGTTGTATCCCGTATTGTTGGAAATTGGTGTTTGGTTTTGTTTTGGGATTTTGTTGATTTGAGGTATGTTGATCAATAGCTTGGCGAAATAAAGCAGTGAATGAAGGTTTATTTTGTGTGGGAATAACTCTAGGCTTGGTAACAGGCACTCTAGGTGGTTGGGTAACCTGTTGTTGTTGCATGTTTTGGATTATAGCGGCCATATCCAAATTGGATGGTCCAGCTTAATCACTTTCTTGATCAATGAAGGATAATGGATTAGTGCGTGTGTGATATATTTCTTCTAGGGTTGCTTAAGTGACACTAATTTGATCCTTTTCCATATGGACTGCTCTATTAAGAGCACCAATATTAGTATTGAGGAACATTTAGAAATATTCCATGTTCTCAAAAGTAACAGCTCCTCCGAAGACATTTTAGGGGATGAGGATCCTTCCTCTATAACAGTTTCTTTTTGTTCATTTCCTACAACAAACTCTTCTTCTTGTTGGTCTAGGGCTCCTTCTTTCTGAATTGGGTCTTCAGGAAGGACATATGGGTTATTTAATGGTTTTCCTAACCAATCTTCTTCTACTTTAGTCTGTTTTCCATTCCTAATTCTAGTCATTATGCTTAAACTTAGATTTTAGCAAATATATATATATATATATATATATATATATATATATATATATATATATATATATATATATATATATATATATATATATATATATGCGACAAGTTTGGGAGGTATATATTTTAATTATATACCTACTATAATACTTAAAAGAAAACGTTTTAATTTTTGTTATATTTTTTTTTTATAATAATATTACAAAGACAACAAAAAGCATACTAAATGCAAGAAATAATAATAATAAAAGAATGTCTTAGTTTTCTATAAATAGTTTATGGATATCATTAATAGGATCAAGTTCATCAGGAGTCATGAAATGCTCCTCTTCAAATTGGAAATGGTTTTTCAAGAATTTAACAAAGTGTGCTATGGTGATATTATCTATTTTAGACTCTGACCTGTAGAAATAAAGTTCATGATAATACTCTCGATATAACACAGCTCTAGGAACTCTATTCCATCTCTTTCTATCTGTAAGAACGACTTCTTGATCCTCTATACGAGATATAAATTTATGTACTACAACTGCGTTGTCGAGGTATTCCTTAAAGGTGTACAACTTAGAAGACACAAGTGCTCTTTTATCAGCTAACCACCTATGGCAAGCTCTCTGAAGCTCATGGTACAAAGTCACCTGATCAGGATCCAAGATTCTATCTAGGACAAATGTCTTAATTTTCCTAAGTTTTGTCGACCTAGATGAAATAATATCCAATCTCCTACTAAGTTCGTCCCATAAAGGCAGGACTCTATATGTTTGAGATACTCTAAGAAAAGAAGTAATCTCTATGGATGCTAATTGATTTTCAACATTTATGGTCACAGCTCGTATATTATTATAATCTACCATCTAAATATGATATGCAATCTTAACAATCTACTCCCTTCTTTTTTCAAAAGGTTTTTAGTTTTCACGCTGGGTTCACCAAAATGTATCAACCCAAATTTTTTGTGCCCTTACCTTCAGGATAAAGGATCCATTCCCGAAAGGGGGATGCGAGAAGGATGAGGCGATACCTTGGACTGAGAGGCCCTTTGAAGGTCGTGCCTCTCGGGGGAGGGGTATCAGGGTGAATTTTTGATGGATGGTGGGGTTCACCAAGAAACTTTGAGTGGTAGTTTCCATGTCTAGGTTGAGAATGGGTTTGATGTGTTCATTTTTATATTCAATCATTCAATTCCTAGGTTTGGCAAAGATGAATCTAAGCTATTCTATATGCCAATGCTGATTTATATGGATACAGAAAGCATGAATAAGTGCTAAACATAGAAAGTGTGCTAAATAAGATAGAATGTACCTAATTTTGGATGTCTGATGAAGATTCTAAGGTTTTTAGAAGTCTAGATCATCTCAAATCTTACATAATCATTTGCAATAGCACAAAATCATCTCAAATCATAGTCGATCGTCTGAGATCAGACGAGATCATCATCGACCTGACGAATTCATCAGACAAATTTGTCAGAAACCTGCAATCACAGAAACAGATACCAAAGACCAAAAATGCAACTGCAAAAGCAAGGGGAAATGATAGAAATAATAGTAAACCTACCTAAATGATAAATCCAGATAACAATTAAAGGAAATGCATTAATTTAATAATTTATTTTAACTTTATCATGCATCTATGCTAAATGAGGTGAACTCTAGAATGCAGAAATAGAATAAACTAAGTTAATGCATAATGAAATGAAGAGAGAAGATAAAAAAATGCAAACTTCGGGCTTTGATTTCCCCCAATCTATACTGCAGTCGATATCACCTCCAATCATACGAGATCATCGCCGATCTACGATAGGATTGTTTGAAATCGTCTGGAATCGCCAACGATGATCCGAGCTTGCTCCAACTAAAAAATAGTAAAATTCTTGCAAGAAAAACTTGAAATACACAATGCAAACAATGGTGCGAAAGGTGTTCTAATGCACAAGAAACTAAATTTGCAGGGAAAATCAGCCAGGGGGAAGTCAAGAAAAATCCTAAGTTTATATAGGATTTAGGGAGAGGTTAAGAGGTTGGAGATCACCCCAATTTGGGAGATCTCCAACGGGGGAGACTCTAACCGCACAGACACACTTTCTACCCAAGTTAGAGAAGCTATTGAAATAGAAGCTAATTATAAAAATTTAGTTTTGGGATGAAATCATCTGGATGTTTTGTTCCAGACAAATTCGTCAGATCTAAGATGATTTCATCTGATCGTCGACGATATCGTCCAACAGTCAAAACAAATCCTAAAAATGGCATGGAAATTGAGGGGAGCAGGTAATGGGTGGTTAATGGGTGGTTTTGGGGTTAAAATTTAAATTTTTATCTTTTTACTAAGGGTTTAACTGCACTAATTTTAGGGTGCTACAGTTCCCAATAGACAACACTCTCTTTTGGCTAAGAAAAGAGTGTGAGAGTCCTAAACAAGAATCTCCTCCATCACATTGGCATCACATGCAGCACCACCAATTACACACATTAGGTCAGTTGCAACCTAGAGAGGAGAATTCATCACCTATCGAATCCCAACCACCCCATTTCCATCAAGTCAAAATGATTTCTATTGATTTGCTAACCCCACTCCACAATCTATATGATGAGGCAAAGCAGATACCTATCGACACTAGCCTCATTTCCATGGACAAGATATCATACCTGCCATCCATTACTGAATTCATCCTATTCGAAGAGTTTTTGTGGGATTCAAACACATATTTCACAACCTTCATCATCAAATTACTTTGTTTTCAATCTAAAGTAGAATGGGAAACCCCTAAAATTTTTGAGAATGTGGTGAATGATATACACCTCATCCCAACCCCACATCAACTAGAAGAGGGTTCTCATATGCTAATATAAGAATCTATAGTTGTGAAACTCAGCCTAGATGTGAATAATCCACAAATTATTAAAATTTCAAAATATTTATTCATAGAAGAAAAGAACGTATGATCAACGTGCTGATGAGAAATAAAGAAGTGTTATCATGGTCATATAGAGACATGTCGGGATGAAACCCCGATTTGGTAGTCCACAACCTTACTTTAGCATCAGATGCTAAACCTTTTAAGCAATATCATAGAAAAACTCATCTAACAGTTGCATTACTTGTGAAATAAGAGTTACAAAAATTATTGGACGTAAATTTTATAGTCCCAATTGATTATCCAAAATGGCTCTCAAATATGGTACCCATTCGCAAACCGAATGGAGGGATACACATATGCACTAATTTTTAAGATTTAAACAAAGCATGTCCCAAGGATGATTTTCCTTTACCTAATATTGATCAACTAGTAGACTCCTATGCTGGCCATGAAATGCTTTCCTTAATGGATAGTTTCTCGGGATACAACCAAATTCGAATTAATCCCGAAGATCAACATAAAAAAACATTTACAACACCATGGGGCACATTCTATTATAGAGTGATGCCTTTTGGACTTAATAATGCAAGAGCTACATATCAATATGATATGATGTACATATTTCATGACTATATGCATAATATCATCGAGGATTATGTAGATGACTTGATTGCTAAATCAAAAACATGTCTTGAGAACATTGAAGTCCTAGAAAAAGCATTCGATCGATTGCTAGAATACAAAGTAAGGTTAAGTCCTAAGAAGTGTGTATTTGATGTCACATTAGGAAAGCTTCTAGGATTCATTGTCTCCAAGTGAGGCATTGAAGTAGACCCAGGTAAGGTAAAAGCTATACTAGAGATGCCACCTCCAAAGAACTTGAAAGAGTTGCGTAGCTTACAAGGAAAGATCCAATCTATCCAAAGATTCATTGCACAACTCTTAGATAAATGCAGGCCTTTCAACTGCTTGCTATAAAAGGAGGTGATATTCTCTTGGATGATTGAATGTCAAGAGGTATTTGATGACATAAAGAAGTATCTGGCTTGTTCTTACGCCATCTCGAACAAAAGTCTCTTTTTACCTATACATTTCTGCAATAGATTTTGCACTAGGAAAAATACTTGCACAAAAGAAAGAAAAACATAAAAAGCAAGAAATTTACTATATTAGTTGAACATTGGTAAGTTACGAAACAAGATATGCTTATGTTGAAAAGTTGTGTTTGGCAGTGGTTTTTACCATTAAGAAACTTAGATATTATATGTTAAGCAACACTACTTATGTCATTTCTAGAGAAAACCCTCTATGATACATGATGACTCGCACTTACAATAACACCCGTACAGCCAAGTGGATAATACTTTTAACAGAATTCGATCTTGAATTTGTAAGTCAAAAATCCATAAAAGGTCAAGTGATAGCTGATCAGCTAGCTGAAGATCCTTTACATAATGATAAACCACTAATCATTGAGCTTCCATACGATTCAGTATTCTCTGTTACTGAGAAGGAAGAGTTAGTTTTCCCTGAGGATGAAGCAGACATGACAATGTTCTTTGACGGATCTAAGTGTGAGAAAGGACAAGGTGCGAGAGTCGTGTTTTATACACCCAAAGGAATGCCAATTCCTTTATCATTCAAACTCGACTTCACATGCACTAACAATAATGCAGAGTATGAAGCCTTAATCTTAGGTCTTCAATCATCTATAGAAATGGACATAAAAATATTAAGCATTTTTGGTGATTCTCAACTAGTTGTTTGCCAAGTAAAAGAAGAATACCGATGTAAAGACCTAGTTTTAAAGCAATATCATGAAGTAGCAACAAATTTGCTAGAAAAGCTTGACTGGTATGAAATTAGTAACTTACCCCGTTCGACAAATAAATTTGTGGATGCAATGGCTTCTTTGGGATCCCTCATCCCCAAGAATGAGCATGGAGAAGTACAATCGCTAATCATAACAACAATATCAAAACCATCAGTTCAAAGAGCAATATCTACCAGTGAGAAGAGTGTTTGTTTGATACATGGTGAACCTTACAATTCTTACCTTAGTGAAATAAGAGACTTTCTCAAGTCTGGAACACTCCCAATAGAGATGACACAAAATGCAAAAAGAATGCTCAAACAAAAGGTAACTCATTTCACTCTCCTAGGGGACGTGTTGTATAAACGTGGGTATGATGTAATATTATTATGGTGCCTAGATTTGATTAAGGCAGAATGAGCTATAGCAGAAGCCCATGATGGAACTTGTGGTGGTCATTTTAGTGGAATGGCCATAGCAAAAATAACATTGTGAATGGAATACTATTGGCTAACAATGGAAAATTACTGTTGTCAATATGTCAAGAAGTGTTAAAAGTGCCAACATCATGGCAATTTGACTCATGTACCATCGCACGCCCTACAACCCATTCAAATTATTTGGTCATTTTCACAATGGGGCCATGATTTTATTGGTACAATATCACTTGCCTCCTTAGGACAACATAAATTCATAATAACTGGTATGAAATACTTCACAAAATGGGTGGAAGCAATTCCAATGACCACTATGACTGGACCTCGAATAGCGGAGTTTATACTTTAGCATATTATCTATCATTTTGGAATACCCTAAAAATCATTTACGATAATGGGAAGTCATTTAATAATAAGGATGTTAAAGCCTTGTGCAACAAATTTAATATCCAACACAGTTTCTCAACACCTTATTACCCACAAGTAAATGGGTAAGCGAAAGAAACCAACAAAATAGATAAAAAATGGTGGTAAAGCTATATTACTCAATTCTCAAGAAAATGGTCAAAGAGAATCATCGAGATTGGCATACTCAACTTCCTTTGGCACTATGGGCTTACAGAACAAGCATAAGAATGCCAACAGGAGCAACACCATTTTCATTAGTTTATGGTGCTAAAGCTATATTACCTTTGGAGCTTGAAATACCCTCCTTGAGAATTGCATTACAGGAATTCATGGATGATAACACTACTAGACAAGCATGCCTTGACCAATTGACACTTATAGATAAAAAATGCATCAATGCTCTAGAGCATTTGCGAGTATATCAAGACAGAATCAAACATGCTTACAACGCAAAAGTTCATCCTCATGAATTTTAGATATGTGACCTAGTACTCAAAGAAAATCAATAAAATACCAATGTTTTGCCACACTTGAGAGATAAATTTATGGTTAATTGGTTAGGCCCATATATCATAAAGCATAAGTTGGGACTAGGAACGTATAGACTTGCCAAATTAGAAGGAAAATTGGAACCAGAGCCGTTAAACATAATGCACCTAAAGGCATTTTATGCATGAATGACTCACAACATATGTTATATATATATATATATATATATATATATATATATATATATATATATATATATATATATATATACGTGGTTAAATAAATAAAAATAAATAAATAAATTTGCATCAATTTACATTGTACATAAACATTTTTACATGCATTTTCACATTGCATTCGCATATCACATAGATAATATTCATATCACAAAATTTTAATTTTGTACATTACATTCGCATATCACATAGAATTTAAATAAATATGCATTCAAATAAATATATCATACACAATTAGCTGCATCGCCAAAAAAAAAATTGCATCCATCCCATCCCATGTTCAGTATTTTGATTTTAGTGGTGATGATATGACCAAAGAAAAACAAGTTCCAAGAATTGAGGGTAGCCAACTAAGGCATTTATGCAATTCGCCAAACGCTACACCCATATATGATGTCAATATATCATAAAATCAAATTTTCAGTCACTCAACCATGTCTAGTGTAATACCAACTTTCATAAAATTTTCAATTTTCTTTAGGACCAAAGCTCTTTTTCTCACATTAAAATAGGTCTTGAGTATCGTCGACCGAACCCAAACAATCTTTCACCAAACACACTTATTCACATCTTAAAACATTATGAGTAATAAAGGATAACACGAAACTTGGGTAACACCTTGAAGTGAAAGTAACATTCTATGCTTGTCCTATCATGCAACATAGTCCAAAATCAAAAACAGTGGTTTTTACCACTATCATAGTTACCATCCAAATATAAACATAAAATATAGAGTTGTAAGGATAGGGTAACATTCTCATCACACTTCGGTTGAGAATCCGATTCCCAAAGCTCTATACAAAAATCAACAATTTCAATACACACACCACAAATACTTAAAGTTGTAAGGATCGTACTACATTTCCCTCAAAAATATATGTAGTCATCCCCAAAGCTCTATAAAAAAAATCATAGTTTTAATACACACACCATATATCCTTAAAGTTGTAAGGATCGTACTACATTTCCCTCAAAAATATATGTAGTCATCCCCAAAGCTCTATACAAAAATTAACAATTTCTATACACACACCATAGATCCCTAAAGTTGTAAGGATCGTACTACATTTCCCTCAAAAATATATGTAGTCATCCCCAAAGCATAAATATCATATCATTGGACTATGGAGTGAGCCTCCATCGGGGCTATAGATGCTTGACTGATAGTGGAGTAAACTCAAGTAGGGTGACATGTCTCTCTTCCAAAAAGGGAGACCTCTGACTGCACATACAGACAAGCTAGCTACTTGTTAAATCCCATAACAGGTCAAATCCAATTTACTCATAATGGGTCAATGAACTTCACATTCACATACACTGGTTCTTGATTGCTTAGGGTCATTACCATGCTCAAGATTTAGTAAATAAAATTCACTTGCACACACATTGGTCCTAAAGAGAATTAGACAATGGTTAAGTAAGTTTGTTGATATCACTAGACTGTTTGAGTCTTTGAAAATGTTCCACTATTAAAAATCAAAATAAAAACATCGTCCATATCAAAATCCATATATTCTTCCAAAATCACATACATATCTACATCATACATCACCCGCATAAAGTCATCAAGTTGGATACCCCCAATTGCAAAATGAACAAGTAATGGTCAATGATATTCTGAGCTATAAAAATATCACATGAACACAATGCATTCCATCATATAGTATACATAAACATTTAATTGCATATTCCATATTAGTTTGCATTGATATTTTTCAAAATAAATACAAAACAACAAATGAAAACAATAAATCGCATAAAACAAACACATAATTTTGAACTACATCAATAAACAAAAATAAAAATTCAACTAAACATAAAATAAAACATCATTAACACAAGAGATAGCCAATATAAAAGCCATGTATATATATAAATATGGAGGTCTCAAAGTACAAAATACCCGTAGGTTGTATACATCAGAGCAACAAGGCTCATAGCAAAATCGATACACCACAAAATAAAAAAACATGAAAATAAGGCACATTAGCTGGTGCTAGCAAGGATCCCTCTGAGAGCCCTGAGCTTATGAAGCAACATTTGAACTAGATTTTTGGTGACTCCTGTGGCCTGTCTCGGTCCTCTTCCTAGTAGTAGCAACTGATGATGAAGGAGGAACAAGAAGCGGGATATGCTGCTCATGCAAGCTATTCTCCAACATCTCAATATAAGTAGCCTACTTATGCAGGGTCCTCAAATCTGCACCCTCACGAGCAACTCTCTAAGATATCTTCGATCGAAGAGTAGAAACAATAGTTGCAGTGTTCCCTCCACCAGAACCTGACTGTAAGTGATTAAGCTCACCCTCAAGTCAGGATACCTCACCCCCAAGCCTAGAAATATCCAAATCCCTAGTAGTGATAACATCATCACTAGTCCCACCATGTAGTCCATCCACCTCATCCTATAAGTGAGTCACCTCACTCTGACATAAGGCCATCTCACCCTTCAGGTAAGCCACCTCCAACTCCAAAATGTCTCGCTCACCTTGGAGAATCTCCCAATCATCCTCAATCCATCGAGGAGGGGAATCCCCCTCTCCAACCCCATTTTTTCTAATCTCCTCGGGCTATTGAGCATCCATAGCAAACTCCACCCTTGAAGAGCTACCGCATAGGAGCTTCACCAATTAAGGAACCCATCCTCCTAACTCCACCTCATCCCAACTCCCCTCATCGTCCACAACTACACTCAACATCCAAGGAGGCTGAGAGGTAAACCATGCATCAAACTCAGGAGTGGTACCAACATCATCAAGGTCAGGAAGCTCGATATCAATGTAATCCGAAGGGTCATAAACCCTCTAAAAATAAGGAACAACCAACAACCCCAACTCATCTCCCCATTACCTATAGGTCATAGGTGCATCAAGCACACCCTGGATCAAACCAAACTGGTGCTGCACCTGACTAAACTAAACAAAATCCATCTCTCTAATATGGGCACCAACAACCCATCGACCTCGCCTAATCTAGTGAAGATCAACAACATCGGTCACCTAATCAATGCCCCTCCAAGGCCGCCAACTCATAAACTCTTTGGTGAGTGAACTAGAATATCTCTGTAATATGAAGCTCCCACCACGGGATGACTAAGATCCTCACTAAGAAGCCACCTGGAAGCGCAAGGAGAGGTGGCATCATAGGCACAAGGAAGACCAACTGGCCATCCTACAATGATATGCTCCCAAGACCAGATTTGGAGAGTCAAGTTGCAACCTAGAACCTTTCGACCCCACCTCTTAACCTTGTAAAACTTGTTATAAATCTAACATAAGAGAGTGGGAGCCCACACCAACCATCGAGGATCAAAAATCAAACCCAAAATAATAGGAACTTGGTTCCACAATATCCTCGATCCCATAGAATTGGGCAACAACATGTTACTCAATATGTACATAAGGAAATCTAAAACTGCTCTCAAATTGCCAGTAGAAAATAAATCCAAATATGCAATCCCACCCCTATTGTAGTCTACATCCCAAAGATCACCAAAGATAGGGAAGAGTGCCTCCTTCTTGTTGATGCCAACCTGGATGGTTGGACCCTCGATAGGAATATGAAAAATACGGTATAAGTCCTCCAAAGTAACAGTGAGCTCCCCAGTAGGAAGCTGGAAGGTCCCTCTATCCGGATCCCATCGCTCAACCAATGTCGAAAGGAGATCCTCATCAGCTCAAACGGTTCCCAACCACCCACAACCATCAAGACCAATGGTCTCCAGGAAAGCCCAATCATCGTCATAAAGTGCCTTTCGCACTTTCCTAATAGTCCTCGACCACCTATGTCGAGCATCCAAGAGCCTCACCTAAAAAACAAACAAACATAAAATGCATTAAAAAAAAAAAAAAAACAAAACTTTCACCTACCCTTAGGTGATAAAAAATCAACAAGAAAAAAGAAGCACAACATGCAAGAACAAGTAAAACAAGCAAAAAAAAAAAAAATGCATTAAAAAAAAAAAACAAAACTTTCACCTACCCCTAGATGATCGAAAATCAATAGGCAAAAACAATCACAACAAGAAAAAAAAAGCACAACAAGCAAAAACAAACAAACATTAAATGCATTAACAAAAAAAAAACAAAACTTTCACCTACCCCTAGGTGATCGAAAATCAACAGGCAAAAACAAGCACAACAAGAAAAACAAGCAAAAACAAACAAACATTAAATGCATTAACAAAACAAAAAACAAAAAAAAAACTTTCACCTACCCCTAGGTTATCGAAAATCAACAAGAAAAAACAAACACAACAAGCAAAAATAAGCATAACAAGCAAAAATAAACAAACATAAAATGCATAAACAAAAACAAAAAAAACTTTCACCTACCCCTAGGTGATAAAAATCAACAGGAAAAAAACAAACAAAAAAAGCAAAACAAACAAAACAACAAACAACAACAACAATAAAAAATCCTGAACAAAAGGCAAGACCGCCAACCTCGGCATAGCGAACGCCACCTTCCACTCCAGCCGATCCACCACCAATGTCACCACCGTCATCGTTGCCTTCACACATCTCCATATCACTCACAAACCCAACTAATCAACTAATGACAACTGGTAGAATGAGAATGAAAATAACAAAAGTCCTTTAAATAACCATTTTTTATGGTGGAAAATGTGCAAATGCATTTTGAGATGTGCATAAAATGCAGACCCACAGTTTGCAGTGTAAAACCGCAGACCCGCAGGTAACGTAAGAAAATGCAACCCCGTGATTCCCAAAAAAGAAACCGTAGCCACACGGTTCTAAAAAAAAAAAACTGTGCAAAAGCGGTTACAAAAAAACAAAAACTAGTAAGTTCAAAAAAAACAACCCAAATTTTAAATTGACGCCCACTACGTGAGGTTACAAAACATGAAAAACTATGATAAATTAATGTGCATTAAGGAATTGCTAACCGTCACTACGACATACTCCTAGGATGATTGGTTCCTTAATTTCATAATCATGCATGTCAATCAAACCAAAAGGTATATATTTGAAAGACATGTTGAGTGGTAATTTCACCCAATTGTGAAAGTACACTCTCCCTTAGGATTTGGGTTCCAAATCCCCTCTTGCAAAGAAGTTAAACAAACAAATTCTCCAAGGTCTCCGCTATATTAGCATTTGCATATGTGTATTAGTAATATCAAATAAAGATATTCAATTTTAAATGCTTGGAACACCTTAGTGATTGCAAGTAATTGTAAACAAGGGGCAATGTTGGTTTATTTTACCATGAAACTTTAGTGATTGTTCATTGAACCAAAATAAAGCAAATGTGAGTTGGCCCTCATATGACCACGATGTAGTGCCTTAATTCTTTTTATCTTGAGGGTTTTAAAATAGATTTTATCTTTATTAAATCCAAATATGGCTTCTTATCATGAAGATGAAGATAGCTTTCAATGTGATCGATAAACTATCCCTCTTTGGTGAAATAGGTTTTCACAAAGAGGCAATAATTTATGGCCTTGAATAAAGGGCTTTAAATGTCACTCTAAATTATCCCTCTTAAATGAAATCAAATTTTCATCAAGATGAACAATTAAGTGCTTTGAAGAAAATACCTTCAATGTAATACTCAAATTACCCCTCTTTCGTAAAATTAGAATTTTTATGAAGAGAGGGTAATTTTAGGCTCAAAATGGAAATTTGTGAAAATGCCATAAAACATAACTCCTTCAATGAAATTGGAATTTTCATGAAGGGAATGTCATCATAGGATCATGAGTGCAAAACAAAACTAAAAAAATTAAATTTGACCTTAAAATGAAAATTTTCTATTTTCGGATTTTTTTAAAATCTGCTATAAACCAGCAACTTCGATGAATTTTTAAAAATACTAAACAACTCCGAAAATGAAATTTCAAAGTGTGTATTGGAATTCTGAAGTATAACCTACACAATGGTGAAATTATTTTTGGATTTTGAAATTTTTTAAATGTTTATTTTAATGCCTGAAAATTAAAAAAAAGTTAAAATTTCTGGAAAAATAAAATGCAGAAAAATGAAAATGAAGTGCAGAAAATGGAACACATGATACATTCAGTTTGATGCTATCCTATTACGGCAAAACCGAAGATGTGAGGTTTTCATTCATACAACCTGACCAATTAGATTGCAAAACAAGAACAATCCGGATAAGCTTAGTGCTGGCTTCTAGGGTTTTAAATGAGATTTTTCATATTTAAACATTAGCATGAAGCAACCAAGAAACTTGCATAAACTCCATTTACAAGCCTAAAATCTGAAAATGGGGAAAAAATAAACATTTAATCTTGCATGCAGAAAATGACTCCTCCTTTCTTGCCCATAAGATGCAACTTTCTGAAAAAACAATCTGCATTAAAATATTGTCCTTGTACATGGCAGAAATCTGGTTTTCTCAAAGAACCAGTCCAATGTGGAAGGAAAAATATCTAGAAAAACCCAGTGCCAAGGCCTTGCCTTCATTCTTGCAATATTCTCTTAAAAGTTTCCAACCGTAGTGGCCTCCTAAAAGGTCCCCCCGTTTACTTTTCATGCATTCTATTTAACATCTCTTTACAAACTTTTCATTTCCTGTCCCATGGGTTTGCTGGTTTGTTTCATTCCCTTGCCTTTTCACTTCTCTTCCTTTGGTTTTTGCAGCCCTTTCGTTTCATTTCATTTCCAAAGGTTTTGAAACATTTTATTTTTCTTTCACTTTGGTTTTATTTCCTTTGTTTTCTTACAAAAATTTGGTATCGCCTTTCCATTTCTTCCTAACTTACCATGACCTAATATAAGACACATTTTTCTTTACTTTTGTCCCTCTTAGAAATATTCGTTATTATTTCCCTCCCCCACATGCCTTGGAATTATATATCACATCAGCAGCGTTACAAATGCAAACTAACATAGGTCCCCCCAAAACAATACGCTCTGGCATGTGGAATTATGAACGAATAGCCATTGTGGGTGATAAATACATTTTGAAAACTCACCAATGCCCAGTCAACGTTGCGCTTGATGTGTTATAGACCACCTGTTGGTCTACTACTGTGCATGTGCCTTAATTTACATAACGTCCCTATTTTTGTCTTTCATGTATAATACAATTCAAAATTTATTTTCCCATAATGCCATCACATTCTTCCACGTACCCATATTGGAGGTTGGTCCGACAATCAAGCCTCGGCCTTGCGAGTCAAATCTATCTAGAATAACAAAATGGGTCCACCATCCATATGCTGGCCTCATTATTAAGTCTGGCGAAAGAATATTTGACACCAAATCTTACAGGGTATTCAATAATGCCCTTAATACACTTGGCTTGGATATTTTATTTCAGGCTCTACAAATAGTAAAACACTATCCCAATGCCCGATGATAAAAATTCTTGAATATCCTTTCCTATGAAATGTTCATCCTATTATCCTCGACATCGGTATCGAGGTCCACGTCAGATTCTTGAAACGTGCTCTTCACCATGTTGTTTCTCGTCAAGCAACGGTCTCCCATTGCGCTGTTCATCCTTGTAGGCCTTTGAAACTATGATTATCAGCATCCCTCATGCCTCGGTGCCATGCCAATGCTTTCGATTAAATCTTTTTACATCGATTGTGGCTACTCATCTACCTGCAGCGCATTCCCATCCTCGACATTTTTGTTAAATTTTGCCAATGTTGTATCTCCCCACGTTGCTTGAATGGTGACGATTCTCTTTATGGGTAACAGGCCAAAGTGCCATCGTGTATTCCTAGACACCTCGACCACGTCAATTCTTGTCGCTTGTCTTCATCGTGTTCATCGCTGCCATCGTGTATGACTTTCTACCGTTATCAAGCTCGGGTCTGCCATGCTGTGCAAGACTCATACTATACTACTGCGCTATGGCTCTGCATCGAATCCTAAAATTAGCGCTCCCTATCACGCTGTCATTTTTTGTAGCTCTCTGTCTTGCGTCTGTCATGGGTTTTCTTTAGTTGGTCGTCGTCCAGCAAATAAGCTGCAAACCACCAAACAAAACTTATATTAATAATAACAAGTTTTAAATTTTAATAAAGATCCTTTAGTTTCGCTTTGTTCGTCGAGATGCCCTTCTCTGAATTTCGGGTAATGATACAAAGATATTTTTATTTATGTTGAATTTTCTACCTTTTTGCCAATATCAATGCTTGATCATCGTACGTGGTTGTCCATATTTTTGGCCTCCTCATCATCGCTTGCCGGCAACCCCTGCACGTCGTTGTTTCATTCATCTGTCGTGGGATTGAACTTCATTTTTTATTTTAAACATTTATATGTACAAAAAGCTTACTTGAAACACTCAAATGAAGAAAACATAAAATGCAACCATAACAAAAAGCTAACAGTAAAATTGACGACAAAGAGTCATCGACAGAAAAAGTCATCGACAATAAAATATCGTCGACAAGAAAAAAATCGTCGACAATAAAAAGTCATCGACAATAAAATATCATCAACAAGAAAAAGTCGTCGATAATAAAATATCGTCGACAAGAAAAAGTCATTAAAAATCGTCAACAACAATTTGACGATAAAAAATCATCGACAAGAAATTGACAAAAATTTGATGATAAAAAATCGTCGACAAGAAATTGACAACAATTTGACGATAAAAAATTGACAACAATTTGACGATAAAAAATCATCGATAAGAAATTGACAAAAAAAATCAATGACAACAAATTGGCAAAAACTACAAACCCAAAACACAACGAAAGCATTAGACACTTAAAACAAACTGCAAACACCCAAATACCAAAAATAAAAAGGTGGGTCCCCAATTTTGGGGTACGTTGTGGAGCAGCCACAACAAATGGTGACTCTGCTGGGAAATGCTCCTGAGCATTTCGGTGAGAACCCAACCTGAAAACCTTCAAAACTCAAATACAAGCATCAGCAAATATCCAACGAATGCAAATAGATCAAAAATACATGAAGCATCAGAATCGTTAAGCATCAGCTCGGTGTGTGCAATGTGCTTCATTCCCTATCGTTTGAAACTCATTCAACTTTCCATTGTCAGTTTTACCTGAATGCATATGCGAGGTTATGAATGATTTGTTCAGGATTTAATGTATGGCAAATATGCTAGAGATATAACAACCTGCTTTGCAAAGGTTCAAACTTTCTAGTATCATGAACAAGCATATTAAAATTGTCAAACCCTCTTAGGACCAAATATGTGTATACTGAATTAATTTACTAGATCCCAAAGTTGGTTATGTGTCACTACCATCTTGAACCCATGTGCAAGTGTAAGTGAAATCAAAGCTTTGGGGAATAGGATTCCCAACCTAAGTGAGATGGGAATTTAACCCTATCCTTACTACTCTGATCTGGAGTTCATTACCTCATCTTGAACAAAATGATTTAACCTGGTATGGATGAAACTATCAGGCTAGCTTGTCCTTTTGAGCAGTCAGTGGTCTTGCTTTTAGACAAGACATGTTGCCACACATGAGCATACTCCACTGCCAGTCAGGCGTCTATAGCCCCGGTGGAGATTAACCCCATAATCCAGGATTTGGCTTTACTTTTGATTTCTTGAACCTTGGGGATGACTACCCATCCTTGCAAGGGACATGTAGTACGATCCTTCCAATCCAATATTAATGATGAAATGAAAGTAGAATGAAAAATATTTGCTTTGGAATTTCAAGTTCTTGAGTGGGCAAAATAGAAGCTTTGGGGAATCGGATTCTCAACCTAAGCGAGATGAGAATTAGACCCTATCCTTACTACTCCATGAAGGTCAAATCGGAGCTTTGGGGAGTTGGATCCTCAACCTAAGTTCGATGGGGATTTAACCCTATCCTTACTACTCTGATTTTAGGCTTTAAGCACTATGGGAGTGGTAAAACCCACTATTTTAAGGATTATGTTGCATGATAGGACAGACACGAAATACTCCTTTCGCCTCACCTTTTCTTCCAAGTATGGTTTTGACCATTTTTCTCAAGATCCTCTTTAATATGTGTAGAACGTGCTTGGTTCAAGATAGTTCGGGCATCGGTTCCCAACCTTAGGATCCTTTTAATATATGTTATGTAATAACCCTAAGAGGATTCGACACCTTTTCAATGATTGTATTTGAAATGTAGATGCATCTGAGATGAAATGTATATGCAATGTGGAATGTAACATGAGATATGGATGAATGCATTGCTCTTTTTGAAATGCGGATGGAGTATACCACCTACTTTGCCATAATTTGTAAAAGTGACAACTTCATGCATCACAAGTTCCAAACGATATTCTTTAATGTGTTTGCGATACTCGTGGAGCTTTCTGCAATACAATTCCGATGTTTCATATTCTCTTAGTCTTAGTCAACATTCATAAGGACATAAGTTGACATCTCACTTTTCTTTTTTTTTTCAAGACAAACCAAAAGTGTCCAAAGGACCAACACACAAAACTTAAAACCAAACCCAAAATGCAATCCCAAAAATGAAACTTGAAAACACAAACCAAAACCAAAAAACAAAGTCTATATACAAATGTACAATATGGTACAATATGATGCATAGTTTGGATCATCACTTCCCTGGATCCCAAACATGATTTGAGCATTCCAAAAGACATATAATGTGATACACATGCCAAATGTGGAAGGAATCAAACAAAAACAAGACTAGACCAAACAATGCAACCAACTTCAACTTTCCTCTCTCACCCCACCAATTAGATTTAGTTCCATTAGTATTCTCATAGGTGAGATTCAAATTACCAAATTGATTAGACAATGGTTGATTTTCAATTCTTTCTTGTCTATTCTTTAAGGTGTAAATTTCATAATTCCATTCATGATTTAGAACTAGGCTTTCTTTATTCAAAATGAAATTTTGTAAGCAAGAGCCTATTTCTAAAAATTTCAAAGCTAATTCATTTTCCATGTTCTTAGGCCAATCAAAATTGTGCAACAATTTACAAGCATCTAGGATATTTACTAAATGGGGATCATTAGGAGTTTTTATCCTAGGTTCAAGAATTAATTGTTGATGAATTTGATTTAGCAATTTAAGTGCATCAAGCTCCTTTTCATTCATTAAAGTAATGTTATCAAAGGTGTGGTTAGAAATTAATCCTTGTTCTTCATTCACCTTCAATGGCATTTCATCATAAACATCATCCAAATTCAAAACATGGTCATGCAAATCTTCACCTATAGCTTGGATACTTGAACACAAAGTGTTAGATTCTACCTTTTGCACATTTTCATTTACCAAAACTTGGTGAGAAATCACAATTTCTTCATTTATTACCTGTTCATCAAGCATACCAAAATATGGCACCCAATTGAAAACATGTTCATCTTTCTCAATCCTCAAATTTTGTTGGTCAAAGTGTATGTCAAGTAACTCGTCTTCATGATCAATCATTTGAGTTGCTTCTAATAGATCAACCACTTTGTCATTTAATTCCAATTCTTTGTTCACTATCCATGGTATCTCTTCATTTGAATCCTCAAAATAATCATGCAAACTTGTATCCGAATCTTCAATGAATTTATATTCAACATGATCAAATTTTGTAACCTTCTCAAATCTTGTGAATGTGAGATCTTCGTATGAAGTAGAAGTTTCAACGTCCTGCATATAAATTGGAATAGAGGCTTCATCAATAGGGGTGTGAGGCAATAACACATCTTCATATCTTCCCCAACCATTGTAAAAATTATCTTCCAAATTTGTGGGATGAAACTCCATGGTATTTGTGACATGATCTTTTGATTCATTTGTCAATTCACTTTCTTCTTTGTCCTTGGTAGTAGGATCATTATAATCTTCCAAAATTTGATGAGATTTGAAACCCTCTTCCAAAACATCCTCAAATTGTATAGGAGTTGTAATATCTTCCTTTGAGTAGGCGATTATGTTGTCCTGTATATCAATTGGCACACAAGTTTCATTAGCAGTTTTGGAGTGAGTGTAGTCTTCCCACTTCTTCCAAGCATCATAATAATCATCTTCCAAAGTCAAGTGGTGACGTTCAACTACTTCTTCAACATCTTCCAATTCATCAATGTGTTTCTCATCAAATTCACCTTCACCTTCCTTAGATGGTTCAATTATTTCCAAAAGTGGGTCATTTTTTGAATTCAAATTTGTAAGGCTATCATAGTCCAACTTGGTAACCCATGATTTTGTTTCATCACAATTTGGAGGGTGAAGAATTTCTTGGTCATTAATTTCAAACATCTCATCAATAGTATCTTCCAAGAACAAGTGGTGAAATTCTATCATATCTTCAAATTCATTTATTGGTTTTCTTCCAATTTCACTTTCAACCACTTCATCCAATTCTATGGTAGGTTTCGTCCTATCACCTATTTCAAACATTGTTGAATTTAGAACCCCTTCATCTAAATAATCATGTATCTCTATGAATGAGATCATCTCTGCATAATCCTCATTGGTGGATGTCGACTTAGCAATTTGCACCTCCTCTTGGACTACATCTAAGGTGGTTGTAACATTTGGACCTTCAAATTCATCCCCTTGATCATTTACCTTAGGTATCATTGGAATGGAGGGTGCTATATTTGATGGTTGGTGTAGGTTGGCATCACTAACTCCAAAAGAACAATCTCTCATGTGAACATGTTGTGCCTTTTCTTCTTCCAAAACTTGTTGTTCTACCTTTTCCAAGATCTCATAGATTGTCTCTAGAGACAGGTCATCCAAGTTTTTCTTTAAAGATGTAACAAGTTTGGGGTGTATGGCTCCCATGTATACTTGAATAGCTTCCTCTTCTGATGTGTTAAAATTTTCCCACATTTGGGAGTGCAACTCATGAAATCTTCCGTTGAATTGACTCAAGGACTCATTAGGCTCATTACGTATGGAGGTAAACTGATTTTTCAACATCTCTAAGTCAACTTGATTACCAAAATGATAAATATAGGTTGCTTCTAGTTGTATCCAAGAAGTCCTAACCTCCATGGGTAGTTGGCCATACCAAAAGAATGGTCTATCATCCAAAATGTATGCAAATAACTTACAAGCCACCTCCTCATAGAAAATTTGGAATTGACATAATGTATTCTTGTAGACATACAATTTTTGCAAATATCCTAGTGGCACCTCTTGATTAAAATGTCGTAGAAACTCCAATAACATTTTAGGAATTTGATAGGGTATCCCATGTATAGACAAACCCTTATAATGATCCTCCATCGTAGATACCATTCTTTCTCTTAGAGATGCTACTTCAGCTCTTATATCGTATGTCGTCATTAGTAAAACTCAAAATATAACTTCAAAACCAATTTGTTAGTCATGAATAAAAGAAGGAACCATGACAAAGCAATATTCTAAAAATGTAAATTAGTTTCTAATTCACCAGATCGCATATGCGCAAGTGAAGAGCATACTCCTAGTGTTGTAGGCTTTCTGATTCACAAGATCGCATTACATGCAAGTGAAGAGCATAATACCGACAACAAATACATTTTAGACAAAATAATTCCTTACAAATAAGCATGAAATGACTAGCAAATATCAAACATGTAACGTATGAATAATCATGTTAGCATCAACCAAGAGATGTATCCATTAAAATCAAATGAAAGTAATTGCATGGAGACAACCTCGTTAGTCAAGACCAAAAATTTTCAAAATCAAATCAAAACACATTATTCCTGTATGAACAATCAAAAGTGTTAGAACAATGCATAGCAATTCATGTCCTCCTTTTAACACTACAAGGTTGTATTGTTAAAAGAGGGCTAAAGATAATAATCAATAGGGCATGAAATATTCAAAATTTAAATCTCTATAGCATTTAAATCACACTGAAATAAACCAATTCAGGCCCTCCTTCTAGCGCCAATTTGTTGAGTGGTATTTTCACCCAATTGTGAAAGTACACTCTCCCTTAGGATTTGGGTTCCAAATCCCCTCTTGCAAAGAAGTTAAACAAACAACTTCTCCAAGGTCTCCACTATATTAGCATTTGCATATGTGTATTAGTAATCTCAAATAAAGATATTCAATTTTAAATGCTTGGAACACCTTAGTGATTGCAAGTAACTGTAAACAAGGGGCAATGTTGGTTTATTTTACCATGAAACTTTAGTGATTGTTCATTGAACCAAAATAAAGCAAATGTGAGTTGGCCCTCATATGACCACGATGTAGTGCCTTAATTCTTTTTATCTTGAGGGTTTTAAAATAGATTTTATCTTGCATTAAATCCAAATATGGCTTCTTATCATGAAGATGAAGATAGCTTTCAATGTGATCGATAAACTATCCCTCTTTGGTGAAATAGGTTTTCACAAAGAGGCAATAATTTATGGCCTTGAATAAAGGGCTTTAAATGTCACTTTAACTTATCCCTCTTAAATGAAATCAAATTTTCATCAAGATGAACAATTAAGTGCTTTGAAGAAAAGACCTTCAATGTAATACTCAAATTACCCCTCTTTCGTAAAATTAGAATTTTTATGAAGAGAGGGCAATTTTAGGCTCAAAAATGGAAATTTGTGAAAATGCCATAAAACATAACTCCTTCAATGAAATTGGAATTTTCATGAAGGGAATGTCATCATAGGCTCATGAGTGCAAAACAAAACTGAAAAAATGAAATTTGACCTTAAAATGGAAATTTTCTATTTTCGGATTTTTTAAAATCTGTAATAAAACAGCAACTTCGATGAATTTTTAAAAATACTAAACAACTCCGAAAATGAAATTTCAAAGTGCGTATTGGAAGTCTGAAGTATAACCTACGCAATGGTGAAATTATTTTTGGATTTTGAAAATTTTTAAATGTTTATTTTAATGCCTGAAAATTAAAAAAAAAGTTAAAATTTCTGGAAAAATAAAATGCAGAAAAATGAAAATGAAATGCAGAAAATGGAACACATGATACATTCAGTTTGATGCTATCCTATTCCGCAAAACCGAAGATGTGAGGTTTTCATGCATGCAACCTAACCTATTGGACTTGCAAAACAAGCACAATCCGGATAAGCTAAGTGTTGGCTTCTAGGGTTTTAAATGAGATTTTTCAGATTTAAACATTAGCATGAAGCAACCAAGAAACTTGCATAAACTCCATTTACAAGCCTAAAATATGAAAAGGGGAAAAAATAAACATTTAATCTTGCATGCAGAAAATGACTCCTCCTTTCTTGCCCATAAAATGCAACTTTCTGAAATTTTCTGCATTAAAATATTTCCTTGTACATGGCAGAAATCTGGTTTTCTCAAAGAACCAGTCCAATGTGGAAGGAAAAATATCCAGAAAAACCCAGTGCCAAGGCCTTGCCTTCATTCCTGCAATCTTCTCTGAAAAGTTTCCAACCCCCATGTGGCCTCCTCAAAGGTCCAGCCCCGTTTACTTTTCATGCATTCTATTTAACATTTCTTTACAAACTTTTCATTTCCTGTCCCATGGGTTTGCTGGTTTGTTTCATTCCCTTGCATTTTCACTTCTCTTCCTTTGGTTTTCGCAGCCCTTTCGTTTCATTTCATTTCCAAAGGTTTCGAAACATTTTATTTTTCTTTCACTTTGGTTTTATTTCCTTTGTTTTCTTACAAAAATTTGGTAACGCCTTTCCATTTCTTCCTAACTTACCATGACCTAATATAAGACACATTTTTCTTTACTTTGGACCCTCTTAGAAATATTCGTTATTATTTCCCTCCCCCACATGGCCTTGGAATTATATATCACATCAGCAGTGTTACACATGCAAACTAACATAGGTCCCCCAAAACAATACGCTTCAGCATGTGGAATTATGAACGAATAGCCATTGCGGGTGATAAATGCATTTTGAAAACTCACCAATGCCCGGTCAACGCTGCGCTTGATGTGTTATAGACCACCTGTTGGTCTACTACTGTGCATGTGCCTTAATTTACATAACGTCCCTATTTTTGTCTTTCATGTATAATACAATTCAAATTTTATTTTCCCATAATGCCATCACATTCTTCCACGTACCCATATTGGAGGTTGGTCTGACAATCAAGCCTCGGCCTTGCGATTCGGATCTATCCAAAATAACAAAAGGGGTCCACCATCCATATGCTGGCCTCATTATTAAGTCTGGAAAAAAAATATTTGACACCACATCTTACAGGGTATTCAAAACTGCCCTTAATACACTTGTCTTGGATATTTTATTTCAGGCTCTACAAATAGTAAAACACTATCCCAATGCCCGACGATAAAAATTCTTGAATATCCTTTCCTATGAAATTTTCATCCTGTTATCCTCGACATCGGTATCGAGGTCCACGTCGGCTTCTCAGAACGTGCTCTTCACCATATTGTTGCTCGTCAAGCAACAGTCTCCCATTACGCTATTCATCCCTATAGGCCTTTGAAACTATGATTATCAACGTCCCTCATGCCTTGGTGCCGTGCCAATGCTTTCGATTAAATCTTATGTCGTTGATTGTGGCTACTCATCTGCCCGTAGCACGTTCCCATCCTCGACATTTTTGTTAAATTTTGCCAACGCTGTATCTCCCCATGTTGCTTGAATGGTGACGATTCTCTTTGTGGGTAATAGGACAGAGTGCCATCGTGTATTCCTAGACACCCCGACCACATTAATTCTTACCGCTTGTCTTCACCGTGTTCATTGCTGCCATCGTGTATGACTTTCTATTGCTATCAAGCTTGGGTCTGCCACATTGCACGAGACTCATCCCATACTGTTGCGCTATGGCTTTGCGTCGAATCCCAAAATTAGCGCTCCCTATCACGCTGTCATTTTTGGTAGCTCTCTGTCCTGCGTCTGTCGTGGGTTTTCTTTAGTTGGTTGTCGTACAGCAAATAATTTGCAAACCACCAAACAAAACTTATATTAATAATAACAAGTTTTAAATTCTAATAAAGAGCCTTTAGTTTCGCTTTGTTCATCGAGACGCCCTTCTCCGAATGTCAGGTAACGATACAAAGACATTTTTATTTCTACTAAATTTTTTGCCTTGCTGCCAATATCAATGCTTTATCATCGTACGTGGTTGTCCACATTTTTGGCCTCCTCATCATCGCTTGTCAGCAACCCCTACGCGTCGTTGTTTCATTCACCTATCGTGGGATTGAACTTCTTTTTTTATTTTAAACATTTATATGTACAAAAAGCTTACTTGAAACACTCAAATGAAGAAAACATAAAATGCAACCATAACAAAAAGCTAACAGTAAAATTGATGACAAAGAGTCATCGACAGAAAAAGTCATCGACAAGAAAATAAATCGTCGACAATAAAAAGTCATCGACAATAAAATATCGTCGATAAGAAAAAGTCATAGACAATAAAATATCGTCGACAAGAAAAAGTCATTAAAAATCATCGACAACAATTTGACAATAAAAAATCATCGACAAGAAATTGACAACAATTTGACGATAAAAAATCGTCGACAAGAAATTGACAACAATTTGATGATAAAAAATTGTCGACAAGAAATTGACAACAATTTGACAATAAAAAATCAACAAGAAATTGACAACAAAAATCAATGACAACAAATTGGCAAAAACTACAAACCCAAAACACAATGAAAGCATTAGACACTTTAAACAAATTGCAAACACCCAAATACCAAAAATAAAAATGTGGGTCCCCAATTTTGGGGTACGTTGTGGAGCAGCCACAACAAGACAAAAATCCACCACACACTTGGGGTAAATCAACGATAACCATTTCAATCATCAAAATTTCATCAATTGGCCCATGGGCTTCATTCTTTACCCACTTGCCAATTGAGGGGGTAAACAAAAAAAAATAAAAATTCATTCAGTCTACCACACCAAAGAGAGTGAGTCCATCCATCCAATAAAGTTAGATGTCATCGATTTTTGCACCGCATTGTATTGTACACAATGCAGTACAAAAAGGGGGTAACTATAGACACCAAAATCCAACACCTATGAAACCACATTTGTCACCTCACCATCAAACCTTGCATAATAAATTATATGCCTAAGTGCTAACTTAGGGATATAAAATCATGTACATTATCCTACTTTCCAAAATTATTAAATCTAGAAAATTACCCTAGGATACCCTACTTGCCTACTGGACATGTGTCCTGGACACTTCACCTAGCATCTTTGCCACATCTCACCCAATCTTGTCCCCTTATATTTTCAAATGGGACATATTCCCAACACCCATGTCACATCGCATCCATTTTGTCTTCCTTGTCCCTTCACATAGGACAAGATCCCACCTTCCACTCCACTTGCAGTCACATCACCCTAGTTAATTGAGGTACACCAGGTGACTCACTATAACTGGCCCTTCCATCTGGTAGTCCATATTTTCCACATGGAAAGATGCACTTGCCACCTCCTACTTCCCTCCAAAACCCCAAGAGGGCTATAAAGGCACCATCATTCCACCAAGAAAATAGAACCATACTGACAGGCTGTCGAAATAGATATGGATCCAGTGATAAATTGTGAGCACGAGCTCAATTTTGTATCATTGGTTTGAATCCTAAGGCAATATGTTCTTCAATCAAAACCATCTGTCTGTGGTTTCACAGTAAAAATGCATGTCCAGGGTTTCACAATCGCAAGTCCATGATTTCCAGCCCACAACCGCCCTTTCGCAGTTCCATAGTACCGAGAGTAAAAATGGAGTTTATCAACGAAGATCAACAATTTTTGTGTTAGCAAGGCTTTATTTATTAATTATTTTCTATTATCTGCCTTTCATTCACATTAGTGTAGGGTTTATGTGTAGCATTGGATTTATTTCTTGATTGTGACAGGTGCTACTGATCCGTTTGTTGGTTGAATGTGTGTAGGTAACAGGTTCATTGAGAAGTTGTTGAAGCTGGAGTGGTCCTCGCATTGGATACCAAAGCCCACTCACCCCTTTGAAGCTGTAACGAGAGAGCGAAGAACACCACATCCTGTGAAAGAGTCGAAATATCTCCCCTCTTCTATCACAAGCATTGTATTTCAGAGAGACAAGAAGCATTATAACATTTCTCCCAACACACTTGGGGTAATTCAAAATATTTTGTAAAAATTTGTATCAATATCAATATAAAAGAGCATTTTGGAAATCTACTTTTTTTTCTACATATTTTTTTCATGTTCAGTTAATATTTTACACTCTTTTTTGCCTATCTTTGCTTTCAACCTCCTACCATCTCGATGCATCATAGATGCAGACAATCTGGTAGAAGCAGTTGTCATGTGATTCGATCATTGAGATGCAGATGTTGTAGTCTTAGCGCACACTTCTTTGATTTTTCCTCCTAGATATTTGATTGGTGACACTAGCCGTGCATCTAGGTGCATTGAGGGGAGCATGAATTCCCTCGATAAATCTTCTATATTTAAAGGGTTCTTCATCTGAAAGCACCATGTGAACCTGTCCCTCATGAATGTATCTAATACATTGATGTAGAATAGAAGGGACACAATGCATTTCTCTAATCCAAGGCCTCCCTAGAAGTATGTTATATTGCATAGCATCTTCGATTACATGACATATCACTGGGATGGTCTTCAATCCTACCTGGATAGGTAAAACTATAGTATCGATCATTGAGCATAATGTATCATTGAAAGCTCTCAATGTGAAGGTAGAAGGGATGATATGCATCTTGGGAAACTTCAATTGAGTTAACACCTTGGTAGTTATGATATTTATTGACAACCTCATTTCAATCAAAACCCGCTTGAATGGTTTGTGATTCACACATGCAATAATATGCAATGACGAGTTTGCTATAGCAGTGGAAACCATCTTGACTTCATGATCATGAAATTCTATGACCAGTTCCTGAAACTATTGTACATACCCCATGAAGTGTGTAAACACTTCAGGATCCTGAGGCTACACTTATATGGACCTTAAGATATCCATAAGTGTCTCCCTGTGCTTGGGAGACTACTGAATCAAATCATAAATTGACAACTTTGTTGGAGTTATCTGTAGGTTTTGGACCAACCTATTCTTTATGGTTATCATTGGTCTAGTTGGTGGGCCTGGCACATGCTAGGATGGCCTTGGAGGAGGTGCAAATTGAACTCTAATGTGCACTATAGGTTGATTTAGTCGTTCATACCTCACATTCCTCATCACAAAATTGACCATTTTGATGAACCCTTGGGTTCATGGTTTGATGCGTACTTGGTTGACTTGGCCAACATTATTCTTTGGAACCTCATGATTTGGTAGAGGATTTTTGTAAATCCCCATATTTTTATTATCAGGTGCTTGTGGGTTGTCGACAAGAAGCATACCTCTCTCGATAATAATTTGCTCAAGATGTTTGAAAAACCAACATATCTCAATGTTGTGGCCTTTCGATCGATGAAAGATGTAATATTTATCGACCTTATAGCCCTTAGGCTTAGGTTGATTAGGGTCCATTAACTTGACTTCGGGTAAGTGTATAGCCTTCACCTCGCATAACTGATGAAAAATCAAAGCCAAAAACTCTGATAAGTTAGTGAATATGTGAGGTGGTCACTATTCCTTATTTTTACTCTTTGATTATTGTTGCACTGCTCATATTGCATAGGAGGAGGTTGGGCTTGATAGTTTCTTGGCATGTTGTCTCTTAGTGCTTTTCTTGTTCCACTCTTTCTTATTCATGAGATTCAAGTTACCCTCCTGTAACATGATGTTCTCTATCACCTTGGCTTGTGCCAAAGCCTCTTTGAATTTTTGGTACTGCTGCAACTGTAGCAACAACAAAATGTGCTTGGAAAAACTCTTCATGAAAATTCACATTAATTCAAAGGATGGGATGGAGAATGGTAGCTTTACCATTATTTTCCTCCATCATTTTCCATAATCCATCACTGGATCATCGTCATGTTGCGTTAAAGCAGCCAGGTTGGATAAGTTTACCTTTTTTTGATGCTGAAGGAGAAGCGTTCAAGAAATGCATTGGCTAGTTATTTGAAACTAATGATGTTGTGTCTCTTTAATTGGTTGAACCACTCTTGAGCTAGGCTCGAGAGGGTGATAATGAAGTTGCACAAGAGCAAAGCATTGTTGCTCTCAATATGAAAGCACATATCTAGGAAACTCGTTACATGCTCCTGTGCGTCTTTTTCTCAAAAAATTTCCATTCTAGGTATTTTAAAATTCTCAAGATAGGCCATAATAGGCACTGATGTGCATAAAGTTTCATTATGGATTTTTTTCCTAATGAAACTTTAGGCACTGATGTGCATAAAGTTTCATTATGAATTTTGTTTCACAAAAGAGGCCTCTCTTGATGAGGCTTTTAGGAGGTATTTGCATAAAAGGTAGTATAACTAGCATGAAATCAAGAAAGTGAAAGAAATATACTAAAATTATATTAAACCTAAAAATATTGCTACAAATATATAAGAAAAATCAGATCTAGCTATCTATTGAATTAATTATAAAATTGAAAGCATGGAAGCATGAAAATAACCATTAGTGCCATAATTGCAAAAGTGAAGGAAAATGACTAAAAACTCTAATTGCACCAGTCAAAGTCTCTACTAAAGAAAATTAACATGATATATGTCTAATCTAATGCAATTAAATAAATCCTACAGCTAGAAAACAAGGAAACTAAAGATGACAACCTGACCATGGATCTCATGCGTGGTGACCACTTTCCACTATGACTGATAGTCGCGGCTGATATTGAAATGTTTTTTTCCTCCTAATTTGGTGTCCAATCTTCAATTCTTCTTAAGGAATTGATGATCAAGGGTTGCCACTATGTCCTATAATATATTTGGTGATTGAATTGCTTAGTTGGTGCATGGATTGCATGAATTAACATTTCTTGAATCTCCTAGTCTCCTAGGACCTCCATGGCATGTGATCTCCAATTGGGCAACAAAAGTGTTCCTCTCAATGCATGTAAGTGAGTATGCAATTCAACAAGGCTTCGTTGTGTTTCAACTTGAGATTCATCTGTATCTTTTCTCCCAATTGGAGGGGGGTTTTATAACATTTTCCAAGGGCTAGGGGTGGCTTCATGAGGAATCCAAGAACAAGATTGGGTAGTTGAGCTTGTTGGATGGAAGGATCCGGAACCTTCCTCACTCAAACCGCTCCAATATGAAACCAATTGGCCATTTGAATAAATTGGTCAAAGGCCAACTAAATTTGAGGTCTGACTATGACTGATAGGTGCGATCAACTCTCCTAACCATGGGTGTCAGTAGCAGCTATAATTGACTAGGCAAAGGTGCCCAAAATTAAGTGGTAAAAACCACTACTATACCTTGGTATCTTTCCAAGGTCTTCCATATGGTCTTTTATCATGTCCCATATGAGTAGTCACCTCGACATGACGTGTTTTAGGTGTCTACAAAAACATATCACAATATTGTGCATCTTTCTTCTTTTCTTATCATGAATTTGAAGCATGTTACAAAATTGTGATATTCTACAAAAACACACGTTAAAATACATATGATACATAAAATACAAGGGGTGGGATATTTTCAATGAAAATAGAGCTTTAAGTGGAAACCATTGATAGGAATGTGTTGAGTGGTGTTTTCACCCGGTTGTGAAAACACACTCTTCGATAGGATTTGGGTTCTAAATCCTCTACTTGCAAAGAAATTAGACAAGTAACTTCTCCAAGGTTCCTGTTATGTTAGCATTTTGCATCTGTATATTAATAATCTCAAATAAAGATATTTAATTAAAATGCTTGGAACACCTTAGTGGTTGCAAGTAACTGAAAACAAGGGGCACTGTGGTTTATTTTACTGTGGAAATTTAATGATTGTTCCTTGAACCCGAATGAAGCAAATGTGATTTGGTTTTTATATGACCATGCTATAATTTCAGAATGGAAATTAATGAAATGCCCTGAAATGGAAATATTTTATTTTCAGGCTTTGAAATTTTTAGCTTTTTATTTTTTATTTATTTTAATACCTGTAAATAAAATAAAGTGCAAAAAAAATGAAAATAAAATGTGAAAGAAAAATGAATTAAAATTGCATTCAGTTTGATGCTATCCCGTCCTGGCAAAACTGAAGATGTGAGGTTTTCTGCATACAACCTAACCTACTGAACCTGCAAAACACGCACAATCCAAATAAGTTAGGTGCTGGTCTTTGGGGTTTTACTGTGATTTTCTAGATTTAGACATTCGCATGAAGCAACCAAGAGAACTTGCATTCAACTTCACCTATAAGCCTAGAAATCTAAAAAGGAGAAAGATAAACATTAAATCCTGCATGCAGAAAATGACTCCTTCTTTCTTGCCAACAAGATGCAAATTTTTGAACACTCTGCATTAAAAATAAATCATGTTACAATAGCAGACTCTCTAGTTTTCTCAAAACCAGCAAAAGGAAGAAAAACACTCCCGAACAGGCCCAGAATGGCTTATCGCCTTAGGCACTGCAACTCTGCCCGCAACAGTTTTTCGACCTCGTATCAATCTGTGCCTCTGCATTTTATACTTGCTAGTAAATTGCTTCTCCTTCCACGATGGTTCGTTTCATCTTCCAGATTGCTTTGTTTCATATTCCTGCCTTTTGAATTGCTTTTGACTTTATGCTCGTCATTGAGACGCTTGATCTTCTCTGCCACCTGTAATGCTTCTGCAGCCTTTACCCATGTACGCCACGTGTTTCACACTTTTTTGCACGTTCTGTAACACTTCTACATGAAAATCGTGACCAAAAATAGCATGTCGCGATATCGCGACATTTTTATGCATGCAGCTTTACTTATTTACTTTCATAGCAAAAACGCGACATGTCGCGATATCATGACATCTTCCTGCCAACAGCCTTATCTGCCTTCCTGCACAATGAAAATGAGACACATCATGATATTGCGACGTTTTTCTGTCAGTCGCTTTTCTTGCCTTCATGCATAGCGAAATGGCGACATGTCACGATGTCGCAACATGTTTTCATTCCGTACACTTTGTTGTTTTTTTGTCACAAAATCGCGACGTTTTTCATCTCCGTACGCCTCGGCTGCTACCTGTCGTGAAATCATGACACTTTTCATTTCTTTCATTCTGGCAGCTTTCTGTCGTGAAATCGTGACATTTTTCTCTTTCGTGCTGTTTCGCTATTTTCTGTCGTGAAATCGTGACACTTTTCTGTTCCATACCATTTGCCGTTTTTCTATCATGAAATCACTACGCTTTTTCATTCGGAGCTGTCTTGCGACTTTCTGTCATGAAATCGTGACACTTTTCTCTTTCAGGATGCTTATGCTGTTTTTGGCCGTGAAAACATGACATGTCGCGAAATCGTGACATATTTTCCATTTATACAACTTCGCTGCTTTGGAGCCGCGAAAACGCGACCTGTCGCGATATCGCGATGTTTTTCCGCTTTGTGCCTCTTTGCTACTTTCTGTTGTGAAATCATGACGTTTTTTCGCTTCGGCATGTCTTGCTACTTCAGGTCGCAAAAACGTGACATGTCATGATATCACGACAACTTTAGTGCCTTGCCCTATTTGACTGGTTTGACCCGCGATTTTGTGACATGTGATTTCGCGACAATTTTCCATTCTGCCTTTCTCTCTCCTCTCTAGACCGCGATGGAGCAACATGTCATGATATTGCGACACCTTTTCATTTTTGGCCGCGACAGCGCAACACGTCACGAAATCGCAACAATTTTCATTTTTCGGCAGCGATGGCGCGACATGTCGCAATATCACGACACTTTTTATCCTTGTGCAATTTTGCCCCTTTTTCTTGATTTTTAGCATCTGGGTCACTAAAATATTCTTTGAAAGCATGCAAAAAAGGTGGGTCCCCAATTTTGGGGTGTGTTGTGGATCAGCCACAACAAATGACGACTCTGCTGTCAAATGCTCTTGAGCATTTGGTGAGAACCCAACCTGGAAGTATGCAAACTTGGAAACCAGCATTAGTACATAAGAAATATAAATGAATGTCCATAGATCAGAAATACATGAATTATCAAAATTGTTAAGTATCAGCTCGGTGTGTGCAAGGTGTTTTCATTCCCTATCGCTTGAACTTGATCAACATTCCATTGTCAGTTTTACATGAATGCATATGTGAGACTATGAATGATTTGTGTAACCTAATAAATATGCTTAGAGATTTTGCTTTTATAAAGACATAGACCTTCTAGTATCATACACAAACATTCAAGATTATCAAACCCTCTTAGGATCAACTATATGTATGCTTATTATATCCCAAAGTTGGTTATGAGTCCCTACTATCTTGAACCCATGTGTAAGTGAACACGAAATCAAAACTTTGGGGAATCAGACTCCCAACCTAACCGAGATGGGAGTTTAACCCTATCCTTACTATTCTGATTTAGAATTCGTTACCTCACTTTGAGCAAAATAATTTAACCAATTATGGAAGAAATGGTCATGCTAGTCTAACCCTTTGGACAATCAGTGGTCTTGTTTTTTAGACAAGACATGTTGCTATGCATGGGCATACTTAACCCCATAATCCAAGAATTATCTCCATTTATTTGGACCTTGGGGATGACTACCCATCCTTTGCAGAGGACAAGTGGTACGATCCTTCCAATCCAATATAAATATGAGATGGGAAAAATTAATTTTTTACTTTTTGGACCTTTGGGATGACTACCTATCCTTGCTAAGGACATGTAGTACGATCCTTCCAATCCAAGCTTTGGATAAAAATGGAAAATATTAATTTTATTGCTTAGACCTTGGGGATGACTACCCATCCTTTGTAGAGGACAAGTAGTACGATCCTTCCAATCCAAGATTTATCATGAAATGAGACATAGGAGCTTTGGGGAATCAGATTCTCAACCTAAGCGAGATGAGAATTTATGCCCTATCCTTACTACTCCATGTAGGTCAAATCAAAGCTTTGGGGAGTTGGATCCTCAACCTAAGTTTGATGAGGATTTAGCCCTATCCTTACTACTATGATTTTAGGCTTTAAGCTTTATGGAAGTGGTCAAAACCACTATCTTAAGGATCATGTTGCATAATAGGATAGACATGAAATACTTCTTTTGCCCAACCTTTTCTTCCAAGCAATGTTTTTATCATTTTGCTCAAGATCCTTTTTAATGTGTATAAAATGTGCTTGGTTCTAGATATCTCAAGACTCAGTTCCCAACCTTAGGATTTTCTTCTTATTTATGTGATAGCATAACCTTAAGAGGATTCGACACACTTTAATGATTTGTATTTGAAATGCATATGCAACTAAGATGGCATGCATGTGCAAAGTGAGATGTAATATGAATGCATTGTCTTTGAATTGCAAATGAAATATTGCCATATAAAACTAACTACTTCATGCATCACAAGTTTCAAACGATACTATTTAAAATGTTTGCGTTACTTGTGGAGCTTTTACAAGACAATTTCGATGTTCCATATTTTCCCGATCTAGAACATAAGTTAGCATATCAAGGCAACTTTTTCATCATTTTTTTTTTTTTTTTTTATAGACAAACAAAACATGTCAAACAAATGCACAACTTTAAATTAAAACTTATTCAATCCAAAACCAAACTGCAATCCCAAAAATGAAAATTTGAAAACACAAACCAAAACCAAAACCAAAGTAACTTCAAAAACGATCTTGAACACACAAACCAAAACCCAAAAACCAAAATCTATATACAAATGTACAATATAATACAAGATGATGCAAAGCTTGGATTGTCACTTTCCTAGATCCCAAACATGATTAGAACATTTCAACAAAAATATAACGTGATATGCATGCCCAATGTTGTGGGAATCCCACAAAAACAAGACAAGATCAAACAATGCAACAAATTTCCACTTGCCATGCTCACCATACCAATTTGATTTAGTTCAATAATACTCCCATAGGTGAGCATCAAATTACTAGAATGATTAGACAATAAATGATTTTCAATTTTATCATGTCTATTCTTTAAAATGTAAATTTCATAATTCCCTCCTTGATTTAGAATTAGGCTATCCTTTTCAAATATACAATTTTGTAAGTAGTAGCCTATTTCTACAAATTTCAAAGCCAAATCATTTTCCAAATTTGTAGGCCAATCAAATTTGTGTAACAATTTACAAGCATCTAGGATATTTACTAAATTAGGATCATTAAAAGTTTTTACCCTAGATTCAATTAGTAATTGTTGATGAATTTCGTTTAACAATTCAAGTGCATCAACTTCTTTTCCATTCATTGAAACAATGTTATTAAAGGTGTGATTAAAAATTATACCTTGTTTTTCATTTACCTTTAATGACATTTCATCATAAACATCAATCAAATTCAAAACATGGTCATGCAAATTTTCAACCCTCAAATGTTTTTGGTCAAAGTGTATGTCCCATGACTCATCTTGATGATCCTTCATTTGAGTTGCTTCCAATTGATCAATCTCTTTATCATTTGGTTCTAATTCTTTGTTCACTATCCATGGTATCTCTTCATTTGAATCCTCAAAATCATCATGCAAACTTGCATCCACACCTTCAATGAATTTATATTCAACATGATCAAATTTTGTCACATTTTCAAATCTTGTGAATATGAGATATTCATATGATGTAGAAGGTTCAACATCCTGCATATCAAGTGAAATATGAGTTTCATCTATAGGGATGTGAGAAAAAAATGCATTATCATATCTCCCCCAACCATTGTAAAAATCGTCATCCAAATCCATTGAATGAAACTCCATGATGTTTGTGACATGATCTCTTGATTCATTCATAAATTTTTTTTCTTCTTTGTCCTTGGCAATAGGATTATTATAATCTTCCAAAATTTGATGAGATTTGAAACCCACTTCCAAAACATCCTCAAATTGTACAGGAGTTGTAAAGTCTTCCTTTGAGTAGGCAATTATGTTGTCCTGTATATCAATGGGCACACAAGTTTCATTAGTAGTTTTGGATTGAGTGTAGTCCTCCCACTTCTTCCAAGCATCATAATAATCATCTTTCAAAATCAAGTGGTGACGTTCAACCACTTCTTCAACATCTTCCAATTCATCAATTTTTTTCTCATCAAATTCATCTTCACCTTCCTTAGATGGTTCAATTATTTCCAAAAGTGGGTTATTTCTTGAATTCAAATTTGTAATGCTATCATCGTCCAAATTAGTAACCCATGATTCAATTTTTTTATAATTTTGAGGGTAAATAATTTCCTGATCTTTAATTTTACACATCTCATCAATAGTATCTTCCAAGAACAAGTGGTGAAACTCTATCATGTCTTCAAATTCATTTATTGGTTTTCTCCCAATTTTACTTTCAACCACTTCATTCAATTCTATGGTAGGTTTTGTTTTATCACATATGTCAAACATTGTTTAATTTAGAACCCCTTCATCTAGATAATCGTGTATCTCTACATGATCCTCACTAGTGGATGTTGGTTTAGCACTTTGCACCTCCCCTTGGACTACATCTAAGGTGGTTGTAAGATTTGGATATTCAAATTCATCCCCTTGATCATTTACCTTAGATATCATTGGAGTGGAGGGTGCTATATTTGATGGTTGGTGTAGGTTAGTATCAAAAGAACAATCTCTCATATGAACATGTTGTGCCTTTTCTTCTTCAAGACCTTGTCATTCTATCTCTTCCAAGATTTCATGGATTTTATCTAAAGACAAACCACTCAATTTTTCCTCAATGAGTGAAGCAAGTGTGGGGTGTATGGCTCCTAGGTATACTTCCATGGCTTCCTCTTCTAATGTGTTAAAATTTTCCCACATTTGGGAGTGCAACTCACGAAATCTTCCATTAAATTGACTCAAGGATTCATTAGGCTCCTTACATATGGAGGTAAACTGAATTTTAAAAATTTCTAAGTCAACCTGATTACCAAAATGGTAAAGATAGGTTGCTTCTAGTTGTATCCAAGAAGTCCTAACCTCCATAGGTAGTTGGATGTACCAAAATAATGGTTTATCATCCAAAATGTATGCAAATAACTTACAAGCCACCTCCTCATAGAAAATCTGGAATTTACATAATGTATCCTTGTAGACATGCAGTTTTTGCAAGTATCCTAGTGGCACCTCTTGATTAAAACACCATAAAAAATCCAATAACATTGTAGGAATTTGATAGGGTACCACAGGTATAGATAAACCCTCATAATGATCTTCTATCATTGATACCATTCTCTCTCTTAGAGACACTATTTTAGCTCTCAGGGATACCATTTGTTCCTCAAGTGTTGCCATTAGTGAAACTTAGAATGTAATTTTAGAACCAAATCTATTGAATATTCAACCTGCAAGATAAAACAAAAAATCAAGTTAGCATCAACCAAGAGATGTACTTATTAAAATCAAATGTCAAGTAATTGCATGAGACCAAAAATTTCAAAATTAAATCAAATCACATATTTCTGTATGAACAATCAGAAAAGTGTTAGAATAATATACAGCATACCTGAATTTCTTAAAATAGAACACGTAAATAAATTCAGGCCGTCCTTTTTACAATCCGATGAGTGTTAGAGAAAAAATAAAAATAAATTTAAATAACACTAAAATAAACCCGTTCGGCCCTCCTAGCACCAATCTGTTGAGTGGTGTTAGAGAGCTAAAGATAACAATCAGTAGGGCATGAAATATATAAAAATTTTAAATCCCTGCAGCACTTAAATCACTATGAAATAAACCAGCTCGGCCCTCCTTCTAGCACCAATCTGTTGAGTGGTGTTTTCACCCGATTGTGAAAACACACTCTCCGATAGAATTTGGGTTCTAAATCGTCTACTTGCAAAGAAATTAGACAAGTAACTTCTCCAAGGTTCCTGTTATGTTAGCATTTTGCATCTGTATATTAATAATCTCAAATAAAGATATTTAATTAAAATTCTTGGAACACCTTAGTGGTTGCAAGTAACTGAAAACAAGGGGCACTGTGGTTTATTTTACTATGGAAATTTAATGATTGTTCCTTGAACCCGAATGAAGCAAATGTGATTTGGTTTTTATATGACCATGCTATAATTTCAGAATGGAAATTAATGAAATGCCCTGAAATGGAAATATTTTATTTTCAGGCTTTGAAATTTTTAGCTTTTTATTTTTTATTTATTTTAATACCTGTAAATAAAATAAAGTGCAAAAAAAATGAAAATAAAATGTGAAAGAAAAATGAATTAAAATTGCATTCAGTTTGATGCTATCCTGTCCTGGCAAAACCAAAGATGTGAGGTTTTCTGCATACAACCTAACCTACTGAACCTGCAAAACATGCACAATCCAAATAAGTTAGGTGCTGGTCTCTGGGGTTTTACTGTGATTTTCCAGATTTAGACATTCACATGAAGCAACCAATGGAACTTGCATTCAACTTCACCTATAAGCCTAGAAATCTGAAAAGGAGAAAGATAAACATTAAATCCTGCATGCAGAAAATGACTCCTTCCTTCTTGCCAACAAGATGCAAATTTTTGAACACTCTGCATTAAAAATAAATCATGTTACAATAGCAGACTCTCTAGTTTTCTCAAAACCAACAAAAGGAAGAAAAACACTCCCGAGCAGGCCCAGAATGGCTTATTGCCTTAGGCACTGCAACTCTGCCCGCAACGGTTTTCTGACCCCGTATCGATCTGTGCCTATGCGTTTTATACTTGCTGGTAAATTGCTTCTCCTTCCACAATGGTTCGTTTTGTCTTCCAGATTGCTTTGATTCATATTCCCGCCTTTCGAATTGCTTTTGACTTTATGCTCGTCATTGAGACGCTTGATCTTCTCTGCAACTTGTAACGCTTCTGCAGCCTTTACCCATGTACGCCATGTGTTTCGCACTTTTCTGCAAGTTCTGTAATGCTTCTGCATGAAAATCGTGACCAAAAATAACACATCGCGATATCGCGACGTTTTTCTGTCAGCAGCTTTTCTTGCCTTCATGCACAGCGAAATGGTAACATGTCGCGATGTCGCGACGAGTTTTCATTTCGTACACTTTGCTATTTTTCTATCGCGAAATCGTGACGTTTTTCATCTCCGTACGCCTCGGCTGCTACCTATTGCGAAATCATGACACTTTTCGTTTCTTTCATTCTAGCAGCTTTCTGTCGCAAAATCGCGACATTTTTCTCTTTCGTGCTGTTTCGCTGTTTTCTGTCACAAAATCGTGACACTTTTCTGTTTTGTACCATTTGCCATTTTTCTGTTGCAAAATCGCTACGCTTTTTCGTTCGGAGCTGTCTTGTGGCTTTCTGTCGTGAAATCACGACACTTTTCTCTTTCGGGCTGCTTATGCTATTTTTGGCCGCAAAAATGCGACATGTCGCAAAATTGCGACATATTTTCCATCCGTACAACTTCGCTGCTTCGGAGCCACGAAAATGCGACCTGTCGCGATATCGCAACGTTTTTCTGCTTTGTGCCTCTTTGCTGATTTCTATCATGAAATCGTGACATTTTTCCGCTTTGACATGTCTTGCTGCTTCAGGTCGTGAAAACGCGACATGTCACGATATCGCGACAACTTTAGTGCCTTGCCCTGTTTGATTGGTTTGACCCGCAATTTTGTGACATGTCGCGATTTCGTGACAATTTTCCATTTTGCCTTTCTCTCTCCTCTCTGGACCGCGACGGAGCAACACGTCGCGAAATCGCGACAATTTTCATTTTTCGATAGCGATGGCGCGACATGTCACGATATCGCGACACTTTTTATCCTTGTGCAAATTTTCCCCTTTTTCTTGATTTTTAGCATCTGGGTCACTGAAATCTTCTTTGAAAGCATGCAAAAAAGGTGGGTCCCCAATTTTGGGGTGTGTTGTGGATCGACCACAACGGAATGGGTTGAATCCTTCCCTATTCATCCTGGAGATGGAAATCATTGTGTTTTTTACTAGCATGATTTTGAAAGGACCTTCCAAAAAGAATCAAACTTTTGATGATTTCTAGGTTTTGCTCTATTTTCGTTCCATATCAGGACTAGATATTCGACTTTGAATTTACTGAAAGTGGTATTTTTGTCAAACCAACCTTTGGTTTCCTCTAGATATTTTTGATATTGTACATAAGCCTACTCCATCTATTTTTCTAGCTACAAAAGTTGCATTAAACTATCTTGTACTATGTCATATTTTGTCACATGGGTCGGGTCAAGCAATCTTAGAGCAGGTGTCTCCATATGTATGGAAAGAATAGCCTCTTTTCCATATACTAAAGCGTAAGAAAAAGTATTTATGGACTTTTTTAATAATGATCCTATCAGTCCACAATGCTTGATTTATAAATACAAACTCCTTTTGTTGTCTTTCATAGTTCTTTTCATAATCTTAAGTAAATTATTATTTGTCGATTCTGCTAGGCCATTTCCATGTGGATAGTAATTAAAAGAATTTTTTAAATAGATCCTATATTTACTTGCAAAATAAATCATATTTTCTTCGATGAAGGATGGGCCATTATCACTAACCAATGCATCAGGTATGCCAAATCTTGTAATCAAGCTTTCAACAAATTCAATCACTACCTCTTAATTAGCTTTCTTTGTGGGTATTACTTCAACCCATTTGGTGAAATAGTCTATAGCAGTTAAAATATATTTGTGTCCTACTGATGAGTTTGGTTCTATCACCCCTATGAAGTCCAAACCCCATTTCTAGAAAGGTTGCTCTACTTGGATGGATTTGAGAGGTAAGGAAGCATTTTTGTTTCTTCCTACATATCTTTGATATTCTTCACATGATTTTGTCTTTAAAAGCATCAAAGAATATGGTTGGCCAAAACAACCTATTATTAGTATTTTTAGTGTTGTGGTCCTGACTAAGTAGTGTCCCCCCTGACAATTCTCCATGGAACTCTTCCAACATATTTTGTTCTCAAAAGAACACAATCCAAATTTTTTCTATACAAGCCCTCAGGTAACAAAATATATTTTAGAGCTTGCAGCATGTACCTCCTTCTTTATAAGGTATTTAGGCTTATTGGGAATTTTTGTATTTGGAAGTAAGCTTATGAGTTCATCAACCCAATATAAGCTATCTAAGGGCTATATAATCTCCTAAACTGATTATGGTGCTTGATAGGCCACATATTCTATTCTAGCCTCTTTTACCAATTCTTGACACAAAGCTCTACCTCTTACTAGCTTAGTTGGATGGATCTCTACATCATATTCTTGTATTTTTGACACCCATTCTACTATTTTTTCAACAATATCTCCCTGTATTATAAAGTTTTTAATGTCAGGATGTACTACATACATGAAGGTCTTGCTTTGAGATGGGAAATACCTCAAATTATTTAAGGACTTCATGATTGCATACACCTATTTCTTATTGAAGTTATATCTTTCCTCATGATCTTGCATATTTTGGCTTGAAAAGGTGATAAGTCTTTCCTCTTTTTCTTCTCCCTTTTGTGTAAGAATTGCAACACAACTTTCCTATTCACCAACAATGTACATAATGAAATATCTTGTGTAATCAGGGTTTATTAGCACAGGTGCTTGAAAAATTACCTCTTTAATCTTCTTGAATTCTTCTTTCCTTAGATCAATCCATCTAAAGTCTACATTTTTCTTCAGAATTTCAGCCATGGGATTGATTATTTGTGCAAAATCAATAACAAACTTTTGCACAAAATTGATTTGTCCAAAGAAGGACTACAACCCTTTTTTGTTCAATTACAAAGGAATATCTAAAAGAGCTTTCACCCTTTCTGGATCAATGTCCAGTCCCTTGTCAGAGATAACATGTCCCAATAGAGTTTCCTTCTCTACAACAAAGATATATTCCTTTGGGTTCAAATAAATAATAAATTATTTACGCTTTTTAAAGACCATTATGAGATGTTTAATATGCTTTTCTTTTTGGTAGGATAATATTGTCATGTCATCCAGATAAATGACTATTACCTTATTTACAAGTTATCCAAAATCTAAATCCATTGCCCTTTGAAAAGTAGCCCTTGCATTGGACATGCCAAAAGGCATATTTTGATATGTAAAATTTCCCCATTTAGTAGTAAATGTAGTCTTATGTTGATCTTCATCTTTGACCCAAACCTGATTTTAACTAGAGAATCCATCCAATAATGAGAATTTATTTGCCCATGCTACATTATGCAATATTTTATCTATCTGAGATAGAGGATATTGATATTTCAAGGAGGATATATTCAAATTCCTAAATTCCACACACAATATGATATCCCCATTTTTCTTTCTGACCAACACCAGGTTAGAAATCCATGTGGAGTGTTTGATAGGGTAGATTATTTTGGCATGGAGTAACTTTAGTAACTCTTGCTTCATCAAGGATTTTATCTTTGGGTTGAAAGACCTCTACTTTTGTTGGAATGGATTTGAACTAGACTAAATTTCAATGGTGTGTGTTATATTGTTTCCTTGTTATACACCTTGAGGTCATCGTAAATCCAAGATATAATATCAGGTAAATCTTTTCATCATTTTTGGACTTGATCTACCTATTCTTTTGAAAATTTAAACCCAACCTTAAGCATTTTCTAGGTTCTATGATTGTTCTTGATTGGATTAGTCCTTCATCTTCTTCATCTTCGAAGGCTCTATCACTTGAATGTTCATATCGTAGATTAGGAAATCTAATACTTTTTCATTATTGTAGCTGCTAAATTTGGACACACCTCCAAATTGATAATGCTATTAAAACATCATAATTTTCCTAATAACATGTAAGTCACCCTCAAGAATCCCTACCTCGATATTCATTCCAAAAAATATAAAATAAATCTAAACTATACTCTCTTCGATAAAATTGGATGATCTCGATGAAATCGGACGTATTCAAAAAAATTGAATGCATTCAATTTTGTCTAAATTCCACCTAATTTAGGTGCCCAGACTGGATTTTAAACCTAATCTGGGCATCACTAGTCACCTGATGAAATTGAATGATCCGATAAAATCATATACAGTAGATTTCATCCAAATCAAGCCAAAAGCCTAATTTAGCCCAAAAATATATATTTTTTGCCACTCACTTGATCCCTCAAATAGAAACAACCATTTTAATCCCTTAGATCCACTGTAATTAGCTAGTTTATAATTTTTATAGAAGATATTGAAAGAGAGAAGAAGTTTGGAATTTTTTTGCAGGTTGCAGCAGGAGATATCATTGTCAAATCGTCACCCAAGGAGCATTCAACCATGGCATCACTTTAAGTATACTTAGATATTGCTTTTACTTAATATTTATTACATCTTATCACTAGTTGTACGAAATTGGATATATCTAATTTCATCATTGTTACGTTCATTTTTGTTCTCTACTTTACAGAACTAGCTATTGCATGAAATTGACTACATATGATTTCATGGTTTGTGTATGATTTCATGCTTAGAATACAATTTCATATATGTGTCCCTCTGAGGGTAAAATTCTACATCCTAGATCTTTCATTTTACATTACTAGCATCATAGCACTGTTAATTTCTGCAATTTAATATTATAAACTTCTGTTATTGACAGATCTAGCATTATTTTTCATTTTATGATTAGAGTAATCAACTTTTTACTTTCTTTACGGTTTTCTAAAAGAACCAAGGGGATTTGACTATCATAGACCATGAGCTACTATGGCCTATATAGATCCCCCTCCCCTAAATCCAAAATCTAGTGTGACGCAGTGAAATTGTAGGTTTTGAATGAAAATGTATGCATCTAGTTTCGTCAGACAAAATCATACATCCGATTTCGTTCTATCTATGTTTGGTTTTGTTTAGTGTAGTCAATTTCATCCAGAATCAAACTTTCGGGTTAGGTAAGTGCTCAAAATTCCTTTTTCCACTATCAAATTTATATGTTCTAATTTATAAGCATTTGTAGTCAATCAAAAAATAGAAAAACCCCGAAAACATAGATTTATTACATTCTTCACAAAACACAAAATACAAAAAGAAAACAGAATAACATAGACAGAATCTTTGCATCATAGTTAAATTTTATAACGCTTTTTAGATAAGACTTGTGTGCCTTGTCTTCATTTGAAATAAAATTGCATATAGCTAGGTAGAAATTGCATTCTGGACAAACCTAGGTTGTATGTGAGATAAAACAATCAAATCAAAATACTACCTCACCTAGGTGTGGAAACTGTCATAGCAACTATTTCCTGGTGAACCCCACCCCATTCATCAACAAACACCAAAGATATTGCAACAAAAGCACTTCTCATCCGATATGCAGATTCATCATTTTTCCTCCTCCTTTCAAGCGTAGATCCATTAGCCTAGGAGAAAAGGGCACAAAAATTTTGGGCCTACATTCTTTGGTGAACCCGACGTGAACCAAATCTTCATTATCAACTTTGTTATCTTTTATTTTTCAAAATAAACAAATAAATAAATAAAAATAAAATCTCATTAAATGGTAGAAAATAGACTTAATGCATCCTTCTATATAGATTTTAGGAGAAAAATTATTGAACAAGAGGTTAAAATCTTCTATGAATGTGATAGAACATAATATCAAGTAGATTTGTGGAAATACTTTGGTATCCTAGAAAATAAATCCCAAGAAATTAGAGAAATTAGGACAATTGATGTTACTAGAGCCTTAGGACCTAATTATTATTCTCCTTAATTTGAAATCAATGAGATGGTGTCCACACAAATATTTATCCTTGGGATAATTACTTGGAAGAGACATTAAACATCCATAAATTCTTAGCATACTTAGAAAATAATGAAGTGACCCTAGACCAAAGAAGAAGATTTCAAAAAGCACCTAGGGTGATCTTGTTTTGAGAGTATTGTTACGAGTTATAAGTTCAACTTGTTAACTCAGAAACTAAAGGAATTGCTTTGTTTCATTCAACTCTTAATAGATGATTTCTCTTTTGAGAAAGAACATTACATGAGCCTAGAAGATTTGGAACCTATCAATGATATCCATAGGCTCTTTGGAGAAGATTGAAACCATTTAATGTTAGTTTCTAAAATCTTGTAAATATTTGAATTAAAGCTCAAAAAAATAAAAAATATATTTTTAGCATTGCTCGGAATTATGCCTAAAAAACCTAAGAAGTGGTAAACAAGTAGCAATTATCTTCGAATATGAGCTGGAAATTGACCCTAATTCAGAAGTAGAAATGGAAGAAGTTTGAAAAGAGCAAGAACATCAAATAGTACAAAGTGAAGAAGATGAAACTACTAATGATATAGATCTAGAAGTAGGACCTCTAGGAAGTGTCCATTTTCAATCCATGCAAAATTTATGTAATTTTCTAAATCAAATTCGAGCAACCATCACTAATGTCTTGGAAATAGAAAATCAACTTGAAAAAGATGATTTTTTGATGGAGGTAACCTTAGAAGAAACCTTTCAACTTCGCCCACAACCTAAAATATATATGAAAACTTTATTACAACATGCCATTGACAATGATCCTCCTTTAGATAATACTAAGGACATGCCTTCTCTAAAGGATAACTCCCAAGAATATGTGCCTGAACCACCACCAAAACAATCTATTAGTGCAAATATTGCAACTACCTCCAATCAAAAACAACCATCTAAACACTCTACTTTACTTTCTTAATATTTTGAACATGTATTTTGATCTTTTTCAATTCTCTACTAATGACTTCTACTTGACCATTTGCTTGAGGCCCATGATTTCCTATGTTTGATATCATACAATTCAATAAAATATTCTATGACTTTAGATGCAAATTGGGGTCCATGATCAGTGGTAATAGATTATGGAGCTCCAAATATCTAATTTTTTTGGGAATATAGAATGTCAGTGACTTTCTCTTCTTGAACATGTTTGAAATCACACACTTCAATCTATTTAGTTAAATAATTAGTGCATAACAAAAACAAATTCTTCCCTTGAGAAGATGGGTCAATCGGTCCAATAAAATCTATCCCCCATATTTCAAATGGTTCTAAAACAACTTGGCGTTATAGAGCTATTTCATTTATGGTTGTTTTTTTTCTATACGTTGACATGTCTTACAATGTTGTACATACTTTTTCACATCATTATGAAGGGATGGCAAATAATAAACAATTCCCAAAAAATTCTTCATGGTACTCTTTACTTAATAATGTCCTCTTGATGGTTCATCATGACATGCATGTAGGAGATCATATAACTTGTCTTGTCGAATACATTGATGTAATATGTAATTGGGTCCACATTTAAATAGTGATGCAGGAGCATCCGGTAACCGTAGAGCAATCTTGCATCTTCCAAAAATGTTTTTAAAATTTTCTAAGTTCCTTGCATTTGTTTTATTTTCGGTGTTTTCCAAGGGGGGAAGTTTTGTGGAGCAATGAGGGCAAGTTTCTTGAAGCATGGGGAGGGGTCACGAAATCGCGACCTCAAAAGGCTTGGCGGGGCTTGAGCCAGTTTTGTCGCGATATCGCGACGTCGCGATATCGCGACCATAGTCCAAAGCAGAGGTGGGAGTGAAGTCCCGTCGCGATATCGCGACGGGACTTCAAGGCAAGGGTTAGCAGGATGGTGCCGTCGCGATATCGCGACGATGGTTCAACGCAAAGGCAGAGGGGATGGTGTCGTCGCGATATCGCGACGTCGCGATATCGCGACGATGGTTCAACGCAAAGGCAGAGAGGATGGTGCCGTCGCGATATCGCGACAGGTCGCGATATCGCGGCCAGTCAAAGGCCGACACGTGGCGCAACATTGGATAGCCACGGAAGTTAGAGAAGATAGAGAGCAGGGCAAGGCCCAAAAGGAGAACAAGCGGACGGTCGAGTAAGGCCGAGTTTGACACGTGGACGGCCACGTGTAGCATGACAGTTGTGAAGGGCGCGTGTTTCAAATTTATTGCGTCAAGGAGAAGGCATGGCCAGATTTACATGCGGACAGCTACGTGTATTGAAACAAGATGAGGGCCACGGCCGCGTATATTTTTTTTTATTGTTGGCAAAGTAACAGGTACGGGCAATGAAACGTGACACGAGCGATGGCCATTATGGAGGAGACCACAGCGTGGAAGAACGAATTGACCAAGACGGCGGTTGCAGGTCAAGAAGAGCCATTAATGAAAGCTTCCTGGTAGATCGGGCAGATGGCCCATTTATGACCAAAATTTTGAAAAACCCGGGGAGGGGGAAAATTGAATTTGAAAATTTTGTTAGGCGGGCATTAATTGCTGGGAGGATCGGGGCCTCGATAAAAACCCAAAAAATTGTAATGGGAAGGATGGTGAGTTCGGGATTGGGGGAGAAGAAGTAGTATGCCTGGAAATTGTAACAGAAGACTGTATTAAGCAATTTTACTACAAATTAATGAGAAGTTGTTTGTTTGAATCTCGACCTTGCCATCAAGTGGTATCAGAGCGGGAGCTCCTGAGCGTGTAACAGATCGCCGGAGAGAGGCAGTTACACCAGGATCTGTGGAAGGATTTTATAAAAAATATATATATATATATATATATATAATGCCTCCACGAAGAAACCATGGCGGAGTAGGAAATGTGGTGCCGGCCGAAGACTTCCGAGCCTTGCAGAGACAAGTTCAAGCCCTGCAAGCAGAGTTACGCAGAAGGCACGAGCCCGGAAGGGATGAGGAAAGTGAGGACGAAGTTGAAGAAGAAGACCAATCTGAGGAAGAGGAAGAGGCTATGGATCCTGCACAAGCCCGGTTGTACAAGGCCATCTCTCAGATTGGAAAGCAACCAAAAATGGAGGTTTCCACATATTCGGGTAACCTGAATCCGGAAGAAGTGATTGACTGGATAAATGATTTAGAGGAGTATTTCGAGTACGAGGAGGTTGAAGACCCTAATCGGGTCGATTTGCTAAGACCAAGTTGAAGGGTCATGCCAGCATTTGGTGGAGGGGAATACAGTTGGAGAGGAACAGAAGAGGGAAGGAGAGAATAACAAGATGGGATAGAATGGTGGAGAAGCTGAAAAGACAGTTCATCCCGACAGATTACGAGTTGGATCTGCTAAGAAAAATGCAGAGTTTGAGACAGACAAACAAAACTGTCCAAGAGTACACCGAGGAGTTTTACAAGATCTCCATTAGAACTGGGCATTTAGAGGCAAACAAAGAAAAGGTGGCCCGTTATATCAATGGGTTGAGACTCGGTATCCAGGAAGAACTGAGCCTGGTTCGGGTAAGCACCATTGAGGATGCTTACCAATTTGCCTTAAAGGTGGAAGAAAAGCTAAATAGGCGGTTTGAAGGCAAGCAAAGAGGAAGGGGCCGTGGTGGAAGAACTGGTGGGAGAACCAGTGGAGAAAAGTATAAAGACCCGAAGAAGACTGGTGAAGCCAGTAGTAACCAGGATCAAAGGGAAGAGGATGTTTATCAGCCCCGAGATCAGAACAGCTACCCAAGAGGACGGGGTGGATCTGGACGAGGATTTGGAAGAGGAGTATTTCGTGGGACATGTTTCCACTGTGGTGAAGAAGGACATCGGGCATTTGAGTGTCCACAACACCGAGAAAGGGTGAACAAGAGGCCTGAGGGTCCAGCCAGGGCTGCTGTGGCAGAGGAAGAAGCTGAGTCTGAGCATTCCGAAGAAGCGGAGAGAGGGGAAGCAATGATTGTAAGAAGAGTCCTGTTGAATGAGGAGAAGGACACAGATCAGAGAAGAAGTTTATTTCGCACAAGATGTAAGTGTGCGGGCAAAGTTTGCAACATTATTATTGATAATGGTAGCACGGATAACCTGGTTTCGAAAGAAATGGTTACAAAGCTACAGTTGGAGAGGAAGAAGCACCCGCATCCATACCGGGTCGCATGGTTACAGAAGGACCACAGAGCTTTGGTCAATGAACAGTGCTCCGTTAAATTTAATATTGGAAATTATTGTGATGAGGTCCTGTGTGACATCCTGCCTATGGATGCTTGCCATATGTTGCTGGGGAGACCCTGGCAATTTGATCGGAGTGCAGTGCATGATGGCCGTGCCAACACCTACTCATTGACAAAGAATGGTGTACGCCATAAACTAAAGCCCTTAAAGGATGCGGATGAAAAGGTATGTAACAATTCCAGAATCTGTTTAGTTGAGGGGAGAAAGTTCCTGGATGGGTTGAAGCATGAACATTTATGTTATGCAATAATCCCTAGAGTTAGGGAGAAGGAATGCCAGGATACCCCAGCAGAAGTCCTAGATCTGCTGGAGGAATTTCCAGATATTGTGTCTGATAATGTGCCTGAGGGTTTACCCCCAGTAAGGAAAATTAGCCACCATATAGATTTGGTACCGGGATCAAGCTTGCCAAATAAAGCTGCACACAGAATGACACCTGTAGAAACTGAGGAGTTAAATAGACAGGTCCAGGAGTTGCTGGAGAAGGGATTGATTAGGGAGAGTCTTAGCCCGTGTGCAAGGCTCTGCAGATACTAGCACCCAAGAAGGATGGAGAGTGGAGAATGTGCATGGACTCTCGGGCAATCAATAAAATCACTATCAAATACAGATTCCCATTGCCAAGGATGGATGATATAATGGACTGTTTAAGTGGGGCTGAGTACTTCACGAAGATTGACCTAAAAAGTGGCTATCATCAGATCCGTATCCGAGAGGGAGATGAGTGGAAGACAACCTTCAAGACAAGAGAAGGCTTGTATGAGTGGTTGGTCATGCCATTTGGGCTGTCCAATGCACCAAGTACCTTCATGCGGCTGATGAATGAAGTATTGAAGGAATTTTCGGGAAAGTTTGTCATTGTTTATTTAGATGACATATTGATATTCAGCAGAACCCTGGAGGAACACCTAATGCATATCAGGAGGGTTTTTGAAAAGCTACGGGAGGAGCAGTTATTAATAAATCTGAAAAAGTGTAATTTTGTCAAGAAGGAGTTAGTATACCTGGGATTTGTAATCTCAGCAGAAGGTCTAAAAATGGACCCAGAGAAGGTGAGAGCCATCATCGAATGGCCTACCCCAAGAAGCACAACAGAAGTAAGATCATTTCATGGTCTAGCCAGCTTTTACAGGAAGTTCATAAAGAACTTCAACAGCATTTGTGCACCTCTCACAGAAACAATGAGGGGGGATAAAAAGAGTTCAAGTGGACATTAGGGGCTGAAAGGAGCTTTGATGCATTAAAGAGAAAGGTCACAGAACAGCCTGTTTTAGCACTCCTAGACTTTGACAAGGTATTTCAGGTGGACTGTGATGCCAGTGGCAGTGCAATAGGGGTTGTACTGAGTCAAGGAGGCAGACCTATTGCTTATTTCAGTGAGAAGCTAAATGATGCTCGAAAAAAGTATTCAGTTTATGACCAGGAATTTTATGCTATAGTTCAGGCTCTGAAAAAGTGGAGACACTATTTATTGCCAAAGGAGTTTGTTCTATTTACTGACCATCAGGCTTTACAGTACATTAACAGTCAGACAAAACTGAATCAAAGGCACATGAAATGGGTGGAGTTCCTCCAAAGTTATACCTTTGTGCTGAAGCACAGAAGTGGGAAGTCAAACAGAGTTGCAGATGCCTTGAGCAGAAGGCAGACTTTACTGATTAAATTGACAGTGGAAGTAGTGGGATTTGAAGAACTGAAGGGTTTGTACCCTGAAGATCCGGATTTTGTAGAAGCCTGGACGGCTTGCTCGATACCTATTACTGTGGACAGGACAAAATGGTTGGATTTCTTAATCCAAGATGGAATGTTGTTCAAAGGAAGTAAATTATGCATTCCCAGAAGTTCCATGCGGGAAAACTTAATCAAAGAAAAGCACAACGGAGGACTGGCTGGGCATTTTGGTCGGGATAAGACCATTGCCCTAGTGGAGGAAAATTACTACTGGCCACAACTTCAGCAAGATGTGAGGAAGTTTGTGCAAGGTTGCAGAATATGCCAGATGGCAAAAGGTGTAAGGCAAAACACAGGATTATACCAGCCATTACCTGTACCTGAGAGGCCATGGGAGGACATAAGCATGGATTTTATTCTTGGATTACCGAGAACACAGAGGGGAAATGACTCTGTATTTGTGGTGGTTGACCGATTCTCCAAAATGGCACATTTTATTCCCTGCCAGAAGACAAGTGATGCAGTTCACATTGCTGGATTATTCTTCAAGGAAGTGGTACGACTTCACGGTCTACCAAGAAGCATAGTTTCTGACAGAGATACAAAGTTTGTTGGGTATTTCTGGAGAACTCTGTGGAAGAAGTTGAAGACAGACCTGAAATTCAGTTCAGCATACCACCCACAGACTGATGGACAGACGGAGGTGGTGAATAGAAGCCTGGGTAATTTACTGAGATGCTTGATAGCGGATCAACCCAAGGGATGGGATTTGGTTTTACCGCAGGCAGAATTTGCGTATAACAGTTCAGTTAATAAAAGCACCAATAAATCTCCATTCCAGATAGTATATGGAAACAGCCCGAGGAATGTGTCTGAACTGAGAAAGTTGGACAAGAGAGAAAAGTGTAGTGCCGAGGCAGAAGAATTTGCAGAACATATGAAAAGTCTGCATGAGGAAGTAAGGAAACAAATTATAAAAATGAATACTCAATATAAGGCAAGGGCAGACCAGAAGCGGCGGTTCAAGGAGTTCAAAGTAGGAGATGAGGTCATGGTGCATCTCAGGAAGGAGAGATTTCCTGCCAAGACTTATAATAAATTGAAGATGAAAAAGTTTGGGCCATGCAGAATACTGGGAAAGCGGGAGTCAGGAAATGCGTATGAAGTGGAATTGCCAAGTTGGCTTGATATTTCACCTATTTTTAATATTTCAGATTTAGTGGAATATCATGAGGGAGAAGGCACAGAGATGCCAAGTGCAGAATTATGGCAAATTCCAGCATCTACTCCAACCACAGACGAGGTCGAGGAAGTATTGGACACTCGTGAAGGCAGAAGCACCAGAAACAAGCAGTATTCTGAGTATTTGATAAAGTGGAGAGGCAGACCAGTTGAAGATGCAACTTGGTTGTCGAAGACGGAGGTTGACCGCCTGGGTCTTCCCCTAACAAAACAAAAGTGAGGGTCACTTTCTTTTATTACCCCGGGTGTCTGATGCAGGAGCATCCGGTAACCGTAGAGCAATCTTGCATCTTCCAAAAATGTTTTTAAAATTTTCTAAGTTCCTTGCATTTGTTTTATTTTTGGTGTTTTCCAAGGGGGGAAGTTTTGTGGAGCAAAGAGGGCAAGTTTCTTGAAGCATGGGGAGGGGTCGCGAAATCACGACATGTCGCGAAATCGTGACCTCAAAAGGCTTGGCGGGGCTTGAGCCAGTTTTGTCGCGATATCGCGACGTCGCGATATCGCGACCATAGTCCAAAGCAGAGGTGGGAGTGAAGTCCCGTCGCGATATCGCGACGTCGCGATATCGCGACGGGACTTCAAGGCAAAGGTTAGCAGGATGGTGCCGTCGCGATATCGCGACGATGGTTCAACGCAAAGGCAGAGGGGATGGTGCCATCGCGATATCGCGACATCGCGATATCGCGATGATGGTTCAACGCAAAGGCAGAGAGGATGGTGCTATCGTGATATCGACGTCACGATATCGTGACCTGTCGTGATATCGCGGCCAGTCAAAGGCCGACACGTGGCGCAACATTGGATAGCCGCGGAAGTTAGAGAAGATAGAGAGCAGGGCAAGGCCCGAAAGGAGAACAAGCAGACGGTCGAGTAAGGCCGAGTTTGACACGTGGACGGCCACGTGTAACATGTCGATTGTGAAGGGCGCGTGTTTCAAATTTATTGCGTCAAGGAGAAGGCGTGGCCAGATTTACATGCGGACAGCTACGTGTGTTGAAACAAGATGAGGGCCACGGCCACGTATTTTTTTATTGTTGGCAAAGTAACAGGTACGGACAATGAAACAGACACAGGCGATGGCCATTATGGAGGAGACCACAGTGCAGAAGAACGAACTGACCAAGACGGCGGTTGCAGGTCGAGGAGAGCCATTAATGAAAGCTTCCTGGTAGATCGGGCAGATGGCCCATTTATGACCGAAATTTTGAAAAACCCAGGAAGGGGGAAAAATCGAATTTGAAAATTTTGTTAGGCGGGCATTAATTGCTGGGAGGATCGGGGCCTCGATAAAAACCCGAAAAATTGTAATGGGAAGGATGGTGAGTTCGGGATTGGGGAAGAAGAAGTAGTATGCCTGGAAATTGTAACAGAAGACTGTATTAAGCAATTTTACTGCAAATTAATGAGAAGTTGTTTGTTTGAATCTCGACCTTGCCATAAAATAGTATACTTTTTATCCACTTAAAGGATGAGCTTTGTTTTACTATTTGTTTCTTCTCCTTTGGGGTAAAATGAGAGGGAAATTTTCCTATTTCTAAATAATTAGCAATATCAGCAAACCATGGCAATGTTATAAATATTGCAAATAATTTTTCATTAGGAAAGAGTCCTCTATAGATTCCTCTTCTCCTATGTTGTTTAATCAGGATAAGAAGTTAGCTACTACATTAGCCTTCCTTGGTTTATCCACTATAGTGATATCAAACTCTTATAATAACAATAACTAGTAAATTATTCGTCCACTAACCATAGGTTTGTTCATAATGTATTTGATTATAGAATAATATTTTGGAACAAACAATTTATGTTAGGTGATATAGTAGTAAAAATTTTTGATGGCATATACAACCACTAGGATTTGTTTTTTTGTGATAATGTAATGATACCAAAGTATACGTTGGTTCATCGATTGGTCATGTCTATTAATTGATTATTTCATCATTTATATGTATATAGGTTTATTGAATTAATATCATCAATCATATATTTTATGTGTGTATTACGCAAGAGACTCCACCCTCCTTAAGTGGATTAATTATTTAAACAAACTAATTTATAGAAGGAGATTGCTTCAAGTGGTATCAGAGTTGAAGATATGCAAAAATCATGTAGTAGCATCTGTGTAAAATGAAACCAAATCTAAATTTGTAGAAGGAAAATTATTATTCTTTCCACCACCAGCCAAAGTTGGGCTATGCACTTACACAAAATTCATAGACATCACTGCAGGAAGAAGTACAGATAGATTTACTAAAAAATTTATTAAGTTCAAAATTGTAAAGATTGTTATTGCGATTCTTGGTAACTACACACAGGATGATGAAATCTAGTGAACATCTCAAGAAATCGTAGGAAAATGCATCCATATTTCATCCAATAATGTTCAAAATCAAACCTAATATCCATCCAATTTTGAAGTCCTCATTTGTGGCAAAATTTTTGCATTTGATTTGGAGTTCTTTAGCATATATTAATTGTTTCATGGAGTTCTTAAACCCGCATAAGCAATAAGAGTAGGTTAGCAGTAAAATATGTTTATAATCACATCCATCTTGCACACTATGTAGAAAGAGCAGGTTAGAAAATTGTAGGTATACATATTGTTGCAGCAACAGTTGTCAGATGATTGCAACAAAAAAATAAAAAATAAAAATAAACCTATCTACTTTGCAAAAGATATTTCGTATCTAAAAAATCCAAAAATCATTCTTAAGGTTAAAATAATTTTACCAATATGAATAAATCATTGTTATCAATTAGATTAGATGGATAAGCGAAGGAGTGGAGGAAGTGGAGGAAGCAGAGGAAGTTCAAATGTGCTTTGCGAGAACCTTGATATAGGCAAGGATCCAGAGGTAGAAAGGACAACTTTTGGGAATGGTTCGGATACAACCCTTAAGCAGGAGGTTTAGGATCAGGGAATAGATCCTTCAAGTAAAAAGTGTTTTAAAGGGCTCCTTTTAGGATATGTGGGTCCCAGAGGTAGATTGTCCTATGCAAAAACCCTAAAATAGAAAAGAAGTGAGTTCTTTCGATCACTCCCACCTCTCATTCCACAAAAACAAGATAATGGTACATGCAAACTTCATGGATCCTTTCTTGTCCTTGGAATATTTTTTCTTAGTAGGAAAATTTCTAGGAGGAAGACCGAACATAGAAACTATTAGATCATGGGATATTTCCAAGTGGAGAACAGTAGGAAGCCTGGATATTGTTGCTTTGACAAGGGGATTTTTCATTTTAAGGTTCAACAACAAGGATGATGCTAATCGCATCCTAACTAAAGGATCCTAGTTCCTAGGTAAACAAAGCTTCTACCTAAGGCATTGGGGAGATGATTTCGATCCTAAAAAGCAAAATATCAATATCATCCCTATTTGGGTTCATCTACCGAACCTACCAGCCCAATTCGTTAACAACTATTGGCTTCAAGGCATTGCAAGAACCATAGGGGAGCTAGTGACCATAGACCACTCGAACTTAGCAAGATCAAGGATGATGCATGCAAGTATTTTCATCAATGCAGACCTAGACTCTGAACTACCATCCTTCGTGGAACTGGGCTACGAGAACTATCTAAGAAAATACTCGATAGAATATGAAAACAAGCTGACATTCTGCACAGAGTGTAAAAATCAAGGCCACCTAAAAAACTAATGCCCAAGATTGATAGAGGAAAGAGAAACCCTAAGATCCAAAGCTAAGAAATTAAATTCCAGAGGGGCCCCAAGGAACCAGGGTCTGTGGGGCCAAGCTAATAAATGTGTATTTAGACCAGCACATAACTATGACAATCACCATGGATCTACAGACTAGAACCACCCTTTGGAGAAAGGAGATCAGTCCACTAGCAAAAATTAGGAGTCTTAGGCAAGCCCCAAGATCCCAAGCTCGAATAAATTTGAAATCCTAGCTGATTTAGATATTGAAGGGTGTTGGTTCGTCTTTCATACACACCCCGTGAAGAATGAGCATAAAATACCGATAACACTTATACGGGATAAATCCCACTCACTTTAGGATCTTGCTGGTTATCCAAGGTGTGAGTTACAGAGTTGGGTCGAATGTCTATTCACTCTTTTCTGCTTCTAGAATAGTTTCAAGTGGACTATCTATTACCTTACAATGGGCTCGACCTTCGTTCAATAATGTTTAGCGGTTGTTATCTTTGTTGACTATCGGATTTACAATGAGTTCTTTGATATAGCTCTTTATGTTTTAGCAGATTAAATAAAATACAAATTTGAAAGAAAATAAAAATGAATCATTTAACGGTGGAACAGAGAGAGTAGGGTAGGGCAGAAAAGAGAAGCTTATCTAACTTAGCTGCAAAATCAAAACTACCAATTTCAGTTACACTATTTAGCTTCACAATAAAACCAATCAAAGAGGAAGGTGTCCAACTTTCTAAGATCACCTTCTACTAAGAGCATAAGACGAAAATAACATAGATCTGAAAGAAAATCATAAATAGAAGGGAAGTCGGTGTCAACTGGTATCTCTCACCAGCAGCCTAGCTCACGCAGTGAGGATAGAGCAATTAGAATAGACCTGAACCTTAAATCTCTAACTTTCCCTAGCATATAACAAACAGAATGAAGCCTAGCAGCATATTCAATCTTGATAACACAGATTTACAACTAAAATAAATAGAACTTTAGTGAGACAAAAACAGAAGAAGATGCACTTATCAAAATCCGAAAGAGATTAGGCTCCTGGCCACGCTATCATAGAAGAACGATTTCACACCAACCCCAGGTCCAGAACAAAGCATTCAAACAAGATTTGCAGGAAATTGCTAAAATGTCTTTTATTCCAAGTTTTCGCATCCGGACTTTACATTCAAGAGAAGTATATATAGACTCAGGACAGACCCTGATCTTTTCAAAATATCTTCTTCCAAATATCTAAATCTTATCATAAAAATCCCACCATCGAGGCTTTACAATATAAGGTATTTTTATATAGAGTTTCGATAAACCCTAATCACTCTGAAAATCTTCGTGTGGATCTTGCCATAAATGGAGAAGATAAGACTTGGTTTTATCCTCATCAAATGGGCACCGAGTGTAAATGTATCTTTATCCTTCGATAAGCTGTCAGAGCATCTCATTAACTCCTCTACAACATCTGGATGAGTCACTGACTTATGAGGCCTTCCATCTTCGCACAACTGTCTTTGTTTGGTTCGAGTTGAGATTCTCTGTCCGCCATTACTTTTGCCATAAATTTTCTCGAAAATGCATCCACCGAAAAATTCCTTAAAGTCTGTATTTGTGACCAGATCTACAAAATCTGGATGAGTCACTGACTTCTCAGCATCTCTTATCTTTATCTTTAGGCAAACCATCAAAGCATCTCATTGATTCCTCGCTTGATTTGTGTCGAAATTCAGGTTTTTTTGTCTTTCTCGCCATTACTTCTGCCATTATGCAACTGTCGAATCACTTTCTGCAAAAGAAAAGCAAATATTAGAATTTTAAATTAATTAATTTTTTCATTTAAATATTTCTAGGGTTTGGACTGTGTCGAAAAGCTTCCACTTCCTTTGGATGGGTGATGAAATGGCCAAATTTTGCAAAATGAATATAAGTCCAAACATGTCGCGATATCGTGACATTTTCCTCAAGTTACTTCTTCCTTGCTTGTGCCTTCGCGAAAATGGAACATGTCGCGATATCACGACATTTCCTTCACTTCATCTCTTTCAAGCTTTTGCCCTCGTGAAAATGGAACATGTCACGAAATCGCGACATTTCCTTCACTTCATCTCTTCCAAGCTTTGTCCTCGCGAAAATGGAACATGTCACGAAATCATGACATTTCCTTCACTTCGTCTCTTCAGCTTTCGCCCTCGCGAAAATGGAACATGTCACGAAATCATGACATTTCCTTCACTTGTTTCTTTCCAGCTTCTTCCTCATGAAAATGGAACATGTCACGAAATCGTGACATTTCCTTCACTTCGTTTCTTTCAAGCTTGCCTTCACGAAAATGGAACATGTCGCGAAATCGTGACATTTCCTTCACTTTGTTTCTTCCAAGTCTTCTTCCTTGCAAAATGGAACATGTCACGAAATCGTGACATTTCCTTCACTTCGTCTCTTTCAGCTTTCGCCCTCGTGAAAATGGAACATGTCATGAAATCGTGACATTTCCTTCACTTTGTCTCTTTCAAGCTTTCTTCCTCGTGAAAATGGAACATGTCATGAAATCGTGACATTTCCTTCACTTCGTCTCTTTCAAGCTTTCTCCCTCATGAAAATGGAACATGTCACGAAATCGTGACATTTCCTTCACTTTGTTTCTTCCAAGCTTTCTCCCTCATGAAAATGGAACATGTCACGAAATCGTGACATTTCCTCCTTCCTCGCGAAAATGGAACATGTCGCGAAATCGTGACATTTCCTTCACTTCGTCTCTTTCAAGCTTTTGTCTTACGAAAATGGAACATGTCACGAAATCATGACATTTCCTTCACTTTGTTTCTTCCAGCTTCTTCCTTCTGAAAATGGAACATGTCACGAAATCGTGACATTTCCTTCACTTTGTCTTTCAAGCTTGCCTCGAAAATGGAACATGTCGTGATATCGTGACATTTCCTTCACTTCATCTCTTCCAAGTTTCTCTCGAAATGGAACATGTCCGATATCGGACATTGACTTTATTTTTCTTTTTTCCGTCAAAATGGAACATGTCGCGATATCGCGACATTTCCTACAATTCATTGCTTATTTGGCTTTGAAAACATGTCCAAAAATGGAACATGTCGCGATATCGTGACATTTCCCTCAAGCTTTTCTTCCTAGCTTGTGTCCTCGCGAAAATGAGACAAGTCCGAAAATGGAACATGTCGCGATATCGCGACATTTCCCTCAAGCTTTTCCTTCACTTTGCAAATTCTCCAAAAATTGTAGGTTGACTCCAATGACTTTGTCCATCTGTATTTTGCATTTTTACATATTGGTGAAGGATCTTCCTTACTCAGAAATGATTTTAACATTTGAAAAATGAATTTTAAATTGCTCGAGAATGATCAACTTCACATGGTGTAGAAAAATGATGAAAATTCAAAGTGCTCAAAATTTGATGAAACTTTACAAGTATCTAAAAAAGCCCAAAGGGTATCCCAATCTGCAAACGGAACTTAAAAATTCATCATGGATTAAGGGAAAATGCATTTAGAAGTTTGCTGGCCAGAAATAGAAACTGCTATTTCTAAATTGAAATCAATGCCATATGCAAGTCTACTTGGACACTTTGATGTAGGCGAAGTTTGAAAAAGGATGCAAGCAAAATTTGGAATTAAAACCCGAAAAACATCAAGAGGGTCCTCAGGAACAAATGAAAATTAAACATTTTCAAAGGATGGAATTTCATTTTTTAGTGGGGGTGTGTTGCTTCTCAACAAATGGCGATATCTGTGGGAAAATAGTAGCACTATTTAGAATCCAGAACTCTAGTTTCAAAACAATTTAGACTATGTACCATGCTTTGCCACAAATATTTTCTAAAATGATTTAACTACTATCTGTTAGTTGTTAAAGTTTCCCAAGGACATACTAGGTTGAATCACTTAAGGAAGATTCTGATGTGCGATTATAAGCGTATAAAACTTTCTTCAAGGATGACCAGGGCTTCGAATGCTCACTATGGATTGATCAGCTATTTAGATTGTGCAGGGAAACCGAGTAGAGCTCTGTTTACTAGTTTAGCCTTTACAAAAAACGAGCTTGTTTACTAGTTTAGCCTTTTACAACCCCGACAGAGTTACTCTTTAGATTTTCATGACCCTGATCACAACTATGAGGTGGCATCTATAGCTTGGTGAACATGTTTGAGATGTATCCTTCGGGAGCCTTGGCTATGCACAGAAAAGAATGCCAATTTTATGTTGGCTTGCCCAACTTTCACCTTCTCTCTCTTTTTTATTTTGAAAGATACCGATATCTGAAAAGCCTTGCTAGAATTTTTTTGTTTTCTTTTTATTGACCAAGATATCTGAGGTACCAATAGCTTCCTTGGACACTTTGATGTAATTTTATGAATCGGAGTCCCCTCTCATGACCAACTTTTCTTGGATTCCCTGGGAGTTCTTCAGCCAAGCAGTATAGTAGTTTCTTTATAATCAAAATAATTGTGGCAAGCAAGATACAAAATCCAATTATCTTTCTACTGTTGTTCTAAATAACAAGTAGTTCCACTTTTTAGCTCTAGCAGACTATCTCTTAAAAAATAAAACAAAATGAAAACACACTAGGCCAATTTTAAATGTTGATTTGTGTTTTCTTTGTTTAGGCAAAAACTCAAACAAACGGGATTTAAAAGCTAAAGAGGAGGGAAAAAGGCCACCAGTTAAAGACAAAATTGCACAGAACCTCAAAAGATAAAACACAATACTTCAAACTTTAAATAAAACAAAATAAAAACACACTACTTCAAACTTTATTTACAATATATACATATGCACAAAGTCCCTTCAATCACTCAAAAAATGTAGCAGATGGAAAAGCAGAGAAATAGTGCCTTAAAAAAAATTGACCATTTGCAGGTAAATTTAGAAAAATACCTTTCAGGTCCTGTTGACGAAATGCACTCCGGATTATGCTTCCCAAAATTTTTGCTACCTGGGAAAGACTTGGTGTGTTTACTGTCTTCCCTTTTTTTTTTTATGGATCTTGTCCCACAGAAACACCAAATCTGCAAGTCCTTCACCCTGCAAATTAGTCAAATCATATAATAACATGAATGGTGAAGTTTTCAACCCCTGCTTATGTCTTATTCTATCAGCCCATGTGCATACAATTTTTATGCCTCCTTCAAAATCAAGGCATTAACATGTTTATGCTTCTACTTGAAGGGTTTGCAGAATTCTTTCAAAGGGACGGAATGTAAAAACCCCCAGGATCAAATACCTTAAAGCCTTTATAGACCCAGATCATCACATCTTCAGATTTATGTAACAACTCAAAGAGATCATATTTTATTTGTACGTCATAGTTCTTAATAACTTGAACATTTTGTGGTTGCTCTACTGCTCCAATATCCAAGATTTCAATTTTTATCCCTCTAGTAGAATTTTCATAATTTGCTCTTTCACCCGAGCCTTGCTTAGATTTAACCCCATCAATGTGTAATGTCCAAATATCATTGTTGTGATTGGTTAGAGCTATAACTGGTCTCACCTTCTCAGTTGTCAAATTATAAACTCCAATATCTGCATCAACACGGTTTACAACCTCTTTTTTGATATTATGTTCAGTGATCACATGCTTATACTGAGACTCTTTGTCTATTCCGAGTTGGTTGACCACATTCACATTTACTATCTTCTTCTCCTTTTCTTGAAATTCAATAGGTGGTCCAGAGTAAGTTTCAATCAAGTTATCTTTTTGTTCAACAATCTGAGCCAGCTCATGGAGGGTGATGTTAGCCTTAATTTTCTTCATATCCTCAATGATGTTATACTCCTTCCTAGTTACTTCTGTATAGTGATATTGAATCTTATTTTCATCACCCTTTGGTGAGGGAGGATCATTATTAGGAGTAGGTTCTGGATTCTCACATCTCAAATTATAACTGTCCCTTTGGAACTGTTGAAAAGCTTGCACTTCATCCATAGGAATTTCTACAACATTTTCTGACTCATCGGGAAAAGTGAATGAATCTGAAACCATAGTCGTACTATTTTTGGATGAACCAGAACTATCAATATTTCTCTGATTTTTAGGAAAATTTAACTCACCAAGAAAAGCTTCAAAGTTGGGTAATGCTAGGTCACAAATGTTTACTTTAGGCACTTCCACCTTGAACTTGTCAGAATCTTTCTCTATATTTTGCACATGCTGAGTGTGTGTCACAGTTAATGGAGTTTCCTTGGGTAGAGCGTGACATGTTGGCACTAACTCATGATGTGGAATGGGATTCAAAATAGGCATGTTCTACGTAACATAGGATATCAAAGGACTGCTCAAAATTTGAGGTCCTAACTGTCTTTCAAGAATTAAAGCTTCCTTATAAGCTCCTGCCAGGGTTGTGATATTGATGTCTCTCTTGAGGAAAATAGAGGTCACCGAATCCAATGCATTCTTATAGATTTCTAAGGCTAGATTTGCACTTGGGATGTAATGACCAATCATTCTACCATAAGATTTTTGGAACCTCATATTGAAAGACCTGATATCTTCACCAGACTCTCTCTTAATGTTAGAAAACTGTTGATATAACACACTGGGGTCAATCACTTCACCAAATTGTGATACAAAAACTTTCTCCAGGTCATTCCAACTAGTAATAGAGTCATTAGTAAGATCCAAAAACCAGTCGTATGCTCCCTCCTGGAGAGTGAATGGGAATAACCTACAAGCCACATCTTCATGCTGCACATTCAACAACTTTAGAGCATTTTTATATGCCACCAGGTGTTCTTCTGCTATTTTGATTCCATCATGTTTGTAGGTAGGAAGATACTTCTCAAGATTTCTGGGTAAATCATGCGCTACACCAGGGATATTCAAAGTAGTGGGACCCAACCAGCTTGCCATCACTACCTGATTAACTATGATATTTTGAGTTGCAGTTGGAGGAACTACAAGTGGTGATAAAACTATGCTAGACAAAGACTTGGCCCTTCTGAGGCTGCTTCTCCTTGGGGTTTCTAACTCAGGCACAAGGAGCTCTCCAGCTCTGGAGTGGGACCTGGTTACTCTGTAGGTAGAATCCAGCTTTTCACAAACAACTTACAATCCTTAACAAATACTGAACGGAGTTCGGTCGCCCTCCTTCTAGCACCAATTTTAAATGTTGGTTCGTCTTTCATACACACCCCATGAAGAATGAGCATAAAATACCGATAACACTTATACGGGATAAATCCCACTCACTTTAGGATCTTGCTGGTTATCCAAGGTGTGAGTTACAGAGTTGGGTCGAATGTCTATTCACTCTTTTCCGCTTCTGGAATAGTTTCAAGTGGACTGTCTGTTACCTTACAATGGGCTCGACCTTCGTTCAATAATGTTTAGCGGTTGTTATCTTTGTTGACTATCGGATTTACAATGAGTTCTTTGATATAGCTCTTTATGTTTTAGCAGATTAAATAAAATACAAATTTGAAAGAAAATAAAAATGAATCATTTAACGGTGGAACAGAGAGAGTAGGGTAGGGCAGAAAAGAGAAGCTTATCTAACTTAGCTGCAAAATCAAAACTACCAATTTCAGTTATACTATTTAGCTTCACAATAAAACCAATCAAAGAGGAAGGTGTCCAACTTTCTAAGATCACCTTCTACTAAGAGCATAAGACGGAGATAACATAGATCTGAAAGAAAATCATAAATAGAAGGGAAGTTTGTGTCAATTGGTATCTCTCACCAGCAGCTTAGCTCACGCAGTGAGGATAGAGCAATTAGAACAGACCTGAACCTTAAATCTCTAACTTTCCCTAGCATATAACAAATGGAATGAAGCCTAGCAGCATATTCAATCTTGATAACACAGATTTACAACTAAAATAAATAGAACTTTAGTGAGACAAAAATAGAAGAAGATGCACTTATCGAAATCCGAAAGAGATTAGGCTCCTGGCCACGCTATCACAGAAGAACGATTTCACACCAACCCCAGGTCCAGAACAAAGCATTCAAACAAGATTTGCAGGAAATTGCTAAAATGTCTTTTATTCCAAGTTTTTGCATCTTGACTTTACATTCAAGAGAAGTATATATAGACTCAGGACAGACCCTGATCTTTTCAAAATATCTTCTTCCAAATATCTAAATCTTATCATAAAAATCCCACCGTCGAGGCTTTACAATATAAGGTATTTTTATATAGAGTTTTGATAAACCCTAATTACTCTAAAAATCTTCGTGTGGATCTTGCCATAAATGGAGAAGATAAGACTTGGTTTTATCCTCATCAAATGGGCACCGAGTGTAAATGTATCTTTATCCTTCGATAAGCTGTCAGAGCATCTCATTAACTCCTCTACAACATCTGGATGAGTCACTGACTTATGAGGCCTTCCATCTTCGCACAACTATCTTTGTTTGGTTCGAGTCGAGATTCTCTGTCCGCCATTACTTTTGCCATAAATTTTCTTGGCAAATGCATCCATCGGTAAATTCCTTAAAGTCTGTATTTGTGGCTGGATCTGCAAAATTTGGATGAGTCACTGACTTCCTGGCATCTCTTATCTTTATCTTTTGGAAGTTAGAGCATCTCATTAATTCCTTGATTTGTGAAATTTAGGTTTGTCTGTCTTTCTCGCCATCACTTCTGCCATTATGTAACTGTCGAATCACTTTCTGCAAAAGAAAAGCAAAGATTAGAATTTTAAATTAATTAATTTTTTCATTTAGATATTTCTAGGGTTTGGACTTGTGTCAAAAAGCTTCCACTTCCTTTGGATAGGTGATGAAATGGCCAAATTTTGCAAAATGAATATAAGTCCAAACATGTCATGATATCGTGACATTTTCCTCAAGTTACTTCTTCCTTGCTTGTGCCTTCTGAAAATGGAACATGTCACGATATCGTGACATTTCCTTCACTTTATGTCTTTCAAGTTGTCCTCAGAAAATGGAACATGTCATGAAATCATGACATTTCCTTCACTTTGTCTTTTAAGCTTTCTCCTCATGAAAATGGAACATGTCACGAAATCGTGACATTTCCTTCACTTCGTTTCTTCCAAGCTTTCCCTCGTGAAAATGGAACATGTCGCGAAATCATGACATTTCCTTCACTTTGTTTCTTCCAAGCTTCCTTCCTCGTGAAAATGGAACATGTCGTGAAATCGTGACATTTCCTTCACTTCGTCTCTTTCAGCTTTGCCCTCGTGAAAATGGAACATGTCATGAAATCGTGACATTTCCTTCACTTCGTCTCTTCCAAGCTTTCTTCCTTGCAAAAATGGAACATGTCATGAAATCGTGACATTTCCTTCACTTCGTCTCTTTCAAGCTTTCGCCCTCGTGAAAATGGAACATGTCACGAAATCGTGAAATTTCCTTCACTTAGTCTCTTTCAAAATTTTTCCTCGTGAAAATGGAACATGTCATGAAATTGTGACATTTCCTTCACTTTCCGCTCAAAATGGAACATGTCACGAAATCGTGACATTTCCTTCACTTCGTCTCTTTCAAGCTTTTATCTCACGAAAATGGAACATGTCACGAAATCGTGACATTTCCTTCACCTTGTTTCTTCCAAGTCTTCTTCCTTGCAAAAATGGAACATGTCGCGAAATCGTGACATTTCCTTCACTTCATTCTTTCAAGCTTCCTCGTGAAAATGGAACATGTCATGAAATCGTGACATTTCCTTCACTTCGTCTCTTCCAAGTTTCGTCCTCGTGAAAATGGAACATGTCAAAATGGAACATGTCGCGATATCGCGACATCAGACTTTAAAATATTTTAGGGTACAATTAAATTTGAGCGAAAGTTCGACAAGTCCGAAAATGGAACATGTCACGATATCGCGACATTTCCTACAAGTCATTACTTCCAAGGTTTTGCCTTCGTGAAAATGAGACATGTTCGAAAATGGAACATGTCACGATATCGTGACATTTCCCTCAAGATTTTCTTCCTAGCTTGTGTCCTTGTGAAAATGAGACATGTCCGAAAATGGAACATGTCGCGATATCGCGACATTTCCCTCAAGCTTTTCCTTCACTTTGCAAATTCTCCAAAAATTGTAGGTTGACTCCAATGACTTTGTCCATCTGTATTTGGCATTTTTACATATTGGTGAAGGATCTTCCTTACTCAGAAATGATTTTAACATTTGAAAAATGAATTTTAAATTGCTCGAGAATGATCAACTTCACATGGTGTAGAAAAATGATGAAAATTCAAAGTGCTCAGAATTTGATGAAACTTTACAAGTATCTAAAAAAGCCCAAAGGGTATCCCAATCTGCAAACGGAACTTAAAAATTCATCATGGATTAAGAGAAAATGCATTTAGAAGTTTGCTAGGCCAGAAATAGAAACTGCTATTTCTAAATTGAAATCAATGCCATATGCAAGTCTACTTGGACACTTTGATGTAGGCGAAGTTTGAAAAAGGATGCAAGCAAAATTTGGAATTAAAACCCGAAAAACATCAAGAGGGTCCCTACAGAACAAATGAAAATTAAACATTTTCAAAGGATGGAATTTCATTTTTTAGTGGGGGTGTGTTGCTTCTCAACAAAGGGGAGTTACCTGTATCCCTAGAATCCCCTCCCAAATCAGCTCCTGCCATCACCATCCTGAAAAACCTTACCTTAAAACCTAGAGTCTACAGCCATAGCATGGAGGAATTAGAGTCGATATTTGATATAGTAGGCTCAGGAAACTTGGAAGGTTGCTCTAACCCAGTTCTTCAACAGATTATCCCCTCTCATTTTAGCCCAAAGTAAACTAGAAGTACAACAAAATCTCCCAGTTTTATTGACTACATTAGTGAAAAAAAAAGAGGGAGAATGACCATAGCTGAGCATTACAAGTTAAGGATTGATAATGAAATAGAAAATGGCAAGAAAAGGATACTAATTCAACAAGTTATCCCAATTCAAGATGATAAAAAACATGATAAACCCCCTCAAGGCAAGGGGAGAGGAAGAAATCCCAAGTCTAAATGAATATCCTCTCATGGAATGTGAGAGGCCTAAATGGCCCATAGAAGCAGAGAGTGGTCAATTGATGAGTGTTGTTAATCCCATCATTTAATATCAATGATTTATTAGTTCGGGGTGGTGTCCAAGGCTATCTAGGATAAAAGGTTAAGGTAGAGTACAATTCATGCATTCAGATTTCAGACATTTATTGGGTGAAGTAGATTTTGGTTTAGCCCTTTGGTATCACACTAAACCTAGTATCTAGAATGAAAACTAAATTAAATTATAGGAATTGAAAACTAAATCTAAGTTCAGAAATTTAAATTTAGCTACAAGTGCAGGAATTGAAATTGCTAATCTACTTTTGCAGAATTGAAATTGCTGAATTGAAATATTGCTAAAATGAAATCCTAAATTACATTTGCAGAATTGAAATCTAGTTTACTCTTGCAAAATTGAAATGATGCTTGGAAATGAAACTTATACTACAAACACCTATCAATGTCTTGCCACAAAAGGTCATCAATCTTCTGCTACAGGAATTGACAACAAAAGTGAAATCTGCTAAAATTGAAAGTTGCTAAAACATAAAAACATTGAAAGCAGGGAAAATAAATGTCTAATATAATTTATCAGCTGACACACATATTGGCTATATAAAAATATAATGAAGAAAACATAACTTGTGTCTGGTAACTCCAATGTATACCAAATTTTATCCACATGTTCTTGGTTGTATGAAATTAATTTGGTTCAATTTTCAGCTCTTAAATCTTCAGGAATTGTTCTCAGCATTGCTGTCAAGTTGGCCTCTAACACATATTTTTACCAAAATTTCCAGCTGTCAAAAAGTGTGAAACTATCATTTTGTGGGCCCCATAACTTCCATATTACTTGTCCATATGCCTTCAAATTTGGGTCATGTGTTCTCTCTACTATGAAGTACCATTGGTATGAATTTGGTACTTTAACTCACTTTGGATCATTCCTAGTAGATTCGCCAATGTTCCTCTTAACGCAGATTTGCACCTATTAACAGCTCCAAAAAAGACTAAGGCATGAACCAGAAAGAATGAGCTCCAAAATGATGTAACCTTCATAACTTTTTATCTACAACTCGGATTGACTTGCTTCAAAAAGAAAAGTTGTAGTTCTCGATGAGAGGCATCTGTTCATGCCATCCTAATGTAATTTTACTATAGTTTTATTTGCTACTTAATCAACTAAAATAGTGCATAAAATGCTAAAAATAGTCAAAAATAGAGATATAATGTTCCTAACATAAAATCATGCAAAAACTTAACAAATATATATTCTAATAAACTATTTGGTAATTAACTTTTTCATGTTTAGTAATATGGCAGTTTTTATATGTCAAACATAGTGTAAAAATGAGGCATTTCTAGGCCTCATCATCCCCCCAGCTTGAACTGATGCATGCCCTCATGCATCCTAGTAGGCCATAGTAATATGCAGGTTTTACCCTTGTGAACAACATCCTTTTCCACCTGCTACCTAAGAAATTTCTCCTTGCTGCACTATACCAAGCATTTTGCAATTTCTACAACCTTGCAATTTTTTCAATTTTTGTAGTTGCAATTTTTCTTTTCTTCCTTTTTTTTTTTTTGTTTTATTTTGCTCTTATTTTTTTCTTGTATATATATTTTTTCATTTTCAACTTGCAACTCTTTGACTTCTGCACTTTCATCCTTCAATATTGCAATTTCTGCAATTCTTGCAGTTTTGACTCTTTTTTTGTCCTTCTACAAGTTTTAGTGTTGCAAGGTACCTCTTAAGGGCTTGGTATCATGTGATTCATCTTGCAATAGCCTTATTGTGGAACCATATTTGGTAGATGCACTACTACTGGTGGAATTTTCTGTTCTTAACAACATTTCAGCTTGAATGCCTATTTCTGTTGTTTGCACCTTTTGAACAAAATTGATAAAATTTTGATTTTGAAATGCTTGAGGGATGTACTTACGTGTGGTAGAGCCTTAGGAACCTCAATATTTGATGTACCCTACTCTTTTTGCTATTCTACAACATTTTCAACAATTTTGGTACAATTTCTGCTTATTCCAAAGATATCCTGCTTATTCCAAAGATATGCCTGTTTATTTCGAAGATGCATCAAAAAATACAGAAATGGCATATTTTTCAAAATTTTGCTACAGATTATGTTGTGGAACCATCTCTAGGGTGTGTAAGCATTCCATAATATCAAAAATTCCTTCTCCATCCTTTTGTTTACTCCATGTCTATTTTGCTATTTTTGCACTTTTGAAACAAAATTGACAAAAAAATTGAATTTGAATCTTTTTGGAGGGATGTACTACTTGTGGTGGGATGATTTTGAGCTTTAGGAACCTTAATATTTGATGTGCCCTACTCTTTTTTCTATTCTGCAACATTTTCAGCAATTTTGGTACAGTTTCTACTTATTTCGAAGATATCCTGCTTATTTCGAAGATGCATCAGAAAATGCAGAAATGACCTCATATGCAAAAGTTAGCTATAGATTCTATTATGGGCCCATATCTAGTGTGTATAAGCCTTCCATAACATCAAAAATCCCCTCTCTATCCTTTTGTTTAGATGTTATTCTTCATTTTGTATATTGTTATTTTATTGCAGCAGTAGTAAAACAAAATCTTTAGGTGCATTTTCCAGATTATCTTCCTCAAATTTATGAGACAATTGTGAGATATAAACTTGCAGTTCTCCTTCTGAAACCTACCCTACTAATTGAGATAGAATTGTTGCCATGTTTGTCCCAAAATCAGGTTTTTGTACAGTTTTGAAGTTCTCATGCAACTAAGGGTAGAAGGGGGTGTTTCTTGACATTTTGAACATGTTCCATTTTCAACTTGCCAATATTGTATGAATAGTTTATGCCAAATACCGATTATCATACACTAAATGCTAAATGCTTACTATGACTTAAATGCAAGAAACACATACCTTGTTGTCCTGAAAATTGATCATGCACCTTACAAGTTGCTTCTATGATTGTTAGCAAGCTATCTAAAAACATAAATATACACATGTGCAGTGTGAGATTTGTACAATGGTGGAACAATGATGGGTGGATCAACAAGGCAATGCACGTTGAAAAACTAGTTTTCATGCACACCAACTCAACAACACCTCAAGGAGGTTTTCACTACTGAATTATTCATTTTTTTCTTTTTTTTCATCTTTTTCATCAGAAGAGGCTGCCATTTCTGGTTTTCAACCAACTTCTGTCATTTTTTTTTCAAGTGCCTCAATAAAAGAGAATGTCTCTCATGAGGCTACAATGAGAGAGAATGTCTCTCACTCTTATTTGGATAAGAACAATCCTTATTCTACAAAAACATGTCAATCTTTGTATGAAAACACCATCTTTTTTTGCTAAAATCTGCAACAATGATGCAACCTTCCTTTCTAGATGAGCAGTAAGAATCTGCTTATGTCATCATTTAACTTCTTATTGCTAGAAATGAAGTACTGACTTCATTGTTCCTCCTCCATGCTGAAATTGATGCTTGTCCTCATGTATCCCCATTTTGTGGGACATGCCTTTTGTTGCAAAATTTTTTCTCTCTCTTTTTCCTCTTTTCTTTATCTTTTTTTTTCAAAATTTTCTCTTGTCTTGCTTGTGCCCATGAAGTTCACAAACAAGATTATTCTCTTTTGCTTTTCTTGTATTTTTTTTTTTTTGTCAAACTTTTTATCATCAATCTGAATCTGACATGGAAGAGAAATTCTCTTCCATCATGTGTACATCCAATGAAATCTACTTCAAGAACCCCTCCTTAGTTAATGGTGCATGGTATACCCAAAGGCAATATCCATTCACCACTAGCTTCCTTCATGAATCACCAATGGGAGAAAGAAGCACTGCTCCATATCTAAAAACTTCTTCAATCAAATGTTGTTCAGGCCTCCTAGTCTACAAAATCTTGTCAATCTGTACTTGAAACAATTCAATACCAATTCTCAAATATGTTAAGTGCATACATCAAGATGAAATCTTGACATACCCTTGTAATTCCATGCAAAGGGATTGAAATATTGTTTCAAAATAACAAAATTTTTTCATAATTCAGCCAGCTAATAATGTTCAAGAATTTTCTTGGTTGTGCTTCAATTTGTTTCATTCCTAGGAGGATAGAATTTACCTCTTTGTAATTGCTTACTAAAGAGTTTAATGGAAGTAAATTTTCTATGTGCAGATTTTCTAGTTTTTCTCCTTTATCCAAGGCTGATTTTTGTGTGTTTGGACTAAAGGGTTTTTGTGTATCTCCATTGATTTTTATCTCTTCAAGATCAGGTAAGGTCTTTTTTGAGCATAGTTGGATGTTGTTGCAGTCAATAACATTTCCTGTAGTATTTTTATCAGATTCAGCTACATAGACAGGGGTTACTTGTCCTGTATTATTCAGATTGGCCACAAGTTGGGCTAGAAGTGGTGGTTCTTCCTCTACTGGTGGTACTTATGAATCTACCTCCTGTCATAAGGTATATTCATACATCCTGATCAAACTTCAAAAAGCAAAAAAGACAATTTAACTAAACATGTTTTTGGTTTGCACAACAAGACAGGAAGTGTACAACTTAGCAGATCAACTACTTGTCAGGTAGGATCACCTCTAATGAGATCAACTATTGTCTTTGTAGGCTAAGAATTTCTAGGTTGTGATTTAGTGTGGTAAAACCTTAACAATATTTAAGCAATAATGGCAAAACTCTAGGATCATCGTTGAGCTGTAAACTTCTATTTTGATTGTGCAAAAGTTTTGTGATGATTTTTTTTTTTAATAGACTCAGCTTACATAGACAGGGGTTGTCTATCCTGTATTGGCCACAGGTTGGGATGGAGGTGGTGGTTGATTTACTTGCCCGGTTTGTTGTTGTTGGGATCTCTCTTTGAGAAGAATTTAGACTAGGCAACAAATTTTGCATTTTTGAGTTGTGGAAGTAAATGGCATTCATCAGTGATATGTCCCTATGAACAAATGCTATAGGTAGTTGATATGGTTATTTTGTTCAAGGGATAGTCTTGTATATCTACCATGATATCTTCCCAACACCTAGTACAAATTTGTTTATACTACCCTGATGATATAGATATAAAAAGGGTAGTACTAGCAGATGGCTCCTCTAAATTTTTCAAGAGATCTTATGTTTCCTGATAATGAGTATGATGAGTTCTTTCAATTTTTATCAGGAATTTCAAACATAGGCAATTTAACCCCCAAGTGTGAAGATCACCTCCCTGTGGTTGCTTGTTTTCTAAATGGACTGAAATGCAACTATCAATAATTATTATTTATACCAGCTATTACATTCAGATTTTACTTTGAACTTCATAACTTAGCACAATAATAATTATTTGATTGCTTTTACCCTCTAACAACACCATGATCCCCGAAAATGGTGCCAAAATTATGAGTGTCGTTAATCCCATCATTTAATCTCAATGATTTATCAATCCAGGGTGGTGTCCAAGGTTGTCTACGATAGAAGGTTAGGGCAGAGTACAATTCAAGCATTTAGATTTCAAGCATTTATTGGGTGAGACAGATTTGGTTTAGCCTTTTGGTGTCACACTAAACCTAATCTACAGAATGAAAACTTGCAAGGAATTGAAAACTAATTCTAATTTCAAAAATTGAAAGTTAACTACAAGTGCAGGAATTGAAATTGCTAATCTACTTTTGCAGAATTGAAATTGTTGAATTGAAATATTGCTAAAATGAAATCCTAAATTACATTTGCAGAATTGAAATCTAGTTTACTCTTGCAAAATTGAAATGATGCTTGGAAATAAAACTTATACTAAAAACACCTGTCAATGTCTTGCCACAAAAGGTCGTCAATCTTCTGCTACAGGAATTGACAACAAAATGAAATCTGCTGAAATTGAAAGTTGCTAAAACATAAAAACATGGAAAGCAGGGAAAAAAGGGAAAATAAATGTCTAATCTAATTTGTCAGCTGACACACATATTGGCTATACAAAAACATAATGAAGAAAACATAAATAACATAATACAAAATTAAAACAAGAAAATGAAATCTGGCAAGCAATCTGTTAATTCTGTTGCAGCAAAATTACAGATTAAAACCTATCATAAAAATCCTCCTTCTAGATCTAAAAGTGGGCCCATACTTCCTGATCTAGAAGGAGGTGAAAAACACTCCTTAACTAATTAAAAATCAGAACAGAAATTGATAAAAGAAATTGCACTTTATTATTCCAGAAATGACATTACAATACTATTGCTGCACTCTGTTACAGAACTGAACTTATTCTGCTAATTTCTAACAACTACCTTTCTACTTAGCTCAACCAATATGGGAGCTATCATATTTATAGATGCCTAAAATATATTTACATACATAAAATATGCCATTCCTATCTTGCAACCTGATTTCCTATTATGCTGCAACAATTTTGGGGATATTTCAGGACAAGGTCAGTTGCTTTAGTTGATCTTTTCATGGGCTGCATCTTTTGGTCGGCAAGGAATGGTGGAGACAATTGTAGGATACTTCCCCTAACTTTCCTCAACCCTTAGTTGCCTCTTCAACTCATTGGAAACTATAGAAAGTCAAACTGTAGCGCTTTTCCCTGTCATTTCGAAGATATTCGGAATGACTGGTTGTAGATGCAATTTAAGCTCAAACATCTTCATAATGCTTATTTTGGTTGCTACTTTTAGGTAGGTCTTTAAATCCAGCTCCCAAGAGGTAAATCCAACTGACTTCACCCTTTCTCCTTAGTAAATTCCATGCCCTACCATTCATTGGTAGTTGGCTAGAATTTACATGGTAAACTACTGCATTTTCTAGCTCTACTGCACAGTTGTAAAATGTTGGCATTTCTTGCAAGTTCAAACAAATTAGAACATGGGAAAATAATTCAAATATCAACATGAATAAGTACATCAAGTTGCTACTAAATTTATACACTTTATTCACCAAGTAACCATGCTGAAATAGTGCAATAGTGTTGCACAATTGTCCTTGCTCTATTATACCCTGTTGTTGCCTATTTAGACCATGTGGGAATGCTTCTAAATAGGTCAGATGTCTTATGTAGTCCTTCTGAACTTATTCCATCCATTTCCTCATGCTTTTCTTGACATATTCAAGGTGCTCCTTTAATGTAATAGCTTGTATTTTTTGTATGCTGCACAATTTTTCCAACTGTCAAAACATGCCCAACTGCCCTTTTGGAGTGCTCATAACTTGTGCCTGGTAACTCCAATGTATACCAAATTTTATCCACATGTTCTTGGTTGTATGAAATTCATTTGGTTCAATTTTCAGCTCTTAACTCTTCAGGAATTATTCCCAACATTGTTGTCAAGTTGGCCTCTAACACATATTTTTACCAAAATTTCTAGCTGTCAAAAAGTGTGAAACTATCATTTTGTGGGCCCCATAACTTCTATATTACTTGTCCATATGCCTTCAAATTCAGGTCATGTGTTCTCTCTACTATGAAGTACCATTGGTATGAATTTGGTACTTTAATTCACTTTGGATCATTCCCAGTAGATTCGCCAATGTTCCTCTTAACGCAGATTTGCACCTGTTAACAACTCCAAAAAAGACTAAGGCATGAACCAGAAAGAATGAGCTCCAGAATGATGTAACCTTCATAAATTTTTATCTACAGCTCAGATTGACTTACTTCAAAAATAAAATTTGTAGTTCTCGATGAGAGGCATCTGTTCATGCCATCCTAATGTAATTTTATTACAGTTTTATTTGCTACTTAATCAACTAAAACAGTGCATAAAATGCTGAAAATAGTCAAAAAAGAGATATAATGTTCCTAACATAAAATCATGCAAACACTTAACAAATATATATTCTAATAAACTATTTGAAAATTAACTTTGTCATGTTTAGTAATATGGCAGTTTTTATATGTCAAACATAGTGTAAAAATGAGGCATTTCTAGGCCTCATCATAATTTCGATTAGAAAGGAAGTTAGGCCAACCATTATACTCTTACAAAAAACAAAGACACACGAAGCACAATAAAAAACAATAGAAAAAAAGTTTGGAACCAAGAGGAAATGTTAGTCAAGTAGGCAAGAGGAGCATCCAGAGGACTCATGGTGATGTGGGATCCTCGAGTCATGGAAGGTAACATTATTCAGGGTGATGACAGCGTTCTTAGTGTGTTATTCCATGATTTCAACAATAATAGATCTTGGATCTTATCAAATATTTATGCACCCAATTTTGTTCAAGGTAGAATAGATTTGTGGCAATACCTGAGCCAATTAAACCCAACTTTTAGCAACATTCCCTGGGTGGTTGCAGGGGATTTCAATACCCCCTTGCATCCTTCTAACAAAAATGGAGGATCAGGGGGAAATTTTGAGGGTAGATGCCTGAAAAACCCTAGAACGTCTCCACCAATTTTCATATCATTTGGAGCAACACAGATCCTAGCGCATCCCTATGTGTGAACGATATATTTGGCAAGCGGCTATGCGAGGGTTTCATCTGGGGTTGAGTGCAAGCAGCTCCAGAGGTTGGTTTTTAGGGCCTTCGGGCCCTAGCGGCCAATATTTTTGTGGTTTATGCTCAATATTTTAGCAAGAAATGTTGCAGGGGATACAAGATGGGTTAGAAATTTGTCTTTCAATAGATCATACTCGTGAACTTGAGTGACAACGGCTTCCAATTTGCTGCACAAAAGAAAAGTGAAAACCATACCTTTCCACGACGTCTAGGGCAAGGATTAAAGAGACCACGAAATAAGTTTCAAGCAGTTGATCAAAAAATGGCTCATATCTCAAGTGAATCTGGTGCTAAGGTGCACCCACAAAATAATTCTACTATGAAAACCCCTATCAAGGGTAAGAATTTTGAAGACTCAGCTCCAAAAATGAATTTTAGGGATGCCCTTCATGGTGGACAACCTCAACCCAATGCTAATATCAATACTAGGGCTTCTCATAAACCTCTAAGAATGCCTAAGATTGATCCCAGGAAAATGGAGTCAGGATGTCTTAAAGCAGCTTGATGGAACTCCTATTGTTAAGCTTGATATGGGTAACATTCAGACTGGCATTGAAGATTTGGAAAAAAGAGGACTAATTTGTCGGTTCGTGGGTTTTCGTCCGAGTCTATCTCGCTTTCAAAGTCTGGGCTGCAAAAAGCTGGAAAACTAAAGGTGAGTTACAAATCTCTATTTATCCAAATGGTTATTTTCTTGTTTTATTTGCTAATAATGAAGATAGAGAGAAAACTTTTCAAGGGGGTCCTTGGTTTTTTGGAAGGGCAGGGCTTTTCATGAAGCCCCGGCATACTAAATTTAAAGCCGAAGAAGAGATGCCTTCTATAGCTCCCGTGTGGGTTAGACTCTTTGGCCTCCCTATTGAATTTTGGAATCCTACTATTTTTTCTTCAATTGGAAACTCTTTAGGAACTTTTATGATGACTCGCTGATTGTACTCAAAATTTTGAACATATTATTTATGCTCGAATTTGTGTTTTAATGGATTTTGACAAACCCCTACCTAAAAATATCACATTACAATTTGGGGAAGACACTTGGGAGCAAGTAGTGGACTATGAGAACATTCCTTTTCATTGTAGAATTTGCCATGAATATGGTCATTTGGCCAGTGCTTGCCCAAATAAAATTCCCGATCAAAAGAAAGAAGATATAAACTCAGCAGGTTTCCAAATACCTAAGAAGAAGAACACTAAAAAAAACCAAGAATGAAGGATCAATCAAAGTCATTTGCTAATATGTTTGAAATCCTTTCCACAAATGATGTCCCAAGTGAGGAAGAGGAAATAATGGAAACTGAAATCTTAGAAACACAATTTAAATATGAAGGAAAGAACTCGGAGACAAACCAACAAATCAAAGGTTTTCAACAAAAAAAAAGGAGAAAATTTACACAAGAAAAACAATATTTCAAATGTCAAAACTTCAAATAATGCAGGTCCCAATATAGACTCCATTGAACCATCTAGTAAAATTTTGGCCGTGTATGAGCATTCTTCAAGGTTAGAAGCCATCTCGGATTCAATTGGAATAAGTCAAGAAACAGGGAAAAAAAATTGAAGATGGATTCTAATCAAAAAGTAGGTCGCAAGACCAATCAATATCATATGGTAAAAGAAGGTGAAAAGCTTGTAGAGGAAGGTAAGATTAATGCCCTTCCCAACATTTTTAGCCCCGGTATTAATGAAGATCATCACTTGGAATATTAGAGGACTCAAAGGGAGTCTTTCAAAACAAAATGAAATTAGAAGAATGATTCAGATAAATCATCCACATCTTGTTTTCCTTCAAGAAACAAAAATGTCAATGGAGGATATGGACTTAATTGCCAAGAAAATTTGGCCACTGGAAAAGTGGTTTCCCTCGCTTCCCAAGGGACTTCGGGTGGCATTGCTTGTCTTTGGGACCCAAAAGAGGTAGTTATTCACCATATGGTTGGCAGTTGGGGTTTGTTGGCTATAGCTATTCAAAGTAGACATTCCAACCAGATTATGCTCTGCATTATTGTTTATGCCCCGACTTCTTTGGAGGAAAAAAGAAGACAATGGAAGGATATTACTCATATTATCTCTCATTTTCCTAAAGCTTGGATCTTGATCGGAGGAGATTTCAATACCATCCTCTCTCTGGATGAGAAAAGGGGGGGAAATAGAAATTTGGACAAAAGTACTGACCTCATGAGCGAATATATTGCAAACCTCCATCTTGTGGATATCCAACCAGATAATGGCCTTATGACTTGGTCTAATAGAAGGCAAGGCTTAGCTTGTATAATGGAGAGATTGGATAGGTTTTTGCTCTCTAAAAATTTCTTAATCCATGGTCACATTCCTAAAGTGAAGACTCTTAATAATGTTGGTTCGGATCATTGGCCACCATGGTGGAAATGTGGAAAACCAATGTGAGTTTCTCTCCTTTTCGTTTTCAATTAATGTGGCTTAGAGACATTTCCTTCAGACCTCGTGTGCAACAATGGTGGAAGGAAGGTAAACCTAGGCATGGGACTAAGATGTTCTATTTTGCCAAAAGACTCGCAATACATTAAATCTAAAATCAAGACTTGGAACCGGAAAGAGTTTGGGGATGTTCATAAAAAAAAACATGAAGTTATTGCTCATCTTGAAAATTTGAATAAGAAAATCCGTTTAGATGGCCTCACAGAGAAGAGAAGTGCAGATGAAATTAAACTCACAACTCAGCTTAGAGGAATGGGAAAAAAGAGAAGAAATCTTATGGAAGCAAAAATCTAGAATTCAATGGCTCAAAGAAGGAGATCGAAACACAAATTTCTTCCACAAATCTCTTCTAGCTCGAAGATCTCACAACTTTATTTCTTCCTTAAAATCAGATTCTGGAGATGTTGTTTATACTTGGGATGGCATGAACTCTATTGTTGTTGATTACTTTTCCAATATTTTTGTCGCTACTCCTCTTGACTCAGCTTCTCAACAAAATGTTCTTCAAGCAATCCCTTCTCTTATCACTTCTGAGGAGAACTCTATTTTGACTAGCTCCTATTACTATCAATGAGCTTCAACAAGTAGTTTTTAAAATGCAAAAAGGGAAAACCCCAGTGTCCCGATGGTTTTCCTATTGAGTTCTACCAAGAGTTCTGGGATATCCTTCATGTTGATTTATTAGAGGTGGTGGAAGAAGCCAGGAAATCCAAAGAAATTTTGAAGGTTATCAATAAAACTTATATTACTCTTGTTCCAAAAGCTCAAGAGGTTGATCATATCTCAGCTTTTAGACCTATTGCTTTATGTAATGTTCTTCTCAAAATTATTACTAAAATCATGGCAGAAAGGTTGAAGCCTCTTTTACATAAGATTATTTCCCCAGAGCAAGGGGGATATGTGGAAGGACGTCAAATAGTAGATGAGATAGTTCTTGCTCAGAAGCCATCCATTCCATGGATATGCAAAATTCTCCTTCTATGTTCATCCGGTTAGACTTATCCAAAGCTTATGACAGAGTGGATTGGCACTTCCTTATCAAAGTTTTGAGGCAATTTGGTTTCTCTAAGGATTGGATGGATTGGATTATGGGATGTATCTCTTCAGTTTCCTACTTAGTTCTTATCAATGGCAGGCCTTCTCGCTCTTTCCCAGCTTCCAGAGGTATCATGCAAGGTGACCCGCTATCCCCTTATTTATTCATCATTCTTGTTGAATGCTTGGGTAGGACTATAACCAAAAAGAGGGAAAACAAAACCCTTGAGGGAGTTACCATTGCTCATGGAGCTAGACCTATCTCTCATCTTCAATTTGTGGATGACTCTACCCTTTTAGGTAAAGCTACAGCTAAGGAAGCTTCTAATATTAAGCAAATCATTAGCTATTTTTCTAAGGCTACTAGGCGCTTGATCAATGAAGACAAATCTAAAGTTATTTTCTTTCACCGCTCTGCTAGACAGGAAGCCATGGTCTTGGATAAATTAAGATATAAGAAGACCTCTCTTCCAATCACTTATTTAGGTATTCCCATAAATATTCAAAGGCAGAAAAATAAAGATTGGAATTGGTTGTTGGACAAAGTCAAGAAGAAAATTGGAAAGTGGACCAACAAGTGGCTTTCTTCTGGGGGTAGAATCACCTTGGTAAAATCAGTCCTTCAAGCTATTCCTATTTATGTTTCTTCCGTTTTGAATATCCCAAAGGTTGTTCTTCGAGAATTGGATCAAATCACTCATCGTTTCCTTTGGAGTGGTACTAAGGAGAAAAGAAAATGGGCCTTGGTGAAATGGGATACTTTATGTCTTCCTAAGAGTGAAGGGGGGTTAGGATTCCGGTCTTCAATTAATAACAACAAAGCTTTAGCTGCTAAATTATATTGGAGGATGTTGCATAACCCCAATGCTCTTTGGGCCAATAATCTCCGTGCTAAATATGCCGAGAACAAAAGTCCCGAAGACCTTGTTCGCTATCAACTTCCTACCAAAGGTTCTCCCATTTTAGCAGCTTCTTAAGACTCGGTGAGGATTTGATAAAGAAAAAATTATTTTGGATCATTCATAATGGTCAACATGCAAATTTTTGGACAGATTCTTGGGATGGTCACAAGCCTTTGATAACTCAGCTTCCCGATTGGAGGCCTTGGATGGAGGAGCTTCACCGAGCTAATTGGATAAAGGTGGCTAATTACTCGTCGGTACCATACCGGTAATTCAAAGGTTGGTAGATATTGGATCCCTATTGAGGATCGGCCTATTCAAATCCTAGAAAGGCAAAGACAAGATATCCAAGGCATCCTTCATATGAGATCCCTCTCTTGGTCCCATGAAAAAGATTGTTTTGGATGGAACGACACTACTAAGGGTGAGTATTCAGTTGCTCAAGGTTATTTGACCTTATGCCATAATAATCCCAACCATTCTTCTGACATATTTTCTCAATTGTGGGCTCAAAAGCTCTGGCCTAAGGTGAGGTTCTTTAATTGGCTTTTATTGCATCGTAGGGTGCTTACCGGTGAGCAACTTATGAAGCGTGGTTTTCATGGCCCTTTTAGATGTGAAATGTGTGAAGAGAATGTAGAAAATATCAACCATATTTTTATTGAGTGTACTTTAGCCTCTGAGCTATGGAGGAGAATGGCAACTTTACTTGGCTTACAATGGTCCAATTTTTTCACTTTTGAACAGCTTTGGAGGGATTGGCCTAATCAAGAGGGTGTTGATCATTTTATTAGGCAGCTTAGTTTGGATGGGTTCTACCATTCTTCTTTGGAATATTTGGAATGAAAGGAACAACCAAATTTTTAATCAAGATAGGAAGGATATTCACTATATTTGGCAAAAGACCATAGCCAACTTAGTTGAATCAGTCCATCATCTCCTTAATCACCCCCAAAACTCCCACCAAAGATGGGATCAAGTGATGCAAAGATTGAAGATTAAACCTTCTAAGGGCAACCAACTTAAAGGGAATGTGAGTATTAGTAAGATGGATAGGACTAGAAATTGGCAACCTCCTCCTAAGGATTTTGGAAAAGTCAATACCGATGGAGCCTCTAGAGGGAACCCCGGAAAAGCCAATGTGGGAGGAATTGGTAGACTTTCGGATGGCTCCCCGGTTTTTACTTTTGCCGAGAATTTGGGTATTCTTTCCAATAACCTTGCCGAGGGGTATGGTATCCTTAGAGGCCTTCAGGAGGCTACTAAGGTTGGATGGGAAAAGGTGTTAGTTGAGTCTCGACTCTCAACTTATGATTAATCTCTTGAAGACTCCTTCTAAGAATCATAAGGTGGATTGGAGAATAAAAAGAATTATTGAGAAGATTCAGCTTAATCCAGATGGGATTTTTGAAAGTTGATTACAATCATGTGGTCAGAGATCAAAACAAGAGTGCCGATGCTTTAGCTAATTGGGCTTTGGACAAAGGTGATCTTACTTGTTATGGCCACCCTCCTATATGGTGGGCTTCTCAAATTAGGGAAGCTCTTCTTTCTATCATTTCTTTGGATGGCTCCAGTTCTAAGGTACCTAGTTTCTTCTTGTTTTTTTTTTTGTTTCTCTTTGGTTCATTCAGTTTTTTTAGTTCCCTAGCTCATTCTATTCTTTATTTTGTTTCCTCCGTTGATTCTTGCATTAATAGTCTTCTCGGTCTAGATAGGTCATTGTTTTGTTCATTTTTTTTTCTTTTGTCTTCTTTGTTTTTTTGTTTAGTTTTTTAAGGTGGGTGGGTTCTTTTGTTTTGTTTTGTTTTTGTGTTCTTTGTGTTGTTTTTTGTTGTTCTTGTGTTTTTGTTGTTTTGTTTTTTTTTTATGTTTTTTGTTATTGTTCTTGTGTTTTTTTCGTTCTTGTTCTTGGGTTTCTCTTTGTTTGTGTTATTTCATTTTTTTATGTGTGAGTGTTTTCTATGTTTTTTGTTTTTGTTTATTGTCTGTTGTTGGTTGTTTTTATTTTTATTTTATTTATTTTATTTTTTAGGTTTTGGTTGTGTTTATTTTTCATGTTTTTTTGGGTTATGTCTTTGTAGTGTTCTCGTTGTTTTTGTCTTGTTTGTGTTTTGTTATGTGGTTCTTGTGTTTTTCTATGTGGTTTGTGTTGTGGTTTCTTTTATCTTATTGTGCGTGTTTGGTTGTGCTTTTGGTTTTGACACACTCAAGGAGTTTGTTTTTTATTTTATTTTATTATTTTTGTTGTTATTTACTTTTTTTAATTTGGTTTTGTGTGTTTGTTTGCTCCTTGAGTATGTCAAAGGTGGTAGGCCAGGTCCGAGTCCTGGGTGTTTTTGGCGGAATGGATACCCCTGCCTCCTTGGGTGTTACCCGAAAGTGGCATCCCTTTTGGGATGTTTTCCACAAATAAAATAAAAAAAAATGGAGGATCAGGGTTACCATCAAGGAGTATGGAAGAATTTAATGAAATTGTTAATTCTAACAAATTGATGAATGTTAGGCTGAAATTCATGAAGTATACTTGGAGCAATCGTCGGGTTGGAAATCAATTAATCTATGAGAGGTTAGATAGGTTCCTCCTCTCAAAAGAAGCTATTATCATTTTTGGAGAGTCAACTTTGCAATCTCTTCCTCAGATTGTGTTTCACCACAACCCGATCTTGATGGAGCTTCCATAGGGAAATTCTTTTAGAAAAATCTTTCGATTTCAATCCATGTGGATTAAACACCCAGAATTGAGAGAAAATATTGAAATTTTGTGGCAAAAACCCTGTCAAGGAAGTTTGGCTTTCAAACTGACCCAAAAATTGAAGAAAATAAAATACAACCTCAGACTCTAGAATAAAGAGGTCTTTGCAAATATTTTTGAGAACAAAAAAGCAGTAGCAAAAATATTGAAGACCATAGAGAATAATATTCAGAATGAGTTGTGTGATGAGGCAACTAGATCAGAGGAAAATTTCACTTTGTTAGAATATCATAACATCCTAGCCTTTGAGGAGATGTACTAGAGGCATAAGTCCAAAGCTTTATGGCTAAATGATGGCAATTCTAATTCAAAAAAAATCATTTCAAAACTCTAAGGAATAGAAGCAATAATAAAATCAGAGAGCTAACCAAAGTAGATGTCTCCTCTACCCAAGACATCACAGATATTAGAGTGGAAGCAGTTTCTTACTTCAGCTCCCTCTTGGGAGAGGATTCTCAGTGCCAAGAGACAGCCAAAGTAGCTCTCATACAATTCATCCCTCAGGTTATAGACAACACCACCAATGATAAACTCCTAGCCCCTTTAACCGATGAGGAAATCATATATGCCCTGTTTATCATGGATCCGAATAAGGCCCTGGGACCTGACAGATTCCCTCCTCTCTTCTACCAAGTTTTATGGGATATAGTGGGGAATGATGTTATGTCTAATTTAAGGGAGTTTCAATCCTCAAAACACATCCCCAAGGGGTTCAACTCCACATTCCTAGCTTTGATTCCTAAAATCCAGGATCCCAAAACTATGGCTGACTTCAGACCGGTAAGTTTATGCAATGTGGCCTACAAAATCCTCACCAAAGTCCTATCCAATCGCATGAAAGAAATATTGCCCTTGATCATTGAATCTTGCCAAGATATTTTGGTTAAAGGAAGATCAATATTATATGGCATCATCACAATCCATGAAGCCCTCCACTCAACTAGTTAGACCAAGAAGGCCTCCTTTGCCCTAAAGCTCGACATGAACAAAGCTTTTGATCGAATCAACTGGGAATTCATGTTAGCAATGTTAATCAAATTTGGGTTCCATCCACAGTGGGTCAATTTGATCAAAGGCTATATATCCAAGCCTTGGTTCTCGGTCCTGGTTAATGGATCAACTACATGATATTTCCAGAGCAGCTGAGGACTCTGGCAGGGGGATCCTATTAACCTAATGTTTTTCATCATTATGGTTGAAACCTTAGGGAGAACGATCAAAGCAACTTACCAGTCAGGATTAATATCTAGGATAAAAGCCACATCCCTTACCAATACAGTCTCCTACCAACAATTTCTGGATGATACCCTTATCCTAACCTAGTCCTCGGTGGTGGAGGCTAGAAGAATCAAGGAAATTCTAAAGTTGTATGAGGAAGCTGTAGGGGAAAAGGTGAACTTCAACAAGAGAAAAATCTACTTCCTTAACACCCTCGTCCCCAGGTAAACCAAAATAGCCCAAATCCTGGGATGTTCCATTGCCAACCTCCCTAATTCCTACCTCAAACTTCCTCTTTTCTCGGGATCCCCGGTTGAGTCCATGTGGAACAATGTGGTAGAAAGAATTCAAAAAAAACGAGCAGGATGGAAAGGTTACCTGTTATCCTAGGCAAGGAAAGCCACCTTAACTGTGGCATCTCTTCTAAGCATCCCAGTTTATTTTCTCTCGATTTTCAAGACCCTAGCCAGGGTATACCATAAAATTGAACAACTCCAAAATAACTTATTGTCAAGATCCGAAGAGAAGCAGAGGATTCACTTGGTAGGTTGGAGCAAGGTGTGTAGACCTAAAAATAAGGGAGGCCTAAACCTGCGAAGAGTTTACCAACTAAATAATGTGCTTTTAGCAAAGCAAGCATGGTGTCTCTTGACCAATGAATAAATCAAATGGACTGCCATAATAAAAATAAAATAACTTCAAGGTACAAAATTCCTAAAAGATATTACCCATAGTAGAGGGTTTTCCTTCTGGAAAGCTATCCTAATTAGTAGAGATATTATCAAAAAAGGGCTGAGGTGGATCCTAGGCAATGGACATAAGATCAAATTTTAGGAAGACAAATGGGTCAGAGAGGATGCCTTGTCCCAGTTCCCTAACCTAGCCAAGGTGAAATATCATGCTAATGAATTCTTAGGGTAAAAAGTCACTAACTTCATTATCAAGGATAGAGGCAGATTCAGGTGGAAAAAAATTTCAATTCTAGGCCTCGAAGCTGAAACTACAGAAATCCAAAACATTTTGTCTCAGCAAATCATTCCTTTAGGGTTAGCAGTTAATCATTTAGCCTGGGCAACGACAAAGAGTGGGTAAGTTTTAGTGAATTCCACTTATAATCTTCTGTTAATTTCTAAGGATTCCAAGTTACAGACCCAGCTGATGTGGGTTAAAATTCTCATTCCCAAAATCACTTTTTTTCTTGGTTGGTAATCCAAGGAAATATTCTAACCTTGGACAACTTGTTAAGGAAAGGCATTATTGTTGTTAACCATTGTCACTTGTGCAGAGCTAGCTAGGAGTCTATTCACCACCTTTTCCTTGAATGCTTAGTTTCCATCAGTATCCTCAATGACCTTCTCCAAGATTTTAGTATTTCATGGGTAAAACTGGATTCCATCCTTGATCTATTCCAACAATGGCCTAACCCATTTGTTAGCCTTAGGCTTAGGTTTTTTTGAAATATCTACCTCCATCATTTCCTATGACAGATATGGCTTGAAATAAATCATAGAGCCTTCAATGAATCCAATCATGACCTCAATTCTATCACCAAAAAAATCTTGGCCTTCGTGATTGAGAATGTCAGCATTGCTCCCATTGAAGCAACAAATAATTCCCCATTCGAAATTTAACCTTACCAAATCCTTAAACATCATCCTTGTTGAGGAAACCTTAGCCATCAAGCCCAATCTTAGACTTAAGATTAAATGGATCCCTCCCCCAGCTAAATGGATCAAACTTAATTTCAATGGGGTAGCTAAGGACAATCCTAGAAGGGCAGGTGTTGGAGGAGTGGTTCGGGACAACCAAGGTAATGTGGTGTTGGCTTTTTATAAATAGCTAGGAATCAAGACTAAAAATAAAGTAGAAGCAAGATCCTTATGGAGAGGGCTACAGTTATCTCAAGAGATCCATGGTAGACTGATTGTCGAAGGTGACTCTCTAAACACAATAATCCTATTAATGAACAGCAAAAAACCTCCTTGACAGATCGAACCATTCACCAGTGAGGTGAGGATCCTTTTTGAGGCCAAGCATGACAAGATTGCCCAACACGTTTACCACAAAGTAAACCAAATAGCAAACAAGCTGGCCAATCATGGGGTTAACATCGATGGACTTGTCACGTGGCCACTAGGGGTCCCGAGTGACATGGATGAACTCCTCCAGAATGACCTCCAATGACTTTTGAGACACGTGGAGTGGGCAGGTGGCCCCCAAAATGAGTGCTATAGGCGGTCCTACCCTTTTTTTGAAAAATAACGTACATTGAGCCTAGTATGGTCATAATGGAACCTGTTACCTAAGACATTCTGACGAAGAGGAGCTTCATGCAACTCTTTGATATGTTCTCAGGGGTTGAGGAGGAAATCACCCAGGCAGTGATGGATACTTGGGAGGATGGCAGATTTGATATTAGCGGGTATGAGATTGTAATTGATGTAACCCTACTCACCACCATCACTGGGTAAACTGTCAAAGGGAGGTCCATCCATAGAAAGAATCATCACTAGGAGGTGGAGCTGAAGGAGTTTCGGGATAATCCTAAAATTTTCAAGGAGGCAAAATTGAGGTTGACTAGGATGGACCTTCCCACCCCTTGGAATGGGGTAATGAAAACGTGATGGAATTCATTACAGTGGAGGACCCCGATAAGACTTTATTGAGTTTTCACTATGCCTTTGTGAACTTCTTCTGGGACATCAACCCGATTAGCATTCCTTAGTTTTTGATGAATTCAATTAACTATACCATTAACTCATGTCAAAGAAAGAGGGGCTTTGCTAAGCCCATGAACCAAGGATTATTCAAGGTCATATACAAATGGGCTCTGGCCATGGCTCCTCAAGCCACTCCTCCATATTGAGGAAGCCCTGGCCAGGCCAGTGGCCGAGAGCTCTAGGGCTAGGGCATCCCTGAGCCCTATTAAACTTTCCTCTACCTCTAGAGGAGGTCCAACTAGGAAAAAACTAAGAATTGATGAAACCCCCCACCAGATCTTCTTCAAGGCTAAGGAACAAACACATTCTGAGTAAATCAAATGCCATCGCAAGTGACACTGAGGATGAGGAACCTAACCCCACCATCATGGTTCTCAAATATTTTGTGTTAAACACCTCAGATAACATCATTCAATAGATACACGAGTTCTAGGAGATGCTCACCAAGATGTTCTACAATGAGGGCTTCCAAAGAAACAATTTGGTTGTGGTCATTTAGGATTTAGATGAAGATGAGGATGACAAGGTCGAGGACCCTGATGAAGAGGAGGAGGAGGAGACCTAGTTCCTTTAGGGTGGTCTCTATACAATTTTTTTTTGTTTTTGTCAGTACATTAAGGTCAAATTCTTAGATAAATTTTGGTCTTGTAACTATATAGAGGATGGTTTCCTTTTTTTTACTTTCATCTATCGCTACTCGTATGGTTTGTCAAGGAAGTGTCCTTGGAGTCTTTTACGTCTGTAATATTTGAAGTTTGCTCTATGGGTCTCTTTTTGTTTAGGGAAGTGGGCTGGTACGCCTCAGTTCTTGGGTTGGTCCACCTAGGGTCTTCATCTGGCTAGTAGTAGTAGAGGACAGGGCATCCTTAGTAAGGCAAGGATCTGTATTCCAGTATAAGGTTGTTTTTTGTACGAGGTTTTGGGTCAACCTGTAAAACCCGATATTAATAAACATATCCTTAATTACAAAAAAAATGCCAATTAAATGCATAAGGTAACCCTAAATTACACCTTCAAATCACATTTGTATGCGTGTTTAGTGAATTCATAGTCAATAGTGTTGTTTACTAGGCAAAAAATATGTACAATGGTTTTCTAATTTCCTCCAAATTGGCGATCATGATTTTCATCGAGTCTCCTTCATTCAGTTTACAACAACTCACAGCACGTGAGGAAAGCATAATCACATATTCATTTACTCTTCCTTGAAGATGACGTTTGCAAAATAATAATTAATAAAACTTTAATTTTTTTAATTAATTGGGTCTTCCTCATTCATGGCCCAATAGTTAAATTATGAATTCCAGTTCATCGTTCACTCAATTCATAAAAGAAGCACAGTAAGTTATTTCTAGGAATCACATTTTTTTATGATACTATTAGGTCATTCGAGTCCTAAAATAGTTACGCACGCAATTTGAGCAAAAGCACTGGACATAAAACTAATCGAGTGGATATTGGTAGCTTAAATCACTGTCATTATCTCTATGTAAAAGTCCAAAAAAATTTAATTCACTTGGTGCTCAGATATACAAGCGATATTTATTGGTAATTTTTACATTTTACAGATGCGTTTTACACTCCTTACAGCAAAACATGCAACATTATCCCTAATTATTCCACCAAAGAAAATACGTTGCATATACTAGAAAAATTGCTAAGGTTGTTACGACCAATTAGAACACAAGGGCAAAAAAATAAAAAACACTAAATCATACTCCCAATCATGGCAAAGAACGTGGCATAATAGTGTCATTACTGCATTTTGGATGTCTATTTTCAATGATGATTTTTCATCAAGTTAAAGTGTTACCTGACATTCAATATAGAGAAATTCACCAATAAGAGACTTTTCCCATTGAGTTCATGAATCGTACACAAGGGTTGTGATTAAACATCCCAAATTGATCCATTTTCATCCACTAAAGAGGACTACTGATAAAAATATTTAATCAATGTAAGTTACAAATTTTAAAGCCTTGCAGTATTATTTTAAAAAGAATAATTTTGCAGAGGCAAAATAATTACGTTCATTTTAAAAGGAAGCCTACATGTATTCAACAACGTCTACACGTTAAGCAAAATAAAATTAAAAATTTGGGCTTATTCGCATCTAAGGCAAATGATTCCCTACAATAATTTTGGACTTATTTGTGTCTAAACGTATACGAACGTAGTCTCTATCTTCCAAGGGAATACATCTATCCAATTTTCATTCTTCTCAGTAGCACCAAGGGTAATTTATTTCCTCGCTTGCATCCCATAATCTAACACACCGTACCAAGTTTCCCTTCCTTCCAATCAATTCCTACCATCCAACACATTGTTCCAAGTGTTCCCTTGAATCCATGTATCCCTAGATTATCCAACTAGGGTGTCTGCTATTCGAGTCAAAATTTTCTTGCTCGTTGACCGCATAGTGTCATGCACCGCCAGCGCACTTCTAGATTAACCAATTAGGGAAGAGATCGTAGTTATCCATGGTACTTCTATTGATGTAAAATAACCATTTTTGGAAACCTTTTCAAACCAAAGTAAACCGTTGGTGGAATTTGTAGTGTATTTTTGGCTAAATATTTGATCGTTGGAGAGAATAATTTTACAAAAATTCAAATTGAATTTTTTGTAGATCAGGGGCTAAATTTTTTTAATGTAGTGACAACCTAGCACAAATTTTTTGACCATTTCAAATATTTGACCATTGAAATTTGAAAAATAATGCCAGAACTACTACACTAATACACCATCATTGAACCCACCAAATTTGAGAATTCCTAATTAAGTGGTAGGGCCTTCCAGACAAAGCTACTACATGGCAAACAAAGAGTATTTTTCAATATTTTCCAGCTTTGAGGACAAATATTTTGAGGGTGGGAGCCATGTAATGATATCAAAGTATACGTCGGTTCATCCATTGGTCATGTCTATTCATTGATTATTTAACCCTATTTATATGTAGATAGGTTTATTGAATTAATATCATCAATCATATATTCCATTTGTGTATTCCGCAAGAGACTCTGCCCTCTCTAAGTGGCTATAGGACTCCACCCTCCTTAAGTGGCTATAGGACTTTACCCTCCTTAAGTGGCTTAATTATTTAATCTAACCAATTTATAGAAGTGGATTGCTTCACAATTGTACAAAAATTCTTGATGAAACGATGATAAAAATCATTTTGTCCTAAAAATCTCCTAACATTTGTTTGAGTCTATGGTGAAGGAAGGTTTTTAATGATCTCTATATTTTTAGGATCTACCTAGATTTCATTTGATGAGATATGATGTCCAAGGACAATACCTTATTCCATCATCATAAAGTATTTGTCAGGATTTAGGGCTAAATTATAGGTTTCATAGTGGGTTAGCACCTTGTCAAGATGTTCTAAAGTTATATCAAAGGTTTCCCCACAAACTATGAAATCATCCATGTATATTTCTACGCAATCATTAGTCAAGTCAGAGAATATGGTAAGAACAACTCGTTGGAAGGTTGTTGGGGCATTACAAAGTTTGAAAGGTATGACTCTATAGGAAAAATTTTCCCATGGATAAGTGAAGGTTGTTTTTTCTTGATATTTAGGTGTAAGCTAAATTTGGTTATAACCACTAAATCTATTGAGAAAATAGAAATATCTCTTTCCAGCAAGTGTATCTAACACTTGGTCAATGAAAGGCAATGGAAAATGATCTTTATGTATGAATTTGTTCAATTCTCGGTAATCTACACACACTCTCATTTTCTTGTTCTTCTTTGGAATGATAACCAATGGATAAACCCATCGACTAGTGGAGATAAGATAAATGAATCCTACTTCTAAAAGTTTTTTGATTTCATCTTCTACAATATCACACAAAGCAAGATTCAGTCTTCTTTGTGGTTGTCACACAGGTTTTACATCCTCTGTATATATTCGATGATTGCACACATTAGGATGAATTCTTGTCATGTCTTTGTAATCCCATGCAAAGGCATTGATATATCGATGTAATACATTAAGCAATTTTGCTTCCTAGTTAATGGTTAACCAGTTTCTAATATTAAAAACATCTTGGTTGTACTTCAATTTGCTTTGTATCAAGATGAATAGAATTAACTCCAAATTTACTTATTAAGGAGTTAAGAGGGCAATGATGCGATAGAAGAGAATGAAAAATTTGTGTCTCATTATCAAATGCAATTTCTAATAGAATTATATATTATATGGAACAATAAAAAGATGATAAAATATGACGATGTTATCCATGTGGTAATTTAAATGGACTATCTTGTAGTGGAATAGGTGAAAATTGTTCATATTCTTGTTCTTCATCATTCCATAACAATCAATGAACAGTGGTAGGTTCATCTTCAAGTCCTAAATCATAAGTTGTATTAACCAAAACAATCTCATATTCAAAAGCATCTCTTTCATATGAATCCAAGTCTTTCACAACTCTGGTAGCTAAGGTTGAGATAGTTTCCGTTGGGTAAAATATTGGTTAGTTTTTCTATGGTCCGATTAATTGCCTCCATTTAATTATCAACCCGAGGTAGCTTGTAGTCTTATAAGCAACCTTGCAAAATATATGTTTATAATTTCTCCTTCAGGTATGAGTCATATTATGGTTTGGGGGGTATTTTTTATTCATAGAAGTTTTTATTTAAACCAATAATCTTATGCTACATCTAAGAAAACAGGACTAAAAGTGTTCAAAAATTAAATTACTACCTTGCTGAAAATCACAGAAAATAGGGGAAATGGCTGGAAAGCAAATTAATCTATGAAAATAAATACAAAAAATAGGGGAAATAGGGAAGAACTCTATTGTAAATGGGCCCATGCTTCCAAAAGGTTCTTCCCGTGGTATTTTATCACCGGATGCTTTAGAAGATTTTTACATAAAAATAATCAGATATTTTATTAATAGTTGCAGCAAGAATCTAGTTGGCTTGCATATTTATAAGATATACGGCCAACCCTATTACAATTATCAAAATAAATTAGAAAATGATTTGTTGTTACAAATGCTTGCTTAATTAAAGAAATCGGGAAAAATATCATGATATTTTAACGTATTCTATTTCCAGAATATGTCTGATATTTATTTGCTTGATTTACATAAATCATTTACATAGCAGCTATAAAATGGGTGGTGATTCACCTTTGATGTTGTCCCATATCTAGTTTCAATGCTAGAATTCTTTTTATACTAGTTTCCAAAGTTTTGATCTAATATTTTGACCACAAAGTCATGTTGTAGTTTAGCGTTAGTGGAAATTAGACACCACGTCTGAAGAAGTCAAGAAGTAGGCACCTTGTATGCAAAAGTCAGGAAGCGAGCACCTAATGGGAAGTAGGTGCTTAACAAAAATAGGTGCTTTACAAGAAGCAAGTGTCTAACAGGAAGTAGGTGCCTAACGAAAAGCAGGTGCCTAACAGTTAAATACCGAATGAAAGTCAAGTACTTCAAAGGAATTTGGGCACCTGACTTCGTACCTCTTCATCGATATTTCGTAGATATTTTACCTTCATAAAATTGCAAGTGTTGGGTGTAAGTGGGACCTCGATGAAAACATGCCAAAATGCAACAATTTCCATTAAAACTACACAAAATACACTTAAAGACAAATATTAGAAAACATGCAAAATAAATTGTTAATTATATATAATTTCCATAAAATATTTATATCTACAAGAAAATATGCCACACATTATGGGGAAAAGAGTACAAAAAATGAGTAATTTTATGGCTCATCATCCCCCCATGCTTAAGGGGTGGCATGTCCTTGTGCCACTTTGAACTAGTAATTACTAGTTCTGTTTACAGGATCCTAGTAAGCCCTATTGGTCTGTATCCTCTTCTTCTTAGCAACCTTAGATTTTTATTTATCTTGAGGCTTTCACCCCTTTGGTGCCTTAGGAGTGGCTATATCTTGACCCTACTAGTTTTGGCATTTACTACACTGAACTGGTTCACTTGGCCCTGCTCTCTTCTTGGGTGGTTCTTTGGTCCAGGCCACCTTGCCTTTTTCAGTGCTTAGATAAAAACCAGATAAACTGGTGGCATCCTTCTAGAATGTAGGCTTAGCCATTTTCCAGTGTTCATGGTGAACGGGCAACACTTCATCCATAGGCATTGATTCTTCATCGCCAAATAGGATGCTAGATTTATTAGCAACCCTAGTTGTGGGAAAATTTGCCCCTGTTGGGTCAAGCTCAGTTTTAGCTTGGACCTCTATTTTTCCACTAGGGGAGTTCTACTACTTGATGCTAGATCTTTAGGTTACACAAGGCCTAGAAATTCCATTCTTATAAAGTATACCTTCATCCGTGAAGGCTTTCCATCCTACGACCCATACAAGTACCATAACTACTCAAGTCGAGCAACTAGAATTTTTTTGTGAGGCCTGCCAGATTGCTCCCTGACATTTTTTTTATTCCTTGAGGGCTTTCTTGGAGGCCTTCTTCCAATTCTTCTTGTTTGCCTTAATTTCCTCCTTAAGCTCCTCAAATTTTTATTTTTGGGCAGCAAACAAATTCTTTGCTGCCTCCCATTCTTCATTAGAATCTAGCTCTAATTCCTTATCAAATTTGATGCCCAATACCTTCAAATCAACAACTCTCACTCTGGTTCTGGGTTGTTGAGATGGCCTTGTGTCTTTTTTATTTAATATCAACTTTATTTATTGTACACTAGGGCATGTTCGTGCAACTATTATTTTCTGGTGTACAAGAGATTTAGGCTACTGAGCCTCTTCTTCCTTTGCAAAAAATTACTTCTCAACGGGGACTACTTCTTCCTCCTAAGGTTGTCTGGTCCCTGCATCAACTAGAGAGTGCTCTATCTCTCCCTCCTTGCCTAAAATTTGAGGCTCTTTGACCTCCATCTCCTTTTCCTCCTCATATCATTTCTCTATAGGTTATTCTACATTTTGAGGCTCTTCAACCTCAACTTCATCCTCCTAAAGTATCTATTCTATAGAAGGAGACGTAGAACAGGGTTGCTCGACTTCCATTGCAGCAATATTTCCTATTTTGTTTTTGTATCAACAGGGGGCACCTCTGATGCCTCATCGGTTTGCACTGTCGCATCCACTTTGTTCGGCTACTTGGCTCCTATTGGTCTGCCCTACAACTATAACTGTCTCTACATTTGTCAAATTATTTGATATAATTTGTACATTTTTAATGCAGCCTCCTTTTGGGACTCCTCAAACAGATCTTGTTCTTTAAATTTAGCTTCCCATGTGGAAGCCTATTCTCTTAAAACTTGTAGTTGTTGCTACAAATCCTCTGCCTAGCCTTCTAGTGGTACATATTCCATGGCCACCTATTTTTGAGGAGTTGGCCCACTAGAAATGTCTTGTAAAATGTGTGCCAAGTACTCCTCGCTATTGAGCTCATCGATTGGTGTCTCCTCATCGAATGAGCTCAAAACCACACTTGATGCTTTTATTATTCTACTTCATGTCCTAGTGGAAATGTGTATGAAATCTTGCTCTATCTCATATTTAAATTAAGGGGTAGAAGTAGATAGATATTGTCCTGCTTCCTCTTCAAATTGGAGAAAATTAGGGGATGAGGCTTGTCGTGCTTCCTCTATATTTCCTATAGGCTAGGATGCAGACATCATATTTTCTCATTATGTTACCTCTTGAGTTGACTGTTTATTTTGAATAAGCACCTCCCCCTTTGCTTGTGCCCTTGCCACTGCACTAATGCCCATAATTTTCTTAATCATCACATTTCTATGTGACTTTACATATCGCACCAAGGTCAAAATCAGGCCATGGTGAGCCAGGGTAGAGGTTGTGCCTGCCTGGTATTGACTGGCCTCATCTCTTAGGGGGCATGCAAGTTAATGGGGAACATTGATTTTATCCCCATGTAGGATGTGATTGAGAAAACATAAGTGATTGGAATTTAGTGTGGATTACCTACTAGAACATGTGAAGAAGCGGGTGATCTGCTCAAAAACTGCCCTCTAGAGCTTGGGAATATGGTATTTTAGCAAGTCAGTGCGTGTCAGGTGCTCAGTTGGTACTCCAAAAAATCTTTGTGCATAGAGGATAAGGTTATCCTTTTTGTACATGCACTACCCTATCAGAGGGAGGCTCGTAAATCTAGTGATATAGTCCTCAGTGACTAGGATCTTCAACCCCTGCATGTGCACGACCTCATCTCTCATTGACATCGCAAATTCATTTGCCATCACCACATCCAAGCCCTGACTAACCATTCGACAGTAGTCCATCCATTCTACAACATCCAACTATGTTTGGACATCCGTATAAATACCTAATTAGTCAATCGTCTCACTCTTCTTGAGGTCATTAATTCTTTGATTTCCCCTCACAATTTTCCTTTAATTTATAATTCACTTAGCAATGCTTCTGATTCCTCTTCGAATTGCTACTATGCTTCACTTCTCTATTTTTCTTTCTCTAAATGTGGCTTCATAGTAGCTGGTAAGCAACTTTTTAAAACAATTACTTTCATGCATGCAGGTGGTTAATTACCATAATCAATAGTGATTATGGTTATTCATAGTAAATTTCCTTTGAGCATGTGCCTGATTTTGTGGAGATGATAACCATAAATGATTGACCAATCAGAGGTATACCATGCAACACCATGCCAAGTGGATTTTTTCAAGTGGTTAAGGCAATAATGGGGGGTTGTACCGACACATTTCCATAGACACACATGTTCATGAAAACAATATAGACAAAAAATAGAAAATTTAAACATGCACCTAAATTCGTTTTGTGGGTGCATATGCACAGACATTCATGATGCATCGCTATTGGCTGGTGTTTGATAATTGGGTAAACCACAATGTACAATTATGGCCATGGTCCCATGCAATGAATTTTCTTCGATATGATTGGTTCTTGGTAGTTGTAATGTGGCTTATTCGAGAAATCCTGCAAAATTCAAAACAAAAATTAAAAAAATATATCTCCTTGGAATGACAAACATCCCCTCAGAATTTGGTTGATGTCAACTTTTAAATTTTTCCATGATTTTATTTTGCATGTGTGTGGGGTTCTGACATGGATTGGCCACATCCCAATGCTGACGTGTTATTCTTTCAAGGTAAAAAATGATCATAATAGATGGAAATTAGGTGCCTTTTTTGTATGGAAATTAGGTGTCTTCTTTTCAAATTATGGCGCATAGGTACCTGAAAATAGGCACCTTAGGAATTAGGTGCTTTGCTTAATGTGGGAAGCAGGTGCCTTAGCAATCAAGTGCTCTACTTATAAAACAAAATTTATACAAACTCAACTTTTTTTTTAACTATGCTAAGAAGATTTGGTGTTAATTTCTTAAAAACTTGAAGTCAGTCGTTCTCCTAGAGAAACCAAGAGTCAGGCATTGATCTACCATAAAATGGGATGCATGAACCATATTCGTAACATACTGGGAGTCAGGCATCATGGAGTATATAACAGGAAGCAGGAACCTTCTACCGTATAATGAGAAGTAGGTGCCTTTTTCTGTACAATGGGAATCAAGGGCCTTCTACCATATAATAGGAATCAGGTCCTTTTGTCGTACAATGGGATCAAGCACCTTTTTCTGTACAATGGGAATCAAACACCTTCCCATTAAACATAGAAAACTGGTTCTTCTCTTTTATTCAGTGGGTGCTGACTTGTCCTTGTATATGCACTATCAGTTTGATCAGGTCCTTCTGTAATTTTGATTTTAAAAAAATAACAGAATCAGCATCCACCCCTGAACCAAAAGTTGAGTGTTTTATTGTCCAAAGAGACCAATCTAAACACTCTTGTGCATGTTCAGGTTTAGTATTCCCCTCTCTAAATGGGGACTAGATACTCCTACTACAAGCAAATTCTCCTAGAAATCTTGGAAGTTATAGGTTCATGGATCTTGTGCTTGTTAGGCCTAGGTTTTCTAGACTGCCTAATAATTACACAAAGGGTATTATTCCTGCAAAATAAAAACACAACTAAAAAATAGAGAACTTTGAAAGAATAATTATCTTTGGGACTATGTTGACTAGGTTTACATCTTACTAACTCAAGATAAAATCATAATCAATAGGGGTCTCCCCCATGCCTAATCTAGACTCAATCATGTATGCTTAAGACACATGGTATAGATGTAGGCCGTGGCCATTGAATGTTAAGGTAATGTTATTTCCACCTATTGATCTAATTATTATAGCCCCATTATTGATGACTTCAGTCACTTCATATGGCCCCATCCAATGTTGCATGAGATTTCTCTTCCTTTCCTAGAATCGAGAATCATAGAGTAATGCCCATTCTCCCACTTTAAGCTACTTTGGCTTGGTGTGGCGGTCATGCCACTTGGACCTTTGTTTTTGAATGATCTCTATTTTTTGTAGAGCCTCAAGGCGGTATTCATCCAACTAATTAAGCTACTAAATTATTTCTTTTTGTACGTCATCTAGGTTTATATTCAATTCTAAAACAGTCCTAATTATTTTGACTTCAAACTCTATAGACATCATAGCCCTTTTCCCATAGACTAACTAAAATGGTGTGAAAGCAGTAGTAGTCTTCAGGTGGTCCTATATGCCCACACTACTCCTAGTAATCTATTAGTCCAGTCCTTCCTATGTTGCTGCACTTTGTCATGATATTTTCCAACTCTCTATTGATCACCTCAACTTGCCCATTCACCTATGGATGGTAGGGAGTGGTTTTGTTATACCTGATTTTGTATTGTTGCATAGTTTTTTGGATCATCCTTGAAGTAAATTGAGGTTCTTGATCAGTCGTGATCTCCCTTGGGATCCCAAATCTTGTAAAAATTTATGAATACAAGAAATCTACTACAATTTTCTCGTTTGAATCATGCAAATCCTGTACTTCAACCCACTTTGTCACATAGTCAGTACAAAGTAGAATATACCTCTTACCTCCTGACTATGGATTAATAGGTCCTACAAATTCCATCCCCCATTTATTAAATAGTTCAATATGAACATGTGGTTGGAGTGGCATCTCATCTATATGAGTAGGTTTACCCATTCTATGATATTGATCACACTGGCTCAAATGCTTGGTTGCATCCTTGAAAAGTGAATGGTAGTAATAACCAGCCTGCAACACTTTATATGCAGTCCTTCCTGTAAAATGGCCACCACAAGATTCATCATGGAAAGCCTTCAATATTTCAATTATTTCATTCCTAGCAACACATCTTCTCATTATTTGATCAGGCCCTATTTTTAACAAGCATCCATCAATCCATGAGAAATCTGCACTTTTCTCAATTAAAGTTTATTTCTCATGAGGTGAAAGTGCAGGGTATACTTTAAGAGTGGCTAAATAATTAGCCATATTTGCGTACCAATGTATCTGATCATTTAGAGAAAACAAATGCTCATATGGAAATTGGTCTTCTGTAGTTGCATAGTCTGGAGGTATCAACCTAGAAAAGAAATTAGCTACCACATTGTCCTTTCTAGGCTTGTCCACAATTGTCACATCAAATTAGTGCAATAGCAACAGTCATCTGATAATTCTACCACTAATCTCAGGTTTGTTTTTCAAGTATTTGATCGTTGAGTAGTTAGTGTCTACAAATACCTGATAACCTATAATATAATTATGAAGTTTTTTAAGAGCATATATTACTACAAGAAACTCCTTCTCTGTGATAGTATAATTGATTTTAGTACTTATGAGGTTTTTAATAACATAATAGATGGCATAAAAACCATCACCATATTTTTGTCCCAATACTAAGATTATTGCATTTTTAGATGCATCAACATATATGTGAAGAGTTATGGTCCAATTTAGACCTCTCAGTACTGGATCAGTAATTAGTTTTTTTTTAAAGTGTTGAATGCTTGTTCATATTCTTTAGTCCAGACAAACTCCACAACTTTAATTAACAATGTGGTAAGAGTTTTAGCAGTTTTGCTAAAGTTTGATATAAACTTCCTATAGTAACCAGATGATACTAGGAAAATACGAATATCCTTTTGAGTTTTGGGAGTAGGTAAGGTTTGGATGACTTCTATTTTCTTTCTATCTACTTTGATCCCATCTACAGAAAAGTGATGTCCTAAAACTATCCCTTCCTAGATCAGCATATAGCATTTCTCATTGCTTAATGACAGGTTAGTTTCCTCATAGTGTTCAAGTGTCTTTTCTAGATTTTTTTGTGGCATTTTCAAAAGTTTCATCATATACAATGAAATCATCCATATATACATCCACAGTCTCTCCAGTCATATCTAAAAAAATCCTAAGAAATACCCTCTAAAATGTCGCAATTGCATTGCATATGCCAAATGGTAAAACTCAGTAATAAAATATCCTCCATGGACAAGTGAAGATGGTTTTATCTTGATCTTCCTCCCCTATTTGGATCTGATTGTATCCACTGAATCCATCCAAGAAAGAAAAGTATTTATTGCCTGCTAAGGTGTCAAGGACATAATTTATGAAGGGTAAGGGGATGTGGTATTTCTTATTTTCTTTGTTCAACAACCTATAATCAACATAGATTATCCACTTTCCATTCTTCTTGGGTACCACCACCAATGGTGATACCCACTCACTATCTAAAATGGGGTAGATGAATCCAATTGTGAGAAGTTTTTGTAATTATGCTTTGAAAATTTCTTCCATAGCTGGGTTCATTCTCCTATGTGGTTGTCTTACTGGTCTAACCCGATCTTCCAAATATATCCTATGAGTACAGATCTCAAGAGCTATTCCTCTCATATCATAATACTCCCAAGCAAAGGCATCTTGATATTTTTCCAATGTTTGTTTTAGTTTGGTCTGTTGTTCAGCTATCAACTGGTTATCTATGTTTAGCATCCTACCATGTGCAACTTCTATTTTTTGAATATGGTGATATTTTCCTAATGGAAACTCAGGAGGAGGATCGGAGGGTTCTCCTTGAAAAATGTGAGGTATTATCTTATCCTCATCACTTTCATCTTCCAACTCTTCAAGTGTCATGATAGGTTGCATCATTAATAGACCACCAATGTTTTGATTCTCATTCTCAGTTTATCCCAACAAATCTATAGACTGTGCAGGTGGATGTATGATTATTTTCTTTATATTTTGACCATTTGAAATGGTCATTTTCCCATTTTCCCATCTTTGGCAATTCCATCATTTTCCCATCTCTACAAATCATAAGAAGCACTTATGCGTTTATGAAAATGGGTTTGAGGTAGAAATGATGGAATTGCCAAATAATGACAGCCTATGGTGCTTTTGACTTGTATGACCTAGCGAAGTATGCAATGTATGTATGCAATGCTTAATGCCACCTATATTTTTGTATTTTTATTTTTATGAGAATGCATGGAGTTGAAATGCAATTGTTTTTGTAATTTTGATGTTTATGAAAATGCATGGAAGTGAAATGCAAATGTTTTTGTACTTTTGATTTTCATGTTGTTTTTGTTGATTTTTGAATTGAAAGCACGAGATTTCGAAAGCAAAAGGAAAACTATAACTATGCAATATAAGACGAAATGTAACGCTTTAATCCTATGCACAAAAACAAGGAAAGGAGATAAATTGGAGACGAAAGAAAAGATGTAAGGAAATCACAGCCCTCTTTATTCAAATTTCTTATCCTCGGTTACATAGACGTCTCCTCCCTTTTTAGGGGCTAGGAGCGTTAAATTGGTCTTTGTTACAATTTGTGACTTAGTCTTCCTCCTTCCGCATGCCCACGTTTGGAATGGGCGGGCCAAATGTTGCCGCCGCTTGCGTTGGTAAGGTAGACTCCTCGTCGCTCCTCTAATGCCGCAACTCTGCACTCAAAGAAACAAACAAGAAAGTCGATAGCACCTGTGTATGAAAAATAAAAGATGAATCTAACGATGGTTGAAATGAATCTAAATGAAATGAAAAACTTGACAAAAGCATAAACATGAAACTAAAAGAAATACCACGATTATGAAAGCACAAATCGCCCGTAAGTGAACTAGCAGCACTTCGTCGCTCAAAATGCTCCTTCTCTGTATCTCTTTTTTGGGTGAGAAAACTCACCGTTTTTATAGACCCAAGGGGTCTTTTTGAATTAACATGCAAAAGTGTTTCTTTGCATGAATGCTTTTGTTTGTGAAGAGAAGACTTCTTCTTGATCAAGGGCTTCTTAACTGCCTCTGTGCATGTCTTTGCATGTTTTAGCAAAGCTCACTTGCACTCCCATGCAATGAAGGGATAGCTAAGTGGCAAATCTGAGTTGTCTTAAAAAGCTTACTCTCCTTCCCATGCAGGGAAGGGAAAGTCAATTGGCAGATGTGTGTTGTCAAAAGAACTCACTCGCACTCCTATGTCATGCATGAAAAGCTGAGTGGTAGTTCTGAGTTGTTATATGTCGAGATTTGACTTTTTGTCGGTCAAACCTGACAATCGTCCCACCCCGAAGCGAGCGCTGGTAATCGTCCCTGGGTGAGACGAGTATCAGCCAACACTCGTCTCTAGGTAAGACGAGTAAAACCTTCACTCGTCCCTGAGAAGGACGAGTAAAAACTGCACTCGTCCCTGGGTAGGACGAATAAGTAATAAAGTGTCTAAAAGGTGCCAAATTGGTTTCTGACTTGCAAAACTGCTGTGCGAGTGGTTAGAACCACTGTTTTAACCTCTGAGGGCTGCCCTGGGAACTATGTGTGTTAGTGCGATCAGTGCTTGTAATCACATAATCGGATTGGTGCTATTTTGGTGTCTACAGATGCCCCTTTTTGGGAAGCGTTGTGCAAGGCGCAACGCTGAGCAAAAATATAACCAAAGCACTAATGATTAGGGTTTCTCAATAACCTAAACAACTCTTGATGCCCCAAGTATGGAAAGGGCACGCATTCTTGAATCCTTGCTTCTGACGAGCTAAGGAACTTAAATCAAGCATTAACCTGGTTCGGTGAGGTATTACTTGAACTTAGACATTGATCAGTCATGAATAGGCAAAGGGCGCAACCTTTTGTTGTGGGAACCTTGAGTTCATGATTCACGAATGCCAAGTATATGATCAGTTTGTGATGATTGCTTGTTTGCTGCCCCAAGCAGGAGCGCGATTGTCATTTGCAATGATCCTTTGAATGCGTGTCATTTCCCAGACTGGGTATAATGGTGTTGATTGGCAACTAAGTGTGACTACCCCCTCAAGCGACGAATCGATGAGGGAATGACCGACATGAGAAAAGCGACGAGTCGCTTGACCCAAGAGGACGTGTGCAAGGGTGCCGTTAGATGGTTTACCGCTAAGCATGCTCGAACAGTTCCCCGACTGTTTTGACCTATTTTTTTTATTTTGTTGGCATTTGTCATTTTTATGTTGTGGTTGTTTTTTATGTGTTTTTTTTTTTTTGGTATTCGTCCCGTGGTGGGACGATTGCAGTGATATCACTCGTCCTGGGGTAAGACGAGTGCGCCGCGCCGGTAGTCGTCCTGGGGTGGGACGAGCGCGCCGAAGAGCGCTCGTCCCTTTAAAGGACGATTACCGAATGACAAAAAGTATAAATAGGCAAAAATGACGGATTTGGTTCATTTGCACTGTTCAGCGATTGCGATTTGGAGCTCTGGGAGGAGGAGGTAGATTTCTGACGCGAAGCGCTGCCGGATTATCTAGCCACCATGAGTGCACAGACCGGGTCGTCGAGTGGAGGAGCCGAGGCGAGACCAGTAAGTGCACTGTCTCCTCAATTGTGAATTTGAAAAATGCAAATATGTTTTTATTGTTTTTCGTTTATTGAAACATGAAACCCTAATTAATTAAATTAAAAGGTAAATGAATGGAAAACCATGAAACCAAAGACTACGCGGATGCAAACCGATGAAAACTTAGATGGAAAACCGTAGGATAAACCCAAAATGAAACTTAGAGTAACACTTAGGGTAACCATGGTTAAAAATGCTTTGTTTTTTATGTGAATGGGAAAACTTAGGTCGAAACCATAGGTAAACCATGCCCATATTTTTGTGTTATGTTTATGAAATTAAAAAATGGAAAATGAATGAATTTGTTTTTTTGTATTGAAATGGTAAACTTAGGTCGAAACCATAGGTAAACCATGTCGATTTTTTTTTTTTTTGATGAAATTAAAGATAAATTTGGTTTTGGTGAAAAATGGTAAACTTAGGTAAAACCGTAGGTAAACCTTGTATTTTTTTTTTTTTTTTTTTAATTAGGATAAATTTTTGTGAATGTAACTTAGGAGGTAAACCATGTCAAATTTTTTTTGTTTTTGATGAAATGAAAGATGATTTTTTTTTGTTGAAATGGTAAACTTAGGTAAAACCGTAGGTAAACCATGTCAAATTTTTATCATATTTGTTTTTTTTTTTTTTGATGAAATTAAAGATGCAAAATTGATGAATTTTTTTTTTTTTTTGGATGTACATGTGAATGAAAGATGTTACTGTACAGTTAGGCATTTTTGTACATGTGATGGTAATTTGGATGCATGTTTTTGATGTTTGTTGTTTTTTTTGTGATGTGCAGGTGGTGAAGAGTCGACATCGAGTACCGACCATTTTTTCTAATGCCCGCGAGGCATTGACTGATGATGACTGGGAGTGGCTTGATGCCCTAGGGCTCAAGCATGTGGCTCGGTTGGATGCAGTTGTGGCGGACCGGGCGTACCTTACAACACTGATTGGCCTATGGGATGTTCGGACGAACACCTTCCATCTTCCGACAGGGGAGATGACTGTCACCTTGGAGGACGTGTATCGGATTCTTCGGATTCCGATAGACGGGGTTCCCATTCGGACGACACCACGGGGCCAGAGGACAGCGGTACTGACGCGGTACTTTGGATATGGGGAGGATGATGATGGGATGACCTCATTGGAGAGGGCAGAGCTGGATTGCCACATTGGGGGGATCTTGGTGCGACATCGGTACGCGAGGGGAATGTTGGGAGTGAGGCATGCGGTGCTCATGAGCCTCATTTCCAACATACTCCTCGCCGGATTCTTCAGGAGCGAGGTTCCCATGGAACCTATTGGAGGTGGTGTGGCACTTGGTGGGTTGCCCGGTGACAGAGCCGGTCATCATGAGGTGGGGTCAGACGCTTTTGGCACAGCTGTATGATGAGTCGTATGAGGTCCGCTGCCGGAGGCGAAAGGGGATGGGGTGCGCTTTCTTGTTGCAGTGCTGGGCATGGCAGCACATAGCCATAGAGCGACCACGAGGGTTGCCCTGGACTACCCGAGCTGAGATGGTGGACAGGGATATTGGGTATGGTGCCTTATGGTACCGATCAGAGGAGCGGGGGCATAGTCGACGGTTCACGGGAGACGTCGACCATTACAGAGATGCACTGTCACGACTGACTCCCGAAGATGTGAGATGGAGGCCATATCGGGATTGCCCCGCATGGCCAGAGGCAGATGATTGGCTTCGGCGGGTTCGGAGGGGGAGATGGGTTATTGGACGGCATGGGACGGAGCAGGAGTACTTCCATTACCTCCGAGTGACGCGACAGTTTGGGGTACGCCAGGGGTTGCCTGGGGAGCCCGTAGCCTACCGACGCCGGAGTGATGAGAGGACCCTAGCTGCGCCGATCCTCGAGCCACTGGGGGAGGAGTCTGATACCATTTTGGACATTCCGGACGTCGATGACGTCGGAGTGACAGCCGAGTACCGGGAGTGGTGGACGCCGTGACAGTGGCGAGGGGAGGGGCCATTGGGAGGAGAGGAGGCAGGTGGGAGGCGGAGAGGGTGCGGAGGCACCAGGGAGAGGGTTGGGGAGCTCCTACGGATGTGGAGATGGTGGAGGTGGCAGAGGTGGGAGATGACTTTGGGGAGGAGGAGCAGCCGGAGATGCAGGATGCTCCAGAGCAGGCTGGCTCGGGGGAGACAGAGGCGGGGTTGCACGCTGAGGTAGCGCGTCTGACGGGGTTGCTACGGAGGCGGGATGGAGAGCTTGCAGAGATGACGCAGGAGAGGGATCTCCTACGGACACAGTTGGTAGGGCAGGGGAGCGCAGGGGCTGCGGCTCACCAGCAGGTGGGGGATACGGATGCTGCATGGGAGAGGGATCTCCTACGGGTGCAGCTAGCACAGCGCGATGATGCCATCGCGTACTACCATAGGCGGGAGGCAGAGTCGAGGCTACGGGAGGAAGATTGGAGGCGACGGGAGGAAGCTTGGGGGCGGCATCGAGCGGAGATGGAGGGTGAGATTATCCGCCTTGGTGGGCGAATACCAGAGCCTCCGGCCAGTGGCTCGTCGTACAGGACGAGAGACAGCGGGACGGAGCAGTCGGCATCATCCCGACGCAGGCGACGAGAGGAGGGCGGAGCGAGTGGGCGGGATGCAGGGGCGAGCAGTCGCCCTGAGAGGTCATAGAGGACAGATACCACGGGGGGTAGCTCTCGTCGCACCGATCCTGCGTGATCATGGTGGCCGACGCCCTAGGTTGGGGGTTTTTGAGATTTTGGAGTGTGCGGGGTCAGATGACTGGGTATTGTAGCCTGCGGGCATTTTGGATGATATATATACAGATGATTCTTTTTGGTGTTTATCTTTTTTTGCATGATTTATTTTTATGTACATATTTTTACATTGATGTATGCATATGCTATTATGAATGTGATGATTCTAATTTGTATGATGTATGCTTATGGAATGAATGAAATGAATTGTTGATGGTTTGTCGATGCACCATAGACTGTACAAGATTTGACTGACTTGCGATACTAATGGGATGACTTTGTGGAACGACTTTGCATGTGAAAACTTTGTTTTTGTATTTTGCATATATTTTGATGGTGATGTACAGAATAAAATGTGACAGTTGTTTTTAAAATGTAATTAAGCTTTTCTGAGATTTAGATATTTTAACTAACTAGCCAAGACTATACATTTATCTCACAAGACTTTTGATCAAGGTATAAATTTGACTTGAATTTAACCAAGTTATTTCACATCCCTGTGTGTGCAATTGAGTTCGTTTATGTGTTATTTATCAGGATACCGCCAGTGCCAAATGGGCTTTCAACCGAACCTGTACTGAGGATCACCTAATTAGCTCCACTAACTCCTTTATTGTATTTAGTCGGATTTGTCTGCGATGTTATCTAGGATACCATAAACTAGCTCATCCACATGCAAACATTGATCCGCACACAAGTTAATGTGACAGATATATCGTCATGCGGGAGGTTTACTTGCCCGGTGGTCGATAGGCTATCAACCAAACCGGTACTGAAGCTTGCCTCATGACCTGTCGAAATGCTGAGAATTCCAGGGATTCAAGGTCGACTCCCTTTTTTTTTTTTTTTTAATGGTATTGGGATACTTGCTCTTTATAGTGATGAAATCACTGTTTATTTTTATGATAGTACTCGTTTTGTTTTTTTTTTTTTTTTTTGAGCAAGGGATTTGAATATGGAGTGATGATAATCACTATTATTTGTGCCTTTTGATGTGTGCACTGTAGGATGTCAAATTTTAGTGTTTTGACGTTTGCAAATGTTTGATGTTTTTTTTGCAACTTTGAGAACTTGGGATTCATGGGGAATTGGGTAGGGAGGAAGCTTGTCCTTTTGCCAACTCTCAGCATTTCTAGGGTCATTCGCACAGGGGGATAAGCAAGATAGCCGTTTTGTTTATGGTAACCGGGATTACGGTGCAGGTTTCATCTTTCGTCCACACAACTTAGGAATTATTTTATGTGTGTTAATTTGTGTTGGGATGCTACGTACCAAGGTGTGATCCAAGTAAAACTTTCCCATGTAAAATCTGCTTAACTGTGTACAGATTTTTGGCTAGAAATTTAAAGACATCTGAATGATGAAAACCCTATATACATTAGGCGACACTGACAATGCTAAAATAAAAGGGTGATATGTGGGATGTATGCGTTTATGAAAATGGGTTTGAGGTGGAAATGATGGAATTGCCAAATAATGACAGCCTATGGTGCTTTTGACTTGTATGACCTAGCGAAGTATGCAATGTATGGATGCAATGCTTAATGCCACCTATATTTTTGTATTTTTATTTTTATGAGAATGCATGGAGTTGAAATGCAATTGTTTTTGTAATTTTGATGTTTATGAAAATGCATGGAAGTGAAATGCAAATGTTTTTGTACTTTTGATTTTCGTGTTGTTTTTGTTGATTTTTTTTTTTTTTTATGTTGACCAAGCAGTGATGGTCACGCTTGGAGCTTTTGGGTTGACCAAGCGATTGTGGTAATCCTTGGAGCTTTTTGTTGGACTATGGCTCTTCAGCTGTGGAATGACCTCAAATGAATGATATTCAAAGGTTCTGTTTCCTTGATGCCTTCAAGAGAGGCAAGCCGGTATGTTCCGGGTCCTATTCTACTGTCAATGATGTAAGGACCTAACCAGTTTGCTGCAAACTTATCCCGAAGATGGGACGACAAATTAGAATTCTTCTGGTTCTCTTTTAAGACCAAGTCACCAACCTGAAATTCCTTGAAGTGGACTTTCATGTTGTATGCTTTCTTAAGTCGCTCTTGATAGATACGCAAATGCTCGAGAGCATTAACGCGTCGTTCATCAAGCAACGTCAGTTGATCTAACCGGGCCTGCCGTGCAGTGTCATCATCGATGAACTCTTGCATTGAAATGCGCAGGGAAGGAATCTCCAACTCAAAAGGCATGACTGCCTCGGAGCCATACACCAACGAAAATGGAGTTGCCCCAGTGGGCGTCCGAATGCTGGTGCGATAAGCCCATAGGGCAAGCGGGATCTGAATGTGCCAATCTTTATGATTATCTGCAACTATCTTTTTGAGAATGGCGACTAGCATTTTGTTGGACGCCTCTGCTTGCCCATTTGCCTATGGATAATAGGGTGTTGAAAAGCTATGTTGAATCTTGTACTTTGTGGTCAAAGCACGCACATCTTTATTCTTGAATGGCGTCCCATTATCCGAGACAATTTTGGATGGAATACCAAAATGACATATGATGTTATGCAAAATAAACTCCGCAATGCGGGCTCCAGTCGTAGTGGTCAGCGGAATTGCTTCCACCCATTTGGTAAAGTACTCGTGGCCGTTAAAATGAACGTGTGATGACCAGACGATGCAGGGGAGATCTTGCCAATTAGATCAAAGCCCCACTGCAAAAAAGGCCAAACCGATTGGATCGACTGTAAAGCCTGAGAAGGTACGTGTGTCAAATTAGCATGGTGCTGACACTTCACGCACTTCTTCACATATGCGCAACAATCTCGCTCTAAAGATGGCCAATAATAACCCATGCGAAGAATGCGCTTTGTGATGGCCATACCGCTGAAGTGGCCACCACATGTACCATCGTGAGCTTGGGTGATCGCCCAAGCGGACTCTTGCTGGTCCAAACAACGAAGGAGGATTCCTTCATAATTTCGACGATACAAAATGTCTCCTACCAAGACATGCTTTGCCGCTTTCTATTTGAATGATCTTTTCGCGGCTTGGGTCAATCCAAGTGGGAGATTACCTAGCTTGAGGTAATCCCGAATGGGTGTATACCAGTCTTGCTGATCAGAAACCTCGATAGTATGAACGGCCAATCCCTCTTGAAGTTTATCCCGAACAAAAGCTGAGCAGGAAAGAACTTGTAAAAACAACGTGGTGTTGCTAGTAAGAGGGGTCGGGGAGAACAAGGACCCCCAGTTGGCTTTAGTCAAACAATCTCGAATTCGAGAGAACTTATCCGGAGATGGTTCAATCTGAATCATGTGGATTCCTGGCGTCGGATCAGAGCTTGCACGCTCCATCGCAGGTTGCGATAATGTTTTAACTCTGAATGGTTGTCATTTCACCAGAAGGGTCTTGCGGAATAAGTGACCCCAAGGAGGCCATAGTATCCGCAAAATGATTTGATGATCGAGGGAGCGCCTCGATGTCATACCATTCAAGTTGTGCCAAGAATTTATCCACAAGGGCTTTATAAGACTTCAAAAGTGGACATTTACATTGGTATATCCCTTTTACTTGATTGACAATTAACAACGAATCACCAAAGATATTCAATCGTTTAATGTTCATGGTGATTGTTGTCTAAAGACCTATGAGCAAGGCTTCGTATTCTGCATTGTTGTTGGTGCACGGGAAGTCTAATTTAAATGACAAGGGCATTGGAGCACCTTGTGGAGTGAAGAATACAATTCCCGCACCACCCCCTTGCTCACATTTAGAACCATCGAAGAAAAGGGTTATGTCAGCCTGGGACTCAGGCTCATCAGAATCTGGCGACTCTGAAACATGGAAGACCCCATCATCAGGTAGTTCAAAATTCAGAGGCTGATCGTCTTCAAGAGGAGCCTCGGCTAGTTGATCGGCGATGACTTGACCTTTTATAGATTTTTGTCCAATGAACTCTATGTCAAACTCCGTCAACAACATGATCCATTTCGCCGTGCGGCTACTATGATAAGTACGACTCATCATGTATCGCAATGGATTCTCCTTAGACACAACATACGTCTTATTACTAAGCATGTAATGGCATAGCTTTTTGGTAGCAAACACCACTGCCAAACAGAGTTTTTCAACATATGCATAGTTAAGTTCATAACTGACCAAGGTGCGGCTAAGATAGTATGTAGCCTGTTCTCTGTGAAGTTCATTTTTTTGGGACAGCATGGCGCCCAGTGCCACCTCGATGGCTGAGATGTATAAATAGAATGGCACTCCTGGTCTGGGTGGTGCCAACACTGGCGGCGAAGCCAAGTACTATTTAATGTCGTCAAAGGCTGACCGGCACTCGTCATCCCAATGAAATGTGACCCCTTTATGCAATAATTTATTCATGGGTCGGCATTTGTCGGATAACCTGCGCTATGAAGCGCTTGATCGACGCAACCTTTCCCTGCAGACTCTGAGCTGCTTGATGGTGGTTGGGGGACGCATTTCAAGGATTGCCTTGACTTTGTTTGGATCAACCTCAATTCCTCGTTTGGAGACTATGAAACCCAAGAGCTTTCCAGAGGTGACGCCAAAGACGCACTTCTTGGGGTTTAGTCTGACTTTATGCTCAATGAGGCGATCAAGGACCTGACTCAAGTCACCGATGTGATCTGGGCGCAAAAGAGATTTGGCCAACAAATCATCCATGTAATCTTCCAAAGTTTTGTGCATGTAATCATGAAAGATGTATGTCATGGCACGTTGGTAGGTGGCTCCGGCATTTTTAAGGCCAAAAGGCATGACCTTATAGCAAAATGTCCCCCAAGGCGTTGTGAATGCCGTTTTTAGTTGGTCCTCAGGATTAATACGAATCTGATTGTATCCTGAGAAACCATCCATAAGGGAAAGCATTTCGTGGCCTGTTGTAGCGTCTACCAACGCGTCGATGCTCGACAAAGGAAAATCATCCTTAGGACTCGCTTTGTTAAGATCTCGAAAATCAGTGCATATGCGAATCCTCCCGTCGGGTTTCTTGACAGGAACCATGTTAGACAACCATGGCGGATAATCCACACGAGATGACAAACTGGGCATCCAACAACTTTTGTAACTCATCTTTTACCATTAAGGCTACTTGTTGGATGCATCTTGCGTAGTTTTTGCTTTACTGGCTTGATTGTCGGATCAAGCGTTAAATTGTGCGTGACTAGTCGTGGGTCTAGTCTCGGCATATCCTTGTATGACCATGCAAAAACCTCCTTCTTTTCCTTAAGAAGGGCAACATAATCGGCTCGCTCTTCGGGGGAAAGACTTACCCCCGACTTGAGAATCCGTGGATTCATTGGATCCGTGCCGATGTCTACATCGGTCGTTGCTTCAATCGACATATGGGATCCGTCTTCCAAGCTGGTGTGGAATGGGGATCAGATGGATATCATTTGCTGAATTAAGATCGTCATTTGGAACATCAAGTTCCTCCTCAGCATGAAAGACATCCTGAGTCTGTCTTGGAGTGAAATGAAACATCCCACCGCAAGGCCAATACTCTGATGGAGATGGTGGTGTGTCAGCTCGATCCCAATCAATAGCTTCTATGTCTAGATGCAATAATCATGTTGGATTGGCTGGATCATGGATGGGGGCGGTCAAGTCAATGGAGACCATGTTGATGAAATGATTGTAATCTCCATAACCGCAAATGTGACAACCTTGACATTCTAGATGTTCTTGGTGCTTTGGATCTGGCTCTGTGGGCACTGGCACAAAGGGATCAGCCCTATACGCGGTCCTGCAAACAGGGTCTGCCCTAGGCACTGATGAGTTGATAGGGTCTCCAGGCGGAAGATGTTCGTTGTATTCCTGGAGTGGGGGGTGCAGTAATTGCTATAACTGCGCCAGGGTGAAATGCCTCCTAGGTCTTGGATCTATGTGTAAGTGTTCCAACCTGTCATCTATGTCTAAAGGATCTTGTAACCTATGCTCACTAGGATCATTCAATGGGAACATCCTCAGGAAGCTTTCCTGATCATCATTCATTTGATATTCATGCGAATGATCGTCCTCCGACTCATCTTCAGAAGACCCTTCGTGGTCTTGTCCATCTTCCCCTTGTGGGTGAGTCCGTGAGGTTTCTCCTTGTTCAACCGTAGGGAAAGGGTTGTTGAGGTCAACAAGGTTATTTGTGTGCAATGGGAAATAGTCCCCAAGTGTATAAGTCGTATTTGGATTGGCATATGGATCCGATGCCAACCCATCCTTGTTGCCTATCCCTAGGCCTTGCATGTTTTCGACCAAGATGTCGAGGGGCAAAGGGTGGTTAAACCCTACTCCTGACTTGTCATAAGGCATTTGGTATCTTGGTTGACACAAAACACGCATTCCTTGTTCATACCGGCCTAACCCGTATCCATGCCAATTGCATTGGCTAAGATAACGTAATGCGAAGTCTGGGTTAGCCAGATAGTTGACATCTTCCACAAAGGGATCTTCATCTTCTTCTTCTTTTCGGGAAGGTTCAATGCCATGATCCAGGCCCCCAAAAATAAAATTTGTCTGATTAGGTGGGTAGCCTAAAGGAACCACGGAGCCTATGGGGAGTCGAGGTCTTCCCATGTCTTGCATAGACTGAAGTGTGGGCGTTGCAACAACATTTCGCACTATGTACTCCCCCATGCCTGTGTTAGACATCTCAACAGTAATCGTTGGCGATTGAGGGGAAGTGAATGGGAGTTCTCCTTGAGTCCACTCCATGTGGGGTGCACTAGGCGTCTCAACTTCCATTCGATTAGGCGTCTCTCCTGTAGAGATGTTGGAGACTAGAGGTGGTTCCGCTTCCAGGGGCTTCTTTCCTTTGTCCGTTGGTGTGGCCATCGTAGGTGGCGTCGTTGTGGGAGGACTGGATGAAGAAGATGATCCCACCTGAGAACTTGATTGAGTTGGCAAGGGAGATTCTTGCTTAGTCGAACCCCGTTTAGATGGATTTAACTGGAAATCCACGTGCGTTGAAGGAAGGGTCGACTGCGGCATGATTTGCACTGAATTGCAGTACTTAAAAGGTTCCAAATCTGCAGGGACCACGTGCACTTGTCCTTCAAATGTATATTTCAAACATTGATGAGCAATTGAAGGGACACACTTCATATCCCGGATCCAAGGCCGTCCAAGCAAGATATTGTAAGCCATTTCCCCTTCTAAAATGTGGCACAACGTAGGAATGATCTTTTGTCCCACTTGTATGGGCAGGACAATTGTGCCAACTGTCGAGCATATCGTATCATTAAATGCTCGAAGGGTATAAGTGGAAGGTGCAATGTGAGAGGCTGGTAGTTTCAGATGTTTCAGTGCAGCGGTTGTAATAAGGTTACTGGAAGAACCAGTATCTATCAACACCCGTTTGTACGGAGTCCCGTTGACCCGCGCAATAACGTGCAAGGGCGGATCCGGTACATCTCCAGTCACCATTTTTAGCTCATCTTCCCTAAAGGTAATAACTGGTTCAGTACACTGTTTAACATGCCCCACAAAATTGTTGAACGAATCCGCTTCGTGGGGTTGCAACTCAATTGCCTTTAATATCTCCATAAGAGCTTCCCGATGGGGCGCCGATTGTTGAATAAGCTCATAAATGGAGAGCCTAGCCGATGTGGTCCGTAGACTTTGAGTAAGTCTAGATCGAATCGTGACCACTGGTCTAGGTGGGGGCAACTGTGTAGGATTCGGTTGATGTTGTGACGTGGATGAAGCTTCCCTAGTGGTTGTCGCGGGGACAACTCCTGGGTGTCTCTTGTTTCTTGTCACAATACTTATCATTCCAACATACCCGTCCATGGGGTAACTCTGTTGCACTTCATTGACATGCAAAGGTTTTGTTTGTGCATCATGTGTGGGTAAAGGATCTTTGAAAACACCCATTTGTTGGTTGTTGGGTGCGATGGGGTTATCCACTACCAATGTGTGATTATCAATAAGATCTTGCACTAAACCTTTAAACGTCCAACGAGACATTAAGGTCATGCCCTCTCCTCCTGTGGAATCTACAGAAAAGATCCTCTTTGTAGCCCTTAGACTTCGGCGCATTAGGATCGATTGTTGGAATATCTAGCAGATTAATCAAGTTTGCCGTCGACAAACGGTCAAACAAGGAATCCCTAGACTCAGTGTATGGAGTAAATTGTCGCTTAGGGCGACGCTGCTGATTTTGATCCTATTTTTTGTTATCTTTCTCATAATTAGTATGAGGCACCGCTCGATAATTAGCCTTTGAAGGCTGTGTTGCTTGGGCAAGCGTAGGGGCATTAATAGCAACTTGATTGACCGCGACGGGTTTTTGTTGCGTATTCCCTATTTTGGTGCTCTTGTTCCACTCTTTTTTCTTAGGCTTGGCAATTTCGCCATCCTGTATCTTGATCTCTTCGATACGTCTAGCTTGCGCCAGAGCTTCTTCTAAAGTGGCGTATTGCTACAGCTGCAATAGCACAGAGATCGATCGCAAACAGCTCTTTGCGAACATTTGAGTTAGGTCGGACATAGGAGGGAGATAGGACAACTTTGAAAGCACCGTCCTCCACCGATTCCCATATGCGACCATGGACTCTTCCTCATACTGTTTGAGGCTAGCTAGATCACTGAGTGACGCCTTTTTCTTTGTATTGAAAGCAAAACGTTCTAGGAACGCGTCCACTAGTTGATCCAAGTTGTAGATGCTATGCTTTGGTAGATGGGTAAACCAATCCGAGGCAGATCCTGCGAATGTGGTTATGAATGTTCTCAATAACAATGCATCATTGTCTTGTATACCAAAGCACTGACTCAAAAATTGAGTCACATGTTCTTGAGCATCCTCATCCCCTTTAAAGAGTGCCAACTGGGGCAGCTTGAAATGTTCGGGGTATGGAGGTGCTGGCACTGACGGATGTATCGGATGACTACGGAGTTGGCGTAAGGTAGGCTTTTGAGGCCCACCAGTCTTAAGTTTCATATTCTCCAAGCGTTCTAACAACACTTTGTAGGCATCGAGAGGATATGATTTCCTCCTCCTTAGCTTGTTCCCGTTGTGGGTTGCGGGGAACTTGAGGCCTTTGAATGACTAAATGGTTAGCATCCCTTCCGCCTTGATAGGGTGTTTCAACCCGCTCTTCTTCTTGGTAATAATCCTCATAATCTTCGTGAGGAGTGTTTGGCCTAGGCCTATAAATATGGATGGGTGCCCGCGGAGGATACCCATCATGGTCACGGGGAATGGCCTCCCGCTCAGGTCTAAGAGGTCTTGGAGGCAGTGCTTGCTGAAGTCGCGGAGACCTGTCATGCACTAAGGGGTTATGCCTCACATACATCTCAGATTGCTGTGCACGAGGTACTGGGGCCTTCTCAGGCACATAGTTATAAGACCTTTCAGCAGTCTGACGCTGAATGCGCTCTTGATCAAGGTGACACAAATGTTCTAATTCCTGTTGTTCTTGCTTAAGCCGCATGATTTGCGCTTGGCGGGCGGCTAGTTGTGTAAATGCCAAGTTACTTTGTGCTGTTGTCTCTTGTTTGATAGGCCTAGATGTCTCTCCTACATATCTGTTTTGATCATAGTACTCTGAGACCCCTATATGTTGCTTCCCTCTGTCGAGGTTGGCCGCATTAACTTGAAACTCTGGTCTCAATAAGCGATCTGGATATAATGCAGGTGCAGACGTGCATCTTTTTGGCACTGGATACTGGACTGGAGGGATGTAGTGATCCTCCTCTCTTTGTCTGTGATATGCATAAAAGGTGCGGGCAGAATTGCCTTGCCCTGTCGGGAGGACTTGTTGTTCTGGATGTGGTCTACTGTTTTCGACATTAATTGGGGGTAAATTAGGAACCACAACATCATAGAGTTCTTCATTTTGGACCCTTTGTTGTTCCATAGCATTACACAATGCTTCATCACTAGGCCATCCATAAAGAACTTCCATAGGAGGCCTCGTGTCTAGACCAGGTGGTATATATACGTTATTTTCTTGAAAAGATTCTTGTTGCTCATGAGTTCCCCTTAGAGAGGGGGTTCTAAAGTCTCGTCTATTGAAGGCCTGATTTGGAGAGCCACTCCTTGAGGCACCTCTAGAACCATGTTCTATGACTGTATGGGTTGGAGTGCCCCTCAATGATGGGGCTCTAGAACCATGTTCTGCATGATGTGAACTAACTGTTGTATCCCGTCGGTGAGGCGGAATGGCTAAGTCTTCAAGGCTATATCGGAGACGATTTGTCTCTCTTGGTGCATGTTCTACAGCTTCTGCCCGTGATTGGGCTTGGCTACGAGTATTCACCATGGTAATGCTATCCTAAAAATGCAAAAATTCTTTTTATGATTTTCTTTTTATGATTTTTTTTTTTGTCTAAAACAGAAAATAGCATACACACTCACAAGCAATGCTTATCTCTTTTAAAGATTAATAGTGTGCCCTAGATCTGGTTTAGTGTGTTTTTGTTGTTTGTTTTGTTTTTGAAAATTTTTGTGAAACGTTTAAATGCAAGTATGAAGGCTCTTATAACTCCCAAAATGGTCGCCCCTTCAATATACCAGCCAGGCCGATATACCAACCTCTCTATATACCCGCCCTTACGAGAGGGAGACTATAAGTACGTGAGAGCAGATGGTACATGGTACGTAGGCGGTACGAAAGGGGGATTGTCCTGTTAATGGCACCTACCATAGAAGACTTATCCTCGCGCGCATGGGAATCACCCCAGCAACACTCGGTCAGCTTTCGTCAGGATTTACGCCTAACAACAGTTGACAATCGGGGAATGGATGCAAAGCTAAGCCAAGGTGGTGATGAACCCACCGTTGGTCTTGCTCAAGGGTTGGGGTCTTACGACCAACGCCTTGGTTTAAAATGTAACGTGATGTGTGGGGTTCATTTTAATTTTGCGAAATTGAAACAAGCAAACGAAAAGAAATCTTTCCCTAAGCCATTCAAACTGAAAACCAGAAAACAAAAAAAAAAACAGAAATTTGACAGAAGCTGTAAAAACCCCTACCTCTTCTCTGCCTAATCGGAAATTTTTGATTTGCTCTAAAAATTTGCACAGATCTATAATCGTCCCTGGGTGAGGCGAATAACAGAACCGTAATCGTCACAGGGTGGAACGAATAATTTATTCGTCCCGAGGTGAGACGAGTAACAATTCTGTAATCGTCACTTGCAGAGACGAATAACAGTCCGATTGTTGAAAAATAGGTACCTGTAAAAAAAAAAGCAATTTTAGATCAGTAATTTAACCTAAACAAAAACAGAGGACAGAAGTCCCACCGTGATCGCCATTGAAAGCACGAGATTCCGGAAGCAAAAGGAAAACTATAACTATGCAATATAAGACGAAATGTAACGCTTTAATCCTATGCACAAAAACAAGGAAAGGAGATAAATTGGAGATGAAAGAAAAGATGTAAGGAAATCACAGCCCTCTTTATTCAAATTTCTTATCCTCGGTTACATAGACGTCTCCTCCCTTTTTAGGGGCTAGGAGCGTTAAATTGGTCTTTGTTACAATTTGTGACTTAGTCTTCCTCCTTCCGCATGCCCACGTTTGGAATGGGCGGGCCAAATGTTGTCGCCGCTTGCGTTGGTAAGGTAGACTCCTCGCCGCTCCTCTAATGCTGCAACTCACACTCAAAGAAACAAACAAGAAAGTCAGTAGCACCTGTGTATGAAAAATAAAAGATGAATCTAACGATGGTTGAAATGAATCTAAATGAAATGAAAAACTTGACAAAAGCATAAACATGAAACTAAAAGAAATACCACGATTATGAAAGCACAAATCGCCAGTAAGTGAACTAGCAGCACTTCGTCGCTCAAAATGCTCCTTCTCTGTATATCTTTTTTGGGTGAGAAAACTCACCGTTTTTATAGACCCAAGGGGTCTTTTTGAATTAACATGCAAAAGTGTTTCTTTGCATGAATGCTTTTGTTTGTGAAGAGAAGACTTCTTCTTGATCAAGGGCTTCTTAACTGCCTCTGTGCATGTCTTTGCATGTTTTAGCAAAGCTCACTTGCACTCCCATGCAATGAAGGGATAGCTAAGTGGCAAATCTGAGTTGTCTTAAAAAGCTTACTCTCCTTCCCATGCAGGGAAGGGAAAGTCAATTGGCAGATGTGTGTTGTCAAAAGAACTCACTCGCACTCCTATGTCATGCATGAAAAGCTGAGTGGTAGTTCTGAGTTGTTATATGTCGAGATTTGACTTTTTGTCGGTCAAACTCGACAATCGTCCCACCCCGAAGCGAGCGCTGGTAATCGTCCCGGGGAGACGAGTATCAGTCAACACTCGTCTCTAGGTAAGACGAGTAAAACCTTCACTCGTCCCTGAGAAGGACGAGTAAAAATGCACTCGTCCCCGGGTAGGACGAATAAGTAATAAAGTGTCTAAAAGGTGCCAAATTGGTTTCTGACTTGCAAAACTACTGTGCGAGTGGTTAGAACCACTGTTTTAACCTCTGAGGGTTGCCCTGGGAACTATGTGTGTTAGTGCGATTAGTGCTTGTAATCACATAATCGGATTGGTGCTATTTTGGTGTCTACAGTTTCCAACTAAGGTCTACCTAATATTAATAGGTATCCACCTAGTCCAGATTTAGATTGTAGCACTAAGAAATATGTTGGATGCTTCAATGCATCTACTGCAATAGTGATATCTTCCAGTATTCCATCAAGGAGTACTGTAGATTTGTTTACCAAATACAACACAATTTTAGTGGGCTTCATATTAGTCAATTTTAGTTTTTGCATGGTCTCCTGGGACATGATATTGATGGCTGCCCCCAAATCTACTAGTATATTGGGTAAAACATAGCCTTCTATTTTTACAGTCAGCATAGGGCTTCTTGGATCTATGTACTTTTGGCTATAGGTATTTCCTAATATGAGGTTAGCTAACTGACCTACCAAACTGATTGTTTTAGCTAGTTTCCTCCCTATTTTCTTTAGTTATAAATCTCTTATGGCTTTTCCATAGATAAGTATGTCCCTAATGGCCTGAAATAGAGGGATTGTAATTGTTAATTTTTTTAAACTAGAGAGGATATAAAAATTTGTTTGTATTGGTTTCTTGGATTCTTGCAACCTTTGTGGAAAATGTGGAACCTCTTCTTTGTTATATACAAGTGTTGATTCTTCTTCTACCTCTTCTATAAGGGGTGATACCCCTTTATCTATCTCTATTGGTTCCTCTTCTTCTACAAGAGGAGTGACTTCTATACCTAATTGCTTTCCTAATCTTAACTAGATAGGATTACAATCTACCTTAATATTATACATAGGATAAATTTCATTTTCTATCTGATAGGCTGGCTATTATCTGTTATTTTGGTTTGCTATTGGTTGTGCTGGTAACTGAGGAGTCCTTGGAGCAAGAAGAGTATGCAGGCTTGGCTATGGTGGAGCTGGAGCTGGATGTTGTGGATATTGATTACAAGTATTCTGATTTCTCCACTACTACCTAGGTTGCTGGTATTGCATTCCTAGGTAAGGGTTGTAAGGATTTACCCCTTGGGAAAATGGATTCCAAGGTTTTTGCCCATACCAACCCATATTGGGTGGCTAGGCTTGACCTTGGTTTTGGTAATTACTGCCTCCATAGGATGACATTCCTAATTGCATATTGTTACCCATGGGAGACTATTACCAATTCCTCCTATTACCCACAAAGTATACCTCTACTACATCAGGTTCCTCTTTAGATTCATTAATTGTGGATACAACTTTGTTTTATGATCCTGTTTATAGATAGCACATACTCAAACTTTGTTTTCTAGGTACTTGTTTTTGGGGTGTTTGCCTTTGCATTTAGGATAAAATTAGGTCAATGCTACCTTATTCCCTTGCTTCTTTCTTTTAAGTAGAAGGGTATCCATTTGAATACCTAGAGATGATAATATCTTTCTCTTAAGGTCCTCTAGCATATTTCCTATTTTTGTTTTAGTGACAGTGGCTGATTGCTTAACATTTCTAGGGGTCAACTTACATTTTCTTCTTGAAATTTTTTTACACAACTATCGAATATCGTCCATTTTGTGTTGGTAAATGTCTCCCCCAAAGATCATATTTAAATCTTCCAAGGATTCATTTATCAGTCCTTTCAAAAAATGCTTCTTAGGGATCTATATCCTAGTTTTGAATGCGGTGATCTTTGCAAATTGAAGATAAATCTATCCCAGTATTATTCCATAGATTCTCATTCCTTTTGTGTCATATCTAGGACTTCCTCTCTTGCATCTCTTACTTTACCAAAATTATGATACTAATTCAGGAAAATTTTCAACTATTTCCAGGTAGTTATCCATTTATCCCCCAAGCTGATGAACTGGTGCAAAGTTGAATCATCAAGGATGGAAAAGAATAATTTTAGTTTCTGAGCATCGGTGGTGTAATCCATAGATCTACATAAAACATCAAATTTAAAAAGGAATAGATATGTATCTTCTGTTGGTAGTCCTCTAAAGGTTGGAAGGTGGGCAGGAGAGATATATTTCATATTGTGATCTCCCCCTGCCTCTCCTATTGGAAAACTAAAACTAGTGGATGTTTCCTTTGGATTTTTTGCCATTCTATCTACTACTAGAATTTCTACCCCTACTACATTCAAAGCAGCTATCAATGCTTCTAGTATGTTTATTTTATCCTTCAATAGGATGGAAAAGATAGCATTTGAGATGGTTCCATCTAATACTTCTTGCCAACGTTCGATGTTTAGTATATCTTCCTCAAATTGAACTCTACTTATCTTTGATCTTGCTATAATATTCTTCTAGATTGTTTTAGAAGGGTCCTATGCAAATAGTGGGTATTCCCACAAATGCACAAGTGGATATAGTAATGGTGAGAGTTCAGTATTAGGTTCAGGTTCTACTGAAATAGAAGGATTCTAAGAAATAATTTCTTTGTTTTTGATAAAACGACCGTCTAGTCCTCTATTCTTAGGTGGACTCATACAAAGTTTTAGATGAAGGTTTTTGAATAAAACACTCTAAACTACTATAACTATAATTCCTTCAGAACAAGAAATTACAATGGCTACTCCCCAACAATGGTGCCAAAATATTAGGCAAAATATTGGTTAGTTTTTCTACGGCTCAATTAATTAGCTCCATTTAATTTTCAACCCGGGGTAGCTTGTAGTTTTATGAGCAACCTCGCAAAATATATGCTTATAATTTCTCTTTCAAAGATGAGTCCATTAGATTATGGTTTGGGGGGTATTTGGTATCTGTTGAAGTTTTTATTTAAACCAATAATATTATACTACATCTAAGAAAAAAGGATTGAAAGCGTTCAAAAACAAAATTACTACCTTGCTGGAAATCATAGAAAATAGGGAAAATGACTGGAAAGCAAATTAATATATGAGAATAAATACATAAATTAGGGGAAATAGGGAAGAACTTTGTTATAAGTGGACCCACGCTTCCAGCAGGTTCTTCCTATGGTAGTTTATCATCAAACACTTTAGAAGATTTTTACAGGAAAATACTTAGAGATTTTATTAACAGTTACAGCAAGAATTTAGAAGAAAGTTCGAGGGGTCTTCTTTAGGGGTGGCCTGCATATTTATAAGATATGTGGAACCCCATATTACAATTCTTAGAATGAATCAAAAAATTATTGACTATTACAATTGTTTGCTTAATTAAAGGAATCGAGAAAAATATCATGATATTTCAACATATTTTATTTCCTACGTTTGATATTTATTTTCCTGATTTACATAAATTATTTATGTAGCAGCTGAAAAATGGGTGGTGAGTCACCTTTGATGTTGTCCCATGTCCGATTTCAATGCTGGAATTATTTTCATGATGGTTACTAAATTTTTTCTCTATTTTTCCAACCCTAAATTCGTGTTGTAGTTTGGCATTAGTGGAAATTAGGCACTGCGTCTGAAGAAGTCGTGAAGTAGGTGCCTTGTATGCAGAAGTTAGGAAGAAGGTTCCTAATGGAAAGCATGCACCTAATGAAAAGATGTACTTTACGGGAAGCAGACACCTAACGAGAAGCAGGCATCTAATGGAAAGCAGGCACCTAATAGTTAAGTGTCGAACGTAAGTTAGGTGCTTCAAAGGAATTTGGGCACCTGAAAACGTACCTCTTCACCAATATTCCATAGATGTTTTTTCTTCATAAAATTGCAAGTGCCAATTTTGAGTGGGACCTCAATGAAAACATGCCAAAATGCAACAATTTCCACTAAATCTACACAAAATACAGTTAAAGAAAAATATTAGAAAACATGCAAAATAAATTGTTAACTATATATATAATTTTCATATAACATTTATATCTACAATAAAATATGCCACACATTATGGAGAAAATAGTACAAAAAATGAGTAATTTTGTGCCTCATCAGTTTCTTCGTTTTCTTCATCTAATTTAGGGTACCATAAGTATCATAAAAATTTAACCATCAATTTTGCAGGAGGATATAAGGAAAATAAATTTGAATCAATCTCATTTGAAATAGTCATATCCTTTGACCTATAGTCAATGAAAACATATGTCATAGCAAGCCAAAGTGTTTATAAAATTATTAGATAACCATTCATAAAATTTTGAGGTTGTAATACAAAAAATCAATTGGATATTCCCATGAAGAATTTGTCATAGGAATATTTTCTATGATTCCTTCTAGGGTTATTCATAAGGGGTTAGACTCAAAATGTACTTATAAAAAAATGGTGAATCCTAATCAAAATCTATTAGTCTTACAATGGCACTGAGAGGGGGGTGAATCAGTGTAGCTCTTTAAACTTGAATTTACAGCTCTTAATATCGCAGCAATTAAAACTTATTACTAGATACAACAAGTATAACAAAAGAGCATCACATAACACAAGATTTAACGAGGTTCACCAATGTGGCTACTCCTCAAAAATTGACTGCTTGGACTACCATCCAAATCCAGCCTTTGCAAAGCACCAACTTTACAATCAATTTACCAAGGACCCACTCGGAAGGAGCACCAACCCCCGATTTACCAAGCACCAACCGGAAGGAGCACAAGCCCTTGATTTACTAGCACCAACTGGAAGGAGCACCAACCCCTGATGCCAAGCTGTAGCCTAAACTTCAATTTGAATCTATAAGTTTGACAGTAAGATACCTTTGCTTTTGCAAGACCCTGACTGGTCTTCTTCACCTTTGCATTCTCTATGCACTCTGCTCTCTCTACGCAATCACAGTAGCACCTGGTCTAACTTCAACCTTTTCTCTCTTTGTGCACTCTACTCTCTCTGTGCAATCACTTCGCACACTCTGCTTCATTACAGTCGAACTTCACGATCGTCTTCTCCCTTTTGTGCACTCTGCTCTCTTTGCAAATTTTGCACTTAGCATGATTCGACATGACTTGCTCTCTACGCACAACGACCGTATATCGCACACCTTCGACATCTACTCAATTCTCCAAACAACCCTCCTTTTATAACAATATTTTTTATGATGAAGATCTTAATCTTAGTCGGTTGTAAACCCTAATCTTGGTCGGATTTCATAACAACTGTAAACCCTAATTTTAGTCGACTGTCATACTTCTCATTTCAGTTGGGTTCTCCTTCTTGACTTGCGCATTTACGACCTATCACGAAATCATGACATTTCTACCTCTGTAGCTTCTTTTGTTGTTGTTGCCACGAAACTACAACATGTCGCGATATCGCGACACTTTTTTCTCTCTCCTCTTTCTCTTTGCCTTGGCTCGCGAAAATGCAACATGTCGCGATATCGTGACACTTTTTCTCCTTGCTCCTTTTCTTTGCTTAGGCCCACGAAAATACAACATGTCACGATATCATGACACTTTCGCCTCCATATACTTCGTCTTTGCTTTTGTCATGATATCGTGACACTTCTGCTTCCATAGACTTCGACTTTGCTTTTGTCATGATATCGCGACACTTCTGCCTCCGTAGTCTTCAACTTAGCTTTTGTCATGAAATCACGACACTTCTGCTTTCGTACTTAGCTTCTTTGCTTTTGTCACGAAATCATGACACTTCTGCCTTCGAAGTCTTCTTCTCTGCTTTTGTCATGAAATCGTGACACTTCTGCTTTTGTACTTTACTTCTTTGCTTTTGTCATAAAATCGTGACACTTCTTCGAAGTCTTCTTTCTTTTGTCACGAAATCACGATAGTTCTGCTTTCGTACGCTTCCTCTCTTTCTTTTGTCACGAAAATGCGACATGTCACGATATCGTGACACTTTTCAAACTTACTTTCTCTCTCCTATTTTAGTCATGAAAATGCGACATGTCACGAAATCGCGACACTTTTCCAACTTACTTTCTCTCTCCTATTTTAGTCGCAAAAATGCGACATGTCACGAAATCGTGACACTTTTCCAACTTACTTTCTCTCTCCTATTTTAGTCACGAAAATGCGACATGTCACGAAATCACGACACTTTTCCAACTTACTTTCTCTCTCCTATTTTAGTCATGAAAATGCGACATGTCATGAAATCGTGACACTTTTCTTACTTGTTCTCTTTCTTCGAACTTGTCGCAAAATCGCGACACTTTTTCCTACTTTCTCTTTCTCTTCCAACATGTCATGAAATCGCGACAGTTTTTCCACTTGCCTTTTTCTCTTCCAACATGTCATGAAATCATGACAATTTTTCCACTTGCCTTTTCTCTCTTCCAACATGTCACGAAATCATGACAGTTTTTCCACTTGCCTTTTTCTCTTCCAACATGTCACGAAATCGCGACAGTTTTTCCTGCTTTTTCTCTCTTCCAACATGTCACGAAATCGCGACAGTTTTTCCTGCTTTTTCTCTCTCTTCCAACATGTCACGAAATCGTGACAGTTTTTCTTGCTTTTTCTCTCTCTTCCAACATGTCACGAAATCATGACAGTTTTTCTTGCCTGTTGGATATGTCGCGATATCGCGACACTTTTCTTACTTGTCTTTTTCTTTGATCTTTTGCATATGGGCCACTTCGGTCTTCTTGGAAAATCACCGTACATACTCCGAATAACCTTTGAACTCCTGTCTTCTGCATCTGAATAGCTTTTGAACTTCCTGTCCACCGCATCAACAGATCTATCTGACCGTGTTGACAACAATGACAATATCGTTGTTGCACCTTGCTCAACAATCTCCCCTTTGGAATTGTTGGCAACACGTGCAATTTCTTTCTTCTCCCTTTCTTCCTCTTCCTTTCTTTTCTTTTTTTTTTTTTTTTCTTTTTTTTATGTGAATTTGTAACTCTTCTCCCCCTTTGACAATAATACCAAAGGGCTACTCCAGACTCCCCCGAGTCCATGCACAACATTCTCGGCAAAATTTATTACACTTAGCAAAAATCATGAACATGAGCAAAAAGATAATCAAATACTTAAATGCTCCCCCCGAGAATGTGATCCCTGTAGCTAGTCAATTCTTGGGAAGTGTGACCACTCCCAATTTATTGCGAAGGTACTCAAAAACTTCCTTGGGCAATGGTTTTGTGAAGATATCTGCTACTTGCTCTATAGTTGGAACAAAATCCAACTTAACCTCACCTTCCACAACTTTCTCCTTCAAAAAGTGATACCTGATAGCAATGTGTTTTGTGCGTGAATGCATAACCGGATTCTTGGAGATGTTAATGGCACTCGGTGTTATCACACTTAACCGATATTGGCTCACCGAAGCTAATACCAAGATCTTTCAGGGTTTGTTTCATCCACAATACCTGCGTACAACATGTTGTCACCGCAATATATTCTGCCTCTCGTTGTCGATAAAGAAACCGACTCTTGTTTCTTACCGTGCCACGCGACCAATCTGTCTCCAAGATAGAATGCACCTCCACCGGTACTCTTTCTCGTCATCGACACATCCTCGCCCAATACTGCATCCTGAATACCATAACCCATACTCCATAGTACCCTTGAGGTACCGAAGAATCCTCTTCACTCGTCGTCACATGAGTCTCCTTGGGATTAGCCCGAAATCGTGCTACCATGCATACCGCCTACAAAATATCTGGTCCGGTAGCTCGTCAGTACATGTAAGCTCCCAATCATAGATCTGTACATGGTTTGATCAACAGGTGGAGATTTGTCATCCTTGCTCAACTTGCAACCCGTCATCATGGGAGTGCTAACCGGCTTACAATCCTCCATTGTGAACTTTTTTAACATCTCTTTCACATATTTAACTTGAGAAATAAATATGCCCTTCTTATTTTGATTAACTTGCAACCCGAGGAAATACGAAAGTTCACCAATCATTGACATTTCAAATTCTTTCTGCATCTTATTTGCTAAATCTTTACACGACTCATCTTTGCTGCTGCCAAATATGATATCATCTACGTATACAACAAGAACAATAAGATGCCCATTTTCTATTTTGACATACAAATTACTATCCACCATACCTTTCTTAAACCCTTGTTGAGTGAGATAGTTGTCTAGCCTTGCATACCATGCTCGGGGTGCCTGCTTTAAGCCATATAATGCTTTCTTCAACTTGCAAACCAAGTTGGGATCATCACCAAGTTGGAAACCATCTGGTTGCTCAATATAAACCTCTTCTTCAAGTTTCCCATTCAAAAATGTTGATTTCACATCCATTTGATAAACTTTGAAATTCTTGTAGACTGCTAAAGCCAAAAACATTCTAATTGCCTCTAGTCTAGCTACCGGTGCAAAAGTTTCCTCAAAGTCAATGCCTTCAACTTGTGCATAACCCTTACATACCAATCTTGCTTTATTTCTGACTACCTGTCCGTCTTCATTCAATTTGTTTCGAAAAATCCATTTAGTCCCGATTATATTTTTATTTGCATGTCTAGGTACTAACTCCCAAGTTTTGTTTTTCTCGATCTGATCTAATTCTTCATTTATTGCCTTCATCCAACTTTCATCTTTGCTTGCGTCAGCAACATTTTTGGGCTCAATGTTGGATAATAGAGAGTAGTAACTTACTACTCTTCTTCTTGTCTGAACACCAACTTTGGGGTCTCCAATTATTTGCTCTCTAGGATGATTTTTCTGCCAGTACTTGTTTTGAATTTCTTATTTTCTTCCACTTCTGAATCACAACTTAAATCATCTGAGTCAATTTTTTGTATCTTTTCCGTTTCGTTTTCCTCATCTCCTTCAATAACCTCTTCATAAATTGGGTAGTTCTTTTCATAGCTAATTACTCGTTCTCTACCTTCATCAAATTTAACATCGACGCTATCCACAATTTTCTTTAGCCTCTTGTTGTAGCATTTGTAAGCTTTGCTTCTTGGTGAATAACCAACAAAAATACCTTCATCCGCTCTATCTTCAAACTTACCAAGATTATCTTCAGCTTCTTTTGATGTAGCACTTGCCGCCAAAAACTTTGAGGTATTTTGTTGTTGCCCTTTTACCGAACCACAACTCATAAGGAGTTTTGCTTTCATGTGTTCTCAAGCATGTACCTATTTTGGATATACACCGCAGTATGGACTCGCTTCTCTCCAAAATCTGTCTCGCTACTCTACTTTCATCCAACATAGTCCGTGCCATTTCCTGCACCGTCTCCGTTCTTTCTTTCTACCACTCCATTCTATTGAGGTGTCCTGGCTACTGAAAACCGTCTCCTAATACCGTATTTTTCACAATACTCTGCAAACTCCTCTGAAATGAATTCTCCTCCTCTATCTGATCTTAAACATTTGATCCTCCTTCCTATTTCATTCTCAACTTGGTTTTTGAAAATCTTGAACCTTTCAAAAGCTTCCGATTTATGCTTCAAGAAAAATATCCATGTCATTCTGGAATAGTCATCAATGCACAACATAAAATATTTGTCACCATTTATGCTTTGTGTTCTCATGGGTCCACATAAATCAGTGTGTATTAGTTCCAAAGGTTTGCTTGTGTAGTACTCTTTTGTTTTGAATGTGACTCTAGTTTGCTTCCCCTTTGGCATGAAGCACAAATGTTGTTTGCAGGTTTGCTGATGGTGGGAATATCTCTCACTGCCCCTTTTGAGTTGATTTTTACTAGATTATCAAAACTGATATGACCGAGTCTCTTGTGCCACAACCAACTTTCTTCTTCCTCGTCCAATAAAACAAGCTCCTTCTGAAGTCTCTGAGAGCATGTACAGGTTTCCAGATGTCCTTGATCCAATTGCTATCAATTTTCCACTGTTTGTTTTTCTGATTTCACAACCCTCCTTAAAAACTATTTCATGACCTTTATCACAAATCTGACTTACGCTCAACAAGTTATGTTTCAAACCATCCACAAACAAGACTTCTTCCGACTTAATTTTTTCGTCACTAAATTTAACTCGAACCTTTGCCAACTATCTTAGCTCCATCATTATTTCCAAACTTTATCGAACCACCTTCATATTTCTGTAACTTCTCAAATTTTTGTTTGTCACCTGTCATATGACCGGAGCATCCACTATCAAGTATCCATGGTACATATTTATTCTGTGCTTTAAATGTTGTTTGTACGATTAAGGATTCCTTTTCTTCCTTAAGTCGCTCTTTTTCTTTCCACTCCATTTTGATAGTAGTTTTGGGCTCTTGTTTTGCCTTTCCCTTATCAAGAGCTTGTGCATGTTTTTCGGGAAGTTTTCTATTTTGTCTCATCCTATTTGGTTGAAATTTTCTTCCCTAAAACTGATTTGATGCAAATGTACTTCTACAGTTTCTTGCAATGTGCCCAAAATTATGACAGTTATAACATTCTACTGTATAATTCATCGTAGGAGAAAAAGCATTTCTACTGGTGAAATTCCTTGGTCTTACATTATATTTGCAGTCTAAGATTTTATGTCCATAGCCATTGCATTTAAAATAAAAACCATAAAAGGGATAATTGAACCTGGGTGATGGTCTTTGCCATGTTGTCGTAGGAGCCATAGGTCTTCTTCTTCTTTGATGTGTGACATTGGTGAATCCATCATTGTCAATTCTCCTTTCGTGCCTGGCATTATTGCTTTCTTTTGCATGAGACATTTTTCCTTGATCAACCTCGTTTCTTATCTTCATTCTTTATGGATTCTACATTTTTGGCCTTTGATCCATTTGATGATTCTCCTTCGATGAAACCTAGACCAAATTTGATGCCTGTAGGCCTTTGGTCATTTATAATCTTATCCAGCTTCATAGAACTTTCTTCGCATTTGTGATAGCAACTAATTTTGTGATTCATCTCTTCTATCTGCCTCCGTAAACCAACATTCTCTTCTTCTAGTTTGCAACAATAATCTATTTTCATGGTAATTTGTACTTCGAGATCTTCAGATATTTTCTTGTATTCTTCTGTCTGTACTTTCATACTAGTTATGATTTCGTTTGCATCCTCAAGCCTTTTTGAAATTTTCTTATTCTTTTTCCTCTCTATTTTCCACTCTTCAAGTGCAGAGATCAACTCACCTTCTAGATCTACTTCAGCCTCAGGGTTTTCACCACATACTTCAGAGTTCACTCCTTCCTTTTCTGATTTTACTTCTTCAAATGCCATGAAAAGAGCTTCACCACCTGCCATTGTGTTACTTCCAAGATCACCCTAGCCGGTTAAGCTTGTACAGAAACTTAGCTCTGATACCAATTGTTAGTCTTACAATGACACTAAGAGGGGGGGTGAATCAATGTAGCTCTTTAAACTTGAATTTACAGCTCTTAATATCGTAGCAATTAAAACTTATTACTAGATACAACAAGTATAACAAAAGAGCATCACACAACACAAGATTTAACGAGGTTCACCAATGTGGCTACTCCTCAAAAATTGACTGCTTGGACTACCATCCAAATCTAGCCTTTGCAAAGCACCAACTTTACAATCAATTTACCAAAACCCACTGGAAGGAGCACCAACCCCTAATTTACCAGCACCAACTGGAAGGAGCACCAACCCCTGATTTACCAACACCAATTGGAAGGAGCACCAACCCCTGATTTACTAGCACCAACTAGAAGGAGCACCAACCCCTGATGCCAAGCTACAACCTGGACTTCAATTTGAATCTATAAGTTTGACAATAAGATACCTTTGCTTTTGCAAGACCCTGACTGGTCTTCTTCACCTTTGCATTCTCTACGCACTCTGCTCTCTCTGCGTAATCACAATAGCACCTAGTTGAACTTCAACCTTTTCACTCTCTATGCACTCTGCTCTCTCTACGCAATCACTTCGCACACTCTGCTTCATTACAGTTGAACTTCACGATCGTCTTCTCCCTTTTGCGCACTCTGCTCTCTTTGCAAATTTTGCACTTAGCATGATTCGACACGACTTGCTCTCTATGCACAACGACCGTATATCGCACACCTTCGACATCTACTCAATTCTCCAAACAGCCCTCCTTTTATAACAATATTTTTTATGATGAAGATCCTAATCTTAGTCGACTGTAAACCCTAATCTTGGTCGGCTTTCATAACAACTGTAAACCCTAATTTTAGTCGGCTATCATACTTCTCATTTCAGTCGGGTTCTCCTTCTTGACTTGCGCATTTATGACCTATCATGAAATCATGACATTTCTGCCTCTGTAGCTTCTTTTGTTGCTATTGCCACGAAAATACAACATGTCGCGATATCGCGACACTTTTTTCTCTCTCCTCTTTCTCTTTGCCTTGGCCCGCAAAAATGCAACATGTCGCGATATCGCGACACTTTTTCTCCTTGCTCTTTTTCTTTGCTTAGGCCCACGAAAATACAACATGTCACGATATCGCGACACTTTCGCCTCCGTATACTTCGTCTTTGCTTTTGTCGCGATATCGCGACACTTCTGCTTCCATAGACTTCGACTTTGCTTTTGTCATGATATCGTGACACTTCTGCCTCCGTAGTCTTCAACTTAGCTTTTGTCATGAAATCGTGACACTTCTACTTTCGTACTTAGCTTCTTTGCTTTTGTCACGAAATCGTGACACTTCTGCCTTCGAAGTCTTCTTCTCTACTTTTGTCATGAAATCGTGACACTTCTGCTTTCGTACTTTACTTTTTCTTTTGTCATGAAATCGTGACACTTCTGCTTTCGAAGTCTTGCTTTCTGCTTTTGTCATGAAATCATGACAGTTCTACTTCCGTACGCTTCCTCTCTTTCTTTTGTCATGAAAATGCGACATGTCGCGATATCGCGACACTTTTCAAACTTACTTTCTCTCTCTTATTTTAGTCACGAAAATGCGACATGTCACGAAATCGCGACACTTTTCCAACTTACTTTCTCTCTCCTATTTTAGTCATGAAAATGGACATGTCGTGAAATCGACACTTTTCCAACTTACTTTCTCTCTCTTTTTTAGTCACGAAAATGCGACATGTCACGAAATCGCGACACTTTTCCAACTTACTTTCTCTCTCCTATTTTAGTCATGAAAATGCGACATGTCACGAAATCATGACACTTTTCCAACTTACTTTCTCTCTCCTATTTTAGTCGTGAAAATGCGACATGTCATGAAATCGTGACACTTTTCTTACTTGTTCTCTTTCTTCGAACTTGTCACGAAATCGCGACACTTTTTCCTGCTTTCTCTTTCTCTTCCAACATGTCATGAAATCGCGACAGTTTTTCCACTTGCCTTTTTCTCTTCCAACATGTCACGAAATCGTGACAGTTTTTCCACTTGCCTTTTTCTCTTCCAACATGTCACGAAATCATGACAGTTTTTCCACTTGCCTTTTTCTCTTCCAACATGTCATGAAATCGTGACAGTTTTTCCTGCTTTTTCTCTCTCTTCCAACATGTCACGAAATCATGATAGTTTTTCTTGCTTTTTCTCTCTCTTCCAACATGTCACGAAATCGTGACAGTTTTTCTTGCTTTTTCTCTCTTCCAACATGTCGTGAAATCATGATAGTTTTTCTTGCCTACTGTATATGTCGCGATATCGCGACACTTTTCTTACTTGTCTTTTTCTTTGATCTTTTGCATATGGGCCACTTCGGTCTTCTTGGAAAATCACTGTACATACTCCGAATAACCTTTGAACTCCTGTCTTTTGCATCTGAATAGCTTTTGAACTTCCTATCCACTGCATCAACAGATCTATCTAACTATGTTGACAACAATGATAATACTGTTGCTGCACCTTGCTCAAAAAAATCAAGGTGAATCATGGTGAATCCAAAGAAAATAAAATCAATCATCTTCACACCAAAATTTGGGGTATTTTAAGCCCTAAAAAGTAAGGTCATATTTGGGATAACTTTTGACCTATTAAATCACCTTATAACTTCATAAAAACACCATCATTAGATCAGGATCGAAAAGAGTTTTCCAACGAGTACAAATATGCCTATGTTTGGTGTAGACACCTAAATCATGTTATGCTTAGGGGAGCTACTTACATAGACACACTCATAAGATCATAAGACAATCTTGGACTTTCCAAGCATCAACAGTGGTTCTCAACACTCATTTGGGGCCTTTTTAAGCCATCCAAGCTTGGCCGCTTAATCCAAGAGCGACTAGATCCTAGCCACTCAAGCCTAGAGCGGCCAGATATTAGCTGCTATAGACAACAGTGGCTATATATTAGCTACTGTAGATGATAGCAGCTACGCCATAAGAAGCGGTTTGCTAACAAATAGGCCCAATCTCGAGCAAAAGTGGTAGTCTTCATGTAATAAAGATGAGCGGGAGTGACATTGCATTCCCTTTCATGACCAGTTCACATAGGAGACTTGAGTTTGCATTTAGGCTTAAGTTAACTAACATCCAAGCATAAACAAAGGACAAAAGCTTCTCATGCTAACGACCAGTTCACATAGAAGACTCAAATGGTCAGTTAGATTTTAGTTAACGACCTTCAAATATAGACAGTGGATAAAAACTTCTCATGCTAACTTACACTACGCATGATAAATTCTTTTCTAGGGCTTGGACATAGACTTAGGGTTTCACACTATAAAAGGTGTAAGCCTAAGAGCACTAAGGGAGCCTGATCATATCCATATATCAGATACAAGAAATCTTTTATCACATCAAGGAGAGAGACATCTTCTTGAGGAGAGCTTTCAAGACTTGGAGAGTTCTCTTCGAGAACATGTGTGTGGCAGAGCTTTGAAAAATCGAAGAGCATAATACCTACTTTCTTCAACATCAGATCATAGTATTTAACCCATAGCTTTGGGATAAAGAGGACAAGGTTTACTTTAGCGGCCGCTCTCTTGGACAGTGGCCCACAGACTTAGCTTAGGATAGACATAGCTTATTTTATTTTGCTTCTTTTCTTATATCATTAGCATATATTTACATGATTTCATGGCATAGTTTTATCATATTTCTGTTACATTCTTTGATTACTAACAATCTCATCCAGGGAGGCAATCTCAGATACTTAAATGTGTGTTGTTGTTCCATTGCTTGCAAGGCCACAGGTACATCAGATGAAGATTGCAACATACAAGAGCAAAAGGGATCCCTATAGGAAACAGACCTGGAGAAGACGGAATCTGTAAGCCCCCATACATTTTTGTGTGTAGAACCGAGAAGCTTTTATAAGCACACCACCTCTTCGCGGAAGGGACACTCCTTGCCCACTTGTTATTTATAGTATCAAAATGGGTATCACTAAGAGGGATCGACATGTAACCAAGCTTCAGTATCAATAAAGAGATCCATATTTTGTTATTTCTTGTTATATGCTTTTTCATATTGTCTTTCCATTTCATCTTTGGTAGTTTAAATAAGCATTGCAAGTAGGGTTTAAATATGCTTTCTCAGGGTCTCTACAAATGGCGATCACGATGGGACCACCACTAATTTTTCATTTTTTTTTGGAAAAATAACTTAATTTTGTGTGCAGGTCTAGATGCTCTAAGCTACAATAGCAAAAAACTAGCCACTCTGAGCTAAAATGACCAGAAACTAGCCGCTATGTGCTATAGTGGCCAAGAACCAGTTGCTCTGGTCAAAACTAACTAGAGCTGGAGTGCAGTAGAGGTCAAAACATAGACTCTCTGAGTTGTATCAAAGGTTGGTATAGCTTCTCTGATACTTTAAAAATTTCTATCTGCTTCTGTGTGTTTAAAATAGAGAACTTAAAGCACATTTATATTTGGAAATTGAAATAATAAAGAAGAACGAATTAAGCATTTCACATATCTTAGATCTTCTTTTAAAATTTTCCACTAGGCATTGCTAGGAACAGTAGCTTATGCCTAAAAATTTTGCCCTAGAATCCAACATGCTAGACATTGTATGTTGTTTCCTTGGTTTGAGGCCCTACTAGAGGCCATAGTTGCGTGATATAAAGTGCGCTCATACAAATCATAGTAGTTCATGCATCTTTCTGAATATTGAAACGTATTTTTTTTTAGAAATGTAGGAAAGAATCATTTTTGCTATATGATGCACTTTATGTTACGCAAGATTAAAATTAACACCACACATGCACGTCTTATTTAAAATATTAGAGTTGGATTTCATCACCAACCTTCAATTCAGACTAGTGACATTGGAATTCATATCCTTCCACTAGTTTTCCCCCTAGATCTTCCTAGAAACAGATTGGGAAATTACTTATAGTGACATTAAGTTATTTGTGTTCAAACTGTGTCCCACTATTGGAACAATTATCAGTTCTGTTGTGGCTGATCCACAACACACCCCAAATTTGGGGACCCACCTTTTTTGCATGCTTTCAAAGAAAACTGCAATGGCCTAGATGCTCAAAATCAAAGCAAAACAGCAAAAAAAAAGGAAAAGTGTCGCGATATCGCGACATGTTGCTCCATTGTGACAGAAAATAAAAAAGTGTCGTGATATCGCGACATGTTGCTCCATCGTGGCAGAAAATGAAAAATTGTCATGATATCATGACATGTCACGTTTTTGCGGCTCAAAATAGCAAAGTATGTCGAAATGAAAAGGTGTCGTGATATTGCGACTTGTTGCTCTATCGTGGCTAAGAAAAATAAAGTGTCGCAAAATCGCGACGCGTTGCTAACAAGAAAAAGAAAGTGTCACGATATCACGACATGTTGCTGACAAGAAAATGAAAAGTGTCACGATTTTGTGACGTGTTGCTCTGTCGCTCCTCAATAAAAAAAAATGTTGCGATTTCACGACATGTCTCTTTTTCACGGCTAGGAGCAGCAGAATGCATCATGAAGAGAAAATGTCATGATATCGTGACATGTGAAATCGCGGGTCATAGAAGAGAGAGAAAAACAAAGTGAAAAGTGTCGCGATATCGCGACATGTCATAAAATCATGGTCAAAGCAAGCAGGAAGAGGTGTTGATCGAAAAATGTTGCGATTTCGCAACATGCTGTGAAATCGCGATCCATAGAGGAGAGAGAAAGACAGAATGGAAAATTGTCGTGAAATCGTGACATGTCACAAAATTGTGGTCAAACCAGTCAAACAGGGCAAGGCACTAAAGTTGTCGCGATATCGCGACATGTCACGTTTTCACGACCTGAAGTAGCAAGACATGCCAAATGAAAAGATGTCACGATTTCGCGATAGAAAGCAGCCAAGTCGTATGAAAAGAGAAAGCATCGTGATTTTGTGACAGGAAGCAGCCAAGGGGTACGAAGATGAAAAGCGTCACAATTTCGCGACAGGAAGTAGCCAAGGGGTACGGAGATGAAAAGCGTCATGATTTCACGACAAAAAGCTGCTAGAGTGAAAGGAATGAAAAGGCGTCACGATTTTGCGACAAAAAGCAGTGAGACAGCCCGAAATGAAAAGCGTCGCAATTTTGCGACAAAAAGCAGAAGATGGTGCAGAAGAGAAAAGTGTCACGATTTCGTGATATGTCGTGTTTTCATGGCTAAGTGCAACAAAACCCAACAAATTAGAAAAACGTCATGATTTCGTGACAGGTTGCACCCACACGGCCCGATAGCATAAAAATGTCACAATTTCGCGACAAGTATCATTTTCGCTGTGCATGAAGGCTGACAAGGCTGCATAAAAATAAAATTCACGATTTCACAACATGTCTCATTTTCGTTGTGCATGGTGGCAGACAAGGCTGTTGGCAAAAAAATGTCACGATTTCGTGACATGTCTTGTTTTCGCGATGCAGGTAAAGGAATGAAGCTGCAGATAGAAAAATGTCACGATATCGCGACATGCTATTTTGGTCATGATTTACAAGGGGCCGTTATGGAACATGCAGAGAAACGTGAAACACGTGGCATACAGGTGTAAGGGCTATAGAAGCGTTACAGTTCACAGAGAAGATCAAGCGTCTCAATGTCGAGCATAAATTCAAAAGCAACGAAAAGGCGGGGAAGGTGAAATGAAGCGATCTAGGAGATGAAGCGAAGCGTCACAGGGTGAAATAGAGAGCATTTCCAGACGGTTTAAAAGCAAAATTCAAGGACAGATACGGAGGTCAAAAAACCACTACGGGCAGAGTTGCAGAGCCAAAGGCAATAAGCCATTTTGGGCCTACTTTTGGAGTGTTTTTTCTTCCACTTTGTCTGGATTTTTCCTTTACATTGGACTAGGTAGGAAATTGTTGTAAGCAGAGTTGCAGTGCTAAAGGCCAAAGGGCCATTCTGGGCCTACTTTGAGGCTGTTTTCTTTCATAGACTGGGTTTGGGAAACCATAAAGTTCTGTTGTTGTAAATGACCAATTTTTAATACAAAAAATTCAGAGAGTTGCACCTCATTGACAAGAAAGGATTTATTTTCTGCATGGAAGGATTTAATGTTTATCTTTCCCCTTTTCAGATTTCTAGGCTTATAGGTGAAGTTTAATGCAAGTTCTCTTGGTTTCTTCATGCGAATGTCTATATTTGAAATCACGATTAAAACCCCCAGAGACCAGCACTTAACTTATCTGGATTGTGCATGTTTTGTAGGTTCAATAGGTTAGGTTGTATGCAGAAAACCTCATTGGCTTCGGTTTTGTCAAAATAGGATAGCATCATACTGAATGCACTTTTCATTTTTCTTTTGCATTTTATTTTCATTTTTTTTGCACTTTATTTTCATTTACAGGCATTAAAATAAAAATTAAAAAATTAAAAATTTTCAAAGTCAGAAAATAGAAAATTTTCATTTCAAGGCCAGAGTTTCATTTTTCAGTTTTGTTTTTCATTCATGAGCAGATGATGAAATTCCCTTCATAAAATTCCAATTTCATTAAAGGGTTTATGTTTATGACATTTCATCAATTTTCATTTTGAAGTTACAGTATAGTCATAAAGGGATCAAATCACATTTGCTTTATTCGGGTTCAACAAACAATCATTGTAGTTTCACAGTAAAATAAACCAGCATTGCCCCTTGTTTTTAGTTACTTGCAATCACTAAGGTGTTCCAAGCATTTTAATTGAATATCTTCATTTGAGATCATTAATACACAGATGTAAAATGCTAACATAGCGGAACCTTGGAGAAATTGTTTATTAAATTTCTTTGCAAGAGAGGATTTAGAACCCAAATCCTATCGGAGAGTGTGTTTTCACAATCGAGTGAAAATACCACTCAACAGATTGGCACTAGAAGGAGGGCCTGAATGGGTTTATTTTAGTGAGATTTAAAAATTTTGTATATTTCATGCCCTACTGATTGTTATCTTTAGTCTTCTAACACCACTCAACAGATTGGCGCTAGAAGGAGGGCATGAAAGGGTTTATTTTATTGTGATTGTTTAAGAGATTTACATTGCTAAATATTTCAAGTCCATTTGATTAGCATCTTCAGCCTCCTCTAACACCACTCAACAGATTGGCACTAGAAGGAGGGCCTAACGGGTTTATTTTAGTGAGATTTAATTTTTTTGTATATTTCATGCCCTACTAATTGTTATCTTTAGTCTTCTAACACCACTCAACAGATTGGCGCTAGAAGGAGGGCATGAACGGGAGGAGGAGAGAGAAAAAGTTGGTAAAAAAACTGTCATGATTTCGTGACATGTAGAGAAGCTGGAAAAGAAACTATCATGATTTCGTGACATGTAGAGAAGCTGGAAAAGAAACTATCACGATATCGTGACATGCTGAGAAGCTGGAAAAGAAACTGTCACGATATCACGACATGTTAGAAGAGAGAGAAAATTCTAGCAAAACTGTCACGATTTCGCGACATGTTGGAAGCAACGAAGCCAAGTGGAAAAACTGTCGCGATTTCATGACATGTTGGCAGAGAAGAAGCCTAGTGGAAAAATTGTCGCAATTTCGTGACATGTTTGGAGAAAAGGTGCAGGCAAAGAAAATTGTCGCGATTTCATGACATGTTTGGAGAAAAGGCATAGGCAAAGAAAACTATCGTGATTTTGCAAACATGTTTGGAGAAAAGGCGCAGGAAAAGAAAACTGTCACGATTTCGTGACATGTTTGGAGAAAAGGCGCAGGAAAAGAAAACTATCGTGATTTTGTGACATGTTTGGAGAAAAGGCGTAGGAAAAGAAAACTGTCATGATTTTGTGACATGTTCGGAGAAGAAACGCTTGCAAGGAAAACTGTCACAATTTCATGACATGTTCGGAGAAGAAACGCTTGCAAGGAAAACTGTCGTTATTTCGTGACATGTTCAGAGAAGAAACGCTTGCAAGGAAAACTATCGTGATTTCACGGCATGTTCAGAGAAGAAGCGCTAAGGAGAAAAAGTGTAGCGATTTCACGACATGTTCGAAGAAGAAGTGCTAAGGAGAAAAAGTGTCGCGATTTTGTGACATATTGCATAAAGAAGAGCTTGAGAGAAAAAGTGTCACGATATCGCGACATGTCGCATTTTCACGACAACAACAGAGAGAAAGGCTCCAAAGGATGAAGTGTCACGATTTCATGATAGAAGCAAAAAAAAAGGGCATGGAAGCAGAAGTTTCATGATTTCGTGACAAAGTCAAGAAGGAAGAGCTCAAAGGCGAAGCGTCGCGATTTCGTGACATGTTTCGTTTTCGTGGGTAAAAGGCAAAGAAAAGCGCTACGGCAAAAAGATGTCACGATTTCGCGACATGTTTCTTTTTTGCGGGCGAAAGGCAAAGAAAAGCGCTAAGGAAAAAATATGTCACAATTTCGAGACATGTCCCGTTTTTGCAGGCGAAAGGCAGAGAAAGTGCAAGGAACCGAAAGATGTCGCGATTTTGTGACATGTCTTGTTTTCACTGGTGCAAGCCGAGAAGAGTGGAAGGAAGCGAAAAGTGTCGTGATTTTGTGACATGTCATGTTTTCACTGGTGCATGCCAAGAAGAGTGGAAGGAAGTGAAAAGTGTCACAATTTTGCGACATGTCATGCTTTCTTTGGTGCATGCTAAGAAGAGTGGAAGGAAGCGGAGAATGTCATGATTTCGTGACATGTCATGTTTTTGCAGTTGCATGCCGAGAAGAGGACAAGGAGGTAGAGAATGTCGCGATATCACGACATGTCATGTTTTCATGGTCAACTGTCAAGAAAAAGTCAAAGGGGCAAAAATGTCACGATATCATGACATGTCATAGTTTCACGGGTAAAAGCCGAGAAGCATACACAGTGACAGTTGCAGGGGGAAGTTGTAGAGGAAAATTAATGCAGCCAAATATGTAAGAGTTGACTGGAGTCAACACTGCAGTTACAAGGGGTAGTTACAGAATAGTGCATTAAAGACAAAACGGTTGTTACAGGGCCGTAATGCTGTGAGACTGTTAGAGGGGTGGATATTCTAAGAATCTTGATTAAAGAGAAATTCATTAACAGGTTGCGTGTGTCAGAAAGGGCAGTTGCACGCAGAAGTGAAAAGGTAGCTCAGGATTCAAAAGAGAGAAGATAAGAATGAAAGAGCGCTGAGATACGCAAAAAAGGTTGTTAGAATGCGTAGAAAAGGCTGTCAGAGTGAGCAGAGAAGACTGTCAGAACATGTCAGAAAGAAAGCAGCTAAAAGACAGAGCGCGTCAGAGAGAGTGTGATAGATTGAACGCAGCTAAGAAAGCATGGCAAAAAGGAGGGAAAAGTAGAGTCGTTTTGAAAGAGCCGTTTGAGTGAGCCAGTATATAGGACTGAAAAAGTGCAGTAAGTGAGGTTACTACAACCTTGTTTTATTTTTGAAAACTGAAAGAGAGGTTGAGTAAGAGTGTTGTAAGAAGCACAGAAAGAGTGCTATAAGAAGCACAGAAAGAGGGTTGTAAAAAGGCCATAAGAGTGCGGTAGGCAAAACCGCAACAGAGCTGAAAAACCTTGTTTTGTCTATGCAAATTAAAAGAGAGGTTTTGTAAGCAATAGAACATATTGAGTCTCTAAAAATTCTCCTTATGCTTCTATGTGATTGATTAGAATAGAACATATTGAGTCTCTAACAATTCTTCTTATGATTCTATGAGACTAATTTGAGTGAGCAATAGACCAGTGAGGGTCTTGTAAAAGAAAAGGCATTTTATGTCAATCTAAGATTCAAAATAGAAATCCAAGTTGGTGCTTGGAATAAGGGGTTGGTGCTCCTTCCAGTTGGTGCTGGTAAATCAGGGGTTGGTGCTCCTTTCTGTTGGTGCAGATAAATTAGGGGGTTGGTGCTCCTTCCAATGGGTGCTGGTAAATTGTTTGTAAAGTTGAAGCTTTGCAAAGGCTAGATTTGGATCGTAGTCCAAACAGTCAATTGTTTAGGAGTAGCCAAATTGGTGAACCTCGTTACATCTTGTGTTGTGTGATGCTCTCTTGTTATACTTGTTGTATCTATTTTTAAGTTTGCATTATTTGAGCATTAAGAGTTGCTGATTTAAGTTTTAAATAGATACACTGATTCACCCCCCACTCTCAGTGCTGTTGTGAGAATATCAATTGGTATCAGAGCCTGTTTTTGAACAAGCTTAATCGACTAAGGTGATCTTGGAATAAACACAATGGCAAGAAGTGAAGGATTCTCATCTAACAAAGCTTCATTGTTTGATGAAACTAACTACGCATTCTAGAGACTGAGGATGCAAACATATCTATGTGCGTTGGGATACAACATCTGAAACTTAGTAGAAAGTGGATACACAATACCCACCACTTCTCCTACCAATGCTGTCGATAAGAAACTATTTGAGAATGACGCAAAAGCAAAGAATGCAATCATGTGCGGTGTAGCAAACAGTGAACTGGTAAAGATTATGAGCTATAAAATGACAAAGGAAATATGGGAAAAATTGAGAAGCATTCATGAAGGAGACGACAAGATCAAGGAAGCTAAGCTACAAACACATCAAGCTCAGTACGAAGCATTAAATATGAATGACTATGAGAACATAGAAGCATATATGCTGAGAGTCAATGGAATCATTAATGCGATTAGACGACTCGACGAGGAAATGGAGTTTGCGATCGTCATGAAAAAGGTACTAAGAACTCTTTCCAAAAGATTTGATTCTAAAGTGTCTGCTATAGAAGAAGCTAAAGATCTAGATACTTTTAGTATGGATGAGATGCATGGTTCTTTGACTGCATACGAAATGAGAATAGGAAAAACTAAACCCACAGACAGAGAAGCTGCTTTTAAAGCACACAAAAATATAAAAGCTAAACAAGAATCTAAGGATGAAGAGACATCAGATGAAACGAAAGCTAACTTTTTTCACAAACTAAAAATGGAAAAAGGAAAATATAGAGGAAAGCTACCATTTAAATGTTTCAGCTGTGGAGGTGTAGGGCATGTTGTAGCTAAATGTCCACAAAATAAAGAGAATGAAAGTGATGACGAATCACACCGAGAAAGAAGTGACTGGAATAAAAAGACAAATTTTAGAAAGGGCAACTTCAAGAAGAAAAGTTTCATCTCCAAGAATATCAGTTCATCAGAAGACAGTTCTGGTGAGGATTCTGAAGAAGAAATAGGTGAATTTTTGTTCATGACATTTGAAGAAGAAAGAACAGAGAAAACACAGGAGTGTGATGAAAAACTTGAGGATGAGTTTGAAGTAGATCTGGAAGGTGAGTTGGTCGTTGCACTTAAAGAGTTGAGTATAGAAAGGAAAAAGAATAAAAAGGTTTCAAGAAAACTTGAGGATGCCAATGAAATAATAATCAGTTTGAAAGTAAAGACTTACGAATTTAAGAAAATATCTAAAGATCTTGAAGAACAATTAATCGTGAAACTAGATGAGTGCAACAAACTGGAAGAAGAGATTAGTGGCTTAAGGATGCAGCTAGAAGAAAATAATCAAAAACTGAGTTGCTATCACAAACTTGAAGGAAGTTCTGTGAAGCTTGAAAAGATTATAAATAACCAAAGGTCTACAGGCATTAAATTTGGTTTGGGTTTCATCGAAGGAGAATCATCTATGGAATCAAAGGCCATAACTGCTGAACCAATAAAGAATAAAGATAAGATCAAGGTTGATCAAGGAAAAATGAATCATGCAAAAGAAAACAATAAGGCCAAGCATGAAAGGAGTACTGACAATGATGGATTCACCAAAGTCACATATCAAAGAAGAAGAAGACCTATGGCTCCTACTACAACATATCAAATACCATTACCCAGGTACAATCGTTATTTTTCTGGTTATTGTTTTAAATGCAATGCTTATGGTCATAAAATTTCAAATTGCAGTTATAATGTAGGACAAAGGAATTTCACTAGTAGAAATGTCTTTTCACCTTTGATAGATTATGCAGTAGAATGTTATAACTATCATAACTTTGGACATATTGCAAGAAATTGTCATAGCTCTTTTGTAGGAAATAAATATTAGGGAAGAAAATATCAATCAAATGGATTGAGACAAAACAAAAAATTTCCTGAAAAATAGGCACAAGCTAATGGAAGGGAAAAGTCAAAACAAGTGACCAAGACTGCTATCAAACCAGAGTGGAAAGCAAAAGAGCAGCCCAAGTTCAAGGAAGTCTGGAGAAAGACAGAAGAAAAGGGATCATGTCTCCTTGGACTGAAGGAGACTACTCCGCTATTGCACTAAGCCACTCCAGGTGGCACATCCTCAGGGGGAGCAATCTTAAAGTCTTATTTTAAATTCTCCTATGTATGTGTTTGGTTATCTGAGGATGAAAGGCCAGTAGTCAGGAAAGTTATTGTATAGTGGATAAAGTGTGTGTTTAGTTTATGGTAGTGGTTTGAGGAAGTGTTGTGAATGTGTACGAAGTGCGTGCACAGAGAGAGAGAGCAGAGTGCGTAGAGAACGCAAAAGGTGAAGACAATCGCTAAGTTCGAATGGAACGGTGCAGACCATACTACAGACGTATTTTTGGCTGGGTGGATTGAGGTAGTCTACTGGATTCTCACTGCAAAGAGAAACAAATAGCTATCATTAGGTTCAAGATTGTTGAGAATATCCAAGATGCATGGTGGAGATGTATGCAGATACTGCTAGCATTGTAGAACAAAAAAAATTGGCTATATACAGTGGACAAGTTTGAGATTGTAGAGCAACAGAGGGTTGATGCTCAGAAGACAGTGTGAAATGCAGTAGAATTGACTAGCTATCGGGAACACATTCTCAGGGGGAGCATTCGTATATTTGTTTATCTTTTTGCTCTTATTTATGATTTTTACTAAGGATAACAAATCATGCCTGAGAATGTTGTGCATGGACTCAGGGGGAGTCTACAGTAGCCCTTTGGTATTATTGTCAAAGGGGGAGAAGAAATACAGGAAATTGCATGTGTTGCCAACAATTCCAAAGGGGGAGATTGTTGAGAAAGATGCAGCCAAAGTATTGTCATTGTTGTCAACACAGACAGATAGATCAGTTGATGCAGTGGACAGGAGTTTAGAGGTCAGTCAGAACATGTACAGTGGATTTCAAAGAAGACATAAGTGGCCTAGATTCAAAAAATCAAAGAAAAAGACAAGTAAGAAAATTGTCGCGATATCATGACATGTTTTCTATCGCAATTTTGCGACATCTCAGAGGAGAGAGAAAATGCTGTCAAAATTGTCACGATTTCATGACATAACGGAGGAGAGAGAAAAAGTTGGAAAAGAAATTGTCACGATTTCGCGACATGTAGAGAAGCTGGAAAAGAAACTGTCACGATTTCGCGACATGCTGAGAAGCTAGAAAAGAAACTGTCATGATATCGCGACATGCTGAGAAGCTAGAAAAGAAACTGTCGCGATATCGCGACATGTTAGAAGAGAGAGAAAATGCTAGCAAAACTGTCACGATTTCACGACATGTTGGAAGCAAAGAAGCCAAGTGGAAAAACTATCGTGATTTCGTGACATGTTGGCAGAGAAGAAGCCTAGTGGAAAAACTGTCACGATTTCATGACATGTTGGAGAAAAGGCGCAGGCAAAGAAAACTGTCACGATTTCGCAACATGTTTGGAGAAAATGCGCAAGCAAAGAAAACTATTGCGATTTCGTGAACATGTTTGGAGAAAAGTCGTAGGCAAAGAAAACTGTCATGATTTCATGACATGTTTGGAGAAAAGGCGCAGGAAAAGAAAACTGTCATGATTTCATGACATGTTTGGATAAAAGGAGCAGGCAAAGAAAACTGTCACGATTTCGTGACATGTTCGGAGAAGAAACGCTTGCAAGGAAAACTGTCATGATTTCGTGACATGTTCGGAGAAGAAACTCTTGCAAGGAAAACTATCATGATTTCATGACATGTTCAAAGAAAAAGTGCTAAGGAGAAAAAGTGTCGCGATTTCGTGACATATTGCATAAAGAAGAGCTCGAGAGAAAAAGTGTCGCGATATCGTGACATGTTGCGTTTTTGTGACATCAGTAGAGAGGAAGGCTCCGAAGGATGAAGTGTCATGATTTCATGACAGAAGCAAAATGAAAGAGCATGGAAGCAGAAGCATCACGATTTCATGACAAAGTCAAGAAGGAAGAGCTCAAAGGCGAAAGCATCACGATTTCATGACATGTTCCATTTTCGCGAGCGAAAGGCAAAGAAAAGCGCTAAGGCAAAAAGATGTCACGATTTCGTGACATGTTCCATTTTCATGGGCAAAAGGCAAAGAAAAGCACTAAGGCAAAAAGATGTCGCAATTTCGTGACATGTTCTATTTTTGCGGGTGAAATGCAGAGAAAGTGCAAGGAACCGAAAGATGTCATGATTTCACGACATGTCTTTTTTTCACTGGTGCGAGCTGAGAAGAGTGGAATGAAGTGAAAAGTTTCACAATTTTGCAACATGTCATGTTTTTGCTGGTGCATGCCGAGAAGAGTGGAAGGAAGCAAAAAGTGTCATGATTTTGTGACATGTCATGCTTTCACTGGTGCATGCCGAGAAGAGTGGAAGGAAGCGGAGAATGTCACGATTTCACATGTCATGTTTTTGCGGTTGCATGCCGAGAAGAGGACAATGAGGCGGAGAATGTCACGATATCATGACATGTCATGTTTTTGCAGTCAACTATCAAGAAAAAGTCAAAGGGGCAGAAATGTCGTGATATCACGACATGTCATAGTTTTACGAGTAAAAGCCGAGAAGCATACATAGTGATAGTTGCAGGGGGAAGTTGCAGAGGAAAATTAATGCAGCCAAATATGTAAGAGTTGACTGGAGTCAGCACTGCAGTTACAGGGGGTAGTTACAGAATAGTGCATTAAAGACAAAACGGTTGTTACAGGGCTGTAACGCTGTGAGACTGTCAGAGGGGTGGATATTCTGAGAATCCTGATTAAAGAGAAATTCATTAACAATTTGTGTGTGTCAGAAATGGCAGTTGTGCGCAAAAGTGAAAACGTAGCTCAAGATTCAAAAAAGAGAAGATAAGAATGACAGAGCGCCGAGATACGCATAAAAGGCTATCAAAATGTGCAAAAAAGGCTATTAGAGTGAGCAGAGAAGACTGTCAGAACATGTCCGAAAGAAAATGGCTAAAAGACAGAGTGCGTCAGAGAGAGTGTGACAGATTGAACGCAGCTGAGAAAGCATGGCAAAAAGGAGGGAAAAGTAGAGCCATTTTGAAAGATCCGTTTGAGTGAGCCAGTATAAAGGACTGAAAAAGTGTAGTAAGTGAGGTTACTGCAACCTTGTTTTATTTTTGAAAACTAAAAGAGAGGTTGAGTAAGAGTGCTATAAGAAGCACAAAAAGAGTGTTGTAAGAAGCACAAAAAGAGGGCTATAAAAAGGTCGTAAGAGTGCGGTAGGCAAAACCACAACAGAGCTGAAAAACCTTGTTTTGTTTATGCAAATTAAAAGAGAGGTTTTGTAAGCAATAGAACATATTGAGTCTCTAACAATTCTCCTTATGCTTCTATGTGATTGATTAGAATAGAACATATTGAGTCTCTAACAATTCTCCTTATGCTTCTATGAGATTGATTTGAGTGAGCAATAGACCAGTGAGGGTCTTGTAAAAGAGAAGGCATTTTATGTCAATCTAAGATTCAAAATAGAAATCCAAGTTGGTGCTTGGAATAAGGGGTTGGTGCTCCTTCCAGTTGGTGCTGGTAAATCAGGGGTTGGTGCTCCTTTCTGTTGGTGCAGATAAATTAGGGGGTTGGTGCTCCTTCCAATGGGTGCTGGTAAATTGTTTGTAAAGTTGAAGCTTTGCAAAGGCTATATTTGGATCATAGTCCAAACAGTCAATTGTTGAGGAGTAGCCAAATCGGTGAACCTTGTTACATCTTGTGTTGTGTGATGCTCTCTTGTTGTACTTGTATCTATTTTTAAGTTTGCATTATTTGAGCATTAAGAGTTTCTAATTTAAGTTTTAAATAGCTGCATTGATTCACCCCCCCCTCTCAGTGCCGTTGTGAGAATATCATATGTCAATTCCAGATTTTCTATGAGGAGGTGGCTTGTAAGTTATTTGCATACATTTTGGATGATAAACCATTCTTTTGGTATAGCCAACTACCCATGGAGGTTAGGACTTCTTGGATACAACTAGAAGCAGCCTATCTTTACCATTTTGGTAATCAGGTTGACTTAGAAATCTTGAAAAATTAGTTTACCTCCATATGTAAAGAACCTAATGAATCCTTGAGTCAATTCAATGGAAGATTTTGTGAGTTGCACTCCCAAATGTGGGAAAATTTTAACACATCAAAATAGGAAGCCATAGAAGTATGCTTGGGAGCCATACACCCCACACTTGCTTCATTCCTTGAGAAAAAAATGGGTGGCTTGTCTCTAGAGAAAATCCATGAGATCTTGGAAGAGATAGAACAACAAGGTCTTGAATAAGAAAAGGCACAACATGTTCACATAAGAGATTGTCCTTCTAAGGATATTGATGCCAACCTACACCAACCATAAAATATAACACCCTCCACTCCAATGATATCTAAGGTAAATGATCAAGGGGATGAATTTGAATATCCAAATCTTACAACCACCTTAGATGTAGTCCAAGGGGAGGTGCAAAGTGCTAAACCAACATCCGCTAGTGAATATTATGTAGAAATGATCTCATTCATAGAGATACACGATATATGTGGTAATATGGAACCCACCATAGAATTAAACGAAGTGGTTGAAAGTGAAATTGGAAGAAAACCAATAAATGAATTTGAAGATATGATAGAGTTTCACCACTTGTTCTTGGAAGACACTATTTATGAGATGTGTAAAATTAACGATCAAGAAATTCTTCACCATCCAAATTATGATAAAATTGAATCATGGGTTACTAATTTGGACTATGATGCCCTTACAAATTTGAATTCAAGAAACGACCCACTTTTGGAAATAATTGAACCATCTAAGGAAGGTGAAGATGAATTTGATTAGAAACACATTGATGAATTGGAATATGTTGAAGAAGTAGTTGAACGTCACCACTTGATTTTGGAAGAAGATTATTATGATGCTTGGAAGAAGTGGGAAGACTACACTCTCTCCAAAACTACTAACGAAACTTGTGTACCAATTGATATACAGGACAACATAATCACCTACTCGAAGGAAGACTTTACAACTCCTGTACAATTTGAGGATGTTTTGGAAGAGGGTTTCAAATCTCATCAAATTTTGGAAGATTATAATGATCCTATTGCCAAGGAAAAAGAAGAAAAATAATTTATGAATGAATCAAAATATCATGCCACAAACATCATGGAATTTCATTCCATGGATCTGGATGACGATTTTTACAATGGTTGGGGGAGATATGATAATGCATTCTTTTCTCACAACCCCATAGATGAAACTCATATTTCACTTGATATGCAAGATGTTGAAACTTCTACCTCACATGAAGAGATACCATGGATAGTGAACAAAGAATTGGAACCAAATGACAAAGAGATTCATCAATTGAAAACAACTCAAATGAAGGATCATCAAGATAGATTACTTGACATACATTTTGACCAAAAATATTTGAGGGTTGAAAAGGATGGGCATGTTTTCAATTGGGTGCCCAATTTTGGTATGTTTAATGAACAAGTAATCAATGAAGAATATGAATACCATGAGGTAAAAGAAGAAATTGTAATTTCTCACCAATTTTTGGTAAACAAAAATGTTCAAAAGGTAGAGTCTAACCTTTTGTGTTCAAGCATCCAAGATTTAGGTGAAAATTTGCATGACCATGTTTTGAATTGGATTGATGTTTATGATGAAATGTCGTTAAAGGTGAACAAAAAACAGGGTATGATTTCTAATCACACCTTTGATAACACTGTTTTAATGAATGAAAAATAAGTTGATGCACTTGAACTATTAAATCAAATTCATCAACAATTACTAATTGAATCTAGGATAAAAACTTTTAATGATCTTAATTTAGTAAATATCCTAGATGCTTGTAAATTGTTACACAAATTTGATTGGCCTACAAATTTGGAAAATAATTTGGCTTTAAAATTTGTAGAAATAGGCTCCTACTTACAAAATTGCATATTTGAAAAGGATAGCCTAATTCTAAATCAAGGATGGAATTATGAAATTTGTATTTTAAAGAATAAAAATGATAAAATTGAAAATCAATCATTGTCTAATCAATTTGAAAATTTGAATCTCACCTATGAGAATACTAATGGAACTAAATTTAATTGGTGGGGTAAGAGAGGAAAGTTGAAGTGGGTTGCATTGTTTGGTCTAGTCTTGTTTGTGTTGGATTCCCACAACATTTGGCATGCATATCACGTTATATTTTTGTTGAAATGTTCTAATCATGTTTGGGATCCAGGAAAGTGATAATCCAAGCTTTGCATCATCTTGTATTATATTGTACATATGTATATAGATTTTGGTTTTTGGTTTTGGGTTTGTGTTTTCAAATTTTCATTTTTGGATTGCATTTTTGGGTTTGGTTTTAAGTTTTGTGTGTTAGTCCTCTGGACATGTTGGTTTGTCTATAAAAAAAAAAAAGAAAAAAAATTGAGATGTCAACTTATGCCTAAGACTGGGAGAATATGAAACATTGGAATTGTGTTGTAGAAGCTCCACAAGTAACACAAACATTTTAAGTAATATCGTTTGAATCTTGTGATGCATGAAGTTGTCGGTTTTGCACATTATGGTAAAATAGATGATATATTCCAAAAGAAGCAGTGCATTCATATCTCATGTCATATTCCACATTGCATATACATGTCATCTCAGTTACATTTTTCCACAGGCAATCATTGAGAAGGTGTTGAATCCTCTTAGGATTACTACATAACATATAAAAAAAAAAAAAAAATCCTAAGGTTGGGAACTGATGCCCAAACTATCTTGAACCAAGCACATTCCATGCACATTAAAAAGAATCTTGAGCAAAATGGTCAAAACCATACTTGGATGAAAATGTAAGGTGAAAATAATATTTCATGTCTGTCCTATCATGCAACATAATCCTTAAAACAGTGGTTTTTACCACTTCCATCAAGCTTAAAGTCTAAAACCAGAGTAGTAAGGATAGGATTAAATTCTCATTGAACTTAGGTTGAGGATCCAATTCCCCAAAGCTTTGATTTGACCCACATTGAGTAGTAAGGATAGGGCATAATTCTCATCTCGCCTAGGTTGAGAATTTGATTCCCCAAAGCTCCTATGTCTCATTTCATCATAAATATTGGATTGGAAGGATCGTATTACATGTCCTCTGCAAAGGATGGGTAGTCATCCCCAAGGTCAAAGAAATAAAATTAATATTTCTCATTTTCATCTAAATCTTGGATTGGAAGGATCATACTACATGTCCCTAGCCAGGATGGGTAGTCATCCCCAAGGTCCAAGAGATAAAAGATAATATTTTCCATTTCATATTAATATTGGATTGGAGGGATCGTACTACATGTCCCTAGCAAGGATGGGTAGTCATCCCAAAGGTCCAAAGAAAAAAAATAAGAGAATGAATAAAGCCAAGTCATGGATTATGGGGTTAAGTATGCTCATGCGTGGCAACATGTCTTGTCTAAAATCAAGACCACTGATTGCTCATATGGATAGACTAGCCTGACCATTTCATCCATAACAAGTTAAATCATTTTGTTCAAGATGAGGTAATGAACTCCAAATCAAAATAGTAAGGATAGGGTTAAATTCCCATCTCACTTAGGTTGGGAATCCTATTCCCCAAAGTTCTGATTTCACTTACACTTGCACATGGGTTCAAGATGGTAGTGACACATAACCAACTTTGGGATCTAGTAAATCAATTTAGTAGACATATATTTGGTCCTAAGAGGGTTTGACAATTTTAATATGTTTGTCCATGGTGTTAAAAGGTTTGAGCTTTTATAAAGCAGGTTGTTATATCTCTAGCATCTTCATCATACACCAAATCCTGCATAAATCATTCATAGCCTTGCATACAAATCATAGGTGAAACTGACAATGGAATGTTGATCAAGTTCAAGTGATAGGGAATGAAAACACATTGCACACACCGAGCTGATACTTAATGATTCTGATGTTTCATATATTTCTGATCTGTCAGTATTTGTTTATCTTTTATGTGTTAACACCTGTATCAAGGCTTGTATATTTCAAGTTGGGTTCTCACCAAAATGCTCAGGAGCATGTGACAGCAGAGTCGCCATTTGTTGTAGCTAATCCACAACACACCCAAAATTTGGGGACCCACCTTTTTTGCATGCTTTCAAAGAAAACTACAGTGGCCTAGATGCTCAAAATCAAAGAAAAATAGCAAAAAAAAGGAAAAGTGTCGTGATATCGTGACATGTTGCTCCATCATGACAGAAAATGAAAAAGTGTCACGATATCTCGACATGTTGCTCCATCACGACAAAAAATGAAAAATTGTTGTGATATCATGACATGTTGCATTTTTGTGGCTCAAAACAGCAAAGTACGTCGAAATGAAAAGGTGTCGCGATATCACGACATGTTGCTCTGTCGCGACTAAGAAAAAGAAAGTGTCACGAAATCGCGACACATTGCTGACAAGAAAAATAAAGTGTCATGATATCACGACGTGTTGTTGACAAGAAAATGAAAAGTGTCATGATTTCATGACGTGTTGCTCTGTCACTGCTCAGAAAAAAAAAGTGTCACGATTTCATGACATGTCGCGTTTTTACGGCTAGGAGCAGTAGAATGCATCATGAAGAGAAAATGTCGCGATATCGTGACGTGTTGTGAAATCACGGGTCATAGAAGAGAGAGAAAAACAAAGTGAAAAGTGTCGCGATATCGCGACATGTCATAAAATCATGGTCAAAGCAAGCAGGAAGAGGTGTTGATCAAAAAATGTCACGATTTCACGACGTGCTATGAAATCGTGGTCCATAGAGGAGAGAGAAAGATAGAATGGAAAATTGTCATGAAATCATGACATGTCACAAAATCATGGTCAAACCAGTCAAACAGGGTGAGGCACTAAAGTTGTCATGATATCGCGACATGTCATGTTTTTGTGACCTAAAGCAGCAAGACATGCCAAATGAAAAGATGTCACGATTTCATGACAGAAAGCAACCAAGTGGTACGGAAAGAGAAAGCATTGTGATTTCACGACAGGAAGTAGCCAAGGGGTACGAATATGAAAAGCATCACGATTTCATGATAGGAAGCAGCCAAGGGGTACAAAGATGAAAAGCATCATGATTTCATGACAGAAAGCTTCTAGAGTGAAAGGAATGAAAAGGCATCGCGATTTCACAACAAAAAGCAGTGAGACAGCCTGGAATGAAAAGCATTGCAATTTCACGACAGAAAGCAGAAGATGGTGCAGAAGAGAAAAGTGTCACAATTTCGCGACATGTCGCGTTTTCATGGCTAAGTGCAACAAAACCCAGCGAAGCAGAAAAATGTCACAATTTCACGACGGGTTTGACCCACACGGCCCGATAGCATAAAAATGTCACGATTTCGTGACATGTATCATTTTCGCTATGCATGAAGGCTGACAAGGCTGCATACAAGAAAATGTCACGATTTCGTGACATGTCTCATTTTCACTGTGCATGGTGGCGGACAAGGCTGTTGGCCAAAAAATGTCATGATTTCATGACATGTCTTGTTTTCACGATGCAGGTAAAGGAACGAAGCTACAGACAAAAAAATGTTGTGATATTACAACATGCTATTTTGGTCACGATTTACAGGGGGCCATTATGGAACATGCAGAGAAACGCGAAACACATGGCATATAGGTGTAATGGCTACAGAAGTGTTACAATTCATAGAGAATATCAAGCGTCTCAATTTCGAGCATAAAGTCAAAAGAAATGAAAAGACAGGGAAGGTGAAACGAAGCGATCTGGGAGATGAAGCGAAGCGTCATAGGGCAAAATAGAGAGCATTGCCAGAGGGTTTAAAAGCAAAAGCCGAGGATAGATACGGAGGTCAGAAAACCACTACGGGCAGAGTTGTAGAGCCAAAGGTAATAAGCCATTCTAGGCCTACTTTTGGAGTGTTTTTTCTTCCACTTTGTCTGGATTTTTCCTTTACATTGGACTAGGTAGGAAATTTTTGTAAGCAGAGTTGCAGTGCTGAAGGCCAGAGGGCCATTCTGGGCCTGCTTTGAGGCTATTTTCTTCCATAGACTGGGTTTGGGAAACCAAAAAGTTCTGTTGTTGTAAATGACCAATTTTTAATACAAAAAATTCAGAGAGTTGCACCTCATTGACAATAAAGAAGGAGTTATTTTCTGCATTCAAAGATTTAATGTTTATCTTTCCCCTTTTTAGATTTCTAGGCTTATAGGTGAATTTTAATGCAAGTTCTCTTAGTTGCTTCATGTGAATGTCTAAATCTAAAATCATGATTAAAACCCCCAGAGACCAGCACTTAACTTATCTGGATTGTGCGTGTTTTGCAGGTTCAATAGGTTAGGTTATATGCAGAAAACCTCATTGGCTTCGGTTTTGTCAAAATAGGATAGCATCATACTGAATGCACTTTTCATTTTTCTTTTGCATTTTATTTTCATTTTTTCTGCATTTTATTTTCATTTACAGGCATTAAAATAAAAATTAAAAAATTAAAAATTTTCAAAGTCAGAAAATAGAAAATTTTCATTTCAAGGCCAGAGTTTCATTTTTCAGTTTTGCTTTTCATTCATGAGTATATGATGAAATTCCCTTCATAAAACTCCAATTTCATTGAAGGGGTTATGTTTCATGACATTTCATCAATTTCCATTTTGAAGTTATAGTATAGTCATAAAGGGATCAAATCACATTTTCTTTATTCGAGTTCAACAAACAATCATTGCAGTTTCACAGTAAAATAAACCAATATTGCCCCTTTTTTTTAGTTACTTGCAATCACTAAGGTGTTCCAAGCATTTTAATTGAATATCTTTATTTGAGATCATTAATACACAGATGTAAAATGCTAACATAGCGGAACCTTGGAGAAATTGTTTATTAAATTTCTTTGCAAGAGAGGATTTAGAACCCAAATCCTATTGGAGAGTGTGTTTTCACAATCAGGTGAAAATACCACTCAACAAGTTTAGAGTGGAAGATCTAGGCAAACCCTCCATTGGGTCTTCAATGGTGTACCCTAGCTTCTTTTGAGAGAATCATGTTTGGCACAAGTGTATTTGATTGTCACTATGGATGAGTCTTCTCATTCTTAATCTAAGGACAAGAGAAAAGAAATCAAGAGAACAACACATCAAATAGTTTAGAGCACACTCAAATCGGTAATCAAGATAAACATTTGTTTGGTATTGTGTGGTCATTCCTAATTTGCAACTCAAAGGATCAAGTCATAAAACAACATGGTCAAAACAAGAAGTAAACACCCTCGGTCTAATTTTGAGGGAGATACAGAAGTAATTCATACCCATAGGTGGATTCATATTAATGTTGAATGACCTACCCGTAAGACCATGAGACGTAGCTCCACGAGCCTAAGGGGTAATAACTCAACTCTTGAGGGATCTCATCAAGAAACCCCAAGTAAAGAACTGCATCATTGAACAAAGTCACATAAATAAAAAGAGGCTTCACATCCATCCTCATCAAGGAGACATGAGGAGACCTCAAGGGCCTCCTCTAAATGCACAAAAACATCTCAAAGACATGAGGAAGCTTCAAGGGATTCCTCCTCACATGGACATAAAGAAGGTTCTAAAACCCATTCTTCACATAGGGATGATGATACTACCACATCTCCATACACATGGAGGAAGCATGTTACCACAAAGCCCTCTTCATAAAGAAGGCAAACAAGAATTATAACACCTCAAGACTCACAAGAAACATATGAAACAATTCTACCCACTGAAAAGCAGGAAACTAGAGCTACAGCTAGTCATGGGAATCATATAAAAGAAACCTTTCACACAAAAGGAAATATTCCCGTAGACTATGACCTCATAGGATTAAATGGTACCCCATGGGACTAGCCATGGAAAATAATATAGCTAGATAGGTTGGATCGATTTCCTACTCAACCAACCCAAAGAACTGTAGCTACTGAGAACTCTACATCTGGAAGCTCATGAACTGTGACTTCTAAACATACCTCCCAGTATGGGGGTACCTTAGAGCGACCCCATAGAAGATGTGTGGAGTCTTATCATAGGGATTTTCAATAGTACATTGAACAAGTCACATTAACTAGCAAGAGTATAGATACAGCAGAAACCCCCTCAAGGAATCTGTGAGACAAGACAACAAGAACAGAGTCAGATAAACATGAGTCTTCTATGAAAGCATAAATTGACCAAGTGAGGTGGTTAGAAAATACATTACATAAAGAGTGAGATCTAGTGGAAGCTCTTGAACAATATAAACAAAGAGAAATACTCTTGCACCAACATGAGCAGCATTTAAGAGAGCAAGCTGAGAAGCTAGCTCTTAGCAATTTGTAGGCAAATATTGGTGGCCACCAAAGAACAAGAATATATGAATCACCTAAGGAAAGGTGCAATAGATAAGATAGCCCACAATGAAACCCCCCAAAAAATTATGAACAAAATCCAACTAATGGGGGGAGGGCAAACATGACAAACCAAGATCATAATCTTGAGTCCCCTCACAGGAGGGAGGGAAATAAAACAAATCTAATGTATAGAGAGCTACCTCCATTGCCAATGTGAATAGGCTTACACGAGGAGGAAATTCGTGCATCAAAGGCATTTCAAGATCTTGCTGAAAAGATGAAAACCTTTGAGAAACAAGAGGCAGCTGGGAACTCACCAACATTGAGCAAGATACACAATCAACCATTGTGCCCATAAATCCCTAGCCCTCTAGATCCTAAGCAATTTGAGATGCCTAGGTTAGAAAATTTTAAATGTGAAGAGGATGCACAAGAACATGTCACCAATTTTATCAATGCCTATTTTCATATTGAAGACAATGACGCTCTCATGGTACAAATATTCATAATGATATTTTTAGGTGCTTCCATTCAATGGTTCAACCAACTACCTAATCATAGCATAACTAACTTTGAACAAGTAGTAAACTCATTCTTGAAGTATTTCTCCTTTGATGCTAAGAAGAAGGTGAACCTTTCAGACCTGGTTAACTTGAAATAGTATGATGATGAGCCAGTAATGGATTATGGGAATAGATGGAGAAAAATCATGGTAAAATTATCATTCTTCTTTCCCATAGAAGATATAATTCGTATGTTTACCAAAATTTGTTCTAAACGTATATCCCACTTGCTACAACTCCAAAAGTATCCTTCATTTGAGAAAGCATTGGCACAGGCCAAGCTCGTAGAAGAAATAAAAGTAGATGAGGGAACCATTAAGCTCTAAAACAAAAAGGAGTGGAATAAGAATGGTAAGAATGACAAGTACAAGCAGAAGCAGGGGAACCCTGCTCCAGTAAATCAAGTCGTATTGGCTACACCCAAGGATGGGGGTGCACAAAAACCACAAAACTATCAAGCACATCCCCTGCCAGCCAACTACAACCAAAAGAACAATTAAGGAAGAAACTGAGAATGCAAGTCGCCTCGTTATTTCATGCCTCTGACAGAATCAATACAATCAATCTTTAATTAGTTGAGCGAGGCCAGGAGGATCAGATTTCTTGATATACCTCTTGTAGATCCCAACCATCCTAAGCCAAAGGGATATAGGGAAGATCAATTTTTTCCTTATCACAGGATACCGGGGCATGACATTGAGGCTTACATCGGGTTTAAGCATCAAGTGCAAAAAATTATTGAGGTGGGAGAAATAAAAGTTGACAACCCACTGGCTCTCGATAATAGAGACATGGGCATATATAGAAACCCATTGCCTAATCATGAGGCCCATCGAGAGCAAGGGTCCTAAGTCAATCAGGTTCAAGCTGACGTACCTACCCATGGATGCATTGGGATGGTTGATATCATTAACATAGCAACAAGGACTAGGTGGTATGGTCAACAACAATCACCTATAGCTCCCATGAACATCCCAACCGCTCCTAGGCAAAGGCAAGATAACCTTCCAAGTCCACCAACAAGACCTGTGGTAACTATTCAGAGTAGATTGGAGAAAAACCTATAGACGACTCTAGTTAAGTTATCCATCTATGAGCTCATACAATAGTCCCCAAAGCATAGGGAAACTCTAATGGATATTTTAAGAACAATTGAGCTTCAACCGCAATATGCAAATGCATTCACTCACTTTTTGGTACAAGTGCAAGAATGCCAGGAACCTGTAATCTGATTCTATGATCATGAGATTAAGACAGTTTCTGCTACTTTACCAGAACCTTCGCTAAACATTATAGCATTCAGAAATGACTTACCTTTCAATAGGATTTTGGTCGATACATGTTCATTGATAAACATCATCACAACAACTACAATAGAGCACCTCAAGATACCAAAAACCAATATCGTTCCAGGAGCTTACACATTGAGAACTTTTAATGATGCTTTATCCAATACCATGGGAACGATAGTCCTACCTATCAAGGTGGGGCACAAGACCATCCCCATGATGTTTCATGTCTTGAAAGGTGTTATGCAGTATAACATCCTCTTACGGTGCCCTTGGATAAGGGCCACGAAGTGTGTGCCTTCGATCTTGCACCAATGTGTCAAGTATGTGCACAAAAATAGTCTATGTGGTTCTGGTCAATGAAGAGCCTTTTAAATACGTCAATCAGGTGGGAATTTTGGGAGAATTCATGATCAATTCTACTCACCTATACGTATCACCTTCATCCCCAACCACGCAAGTGGATAACAAAGACAAAGGGATAAGAAAATACCCATGCACATCAATACCTCTCGGTGCATTCAAGAGAATCAATGCTTTTAAAGTACCATCAACGTCAAAACCAAAAGAAAATAAGAAGCTAAAGGTACCCTTAGTTAAGGAATAAAGTTCCAAATAAGTTCCAACTATAGCCATTGTTGAAATGTCAAGTCCTATGGAAGAGGAAGAACCTCAAGATCAAGATGAAGATAGTGATTATTACCTTGCTTCGCTAGTATCATTTGTGGGTTCATCCACGTTGTATGCATCAATACACTGGGCAAGCATAGGCATAGGGGAGTACCTTGTGTATAACATCACCTTCACACATATCATTGAGTCTGCACCAGACATAGGAAGGCCTAAATACTTGAGGCCGCTAGTAGAAATAGTGGTTCCACTTGGAATCCTTGCCAACCAAACCAATTTTGTCTATGTCAGCCTGGACTATGCTCATAAATCTTTAGATATAGAAGAGGATGGTGATGAATTATTCACAGTCAATTTTCATTACCTCTCTAATCCCAAGTTTGCTCTAATCTACTTTGATCTTTGCCATTGGCATGGCTATGGCCTTGGCGTATATGAGCAAGGGAGCAGGGGGTCTTACGAGCCACTATATCAGCTTCCCTCTGACATATTTGGCTTAGGCTATTATAGCAAAGGTCGATATGACTCACTTGTAGTGGCATTGGAAATATTAAGCATAGGGTTGGGAGAAGACATTGATTTCATTCCTTATCACCTCCTAATAATAGAAAATTTGAGAAATAGACAAGTGGCCATGATAAACATATCGCCTCTAGAAACTTATCATCCAAACACCTCAGTTGATTCCACCCCAACAGGATACAACTCATGGGATGAGGAGAATGGATATGAAGCAAGTGATGATGAGGCACAACTTGGCTTAGCCTATCAGGGGCCTCACTATTTACAAATTTTCACATGGTCCATCCATGAAGAGATTGGATATACATCAGATGAAAGTGACTATGAATCAAAAGACTCGACATAAAGAGCTTACTTAGGCCTAAGCCATAAACCCCTGACTTTGGGGTGAGAAACAAATGCAAATGGATTATTCATAAGTGAAAAAGAATATGAATATGAAATAGAGATGGTCTAATTGGGGCTAAGACATAAGCCCCTTATTTTAGGGCCACATACCAATGCTAACGGTTTCTGGATAAGTGATGATGACTTTGAGGATGAGACCGAAATGGCTTATCTTGGACCTCACCACTTGTAGCAAGTCAACGATGTTAGACTTACAATGGCACTGAGAGGGGGGTAGTGAATCAGTGTAGTTTTTTAAATCCAAATCTATAACTCTTAAAGCTGAAGCAAGGAGAACTTAAAACAGGTAAATCAAATATCAACAAGAGAGCATCACATAACATAAGATGTAACGAGGTTCACCAATTTTGGCTACTCCTCAAAAATAAACTGCTTGGACTTCCATCCAAATCTAGCCTTTGCAAAGCACCAACTTTACAAACAGTTTACCAGCATCCACTAGAAGGAGCACCAACCCTTAATTTATTTGCACCAACAGAAAGGAGCACCAACCCCTGATTTACTAGCACCGACTGGAAGGAGCACCAACCCCTGATTTATCTGCACCAACAAAAAGGAGAACCAACCCCTAATTCCAAGAACCAACTCAAAATTCTATATTAGATCTCTCTTGACATAAAAATGCCTTCGCTTTTACAAGACCCTCACTGATCTATTGCTCACATCAACATCATAGAAGCATAAAGAGAATTGTTAGAGACTCAATATGTTCTATACTCAAATCACAGACTCAACTCAAATCAATCTCATAAAAGCATAAGGAGAATTTTTAGAGACTCAATATGTTCTATTCTCAGCATAAGAAGCAATATCTTCTGCACTCTTATAGCCCTATCTTACGACTTTCTTTTCACAGCTGCACTCTGTCTTTCAGCCACTCTCTCTCAGCTCTGCTCAACGCTCTCTTACAACCTTGATCTAACCCTCCTTTTTGCAGCTCTTCTCCTCTATACGGTGGCACTTTTCCACTATGAGCATCACACTAACTTCTCCACGTAGTGGCCCTTTTATAGTTCTCTTCCTTTATCTCATTTTGTCGTGCTTTCTCAGCTACACTCCTACCACACTCTCTCTGATGTGCTCTGTCTACTGTGCTCTGACAACCTTCTCTGCTCACTTTTCAATTCTGAGCTACCCTTTCACTTCTACACACAACTACCCTCATGGCACATTTACTCTTTCAGCAACAGCACTTTAACTCTTTGCAGTGACACTCTTTTCAATTCTGAGCTACTATTTTCTTTTGCACGCAACTTCCCTTTTATAACATTATTTTCAACTTGAAACCCTAAGTCTTTTGTAACTGCCATAATCTGGCATGCAGCCTATTAATAGCCACTCCTCTAGGTAACTCCTTTTTGACACACTATTCTTATACTCAACCTATTAATGGCTCTGTCTCTTTAATTGGGATTCTCTTTATGGCTACCGCTCTGACAGTTTCACAGTGTCACAGCCCTGTAACAGTCGTTCTGACTTTAATGCACTGTTCTAATTTTAGCTACATAAATTTATTCTATAATCGCCCCTATAACTCGTAGCTTCGACTCCAGTTAATTGTTCTTATTCTAGCTGCATGATTTTCTTCTACAACTGCATCTGTAACTGTCATTTTCCTTCAGTTAACTTTACTTTGGCTTGCACCTGCGAAAACACATGTCACAAAATTGTGACACTTTCGCTACCTTGAGCTCTTCTTTGTCTCTTGCCCGCGAAAATGGAACATGTCACGAAATCATGACACCTTTCACTTTCGTACACTCTTCTCTGCAAGCACTAGCGAAAACATGACATGTCACAAAATTGTGACATCTTTTGCTTCCTTACTCTCTCTCTTCTCTTTGGGTCGCGAGAACCCGACATGTCGTGATATCCGGACAATTTTTCTCCTTAGCGCTTCCTCTTGCAAATTGTCGTGAAATCGTGACACTTTTCCTTGCGAGCTCTTTCTCTCGAACCTGTCATGAAATCATGACACTTTTTTGTCCGTACCATCCTTCTTGCAAATTGTCATGAAATCACGACACTTTTCCTTGTGAGCTCTTTCTCTCAAACCTGTCACGAAATCGTGACACTTTTTCATCCATACCATCCTTCTTGCAAATTGTCGCGAAGTCACGACACTTTTCCTTGCAAGATATTTCTCTCAAACATGTCACGAAATCATGACAGTTTTCCCTGCCTTCTTCTTCGAACATGTCGCAAAATCGTGACAGTTTTTCCACTTGGCTTTTTCTCTGCCAACATGTCGCAAAATCGCGACAGTTTTTCCACTTGGATTTTTCTCTGCCAACATGTCATGAAATTGTGACAATTTTTCTACTTGGCTTCTTTGCTTTCAACATGTCATGAAATCACGACAGTTTCTCTTGCGCTTTCTCTCTCTTCCAACATGTCACGAAATCGTGACAGTTTTCCTTGCACTTTCTCTCTCTTCAAACATGTCGCAATATCACGACAGTTTCTCATGCTTGCTCAACATGTCGCGATATCATGACACTTTTCTTACTTGTCTTTTTCTTTGAGATTTTGCATATGGGCCACTACGTTCTTCTTGGAGAAACATTATACAAGCTCTATATGACCTCTAAACTCCTGTCCACTGCATCAACCAATCTCTCTGTCTATGTTGACAACAATGACAATACTTTTGCTGCACCTAGCTCAACAATCTCCCCCTTTGGAATTGTTGGCAACACACGGGAAATATCTCGTAACTCTTCTCCCCCTTTGACAATAATACCAAAGGGCTACTGTAAACTCCCCCTGAGTCCAAGACCACTTCATTTCACACTGTCTTCTGAGCATCAACCCTCTGTTGCTCTCAATCCACCTAGCCAAAAATACGTCTGCAGTAAGTTTTGTGTCGTTACAGCCAAACTTAGCCATCGTATTTTCCTTTTGCGTTCTCTATGCACTCTGCTCTTTCTGCGCACTCACTTCACACACATACACAACACTACCTCAAACCACTGCATAAACTGAAAACACACTTTAACAACTATACGACAGTTTCCCGACTGCCTGCCATTCATCCTCAGATAACCAATCAAATACATAGGAGTATTAAAATAAAACTTTAATATTACTCCCCCTGAGGATGTGCTACCTAGAGCTGCTTAGTGCAATAGTGGAGTAGCCTCCTTCAGTCCAAGGAGACACGATTTCCTTTCTAAACCCAACTCTTCAAGTGCAGAGATCAACTCACCTTCTAGATCTACTTTAGCCTCAGATTTTTCACCAAAAACTTTAGAGTTCACTTCTTCTTCCTTTTCTGATTCTACTTCTTCAAATGCCATGAAAAGAGCTTCACCTATTTCTTTTTCAGAATCCTCACTAGAGCTGTCTTCTATTGAACTGGAATTCCTGGAGATAAAAATTTTCTTATTGAAGTTGTCCTTTTTGAAATTCCTCTTTTTCTTCTAGTCACTTCTTTCTCGGTGCATTTCTTCATCACTTTCATTCTCCTTGTTAAGCGGACATCTAGCTGCAACATGCCCAATGCCTCCACAGCTAAAACATTTAAATGGTAGCTTTCCTCTATATTTTCCTTGTCCCATTTTTAGTTTTTGAACAAAGTTTGCTTCCATCTCATCTGATGTCTCTTCATCTTCAGATTCTTGTTTTGCTTTCATATTTTTGTGGGCTTTAAAAGCAGCTTCTTTGTATGTGGGATCAGACTTTCTTATTCTCATCTCATATGTAGTCAACGAACCATGCATCTCATCCATACTAAACGTATTTAGATCTTTGGCTTCTTCTATAGCTGATACTTTAGAATCAAATATTTTGGGAAGAGATCTTAATACCTTTTTTACGATTGCAAAGTCTTCGATTTTCTTGTTGAGTCCTCTAATGGCATTAATGACTTCATTTACTCTCAGCATATATGCCGTTATGTTCTCATCATAATTCATCTTTAGCGCTTCGTACTGAGTTCGATGAGTTTGCAACTTGGCCTCCTTGATCTTATCGTCTCTTTCATGAATGCTCTTTAATTTGTCCCAAATTTCCTTTGCCATTTTACAGCTCATGATCTTTACCAGTTCACTGTTTGCTACACCGCACATGATAGCATTCTTTTCCTTTGAGTCATTCTCAAACTATTTCTTATTAGTAGCATTGGTTGGAGGAGTGGTGGGTATTATGTATCCACTTTCCACAAAGTCCCATATGTTGTATCCCAACGCACATAGATAAGTCTGCATCCTGATTTTCCAGAACGCATAATTAGTCTCATCAAACAATGGAGCTTTGTTTGATGAGAATCCTTCACCAACTGCCATTGTGTCACTTCCCAGATCACATAAGCCGATTGAGCTTGATCAGGAACTTGGCTCTGATACCAATTGTTAGACTTACAATGGCACTGAGAGGGGGGGGTGAATCAGTGTAGTTTTTTAAATTCAAATCTACAACTCTTAAAGCTAAAGCAAGGAGAACTTAAAACAGATAAATCAAATATCAACAAGAGAGCATCACATAACACAAGATGTAACGAGGTTCACTAGTTTTGGCTACTCCTCAAAAATAGACTACTTGGACTTCCATCCAAATTTAGCCTTTGCAAAGCACCAACTTTACAAACAGTTTACCAGCATCCACTGGAAGGAGCACCAACCCCTAATTTATCTGCACCAACAGAAAGGAGCATCAACCCCTGATTTACCAGCACTGACTGGAAGGAGCACCAACCCCTGATTTATCTGCACCAATAGAAAGGAGCACCAAACCTTGATTCCAAGCACCAACTCAAAATTCTATATTATATCTCTCTTGACATAAAAATGTCTTTGCTTTTACAAGACCCTCACTGCTCTATTGCTCACATCAACATCATAGAAGCATAAAGAGAATTGTTAGAGACTCAATATGTTCTATACTCAAATCACATACTCAACTCAAATCAATCTCATAGAAGCATAAGGAGAATTGTTAGAGACTCAATATGTTCTATTCTCAGCATAAGAAGCAATCTCTTCTACGCTCTTACAGCCCTGTCTTACGACTTTCTTTTCACAGCTGCACTCTGTATTTCAGCTGCTCTCTCTCAACTCTGCTCAACACTCTCTTACAACCTTGATCTAACCCTCCTTTTTGTAGCTCTTCTCCTCTATACGGTGGCACTTTTCCACTATGAGCAGCACACTAACTTCTCCACACAACGGCCCTTTTATAGTTCTCTTCCTTTATCTCATTTTTCCGTGCTTTCTCAGTTGCGCTCCTTCTGCCACACTCTCTCTGACGTGCTCTATCTATTGCGCTCTGACAACCTTCTCTGCTCACTTTTCAATTCTGAGCTACCCTTTCACTTCTGCACACAACTGCCCTTGTGACACATTTACTCTTTTAGTAGCAGCACTTTAACTCTTTACGATGGCACTCTTTTCAATTTTGAGCTACTATTTCCTTCTGCACACAACTTCCCTTTTATAACATTATTTTCAACTTGAAACCCTAAGTCTTCTATAACTGCCATAATCTGGCATGTAGCCTATTAATAGCCACTCCTGTAAGTAACTCCTTTCTGACACACTATTCTTATACTCAACCTATTAATGGCTCTGTCTCTTTAATTGGGATTCTCGGTATGGCCACCACTCTAACAGTTTCATAGTGTCATAGCCCTGTAACAGCCATTATGACTTTAATGCACTGTTCTAATTTTAGCTGCATAAATTTATTCTATAACTGCCCCTTGTAACTATAGTTCTAACTCTAGTTAACTGTTCTTATTCTAGCTGCATGATTTTCTTCTGCAATTGCATCTGTAACTATCGTTTTCCTTCAGTTAACTTTACTTCGGCTTGCACCCGTGAAAACACATGTCACAAAATCGTGACACTTTCGCTGCCTTGAGCTCTTCTCTATCTCTTGCCCGTGAAAATAGAATGTCACAAAATCATGACACCTTTCACTTTCGTACACTCTTCTCTGCAAGCACTAGCGAAAACATGACATGTCACGAAATCGTGACATCTTTTGCTTCCTTACTCTCTCTCTTCTCTTCGGGTTGCGAAAACCCGACATGTCGCGATATCGTGACAATTTTTCTCCTTAGTGCTTCCTCTTGCAAATTGTCGTGAAATCGTGACACTTTTCCTTGCGAGCTCTTTCTCTCGAACCTGTCATGAAATCGTGACACTTTTTCGTCCGTACCATCCTTCTTGCAAATTGTCGCGAAATCATGACACTTTTCCTTGCGAGCTCTTTCTCTCGAACCTGTCATGAAATCGTGACACTTTTTCATCCGTACCATCCTTCTTGCAAATTGTCACAAAATCGTGACACTTTTCCTTGCAAGCTCTTTCTCTCAAACATGTCGCAAAATCGTGACAGTTTTCCCTGCATGCACTTCTTCTTCGAACATGTCACAAAATCACGATAGTTTTTCCACTTGGATTTTTCTCTGCCAACATGTCACGAAATCGCAACAGTTTTTCCACTTGGCTTTTTCTTTGCCAACATGTCACGAAATCGTGATAGTTTTTCTACTTGGCTTCTTTGCTTTCAACATGTCGTGAAATCATGACAGTTTCTCTTGCGCTTTCTCCCTCTTCCAACATGTCACGAAATCACGACAATTTTTCTACTTGGCTTCTTTGCTTTCAACATGTCATGAAATCATGACAGTTTCTCTTGCACTTTCTCTCTCTTCCAACATGTCATGAAATCATGACAGTTTTCCTTGCACTTTCTCTCTCTTCGAACATGTCGCGATATCGCGAAAGTTTCTCATGCTTGCTCAACATGTCGCAATATCGTGACACTTTTATTACTTGTCTTTTTCTTTGAGCTTTTGCATATGGGCCACTACATTCTTCTTAGAGAAACATTATACAAGCTCTGAATGACCTTTGAACTCCTGTCCACTGCATCAACCAATCTCTCTGTCTGTGTTGACAACAATGATAATACTTTTGCTGCACCTAGCACAACAAACAAGCTAGTAGAGAGAGGTGGCACTTCATGCCATAGACCCTCATATCTAATTTTTGGGGAGACTTTTTGACCTAGCTACCATTCATTGGATGGTCAAACCCCCTTTGCCTACATTCAGAGAGTAGTTAGAGCCCAATGATCCTATTGTCAGTCTTGCTCATGGGCCAGATCCAAAAATTCCCATTCCTCCAAAACCTCATCATGATTATGGAATGGAAACCCCTAAGACAATATTGCAACCTTGTGGTCTTGGAGATTTCATCCCATCCATCAACATGATCTCTATTGATTTGATCACTCCACTTCATAATCCAAAATATCCTACTAGAAGACCTCTTCCCCAATGAAGATATGTTACAGTCATTCCATTTCACATTAGGTTGTGCGTATGATGTCTTCCATGTTGGTTTGGAACCTAAGTCAGTAGGTCCTGTAAATCTCGATGATGACATTCATTTGATACCCATGCTTCATCAACTAGAGGATGGGTCACATATGGCTATAGAAGCAACTTTCGAGGTGGACATCAGTGATGATCCTACCCAAAAAAGGAAAGTCAAGTTCGTAGAAATTCTATCTCTACAGGAATAAGCCATCTTGATTCCTCTCCTCAAGGGGAGGTCAAATATTTTTGCTTGGACTTATAAAGACATGCCAGGGATAGATCCAAAGTTAGTCATTCACAACCTTTCATTGGATCCCATGAAGAAGCCAGTCAAGCAAAAACTAAGGAAAATGCATCCAACTGTCACTTTGATGGTAAAGAAAAAATTGCAAAAACTATTGGATGCAGTATTCATAGTTCCTATCGACTACCCTGATTGGGTTTCAAACATGGTACCCGTAGGGAAACCTGGTGGAAGAGTCTGTATCTGCATGGATTTTAGGGATATAAATAGGGAAACACCAAAGGATTCATTCATGTTTCCAAACATAGATGCTCTTGTAGATGCAATTGCAGGTCATGAAATGCTCTCCCTAATGGATGGTTTTTTGGGATACAACCAAATATGGATTAAGCCCAAATATCAACATAAAACTACTTTTATTACTCCATGGGGAACATTTTGTTACAAAGTGATGTCATTCGGTCTCAAAAATGTTGGTGCCACATATCAGCGGGCCATGACATACATATTCCATGACTATATGCATAAGATCTTGGAAGATTACATGGATGACTTACTAGCCAAGTCCTTATTATGGCAAGAGCATGTCGAAGTCCTTAGACAAGTCTTCGATCACCTCATAGAACACAATGTTTGATTGAATCCTAGGAAGTGCGTATTTGGTGTAACTTCTGGTAGGATTTTGGGATTCATCGTATCCAAGAGAGGCATCAAAGTAGATCCTACAAAAGGTAAAAGCTATACTGGAAATGGTCATCCCTACCAACATTAGGGAGTTGAGGAGCCTACAAGGCAAGATAGCATCCATCAAAATATTCATCGCACAATTATCATACAAATACATACCTATGATAGGTTGCTATGCAAGGAAGTCCCCTTTCATTGGGCCGAAGAATGCCATCAAGCCTTTGCAGAGATAAAAACTTATTTGGTAACACCGCCAGTATTGGCTCCACCAAGGCCAAACATACCATTTTTACTATATATCGGCTACTGATTTTGCATTGGGCACCATGTTAGCCCAAAATAATGCACAAGACAAAGAGTAAGCCATATATTATATTAGTCACACCTTGGTGAGCTATGAGCTAGGATATGCATATGTCAAAAATTTATGTTTATCAGTGGTCTTTGCAACTCAAAATTTGTGACACTACATGTTGAGCCATACGACCTACGTCATATCAAAATAAAATCCTTTGCAATACATGATGAGTAAGACATATCACAATACATGTACCGCAAAGTGGATCATGCTATTGACATAATTTGATCTAGATTTCATAAGCCAAAATTCCATCAAGGGACAATTCATAGCAGATCAATTAGCAGAGGTGCCTCTTTAGGCTAACAAGCCTCTCACCATAGAATTGCATGATGATGTAGTATTTGCATTATCAGATCCACCAGAACTCAAATAACCTAAGAGATAAAGAGACATATCATTGTTCTTCGATGGTTTGAAGTGTGAACAAGGAGGCAGAGCAGGGATTTTCTTTATCACACTGCAGGGTGCTCTATTGCCATCATCATTCAAACTAGACTTCCCATGCATAAACAATAATACATAATATGAAGCATTGATCCTGGGACTCCAAAAAACCATAGCAATGGGCATTAAAATATTGAATATCTTTGGTGACTTCTTTCTCATAGTAAACTAGGTCAAAGGACTCTTCCAATGTAGGTGTGCACTCTTGAAGACTTATAAGTAACTTGTTGACACTTACTTAGCCTGGCTAGAATGGTATGACGTCAAGGTAATCTCTCATACTTTGAATAGATTTGTAGACACCATGGCCTCTTTGGGATCCTTAATCCCTTAGAATTTATCTTCTGATTTTATAATCATTCATGTAAAAGTGCTTTTGCACTCAACAATACGTCGTGAGGCTTTTGACAATCAATAATCAATCAACCTGATCAACATCAAACTAAATAAGGATTGATCCTTCACAGCCAAATGTTTCTTACAAATAGCACCTTGGGGGACTTTGATCTCCCAGGGACCTGTAGAGTGTGGTGCGACCATATACCATAGAATTGTTCCTCAATCCGTGTTCACTAACTCGAAAATGCAAGAAGATCAAATTATCTATTCTATAGAAGTTGTGGCCTATCAGGATTGGATTTCCCAACTACGGGACTTTTTGAAGCTTGGAATAATTCCTCAAGGTTTGTTGCATACTTAAATGTGAATGTTCAAACATAGAGCAACAAGATACATTTTTCCAATAGAAATCCTCTACAGATGAGGATATGATGGAGTATTGCTCTGTTGTATTAAGCCCCATGAAGCATCTTGGGAAATTTTGCAAGCTCACGACAAAACATGTGGAGGCAATTTTAGTGGCATGGCCATCGTTAAGTGCATCTTGAGAATGGGTTACTATTGGCCCACCATGGAAAAGGACTGATATGAGTATGTCAAGAAATGTAATAAGTGCCAACATCATGTAAACTTAACACACTTACCATCGCAAGCCTTGCATCCAATCCAGGAAGCATGGTCATTCTTGCAATGGGGACTAGACTTGATTGGGAAGATCTCACCCCATCCTTAGGCTGACATACGTTCATCATAACAACCATAAAATACTTCACTAAATGGGTAGAATTGATCCCCTTAACATCAACAACTGGACCAAGTATTACGGAGTTTATACTCCACAATATCATAAGTCATTTTGGGGTTCCTTCTAAGATAATATCGGATAATGGGCCATCTTTAAAAAATAAAAATATGCATGCTTTAATAAACAAATACCATATTCAGCACATTTTTTCAATGCCTTATTATCCACAAGCAAACGGGCAAGTAGAAGCCTCAAAAAAAACAATTGTCTCCATTTTGAGGAAGATAATGCAAGAAAATCACAAGGATTGGCACATGCAGTTTCCTCTTGCACTATGGGCAAACAGGACTAGTATACGGATGCCCACTAGGGAAACATCATTTTCACTAGTATATGGCATTGAAGCCATCATGCCTCTAGAGTTGGAAATCTCGACTCTATGCATAGAATTAAAGGACTTCATAGATTGTGAAGTTGTGCGACAAGGCCGCATTGATCAATTTGTGCTTCTTGATGAACGTCGATTCAATGCTTTAGAGCATCTCTGTGTTTACCAAGATCACCTTGCACGAACTTACAATAGTAAATTCCACCTAAGGGAATTTAAGGTTGGAGATCTAGTGTTCAAATAAAACTAGCAGAATTCAAATATGTCGCCGCATCTACGAGATAAGTTCGTGGTAAACTGGATAGGTCCATACATGATTTTATAGAGAGTTGGACCTAGAGCATATCATATTATATCATTAGATGGTGTTGAATAGCCTGAACCTCTCAATATCATTCATTTAAAGGTATTTTATACATAAAAACAAAAACATTCAAATATGTCAAAAATTCAAAAACATTCAAATATGTCAAAAATACAAACAAATCATAAAAACATAAAATTCAAAAATTCAAATCAAAGACTCCAAGGATAATTCATACCACTTGGTCAAACAACAAATCAAAATGCTCCAACGGTAATTCAAGATGCTTGGTCAAAAATAAAATCAAAGGCTCCAAGGGTAATTCATACCACTTGGTCAAACATCAATTCAAAAGGCTCCAAGGGTAATTCATACTGCTTGGTCCAAAATCAATTCAAAAGCTCCAAGGGTAATTCATGCCACTTGGTCAAAAATCAATCAAAAAGGCTCCAAGGGTAATTCAAACCGCTTGGTCAAATCCCAAATCAATTCAAAAAGCTCCAAGGGTAATTCACGCTGCTTGGTCAAAAATCAATTCAAAAAGCTCCAAGGGTAATTCATACCACTTGGTCAAACATCAATAAAAAAGGCTCCAAGGGTAATTCATACCGCTTGGTCAAATCCCATCAAATCAAATGCTACAAGGGTGATTCAAACCGCTTGGTCAAAATTAATAACAAAAGCCCCAAAGGCATCATAAGCCCTTTGGTCAAATTAACCAAAAATACAAAAACAATTGCACTTCATATTTTACATCCACATCATTGCATTGCATTTTTAAATACATTACAAGATATGTCATGAGAGCCTTAAAAGTGATACCACAATTTATCACAAAATTCATTCATATCCATACCTCCATCCACAATCGGTGTGTAATTGTGTTTTTCAACACAACCATTATTTTTTGCTATACATGATATAATAAGGTTTTTCGGTTAATCAACCACACCTAATAATGTTATCAAATTTTGAGGAAAACAAATTTGATTAGTAGAAGGTAAGGCCTAGCTGTGATAAAGGCTTGGATATTCAAGATCCCATCACTAATTCAAAAACTAAAATCCTAGCTAGTACAAGGAAAATATGAAAGCTACAAAGTGGTCTAGGTTACCTTAAGCAAAAAGGATTATCCTTGCTTATCCCCCTATGCAACCAGTTTAAAGGTGTTGAGAATTGGCAAAAGGACAAGCTTTGCCCTATCCAAATACCTGGATTAAAACAAAATAAGCAAAAATACCAAAAAAAAAGTACAAATTCAAAAGGCCAAGCATACAATCCAGATTTCAAAGCAATAATCTGATGCACAATGCATAAATTCAGAAAATACAAAAAAATCAAGCTCAAAAAAATTAATCAAAATAAAAAATGATTTTCATCACTACGTATGAGAAAAATAAATGGTGATTATCATCACTACAAAAATCCCCGCTCAAAGAAAAAAATCAAAATAAACAATGATTTTCATCACTACATATGAGCAAAAATCCAAAGCCAAAAAGAAGGGAATAAAGCTTGAATCCCTGGAATTCTCAGCATTGTACAAAATTGGAAGGAGAAATCCTTACGCATGATGATATGTCTATTACAATTGCTTCATGCATTTGTGTAGACCAATATTTGAATGTGGATGAGCTAGCTTAGGTAACCAAAGATTGCCTAGTGGTATAGTCCAACTAAGTACAACATAAGGATGAGATGAACACTTGAGGATCCCTGATCTTAGCAATGGGCTAAAAGAATCCTGCCTGAAATCGAAGGAAATGCTTGAGTTCTACCTCAAAATATACAAATCACATGCACACACAGAGATCATGAAAAACCAGGTCCGTGGTAAAAGCCTTACTTTTCAAAAGTCTAAGTGGTAAGTAGACAGCTATTGATAGGTGAACTAGAGTGTTTGAATCTTCGAAAAGCCTCAAAAAAAGTGTACATAGCAACAAATCATAACATCATTCAGACCATCATATTCTTTATAATATTCTACAAATTATGGGGTATCAACATAGTAAGACAGATACCGCATATATATTATAAATAGTATATAGACGACCATTGACTACTTTATATCTTTTAATTTATAGAAACTTATTAAGAAGATACATTATGCACCATTACATCTCATATATGAATACTTAATCAATTCTCATGATAGGAGTGATCATTTAAATTCATGATTATTTTTTACTTTTTGTGATATCACCCATTAAGATTGTCAAATTCATATGCATTCTGTATGTTTTAAGTGATTAGAGCATACAGGTTCATTTATACCATTCCACCACATAAGTTAGATGCATATAATAAAAGCAAAAATTAAACATACATTTAACAATCCATGAAAACAAGTCATTAATCATCCATAAACCACATCATAAAACATATAGGCAATATCCATTTGCATATCAAATCATAAATTCATCATTCATCATCAAAATACATCGCATCATATTATCAAAACATATAAGCATCTACACATCCATCTAAGCATCTTCAAAATATCATCTATCATCTAACATATTCATCAAATCATCATAATACCATCATCACATCATATCATAAAAAAAAATAACAAAAACATAAGCAATAAATGATACACATAATAAAGCATAAAAGACAAATCTATCATAAAATTATGTGTGTCAAGTCCAATGGATATACAAAAATGCCCATGGGCTATAGTCATGTTGTTCAGTCGACCTCAAAAATGGAACAAGAACCAAGTAGAGCATCAATCAAATGTCAAGCCTGAGCCCCCAGCATCACCTCCTCTAGTTCCACCTCCCCTTGTGGTGGTATCATGAGTCAAGTGATGTGAGCCTGTAGGTCTCTCTGTTCAATTTTGGGTTTTTTGGCTAGGACGAGTGAAATATTACCTTGAGGTAGAGCATCCACTGATCTACGAACCACCTACATCTGATGGATCAGTAGGGACAAACCCATGCCTCTTGAGCTACATATGAAGGAGGGTAACATGATTTGTAAGACCCTAGACCTGTACCTCATGTTCATCTAACAAGGACTGAAGCCGTCCCACATCTACCCTTGATCCTATTTCTAGAACCTCTTGTGGTGTAGAAGGAACAACAAATTGTATCCTGACATCACCACCCCCAATAATAGCCTACAGAGCCTATATTTGTGTTGTGAGCTTCTCAATCATAGCATCTCATCGTTGTACCTAGATTTTAGTAACCTGGAGCTCAACCTCGACCTCATGCAACTATGCTCTTAGAGGAGAGTCTATCTCCTTGGGCTCTAACTCCTCCTCCTCCTCAGGAACATCAAGATCCTCTTTTGCCAAATGCTCTATCGACTGGCCCCATACATTGATCTTGGCTTGAACCCTATGTCTTGTTGGATTTGTGCCATCACCCCTACCATAATCCTCATGCCCTAGACTGCCGATGCCATGCCACATACAATCACCCCACCACTGAGAGTAGGCCTCTATAACTCCCCCAACCACTATATGGTCTACGGCTAGGGCATCCTCCTCATTTGCAAGCTCTATGACCTATCGTGGAGGTAGATCCCTCTCTACTATGAGGCACTTGTACAAGAATGGTACTAAGGGCACATCCTATTGTAATTCATATTGACAAAGAACTCGAGAGTAGAATAAATACTCTCGGATGTCAATATTATGGCCAACAAGCCATCGCTCACACCGTGTCCTGACAGTAAAACTAGTTGGATCATCCCAAGTAGGACACTCATAGTAATGCTGCCACACGACATCTCTGACCAATAGTTTGGTGAAAGCATCAGTGTAGTTGGACAACTCCCCTACAAAAGTGTAGCTCTTATGCTCCTCATGCTCCCAAGCCCATCTGGCAATATAACACTGTGTTCGAGCCTTAATAGATGTAATCTAAGCTAGGAGCCCTTTAGGGCGATCTACCTTAATGTGCTCCCATCCCCAAACCTATAAGAGCAAACTACAAGCAATGTTGATGTGTCCTCACCGATGGATGTGGTACAACTCATCATAGCACTAAGCCAATAGCGATCTATCCCATGCATAGATGATAGGCTCCTCGCTATCCAGTTGGTCTTACACCATCGCCAATAGGTTCCAAGGGAACCTCAAACCTGATCAGTCTAGGATAAGAACGTTGATGATCACCATCAGCAACACAACATGCCTCGCTATGAAAACATGAGCATCATACCAAGTCTTGATAGATACCCCCCTAGACCCAATCTCCCAGAGGGCCTATGCAGAGCATGCTCCAAAAACCCAAGCATAGACGGACACTTGATCAGTAGTGGCCGATGAAACAATGGGCATGCCATAGAATAGAATTTAAAAAATCTTGTAAACATCCTCTGGCGTGATAGCCATCTCACCGAGCGAAAGATGGAAGGTGTTGGTCTGTAGGTCCCAACGATGGGCTAAGGCTATAAGATAAGCCTGGTTGGCCATAATGTGGAGCAACCTGATAACGTACTGTAGCCCACGAGCCTTAAACCACTCCCAGTCAGTGTCATAAAATCCAAGAAGTAAATCAAGCAGGAGCTTTGGGTCCCAAGCCCAAACAGTGAGGATCTAAACAAAGCAGAAGAAAAACAAAACATAACTACATGTCCATCTAAGGCATGATTCACAATAAGTATGAAAATGGTGCAAAAGAGTACAGGTTACTCTAAATCTAAGCAAAAGAAGAATAAATTACACCTAACCAAAAACAAAGTCAAAAAAATATCATAAAAATCAATATGCAAAATGCAAAAACAAGGCTTAAGCTTTAGTCGATGTCGCCTACAGCGATCGAAACCTGGTCGCTAGAGATAGCAGTGACCAAGGCCCAACAATAAAATTTTTGACTATTGGGATTCAAGCTTGGCCGCTCTGAGCGACAATGGCTCAGAGCCAGCCACTCTAAGCGATAGCATCCAAGGGACAGCATGACAAACCCATGAAGCCTTGGTCAAAAAATCAAAAAATTATTACAATTGACAAAATAACTTAAGCAAAATAACAAAGGGAGGGAAAGCAAACAAATTGGAAGGCAAATGTTCCTACCCAAGCATCAAAACTAGGCTAAATTCAAAATGCCCAAAATGATGGCAGCAAGTGAATAATGAAAAAAAATTCAAAAAACCCTAGGTTGAAGCCACTAACAAATAGCAAAATTGGGGACTAACCCACCATAGCAAAATGGAACCTAAGCCTAATTACGGAGTTTGTTCATTTCCAGTAGGTTTAGTGATGTTCTTTTTGCTCATTTCTTAGTGAAGTTCAATTTTACTTAAGCTAAGAAAAGAGAGCTAGGATTTTGAATATAGAAATACTTGAGAAGCTTCAGCTCCTCCAGCAGTTGATGTCTCGCCCTACATAGCCATATCCTCAGCACCAAGAAGTTTTGAAGTCGCAACCGTCACCGCTGCACTAGAGCTCTGAAAACGAAATCTTTAGTAGTAAAAATGATAGGTCAAAACCCTAGAATTGCAAATTTTATATTTCCTTAATTATGCCTTGGCCATTGACGTCAACAGCCTGAGCTTCTTGGCCACTCAAGGTGACACTGACCACAGGTAGGAAATCAGAGGCCGTTGGACCTAATAGCGGCTAGGCCCACAGATCAAAGTAAAGTAGTTCCTTCAATGAGGGAATAACAAAAACAAAAAATAATCACACTTTGATGGTTTAGGATCATCATAATGTTAAAAATAACAACAAAATCACAATCTCAAGCATGCCTCATATCTAGTTACCTACTCTATCCACTTGGCGATTGTAGCGACCTGAACTCCATGTATTTTGGTGAGATGATTAGGCAACCATAAGGCCACTTGGGGCAAAAGCAACTCATTTTGGAATTACGATATGTCACCCTTCAAACCCAAAGAATATCAAGATGGTTAGACTGCTCCACGAGTGCGAAGGGATCATTCTAATTCCCCTATGACATCAAAAACATTAAGTCAAAGTGATACAATTTAGGCATGAACATAATCACTCATCCTAACTCCCTAAGAAGGCTATTGATAGTTGGACCGCTCCTCGAGATAGGGATGGATGATTATCATAAGCAATTAGAATCACACTTGGATGTGGGATTGCCCATTAAAAGCAGCAAATGCTAGAAATAAACCAAATTAGTCATATTGGTCAAGTGACTTGTCGCTTAAAATCATTATCATTTCTTCACAAATTCATTGTGTGAAGATGTAGTTCAAAAATTCAACTTAATCATAATTAGAATCAACAAAATATCACTTGATCATAGAATAATCGTGTTTGTCCTATGAATAATTGCATACAACAATCACAAATTTCCCTTGTTTCCTAGGAACGTAAGTAGACATGACATCTTCAATTGTAGCTCTCCTACCGGTCGAAATTGTTGTAGTAGCTGAAGCTACTCGATTGAGTTTGAGGAATGAGTGCAATTTAACATGCAAAAGCCACTAGGCTAAGTCCTCTAAATTTTGAGGCAATGATTCAAGGTATGCATGCCATCTTGCATGATTGGGCCATCCATCGTTGATTAGGCCATTGATAACCATACACCCTACAAACAGATTAGTCTACGTTTTTTCTCAGTGTTGTATTTTCCACACAACACGTCATAAAAAGGGGCATCTGTAGACACCTAAATTGTGTCATTCTTAGGGTAGATACTTACATAGACACATTCATAAGATCATAAGACATAATTTTGTACTTTCCAAGCATCAACAGTGGTTCTCACCACTCATTTGGGGTCTTTTTAAGCCATCCAATCTTGGCCACTCAATCTAAGAGTGACCAAATCCTAGTCGCTCAAGCCTAGAGCGACCAGACCTTAGCCGCTATAGACAATAGCAGCCAAATCTTACCCACTACAGATGACAGCAGCTAAGCCATAAGAAGTGGTTTATCAAAAAACAAGCCCAATCTCGGGTGGAAGTGGCAGTCTGCATTCAATAAAGGTGAGCGGGAGTGACTTTGCATTCCTTTTCACAACCAGTTCACATAGGAGGCTTGAGTTTACATTTAGACTTAAGTTAAATGACCTCCAAGCATAAACAAAGGACAAATGCTTCTCATGCTAACGACCAGTTCGCATAGAATACTCAAGTGGGTAGTTAGATTTCAGTTAACTAGCCTTCAAATATAGACAGTGGACAAAATCTTCTCATGCTAACTTGCACTATGCATAAGAAATTCATTTCTAGGGCTTGGACATAGACCTAGGGTTTCACACTATAAAAGGTGCAAGCCTAAGAGCACCAAGGGAGCCTGATAATATCCATATATCATATATAGGAAATATTTTATCACATCAGGGAGAGAGACATCTTCTTGAGGAGAGCTTTCAAGACTTGGAGAGTTCTCTTTGAGAACACATGTGCGACGGAGCTTTGACAAATTGAAGAGCATAATACCTACTTTCTTCAACATCAAATCATAGTCTTTGACCCATAGCTTTGGGGCAAAGAGGACAAGGTTTACTTTAGCGACCAATGTCTTGGACAGTGGCCCACAGGCTTAGATTAGGATAGACATAGCTTCTACTATTCTGCTTCTTTTCTTATATCATTAGCATAGATTTACATGATTTTATGGCATAGTTTTATCATATTTATATTACATTATTCGATTACTAAAAACCTTATCTGGGGAGGCAATCTCGGATACTTAAATGTGTGTTGTTGTTTCATTACTTGCAGAGCCACAGGTACATCAGACGAAGATTGCAACATACGAGAGTAGAATGAATGGAGACATATGTAAGCCCTCATACATTTCTAGGTGTAGAACTAGGAAGCTTTTATAAGCACACCACCTCTAAACGGAAGGGGCACTTTTTACCCACTTGTAATTTATAGTATCAAAATGGGTATCCCTAAGAGGGACCGACATGTAACCGAGCTTCAGTATCAAGAAAGAGATCCATTTTTTGTTATTTCATGTTAAATGTTTTTTCCTCTTGTATTTCCATTTCATCTCTGGTAGTTTAAATAAGCATTGCAAGTAAGGTTTTCAAAAAAGGTACCGGTGCACGCATTCCCGAGGTCGCTACATTTGGATATATATTATGGCGAATTGACCCTAAAAAAAACATTGGTCCTAAAAATTTTAGGCGAATGGGCTGACGTCGAGGGTCCTCATGTTTGCCAATTTTAAATTTTAAAAATCATAATATTCACCCAATTGGTGAATTCTCACCACTATGCATAACCTTGATTCCTTCTAGTTTAGCTACAGACTTATCAGGAATTTACAGTATAGTAGATGTAGGTTTTAGGTTATTCAATTGTAATCTCTCCATCATATCCTTTGTCATAATATTGATGGCTTCCCCTAGATAAATCATAACATTGGATATCTACATTGATCCTATGGTTATCATAACTACTGGACTTCTTGGATCACCATATTTTTGTGGAATAAGTTTTCTAGAAAGGTCATCCAAATTCCCATCTACCTATATGGTTTTGGTTAATGATTTATTCTTCCTTCTCAACTTTTTAATACAAAGATCTTGAATGGATTTTTTAATTAATGGCACATATTTAATAGATTGTAGTAAAGGAATCATAATATTTAAGTTGAATAAAACAAGCTTATACTGAGAGGGGGTGAATAGTATAAGACCACTTTTTACTTTCTTTCCAAACCAATATCAATTAATTTCCTTAATTGCAATAACCAAATATAGCAGTGTGCATTAATAACTCAGATAGCAATAGTAAGCAAGAGCACAAGTCACCACACATAATTAAGACACAATATTTAACGTGGTTCCCCAAATGTGGGGTACTCCACAAGATAATCTCCTTATAATATTTCACACAAAAATAAGGATCCTTATCCAATACAATTATTTCTTTGATCTACTCAAATATAGGCAATAACAAGCTCACATAGAACTTGTCCAAATTTCTTTGATCTACTCAAATCTAGGCAATAACAAGCTCACACAAAACTTGTCCAAATATGCATAACAATCTCACACAGAACTTGTCCAAAACTGCTCAACAAGCTCACACAGAACTTTCTCAAATCTTCTCCAACAAGCTCACTAAGAAATTTTCCAAATCTGCTCTAGCAAGCTCACCAAGAACTTGCTCAAATCTGCTCCAACAAGCTCACTAAGAACTTGTCCAAATCTGCTCTAGAAATCTCACCAAGAACTTGCTCAAATCTTCTCCAACAAGCTCACTAAGAACTTGTCCAAATCTACTCTAGCAAGCTCACCAAGAACTTGCTCAAATTTTTTCCAAAAATCTCACTAAGAACTTTTCCAAAACTTCTCTAGCAAGCTCACCAAGAACTTGCTCAACTCTGCTCAATAGGCTCACTCAGAACCTCATCAAAATTTTCTCCAAATTTTTCCACAAATCTGTCTAAAACTATCCACAAATCTGTCCCAAAAACTGTCCACAAAGCCTTCTCAAAGGCTCAATCAATCATACACAAACTGCCACAAATCTGTCCAAAAAATCTATCCCAAAGGCCTTCTCAAAGGCTCAATCAATCATACACAAACTACCACAAATTTGTCCAAAAATCTATCCCAAAGACCTTCTCAAAGGCTCAATCAATCATGCTCAAGTAGTACTCAAATCTCATACACAAATCTATGAAGGCAAGGCTCAAATATGAACTCAACAATGAATGGAAATTCACTCTACAATGAATGACAACAATGATCCACTATGATCTCAACTCAACTCAACTCAAATCAATCTCAACTTAAGTCAACTCATAGAAGCATAAAGAGAATTTTTAGAGACTCAATATGTTCTAAGCTCAATCTCAACTCAAATCATAATTATAGAATTGTTTGTTTCATGGGACTTGAACAATCACCTCACACAATTACTTGACTAGGCTCAATCAACTCAACTCAACCAATCACCACAAGGGACACTCTTTCTCACAAAACCCTAGTCCAAGTATGTATCAACCAACTCAAATTTTTTCAACAATGCTCAACCACAAATCTCACATAAAAATGATACTCATGTTATTTTCAAGTTCTTTACATAACCAATGGGCTTCAACAACTATGCTTATAAAACAAGGTTTAAACACAACTCTCAAACCATAAAACCTTGAAGCATTCAACCAACCACTTTCGAAAAGGAAACCACAATCAATCCTTTTCACTCCAGTGATGTTTCAGAAATCAACCACCATAAACAATCAATAGGAGAATATGCCCATACCTTTTTGATGCCAAGAAGTTATCCACAAAATCTGCCACACTAAACACAACTTTCCTTTCCAATATCAATATGGGTTAGTGGACTTCAAATAATAATCATAAGATAAAGCATAACTCAATTTACACCTTTTTACTCCAACTTAATAAACACATCCACCAAGGTCCTTTTAATAAAACCCTTATCAAAAAATAAACTTCTCAAAAATTATTTTATAACAACTCCTTATTTCTCCTAAATCTTAATTCTCAATTTCATGAACATAAAATTAAATCAACAACTCATCCACCTTTGAAATAATAATCACAACCCTTATAAAAACAAAGTTTAATTAAAAACTTTAATTATTCCTAACCACCTTATAACTCCAACTTAGGGATTAACAAAATTAATTAGAGCAAAAATGTATTTACCTCCTCAAGGGGATTTGAACCCCCAACTTTCCCACACCATGAGCGCCTTAGCCATAGCTAAGGTTGCCACATGAGCTAGTTGTTTGTTCGAAAGGGAAAGGCACAGCGTGCCTTAAAACCTTTCCTCCCTTTCTGCAAATCAAAAGTGCTTCGATCGCTTTTCTTCCAACGCATTTCAAAAATAGTCAAGGGGATTCGAAACCTTGATGTTTGTGCTGCCACACACCTTAGCCAAAAGCCAACTACCAATGTGCCACTTTGCCCACGATGACTTTGGATTTAGACCAACCTTCGTTTATTTGTTGCTTCTGCTTTGTAAAAGATTTTAGCACAAGCTCAATTTGGATGCTTAGCCAATGATTATTAACCATGAGAAAGATCAGTTTATGAACCTTAGGTATCCCCTTTATATAGCCTCCTTATTATTTTTGATGACATCGGCAGAAATCTGGCATATTTAATTTTAATTTTAAATTTAAATTTCAAATAATTAAAATTTAAACTAAATATTAAAAATTAAATATCTCCATCACCGGGGAACATTTTTCGACTAAACGAAAGGCCAACTTGGGTTTTAAGAAAAACCCAGTTCAAATCTGCCATCCATGGTTTTAAATAGAACCTTTTATTTTGCCTACCTTGGTTTTAAATAAAACCATCCAGTTCAAATCTGCCATCCATGGTTTTAAATAAAACAATCTTTCAAATGTAAAAACTTCAAATAATGCAGGTACCAATATAGACTCCGTTGAAACATCTAGTAAAATTTTGGTTGTGTACGATAATTATTCAAGGTTAGAAGCCATCTCAGATTCAATTGGAATAATTCAAGAAATAGAGAAAAAAAATTGAAGATGGATTCTAATCAAAAAGCAGGTCGCAAGACCAATCAATATCATATGGTAAAAGAAGGTGAAAAGCTTGTAGAGAAAGGTAATATTGATGCCTTTCCCAAATTTTTTAGCCCTATTATTAATGAAGATCATCACTTGGAATATTAGAGGACTCAAAGGGAGTCTTTCAAAACAAAATGAAATTAGAAGAATGATTCAGATAAATCATCCACATCTTATTTTCCTTCAAGAAACAAAGATGTAAATGGAGGATATGGACTCAATTGCCAGTAAAATTTGGCTAGCTAGAAAAGTGGTTTTCCTTAGTTCCCAAGGGACTTTGGGTGGCATTTTTTGTCTTTGGGACCCAAAAGAGGTAGTTATTCACCATATGGTTGGCAGTTGGGGTTTGTTGGCTATAGCTATTCAAAGTAGACATTCCAACCAGATTATGCTCTGCATTACTATTTATGCTCCGACTTCTTTGGAGGAAAAAATAAGGCAGTAGAAGGATATTACTCATATTATCTCTCATTTTCCTAAAGTGTGGATCTTGATCGAAGGATATTTCAATACCATCCTCTCTCTGGATGAGAAAATGGGGGGAAATAGAAATTTGGACAAAAGCACTGACCTCATGAGCAAATATATTGCAAACCTCCATCTTGTGGATATCCAACCAGATAATGGCCTTATGACTTGGTCTAATAGAAGGCAAGGCTTAACTTGTATAATTGAGAGATTGGATAAGTTTTTACTCTCTAAAAATTTCTTAATCCATGGTCGCATTCCTAAAGTGAAGACTCTTAATAATGTTGGTTCGGATCATTGGCCAATAATGGTGGAAATGTGGAAAACCAATGTGATTTTCTCTCCTTTTTGTTTTCAATTAATGTGGCTTAGATACATTTCATTCAGACCTCATGTGCAACAATGGTGTAAGGAAGGTAAACCTAGGCATGGGACTAAGATGTTCTATTTTGCCAAAATATAGCAATACATTAAATCCAAAATCAAGACTTGGAACTGGAAATATTTTGGGGATGTTCATAAAAAAACATGAAGTTATTGCTCATATTGAAAATTTGAATAATAAAATCCGTTTAGATGGCCTCACAGAGAAGAGAAGTGCAGATGAAATTAAACTCACAAATCAATTAGAGGAATGGGAAAAAAGAGAAGAAATCTTATGGAAGCAAAAATATAGAATTCAATGGCTCAAAGAAAGAGATCAAAACATAAATTTCTTCCACAAATCTTTTCTATATCGAAGATATCACAACTTTATTTCTTCCTTAAAATCAGATTCTTGAGATGTTGTTTATACTTGGGATGGCATGAACTCTATTTTTTTGTATTACTTTTCCAATATTTTTGTTGTTACTCCTCTTGACTTAGCTTCACAACAAAATGTTATTCAAGCAATCCCTTATCTTATCACTTCTGAGGAGAACTCTATTTTTACTGCTCTCATTACTATCAGTGAGCTTCAAAAAGTAGTTTTTAAAATGCAAAAATGGAAAACCCCAGGTCTTGATGGTTTTCCCATTGAGTTCTACCAAGAGTTCCGGGATATCCTTTATGTTGATTTATTAGAGGTGGTGGAAGAATCCAAGAAAGCCAAAGAAATTTTTAAGGTTATCAATAAAAATTATATTACTCTTGTTCCAAAATCTCAATAGGTTGATCATATCTCAGCTTTTAGACCTATTGCTTTATTTAATGTTCTTCTCAAAATCATTACTAAAATCATGGCAGATAGGTTGAAGCCTCTTTTGCATAAGATTATTTCCCTAGAGCAAGGGGGTTATGTGGAATTACGTCAAATAGTAGATGAGATAGTTCTTTCTTAGGAAGCCATCCATTCCATGGATATGCAAAATTCTCCTTCCATGTTCATTCGGTTAGACTTATCCAAAGCTTATGAAAGAGTGGATTGGCACTTCCTTATCAAATTTTTGAGGCAATTTGGTTTCTCTAAGGATTGGATGGATTAGATTATGGGATGTATCTCTTCAATTTCCTACTTAGTTCTTATCAATGGTAGGCCTTCTCAATCATTCCCAGCTTCCAGAGGTATTAGGCAAGGTGACCCACTATCCCCTTATTTATTCATCATTCTTGTTGAATGCTTGGGTAGGACTATAACCAAAAAGAGGGAAAACAAAACCCTTTAGGGAGTTACCATTGCTCATGGAGCTAGACCTATCTCTCATCTTAAATTTTTGGATGACTCTACTATTTTAGGTAAAGCTACATTTAAGGAAGCTTCTAATATTAAGTAAATCATTAGCTATTTTTCTAAGGCTACTGGGCAGTTGATCAATGAAGACAAATCTAAAGTTATTTTATTTCATTGCTCTGCTATATAGGAATCCATGGTCTTTGATAAATTAAGATATAATAAGACATCTCTTCCAATCATTATTTAGGTATTCCCATAAATATTCAAATGCAAAAAAATAAATATTGGAATTGGTTGTTGGACAAAGTCAAAAAGAAAATTGGAAATTGGACCAACAAGAGGCTTTCTTCTGGGGGTAGAATCACCTTGGTAAAATCAGTCCTTCAAGCTATTCCTATTTATGTTTCTCCTTTTTTGAATATTCTAAAGGCTGTTCTTCGAGAATTGGATCAAATCAGTCATCGTTTCCTTTGGAGTGGTACTAAGGAGAAAAGAAAATGGCCCTTGGTGAAATAGGATACTTTATGTCTTCCTAAGAGTGAAGGGGGGTTAGGATTCCGGTCTTCTATTAACAACAACAAAGCTTTAGCTACTAAATTAAATTGTAGGATGTTGCATAACCCCAATGCTCTTTGGGCCAATAATCTTCGTGCTAAATATGCTGAGAACAAAAGTCCTGAAGACCTTGTTCGCTATCAACTTCCTACCAAAGGTTATCCCATTTTAGCATTTCTTAAGACTGGTGAGGATTTGATAAAGAAAAAATTATTTTGGATCATTCATAATGGTCAACAGGCAAATTTTTGGACAGATTCTTGGGATGGTCACAAGCCTTTGATAACTCAGTTTCCTAATTGGAGGCCTTAGATGGAGGAGCTTCACCGAGATAATTAGATAAATATGGCAAATTACTATCGGTACCATACTGGTAATTCAAAGGTTGGTAGATATTGGATACCTATTGAGGAATGGCCTATTCAAATCCCAGAAAGGCAAAGACAAGATATCCAATGCATCCTTCATATGAGATCCCTCTCTTGGTCCCATTAAAAAGATTGTTTTGGATGGAACAACACTACTAAGGGTGAGTATTCAGTTGCTCAAGGTTATTTGACCTTATGCCATAATAATCCCAACCATTCTTTTGACATATTTTCTTGATTGTGGGCTAAAAATATTTGGCCTAATTTGAGGTTCTTTAATTGGATTTTATTGCATTGTAGGGTGCTTATTGGTGAGCAACTTATGAAGCGTGGTTTTCATGGCCATTTTAGATTTGAAATGTGTGAAGAGAATGTAGAAAATCTCAACCATATTTTTATTGAGTGTACATTAGCCTCTGAGTTATGGAGGAGAATGGCCACTTTACTTGGCTTACAGTGGTCCAATTTTTTTACTTTTGAACAGCTTTGGAGGGATTGGCCTAATCAAGAGTGTGTTGATCATTTTATTAGGCAGTTAGTTTGGATGGGTTCTACCATTCTTCTTTGGAATATTTGGAATGAAAGGAACAACTAAATTTTTAATCAAGATAGGAAGGATATTCACTATATTTTGTAAAAGACCATAGCCAACTTAGTTGAATCAGTCCATCAACTCCTTAATCACCCCCAAAACTCCCACCAAAGATGGGATCAAGTGATGGAAAGATTGAAGATTAAATCTTCTAAGGGAAACCAACTTAAAGGGAATTTGAGTATTATTAAGATGGATAGGACTAGAAATTGGCAACCTCCTCCTAAGGATTTTGGAAAAGTCAATACTGATTGAGCCTCTAGAGGGAACCCTAGAAAATCCAGTGTAGGAGAAATTGGTAGACTTTCAGATGGCTCCCTGGTTTTTACTTTTGCTGAGAATTTGGGTATTCTTTCCAATACCCTTGTTGAGGAGTATGGTATCCTCAGAGGCCTTCAAGAGGCTACTAAGGTTGGATGGGAAAAGGTGTTAGTTGAGTCTGACTCTCAACTTATGATTAATATCTTGAAGACTCCTTCTAAGAATCATAAGGTGGATTGGAGAATAAAAAGAATTATTGAGAAGATTCAATTAATCCAGGATGGGATTTTTGAAAGTTGATTACAATCATGTGGTTAGAGATCAAAACAAGAGTGTTGATGCTTTAGCTAATTGGGCTTTGGACAAAGGTGATCTTACTTGTTATGGACACCCTCCTAAATGGTGGGCTTCTCAAATTATGGAAGCTCTTCTTTCTATCATTTCTTTGGATAGGTCTAGTTCTGAAGGTACCTAGTTTCTTCTTGCTTTTTTTTTTTTTTGCTTCTCTTTGGTTCGTTCAGTTTTTTTAAATTCCCTAGCTCATTCTATTATTTCTTTTGTTTCCTCTATTGATTCTTGCCTTAATAGTATTCTGGTCTAAATAGGTCGTTGTTATGTTCAATTTTTTTTTCTTTTTTCTTTTTTTGTTTTTTTTGTTTAGTTTTTTAAGGTGGGTGGGTTCTTTTGTTTTGTTTTTTTTTGTGTTCTTTATGTTGTTTTTTGTTGTTCATGAGTTTTTGTTGTTTTGTGTTTTTTTTATGTTTTTTGTTATTGTTCTTGTGTTTTTTTCGTTCTTGTTCTTGGGGTTCTCTTTGTTTGTGTTATTTCATGTTTTTATGTGTGAGTGTTTTCTATGTTTTTTATTTTTGTTTATTGTCAGTTGTTGGTTGTTTTTTACTTTATATTTTTTTAATTTTTTGGGTTTTGGTTGTGTTTATTTTTCATGTTTTTTTGGGTTATGTCTTTGTAGTGTTATGTTGTTTTTGTCTTGTTTGTATTTTTTTATGTGGTTCTTGTGTTTTTCTATGTGGTTTGTGGTGTGGTTTATTTTATCTTATTGTGCGTGTTTGGTTGTGCTTTTGTTTTTGACACACTCAAGGAGCATGTTTTTTATTTTATTTTATCATTTTTGTTGTTATTTACTTATTTTTAAATTGGTTGTGTGTTTTTCTGCTCCTTGAGTATGTCAAAGGTGCAAGGCCAGGTCTGATTCCTAGGTATTTTTGGCGGAATGGATATCCCTGCCTCCTTGGGTCTTACCCGAAAGTGGCATCCCTTTTGGGATGTTTTCCACACACAAAAAAAACACTTGATATTGTAGCCTTTGGATGGTGCCCATATCCTAAAATATTTCTTGAAATAATTTCCATATCCATTCCTTTCTTGAATCATGTATTATGAAGTTTTGTTTTCATGACCATTATGACCATGACTTCTGAATTGTATAGCTCTAAAACCAAAACAATATTTCTCATTTCCTTTGCACTCAAAATCTCTATGACCAATCCTGTTACATGAGAAGCAATGTCCTTGAAAACCATACCTTCTTCCTTTGATGTTCCTTCTAGAAAAATCAAACTTCTTTGATCCATAGACCCTGCAGTGTATAGCCCTGTGTCCAAATCCATTACAAGAAAAACAATGTCCTTGAAAAGCCCTTTGTTCATGCCTTGGTTGATCATACCTTTCTTGACCATTATTCCTATGATCATCTTCAACTTGTGCATTGCATTCTTGAAATTTCTTTGTAGTATCTAAATCATATTCCTTAGTTTCTTCCTTGTTTTTCTCTTCAAGTATTTCTTTTCCTTTTGAACTTGATTCACCTATCTGAAAACAATATCCAAAATGAATATTTGGAGCCATAGAAACTTTGGAACTTTCTTCATAAATCTTAGGTGCTTTCTTGCTTCATCTTTTAGAACTTCCTTTCCTTTTGAGTGTGATTCCCCAAACTTGAAATATGAGACTTTTGGTGCTTTGGAATCTTCCTCTTCTTTCTCTTCATTTGTGTCAAGTAGAAAATTGGCACACATCTCTATAGCCTCTGAAATACAAGTATCAATTTTTGTTGCTTCTTTTTCTTTAGTAACTATTTCTTCCTTATAGATTTCTGAAATAAAGCCTCCTGATACAAATATAGTTTCTTGTGTACTTATTTTTTATTTCCCTTCTTCATAACCAAGCCCTATCTTTATAAATGGATCTCGTTGTAAATCCAAAAAATTATCCAGAGTTTTTGAATTTCTTTGAAATTGTGCTAACTCATTTATGTAGGTCCCCAAAATTTTCTGATCTTCTTCTTCTAACTGATTACATATTTATTTTCTCTCCTTAAATTTCTCAAAAATAGTGATGCCAAGCTCTTTTGTTTCTTGAAGCTGTTTTTCCAAATCTTGAATGTGTTGATTAAGCATCATATTGACCTTTTCATTTTCATTAACCTTATTTTCAAGCCTCTTGATTTTCTTTTCCAACCTCCTAATTTTATTTTCCTGTTTTGTGGAATCCTCGTCTTCATTATCACTGCTGCTGGAATTGTCACTAGAACTGTTGCTAGAACTATTTTTGGAACTGCTACTTTATTTTTCAACAAATAAAATTTCCTTGTTGCAATTGTTGTAGTATGTGCAATCATCATCTATATGCCCAAAATCTTCTCATATGAAGCATTTTAGTATCCTTAGACCCTTCTTGTACCTATTTTCTTGCTCAATGGCTATGGCAAGCTCTTCATGTCTTTCTTCAATAGATATATCCTCTTCTTTAACTTCAATATCTAGGAATAGGTGTTCTTGCCTTTCTTCACTTATTCCAAAGAATGTACATTCTTCTTCATCTGAATGGTTTCTATCACTATGATCTGAGCTATCGCTTGCATCTACAATGTAGTAAGATTTATTTACCTTACAAAAAAAATTCTTCTTCTCATACTTGTTTTGCTTTTATATGTCATCTTTGTCATGCTTATGCTTTCCATCTTATTTTCTTTTGTGACCCTATTTTTCATCATCATTGTTTTCTTCATGTGGATATTTTTATGCATAGTGACCAATATCACCACACTTGTAGCATTTGACTTTCCTCATACCCCTAAAATACCTTGAGTCCTTATTCCTTTTGATGAAGTTAGCTTCCTCATCATTATCTATAACTCTATCTATTTCTAGAACTTTCTCTTTCTCTTTTTCTAAATCCTTGAATACAATCTCTTTTATTGGAACCTGATGCTTACTTACCCCCATATCATAAGATGTGAGAGTTCCTTGCAATTATTCCATTGTTATATTTTTGGTATCCATTGTTTATTCTATTGCTGAAAATGTAGCATCATATTTCATGGAAAGTGATCTCAAAACCTTTTGATTCTGATTCTTTCATCTCAAATCCTAAACCTCTCATGGTGTTAGTAATCTCATCAACTCGAAGTAAAAACCTTGCAATATCTTTAGAATATTCCATTTTCAATTCCTCAAATATTTTTCTATGAGTTTGTAGTTTTACCAACTTTACCTTGGAATATCCTTCATAAGTATTTTGTAACTTGGTCCACATCTCATTAGTTGAATTACATAACATAACCTTTGTAAAATCTGTCTCTCGTAGCACACTCAAAATATAATTCATTGCTCTTGCATTGATCTCAACCAATTTCCTGATAGTCTTATCAACCTTGGGATCACCTTCAACCCCATGCTCTTTTTCAACCATTTTCCATACCTCATATCCTTATGATATCAAGTAGTTCTTCATCCTCATGCTCCATAAAGCATAATTGTTACCCTAAAACAATGGATCCTTATTTGTAGATGATCCATTCTATGAAGCCATCTATGTTCTTGTAGAATCTTTCCTCAAGTTAGCCTTTTTGAAGGAACCCACTCTTATATCAATTGAAGAATAAAAGCTTATACTAATATGGGGGGGTGAACAGTATAAGACCACTTTTTACTTTTTTTCTAAACCAATATCAATTAATGTACTTAATTGCAATAACCAAATATAGCAGTGTGCATTAATAACTCAGATAGCAATAGTAAGCAATAGCACAAGTCACCACACACAATTGAGACACAAGATTGAACGTGGTTCCCCCAATGTGGAGTACTCCACAAGATAATCTCCTTATAATATTTCACATAGAAATAAGGATCCTTATCCAATACAAAGAATTTTTTGATCTACTCAAAGATAGGCAATAACAAGCTCATAGAGAACTTGTCCAAATCTGCATAACAAACTCACATAGAACTTGTCCAAAACTACTCAACAAGCTCACACAAAACTTGTCCAAATTTCTTTGATCTACTCAAATCTAGGCAATAACAAGCTCACACAGAACTTGTCCAAATTTGCATAACAAGCTCACACAGAACTTGTCCAAATTTGCATAACAAGCTCACACAGAACTTGTCCAAAACTGCTCAACAAGATCACACATAACTTTCTCAAATCTGCTCCAACAAGATCACTAAGAACTTGTCCAAATATGCTCTAGCAAGCTCACCAAGAACTTGCTCAAATCTTCTCCAACAAGCTCACTAAGAACTTATCCAAATCTGCTCTAGCAATCTCACCAAGAACTTGCTCAAATCTACTCCAACAAGCTCACTAAGAACTTGTCCAAATCTTCTCTAGCAAGCTCACCAAGAACTTGCTCAAATTTGCTCCAACAAGCTCACTAAGAAATTATCCAAAATTGCTCTATAAATCTCACCAAGAACTTGCTCAACTCTACTCAATAGGCTCACTCAGAACCTCATCAAAATCTATCCCAAATATATCCACAAATATTTCTAAAACTCTCCACAAATCTGTCCCAAAAATGTCCACAAAGTCTTCTCAAAGGGTCAATAAATCATACACAAACTACCACAAATCTATCCATAAAATCTATCCCAAAGGCCTTCTCAAAGGCTCAATCAATCATACACAAAATACCACAAATCTATCCAGAAATATATCCCAAAGACCTTCTCAAAGGCTCAATCAATCATGCTCAAGTAGTACTCAAATATCATCCACAAATCTATGAAGGCAAGGCTCAAATATGAACTCAACAATGAATGGAAATGCACTTTACAATGGATGACAACAATGATCCACTATGATCTCAACTCAACTCAAATCAAATCAATCTCAACTCACGTCAACTCATAGAAGCATAAAGAGAATTTTTGAAGACTCAATATCTTCTAAGCTCAATCTCAACTCAAATCAAAATTATAGAATTGTTTTTTTCATGGAACTTGAACAATCACCTCACACAATTACTTGACTAGGATCAATCAACTCAACTCAACCAATCACCATAAGGGACACTCTTTCTCACAAAACCCTAGTCCAAGTATGTATCAACCAACTCAAATGTTTCCAACAATGCTCAACCACAAATATCACATAACAATGATACTCATGTTCTTTTCAAGTTCTTTACATAACTAATGGGCTTCAAAAACTATGCTTATAAAAAAATATTTAAACACAACTCTCAAACCATAAAACCTTGATGCATTCAATCAACCACTTTCAAAAAGGAAACCACAATCAATCCTTTTCACTCCAATGATATTTCAAAATTCAACCACCATAAACAATCAATAGGAAAATGTGCCCATACCTTTTTGATGTCAAGAATTTTTCCACGAAATCTTCCACACTAAACACAACTTTCCTTTCCAATCTCAATAAGGGTTAGTGGACTTCAAATAATAATCATAAGATAAAGCATAACTCAATTTACACCTTTTTACTCCAACTTAATAAACACATCCACCAAAGTCCTTTTAATAAAACCCTTATCAAAAAATAAACCTCTCAAAAATTATTTTATAACAACTCCTTATTTCTCCTAAATCTTAATTCTCAATTTCATGAACATCAAATTAAATCAACAACTCATCCACCTTTGAAATAATAATCACAGCCCTTATAAAAACAAAGTTTAATTAAAAAATATAATTATTCCTAACCACCTTATTTATTTTTATTTTTTTTTATGCGAAAAATCCCTTACGGGGCCGCCTTGTTCTGAGAGACCACGAACAGGGGGTTCTACACCGTCAAAGTCACCCGAGATTTACACCTGACCCTGCCGGCACCAACATTATCAATTGGATTTTGGATACCCAATTCATCTTTTTGGTAGGGTGGAGATTTGAACCTGGGACCTCCCTTGGAGGATTGCTCTCTCCTCTTCAACTCAGCTACAACACCTGGCTATTCCTAACCACCTTATAACTCCAACTTAGGGGTTAACAAAATTAATTAGAGAAAAAATGTATTTACCTCCTCAAGGAGATTCGAACCCCCGACTTGCCCACACCACGAGTGCCTTAGTCATGGCTAAGGTTGCCACACGAGCTACCTGCTTGTTCGAAAGGGAAAGGCACAACATGCTTTAAAACCTTCCCTCCATTTCCGTAAATCAAAAGCGCTTTGAGCACTTTTCTTCCAATGCCTTTCGAACGCAGTCAAGGGGATTCAAAACCTTGATGTTTGTGTTGCCACACACCTTAGCCAAAATCCAACCGCCATTGCACCATAATGACTTTGGACTTCGACCAACCTTCATTTATTCATTGCTTCTGTTTTCTAAAAGATTTTCGTACGAGCTCAATTTAGATGCTTAGCCAACGATTATTAACCATGAGCAAAGATCAGTTTATGAACCTTTGGTATCCCCTTTACATAACCTCCTTATTATTTTTGATGACGTCAATAGAAATCTTGCATATTTAATTTTAAATTTTAATTTTAATTTTAAATAATTAAAATTTAAACTAAATATTAAAAATTAAATATCTCCATCACCGGGGCACCTTTTTCGATGAAACGAAAGACCAACTTGGGTTTTAAGAAAAACCCAGTTCAAATCTGCCATCCATGGTTTTAAATAAAACTTTTTATTTTGTCTACCTTCGTTTTCACAAAAATCCTATATTTATCCATGCTTTCCAAAATATCATTTGGCCACACAAACTCAATGTGATCCATGTGACATCAATGACAACATAAAATAACTCAAATTGCCAACATAATTTTTTCAATTCTTCTACTAAATATGATTCTACTAATATTTTAGATTTTTCAAACCGTTTAGGGTATGGTATCTTTTCTTATGAAGAAGGTAAATCCTATTGAAGAAGGTTTTCATTTTTTTTTTTCCTTTCTCTAGAGTTGATTATTGTGGCTCTCATGTAGATGGGTCTTGTTTTTTTTTTTCATTAGTTCCCATTTTTACGATGACAGGTGGAGTAGGTTCAAGAAGTGCTTTTTCTAAACGTAATTGAATATTGCTACAATTTATGAAATTTATCATGGTAGTATCTTCAAATTCAGCCACGTAAATAGGGGATTCCTATCTAGTGTTATTTGGTTTGGTCACAAGTTGGATCAAAAGTGGGGGTTGTTTCACTTGTTGTTGTTGTGGTTGTCATACCTAAGGAAAATTTTGAGTAGGAGCAAGAAATAAATTTTGCAGTTCATTTTGATATCTTCATTGTCCTTGATATTGTTGTCCCTAGTTTTATCCATGGGTTTGTGGATGCATCCATGATGGATTTTGTCAATTCCATTATGGATTCGTCCATCCTAATTATGACCATTCTTGAGGTGATGACCATGGTGGTTGATTCCAATATTGTTGTGGTGGTTCTAAGTGATACCATGGCATAGACCAAGGATTATATCCCCAATTTATGGGAAACCAAGGGGTATTTTGATATTGATACTATAAAAAATTACCTCCTTGTCTTTGTCCTACAAAATTGAGTTCTTCCATAGGTGAGGATTGTGTTTCCAAGATATTTTGAAGTCCTGGAAGTAAATTACATTGGTCTATGATATGTCCTTTTACACATATGCTACATATAGCAAATATGGAAGTTTTATTTAAATGATAATCTTGAAGAGTGTGTTTATTTTTCCATCTTAGGAAATAAATGGCTAAGGGTTTAGTAGATTTGGATTTTGAATTCATTTTACCTAATGTAGTGTTGAGATGCACAAGAATGTCAACTTTTAAATTAGAAAACTCTTCCATCAATTCTTTCAAGTTATTTCCATCATTAACCCTTTTTTATCTTCTTTGTTTTATGTGGGAGTAATTCTTACATAATTCTAAAATAGCATCAATGTCGAGGGTACTTACATCTCCTTTACCCATAATATCCAATACTTCTCTAGAGTCATCTTGCAACCCCCTTAAGAATATGGCTTTGTAAATTTTTGGTTCAACAACCCCACATATTTTTTGCACAAAAGCAAATCTATCTAAATAATCCTCCATGTTTTTATCTTCTTCTTGTTTTATCTTGAACAACTCATCCTTCCTATTTTTTACTCAACAGTATTCTTGGTACTTGTCCAAAAATACTTGTTCCATTTCTTCCTAGGTTCGGATTGAATCGTGTGCTAAAATCATGAACCAATGTAAGACAGAGTCCTTTAGCATGGAAGGGAACACTTTCAACTTTTTATTATCATTTGTATAATCATAGAATTGGCATACAACCTTGAATTCAAATAAAAATTTATTAGGATCCTCAAATGCAACTCCCCTAAAAGTTGATAGTATTGATGGTCGAATAGTTTTCATTAGATAGTTTTGAGCAGGGACAACGAATCCTACGTTGGCAAACCAGACTGCAGGTGGTTCGGTCTTCAACGACGAAGATTCCATTTGCTTTCGGCAATTCTCTGCTTTCACTGGTTACAGCGTCCAAACTGCGTTCTCGCGTCCAAACCGCTAAAAACCTGGCCGCATCTCTTCCTTCGAACAACCCCATCGGGTGTTAGCGGAAATTAATCACGCCTCCTAGAAGTTCAAGCACCAACACGGTCGGATTCCACGCGAAATTGCCAAAGAAAATACATAGTGCGTCCCTGCCCAGTTACGAAGGTTGCGGACCAATCAGGTAGCAAGAAATTAGAATTATTAAACGCAGTCTAAGGTTTTGGGAAGGTTTTTTGGGATCAATATCCCACATTGCGTATGTCAGAGCAATGGGGGAATTAATAAAGAATATCGTGCACATTTTGAAGTGTGACTTAGGTCACATGCGTGTGGAGCTCCTGAGCAGCCCTTCGAATCTGTTTTCGCCATCGTTCATCTTGTCGTTCGTCTTGTCCGTTGTTCGTTGCTCGTTCGTCTTGTCCACTGTTCATTGTCCATCGCTCGTTCGTCTTGTCTACCATCCACTGTCCGTTGTCCATCGCTCGTTCATCTTGTCCGCTGTCCGTCTTGTCCACTGTCTAGTCATCGCTCATTCGTTGTCCGTCTTGTCCACTGTCTAGTCGTCGCTGTCCGTCGTTCGTTCATCGTGCTCGTCTTGTCGTTTGTCGTGTATCCGCTCGTAGTGTCGTTTGGTTGGACATGGTTAGCATCATTGCTGTCTCGTTGTTGAAAGTGTCCACATAAACAAAAAAAAAAAAACTAAAATGTTGAAGGTTGCGGGCAAGGAGGCTACCCAAACTCACATCCGCGTCACAGTTGGAGTGACAGTTGAAGCGGATCCCAATTTTTTGCATTCAACCAAAATTGCGGTAGTTGAAGCGGAATCCTAAGTATAAGCAGGTTATGTTAACCAGTGCATGAGCAGAAAGTGGACCAAAGGTTCTGACGGTCGATTATCAAGCTCGAAAACGACCAATAACAACGCAAGAAGACCTAATCGAAGCCCAGGTACAAAAAATTCTCCTTCTCCTTTCAAAATTGGTAGTTATAATCCACATCATCCACTGGTAGATCCTATGGCTACTAATCCTTCCCCAACTCACGAAAACATCACACAAGGAAACTCCAGTAACTCAGCCGTTTCCAACGATGATTCTCTTCGACTCCTACTAGAGGGTATGAACGAAATTAGTCTCACCCTAAAATCCCTAGTGCGAGCACAAAACCAGCCTAATCCCAATACTAATCCCCAATATCACTCCCATGCCCAAAGGAATGAAGACAATGTCGATCAAAATGATGATTGGGAACAGCAAATAGGCACTTCGGATAACTCTAGGGATCGCTATCATAGACATCGGTATAACCAAGATCAAGAAAGGGATACGGGTTATCACCAACCAAGAGGCCCTAATAATAATTTTCCACGCATTGATATGCCCACTTTTGAGGGTCATGATCCTCATGGTTGGATAGCCAAAATGGAAGGCATTCTCGACTTATATCAAATTAAGGAAATTGATAAAGTCCCTTTTCGACATCAAAATTAGGCACTGAGGCCTACCAATGGTTCGTATGGCTTAAACGTGAGAAAGGAGCTACTATTAACTGGAGAAAATTCACTACCTCTTTTTTAGAAAGATTTGACAAAGGAGCTACTTCATCATACACAGTAAGACTGTTATCTCTTAAACAAGAAGCATCGGTTAGCGAATTCATTTATGAGTTTACTAGTTTACTACCATACACTTTAGACCTCAATCCCCACACAGTGGTAGGAGCTTTTCGCAATGGATTGAAAGAAAATATTCGAGTGGAGGTAGACATGCACGATCCAACCTTGCTGAATGATTGTATAAGAATAGCTAAGCTGGCCGAAAAGAGACATCAGTTGTCTGCACGGCATGACACTTATAGTCGTCCTTCGTATCGCAACAATTCCTTTCGTAGAAATGATCAACCATCAAGATACTTTTGTTATAAATGTCGCACTCATCACCCCAGGGAACAAGCTTGTGCACAAAAACAAAATTTTCATATTGAAGACGATCACTATGAAGGAGAAGAGGAAGAACCTTACCAACCAGAAGAACCTATGCCAAAAGAACTACCAAGTACTCTAGAAGAAAAAGAAGAGGATACAATGGTGATCTCTCGTGCATGCCCTCATGGGTTTAACCGCCCACCATACCATCAAGGTACCAGGATTTCTCTGCCAGAAGAAGGTGAATGTGCTAATTGATTCTGGTAGTACCCACAATTTTATCGACATCAAAACAACAAAAGCTTTGAATTTATTCATTAACTCTTCCAACAAAGACAAATTCCAGGTTCTAGTGGCCAACGGGGTGAACGCACAATGTGTTGGTCGCACATCTCAAGTTTCCATAAAGATGGGAACTTATACCTGGTTTGGATCCCTTTTCGTCATGAATTTGGGGAACTTTGATGTCATTTTGGGAGTTGAATGGTTGGAAACATTAGACACGGTTAGCTTCAACTTCAAAAAATTATTTGTGGAATGGAAGGAAAATGGACGAGTCATTCACTTACAAGGCATTACTACTCCTCCATCACAAATGGTGAGCTCTCATAGTATGGAGAAGATGTTAAAAAAGGGTGGATACGGGTTTATAGCTCAAATTAATTGTTTGGAAAAACAATCTCAAGCAACTTCGGATATTATTGCTCCCGAGTTACAAGACATCATAACACATTACGAAGAGGTTTTCCAAGAACCTAAAGGATTACCACCTAAACGATCTCATGACCATGCCATCCATTTGATTCCAGGGAGTGTCCCACCTAACAATCGTCCTTACCGCTATCCTCAACCACAAAAGACATAAATCGAACAGATCGTTCAGGATTTGTTGGATCACGGAGTCATTCGTCACAGCACTAGTCCTTATTCCTCACCTGTCATTCTGGCTAGACGAAAAGATAACTCTTGGCGTATGTGTCCTGACTTTCGTTCTCTCAATAAACTCACTATCAAGGACAAATTTCCCATACCTGTCATAGATGACCTACTCGATGAGTTGCATGGTGCAAATTTTTTTACAAAATTAGACCTTCGCTCCGGATTTCACCAAATCCGTGTTAGAGAAGAAGATATTCCTAAAACTGCTTTTCGTACTCATGAAGGTCATTACGAATTTTTGGTCATGCCTTTCGGTCTCACCAATGCACCATCCACATTCCAAAGTCTCATGAACCAAGTGTTTCGCCCACTCCTCCGTAAGTTTGTGTTAGTCTTTTTTGATGATATTCTCATATACAGCAAAACATGGACGGATCATTTACATCATGTGGATAAGGCCCTTCACATTTTACACAAGGAAAAGTTATTTGTTAAACGTTCCAAATGTTCATTTGGAGTTCAAGAAGTCAAGTATCTTGGTCATATAGTTTCACACGAGGGCGTCAAAGTGGATCCCAATAAGATTAAGGCAATTCAAGAGTGGCCTTTACCTAAAACCATCAAGAAACTTCATGGTTTTTTGGGTCTCACGGGCTACTATCGCAAGTTTGTACAAAATTATGGTAAGATTGTAGCACCTCTCACCGCACTCACAAAGAAGGATGCTTTTCATTGGTCGACAGAGGCTTCTCAAGCTTTCAAAGCTCTTAAGCAGGCCATGTGTACAACCCCAGTATTAGCAACTCCCATTTTTCACAAACCATTTATCATCGAATGTGATGCATCAGGAACAGGAATTGGGGCTATACTAATGCAAGAAGGTCATCCATTAGCATTTGAAAGTAAATAGCTTTCCGAGAAAAATTTGGGAAGATCAACATACGAAAAAGAAATGTTGGCTATTCTTCACGCAGTAGAAAAATGGAGACACTACCTAATCAATAGCCGCTTCATTATAAAAACAGATCATAGTAGCCTCAAACATTTTCTTGAGCAAAGGTTTTCTTATCCAGAACAAAATAAGTGGTTAACCAAACTATTGGGCTATGATTTCGTTATCGAATACAAGAAAGGGAAGGAAAATATAGCCGTCGATGCACTGTCCAGGAAATATGAAGACGAAGTCGTCATTAACGCTATTTCAGGTCCTTGCTCCCAATGGGTGAATCAATTACAAGATGAATGGTTGTCCAATAGCGAAACTACTCAGATACTTCAAGAATTATCTATAGGGTCCTCTAAACACCCTTTGTTCTCTTATGAAGATAAAATCCTCCGGAAGAAGAACCGCATTTACATTCCACACAATTCAGAACTCAAATCGAAGATCCTCGACGAATCACACGCTTCTCCATCAACAGGACATTCAAGATTTTTGAAGACATATTTAAGGGTCAAACAATCATTTTGTTGGAAAGGATTAAAAGCAGAAGTCAAACAATGGGTAGCAGAATGTGAAGTTTGCCAGCGCAATAAAGGAGAAACAGTCAAATCACCAGGATTGTTACAACCATTACCCATCCCTGAACGATAGTGGGAACATATATCCATGGATTTTATTGAAGGTCTTCCAAAGTCAGAAGGCAAGACAGTAATCTTCGTCGTCGTAGACCGGTTATCCAAATACGCTCACTTTCAGGCTTTACAACATCCATTTTTCGCAAGCAAGGTGGCAAAGGTATTTATGGATTCAATTTTCAAATTACATGGTATGCCAAAAAATATTGTAAGTGATAGAGATCCCATCTTCACTAGTAACTTTTGGCGGGAATTATTTCGACTTAGTGGCACCAAATTGAACATGTCTTCAGCCTACCATCCACAGACAAATGGTCAAACAGAAGTAGTTAACAAATGTTTGGGTACGTACTTAAGATGTTTCACTCAAGATAAACAATACCAATGGAGCCATTGGTTAGCATTGGCAGAATGGTGGTACAACACTTCTTACCATTACTCAATTAAGATGTCTCCATTTGAAGCATTGTATGGCACCAAACCTCCAGCAATCACAGATTACGTACATGGATCATCCAAAGTAGCCAAAGTGGATGATTGGTTCCAACAAAGGTAGTCTACACTCACCATCCTCAAAGAGAATTTAGTCCAAGCACATAATCGTATGAAACAACAACAAGACTTGCACCGATCAGAGAGAACTTTTAATATAGGTGATTGGGTGTTCCTAAAGTTGCAACCTTACAAACAATCCTCGTTAAGGATAAAGTCCAGCCAAAAGTTGGCTCCACGATTCTATGGTCCCTACAAAATTGTGCGTCGCATTGGAGAAGTAGCCTATCAATTAGAGCTACCTACATCATCACGAATACACCCGGTATTTCATGTTTCATGTCTCAAAAAAGTAATTGGTCGGAAAGTACAAAGTCAATCGGACTTACCAAGTGCTCGATGAGGAAGGACGCATACATCTCCAACCCGAAGATATACTACAACATAGAATCCAAAGACCGAGATCACGTCGGATTCAAGAATTTCTCATTAAATGGCAAGATTTACCGGAGGAGGATGCCACATGGGAACTCGAAAGTATCTTCCAGACATTTCCAGCTTTGAGGACAAAGCTTTCCGAGGAGGGGAGTCATGTTACATTCCAAACATAGCCTATGTCGGCTATGTTTTCCAAGCGTTTAAAATTTAGTATATATTGATTCACAATAGTTTAATCTTATCATCAATTTTACTTTTTCATAAATTCATTTGCGTATTCGCATACTAGCCTATACGGCGGGGGTGTGCCCACCTGAAGTGGCAATTGTCTCATCAACTGATTTATTCGAGTTTATTCATAGTTATATCTGGCGTGTTATCTCTGTGTGTATACTTGCAAAATAATTGTTGAATTAATAAACTTTGGAGAGCTTATCGGTAAGATCCCGTAGGGATCCCTACCATTCAATCGAATAGAATATTCAAAAGTTCTAGCAAGAGCAGGGACGTTACCCTGATTGAGAACATTACTGCCCCTATCTGAATTTCCTTATAAATTGATTATTATATATTTCCAAAACCTAGTCCAAATTCTATTGTTTCCTTATCCACATGTGGAGGAAGTGCACAGATGGTCTAAAACCCATAAATTTACCTATTAGGTTGTGTTTCATCTTATAAACTATATCCTCAGCTATCCAGTCCTCTACTATTTCCAATACTAGTATTTTTTTTTTCTTGTGGTAAAAATTCATTCATCATTTCAAGCAAATAATCCTCATTTTTACACTTCCCCATGGCATTTATGATTGTCATTGCTTGTGTTTGATAGTCATTGAAGCTATCTTGGGTTCCACATAGCTTATCCCAGTATGAGATTCCTTATTTTGGAGGATTTTGTACCGAAGTACCTATGATCCCCATTCTTGATCGTGATCCTTATTGTTGAAATATCCTCTAACAATATTGATCCTCTCTAATGGTGTTTTTTTGCATAAAAATATAAGTTTTATATTTTTGAAAAGAAAAAACAAGAATTAAAAGTTTTTTTTTTTTTTTTTGCAAATTTATTTATTTGGGAGAAGAATTTTGTTATTTTTTAAAAATAGTAAGACATAAGGTTTACTACCTCATAGAAATTAAGTTAGAAACTTTGATTTATTTATTTAAAAACTTAGGAGATATAAGGTTGTCTACTTCAAAAAAATAGATCATAGCATTGATTGCATATCATAAAAGAAATTAAAAATGCATTCAATTACATCAATGGTTATGTTACTTTACCAAGAAAACAATTGAAAAATAAGGAAAGAGTTGCCTTAGAATTACATCAATGGTTATGTTACTTTACCAAGAAAACAATTGACCTTGAAACTCTTAAAAGTATGAATAAGATAATAAAAATATGTTTCAAGATGTTTTTATTGTATTAGAATTGGTCATGAAAAAGTATATTGTTGGAGTCTTCATCCATGTAAATATTGTGGAAGAAAATATCATTTTTCTATTTTTTTTTTGTATAAAGACAAGTATTGTAGAAGATTTGAAAGAGCATTATTGTTCATTTGACTATCTTTTTCAAATACTTGTTTCTAAAGCATATTCTAAGAATATATCAAAGTGTACAATTTTTAAAATATAGGAAGAAAGAGCATTCAGATGACAAGAGGAAAATCAATCAAATATGGTCTATACTTGTCTTACAAAGAAGGTAAAATCAAAGAAAATATTATTATGCAAGAATCTAGTGACAATGAGAGAGTTCAATAAACTTGTATTCTTGAAGCTAAAAAGATTGAAGAATATGAATATAAATTCAAAGAATCTGAAGATGAATTCAAAGAATATAAATATGAACTCAAAGCATAAGTTAAGCAAGAAGATGAACCTAATGGAGCTCAAGTAGAAGATCACATGCATTGCAAGATCACTTGAAGATTGAATACAAAGATGAAGATCATGATTGAAGAGTAAAGTCTTCAATAACTAAATAATGTATTACACGGGGGTGATGGAGTATATTACATTATTTGTTACATGATAAGGCATCCCCATAGTATCTTCATGGTACAATTGTAAATAATATATTATGGTTGAGTCATAGTTTAGAGTGTGAGTTATATTTTTCTTTTATGTAAGTGTGAATGTGCAAGAAATGCATAAGTTTCATGTAAAGTTGTAATGTGCAAGAAATACACAAGTGTCATGTGAGTTAGTGTGCAAGTGTAAGTTGAGTCTATGTGCATAAGTGTCTTATATGTAAAATATCAAATATATAATGTAAATATGTGCATAAGTTTCTTAGGTTAGGGTATGCAATTTATGGAAGTGTAAGAATGTTTAGGTGTGCATACAATATAGTATCAAGTGTTCATCATGTATGCAAGTGTCAAGTAGATAAAATAAGATTCATGAGACTTGGCATATGAAAAGGAATAGTCAAGTATCCAAAGAGTCACACTATGACTATATTATGGAGGAAATACTCCATCATAAAACATCACAATCAATCATAATCATTACTATCATATATTTTTCTAATAGAAGGAAGAGCAATAAATATTATATATATTTTGAGCAATTAATATTGTAATTTGTTCTTCATGCATAATACATGAATTATTTAGGCTATTTATATTCATATTGTTGTTTATTATTGAATGTTATTTGTTGTATTATAAGCCTTGATCTACATATTAATTTTCTCATATAATTTTACCCATATCATTATATTTGACCTTATTATATTGTGACTATATTATATTCGATCATGTGATATATAACCTATGATATTTTTTGTAGTATTAAGGCTTAAAAAGCCATCATGTAATTACCCTCCTTGGCAGGACTTGATCTTGATACTTGATTTATGAATTAATATATGGGATATCTAATGAATAATATCATTTAATATCATCAAGATGCGTTGATAGATGCACTTTCTACTTTGATTATACTACTTTTAGAATATGGTATTGTTGATGAAAATTATGGTTGTAGGACTAGGTAATCTCATTGGTGGATTGGTATGGAACAACCATCGAAGTTGAGCGAAATTGGAAAATTATGGATGACATTCTCATTTATAGCTCAAGGGTAAAGGAATACTCTCATATAGATGTATTATACATATGTATATTGTTTTAAAATGCATCATTGGCTAGGAGGTTTCTATAAGAAAAAGAGTCATCCTTAGTAGGTGGGTGATAACATTTTAGTTATCGTAAAGCCTCTTACTTAAGGAAATTGTTTGTGCATATTGTTAACTTGCATCTTAGACATAAATTTTAGCTTATGTTTTGATGCATGGAAGTGTTTGATAAATAATCAAGTTGGTGTTAGTAATTAATACTTAAAAATCATATCAATATTAATAATTAATATTAACATTTGATATCAATTTAATCAATTTCAAGAATAATTTATTTAATCATAATGTTAACAATAGCTTTGAAATTATAAAGGAAAGGGTTTTTTAATTATCTAATTACAAATTATTTATTAATCTAGGCAAGCTTTAATAAGTTTAAAATATTTCTTTAAAAAAAAAGCATTGAATAAAAGGTGCATATCATTAGATGAGTTGGCCATCTTTGGCAATGTAGGGAACATTACTATCATGCATAACAGGATTCTATGCATGAAAGAATGTCTTCCTATGCAAAGACACTTAGATATGGCCTTTGGGGTATATATTTTGGATGTTTTTTTGTAGAAAGGCTATCAAAAAAGGATCAAAGGAGCTAGGAGAAGGTTGTGGAAGGCAACAATTTAGGGAAGAGTGAATAATTATGTAGGTGGAGATAATTCTTTGGCTAGTTTTTCTTTGGTATGATGAAAAATATCTTATGATTTCATTGAATATCTCTTCTTGTTGTGTTGCTTTGGGCTTTCACCTGATTGCTTGTGTTGCTTTACCTCTAGATCATTTTCACCGTAGTTATTTTTAGTTTGGGTGTGGAGTTTTTTTTTGGATCATTATATGCCTGTGTTTTCAGCTCTTGTTGTTTGTGTTGCATTCATTTTCTACTAGTTTTTTGGGAGCCTTCGTAGGTTTAGAGGAGATGGTCTATGCCACTTTCCATTGTTACTATAGTTTTTCTAGGGCTAGAGTGATTGTAAGTTTTCCTTGGTGGTTTGCGTTTGGATTGGAAGTCTCTAGAATGTTTTAAATCCTTTAATATTTGTTTTGCATCTTTAAGCTAATAGATTTTTTAATTCATGTTATAGAATAGCAAATGGAAATTATTAGCTTTTTAATGTTAGTCTCTTAAGTATTGTAGATGATGTAGTTATTTATTTGAAAAGTCTTGCTATTATAGCTTTAAAATTTTAGTTATATATGGACTTTATATTGTTTAAGTAATGTGAAAATTATGGAATAACTGTTTAAGTTTTAGGGAATGGTATAATTATTTAATCTTTTTTAGAAAACCTTTGTTGGTTAATCACCATGATAAGCAAACTAGATTGTATTTCATAATTATCTTTTGGAGAGCTATAATCAAAAAAATGATTGTTGTTTGATATTGATTAACTAAGATGATGTTAATTAAGTTAATATTCTAAATTTATATAATATAGAAGCAATGTCCCATGTTGGATTGAATATGGCTTGGGTGGCTAAGAAAATATTTAATTGGGAGAAATATGGGATTCTCTCAATGTGTTGCTTGTAGAGTTTTTGCTTAATGCATGTTTTGCATGATTGCATATTTTTCTTATTTATTGCTTAGTGCATGATAGGCTTGCATAAATAATTCATGACTTGTCCTAATCCCTAGTATTCAATTCAAGTTCATGGGAAAATACTATCAAAAGGAGAACCTTGGTTGAAAGATGGAATTTTATATCAGTGATATAGTTATGTAATAATGTTATTAAAGAGAATAATATACTTGAATAGCAATTGTAATAAAACTTTTTTTTAAGGAAAGATGTTTTGTAAATTTACTTCTTGCCCTATTTCAAGAATTTTTTTTAAAAAGAAATATTTTATGTTGTTGCTTTTCTATGATAGAACTTGGTATGTTGTTTTGTGTAAAATAGAAGTATATGTTAAAATAATGGATTATAAATTATTGTTCCTTGGTGATATGGTATTCTTCCATTGTAATTAAGGAAATTTAGGACTGGAGTTATATTTTGAAAAGTATTCAGTATTATGTTTTAATTTAGCACTTTATTTCTTTAAAAGAGAGATGTTCACACTTTTTAAATATTTATCTCTTAGGTTTAGTTGGAGGTTCTTGGGCATGGATATAGATCCATATTATATAACCCTTGATTCAAGATGTACCCAATCCTAATAGGATTTGCAATGATCCAATAACCATAAATAATCATGGATTATAAATTATTGTGCCTTGGTGATATGGTATTCTTCCATTTTAATTAAGGAAATTTTAGGACTGGAGTTGTATTTTAAAAAGTATTCATACTTTAGTAAAGTGTTTATGATACACTTGATTATTTTTTAATTTAGCACTTTATTTCTTTAAAAAGAGATATGTTCACACTTTTTAAATATTTATCTCTTAGGTTTAGTTGGAGGTCCTTGGGAATGGATCTAGATCCATATTATATAACCCTTGATTCAAGATGTACCCAATCCTAAGAGGAGTTGCAATGATGCAATAACCATAAATATATCTAGGAGGAGTTTTTGTGAGGTAATAACCAGATATTTGTGAATGATACACCTTGAAAATTGAGGCTCGGGTGTACCCAAAGCAATGAGGCTTTGGGATAATTCACAAGATAGTATAGTGGTGGCACCTTGAATGATGAGTATTAGGTGAACATGCTTATTATCAAGTGAGTAGTAATGGCCTTAGTTAGCCCACAGAGGTTGTTACATGCTAATGTACCACCTTGGGTACATCTTTAGATTAGGAGTGTGTCTTAGATTAAGGGTTTGAGTATTTACTTTAAGCAATGTAATAAATGCACAAGTATTGTTAGAATGTGCAAAGTACTTGATGATGTAAATGTGCATGTTGTCCATGTGTATATGAGTCCATAGAATAGTAAGATGAAGAGTTATAGGTAAATGGAAGGCCAAGAGTCACATCTCATTATATATAGGTATTTTATAGATAAGAGTGAGATAGAAGGTAGATATAATAAGATAGAGTAGTAGATGATATTCTATATACAATGTAGAGTATGTAAGGACTATGGAGAGTTTGAGAACTCCATTATATAACATTGTATAATTTTTGTGAGTCTTCATTAATGGTAGTTTTATGAGTAGTTACAGAATTTTCTTATGATTTTTATGCTTAGTATATTGCCATTATCATATATTTAATATTGCATATTTATTTTGCATCTTGTGGTTGATTTCTCATTAAGTATCTAGCATTAAAATCTAACAGTGGTGTCAGAGCACAAGGGAGATTGATAGGAGATAGGGAGAGCCATAAGAGAGATTAAGAGGAGATAAGGAGATTTCATTTTCAAAATTTTAAGGTTATTTTCTAGATAGAGTCTTTCCATAGGGTTGTATAAAAACTTGTGAAGACTAGGACTCAACATATATCTCATTCTACTAGACTGAAGGATAAATAGTGAAGTTTATTGATTTTTAGAGATCTAGATATTTATATGAATTTTCTTGTTGTTGCAGAATTGTAGTTCTCAGAAGTTGAGAAGCTTCCTACAATGGATAGAAAATAATTTAATCTTCAATTTCTTGAAATTCTATGTGCTTTCCTCGTGCAAATATTAGTTCTTTGTTGCAGCAAAAGGGAATATTGAAGGTAGAATATTGAGGAGACCCAAGAAAGAGGTCCCTATAAGAATATTGAAGAATATATAAAAAAGAAAGAATAAAGCAACTCTATTGAATATTGAGAAGAGGTCAAGAGAATCCCTACTGAAGATTGGAGAAAAAGGAGATCCAAGAGATCTCATCGAAGAATTTCTAGATTTGGAATATAGAATATTGGAGAAAGAAGATAGAGGACTAAGTAAAATGTACAATTGAAGAGTTGCAAAATTTGAAGACCCAAGAGAATATATCTAAAAAAAAAATTAAAGAAGAAAGAAGAAGGCTAAAAATTCATACTAAAAAAATGGCCATTGGAGAATATTTGAAGAAATATGAAGATTACAAGAAGGAGAATCTCCTAAAAACAAGAATTTATGACAATTATCACCATCCAACAACAATCCCAAAATGAAGAATGATTTGGAAAGAATTTTGCCAAAATTTGGAAAGGATTTTTTGAATATCTCAAGACATTCATATTCTTGAAGAGAAGGCCAAAAAATAGGCCTAATTTGAATTCAAAATTTTACAAGAAGATTGAAGGAGAAAGAAGCTAGAAGAGGCCACCAAATTTGAAGTTTGAGGATAAACATAAAGTATTTGAAGTCTAATTTACGGAGAAGAAGATTGTTGTTTTTGCAGCAGAAGTTGAAGAGTCATAGGACAACAAGTTGAAGGTGACATAGTCTTGCAAATCAAAGAAGAATTAGGCAGAGTTTGAAGAGCCCTTGAATAGGCAATTGGAAGGATTGACAATAGAAGAAGGCAGCAATTTGGAGAAGTTAGCAGATATTCTTGGAGATCAAGATAAGGAGAATAAATCATATTTTTGAAGCAATAATTTGAAGAGGTTTGAGCAACAAAATTTGAGTAGCATTGAGAGAAGACATTAAAGCTGCATTTTTGAGAATTTTGGGATATATTTGAATAGTAAAACAAATGAGGAATTGGCTGCATTTGAAGATGAAAAAATTGTAGAGTTTTGAATAGCAAGAGAATTTAGACAGATCTAATAAGTGCAAATTTCATATTTTAAGAGAATAAATATAAATGAGAATTGAAGCCATAAAAATCATATTTTAGGGCAATATTAGGAGAAAAGAGAGTTGTGTTTTTGAAGAAATTTAGGGCAAATTCACTTCGGTTTAGAATGTGAAAGAACTTGGATGTCACTTGACGCAGAGGAAAAGGACTACCAACAAACATTGAGGGAAATAAAATGGTTCAAACCAGCTATAAGCACTCTTTGAGGAAGGAAGACACTTTTCAAAGGTAACGATCATATTTTCATAACATCACAAAACTAAGAAAAAGTAAAATAGCAAGAAGAAAACACCTAAATAATATGTTGAGTATCATGTGGTACATGAGAAAAGGAATATTGACAAGTTGGAGGAGCCCAAATGATCTTTAGTGTGCATATTAAGTACATTCAATGATTATATAATAGATAACAAGCACAAGAAGGATAATCAAATTATATAAGGGAGCACCATACACAAGGAAGAATATTAAATACAATGAAAATATATCATCTAGCATTGAATACTGAAAGGTAGACAACACCTAAAATAGCATGCAAGTTGCAGTCATAGGAGAAGCAAACCAAATACGTAGCACTCCATTTGCATAGAATGTAAGGTTATGCATAGTGGCGAATTTCACAAATTAGCATGAATATTAGGATTTTCACAATTTTAATTTGGCGAATTTGGGGACCCTAGAGGTCGGCCCATTCACCCAAAAATTTTGGGATCAATTTTTTTTTAGGGTCAATTCACCCCACTATCATAAGGTTTCCCACCTAATTTTTGCCTTCAAATTATAAAAAAATTATCCCACCAAATTTACCTCTTGTACCCCATTATATATAGCTAACATGAGAGTGACACTCATACAATTAAAACATTAATTTTCTTTGATAGTGAGCGATACAAAGCAGGTGAGAGACAACAAGCAATAAGTGAAAGAAAGTAGAACAAAGAGAGTGTGTCAGAAGGTGATTGACATAACATGAATGATAAAATGTGATTGGCACAAGGTAATGGCACAAGGTGACTAGCACAAGGTGACTGACACAAGGTGACTAGCACAAGGTAATTGATACAAGGTGACTAGCACAAGGTGATTGGTACAAGGTGACTCACACAGGTGACTGGCACAAGGTGAGTGATAGAAGGTGACTCACATTAGGCAATTATTACAAGGTGACTAGCATAAGGTGAGTGGTAGAAGGTGACTCGCATAAGGTGACTAGCACAATTTAACTAGCAAAATGTGAGTGGTAGAAGATTATTCACAAGGTGAGTGGTAGAAGGCAACTTGCATAAGGTGACTAGTACAAGGCAAGTGGCAGAAGGTGAGTGGTAGAAGGTGACTGACATACAATGATAACCATTTATCAGTAAGTTTATTTTACCATTAATTTTCCTTTTTTAAACATTTTGTTCATGGACACTCAATAAGGAGGTTTTCCTATTATTTGGGCACCAATATCAAGCCTGCTTGGGTCAGACATCCTATTGTCTTGAATAATAGTTCTCTTTTACCAGTTATTTTCATTTTTAAAAATGATGTTCATGTTACTCTTCTATTTATACAGGTAAAATATCACCTACTGGTAATGGAAATAAGGGAGGCTAGTCTTTCGATAAAAGGAGTATCCTCAAATACTTTCATAATATTTCAAAATCCAGTCAGCCATCAACATCTGCACAAATTCAAGGTACAAACACCTTTACTTACTAACCAATTAATTTTTGTACATTGTTAATTTTATATATAATATCTTTATTCATTAAGAAGGGTGCTTTTTGGTTGATGGCTTTGTCCATTGTTTATCTATATTTTTTAACAGAATGTATGTTTTTAAATGCAATAATGATATGGAAAAAATTTCTTTACAGAAAACACTATTGACCCTGGTATGCCTCCACTTCCACATATCCCCGATAATGAAAAGTCCACAGATGAAAATTTTCTTAATGAAATGCAACAACAACATGAAGAGATTCCTGAAACTAACACGCCAAATGGAAAAGAAAATAATAGTTCTCATACAGTCCCTACTTTCGAAGAATCTTCTTCTAAGAAACATAAATGTGCAAGGTTATCTAGGTGGACAATTAATAGATCATTTCAGCTTGATTGGGTATCATAATTTCTATTTATTGAGCCAATGCTACAGAGAATAGTAGTGAAGAAATAACAGAATTGAGATGCATAATTTGCAGTTGGAAACATGGAAAGGATCATAGATTGCAAGTTAAGAAAGATACAGTAGAAAAACATTGTGGAAAAGTTTATATAAAAACAAAAGAAAGTGATGGAACAATACAAAAAAATTATAGGTGGAAGGATGCATCAGAGTGCACACATATCATATATGCACAAGAATATGATAAAGAAATGAAACAAAAGTAAACTTTGGTTGAGAAAGGTGCAATGATTCAAGCCCAATTTCAAAAAATGAATAAGTTCACTTTAGCTTCAAAAAGTTTGCAGTTTGTTGTTGTACTCACTATTCTTAAAAAGGGTAGACCTATGTCTGATTTCATTGATTATAAATATCTATTTCAACTAGTTGATGTGTAGAACCTTCCCAACACCCATTGGTCAGATCGAAGTGGTTGGGAAATTGTAAAATGTCTCTCATTGGTTGAGCAGGATGACCTCAAAGAGAAAGTAAAAAAAGCCAAATTCATTTCACTTTCAATTGATGAGGTGACTATTGTTGACAACACATCTTGGATTTGCATGCATGTTTACACATTGGAAAATCATTTAAGGCAACCTCATTTACTTGGAGTATGCAAGATGGTGGAAAATTGCAATGCAAAAAATATTTACAATGTTGTTGTAACTAGTTTAAAGGAAATAACAGGAATGAATGAAATGGAAATAGCCACTAAGTTAATATGTGTCAAATTTGATGGTGTTGCTACAATGCAAGGACACAGGAATGGTCTTTGTGTTCGACTACAAATATCTGTTACCCCATATTTGATCCCTATTCATTGCATGGCTCATAGAATGAATCTTGCATACAAAATTGTGGATACATTTACAAATGTAGCGAGAGTGGAAGAGCTTGTCCGTGAAATTCATGATTATTTTTCTCATAGTCCAAAAATATTTTTAGAGTTTCAATAGTTTGCACTAGGAGTTACTGAAGGTAAAAAACTATTAAAATATGTAGATACTAGGTGTATTTCGTTGTATCAACCGGCATATAGAGTTTTCAAAGAATATCAATCCTTGGCAGGGTATATGTATGCAAATCGTAGGGCAGTTGATAAGGCTAAAGATTTGCTATTTTGAATGAGTGACTTTGAAACACTTCTCACATTGTGTGGTATTCTTCCAATGTTGGAAGAAATGAATACTTTGATTAAAATTGCACAACAAAGATCGATTTATATTATGGATTTCATCAGGGTGAGAAAACAAATTTGCATGCATATTGATACGATGTACGCATCTGGTCAAAGTTTTATGGATCCCATGTTTGAGAGTTGGAGAGCATTAACAAACGTGAATGATCCTCAAAACTTTTTGAAGTTCAACATAAATGATCATCTATGTATTAATGTCCATAGAAAGGAAATACCTTTATATTATTTTGGTCAGTGAATGGATATAGCTACAAATGAAGTTGAAAAAATACCCATAACATACAACATATTTCATGTAGTTGTACATGATACAAAAATTAAACTAAAACAAATAGCAGAATCATTGACAAAAGAAATAAGAGACCATTTTCAAAGAGATGAATTGCTTGAGGCTATGGGTGTGGTTAACCCGATGTTTTGGGATCCTTGTAATGAATACCAGACTATAAATGGTTTGTTTCTCAAATACATGGGCACTCTTGCTAACCATTTCACTAAACATGTGGTAGTCAATGGTATTGAAATCAATGGTATTCTCAACAAAGATCTTTTGACAAAATAATCAAACTATTTTGGAATGATAATGTCTGCTCAAGTTTCACAATTCACTAACCATCATGAAACAGGTTCTATTTCACGTTTGTGGAAAATATTACATCCTAGTAGTATCTTACAACATACTATGAGTGAATATTTTCATTTATATGAATTATGTCAAATGATGATTTTAGGATCTATGGAAGATGAAAGGGTATTTAGTGCATTATCATATGTAAAATCTAAAGTTTGAAATAGGTTGGACAAAAATTTGGAAAATTTTTTGAGAGTATATGTGTCGACCTATGAGGTGGAGAAGTTTCCTTATGAAAGAGCTTTGGCATATTGGAAATCTCTAGTAGAGAGAAGAGGTGTCACGAATACTCATGATGATGAGGATAATGGTAACACTGATCAGACTATGATGACAAAAATTTTGGGTATGAGTACAAAATATTTTGTACAATCTAAAAAGAGTTTGTTCTAGCTTCCAACATTATAATGAATGGATGCTTTCATTTGAATAGATTTCACATATTATGTTATCAGTTTTCTATAGAATATTGAGATTTGATTATAATTTGAGACATGTATTTTTTGATATCATTAATCATATAATATGAGATTAGACGTGCTATTGGATATTCTGTATATCATAGCCCTCTTAATTGATTATGTATATTTTGATGAAATTGGATTATTTGATTACATATATGTTGATTATGGAACACTGGATTATTTTTTATATCATAGATGTGTTATTGGATATTTTGTATATCATGTTATTTAAGCCTTGTTATTGGATTATTAGTCTATGATATTCAAATTATTTAATAGATTTGTATTGTATAAACCATTTATGGTAAAGTAAATATTTGTGTTGCATTTCAATCATTTCAAATTATTTTATAAAACATAAAAGAACATTTTATTGCATCCACATAATTCAAAATTATTTATTGCATCCACATAACTAATCAAAACATCACAATATTTAAAATAAAATTTCAAAAATATAATACAATTTTTTTGGAAATTGTCTCTTTTATTGATTTCAAAAAGATACCATTCTTTTACAATTTACAAAAAATTTATGCAACATGTTTGGTTTCTCCTCAATAAAAAAGCAATAGTCTTCTACTTTTCTTTCTGCATGGTGCTTAAAGTTTTAGTTGGATCTTGCTCAATATCCTTTGCTTCCAATGCACTAGCCCTTACTAGAATTTCAGTTGTAGTGTTTATCCTCGATAGCAATAAACCTTCTTCCTTCATTGGATCTTCTCTAAAAGGTGCATTCAGTTCTTTCTCATTTTGTTTTAATACAACCTCCACATCTAGGCCCTTATCTTTGATAAACTTCTTCAGCCAATTGTTTTCTCTGATAGTGAATTGTAATATTTTCTTCACTTCAATAGCATTAGTCACACTAGTTTTTGTAGTCTTAATCAACGTTTTCATGGCACTGACTTGCTTCTTTAAGTGCTGAAAATTAGACTACAAAATAGAAGAGAAAAAGGTTAATATTTATAAACAAAATATATTTAAGAAAAAATGATTTTCAGTTATATGTAAAACTTACATCAATGGTAAGTCTTGCAGTTTCTACAACTGCTACTTTTTCTTATCTATTGCCCATTCATTGAAATATGCCTGGGCCTCGACATTGAGGTTTTCTAATCGATTCAACATAATATTCAGAATTTCATCATTGTATGTAGACTCAGCCTGCACGGTGCCAGATTCAACTTTATGTAACAAAGCATCGAGCTTTTGTGGCTCATTCTCCACCTTTGAAAATAGCTCCTTTCTATTTGAAAAATTCTTGTATCGAGAATTTATTTCTTTTATCAAAACCTTGGCCTAATATTCCCAATATTTTAAACTATCAATATCTACAAGTAGACTATCATTAATTGTAGCTTTACATCTATTAGCTAATAAAATATTTTCTAAAAAATTAACTTTATCATCATCGTTCAGATGATGATGGGTGGTGACTTGTTGGGGGAAGAGGAAACTTCGATGGCATCTACCTCAACATTCTCTTCTGCTTCATGATGGCTCTGTGGACCCTGAAGCACATCACTTGCCTTGAATGGGAAATTTTTAGGATTCGTATCTTGATAAAGAAAATCATCATCGAGATTCCTAGAGGGTATTTGAGATGCACTCTACACATTTGAGAAATTCCCAAGGGAAAATTTTGGGAACACTAAAACATTAGACTGAGACATGGTGTGTGTCTAGGAAAGACTTTTGGTTCCTGGAGGTGGTGGTGTGAGGAACTATTTCCCATGCATGCGAGATTGGTTCCTCACCATTGGTGGTACCTATTGTGGATGGACTTGTTGTGGGTGCATTTGTGGGTGTGCAGATGGTGGAGGCATATTTTTTTAGTATTTTGAATGTAATCGGTGCATCTACAAAATTTCACATGAAAATATAAATTAAAACTAGTGTAAAAAATAATGCCATAAAAAGAGATTAATTTTAACCAAACATACCAGACTCAAACTCTGCACCCATTGATGATGCAACCATTTGCCCTTGCTCTAAAAACATTTAAAATATTTCCTCAAACTAAATATAATTTTAAATCATTAAAATACATCATTTAAAATAGTAGTTTTGAATAATAAGGTTACCTTGTGAGTTGGAGGTTACTTCTTCAATGTCGATTGTAACATGTCTAGAAGTAAAAGGAGTCGTAGGTGTATGTTGATCACTAGGAGACCTCAAATGTTTCATGGATCTTGAGGTAGTTATTGGTGATGATTGTGACTGCGTGTCAGAATCTGTAGATGCTTCTTGAATCCTAAAGGTGACATCCCTTTTACTAGAAGATTGAGTTATTTTTTTTGCTTTCAAAAGAAAATTAGAAAATAACAAGATTGATTGGAAAGAAAGAAAACATAGATTATTCCAAAAAATAATTTTACCTATATTTCATCCTCCGTCATACCAATAGCCATCAAGCTTGGGTGCAATGTAGTTGGAGGAGGGCTATTTTGAAGATTGAAATATGCTTCATTAAAAAGAGAAAGAACAAAGTTGTTGGTTGTTACTGCATAAGAAGATTGAATTTTTTGGGCATTCAGAAGATCCTGTTTAATGTAGTTTGAAATGTGCATGGACCAATCAAATATATTGCTAACAATACATCGAATCAATTAGGACAATGCCCAAAATAATATTTCTGTAGGTCACCCCTACAAAATAAGTCTTGCCTGGAAAAATTCAATGCAAGCATGAAGAAATTTATCTCCAATGTTGGAAATGTTTAAACCCCTTTTCGACTTAGAAGAATTAACTAAAAAAAGGGAGAACATTATTAGAAAATAAAAATTACAAAAGGGAGAACATTATTAGAAAATGAAAACTACAATACATCAAAAATGCAAAAAAAAATAAAAACTAAATTTTAAAAATATACCTTTCAAATTATCTGAATGGACATCGTATTTGGATGCTAGTAGTCATTTGTCTTCTTCGATCAAGGTGTATTGGTTGTTCACTAGGTGACCATCCATAAATGGTAGCCCTGTTAGTCATTGCACATCTGAGGGTTTCATAGAAAAATAATATCCTTGTTATCCACTTTGATGTGAATAATGGACTCATCATGGTCGTAGCAACTAACTATCCTTTGCATCAGGGAGACGTCGACATTGAACTATGGCATCTTGATCACTCTTGCGACTCTAGAGGTGTAAACCCATTGCGAATCTCTTCCAGAAGTGCCAAAAATATTCTTAATGTTGGGGTAAAAGTAGTTCTTGAATGACACTTTTGAAGGTAGAGGAGAGGAAGAGCTAGCCATTTTTGCACTGAAAATGGTCTAAAAAATGTTTGAAAATAATCTGAAAATGCTCTAGAAATGCTTTGGAAAATGCTCTGAAAATACTTTAAAAATGCTCTGAAAACCATCTAAAAATGCTCTAAAAATAGTCTAAAAATGCTTTGAAAATATGGAAAATGCTCTAAAAATGTTGGAAAATGCTCTGAAAATGCTCTAGAAAAATCTTTGAAAATGCTCTGGGAAAGGTAAAAAATGACCCTACATTTCTATTTATAGAAGTCTGCATGGCTGAAGTCTATGGATGCATGACACGTGGTAGAGGAGAGGGCACATGGTAGCTTCTTATTGATGACCTTTGGTGGTCACCCTTTGTCATTCGCCATCTACTAGTCACCATTTTCCAGTCATCTTCACTACTAGTCACCATCTACTAGTTGCCATCTGCTAGTCACCTTCTACCAGCCACCATCTACCAATCACCATATGCTAGTCACCATCTGCCAATCACCATCTGCCAATCACCATCTACCAATCATCTTCTACTAGTCGCCTTCTACCACTCACCTTCTGCTAGTCACCATCTTCCACTCACCTTCTACCAGTTGCCATTTGCCACTCACCTTCTACCACTCACCTTATACTAGTCACCATCTACCACTTGCCATCTACCAGTCACCTTCACCCAATCACCATCAACCAGTCACTTCCAGTCACCATCTACCAATCACCTTCTACTAGTTGCCTTCTACCACTCACCTTATGCTAGTCGCCTTCTACCACTCGCTATCTGCCACTCACCTTCTACCACTCACCATCTTTCACTTTCATTCTGCCACTCGCCTTCTACCACTCACCTTCTACCACTCACCTTCTGCCACTCACCTTCTACCACTTGCCTTCTGCAACTTGCCCTATGACACTCGCCTTTTGTCACTCACCTTCTACCACTCGCCATTTTAAAATTTTGATAATTTCTATGCAAAATTTTAAAAAATTCACCATATTTTGATAAATTCTCTATAAAATTTTGAAAAAATCACCACCAAGTTTAGACATGATTCGCCTTGATTCACCAAATTTTGATAAATACTTTTTCGGTATTACCCCTTATGCATAACCCTGCATGAAGGTACAAAATATTTAAATCAATTTGTATTTCATAAAGGTCAAGGAGGTATAAGGTATATCAATACTAAGGTTAAGCTTAGATAATCTATTATCCTTAAGATTAATTAAATAAATGGATATATAAAGAAATGAATTGATAAATTGCAATCTTAGATGATTTATTGAATGATTTGAAAAAAAAGTGAAGGAAGGATTTAATTTGAAAGTTTTTTTAAATTACTTTATTTTAAAATTCAAGCATAGAAATATTTGCAAATAATTTAACTTGGAGGAATAAGGTTTTCTACATCAAAATTGAAATATTGAATTTACAAATATATTTGTTTTTCTAAATTTCTAATTAGGGAGTTATAAGGAATTCATCACCAACATAAATTCTTGAAATTTAAAAACTCTATTATTGAAAATTAAATATATAGGAAGCCCAACATAGATTTGTTAGAAAGTTGTAAAACTACATTAGAATCAGTATTTTATTCAAATTGAAGGGACGTAAGGAATCCAACTTAAATTTCTTGAATATAGAAAATTTTATCAATTGAAATTGCATCAAAATTTATCTTTAACCTTCTATTCATAAATAGGGAGAAATAAATGTATTGTCTTGAAGTTGAAAATTAGGGAGACAAAAGGAAATTCAACTCAAAGGAAAATGTAGAAAGCTAAGTGTTTTATCAAGGCTACTTTACATTAAAATTACTAGGGAGCTAAAAGGAATTCTACCTAGAGATTTGACTATTGTTTGATCATTCTCAAAATATTAGGAAAACAAGATATACTACAATATTTGAAGAATTGAAAGTGAGTATTTGATCATATTCAACTTAAAATTTAGAAGTTGAAGATATTGGGAGACATAAGGAATACAACATCAAAACTAATTTTTAAATATTATAATGGATAAGTTAGCAAGAGGTACATATCATCACAAGATCTACTATCAAAATCCATACAATATTCCATATCAAAAATGTAAAATTACTTCAAGCACAAATAATTCTACAAGTCAAAATGAAAAAGAAATTTGATTTATTGGTTTTGGTGCAAGTCATCACAATATAGGAAATTTACAATGGTTTAATTATCTTGAAGTCACTAACAATCTTAGGTTGAAAATTGCAGATGGAAAAATCTATCGTATACATGGATACGGGTGTGTAACACCTAGTACATCATTTCCAAATATTTTTTTACATGATGTAATGTATGTTCTTGGATTAACATCAAATCTTATTTCAATAGCCAAGTTGGTAGAGAGCAAAAGGATGGTTGATTTTAAATATATAAATGGAGTCAATAAGTGTCTCATCATAAATCAAAATGAGATAGAAGCTACATGATCAATCCACAATGATATATGCTCTGGATTCAATTGAGATTTCACAAGATATTTTTGTAGTTCAAAACAACACTAATGGATTTTTTGAGGAACAAATTACAGAAAATGAAAAATCTATATATCATAAAATTCGATGGAGAAATAGAAGATTCAGAATGAGAAATATGAGAGGACAAAAATACTTTGGACTACTTGGCCATCTACAAATTAAATAAGAAGAACCTGATCGAGTTGAAAAAATTTTGAAAGATGATCCATATTGAAGACTAAAGTCTTCAATAACCAAATAATGTAATACAAGGGGGTATTGGAATATATTATATTATTTGGTATATGCTAATGTACCACCTTGGATACATATTTAGGTTAGAAGTATGCATTATATTAAGGGTTTGAGTATTTACTTTATGCAATGTAATAAATACACAAGTATTGTTAGAATGTGCAAAGTACTTGATGATGTAAATGTGCATGTTGTCCATGTGTACATGAGTCCATAGAATAGGAATATGATGAGTCATAGGTAGATAAAAATCCAAGAGCCATATTTCATTATATATAGAAATTTGATAAATAAGAGTGATATGGAAGGTAGATAGCATAAGGTAGAGGAGTAGTAGATGATATGCTAGATAAAATGTAGAGCATGTATGAAATATGGAGAGTTTAAGACCTCTATTTTATATCATTGTACAGTTTTTGTGAGCCTTCATTAATGGCAGTTTTATGAGTAGTTACAAAATTTTCTTATGAATTTTACATGCTTAGTATATTTCCATTATCATATATTTAATATTGCATGCTCATTTTATATCTTGTGGTTAATTTCTCGTTAAGTATCTAGCTTCAAAAGCTAACAGAGATACGGTAACTAAGCACTAAGGAATTATGTCAGATTAATCCTACATAAATGGACTTATATAGATTTATGGAAGAAGACATCCCCTATAAGTGTTATGGACCTTAAATGATAATCTCTACATCATTATCAAGTTGTCCTATATTGGTGAAGGAATAGAAAATATGGGAGGAACACTATTGGCATGTTTTTTAAATGATGAGGTTTAGAAAGGTGAACCCCAAAAGTATGGTATGTTGGCCACTCCTATCCACTTGAGTTTTATCTACAATGACATTAAACTAAAAATGTGGTTATGCCTTACAATACTAAAGAATTATTGGGACTTCTTTGTGAACCTTTGCTTGTGAAAAAAAATATTTGTCTTGGGTTAGTTTTGAGGGGTTATTACAAATACAATGCAATAATAACTTAGGATTAATAATAAGACTAAGATCAATAGCTATCCTCATCATTGTTGGAATTTTCTGAAGAAATAATTAAAGAAGAAGAAATATTCTAGAAAACTACAAAATGAATATATAATGGACATGTCAGAGAAAACTAAGAGATTGTTGCATTGTGGTATTAAGGTTGGGTTTACTAGTAGATTTAGAATGGAGGAAATGAGATGATATGATGACAATGAAGCTATAAATATTGAACTCAATGCTTTTAAGGAGTCTTTGCTTTAATAAAATATGTGAATGCTTCAAGAATGCATATAAAATAATAACATTGTATAATTAAATTTTTGGAATATGGAAGAATGAAAAATGAAAACCAATGAAAGAAAAGAGAGAGACATTATTTTGTAATGTCAAATATGGAAAAATCTCAAAAATAAATGGTTAAAAGAAAACTATTAAGTAAAACGTATAGGTTATGATTATGAGGATTCTCGTTAATGGTTAGTAAATATATGTTTCTATGATCATTATTATGCATTCATGATAGGTTGAATAGGTTGGAAACTTTTTGTTGGAGAACATTGTCTCAATAGGGGATATGCTTCCATTTTTGAGTTAATAGATATAAAGTATACCATTTTCAAGGTACAAATAATTAAGTTGTAGGTTCCAATGATAGAATTGATAGCAATCAAATGGGTACAGGTTTCAACAAATATGCCACATTCAAATTAGAGAACATAGAGCCAAAAAATATGGAAAAAATGAAGGCATTGTAGCAGCAAATTTGATCACGTGGACTGAAAATCTTCCTCATGCAGTCTCAATGGTGATAGATAATGAAAAACTTTAGATTGGAAGGCTCAAAGTGGATCAATGACAGAAAATGGGGGCATTTTAAAAAAAAAAAAATTTGAACCTTATAATGGATTTTGTCATATTTGTTTTTTTTGTTCATGTGACTAGTGTTTTTTGCAGCTGGTGGGGCACTGATATAGGTTTTTTATCTACAAATTCATGCATGGGAAACATCCGCTTTGGCCTCAAGTATTTCCCAAGGTGTGTTTGGATTCGATGTCGCAAAAAGGCCCTAGCAAGAAATAACAAAGTGTTGGAGATCCCTGACAATGAGGCACGAGACCCCACCATAATAGTCTTGGAGAAGATGACAATTTCATCGACCTCCAACGAGTATCAACCGATTGAAGAGTCCTGTCCGGCCTCATCGGTGCACTTGTTGATTTGTGTGATTCCCTAAATCTTCTGTTTTATAGCCAACAGTTCCAGGGGCACAAGGAGTCGAAGGCAAAATCTAAAGATGATGGCAAGAACGATGATAAGAAGTTAGATGAGGACTACAAGGAAGACTGCTTGGCCTCTTGGCTGTCCATTCTATGGGATGTTTTTTTTTTTGACCATATTCTATTATTTTTATATGGGCACAAGCTACTCTGCATGGTGCTTGCATGATTAGTTTTTGTCTTTGTTAGTTCTTTTTTGCGTCTTTCTTTTCTGATGGCCATAATATTAGGCTTCCATAGTTTAGTTTGGTTGTATTCTAATGGAAGAGTAGGTCTTGGCCATTTTTGTTGTCAGTTTAAACTTTTAGGGCTTGGCCTTTGTCCAGTTGGTCAGTGGACCCTATTTTGTAAAATGGTTTTGGGTCAACCAGTTAAAACCCGGTGTTAATTATAATATTCTCTTACTCACCAAAAAAATATATATATATGGAAAAAATGAAAAATAATAAAATATGTGATAAGCCAAAAAATTTGAAACATCAACATTCTGATCAATGTTAGAGAAGAATTAATGAATTTTTGGAAAACATTACTAAATTTCAACCAAAAATGTTACTTTTGTATTTCAAAAAATTGTTTTAGAAAGCCATGATGTTCTCTTTAGATAGTTTTATTGATATTTTAAAATTGCCATAGGATTTTATAAATTCTACGTTCAGATCATAGTTTCATGAAATATGTGCCAAGGTTGGTATGGAACCATTTGTATAAAACAAGGGATTTGAAGTATTTTTTGTGAGAAACATGGAGTGGTACCAACAACATAGCAATGTTGAGGATCCATCCATGGAAGTCCCAAAAATATTATTATCAAACATAGGTTTTTCTTTGGCCATTGTCAATTACTTTTTATCAAATATAATAAGGAATGAGATATTGATCTTGTTTTTCATATGGATGATTCGAAGGTTAAATTCAATATTTTTTTTAGAAAACAATTTACTGATGGTGGGATGGCATTTAAAACAACAAAAATGAGAAAATATATGTACTCATATCTTGTTCTAGGAAATTATTTCATGGATTGGAAAGGCCAATTTCATAGGTTTAATTTATATCTATTAACTCAAAAATCACCACATTACCAAAATAATCCATCTGACATAGGTCACTAAGAGATAAATATCCAAGTTCACAAATGCAAGTCCATAATTAGAAGCAAGTATGTGATAAGGTTTGAACCCTCTACCTCATAGGCATGGAGTTCTTGCACTAGCTAAGGTAAGCCAAGGTCATTGCATGGGTTCCTAACATGAAAATTGTGTAGAAAAATAAATATGATGCTTACTGGCCTATTTGGTTTGTAAAGGTGTTAGAATTCACACATATTTTCAAAAATGAACAAAAGCAACCCAATCATTTGAATCTTATATAGAAAGTGTAAAAGGATGAAAGAAAGCAAAAGATAAACAAAAAAATTTAAGTGTTCATAGGAACCATAAATAATGATTATATTATCTATGGATAAGGATCACAACACTTTGATGCAATGGATGTATTGGTGGGGGTTGTTCAAATCCCCAAATTATATAAATGATTTTAACCTAAGCTAACATAACAAGAGGGATTTAAGTTTAAGTACAAGTTATAAGATGGGTTTTACCATAATCTTAACCACAACCCATAAGGCTTATACAATAAAATATTACAATAAATTAAATACATTGTACAATAATTTTCCTTATACCTATACAATATTACATCATACAATATTGGCCTTGGTCATAATCTAGATTACACTTTTAACACCCCCTCATAATCTAAACTAAGGAGCCAAGGAGATAAGACATTAGTGATAATAATAACTTCCCTTCATAATGGATGCTCTAGTGGACCTTTATATGTGAGGTGGATTCTTCTCAATATCCCTCATCATCTAGATGACATCTACCCATCTTTAAAGACATGGCTTTAATACTTTACAATTTCAACAAGTAATTCTTGGTTAGTTTTCCTTCCCTCTTTTAGTATTTGTAAACGGTATTCAACTTCTTTGAAGACTTAGCATGGCCCTTGGGACCCTAGTTCTTAGCCTCCTTAGGTTTAAATTTCTTTATATAAGCTTGTATTTTTAAAGTACCATTCCAATTCCTCATTGCTACTTGAAAATAAATTATTAAAAAAAAAAAAAAGTTAATTAAAAGCAAGATTTTTTTGTGATTCCAATATCATAGGAATCATATGAACCATAAGATTTAATATTTGAAAAGGAAATAAATTAACAAGGACAATTTTCACATACTTTGCATCATGTTTCTTTTTGCCTTCAAAATATGAAATATCTTCTCTCAATATCTTAAATCTTGTATTATAGTCCTCAGTGTTATCAAACTCAACCAATTTGAAAGAAGAAAGATCTAACTCCAAGTAACTTACTTCAATCGTATTTAGTTTCTCAAATAATGCATGCAATTTAAACCTTACCTTGAAAGGTTCACTCTCTTTTTTTATATGAAAAAGCAATTTGCATTCAATCAACAAGGAGAATAATCCAAGAGCTTCTTCTTCCTTATGTTGGCTATTTTCTTCATCAATAATCATTGCTTTATCCTTTTGAAAGATGAACCATAGGTTCTTATTACATAATAAGCTAATCATTTATGTCAACCAAATACTATAATTTTATCTATTGAGACTAGGGCTTGATGATCCATCTTACACAATCTAACCCCTAACATTGGCAAGTCTTTGAACTGATGATACCAATGCATAAAGCTCAAAAAATCATATGATTTAAAAAAATAGGATCAAAATGCTTTTATATGAAAATATTATGACCTCCAAAAAATTCCATAATGGAACTCAAAAATACAAAAATTAAAACCCCAAATATTAGAAAATTAGAAATCAACCACTTGTTGTCACTTGGTATCTTTTTATTTGCTAGTGTCTGCTGATATTTTCCACTTCAATATATCTAAATAACTACAATTGTGACAAGTTTCCTTTCTTATTTGGATGAGGTCATATAAATAGGTTTAAAAATGCTTGTGTGGAACATAAGGGTGCCATGTCAACCACCAAATTAACCACAAATTATCCATGCAAGGGTGGAAAATATCTCACAATGATTCAAACCCAGGTTATTTGGCTTCCAAACAATTTGTTCTAACAAACCCACCATCACTTCCATTGAGTATTGGTGGGTAGCCCCTTTTATTAATGCAATCACCTTCTTATAACTCATAGGCAAAAAGAAGCATTGCAGGGATTCAAACTTGACTCTTGGATCCTAACATATTTTTACTGACCATTGAAGGCATTCACAGTTGATAGGGAGCTATCAATGTCTCCTTGAATTGCATTGTCTAGCTTGGTAAAATGGGTAAATGTAAAATAAAACAAGGGTTCATCGTATTTGAACCTATCACCTTGCTCCAATGTACTTAGCACTACTTATTTGACCATCTTGCCACACCTCCCAATTTATCGAAAGAATCCAAGGCTCTATTTATGCTCATACTATCTCTACAAAAGGAAGTCCAAAAAACAAAGGGATACAGTCAAATCTTTGACCATCCTAGGCAAAGTACCTTAGCAATGTTAGCAAAATATCACATTAATTAGCATAGTTAGTGAAGGACAAAAATTTGCACCAAATAACTAAATAGCAATGAAACACAATGATTGAACAAATAAAATGAATCTTTATATTTTATTTATATCATTATTTCAAAGTGTACAATATGATCCCCTCAAGAGATTTCACTAGTAATACAATGAATACAATAGAGGTGGTATTCCCCTTTTTATTAGAAATATTCCTAGTGCAATGTAGAGATCTTTGCACCAGCACAGTTCATTAGGGAGTGAGTATTTTGGGACCGTCGAGTGTTGGATCCACTATATTTTGTTTTACTTGAACCCTATAAACTACACATAAATAAATAGTAGCAAATCAATGGTATATGAGGGGCCCATCGAGGTTGGACCTGTATTAAATTTGATAATGCAAATACGAATTAAAAAATAGATACGTGCATGTGATATCTGAAATCTAAGCTAATGCAAAAAGATGAAATGCATTGATCTAAGCTAAAATGCACAAAAAATGAGCAAAACAGCCACCTGGTCATGACCATCTTAGGTTAAGATGATTTTTGCTTACAAACCATATCAAGGAAAGAAGGTCACTATCGTAGGCCTACATATCAATGTAACTAGATATGAATAGCATCTTAGGTTGCACGAGGTGTAGTTTCATGTGGATTTTCATGTGGATCTTCATGAATGTGTGAGCGTGTGAAAGGATGTGGGTGATCAATGGGATAATATAGGTAATCACTTGAGGGAAATTAAGGTGGCTTCAAATCCAATGTGGCAATATTGTAGTATTGAGTTGAGCAATGGGATAACCTGGTAGATATTTGGTAGCACTTCATGGCTTCAAAATCAAAAACCTTCAATATTCAAACAAGAATGAAGGGCACTATTTTAGAGGCTTCTAGGGTAAAAATGCATGGAATGATAAGTGCCACTCAAGGGTAACCTAATTGGCTACCACTGAATTATTACATGCAGAAAGTGTGACTATCACTTACAGGGCATTTGGAATCAGTGCAATTTTATGCATCGTACTGATAGACAGTTTTATTTCAAGTTAATTTTTTTTATTTTTGGTCTTGCATGACTGTCTCAGGTTGAGACAATCCTGATTTGAGACCATATCAAATCAAGACAATCAGGCTTCCCATGGGGAATTTTACCTACTTCTTAGAGAGAATATTTAGATTAAATCCTAAGACTACCCAATATGGATGGTGTGATTTCAAAAGGAGGAATTTTAGGAGTCTCCTCACAAATGATGCATTTAATGTGTCTACAAATACCCCTTTTTAGGATGCTTTGTGCAAAAGCATAATGTGAAAAAAAAATAGATGATCTAAAATGGTTGGATCGATGATAGATGATGTTAACTGACAAAGTCAACATGAGATACCCCAAGCATAGAAAGAACGCACGTCATTGAATCATTGCTTCCAACATATTGATGGACTTGATTCGATCTTGGTAACCTTTTGATTGTGGGTAGATATTATTAGTCTACAAGATTTGGGCTTTAGGTATACCAAGTGCTTTTTAATTGATATTTTGGTAACCTTTCGACCGTGGGTAGATATTATTAGTCTATAGGCTTTGGGTATACCAAGTGTTTTTTTATTGATATTTTTGCTTTTGCGCCAACAAGGAGGGTGTATGATCATTTTTTACAATGATTCTTGGACGAATACAATTTTCACTTTCGAGTGTTTGATTATTGACTTGATTTTGAACTACAAATTTTATGGTTATTGACTACCCCTTAAAGTAATGAGTCAATGGAGGAGATATAAAATGATGATAGTGATGCATTTCTTGAAAATTTTGGGATTGTTAGCATGGTTGCCCTGGGAAAAAGGTAAATTTTTGTGACCGTATCGACTCAATATGGTTTCATTTTTAATGTATATTTGTTTTTTTGTAAAATCATAACTGTCTCGGATGGTTAGACTGCACTGCGTGACCATCCCGAATGGTCGTACTGCACTATGTGACTATCCCGAATAGTTGTACTACACTGTGTGATCATCTCGAATGGTCACGGCCATGCAAAGCTATAAATAGCAGATTTTATGGCGAAAAGTCTCATTTGCACTATGCGAGATGAGAGAAGAGTGATATAGGGAGGAGGAGAGCTTAATTTATGCAATGAAGTGTTTTTAGAATATTATTTGACCAACCTCATGGATCCCTTGGGCACATCTATGAGTGGAGGAGTCAGTGTGAGGAAGGTAAAGATGAAAATTTGAACCTTTCTTTATTAATGAAATGAACCACAGTAAATATTAAATGGTAATGAATGTGTGGGATGGGTGAAATGGGGTAGCTTAGGCAAAATAAAAATGGGGTGACTGGTAGATAGCCTTTATTGCTTTTGAATTTTATCCTTGTCCCTTCTCGTCTCATGTGTTTTTTGTGTTATTTTGTTTGATTTTTGTAGATGTTTTTATGTGATTTGGAGGTCATATCAGGTCAATACGACTCCTTTTTGTGACTCTCAACTCGAGATAGCCTTTATTGGTGACCATATTGACTCGAGATAGTTTTATTATGGGACCATCTTGACTTGATATAGTTTATTTTATCATCATCTCAAGGTAAAATAATTATGGTTGTTTGTTTTTCTTTTTTTCTTTTTTGAATTGAATGCTTAAATATTTGTGGTATCTTGTTATAGCTTGACATCGATTCACGAATACCTACAAGAATGCATGTGATGAGTTGTTTGGCGAGGATTGGGTGTGTCTAAAGGACCTCAAAATTTAGCACATAGTTTGACTAGATTTTGTACACTCAGATCAAACCTATCTGATAGCCCTGATATATAAATGGGATAGTAGCATAAACACCTTTGACATACCCACTGGTGATATTACAATCACACTTGAGGATGTCTATCAAATTTTATGGGTTAATATAGAGGGAGCGTCTATTATTACTATTGTGATCGCTTAGTGAGATGCAGTATTACAATGAGTATACAAATACTGGTGGTGCCTCATAGACTACAATGATAACAATAGTGGAGCTAGAGTGGGCATTGAATTTGAGATAGGTCTCTTGACAACTAGATAGGAAGTTTTGATGTCACTGATATTTAACTTCATTTTTCCTAACTCTTCAGGCATAAGATTCCCTTGGAACCTCCTAGGCCTTTTGATGGATCTAGTTGAGGAGCCCAGGATCATGGCATGGGGCACTACGTTGCTAGCACACGTGTATAGGGAGTTGTATGAGATTTGATAGTGGGGTCAACTTGGCTTTGGGTGAAGCTTACTCTTGTAGATATGGGGATAGGAGTATTTTCATGTTGATTGATTAATTGGGTTACCATGGACCACATAAATATATGGTAGAAACTAATATTCCTTGTGGGATGTGATGTTTGCACAAGTGAGATCGAGGCAAGAGTCGCCCTGTCTAAGGTATCCTACAACACTATATAGAGTCATGGGTAAGTTTATAACCAGGACAAGTTATCTAAAGGTTATGATAGAGATTACTAACCTAGGATGAGAAATCCAAGCATCTAATATGAGTGTGATGTAGTGTATGGATAACTAACTACCATGGGATTGAGCATGAGTACTTTTAGTACTCACAGGTGACCTGATATCTCAGGATGAGGTAGGGTGTTCTTGATGACCCAATGGTTTATAGGCAGAGGACTATTAATACATAACTAACATGGTCATGGATTGAGCCTTTGGATGATGGAGCAGATGAGGTGTTAGTATATGTTGTTATTGAGGATCCTAGGACCATAGTAGAGTATGATGCATGGTGGATAGCCTGACTATTTTAGGGATGGGTAGCAACTGGAGAAGATGTGGAGGCTAGTGCAACGAAGGATCTAGGATAGTGATGAGTGTGTAAGTGGATAGGGATGATGAGGGATATTTATAGAGAGTCATCGAGGGGTCAAAGACACCTATGAGGAGTGATTGGGTTGATGGGGTGGATAAGGATGACCCTCAAGAGTAGATCGCCACCTTGAGAGAGTAGGTTTGTATTCTCAAATGGTAGTAGATAGATATGAATACAAATAATGCTATTAATTAGAGATGTTGGATGATAGATAAGCAGCATTGGTAGGGTTGATATATGGAGAGGAACACCCTACAGGCTTAGGTGCAAAGCCTTTAGGAGTGATAAAGACTCATATTAGAACAAGATGCTTTACAAACCTAGGTAGCAAGCTCAATTACTGGACAGACTTAGCCATCCTCATGTAGATAGACCATAGATGAGGTGATCTAGTTGTGGGCTATGGTGGACACATATCATGCTTAGTACCAAATAGAGTGAGACTATGTTGGGATATTGGAGGATTCAATGTACTAACTGGATGGAGTACTACCATCATGACCATCATCCTCCTAATATTAGTGGATTCAGTTAAGTGGAGCCTTAGGAGATCTATTAGTGGTACCACATGTTCTACAATTTGCATCACCAGGAACCTCCTAGATGCCAGGGGCTAGCAGATCTATGAAACCTCATAGAGATGAGGCTGAGGGCAATGGTGAGAGTAGTGGTGCAGGGCCAACTTGAGTAGGATCTCTATGTATTAGCACATTTTGGATGTGAGTTCTCAGGACCCACCATATTGTAGCCTATGGGTATTTTGATGTACTATATTATTTTTTTGATATATATGAGATGGTCATTTTATTGATGTTTATTGTGTTGTTTATTTATGCATATGTATGTGTAATTGTGGATGCATGGATGTAATGATAGATGCTTATAGATATATGCCTAAACTTGTAGATATGATATTGCATGTATGTTAAATGCATAAATGGTTTTTATATGACAGATATATTATATATGCATAGAAATGTTAGACATTTTGAGTCCATAAAATTGTCATTGATTTCAAGACATGAGGTTGTCATTAATACCAAGAAGTGAACCGCAGTTGATTCCAAGAGGTCAAAAGGAGCAATGCAAAGGTTGATGGTAAAAGAGCTTCATAATATTCATTTTTTATATTATAAGAAGCATGAGTAAAAGGTTTTATTAAAAACCATGGACTGACAAAATAAAAGGTTTTATTAAAAACCTTTTATAGGCAAAATAAAAGGTTTTATTAAAAACCATGGATTGGAAAATTAAAAGGTTTTCATAAAAACCCAAGGAGGCTTTTTATTCCACATTTAAAAGTCTAACGAAAGGTTAAATATTTTATTTATAAAATATTTAAATTCAAATTGAATTTAAATTTATAAATAAATATTTATAGAAAAACATTAAAGCTATTTCACTGACATGCAAATTGTAGTTACCTCCGTCGACGTGTTGAAAAAAAGAAGGCAATATAAATATTGCCTTTGCTAAGGCAAAAGACATGCTTTCGTAATTTGAAAAATGTGCTAAAAAAATTTGTGCGCTATGAAAATTTAGATTTCATGGATTTTAATAAAACATGGTGTATTGTTTCTAGCACCATTCGGTGGCTAGCTCGAGTGGCATTTGTATTAGCTCTTGTGGAAGGAAGTTTACGGGTTCGAAACCCGATGACAGCAAAGTGTTGAAGCCCTTTTTGGTTTTCTTTTTTGGCATCAGCAAAAAGTAGAGTAGAGTGCTTGGGCACTCTACCTCACACATGAGTGCTAGCTCACGCAGCAGCTAGGGCCACGACTAGAGTGCTTGGGAGGCAACATCGTGGGTTCAAAACCACTAGGGTCAAAGGTACTATTTTTGGTTTAATTTTTGTTTACCCTAAGGTTGTGTGAGAATATTAGGAGGGATAAGGTGATGATTAAAAGTGGATTTTTTACTTATAAGCTAAAGAGATTTTTGGGTATGATAAAAGGTTGTTTTTGATAAAGTAAAACTAAGGTAATTAATTGTTATCTTAGAAGAATAAATTGCATTATTTTATAAAGTATTTTATTTGGTAAGTGCAATTTGAGAAATGATTTATAATTAGAAATTGAGTTATATTTTATTAAAGAGTTGTTGATGAAAATTATGAAGTTGAAAATTATTTTATTAAGTATTGTATTATTGATATGGAACAATAAGATGTATTTGGAATTTGAGTTATTATTGTGTTTTGTGAAAAGTGTTAGAGTGATAATTCTTGTCATCTAACCCCTTGTACTTGGCAAATAAAGTTATGATATTTGATCTAGGTTTTGAAGGTCATCCTACATCAAAGAAAAATGTATGGGCATATTCTTCCTTGGTTGATTTGATTGGTTGGTTTTCTGAAAAACAACTTTGGAGTGAAAATGACTTAATTAGGTTTCCTTGTTGAGTGTGTTTTTAATTAATGCTTCAAGGCTTTTGTGGAACAAAGATTTATTGATAAAATCTTGTTTGATAAGCATTGTTATTGAAGCCATTGATTTAGTGAAGAACTTGAACTATGTTTTGCAAAGATCATGATTATCATTGTTATGTGAGATTGGTTGATAAGCATTGTTGGAAACATTTTGAGTGAGTGTTCATATGCTTGGACTAGGGTTTGTGAGTAAGGATTATTTCATTGAGTGATTGATTGAATAGATTTGGTTGAGCCTAGTCAATTGGATGTGTGAAGTGATAGCTCAAGTTCTATAAAAAAAAATATTTTATATTCTGAATTGATTTGAAAAAGAGGTTGAGTATTGATGAGTGTGAAAACATATTGAGTCTCTAACAATTCTCTATATTTTTATGTGATAATAGAGTGATTAAAATTTATTGAGTATTGAGGTGAATGTGAAGCATATTGAGTCTCTAAAAATTCTCTATATATTTCAAAAGAATGATTGAAAGTGATTGAGTATTGAAGTGAATGTGAAGCATATTTAGTCTAACAATTCTCTTTATGTTTCTATGAGATTGGATAATTTCTAGTGTGGACTTGTTAAGCATATTTGAGGTAAGTCTTTGAGAAGACTTGTGGACAGATTTATGTGAGCTTTTGTGGAAGCTTACAATATAGATTGAGAGTAGATTTGGATAAGTCCTAGTGAGGACTCATTGAGCATATTTGGACAAGTTCTAGTGAGGACTTGTAGAGAAAATTTGGACAAGTTCTAAATAGGGCTTGTGGAAATATTAGTGTGAGCTTTTGTGGAAGCTTACAAGGCATATTTGAGATGAGTCTTTGAGAAGACTTGAGAGCAGAGTTGATTGATTAATTTGTTCAAATATTGAGTTAAGTTTTGAGGCAGATCTAGTAGAGTTGATTTGATATTGAATCAAGCTTTGATTTAAGGCTTGAGAACAAATATTGAGGATAGATTTATGCTAGACCGAAGGACTGTGTTTACTACAAATTGAAGAATATATTTTGGTACATATTTAAGGATAGGTTTGTGCCAGATTAGAGATAGAGTTTGATGATAGATTTGGGCTAGATCGAAGGACTGTATTTAGTGCATATTTGAGATAGGGATTTGGAGGTGACAGAGTCGAGGACAGAGGTCTCTAGCCAAAGCAGGGAGGATAGGTGTCTTCTATGGATAGAGTTCCATTTTCTAAGGGTAGTGGAGGTAGAGGTCTTCTAGAGGATCACCAGCTAGAGCAGAGTTAGGAAATTGGTGTCTCATGTGGATAGAGATCCATGAACTTGATTAGGGGATTGGTGTCTCCTTTGGACAGAAGTTCATAAATATTGTAATAGGAAAAGATTCCTAAGAGATTTATTGATAAAATTTTAGTGAACGATTTTCTCCGTGGAGTAGCCCACATTGGGTGAACCACATAAATTTTGTGTCTCTATTGTGTGTGGTGATTTATGTATTGCTTTGATTACTACTTTTGATATTGTTATCTATACATTGCATAATATTGATTGGGAAAGAAAATTAAAAAGTGGTCTTATATTGTTCACCCCCCTCTCAGTATAATATTGTGTTCTTCAATTGGTATCAGAGTGGGTTCCTTCGAAAGAGTTTAACAACTTGAAGGAAAATATTTCAAGAACACAATGGATTCTATGAATGTGTCCTCGGATAATCTGACACCAATATTTTATGGAAGTGATTATATATATTGGAGTATAAGAATGAAGATTCACTTGATGGCTCTTGGCAATGAAATTTGGGAAGCAGTGGAAAATGGATAAATACGTCCAGTTGATCCACCTACAGATAAGGAATGTAAGCTTCTACAACATTACAATTCAAAAACAATGAATGTAATTTTGAGAGGTTTGCATAGAACAGAGTCCATAAAAGTTATGCACTGTCAAGATGTAAAAGGAATTTGGGATAAGTTGCAAAGTATATATGAAGGAGATAAAGGTGTCAAGAAAGCAAAGATACAAAATCTCAAAGAACAATTTGAAGAATTAAGAATTAAGGATGAGGAAAACATTAGTACTTATATCCTTCGAGTTGATGAAGTTGTTAATGATATGCAAGGACTTGGACTTAAGGTTGACGAATCAAATGTTTGTGATAAGGTCTTAAGATCTCTTCCAAAAATATTTAGTAAAAATATTTTTTCTATAGAAGAGTTAAATGATGGTGATTCTTTGAAAAGAGATATGTTTCTCGATATTTTTACAATTTTTGAGTTAAGAACAAAAGAACCTAATCCTAAAAAGGAAGCAGCCTTCAAAGCAATCAACAAGAAAAAGGGTAAGAAGTCAAAATCAAGCAATGAGTCATACAATGATGAAGAAGCTAATTATGGTAGAAGGAATAAGGATTCAAGAAGATTTAAAAATACAAAATATGTTAGATGTTTCAATTGTGGAAAGTATAGTCACTATGCAACTGACTGTCAAGAAGCTAAAAATAACAATGATGAAGAAAAACATGATCACAGGAATAGGGAATCAAAAATATACAGGTACCAAAAGAAAGGTAAGGATGGACAAAGAAGACAAGGAAATAAGTTCTTTCAAAGGCAATAGAGGAGCTACTATGCAGACAACGCAAGTAAGTACTCAAGTGATAGTGATGTTAGTTTTTCAGATATGATAGATATGAAGTCTTGTTTATGATTAGAGAAAAGGAAGAAGTCAAGAAAAGGTCACCAATAATTCTCAAGTGTTTTAGATGTGGTAACTTTGGACATATTGAAGATAGTTGTACAAGGAATGGTTATAGTTTCAGTGATGATGAATATGAGGATGCACTTGAAGGACTAGAATAAAATCTTCTAATGGCACTAGAAGAATAATAAGGTGATCCTATAGAAGACAAGTCAAAAGAAAATGTAAATGTAGACAAAGGCAAACAAATAAAGGAAGAATTATATAAATAAGGATATCATATTAAGGAAGAACTTATTTATGCTCTTGACATAGTAAATAAGGTAAGAAAGCAAAACTCTAAACTTGAGTTTTAGTTTCAAGAATGCGATGAAGAAAAAAAAATCTTATAGAGGATCTAAACAAGTTAATGGCTAAGACAAAGAAGTTCAAGGATAAGTTAGAAGCAAAGGTTTTAGAATGTGAAAGGTTAGAACAAGAAGTGGCTCTACTAAGGGAATATTTAGAAAAATCCAAGAATGACCTATACAAGTTTGGAAAGAGCTCAAATATTGTGGATAAAATGATCAAGGTACAAATAAGGTCAACAAACAAAATAGGTCTTGGTTTTGAATAGGCTCAAAAGAAACAAGAAGAGAAGTCAACCTCAAGTTTTAAAGGAGAAGAAACTTCAGAAGAAGACATTGTAAGATAAAGTGAGACATATGAGGATGATTTGGACAACAAAAAATTCAACAAGGAAAGAAACAATGCACAAAGGATAAACATATGGAACAACAATCAGAATAGGTTAAGAGAGACTAAGATACCAATGAGGTCAAGAAAAGAAAACTTCAATGGAAGATGATTTTCATGTCACAAGTTTGGGCACATGGATTCATAGTGCAGGACACATGAAAGACAAGAATATGGAAACAAATAACTTTTCCATGGGTATTGCTACTCATATAAATAGTTTGGTCACAAGGCAAAGAATTGCAAGGTTCAAGAAAAGAAAAGGATATGGCTTCACTAGGAGAAATCCTAAGACATTTGCACCTCCAAGGAATAATAACATTAAGTGTTATAAGTGTAATAATGATGGACACATAGCAAAATGGTATAGAGTAGACATTCCAGAATCAAGCATGAACAGGAAAAGGAACAAGAATAGCAATAAGAATATGGATATAAATAGGAATAGGAATATGGACATGGACAAGAACAGGAATATGGATATGAACAAGAACAATAATATGAACATAAACAAGAATAGTCAAATAAATCATAAGGATCAGATGAGAAGGAAAGAGAATAAAGGTAAATATCAGTGCTTGTTGGGAGTAGGAATACTCCCACCCCAGAATTAACCACCTCAAGAGGAGGTGGGGAAGGGGCTAAGCTAAGAGACTCATTCTTAGCCCCGAGCCCCAAAGGTGACCCTTTGCCATTGATTTCAAAGGGGTAGAGATTTGAGTAAGGGCGAGAAATTTGGTATTTGAGTAAGGGAGAGATATGTGGTTTAAGGAGAGAGCAATTTCCCAAGGGGAGAAAAATAAAAAGGTCAAGGATATGGTAAAAATTTATTGGGTTTCCATCAATGACAAAGAGGGAGATTGTTGGACATTTTGATTCCATAAAGTTTTCATTGATGTCAATGCATGAGGTTGTCATTAATACCAAGAAGTGAACCACCATTGATGCCAAGAGGTCAAAAGAAGAAATGCAAAGGTTTATGGCAAAAGAGCTTCAAAATATTCATTTTTGATATTATAAGAAGCATAAGTAAAAGATTTTATTAAAAACCATGGATTGGCAAAATAAAAGGTTTTATTAAAAACCATGGATTGGAAAAATAAAAGGTTTTATTAAAAACCATGGATTGACAAAATAAAAGGTTTTCATAAAAACCCAAGGAGGCTTTTTATTCCACATTAAAAAGTCTAAAGGAAGGTTAAATATTTAATTTATAAAATATTTAAATTCAAATTGAATTTAAATTTTATAAATAAATATTTATAGCAAAACACTAAATATATTCCGCCGATGTGCAAATTGAAGTTACCTTCGTCGATGTGTTGAAAGAAACAACAAGGCAATATAAATATTGTCTTTGCTAAGGCAAAAGACATATGCTTTTTGAATTTGAAAAACGTGCTAAGGAAATTTGTGCACTACAAAAATTTGAGTTTCATGGAGTTTAAGAAAACATGATGCATTGTTTCTAACACCATTCGGTGGCTAGCTCGAGTGGCATTTGGCTTGGATCTTGTGGAAGGAATGTTACGGGTTCAAAACCCGATGGAAGCAAATTTTTGAAGCCCTTTTTGGTTTTTGTTTTTGGTGGCATCAGAAAGGAGAGTAGAGTTCTTGGGAAATCTAGCTCACTCATGTGTTGGCATTTAATCTACCATGGTGGACGGCAAGCGGATGATGGCACCAAGGTGGACGACAAGCAATGAAAGTAGGCAGTGAGAGAGAGAGAGAATTTAATTTTAAATTATCTTCCTATTCTTAAGCTTTCCCTATTTTCTCTCCTTATTCCTCGCTTTCCCCCAAGCTATTTAAGCATGTAACCTGGGTTTAATTTAATTAATTTTAAAACTTAGCATTTCTCAGTTTCATATCAGAGTGATTTTAGGGTTATTTTTTTTGTATCTTCGAGAGGCTCGTGAATCAAGGAGTAGCCGCAGGTATGCATCTCGAAGTGGCATTGTAGGCATGCATCCCAAGGAGTCAAGAAGCAGCTCGTAGAAGACCTGTACATGTGGAGCTGACCTAATAGGCGAACACGATTCCTAAGGTGGATACATGGTGGATAGCAGAGCTATCCTAACTTGCAACATGATTCTCGAGGAGGACATGTGGCGAACAATAGAGCTGACCTAGCAGACACATGGCAACGAGCCACTAGATTAGAGGCAGACACGTGGTAGATGGAGAAGCTGACTGGACAAGGTGACATGGCAAAGCTGACAGGACAAGCTGGCATGGCGAAGTTGAATGGACAAGCTGACATGGTAAAGCTTAAGTGGCGATGCTGACTGGACAAGATGACATGGTGATGCTGACTGGACAGGGTGATGTGGCAAGTGATATGGCAAGGGGGTAGATGTGGCATGTCTAGATTGGCCAGGGGAGACAACAAAAGGAAGGTGGGTGATTGCCCGAAGGTAATCAAAGAATTACCCGTGCCTTCCTACTTATAAAGCACACAAGGCCTTTCGGCCTTGTGCATGTGGGATAATTATCCCAAAGCCTTTTGAAGGCTTTTCTTTTTTTTGTCTTCCCCACCATGGAGGAGACAACAAAGCACGGGAGGTGCTTTTACTCACCACCGATAGTGGTAGCCGGGGTGGTTCGGAGGCGGGCGCTAAGGCCCTCTCCACCCATGAGGTCACGGGTTCAATCCTCGTGGGCGCATTGACGAGGTATTTTTTTAATTTTTTATTATTTACTTTTTTTTGAAAGCTTTTTAATATTTTATTTAATAATTTAAATTTTTTTGTTTTTAAATAATTTTTTTTAAATTTGATTTCTAAACAAATTTTTATTATTAAATAAAAATATATATTTTAAACTTTCTTTAAAATTTAGTAAATTTAAAAAAAACTTGTTTATTTTGAAAAAAAATAAAAGGGGAAAATATTGCCTAAGAGGCAATTTTTGTAATAGCCTAAGAGGCTTTAAAGAGGGAAATTTTTTGCATCCAAGGGGGAATAGTTTTTGTTGCTATTAATGATAAGGTCAACCGGATGCTATCATGCCCTTTGTTCTCTTTTAGTAAGAGAAAACCCCAAATCCTTTGATGAAAAATTTTGAACGTATGGACTGAATACTGTATTCAGTCAACTACAAAATGTTGTAATAGCCCAACAAAGAGCACCAGATGCAGGATATGACGCTGATTCAAAAGACAATTCCTTTGGTAGTAAATTTGAATATTTTAACCATAGGAGCTAGAGAATACTCATCTCAGTGGCAGTGACTCAGTTGAAATACTGGAGCTAGAACCATATTCACCCGAAATCATTCTTATCAGTGATGACGGTGATTCAGTTGTTGACAACTTTGTCAATCCAGTGATAGGAGAACCTCTGCAAGTAGAACAAGATATCTACGAGAGAGTAGATCAAGTTAGATTTGATTTAAATCTATAATTCTTCCTTTGAAAAGCATAGTGCTTTGATTGTAATTGAGAAATAAAAAGTGTGTTTCTAGTTTATTTCCAAAAGCTATGGCATCCAATAATAATCTACCCATTCCAGAATTTAATGGGTTTGATTATGAGTATTGGTCCATCAAGATGAGGACCTTACTCATAGGTAAGGGACTATGGGATATAGTTGAAGAAGGTTATTCAGAACCTTCAGATTGGACCACTTTAAGTGCAGCCGATAAGAAGACAAAGAAAGATGCCCAAAAGAGCAATTCCTCTGCTCTCTATCATCTCCAAGAAGCATTGGAGAAGAGCATCTTTCCAAGGATTACCTCTTGTTTAACTGCCCAAGATGCATGGAAATCCTTGAAAGAAGGTTTCAAAGGAAGTGATCAGGTGAAGCAAGTAAGGCTTCAAACCCTGAAATGAGATTTTGAGAATCTCAAAATGAATGAAGATGAGAAAGTTGGAGACTACTGCGTAAGAGTCAAAGTAGTTGTCAACAAGATGGAAACTCTTGGCGAAGAAGTCAAACTGAAGCGGTTGTGAAGAAAGTGTTGAGAACACTTCTTCATAAATGGAACCACATTGCTATCATCATTGAAGAATCAAAAGACCTTTCCACTCTAACTTTTGATGCACTAATCGGTTCATTGATGTCACATGAAGAGAGATTACAAGGGTCTCCTTCAAAAAGCTATGGAGGCGATGAATAAAGCTTTCTCATCAAATGAAGGTTCAAGCAGAGGCCATGGAAGAGGCCAAGGCAGAGGACAAAGAAGAGGCAAAGGAAGGAGTAGCTCAAGAGGTGGCAACCAAGGCAGAGGTGGCAATCAAAACAGAGGTGGAAATCAAGGAAGAGGTGGCAATCAAGGAAGAAGTGGCAATCAAGGAAGAGGAGGTGACAAAACAAAGAAAGCTTGTTTCAACTATGGCAAGCCTGGTCATTTTGCTCAAGATTGTTGGTCCAAGACTTCTCAAGATGGAAGAGGTCAATATGGCAACTATGGTGAAGAAGAAGGAACTTCAAATCTGTTTCTTTCTTATGGAAAATCAGATCAAAATCTAAATGACACTTGGATTTTGGATACTGGTTGTTCCAATCACATGAGTGGCAAAGAAGAGCTCTTTGCTACAATGGATTCCACCTACAAATCCCAAATCAAGTTGGGAGATGATAAAGCTTTGCAAGTTGAAGGCATTGGAGCCATGGCGGTTCCAACAAAAGAAGGCATCAAAAAGGTACAGGACATCTACTACACCCCCAAACTCCAACATAATTTGCTTAGTGTTGGACAAATGATGGAGAAAAATACAGACTTGTTTTTGATGAAGGCAAATGTGTAATTTTTGATAAGAACAATTGTAATAGAGTCATTACACAAGTACCAATGACCAAGAATAGGTTGTTTCCCCTTAAGTTTGGGGAACCAGGGGGCTCAACTTGCTAGTATTGCTATAGAAAATCCAAGTGTGCTTTGGCACTTGAGATATGGTCACCTAAATTCTGCAAGTTTGAAATTGTTAATTTCTCAAGCTATGGTATGTGGACTTCCCAAAATTGCTGAACACAAGGAGGTTTGTGAAGGATGTGCTTTGGGAAAGCACTCAAGATCCAAGTTCCCAAAAGGACAAGCGTGGAGGGCCAGTCATCCACTCCAATTAGTGCATTCGGACATTTGTGGTCCACTGCAAAAAAAAAAGCATAGGTAATAATTCCTATTTTCTCACTTTTATAGATGATTTCTTTAGGATGTGTTGGATCTATTTCTTGAAAACCAAAGATGAAGCTTTTGCTTGCTTCATAGATTTCAAGAATAATGTAGAGAAACAAAGTGAGTTCATTGTAAAATGTCCAAGGACAGATCGAGGAGGAGAGTACTCTTCAAAGGCATTTCTAAAATATTGTAAAGAATGTGGGATAAAGAGGCAATTCACCACTACCTATATTCCACAACAGAATGGTGTGGCGGAAAGGAATAACCGCACCATAGTAGAAATGGCAAGATCAATGCTTCAAACTAAGCATCTCAGTAATATGTATTGGGATGACGTTGTAAGAACTAGTGTTTACATTTTAAATAGGAGTCCTACTTCTAGTCTAGATGGGATCACTCCTTATGAAGGATGGAATGGCAAAAGGCCAAATGTAAAACACTTTAAGGTTTTTGGTTCTCTTGCATATGCTCACATTCCTGATGAGAAAAGAAAGAAACTTGACCCCAAGAGTCAAGCATGTATTTTTGTTGGATATTGTGAGTCTACCAAAGCATATAGACTCTATAATCCCAAAACACATAAAATTATTCTTTCCAGGGATGTAATTTTTGATGAAGGGGGAGAATGGGGTCATCAAAAAATTTTTGTTGATGATGGATCTCATGATGCAAGTACCTCTCAAGTACAGCAAGTGCAGCAAATTCAGCCCAAAAACAACAAAGGAACTCCTCCAAGCCCAAGTATGAGTACTACATCGAGTACATCAGCAGCTACTCCAAGTCCTTCTCCACAAAGATCAGTAAGTTCTTCACCTATGGATATTGATTCTCCATCAAGAGGTAAAAGAACACTACAACATCATCCATCTTTTCAAATGTTGGATAAAAATTTTTAGAAAAGATACACTAGAAGTCAAGCTAGTGAAATGAATGCAATTTTACAAAAACTTGAAAATCTGCATATGTATGGAGATGATGACTCCAATGATCCTAAAGGAGATGTAGTTAATTATGCTTTAATGACTAGTGCACAACTAGAGCCATCTAGCTATGAGAAAGCATGCACTCATGATGTATGGCAACAAGCCATGGAAGAGGAAATCACCTCTATAAAAAAGAATGATAAGTGGGAGCTAGTGAAGCTTCCTAAGGGTAAACAATGTGTTGGATGCAAATGGGTCTACAAGACCAAATTCAATGCTGATGGAAGCATTGAAAGACACAAGGCAAGACTTGTAGCAAAAGGATTCACTCAAAAATATGGCATTGACTATGAGGAAACCTTTGCTCCTGTTGCTATACAGGAAACTATCAGATCAGTACTTTCCTTGGCTGCCCACAAAGGGTGGAAAATTCAGCACATGGATGTAAAAAGTGCCTTTCTCAATGGGTACTTAGATGAAGAGGTTTATGTCCAACAACCTCAAGGTTTTAAAGAATAAGGTAAGGAGAACCTTGTTTACAAACTGAAAAAAGCACTATATGGCCTCAAGCAAGCACCAAGAGCATGGTACTCTCGCATTGATGGCTACTTCAAGGAGTATGGATTCACTCGGAGCAAAAGTGAACCTACTCTCTACTACCTAAAGCAAGGTAAAGACATTCTCATAGTTTGTTTATATGTGGATGATATCATATTTATGGGTAGTAATGATAAGATGAATATGGATTTCAAACACTCCATGATGAAACAATTTGAGATGAAAGATCTAGGCTTAATGCATTACTTCCTAGGCATGGAAGTACATCATACAGATATAGGGATCTTCATATGTCAACACAAATATGCTCAAGATATGATTAAGAAATTTTCCATGGAGCAATGCAAATCAGTTGCAACTCCAATGGGTCATGGGATCCAATTGAGCAAAGATGATGGAGCACCAAAGGTTGACATGACCACTTATAGGAGCATGGTTGGGAGTTTGATGTTTCTCACCAACACAAGACCTGATATTCAATATGTTGTTTCTCTTGTTTCAAGTTTTATGGCTGATCCATCCGAGCTGCATTTTCAAGCAACTAAAAGAATTATGAGATACGTAAAGGGTACATTGGATTTTGGAATCCATTACCACAAATGTAATTTTGTAAAGTTAGTTGGCTTCAATGATAGTGATTGGGGCAGCAATATAGATGATAGAAAATCTACATCAGGGAACTGTTTTAGTCTAGGTTTAGGACTAATTACATGGAGTTCCAAAAAGCAAATTATTGTAGCATTGTCATCTACTGAGGCTAAGTATATAGCAATCACTCATGCTAGTACTCAAGCTCTATGGTTGAGGAAAGTCCTTGAAGATATTGGAGAACAACAAAGTGGTCCTACAAGATTGTACAGTGATAATATGAGTGCCATCCAATTGGCACATAATCCTATCCATCATAGCAGGTCAAAACACTTTGATATGAAGTATCACTTCATTTGTGACATGGTGGATAAACAGGTAGTTGAGCTTCAATATTGCAGCACTTTGGACAACTTGGTAGACATCTTCACCAAAGGTATTGCTAAAGCTCAATATGTAAAGTTGAGAGACTGTCTTGTCAGCCCTCTCAACTTTAAGGGGGAGAATGTTGGCATTTAATCTACCACGGTGGACGGCAGGTGGATGACGGCACCAAGGTGGACAACAGACAATGACGAGGCGGTGAGAGAGAGAATTTAATTTTAAATTCTCTTCCTATTCCTAAGCTTTCCCTATTTTCTCTCCCTATTTCTCGCTTTCCTAATTCTAGCTTTTCCCTAAGCTATTTAAGCATGTAACCTGGGTTTAATTTTAATTAATTTTGAAACTTAGCGTTTCTCAGTTTGGTATCAGAGTGAGGTTAGGGTTAGTTTTTTTGGTATCTCTGAGAGGCTCATGGATCGAGGAGCAGCCATAGGCATGCATCCTAAGGATCTGAGGAGCAGCCCATAGAGGACCTAGACATGTGGAGCTGACTTGAGAGGCAGACATGATTCTTGAGGTAGACACAATACGAACAGTAGAGCTATCCTGACTGGCAGCATGATTCTCGAGGAGGACATGTGGTAGACAACAGAGCTGACCTGGTAGACACATGGCAACGAGCCACTGAATTGGATGTGGACACATGATGGACGAAGAATCTGACTGGACAAGATGATGTGGTAAAGCTAACTGGACAATATGACGTGGTGAAGTTTATTGTACAAGATGATGTGGCAAAGGTAATGTGGCGATGCTGACTGGACAAGCTAACATGGCAACGCTGATTGTACAAGCTGACATGGTGATACTGACTAGATAGGATGATGTGGCAAGTGATGTGGCAAGGGGGCAGATGTGGCATGTCTAGATTGGCCAAGGGAGATGGAAAAAGGAAAGCGGGTGATTGCCTTAATTTTGAGGATAACTTAGGCTTATCTACTTAAGCCTAAGTTAATTATTATTATTTACTATTCGTATTTCATTACACTTTGTATTCACACGAGGCATAGTATTCCCATGTTAGAAATAGGTTGTTAGCATGTTGTTAGCATGTTGTTAGATGGTTGTTAACTATTAGAGATCTCCTTTGTACTCTAGAAGTAAATAGACATCCCTAGTTAGCATTTGGTTAACTAGTAGTTAAGTGGTCGGCCATGTTTGGCAAATTGTTGTAACCACTTAACCTACGTAACATCCATTGTAATTATGATGAATAATATAGCTTCATACTATTGTTCCTACATCATTGGTATCAGTTAGCCTAAGGTAAAGTGCAGGAAGGAGGATTCATTGCCACTTCATTTCATATCCTAGGAAGGTGTTAAGTGGAGCTTGAAGCCATCCACAACACCAAGTGAAGTTGAGGGCAGAGGGAAGCAATTACCCCTGCACCATTTATTTGCCAAGAAAATTGTTGAAGAATAGTTTTTGTCAAAGTAAAATTGGAACTCAAGTTGAGTCCAATAGATCTTGCAGGTAAAATTGGAGTTCCTTCAGTTCAGGGCAATTATCTGCTTGGTCACTCCAAGAGAAAGGAAAAGATAACTCATTTTTGCATGAGAATATTTTATTTTATCTTTGGAGGAAAAATATTATTTTTATAAAATATTAATATTTATATTAATATTTTATTTAAAAAAAAAGGCATACAAGAAGCCTTAGCTACATAGGCCTTGATCTTGGCCTAACTGCAACTTGAGAGGTAGCAGAGCCGACGGCCATCGAAGACCCGGCTCGATAGCCACCAACCGGCCAGTGACCTCCAACCAACCGTGTGGCAACCATTCGGCCACTAGCGCTGGCAACGTCGATAACCAAAGCTGATGGTCTGCCTATCGTCAACCAACCGTGACCACAGTTCGATGACTGACCTCCAGCCAGCCCTGACATCGGAGCTCCCTACCACCAACCGATGATAGCCAACCCTGCCACCTGACCACAACTATCTCGAGGCCTCGACGACCCCCACCTTATGCACACCTTGCGATCTGATGCGTCGACACAAACCTTCGAGCAGGCATAGACGCCATCTGACATTTCAGGCAGACATGTAAATGATAGTTGTGATCCGAGCAAACACAGATGATCACTGTGATTCGAGTAGACATAGAGATAAAATCTGATGAGGCTGGAAAGAATTTTGATCCATTTTCGATGAGATTCAAACCCTAAACTCCAATAATTCATGAAATTCAATGAAGAAAACCAATTCCACTGACAAATCCCGACTCAACATTGTGTATTCCAATGACTTCTATGTTTTTCGGCTAGCAGAAGCATTTCCTAAAAAGTTTTAAATTTTTGGAAAATTTTATTTTAAAAATCTTAAGATTTTTATTATCGACGGTCCTTTTTCGACGACTGGCGGGTTGGCAAAAGAGCGAGTGTTATTAATTTTTCCTAGTGGGTTTATCCCACATTGGCTCTGTGAGAGCCAAAAGGTGGTTTATAAGGGCTAGCGCACCCTTACAAAGGTAACCACCATACAGTGGTCACCACTGACCAAGTGCTCATGTGCGGGCAAGAGCACCAGTTGGAGGCGCTTTGCTGGATAGTTTTCAGTGCCCTGTTGGATGCCACCTAGCAGTTGTTAGTTGTGCCACTTGGAGGTTGTTGGTATTGCGGCACGAACAATGAACATTCGGACTATGTGGGTAGTTGATCGGCCTGTTGAGGTCAAACAAGTGTTTTTGGCAGTAAAAACCAAATTTGGTGGGAAACGCAAAATAGAAGGGATAATTTGAAAATTTTTAAAAATTGAAAATTCAAATTTTCAAAATTTTGGCGCCAAAAATGCAACAAAGGAGAGCAACTTCAAGAGGTGATATCTTCCTCGTTATTGGTCCGTTTTTGACCAAATATTTTGCATTGTGTTGCAAATTTTTAGCAAATTGATAATTTTTTATCCTAACCAAATTTTAGCATTGTAAAAGGGTTGATTTTTCATTGTTTTTAGTGCTAATTTGTAATTACAAAACTTGATTTATTTTTGTAAAGAGCACTAAAATAACCCTAATTATAATAGCAAAACTTGTAAAATCTAGGCAATTTTGCTGCATAGGAAACTAAAATTGTTCCTAAGCCTAGATTAAGATTTTGCAAGACCATTATGTAATCCTCCTAGTCTGGAATATACTAGGAAAAATATGGCTCAAGACCTCAGATCAAACATGGAAAACCTTACTTCTGTAGTAGACATTTTAGCAAAGAAGGTAAGAGATATTGTTGTTTCAATCATGGTGAAATCAAAATCCACCATAATCATGCCAACAAAGCTAAATGTGAGGTTAATATGTATGATGGATCTAGGGATCCCGATGTCTTATCTGTATGGATTTTGGATATGCAAACTTGGTTTGCTTATGCTGAAATTCTAGAGGATGAAAAAGCCACATTTGCTACACTAAAACTCACAGGTTTAGCAAAAGTTCTCATTGTAGAAAGACAGAGCCATAATGCCACCATGACTTGAAAAGAATTAACTCAAATTTTGAAAAACACCTTCTTTCCACCAAACTACCGAAGTGACCTCACTACCAAGTGGTATAGATTGAGGTAAACCTATGGAATGCCAGTTTTTTATTTCATTTTCCAATTTAATAGGTTGAGGGTATTGCTTGGTGTGAAAGATTCAGAAGATGATTTGATTAATAAATTCACTCGTGGCTTGCAAGATCAGATTTTTAGGGAGATCAAATTCAATGTCTTCCTCACCTTGTATGTGGCATTCAATCATGCCATTCTTGCAGAGGAGAAAGTTGGTGCATATCAAAAGTCTCGTTCATCATAGGAGGGCTCTTCCAAAGGCGGGAATCAGCATCAACAAAAGGTGAAGAACAATTCTCAATATTTCCTTCATTCTTATTCTCCTCCCACTTCTCCTAAAGCACATTCTTCTTACTTTCATGCTAAATATTCTTCTTCTTCATTGTATTATGACTTTTGTAAAAAGCATGGACATGTAAAATCCAAATACTATACTTTTGAGAAGTTTAAGAAGAAGAAATCCCTAATTGTACAACCTACACATAAGGAACCATAAGATGGTCCCATTTTGGCTACAGGGACAGAAGAAGAATATCCTTCTTTAAAAGGTAAAATGAACAAAGTTACCCTAATTTCCAATGTGTTTTCTCAAGGGGGCATGATCATTTGTTTGTCACTAGAGCCCACTTGACGCATGATTTCTATGTTGATTGTATCATTGATAATGGATCACAAAAGAACCTCAATACGAAGTCCATTGTGGAGAAGTTGAAACTTCCCATCAAACCACATTGCCAACCTTGTGCACTTGGGTGGAAATATGTAGACTCCACATCCAACATCACCCATACTTGCACCTTGAATTTTGCTTTTGGTGACAAGTTTGTGGATAAAGTTAGGTGTGATGTCACAGATATGGATTTTTGTGGACTCTTGCTAGGTAAACCCTATCAATTTGATAGGAATTCTATTTATCATTCTAAAAATAACACCTACACATTGGAGTTGCATGGTAAAAACTACTTGATACAAAGCACTGCACCTAATTCCAATTTGATGTTAAGTTGTAGGCAAGTAAGGAAGCCATTGAGTCAAGCACTTATTTTAGCTCCTACTAGCATTTGTCCCACACAAAATGAAGAAAAAGCACCACCTAAGGAACATGCAAAGGAAGAAGTTTCACTCCCACATGATGAACAGTCACAAGAGCAAGTGGTTAAGGAACCCACCATTCTCACTCATGAGAAAGATGTCATTGATTCCATTGGTATAATTTTGGGTACACCTACAACTACTGAACCACTTGTTCCACAGAAGTTACCTTTGGCTTTGCCCACTCCCACCATTGCACACATGGAGGAGCAAGCTAAGGTTACTTCCCTTAATAAGCACTGGCAGAGCCTTCTAGGCAAGGTACCATAGGAATTGCAGGAGACGCCACAGGGAGTGGTACGAAAGCATCACAATCCTCAGTCACCACAGGTTGGAGGTAGATTTTGGGTTTCTTTGGATGAGTGCCGCTTTCCAGAGACACCATTTTAGGACCCTATTTTGGTACCTGATCTTTTTTTCAGTCCTACAGTAGTAGTGGCACCTGATCATCAGCTTTCGCTCATTTTAGATAGAGTTTTCGAGATGAAGACTCATCACACTAGACAGGGTTCTTCCACTACTTACCTTGTCGCTCGTCGCGGTCATTTTCCACACATGGCTCGTTGGATTCCTCACCATGAGATGCCCCATGACTTTCCACATTTGTTGAGAGCATTGGGGTCCAATGCTTATATGGTTTGGAGGAGTGTTGAGGATAACTTAGGCTTATATACTTAAGCCTAAGTTAATTATTATTATTTACTATTCCTATTTCATTGCACTTTGTATTCACATGAGGCATAGTATGCCCATGTTAGAAATAGTTTTTTAGCATGTTGTTAGCATGTTGTTAGATGGTTGTTAACTATTAGAGATCTCCTTTGTCCTCTAGCAGTTAATGGACATCCCTAGTTAGCATTTGGTTAACTAGTAGTTAAGTGGTTGGCCATGTTTGGCGATTGTTGCAACCACTTAACCACGTAACATCCATTGTAATTCTATATATACTTGCATTATGATGAATAATATAGCTCCATACTATTGTTCCTACATCACTTAAGGTAATTGAAGAATTACCCATGCCTTTTCGCTTATAAAGCACACAAGGCCTTTCGACCTTGTGCATGTGGGATAATTACCCCAAAGCCTTTTGAAGGTTTTTCTTTTTTTTTGTCTTCCCCACCATGGAGGAAACAACAAAGCATGGGATGTGCTTTTACTCACCATCGATAGTGGTAGCTAGGGTGGTTTAGAGGCGGGTGTTAAGGCCTTCTCCACCTGCAAGGTCGTGGGTTCAATCCTTGCGGGTGCATTAACGAGGTATATTTTTTTTTTTTTTACTTTTTTTTTAAAGCTTTTTAATATTTTATTTAATAATTTAATTTTTTTTTTTTTAAATAATTTTTTTTAAATTTGATTTCTAAACAAATTTTTATTATTAAATAAAAATATATAGTTTAAACTTTCTTTAAAATTTAGTAAATTTAAAAAAAAACTTGTTTATTTTGAAAAAAAGAGAGGGAAAATATTGCCTAAAAGGCAATTTTTGTAATAACCTAAGAGGCTTTAAAGAGGTAAATTGTTTGCATCCAAGGGGGAATAGTTTTTGTTGCTATTAATGATAAGGTCAATCAGATGCTATCATGCCCTTTGTTCTCTTTTGGTAAGAGAAAACCCCGAAATAATTTGATGAAAAAGTTTAAACGTAATAGCCCTACAAAATGATGTAATAGCCCTACAAAGAGCACCAGATATAGGATATGACTGAATACTATATTTAGTCAACTACAAAATGATGTAATAGCCCTACAAAGAGCACCAGATATAGGATATGACTGAATACTATATTTAGTCAACTACAAAATGATGTAATAGCCCTAAAAAGAGCACAAGATATAGGATATGACACTGATTCAGAAGAAAATTCCTTTGGTAGCTGATTTGAGAAGTTGCACCATAGGAGCCAAAGAATACTCATCTCAGTGACAGTGACTCAGTTGAAATATTGGAGCCAGAACCATATTCACCCAAAATCATTCTTATCAGTGATGATGGTGATTCAGTTGTTGACAACTTTGTCAATCCAGTGATAGGATAACCTCTGCAAGTAGAACAATATATCTATGAGAGAGTATATCAAGTTAAATTTGATTTAAATCTATAATTTTTCCTTTGAAAAGCATAGTGCTTTGATTGTAATTGAGAAATGAAATGTGTGTTTCTAGTTTATTTCCAAAAGCTATGGTATACAATAATAATCTACCCATTCCAAAATTTAATGGGTTTTATTATGAGTATTGGTCCATCAAGATGAGGACCTTACTCATAGGTAGGTGACTATGGGATATAATTGAAGAATTTTACACAGAACCTTCAGATTGGACCACTTTAAGTGCAACCGATAAGAAGAAAAAGAAAGATGCCCAAAAGAACAATTTATTTGCTCTCTATCATCTCCAAGCAGCATTGGAGAAGAGCATATTTCCAAGGATTACCTCTTGTTTAACTGCCCAATATACATTTAAATCCTTGAAAGAAGGTTTCCAAGGAAGTGATCAGGTGAAGCAAGTAAGGCTTCAAACCCTTAAATGTGATTTTGAGAATCTCAAAATGAATGAAGATGAGAAAGTTGGAGACTACTACGTAAGAGTCAAATCATTTGTCAACAAGATGGAAACTCTTGGCGAAGAAGTAAAACCTAAAGTGGTTGTGAAGAAAGTGTTGAGAACACTTCTTCATAAATGGAACCACATTGCTATCATAATTGAAGAATCAAAAGACCTTTCCACTCTTAACTTTTGATGCATTAATCGATTCATTGATGTCACATGAAGAGAGATTACAAGGGTCTCCTTCAACAAGCTATGGAGGTGATGATAAATCTTTCTCATCAAATAAAGGTTTAGGTAGAGGCCAAGGAAGATGCCAAGGTAGAGGACAAAGAAGAGGCAGAGGAAGGAGTAGCTCAAGAGGTGGCAACCAAGGTAGAGGTGGCAATAAAAACATAGGTGGAAATCAAGGAAGAAGTGGTAATCAAGGAAGAGGAGGTGATAAAACAAAGAAAACTTGTTTCAACTATAGTAAGCCTGGTCATTTTACTCGATATTGTTTGTCCAAGACTTCTCAATATGGACGAGGTCAATATGGCAACTATGGTGAAGAAGAAGGAACTTCAAATCTATTTCTTTCTTATGGAAAATTATATCAAAATCTAAATGACACTTGGATTTTGGATACTGGTTGTTCCAATCACATGAGTGGCAAAGAAGAGCTCTTTGCTACAATAGATTCCACCTACAAATCTCGAATCAATTTGGAAGATGATAAAGCTTTTCAAGTTGAACGTATTGGAGCCATGGCAGTTCCAACAAAAGAAGGCATCAAAAAGGTATAGGACATCTACTACACCCCCAAAATCCAACATAATTTTCTTAGTGTTGGACAAATGATGGAGAAAAATTACAGACTTGTTTTTGATGAAGGCAAATGTGTAATTTTTGATAAGAACAATTGTAATAGAGTCATTACACAAGTATCAATGACCAAAAATAGGTTGTTTCCCCTTAATTTTGGGGAACCAGGGGGATCTCAACTTGCTAGTATTGCTATAGCAAATCCAAGTGTGCTTTGGCACTTGAGATATGGTCACCTAAATTCTGCAAGCTTGAAATTGTTAACTTCTCAAGCTATGGTATGTGGAATTCCTAAAATTTATGAATAAAAGGAGGATTGTTAAGGATGTACTTAGGGAAAGCACTCAAGATCCAATTTCCCAAAAGTACAAGCGTGGAGGGCTAGTCATCCACTCCAATTAGTGCATTCGGATATTTGTGATCCAATGCCAAAAAAATGCATAGGTAATAATTCATATTTTCTCACTTTTATAGATGATTTCTCTAGGATTTGTTGGATCTATTTCTTGAAAACCAAAGATGAAGATTTTTATTGCTTCATATATTTCAATAATAATCTAGAAGAAACAAAGTGAGTTCATTGTAAAATATATAAGGATAGATCGAGGAGGAGAGTTCACTTCAAAGGCATTTCTAAAATATTGTAAATAATGTAGGATAAAGAGGCAATTCACCATTGCCTATACACCACAACAGAATGGTGTGGTGGAAATAAAGAATCGCACCATAGTATAAATGGTAATATCGATGCTTCAAACTAAGCATCTCAGTAATATGTATTTGGTTGACACTATAAGAACTAGTGTTTACATTTTAAATAGGAGTCCTACTTCTAGTCTAGATGGGATCACTCCTTATAAAGGATGGAATGGCAAAAAGCAAAATGTAAAACACTTTTAGGTTTTTGGTTATCTTGCATATGCTCAGATTCCTAATGAGAAAAGAAAGAAACTTAACTCCAAGAGTCAAGCATGTATTTTTGTAGGATATTGTGAGTCTACCAAAGCATATAGACTCTATAATCCCAAAATGCATAAAATTGTACTTTCCAAGGATGTAATTTTTGATAAGAGGGAGAATGGGGTCATCAAAAACGTTTTGTTGATGATGGATCTCATGATGCAAGTACCTATCAAGTACAAAAAGTGCAGCAAATTCAGCCCAAAAATAGCAAAGGAACTCCTCCAAGCCCAAGTATGAGTACTACATTGAGTACATCAACAACTACTCCAAGTCCTTCTCCACAAATATCAGTAAGTTCTTCACCTATGGATATTTATTCTCCATCAAGAGGTAAAATAACACTACAACATCATCCATATTTTTAAATTTTGGATAAGAATTTCCAAAAAAGATACACTAGAAGTCAGGCTAGTGAAATGAATGCAGTTTTACAAAAACTTGAGAATCTACATATGTATGGAGATGATGACTCTAATGATCCTAAAGGATATGTATTTAATCATGCTTTAATAACTAGTGCACATCTAGATCCATCTAGCTATGATAAAGCATGCACTCATGAGGTATGGCAGCAAGCCATGGAAAATGAAATCACCTCTATAAAAAAGAATGATACTTGGGAGCTAGTGAAGCTTCCTAAAGGTAAAAAATATGTTGGGTGCAAATGGGTCTACAAGACCAAATTCAATGATGATGAAAGCATTGAAAGACACAAGGCAAGACTTGTAGCAAAATGATTCACTCAAAAATATGGCATTGACTATGAGGAAACCATTGCCCCTGTTGCCATATAGAAAACTATCAAATTAGTACTTTCCTTGGCTGCCCACAAATTTTGGAAAATTCAGCACATGGATGTAAAAAGTGCCTTTCTCAATGGGTACTTAGATGAAGAGGTTTATGTCCAAAAACCTCAAGGTTTTAAAGAACAAGGTAAGGAGAATCTTGTTTACAAACTGAAAAAAGCACTATATGGCCTCAAGAAAGTACCAAGAGCATGGTACTCTCGCATTGATGGCTACTTCAAGGAGTATGGATTCACTCGAAGCAAAAGTGAACCTACTCTTTACTACCTAAAGCAAGGTAGAGATATTCTCATAGTTTGTTTATATGTGGATGATCTCATATTTATGGGTAGTAATGATAAGATGAATAAGGAGTTCAAACACTCCATGATGAAACAATTTGAGATGAAATATCTAGGCTTAATGCATCTCTTCCTAGGCATGGAAGTACATCAGATAGATAGAGGGGTCTTCATATGTCAATACAAATATGCTCAAGATATGAATAAGAAATTTGCCATGGAGCAATGCAAATTAGTTGCAACTCCAACAGGTCATGGGATCCAATTGAGAAAATATGATGGATCATCGAAGGTTGACATGACCACTTAGAGGAGCATGGTTGGGATTTTGATGTTTCTCACCAACACAAGACCTGATATTCAGTATGCTATTTCTCTTGTTTCAAGGTTTATGGTTGACCCATCTGAGCTGCATTTTCAAGCAACTAAAAGAATTTTGAGATACGTAAAGGGTACATTAGATTTTGGAATCCATTACCACAAATGTAATTTTGTAAATCTAGTTAGCTTCAGTGATAGTGATTGGGGCAGCAACATAGATGATATAAAATCTACTTTAGGAATTGTTTTAGTCTAGGGTCAGGACTAATTGCATGGAGTTCCAAAAAGAAAATTGTTGTAGCATTGTCATCTACTAAGGCTGAGTATATAGCAATCACTCATGCTAGTACTCAAGCTCTATGGTTGAGTAAAGTCCTTGAAGATATTGGAGAACAACAAAGTGGTCCTACAAGATTGTACAGTGACAATATGAGTGCCATCAAATTGGCGCATAATCCTATCAATCATAGCTGGTCAAAACACTTTGATATGAAGTATCACTTCATTCATGATATGGTGGATAAACATGTAGTTGAGGTTCAATATTGCAGTGCTTTGGACAACTTGGAAGACATCTTCACCAAAGGCGTTGCTAAAGCTCAATATGTAAAGCTGAGAGATTGTCTTGTTAGCCCTCTCAACTTTAAGGGGGAGAAAATTGGAATTTAATCTACCACAATGGATGGTAGGTGGATTATGGAACCAATGTGGACAGTAGGCAATTATGGCAGGTGGTGAGAGAGAATTTAATTTTAAATTCTCTTCCTATTTTAAGCTTTCCCCATTTTCTCTCCCTATTTCTCGCTTTCCTAATTCTAGATTTTTTCTAAGCTATTTAAGCATGTAACCTGGGTTTAATTTAATTAATTTTGAAACTTATCATTTCTAAACATGAGCGCTAGCTCATTTAGCAGCCAAGGTTGTGGCTAGAGCACTTGGGAGGCAGCATCATGGGTTCCAAACCCACTAAGGGCAAAGGTACTATTTTTGGTTTAATTTTTGTTTACCCTAAGGTTGTGTGAGAATATTAGGAGTGATAAGGGGATGATTAAAAGTGGATTATTTACTTATAAGCTAAAGTGAATTTTTGGCATGATAAAAGGTTTTTTTTGATAAAGTAAAACTAAGGTAATTAATTGTTATCTTAGAAGAATAAATTGCATTATTTTATAAAGTATTTTATTTGATAAGTCCAATTTGAGAAAGGAGTTATAAGTAGAAATTGAGTTATATTTTATTAAAGAGTTGTTGATGAAATTATGATGTTGAAATTTATTATTGAGACGGAGCAATAAGGTGTATTTGGAATTTGAGTTATCATTGTGTTTTGTGAGAAGTGTTAGAGTGATAGATCTTGTCATCTAACCCTTTGTACTTGGCAAAGAAAGTTGTGATATTTGATCTAGGTTTTGAAGTTCATCCTACATCAAATAATAATGTATGGGCATATTCTTCCTTGGTTGATTTGATTGGTTTGTTTTCTTAAAATCAACTTTGGAGTGAAAAGGACTTAATTAGGTTTCCTTGTTGAGTGTGTTTTGAATTAATGCTTCAAGGTTTTTCTAGAATAAAGAGTTTTTGATAAAACCTTGTTTGATAAGCATTGTTGTTGAAGCCATTGATTGAGTGAAGAACTTGAACTAGGGTTTACAAAGATCACGAGTATCATTGTTATGTGATATTGGTTGATAAACATTGTTGGAAACATTTTGAGTGAGTTTTCATATGCTTGGACTAGGGTTTGTGAGTAAGGATTATTTCATTGAGTGATTGATTGAATAGATATGGTTGAGCCTAGTCAAGTGGATGTGTGAAGTGATAGCTCAATTTCTATAAGAAAAATTATTCTATATTCTGAATTGATTTGAGAAAGAGGTTGAGTATTGATGAGTGTGAAAAAATATTGAGTCTCTAACAATTATCTATATGATTCTGTGATAAGAGAGTGATTGAAAGTGATTGAGTATTGAGGTGAATGTGAATCATATTGAGTCTCTAACAATTCTCTGTATGTTTCAAAATAATTATTGAAAGTGATTGAGTATTGAAGTGAATGTGAAGCATATTGAGTCGCTAACAATTATCTTTATTTTTCTATGAGATTGGACAAGTTCCAGTGTGGACTTGTTGAGAAGATTTGAGGCAAGTCTTTGAGAAAACTTATGGATATATTTATGTGAGCTTTTATGGAAGCTTACAATACAATTGAGATGAGGTTTGGATAAGTTCTAGTGAGGACTCATTGAGCATATTTGGACAAGTTCTAGTGAGGACTTGTAGATCAGATTTGAAAAAGTTCTAAAGAGGACATGTGGATAGATTAGTGTGAGCTTTTGTGGAAGCTTACAAGGCATATTTGAGACAAGTCTTTGAGAATACTTGAGAATAGAGTTGATTGATTGATTTGTTTAAACCTTGAGTTAAGTTTTGGGGCAGATCCAATAGAGTTTATTTGAGATTGAATCAAGCTTTGATTTAAGGCTTGATAATAGATATTTAGGACAGATTTGTGCTAGACCGAAGGACTGTGTTTGGTATATATTCGAGGATAGAGTTTGGTGCAGATTTAAGGATAATTTTATTCCAGACTAGAGACAGAGTTTGAGGATAGATTTGCGCTAGATAGAAGGATTATGTTTAGTGCAGATTTAAGACAGAGCTTTGGAGGTGACAGAGTTGAGGATAAAGATCTCTAGCCAAAGTAGGGAGGATAGGTGTCTTCTATGGATAGAGTTCCATTTTCTAAGGGTAGTGGAGGTAGAGGTCTTCTAGAGGATCACCAGCTAGAGCAGAGTTAGGAGATTGGTGTCTCCTGTGGATAGAGATCCATGAACTTGATTAGGGGATTGGTGTCTCCTTTGGACAAAGGTCCATAAACATTGTAATAGGGAAAGGATTCCCAATAGATTAATTGAGAAAATTTTAGTGAAATATTTTCTTCGTGGAGTAGCCCACATTGGGTGAACCACGTAAATTTGGTGTATCTATTATTTGTGGTGATTTTTGCATTGCTTTGATTATTGTTATTGATATTTCTATCTATACATTGCATAATATTGATTGGGAAATAAAAGTAAAAAGTGGTCTTATACTTTTCACCCCCTCCCTCTCAGTATAAGCTTGTGTTCTTCAAGAACTAGGTATGTATGTGATGGACTAATGACATATGATAATGTAAATTATGAATGTATGTGTAAATAATAGAATATAATGAATGAATCTGAAATGCAATAACAAACTAAGTGCAAGCACTACATATTTTATAAGATTCACAAATCAAGATGTAAACACCTTCACCAAGGGCATACACTGGAATAAAAATCAAGTAAGAAATGATATGCAATGGAAAAGCATGATGATAATGGATTGTGAATAGCTAGAGGTCACAAGGGAACAATAAGGCTTTTCATGAGACTCAAACACCCTAGTTGACCAATCAAAAGTCATGTACTGACCATGCAAGCATCTAAAAGATAAAAATTTGCTAGGAAGACCAAGATATTCAATATCCTTGTGTGTGCATAGTGAAGTTCATTACCCTAATTTTGTACTTGGTTGGACTTATCTACTTTGAGTGCAAACCACTAAAAGCTAGCTCAACCACAAGCTGACATTAGTTTGTACAAAAGGTCACTAATTTGATATACCTATTACCATACGTAAGGCTACTCCACTACAAGTCAGGCATCTATAGCCCCGATGGAGATTACCCCATGGTTGTCAAAAACTAAGAATTCTAGGGATTCAAGCTCTTTTTCTTATTTTTATTTTAGGATTTTGTTTTTGGGAAATTTTTCTCATTTTGTAGAGGAGAAAAAAGAATTGTTTTGGGGGGAACTTGCTCATTTTGTGGCAAAGCAAGGAGATTTATTACTTTTTGGGACTTGCTCATTTTATGGAGGAGCAAGGGGATTTTAATTTTTTCAGTGGGGGATGAGCTTGTCCTTTTTTCAATTCTTAAATTTTTAGACCATGCGTATGATAGGAAGAGTAGGAGAAAAATTTTACTTTTAAGGAAATCCATACTTTGTAGTGTCATATTTCCTTGTGTAAAATCGTAATTAAGATTATGAGAATGTATTGAGATTTTGAGATAAACCAAGTACAACCAAAGTGAGATTATATCGCCAAACATAAATATGGTTTGCAATGAAATCTAATAGAACAACTAGGGATGTTTGAATTATCAAAAGACCTTATTGGACATCTAACAACCGCTACTTGTAAGTGATGGATAAACAACATGGAAATGTGAATGTGTATGAATAATGGCATGGGCTGTATGCCTAAGATAAAGGAGATTACATGAAGACAAGTGACTCTCCTAAAAATGTTATACTACATGTAATATTAAAATATGAATGCAACTATGTCTTCAAAATACCTAATGCAATGTGACAAACATGTAACTAGCCAAATTCATGAAGATGCAATGATGATAAAATGCAAAGTGTAATACATGATTATATATGCAATGATGTGCAATAAAAAGTGTGATGGATGGTGGTATGCACTTTTTTATGTTTTTTTTATTTTTGTTAATTTTTTTGTGAATTTAGTTGTTTTTTATATACATAAAATGTCTGCAGGTGAAGAATGTTAAGTGGTTCGGGTTCTTCAACATCCTCGAGTGTAGCTAACTAATAAGTTTCCATATTCAAATTTTGTTTTATGATGAATGAGCCTAAGTTTTAAAATCTCATCAGATATAATATCAATTTTAAGTTATTGATCTATTAGATATAACCATTAGCTTATATTATATATGGTTATACTAAAACTAATGTGTTTCATATTTTTTACACATTAGTAAATTATTTATTATGTTTATTAGTGGTATTAGAGTAGGATTCAGATCTCCTGATCAAGATAGTGTTGTTGTAATAGTTCTCCATGAAGCAAACAAGGTTGAAGTCATGTTAGTCTAAAAAGACTACCTCTAGAAGATAGCAGATTTTTTGCATAGAAAGACCGGCATTTCATTTTTGAGATATGAAGCAAAGAATTGTTTAAGGCATGAAGAAGGTCACGATTTCGCGACATATCAGTTTTTCATCAAGGTATGGTTCAAAGTTGTCAGAAAGCAGGAAAGTGTCACGATTTCACGGTATGACAGGTTTTCACTCATAAAACTGACCAAAAGGGCAAAAAGAGAAGGAGCGTCACGATTTCGTGACATGAAAGGTTTTCACCAACATGTTGTTCAAAAAGAAGAAGTGCAAGAAGATGTCGTGATTTCGCGACTTGGCCGATTTTCGCCCACAATGCAGCCCGAAGGAGCCAACAAGGGGAAGGTGTCACGATTTCGCGACATAAGCAAGTTTTCGCTCACAAAGTAGTCTGAAAGGACCAGGAAGGAAAAAGTGTCACGAAATCGTGACATAGCTAGTTTTTGCCGACATATACATATTTAGTAATAAATAAAATGCCATCAAGAGCTTGTGTCAGTAACTAGAAGTAGACAGTAGAGTAAATCAATTCCTAGATTCTTGCTATTAGAATTTATCTATTGTAAGACATGCAAAAGATATGGAAGCACAATTATATTCTGATTGCTTGTAATTGATTGTATATCAAAATGTACTAATTATAGAGATTCCCCATAGGGTATATATGAGAGTAAACGTATTCTAAAAAGAGGTCGGCTCTTGGATGTTTACAAGACTGGATGTATGTACTTTGAATACAAGCAATAAGATTACTCTTCTATTGGCTTCTGGTTCACATTGTGCAATTGTATGTATTAACATTTCTTACTTCTATTTCACATTATTGAAATATAGATTGTGTTGGTTCTAAGATCTGGACTTACGCAAAACATAAATCATATTGTTGGAGTTGAAATCTGATATATACATGTGTTAGATATACTTCTGAATCACATTGAGAAATCCATGATTTCTGCGGGAAGATATATTGAATGCTTTGACAAGTAAAGTATATGTGTTCATCTTAGTTGTTGTTTAATCTGTACCATGTGCAAGTTCTAGCTTCGACTATATTTCCCTCTCTTTCAGTAATATTCTTTTCCCTTTTCCTATAAAAAACCATTAAGGAACCAGCCTCCTCTGGACATTAGATGAAAGATCTCATGATCATTTTCGTCTATTCAATGTTGACAAAATCAAGGCGCAAATAATAACCAAAGGCAGATTTTGTTCCAACAGTTTTTGGCATGCCCGGTGGGACACTAAAATCCCATAATATTTTATAAGGTTTGGTGTTTGCCTTTGATCTTTTTAAATCTAAATCAAATCACCTGGCGACTCCGTCCGAAGGTATAGACCCAAGAAATACCTTATCTATTTATCTGGTTAAAAGACTCATGATTATTTACTTATATGATAACCAGATCTAAAGCAAGAAACTCAGAAGAACCCATTGAGTTCTTCGAGTTGCATCTAAGTAGCCTAAAGGTGCATCCAGTTTTATCTGCTAGATCTAATCCACCTGCTACCAGTATTACCACCCTTGTATCTTCTATTTTACCTATTTCTAGTATTAATCCATCTTCAGCAACTACCAGTAGTTCTATAGTATAGGCAAGTACAATTGTTACAATGGTTGTTGCTCAAGCACCAACTTATCTTACATGGAACCACACGGGTCCACTAAATTTAGTGGCTCAGAACCAGATCCCTGCAACAACATTGAAGGCATTGCCTTCATATGATGGAATAGGTAAAATGACATATGAACATTGTTTAGATGTTGCAGCCTTGGCTACAACTTATAACATCACTCAAGAGGATGTGATGATCAGATTGTTAGTCATTTCCTTAAAAGGAAAGATGTTATATTGGTACAGAGCACTTCCTCCTCAATCAATAACATCTTGGGCAGTTCTCACTGGAAAACTTGTAGATGAGTTCAATCAACATGCAGATCCATTCTCACTACTCAGTCAGTTCACCATTATTAAGAAACATCCTCAAGAGGAAATTGTTGATTTTAATATTCGATTCAATCGCACTTGGGAAAGAGTACCCACTGGATTAAAACCAACTGAGGAGCAAGCAATATATTATTATTTAAGGGCTTTTGATACAGATATTAGTATGATAATATGACAATCATGGGTATTCACTTTCCCTACCATTTATCAAGAAGCTTCTATAGTAGAAAGAGATCTCATTGCCACAAGGAGATATCCACCTAAAGCAATAATGCCTATTTTTCTTGATATTCCCCAAATTCCCAATGCTATCTCTTCTGGCCCTTCTCAGCTTCGAACGCAAGCCTTCCAAGATGGAATGGATCACCTTCCATCCCTACAATATAGTTACCTCAGAATCCTCTGGCATTACCTCCTGTTCTAGTTGTGCCCACACTACCTGCACCACCTTCTCAGCCAGTCCTAGATAATCAGCTTACTATTATACTGGATACAATGAAGAATCTGGAAAATGATATGATGTCTATGAAGAAAAGGGAAGCTGAGAGAAATTTCCAACCAAGAAGGTTCCCTCAGATAACAAGAGATGCAGTGCAGTCAAGTAACAGGGGACAGGAACGATCAAATGTTGTTTATGCAAATGAAGCAGAAGATGTCGTAGAGCCTTCTATAAATTTTGATTACTGGTGCACTACGTGTAATGATCCACATGGAGAGAATTCATGTATGATTCATCAACATTATGTACAGAGTATAGCTATTGAAAAGGCAAAAAAAGCATGAAAGGTCATGTAAATATGATTAGAGAAACAGACCACAATTTCATGATGCCTACGGTGGAACAAGTTACAGTCCTAACCAGATCTGGTAAAAAACCTCTGCAGGTTGACCCTAAAGAGCTTCAACCTTTAAGTTTTCCCCCAGCTCCCAAAATAGCTCCTATAGCAGTTTCCAAAGGAAGTTTACCTTATGAGAAAAGATCTCAAGTTCCAGCTCAAAACCCAAGGCAAGAAATCCATAAAGAATTCACTCCATGAAAGGAAACTGAAACTCAGGATCAAGCTAAAGAAAGGTTGAGATTTCCTTCATTGACTAAGAGACAAAGGACTGAAGCTACTCAAGGATACATAAATAGATATGATACTTTCACCAAGGAAAGAGAAAAAATTGTTGAATCATCTACTTTCAATATAGTTGAAGAAATGAAAAAGACTCCCTCAAAGGCGAGTATGTATGATGCTCTTCAGTTCCCTGGTCAAATTGATCTCTTACAGGAATCTCTAAAGATGATGAAAGATAAAGGTAAAACTATATCCTCTTCAAATACAGTCTAGGAAAATCTAACATCAGCCACTGGAAAAAATAGACCTCCACCCTTTTATTTATCTCTTCAGATGGAAGGATGGGTTGTTCACAACTGCATGATAGATTCAGGTGTTGCTACTACAGTGATACCCAAAGCGGTATGTGATATTATGGGGATGGAGTACACTAGGAGTAATCCAAGTGTCCTGCAGTTGGATGGCACTCCTATAAAAATTGTAGGAGTGATTAAAGACATTCCCATACAACTCCACAGGATGCCTCAAGTGGTGGTTATACAAGAAGTAATAGTGGTAGATTTGGCACCATATTTTGGTATGTGCTTATCAAGAGAATTCATAACAAAAATAGGAGGATACCTATCCTTAGATTACTCTCATTTAGAAATACCTTTCAAAGGTAGAAGGATTAAAATATTTAATGAGAAACCATCTACTTTTCATGTGGAAAAGATAGGAGAAGCTGAAACAGTGAATACAATGACTAAAGAAATTGGAAAAGTGGACCTGATGGAGGAAACCTTGGAAGATCTTCAAGCAGAAGATCATTTTTCTATGCAGGATTTCAATGCCATGATAGAAACAGAAATAGGAAGTTATTCCATTGAAAAACCTAAAAAGCAATTGACACCTACTCTCAAAGAAAATAACTCTATTAATCAATTGTGGAAGCTTTTCTTTGATGGAGCTAGGTGCAAGAATGGAGCAGGTGCTGGGATAGTTTTGATTTCCCCCACTGGAAAGGAAAGGGTGTTCTCTTACAGATTGACATGGATTTGCACCAATAATGCAGCTGAATATGAGGCACTTTGTTTAGGATTGAGGAAAGCTAAAAAACTGGGAGTAAAACAACTGCTCATTTATGGAGACTCAGAACTTATTGTCAATCAAGTCACAAAAAAATGCATCAGTAAACAACACTACTTAAAGGCTTATAGAAATAAAGTATGGGATCTTTTGGAAGCCTTTGAGGCTCTGAATATAAAGTCTATTCCTAGAGAACAGAATACCCACGCAGATTTATTGGCATCAGTGGGAGCTAATTTTTGTCCTGTCAGTAATGTTATTCAAAAATCAAAGATGGTTAGACTTATATATAGGCCCTCGATGCCAGACAAGAATATCTTCTGGAAATTTTTTGAAAATGATGAGCAAATATTGGATTTTTTAATCCATGAAATGAACTGTTCAAGTAGCAAATATTTACAAGACAAACAGGAAGAAGATATGATTCAATTAAAAAATAATCATATCCCTAAGGGACTTATCACCCTTGAAAGTCTGTTTGATAACAATGATAGGGCTATAGGCCATAAAATAAAAGTTGATAAGCGTCGGTATAAAGAGGTAGAGTTAGAACCAGGAAAAATGATTAAAGTCGGGGTTGGTTGTACAGAAGAAGAATTGAACCAAATCAGAGAATTATGCAAAAAATTTCCTGATATCATAGCTTGGGTGTACAATGATCTAAAAGTATATAGAAAAGAGATTATCCAACATACCATTGAATTAGAAGAAGGAGCTAAGCCTTTTAGGCAAAAGCAAAGAATGGTAAATCCAAAGATAGAATCTTTGATGAAGCAGGAGTTGCTAAAACTTCTTCAAGCTAAAATAGTGTATCCTATTAAACATTCTACTTGGGTGGCAAACTTGGTACCAGTCAGGAAGAAAAATGGAGACATCAGATTGTGTGTAGACTTCAGGAATCTAAATAGGGCATCACTCAAAGACCATTATCCCCTTCCTCAAATTGATCAAATTTTGCACACAGTTGCAGGGGCAGAAAGGTTCTCTTTACTAGATGGCTTTTCAGGGTATAATCAAGTATGGGTCAGAGACGAAGATCAATTCAAGACTACTTTTACCACAAAATGGGGAACATTTGCTTACCAAAGAATACCTTTCGGCTTATCTAATGCTGGAGCAACTTTCCAAAGGGCTATGGATGTAGCTTTTGGTGAACTTGCTACTAAGATTATAGTCATCTATTTAGATGATATGACTATCTTTTCCCATCATAAGCAAGATCATATAACACACCTTGAACAAGTATTTGAAAAATGTAGAGAATTTGGAATATCTTTGAATCCAAAGAAATCCATATTCATTGTAGAAGAAGGTATCCTACTTGGTCATGTCATCTCTAAAGTTGGATTAGCCATTGACCCTGATAGAGTGAAAGCACTTTTGGAACTGTCCTTACCAGTTAATAAGAAAGGTTTGCAATATTTCTTTGGGAAAATAAATTTTGTGCAAAAATTTGTTGCAGATTTCGCACAGATTGTTAAACCAATGACTGAATTATTGAAGAAAGATGCTCCTTTCAAATGGACTGATCCAAGGAAGAATGCTTTCAGAAAGATCTTAGAAGAAATAGCCCAAGCACCTGTACTGGTTAATCCTGACTACTCATGTGATTTTATTTTATATGTTGTTGGTGAATCAGAAAGTTACGTTGCAGTCCTTACACAGAAGGGGTCAGACAATGAAGAAAGACCCATAGCTTTTCTGAGTTCCACTATGCATGAGCATGAAGAGAAATATAATTTTATTGAAAAACAAGTTTATGCTGTCATGAAATCCTTGAAAAAATTTAAGCACTTTCTATCACAAAGCAAAATCATTGTTTATGTGATCCATCTTGATGTCAAAAATTTTATAATACAAGGAGAACTTGGCAAAAAAAGAGTTGGTTGGGTGACTAAGATATAGGAATATGATGTAGAAATACATCCAACAAAGATAATAAGAGGAAGAGCCCTGTGTCAATAATTGGCCAAGCAAGCTATAGATGAGCAGGTAGAACCCCAAGGTGTAATGGCTAATACAGAATCAGATCCAAATCTGAGAAACACTGATTGGATTGATGATCTTGTGGAGTACTTTCAAACTGGAATGTGTCCTAAAAGTTTGAATGCTTCACAAAGAAGAAGATTTAGAGCACAAGCTTTGAAGTACACCCTTCAATCAGAAGGGTTGTATAGAAAAAATATAGATGGTGTACTTTTGAAATGTATAAGAGAAGATGAGAAACAAAAAGTGTTAAAAGAATTCCATGGAGGTCTTTCTAGGGGACATTACTCGGGAAGATCCACTGCTTTGAAAATACTCCGAGCAGGTTATTACTGGCCTTCTATTTTTTTAGATACTTACAAGGTTACCAGAAGCTACGAGCAATGTCAGAGATATGTAGGGAGGAATAGAAATGCTCCTATGCCCTTAAAACCTATCCAAGTCGAAGAACCTTTCCAGTAGTGGGGGTTAGACTTTGTAGGGATAATAGAGCCCAATTCATCAGCTGGCCATAAGTATATACTTACTGCCATAGATTATTTCACTAAGTGGGCTGAAGCTATCCCTACTAAAAAAGTTGATCAAGAGGTGGTGATTGAATTTGTGGAAAGTTTGATAACAAGGTTCGGTGTACCAGATTCACTGATTACAGATAATGGATCAACCTTTATCGAAGCAAAAATGATTGAGTTTACTAGCAGATATGGTATATATTTGAAAACTTCTTCCAATTATTACCCATAGGGTAATGGTCTAGCTGAGTCTACAAATAAAAATCTTCTCAAAATCTTGAAAAGAACACTAGAAGATAATAAGAGGAACTGGCATTCCTTGATCAATCAAGCATTATGGGCTGATAGGATCTCAATAAAAAAGTCCATTAATACATCACCTTATTCTTTAGTATATGGTAAAGAGGCTATTTTTCCCATTCATATGGAGATACCAGCACTAAAGTTGCTAAATCAGATAAATGAAGAAGGAGGTCAACCTATGGATGCCCGATTAATGCAGCTCTTACAGTTGGAAGAACAGAGGGAAGAGGCTTATAATCATCACCAGAAACATATGGTAGAAACAGAAAGATGGTTTAATAAAAAGACAACCTACAAAAAATTCAAAGTGGGAGATCTAGTTTTGAAATGGAATGTGAAGAAAGCAAAGCCAGGTAATCATGACAAATTTGATGCTTTTTGGGAAGGTCCTTTCGAAATAATTGTTGAAAAGCAATTTAATTCTTTCCAATTACAGGATCAGCAGGGTATGGTTCTACCCATCACAGTGAATGCATTTCACTTGAAACTCTATTTTAAATAAAAAGGGTGGGAAAACGTATGTATATAATGTATATTATAGTAAGTGTGTAAATATTTTTGAAGTTATTTTTATTTCAAAAATCTTTGTCAGTATCCAGCAACCAATCAAAAATCACCAGCAATAGAGAGATGAAATTAGAAGGTGCCATATTGTCAGATATAGCGGTTCGAATTCAACATTGCCATGTGGTTTATTGACTATTGGTGGGAGAAGACCATTTTCAAAGAACTTTGATATGCGTTCCTTTTATTAAAAATGGTGAATGATCGATTGTCGATAGGAATTTAAAATGTGCCATGTGGTCTTTCAATAATTGCAAAAAGGAACCACCTTCATAAATGGGAAAGCTTTGATAAGCGTAATTTTAATGTGCACAATGAATAATCATTGATCAGGTTCCCGAAACATTCGAAAAGGTGTCAAAAATAATGCACAAAGGGATCCGAGCAGATCTAGCCCACCAACCACAATTAATGCATGCCATGCATATGTTTCCAATTGACGTAAAATCCTAATTTTTCTCCTGAGTAAAATCCGCTGCATCACTTTCTATTCCTACTTTTCAAGTTCAGGTTCAAGTTTAGAAAGAAAGTTCAGTTCAGAAAGAAAGTTCAGTGTGATAAAAATCTCATGGCTCCAAGAAAGAACACTCAGAAAACAACAATGGCGGGTCCGTCTGCTTCACCTTCAACAAAAAGACGCGGAGAAGAAGTGAGTGAAAATTTTGGTGATCGGGATGCTAGAATTGGAGATACAGTGATGACATGGAAGGACCCAGTAAAAATTCGAAAAGATATTGAAGATAGAATGTCCACTGGGGTTTCTGCATCTTCTCCTGCTACTTTTGCCTTTCATTCATTGCTATACTGGTATGTGTATATTCCTGTGCATCCTTGCCCTGAACTAGTTAAAGCAATTGCAAATTTTTATGATGAAAAGAAAGGGGTGGTTACAAATAAGAGTGGGAGAGTTCTTTTTGCCTTAAACCCAGATGCTTTCATTTTTGCTTTTTTTTGGGTATGTACCCGCCTTTGAGCCCAAAGCTTTTGACCCGACAGATCAGGCAAAGTATTTCGTTCCCTCTAAAAAAATCAAGAATTTTCTTTATACACAGTTGAGAAATCCACCTAATGGAGGAAGGATGCCTGAAACTCCTATTTCCATAGCCGAATTCAAAAACCCAAAATTATTTTCCATATTGGCTATGGTGGCAGGGTTAAAAACTGATGAAAAAGTTCATGGGTGGCAAATTGCTTTAGTCAATTGCCTATCTAACCCAAAAAATTATGACTCTGCAGTTATGGATAAGAGTATTCGACCTATGTTTTTTGACTGGCCAGGGTATTTATTTAAAGAAATACATGAAGGGTTGTCTGCTATCAAGAGGGGTTCTCAGTACTCTTTCCGTTTCTCTTCCTATTTAGTGTGGTTGTTCTTTTTCTTTATGGCTAAAGAGCTAGCATTTATTTCTGTAAATGATAAAGATGATAAAGGAAGGACTTTGCCAGTATATGATTGGACCAATGTATTGTACATAACAGAGTCATATTATGATTTCAATAGGGAATTTCTAGGTCCTGCTTTGAAAATAATGTATGGGGAAGTCAGAAGGTTAACCTCCAGAGCTGAAAAGATTTTACAAAATAAACATGTTGAGGAGGGTGATTGGTTTATACTCACCCAGGGGGTTGTTGTTAGGTTGTATGGTTTTACAGGAAAACCTTTCTTACTCCCGCATTATGTTACTGATAGATTGTTTGCATTGGAATATGTAAGGCAAACTGAATATATTAATTTGAAATATGGCACGGGTATAGGTAAAACTGGTACCTATACCATGCCTTTCCAGCTGGAAGGTATTGTGGTTTCTAAATGAGGTCAAAATGAGCAAATTGTTGAGGCTCTGAGAGATTTGGGGTTAGTAGAAATCCCTCAAAGATGGAAATATGATCCTCTAAACCGATTTGCAGAGAGACAAGCTATTCTGAATAGAATTCCGTTGAAAGTATACCATGCTTCTATTAGGCCGGATATCGAAGCCTGTAGAAATAATGATGAAGATGCTCCATTGGAATGGCATGTGGAACAAATGCAGCCATTGCCTCCTTGGCATGACTTTTATGAACATGTGTTGCATTTTGATCTAGGAAAGAATAAGGGGCATGTGTTAACTGAAGGCACCATTGCTAGAATGCAGAAAAAGGGTGCAGATTGGATGATAGGAAAGATTCATGAATGGTGGACTATGAGAGTGCAAACAGACATGATTGAATCTAGGTATCCCATAAAAAATGATCTTGAATTCTCAGTAAGATATGACCATTATCAGAACTCCTGGTTAGGAATTTTCCCTATGAAAATACCTCACAGCGTTGGTGGTAGCAAAGGGACAAGCCCTGAAGCTGCTAAAAAATAAAATGTTGAACAGGGGAAAGGTAAGAAGGTTGCAGTTGAACGACCATTAGCTCAAACACAAACCAGGTTGAGAAGTTCAAAGAAAAGGGCCCCTACAGAAGTCTTCACAAAAGAACAAGGAGAAGCATACGGGAAGGCCACTCAAATGATGTTAAATATGGGATATGAAGGCAAAGGTCTAGGAAAAGAAGGACAAGGGATCACTGAACCCTTGCAGGCTGAAAGAAGAGGAAAATGCCTAGCCTTAGGAGTTGATTCATCCAGAGGTAAAACTTCAGTTTCTAAAAATGTTAAGTTTGTTCCCCCATCTAGTTCAGCTACAAAATCTGATGAAGAACCTCTTTGTATTAAGAGGAAGAGGCTAAAGTCTGTAGCAGAAGTTAAAGAAAAAAGTAATAAAATTGTTGAAGGAAACCCAGTTTCTGAGCAAATCACTCAAAATATTGATGTTGATCAAATAGAAATGGCCCTTGAAAATGAACAGATTGTTCAAGATAATGAGGGTAATGTTCTAAATCCAGAGGTTACTGAACAAGAAAATGTCCAGATTGGGACTTTGGATGATCCAAATGACTTTGTTCAGGAGGATCAAAATGTAAATATTTCTAAGGAAATTACTGTGAAACAAGAGAATGTGGAACGTAAGAGAAGACAACCTGGAGGAATTCCTCCAAACATTGAAATTATAAATCTTGAAGGAGTTGTTGATGGTGAAGACAAAATTGATAACAACAGAAATGTTGAGGTCCCTATACAAAGTGAAAATCTAGATCAGATGATGAATGAAAGGGACCATGACCATGGAGAAAGAGATCAACATCAACAAGTGCTACACACAGACAAAGGTATGATTTCCCTTTTCCTTCAATATTTTCTCTCTACTTATTCCTATGGTGATTTTCCTTCCATTTCTTGTTCAAAGAAAGATATAATGTTCCCCTTGAATTCATGTTTTCTTTCCTAGAACCAACATTATTTTCTCAACTTCAATCTGAAGTTGATGTTGAGTTGATCCCCAATCCATTTCTTTCTAGCACAAGTATTCCAGCTATTAAGTCAAGATCTTCTCCCAATGATGAAAATCATCCCACTCTTTCAAAATTGAAAGGGTTGAGAAAAGCGAATAAAAATGCTTTAGATTGGTGGGCATCTCATTCTGCTGAAGATTCTAAAGCCCCAGCTCATGTTCAAGAGATAATTTCCCTGGATCCCACCACAATGCAGAGGAAAAAGGTTAAATTAACACCAGTTTCCCATAAATCAAAGAGGGATATGACCATTGAAGATTATCAAGCAGAAGACACAAATGAAGATATTACTCAGCTACATATGTCAGATGAGTGGGGAAAAGCTCAAGCCCATTTTGGGACTATTTATTTACATGGAGAATTTTTTAGAGAGAAGTTCATCAAGGAACAAGAAGCCAGGAGGGATTTAGAATCCATCCTGCAAGAGCAAAAACTGACTGAAAAGGCTCTAAATCTAGAAGCTAAGAAGTGGGAGGATAGATTTGGTGAAGCTGCTAATGAAGCAGCTACATTGAAAGAAAAATTGAAAGAAGTTGATGAACAGGTTCGCTCCCTGACTCTACAGGTTCAACAATTCTAGCAGCAGTTGATTGAAAAGCAGAACACTCCATCTGGTTTCTCCAAAGAAAAAGCCAAGGCAGTAAGAAGAGAAATGCTTGAAGACATGTTGGTATTGAGCCTTAAGGCAAGGCCCATGTTATTGTACCTGGCCAAAGTGAAAGAAGTTATTGAAGTAGTTGGTGAAGAATTAAAAGCCTCAGTAACCTTTCTTCAAGGAAGATCAGATGCGGCCACAAAAATTCAAGTTTTATCAGAAAAAATGCTCGAGAGTGTTGCTGCTAAAATTCGTAGTGAAGCATGGTCTCAAGCTAAAATTGCAGCAAAAAGTTTCTTTAGGAGACTTAAACTGGTGACTCAGGGTGATAAGCTACTTCAAGAATTGGAAGCTGAAGCAAAAGGATTAGTGACACATTTAAATTTGGCTAATAAGTGTGGTCTTCCCTATTTATGGGATGATAATTCAAAAGTGTTGAGTGAAGATGCGCTAACACTATCCCTTAAAGCTTTCACAGAAGATGAGTCAAAAATAGAAAATTGGGAAGAGCCTATAGATGAGAGTTTGATATTTACCATGGTGCAGAACCTTACACAGATTAAGTCTTGCCTACAAGAATTGATTCTAAGAAACAAGATAGTGTCCCATGATAAAGTGGAAGAGTTGCAGTACATATATCAGTTGTTTATGGATTCTTCAGATCTTGAAGATGAAGACTGGAAGCAGGTTTGCCTTACCTACAATGAAGTGGTTGGAACAATTGAAAAACTGAAGAAATCCAAACATAATAATCAAAAGCAGCAAGCAGAAGGAGGGACTAGCAGCCAACCGTGAAATTTGTTTCAAATTATCTTGAGTTGTTAATGTATTTTTAGTTAAAAATCCATAAGCTACAAAAGATATCCTGTAAAGGTAATGCTTTATTTTGCATTTCTTCCTGAATATTCTTTCCCACAAAAAAATCTCTTCTCCTATATTATTTTTATATTTTAACTCCGTTTCCCAATGGATGAAGGTCCTGGATTCTAATATTTTTGCCAGCAAAATTTCCTCGGAAGGCGCCAAGAATGTTAGTCTAAAAAGACTACCTCCAGAAGATAGCAATTTTTTTGCATAGAAAGACCGGCATTTCATTTTTGAGATATGAAGCAAAGAATTGTTTAAGGCATGAAGAAGGTCACGATTTCACGACATATCAGTTTTTCATCAAGGTATGGTTCAAAGTTGTCAGAAAGCAGGAAAGTGTCACGATTTCATGGTATGACAGGTTTTCGCTCATAAAACTGACCAAAAGGGAAAAAGAGAAGGAGCATCATGATTTCGTGACATGAAAGGTTTTCGCCAGCATGTTGTTCAGAAAAGAAGAAGTGCAAGAAGATGTCACGATTTCACGACTTGGCCGATTTTCGCCCACAATGCAGCCCGAAGGAGCCAACAAGGGGAAGGTGTCACGATTTCATGACATAAGCAAGTTTTCGCTCACAAAGTAGTCTGAAAGGACCAGGAAGGAAAAAGTGTCACAATTTCACGACATAGCTAGTTTTTTCGACATATACATATTTAGTAATAAATAAAATGCCATCAAGAGCTTGTGTCAATAACTAGAAGTAGACAATAGAGTAAATCAATTCCTAGATTCTTGCTATTAGAATTTATCTATTGTAAGACATGCAAAAGATATGGAAGCACAATTATATTCTGATTGCTTGTAATTGATTGTATATCAAAATGTACTAATTATAGAGATTCCCCATAGGGTATATATGAGAGTAAACGTAATCTGAAAAGAGGTCGGCTCTTGGACGTTTACAAGACTGGATGTATGTACTTTGAATACAAGCAATAAGATTACTCTTCTATTGGCTTCTGGTTCACATTGTGCAATTGTATGTATTAACATTTCTTACTTCTATTTCACATTATTGAAATATAGATTGTGTTGGTTCTAAGATCTGGACTTACGCAAAACATAAATCATATTGCTGGAGTTGAAATCCGATATATACATGTGTTAGATATACTTCTGAATCACATTGAGAAATCCATGATTTCTACGGGAAGATATATTGAATGCTTTGACAAGTAAAGTATATGTGTTCATCTTAGTTGTTGTTTAATCTGTACCATGTGCAAGTTCTAGCCTCGGCTATATTTCCCTCTCTTTCAGTAATATTCTTTTCCCTTTTCCTATAAAAAACCATTAAGGAACCAACCTCCTCTGGAGATTAGACGAAAGATCTCATGATCATTTTCGTCTATTCAATGTTGACAAAATCAAGGCGCAAATAATAACCAAAGGCAGATTTTGTTCCAACAAGTCCCTCAAACTATGCATTATGTTCCCTTGGTTTGGTTACATATCCACTACCTCAAACTAGAAGTCTTTGTTGAAATTGCATTAGCACTAGAGGTGCATTCTACCAAGGGAGTGAACAATGATAGGATCATCCTTCTTTCTCTTATTCAATGATTGAATGTGTCACCTAAAATATTGAGCAATTTGAAATCCTTAGACAAAGACCCCTATCATTGGTAAGACTAACTTGTCATCTAGATGGTACAATCAGCATGCTAAATCTCTTGAACAACCAAGTTTTTAGAACATTATCTTTTACTATAGATGGCTTATACAATATGAAAGAGCTATATTTATTTACAAATAGTCTCTCTAGTGTCATTCCTCCTAAACTTGGATATTGCACTATGTTGGAGGAGTTAGATCTTCAAAGTAAAGAACATCAAGAGCATCCACATGGGAGAAGCAAAAGAGGATAAAAATCAAATCCTTAGCATTCTTCACGACCAAGAAGTGTCATGTTGCTCTTCCTGGTAGAGAATTTTGTTGATGCCATCATCAATAAAGTGTATAACAATAACAAACATCAGGGAGAGCTTAACATGCTAGGAATTCAACATTTTTAAGAGGACCAAATCAAAATTTGATAGCTAGCATGATAGAAATATCTACATGTATGACTTATCAAAGAAGTTCAATGTTGACTTATTGAGGAACTATAATGGTTAGATTATGTCTTGGATCTCAGACTAACAAGATTCAAAAAAGAGATTGAAATATAGATCTTTTCAAATAAAAATGTCTCCTTGTTATTAGCTTCATGGAAGGGAGTGTTCCTATGAACCATCTCATAGATAAAAATATGTAGTGACCACCAATCCACTAGAAAAGCATATTTGGTGCTCCACATAATATTTCATGCCATGTATTCTTTTCTTTCCATGAATGAATGGAATTTTGCATAGGAAAATTCTTCACCACCACCATGACAATAGTTTAAATCCTCCAAGCTTGAATTAGAAGAACGATGGTCACTAACACTCAGTTTGTAACCCCAAATTTTTATCATTAAAAAAACAATGAATAAGGACATTGATCCATCCCCATGGTGCTTGGACCTCTTATTAAGTTAATAATTTTAATACAGTTATGCTTGATCCTAAGTTAGACCTCTTATTAAGTTAATATTCTTAGCATTGTTGTGCTCGATCTTAAGTTAGACCTCTTATTAACTTAATAATATTAACAAAAGTTGCAAAGAGGATATTGCATTATGTCTTTGGTGTTCGAAATATGAGCAAGTTTTGTTGTCATTGACGTCAAGAAGTTGATGTCTAAGTTCCATCATCATTAATGTCATCAGGTGGTTTTTTCAAAAGACAAGGAAGAGGTTAAAATAAATAAGATATAATATTCATTTTAATATTATATGTCTAAAATGGCCTAAAATATTAAAGTCCCAAGGAAGGAGAAGCAGGTTTAAAAGGAAATCCCAAGGAAGGCAAAGCAGGTTTAAAAGGAAATAATAATATTATAATATTCCGGACTAAAGGTTAAGGTGAAGAAAAATGAGGTCCAAGAAGTCTTTAAAATATAAATCCTCAAAAGACCCATTTGGCAGATTGTAAAGGTTATTATTTAATTTATTTAAATTAAAATATTTTAACCATAGGTTAAAATTTTAATTTAAATAAATAATAAAGGTGCCAAGAGTTAAAGTTTAAAATTCGAATTAAATTCGAATTGAAATCGCCGACGTGTTGGAGTGCATAGCAAAAGGTATAAAAGGAGAAATGATTTTTATTCAAAATCATCCATGCAAGTGTAATGCCCAAAAAGAAAAAGTATTTTGTGTGTTGCCTAAAGAGAAGAGAAAGGACTTGCATGTGTTAAAATAAATAAGGGCAGACTTCATGTTAAGACCAAGAGGAGCACCAAATATTCTCCAAAGTGCTTGGTAGCACAAGCGACGATCGACGGCTGGTTAATGTGGTTGTACAAGGCAGGTTAGGGGTTTGACTCACATCTCCTTCATTTTGAACGCGATAAGAGGGTTTTTGGTTATTTTGAAGCGTCGGAGAGCAAGGAACAAAGCGCACATCGTGCACTTTTGGTTTTGTATTGTGCATGTGGCCCAACGATAGCCAAACCTTAGGGCTTAGGCACTGCAGTGATGGTTGGTCGTAGGTTCGATTCAAGCGTAGTCTTTGAGGATGCTAATTTTAATTTGGGTGATCGTTTGAGGTAAGCGTTCGATTTAATTTTGCATGGTGTGAATAGCGCTAGGGGGGCACATGATAGTTGTGAAGGCTTAAGGTCAAGAAATTTATTTTGCTAAGTGAAAGATAGGGATTCATAAGGTTGTTTGATATTTTAATTTTTAATTAGCATTATAAATAAAGATTGGGAGATATAAGGTGTTAGAAAGGAAATTAATTGTGTTGAATATTATTGTGTAAATATTGGAGATATAAGGTGTTAGAAAGGAAATTAATTGTGTTGAATGTTATTGTGTGAAGATTGGGTTTATAAAGGATTTTTCAAAGGAGTTTGATTGTTTATGAATTGAATATTATTTTTGAAGTTTGGAGATTATAAGGTGTACTTGAGACTTGATATTTTGTATGGTGTAATTATTAAAGGAAATATTTGAGTGGAGATTTTGAGATAAATTGTTGCTATCTAACCTTGAAAGTGGCAAAGAGGATTTGATTGTGATTAAGATAGGTTTTTGAAGATATATATCCATAAAACAAAAGGTATGGGTACATCTTCCTTGTGAGTGAAATATTATTTGATTGAATGTTGTGAAATGCAAAGTTGGAGTGAAAAGGATTGTTTGATAAGCATTGTTGGAAATATATGAGTGAGCCTTCATGTGCATGATTAGGGTTTATGAAAGAACATGAGTATCATTTTTATGTGATATTGAGAACTATCTTGAACTAGGGTTTGTGAAAGAACATGATTATCATTGTTATGTGAGATTGAGAACTATCTTGAGCTAGGGTTTATGAAATAACATGAGTATCATTATTATGTGACATTGGAACTATCTTGAGTCAAGGTTTATAGTGTGAGTTGTTGGAAGTATAGTAAAACACTTTGTTTTTTTTTTGGTAGATAAGATACTATAGCATTAATACTGGGTTTTACAGGTTGACCCAAAACCTTTTACAAAAATCAGCCCAGGGTTGTTGATGAACATATCCTTACTAAGGATCCTATATATGTAAAATCTACATGCCACTAAAGCCATTACATCCGGTAAGGCACATAGCCTGTTATCAAAAAGAAACTTACCATACAAAATTTTGGGTATACCCCGATAAAACACACATGCATCATAATTACAAAAAAGAAACAGACACAGATCCCTTCCTTGAGACAATGGAGAAATAAAAAGTTGCAGACACACATAGCAGAGTACTGAAAAAACTCCCACAAGCTCTGTATTGACAGTTACTCTTAATAATTCTTTGGTAATTGCTTTCTTTCGTATATGACATGCTTTGGTACCACATACTATCTTGGCCAATCAGCCTTGGATAAGTGAACCTGCTGGATAGATTTATGGCGATGGCTATCTGGTGGTCCACGTGGCTTTGGTTCAAAGTTTTATATTGTTGTTTCTTTCATTCCCTATGATTATCAACCAACCTCAAATTACTAAGATGACTAGGAGCCATGTTATCTAACATGTGACTGTCCCCATTAGTCTTTGTGGTATTTCCAAGCAGCATCCATGAAGACTGACAACTCAAATAATTTTTATTGTGAGTCCAATTCAAAAAAGAGACGGGAATACTCCTAGCCTTTGAACTTACAGTGTCTTCCTTGTTGATAAATTTGACTATCATTCTTGGTATTCTTTTTGAATAAGCTCCTCTAATTCACTTGGGATATCGTGTTCCCATTTGAAAAGTTTGTCACCATCGACACCCAAATTGGCCAGCTTATCAACAATTTTGTTAGCTTCCCGAAAGACATGTTGGGATTTTCTGTCATGTCTTCCCTAGAAAAGGATCCTAGCCTCTTCAACAATTGTTTTAATCCTCCAAGGAGGTGTTTTCCAATTATTGAGGAGATTTATAACATGCATAGAGTCTCCTTCTACGATCAAATTGCCTTCTAATTCTTGAGTCATTTGAAGGCCTCTCCACATAGCTCTAGCTTCAGCTTCGTTGTTCATTCTTGTTCCCAAATATTTGGAAAATGCAAGTATCATATTCCCATTATGGTCTCACACAATGCCACCAGTGCCTGCTTTTCCAGGATTGTCCTTAGCTGCTCCATCAAAATTAAGCTTGAACCAATCCGTAGGAGGTGGAGACCACTTAACATTGGATCTGGGGTTGACTACCCTAGGCACAAACTCATCTAACAAGGTTAAGCTTAAATATTGAGCAATCGTGATCTCCTTCAGATGAGGTTTACATCTATCAAAAGGGATAAGGTTCACATTCTTGTTGGCAAAGGATAGGATCATGGCAATGATAGTTTGATGATCATGGATAGACTCATTAAAGACTCTATGGTTCCTTTCTAACCACACCTGCCAAAGATAGTGATTGAGATAAATTTTCCACATGTATCTAAGTCTTTGGATTGAAAAGGGGCAAGGGTTTGTAAGCAAGTTGTGTTTCATTGAATGAATGGTTGAGTAAATTTGAATGAGCATTATTGATTGAGAGCATTGCAGTGATAGTTCAAGATTTGTGAGACAAATTATTCTTTATTTTTAAATTGATTTGAAAGTAATTTTGAAAGTGATAAACTGATTTGTGAGTGTGAAAGATATTGAGTCTCTTACCATTCTCTATATGTTTCTATGGTTAAACAATATTCTGAGTGAAACTTGTTTGTGTGATTGAAGAGGTTATTTGAAAATATTAAGTTGAGTTGTGTATGCAAGTTTTGTAATTGATTTAAGCAAGCTTTTGTGAAATCTTGTGAGCAGATTTGAGTAAGTTCTATAGGGGACTTAAGGACAAAGTTGAGTAAGCTTTTGTGAAATATTAAGAACAAATTTGTGTGAGCTTTTGTGGAAGCTTACAAAAAAAATTGAGGTAAGTCTTGGTGAAGACTTGTTGAGCAGATTGGATAAGTTCTAGGGAGGACTTGTTGAGCAGATTTTAGGTAAGTCTTGGTGATGACTTGTTGATCAGATTGGACAAGTTCTAGGGAGGACTTGTTGAGTAGATTTAAGGTAAACCTTGGTGAAGACTTGTTGAGCAGATTGGACAAGTTCTAGAGAGGACTTGTGGATAGATTTGAGGTAAATATTTGAGAATACTTGAGAGCATAGATGATTGATTGATTTATTTAAAGCTTTGAGTTAAGTCTTGGGATATATCTAAGCAAATTTGATTTGTGATTGAATCAAGCTTTGTGTTAAGGCTTGAGGACATATTTGAGAATAGAGTATGGTGGATATTTGAGGATAAATTTGTGTCATAGTAGAGATAGAGTATGGTGCAGATTTGAGGATATATTTGTGCCATAACAAAGATAGAGTTTGGTATATATTTTAGGGCAGATTTGTTCTAGACCATAGATGGACTTATGAGCAGATTTGTGTTGAATTGAAGGATAGTGTTTAGTGTAAATTTGAGACAGAGATAGAGCATAGTTGAGATCAATATTTGGAGGTGATAGAGCAGAATATAATAGTCTCTAGTGTATAAATATCCATTATCCAGGGCAGTGAGGATAGAGGTCTTCTGAGTGAGGATAGAGGTCTTCAGTGGATAGAGATCCACAAGCCAGTGTAGTGGAGGCAGTAATCTTCTAGAAGGTCATCAGCTAGAATAGAGGAGAAGTTCTCCTGTGGATAGAGATCCATAAATAAGAAAAGGGAAAAGAGTTATCCAGTGGATAGAGATCCATTATCTAGGGTAGTGAAGACAGAGGTCTTTAGTGGATAGAGATCCATTATCCAGGGTAGTGAAGACAGAGGTCTTTAGTGGATAGAGATCCATAAGCCAGTGTAGTGGAGGCAATAGTCTTTTAGAATATCATCAGCCAGAGCAAAGGAGAAGGAGTTCTCCTATGGATAGATATCCACAAATAAGTAGAAGCAAAAGAGTTCTCTTGTAGATAGAGATACATGAACTTGATTAGGGGGTTGATATCTCCTTTGGACAAAGGTCCATAAACATTGTAATAGGGAAGGATTATCAAGAGATTTGCTGAGAAAATTTTAGTGAAAAATTTTCTTCGTGGAGTAGCCCACATTGGGTGAACCACATTAAATTATTGTCTTTATTGTGTGTGATGATTTGTGCATTGCTTTGATTACTATCATTGATATTACAATTGATATATAGGATAATATTGTTTGGGAAAGAAAATTAAAAAGTGGTCTTATACTGTTCACCCCCCTCTTAGTATAAGTTTGTGTTCTTCATGTGGTACAGTAGAATATGGCCTATAATAAAAGAAAAATGATATATTTTTCTTACAGAGATACTCAAACTCAAACTATGCTAGATTTGTAGATAATAGTAAGTCAACATCGGTTTGTGTGTTTCATATAGGTTTTGGATGTGTCTCATGACATAGAAAAATCAACATGTGGTGGTACTATCATCCATAGAGATAAAATATCATATTGCATGAGGATCTGAGTGTGAAGCACTATGGTTACAATTCATATTATCAGATATGGGTGTGTAAAAATCAACCAACAATATTAAATTGTGATAATCAAGGTGTTCTTAAGTTGATCAAAATCTAGGATTTCATGAAAGAAAGAAAAAATATTGAAGCTCAATGTCATTTCATTTAAGAACAAGTTTAGAATCACTAGATTCAACTCTAGTACATTCCCACCAACAAACAACTTGTGGATATTTTACAAAGGTACTTGCATGTATCAATAGGTATTTTTGTATACCAAATAATGTAATAAGGGAGGGATGTTAGGATAATATTAGCATAGTTAGTTATTAGAAGCTCACATGAGATAAGATCAGTTTCAACATATTGATCTATTAGGCATAACCATTAGCTTAAATTAAATATGGTAATATCAGAACTATTGTATTTAATATTTGTTACACATCAATGAATTAATTATTATGTCTATTAAATGATGCTCATCTAGCTACCTTACATCTAAGGCAAACAAATAGATGCACGCATCCTATCCTTGAAGAAGGATATCATGTTTGGCATAAAGTGAAGGTGCTCAAACTTGAAGAAGATCTCGGATGCCAAAAATTGAATTGTCCAAGCACTCTTCAATTTCTAATGCTAAATCCATAGCCATTTTGCAATGAATAAAAGAAATTCTCAAGATGCAATTTTGAATTCAAATCTATAAACAAACCCAAGTAACAATGAAGCAAGAAGAGGAGAAGGCACAAATTCTCTGGAATAGCTAGAAGAATAAATGGATATCCATAGATCTTTTTTTAACCTCTTATGCTAAAAAGCTCATGAAGCATGGAAGAGTAATTTAAACCAAATCTTGGAAGAAAGATCAGAGACTCCAAGCTAAATTTTTGCATGACCAAGTGAAGCTACTCCATATCTGCATTAATACCATGTTAGAATTTACACATATTCCCATAAATAAATAAAAACAATCCATCGACTCAAATCTTATTTAAAAAACATAAAATAACAAAATAAAAATAAAAAATAAAAACACAAAAATTGTTGATCATATGTCAACATCCATCATCAATCTAAAAGGAATGAATGAGTCTTTTAAACACCTAAGAAACCCTTTTTCATAATCTCAACCTTGGAAGAACCATAATTAGAGAGACAAAAAACAATCTTTGAAATGAGTAATAAATATTTACACCTACTCCAATATCATGTAAAAAAATCATGAAAACCAAGAAAAAATTAAATAGAATCAATACACCACTTAAATCATAAAATCATTAGAAAAAAATAAATAAATAAAAATCTTTAAAAAAACATAAAAATTATATTATAATATATTTTAACACCAAACACTAATAATGAAAAGATCGCCAACTAACTAATATCATTATAATTTATTAAAATATCTTAATAACGCAATCATAAAACAAATATAAATATAGCTCTTTCAATTCTTTTTTTTACTATTTTTCTTACTTTATTTTATCTGGAGCTGCATTAAGCACTCCCGTTGCTTTATATATGTCTTACTTTACAGTCCTATTAACCTCTTTTTAATCACCAATAAACATTAATACAAATTCAAATTCATATTTATAACTAATAAAAAATAAAATATTTGACCACTACTTGCGAGTGACAAAATTTCCTATTATAGTGAACAAATATCGTTGGTGTTGCCCTATAACAATCAACCGTCTTTATTGGATACATAAAAGAAAATACACATCACCTTTTTATGACAAACCTACCTTTTTTATTTTAATAAAATTAAAATAAACCAAATTCTTAACTTTTGTAACACCCTCTCATCGTTCAAATAATATATTCCTTTCAATGGTTTATAATTTTTAAAGTTGTGAGAGTATATGAAAGTTAAAAAAATTATGATTAATAAAGTTGAATATTTTTATTAATAAGTATAGGTTTTCCGAACTATTACACTGCCTTCCAAAACATACAAGAACCAATACTATTTATTTAATATATAATTATAAGACCATTGAATAGCAAAATATAATATACCACTTATTCCTCACTTTTAAATCTTTACTTAAATTTTAATTTTTTCACAATTAAAGCCATTTAGATTTTAAACCATTAAAGTTATAAAAGGAACAATAATGTAGGAAAGTGGAAGCAATGATGGAATCCACTTCATATACATTATTCTATATTATCCTTCCTTTGTTTTATTTGCATATGCCCAATGATGGGGAATAATGTTCTAGATATGGGCATGAGTTTGCTTTATGACTAAATCAAGATGTCGTTGTTGAAAAAGATGGATATAAGATAAGCCTAGTCACTATGATGGCCAGCATATAACTTTAAAGCAAAACAAAATCAAGAAAAAGATACGCTTTCTTTTCTTTAATTTTATTTTCCCTTTAGTTGAAAGTTAATGATTCTTTTTTGAATAAATTTAATTAAAGACGTAGTTTGGATTTGGTTCTTCTTAAGAAGAACTTTAAGATACACCAATAAAAGATATTTGATTTTTTTTAATAAATTTGATTTCACTCACATATTCATTATTTGATATTTTCTAGTATATTTGATTATAAGCACTCACATATTCATTATGTGATTTGAATTTGTGTCTTCTTAATAAGAATCTTTTGATTTTTTCTAATAAATTTGATTTCAAGCACTCACATATGTGATTTGAATTTGTGTCTTCTTAATGAGAACCTTAAGATATACTAAGGACAGTTTTAATTTTTACCTTTTTGATTTTTTCTAATAAATTTGATTACACCGTTTCAATATGTGATTTGAATTTGTGTTTTCTTGATGAGAATCTTAAAACATATTAAGGAAAGGTATTAACATCTTGTGGTTGGAATGTTAGGGTAAAGCACCAGTTTTTATAAGTTTTGGTCCCCTCATATTGAATGGGGTTTGAACCTTGGATCTTCCTAATAAAAGGCCAAAGCTCTTACTACTGCACTAAACTTATAAGTTTGTGTTGTTTAAATTTGGATCTCTCTAAGGGAACTTTATGACATACCAATGATATGTCTCGACAAGGACATATATAATATTATCTATATTTTTTATTTTAATTATTTTAGAGTGAGTAAAAGTTATAAAAAAATTATTTTTATGATAATTTTTTTATATTTAAAAAGTAAATTCAACAAAAATATAGATAATATTTTTTGAATGATAATTTAAATGGATGTAGGGAATATTATAGCAAAAAAAATAGTTGTTTGATTTATAAAGAATGTCAATCAATGAAAAAGAAGGTAGTTGAGGTAAATAAAACATTAATTCTATTCAAAATAAAATTAAAATTAAAAAATAATATTTTTATATTGATCCTCATGTAAGATGAAAATGAATAATTAGCCTATGCAAATGGTTGAGCTTGTTCCTGGTTGAGCTTGTTCCAACACACTCCTTTGACCTTAATTTAGTAAGACTCAACCTTATCTTAACTAACTTAACCCAAATTAGTATATTGGTCCTATCATATACTCAATTCTTTTTTTTCTTCTTTTTTTTTGTCTTTAATAGGAGTAGTAGACCTTTTTGACTTGTTGTTGTCTTTGCAACATAGTTATGCAAAAAAAAATTTGTTGAACATTCTTTGTCTTTACAATATTTTTTATTCTTGATGTAAATAAAAAACATAAACTTGTTAATTTTCAGCCTTTGCACCATAGCCATACAAGATTTTTGTTTAACATTCTTTATTTGCACATCATAATTTCTTTTATTTATGATGTAAATGAAAACATTAACAATTTATAAAAGAGTCAAACTCATCTAAATTAATGACTTTACATGGAAGGTAAAGGTCATTAGAATTACATATCATTTATGAATTTTAAATTAGGTTGAGCTTTCTCTAATATTGGTATGGATTTGTTCACTCACCTTCAAGATATTTTTCATGATCAATTTATCATAATATAGATATATTTTAGCAAGCAACTCATCGATCTTTAACTAGGTTGAAAGGTTCTTAAGGAGAATAATAAACCTTCCAAACTTGATAATTTGTCCCTTCATTGTTTATTGTTCCTTTATAATCTTCCTCATATATAGTTGAAAGAAGTCAAGTTTCTACTTTAACACAATTATCATGGTTGTCTCATGAAACAATTGCTCAGAAAGAATAGACATCTATAAAAAGGGATGTTAGAGTAAAGATCATAGCCTTCCTCCTCTAATGTTGAAAGAATAAAAAACAACACGAAAGCACTCTGAAAACTATCAAAGATATTTTGCATTGTCTATTGACATCATGAAAGAAAAGATCAATGAAGAAGTCTAGACTATAACTATTTTGAAAGTAAAATTTGATATTCATTTTGACTTCTTGAGTCATAATGGTGAAACTTGGCAAGGGACCTTAGTCTTACATAATTTAAAGGAGCAACTGAAGAAACTAAAGTAAATAAATCGAATAAGTTCAATATTGTGACCACAAAGTTTAACTTGTCTAGCCATACAATTGTTATGTCTAAACAACATGGAGGAAGAAGTAACATTCTCCTATCACTTTTTCCCTACCCTCCATCCATCATTATGAGGTGTTTCTACATTGTAAGTAGCACTCACAATTTGTTCACCCATTTCCTTAGATAGTATTTGATGAGGGAGATTATTGACACATATAGAGGGAAAAGACTCATGAATAACGAGAATTTTTTTAATTTTTGGAGGTAAAGCGGTGCTATCCAACATGGGATCTAGAGTTCAATGAAATGGGATATTAGAAGAACTTGGTTGTATAAAATATGGAGAGTCAATAACATCAGGAAGGGGATGTCGGAGCTCTTAAGCAATAGTAGTATTCATTGATGGGGTATGCGAGACGTGCCTATCCTTAGCAGTGGACTCTTGTAAAATAGGAGTTGACATTGTGTCTTGAGGTGGACCAACCTTACTATATGCTCAATAATGGACTATGAGGGGATATTTTTTACTTTATAAACTACAAATGATCCTCAACTTATTATGTTTGAGGTTGCTCTTGCATTCCACAAGCAATTGAGCTATTTAGCTTTGCAAGTTGGTGCTTGTGCTTAGGACAATCTTCAATTAGATGTCATTCCTTATAGTAGTAGAAGCAAGTGTTCAACTATTGACGTAAATAATTTACTATGTGCATTCAAAGTCAAGTCCTACAAGTCAAATGACTTTAGGAAGAGGTTGAATCAATGTCATTTGGACACAAGCACAAGGATGGAATTTGAAACTTGAATATTTCTTCCTTTCATTCTTGCACCATTTGACCTTTCTGAATTGACTTGTTATGTCTTTGAGAACTCGTTGAAATATTAGGTTAAGGAAGGGAAACTCAAACCACATGAAGTATTTGGCCCTTGATAAAACTTAAAGGTAAAAATAAAAGGACCATGCCTAAAGATAATAGAGTTGACCACATCTAACCTAGTCCCTTATTGGAGCAAAAATTGGACCATCTTACGAGAGGTAAACATACAAGCAATATACCCTCTCCCCAATGCCACTAATAATGTCAACAAACCAACCCATTTATTCCTAATTTGCTTTACCTATTTTTAAACTCATTCTCAACGATAGTGCTATGTAAAAAGAAAAAGACTAATATATTTTTATTATGCTCATGACAAAATTCAAAAGAAGAACACTTAAAACTTTACCTACAAAGTTACCTCCATGAGGAGTGAATCTAGTGTGGGACTAGCTTGTAACTTTTGCTCCTTGTTGTCATTCATCGTGTGTCATAGATGTTTCATCCACCATGGAGAGATAAAAGTAAGGGGAGTAGTTACCATGAAGGAAGAGGAGGGATAGTTAGGTTTAGTAATAGCAAACAACAATTCAACAAATGTGATGTGCATGAGGGGGATGAGGCTCACGACCACAATAAATGAGAAAGAGGTATTTTCTATGGTTGTGGATGGAAGCCCAAAAAGACCTATAGAAGAACCTCTTGAGGTTTCTAGCTAGCGGTCAATAGTGGAGGAAAGCACCATGGAATTATCCATGGTGAAAAATATCATGCATCTAGTCAATTGGAGATGTTACAAGAGTGTTAATGGCTAGTGGTAAGCATTGTGTCAAAGGTAAAGAAAATAATGGGTGGCAAAGAGTGTTAATGGCTAGTGGTAAGCATTGTGTCAAAGGTAAAGAAAATAATGGGTGGCAAACGGGCATGAGAGTGTCATCATTTTCCACCACCATTGAGTTAGTGTATTGGCTGAGGGTAGAGTCTCTCCTCTTGGTGCCAAGCAAAAAGGGTGGTGTAGAGTCAGATGCATAGGTTCTATAAATTACAGGTGGGCTCCATGGAAGGGTAAAAGTACAATTATATAATAACTTAATCCAAAAGTAACATGCCAAATGTAGGAGAATTAGAGGACAACGAAAGGGACTTGAAAAGCCTAAACCCTAACCCCAACTAATAGAACTCGATATCAACTCTCTATTAGACTTTTTCGCTCTCTCGTGCTCACTAATATGCATGAGACCATGAGCTTTGAAACTTCATACATTGCACAATCATATTATTATACATGACATAATCTAAGTCGAGAATTTTATCTACATTAATTTTTAAAGTAAACATATTTTCTTAAACATTAAATATAAACTAAAAATTATTTTAAATAGTCTACTAATAAAGAATGAACTATATATATTATAATAGTTGATGACTTTGTGATGTATGGAAACTTTGCTAACAAGTTACATGTTTTTAGTGGGATTATTTAAGCATCTAGATTAAGTAATTTGGGATGTATTTAATTTTTTATGAACAAATATTTAAAAACTAAATAGGTCTTATTACAGATATAATATAAATACTTATTTTAAAAGATATGCATTTAAAATGATTGAATAAATGAAAATGTATAATATTATTATTTTTATATTGAGTAAATACTTCTTATACATATACATATCCATCGTGGGGATTGAACCCGAGTCACATCACCGATAATGCAAGTGGTGTCCTTGCCGAAAGACCACATCACGCAGATGTATAATATTATTATAAGCGATGTTACCACATCACTCAGATGTATACTATTATTATAAGCGATGTTACCACATCACTCAGATGTATACTATTATTATAAGCGATGTTACCACATCACGTTTTGTGAGTGAATCTTTTGACTCAAGTCAAAATAAATAATTTTTAAATCCATTATTTTTGACTTAATATTTATTATTTTTTATGAACAAATTTTTTATTTCACATTTTTTTATTTTATTTTTAAAATAAAAATTAAAAATATAAAATAAATAATTCTTTTTTTATGCCCACAAAGCTATAAGTTATATGAAAAGATATAGTTCACATATGTATTTATCTATTATTTATCCAACTAGACTCCAGTTAAGGAAGCATGGTATACATCATCACTCTCTTTTGAATTCAAACCTTGAACCTATTTTATTCCAAAATGTTTACCATTAAACCCACTGAGTTTTTATAAATAAATATTTATAAATATAAATTTTAAAAATATATATATTAAATTATTCAAATAAATATCAAATAATTTAATTAGTTAATTTTTTTTTAAAGAAAAAATCAAAATTCAAAATTCTACTCATAATTAAAAAGTACATTTTAATCTCATACAATTCAATAAATATTGAAATAATACAAAAAATAAAATATCTCATTTACATAACTCTGATAAAGTAAAAATACTTTATCATCAGACGGCACAACTTATTAATACCCTAAAAACAAGTGTGATTGCTGATTCCAATGGTCCTTAGCCTCCTTTATCCTCAGTGCCCTTTCCACTTGCAATCTTTCCTTCCAAAACTCCTTACACCTATTTCAAAGTTGAAACACCATTATTCAATCCAGCAGAAGCTCATAACTTTTTCTCAACAATACACAACTGAAACCCATAATTCAGTCCAGAAAATCATAATATTCATTGAAGATTAAGGGCATTTGGAGTTCACAAACCTCCTCTTGAGAAGCAACCCTGACTGAACCAAATGAACCGAACTGGCATGCACTCCCATCTGTAAACATAAAAATAATTTATTTTAATATTAATAAAATCATAAATTAAAAAAATATAATTTATTTAATATATATTTATTAAATTTTTTATTTTAAAAATAAAGTATAAAGCTTTATCTCTACCTTTCTACAAAGCGGACACATGGCCTTCTGATTTGCAGCCTTAAGCCCTTCAATGGTACTTACAGACGCACTGGCACAAGCACAACTGTTGCAAAACATATGTCCACATCCCAAAGCTACTGGCTCAAACACAGTGTCCTGAAAGTAATCATAGAACCAAAAAATTGAAGATTACAAGATTTTGATTTTGGTAGAAATGTGAATGTGTTAGTTGTGAAGAGGTTAAAAATTTAGTTTTTTTTTTTTATATTATTAATGTTATTTTTTAGATTTTTATGAAAGAGTTGCTTTTAGATTTTCAAAAACCAAACTTAAATTCAAATCAAATCACTGATGATCAAAATCTCAAAATTCAAATTCAGTAGAAATGCAAGGACCCAAATTCAAACCCGGTCACCGGCCAGAAATCTTTGTAGTCTGAGTCCCCCATTGGTGCTTAACATCTATGTAAATTAAAAGAATATTTAAGGTTTATGAGACTTACGAGGCAAATTGGGCAAGTGAGGTTAAAATCGATGTTCATGGATTCCGAGAGCGTGCAGGTTATGGCGGGTCCATTGAGTGTACTAAATTTTATGCTGCAGCAGCCCCTCAGAGAAGACGGATACGAAGGCGAAAATTCTCTGTTCATCTCATACGCACAGAGCTCTATTAACCAGGGGGATTTGAGCAGCTCCACCCGCTTCCCCTGCAGTCTGGACCTAAAGGTCGCACTGTGGGTCGATCCCTGGACCTGCCGTTTACCACAAAGTTAAGTTAACTGTCATAAAGATGATTTTTCTGAGGGATTAAATAAATTTGTTGTACTTACTCTGTAATATTTCGTCAAAAGCTTTCCAATGGTGATGGCGTTGGTAAGGGCGTAAGTGATGAGACTGCGTGCCTCTGTAATCTTCGCTTGGTGATAGTCCGCAAACAGATGCCGCGGCCTCCATAAATATTTCCGCAGATCGGCAGAAATTTGGGGACGCAGCAACCGCCGAGCTCGAAGAGAAAAACAAGCAATCACAGCCGAAATTTGTTTGCTCACTTCGCTCACAAAAATTATTTCACAGACTGCAAAATAATGTTCGAAGATCAACAAAATCTGGTTATACAACCTTAAATCTTAAAGAGAATTATTTCACAGACTGAATTTTAAAGAGAATTACAAAATCTTTACCATAAATTCATAAATTTATCTGTAAAATTTGATCTTAGAGTACAATGCAGTCCTCACAGTTAGATTTATGAATTTAAATTGTAACAAGAAGAGTATGAGAGCTACCTGTACAGCATGAAGAGGATCCAAAGCTGGGGGATGTTGTGCAAACCTCTAAAGGCGGGGGTTCTGAAACATTGTCTGGTTTACTACAATGGCGGTGATGGCAATCTTTTAAAAGGGATTTTAGCCTGTGGTAGTCGAGGTTGAAGTATTCTTTCAGTAAAGAGTCTCTCCTCATTTTCAAGTATTGTTTAGAGAGCTTGGCTTCAAACTTCATCTTCAGTGATTTTATAATTACTGCGACCATGTTCGTCCAAAATCTGCAGCTACTGCGGATGAATGCTGGGAAGTGGGGGGAATGGAGTTTTAGAGACTTGGGTGAAATCATGACATGAAAGACGAATATTATGGAATATGTTTTCCCAGATTCCGAGTACGCTTGCTTGTTGCTTCTTTGGCAACAATTAAAAGGTTTTTTTGACAGATTGTGATGTGAATTGTCTGAATTGGGTCAGATAAGTCAATCTGCTTAGCAGATGAATTCAATGCCTGACGTGGTCAGGGAAAGTGGTACTAGAGGGACGGACAAGAATGATTATTGCCGGCAAAGAGGGGCACCCTTGTAAAAAGGTCAAGGGGTTTGAGTCATTCTATAGTATTTCTTATTGTGTTGATTTATATTCTACAATCTTTCTTATCGTGTTGCTTTATATATAAAATAAAGCTCAGATAAGACGAAGTATTGTATTGGGTCGCCTCTAAGGAATAGAATCAAAATATTGTAATGGGTCGCCTCTAAGGAATAGAATCAGGCTAGTCAACTTATAAATATTCGGCGGCTACTATATAGTCTATTTTTTTTGGATAGCCTTTAGGGAATTGAACCAAGGCAATCAATTTATATTTTTTTCTTTTGATTTGGTTATTGTGAGAAACCATATGACCAACGTACATGGTTGGGTAGTCTCCACCCAACTATGAGTCTCCTCCCAACCATGACCCCTCGTAAAGTCGAGAGCTAGTCTCCTCCCAACCATGACCCCTCGTAAAGCCGAGAGCTAGTCTCCTCCCAACCATGACCCCTCGTAAAGTCGAGAGCTATACTTATCAATAGGGAATTTAACACAAAGCCACCACACACCCACCCCCTCACACACTCGCCTACGCCACGGTTTGAACCTTGGATCTTCCGAAGAAGAGCCAAAGCCCTAACCGTTGCGCTGCACCCCCAGGTGCAATCTGTATCTTCTTTGAACAACCTCTATGGAATTGAACCAAGGTAGTCCCCTTTGGGCAGCCTCCAAGGAATTGAACTAGGGCAATCAACTGGCACACACTCGGTGCTACCATCTAGTCTATCCTTTTCTAGATACATTGTGGTTTGAACCAAAATAGGCTCTAGAGAATTGAACTAGGACAATCAACCGACAAACACTCAGTCATTATCATCCAACCTATCCTTTTTTAAGTACATCGTGGTTTGAACCTGGGTCTCTTAAAAGAGAGTCAAAGCCCTGACCATTACGTTGTCCTTGCAGATAAAATATTAAGATAAAACACGAGTTCTTATGAAAGGTCCTAGTCCCTTTATACCGGGATTTTAACTTGGATTTTATGGATGAAAACCCAAAGACGTATCACTAGGGTATCCTTATGGAGATTTTTTTTTGTTGGGTCAACATACAATAACAACCCAAGCATACATTGAGGCACATCCGAGGCCATCTTCATCGTGAATCAAACTTGGGTTTCAGTTGGGAAAGTTTTTTCTTTTTGTGAATTTTTGTGAATATACAATAACAACCCAATCATACAACATAGCACATCTGAGGTCACCTTTCCCATGGATGGAACCTGGTTCCGGTTAGGAGTGTCCAATACTTTTACTATTGGAGTGTCTTTATAGGGACCATTTTTACTTTCCATAATATTATATGTCATGTCAATGGGGTCATGGCTTCATGCTTGCGAGATATGGGTGTCAATGGGACCATGACTTAATGCTTGAGACATATGGGTGATGCAACTCACACAAAGGTTCAAATTATATAATGAGACCATGGTTTTATGGTTGAGACATAATGAGTGAGACAACTTATACCAAGGTTCAATTTTTTTAAGCATCTAATTTATAAAAGTAGCTATTCATGAGATCATAAGTCATTAATATGATGGACATCTAGTTTATAAAAGTAGCTATTCATGAGATCATAAATCATTAATATGATGAGAACCTAGTTTATAAAAGTAATTCATAAGACCATAAGTCATATGGAATTAGGAGATGATATGGTTTATTACACATACTCTTATCTAATTACACTCGTCATCACAATATAACGGGTTTAGTGGTAAGACTTTAAAACTTTTGCTTTTAGGCTCGGTACCAAATTTAGTTGAAGTAGTTTCTAACAGTAGTTTTTTAATATTTATGTGACCATAGGTCATATGGAACTATGGTATGTCTTTAGAAGTCTAAATAAGAGGTTTGGTAATCAAAGTTTAGTTACCATAGGTCATATGAAATTATGGTATGACTTTAGAAGCCAAGAGAGGAGGTTTGGTAATCAAATTTTGGTTAAAAGGTAAATATCAAAGTAGTTTTTAATGTCCGTAAAGCCATATAAGAAGATATACCCCTATTATATAAGTCCGGTGTACATCTCTATCCCCTTCAACACTGAAACCTTGAACCTTTATTCAAAGTTTTAAAGTCTAAACCTTTAGGTTACTCAAACTATGATAAACCTATATTAGGTAAATTTAGGCTGCTCAGAATATGATTAACATATATCATTTAAATAACATCCACTATAAGATGAGCTTGAAAGAGACTCTATTTAGATTGTGATTAACATGTATAAGGTAAATAACATCCTTTAAAAAATAGATTTGAATAGGACCTCACTCATATTGCATTATAGCCTATGACCTCGGTTTCATGGATGTTAACAACTACTTTATTTTTACATTCAAACCTTGATCTAAAGTTTTTTTTTTGGGGGGTTATATAGGAGAGTATAATCACACTATTTTTAGTAACTAGTAAGCAAAGCTGCTCCCACCAGACCTTGGCCTAAAGTTGTTAATTGAGTTTTTGGTTTTTACCCTCTTCCCTCTTAAATTCAACCTTGGACCAAATTATTAGGTGATTTTTTAAATTTTTTTAATCAATTATATATGGGATTAAAACATAATATTGGTATTTTTTTTTGAAAAAAATGAAAAAAACTTGTATTAAAACAAAAGACAGTTACAAGAGGGAGAAAGGGCATCCCAACCAAGCGCAAAGAGACCAGAAGTACAAAGGGCGCGAAAACGCGACATGTCGCGAAAACGCGACATGTCGCGAAAGCGCGACATGTCGCGAAATCGCGACACCAAACCAAACAACCGCCGCGCCACAACAACCAGTCGCGATAACGCGACAAGTCGCGAATCGCGACATGTCGCGATATCGCGACAAAAAGCGCCGGAACCACAACACACGAAAAAATTCGCGAAATCGCGACAAGACAGCACCAAATCACCCAAACGCCAAAAGCGTCGCGAAATCGCGATGAGAAAGCCTGAAGGCACCAGCTCCCCGAAACTGTCGCGAAATCGCGACGAGGACCCCTTGATCAGCAACTTTGAGAAAGTGTCGCGACATCACGACGGATTTTCCTTAGAACCCCACTTGGCCGGAAGTGTAGCGAAATCGCGACAAGAAAACCAATGGGCGCCCCATCCGCAAAAGTGTCGCGAAATCGCGACATGTTCACCCCCGAGGTGCCCATTACCAAAACTAGTCGCGAAATCGCGACGTTTTTCTCCAAGCAGTTTTTCTCCAGAACTGTAGCGAAATCGCTACAGGTTTGCCCCTGTGCTTCCTTTCCATAAACATGTCGCGAAATCGCGACAGGTTATCCATTGGGAGGCTTTTCTCAAAAAGGTCGCGATATCGCGACGGTTTTTCCCCTTAACTAAATTTTGCTCAAAACAACGTAATATTGGTATTAAAAACAACTATATATGTATTTTTAAACAAAATTTAAACTTTATTTTTTATTTTTTATTTTCTTCGAAAATAATTTTTTTAATATTATTTATTAAATTTTTATATCATTATATACCATAAATTTTTTTTTTTTTTAAATTAATAACTTGGGCTCCTATCATTAATATTTATTAACAAATATGACGTCATGACTTTAACCAAATAGATGGAATTAACCGCTTACACCTTTTAATTTATTATCGTGTTGACAAAGAATTTGACTTATTAAAAAGTTTTAAAAGATAATTTAAAATTTGAAAACTTTATTTGGGTAACAGCTTACACCTTTTAATTTATTATCGTGTTGACAAAGAATTTGACTTATTAAAAAGTTTTAAAAGATAATTTAAAATTTGAAAACTTTATTTCCCAAATTAGGATTATAAATATTTGTGTTTTTCAATCAATTTATTATTTTATTCTAATGCTCCATATTGTCTTGGGAATGGAATCTCTCATATCTTGGAAAGTTATGGATCTCCAATCAAGTGGAGGTGGACTCCACTATTAAAGTAATATTGATAGCTGGACAACAAAAGGAAGATAATTAAAATATGCAAACATCTTGATGCTTTACCCAAAATATGCAAATGAATTGAGATTAATATTCCTTTATATAATTAACATTATTTTCTATCTTTGTTTACAAATGTGATATGAAATCATAGGGAAAAAGCTTTTACTCTATACTCCACTCACAATTAAGTGCATTCAACTATATTTTCTTAAAAAAAAAAAAAAATTGGCATATGGTTTGGATCTAAAAAATTATTATTATAATTTAATAATATTTTAGTAGTACTATTAGTCTCAACACAGGATTTTTATTATAAAGTTTTTTTAAGTTTTTTTTTAAGATATTTTAGTAGTATCATTATAGTCTTGACACGTAAAAATGACAAGAAAAAAATAGATTTGTACCCGAAAAAATTATAAAGTGTTACCGATTCCTCTAGTATAATAATAATAAAAATAATAATCTTCAATTACATTTTATTTATTTTTATTTGGTTATTGTGAGAAACCCTAACGTGCAGGGTTGAGCAGTCTCCTCCTAACCATGACCCCTCGTAAAGTCAGATCTATACTTATCAATAGGGAATTTAACACAAAGCCACCACACACCCACCCCTTACACACTCGCCCACTATACGGTTTGAACCTTGAACCTCCCAAAGAAGAACCAAAGCTCGAACTGTTGCGTTGCACCCCTAGGTGCCAATTACATTCCAATTTTACTTTACATTACTTTTATTTATTTATATAATAATTATAATTTTTTTTTAATTTGGTTTGTGTGATAAACCTTTACAACCAACGTACAGGGTTGAGCAATCTTCTCTCAATCATGACCCCTAAAGTTGAGAGCTATGCTTATCAATAGGAAATTTAACACACAACTACCACACACCCACCCCTTCACATACTCTTTCACTCCTCCCAACAATGACCCCTAAAGTTGAGAGCTATGCCTATCAATAAAAAATTTAATACACAACCACCATACAACCACCCCTTCACACTAACCCACCACAATTTGAACCTTAAACCTCTTAAAAAAACCAAATAATTATAATATTTTTATAACTCTTTAGAATTATTTTCTCTAATTTTAATTTGTTCTCTGAAATGAAATCCCTTTTAAGCATATAGAACAAGATGATGATCCTCACGAACATTTGATGGCAGACCTCACTTATCATTAACACTAAATTATTTTTTACAAAAAATATGATGATATAATAAAAGCCAAGCCAAACCTATAAACAAGAAATAATTTATGATTATTGCGTGTAAAAGTAATTTATTTATTATTATTATTTTTTAATTTGTTTATTGTAAAAAAAATTTATAATCGAATGTATAAGGTTGTGCAGTCTCCTCCCAACTATAATCTCTCTTAAAATTGAGAGCTATATTTATCAATAAGGAATTTAACACAAAGCCACCACACACCCACCCCCTCACACTCGTCCATGCCCATGATTTGAACCACCCACCCCCTCACACTCGTCCACGCCCATGATTTGAACCACCCACCCCCTCACACTCGTCCACGCCCATGATTTGAACCTTGAACCTTCAAACAAAGTGTAAAAGTAATTTATGACTATTCAATTTTATTTTGTTATGTAAAAGTATATATATATATATATATATATATATATATATATATATATATATATATATATATAAGAGAGAGAGAGAGAGAGAGAGAGATAGATAGATATAGACGCCCATGATTTGAACCTTGAACCTTCAAACAAAGTGTAAAAGTAATTTATGACTATTCAATTTTATTTTGTTATGTAAAATATATATATATATATATATATATATATATATAAAAATTTATAGGAAGATTTTTATATAAAATATTGTTTATTTAATATAATAATTATTTAATTATATTTTGGTTATTTAAGTGTTGTATATTATCTTATTTTTTTTATAGAATTTGATCCTTAAATTTTTGTTTAGAGTTTTATTGTTTCTAGTATTAGACATTTAAGATGTAACTTTTTTTTTTCTAAAAATAATAAAATACCATGGATACAAGTAATCACTTCAAGCTATGTAGTCCATTTACAGTTATTTATCGAAATTGAAACCTTAATATGGATTATATCGCATATATGTCAACTATTAAACCCAAACCCTAATAATATATTTTTTCTTTGAAAAATAATTTTTATTGGAACTAACAATTATATTCAATAAAAATAAGAGAGGTTACAATAAAAAGGGAGCTAAAAAAATCATAGCTCGAGGTGCAAGGTCATCCAAACGATCAACATTGTAAAGACGAGGCTCGAGACCAAAAATAAAACTAACCCTTAAAAGGACAAATAAATAACATAACTAGGCAAAGGTAGTCGTTCCTGGAGGAGACTAAGCCCTACTATGGGCATTGATAAATGGCTTGAGGCTGGATCATCACCTTCTCGATCTACTGCATCGAGGCCTCAAAGAAATAGATGGATCTTGAGGCAGAGGGAGTTTAGGCAAAACCTTGCTAATAGTGCACAGAGCCTCGCACCTATACTTGATAAAATTTATCAAATGTATCAACTCATGAGTCAACTTGGAAGCTTATAAATGGATCTGAACAAGAACAACAAAAAATATTGTAATCTTTTCATGCATAGAAATTTGACTAAATTGAATCTCTAGAATAGACAACAACATTCCTAGCTTTCCAAAGTTGAAACAAAATAATAGCACGAAAGAAATTCCATAGAGCAACAATATAAGCAGGTCAACAACTATTATCTCCAAAAAATATCATCTGTCATCTGAAGAATTCAGGATGAAAGAGCTTGGACAATGAGTAAATCCAAGACAAGGCAGTTTGAGAATGAGGGTAAAACCAAAACAGATGTTTAAATGTCTCAAAACGAGCATAAGCCAAACACTAAGGATTAGGAAGACCAACCCTACTAAGTCTCTCTCCCATAGGAAGCCCTTCAACTCGACATTTACTTTAGTGCACTCTTGAGACTGAATTCCTTGGCCTGATATCAAAAGTGACTTAATCTTCAAAATTCAAATTCAAGAGCTTATACCTAAGGCCATGCTTCATAAGCTCAGACTTCAACCCCCGAGTATCTGGTGAAGGGATTGCCATTGGAATGTGGATACTCCTTTCAAGAACTCTTCTTGTTTTATCAACTTCTTAGTCCTGTTTCCCTTGGTGTTGACAAGCTTAATGAGAGATGACAAACTCACTCTACCTCCTATACTTGGTTTGAAAAAGAATTTGAAAAATTATATTAAAACAAGACTATTTAAAATTTCGGACAAGACTAGTCCCAACCTTAGCCAACAAGAGCACCCATTTCCTCCTTTTAACTTTCCCAAAAAACTTCCATAACTTTAAAATCCAAGATACTAAGAACTAACCACTTTTGATTGTAACACTAAAAGGAGATATGCATTGTAGCTAAATCTCCTAAACCATATGTTTGTAATGACTATCCAAATTAGCCAACCACTGGATTTACTCACCAACCTGCCTAATCCTCTCATCCTCAATAGCCATGCCATTGTACAATTGAACCCCGACCTCCTTATCGATACTCATCTTAGCTAGGAAGTCAGCCACTTTATTTAGAACTCTACCCACATAAATCAAAATCACATCATCCAATTCTCTCCACAACTCCTTGATTTGGGCAACAACAATCCTCAACGTCCACATATCCAAAGCAAAGTTTCTCATGCAATCTAGAGCTCCTACCAAGATTTGAGAATCTGATTATATAATTATCCTCTTAAAACCTAGTCATAATGCCTAGATAGAATTAGATTTGATAGCTAAGGCTTATGCTTCATTGTTCATGACCTTGTCTAGGTCCTACAGTTTTCAATAGAGCATTGTCCCAACATGATTCCTACAAACCAATCCAATTCTAGCTCTACCCGTATTACCTTTTGCAACTCCATTAGTATGAATTCTAATCCAACCTTATGAAAGTGTGTTTCAACTAGTTCTATCCTATCCCTACGATACTTTGGCCTCATTTTCCATCATTCCTATATCAGCTTGAGTTTCCTCTTTAGCATACACTGCCATAGTTTTCATGACTTTGCTCCAAATGACTTGCCAATGTCATCCAAGGATGAAAATATTTCTCTAAAATTATGTTATTTCTCTCCAACCACACTTACCACCAAATAAAGTTTAATCCAAGCTTCCACCCAATATGAAGAGCTTCAAATTTAAATTTTCCCCTCTTCCATATTTCTCAAATAGTAATCCAGTTCAAATCACCATTAGATCAGATTTTATAAGCTAAAAACCATCGCTCCTAGATCTGGCATGTGAATGGGCACTCAAAAATCAAGGGGTTAGATATTTCATCATTTTTGTAGCATAAAAATCATTGGGATGGACGATTGATTGCCCTACATCTCATATTATCAAAAGTAAGAATTCCATTGTGTATGAATTGCAAGGTAAAGAAGTTTACTTTTATCCAATCCTTAGACTAGCAAATATTTCTTAAATCCTCAACCTAATATGCATGAGGAGGAGGTTCTAGAAGGATCTTATCATATCCATCCTTCACTATGTAGACTCCAAGGCTCCCATAACCCCAAGCTAATCCATCCTTCATATCTCTACTTGTGAGAAATATTTCTACCAAGATTTTATTCATAATGGATGTTAATTTTGGAGGGATTGGAATTGGCCACTCATCCAACTTCTCAAACTGCTTAAACCTATAATCCTCCATCTAACTGATGTTGAAATAACTTTCAATCTTGATCCAACACTTACTTTCCATGGTTGTTTTTACTAATTGTAGTTTTGGAAATTTAGCAATGATAGGTGGGTATTTATCCCATGAATATGTCTAAAATCATACCTTCTCCCCTCTTCCCACTTTCCAAAATAATTGTACTATCTCCCCTCTTCCCACTTTCCAAACTAATACATATTTCACTATCTGAGATCCTAACTCTAGAGCCTACCACGCTAGGGACCCATTACCATCCAAAGAGAAATGACTCACCTCATTCGAGTTCACCTCAAACATTCACTAATTAAAACTCTACCGAATAAAGAAGTTGGCTGGGAGATCCACCTCTAGTATAGCTTTCCAACCAAAGATTTATTATTTAGCTCTGATATCCTTAGTCCCAAATTTCCATTTTCTCAGGTTGGATTAATTTCTCTCAACTTGCTAATGTCCATTTTTGCTATCCTTTTACTCCTCCCTATACAAATTTTCTAGCCATCTTGTCCAACTCTTTTCATATGGTATGCAGGGCAATAAGGATAGAAAATTTATAAATTGGCATAGCCTGAATAATTGATTGCAAAAAAGTTAATCTACCCCCAAAGGTTAACCATTTTTGAGACCAATGGTTAATTCTTTCTTTAATATGATATAAAATATTCCTCTAGATAGTTATCTTCAGTTTTTAAAATGCAAAGGGACCCTTAAATAGACCACTAGAAGAGAATTTCTCGTGAATCCCAATATCTCTAAAACTTTATCCTAAGTCTTTGATCAAAATTGAAGAATACCACTTTGGATTTCTTATCATTGATGACTTGGTTTGTGGCCTTAAGGTAAACATTAAGAGTATCTCTGATCATTCTTTCTTCCCTAAGGTTGGCCACTCCCACCAATTCTATATCATCCATAATCTATAGGTGAATCAGAACCTCCTCACCCACCTTGATATCTATTAGCAAATTTTGTTGTCTTCTCCTCAATATAAGTCTACCTAATCCTTCATCCAATATGAGAAAAAGATAAGGGGAATAGGGATATCCTTGAAATAATCCTTGAGTTACTCCAAACAGTTGTGAGGGAATATCATTTATTAACACTGAGTATGTCAGAGTAGAGACACAACTCATGACCCATTCTATCCAATCCTAAGAGAAATTGAAGGCTGTCATCATCCTTGATAAGAAACTTTACCCTATAATAAGCCTTTGACATATCCAATTTTATGAACATTCCTCTATTACCATTTTATTGCATTAAGTGGATTGCCTCCTTAGCTAGAACCACACCATCCAAGATCTTCTTCCCCTCTATAAAACTCCCTTACTCTAAAGAGATAATGTTTTCTAGGAGGGGTTTTAGCTACTCAACCATTACCTTTGTAATTTTTTGTATATGAAATTAATAAATTACAATAATAATATTCTTAAATAAGATTATGAATATATTTTAATCACATAAAATATGACTATATATAATATATTTTGTAGGGAACCTCTATGAACTCTAGACTGTTGCTTAAAGATGAAGTCAACAAACCCTCACCATTCAAGGAAGCAAGCTAGGGTAGCCTATCAACAAGCAACCGACCTATCCCTTTCGAATAAAAAAATTAGAGTAAAGCATCATTTTTGAAAGGGTTCCAATCCCTTGTGTGGTTTGAACTTAGATCTCTTAAATAGAATCTAAAAACATATAAAAAAATTTAAACAATATAAGCGATTTAAACTTTTAACTTCTTAGCAGAAATATGTTGTGCAAAAATAATCTTGCCCCTTGAGATAGTTTGTAAGAGGCATACTCATTTTGGCCAGTATGATCAATTTATCACATTTCTCTTTAAATACATGTGGAACTAATTGTGGTTGTTGGAGACACTTGAAGCATAACTATCATAAGAAATTTCATGTGTGTTTAACTAATTTTTTTTTAAGTACTAACGCTTTGGAATCTTTTGCTTTTCTTCATATTTTCAATGTATCTTTTTCTTTCCAAAATTGTCATACAAAGGCTTTCAAATAAGGGGAAAATAAGGGAGGAGAGCAAAAATAAATAAACAAATAAAGTTTTTATATTTAAATATTTTAAATTATATAGTTTAAAAAATAAATAAATTATTATAAAATTTATTTTTAACAAGGTAAAAATAACATATTTAGAATTAAGTATTTATTGTGAAATATTTTTATATTTATTGAGATTTAAACTTGATTTTTTTTTATATAATATGATCTATCTTATTTAAGCTTAGCTTAATGGACTAATGAACTGAGGTTCACCCATTAGATTGGAACCTTGGCTTATATCCCAAATTATAGGGTTAACTTAAAAATTTATCATTATCTAACTAAAAATAAGAATAAGATAACATGACAATCTATAAGATGGCAGATGTATAAGAATGATGGATTGAAAAAATTAGGTTATTTCTATAAATTTCAAATGAATAGGTTAGAAAGAAAAGTATAGAGGTGTGAGTTGAAATGGCTCTTTGTCAATTATAGGTAGAGAATGAGATCTACAACATACAACTTTGCTTCATCCCCTTTGTTTTAAGAAAATGACGATGATGATTTATTCCTTTTTAGTGGAAGGTGTCAAACACATAATCCAAGCAATGGAAAATCATGTAGTGAACATGTTCAACCCTTTCCATGTTTTACTTTGAAAGGATGTATGAGGCATAGTTAAAAATAACCATTCCTCCTCAATTAACATAACCATTTAGTTACATGGGAGACCAATCAAAACATTTTGATGGAATTTTTACATAAAAACATTGTTAGTTTGGCATGACTTCATTAGATTGTATTTAAGGAAATGGTGAAGCTCGAATCAAACACTATGAAAATGAGCTACAAAAACTATGTTATTATAGGGAGATCAATTTTCATCATATTTTGATCTAGTTAAGGGGAGTTTGCTATGTTTATGACTTCCTTTTATTTGTATTTGTTGTAATGTTGGGAAGCTATGGAAGAATATATTGAGGCCATAGATGCAACATGAATTCAAGCCTTAAAGGATAGTCCAAGTGATCAATTGACAAGCTAGAAACATGCACCATGATCAATGATGATTGAGATTTATTTATGCCACTTCCTAGATCTATGAGAAATTAACACTATATAAAGTAAGAAGCACATTGCCTAGAGCCAAACTCTACAAGATATAGATAAGGAATGTACTCCCTTGTCAAATCATGGAGTGAAATAGAAAATCAATTCAAAAAATAATGAAATCAATTGTTGAGCCATAATGAAGGGGTAATTAATATCCCTTAGACTTTAAGAAATGCCAACTTTTAGCCTATGGATGAAGCTAATGGTTTCAATCTAGTAGATGGAATTGTAGATACCTAAAATTGGATAACTCATCTCGCATCGATTATTGAAGTAAACCAACAAAATAGCTCAATCAATCCTAACAAATCACTCAACCTAAAAAATTGTAGATAAAATCTAGCAGGGTGAATTTGTCGACTCAAAGCAAATTTGCCCAATGAATCCACTTTCAATCTAGAGTATTTGCAAAAATTCAAAATTCCCCTTTAACAACCCAATTTGACCTCTAATGGTCAGTAGAGAGAATACGCTGAGTAGTGAATTTGCCTAACAACATATTCATTTAGGTAGAATATTTACACCCAAAAATTGAAAATATAATTAGCGCTTGCATCATTGTTTTCATATTGTATTGCATTGCATTATCATCTTGCATATTAGATCTTAGGATATACTGCTAGAACTTAGGTGTTTGCTAAATCAAACACATCAAAATAAATTAGGGAATATTTAAATCCCTTGGTGAACTTGAAACTCTCCCACCAAAGATAGAACTGCATGCAAAATACAATCATCTCCAAAATAATAGGTTAGCAACGATGCTTTCTCACCCAAGTATGGATAACCCTAGTGTTGTGGTTGATCCACAACACACCCCAAAATTGGGGACCCACCTTTTTGCAGGCTTGCAGAGAAGAATCTCGGTGACCCAGATGCTAAAATTGAAGAAAAGAGGAAAAAATGCCTAAGTGTTGAAAGTGTCGCGAAATCGCGACATGTCGCGAAATCGCGACTTGTCGCGCCATCGCTGCTGGAAACAGGAAAGTTGTCGCGAAATCGCGACATGTAGCTCCATCGTTGCCGAAGAGGAGAGAAAAGAAAAATTGAAAGTTGTCACGAAATCGCGACATGTCGTTGAGAAGAAAAGAAATGGTGTCGCGAAATCGCGACATGTCGTTGAAAAAGAATGAAAATGGTCGCGATTTCATGACGTGTTTTGGCAAAGCGTACGGATGATGAAAAGTGTCACGATTTCGCGACGTGTTTTGGAAAGCTGTAAGAGATGGATGAAAATGGTCACGATTTCGCGACGTGTTTTGCAAAGCGTACGGATGATGAAAATTGTCGCGATTTCACGACGTGTTTTGGCAAAGTGTACGAAGGAGAAAATGGTAGCGATATCACGACAGGTTTTGCCAAGGCGTACGGAACAGAAAAATGGTAGCGATTTCACGACATGTTTGGGAAAGCGTACGGAAGGAGAAAGCGGTAGCGATATCGCGACGATTGTGGCATGAGAGTTCGGGGATAAAGCGGTAGCGATATCGCGACGGTTTGTCAAAAGAAGGCAAGAGAGTGATAATGGTCACGATTTCGTGACGTAAGGTGGCCAAAGAAGCCCGACGGAGAGATGGTAGCGATTTCGCTACGATTTGTTGCAAGGAAGTTCGAGGAGAGATGGTAGCGATATCGCGACGGTTTGTTGAAAGAAGGAAGAGAGTGATAATGGTCGCGATTTGCAGTTAAGTTGCCAAGGAAGCCGAAGAGAAAATGGTAGCGATTTCGCTACGCTTGTGAGAAGGAAGCCCGACGGAGAGATGGTAGCGATTTCGCTACAGACTTGTGAGAAGGAGGTTCGAAGGAGAAATGGTAGCGATCTCGCTACAGTTTGTGGAAAGAAGGCTCAAAAGCAAAAATGGTCGCGATATCGCGACAAGATGTTGCCGAAGACGTACGGCCGGGAAGAGTGTCGCGATATCGCGACATGTCACGATTTCGTGACATGTCGCGTTTTCGCGGCCAAGAAGGTGAACAGGCGGCATGCAGTTTTTGTCGGGATTTTCATAGAGTGGCGTTACAGAAGGCGCAGAGAGCGTGTGACACGTGGCATGCAGGTGTCAGGTCTGCAGAAGCGTTACATGCAACGAAGGATTTTAGGCGTTTTGGCGTTAAACATGGAATAAAGACAAGGAAAAGGTGGGAATTCGAAAGGTCACATGCAGGAAGGTGAAGCGAAGCGACCGGGGAGAATCGAAGAGCCACGCTAGACAGGATAAATCCAGAAGCGCAGATTGAAGGAAGGGTTGGAAATTGCCGATTGCGAGTTGCGAGAGACAAGAGCTTCGTGCTATTCTGGGCCTGCACTTGGGCAATTTCCTTCTTTTTGTTCTGGAATATTTATGCCTGGAACATTCTTTGAATGTAATTGACATATCATTTAATATAAAATACAGAGTATTGGCATCTCATTGATGAGAAAGAAGGAGTCATTTTTTGCATGCATGATTTAATGTTTTATCTTTCATTCCAGATTTCTGAGGCTTTTAGGTGAAGTTTAATGCAAGTGTGCTTGGTTGCTTCATGCGAATGCCTAAGTGCTGGAATTACGGTAGAAACCCTAGAAACCAGCACCTAATTTATTTGGATTGTGCGAGTTTGCGAGGTTCATTAGATTAGGTTGCATGCATAAAACCTTAGTATCTTCGGTTTCATCGAATTGATGACAGTATTATGACTATAGTTTAATCTTATTTCCATTTACTTTTCTTTATCTTTCAAACCCTTATTTTATTTCTTGCAGTTTAATTACTGTATTTGAATAAGCAATTGAAAATCCATCAAAATCCAAGATTAGAATAGATTTATTCACTTTGAGTCCATTGTAAATTCAAATTAAATAAACCATCAGTGCCCCTTGTTAACATCCACTTGCAAACCCTAAGATATTCCTGGCATTTCATTTGAACAACATTATTTAAGCATAACAGGAACCTTGGAGAAAGTTATTTTCTTTGCAAGCAGAGGATTTTTGGACTCAGATCCTACTGGAGAGTGTGCTTTCACAATCGGGTGAAAACACCACTCAACAGATTGGCGCTAGAAGGAGGGCCGAATTGGTTTATCTATTTTGATTTTCATATCTGAATATTTTGTTTTTGATTTAATTTTGAAATCATTTACGGCTAAACTGCAACACTATTTTTGTTTTTGTTGCGAGTTTTCTTCGAAATAGCCAAGGGTTTCCTCAGGCAGGCTGGACCCACCACGCCGTATTGCGACCAGGTCTCAAACAACCGGAGAAACCATTTTTCACGACCTTACTGGTACTCCCAAGGGTAAAGCCAAGCAAGTCGTAAGCACACCGGTCGCAAAAGACCTGTTTTCTCCGGGGAACGTCGAGTGGACCTACGTCGGTAATATCCGTTGCCCCTAGTGTGCCTATAGTTAGTAATATTTCTACTTGCTATTGTAGGTCTGTCTACATCAATTCCGAGTCAAATGGCTCAAGCTCCAGCGACTCCTTGGTATGGAGCTAACAATACTCCTTTGAATATTGCTTGGGGATATCCATGAAATCCCCAAGAACATTGAAATATTTCTGCCTAAATACAAGCCGGATGGCCTAAGAACAATGAGAAGAACATATCCAAGCCTATAGGGATGTTTTAATTAGGCTGCAAGTTCGGCATGAAGATGTAGCCTGTAGACTTTTCCCCATGAGCTTGGATCCAATAGCATATGAATGGTATATATGCTTGCCAGCTGGTTCAATCACCTCTTGGACACAAATGGAAAATGCCTTTGTCAATCAATTTAGGTCACCCTTAGATCCCGCAACTATTTACAATCGGTTTATTACATGCAAACGGGGCCAAGGGGAACCAATCCGAATGTTTAATCGAGAGATTCCAAAAGAACTATAACAGAGCAATTAGACATTTTGCCATCGATCCCGCGGTGGCTTTGCGAGATATATTTTGGGGCATTGGACCCCATGACAGCTATGTTTGCAAGGCGTAATCCTCTAGTCACCATGCTGGCTTTGGCCTATAATGAAGCCATGACTATTGAGCAGCAATTGACACCGCAAGGCTACGGGTTTACCCAGATGCCTATGATGGGACAGTGTGCTCCATATGGTCAAGCTCCCCAGGCAAATCAACTCATGGCACCACAAATGCCAAGTATGAACGCCTTCCCATATCAACAGCCGTATCCACCAGCACCCGCATATGCACCCATTCCAATCCAACCAATCACAGCCATTCCACCTGTTCCTGCATTTTTGCAGAACAGTCAATCAACTACGCAGGAAACTAGTCAAGTCAATCCTCAAGCCATAGTTCCTGTTTCGAATCCAATCCCGATTCAAGGTATCAATCCATATGGGAATCAAATTCCTCAGAACCCGACCCAAATGTGGAATCAAGACCCCATTAATTATGCAAATCCAATGGGGGTTAACAACAATGTGGTTCCACCGAAGGATGTTTTTCGAAAGTCGAAGAGCTCAAGAAACTAGTGCATAAACTAAGCAATGATAAGGTTCAACAACAGAAGTATGAGTCCCATGCCCCTCACCCAAATTGGAATTTTAACAATAGAGGGAGGCACTTGGAACACCAAGCCAAACAATGGGGGAGTTCCTGCTCCCATTGCTAATCAATTAGATGCTTACGAGGCCCTAGCCAATCCAATTCTCTTTTGAATCTTTCAGATTTGGCATGGGAAAGGGGGTGCAGGTTACATAACACAAAAGAACACAATGAGAGGAATTGTCCTGAGATTGCTAGATACACTCATTGTCTTCAAGCACAAGTTGATGATTTGGAACTGGTATCAAATGAGGATCCATCGTATCATCAAGATGAAAATATTATGGTGATGGAAACAGTATATCACCAAGAGGGTGAAAGCGAGGAGGAAGAAGACGAAGTTTTGGAACAGGAGGTGCAAGCTTTTCGAGATTTCGAAAGGGGACTCATGGGTACCATTTGAGGAGTAAATCTAAAGCCCCTAAAACCTCATCAACACCTCCAAACAATTCTATTCTTCCTCCGAGATACAAAGGCAAGTAACAACCCTCCCCCTCCACTCGGAAGAGAAATGTCTAATGACGTCCAGAAGACAGTCAAATTCGAAAAACCAAATTATGATGTAGTGGAGGATATGAAGAAGTCCAAATCTAGCCTTTCATTCTTGGACGCGACTAAATTGCCTGGTCAAAAGGAGGCGTTGATAAGAGCTTTGAACTCACCTGATCCGATGTGGAAGGAAAAAAGAGCTGAATCCCATCTGATTTTGCGAAAGGAGAGAAGGGATGTCCCGCCATTCTTATTGACTCCGAGAATTGCGGGTAAGAACTTGCATAAGCTGTTTGGTGGACACGGGAGCCACGAGCAACCTCATGCCTACGGAGATATGTCAAATGCTTTGGGTCTACAACCGGTTTCATCCAAATGCACGGTCTTGCAATTGGACCGTTCAGAGGTAAATGTAGTAGGGACCTTATATGATGTCAAGATTCAATTAAATTCTGAACCCAGGGTCCAGCAGGTTGTAGACATTTTGGTGGTTAACATCCCAAGTAGGTATGGAATGTTACTTGCGAGAGACTGGATGAAAACTTTGAATGGTTATTTTTCAACAGACTGCTCACATATGTGGCTGCCATGGAAGGGCATTGCAAACCAAATCAGAGTGGAAAATGAACCGAGGCTTAAGGAGATTATAACGGATTTCAACAAGCCGAATGAGGTTCAATTTTCTGAGCCAGACCTAGGGGTCTATGCTCTTGATGTTGAGAAAGCTGCTGATGAGCTTAAAGAAGAAGTGTGTCATGGTGGTTCTTCCGAGGAAAAGGATTACACGTGGTTGCTCAAGTTTGATGGATCAAAGTCTAGACGGGGAGCGGGAGCTGGAGTCGAGCTCATCTGGTCCGGGAGGTAAACCATTATTGGCTGCCTACGGACTGCAATTTCCTTGCACAAACAATGTGGCAGGAATACGAAGCATTGATCTATGGTTTACGTCTAGCATTGAGCAAACATGTTAAATGCTTGAAGGTTTTGGGAGATTTCGAGTTGGTTGTCAAGCAAATCAAAGGACAGTATACATGCCGCGACAAAATACTGAGCCTTTATAGAACTAGGGTTATGGACCTCATGGAGGAGTTTGATGCATTCAACATAGCCCTTATTTCTAGGAGAGGAAATCGAATAGCAGACTCTCTTGCAGTCGCCGCGGGCATGTTAAACCCGGTGGATATAAAAAGATGTAAAAAGTTTTCCATTGAGTTGGTTCCTTGTCCATCAATACCTGATAATGTAAAGAATTTCCAGGTTTTTGAAAGTGACAGAGCACATCTTCAAGTTTGTCACAAACTCGGGTATTTTTGAAAATCGGGTGATTGATGAGGAACAAAGGTGGCGAGGATGAAACGAGAAGAAAGTGAAGCTGCGTATCAATCCAACAAAATTCCTAAAGACGTGGTTTCATTAGAAAATATGTTCGACATGGAATGCAAGAACAAGAAAAGAAAAAGAGTCCCACTCCCCAAAGATGCATGCGATTCAATTAATCTAGGGAGTGGAGACAATCCAAAGGAGGTGTACATAGCAAAGGCATGTACGAGAGGAAGAAAGGAGCAATATAATACGGGCATTGAAGCATTACATAGATTGTATTGCTTGGAACTACAATGAGCTGAAGACTTACAACCAGAACATTATCACACATACCATCCCTTTGAAGCCAGACTCCAAGCCTTTTAGGCAAAGACAACGAGTTGTTAACCCGCTATTGGAGCCTTTGATCGAAAAGGAGGTTAAAATATTATTGGAAGCGAAAATCATTTTTCTTGTTAGGCACTCAACATGGGTGGCCAACCTCGTTCCAGTAAGAAAAAAGAGTGGAGAGATTAGGCTGTGCATAGATTTTCGAAATCTTAATAAAGCCTCTCAAAAAGATAATTATCCATTGCCATCAATTGATGAAATTCTGCAAATGGTAAATGGATCTGAAATGATGTCCTTTCTCGATGGATATTCGGGGTACAACCAAATTCTTATACATCCAGATGACAGGATGAAAACAGCCTTCACTACCAAGTGGGGGACATTTGCATATAAGAGAATGTCGTTCGGATCTGTTAAATGCTTGGTGCAACTTTTCAACGCGCCATGGATTACGCATTCAAAGGGCTAATAGGCAAATGCATCATCGTGTATGTGGATGATATCCCGATTTTCTCGAAGAAGAGAGAGGATCATGTTAAAGATTTGAAGAAAGTGCTTCAAAGATGGAGAGAACATGGAATTTCCTTAAATCCCAAAAAGTGCATTTTCGGAGTGACAGAAGGGAAATTGTTGGGTCACATCATTTCAAAAGAGGGCATATCCATCGACCGAGAAAGGATACAAGCTATCCAAAACCTACCTCTCCCGAGCGGTAAAAAAGAAGCTGAGATCTTTCTTTGGGCAAGTCAATTTTGTGAGGAAGTTTATCTCTAGCTTTGTTGAGATAGCCAAACCTACGAACCGGATGCTCAAGAAAGATGTGGATGTAAAATGGAACGAGGAAAGTAGAGTGGCTTTCCGGAATATCAAAGATGCCATTTCCAGAGCCCCTGTCCTTATAAGCCCGGACTACTCCAAGCCTTTTTATATTTATGCTTTTGCATCGAGAACACTCCTTTGCGAGTGTCTTAACCCAAAAAGGTGAGGATAGTGCCGAAAAACCCATTGCATTTTTAAGTGCCCCCTCGAAAGACGCTCAATTAAGGTATTCAATCCTTGATAAGCAAATGTACGCACTTTTTAAAGCTGTGAAAAAATTTAGGCACTACATCGTGCACAACAGAATTATCGCCATCGTGCCCGATTCTGCTGTCAAGACCATGTTTTTACAGAATGAACTAGGTGAGAAGAGAGGAAAGTGGATTTCAACCATCCAAGAATTTGATCTCGAAATCCAACCAATGAAACTAGTTCGAGGACAGGGACTAGCGAAGGCGATCGCAGAAAATAATCCGCAAATAACAGGTCAATGCTCAAATACAGAATACATGGCTAAGGACGACTGGTATGTTGATATTGTTCAATTTTTATTGACTGGTAAGTGTACTTCTAATCTGAATTCAACATAGAGAAGAGCCTTAAGGCTTAAATCTATCAATTATCTGATAAAATATGGTGTGCTTTACAGGAAGAATCATGAAGGTATCTACCAGAGGTGCTTGAACAAAGAAGAAGGCTGCCAGGGTGTTGCGGGAATTTCACGGGAAACATGGAGCTGGTCATGGTGCGGCCAATGCTACGGCACATCAAATCCTGAGAGCGAGGATACTACGGCCACATATTTTCAAGGATGCGCATACCCATGTACAATCTTGTCACATCTGTCAAGTGGCTGCAAATAGAGAAAGAAATGCAGCCATGCCGTTGCGACTTGTAGTCGAAATGAGACCGTTTGCACGGTGGGGACTAGATTTCATCGGGGTTATTAACCCAAATTCTTCTGATTCTCATAAATTCATTTTGACAGCTACGGACTATTGTACAAGGTGGACAGAAGCGATTCCTACTAAACATGCCACCACAGATGTTGTGATTAAATTTCTTGAGGATCAGATTATAACAAGATTTGGAATGCCCGACTCTATTGTCAGTGACAATGGTAAAGCTTTTATTTCTACACAATTTGCAGATTGGGCATATGATAACAAAGTGAGCTTAAAGTTTGCATCCAATTACTATCCTCAAGGAAATGGGTTGGCCGAGTCTTCAAATAAGAATTTGTTGAATACTATTAAGAAGTTGCTGGAAAAGAACCCTCGGGACTGGCACAGCCAACTAAAGTTTGCCCTTTGGGCAGATAGGACCAGGGTGAAAGAGTCCATAGGGAATACTCCCTATCATTTGGTCTATGGGCAAGACCCGATATTTCCAGACAAATTTGAAGTTGCGAGACCTTACATTTCATACAAGAGTACTTGGGGACGAGATGATCAAGTTGAAGCCGAGGTTGAGCCGGTTGTTGCACCTTGATGAAAAGAGAGAAGAGGCCATGAATCACATGAATAAACACCGAGCGAGTTATCAAGAGATGGTTTGTCAGAAGGGCCAAAGTTAAATCATTCGGAATTTCAGATTTGGTATTACTATGGGACAAAAGACATGAGGAAAAAGGGAATCATCAAAAGTTTGATTGTCTTTGGTTGGGTCCATATCAGATTTCAGAGATTCTTGGGAAGAATACCTTCAGGCTAAAAACATTAGAAGGGGAAGATTTCATGCTACCGGTTAATGGGCAGATTTTAAAGCATTATTTTAGCCCTTAGGTTGTGAGACTTTGATATTATTCTTTTGGTTTTGGTGGGGGATTTTCAGATTTTGTTTTTATTGTTTAGGATTGTTAGTCTAGCTAGGATTTTGGTTATGGATTTGATTTCAATTGACATGTGTGTTAATTTTGAAAAAAATAAAAAAATAAAAAAATAAAAAAATAAAAAAAATAAAAAATAATAAAGAATAAAAAATTGAGATGTCAACTTATGCTTAAGGTTAGGAGAATATGAAATATTGGAATTGTCTTGTAAAAGCTCCACAAGTAACATAAAACATTTTAAGTTATATTGTTTGATTTTGTGATGCATGAAAGAATCAGTTTTGCATGACAATTCATTCCATTTGTAATTCAAGAAATAATGCATTCATGTTCCATCTCACCTTACATACATCTCATCTTAGTTACATATGCATCTTAGGTACAAGCCATTAAAGTATGTCAAATCCTCTTAGGGTTGTGTTATAACATATATGTAAGTAGCTCCTAAGGTTGGAAACTGAGTCTTGAGATATCTAGAACCAAGCACGTCTCATACATTAAAAAGGATCTTGAGCAAAATGATCAAAACCTAACTTGGAGGAAAAGGTTGGGCGAAAGAAGTTATTCATGTCTATCCTATTATGCAACATGATCCTTAAAACAGTGGTTTTGACCACTTCCATAGAGCTTAAAGTCTAAAATCAGAGTAGTAAGGATAGGGTTAAATCCTCATCAAACTTAGGTTGAGGATCCAATTCCCCAAAGCTTTGATTTGACCCACATGGAGTAGTAAGGATAGGGCATAAATTCTCATCTCGGTTAGTTGAGAATCCGATTCCCCAAAACTCCTATGTCTCATTTCATAATCGGTCTTGGATTGTAAGGATCGTACTATTTGTCCTCTACAAAGGATGGGTAGTCATCCCCAAGGTCTAAGCAACAAAATTAATATTTCCATCATCTAAAGTTTGGATTGTAAGGATCGTACTACATGTCCCTAGCCAGGATGGGTAGTCATCCCCAAGGTCCAAGAAGTTAAAAAAAAAAAAATAATAATAATAATAATAATAATAAATAAATTTTTCCCATCTCATCTTTATTTTGGATTGTAAGGATCGTACTACTTGTCCTCTGCAAGGGATGGGTAGTCATCCCCAAGGTCCAAAGAAATGGAGATAAGTTTTGGATTGTGGGGTTAGATATGCCCATGCATGGCATCATGTCTTGCCTAAAAAACAAGACCAGTGATTGTCTAGAGGGTTAGACTAGCATGACCATTTCTTCCATAACTGGTTTAATTATTTTGCTTAAAGTGAGGTAATGAACTCTAAATCAGAATAGTAAGGATAAGGTTAAACTCTCATCTCGGTTGGTTGGGAGTCTGATTCCCCAAAGTTCTGATTTCACATTCACTTGCACATGGGTTCTAGATAGTAGGGACTCATAACCAACTTTGGGATACAATAAGGTAATGAATTAGTGGATCCTAAGAGGGTTTGGCAATCTTGAATGCTTGTACATAGTAATAGAAGAAGGACCATGCCTTTTATGGAAGCAAATCTCCTTGCACATTCATTAGGGTACACAAATCATTCACCATCCCATATATGCATTCATGCAAAGCTGATAATGGAATGTTGATCAATTTCAAACGATAGGGAATGAAAACACATTGCACACATTGAGCTAATACTTGATGATTCGATGATTCATGTACTTCTGATCTTTGGGCATTTGTTATTTTGCTTATGTGCTAACGTATATTTGCGAGTTTGTGATATGTTTCGGGTTGGGTTCTTACTAAAATGCTCAAGAGCATTTGACAGCAGAGTCGCCATTTGTTGTGGTTGATCCACAACACACCCCAAAATTGGGGACCCACCTTTTTGCAGGCTTGCAGAGAAGAATCTCGGTGACCCAGATGCTAAAATTGAAGAAAAGAGGAAAAATGCCTAAGTGTTGAAAGTGTCGCGAAATCGCGACATGTCGCGCCATCGCTGCTGGAAACGGGAAAGTTGTCGCGAAATCGCGACATGTAGCTCCATCGTTGCCGAAGAGGAGAGAAAAGAAAAATTGAAAGTTGTCATGAAATCGCGACATGTCGTTGAGAAGAAAAGAAATGGTGTCGCGAAATCGCGACATGCTGTTGAGAAAAAAATGAAAATGGTCGCGATTTCGTGACGTGTTGTTGGAAAAGGTACGGATGATGAAAAGTGTCACGATTTCGCGACGTGTTTTGGCAAAGTGTACGGACGATGAAAATGGTCGCGATTTCGCGACGTGTTTTGGCAAAGCGTACGAAGATGAAAAGTGGTCACGATTTCGTGACGTGTTTTGGCAAAGGTACGAAAGAGAAAATGGTCGCGATATCGCGACGGTTTTGCAAGGCGTAGAAGGAGAAAAGGGTAGCGATTTCGCGACATGTTTGAGAAAGGTATGAAAAGAAAGCGGTAGCGATATCGCGACGGTTTGTGGCATGAGAGGTTCGGGGACAAAGGCGGTAGCGATATCGCGACGGTTTGTGAAAGAAGGCAAGAGAGTGATAATGGTCGCGATTTCGCGACGTAAAGTTGCCAAGGAAGCCCGAAGGAGAGATGGTAGCGATTTCGACGACTTGTTGCAAGGAAGTTGACGGAGAGATGGTAGCGATTTCACGACGGTTTGTTGAAAGGAAGGAAAGATATGGTAGCGTTCGATGTTGAAAGAAGCGAGGAGAAAATGGTAGCGATTTTGCTACAGCTTTGTGAGAAGGAAGCCCGACGGAGAGATGGTAGTGATTTCGCTACAGTCTTGTGAGAAGGAGGTTCGAAGGAGAAATGGTAGCGATCTCGCTACAGTTTGTGGAAAGAAGGCTCAAAAGCAAAAATGGTCGCGATATCGCGACAAGATGCTGCCGAAGACGTACGGCCGGGAAGAGCGTCGCGATATCGCGACATGTCGCGTTTTCGCGGCCAAGAAGGTGAACAGGCGGCATGCAGTTTTTGTCAAGATTTTCATAGAATGGCGTTACAGAAGGCGCAGAGAGCGTGTGACACGTGGCATGCAGGTGTCAGGTCTGTAGAAGCGTTACATGCAGCGAAGGATTTTAGGCGTTTCGGCGTTAAACATGGAATAAAGACAAGGAAAAGGTGGGAATTCGAAAGGTCACATGCAGGAAGGTGAAGCGAAGCGACCGGGGAGAATCGAAGAGCCACACTAGACGGGATAAATCCGGAAGCGCAGATTGAAGGAAGGGTTGGAAATTGCCGATTGCGAGTTGCGAGAGACAAGAGCTTCGTGCTATTCTGGGCCTGCACTTGGGCAATTTCCTTCTTTTTTGTTTTGGAATATTTATGCCTGGAACATTCTTTGAATGTAATTGACATATCATTTAATACAAAATACAGAGTATTGGCATCTCATTGATGAGAAAGAAGGAGTCATTTTGTGCATGCATGATTTAATGTTTTATCTTTCATTCCAGATTTATGAGGCTTTTAGGTGAAGTTTAATGCAAGTGTGCTTGGTTGCTTCATGCGAATGCCTAAGTCCGGAATTACGGTAGAAACCCTAGAAACCGAGCACCTAATTTATTTGGATTGTGCGAGTTTGCGGGTTCATTAGATTAGGTTGCATGCGATAAAACCTCAGTATCTTCGGTTTCATCGAATTGATGAAAGTATTCTGACTGTAGTTTAATCTTATTTCCATTTACTTTGCTTTATCTTTCAAATCCTTATTTTATTTCTTGTAGTTTAATTACAGTATTTGAATAAGTAATTGAAAATCCATCAAAATCCAAGATTAGAATAGATTTATTCACTTTGAGTCCATTGTAAATTCAAATTAAATAAACCATCAGTGCCCCTTGTTAACATCCACTTGCAAACCCTAAGATATTCCTGGCATTTCATTTGAACAACATTATTTAAGCATAACGGGAACCTTGGAGAAAGTTCTTTCTTTGCAAGTAGAGGATTTTTGGACTCAGATCCTACCGGAGAGTGTGCTTTCACAACTGGGTGAAAACACCACTCAAGTATGGATAACCCTAGAAAGGAAAAAATGCACCCCTAAGGCTAGCACTCCGAAGTATGGTGTGCGACCTTTTTGGCATGCCACATATTTGGTGAACCCAATGTAAACATATCACTTAGGTCTTTTATCCAAAAAAATTGTTGCTTAATATATTATCCTTAATAAAGATGAAAATTACCACACTTTAATCAATATCACTTAATATTTTTTGCTTAGATAAATCATATCAAATCAATATAACAAGAATATAACCAATTGTAAGTCCTACTAGGGGAACTTTAAATATCCCTTGAGCAAATCAACGTATAAACCTTGGGAGAAATCCTTCTTGGCTAGTATATTATGGTGGACTAACGGGAGTCATAAGGAGGGCTATTTTTCAAGGTGACAAGGATATAAAAAAATCTTCTTCTTTGATATAAGTACTCTTGTAGATATGAAAAATTGACCCACTATGGTGAGTCATTTTCCCTAGATCCCTTGCTTTCTCCTTTGGAAAGTAGGATCATCTTTGAGCCAAATTTTTTCCTATAAATCTTCTTGCTTCCCATCAAATCTTATATCATTGGATTGGTCTCGGAAAGAACTTTCCAATGGTATATGATTTATCCTATTCTAAATTTATTTTATTCTTAGAAGCACATTAAAATTGCACAGGGGTCTTGTTGTTGCGAAATTGTAGTTCACTTTTGAGGGGCATGATTTCGCATTCCTAAGGTTTTCTAGTTGTTGCAAAATTGTGGTGGGACCTTGCGAGGCGTGATTTCACATTTCTAGGATTTTATCTTAAGGAAACCCTAATTTTTAAAATTGAAATTATTTTACGTCGGCTTGTCTTAGTTTTCCCGTCCATTCTTCTTTCAAATCCACTATAAAAGGAGGGCTTGAAGTCTTCTTTTTAGTTAGAACCAAGTTTCCAAGTGATTCCACGCAAGTTCTTTCTTCAAATGATTTTGAAGTGCTCTCTAAGTGATCTATTTTATCTTCTGCAAGCAAGCTAACTTGCAAATGTGAAGTATAGTCCATTGAAAGTTTGTTTTCTATTGCATTAGATTGTGTGTCATGGATCTTAGTGGATAATTGTTGAAGCCCTAAGGAGAGATCGACTATTTGGAGGTGTTAACATTTTTGCCTACTTTTTTGCTATCTGGTAGGTGTTTTCACTTATTTGCATATGCATTTAATTAGTTTTTATTATGTATCTATTAATTCATAAATTTTGAGTTTTTCTCTTCGCTTCTACAAAATTGTACCCGATCATTTTGGGGCAAGATTTTACCGATCTACAAAATCGTGATCGTTTCGTGCGAGGAACAATTTCACACAAATACTATTTGGGTGTAACTTGCTACCCCCAAACCCTAGATTTATGTTATATGTTGCATTTAGATCATGTTAGTGTATTCTATGCTCTGTTTTATCAATCTGCTCTATTACATTTCATTGTGCATATTCATCTTCCAAAGGTTAAATTTTGCTTATGTTTTCAAAGGTCATCTAAAAGGACCTAGGGTACTTGAATGTTGCACCTCTAAGCATTGCTATATAGTGGCCTAAGCAGTTCCCCTAATGCTAATCATAATTTTTGAGTTTTTCTCTTTGCTTCTATGAAATCATGATCGATCATTTTCGGGTGTGATTTCATCGGTTTACGAAATCACGATCGCTTCATATGGGGCATGATTTCATACAAAACCTATTTAGGGGCAACCTGCTACCCACAAACCCTAGATCATGTTATATGCTATATTTAGATCATGTTAGTGCATTTTGTGCTTTGTTTTATCTACTTGTTCTATTATATTTCATTATGCATGTTCATCTTCCAAAGGTAAATTTTCACTTCTATTTTCAAACATCAGCTAAAAGGACCTAGGGGGCTTGACTGTTGTACCTCTAAGCATTGCTATACAATAGACTAAGAAGGATCCCTAATGCTAATCATATTTTTCAAGTGTTTGTGAATTTATTTTGTAGGAATAGAGATCATTGGATATTGTTGGATAAAAGATAAAAGCTTGGATCAATCACTAGATAAGATAAGTGTCGTACTTAATCTTTAGGATGTTTGTTGAGTATTTGTTATTTCTATTTAAAACCCTAAATATGAAATAAAAGAAATATATTTAACTAATTTCTAGTAATTTGAAAATAAACAACATATAGTGTGCACTTAGGGTTTTAAAATTGCTTGTGCATCTTCTCTTGAACCCTTGCTCAAAGGATTTCATTTTGCAACCCTAAGTTAGAAATCATTCAAACAAAGAATCATTCTCAGATTAGCTCTTGTTTTCTTGTATTCTATATTTTTACATTGTCTTTTATCTTTCATAGCTTAGATCTAGAAAAGCCAACTATAGGTGATTGTATCAAACTGAATACATCAACACATTCCACCCCAGACTTGGAGCAAGTCCTTAAACCATTCCTAGTGAACCTTTCCCCCTTCTTTTACATTGAGGTGTAGATAAAACCATTCTCCTATGATCACCTCACTTCATTACAGATCCAACTGAGAATTGTATGTGGTAGGGCAATTTCCCCCCTTTATATTCTTTGGTGAACTCGATGTGAACAACTCCTTTAATTTTGAAAACTCTAAACAAGATCACTAATTCTATTTGTTTAGATAAGAAAATATTTAACAACTATCTTAAAATATTTTGCTTATTTTCATTGATCTTCTTCCTTTACACTTTGCCCTTCTTTCCTTTCCTAATGGATTTCAACCTTGGGAATGGGCAAAGGCTTTTGAGGCTTGATGATATTTTACAAGAAAATGATCATATTGATAGAGAAAATCATAATCTAAAGGAAAATGAAGAGATTTGTAATAGTCTTGATCCTATTAGAGGACCCAATGGGAATCTTACCTTTAAATATTTTGAACATATGTGGAGCTTTTACAGGCATCATAAGCATAGCCTGGAAATGTTTCTAGAAGAGGAAACCTTTATCGAGGACGTTAGAACATCTCATAATCAAATTGTCCCTCCTCAAGATGTTCATAATAACTCCTTGAGTGAATATTTAAATCATGGTAATCTTGTCCATAATCTAACTTATGCCACTACTATAACCACCAATGTTGGAGGAAATCCGCAAGATCCTCCAACCAGTAGTGTCACTCAAAATTTTATTCAATTTCCTCTTCAATCCACTTATCTCAACAATTTTACTTCTATTCCACCAATTATTAATTATCCTCCCCAATAAGATGCCACATATCACAATAATATCAATACCTCCAACATAAACTGAATACCTTTTCAACATCCCACCTATACCCCTCCCTTAGGGAATCTAGGGGTATTGCATAGAAATGATCTAGAGGTGTAGAGATTGATAAATTTGGTAAAATAGTTAGTTTCAAAAGTGGAGATGATTCAACATTCTAGTTTCACTTACAGTTATCAAAAGATGTGCAATCAACCATTGGACCCCATTATTGTTGCAAGACCTTATCCTAAGCATTTTCCCATACCAATTCTTCCTATATATAAGGGAATAGAAGATCTAATTAAGTATCTAAGAAGGTTTAGAATAGGGTTATGCATAAGGGGTCAGAACCAAAGTGTATTTATAAAATCAGGGTGAATCTAGTCCAAAGGTGTATAAACATCGAGGTGAATTTTTCAAAATTTTACAAAAAAATTATCATATAATGGTGATTTTTTGAAAACTATGCACCAATTTTTTCAACTCCAAAAATGGCGACTGACAGAAGCAAATTTCACAAGGTGACTGACATAAGCGAATATCATAAGGCAACCGCCAAAGGCGACTATCAAAAGGTGATCGCCAAATGTGACTAATAGAAGTAACTGTCACAAGGTGACTGCCACAAGGCAACTGTCACAAGGCGACTGTCACCAGGTGACTGACACAGCATAACTATCAAAAGGTGACTATCACAAGGCGAGTGACACAATATGACTGACAAAGTACAACTATCATAAGGTGAATATCATGAGACAACTATTACAAGGTGACTATCATGAGGTGACTGCCATGAGGCGACTGACAAAGCGTGACTATAACAAGGTGACTGCCACATGGCGATAGGAAAAAAGTGACCACCAAATATCGTCAATAAGATGCTGCCATGTGTCCTCTCCTCTGCCACGTGTCATGCATCTATCAACTTTAGCCATGCAGACTTCTATAAATAGAATAGCAGGGTCATTTTTCACCTTTCGTACGATGATTTCCAAAGTATTTTTAGAGCATTTTCTAGCATTTTTAGAGTGTTTTCTACAACGTTTTCTGATCGTTTTTAGGGTGTTTTCTGAGCATTTTCAGGGTGTTTTATAATCATTTTTAGGGCATTTTCAGAGCTTTTTTTGTGAGTTTTCAGAGTATTTTTTGAGCTTTTTTAGAGGGTTTTTGGATTGTTTTCCCAGCATTTTCCCAATGTTTTTAGAGTGTTTAAGAGCATTTTCAGAGCTATATAGAGGGTTATGAGAAATGGCTAGCGCTTCCTCTTCTCTTCCTTCCAAGGTATATTTCAAGAGCTACTATTTGACGAACATGAAGAACATTTTTAGCACTCCTGGGAGAGATTCCAACTGAATTTACACCTTCAAAGTTACTGGATTCATGAATATGCCACAATTGGATGTCAACGTCTCCTTGATGCAACGTATTGTTAGTTCCTATGACCATGATGTGTCCACTGTAGAGATCAAAGTTGATAACAAGGATATTGTTTTTACCGTGAACCCCTTAATGTGCAATGATTAACAGGACTGCCATTTTTGGATGGTCTTCTTGTTAACAACCAATATGCATTGACTGAATCTGACAAATCAACACTGGCATCGAGATATGGCTTGAATCCAGACCATTTGAAAGGTAAGTTTTTGAAAATTTCATTTTTGTTTATCCATAATTTTTATGTATTATTATTTCTAATGTCCATTCTCTAATAATGTTCTCTCTGTTTTGCAGTTAATTCTTCTAAACTGAAAAGGGGTTTGAACATTTCCAATGTTATAGATAAATTTCTTTAATCTTGTATTAAATTTTTCTTAGGAAGGCTTATTCTGTAGGGCCGACCCATAGAAATACCATTTTGGGCTTTGTCATTGTTGCTTCATTGTATTGATAGAGGTAAATATGATTGGTCCACTCACATTTCAAATTGCCTGAAATAGGACCTTCTTTTTGCGCAAAAAATTTAGTTTGCATATACAATAACCTCTAGCAACTTTATTCTTTATATTTTTCAAGAAGCATAATCCTCCAACTACATTGCACCTGGATTTGTTGGTTATTGGGATCACTGAGAATGCAATACAGGTAAAATTATATATTGGAATAGTCTCTCTTTTCTATTTTTTTAATCAATCTTGTTATTTTCTAATTTTCTTTTGAAAATAAAGAAGAGCAGTTCACTCCTCTAGTAAAAGGGATGCCACCATTAGGATTCAAGAAGCATCTGGAAATTATGACATGCAGTCACAATCATCACCAGTAACTTCCACCCGTAAACGTAGGAGGTCTCTTGATGGACAACATACATGTATGACTCCTCTTACTTCTGGATATGCATCTGCTGTAGTTGACATTGAAGACAAAACGCCCAACTCAAAAGGTAAACATATTTTTCAAAAGTTCTAATTTCAATAATGTATTTTAACAATATAAAATTATATTTAGTTTGAGAAAATATTTTTACTATTTTAGAGCAAAGGACAACACTTGCACCACCAATGACAATGGCTGCAACATTTGAGTTGGGTATGTTTAGTTAATATTTATACATTTTAATTATATAATTTTTTAAACTAGTTTAAATTTATAATTTTCATTTGAAATTTTGTAGATGGACCGGTTAGATTTAAAAGACTCAGAAAATAGATGCCTCCACTAGGTGCACAATAGGAAAAGCAGCCAGTCATCCCACAACACGTACATCTACAAATTTTTTGAAAATCTCCATAGCACGCACCACCGATGAGGAACCAATCTTGCATGCATGGGAAACAGTTCCTCACTCCACTGCAACAACTGCTTCAGGGAACCAACAGTCAATTTCAAATATAGACTCAGACTGTGGGTTAGTATATTATTTTAGGGATGACATTATCAATTTTAATACTTGATAATTTATCAAATGTAGAAAGCGCATCTCAAATGCCCCCTCTAGATGCAAATCTGGAAGATGATTTTATGTATCAGGATATGAATAATTTGAATTTGCCACTTAAGACAAGTTATTTGCTTCATGGTCTAGGGATCGATGATTAAGCACATGAGAATGTTGAAGGAGATGTCGTCGATGTTTCCTCTTCCCCCCACCAGCAAGTCAACACCCATCATCATCCGACTAATGATGATAAAATAAACTTTCCAGAAAATATTTTATTGGCAAACAAATGTAGGGTTACTGGTACGAATAATCTTATTTTAGATATTAATACATTAGATAATGGGAATATTAGGCCAAGGTTATGATCAAAGCAATAAATGGCCGATACAAGAACTTTGCACATAGAAAGGATCTATTTTCAAATATGGAGAATGAGCCACAAAAGCTTGATGCTCTGTTATGTAAAGTCGAATCTGGCACCAACAAGGCCGATTATACAAGTAGTGATGAAGTTATGGCCATTATACTTGACCTATTAGAGAACCTGAATGCAAAATCCCAAACATATTTCAATGAATGGAAACTAGATAAGAAGAAAGAAGCAGTAGCAAAAAAAACAATGCTTATAGTAGTTGTAAGTTTTACATTTAACTACAAATCATTTTTTTCTTTAATATATTTTTAAAATTAATATTAGTCTTTTTCTCTTGTATTTTGTAGTCTAATTATTAGCATTTAAAGCAGCAAGTGTCAGCCATGAAAACATGGATCAAGACTGCAAACATTAGTATGAATAATGCTATTGAATTGAAGAAGAGACTACAACACACTGTTCAAGAAAATAATTGGTTGAAGAAGCTTATCAAAGAAAAGGGCCTGGATGTGGATGCTGTAGTAAAAGAAAATTAGAAAGAGCTGAATAGACCATTTAAAGAAGATCCCGCAAAGGAATAAGATTTATTACTATCAAGGATAAACACTACAACTAAAATTTTGATACGAGCTGGTGGATTGGAAGCAAAGGATATTGAGGTAGATGCAGCTGACACTTCAGGCACTTTGTAGGAAGAAAATGTAGAAAAGTAGAACTGTTACATTATTTCATGATTCAAGAATGTTGTTGACAGAAACATGGTTTCAAAGACTCGTATTTAACATATTTCAAACATATTATTTTATATTACATAAATTTTATAAGTTTTATATTACTTTTTCATAGTTTGTTTTCATTATTGTGATGTTTTTATTAGTAGTGTGGATGGAATAAATAATTTTGAATTATGTAAATGCAATAATGGAGCACCAATATTTAGTTTCCCATAAATAGTTTACTCAATACATAGTTTTATTCTATAAATGGTTTATTCTATACATAGTTTACTCAATACATGGTTTATTTTATACATTATTTTCAATACATGGTTTGCCATACATTGTTTTCAATACATGGTTTACTATAAATGGTTTTAAAAACATGGATTGCCATACATTATTTATTTCAATACATGGTTTGAACTTTGCTATACATGGTTTTCAAAATATATGAAATCATAATATACATGGTTTATTCAATACATGGTTTGTCATACATTGTTTTCAAAACATGGATTGCTATACATTGTTTATTTCAATACATGGTTTGAACTTTGCTATATGGTTTTCTATACATGGTTTATGTAGCACCCTAAAATTGGCGTAGTAAAATTATAAAAATTACATTCACCTTAGTAAATAATTTTAAAATCAAATTTAACCTCCCAAACTGCCCATTAATCGTCGGGTATTCTGTTTCCCCCTTTTCTGCGCCAATTTTAGAGGTTGTTTTGACCGTTTGACGATATCGTCGCCGATCAGACGATATCGCCCCAGATTTCACGATTTCGTCTGGACTAGGACGTCCAGACGATCTTGTTGCAAAACTAAATTTGCATAGTTGGAATCTATTCCAACGGGTCTCCAATCTGGGCAGAAGCGTGTCTGCACCGTTGGGACCCTCCCCCGTTGGAGATATCCCAAATTGGGATGATCTCCAACCTCCTACGTACTCCCCCTAAGCCTATTTAATCTCTAAGATTTTCCCTCCCCAACCCCTGGCTAAAATTTTCTGCAAAGTGAATCCCTCTACATTAGAACATCCTAACCTTGCATTTGCACTAGTTCCACATCGATTTTATTGCAGGTACATCATTGTTTTTCAGCCAGAGCCAGCATCCATCGTCGTCGACGAACCTATTCAGATTGGAGGCGATCCCATCAAATGCGAGACAATTTTGTATTGATGCGAGACAATCTCGACTGCAGTCCACATCAAGGCAATCAGTGCCTGGAGTTTGCTTTTCTCAACTCTGTTTCTATCATTTTATTCTGTAAATTAGATTATTTATTCAGTTTTTATGTTATTTTGCATTTGGAGTTCACCCATTTAGCTTAGATTGCATGCTAAGTTCATGATCTGCTATTAAAGTACAGTAATTGGCTTTAAATTATATTCTTAAATATTGTTCAGTATTCATATTGCTATTTGGTGTAATTTGTCTTTGTTAGCACAATAGAATTTCTTGTATTTTGCATCTATTTTCTGTCTTGCAGGTCTCTGGCGAATTCGTCTGACGAATTCGTCAGATCTCGGATGAATCTATCAGTCTCAGACGATTCTGTCAGATTACAGATGATTCTGTCAGATTACAGGCGATCCAGACTGCTTCAAATGTCAAAATCTTCTGCAGACATCCGGATCAGGTATTTTTCATTGTCATTCTGTAAAATTCTTTGTTTTCTACTTTCAAATCTGTTTGCTGTATTCATGAAAGTTGCATTTTCATGTAGTTTTAATTTAGATTCATTCGACAAAACCTAGGATATGAATGCTTAAGGTTAAAATGAACTCATCAAACACATTCCAAAACCTAGGCATGGAAACTACCGCTAAATGTTTCCTGGTGAACCCACCATCCGTCGAAAAATCACCAAAATACACCTCCCTTGAGAGGCGGGACCTTCGCAAAGTCCTCTCAGTCCGAGGTATCGCGACATCCTTTTTCCATCCTCCTTCCAGGCGCGGATCCTATGGCCTGAAGGTAGGGATGCAAAAAATTTGGAGCAATACATTTTGGTGAACCCGACGTAAATGTGTGTGTGCAATTGCATTGTTCATTTACGAGATATAAATATATATATATATATATATATATATATATATATATATATATATATATATATATATATATATATTTGTTGAAATCAAAACTTAGCACCATGCCTAAACTTAGGAATGGCAAAGAAAATTTAGGGGAAGGAGAAGATTGGTTACAAGATACAACTGAAAACCCAAATGTCCTTCTTGGAGATTCAAATCCGGAAGGAGAAACTCTAGGTCAATCAGATGAAGACTTAGGGGAAGATAAGGAACAAGAAGCAAGTATTAAAGAGGATGGCTCCTCATCCCCTAGAGTAGCTCCAAATGGAGCTATTGCCTTTGAAAATGCAGAACATTTCAAGAGATTTCTCATGGAAAACATTGATGACCTTAATGTGGCAATTCGCCTTGATAAAGGGCAAATTAGTAAAGCTCAAGCAGCCATGGAATATATATGCAATATGCAGACTAATCCCTTGTCTTTCATTGATCAAGAAAGTGACAAGGGTGGACCATCCAATACGGATATGGTCACTATAGCCCAAAGCATGTCAAAACAACAGGTTACCCAACCTCCTAAGGAACCTGTTACTCAACCTAAAATCACTCCCACACAAAAGAAAATTCCCTTCACTACTTTATTCCACCAAACTATTGAGCAAAATGCTTTAAATAAATAGAAACCTAAAACAAATCCAAATACAAACTTTCAGCAATCTGGAATACAACATAATACAGCTTCAAAATTCCTCCATAATACTTTTCCTACCAATACTTTACACAACAGTAACATGGCATCTAACCTGCATGTTCCTCCATCATATGCCTATAACACTTATGTCAATGCCCTACCAAACCAATATGGGGGGCAAACTAGTAATCTGGAAGCTATGGTGAAACAATTGGCTTCACGTATGGACCAAATAGATCCCTACCGTCCCTCGTATAATTATCGAGAGATTTGTAGTCAACCTTTGGATCCCATAGTTGTAGCTCAACCATATCCTAAACATTTTCCCATGCCTGTTCTGCCTATATATAAAGGAACCAAAGATCCCATAGAGCATCTTCGCATGTTTAGGATAGCATGTCACGACATATCGCATGACGACTTGCTATTACTAAAAATGTTCCCCAAAAGTTTAGGTGGAATGGCATTAGAGTGGTACTATCAATTGCCCACTCATTATTTGAGAAACTTTGAAGAAACAGCTGAATCATTTGTCCATCAATTTAGTGCCTACATCGAGAGGCATGTAACTATTAAAGACCTATACAATTTAAAACAAGATAAGGATGAATTCTTTGCCGATTTCTTAGCTAGATGGAGGCAATTGATAGGAAAACTGCACTTTGTGCTACCCTATAGGGAAATGTTAGACATTTTCATCAACAATTTACAAGAACAACTATCTTATGAACTATCAACTGCTACCCTAACTACCTTCGATCAAGCTATAGATTTAGCTCAAAGAGTAGAAGATGCCCTCATTAGGAGAGGCCAACTTAGGAAGAAGGATGATGAGAAAACATCCAGAAATCAATATAAAAACAAATAGGTTGTCGGTGACGGAGTCACTGATAGCAAAAATGTTGCTAATATCAATGCAACGAAGACAATGGAAAAATTCATATTGAAACCTCCTGACAAGCCTCCTCGAGAATTCACTAGATTAAACCAACCTTTGTCAACTATTTTACCTCAAGTACTCGAAAGAGGTTTAATCCAATTACCCGCTATCCGGGAACCTGACCCAAGTATACCCGGATATAGAGCTGATTTGCACTGTGATTTCCATAGAGGACCTGGACATTCTACCAACGCTTGTAAGAGATTGAAACATAAAATACAAGATTTGATTGACAATAATGAAATGGAAGTGCAAGCCTTCCAACCTAAACAAAACCCTCCTAATAATACTCAAAAGACCATTCCCAAAAATCAAAATCAAAACGCCAATCAAACTTTAGACATATTTCAACACCCTTTACCAAGACATGGTAAAGAGGTGGCCAATCAAATCGAACATCATAATGTTCCCCCTCCTACCCGATATGTAGGAACCATTAGCGGACAATTACCTATTCAGGATTCTCAAATATTTGACACGACCTTATCCCTAGTTACAACCAGGCCCTTACATAATTTTCAAACTTCTGATTCTAGTGATATAGAATCAGATAGTGAAAGTGAACTAGACATTACTTCAAACCAATCGAATAGTTCTAAAAACGAATCAGATCCTATTCAACCTATCACAGATGCTATGGTTCCAGAAGAACCATTTCCTAGAAGAGTCACTACTCGACCTTCTTCTAATATAGTCCTTCCTTATGAACAAGCCATAAATTCTCAACCGAGACCAGTTCAACGTCTTCACTATAACATCGTAGGTACCATTGGAGTCGTTACTCGACAACAAGCTCAAAAATCTCAACAAGAACCAAACCAGAACGATGGATCAGCTCCATTCGTTCTGAAAAACCCTAATAAAGGGAATCTTGCTTCTAATGCTCAACCTAAACCCCCTTACAGTATTAACGAACAATTGTCCAACACTACGGCCAAAATTTCCCTCTTAGATTTATTGAGATCCTCTCCCACCCATAGGGATGAGTTGATGCTTACATTGAGCCAAATGATGGTACCTCAAAACATTCAACCTGAAGCTATGGCCCATACGATCATCACTCGAGAGATTGATTGTATTGACTTCAGGGATAAAGATATCCCGCAACATAGTTTACATAAGGACAATCCCTTATACATTACTGCTTTAATTGGAGATGTAGCTATCAAAAGAGTTTTGATTGATAATGGCTCATCTCTAAACATTTGCACCTTTGACTTCTACCAACGATTTGGCTTTAGAAGTGATGAAATGAAGAAAACTGATATGATCATCAAAGCTTTTAATGACGAAACACAAGAAACGTGTGGAGTTATCACCCTCCCATTGCAAGTTGGTCCTAGAACCCTAGAAACAACCGTGTTTATTGTACATTGCCCAGCATCGTACAATATACTTTTGGGTCGCCCTTGGATCAACGCCATGCGAGCAGTCCCATCAACTTTACACCAATGTGTTAAATTTGAGTTTAAAAATCAGTTGGTCACTATTCATGGTGACCCTAGACCTTTTGATATGTGTGCTTTGGCAGAACCAGTTGGAGTGCAATTTTGCCCAGCTCTGTCATCCACACATCCTAGTTCTTCTTTTTCATCTAAAACTATGAAACATAAACCCATAACTTCACCTAGTTCCCCTCCATTAATTTCATCCTCCTATATAGATCAACAACCCTCTAAACAAATTCTTCTAGAACCTCAAAAAGATTTTACAACCAATCCTTCAACTATTATCCCTACAAATTCAAAACCTCTAGACACATCTATCATACCTTCCACATCTCAAGACATAGGTAATAAACCTTCTACATCTTATGCCCTTTCTGATGAACTATTACCAGATTTATCTACAACCTTAATATCAGAAAAAATGAATGCTTTCATGCAAGATTCAAACCTTTTAAATAAATTGCCGCCATCTCCTCGTACTTTGGGCCTCCCACAACCTATGGGAAGTACTTACCAAGTCGGGAGTTGTGCCTTCATTTATAAAGGATATGACTGGGGAAGAATCCCTCGGAATATCAAAACTCATCATGAGGGATACGCTTGGTGTTATTTTACCAATGATTATATTAAAGCTAAACCCATGATGCTTAAAATGGGATATAAAGGGAAAGGCTTGGGACCTTTCCAAAATGGCATGAAAGAACCTTTCGAGGTAGAACCGTGGCCTGCACGCTGTGGTGTGGGCCTATTTCCTAGTAAGGGTCAACCCTTTCCTTTTGAGGATGATGATCACCTCATATGCTATCAAGATTATTTGGATAGGCATGTTGATTTGCCTCTTAATAATCAATCATTTTCATGCAACATGCTATCCATAGCATACCCTAAAATGATTGCTGACCCCGATGAAGAGTTGGAAGGAGATATCTTCCATGATGTCTCTGTTGAAGAGATGTTACACAATGGGTTTTATTTTGATGGTTCTATACCAACTATAGCCCAACTTGAGGCCACTGATCCTCGTAATGAATTATCTAAATTAACCTTACAAGAATTACAAGAATTGGGCGTTTCACCCGCCCCACCTAATTTTGAAAGAGATCTACACATGGAGGTAGAAAATGTCATTAAAATTAACATTGGAACTGAGGACAATCCTCACATAATCAATATTGGAGCAGAACTAAGTCCAGAAAAACAAGAACAATACATTGCATTCCTTAAAGAGTATGAAGATGTCTTCGCTTGGACATACGAAGATATGCCAGGTCTAGACCCTTCCGTAGTCATGCATCATCTAGTGGTCCATCCGGATGCTAAACCGGTTAAACAAAAACTTAGAAAATTGCATCCCAAAGTGGCTTTGATAGTCAAAGGGGAGTTAGAAAAACTCCTGAATGTTATCTTTATACAAGCTATTGATTATGCTGAATGGATCTCAAATGTAGTTCCAGTCACCAAGAAAGAAGCTACCAAAGTTAGGGTTTGCACCGATTTTAGAGATATCAACGCTGCATGCCCTAAAGACGACTTTCCTCTTCCAAACATGGATCAAATTATTGACTTTACTGCCGGAAGTGGGATGATGTCCTTAATGGATGGATTCTCCGATTATAATCAAATTCGGATAGCTCCTAAAGACCAGGCTAAAACAGCCTTTATTACCCCCTGGGGTACCTTTTGTTGGAAAGTGATGCCATTTGGCTTAAAGAACGCAGGTGCAACTTACCAACGAGCTATGACCTACATTTTTCATGATATGATGCATGATATCCTACATGATTATGTAGATGATATTATAGCTCGTTCTCTTATTGAAGATCATCATTTGGATGATTTGCGAAAAGTCTTTAATCGATTACGAGAATATCTCATTCGATTAAATCCAAAAAAATGTATATTCGGAGTTAAGTCCGGAAAACTATTGGGGGTTTTAGTTTCTTTACGTGGTATCGAAATTGACCCTCTCAAAATTGCGGCTATCACCGATATGCCCGCACCTACTAATATATCTGAATTACGAAGTTTACATGGTAAACTTCAAGCTATCCGTCGCTTCATTGATAAGCTGGTAGACAAAACTGGTCCTTTTCTCAAACTTCTTAAGAAGGATGTCCCTTTCAATTGGGACACAGAATGTAGAGAAGCTTTTGAACTTCTCAAACAATATCTCCTTAACCCACCGGTGCTTTCACCGCCTAAATCTGATCGCCCATTTCTCCTCTATATTTCTCTTCAGATTCTGCCTTAGGAGCTATGTTAGCTCAACTCGATGATGAAAAACGAGAACGTGCTAATTATTATATTAGCCGAACCTTCATCAGTTATGAAACCCGCTATACAGCGTTAGAGAAGCTATGTCTAGCAGTCATTTTTGCTACGCAAAAATTATGACATTATATGCTTAGTCAAAAAACGTATGTCATTGCTAAATACGATCCCTTAAGGTATCTCATGAGTCGACCTTATTTATCGGGTCGCACAACCAAGTGGGTTCTTGCTCTAAGCGAGTTTGATCTCACATTCATAGGACAAAAGTCTGTTAAGGGTCAAATCATAGCAGATCAATTAGTCGCTGCACCCTTAGAGTCTACTCATCCCCTCATTATCGAGTTTCCTGATGAATGCCTTCAATTAGAGGCAGACCTTGTTGAACAATGGTCCTTATACTTTGATGGATCCCGATGCATGAGTGGGGCAAGTGCGGGTATTATTTTAATATCTTCGCAAAAACATCTTATTCCTCTGTCCTTCAAACTGACCTTTGCTTGCACCAACAATACTGCTGAGTATGAAGCTCTAATCCTTGGATTACGAGCTGCTCTAGCACTAAAAATTAAACACCTTTTAGTTTTTGGGGATTCCCAATTAGTTATAAACCAAATTAATGAAGTTTATCAAACCCGAGATGATAAACTTCGCCCATATAAGGCCTATGTTTTACAACTAATGTCCTTGTTTGATCAAGTCACCTTGGAAGCCATTCCTCGAACTAGCAACCGTGCAGCTGATGCCATGGCCGCCGCTGCATCTCTCCTGCCCTTGGAGTTAGACGACGAATATGCCACTATCATTATTCGTCGACTCCAGGAACCCGCTTCAAATAAGTCATGCTTAGAGCCTTTGGATGTGTTTCTAATCAATGAAACTACTCCTGAACCTTGGTATACAGACATATTTGATTTTCTCCAAAATGGGACTTTCCCTGACAATTCTAATAGAAACCAACGTCGGTTATTACGTCGACGAGCAAGTCGCTTTGTAATAATTGGCAATACTTTATATAGGAGATCTTTTGAAGGTATCCTATTAAGATGTTTAAACTTAGAAGAGTCTAAATCAGCCTTGAGTGAAGCCCACGATGGATCTTGTGGAGGACACTTTAGTGGTAGTGCCATTGCTAAAAAGCTCCTTCGGATAGGATACTTTTGGCCTACCATGGAAACAGATGCACATGAGTATGTGCGCCATTGCGACAAGTGTCAAAAACATGCTGACCTTGTCCATGCGCCTGCACAAGAGTTGCAGGCTATTTCATCTCCTTGGCCCTTTTCTAAATGGGGCTTGGATATTATTGGTAAAATCAATCCTGTGTCATCTGATGGACACAAGTTCATCATAACTGCCACTGAGTATTTCACGAAGTGGGTTGAAGCTATGCCTTTAGCTTCTTGCACTGGCTCACAGGTCTCTAAATTCATTTTTAATCAAATCATTTGCAGGTTCGAAATTCCTGCGAATCTCATCTCTGACAATGGAACTCCTTTCAAAAATAAAGATGTTAAAAAATTATGTCAAAAATATAAGATTCAACATCGCTGGTCCACCCCCTATTATCCTCAGGGTAATGGTCAAGCAGAAGCTTCTAACAAAACTTTAATCAAAATTCTCAAAAGATTAGTCAATAAAACTGGCCGTGATTGGCATATTCAATTATATCCAGCCTTGTGGGCTTATCGAACTAGTGTTCGAACCCCGACGGGCACTTCACCATTTGTTTTGGTATATGGTGCTGAAGCAGTTTTTCCATTTGAATTGGAAGTTCCTTCTTTGGCTCTGCTACTTCAAGATACCGAAGTAGGAGATGAATATCGTGCTGGCAGACTCGACCAACTGGAACTCCTCGATGAAAAATGCATCAATGCTTTGGAGCATCTCCGTGCTTACCAAAACAAGCTTAAAAGATCATATGCTAAGAAAGTTCGTCATCGATCCTTTGAGATTGGCGACCTTGTTTTAAAAGAAAATCAAAAAAATACAAATGCAACCAAAGAACTTAAAGGTAAATTTGAGCCCAACTGGCTCGGACCATACATCATTATCGCTAAATTTGAATCAGGAGCATATAAATTATCTACCTTAGATGGTAAAGAACTTAAAGAACCCATGAATATTTTGCACCTTAAACGTTACTATGCATAAATTTGGTCATTTCATCCATGTTTGTTTAAAATCATTATCTTGTATTTCTTTCAATTTATAAAAATCCAAAAACACCAAAAACATTCATAAATCTCCAAAAATCTTCAAAAACTATCTATTGCATTTGTTTAAAGCACTTGTTAAATTTTTTGCTCAAAAACTAAAATAAAAATAAAAACAACAATATTCTTGACTCTTTCGAAACCAAAACAATATACATAAGAAAGAGAGAGTCAACATTCTCAAAAACTTTCTCAAAAATCATTATATATATTTTCTTACAATTATTGCAATTATATGTTTCAACTTATTTTGGATAAATTAGCATTTATTTTGAATCCCTCACTTGCACACTCACAAAAAAATAAATATCTTGATTTTATCTGGCATGATTACTAATCTCTCTTATATCAAAGTCCACAAAAGTCAATTAAATAAAGTTTGAGCATAGAGAATTGATCTTGTTATTTACCTAAACCAAGCACATCTTTTCACAATAAAATGATTATATTTGTAATTTCCATGTTTTGCTACATAGTAGAACCGATTTCTTGAGTGAAAAGTTTCCCCTGCTATCCTATCATGCACATGGTCTAGAATCTTTGAGAATTGGCAAAAGGACAAGCTCACCCCTACCCAGAATAAAAATCCCTTGCTCTACAGCTAATCTGAGCAAGTATCCCTAGCAAAGAAAAAAGAGAAGAAAAATTCAAGAAAGAAGAGAAAAGAAAAATGTTATTTCAGCAATGTTCCAAGTATTATCAAGCAAAAGAAATACAAAAAGAAAAATAAGCAAAGTTCAAAAGAAAGCAAGAAAGCAATAAAATCCCTTTCCCTACCCTTTGAAAAGAAAAGAAGGGTTGATGAGCTTGAATCCCCGGAATTCTCAATTATTCGAAAACCGTGAGGTAAGCCCCATAACAGGTGGTTTGTGCCCAACCCGCTTGGCCTTGGGTAACTCCTAGCGTGGCGATATGTCCGTCACATTAGCGACCTTCTTTTGTACAGACCTATGTCTGCTTATGGATTAGCTAGCTCTTGATAATCCGACCTACATAGTAGTCTAATATGGTTATATGCATCTACATCATGGTTAATGAACATTTATTTGGTTTCCTCAAATCACTTGCATCATAGTATCTTGCTCAAAACTGGTAAATGAACAATGCAATTGCACACACATTTGTATTTGAGAGATTTTGTTTATCATTAGGATAAATCAAGATCGGAAATGAATGCACATATGCACATGGGATTCCTTATAAATCTAACTTTTGTCTTCAAAATACTTTGAAATATTATTTTTGCAACTTGTTTGGAATAATCAAGTACAATTATTTTTCACAAAGACAACTATAGAATTAGAAAAATCAAAAATTTCTTCCAAATTACACAAATCAAATCATATATATCCGGTTGACTTTCGCGACGATGGTATAGTTTCAAAACCAAAATTGGAATTTTATGCCTAGCGCAAGTCCTCATTTTCATCTTTTCCGTTCATCAAAAAATCAACCATGCAATAAAACTATTTTTTTTGGATTTTCGCGATGATGGTATAAGTCTATACCTACATATTCTATGCCTAGCGCAAACCATTGTAACAATTTTTATTCCCCATTTTATCAAAAATCATAAAAACCATATGACTTCATTTTACACAAATTATGCTTTTCAAAAGCAAACCCATTTTTTCACTATTTTTATGTCATTATGTCAAACCTTCAACTTTGCAATGATGGTATAATTCCTAAGGAATTATTCACAAATTTTATCACACTTAGGAATTTATGCCTAGCAAAAATCATTTTAAAAATATTTCATGCATAATATTTTTCATGAAAGTCCGAAAACAAACCAACCATCATCATCATCATTTGCACTATCACAACAAAGTCTTAAGACAGCCTCTTAAGCACTCTTTTACTTTTCGCAATATTTCTATACGGGGATTAGCTTGACGACCGAGTGAGCGGCGACTCCATGAAATGGTCTATAATAGCGACAATGTCCTTTGAAATTATTGTTAAAAGTCCCCTTTTATTTTTATTTTATCAAAATTATTGCATCACATACAACCACTTTGTTACATCGGATTATTTCATTTAAAATTTTATAGCATGACATTCAAATTATAATATTTCCAACGACATAATTACATGAATTTTCAAATCAATCAATCAAAACATAAAATCATCATAAACATACTCAAGACACAAGTCATATGATCAAAAATATATCATCATATATATCTCAAAAATATATGTACATCATATCAACTAGATTGGTATGCCACAATCCATATCTTGGCATACTCAATCAAATGTCCTCCGAGCAGTGTCTCGAGAGCCCCTAGAGCTCTCAACCTCATCTCCTCCCCCGCCCTGCGGAGGACGAGGTGGCCCCATCGCAGTATGTGTGGTACTGCGAGTCCTCGTTGTCGATCGGGATGAGCTCCTCGACGACCCTGTCCTGATCGGATCTGCAATAGCAGTCGACAGCTGTACCCTCTGGCCCTCGGGCACCATCTAAAAATAGATCCCCTGGTAGAATGTGGTCTGAGCAACCGACCGCATCAGCTCCTGAGTGCTCGCCCCTCCGCCCCGTGCCCTGAGGCGTGCAATCTCGTCTCTGAGCTGTGTCACCTCAGCTCGATGTCGTGCAGCCTCGTCCTGCAGAGTCTGCACCTGTGCCTGGAGACGGATATTCTCCGTCCGGAGAGTCATCGTCTCGCTGCTCTCTCCTGTGTCAATGCCCTTGCCCTTATCGGGTGATGGTGGCCTCTCTCTCTGTGGAGATGGGGGTCTCTCCTCCCTCCTCTCCTGCTGTCGCGGCCTCTCCTGTGCCTGTGGCCTCCTCTGCTCTCTCCCGCCGTGACCTTGGGCCGCCTCTATCGCCGCCTGGCGCCGCCTCCCTATCCGACGCACAACCGCGTGGATCGGACCCTATGCCCTCGTCATCCATGGAGGGCGGATGCCTGCGTACCAGGCATCGTAGCCATCTACGACCCTCGCATCGTCCCCATCCACTGGCTGGATGGGGGCATCGTCTGCGTCCTGGCTCCAGAAGCGCTGCATGTCAGGAGCCCCGCTAACCGTGGTGTTATCCCGGACAGTCCAGGAAAACTCGTAGTCCCTCAGAGATGGGATCCCCTACTGCAGACCGAACTGTCTCAAAACTTGATCATAGCGGTGGAGCTCCACCTCTCCTCTCTCCATCCATAGCCAACAGACTCGCCTGATGCGAGCCAGCTCCTGTCCGTCCTCGGCCCACCCTGGGTGCCCTCTCCATGGCCTCCAGGTGATCTGATCCGGGACCAAGTCATCCAGTAGCCTCCGGGACATCGGTAGGTCGATCCGCCATTGTGACCCTCTCCGGAGCCACCAGTAGAAGACTCGGGGCCTCTCCCCGTCCACCCCTGTCAGTGGAAGCCCTACCGGCCTCCGCACTGCAATGTGCTCCCAAGCACCAAACCTGTAGGAGCGATGTCATCACCAGACATCGCCCGCCCTTGTACATGACCCCATACAGGATCCTGTACAACCGACATAGAACAAAACCGCCCCAACAAAACCTGTACCCATGGTCTCTCATATCGTAGATCACATCTGCGAGCATCCATGGTACCCTACACCCGCTCTGGTGGCACAGCAGAAGTCCACCAACCACTCCAGCTAGAACTCGTGTGAGTCTGGATGCCCCAGGCATCTGGCGTAGTGCCTCGATATTCACTTCGCCCTTCTCCAGGGTGAAGCTCGGGTCACCACACAGCCGTCCCATAGCGTGGCCCTGATTGGCCGTAGGAGTGATCATCCGTCCTTGTATGGGGATTCTCATAATCCTCCATACATCCTCTAGTGTGGGAGCCATCTCCCTCGTCGGTAACCAAAAACAGGAAGAACCCGGATACCATCTCTCTGCTAGGGTTGTTAGAAGCCCCATGTCCGTGGATACTTGTGGCATCTCCGCCACATGCTGTAAGCCGGCCTGTGCCGACAGATCTCGCTCCGCCTCGTGTCGGAGCGGCCAAGTCATCTCTCAAACCTCCATATTTCCACTCCCTCGCTCTTTAGTAATCCTCTCTCGCAACATAAACAACAAAACAACAAACAATCATTAATAACAATTCCAGTAATTAATAATGCAACTTAAAGATCAATTTCATGTAATTGATGATATCGCCCACTATTGGACGATATCGTCCCAAATTTGAGCATAATCGTCTCCGATCTCGCTTGTCGAAATCGTCTCTAGATTGACGAAATCGTCCCCCTTTCGCCGATTTCGCCCTTGGGAAAAATTGACGAAATTGAGACGATTTCGTCGAAATCGGGATGATTTCGTCCCGACGACGTCGACGGCCAAAAACGGCCGCGATGCTCCAAATTCACCTAAAAATCACTTAAAAAGCATGTAAAAATTAAATTAAATCAGTTCTAGCTAAGTCTAGGCTCTTACCCGTAGACCGCGCTCGGACCTCTCGCAGATCCGTGCGTCGTCTCCACCATTTTTTCTTCAAAGCTCTAAAAACCAAAAAATGAACAAGTAAAATGAATTAGGGTTTTACCCTATTTTTCTTAATTTTATTCAACAATAATTTTTTTGCTTTTCCGCGTTTTTACCTCAAACGTTCGATTTGGGTAAAAACACGGAGGGGGCACCATAGTAAGCTGTCGTACGATTCGACCAAGAATCGTCGCCTAAAAATGGGTATAATTTTTTGCTTTCTCGTAGATCGAGAAGAACTCATCTTTAACGCATTTTCTTCGGAAAATTCGCTAAAGAGGGGGCAAAATGTAGCACCCTAAAATTGGCGCAAGTAAAATTATAAAATTTACATTCACCTTAGTAAATAATTTTAAAATCAAATTTAACCTCCCAAACCGCCCGTTAACCGTCGGGTATTCCGTTTCCCCTTTTTCGTGCCAATTTTAGAGGTTGTTTTGACCGTTTGACGATATCGTCGCCGATCGAACGATATCGCCCTGCATTTGATGATTTCGTCCGGACTAGGATGTCCAGACGATCTTGTCGCAAAACTAAATTTGCATAGTTGGAATCTGTTCCAACGGGTCTCCAATCTGGGTAGAAGCGTGTCTGCGCCGTTGGGACCCTTCCCCGTTGGAGATCTCCCAAATTGGGATGATCTCCAACCTCCTACCTACTCCCCCTAAGCCTATTTAATCTCTAAGATTTTCCCTCCCCAACCCCTGGCTGAAATTTTTTGCAAAGTGAATCCCTCTACATTAGAACATCCTAATCTTGCATTTGCACTAGTTCCACATCGATTTTATTGCAGGTACATCATTGTTTTTCAGCCGAAGCCAGCATCCATCGTCGTCGACTGAACCTCGTTTCGGATCGAAGGCGATCCCATCAAATGCGAGACGATTTCGTACTGATGCGAGACGATCTCGACCGCAGTCCACATCGAGGCAATCGCGTCTTGGAGTTTGCTTTTCTCAACTCTGTTTCTGTCATTTTATTCTGTAAATTAGATTATTTATTCAGTTTTTATGTTATTTTGCATTTGGAGTTCACCCATTTAGCTTAGATTGCATGCTAAGTTCATGATCTGCTATTAAAGTACAATAATTGGCTTTAAATTCTATTCTTAAATATTGTTCAGTATTCATATTGCTATTTGGTGTAATTTGCCTCTGTTAGCACAATAGAATTTCTTGTATTTTGCATCTGTTTTCTGTCTTGCAGGTCTCTGGCGAATCTGTCTGACGAATTCGTCAGATCTCGGACGAATCTGTCAGTCTCAGATGATTCTATCAGATTACAGACGATTCTGTCAGATTACAGGCGATCCAGACTGCTTCAAACGTCAGAATCTTCTGCAGACATCCGGATCAGGTATTTTTCATTGTCATTCTATAAAATTCTCTATTTTCTGCTTTCAAATCTGTTTGTTGTATTCATGAAAGTTGCATTTTCATGTAGTTTTAATTTAGATTCATTCGGCCAAACCTAGGATATGAATGCTTAAGGTTAAAACGAACTCATCAAACACATTCCAAAACCTAGGCATGGAAACTGCCGCTAAATGTTTCCTGGTGAACCCACCATCCGTCAAAAAATCACCAAAATACACCTCCCTTGAGAGGCGGGACCTTCGCAAAGTCCTCTCATTCCGAGGTATCGCGACATCCTTTTCCCATCCTCCTTCCGGGCGCGGATCCTATAGCCTGAAGGTAGGGATGCAAAAAATTTGGAGCGATACGGTTTATTAAATACATGGTTTGCCATACATTGCTTTCAATACTTGGTTTATTCAATACATATTTTGCCATACATTATTTTCAATACATGGTTTATTCAATACATGGTTTATACTTTATTCAATACATGGTTTGCTATACATGGTTTTCAAAACATGGATTGCCATACATTTTTTATTTCAATACATAATTTATTCAATACATGGCTTATACTTTATTCAATACATGGTTTGAACTTTGCTATAAATGGTTTTCAAAATATATGAAATCATAATATACATATTTTATTGACAACTAATAGCATTATATATGAAATCAAAATACATGTGAAAAACAATAATATATGTGATTCTGTAATCAACATTTTGTTCCAAAATCAATGAAAACATGTCTCAAAATATAATAAAATCTCAATATTAATATGTGAACTCAAATCAAATAAATGAATCAATCTTAATATGTGAAATCAAATCAAATAAATGAATCAAATCCCAATATTCTCTATTGAGAAATGATAGTTTAATACATGAAATCAATCAAATGAAAGCATATTTGCATCATAATGGTGGAAGCTAGAACAAACTCTTTTCAAATTGTGCAAAATATTCTACACTCATACCAAAAATTTATGTCAATACTGTGTCGTCATTGTTACAATTATCCTCATCATCTTGAGTTTTCATGACACCTCTTTTGTCTGCCAGAGATTTCCAATATGACAAAGCTCTTTCATAAGAAAACTGATCAACCTCATATGTCGACACATATACTCTCAAACAATTTTCAAAATTTTTGTCCAATTGATCTCGAAATTTAGATTTCATACATGATAATGCACTAAATACCCTTTCCTCAACATATCCTAAAATCATCATTTGGTATAATTCATATAAACTAAAATATTCACTCATAGTATGTTGCAGGATACTGTTGGGATATAAATGTTTCCACAAATGAGAATAGAACTCCTTTCATGGTGATTAGTGAATTGTGAAACTTGAGCAAACATTGTTGTTCCAAAATAGTTTGATTGTTTTGTCAAAAGATCTTTGTTGAGAATTCCATTGATTTCAATACAATTGAATACCATAGGTTTAGTGAAATAGCTAGAAAGATTACCCATGTATTTGTGAAACAAACCATTTATATTCTGGTATTCATTACAAGTATTCCAAAATATCAGGTTAACCACACCCATAGCCTCACGCAATTCATATCTTTGAAAATAATATTTGATCTCTTTTATCAATGATTTTGCTATTTGTTTCAGTTTAATTTTTGTATCTATTACAACTATATGAAATATGTTTTATGTTATGGGCATTTGTTCAACTTCATTTGTAGCTATATCAATTCGCTGACCAAAACAATATAAAGGAATTTTGTGGACATTAATACAAAGATGATAATTTATATTAAACTTAAAAAAGTTCTGAGGATCATTCATGTTTGTCAATGCTCTCCAACTCTCAAACATGGAATCCATAAAAATTTCACCAAATGCATACATCATATCAATATATAAGCAAATTTATTTTATCGCCCTGATGAAATCTACAATATAAATCGATCTTTCTTATGCAATTTTGATCGAAGTATTCATTTCTTCCAACATTGGAAGAATACCACACAATGTGAGAAGTGTTTCAAAGTCACCCATTCGAAATAGCAAATATTTAGCCTTATCAACTGCCCTACAATTTGCATACATAAACCCTGCTAAGGATTGATATTCTTTAAAAACTCTATATGTCGGTTGATACATCGAAATACACCTAGTATCTACATATTTTAAGAGTTTTTGACCATTAGTAACTCCTAGTGAAAACTACTGAAACTCTAAAAATATTTTTGGACTACACAAAAAATAATCATGAATTTCACGGACAAGCTCTTTCACTCTCGCTACACTTGTAAATGTATCAACAATTTTGTATGCAAGATTAATTCTATGAGCCATGCAATGAATATGGATAAAAAATGTGGTAAATTTTTTTTGTAGTCTAACACAAAGACCATTCCCGTGTCCTTGCATTGTAGCAGCACCATCGAATCCAACACATATTAACTTAGTGGCTATTTCTATTTCATTCATTCATGCTATTTCGTTTAAGCTAGAAACAACAACATTGTAAATGTTTTCTGCATTACAATTTTCCACCATATTGCATAGTCCAAGTAAATGAATTTGCCTTAAATGATTTTCCAATGTGTAAAAATGCATGCAAATCCAAGATGTGTTGTCAACAACAGTCACCTCATAAATTGAAAGTGAAGTGAATTTGGCATTTTTTATTTTCTCTTTGAGGTCATCCTACTCAACCAATGATGTATATTTTACCATTTCCCAACCACTTCGATCTGACCAATGGGTGCTGGGTAAGTTCTGCACGTCAGCTAGTCGAAATAGAGATTTATAATCAATGAAATCTGACATAGGTCTACTCCTTTTAAGAATAGTGAGTACAACAACAAACTGTAAACTTTTTGAAGCTAAAGTGAACTTTTCCATTTTTCAAAATTGGGCTTGAATCATTGCACCTTTCTCAACCAAATTTTGCTTTTGTTTCATTGATTTATCATATTCTTATGAATATCTAATATGGGCACACTCTTATGCATCCTTCCACCTATAATTTTTTTGTATTGGTCCATCACTTTCTTTTGTTTTTATATAAACCTTGCCATAATATTTTTCTACTGTATCTTTTTTAACTTGCAATCTGCGATCCTTTCCATGTTTCCAGCTGTAAAATATACATCTCAATTATGTTATTACCTCATTACTATTTTTTTTAAGCACTATCTCAACAAATAAAAAATATAAAACCCAATCAGGTTGAAATGATCTATAAATTATCCATCTAGATGACCTTGCACGTTTATGTTTTTTAGAAGAATATTCTCCTGAAGTAGGTACTGCATAAGAACTATTACTTTATTTTCCACTTGGCATGTTTGTTTCAAGAATCTCTTCATGTTGTTGTTCCATTTATTTAAGAAAATTTTCATCTGTGGAATTTTCATTATCGTAGTTATGTGGAAGTGGATTCATACCAGGGTCAACAGTGTTTTCTATAGAGATAATACTAGGGTCAATACTAGGGTCATTATCATTATTATTTTTAAAATCATACCTTCTTTTAAAAAATACAAATAAACAATGGACAAAGCCATCCACCAAAAATCACCCTTCTTAATGAATGAAGAAATTATATATAAAATTAACAATGCACAAAAATTAATTGGTTAGTAATTAAAGGCATTCGTACCTTAAATTTATGCAGATGTTGATGGCTGACAAGATTTCAAAATATTATGAAAGTATTTAAGGATACTCCTTTTATCAGAATTGGAAGACTAACCTCCCTTCTTTCCATTGCCAACAAGTGATATTTTACCTATATAAATAGAAGAGTAACAAGAACATCATTTTGAAAAATGGAAATAACTGGTAAAAGAGAGAACTACTATTCAAGACAACAAAATATCTGACCAAAGGAAGCTTGAGATTGGTGCCCAAATAATAGGAAAACCTCCTTATTGAGTTTTAATGAACAAAAATGTATAAAAAAACATAAATGGTAATAAAATTTTTCCAGTAAATGGTTGGCGCTGTATGTCAGTCGCCTTGTGTTAGTCACCTCATGACAATCGCCTTCTATCAATCATCTTGTGATAGTCACCTTGTGACAATCGCTTTTGCTGATTACCTTATGTCAGTCACCTTGTGATAGTTGCCTTGTGTTAATTGTGTTCTATCAGTTGCATCCTGACAGTCACCTTTTATCAGTCGCCTTGTGACAATAACCTTACGATAAACGCTTTTGTCAGTCACCTTATGACAGTCATCTTGTGATAGTCACCTTGTGGCAGTTGCCTTGTGTCAGTCACCTTGTGTCAGTCGCATTCTATCAGTCACTTCTATTGGTCACCTTTTTTCAATCACCTTCTATCGGTCACCTTCTATCGGTTGCCTTCTATCAGTTACCTTGTGACAGTAACTTCGTGATAGTCACTTTGTGTCAGTCACCTTGTGACAATCGCATTGTGATAGTCACTTATGTTGGTCACCTTGTGTCAGTCACTTCTACCATTCAATTTTTGCGATCACCTTGTGTTAGTGGTCTTGAGACTATGAGTGATGATGTTAGGGTTACCTATATATAGTGGGGTACAAGAGGTGAATTGGACAGGATTTTTTTTTTAAATAATTTTAGGGTGAAAATTAAGTGGGAAAACATATTGTACCAGGGTGAATTTACCCTAAAAAAATTAATTTCGTAATTTTCGGGTGAATGGGCCGACCTCTAGGGTCCCAAAATTAGCAAAATATTTTTTTTTTAAATCCTAAAATTCGCAATAAATTGCAAAATTCACCCTTGTGCATAACATTGGTTTAGAACATCATGTAATGATATCATATATGATGACATGTTGTTACTAAAAACTTTCCCTAAAAGTCTTGGTGGCATGGCATTGGAGTGGTACTATCGATTACCAAATTATTCCTTAAGGAATTTTAAAGAAACAACGAAATTATTTGTTTAACAGTTTAGTGTTTATGTTGAGAAGAATGTGACCATGAAATATGTTTATAATTTGAAATAAGATAAATAAGAGAGTTTTTCAAAATTTCTCTTGTTAGAGAAGTCTAGTCGGATGCTTAAGATATGCTTTACCTCCTTAAGACATGCTTGAGATATTTATTGAAAATTTGCAAGAACGATTATCCTATGCTCTAGAAATAGCTACTATCACATCCTTTGAACATGAGTTGAGTTAGAAAAGAAAGTGGAATAGGCTCTTATCAAAAAAGGACAGCTCAAAGTAAAAGAAAAAAAATCTACTAAGTCACAATATAAGAATAAGCATGTGGTAGGTGATGATGTAATGGATAGTAGGTCTGTTAATACATTGCTAACACTCTACAAAATATAATACTTCAAAAACCTCCATAGAGGAATTTCACAAGACTTGGCATACCCATGGAAGTAGTTCTACAACAAATTTTGAAAGCTAATATGATTGAGTTGCCTCCCATAAGGTAATCGGATACTACAGTTAACTGGTACAAGGTAGGTCAGCATTGTGTATATCATAAAGTAGAAGGACATTGGACAAATTCTTGTAAAACATTAAAGCATATGATTCAAGATTTGATTAACGCAAGACGTATTGATGTAGGAAGTTCTTAATATTTAAATGGTCAACAAGGGTCCACGATTAATCAGAATTTACTTAAGAAATATCAATAGACAACTAATCAAGTATCTTATAGGAATGTGCCACCTATTTATGGCAATATTTTTGGTATGGTAGCAACAAATTCAATTCATAAAATGCAGAATCAATCTTCTCAACAAAAAAAGATTTCTCCAACTAAGATTTATTTCTTAAATCTCTTACAAACTTCCCTTGTTCATGAGGAAGCCTTGTTAGAATTTCTAAAACAACAATATGTTCCCCCAAATATTTCCACTAGTGCTATGGCCAATATTGTAAGTTCTCTTGGGATACATTGTATCACATTATCAGATGACGATATTTCTTCCTCAGATTTTCAAGGATATTCTTCCCTTTACATCACTAAATTTGGGGATACTTTTATCAAGATATTTATGATTGATAATGGTTATTCCTTTAATTTATGCACATATAATTTTTTTCAAAAGTTTGTATTAAAAGGGGAAGATTTAGCTAAATCTGGTGACTTCATTAAAAATTTCAATAATGAGTTCCAAGAAGCTTGCGGTACCATATCTCTTCCCCGTAAGGTTGGACCCAATATTTTAGATACATTGTTCTATGTGGTATCTTACCCTTCATATTTTAATCTGCTTCTCTGGTATCTTTGGATCCATGCAATGAAGACCATCCCTCCCACCTTTCATCAATGTTTAAAATTTGAATTTAAAAATCAACTTGTTGCTATTTTGGGTGATCCTCATCTATTTGAATATTTCTCACCAGATGATCAATCTCAATTTTATTATCAGATTCTTCACCTAAAATAACTAAGAAATTTGAAAATTTTAATGTAAGAGAGGAATCAATAACCAAAATCTCATCATGGGATCAAGACAATCCTTCTTATTAGGAGCCTTTTCTAGATAAATCTCATAAAGGTTTAGAGTGGAATGTTGAGGATGAGGGGTCACCCTCTTTTCCTTTGTTGGTCTCAAGCCTAGATTAGTGTACCACTAATGGGGATGTACCTCAAAATGACATCTACTTTTATGGGTCTATCCTCTATGTAGTACTGGTTGAGTCTTTTAGTTCTCAAGTGGACTTTGATTCTATGTCTCCTGAGCACCTTGAGAAACTATGAGTGATTCCTGACTCACATCCTTTTGAGGATGAGTTATCCATTCTCATAGAGGAGACCATAGATGTGAACATAGGTTCTCAGGAAGCCCCTAGAATCCTTAAGTTAGGTAAATCCTTGTCCATGGATGAACAGGAGCAATTGACCAATTTGTTAAAAGAATTTCAAGATATTTTTGCTTGGTCATATGCCGACATGCCATGGCTTGATCCCTTCCTTGATATGCATAATTTGGTAGTTAAGTCTAATGCCAAGCTTGTTAAACAAAAATTTAGGAAGATGCATCCTAAGGTCACCATTTTAGTCAATGAGGAGCTCCAAAAACTCCTTGATGTCAGTTTTATAAAAGCCATTGACTATTCTGATTAGATCTCCAATAATGTTCCTGTAGCTAAGAAGGAGGAACCATTAGAGTATGTACTGAATTTTGGGACATTAACTTAGCATATCCCAAGGATGATTTTCCCTTACCCAACATAGATCAGATTGTAGATTTCACTTCCAATATGGAATGCTTTTGCTCATGGATGGTTTCTCATGATACAATCAAATTTTGATTACCCCTAAATATTAGGCTAAGACAACATTTATCACTGCATGGGGTACCTTCTATTGGAAAGTCATACCTTTTGGTTTGAAAAATGCAGGAGCTACCTATCAGAAGGCCATGAATTATATTTTCCATGACATGATGCATGATATTCTCCAGGATTATATGGAAGATCTTTTAGGTCACTCCATAGAAATAAAGGATCATGTCCATGATTTAAGAAAAATTTAAGTCTTTAACATTTCAAGGTTCATCTTAAAACTGCTAAGTGTATGTTTGGAGTCACATTTGGCAAGTCGTTAGGCTTTATATTTTTTATGTGAGGTATTGAGGTGGATCCCACTAAGATAACAAATATTATTGACATGCCTCCTCCCTACACCTTGACTAAACTGCGTAGCTTACAAGGAAAGCTTTAGTCTATTCATTGATTTATTGCCCAGTTAGCCAATAAGTGTCAACCCTTTATTAAGCTTCTTAAGAAAAATTTGGTCTTCTCGTGGGATTTTGAGTGTTAGAAATATTTTGATAATCTCAAGTAGTTTCTCACTTCCTCATCTATATTAGTTCCCTTGTGCCTAGTAGGCATTTAATGCTTTACATAGAAGCCATTGCTCATGATTTGGGAGCCATGCTGGCCCAACATGATGATCAAAACACAGAGTGAGCTATCTACTATATCAATAGAACTTTTGTTAGCTACGAAACTAGGTACACTCCCTTAGAGAAGCTTTGCCTTGCCATAGTGTTTGCTTCCCAAAAGCTAAGACACTATATGCTTAGCCATAAGACATTGGTCGTTGCAAATTTTAATCATTTACATTATTTAATGTCTATTTACTAAGTGGGTGTTGGCCCTTTATGAGTTTGACCTAAATTTCATAGGTTAGAATGCTATCAAGGGTTAGGTAATCATTGACCAGTTAGCGTCCACTCCCCTAGAAGCTACCCATCCTTTAGTCATTGAGTTTCTTTATGAGTGCTTCAATGTTGAATTTAAATAGCCAAAGTATTGGAATTTATTTTTGATGGAAACTGATGCATGAAAGACCCTGGTGCTGGAGTTGTTCTAGTCATCCCACAAAAATAACTCATCCCATTGTCCTTAAAAATTTGTTTCACTTGTACAAAAAATATTGTAGAGTATGAAACTTTTATTCTTAGCCATAGAGTAGCCTTAGCTTTGCAGGTTAGAGTCCTCTCATTATCTAGTGACTCTCAACTTGTGGTAAATTAGATCAACGATGTTTATCAAAATCCAGATGATAAAATTAAGCCCTACAAGGATATTATCACCGAGTTCCTATCCTCGTTTGATCAAGTAACCATAGAGTCTATCCTTAAATCCTCAAAATGCCATGTAGATGCCATGGTTGCTATTGCATCCTTGTTTCCTTTAGAGTTGGAATATGATCAAGCTTTGATTATCATTAGAAAACTTTGGGAGACCACATTGCTTGGTTTTGTCTTATTCTGTTAGATTGTTTGACCATTGTAGATTCCCCATATGAGCCATGGTATACCAACATATTTAATTTCCTTATGTATGATTCAATACCTGATGGTTTAGATCACAACCAACATAAGATTTTGTGCAAAAGAGAGTGTCGATTCATCATAATAGACAATAATTTGTATTGACATTCTTTTGAAGGCATCCTATTGCGATGTATTGATTTTTATGAAGCCCGACTTGCTCTTAGTGAGGCTCACAAAGATTCATGTAGAGGTTATTTTAGTGGTACTGCTATTACCAAAAAGCTCCCTCAAATGGGGCACAATTGACCTTCCATGGAGAAAGATTCATGTGACTATGTGCGATGCTATGATAAATGTCAACACCATGACCATCTTGTTCATGCTCCTTCTCAAGATATTTAGGTTATCTCTTCCCCTTGGTAATTCTCCATGTGGGGATTAGATATTATTGGGAAGGTTAACCCGATGTCATCTGATGGTCATAAGTTTATCATTACAACAACTGAGTACTTCATTTAATGGGTCAAAGACTATCATATTTTGCATGGTTTCCTGACATTCTATTTCTCTTGCATTTTTTATTTTCATAATTGCATGATTTCTTGTTCATGACTACTTGACCATATCGAATTTCAAGTATTTTGTGACAATGGCAAGTGATGACACCTGGTTAGGTCGTATCTCACATGCATTTCACTCTCACTAGGGCTCTGATGCCTAGCGAATTTCCCAATTTAAGGTTCATGAATTTTCATCCCCTCGTTCTTCCTCTCTTTTTCCAACACATGCATACACACACATGGTGTTATACTCAAATTTATTGGTTCATATATATTCTTACACACCTTTATCAGGTGACACTTGCTAATTCATCATTCACATCAACAGTAATATTACACCCCTATTGGTTACACTCCTATTGACTTAGTGGACACTACACCCCATTACAAGATAAGCTCCATGGCCATTTCAATAGGTCAAAACATACATCCTAGCGGGTAATCGCCCCATAATAGTCACTAGTGAGCAACCATCCATAGCGGGTCATGCTCCATCATTTGGTCATTTTAGCAAGCAACCACCCATAGCGGGTCATGCTCTATCATTTGATCATTTGTCCATCTTAGTGAGTTCTACATCCATAGAAGGTTTTTACTCCACATATGGTCATCCTTTTTGGCATAACACCCTTCATCCAAGAGTTTTGATCGATTTGTCTTGCTTTTTGTCTCATTAACCTTTGTTGGAGATGTGCTTCTTCTTCTTCTTCTTCTTATTCTTCTTCTTCTTCTTCTCCCCTCTTCCATTCTTTCTTTCTCTTCTATTCATCCTTTCATTTCATATTATAGAGATTACATTTCATGCTAGCTGTAGGAGATTCATGTTGTACCCAATAATCCCTACCATGTTGTTGTTTGCTTGTGTTTATGTGTTTTGCTATATTTCCTTATCTTTTTTGAGTTTCTTAAGAATTTTTTCATTCATTCTAAAAATCAAGGGGGAATCCTATATTTAGAGGCATTAATGGTAGTAATATCTCACCTTGTGTGTAAAATTCTAGAGTATTCGTCGTGATACCCCTTTTGCACCATTCCTTTATCCAAACCTAGTCGCCTTTTTTTGTGTTTGTTGCCTTCTTGCCTATAGGAGTCTACATATTTCTTTGATGCATTTATTTGGCCATAAATGCATCAAAGTGGGGGTAAAATGTAGACACAAAAATTTGAACCACTAAGGTGAGTCATTTTCCCTAGATCCCTTGCTTTCTCCTTGGGAAATTACGGTCATATATGAGTCAAATTTCCCCTACTAAATTTTCTTCCTTCCACTTGAATATTATATTATTGAATCAGGCTTAAAAATATCTTTCCAATGGTATATTATTTTTCTCATTCTAACTTCATTTGGTCCTCCAAAGTGCATTAAAAGTGCACATGGATCTTACTATTGTGAAATCACGGTCCACTTTTGAGGGGTGCGATTTCACATTCCTAAGGTTTTCATGCTATTGCGAAATCGCGGTTGGACCTTTCGGGGTGTGATTTCATATTTCTAGGCTTTTATCTTAAGGAAACCTTACTTTTCAAAGTTAACATTATTTTACGTTGGATTGTATTAGTTTTCCCACCCATTCTTCTTTCAAATCCATTATAAAAGGAGGGTTTGAAGTATTCTTTTTAGCCAGAACCAAGTTTCCAAGTGATTCTATGCAAGTTTTTTCTTCAAATGATGTGCTCTCTAAGTGATCTATTTTCTCTTATGCAAGCAAGCTAACTCACAAGTGTGAAATATAGTCTATTGAAGCTCTATTTTCTACTGTATTGGATTATGTGTCACGAATCTTGGTGGACAAGTGTTGAAGCCCTAAGAAGAGATCGACTATTTGGAGGTCTTAACCCTTCTACCTACTATTTTGCTTTTTTCCATGTGTTTTCACTTATCTGCATCTACATTTTAATTATTTTTTATTACACATCTGTGAATTCATAATTTTTGAGTTTTTCTCTTTGCTTCTATGAAATCATGCTCGATCATTTTGGGGCATGATTTCGTCAGTTTGTGAAATCATGATCTCTTCGTATGGGGTATGATTTAATACAAACCTTATTTGGGGGAAACTTGCTACTTTAAAACCCTAGATCTGTGTTATATGCTACATTTAGATCATGTTAGTGCATTTTATACTTTGTTTTATCAATTTGTTCTATTATATTTCATTATGCATGTTCATATTCCAAAGGTCAACTTTCACTTCTATTTTCAAAGGTCAGCTAAAAGGACCTATGGTGCTTGATTTTTGTGCCTCTAAGTATTTATATACAACAACCTACGTGGGACCTGTAATGCTAATCATATTTTTCAATTATTTTCTAAGTTATTGTGCAAGAATAGAGATCATTGGATATTTCTGGATAAAAGATAAAAGCTTGGATCAATCACCAAATAAGATAAGTGCCCTAGTTAATATTTAGGCTATTTTTTGAGTGTTTATTATTTCTATTAAAACCCTAGATCTAAAATAAAAGAAAGACATTTAAATGATTTATAGGCATTTGAAAATAAATAACTTATAGTGTGCACTTAGGGTTTTAAAATTTTTTGTGCATCTTCTCTGGAAACCTTGCTCAAAGGATTTTAGTTTGCAACCTTAGGTTAGAAATAACTCAAACAAAGAATCATTCTAGGGTTAGCTCTTATTTTCTTGTATTATGTATTTTTGCATTGTCCTTTATATTTCATAGCTTAGATATATAAAGGCCAAATATAGGTGATTATCTCAAATTGAATTCATCAACACATTCAACCTTAGACTTGGAGTGAGTCCTTAAACCATTCTTGGTGAACCCTTCCCCCATATTTTACACTGATGTGTAGAGAACAACATACCCCCACGGTCACCTCAGCTTCCTTGCGGATCTAGTCGAGAATTGTACATGGTAGGGTAGTTTGCCCCTATAAAACTCTTATAATAAAATTTAATAATTTGAACTCCTCCCTTTGTCATGTATGAACCTTCATATGTCACTCAAAATGTTGTGCAAAAAATGACACAAGGGTCAAGCACTTCATCTAAAATTTAGAGAAGCAACCTTTGATTGAAAACCCTACCTATGAGGAAGAAGAGGAAGAAACACCTCCTTTTGGGACTCTTTTTCCTATTCACAATGAACAGGGAGAGTTAGTCTTCAAATACACAAACCATCTTGCTAAAGTTCTATGAGGAAACAAAAGTACATAGAAGCCACCTTTAAGCAGAAGAAAGACTTCACTCTATCATGGGAGAACATTTTGTAGAACTTTCACATCACCCTAGATCACACATTGTTAATTATTCCTTTTCCATTTATTATATTAACTAGAACATTTTCTATCCCTTTTACTTCATAAGTATTACTATATGCTATAGTAACTAGTTTCTCATATTTTCCTTGTAGATAATCAAATCAAACCATTGTTTGTTTCCAGTCAAATGTTTACTTGCTCTTAAATATTTGTACCAATAATCCATAATTTCTTTAGATTTGAACAATATATCCTTTAATTCTAGAAACCTTTGAATTTGACTACCTTATATCACCCTAGTTTAATTTATCAATAAACAATCTTGACACAATTTTAATTTTCAAAATTTCCAATCTTACGTCTCTTTAATTTTGAATGAGAGACTAGATATCAATGCAATTTCAAACTTTCCAAATTCTAAGTTAAATATTTTTTTTTCTCCCAAATTTTAAGTATGTAAATGAATAGGTTCTAAATTTCATAAACCTAATTTGATGTTGAAGTCCTTATGGCTCCCAAATTAGAAATTTATAATTTTTGTTAAGTATATTACAAATTTTTTAACCCTAATTTGATGTAGGAATCCTTATATCCCCAAATTTCAAAATATTTGCAAATATAAAAAATGCTTTACAAAAAGTTATAATTCAATTTAAAAAATTTATAAAATCTTCTCAAAACTTGAAATTGATTTCCAAAATTTCCAAATAATTTTAAGGCTTCTTAAAGACTTTCCAAAAATAATAATTCAACTTTCTAAGGTTTCTAATTTCTCTTCTACAACTTATTTCTCCATCAATTAAATTAATCTATAATTAATTAGATTAATTTTTTAACAACCTTAGAAAAATAATTAGATTTCTCCTTATAGCTCCTAACTTAAGCAAAAGTTCAAAATTCAATTTAAATTAACTTTTACCTCTATAATAGGCACACATAAATCATGGTCAATGGTGGTTGACCTCATCCTCAATATTCATTCCTTCTTGAAAGCCTCACTTGATGTACCACTCATTCAAAAACTTTATCATTTCTTGGATGTACTAAGTTTGGTCTTATTTCATGCATTTAATACATGTAACAAGATGTTTCACCTTACTCATATGATGGTTGGTGCTCTGAGGATGTGGAATTCAATATCTTCACATGCTTCTAAGTGATGGTTGGTGCTCCTCCTTCCATGAGGACATGTGGCATTCAATTTCTTCACATGCTTCTAAGTGACACTTCTTCCTCTTGGACATTATGTACAAGATTCTCTTACTAGAAATAATTTCTTGCAAAAATTTCAATGATGCCACTTCTTCCAAGGCTTTTCAAACAAGCCAAACCTTAGACAAATAATTTTGAAATGAATTTTTCACTTGCTCTTGCACTAGATGATTATGTCTCTTTGGTTTTTGCCTTCTTGAGAGTGACTCTTCAACAAAGTGAATGCAAATGGTCATTTATGTTCTTAGAATGACACTTGAGCCTATACACTCTCCAAATGTTCACTTGTAATAACACTTTGGTGGTTCCTTCTTGCACATTGGTGGTTCTTCCTTGAGCTATGGTAATCCATTGCACTTTGGTGGTGCTTATTTCCTCCTTTGTATGGTGGCTTAACTTTGGTGGTGCTAATTTCCTTCTACGTGTATTGGCTTATTTTTCTGCCACTTATATTGCCTCTTTTTAGAAGATTCTACCTTAGCTTTGGTGTGGTTTGTCTTCTCCACAACTCAGCTTGGATGGGTGAATCTCTTGCTATTATCCAAACTACTTATATTCCCTTTCCTTTACTCACTTTTCTACATTATTTCTATAAAATTTTGTAGATTTTAAGGATGCTCTTGTGCATTCAAATATTTAATTTGCTTCCTTTCAAAACCATGTATTGAGAAAAATATTTTGAGTGCTCCTTAATGCATTCATAGCTCCTTAGCTTATTTCTAATTTGGAGTAATATTTGCTTATAGCATACAAATCTTCTTTTGCTAATTTCAAACTTAAAAATTAACTAGTTTCCTTATGCTATATCAACACACTAATTTACAAGCTTATTAAACTCCTTTAACTAGGAGATAATAGACATAGAATTCTTCTTTTTCCTAATTTGAGCTCTCCAATATATGGTTCCAAATAAACTTATATTAAATCCACTTTTCGTAAAACTAAAATACTCTTTTAAGCACCTAATTTCAAACCTCTTTGGTTGTCTTTTGTAGAACATCTCCTCTCATTTCTTGCTATTTGAACTTGTTGTTCTATACATTCAAATTTGTAGCTTTACTTAAACTTTGCTTTCTGCCAAAAATCAGCTTCTATGCTATCCAAATATGCTAAATTTTTTTCAGATTTTCTACCCTTTCAAATGCTACTCGAAACTTGTCTTCTTTGTCTTCAACTTCTCTGAATTTTGTAGCTCCAAATACTACCTTCTTACTATCCAATTTTTTTGTAATTTGCAGCTTCAATTGCTGCTATATATTTCTTTGCTTTCCTATCCAAAGCTATCTCAAATATATCTTGAACTTCTCCAAAAAGTAGCTCTCTAATCTCTTTTTAATGTTGCCCAAATTTACAACCAAAAACTCTTTAATTCACTGCCCCAAAAACTATTTTTTCTCCTTTATCTTGTTGTCCAAAAACAACGTTCAATTCCTCCAAATTTTTGCCTTATTTTTTTATCAAATCCTCCTTCAATACGCTGTCCAAGGGTACTTCAAAAAACTGCCCAAATCTTCTCCAATTCGTAGTTCTTCTATCTCCTTCCAATGTTGCCCAAATTCGTAATCCAAAAGTTAGGTACCATGATAGGTACTTAATAATTTAATATTGTATTGTATAATGGTATAAGACATAAATTAATAATTGAGTAAGGAATATCACATATCAAATTAGAAATGGGTATATTATGAAATACTATTTGTAACTGCTGAGGGAATATTGTCATATTATTATGCACTTTGTAACTCATGGAAGGTGAACCACCACATGGGTGATCTTGTAACTCATGGAAGGTGAACCATCACATTATTGTATAAAGAGAGATATACCCCCATTGTAAAGTAAATCTATGATCTATGATGTATTCTTGGAGATGTCTTGGCTTGTGGATCTAGAGATCTTATGGAGTGGCTTCCTTCCAAAATAAGCATTCTATGGTGTTGCCCTACCTCAAGGGTATAATAATTTTTTATTTTTTTTATTGAGCAATTTATTTGTGGGTGCATATTGAATATTTTTACATATTTATGAAAGATTTATGGTATAATAAGAGAGGTTCACAACATTTGACATCAGAGTAGGATTTTGATAAAGTGTGGTTGTTTTTGGAGAGCTAGGGCACATTATTTTGTAAAAACATCATATTTTATGGATGCCATATATATTATTTTATTTTAGTTGTCATTTTTAGAAGGTGTTTGTACCATTGTCTAGATATTTTTGAGTACTACAAAAATGATTGCTCATTTGTTAAATTCTAATAAGTATTGAGAAAGTTATGGTTGTTTGAAGTTGGGTTATTTGTGCTATTTTTTAATACACAATTTTTTTTAAAAAGAAAAATTTCATTTAAAATTTTGTATAAGCCATTTTCAAAATATTTTTGCACTAGAGTGTAGATTATTCTGAGTACTATAAAAATGATTGCTCAGTTGTGAAATTGAAATAATTACAATTGTTTGAAGTTGGGTTGTTGAGGTTGTTTTTGGGCTACATGAATTGTTTTTCAAAAAGAAAAAAATTGTATTAAAGATTTTATTAGGTTTTTGTAGAATCTTTTTGCACCAGCACATAGATTATTTTTATTACTTAAAAAAAAAACTACTCACTTATAAAATGATAATGCATACTGAGAGAGTTACAACTATATGAAGTTGGGTTGTTGATGTTGTTTTTTGGTTGCACAATTTTTTTCAAAAAGAAAAATTTGTATTACTTTTTTAAGTAGTCATTTTTAGAATTTATTTGCACCAGCATATAGGTTATTTTGAGTACTACAAAAATGATTATTCATTTGTTAAATTCTAATAAGTATTGAAGGAGTTACAACTATTGCAAGTTGGGCTTTTGGTGTTGTTTTTGGGTTGCATGGAAAAGGGAAAAGAAATTCATCTCTCAATCCGGGTATACAAATCAATTGTTGTTTTATTTATTTTTTTATTTTGAGGAAAATCTATAGATTTAATTGTTTGAATAAAAAAATAGATGAGATCTCAAAATTTTAATTTTTGAGAAATTTTGGTTATTTCAAACCCTAGCTATTTTAAAAAAAAAAAAATGGAGTTGCCAAAATTTTCTAGCAAAGATGATATTGATGCTAAGGAATGGTGGGAAAATTTTAAGTCTTTATATCCTTCTGAATCTTTTTGGAGATTTCAAATTTGCATTTCCTTGCAAGGGGAAGCTTCATCTTGGTATTCCAACTTTGCTGATTCTCATGATTTTCTACACACATGGGAAGAATTTGAAGTTGCATTTTTAAGCAAATGGGGATAAAAAGAAAAGGATAATAATGTGAAAGCTAAGAAAACTACACCTTGTGTTTCAGGGCCAAACAAGGGTGAAAAAATTTGTTTGAATGTAAAAATTCTATTTTGCAAGTTCATGGTTGCATTCAAAATCAAACAAATTATTGTTTCCATTAACCCTAGCAATAAATATAATTTTATCAATATGTATTTGACTAAGAGGTTGCAAGTTCAAGAAAATAAAATCAAGGACATACAAATTGAGGGAGAAAATGTTCAAATTTTTGAATATTTGAAGCTCACCATGGATAAATATGTTTTACATTCAAATTTTCATGCTATTGAGATGAGTGATGCAAATATTGTTCTTGGTTATCCTTGGTTGCATTCTTTGGGTACTATTAACATTAATGTGCAAAATAAATTCATGAAGTTATGGTACCAAAAGAAGAAGATAACATTATAGGATATTTCTTAGTGTAAGGAAAAATAGGTAGCTATTGCAAAGGAACATAGTGAAGAACAAGCAAAAGAATATGAAATAGAATCTCAGTAGGAGATCAAGGAAGAAGTAAAATAAAGGGATAAAACAAATGAAGAAAGCAAGAAGGAAGAGTAAAAAAAAGTAGAACATCAAGTTAAGGTTGCACCATATCACCACCCACACCACCATGAGAGGCAACAATTTTGGAGGCATGGCTTAAGGCAACAATATTATGGTTCTACATGGATTCAACAAGGCACCAACTATGGCAAGGTTTGGCAAAGAAAGTATAGTGAGTCTGGTTTTTAGAGTGGTGTAGCCACATCACAAAATAAATGGACTCATCATCAAAGTAGATCAATAAAAGCATGGAGCAAATCCAACAATTTTGGCTACTCAAATGGACACATGGCATATCAACATCAAGGAAGGCCACCACCCATTAGAGTTCCCATAGGATGGATGGATGATCAAGATTGGTACCAATACACAACATGGCTTAAAAGATCCTATTATTTAGCCTCTTCTAATATTTTGAGGATGAAACATTTGTAAGGGGGATGGAATGTTAGGTACCCAAGATAGGTACTTAATAATTAATAATTTAATATTGTATTGTATAATGGTATGAGCCATAAATTAATTATTGAGTAAGGAAGACCACATGTCAAATTAGAAATAGGTATGTCATAGAATCATATATGTAACCATTGGGGAATATTATCATATGTAACCACAAGGAATATTGTCATATCATTATGCACTTTGTAACTCATGGAAGGTGAACCACCACATGGGTGATATTGTAACTCATGGAAGGTGAACCATCACACTCTTGTATAAAGAGAGATATACCCCCATTGTAGAAGGTATCTATGATATATTCTTGAAGAAGTCTTGGCTTATGGAGCTAGAGATCTTATGGAGTGGCTTCCTTCCAAAAGGAGCATTGTATGGTGTTGCCCTACCTCAAGGGTATAATCAATCTCTATTTTATTGTGAGCAATTTATATTTATTTGTGGATGCATGTTGAATATTTTTACATATTGATGAAATATTTATGGTATGAGAAGAGAGGTTCACAACACTAAAAATCTTAAAATGTTGCTAAAAAATTATGACTTTTTCTCTTCTATCTTCCTGTCCTAAAATAGTCTCTAACTCCTCCAATCAATTTCCTTAATTTTCCATCAAGCCTTCCTTCAATTGGCTGTTCAAGGACACTTTAAAATCTACCTAAATGTTTTTTTAATTTTCAGCTCTATGATACCAATTTTCTATCTTGTGACTCTTCAACTTCTATCATGAAAATTAGCAATCTTCTCCTCCACAAATCAACATTCAAATAACGGTTGTCATTAAAAATATCAATTTTATGGCCTCTTCTTCCATTTTTCTCCTCCTTATATTCTGTTGGATACTATATTCAAATTTGACCTCTTTTCTAGTCTTTTCCTCAAGAATATGAATGTCTTGAGATCTTCAAAAATACTTTTTAAAATTTGAAAACTTCTTACCAAATCCTTCTTCCTTTGGGATTGTTGTCGAATGGCAATAATTATCCTAAATTCCTCTTTCTAGGAGCTTATCCTGCTTGTAATCGTCTTCCCCAAACTTTATTCAAATATTCTCCAATGGCCACTTCTTCAACTTCTTCAATATGGCTTCTCTAGCCCTCTTCTTTATCCTTCCAACTTTGCTTGAAACCTCTTCTCTTGGATTTTAAAATTCTTCAATCTTCTATCTCCTTTCTCAAATCTACAATAGGGACCTCTTGGGTCTCCTCCTTCTCCAATATTCAATAGGGCTTCTCTTGGCCTCTTTCTCTCTTCTCAATCTTCAATCTACTATGGAGACCTATTTCTTGAGTCTCCTCAATATTCAATCTACAATATTCAATATTCAATGGGGACCTCTTCTCTTGGATATCCTCATTAAATATTCAATCTCCAATGGGACCTCTTTCTTGGACCTCCTTAATCTTCAATGTCTACTCTTTTGTTGCAACTCAAAACTAATAGCTACACAAGGAAAAAACATAGACTTTCAAGCAATAAAATATGAAATTATTCTCTATATGTTGTACAAAATTTAGACAACAACAATCAATTAATTTTCTACAATAAAACTTAGACAACAAAAATCAACCAAATCTCCAAAAATTTTAAAATCAATAAACTTCACTAGTTATTCTTCAATCTAGTAAAAATAAATCTATGCTAAGTCCTAGTCTTCATGAGTTTTTCTACAACTCTGTGGAAAGACTAGCAAAAAAATAATATGAAATATTATTCTTCAAATATATCAAACTTCTCAATAGGATATCCTTCTTTGGTCTCTTAATCCTATCAATGCCAAGGTCTATCTTTAAGATCTATAAATTTCCTTCTATTTCAAATTTGCTCTTGGAATAGGTAAATTAAATCTCCAATCTTCACTAGTTCTCCTTCAACATAGTGGAAAACACTATCTTATTTGGTTTTCCTTTTCCAAAGGTAATTTATTCAACTTCATTGGTTTATCCTTTGCAACTTTTAAAAACCCGTGCAAGATAAAACCTTGTTGTAGCTTTGATACCACTGTTAACTTTTGATGCTAAATACTTAAAGCAAAATAACCTCAAGATCTAAATTAAAGATACTATATCAAATATACGATAATGGTAATATTATAAACATATAAAACTCATATATAAATTTTGTAACAACTCATAAAATTTTCATTAACAAACGCTCACAAAAATAGTAATTTGATATAGAATAAAGATATCAAGTACATACACACTCCCTCTACATTGTGTTACATTATCTCTCCATTGTATTGTATAACTCAAGGCTATAGTATATATATAGCCTTCTAGAATGACTCTTGGATGGATATGACTCTTCTATTCCTAGTGACCTTAGCTCTCTTTTGCACACATATGGAGCCCTATTTTATGTATACTTGTAATATGACTCTTCACTATATTTTCCTAATCTATGGACACATGTACACATGGACTAATGTGTACATTTACATTATTGAATATAATGCACACTTTAATAATACTTGTGCATTTATTAAATTGCATAAAGTAAATACTCAAATACTCACTTAAGATGCATAACCTAATTTAATTATGTACCCATGGTGATACATTGTCATGTACCAAATAATGTAATATTCTCCTACATTAATAATCAATGCTATGAGTTGTTAGCCTTAGACTTAGTTTGACTACACTCATAATTGCACATTTTTGGGTTTCCTTCTAGGTGAGGGACAATCATCTAGATAGGAACTTGTACTATTATATCTACAATAACGGTGTATGAAGAAAGGATACATGGAACAAATCCTTACCCAATAGAGAGAAGGTGTGTTTCATGTTTTATTTCCAATATTTACCCTATCTCCAAGAAAATCCTTTGTAACTTTAGCTATATATGAAAGGCTTAGGAATTCAGAGACAAGGGATCAAAGAGCCTCTCAAAACTAAAAGTTGACTTGAGAATTGTGGATTGGGGTATTTCCATGAATACAACAAGATCATGTCTCCTCCTTTTGAAAGTGATGATGCATGGTTGTCCTTGTTTGAAACACCAATAATATATGCTTCGACAATAGGTCTAGATTGGGATAAAGAGGATGAGGTTTTTTAGAGTATATTACATTATTTGGTGTATGTTAACGTACCACCTTGGGTACATAACTAGAGTAGGATTTTACTTTAGAGTAAAGTTTGTAGTTACTTCATGCAAGTAATAAATGCACAAGTATTAGAATGTGCAATGATGTAAATATGCATGTAGTCCATATGTACATGAGCCATAGGATAAGTTATATGAAGAGTCATGGGTAGAGTAAAGTCCAAGGAACATATCTCCCTATATATAGGTCTTTAGAGTGAGTGATAGAGATATAGTAATAGAGAGAAAGAGAGAGTGAGAGTGAGAGATAATGTTACTATAGTGAGTAGTGAGTAGATAAAATGTAGTTCTTCATTAATTATTTTGGAGTGTTCAAGTCCTCCATTATATTACATTGTACTATTTTCATGAGATTTCATTAATGAAATATTACTGAGTTATTGTAGAAGTTTATCTCATTATTTTCCTACATATTATAGTGCCATTATCATATAGTTATCATAGCTTATTTCACATCTTGTGGTTGTATTTCCTTTATTATACATTCTTAAAATCTAATAGTGGTATTAGAGCACACAATAGATCGATAGGAAATAGGGAGATCCACAAGAGAGATTGAGAGGAGTTTAGAATTTTCATTTGAAAAATTTCTAAAAATACATTTGGCCGAAGTCTTTCCATATAGTTACAAAAATACTTGTGAAGACTAGGAATCAACATTGATTCTACTCTATTGAAAAATCAACTAGTTAAGATTCATTATCTCTATATTTAGAGTTTCTTCCATTACAATTTCTAATACTTTATTGTAGGAAAAGAAGATTCAAAGAAAGTTGGGAAGCTTCCTACAAAGATTTAGGGAGAATATCTTCTTTGGAATCAATCTAGTAGCTGAAGAAACAAATGGAAGATCAAAGACTTGAAGGCCTAGCAAAAGCTCCCATTACCAGATTGTAGAAGAGAGAGGCTAGAGGAGCCTTATTGCATATTGAAGGAAGAATAGACTCTAGAGAAGATTCTAGGAGAATATTGGAGGTTGGTGATCTTCATTAAAGATTGAATACTGCAATTTATAGATTGAAGGAGAAGAGAAACCAACCTGAGAAGATGAAGAGACCCACAAGAGGTCCTATTGAAGAAATTCAAGTTTTGGAAGATTGAAGATAAAGAAGGACTAGAAAAAGTACTATTTCATATTTTAGAAGTAGCATATTTTAGAGATCCGAGGATATCTCATTACAAAACTTCCATAGTGAAAGGTTGAAGAAAAGGTTTCATTGAGAAGACCAAAGAAGCTATGATATTAACAACCTTAGATAAAATATCTTAAGGAGAAAGAAGAAGTATAGGAAAGCCTTATTACTAGGTTCGAGAAGGCCATTGAAGCATATTTCAAAGAAGGGTATTGAAGGAGTTCCTAGGAGAACTCATTGAAGAAATTTACTAGCAAGGAGTTCTTGATAGAGAAAAAATTGGGATAATTTTTGCCACCCAACAAAAAACCTAGAAGAAGAAGAATTTGGCAAAGGATTTTGCCAAATTTTAAAGGAGAATAGTGAAAAAATCAAGATAATTATAATCTTGAGAATAAGGCCACTAGATAGGCCAATATTGAATTTAGAATTCAATAAGGAGGTTGAAGGAGAAAGGAGATAGAGAATCTACCAAATCTGTGAGATTTGGATATTTCCAAATAAGGCTTGAAGGTTATTTTGGAGAAAGGATATTGCTAGTTTTATAGCAAAAAGTTGAAGCTCTCTAGGAGACAAATTTTAGTTGCAATTTGGAGGAGTTTACTACCAAATTAGAGAGATTCAAGGACAACATTTCGAAGGAGAAATTTACTATGAAAGGGAACTAATTAGGGCAACATTACTAGCTACAAAAATTAAGATCTACAAAGTGCATTCTGAAGGAAGATAAAAGCCACCAAAATACAATATTAGGGCAGCAAGTTAAAGAGTTTCAAAGCTATAAATAAGTGAGCTAAAGATATTTTTAGGATAGAAAGGAAGATCTACGATTTCATTCATCACAAGGGAAAAATTAGGTAATTCAAATCACCAAGAGAACCATCATCTATAGAGGTCATTAAGCTAAGCAACTTTGGTGCAAAAGGCTCATTACATGAACATTAGTTACTTGGTTCATTATTAAGTTTCATTAAGCACCATATTATAGTTTAAAATTTGCAAGGAGAAGGTTATATTAAAGTCTTCAAGGGAGTGTAGAAGATAGTTTCTACAAGGTTTATAACCTGCACACAAAAGGAGGAGTTAGATATATTTCGAAAGAAATAAAAATATCAGCATCCTACATTCTATTTAAAACAAAGAAGACATTATATTTAAGTTAAAGTTTCATAGATTACAATGCATATTTCAAGTTACTTTTAAGAGTTCATTTATAGGAGTAATAAGGAGAAATTGCTATTACACTATACTAGTTATTAAAGGTGCACTAAGTATTTAAGTTAAGGTAAAAATTAGTGCAAATTTAAGGTGTATAATTTAGAGCTTGGATTCATTATTGTAAAGTTAACCAAATAAAGAAATTATTGGTGAGAGTTATGTAGTAAAGAGGGCAATATTATATCATTATTTGCTCTCAAGAAGTAGAGCAAGGAGACACCATATCCAGGTAGAAATAAATCTTGCAAAAGGATATTTAAAGATCTCAATATAGGTGCAAATTTAAGGTATTTTATTCTAACTATTGTAAAGTTATTTGCATTAGAGTATTGCACCATAATATTCTTTTATTATGTAGCAAAAGAGGAAAAATCTAGAGTGTCTTAAAGACACTATGATAGCCAACAAGTACATCTACAAAGTGGCCATTTAAAAAAATTAAAGGAGAAAAGTTTAGCAAGGGAAGACAACCAATTAAGAGCTCACATCAACCAAGTTTCAAAGTGTCTAAAGACACCATATCCGTCACTGAATCCAGTTTTTACAACAACATTAACCTATAGCATCAAGACCTATGCAAGGACATCATTATATATTGCATATATTTATAAAAATATAACACAAAGGATCTATGAATAAGGCTATCATCCATTGCATACCAATGTAAAAAGGATAAGCACTAAGGATAGCACATTGTAAGCATAAAAAATCAAGTTACAAGGTGAAAACAAAGGTGCATTACCTAATCTACAACTTGGATGAACCACCAGATAAAAAAGAAGCACCTAAATCCACCCTTGGAGCATCATAGAACCACCATTGTAGTACCCTTGAACCACCATAGCTGGAGCCAACCTCATAGCATCACCATTCACTTGGGAAGAAAGCACTAGACAAGATGCAAAGGACATTCTCCAGTAAGAAGTATACAAGGAATAAGAAATGTTGAAGGGACTCTTACATGCATGATATTGGAGCACCACTTGCAATTTATAGCCAAGGCATCTTGTACCACTTGGCACATTCAAACAAAGCACCCATATATTCCTTTAATGTATGCCCAGGAAAGAAGCACTCAAAGAGAAAGTAATGTCTATTATTGAGCATTGAATAATATCATTTGGATATTGAAAGGTATAATCATCATAGCTCATAATTTAAGGGAGATATGAGCATTGAAAGCATCTAAACCAATGCCCATCAAGAATGTAACCTCAAAATCACCACATATCTAGTGTTTTAAGGAGCATACAAGCTATTTAAGTGCCCAATATTGAAGGAGAGCATAGAGAATAGAAGGCAAGTAGTCAAGCATTAAAGAAGATAAGTCAAGGTGCATTCAAGGAATGATTAATACTGTTATAAAAGGAACCCATCAACCATAAAGCTCGCTATCATACACCACAGATAAGGAGATACAATGTCCGCCTTGGATATAGGAGTCAAAGCAAAGTGCCAATTACCTCATGCATTCAACCTTACAAAAGGTATAGTTCTATGTAAATTAATATTTTCTTTCCTTAAGGAGTGATAAGGCATACTATATAAGGTTGAGTTCATTTATCATTTGCATTGAAACTATAAGCAAATATCAACCTTAGTAAACCTGAAAGTAAATCAAAAGGAGTTTATATCCTAAAGTAGTATTTCAAAAGCACATTAGTTGAAATACAAGTATCTTAATATTTGCAATTAATATCATAGGAGATATAAGACTTTCTACTTAGAAAATCAAAATATTATTATATTGCAAATACTATCGATTTATAAATTTCTAAATTAGGGATATATAAGAAGTACTACGTCAAATTTTAGTTCTTGGAATTTAGAAAAATTAACCCATTGAAAAGTGAAGGTTAAAAAAGCAAAACCATTAATTGCTTAGAAGTTGAAAATTTAATTTAACATTTATCTCTTACATTAATTTATGAGACATGAATCCAATTAAAAGGTCTTGAAGGAAAAGAACCTTATTAAAACTTGAAGTTTCATAACTATTTATCTTTAGTTTTCTACTTACTAATCAATAGGGATACATAAGGAAATAAAGTGAAGTTGAACATTAGGGAGTCAAAAGGAATTCAACTTAAACTAAGAAAGCTAAGCATACTATCAAGTTTCATAGTGCATTCAAACACTTGCTAGATAGAAGGTATTTTACAAAACTTATAAAATTAAAAATTTCTTAGCAAGGTTGATCATATACTAGGGAGACATAAGGTAGACTACTACAAAGGATATATCAAAAGTATTCTCAAAATACTAAAGAGCTAAAATAATTCTACACTACAAGATTTGATTCAGCCTAGAATTCAAAAAAAGAGATACAAGGTCTACAAGTCCATTAAAAATCTAAGGAGCTCTAAGGAATTCTACCTCAAAATAATTAAAAAGAAACATGGATGAAATAGTGAGGAATGCATTCAATAATGAGGACCTATTTCATGAAGTGGAATTTTATTCTCAAAATTTAATAGATACTTTTGAAGGATACAAGTATTTGTCCACTAGTGAAAAGGAAATATTCTCATTATTCCTCAAAGAAGCAAAAGAAGAAAATTTTGCAACATTAATTAGTTATCTTCATGAAGTCCTCTTTAGATCCTAGTGGAATACACAAAAAATAGTTATATTCACATCAAAATAATGTTTGATGGTATATCTATCATTAATTATTTTTGAACTCATTCAAAACATAAAATAAACTAGCAATCCTAGTCAATATTATTGTGATGATAGACTAACTCATCATGAAGCAAATATTTCTATAGTAACAATGTAGAAACGAAGAAGGAGGAAGATAAAGCATGGTAGAATAGAACAAAATAAAAATACTCAATAGAATACAAACAAGAGTATAATGAAGAAAGCACAAAGACTAATTCTAATACTAAAGCTGAAGAAGAAGAAGAACCTAATCAAGCTAAAGAACATTCAAAATATGAAGATCCATATTGAATACTAAAGTCTTCAATACCCAAATAATGTAATAGAGGGGGGTTTTAGAGTATATTACGTTATTTGGTACATGTCAATGTACCACCTTGGGTACATAACTAGAGTAGGAGTTTAATTTAGAGTAAAGTTTGTAGTTACTTCATGCAAGTAATAAATGCACTTAGAATGTGTAATGATGTAAATGTGAATGTACTCCACTTGTACATGAGTCATAGGATAAGGTAGATGAAGAGTCATGGGTAGAGTAAATTCCAAGGCACATATCTTCCTATACATATGCCTTTATAATGAGTGATAGAGATATAATAATAGAGAGAAAGAGAGAGTGAGTGTGAGAGACAATGTTACTATAGTGAGTAGTAAGTAGGTACATTCTAGTTCTTCATTGAAAATTCTAGTGTTCATGTCATCCATTATATTGCATTGTACTATTTTTGTGTGCTTTCATTAATGGCATATTATTGAGTTATTGTAAAATTTTCTCATTATTTTCCTGCATATTATAGTGCCATTATCATATAGTTATCATAGCTTACTTATTTCACATATTGTGGTTGCATTTTCTTTAATATACATCCTCAAAAGCTAAGAAGGTTGAAACTCTCTCTTTCACCTATTCAGATATTCTTTTGCAATATGAACAATCCATACCATCAATATCAAACCTATTGAGGAGATCAAACAAAATCCCTATGATAGATTTGATAACTAGCATAGATAATATTCAGTTTATGAAGATAAAGATACCCATATCATTCGATGGATAATCTTGTATCAACGTTACACATAAATTATTGTGAGGTGGAAATTTTACCTTAATATCCTCATAGGGATAACAACAATGATGTATCACATTCTAGTGATACCCCTATTGAAGAAATTATTCCTTTAGATCCACATCCCTCACAATAATTTAGTATGGAACAATAGAATTTAGAGGTTGATGAGCTTCAAGGTATAGGGGTCATACTTACCTCTCCATATTATGAATATGAACCCAACATCCTCAATGAAGAAACCATAAAAATAAACATAATATTGAGCGACAATCCATGAATTATAAGAAAAATTCTAATTTTCAAAGCGAGAAATAAGTATATGAAACTTTTGATTGAGTACTGTGATATATTTGCATGGTCTTATGTAGACATGCATGGACTAGATCTATCTTTAGTAGTTTATCACTTTGTAGTCATACTGGATGTTTAGTCGGTGAAATAGAAATTATGAAAGATGCACCCAAAAGTCACTTTGCCAGTTGGAAAGGAACTCCAAAAGCTTCTAGAAGTCAAGTTCATCAAAGCTATTGATTATTCTGATAGAATATTGAATATAGTAGTAGTTGCAAAGAAAGAAGGTATCATGTGAGTATGCAAAAACTTTTATGATATTAACCAACCTATCCCAAGGATGATTTTCCTTTTCTAAACATAGACATGGTAGTAGACTTCTCTACTAGCTATGGAATGTTATCCTTAATGGATTGATTTTTTGGTTGCAATCAGATTCATATAGCACTAAAAGACTGAGCCAAAATAGCGGTTATTACCTTGGGTAACCTTTTTCTACAAATTTATGCCCTTTGGATTAAAAAATGATGGTGCAACTTATCAATATGCCATGACATATATTTTTCATGATATGATGCATGATATCATTGAAAATTATGTCATTGATCTTCTTAGATAATCAATGAAAAGAGAAGATCATGTCAAAGACTTGAAATGAATCTTTGAACAATTATGAGAGTACAAAGGTCATTTAAAACCCTACAAAATTATATTTGGGGTAACATTTGGCAAGCGTTTGAGCTTTATGGTGTCTATATGATGTATCAAAGTAGATCCTAATAAAATATCAGCTATAACCAATATTCCATCTCTTAGAAACAAAAAAGAGCTTAGAATAATACAAGGCACACTCCAATAGATAAGGATATTTATATCCCAATTGGCTGATAAATTCCAACCCTTTTTATGACTATTAAGAAAAGGAAACGAGTTCAATTGGGATGAGGGATGCCAAAAATATTTTGATGCTTGAGCAAGATTTGTTGTTATTGATGTCAAGAGTTAGTCTCAGTGAGCAGTACAAAAGGAAGGATGTCAGGAGTCAATTTCTGTAATCGCATGCAAGAGAAAGATTGCTTCTAGGCCTAAGGAAAAATATGAGGTCTAAAGAGCAAAAGGAAGGCCCGAGAAAATAATATTATAATTTTGTATTATAATATTAAAGGTCTAAGGTTGAGACCTAAAGATTTAAATTAATTATAAATTAATTATAATAATTTCATTATAAATTAATTTATAATTTAATTTAATTAACTTTAAAGTTATTAAGTTAACTATAAATCAATTATAATAAATTATAAATTAGTTTATAATTTAATTTAATAACCCTAAGGTGAGGGTTAAAAAGGGCAAGAAAGCAAAGTCAAGGTGCCAACATCAATTACCCCTTCCACCCACTGATGTGTTAAAAAGGGAGAGCAAAATTTTATATTAATACCATATGCTTTGGAGAGAAAATATTATCCTTCGAATCTTAATCGAAGTGCATGCGATTTGTGCAAAGGAAGAAGAGGAGAAGAGGAAAAAGTTTTGAAAACATGGTATTCAACGAGTGCATAAAGGGAAGACGACTTGGATATTGGATGCCAACTGTGGCAGTTGGGCCAATGACAGGTGGTTGTGGCTTAAGGCGCTAGTAGTTGGAAGGTTCCATGATAAAAAATCGACAACATTTTGCTAAGGTGCATGTGTTAAAGTTTTTGTTTGGACACCAAGGAAAGATTCAAGGCACACGAGATGACTTTTGGTGCTAAGGTGAGCACCTAGCTCATGTGGCACGTGGGCCATGGCTTGGGCATTGTGGAAGGTGTAAGCAGGGTTTTGAATCTTTCTAAGAGCAAGGTTTTTACTTTTTTTTTTAAATATTAAATTGCTTCTAAGGTTTAAAAGGTGGTATGAGTGATTTTTTTTCTTTTTGGTAAGTAGATTAATTTATATACAAAGCAAGTTTTTTAAGAGGATCCCAAAACCTTATAACAAGAGAGGTTGTAGAATTTATCATTAGAGAGAGCCCCTTGGGCTAATACATTAGGTACCATGTGAAAAATTCCCAAAAAAAACAATAGTGATTCCCATGAGGGCTACATAAAACCCTCCCAACGGAGGTCAAAAAATTGAAAAAAACATATAAGACACATAAGCATCCATTATATAGATCGCTGCCACTAGACGACAAAAAGGAAAATGTCCCAGGAAACTTCCTTACACATCCAGATCCTCCTAATCCTCTTGGGCCTCATGTCCCTTAAAGCACTTGAGGATCCTCACCATTGCATTTTTAGAGGATAGGATGTTGGATGTCATGTCTAACAAGAACTGGGGAGACATCCCCTCTGCTTCACTCTCAGTGTCAGAGTTGATTTGCTGCAGTGGAGTCTCTTTCTCCTTCTTCACCTTCTTAAGCCGTAGAGATGATCGGGATGGGGTTGGGGAGTCAGTTTGTCCTCTCTTGGCTGGCTTGCTATGAGAACCTATTTGTAGGGACACATGATTGACCACTTTATGGAGACTGCTTCAGATAGGGTTGGAAGTCCCATCCTCATGAACAAAACCAGGACTACCTGGGGCTTGGGTAGTGATGAGGCCCAAAAATGCCTCATTATTGCACAATTTTTGACTACCATATGATAAGTTAATTGCCAAATAGTTGAATAAAATATACTATTTGTTAAGTGTTTGCATGATTTTATGTTAGGAATACTATATCTCTGTTTTTGACTATTTTCAGCATTTTGTGACTGATTTTGCTTGATTAAGTAGCAAGTAAAAACATACATTTCAATTAACCAAATGTGGTATGCTGATATACATTAACTTATAAATGGTTTTTGAATGTTTTCCTGCCCTTAAACTTGTTTCAAATCCACATTGAAGCCAAAATTTTAGGACTGTCATAAATCTGAAAATCTGGAAAAAACAGCCATATAAAAATCAGCAAGTTGTCACTTTATAGGAACACCTTGAAGTTGTCAAGCAAAGCATGAGGATATGGATGGAATGAGTTTAGAAGGACTACAGAAGACATATAACCTATTTAGAATAATTCCCACATGGTCTAAATAGGTAGCAACAGGGTATAACAGAGCAGGGACAATTGTGCAGCACTGTTGCACTATTTCAGCATGGTTACTTGGTGAATGAAGTGTATAAATTCAGTAGCAACTTGATGTACTCCTTCATGTTGATATTTGGATAGTTTTTCCATGTTCTAATTTGTTTGAATTTGTAAGAAATGCCAATATTTTACAATTGTGCAGCAGAACTGGAAAATGCAGTAATTTACCATGTAAATTCCAGCAAGCTACCAATGAATGGCAAGGCATGAAATTCACATCCAAGGAAGAATGAAGACTATTGCAATATGATCCTGAGGGCTAATCCACCTTAGAAATGCATCCAAAACCATTTGGAGTCAACACAGTTGGTCATTCTAAATATCTTCGGAATGAACACAATGTCTTCGGAATGAGAATTGCAGTATCTTCGAAATGAGCCACTTATCTTCGGAATGAAAATAGAATGTACTTTTTGACTTGTTGACTGAATTTTGGCAATGGAAAATGGGATAAGAAGGTTGATAAAGTTAAGGGAAAATATATCCCATTTAATTTTTCCATCCTTGCCATCCAAAGCCACCATGCATGGAAAAGATCAATTTTGATCCTCTTCTAGGATAAACCCAAAAAAACTACAGCATAATAGAAAGTTGTTTGCAAGATAGGAATGACATATTCTAAAGTGGAGAATTATGTGTGAGATATTTTTAGACTCTTCCCATGTACTTCCACCACTGAAGATTCTTTCTAAGGGCCAATGACTACTACTGCAACACAAACTGTCCAGATTTGTATTTATTTCAGATCCAAAATTATTGGCAAATCACTGTAAAATAGCACATAGGCTGATTTGAGCATGGGATATGTTGTAAATATTTATATAAATAACACAACTCCCTCCTTGGTTGAGCAGTTTGGAATTATAATAGAGAAGAGTTTTCAATTGCAGCAATTAGGATTGTACAGTAATTTTTTGTAACAGTTTTTAGCATGTTTTGTCATCAATAAAAGTGCAGCTATTTTATCATTTTATGTTCTAAGTGTTAATTAGTTAAGGAGTGTTTTTCACCTCCTTCTAGATCAGGAAGTATGGGCCCACTTTCAGATCTAGAAGGAGGGATTTTATGGCAGGTTTTAATCTGTAATTTTGCTGCAGCAGAATTAATAGATTGCTTGCCATATTTCATTTTCTTGTTTTTATTTTGTATTATGTGATTTATGTTTTCTATTATGTTTGTGTACAACATTTGTGTGTATGTCAGCTAAAAAATTATATTACGTATTTTTCCTTTGTTTTCCATGTTTTCCCTGCTTTAGAAACTTTCCATTTTTAGCATATTTCATTTTGCTATTAATTCCTGTAGCAGAAGCTTGACGACCTTTTGTGGCAGGGCATTGACAGTGTTTTTAGAATAAGTTTCATTTACAAGCATCATTTCAATTTTGCAAGAGTAATTAGATTTCAATTCCGCAAAAGTAGATTAGATTTCAATTTAGCAATTTCAATTATGCAAGAGTAACTAGATTTCAATTCTGCAAAAGTAGATTAGATTTCAATTTAGCAATTTCAATTCATGCAATTGTAGTTAATTGTTAAATTCTACAATTTAGATTTAGTTTTCAATTCTTGTAATTTATTTCAGTTTCCATTCTTCAGACTAGGTTTAGTGTGACACCAAAAGGCTAAACCAAAATCTGCTTCACCAATAAATTCTTGAAATCTGAATGCCTGAATTGTACTCTGCCCTAGCCTTCTATCATAGACAGCCTTGGACACCACCCTGGATTGATAAATCATTGAGATTAAATGATGGGACTCAATGACACTCATCAGGTAGTAATAGGATGGACTGCCTGGGGTAGAGGATGATTTGCAATGACATGGCAGAAGATGAAACTCATTAACCCCTGGTGGATGGGAGGGTATGATGATTTCTTACTATTTTTGATAGTGAGGCCAAGGGAGTAGACAAGATAGGAATACAAACCTGCTTGGCATCCCTCAGATGGTTTACAAAACTAATGTGGAAACTATGCAGAGACTTGTCAGGATCATCGCAAGTAACATACTAAAGGATAGGGATGATGGAAAGATTCCAAGGTTTAGGGAAGGCAGAGTGAAGGAGGGCCGACTTATCCCACCCAAGGTTTTGTCCTTTGTCAAGGAATTGCTCCAATTCCTCTTCCCAATTGTGATGATCACACCGAATGTTATGACCTACCATCGACAACCCAGTGACCTCACTCATAAGCTCAATGGAGATTTTAAAATTTAGCCCCCTCACTGTTGCAGGGCCAAACAAGGTTAACTTTTTCCTACTTTTGTCACATGCCCGTGCATTTAATTATCAACCTAGGGAGCTTCATAAACTTACGAAGGGTCTGAATAAGATTGTTTACAATACCACTTGAGATGAATCCGCTAATCCTACTATTGGGGGGTATTTTCAAAATGGTTGTCAATCATTCGTGCACTCCTCAATAATTTACGTAAGAAGAAAATAATTAAATCTATGGAAAAGAAACATTCACTCATTCCTAAAAATGAATCTACTGCAAATACTGGGAATAGTAATGAGGTAAACGATCTTTCAAAATCAATAGACTAATCTAAAAAATAGAATTAAAGTGGGGAAGAAATACTGGCTTGGAGTGGGCCCAGGCTCCAGCAGCTTCCTCCTAGTTGAACACGCGCTAGAACTCTTAGAACTGTAATATATTTATCAAAGCGTTACAATCTTTATCTATATCTGTATCTCTATATGAATCTATATATCTCTCAGAACGGTATGCACGTGTTTATATAACACACCCGTAGAACTTCTGTTACAAAGAGGTTACAACAGTTGATTCATCCCAGACTAAATTAAGACAGCTTGGCGAATGCAATCGATGTCTGCTTAAAATTGACATTTTGTTCTAACGACAGCGTGATTCCTGATTGGTTCATGCTTCGCCTGGCATTGGTAAGACATTTTCATACATTGGTGCGATCTCTGATTTAGCTCTACATGACGTAGAGTTGGAACTGCACCAGACTGTTGTGGTTGCTCCATAATGTACCCCAAAATTGGGGACCCCCCTTTTGCATAGTTTCCAAGAAGACCAAAGTGGCCCATATGCTAAAGATCAAAGAAAAAGCAAAACATCGCAAGGAGGAAAAAGTGTCGCGATATCGCAACATGTTGCATTATCACGGCCAAAAGAGAAAAAGTGTCGCGATATCGCGACATGTTGCATTGTCACGGCCAAAAGAGAAAAAGTGTCGCGATATCGCGACATGTTGCATTGTCGCAGCCAAAAGAGAAAAAGTGTCATGATATCGCGACATGTTGCATTGTCGCGGCCAAAAGAGAAAAAGTGTCGCGATATCGCGACATGTTGCATTGTCACGGCCAAAAGAGAAAAAGTGTCACGATATCGCGACATGTTGCATTTTTACGGCCAAAAGAGAAAAAGTGTCGCGATATCGCAACATGTTGCATTGTCGTGGCCAAAAGAGAAAAAGTGTCACGATATCGCGACATGTTGCATTTTCACGGCCAAAAGAGAAAAGTGTTGTGATATCGCGACATGTTGCATTTTCGCGGCCAAAAGAGAAGAAATAAGAACAAGAAAGAAAAAGTGTCGTGATATCGCGACATGTTACATTTTCGCGGCTAAAAGCAATAAAAGAGAGCAAGGAGGCAAAAGTGTCGCGATATCGTGACATGTTGCATTTTTGCCAAGGGAATAGAGTAGTTGACAGTGCGTCTGATATTAGTGATGAACACCAAGACAGTGAAACTAAAGACTACATAGTGACATGGACATAAGGACAAAATCCAATGAATAAGACAAAACGTTACATAAGGAATCTTTAATGATTTGAAATCATTTAAGATGGTCGTTACACACAGAAGGAAACGGACGCATGCCCTTGTGGAGAAAAGGAAACGTTTTTTCGAAATCAAACCATGGGAATGAAATGAATGACCACAAATAGAAATGAAAAGCCTTTTTGGAAACCAAAACACATGCATGCACAAGGGAAGGTGAAATGAATAGCCATTGGAAAATGAAACGAAAAGCCTCCTGAAAATTTTAAATACGCCAGACAAGGATGTTTTGAGGGGTTGGAAACTGCTGCATGCAGAGTTGCAGATTTGAAGGCAACAGGGCCATTCTGGACCTGTTTGGGCTGTTTTTCTTCCATGGACTAGTTTGTGAAAACCAAAAATTTTTGTTATTGTAAAATGACAAATTTTTAATACAGAAAATTTTAGAAAGTTGCATCTTATGGACAAGAAAGAAGGAGTCATTTTCTGCATGCAAGATTAAATGTCTATTTTTCCTCTTTTCATATTTTAGGCTTGTAAATGGAGTTTATACAAGTTTCTTGGTTGCTTCATGTGAATGTTTAAATCTGAAAACCTCATTTAAAACCCTAGGAGCCAACACTTAGCTTACCCGGATTGTGCTTGTTTTGCAAGTCCAATAAGTTAGGTTGCATGCATGAAAACCTCATATCTTCGGTTTTGTAGAAATAGGATAGCATCATACTGAATGCATACTATTTTCAGTTTTCTGCATTTTCTTTCAACTTTCTATATTTTATTTTTCCAGAAATTTTAATTTTTTTAAATTTTGAGGCATTAAAATAAACATTAAAAAAATATCAAAATCCAAAAATAATTTCACCATTGCGTAGGTTATATTTCATACTTCCAATACACACTTTGAAATTTCATTTTCGGAGTTGTTTAGTATTTTTAAAAAATTCATCGAAGTTGCTGTTTTATTACAGATTTTAAAAAATTCAAAAATAGAAAATTTCCATTTTTGAGCCGAATTTCATTTTTTCATTTTCATGCTTCATTCATGAGCCTATGATGACATTCCCTTCATGAAAATTCCAATTTCATTGAAAATTTTATGTTTTATGGCATTTTATAAATTTCCATTTTTGGAGCCTAAAATTGCCCCCTCTTCATAAAAATTCTGATTTTACGAAAGAGGGGTAATTTGAGCATCACATAGTGGTCATATGAGGGCCAACTCACATTTGCTTTATTTTGATTCAATGAACAATCACTAAAGTTTCATGGTAAAATAAACCAACATTGCCTCTTGTTTATAGTTACTTACAATCACTAAGGTGTTCCAAGCATTTAAATTGAATATCTTTATTTGAGATTACTAATACACATATTCAAATGCTAATATAGCGAAGACCTTGGAGAAGTCATTTTTTAAACTTCTTTGCAAGAGGGGATTTGGAACCCAAATCCTAAGGAGTGTACTTTCATGATTGGGTGAAAACACCACTCAACACAGCTGCTGCTGTCCACGTCGTATAAATCTGGTCAATGGGAGAAGAACAAAGGTGCCTTCCTTATGAGGAAGTCACCTAAGTATATCGAGCGCATTCCCTATGTAGAAGGTATCTTATTGCCGTGGTGCCTTTCTGGAAGAGGAAGATGCTTACCTTTTGTTGGTGCCTTCCTGTAGGAGGAAGGTGCTTGCCTTCTAGTGGCGCCTTCCTTATGGGGGAAGGCGCTCGCCTTCTATGAGGAAGGTGTGTCTTCTAGTGGTGCCTTCTTGATGGGAGGAAGGCACTTTTCTTGTTGCGACGCCTTCCTGTCGGTGCCTTCCTTATGAGAGGAAGGCACTTCCTTCCTTTTGGTGCCTTCCTGGAGGAGGAAGGCGCTTCTCTTTCCTTGGTGCCTTCCTAGAAGAGGAAGGCACCTACGTTCTCTTGGTGCCTTCCTGGAAGAGGAAGGCACCTACTTTCTCTTGGTGCCTTCCTGGAAGAGGAAGGCACCTATGTTATCTACATTGACCCCCAAAGAAACAAAGTGCCAGGTCCATCAAAAGACCTTGACTGATCCAAATCTAACTAAACCAACTGCAATTCCGCAAAACACACTAAAAACACATAAATTAGATAACACGTATAATTTCATCAAATATCTATATAATAATTTATAAAAGTACGCAATCCTTATTATACAGTCGCATAATGATCAAGAAAATGTGTACAAAATATGAGCATTTTTGGTGCTCATCATCCCCCCACGCCTAACATATGCCACGCCCTCGTGGCATCAAAACTGTAGGTAGCCCGGTTGATCCTTCATCGTTGCCATTTCTTGGAGGGTTCGGCTGCCCCTGCGGCCTGAGTCTATCTCGTCTATGTACTGGCATCTAAAGGTGTGGCTCACATTTTCCTATGTGGAACTGAGGGTGTGGCTGTTGATTGTCCCTTTCTCATTCTGACCACTAATGGCGGTGATCTAGCTAGCATCATCTCTATTGACTAGAATGCAGCTTTGGCAGCTTGCCAGAGGTCAGTGTCTGGAGGTCTGACCACTGCCAGAGGGATATCTGAATTATCCCCCCTGGAAGGCACTACTTGGGCCTTGTATAATCTAGCCACTTCAGGCATAAGCCATGTGTTCTCATTTGCAATGGCAGTAGCCTCCAATTAGGGGCCATATACCCCCATCATTCCAAATACCTCCTCATCATGGAGGGTCGTCCCTAGGATGAACCGTAAATATCCCAAAACTGGCTGTCCTCTATCGGATTAACACAAATGCCAGAGTCTCCTCTCATCCTTGAGGCTGCTTTCCTAGCCTCTTTGGCTGCTTTCATCTCCTTGAGCAGCCGTTCAAACTATTTTTGCCTTTTGGTGAACGACTGCATATCCCACTCGTCCTCTTCTGGCTCGACGAAGGTCACCTTCACCTTCTTTTGAGCCGTCCTAGGACTTTTTCCTCTGGCCTCTATAGAAAATACGGTGGCTCGAATAGGGGTCTTCTCTTTCTCCCTAGGGGACATCTCCTCACTCCGAGGGGTCTGCTCTAGAGCATTCTCATAATTCTGTGCTGCTATCTTTGGGGGTGATCCTTCGTTCTCCTATTTGTTTGGTGTCGACCCCTCAGGCTCTTCTCCTTCTTCAGGTCTGGGGAGTTCCTCCTTATCCTCTAGTCCTGTCTGCTACTGGAGGCCCTCGCCCTGCTCTGTATCACTTAGGATGATGACAGGGGGTATTGTGGGACTTCTCTCCCCCTCACTCTCAAAAATAGAGGAATTCTCCCCTGCCTTCTGACTGCTCTATCGGGCGTCCGATCGAATTTCCCCCAAAGAGAATTCTCATTCGACAGATGTGGGAGAATTCGTTGGGACTTCTTTTGCCTAATCAGTTTGAGTGTACGCATCCCTCTTTTTCGTCCCTTGTCCTTAAGTAGCTGGTTTTCTTCTCACAATTGCTGGACTAGCTGCTCGAGTTGGGTGATCCATCTGTCTCATTCCTTCAACTCCCCTGCATGCTTGTTTTGGCAGTCCTCCAAAATTTGTTGGGTCATCCAGCAATTGGTTTGCCATTCGAGCACCTCCTCCAAGGCCGCATCGACCTGGTCATTATTTTTGGAAGTCCATACATCTTGTGGGCTCCGGTTCATCAATTCCTAGAGGGTTTGGGATGCAACATCTATTTTCGGGTCACTCTGTTCTTCCTCTATCGAGAAGAGTCACCGCAGACGTTTCCTCTTGGGGATTGGTTCTGTCAGGCGAGACTCATCCTCGTCGCTAGCAAGCAGCGCTCCTTCTTCCTCTATGTTTTCAAGCACTGGTAACTGTCCTCTTTCCTCTATGAAATAGGGCAATGCCAATTGCTCGATGCTCGCTATGTCATCTACAGGGCATCCCTCATCTTGTCCTACTTTGGCAATAGCATTGTGTCGCCTTTCCTGGCCGTCATCTCCCTCTACGTCGGGGTTCTGCCTCTGTGCTTCTGCATGGTGGGCAAGTGCCAATATTAGCCCATGGTGGGCTAAGGCGGACGGTGTTCCATTTTGGTATTGAGCCGCTTCGTCCTTTAGAGCATTTGCCAGGTAGAAGGGCACGTTTAACTTCCTTCCATGCACTAGGTGATTGAGAAACTGCACATGATTAGCGTGCAGATGGGTATATTTCCCAGTGCATGTGAAGAATCAAGCAACTTGGTTGAACATATTCTATAGATTCATGGGGAGACTATTTTTGGGTAACCCCTCCTTGTCTATCTGCATGTTCTCTCCTGGCAGCAGCACCTCGGCGTATGGTTTTAACAGTTTGCCCTTATATACACATTCCCCTGTGAGGGGCAATCCAGTTGCCTGTGAGATGAACTCAAGGGTAATTGGAATTTCTACCCCATGTACTTGGGCCACATCGCCCCTCAAGGAGGTAGCGAACTCCTTGGTTGCCTCCATGTCCTAGCCCTGACTGACCAGGGTACAATATTCGAGCCATCCCTCGGCCTCAAACTGTGTTTTCACTGCTCCTCTGATTCTGTCCGTATCACCTAGTTCATTCTTCTTCACTGCATGATTCTTAGACCTTCCTCCCATGGCGCCTGCTATTTTTTTTGTCCTTCCTTCCTTAGGAAGGCACCTTCTTATAGGGAAGGCGCCTAACCCTAGCAATTATGGAAGGTGCCATATCATTGGCACGTGGTTTCGGCTATGGGGGATATGATCTTTATGATGACGATATATTTTTTGGTACTGCATATTTTATAAATAATTATATAAAAATTTGAATTAACATATGCGTACCTGATTCAGTGTTTTAGGCATCGTGAGGGCCGTTGATTCACCGATTTGTGACACAGGGGAGGGGTATGGTCATCTGGTGCTGCTCATTCGTGTGATGCTTAGGTGTGAGTGCTACCTATACATGGAAGGTGTTCTTTGGTACCTTCCCCATGTGGAAGGCACTGATGTGGTGCCTTCCCGATGTTGTCGGTGCTTTCTGAAAGGATGCGCCTTCTGGTGATGGAAGGTGCCTCTGATTGGATGTGTCGTCCAGTGGTGGAAGGCACCTTCTTGATGATGGTGCCTTCCTACTATGGAAGGTGCTCCTGATTGGGTGCACCTTTTCGATGTGGAAGGTGCCTTGGCCTGCATTCACCTTCCTGATGATGGAAGGCGATTCTATTTGCATGTGCCTTCCTGATGTGGAAGGTGCTTCGTTCTGCATGCACCTTCCCGATGTGGAAGGCGCATTTGGTTGGATGTGCCTTCCTGATGTGGAAGGCACCTTGGCTTTTTTTTTTGAATATGGTGCCTTCCAGCCACGGAAGGCGCCTATATATATATTATTTATTTATTTATTTATTATTTTTTTTGGAACTCTTACAACTGGGCTGGGTGCCTTCTTTATAAGGAAGGCACCTTCTTTTGGCGAAAGGCACCTTATTCTGGTTGGGCACCTTCTAGATGTGGAAGGCGCCTTCTTCTGGCTGGGCACCTTCTTTATAAGGAAGGTGCCTTATTCTGGCTAGGTGCCTTCTGGATGTGGAAGGCGCCTTCTGGATGTGGAAGGTGCCTTCTTCTGGCTGGGTGCCTTATGGATGTGGAAAGCACCTTCTTCTAGCTGGGTGCCTTATTTATAAGGAAGGCACCTTGTTCTCAAAAATCATGTTGCGATTGACTAGGAAAGGGTGATCAAGCCTTCCTAATATTGCTTCATGCTGCCTCAGCTTCTACCTACGAGCTGGTGTCGTAATGTTGAGTCGAATCAGGCCTAGATTCCCAAATACCTATCCCTCATGCTGTCAGGTCCTCCACCTACAAAAAGCAACCAAAAAAAAGGAAAATAGAGGCAGTTATATGCATTCCATGCCTATTAGGCCTTGGGTTAGGATGCCTACAGCTTGCATGCGGGCGTCGTCCCTGCAAAAACACATGATATATACAAAAAACTACATTAACTAATTTTGGGTGAGCACTTCCATGCCCACCATTTCACCTGAGATATTTCGGTCCAGATCTAGCAAGATGGGGTCTCCCCCATGCCTATTCTGGATTCTACTTGTAACATTTCGAACGTATTATAGGGGCATAGTCAGTGGCAATTGACTGTGAACATGGTATTGCTGTCGTCAATTGTCTTAACGTGCACCGCCCTGTTCTTGATGAGCTCTACCACCTCATATGACCCCATCCATTTTTGCATTAATTTTCCCTTCCTCTCCTAGAACAGAGAATCATACAACAGTACCCATTCTCCTTCTTGGAACTGCTTCAGCTTAATGTGGCTATCGTGCCACTGCTTTATTTGTTTCTATATAATTTTTGTCCTCTGTAAAGCATCTAATCAGATTTTGTCTAGTTGATCTAGCTATCGAATCCTTTGTTTTTGAGCTTCATCCAAGCTCAAATTCAATTCTGAAGCCGTTCTCAGGGTCTTGATTTCAAATTCGATGGGCATCATCACATTTTTCCCATAGACCAGTTGGAAAGGTGTAAATCCTGTGGTGGATTTCCATGTGGTGTTATATGCCCAGACTGCCTCCGGTAACCGTGTAGCCCAATATTTCCTATGTTGCTGCACGGTCTTCGTTAGGATGTTCTCTACTTCTCTATTTTTCACTTCCACTTGCTCGTTTGCCTACGGATGGTAGGGCGTAGTTTTATTGTGCCAAACTCTGTATTGCTCCATCAGTTCCTTGATCAACTTAGAGGTAAATTGAGGCCCTTGGTCTGTTGTTATCTCCCGAGGGACCCCAAACCGTGTAAAAATATGGGAAAATAAGAAATCAATGACCGTTATTTCCTTTGAATCCCTCAATGCCTGTACTTCAACCCATTTGGTAATGTAATCCGTACAGACCAAAATAAACCTCCTCCCCATCGAAGGTGGATTAAACGGTCCTACAAAGTCCATGCCCCACTTATCAAAAGGTTCTAGGTGTACCTGGGGCTGGAGGGGAATTTTCGTCTTGATGGGTTGGACTACCCATCCTTTGGCATTCGTCACACTTGCTGGCATACGCGGCTACATCCTTAAACAGAGTGGGCCAAAAGTACCTAGCCTATAGGATTTTGTAGGCAGTTATTTTCCCTGCAAAGTGTCCTCTGCATGGCTCATCGTGACATGCTTTGAGTACTTCTGAGAACTCCTATTCTGCTACGCATCTTCTTATAAGTTGGTCACATCCTATTTTAAATAGGAGACCATCCATCCATAGGAATGATGCGCTTTTCTCTATGTCTACATGCTTTTCTCGGTAAGAGGGAGCAGGTGAGGTCCTTCCGGTGGCCAAGTAATTGGCTATATTTGCATACCACAGGATTTTCTCACTAATAGTGAACAAATGTTCATTCAAAAATTGTTCTTCCACTGCTTGATGGTCTGCTAGTATCAATATGGATAGAAAATCTGCCACGACGTTATCCTTGCCTGGTTTTTCGACTATGGTGATGTCGAATTCCAGTAGTAGCAATAGCCATATGATAATTCTTTCGCCAATGGCCGGCTTGCTCATTAGGTATTTGATAGCCACGTGGTCTATATGGAAAAAAACCTTATATCCAGTGATATAGTGGTGGAATTTGTTTATAGCATGGACAACTTCTAGGAATTCCTTCTCTGTCACTGTGTAGTTGAGCTCTGCTCCTGCTAAGTTTTTACTAACATAATAAATGGCATAAAATTCTTTGCCATATTTTTGTTCGAGGACTACTCCAATTGCACCATTGGATGCATCACAGTAGATATGGAATGGTATGGCCCAATTTGGTCCTCTTAAAATTGGTGCAGATATCAGTTTCTCCTTATGAAATTGGAATGCTTCTTCGCAGTCTTCCGTCCAATTGAACTCCACATCCTTAGATAATAGAATGTGCAGTGGTTTGGCAATTTCGCTAAATTTGGCAATAAATCACCGATAGTATCTGGATGATCCAAGAAAACTTCTTACCTCCTACGTTCTGGGGCTGGGTAGGTCTCTGATGACCTCAACCTTCCTTTTATCAACTTTTATTCCTTCTGCAGAGAGGTGGTGCCCCAACACGATGCCTTCTTGCATCATCATAAAGCATTTTTCATTACTTAGGGACAAATTATTTTCCTTGCTTCTGTCGAGCACTCTTTCCAAATTTGTCATTGCCTCCTCGAAGGTTTCTCCATAGACGGTGAAGTCATCCATGTATAACTCGACCCCGTATCCCATCATGTCTGAGAATATGCTAAGCATCGCCCTTTGAAAGGTGGCAGGTGCGTTGCACAATTCAAAAGGCAATACCCAATAGGCAAACATTCCCCATGGGCAGGTGAACATTGTCTTATCTTGATCTTCTTCTCCTATCTGTATCTAGTTGTATCCACTGAATCCATCCAGAAAGGAGAAGTACTTCCTCCCCGAGAGTGTGTCCAAGACCTGATCAATGAACGAGAGTGGGAAGTGGTCTTTCTTGGTTGCTTTGTTCAATGCTCTATAGTCCACATAGATTTACCACTTCTCATTCTTTTTAGGGACCACAACTAACGGTGATACCCACTTGCTATCAAAAATTGAATATATGAATCCGACAGTCAAGAGTTCGTGTAGTTCTTCCTTGAAAATGTCTTTCATTGCCAGGTTCATTCTTCGTTGTGGTTGCCGGCTTGGAGTTTCCTGATCATCTAGATAAATCCGATGGGTACAGATATCTGGGATGATGCCCTGCATATCCGAGTAATCCCATGCAAATGCTTGTTGGTGCCTTACCAGGAGCTCTTCTAATTTTGTCAGTTGTGTGGGCATCAACCTACTGCTGATATTTAGTGTTCTTCTTGGCCCAATGTGTATCTGCCAGATGTGGTGATCTTGGGCACCAGTCAATGGTGATCCAGGTGTGGATATGGAGGGTTCTCTATGGAGAAAATCCACAATAGCACCATCTTTTTCCTCTTTTGTCAACTCCTCCAATGTCATCATCGGCTGGATTATGGATAGCTCTATATTTCCATGCTCGGTGATCATGGGTTCTACTACTGAGTTGACAGACTATGTTGGAGGTGAAATGGTCAGCCTTTTAACATTTTTCCCATTGGATATGGTCATCAACCCATCCCGACAGCTGATGTAAGCATCAGCTGTTGCTAGCCATGGCCTCCCCAAGATGAGCGGGTAACCGCCCAGCCTAGTTTTGGATTGCAAAACTAAAAAGTTGGCTAGGTATTCCCATGCACTAACCATTACTATCACGTCTTCCAACATCCCTTATGGCGATACGGTCAATCGATTGGCTAGCTGTAGCACTGTCATGGTGGGTTTCAATTTCATGAGCTATAGCCTCTACATGGTCTCTTGAGGCATTACGTTGATGGCTACTTTGAGATCGACCAACGTATTGGACAGGGAATGTCCCTCAATTTTTACAATCAACACCGGGCTACCTGGATTTGCATACTTTGGATGGCATGTTCTGCCCATCATCAAATCTGCCAGTTTACCCATGACATTGATAGTCTGGGTTGCTTTTCATCCTAGATTCATTAGACACATCTCTATGATTGCCTTGGTATATATGATAACATCTCAGATTTATTGAGGTTCTTCAAGCTTGACAAGATGTCGAATTTTGGTTGTGTTACTTTTCTTTGTTCTTGCAACCGACTAGGAAATGGAGCCTTCACTCTTTCAAGTGTTTCTTCCTCTTCTACCAAAGGTGTTTCTTCTACCTCTTCCTCCTATTCTACCAGTGGAGGTGTTCCTACTCCTAGCTACCTACCTGACCTAAGCTAAATATTGTACATAGGATACATCTCACCCTCCATGTTGTATGCTGGTTGGTTCACTCTGTTGTTAGGATTTGTCGTCGGTTGTGCGGGTAGTTGCGCAGGTCTCACTATTGGAAATACCGATAAATTCTATTGGGGGTGAGCAGGTGCTATATTTTGTGGAGCCTGATTCCACGTAGTATGACCTCTCCACTGCTGTCCAGGATATGGATATGGCACCCGTGGCTGCTATTTTGGGAATGCTTCTAGGGGTGCATTAGACCAGGGTGATGGCCCCCACCACCCCATGTTGGGTGGTTGAGGCAGTATTTGGTGCATGTATGGCCCTCCCCCATATGGTGACATTCTGGTTGGCATATTCCTCATAGGGGGCTATGGCAAACTCTTCCTATTACCTATGAAATAGGCATCTATGCTTTCAACCTCCTCTTGATTACTGGGCAGTTGTGGGCATAATCAAGTTTTATGATTTAGCCTGCAAACTGTGCATACTCTGACTTTGTTCTCCGGGCATGCATTCTTTGCATGCCTCCCTCTACATTTTGGACAAAAATAAGCTAATGCTACATCATTCTCTTGCTTATTTTTCTCTAACAACAACATATCCATCTGCAATACTAGAGATGAGAGCATTTTGCTCTTTAAATCCTCCAACACGTTACCTATTTATGTCTTTGTGACTGAAGTAGTCACTTTCATGGTTCTGGAGGTGGCCTTGCCTCGCCTTCTTGAGTAGTTTCAGCATAGTTGTCAGATGTCTTCCATAGCATGCTAGTAGACATCACCTCCGGAGATCATGTTAAGAGCCTCCAGTGATTCATTGGTAAGTCCTCTCAAGAAGATGCTTTTCAGGGACTTATCAGATAGTCTCACGTGAGGAGATCGTTGATGGTTAAAGTTGAATCTCTCCTAGTACTCTTCGAGAGACTCATCTTCTTTCTGTATCATTCTCAAGACTTCCTCCCTGGAGTCTCTTGCTCTCCCAAAATCTTGGTATTGCTCTAAAAATAGTCTCTTCATCTGGTCCCAAGTGGCAATGTGTTTGTCTCCCAGACCGATGAACCATCGTAGAGCTGCATTGTCTAATGTATAAGGAAAGAGTTTCAGCTTTTGCGTATCAGATTTGTAGTCCACATACTTGCATAAGACATCAAACTTAAATAAAAATAGGTCAGGGTCCTCAGTCAGGTATCCTATGAAGGACGAAAGGTGAGCAGGGGATATATTTTTCATTTTAGCATCTCCTACTCCTTCCTCTATCGAGAAACTAAATCCAGATGATACCTCATCATTATCAGCCATTTTTTTAGGAAATGTGGTTTCTAATGCAGTGCTTATGGCCTTATGGTCATTTACGACTTTTTGAGTCAAAGATCTAAGGTTTTCTGGTGAGATCATCCGATCTTCTACAGCTTTCCACAATAGGGATTCCTCTAAGGGAGTCCTATTGAACAGGGGATTTATGATGATTCATTCTTCCCCATGTTGATGGGATGAGAAGGCATTTTGCACAAAGTGCAATTCCTCACTCCAATGGATTGCTGGTGGGTCGGGCAAGTCTAATTCAAATTCAGAATGCTCGACTAACTCTGGTTTTGATGGATTGGTTCTTATAAACTGACTTTTCGGTCCTCTTATTCTCGAAGAACTCATACAAGGTCAGATGGAAGGTTTCAGGGTATTGTAAATAATCTAGTTGAGATGCTTCCCCGACAATAACGCCAAAATGTTGCGGGCCAAACAAGGTTAAATTTTTCCTACTTTTGTCACATGCCCATGCATTTAATTATCAACCTAGGGAGCTTCGTAAACTTGTGAAGAGTCTGAATAAGATTGTTTACAATACCACTTGAGATGAATCTGCTAATCCTACTATTGGGGGGTGTTTTCAAAATGGTTGTCAATCATTCGTGCACTCCTCAATAATTTACGTAAGAAGAAAATAATTAAATCTATGAAAATGAAACATTCATATCTACTGCAAATACTGGGAATAGTGTTAGTCTCACAATGACACTAAGAGGGGGGGTGAATCAGTGTAGCTTTTTAAAACTTAAATATTCAACTCTTAAAGCCGAAACAATGAGAACTTAAAACCAAATAAATAAAATATAACAAGAGAGCATCACACAACACAAGATGTATCGAGGTTCACCAATTTTGCTACTCCTCAAAAATTGACTATTTGGACTCCCATCCAAATCCAACCTTTGCAAAGCAACAACTTTACAATAAATTTACCAGCACCCATTGGAAGGAGCACCAATCCCTGATTTATCTATACTAATAGAAAGGAGCACCAACCCCTGATTTATCTGCACCAATAGAAAAGAGCACCAACCCCTGATTTACCAGCACCAACTGGAAGGAGCACCAACCCCTGATTTATTTGCACCAAAAAAAGGAGCACCAACCCCTGATTTACCTACACCAACAGAAAGGAGCACCAACCCCTGATTTACTAGCACCAACTGGAAGGAGCACCAACCCTTGATTTATCTACACCAATAGAAAGGAGCACCAACCCTTGATTTACCAGCACCAACTGGAAGGAGCACCAAACCCTGATGCCAAGCACAAACTTGGACTTAAATATTGAAACTAGAAGATTGACATAGAAATGCCTTCACTTTTACAAGACCCTAACTGGTCTATTGCTTACTCAACATCACTCACAATTCACAAAACACACACCCTTCTCGCTCGCCTCTCGTGCTCCTCTCGCGCACTTCACCGAATAAAATCACCAATTAAATTCTCCAAGCAACACTCCTTTTATAACCATCCTTTCTCTTTGTAACTCCAGTTGTAACTCCTTTCATATTCTCATACGCCACTTGTCAATTGTAACACCTTCTTTCATATTCTCATTTGCCACTTGTCAATTGTAACTCCTTTATGTAACTCCTTTTGTATATATTTAGAAGGCATTTCGTCAAACACGTCACATGCAAATAAATGACACCATATTCTCCTACGATGACTATTTGTTTTCTTGGTCATGACTATTCGTTTTCTCCTTTATGACTATTTGTTTTCTCCTTGCATGACTGTTCATTTTCTCTTTGCATGTCTGTTCATTTTCTCTTTGCATGTCTGTTCGTTTTATTTTTCGATGACTATTTGTTTTCTCCTTCATGACTGTTCATTTTATTTTTCCTTATGCATGCATGTGTTTTGGTTTCCAAAAAAGAAATGGCTTTTCGTTTCTATTTTGAGGCCCTTCTTGGGTCGCAAAAATGTGACATGTCGCGATATCGTGAAACTTTTATTTCTCTTTTTGCCTGCCCTTTTTGAGTCACAAAAATGCGACATGTCGCGATATCGCGACACTTTTGTTTCTCTACCTGCCTGGCCTTTTTGAGTCATGAAAATGCGACATGTTGCGATATCATGACACTTTTGTTTCTCTATCAGCCTGACCTTTTTGAGTCACGAAAATGCGACATGTCGCGATATCACGACACTTTTTCTTTCTCTGCCTGCCTGCCCTTTTTGAGTCGCAAAAATGCAACATGTCACGATATCATGACACTTTTTCTTTCTCTACCTAGCTGCCCTTTTTGAGTCGTGAAAATGTGACATGTCACGATATCGCTACAATTTTTCTTTCTCTATCTGCCTGCCCTTTTTGAGTCACGAAAATACGACATGTCACGATATCGCAACACTTTTTCTTTCTCTATCTGCCTGCCCTTTTTGAGTCACAAAAATACGACATGTCACGATATCGCGACACTTTTTCTTTCTCTGCCTGGCTACCCTTTTTAAGTCACGAAAATGTGACATGTCATGATATCACGACACTTTTTCTTTCTCTGCCTGGCTGCCCTTTTTGAGTCGTGAAAATGCGACATGTCGCGATATCGTGACACTTTTTATCCTTGCTCTTTCTCTTTGCTTTGGCTCGCAAAAATACAACATGTCGCGATATCATGACACTTTTTCCTCCTTGCATTTTCTCTTTGCTTTGGCCATGAAAATGCAACATGTCGCACTATCGTGACACTTTTTCCTCGTATTTTCTCTTTGCTTTGGCCATGAAAATGCAACATGTCACGATATCGTGATACTTTTTCCTCCTTGATTTTTTGCTTCTCTTTTGGCCATGAAAATGGAACATGTCATGATATCGCGACACTTTTTATCTTTGCTTTTTTGCTTCTCTTTTGGCCCCGAAAATGCAACATGTCACGATATCGCAACACTTTTTTCTCGATGCGATGTTTTGCTTTTTATTTGATCTTTAGCATATGGGCCACTTCGGTCTTCTTGGAAAACCTGTAACAACTTCACCCAAACATCAAAAACATCCTCATAAGCATTTAACATCACTGTACATACTTTGAATAACCTCTGAACTCCTATCCACTGCATCAACCGATCTATCTGACTGTGTTGACAACAATGACAATACTGTGGCTGCACCTTGCTCAACAAATAGTAATGAGGTAAACGATCTTTCAAAATCAATAGACTAATATAGAAAATAGAAGTAAAGTGGGGAAGAAATACTAGCTTAGAGTAGGCCCAGGATCCAGTAGCTTCCTCCCAGCTGAACACGCGCTAGAACTCTTAGAACTGTAATATATTTATCAAAGCGTTACAATATTTATCTATATCTGTATCTCTATATGAATCTATATCAATATATATATCTCTCAGAATGGTCTACACGCATTTATATAACCCACCCACATAACTTCTATTACAAAGATGTTACAACAGTCGATTCATCCCAGACTAAATTAAGATAGTCTGGTGAATGCAATCGACATTTGCTTAAAACTAGAATTTGGTTCTAATGGTGGCGTGTTCGCTGATTGGTTTGTGCTTTGCCTAGCATTGGTAAGATGTTTTTATACATTGGTGCGATCTTCGATTTAGCTCTACATGACGTAGAGTTGGAACTGCACCAGCCGCTGCTGTCCACGTCATATAAATCTGGTCAATGGGCAAAGAACAGAGGTGCATTCCTTATGAGGAAGGCACTTAAGTATATCGGGTGCCTTCCCTATGCAGAAGGTATCTTATTTCCATGGAACCTTCTTGGAAGAGGAAGGTGCTTACCTTCTATTGGTGCCTTTCTGTAGGAGGAAGGTGCTTGCCTTCTAGTGGCACCTTCCTTATGGGGGGAAGGCACTCGCCTTCTATGAGGAAGGTGCGTCTTCTAGTGGCACCTTCTTGATGGGAGGGGGGCGCTTTGCCTATCGTGGCGCCTTACCATCAGTGCCTTCCTTATGAGAGGAAGGCACTTCCTTCCTTTTGGTGCCTTCCTAGAGGAGGAAGGCACTTCTCTTTCCTTGGTGACTTCCTAGAAGAGGAAGGCACCTACATTATCTTGGCACCTTCTTGGAAGAGGAAGGCGCCTACTTTCTCTTGGCGCCTTCCTGGAAGAGGAAAGCGCCTATGTTCTCTATATTGACCCACAAAGAAACAAAGTGCCAGGTCCATCAAAAGACCTCGACTGATCCAAATCCAACTAAACCAACTGCAATTCCACAAAACACACTCAAAACACACAAATTATATAACATGCATAATTTCGTCAAATATCTATATAATAATTTATAAAAGTACGTAATACTTATTATACAACCACATAATGATCAAGAAAATGTGTACGAAATATGAGCATTTCTGGTGCTCATCACTCACCACAACCTCACCTCGGTTCCAATAATCCACAAAGGCAGAAGTGACATCATCTTCGGGCCCTTGGAATTTTTGGAGGAAAGGGAGCATACCCTTGGCCTTCATAAACATCATAGCTTTGTCACACAGGGAAAGTTCAACCAGCTCGATGTAAGGAGAAGCCATGGATTAAAAAAAAACACACGCTAGAAGGGAATCTAGACAACTCTGCACCACACTCTATGGGAAACCTTACACCAAAGGACAAGGCTCGCCCAAAACACCACTAAATTAAATACATTTTCTTTGGAGATGAGCCTCACATGCATGCAGATAGAGCCATCATTACCAAAGATAGCATTAGATCCAGGATGGTGGCAAGGATTGATGCTGAGGTGGACACACAATCTCTAAAGGTGCCACACATTATCGAAGGTAGTGGTGCCTTTGGTAGTTATGTCTAGAGATGTGGGCCGGAGCATCCTATCAATGTGGCTCGAGAGAGGACCAATTGTGATCTTCGCTTGGGCGTGTCGGGCCCATCCAAATATCTACATGGGAGATGAACAAACACCCACCTGTCTTTGAACTTTGCTAGGCATGAAGGATAGGATCGGGGATCTACTAGACCAGCTTCCAAGGGACTTTGGGAAAGGATCATTCTCATTATGCCTACCATGAACCATCATGACGGGTGTGCCACTTGGGAATAGTGGCTTAGGTGTCATGGCTCTCCCTGAACCCATCCACCTAGGCCCGGTCCTTACATCACGCTTATGTGGAGACATCAATAATATCCTGGCTGGATATCTTATCAATGTCCATTGGGAAATCAGGATGCCACACCACAAGACATGTGGACTTTAAACCTTTGTTAGCTAAGTGGTCAGCTAGGCCATTGCCCTCCCTATATGTATGCTTAAAATGAACATGGTTCCTCTGTCATAGGATGCTTTTGGCCTAAGTGATGATATTGTAAACCTTCCATGTCAGATCCTTGGAAGTTGTCATGTAGTTGATGATGTTCAAAGAGTCCCCTTAAACACACAAGGGATGGGGATCCTCCATCATGAGATCGAGTCCTCTCAGCAGTCCTCTAGCATCTGTGACATGATTGGTTTGATGCCCTAAGTTTTCATAGAAAGCCATTACAAGCTTTCCATTATGATCTCGAACTGACCCCCCCCGCAGTGGCCGACCCTGGGTTGCCGTGAGACACCCCATAAAAATTTAGCTTCAACCACCCGTGAGGAGGCCTGACCCACCTGACGTTCTTCTTGGAAACCCATGAATCCTCCTGCTCCTTACTCTCCTTGAAAAGCTTTACGGATTTGAACAAACCTTCTTCGAAAGCATGTTTGGGACAAGGGTTGGAGATAAGCTTGGCATTCTGAATGGAAAAGGCAACGGCCCTATGAGTGACTAAGGGATGATCCCTTAGGGGTGGCCAAATATACGACCATTGCATTCCAACCATACCTACCACAAAAAGTGGTGGAGGCAAGCATTCCACAGGAAACGTAGTTTAGGGTTTTTAAAAGGATTGCCCCATTAGAAGAAAGCCTCCTTTATGGTATTGAGGGAAACCCATTGGATCTGGAAGGTGGAGAGGATGGCACCAAGGACCGACCCAGTGAAGCCATAGTGTAGGAAGAGATGGTCAGAGGATTCACAGGCAGACTCACACAAGTAGCACCTATTGGCTAAAACAAACCCCCTCTTGTGAAGATTGTCAATAGTGAGGGTTTTGTTTTGAAAAGCGATCCAACAAAAGAAATTTACCTTTGGGATAACTCATTTCCTCCAGATCAAGTTGTGAGGAAAGTTTGAAATTAATCCTTTGCACTGAAGCCCATAGGCAGTTTTGACAGAGAAACCCCCATCATCGGTCCCCCTCCAAATCAATCTATCCAATCCTCTACTAGTGGGTATGATGATGTCCTTAAAGATGGAGGATAGGAATCCAACCTCTGCCTCTAGATTTTCTACGTTGATGAATTTCCACTGCAGGGAGCCATTTCTCCATTCAATGAAATCGGCCACCTTCTACCCAACATTGTTATCCCAGAAACTTTTAAGATGAGCCAAACCGGTCTGTTCTGACAGAGGATCCTCAAGGGCCCACCTGTCCTTCCAAAAGTCTATACTTTGACCATCCCCAAGGATACACCTGATGTCATTTTGGATCAGCTATTTGGATTGGCCAATGACTTTCCAAAAATCTGACCCCATAGTGGGAATTCCACCCTCAAGGAGGGGAGTGTTGTTGAGGTATTTCCTCCTGATAATCCTAACCCATTCAACTGGTTCTTTGACTAGGATCCTCCAGATGTTCTTGGCAATGAGCACTAGGTTCATCATGGCTATTCTTCTGAGCCCTAATCCACCTTGCTTTTTGCTTTTGCACACTTTGTCCCAGGCTAATAGAGGGATCTTGGACTTATATTCATTGCCCGACCAAAGGAAATTTTGTTGAGCCTGCTCAATCTTAAGAACTGAGGCAGGAAATCTGAAGACAGACATGAAGAAAGTTAGAATCCCTTGGAGGAAAGCCATGGTAAGGGTTGCCTTGGCAGCTTGGGACAGGAGCTTGCCTTTCCATGATGCCAATTTTTTGTGGATCCTCTCAATCACCATATTCCATATCCCTTACTTTGCACACCCATAGAAAAGAGAAAGGCCAAGATAGGTGGCGGGAAGGTAGTAAATAGAGCAGCCCAAGATCCTTGCGATCTAAACTTGATGCCTGGTCAGGGTGTTGATGAAAAAGATCTTGGTTTTGATGTAATTTACTTTTTGGTCAACCACCTTCTCATAAAGTCCAAGGATTTGTTTGATAGATTTAGGTTGAGCTACTGACGCAATGGTGGATATAAGCGTGTCATCCACAAACTACTGATGGGTGATCGCATCACCCTCAGAGGTAGGGAGGATACCTGTCACCTACTTCTGATGTTGGCCATCCTTGAGAGCTCTTCCCAACGCTTCTGCAAGGATAATGAAAAGGATGGGGGATAGAGGATCCCCTTGGCATAAACCTCTTGAGCTTTGAAAGAACCCAATGGGAGAGCCATTGACTAGGATCGAGAACCAGGGAGAGGAAATGCAGCCCTGGATGAGATCGACCCACAAAGGGTGGAAGCCAAACTTGAGAAGGATCTTCTGAAGAAAGCATCTATCAACCCTATCGAAGGCTTTGTTCATAGCCAACTTAAGAAACATGGCAACCTTTTTAGACATTGAAGCTAAATCCAAGGTTTCATGGATCGAGATGACCTCATCCAGGATGTTCCTCCCTTTAACCAAGCTGCCTTGGGATTGGTCGATGATGAGGGGAAGTATGGAATTCAACCTGTTGGCCATAACCTTGGTCAAAAATTTGTAGATGACATTGCATAAGCTGATGGCCTATAGTCAAAGATGGATTTGCAAGAACAAAATTTTGGGATGAGGGCCAAGAAAGTGGAGTTGAAACTATGAGGGACGACTTTGGTTTCCTGAATTTTTCTAATAGCCTTACAAACATCATTTCCCACCACATCCCACATATTTTTGAAGAACCTTGGAGAGAACCCATCTGGTCCAGGGGCTTTATCGGGTTGCATTGAAAACAAGGCCTCTTTAACTTCATCGCGGGTGAAGGGATCCACCAGTCTGGAGTTCAAGACCTAAGGAACGATGCTGGGGATATTAGAAAGGAGAGTATCCTAAGCTTGACTATCATCCTTCTGGGCACTTCCCAGGAGGTTCTAAAAGAAATGCACTACTTCAGTCCTAATCTCCACAATGTCAGTGGACAAGGATCTGTTGCTACACACAATCTCCCTGATCTTGTTGGATGGCCTGTGCCGCATGGTGGAGGCATGCGAAAACCTTGTATTGGCATCACCTTCCTTGACCCATAGGTCTATTGAATTTTGCCTCCAGAATGTTTCCTCTTTAGCCAAGATATTATGGAAATCTACTAGGAGGTTCCTTTCCTCCTCCCTATTGGGGCTGCTATGGTCCCCAGCTTCGATTCTCCTTTCTATCTCCTAGATTTTCTCAGTAATAGCTTTCTTATTGGCAAAAAGGTTGCCAAAGACCTCCCTATTCTATATTTTTAGGTTTTCTTTGACCATATTCAACTTCTGAGCCAAATGAGAAGTGGTAGATCCTCTGACACTGTGATGCCACCAAGAGGACACTTGATTTTTGAAATCCTTGTGTTGGGTCCACATGGCTTAGAAATAGAAAGGAGTTTTGAAGGAAGGATGCCTACCAGATTCAAGGATAATGGGATTGTGGTCTGATCTGATTTGAGGTAAGGCCAGCAGGGTGGCATCACCAAACCATGGGATAACTTCTTGAGAAATTAGGAACCTATCCAACTTGACCTGGATGAGTCCACTATCAATCCTCCTGTTGCTCCAAGTAAAATAAGATCCTTTGAGCTGAACATCCATGAGCTCATTGGTATTAAAAAACCCTCTGAAATCCTCCATGCTTCTACTGTAAGAGTCATTGCCTCCTCTATTTTTAGATGGATGCAAAGTACTTTTGAAGTCCCCTACTAGGATCCAAGGAAAGGTGTTAAAGGTGGTCCTCATTTGAGTTACTATTTCGCACATCACGGCCTGCTCACTGGGTGAGTTTGGGGCATAAATATTTGACAGAATACAAGATTTCTTGTTGGTATTGGAATGAAACAAAATGTTTAGTATCCTATTCAATGATGAAAAAAGCCTTTCTTCAACTAGGGTAGGATCCCAAATACCCATAAGCCCCCCTGACGTGCCTTGAGCAGGACTGATAAGGCAATATCCACTGGCCCAAATGGCCTTGGCAGCCTTTCGAGAATAGAATTCGTCAATTTGAGTTTCTTGCATGATGAATATGGAAGGATTAATACTTTTCCTTAGGTTAGCCACCAACCTCTACTTGGATGCCTCATTTAGGCCCCTCACATTCCATGATAGAACCATCATCTCAAGGGTTTAGGGTTTTTCTTGCCTCCCTTCATGGGCTAGAAGGGGGGTTTGGTTCCTTGCTTATCGTTGTTGGACTCGTCGGAAAAAAGTGTCGATTGGGTCCCATTTGTGATGTCCTCCATTGTTTCCTTATTACTGTTATCATCGTCAGAGGGTCTCCCTATTTTCCTTTCACTGCCATAGTTTAGTGTCTGTTTCCTGCTCCTGGTGTTCTTGGGGCCGATCCTTCTCGATAGAGAAAGGTATTCTTTTTCATATGAAGGAGAATGGGGTGCCTCTCTCCTATTCGAGCAATTTAGAGATTTTATATTGTTCACAACCATGTACTCATCCATTTGAGAATTTGGACATACAATTTTGGGAGGGGTCTGTACCTGGGCCATTGGATCCTCTATGATGGGACTAGTGAGAAATGGAGATTTTGGGAGCGCTTCCTGCTCCTTTTGGCCTGGCAGGGATCCTTATCCTTACTCAATGGTTTTCTTGACTTGTTCTATAGTAGCACTCTAGCCAGCCTCTTGAGGTGCTCGATGAGCAGGATTATGCATGATGTGTTTTGAGACTACCAACGATTCCTTGTTGAGAGGGGGGATATCTCATTTCCTCTACATGCCTATGGTTGGACCTGTCGCCTTTTGGTTCTAGGTCCTCAAACCAGGGCACTGATTCGATAGATGACCTTGGGTACAATAGTGAGTACAAAAGGTAGGCTTGTTTTCATACTCGATGGGTTGCATTCTGACCATATGGGATCCTCTGTATAAGTTGATGAAGGAAGGTACCTCTGTCTCCAAGTTTGTGGAGACATAGAAGCAAGCATGGACCATCCTGGATCAGACCTTGGTGGAGGGATCAAAGGCAATGAAATCACATATGGAGCGGGCTATCCTTCGAATGACATCCTCATGCTAGAACTGAAAAGGGAGGTTTGGAAACCGAACCCACAGAGGAGCTACGTTCATGTTTTGATTTTTGAGGTTAAAATAATCCCCCCACTTTTGGAGAAAGAGGCTCCTATGTCTGAGGAACCAAGGTCCCCCAACTAAGATGTTGTAGCAATCCTCTTGAGTATTGAGTTTGATGGTGAAGAAAACTTAAGAGAGAGCAATGATTTCCATGTTTCCACTGGTTTTCCACTTGGAAAATGCCCATTTACAGATGGTCTCCATGTCTGGTCTCCCTCCTACAAACTTGCCAATCAGAGTGAAACGCTCAAGCTCCATGTAGCTATCCATTAGGTATTCTGGGATAACCAGGATTGTTCCATAAGGAAGTAGTTCTTGGGAGGGTTACTTTGTTGATGATCCTAGCCTCAGGACCTAAGCGTAGGACCCTTTATGGTTTAGGTTAAGCCTACCATTTTGTCCCTCCTTGTCAGGAGGGTCTTGTCCACTCCTGTCCGACCCGTCCGCCTGGGTACCTGATGCATCAGCCACTACCCCATCAACCATGCCAATACTGGTCCCTCCTGGACACTCGTCTGACCGTCTTACCTCCTTTCTATCGTATCCTCCTAGTTGCTCTCCATATGCCACTCGATCGCTACCTTTCCTGCTCTCCATTCTTCCTCCCTCACAGCTATCATATATTTGATCCTATGAGATTTAAATTAATTTTAAGGCTTCAAAAACCATCAGACAACACATTCTATATCAATGACTTAAGTTTAATTCCTCAAACCAGGTGGTTAAAACATGGCTTTAATACCACTAATGTGAAAAAGCCAAAGTTCAGGTATGAGTGATTTTTATTAAGGGAGAGTTATAAGGTCTTTGAGGGTTAATTATTTTATTGTGATTTCTAAAAAGTGAATTGAAATAGGAGTTATAAGGTTTTGAGGATTAATTGTTTTATTGTGATTTTTGATAAAGTGAATTGAAATAGGAGTTATAAGGTTGAAAAAGGGAATTATATTTTTAATTGAGATAAGCTATGATGTGTTAAAGAGATAAGGGTTTATAAAGAAAATTATTGTGATTATTTTCTTTACACAAATTGTTGGCTTGCATTTTGAAGTGTGGATATTATAAGGTGTAATAAAGATTTATTGCTATGTATGGTAAAATAATTTGAGGGATCAAATTGGTTGAATTATTGAGAAGACATTGCTACCTAACCTTTGAAATTGACAAAAAGTTGATTGTGATTGAGACAGGTGTTTGAGGTCAAATCTTCTTCAAACAAAGAGGTAAGGGCACATTATCCTTGAGAATGATTGTTGGATGTTGTGAATGCTAAGTTGGAGTGAAAATAATTGTTTTATAAGCATTGTTGAGTTTAATTGTTAAATGTTTTTTTGAGTGGAAGTTGATGATAAAAAACTTGTTGATAAGCATTGTTGGAAACATTGAATGAGCCTTCATATGCATGACTAGGGTTTGTGCAAGATCATGAGTATCATTGTTATGTGATATTGTTTGATAAGCATTTTTGACTAAGCTTTCATTGAGTGATTGAAGTAAGCTTTTGTGGAATATTACAATGTAGATTTGAGATAAGTCTTTGAGAAGACTTGTAAGCAAAGTTGATTTATTGATTTTTTTAGACCTTGAGTTAACGTCTAGGGTAGATCTAGTAGAGTTGATTTGAGATTGAGTCAAGCTTTGTGTTAAGGCTTGAGGATAGATTTGAGGACAAATATTAAGAAAATTTGTGCTAGACCGAAGGACTATGTTTAGTATAAACTAGAGATAGATATTGAGTAGATTTATGCTAGATCGACAAACTGTGTTTAGTGCAGACTAGAGATAGAGATTGAGAAAATTTGTGCTAGATCGAGGGACTGAGTTTAGTGCAGATTTGAAATAGAGTTAAGAGTAAGCTTTGGAGGTGATAGAGTAGAGGATAGTAGTCTCTAGTGGATAGAGATCCATTAGCTAGGGTAGTGAGGATAGAGATATTTTTAGTGAGAACAAAGTCTTTAGTGGAGAGAGATCCACAATCCAATGTAGTGGAGGTAGTAGTCTTCTAGAGGATCACCAGCCAAAGCATAGGAGAAGGAGTTCTCCCATGGATAGAGATCCACAAACTTAATTAGGGGATTGGTGTCTCCATTGGAAAGAGGTACTTATACATTGTAATAGGGAAAGGATTCCCAAGAGAAATTATTTGAGAAAATTTAATAAGGAATATTTTCTCCGTGGAGTAGCCCACATTGGGTGAACCACGTTAAATTATGTCTCTCATGTGTGTGATGCTTTGTGTGATGTTTACTAATTTAATATTTCTAATGTTATCATATGGATTGAAAAGAATTTTTTTTTATCTTATACTATTCACCCCCTCTTATTATAAGAACATGTTCTTCAATTGGTATCAGAGTAGGTCTCTCTGTGAAAATACTAACATATTAGAGGAAGATCCATAAAAAACACACATGAATTCAGAGAGTGAATAAGAGATAATGTTTGATATAAAATATGAATTATTTGCTGCTCTCAGGAACCTTGACAAGGTTAGAAATAAGAACTCAAGTTTAAAGGATCAAATTAAAAAAGATGAAGAAGCAAGGATATAACTTCTACAGAGTCTCATAGAAATCAAGATAATGGTAGAAGAGAAAAGACAATTGAACAGGATATGACAGATCTATTAAGAGCAAGATAGATAGAATGTGAAATCTTGGAAGAAAAAATTGTTTATCTAAGGAATGAAGTTGAAAAGACAAAGTTACTGCCAGATATAAAATTTCAAAAATAGAAAGAGGAGTCAAGTATTCAAGAAGCAAAAAATTCAAACAAAGATAAGAAAGTGATGTATACTCTAGAAGGAAAAGACATCAAGAAGGAAGGAAGCAAAGAAAAACCATGGACAAAGGTTAATTACAACAAAAGGAGGAGAACTCAACCATATTTTCCAAGGCATTCAAATAGATACATGACAAGATACAAGTACAAATTTCTTGTACTCAAAGAAACTAATAGAGGATCAGTAAGTTTTGGTGATAATGGATCGATAAAAATCTATGGAAAAGGAAATATGAGTTTAGATAACAGGAAAACTAGAACATAAAATGTACTATATGTTAAGGGGTTAAGACACAATTTACTAAGTGTGAGACAACTTTGTGATCAAAGTAATATGGTTACATTTCACCCAGATAGTTGTGAGATAAGAAAATAAAAACCTGGAAAGGTCAGTACAAATTAAAGTAGAACTCCAAACAACCTCTATATGCTTAATGATATTAAAGGAGAAAAGTGTTTTCTATCACAAGAAGATGAGAGTTGGTTGTGGCATAGAATAATGGGTCATTTGAATTTTTACAATATAGTCAACATAATAAATAAAAAGGTTGTCAAAGACTTACCCAAACTAAAAATGCCACAAAACACAATTTGTGCACCTTGTCATCATGGAAAGCAAACTAGAACAAGTTTCAAATCAAAAGGATATATGTCATCTGAGCCATTAAAACTAATACATACTAATTTATGTGGTCCTACTAGAACACAGAGTATTCAAGGTGAAATTTAATTCATATTGTTTATATATGATTACTCCATAATGACTTGGGTAGCTTTCCTAAAATATAAGTCAGAAGCATTTGATAAATTCAAGGTATTTAAAGAACGGGTCAAAAATGAAATCGAAAAAAGGATTAAGTGTTTGAGATCTAATAGAGGTGGAGAGTTTACCTCAAATGAATTTGTAGATTTATATGAACAACATGGAATCAAGAGATAATACTCAGCTACAAGAAATCCTCAACAAAATGGAGTAGTTAAAAGAAAAAATAGGCCTATTGAGAATATGGCTAGAGCTATGTTAAATGATTCCAAGATTTCAGATGGATTTTGGAGGGAAGCAGTCAACACAATAGTATATATAATAAATAGGGCTCAAATGAAGGTACACCATCACAAGACTCCATATGAGATTTGGAAAGGAAGTCCGACCACTGTAAAACACTTCAAGGTTTTTGGAAGCAAGTGTTACATAATACGGGAAGAGCAAACTTGGGAAAGTTTGACCCAAGATGTGATGAGGGTATTTTTATTGGTTATTACAATAAGAGCAAAGCCTATAGATGCTACAACAAAAGGACACACACTATTGTAGAAAGTATAAATGTAACAGTTGATGAGAAGATAGGGTTAAGAGAGCCAGTTCAAGAAACTATGTATTAGGAAGATGAAAACTATCAAGAAGAGTTTTGTGAGGAATCAAAAGAAGAAGAGGAAGAAACATAAAAACTTCTTCCAAAGAATCCATCTAGGTATGTATAGAAACATCATCCAAAAGATCTAATAATTGGGAATCCAGATGAGAGACAGACAAGGAGAAGGGTAATAACATCAACTCAACCAACAAATTTTTATTTATTATATAAAATTGAGCCAAAATATTTAAATGAAGCAATGAAGACAAGTTATGGATTAAGGCAATGGATGAGGAATTAGATCAGATAGAGAAAAGTAAAACTTGGGAACTTGTCCCATGAACAAAAGGTAAAAATGTGATTGGCACTAAATGGGTATTCAGAAACAAGTTAAATGAATATGGTCAAATGGTCAGAAACAAATAAAGGTTAGTGTGTAAGGATTATGCACAGGTTGAGGGAATTGACTTCGATGAGACATTTTCTCCAGTTGCATGACTTGAAGCTATAAGAATATTCTTAGCCTTCTCAAGTTTTAAAAACTTCAAAGTATATCATATGGATGTTAAGTCAACATTTCTAAATGGTGTTCTAGAAGAAGAATTTTATATTGAGCAGCTAGAAGGATTTATATTAACAGATAAACCAGACTATGTATGTAGATTGAAGAAGGTATTGTATGGTCTAAAATAGGATCCTAGAGCATGGTACTCAAGATTGGATAAGTACCTTCAGGAATAGGGGTTCATGAAAGGAATAGTGGACATTAAATTATACATAAAAAATGAAGGGAATGATCTACTAATTGTGGTTGTTTACGTGGATGACATCATTTTTGGGGGAAACAATGATAAGATGTGTCAAAAATTTGCAAAGAGCATGCAAAATGAATTTGAGATGTCTATGCTTGGTGAGTTTTCCTTCTTTCTTGGACTTCAGATTTCACAATCAGAAAAAGGATTATTTCTTTCACAAACCAAGTATATAAAGGAGATGCTAAAGAAATTTAAGTTAGAATACTGCAATCCAGTAAGTACTCCCATGGTTAAAATATGTAAGTTAAGTAAATATGATGAATCTATAGAGGCAAATAGGAAATTATACAGATCTATGATTGGTGGTTTATTGTACGTTATAGCTACAAGACCAAATATCATGCAAGTAGTGGGACTAGTGGTAAGGTTTCAGGAATCACCCAAGGAAACACATGTAGCAACAGTTAAAAGGATTCTAAGGTATCTAAAGGGGACTATGGAATTTGGGATATAATATCCCAAAAGTGATAGTTTCACTCTCACAGGTTATACAGATGCAGATTGGGCTGGCAGCTTTGATGACGAAAAAAGCACAAGTGGAGGAGATTTATTTCTTGGAGACTGTTTGGTCTCTTGGCTAAGTAAGAAACAATCATCAGTATCCTTATCTATAGTAGAGGTAGAGTATATTGTAGTAGTTTCCAGTTGTACATAGTTATTATAGATGAAGCAAACCCTAGAGGATTTCAAGATAAAACATGATCATCCCATTCCCATACTGTGTGATAATACAAGTGCTATAAATATCTCAAAGAATCCAATGATACACTCCAAGACAAAGCACATATCGATTAAGTATCATTTTTTGAGAGAGTAGATGATGGATAAAAAATTCAGGTTGGAGTAAGTCACTACAAAGGAGTAGATTGCAGATATTTTCACTAAGCCACTTCCAAAAGAGACTTTTGAGTACCTTCAAGAAAAGTTGGGAGTAGTTATACTCCCACCCTAGAATTAACCACCTCAAAAGGAGGTGGGGGAGGGGCTAAGATAAGAGTCTTATTCTTAGCCTCGAGCCCCAAAGGTGGCCCTTTGCCATTGATGACAAAGGGGGAGATATTTGAGTTAGGGGGAGAGAATTCAGTCAAAGGGAGCAGTTTCTTAGGGGAGAAAAACAAAAAAAGGTAAAGGAAATGGTAAAAGGTAAATGGGTTGCCATAAATGAAAAAGGGAGATATTTTTGGAAATATGAGCAAGATTTGTTGTCATTGATGTCAAGAGTCAGTCTTAGTGAGCAGTACAAAAGGAAGGATGTCAAAATTCAGTTTCAGTAATCAATGCAAGAGAAAGATTGCTTCTAGGCCTAAGGAAAAAGATGAGGTCTAAAGAGCAAAAGGAAGGCTCGAGAAAATAATATTATAATTTTGTATTATAATATTAAAGGTCTAAGGTTGAGACCTAAATATTTAAATTAATTATAAATTAATTATAATAATTTCATTATAAATTAATTTAATTAACTTTAAAGTTATTAAGTTAATTATAAATTAATTATAATAAATTATAAATTAGTTTATGATTTAATTTAATAACCCTAAGGTTAGGGTTACAAAGGGCAAGCAAGCAAAGTCAAGGCACCGATGTCGATTACCCCTTCCACCCACCGATGTGTTAAAAGGGAGAGCAAAATTCATATTAATACCATATGCTTTGGAGAGAAAATATTATCCTTCAAATCTTAATTGAAGTGCATGTGATTCGTGTGAACTGAGTGGAAGAAGAGGAGAAGAGGAAAAAGTTTTGAAAATGTGGCAGTCAATAAGTGCATAAAGGAAATATGACTTGGAGATTTATTGCCAACCATGGCAGTTTGGCCAACGATAGGCAGTTGTGGTTTAAGGTACTAGTAGGCGGAAGGTTTCATGATCAAAACTCGGTGGCAAATTTTTGCTAAGGTGCATGTGTAAAAGTTTTGGTTTGGGCACCAAGGGAAGATTCAAGGTGCATGAGGTGACTTTTGGTGCCAAGGTGAGTGCCTAGCTCACGTGGCATGTGGGCCACGACTAGGGTGCTATGGAAGGCGCAAGCGGGGTTTTGAATCCCACCGAGAGCAAGGTATTTAATTTTTTAAATATTAAATTGCTTCTAAGGTTTAAAAGGTGGCATGAATGATTTTTATTAAGGGGGAGTTATAAGGTCTTTGAGGGTTAATTGTTTTATTGTGATTTCTGAAAAGTGAATTGAAATAGGAGTTATAAGGTTTTGAGGATTAATTGTTTTATTGTGATTTTTGATAAAGTGAATTGAAATAGGAGTTATAAGGTTGAAAAAGGGAATTATATTTTAATTGAGATAAGCTATGATGTGTTAAAGAGATAAGGGTTTATAAAGAAAATTATTGTGATTATTTTCTTTACACAAATTATTGGCTTGCATTTTGAAGTGTGGAGATTATAAGGTGTAATAGATATTTATTGCTATGTATGGTAAAATAATATGAGGGATCAATTTGGTTGAATGATTGAGAAGAAATTGCTACCTAACCTTTGAAATTGGAAAAAAAATTATTGTGATTGAGACAGGTGTTTGAGGTCAAATCTTCTTCAAACAAAGAGGTAAGGGCACATTATCCTTGAGAGTGATTGTTGGATGTTGTGAATGCTAAGTTGGAGTGAAAAGGATTTTTTGATAAGCATTTTTGAGTTTAATTGTTAAAGGTTTTTTTGAGTGGAAGTTGATGATAAAAACCTTATTTGATAAGCATTGTTGGAAACATTGAATGAGCCTTCATATGCATGACTAGGGTTTGTGAAATATCATGAGTATCATTGTTATGTGAGATTGTTTGATAAGTATTTTTTACTAAGATTTCATTGAGTGATTAGAGTAAGCTTTTGAGGAATCTTACAATGCAGATTTGAGATAAGTCTTTGAGAAGACTTGGAAGAAGAGTTGATTGATTGATTTGTTCAAACCTTGAGTTAAGGTTTGGGGCATATCTAGTAGAGTTGATTTGATATTAATTCAAGCTTTGTGTTAAGGCTTGAGGACATATTTGAGGACAAAGATTGAGTAGATTTATGCTAGATCAAAGGACTGTGTTTAGTACAAACCAAAGACAGATATTGATCATATTTGTGCTAGACCGAAGGACTATGTTTAATACATACCAAAGACAAATATTGAGAATATTTGTGCTAGACCGAGGGACTAAGTTTAGTGTATATTTGAGATAGATCTAAGAGAAATCTTTGGAGGTGATAGAGAAGAGGATAGTAGTCTCCAGTGGATAGAGATCCATTAGCCAGGGTAATGAGGACAAAGATCTTCTGAGTGAGGAAAGAGTCTTCAGTGGAGAGATATCCACAAGCTAGTGCAATGGAGATAGTAGTCTTCTAGAGGATCACCAACCAGAGCAGAGGATAAGGAGTTATCCTATGGATAGATATCCATGAACTTAATTAGGGGATTGGTGTCTCCTTTGGACAAAGGTCCATAAAAATTGTAATAGGGAAAGGATTCCCAAGAGAAATTATTTGAGAAAAGTTTATAAGGAATATTTTCTCCATGGAGTAGCCCACATTGGGTGAACCACATTAAATTATGTCTCTCATGTGTGTGATGCTTTATGTGGTGTTTATTTCTTTAATATTGTTGATGTTATCATATGGATTAAAAAGCAAAAAGTTTTATCTTATACTGTTCGCCCCCCTTCTTAGTATAAGCACATGTTATTCAAAAATATCCCTATTTTCTCCCCCAGTACTTATGCTACCTAACCCTCTTAGACCATTGTTATTGTATATCATGATAATAGTACACACTTTAGGTACCATGTTGATACAATATTATGAGCAACACAAAGAATAATCCATTTACTATATTAGTAGAACCCTCATCATTTATGAAACTATGTATACCCCTTTAAAAAAGGTGCTTAGCCATGGTCTTTACTTCTCAAAATTTGAGACATTAGATGCTAAGTCAAAAGACCTACATTATAGCCAAGGTTTATCTATTGTGATATCATCCCTTAGATATTGAATACCTCAATGAAATGGTGTATACTATTAACACATCACAATCAGATTCTTTAACTCTTTTCTTTGATGGTGTAAAGTCCGTTAAAGGAGGAGTAGGAATCATACTAGTGTTATCACAACAAATCATAATTCCATTATATTTTAAGCTTAAATTCTCATGTACTAATAACACATCCAAATATGAAGATCTTATCCTTGGACTATGAGTAGTGTTGGTCCTAAAAGTCACTAGACTCTTCATTTTTGGAGACTCAGCTTATAGTAAATCAAATAAATAGGATTTATCAAACTAAGGATGATATACTAAAACCATATAAAGACATTATGGATAACCTGATGGTTTCTTTTGAAAAGATAACCATCAATACAATTCTATGCTCTAGTAATTTCCAAGTGGATGCAATGACTGCCATAAAATTTCTCATACCTATAGAATTGGAGGATGAACACGTGATAATTTTCATCCATCAAATTAGATAACCAACAACATTTAAATCTAGTCAAGATTTGTTGGCTATTTTTGAAATTGAACAAGTGTCGAATCTCAGCTCTTGGTATAATAAAATATACAATTTTCTTAAGAGTGGTGCTTTGCCCAAAGGGTTGAACCACAATAAGCAAAAGAATCTCAAAAAACATGCCTGTTGATTCATTATAATTAGAGACATCCTTTATCAAATGATATTTGATGGTATTCTTTTAAGATGTCTAAATGTGCATGAAGCCAAAATAGTTATTCAGGACACCCATGAAGGAGCATGTGATGGGAACTTTAATGGAAGTGTCATCACTAAAAAGCTTGTTTGCATGGACTACTACTAGTTGACTATGGAACAAGATGCTCATAGTCATATATGAAAATATGATCAATATCAAAATCAGGATAACCTAATTCATGTGCCATCTCAAGAACTTCATTCAGTTACATCACCTTGGCCTTTTTCTACTTGGGGGCTAGATATTGTCAACAAAATACACCTAGTATCATATAATAAACACAAATTCATCATCATAGCAACTGAATACTTTACCAAGTGGGTAGAAGCTATGTATCTAGCCTCTTGTATTAGTGTTAAAGCATTCAAGTTTATCCTGAATTAGATATTATTATGTTATGGTATTCCAAACATGCTTATATATGACAATGAAACTCCTTTTAAAAATAAGGATGTGGTAAAAAATTATGCTAAATTCAAAATTCAGCATAAATTATCGACACCATATTACCCATAAGGTAATGGGTAAGCCAAAGCTTCTAACAAAATAGTAATCAAAATTCTAAAGAAGCTTGTAAGTAGATTTGGAAGGGATTGACATTTTTAGCTATATCCTATCTTATGGGTATATCACACCAATGTTCAAAATTCAATTAGAGCTATTCCCTACACCTTAGTTTATTGAACTGAGGCCATTTCTCCCTTCAAATTAGAATTTTCATCTTTCCAAATCCTCTAAAATATGCAATAGTTGGTGATAAGAATCACCATGTGAGACTTAGCCAACTTGAGTTGCTCAGCAAAAGACAAACTCATGCCTTACAACACTTACATGTATATCATAAAATACCCAAGAAATCCTATGAAAAGTGAGTTAGACCTTATTCCTTTGAAGTAGAAGATCTTGTCCTCAAAGAAAACCAAAAAACACTAATGCTAAAGAAGACCTTAAGGGTAAATTTGAACCCAATTGGTTAGGTCCCTTCATAATAATAGTCAAATATAGATTAGGCACTTATTGCTTAGCTTCCACATATGGTGATGAATATAAAAACCTATTAATATAATGTATTTAAGAATATATTATGCTTTAATTTACATGTTTATATGTTTATTTGCCTGATTGCATGGTTGATTGTATGCATGATTGCTTAAAAATTATGAATATATTTTTCTTGATTTCATATTCCTGAATTGCATGTTTTCTTGTGTCTTCCTATTCATCCCATAAATACATGAGGGGGCATCTCATAATGAAGCAATGATGATCCTAGCTAGAAAATAATGTCACTTGCATTGCACTTGTAGTAGGTCACTAAGCTAGTGGAGTCCCTCGATGAATTCCTTAATATCCCATCATTTACTTTGGATATTTTGAACTCTAGAAAAGAAACTAAGGTTGTGGCAAGAATAAGAAAATAGTTAGTTATTACCCAAATACAACTAGACACCCTAGTTTCTTTGTCTAAGAATCCAATTTTTTAGAAGAACTTATGTGTATCACATTATTTTGCTCCTATGTTTATTTTCTACATCATTGAATCTGATTAGACTTATTAGAACTCTATGATTATGCTGATACTATAATGTTGATCTAAGAGTGGTATATAAAAGGTCCTATCTAAGATAACAATTCATTTCCTAAGCAAAAATATTCTCTCTCTCCCACATTTTTTTTATCACATCTCTTGATTCATATTTTCACCTTAAAAAAGTAGATCATAGGATTATTTGATGATTGGTAAGAGATTGAAAATATTGAAAAGCATCCAATAGCATGGGATGATTCTATTAAAAGAAATTATTGATGAAAGGATTTATCAAAAATCTCTTTCTCATCAAAAGTCCATTCTTAAAACATCATTTGCATCAAATCATGATTTTTTCCTTATATCCAAACTAAAAGTTTGATAGAATCCTTTTCCACTTGGTAAGTGTTAACAATTCCTATACATCCAACGAGTGAGGAACAATTCTATCAAACCTTCTTCTTTGATATAAGGGTCTATCATATATCATAATCAATAACACACATAGAAATTCCAACATATCAAAAAGTCTAATCAAGTTATGATTCATCCTTATATCCAAATATAAAGTTTGATAGAATCATTCATCACTTGGTAAGCATTAGTAATTCCTATACACCCAAAAGTGAGGAATGATTATGTCAAACCTTCTTCTTTGATATAAGGGTTTATCATGCATCATAAATGATAACAAACATAATCATATCAACATCCTATCAATTTATGATTCATTCTTATATCCATCCAAAAGGTGGGATAGAATGATTTGACACTTGACAAGTGTTATCATTCCTATACATGCAAAAAGTGATGAATTATTATATCTAATCTTCATTCTCGATATAAGTATCAATCATAAACTCAATATTATCAATTTACAAATTCTTTCATCATACCTAACACAGATGAATGACATATAATTACTCAATATCCAACAAAATATTTCAAAACAACAAATGATATTAAATAATTTAAATAAAAAATCCTATCATGGTATAAACTTCTACATCAATTATCATGTAACCACCTACTAATTCTAAACTAGGGGACTATGATGAAGTGTAATCACTGATAGCCCTATATAATCAATCTTCTCGACATGAATCTAATCATTTTTTAACCTTTTAGATCATCAATTAATTTTGTACATATGATGCATGCTTGGTTTAAATTTTCTTAATTGTATGATTGTATGTGTGCATAAACTACATATCTTAATTCATTGTTTGCTTCTATTTCATCAAGATATTGCATAGCATAGTATTTCCCTAGAAAAGAATGCCTCAAGAGCCTCTTAGGAAGGTGAGAAACAAGAATTATTTATTATATAGATAATTTTCATGGCTTCAATAACATTCTATTGGGAATAACTCTTAATTTCTCCTCCTTCATTGAGAAACATTGATATATTACTCATATATAATCCATCATTACTATAATCATTGTATGCTTGCACTTATGCATTGATTGTGCGCACATATAGAAAAATAGGGGTTTTATGATGAGACAATGATGACCAATAGTTAGGATAGTATTCGCTTGCATTGAATTTACACTAGTTCTTTGATGCTAGTAAATCCCTACTCTTAGGATCACTTGCATTAAATTTATTTCTTAATGCTAAAACAATCTTACATGATTTAGAAGTATACATGATACCTCTAGATATAGTTTTCCCATGTAATTTTTATTTATAAAGATAACATGTTATCATTGAAATAACTATGATATCCTTTTAAACAAATACTACCATGGCGGGAAATAATAATCTTCATCTACATTTAGCTTACATATCAACATGGTCGAATATCACACATCGATTTACTTCATTGTCTTTATCCCATTCGACAACTTTAACAAAGCTTAACACATATAAGTTGTTATTTTATAGGTTGTTGTGGGTAAAAAAAATCATGGAATACATCATCCAATATTCTCCATACACTCTTTTTTTGATGATGACATGTTTACCCAAGATGGTATAACCTCATTATGGTCACAAAAGGTATTTCCATGGATGAACATTGGACATATAATCACTAGGATGCAATAAAGAATCTAAGCTATACATACCATTATAGAATTTGAGTCCTAAAATGCTAGTGGCATATAAATAGAATACACATTGAATTTCATGTTTGCTTACTTGAAATAATTACTTATTTCATGCTTTAATTAATACATACACCAAAAACTAAAATAACAATAAATTAGTTAGAATTAAAATCTCCCTACTTGCGAAATGATGACATTCCCTAAGTCATAGGTATGTAAAGTTGGCAACATATTATAGAATATTCATTCATTATAAATAATTATTTCATCTTGAAACCTCTTATTAGTGCCTGCGAGGTAACAAATTATGCAATATTTTATTTTTTTACAGGCCCTAATAAGGGTTTCAGATGATCAACCTTCTTACACATAAATATTGTCATCTTTAGCAACATCATTCTAAAGATGATTTGACATATTTTAATTTGTTAAAAGTATGCTAAAAGGGTAAAAATATTTTGATATCAATATTATTGATGGTAAGATTCCTAATCCTCTTAACAAAACCCAAAAAGTGGGGCATTAACAAGATGAGCATTAAATATAATGAACTATCCTGATTTGGAAAAAATGAAAGAACTATATATGGATATCAACTATCTGTTAACATTGTACTATATAAAGACATCAATTGTCCACTAGCATTGTACTATATTAGAACAACAGTGATCTCCTAGCATTGTACTATATCAAGACATCAAAAATCTGTAAGAATTATACTATATCAAGACATTAACTATCCACTAGAATTGTACTATATCAGGACATCAACTATCTATAAACAAATTGTACTATATTAGGATATCAACTATCCATTAACATTATACTATATTAGGACATCAACTATTTTCTAGTATTATACCATATCAGAACCTCAACTATCTGCAAAAGCATTATATTATATCAGGACATTGACTGTTCGCCTAACAAAAATAGGTATTGACTACCTACAAACACAACAATTTATCTAAGTGTTTGTCTATTAATCAGACTAAAAGAGTCATCACTTTGAAGTAAATTATTTTATAAGACATTACCCATCCTATAACATGGATTGCCTAAAAATGCCATTAGTTGTAGTTGTCTAAGCACTTGTTATTTATTAGGCTAAGACCACCAATTAAGGTCTACTAACGACATAAATAATCAATTTGTAAAGAACTATTATATTACCTTACAAATTGGCACATATATATTTTTATATATAATATACAATAAGTTAAGGTTGGATGCTAAGATTTTGACCATTATTTTTTACAAATGAAACAAATTTGTAAAAAGTTCTTTATTTCCAACTAAATTATGAAAAACCATAACAATAGCATTCATAAACATAATTTATAATGTGTAACATCTCAAAATTTGACCATCAAGACATCTCGAAATAATGTGAAATTTATTTTGGACCCTAACTGTGGTGTTAATCCAATTATTTCAACCTTTCCAAAATTTAAATTTACACATCTATTATCCTTAAAATTAATCTTCAATCTCCTTCTCAAATCAACATTCACCATGTCACACCTATCTATCACCTATTTATTTGAAGTTCATTTATTTTGAAATTAGGTAATATACCCATCAAACCCTTTTAATATGCCAAAATTTTCAAAATAAAATTAATTCAATAAAAATATCAAAACAATTTAGAAACCAAATTTCTACTCATCAAGCCATACAATGAAACTCATCTAACATCATCAAAGTATCATGCCATTAATTTTTTTTAGGAATGGAGGAAGGCCACAAGGAGATTGGTGTTGGAAACCAAGGTTTGAAGGGCCAAGGACAAGACCATGGGGTGGGTCTTTCGATGGTGCTAGGTGGACAACAGGTCACAGAGGTTTTGCAGAAGCCTTTTGACCTAGGAGTATTATCATGGTCAAATATTATAAAAGGAAAACTTAAGGGTGTGGATTTTTTTATTTTTATCCTAAACAAGAAAAACTCGGCATCCTATCTAAACCCACAACCTTGAAAATGGATCATGGTGCCTAGAATTTGGTTTGGAAGTTTATAAGTGCTTGCCCTGATTTGTATGCCATTCAAAAATGGGCATTATTGAAGTGGTACTTGTAGGGGCATATGGAGATAATTATGTTATCTCGAGGGTTTTTCATGATAAAACTTAACTACGAAGAAGATGTTGATCGTATCCTCTAGGGGGTCCATGGTTTTTTGGGTGATGAGGCCTCTTTTTGTGGAAATGGGGACCATATTTTAATCCAAATACTCAAAGCATCCATAAGGCTCCAATATGGGTAAGACTTCTAGGCTTACCTTTTCAGTTTTGGCATGAGAAGGTTCTTCTAGGTATTGCAAAAGAGACAGGGGACTTAGTTACCATAAACCCAACAACAAGAGCCAAGTCAAGGCTGATCCATGCAAGGATGTGTATGAATGTTGATTTGGAGTTATAGCTTCATAGTTATATTGAAATTATCTCATATTTTGGGAATTGGATGCAGGAGATTGAATATGAGAATGCCCTCCATTTTGTAATTTGTACAAAAAACTAGGACACAAAGTATTACCCTAACAAAAAAAAGGAAAGTAATCTTCAAAGGAGTCCTTCAACCCAAAAAATAATTAGATGGAAGAGCTTGAGACCCTGAATATTTGAAGGAGAATATTTTAAGCTAGATTGAAACCTAGGAATTCCCACTCAAAGATTCAAAGCCTCAAACAATAGAGGAGGGAGAAATCTTAGAAAACATTGCTCAAGTAAGTATTCCCACTTCAAACCCATTTAATCCTTAGAATGATATTCCTCAAGGAAATTACTTTGCATGTCTAGGAGATGACTTAGAAAATCCTATTGACGTATAAATTAAAATACATAAAGAGGTGATTGAATCTAATAAATACCTAGTTGCTTCAAAGATCCATTATGATTTAAATCTAGAAAATGGCCCTGAAATCCCCCCCTTGGGTGGGGATAAGGATATAACCTTGTTTGATGCTAGGAAAAATAAGGGTAAAGCATATGCTACTCCTAGGAGATTTACTAGGAATCAAAAAAATGGATTGATGGATGTAGGATATGAATCCAAACATAGGAGACCCACTAATAAAGAGATCGAATTGAGAGTAGTTATCGAGGTTGGTAATGGCACCCAATCAAATCTAGATCTATGTGGGGAGAAGAACCAACGATCTAAATCCAAAAAATGAAGGTTATCTCTTAGAATGTGTGGGGTCTCAATGTCCCCTTTAAGCATAATGGAATATAAGCATTGAGGAAAGAGGTCAACCTGTAGGTTATCTTGTTACAATAAACAAAACTTGATGAACCACATTCCAAAAGCATTAAGAAAATAATATGGAGAGGTGTTGATTTTATAGAATACCATATAGTAGGGTCATTTAGAGGCTTTCTATGCATTTGGGATTAAAAAAATATTGAATAAAAATTAATTTTATCAAATGAAAGATTCATAGCTATCCATTTTTATGTAAAGGAGGTGAATCAGTAGTGAATAGTCACTAATTTTTATGCTTCTAACATAGTGATGGGTAGAAAACAACTTTAAAGGGATTTAAGCCAACTTAGAAATGCATTTTCTAGCTTACCTTTGGTACTAGTGACTTGAATTCCCCACTATACCCATTAGATAAGCAGGGTGGCATTTCTTATTTTTCAGAAGGAATGATGGACTTTGCCTAGTTTGTGAATGATAATGAAATTATGGATTTCAAGCTGAGAAATGCTAAATATATCTAGAGATATAGGTAGCTTGGGGATCAATTAATTCAAATCTAGTCAATTAATTTCAGAGTTAAAGTCTTCTAATTTTTAGGAACACAACCCTTATAGCCCACCCAAAAATAGGTTCTGATCATAACCATTTGGTGTGGGAGATAGAGGAACAAAGGAGAATCCTTAAAATGCCCTGTAATTTTGATAAAATATGGTTGATTCATAAGGGATTATAAGGTAGAATATTTGAATGGTGGAAATAAGTTTTTATAGATAGAAAATTAACCCAAGTTGCTAAGAAACTAAGATACATTAAGAAGAACCTTAAAACTTGGAAAAAATATGTTTTTAGTCACCTCCTTAAGAAGAAATCATATCTGAAGTAATAGTTATTAGAAATTGAACTAGCCTTGCAATCTGTGAACCTAACCAATGAAATCTAGGATAAAGAAAAGAATCTTCTAGTTGAGTATCATAACACCCTAGCTTGTGAAGAGATCTTTTTATGCCAAAACTCTAGAGTAACTTGGTTAAAGGAAGGTGATCAAAACACCACAAATTTTCATAGTTCTACTTTAATATATAGAATTTATAATTGGATTAAAGAAGTTGTCAAGATGGATGGTAAGGTCACTGAAGATCCCATTCAAATCAGACAGAAGGTAGTCAATTTATTCTCCAATCTAATAGGATTAGAGGTTCCTATTGATAATGATTCAATTATTGCCATGTTATAGAATATTCCATTCCTATTAACAAATTATATTAATTACTACCTTCTCAACCCCTTCAAAGAGGAGGAAATTAGGAAAGCAATTTTTCATGTGCAAGGATAAAGCTTTGGGCTCGGATGGTTTTTCGGCTACATTCTTTCAAAGATTCTAGCATATAATTGGGAAAAAGGTTATTTAGGTTGTTATGGAGTTTCAAAGAAATCAAAATATACCTTGATATGTTAATTTGGCCTTCTTGATATAATCCCAAACGTGGTAGATGCGAGGTATTTTTTAGATTTTTGACCTATAAGCCTTTGCAATATTTTATACAAGATTGTGTCCAAGGTTTTAGCCAATAAAATTAAAATTATTCTTCTCTTTATAGCTGATCCCCAACAAGGGGGCTTTGTAAAGGGTTGTTATATCTTGGATGGAATTATTACTATCCACAAGGTAATTAATTCCATTTATAGGAGTGGAGATGTGGGAATATTGTTAAAACTTGACATGAACAAGGTTTATGATAGTGTATTTTGGGATTTCTTAATTTGAACTATGACCAGTTTTGGTTTCTATCAAGAGTAGATCAATCTTATCAGGGCTTGTATCTCTTTAGAAATATTATTAATATTAGTAAATGGTTCTATAGTAGGGTATTTTCAAAATAGGAAAGGAATTCATTAGGGAGATCCCTTGTCTCCCTAAATTTTCATTATCCTTGTTGAAGCTCTTGAAATAGAAATTTTAGCTGCTATAGAAAATGGGAATATTGATGGCTTGAAATCTGCTTATGTTATGTTTCCTATCTCCTACCATCAATTTGTATATGACATAGTTATAACCATAAAATCCTCCATTCCATAGGCTAGGGAACTGAAGTTGATCTCATAAATATATGAGTAGGTAGCTAGCAAAAATATGAATTATGCTAAAAGCAAGGTTTAGTTTATGAACCCTCTTGGTCCTAAATAGGTAAGAATAATAATACTCTTTAGTTGTAGTATTGGGGACCTTTCAGCTACCTATCTTGGGATGCCCCTTTTTAAGGGAAGGATGACTGAAGCACTATGGAATCTAGTGGTTGAGTGATTAATAAGAAATATTTCAGGATGGAGAGGCTCTTTACTTTGCTAGGCTGGAAAATCCCAACTAGTAAAGTCCTCATTGCAAAAAATTCCAATCTATTTTATCTTTATTCAAAATTTTAGCTAATATTTGTGATAAAATAGAGCATATTTAAAGAAATATTTTTTGGTATATGGTAGAGAATAAAACAAATGGTGTTGGTTGCATGGGATAAGGTTTTTATAAGAAAGGAAGTGGGAGATATTGGATATAGGAAGCTGAGTAGAATGAACATAGCCTTGATGGATAAATTAGGATGGAAACTTATAACTAATGAAAACATCAACTAGGTCCATATATTAAAGGCCAAATACCTTAGGCATACCTCTAGCTTTATTAGGGAAGAGGACCATCTGAGAGGGTCAAATATTTGGAATAAACTTCAACTTATTAGATAATTTCTTAAGAAAGGTAAATGCTGGCAGATTGGTAATGGCCCCCAAGTCCAATTTTGGACTAATAAATAGCTAAAATACACTCCTCTTTGTGAGGATCCAAAGTTTTTTGGGTTAGAACAATTTTTTTCTACTCAATATGGAAACTTGGTGCAAGACTATATAATTTCTTAAGTTTGATAAATTTTGGAGATACCTCCGAGTGGATGGGCTAGATTTAATGAACCAGTAGAGATTGAGGGAGCTTAATAGACTTCTATAGGTCTACTTTATTAATAGTACAAGATATTTTTATTAAATCATATAGAATAACCAGAAAGGTGTGTATTCAGTTAAATCAAGCTACTACTTGCTAAAAGGGGAGGGCCTAGGATGGATTCTAGCCTCAAGAGTATAGATCAAGGATTTAATTCCTAATATTACCTACTTTTATTGGCTCTTAGTCCAAAAAAAGGTCTTAACTATGGATAATCTCTACAAAAGGGGATGATACTTCTAAGAAAATGTGTGTTGTGTGAAAAAAATGAGGAGACTACAAATATTTTTTCATAGTGCCCCTTCACTATTAATTTCCTAAACATAGTCTATAGCAAGTATTAGGTTGCATGGGATCTTCCTAAATCACTCCCAAACCTTTGTATCCAATGGGAATATCCTTCAGTAGTAAGAGATTAAAAATATTGTGGAAGATAATCCTTCCTAATGTTCTATGGGGAATCTAGAAAGAACATAACAATATGATCTTCAAGGATAGAAAAAGATATCATCCCTTAGTTTATATCATATCTACCAATGTTGTGGTGAAAAAAATTAAAATAATTAAGTTTAAAATTCTTGGGAGTTTGATCGAGAGAAATATATTATGTGTGGATGGGATTTGGATTTCAGAGCTCGCAGTCTGGTGCCACCCCCAAATCCTTCAAGGGCTCAATCAATATGGAAGCCATCTCCCCCTAGCTAGTTAATTTAAACTTCGATGGAGTAGTGAAAGTGACTCTTATTCTAGTTGGGGTAGGTTGGATTTTTAATGACCATAAGGGAATGGAAGTATTGGTATATGCCAAACCCATAGGGAGAAAACATGCCATTTTGCTGAAACCAAGGTGGTTTTTTTACGACTATTTCTCATTGAGAGGTTTAATATCAAAAATTTTATTGTTTAAGGGGATTCAAAAAATATTATCAATATTTTGAATGATAATAAACATCCTAGCTAGAATATTATAGATATGATCTCAAAGGTTAAACATAAAACCATATCCTTGGAAAATGTTCTATTCAATCATGTAGATAGGGAAGTAAATGGGACCACAGATTGTTTGGAAAACCTAGGAATGTTCTTGGATGGATATAAAAGGTGGGAAGGAAATTTTCCTATTCAAGTCTAGAAGCTAGTGAAGAAGAAAGCATGTATATATGAAGATCACAATGATAATAGGGATTAGCCAATTTGTGGGGATCATCAAGTTTTTATTGATGAAGTGACATTGCATACCTAGAGGAAGGATGTGAGATTTTTAGCTCAAAGAGTCAATAAGATGATTTTCAACAATGTTGATGAATCAAAGGTTCACCTTGCTGAGTTGCATAGAAATATTATTACTTTGGACTTGATTGAAACTATGGATAAGGTAGAGCTAATTTCTCGAGACCATGACTAATTTCCTCTTTGATGGATGACTGTTATGTTTGTTTTCCTTATGTCTGTTAGAGTTTTGTGTCATGTAATGGTTGTTCTTGTTGTTAGTTCCTTTCATTTGTGAGCTCTTTCTATCTTTCTAGTAGGTTCAAATCTTGTTTGTCTTGCTTCTATTTCAGTTGCAGAGCTTAATGGAAAAATCTTGAAAAGGTTGTAAAAGGTTCAGGGAACCTTTAAAAACCCTTTCCTTCCAACATAATTAAAAAAATCATGTCATTAATTTTCTCATCCATAAAATTTAAACAAAATTTTCACATCACAAGAAATTAATACCACATAAATGCCATCATAAAACAATAAAATGCTCTCTTTATATATATATATATATATATATATATCCCATAGACTTAGCGTACCACAATCAATCAAAATTGGTACACTCAAATCATATCCCTTGGTAGAAGAATCTCAAAATATATGCTTTCACACCACTCAAATAAGTAAAAAATGCCAAGACAATCACATTGCCTAATTATAGGTTTCAGACCCACCCTTAACTAGACAAGGCAAAAATTGAATTGACTATTGTAATGGTTGAGTGACTAATTTTGTCCTAAAGTGTGAATGAGATAAAGTCCTCGAAGGTGGTGATTGTATCTACTTTGAAGGGACAACTACCTAGTACATTTCTCTATAGTCAATGCTCCTTACCACCTTTATTATATACTAAGCCTATAATGAATGATTGAATACTGCTTTATATGTTTGAGGTGGAGAGCTCTGGAAGAGAAAACTAGAGCATAAGTTGGGTAGCCAAAGAGATTTATGGTTACTATGGATTTGAAGATAAGATTGCTACCCCAGGAGGGCCCAATGGGGACACCTCCGGATCCTATTTTAGAGAGACATAGTTCTTTTGCAGATTTGTTAAAGGATAAATCTCCATCAGAGACTGAAGAAGCACAAAAAATTACATTAAAAATGCTCTTTACGATTGCTGGAAATAGATCAACATGTCAACGAGTTAATGGATGCTTGCCAAAGTTAGAATCAAGGCCAAAGATTTTCATTGAGCAAAGGATGGTCGAAGAAATAGTTTTATATAGAGCCAATCATGATTTGATCTATAAATTCATGGGTATTCACCCTACCCTAAATTTTTTGCATTCCTGGGTCCGAAAAAATTGGGAGCCTCTTGGTGAGTATTATTTGTGGTTTATTAGCAATGGATATTTTATTGTTAGTTTTTCTTCACTTGCCGATATAAATAGGGCTTTCAAATAAGAAAAGAGGAATCATGGTTCAACAGGATTATTTGTTCAACCCTAGAGAGTGGTATTTGATCCTTGAATGGAACCCACTGTTGTCCCAATTTGGATCCATTTGTATGCACTTCCAATGGAGTTTTGGAGTGAGCAGGTATTGGAAATTATCAACAATTCCCTTGGAAGACATTTGGGTATTTTAAAATACATAATGGAAGGAAAAATAACTGTTTATACAAGATTATGTGTGGAAATTTATCTTATCCAACCTTTGTTGGTAGAGGCAGAACTCGAAATTGTAGGACTATCTTGGATTCACAAACTAGATTATGAGGCATTGTCCTTTAGATCCAGAGTTTGCCACAAATATGGGCATTTGGCCCAATATTGCCCAAATAATATGAACATAAAAATGGAGGCTCCTCCAGGAATGTCAAATATTCCTAAGGAGGGTAAGTCAACAATCAATAAAGAAACAACCAATATTTATCAGGGTAAAGAAGCACAGGGATATGGTTTTGAACAACCCAAAAGAAGGAGAAGGAAAAATAAAAAATATGGTAAAGAGCAAACCCAACTCAAGCCCTACAATAGGTATGAGATATTTAAGACACTAATGGACCAAGAAGAAGAACAATTCAAGGAAGGAGTGGATGGGAATAATGAAAATAATCATAGCCATGTTCAAGCCCCTCTTTCATCTCCTCCCATAATAGAGCAGGTAATTGAGTGCAGTGAGTTACTACAATCAGAGAGTGTAGGGACATTGATAGTACATAACCAAGAGCAACTTATAATTAAGGATGTCATCATGGGCATAGCAAAAAATAACAAAGAAAGGCCAACTCTAGGGATAACTCAAGTGGAAAAGAGATAAAAAAATAGAAACTCTCAAGGAGTGGGTAGAAAATCAAATAAGGAATTGATAGCAATTCAAGGAGATAAACTAATCACTAGAGGATTGGTGAGGCCAATATATTTTTACTACTCTCAAGGTAACCAATGATTATAAAATCATGGAATTTTAGGGGTTTAAATAGTAGAACCCATCAATCTACTATTCGAAGAATCTTAGAAAAATGTAAAATAATTTTTTTGCTTATCTAAGAGACAAACATATCGTTGGATCTTGTGTAAAATAGTAAATAGACTTTGGAGGGGTGCTGGTCATGTGGAAGTGGCTTCCCAAGGGGTCTCAGGGGGTTAGTTACTCTTTGGAACTCTCTTGAATGGACTACAATAGAACATATAGCTTGGAGGGGTGTTATCACATCACATTTTAGGAACAATGTCACAGCTAAACATTTTTTAATCACAAATTTTTATGGGACTCAAATCCTAGATGGTCAGATGCATCAATGGAAAGCTATGCATAACATGAGAATCTCAAGGGAAGAGTTAGACTAGATTATTGTGGGGGATTTTAATGATAAATTATCCTCTAGAGATCTGTAAGGGGGAACCCAAATTTTGGACCCAAGGGATCGACTTATGATTGCCCAATTCCAGGAATTACACTTGGTGGATATTAAATGCCCTGGAAACAACTATACTTGGACTAATAAGAGGAGGGAGACACATAGCAAGAAGGTGAATTTAGGCTAAAAAAGAAGAGGCTCAAAAATAAGTTATTGCTGTCATACCCTCTGTTATCTCTGAAGAAGAAAATTAGGCCCTACTTAAACCCATTGATATAGAGGAACTGAAGAATGTAGTCTTTGGAATGAGCATTGAAAAACACTAGGTCTAGATGGCTTTCCAATTGAGTTTTTTTAGGCCTTCTGGGAAAACTTGGAGGAGGATGTAATGGCTATTATAGAGGAGTCCAAAGGTAGTAAAATAATTCTTAAAGCATTAAATCATACTTTCATTGCCTTAATTCCAAAAGGGGGAGGAGGGGGTACATATTTCAGATTATAGATCTATTGCCTTATGCAATATCATATATAAAATAATCACAAAGGTAATGGTTGAGTGGCTAAAACTTATTCTACATAGCATTATATCCTTGGTGCAAGGGATTTTTGTAGAGGGTAGGCAAATTTTGGATGGTGTGGTTCTAGCTCAAAAGGTAATCAATTCAATGCAAACATCTGGTAATAGAGGAATGTTCATAAAATTAGATATGTCAAAGGCTTATGATAGGGTGGAGTGGAGCTTCTTGTCAAAGATAATTGTAGCCTTTGGTTTCTCTTAGGATTGGATAGAATGGATCATGAGTTGTGTTTCTACTCTAACATACTCAGTGTTAATCAAGGATCTTCCCTTGCAACCGTTTAGAGCTACTAGAGGCCTTTGTTAAGGAGATCTGTGTTCTCCCTCTATTTTTCTTATATTGGTTGAAGGCTTGGGTAGATTCATCTTGAGGAGAAGACAACAAGGTTTTCTAGTAGGTGTCAATGTGGGTGAGGAAGTTTTGATTCACCTATAGTTTGTGGATGACACAGGATTGGTGGGAGTGGCTAGCTTCAGGGAAGCAAGAATGATTAGAGATACACTTAATGTCTAGCTTGGGGCTACAAACCAAGTCATAAATGATAAAAAATACAAAGTGGTCTTTTTTAATATTCATTAAAGGCTTCAGGACAAAATTTTAGAGATATTGGGATTCACAAGGACTTCTATCCCAGTGGCATACTTGGGGGCCCTTTTGCATTTTAAAAAACTAAAAATAAATATATAGAGGAATATTTTGGACTATATCAAGGAAAGAATTAATCATTGGTCTCACAAATGGTTAAGCTATGGGGGTAGATTAAATTTTTTACAGTCAATAATTCAGGCCATATGCCAATTTATAAATTTTCTATTCTTGCTGCCCCACATACCATATGGAAATAGTTGGACAATATGGCTAGAAAATTTTTATGGGAAGGAGTAAAGGAGAGAGGAAATGGAACTTAGTAGGTTGGGAGAAAGTAAGACAACCAAAGGTAAAAGGAGGTTTGGGACTGAGAAGATCAAAGTTAGATAATAAAGCTTTGGCTAGAAAGCTTTACTGGAGGTGGATTTCAGAACCAATTTCTTTATTCAGTAGAAAATTAACTAGTAAATATTTGGGACAGGTAAATCCAAATGAGGTGGGTCATTTTCCTTTGGATGGTAATGGATCCTTAGTGTATAAATCTCTCAAGTTAGTATCCTAGGTAGTAAAATATGGATTATTTTGGAAAATGGAGAGAGGAGAGAAGGCACAATTTTGGATAGATTCATGGGATCAATACCCACCTATCATTGTTAAATATATTGAACTACAACCAATAAAAACAACCATGGAAACCAGGGATTGGGTCCATATTGAAAGTTATTTCAACACTAGTCAGCTAGGGGATTATAAGTTTAAGAAGTTTAAGAAGTTAGATGAGTGGCGAATTTCAATCCCTCCGGATTTGACACCCATCGTGACTAAAATCTTAGCAAAAATATTTCTCACAAGTAGAGATGAGGATGAAATATCTTTGAGATATGGGAGCCTTGGTTTCTACATAGTGAAGTATGGATATGATAATATCCTTCAAGAGCATCCTCCTCATGCATATCAGGTTGAGGATTGGAGAAATATTTGGCAGTCCAAGGGTTGGCCGAAAGTAAAATTTTTTGCCTAGCAGTTCATGCATAATGGAATTATTACTTTTGATAATCTAAGATGTAGGGGAATAATTGGTCCATATCAATGTGTTTTATGCTACAAGAGTGAGGAAATAGCTGATCACTTGATGTTTGAGTGCCCATTCATGTGCCAGATCTGGGAGAGATGGTTTTTATATTATAAAATTTGAGTTAATGGTGATTTGAATTGGATTAATATTGGGGAAAGATGTAAGAGGGGTATATTTAAATATAAAGACATTTGTATTGGTTGGAATATTGGATTAAACTTCATTTTGGGAAAGTGTGGTTGGAGAGAAATGCTAGAATTTTTAGAGAAAAATTTTCTTCTTTAGATGGAGTTTGGCAGGTTATTTGGAGCAAAGTCACAGAAACTGTGGTAGTCTATGCTAAAAAGGAAAGTCAGATTGTTATAGGGTCAATGGAGAATAAATTTGAAGTGCAAGAGAGGTAGGAAAGAGCTAGTTGGAAACCACCCCTAGAAGGTTGGATTAAAATTAATACTGATGGAACTATAAAAGGCAATCCGGGTAGAGCTGGAATTGGAGTGGTTTTCCGGAATCATGTTGGAATAGTGCTCTATTGGGAACTACAAGGCTTGGGAAGAGCCACAAACAATGAAGTGGAAGCCTTAGCTATCAAATTTACTTCTATTTGGGTAGTAAAACAAGGTTACATGAGGATAATCCGAGAATCAGATTCTCAAATAAGGTTGGAGCTCTAGATTGCATGAGGAACTTTACTTTGAAGACATGGAGGTTAAGGATTCATGTCACTCAAATTAAGGAATTATGGAGGGAATTAGATGGTGTTATTCCCATTTATGTGAGTAGGGATATAAATAAATTGGAAGACTTCTTGGATAATATGGGCACTAAGAAGGAGATAGGGATTCAATGACACAGTGACATGTCTATTGAGGATGAGATGATTAGGCAGGTTGACGAGCAAATCCAATTTTTAGCTAATTTGGACAACAATTCCAGAAATATGGTTTAGGAGATTTGTGCTCTAATGTAGATCTTCTTTTATATTTATAAAAAAGTGAACAACCATTGTAGAAATATGGTTTAAGAGATTTGGCTCCAATGCAAATCTTCTTTTACTATTGTAAACATGTTTTCTCTTTGGCTAAGGCTGGGAGAAGTCTCCTCTCAACTTGTAAATGATATTTGTTTTAATACAAGTTTTTTCAAATTAATTTTCAAAAAAAATATACTAATCCTATAGACTGGCTATCTAATAAAATAACCCTCTAATAGCTATATCACTACTCCTAATCCCTATTATAATTTCCCTATCTAGAGTGTCATCCAAATTGGTCTGCATCTGATCTTTCTTAATATGGACCTGATCCCTCTTAAAAATGATATATTCTCTCTAAAAAATGACCTAGTCTCTCTCTACCAATGTTTGTGTTAGTTGCCCCTATATCAACTCAATTTCTCTCCTCCTGGCACCCCTTTCCTACTCAAATGCCTCCTTAGTGGTATTACCAGTCCTTTCCTCACTATCATGAGCAATGGTTAGTGGGAGAATAATAAAATATCTTGATGGTATTGAGACATTTATCGATATTTATTATAAAATATTTGTGCCATCTAGACATGACGACGAGCTATCTTGCTCAATATAGGGCCCATCCATGAATGTCTAATCATAAACATAACTTTAGCAAGGTAAAAATAGAGATACCATAAGAGATACCTTGGGATAACCCTTGCATCATCCAAACTAGGCTTCTCAATTGGAGAATTGTAAACATACTCCTTGATGAAGCCCTCAATATCAAGAAGCTTGTCGAAGCCTCGTAGTCTCTCTCAAGTCACCCATTAGAACCACTACTCCCCAAGCTTAGGAATCCCTTGAAGTAATCCAAATATCATTGAAACCTATCCAACAATAGAGTTCAAAATTTCCCCATAGACCCCTCAACCATATGATCTACCAAACTTAGGCTAACTAAAAGCTGTCTATTGCCCCACCTGTGTGCTTTTACCAAGGATACCAAACTATTTGGTTAGACTAGAGGTTGTTAATAAAAATCTGATTTGGCATCATCATCTCCCTAAAGGCTCCCCTACCTATCTCATGGACCTCTCCCAACTAATTTTTTTAGAAACATCTAGATCTACTAGTGTCATTGGTAATACCATAGGTCATTTGATGGCTATGTGCTCCCATACCTAGACCTATAGCAAGAGGCAACAAACCAGGTTCTTCCCCTCCTTGTAAGCAACAAGGTGGAGAGTCTAATAGAGCCTATAGAGAATAAAGGGTCCCTATAAAAACTACACATGATCATCTCTCATTTGGGTATTAATCTCAAAAGGCCTCCAGTGCAACATTCTCTTGATGGTATATCCTACCAGCAAACATAACACTATAGTGCATAGTAACATGGTTGGTTAATTTAGCAATCCAACCTAGAATGTGGTATTAATATCAATGCTATAGTCTCTCAACTAAAAATAGCATTCACGAGTCAATTTCGAGATGACCTAGTCTTGGTTAAAACTCATCTATAGACCAACACCTTAAATAAGAACTTGTAGGATCCTCCAAATTTCCTCTAGAGTGATAGTCATCTCCCCTATTAGAAATAGAAATGGGCCACACTCTAAGTGCCACCAGTCTACCAAAGAAATCAAAAGGGTATAATCAAGCTCAATATTTGGCATGGTAACCAAGTGTAATAGACCTATTGCATCTAATACATATTGATCTATAGGTGTTGTAGTTGCAACTTTGTATCAAAAGGTATGAGGGTATTTGTCTCTGCAATCTAACACTCTATACACTTGCAACCAAGAAACAACAACAAAACAATAGTAAAAAAACCAGCTAAAATTTTGGCTTTTTAAGCCTTACTACCACACGATATCATAGGTCCCAATATAAAATAACCATTATATTAAAGGTCAAAATAATGACAATAAAAGTAGAATAATATCTGAGAAAATTAATATGTATATCAAGACCTATACAATACTAAAATAAATATTTACTTAAATAATCAAATATGAATGTAAATGGCTTGAATCATTCATGAACTATGCATGAAGAAAACTTACAATATTAATTGCTCAAAATATTGTATACAAGCTTTATTACTTCTCTTCCTCTTACAATCATATAATGAGATATATGAATCTCATGTTTCTTTCCCATGGAGAATTATCTCTATAATATAGCCATAGTAATGTAACTCTTCAAGTACTTGTCTATTACTCTCCATATGACAAGTTCCATGACTCTTGGCTTATCATCTTACCAATTGCATAGTAGATGAAAACTTGAATCTAAGACACTTGCACACATGAATCTTACACTTATACATACACTCCTAATATAAGAAACTTATGCTCATCCTCACATTACATACTTTTACACTTACATACATGACACTTATTCATTTCCTGCACATTGTACTCTTACATGACACTTGTGCATTTTATACACATTAACACTTACATAAAAGAGAAATATATATCACACTTTAAACTATAGAATCAAACCTATGATCGCATTTTAGATCTTCCTATCCTCATCTCATATGCAGTTAAAGAACCATACATTTAATCTATACTGAAATAATTTAGATTTTTAGCTTCTTCTATCACTGAGACTTTGGAATCAAACCTCTAAGGAAGAGATCTTAATACCTTTTTCACGATAGCAGAGTCATCGATATCCTCGTCGAGTCCTCTGATTGCATTGATGATTCCATTAACTCTCAACATGAATGCCTCAATGTTTTCATTGTCATTCATCTTCAATGCTTCGAACTGAGCTCGATGTGTCTATAACTTGGCTTCTTTGATCTTATCATCTCCTTCATGAACACTCTTCAATTTATCCCAAATTTCTTTTGCCAATTTACAGTTCATGACCTTTACTAGTTCACTGTCTGCTAATCCACACAAGATGGTATTCGTTGCTTTCGAATTATTCTCAAATAGTTTCTTTTTGTCTGCTTCTTTTGGAGGAGTGGTGGGAATTGTGTATCCACTAACTACTGAATCCCAGATGTCGTATCCCAAAGCACAGAGATATGTCTGCATCCCGACTCTCTAAAATGCATAATTAGATCCGTCAAACAATGGTGCTTTGTTTTATGAGAAGCCTTCACCACCTGCCATTGTGTTATTTCCAAGATCACCTTAGCTGGTTAAGCTTGTACAAGGACTTGGCTCTGATACCAATTGTTAGACTTACAATGGCACTGAGAGGGGGGGTGAATCAGTGTAGCTCTTTAATTATGAATTAACAGCTCTTAAAATAGCAATAGTTAAAACTTATAAATAGATACAACAAGAACAACAAGAGAACAACACACAACACAAGATTTAACGAGGTTCACCAATGTGGCTACTCCTCAAAAATGACTGCTTGGACTACCATCCAAATCCAGCCTTTGCAAAGCACCAACTTTACAATTAATTTACCAGCACCAACTGGAAGGAGCACCAACCCCTGATTTATCTGCACCAACAGAAAGGAGCACCAACCCCTGATTTACTAGCACCAACTGGAAGGAGCACCAACCCCTGATGCCAAGCACCAACCTGGACTTCAAATTGAATCTTTGGGTTTAACAGTAAGATACCTTCGCTTTTACAAGACCCTGACTGGTCTACTTCACCTTTGCGTTCTCTACTTTTTCTATGCAAGCACTTCACACACTCTACTACACCTCGCAGTCATCTTCTCCTTGTTGCGCACTCTACTTTCTTAGCGAAATTCCACACTTCAAAAGATTCGACACGACTTGCTCTTCTGTGCTCAGCGATCGTATTTCGCACACTTCGATACAATACAATTTCTCCAAAATAGCCCTACTTTTATAACAACATTTTCATGATGAAAAACTCTAATCTTAGTCGGTTGTAACCCTAATCTTAGTCGGCTGCAAACCCTAGTCTTCGTCGGCTACAAACCCTACTCTTCGTCGGCTTACATCGGTCTTCGTCGGCTTCAACTGCCCCTGTAACTCTTCTGTTGTTGTTGCCACGAAAACATAACATGTCACGATATCGCGACACTTTCACCTCCGTACGCTTTCTCTTAGCTTTGGCCCATGAGAATACAACATGTCACGATATCACGACACTTTTTCTCCTTGCACTTTTTCTTTGCTTCGGCCCATGAAAATACATGTCGTGATATCGCGACACTTTTTCTCCTTGTGCTTTTTCTTTGCTTCTGGCCATAAAAATACAACATGTCGCGATATCATGACACTTTTTCTTCTTGCTCTTTCTCTTAGCTTTGGCCCGCGAAAATGCTACATGTCGCGATATCGCGACACTTTTTCGTCCGTACGCTTTCTCTTGCCTTCGGGTCACGAAAATGCGACATGTCACGATATCGTGACACTTTTTCTCCTTAGCACTTTTTCTTGCCTTCGGGTCGTGAAAACCCGACATGTCGCGATATCACGACACTTTTTCTCCTTAGCACTTTTTCTTGCCTTCGGGTCGAAAACCTGACATGTCGTGATATCGCGACACTTTTTCTCCTTAGCACTTTTTCTTGCCTTCGGGTCACGAAAACCCGACATGTCGCGATATCGCGACACTTTTTCTCCTTAGCACTTTTTCTTGCCTTCGGGTCAAAACCCGACATGTCACGATATCGTGACACTTTTTCTTTCGGACTCTCTCTCCTGCAATATGTCATGAAATCGTGACACTTTTTCTTCCGTACAAACTCTCTTGCAATATGTCACGAAATCGTGACACTTTTTCTACTTGTCTTTTTCCCTTCCAACATGTCACGAAATCGTGATAGTTTTTCAACTTGTGTTTTTTCTTTCCAACATGTCACGAAATCATGACAGTTTTTCCTGTTGTTTCTCTCTCTTCCAACATGTCGCGAAATCATGACAGTTTTTCCACTTGTGTTTTTTCTTTCCAACATGTCGCGAAATCGTGATAGTTTTTCCTACTGTTTCTCTCTCTTCCAACATGTCGCGAAATCGCGACAGTTTTTCCACTTGTGTTTTTTCTTTCCAACATGTCGCGAAATCGCGACAATTTTTCTTGTTTTTCTCTCTCTTCCAACATGTCGCGAAATCGTGACAGTTTTTCCTCCTTTTTCTCTCTCTTCAAACATGTCGCGAAATCGTGACAGTTTTCTTCTCTTGTATATGTCGCGATATCGCGACACTTTTCTTACTTGTCTTTTTCTTTGATCTTTTGCAAGTGGTCTACTTCGGTCTTCTTGGAGAATCACTGTACATACTCTGAGTAACCTTTGAACTCCTGTCTTCTGCATCTGACTAGCTTTTGAACTTCCTGTCCACTGCATCAACAGATCTATCTGACTGTGTTGACAACAATGACAATATTGTCGTTGCACCTTGCTCAACAATCTCCCCCTTTGGAATTGTTGGCAACACATGTGCAATTTTCTGTAACTCTTCTCCCCCTTTGTCAATAATACCAAAGGGCTACTGCAGACTCCCCCTGAGTCCATGCACAACATTCTCAGGCACAATTTGTTACACTTAGCACAAATTATGAACATGAGCAAAAAAATAATCAAATACTTAAATGCTCCCCCTGAGAATGTGATCCTTGTAGCTAGTCAATTCATGGGAAGTGTGACCACTCCCAATTTGTTTCGAAGGTACTCAAACACTTCCTTGGGCAATGGTTTTGTGAAGATATCTGCTACTTGTTCTGTGGTTGGAACAAAGTCCAATTTAACCTCACCTTCTACAACTTTCTCCTTCAAAAAGTGATACCTGATGGCAATGTGCTTTGTGCGTGAATGCATAACTAGATTCTTGGAGATGTTAATGGCACTGGTGTTATCACACTTAACTGATATTGGCTCACTGAAGCTAATACCAAGATATTTTAAGGTTTGTTTCATCCATAATACCTGTGTACAACATGTTGTCGCTACAATGTATTCTACCTCTCACTATCGATAAAGAAACCGACTCTTGTTTCTTATCGTGCCACGCAACTAATCTGTCTCCAAGATAGAATGCACCTCCATCGGTGCTCTTTCTGTCATCTACACATCCTGCCCAATCGACATCTGAATACGAAATAAGGGTGAAGTCTTTACCTTTCGGATACCATAATCCATATTCCATAGTACCCTTGAGATACCGAAGAATCCTTTTCACCGTTGTTACATGAGTCTCCTTAGGATTAGCTTGAAATCGTGCTACCATGCATACTGCCTGTAAAATATCTAGTCTGGTAGTTGTCAGGTACAGTAAACTTCCAATCATGGATCTGTACATGGTTTGATCAACAGGTGGAGATTTGTCATCCTTGCTCAACTTACAGCCTATCGTCATGGGAGTGCTAACTGGCTTACAATCCTCCATTGTGAACCTTTTTAGCATCTCTTTTACATATTTAACTTGAGAAATAAATATGCCCTTCTTACTTTGATTAACTTGCAATCCGAGGAAATATGATAGTTCTCCAATCATTGACATTTCAAATTCTTTCTGCATCTTATCTGCTAAGTCCTTGCATGACTCATCTTTGCTGCTGCCAAATATGATATCATCTACATAGACAAAAAGAACAATAAGATGCCCATTTTTTGTTTTGACATACCGATTACTATCCACCATACCTTTCTTGAACCTTTGTTGAGTGAGATAGTTGTCTAGCCTTGCATACCATGCTCGGGGTGCCTGTTTTAAGCCATATAAAGCTTTCTTCAACCTACAAACAAGGTTGGGATCATCACCAAGTTGGAAACCATCTGGTTGCTCGATGTAAACTTCTTCTTCAAGTTTCCCATTCAAAAACGCTGATTTCACATCCATTTGATAAACTTTGAAATTCTTGTAGACTGCTAAAGCCAAAAACATTCTAATTGCCTCTAGTCTCGCTACTGGTGCAAAAGTTTCCTCAAAATCAATGCCTTCAACTTGTGCATAACCCTTGCAAACTAATCTTGCTTTATTTCTGACTACCTGTCCGTCTTCATTCAGTTTGTTTCAAAAAATCCATTTTGTTTCGATGATATTTTTATTTGCAGGTCTAGGTACTAGTTCCCAAGTGTCGTTTTTCTCTATCTGATCTAATTCTTCATTTATTGCCTTCATCCAGCTTTCATCTTTGCTTGCATCATCAATATTTTTAGGCTCAATGCTGGATAGTAGAGAGTAGTTACTTACTGCTCTTCTTCTTGTCTGAACTCCAACTTTGGGATCTCCGATGATTTGCTCTCTAGGATGATTTCTCTGCCAGCTACCTGTTTTGAATTTCTTATTTTCTTCCATTTTCGCATCATCATCTGAGTCAATTTTTTGTATCTTTTCAATTTTGTTTTCCTCATCTCCTTCAATAACCTCTTCATAGATTGGGTAGTTTGTTTCATAACTAATTACTCGTTCTTTACCTTCATCAAACTTAACATCAACACTGTCCACAATTTTCTTTAGCCTTTTGTTGTAGCATTTGTAAGCTTTGCTTCTAGGTGAATAACCAACAAAAATACCTTCATCTGCTCTATCTTCAAACTTACCAAGATTATCTTCAGTTCTTTTGATATAGCACTTGCTGCCAAACACTCTGAGGTATTTTGTTGTTGCCCTTTTACCGAACCACAGTTCATAAGGAGTTTTGCTTTCATGTGTTCTCAGCATGTACCTATTTTGGATATACACCGTAGTATGGACTGCTTCTTTCCAAAATCTATCTGCTACTCTGCTTTCAGCCAACATAGATCGTGCCATTTCCTGCATAGTCCTGTTCTTTCTTTCTACCACTCCATTTTGCTGAGGTGTCCTGGTTGCTGAGAACTGTCTTCTGATACCGTATTTTTCATAGTATTCTGCAAACTCCTCTGAAATGAATTCTCCTCCTCTGTCTGATCTTAAACATTTGATCCTCTTTCCTATTTCATTCTCAACCTGGTTTTTGAAAATCTTGAACATATCAAGAGCTTCTAATTTATGCTTCAAGAAGAATATCCATGTCATTCTGGAATAGTCATCAATGCACAACATAAAATATTTGTCACCATTTATGCTTTGTGTTCTCATGGGTCCACATAAATCGGTGTGAATTAGTTCCAAAGGTTTGCTTGTGTAGTATTCTTTTGTTTTGAATGTGACTCTAGTTTGTTTCCCCTTTTGGCATGAAGCACAAATGTTGTTTGTAGGTTTGCTGATGGTGGGAATATCTCTCACTGCCCTTTTTGAGGTGATTTTTACTAGATTATCAAAACTGATATGACCAAGTCTCTTGTGCCACAACCAATTTTCTTCTTCCTGTCCAATAAAGCAAGCTCCTTTTGAAGTCTCTCGAGAGCGTGTACAGAGTTACCAGATGTTCTTGACCCCATTGCTATCAATTTTCCACTCATTTGTTTTTCTGACTTCACAACCCCGCTTCATAAAGACTACTTCATGACCTTTATCACAAATCTGACTTACACTCAATAAATTATGTTTCAACCCATCCACAAATAAGACTTCTTCTGATTTAATCCTTCCATCACTAATTTTGACTGAGCCTTTGCCGACTATCTTGGCTCCATCATTATTTCTAAATTTTACTGATCCTCCTTCATATTTCTGTAACTTTTCAAATTTCTGTTTGTCACCTGTCATATGACTGGAGCATCCACTATCTAGTATCCATGGTACATATTTATTCTGTGCTTTGAATGGAGTTTGAACGATTAAGGATTCCTTTTCTTCCTTCAGTTGCTCTTTTCCTTTCCACACTGTTTTGATAGTAGTTTTGGGCTCTTGTTTTGCCTTTCCCTTATCAGTAGTTTGAGTAGGTTTTCTGGGAAGTTTTTTATTCTGACTCATCCTGTATGGTTGAAATTTTCTTCCCTGAAACTGATTTGATGTAAATGTATTTCTACAGTTTCTTGCAATGTGCCCAAACTTATGACAGTTATAACATTCCACTGTATAATTCATCAGAGGAGAAAAAACATTTCTACTGGTGAAATTCCTTGGTCTTACATTATATTTGTAGTCTGAGATTTTATGCCCATAGCCATTGCATTTAAAATAGAAACCAGAGAAAGGATAATTGAACCTGGGTGATGGTCTTTGCCATGTTGCCGTAGGAGCCATAGGTCTTCTTCTTCTTTGATGTGTGACTTTGGTGAATCCATCATTGTCAATTCTCCCATCGTGCTTGGCATTAATGCTTTCTCTTTCATGAGACATTTTTCCTTGATCAACCTGTTTCTTAGCTTCATTCTTTATGGATTCTGCATTTTTGGCCTTTGATCCACTTGATGATTCTCCTTCGATGAAGCCTAGACCAAATTTGATGCCTGTAGGTCTTTGGTCATTTAAGATCTTATCCAACTTCATAGAACTTTCTTCACGTTTGTGATAACAACTGATTTTCTTATTCATCTCTTCTAGCCGCATTCTTAAACCAACAATCTCTTCTTCTAACTTGCTGCAATGATCTATTTTCATTGTTAATAGCACTTCGAGATCTTCGAAGATTTTCTTAGATTCTTCTATCTGTACTTTTAAGCTGGTTATGATTCCATTTGCATCCTCAAGCTTTCTTGATAGTTTCTTGTTCTTTTTATTTTCTATCTCCCACTCTTCAAGTGCAGATATCAACTCACCTTCTAAGTCTACTTCAGCCTCGAGATTTTCACCACACACTTCAGAGGTCACTCCTTTTTCTGATTTAACTTCTTCAAATGCCATAAAAATAGCTTCATCTCTTTCTTCTTCAGACTCTTCACCGGAGCTATTTTCTGATGAACTAACATTCTTGGAGATGAAACTTTTCTTTTTGAAGTTGCCTTTTCTGAAATTTGTTTTCATCTTCCAGTCACTTCTTTCTTGGTGGGATCCTTCATCATTTTTGTTCTTCTCTTTCAATGGACATTTAGTCGCAAAATGCCCAATGCCTCCACAGTTGAAACATTTAAATGGAAGCTTCCCTCTGTATTTTCCTTTCCCCTTTTTTAGTTTTCTAACAAAGTTTGCTTCCATTTCATCTGATGTCTCTTCTTCCTCGGACTCTTGTTTTGTGTTTTTATTTTTAAGGGCTTTGAAATCTGCTTCTCTATCAGTGGGTTTAGATCTTCCTATCCTCATCTCATATGCAGTTAAAGAACCATACATTTCATCTATACTGAAATAATTTAGATTTTTAGCTTCTTCTATCACTGAGACTTTGGAATCAAACCTCTGAGGAAGAGATCTTAATACCTTTTTCACGATAGCAGAGTCATCGATATCCTCGTCGAGTCCTCTGATCGCATTGATGATTCCATTAACTCTCAACATGAATGCCTCAATGTTTTCATCGTCATTCATCTTCAATGCTTCGAACTGAGCTCGATGTGTCTATAACTTGGCTTCTTTGATCTTATCATCTCCTTCATGAACACTCTTCAATTTGTCCCAAATTTCTTTTGTCGATTTATAGTTCATGACCTTTACTAGTTCACTGTCTGCTAATCCACACAAGATGGCATTCGTTGCTTTCGAATTATTCTCAAATAGTTTCTTTTCATCCGCTTCTTTTGGAGGAGTGGTGGGAATTGTGTATCCACTAACTACTGAATCCCAGATGTCGTATCCCAAAGCATAGAGATATGTCTACATCCTGACTCTCCAGAATGCATAATTAGATCCGTCAAACAATGGTGCTTTGTTTGATGAGAAGCCTTCACCACCTGCCATTGTGTTATTTCCAAGATCACCCTAGCTGGTTAAGCTTGTACAAGGACTTGGCTCTGATACCAATTGTTAGACTTACAATGGCACTGAGAGGGGGGGTGAATTAGTGTAGCTCTTTAATTATGAATTAATAGCTTGTTGAGTTATGTTTTCACCCAATTGTGAAAGCACACTCTCCGATAGGATCCGAGTCCCAAAATCCTCTGCTTGTAAAGAAATTACAACAGATAATTTATCCAAGGTTCCTGTTATGCTAACTCTTTGTATATCAATGATGCTGTTTTAATTTGAATGTTGGGAATACCTTAGGGTTGCAAGTGGATGTTAACAAGGGGCACTATGGTTTATTTTATTTTAAATTTACAATAGACTCAAAGTGAATAAATCTAAGAACTGAATCTATTTCGATCTTGAGCTTTGATGGATTTTCAGTTATTTATTTTAATGACAGTAATTAAAATGTAGAAAATAAAATAAGGGATTGAAAATAAAAGAAATGAAAATAAAAATAAACTAAACTATGTCCAGAGTGTGACCATCCTGATTGACAAAACCGAAGATAATGAGGTTTCTGCATGCAACCTAACCTATTGAACCTGCAAATTCACACAATCCAGATAAGCTAGGTGTGGGTTTCTGGGGTTTTTACTATAATTTTAGATTTAGACATTCGCATGAAGTAAACCAAGAACATTTGCATTAAACTTCACCTAAAAGCGTAGAAATCTGAAAGGGAAAGATAAAACATTAAATCATGCATGCAGAAATGACTCCTTCTTTCTCATAAATGAGATGCCAACCCTCTGTATTTCTATATTAAAATGATATATCAATTACAATGACAGAATGTTCTAGGTTTAACCAATCTAGAACCAATGAAGGAAATTGCTCCAAGTGCAGGCCCAGAATGGCTTGCAACCTTTGTCTCTGCAACTCTGCTAGCAACAATTTCCAACCTCTGTATCAATCTGTGCTTCTGATTTTATACTATCTGATACGACTCTTTGATTCACCCTGCGTCGCTTCGTTTCACCTCCCAGAATGCATCGTTTCAAATTCCTTGCCTTTTCGTTGCTTTTGATTTTATGCGTGCTGCCAAAACATTCGATATTCTCTGTTACATGAAACGTTTCTGTAATCCTGACACCTGTATGCCACGTGTTTTGCATTTCAAGCATATTTTGTAACGGCCCCATGTAAATCGTGACATATCTATGCATGCAGCTTTGCTTCCTTGCCTTCATTGCGAAAACGCGACATGTTGTGATATCGCGACGTTTTTCGACCAACAGCCTTCTTGCCTTCTTGCCCAGCGAAAATGCAACATGTTGCGAAATCGTGACATGTCATGAAATCGTGATGCTTTTTATCTTCGTACACCTTCGGCCGCAACCTGTCACGAAATCGTGACGTTTTTCATTCGGAGCTATCCTGCGGCTTTCTGTCATGAAATCGCGACGCCTTTTCACTTGGTACGCCTCTTACCGCAACCTATCGTGAAATCATGACGTTTTTCGTTTGATATGCTTTTGGCCGCAACCTATCGTGAAATCGTGACGCTTTTTGTTTTCGTATGCCTCGACTGCAATCTGTCATGAAATTGCGACATTTTTCGTTCGGAGCTGTGAGGGCGCAATTTGTCACGAAATCATGACGTTTTTCACTTTCGTACTACTTCGTTGCTTGGGGGCCGCGAAACCATGACCAGTCGCGATATCGCGACATTTTTCTGCTTCATGCCCTTTGGCCGTTTTCTGTCGCGATATCGCGACGTTTTTCTGCTTCATGCCCTTTGGCCGTTTTCTGTCGCGATATCGCGACGTTTTTCCGCTTCGTGGCACTTTGCTGATTTTTGTCATGATATCGCTGCGCCTTTCTGCTTCGTGCCCCGTTTGACAGTTTTGATCACGATTTTGTGACATGTCGCGATTTCGCTACGCTTTTCTATTCTGTCTTTCTCTCTCCTCTTTGGACCGCGACGGAGCAACATGTCAAGATTTCGTGACACCTTTTCATTTTGTCTTTCTCTCTCCTCTTTCGACCGCGATGGAGCAACATGTCACGATTTTGCGACACTTTTTCAATTTCGACCGTGACGGCGCAACATGTTGCGATTTTGTGACATTTTTTCAATTTCAGTTGCGACAGCACAACATGTCATGATTTCGCGACACTTTCTATCCTTGTGCAATTTTGCCCCTTTTTCTTGATTTTTAGCATCTGGGTCACTGAGATTCATTTTGAAAGCATGCAAAAAAGGTGGGTCCCCAATTTTGGGGTGTGTTGTGGATCAGCCACAACAAATGGCGACTCTGCTGTCAAATGCTCCTGAGAATTTTAGTGAGAACCCAACCTAAAACATATACAAACTTGAAAACATGTGTTAGCACATAAACAATATAAACAAATGCCCAAAGATCAAAAGTACATGAATCATCAGAATCATAAAGTATTAGCTCAGTGTGTACAATGAATTTCATTCCCTATCGTTTGAAATTGATCAACATTCCATTGTCAGTTTTACATGAATGCATATGTGAGTTTGTGAATGATTTGTGTAACCTGATAACTATGCTAAGAGATTTTGCTCTTGTAAAGGCCTAAACTTTCTAGTATCATGCACAAACCTTCAAGATTGCCAAACCCTCTTAGGATCCACTAATTAATTGCTTTATTATATCCCAAAGTTGGTTATGAGTCCCTACTATCTTGAACCCATGTGCAAGTGAATGTGAAATCAAAACTTTGGGGAATCAGACTCCCAACCTAACCAAGATGGGAGTTTAACCCTATCCTTACTATTCTGATTTAGAGTTCATTACCTCACTTTGAGCAAAATAATTTAACCAATTATGGAAGAAATGGTCATGCTAGTCTAACCCTTTGGACAATCAGTGGTCTTATTTTTTAGACAAGACATGTTGCCATGCATGGGCATACTTAACCCCATAATCCAAGACTTATCTTCATTTCTTTGGACCTTGGGGATGACTACCCATCCTTTGCAGAGGACAAGTAGTACGATCCTTCCAATCCAATATAAATATGAGATGGGAAAAAATAATTTTTTACTTCTTGGACCTTGGGGATGACTACCCATCCTTGCTAGGGACATGTAGTACAATCCTTCCAATCCAAGCTTTGGATAAAAATGGAAAATATTAATTTATTGCTTAGACCTTGGGGATGACTACCCATCCTTTGTAGAGGACAAGTAGTACAATCCTTCCAATCCAAGACTTATCATGAAATGAGACATAAGAGCTTTGGGGAATCATATTTTCAACCTAAGCGAGATGAGAATTTATGCTCTATCCTTACTACTCCATGTAGGTCAAATCAAAGCTTTGGGGAGTTGGATCCTCAACCTAAGTTCGATGAGGATTTAACCCTATCCTTACTACTCTGATTTTAGGCTTTAAGCTTTATGGAAGTGGTCAAAACCACTGTTTTAAGGATCATGTTGCATCATAGGATAGACATGAAAAACCTCTTTCGCCCAACCTTTTCTTCCAAGTTAGGTTTTGATCATTTTGCTCAAGATCCTTTTTAATGTGTATAAGATGTGCTTGGTTCTAGACATCTCAAGACTCGCTTTCCAACCTTAGGATTTTTTTATATTTATGTTATAACACAACCCTAAGAGGATTTGACACACTTTAATGATTTGTACCTGGGATGCATATGCAACTAAGATGGAATGTATATGTAAAGTGAGATGTAACATGAATGCATTATCTTTGGATTGCAGATGAAATTATTTTCCATACAAAAGTGACTACTTCATGCATCACAAGTTTCAAATGATATAACTTAAAATGTTTGTGTGACTTGTGGAGCTTTTACAAGACAATTCCAATATTTCATATTCTCCTAATCTTAAGCATAAGTTGACATCTCAATTTTTTATTATTATTTTTTTTATTTTTTATTTTTTTTATTTATTATTATTATTATTTTTTTAATCAAAATAAACAAAACATGTCAATTGAAATCAAACCCACAACCTAAATCCTAACTAGACTAACAATCCTAAACAATGAAAACAAAATCTGAAAATCCCCACCAAAACCGAAAAGAATAACATCAAACTCTCACAACCTAAGGGCTAAAATAATGCTTTAAAATTTGCCCATTAACCGGTAGCATAAAATCTTTCCCTTCTAAAGTTTTTAGCCTAAAGGTATTTTTCCCGAGAATTTCTGAAATCTAATAGGGGCCTAACTAAAGACAATCAAACTTTTGATGATTCCCTTTTTCCTCATGTCTTTTGTCCCATAGTAATACCAAATATGAAATTCTAAAGGACTTAAATTTGGCCCTTCTGTCAAACCATATCTTGATAACTTCCTAGTGTTTATTCATGTGATTCATGGCTTCTTCTATTTTTTCGTCAAGGTGAAGCAAATGACTTAACTTGGCTTCAACTTGATCATCTATCCCCAAGTAATCTTGTATGAAATGCAAGGTCTGCAACTTCAAATTTGCAGGAAATATCGGGTCCTGCCCATAGACCAAATGATAGGGAGTATTCCCTATGGATTCTTTTACTCTGGTCCTATCTGCCCAAAGGGCAAACTTTAATTAGCTGTGCCAATCCCGAGGGTTCTTTTCTAGCAATTTCTTAATGGTGTTCAACAAATTTTTATTTGAAGATTTGGCCAAACCATTTCCTTGAGGGTAATAATTAGATGCAAACTTTAAGCTCACTTTGTTGTCATATGCCCAATCTGCAAATTGTGTAGAAATAAAATCTTTACCATTGTCATCGACAATAGAATCGGGCATTCCAAATCTTGTTATAATATGGTCCTCAAGGAATTTTATTACAACGTCCGTGGTGGCATGTTTAGTAGGAATCGCTTCGTCCACCTTGTACATGAGTCCGTAGCTGTCAATATGAATTTATGAGAATCAAAAGAGCTTGGGTTAATAACCCCAATGAAATCTAGTCCCCACTGTGCAAATGGTCTCATTTCAACTACAGGTTGTAATGGCATGGCTGCATTTCTTTCTCTATTAGTAGCCACTTGACAGATATGACAAGATCGAACATGGGCATGTGCATCTTTGAAAATGTGGGGCCAGTTGTATCCTGCTCTCAAGATTTGATGCGCTGTAGCATTTGTCGCACCATGACCAGTTCCATGTTTCTTGTGAAATTCTTGCAACACCCTGGCAGCTTCTTCTTTGTTCAGGCACCTCAGGTAGATCCCTTCATGATTCTTCCTGTAAAGAACACTAGATTTCATCAGATAATTGATAGACTTAAGCCTTAAAGCCCTTCTTTGAGTTGAATTCAGATTAGGACACTTACCATTCAATAGAAATTGCACAATGTCAACATACCAGTCATCCTTAGAGATGTATTCTGCATTTGAATACTGGCATGTTATTTGCGGATTATTTTCAGCGATCGCCTTCACCAGTCCCTGTCCTCAAACTAGTTTCATAGGTTGGATTTTGAGATCAAATTCTTGGATGGTGGAAATCCATTTCCCTCTTTTCTCACCTAGTTCATTTTGTAAAAACATGGTCTTAACAGCAGGGTCAGGCACGATGGCAATAACTCTGCTGTGCACAATGTAATGTCTAAATTTTTTTACTATTTTAAAAAGTGCGTACATCTGCTTATCAAGGATGGAATACCTTAATTGAGCATCTTTTAGAGGGGCACTTAAAAATGCTATGGGGTTTTCTGCACTATCCTCACCTTTCTGGGTTAAGACACTCGCAAAAGAGTGTTCTGATGTGAAAGCATAAATATAGAAAGGTTTGGAATAGTCTGGACTTATGAGGACCGGGGCTCTGGAAATGGCATCTTTGATGTTCTGAAAGGCCACCCTACTTTCCTCGTTCCATCTCACATCTACATCCTTTTTGAGCATTTTGTTCAGAGGCTTGGCTATCTCAGGAAAGCTAGAGATGAACTTCCTCACAAAATTAACCTGCCCAAAGAAAGATCTCAATTCTTTTTTACTACCTGGGAGAGGCAAGTTTTGGATAGCTTGTATCCTTTCTGGGTCGATGGATATGCCCTCTTTTGAAATGATGTGACCAAGCAATTTTCCTTCTGTTACTTCGAAAATGCACTTTTTGGGATTTAAGGAAATTCCATGTTCTCTGCATCTTTGAAGCACTTTCTTCAAATCTTTGACATGGTCTTCTCTCTTATTTAAGAATACTGGAATATCATCCACATACACGATGATACATTTGCCTATAAGCCCTTTGAATGCATAGTCCATGGCGCGTTGAAATGTTGCACCAGCATTTAACAGTCCAAATGACATTCTCTTATATGCAAATGTCCCCCACTTGGTGGTGAAGGCTGTTTTCATCCTATCATTTGGATGTATAAGAATTTGGTTGTATCCAGAATACCCATCAAGAAAAGACATCATTTCAGATCCATTTACCATTTGTAGAATTTCATCAATTGAAGGCAATGGATAATTATCCTTTTGAGAGGCTTTATTAAGATTTCGAAAGTTTATGCACAGCCTAATCTCTCCACTATTTTTTCTTACTGGAATGAGGTTAGCAACCCAGGTTGAGTGCCTAACAGGAAAAATGATTTTCGCTTCCAATAATATTTTGACCTCCCTTTCGATCAAAGGCTCCAATAGCGGGTTAAAAACTCGCTATCTTTGCCTAAAAGGCTTGGAGTCTGGCTTCAAAGGGATGGTATGTGTGATGATGTCTTGGTTGTATGTTTTCAGCTCATTGTAATTCCAAGCAATGCAATCTATGTAATGCTTCAATGCTTGTATTATGTTGCTCCTTTCTTCATCTATACATGCCTTTGCAATGTACACCTCCTTTGGATTGTCTGCACTCCCTAGATTAATTGAATCACATGCATCTTTGGGGAGTGGGACCCTTTTTCCTTTTTTGGTCTTGTATCCCACATCGAACATTTTCTCCAATGAAACCACGTCTTTAGGTATTTTTTTGGATTGACATGCGGTTTCATTCTCATTTTCTGTTTCATCTTGCCACCTTTGCTCCTCATAAGTCACCTGATTTTCAAAAATACCCGAGTTCGTGAAAAATTTGAAGATGTGTCTGTAATTTTCAAAAACCTGGAAATTATTGACATTATCGGGTATTGATGGACAAGGAACCAATTCAATGGAGAAATTTTTACATCTTTTTATATCAACCGGGTTTAACATGCCCGCGACGATTGCAAGAGAGTCTGCTATTCGGTTTCCTTTTCTAGAAATAAGGGCTATATTGAATGCGTCGAATTCCTCAATGAGGTCCATAACCCTAGTTCTATAAAGGCTCAGTCTCCTGTCACGACATGTATACTGTCCTTTGATTTGCTTGACTACTAACTTAGAATCTCCCAATACCTTCAAGAATTTAACTTGCTTGCTCAATGCTAGACGTAAACCAAAGATCAATGCTTCGTATTCTGCCACATTGTTCATGCAAGGAAATTGCAATCTATAGGCAGCCAATAATGGTTTACCTCCTGGACCAGTGAGCTCGACTCCAACCTCCCGCTTCTCGTCTAGATTTTGATCCATCAAACCTGAGCAACCATGTGTAATCATTTTCTTTAGAAGATCCACCATGACATGTTTCCTTTTTAGGCTCTTCAGTAGCTTCCTCAACATCAAGTGCATAAACCCCCAGTTATGGCTTAGAAAACTGAACTTCATTCGGCTTGTTAAATTTTGTTATGATTTCTTTAAGCCTTGGTTCATTTTCCACTCTGATTTGATTTGCAATTCCTTTCCAGGGTAGCCACATATGTGAGCAGTCTGTTGAAAAATAGCCATTCAGAGTTTTCATCCAATCCCTCGCAAGTAGCATTCCATATCTACTTGGGATATTAACAACCAAAATGTCGACAACCTGTTGGACCCTGGGTTCAGAATTTAATTGAATTTTGACATCATATAGGGTCCCTACCACATTTACCTCTGATCGGTCCAATTGCAGGACCTTGCATTTGGATGAAAAAGGTTGCAGACCTAGCATTTGACATATCTTCGAAGGCATGAGGTTGCTCGTGGCACCCGTGTCCACCAAACAATTATGCAAATTCTTACCCGTAATTCTCAGAGTCAATAAGAATGGCGGGACATCCCATCTCTCTTTTCATAAAATCAGATGGGACTCAACTCCTTTTCCCTTCCACATTTTATCAGGTGAGTTCAGAGCCTTTATCAATGCCTCATTTTGGCCAGGCAATCTAGCCGCGTCCAAGAACGAAAGGCTAGATTTTTACTTCTTTAGATCCTCCACTATGTCATAGTTTGGTTTTTTAGATTTGACTGTCTTCTGCACATCATTAGACATTTCTCTTCTGAGTGGAGGAGGAGGATTATTATCTGCCTTAGTATCGGGAGGAAGAATAGAGTTGTTTGGAGGTGTTGATGAGTTTTTAGGGGCTTTAGATTTACTTCTCAAATGGTATCCATGATTCCCCTTTCTAAAATTTTGAAAAGCTTGCACCTCCTGTTCCAAAATTTCGTCTTCTTCTTCATCACTCTCACCTTCTTGACGGTACAAAGTTTCTACCACCATAATGTTATCATCTTGATGTTGCGATGAACCCTCATTTGATACCAGTTCCAAATCATCAACTTGGGCCTGAAGACAATGAGTGTATCTAGCAATTTTAGGACAATTCCTCTCATTGTGTTCTTTTGTGTTGTGCAACCTACACCCCCTTTCCCATGCCAAATGTGAAAGATTCAAAAGGGAATTGGATTGACTAGGTCCTGCTGAAGTATCTAGTTGATTAGCAATGGGAGCGGGTACTCCCCCATTGTTTAGCTTTGTGTTCCAATGTCTCCCTCTATTGTTAAAATTTCGATTTGAGTGAGGGGCATCGGATTCATACTTCTGCTTTTGAACCATGTCATTGCTCAGCTTATGAACTATTTTCTTGAGCTCTTCGACCTCTGAATAAATCTCCTTCGATGGAATCACATTGTTGTTAACCCCCATTGGATTTGCATAATTGGTGGGGTCTTGATTCAACATTTGGGTCAGGTTTTGAGGAATTTGGTTCTCGTATGGATTGACACTTTGAATCAGAGTTGGGTTTGGGAAAGGAACTATAGCCTGAGAATTAACTTGGTTGGTTCCTTGTAGAGTCGATTAACTATTCTGCAAAAATGCGAGAACAGGTGGAATGGATGTAATTGGTTGGATTGGAATGGGTGCATATGCAGGTGCTAGTGGATACGGTTGCTGATATGAAAAGGCATTCATGCTTGGCATTTGCGGTGCCAAGATCTGATTTGCCAAGGGAGCTTGACCATATGGAGCATATTGTCCCATCATAGGCATCTGGGGAAATCCATAGCCCTATGGTGTCATTTGCTGCTCGATGGTCATGGCTTCATTATAGGCCAGAGCGAGCATGGTGACTTGAGGATTTTGTCTTGCAAACATGGCTGTCATGGGGTCCAATGCCTCAAAATATATCTACAAAGCCACTGCGAGATCGATGGCAAAATGCCAAACTGCTCTATTATAGCACTTTTGGAATTTTTGATTAAAGGTTCTAATAGGTTCGCCCTGGCCCCTTTTGCATGTAATAAACTAATTGTAAATGGTTGTGGGATCCAAAGGTGACCTAAATTGATTAACAAAGGTGTTCTCCATTTGTGCCCATGAAGTGATTGAACCTGTAGGCAAGCATATATACCACTCATATGCTATAGGATCTAAGCTCATGGGGAAAAGTCTGCAAGCCACATCTTCATGTTGGACTTGCAACCTAATTAAAACATCCCTATAGGCTTGGATATGTTCTTCTACTGTTCTTGGGCCATCTGGTTTGTATTTAGGCAAAAATATTTCTATGTTCTTGGGGATTTCATGGATATCCCTTGCAATGTTCAAAGGAATATTGTTAGCTCCATACCAAGGAGCTGCTAGAGGTTGAGCCATTTGACTCAAAATCGATGAAGACAACCCTACAAGAGCAGTGGAAATATTACTAACAATAGGAACACTAGTGGCAACTGATATTACTGGTGTAGGTCCACTCGATGTTCCTAGAGAAAAAAGGTCTTTTGTGACTGGTAAGCTTACAACTTGCTTGGTTTTATTCTTGGGAGTACCAGTGAGTGTAAGGTCATGGAATATGGTTTCCCCGGTTGTTTGGGACCTAGTCGTAATACGATGCGGTGGGTACAGATTGTATGATGAAACCCTCGATTATTTCCTACAACAGAAACAAAAACAAATGTTGCAGTTTAGCCGTTTATGAGATTTAAGATACAATTTCAAAATCGAATCAAAAAGATATTATTTATGCATGAAAATCAAAATAAATTAAACCAATCAGGCCCTCCTTCTAGCGCTAATATGTTGAGTTGTGTTTTCACCCAATTGTGAAAGCACACTCTCCGGTAGGATATGAGTCCCAAAATCCTCTGCTTGCAAAGAAATTACAATAGATAATTTCTCCAAGGTTCCTGTTATGCTAACTCTTTGTATATCAATGATGCTGTTTTAATTTGAATGTTGGAAATAACTTAGGGTTGCAAGTGGATGTTAACAAGGGGCGCTATGGTTTATTTTAATTTAAATTTACAATGGACTCAAAGTGAATAAATCTAAGAACTGAATCTATTTCGATCTTGAGCTTTGATGGATTTTTAGTTATTTATTTGAATGACAGTAATTAAAATGTAGAAAATAAAATAAGGGATTGAAAATAAAATAAATGCAAATGAAAATAAACTAAACTATGTCCAGAGTGTGACCATCCTGATTGACAAAACCGAAGATAATGAGGTTTCTGCATGCAACCTAACCTATTGAACCTACAAATTTGCACAATCCAAATAAGCTAGGTGTGGGTTTCTAGGGTTTTTACTGTAATTTCAAATTTAGACATTCGCATGAAGCAAACCAAGAACACTTGCATTAAACTTCACCTAAAAGCCTAGAAATCTGAAAGGGAAAGATAAAAAATTAAATCATGCATGCAGAAATGACTCATTTTTCATCAATGAGATGCCAACCCTCTGTATTTCTGTATTAAAATGATATATCAATTACAATGACAGAATGTTCCAGGTTTAACCAATCTAGAACCAATGAAGGAAATTGCTCCAAGTGCAGGACCATAATGGCTTGCAGCCTTTGTCTCTACAACTCTGCTAGCAGTAATTTCCAACCTCTGTATCAATCTACACTTCTGATTTTATACTAACTGATACGGCTCTTTGATTCACCCTGCGTCGCTTCGTTTCACCTCCCAGAATGCATCGTTTCAAATTCCTCACCTTTTCGTTGCTTTTGATTTTATGCGTGTTGTCGAAACATTCGATATTCTCTATTACATGAAACGTTTCTGTAATCCTGACACTTGTATGCCACATGTTTTGCGTTTCAAGCATATTTCATAACGGCCCCATGTAAATCGTGACATCTCTATGCATGCAGCTTTGCTTCCTTGCATTCATCGTGAAAACGCGACATGTCACGATATCACGACATTTTTTGGCCAATAGCCTTCTTGCCTTCTTACCCAGCGAAAATGCGACATGTCATGAAATAATGACGATTTTTATCTCCGTACACCTTCGGTCGCAACCTGTCATGAAATCATGACATTTTTCGTTCAGAGCTATCCTACGGCTTTCTGTCACAAAATTGCGACGCCTTTTCACTTGGTACACCTCTTGCCGCAACCTATCATGAAATCGTGATGTTTTTTATTTGATATGCTTTCGGCCGCAACCTGTAACGAAATCATGATGCTTTTTGTTTCCATACGCCTCGGCTGCAATCTATCGTGAAATCGTGACGTTTTTCGTTCAGAGCTATGAGGGCGCAATCTGTCACGAAATCGTGATGTTTTTCACTTTCGTACTGCTTCGCTGCTTGGGGGCTACAAAACCACGACCTATCGCGATATCGCAACATTTTTTCACTTCATGCCCTTTGGCCATTTCCTATCGTGATATCGCGACGTTTTTTCGCTTTGTGCCCTTTGGCCGTTTCCTGTTGCGATATCGTGACGTTTTTATGCTTCGTGCCCCTTTGCTGATTTTTGTCGCGATATCGCTACACCTTTCTACTTCGTGCCCCGTTTGACTGTTTTGACCATGATTTTGTGACATGTCATGATTTCGCTACGCTTTTCTATTCTGTCTTTCTCTCTCCTCTTTGGACCGCGATGGAGCAACATGTCACGATTTCGTGACACCTTTTCATTTTGTCTTTCTCTCTCCTATTTCGACTGCGATGGAGCAACATGTCATGATTTCGTGACACTTTTTCAATTTCGGCCGCGATGGCACAACATGTCATGATTTCACGACATTTTTTCAATTTCGGCTGCGACAGCGCAACATGTCACGATTTCGCGACACTTTCTATCCTTGTGCAATTTTGCCCCTTTTTCTTGATTTTTAGCATCTGGGTCATTGAGATTCCTTTTGAAAGCATGCAAAAAAGGTGGGTCCCCAATTTTGGGGTGTGTTGTGGATCAGCCACAACACAACTCTTAAAATAGCAGCAGTTAAAACTTATAAACAGATACAACAAGAATAGCAAGAGAACAACACACAATACAAGATTTAACGAGGTTCACCAATGTGGCTACTCCTCAAAAATGACTGCTTGGACTACCATCCAAATCCAGCCTTTGCAAAGCACCAAATTTAGAATTAATTTACTAGCACAAACTAGAAGGAGCACCAACCCCTGATTTATCTGCACCAACAGAAAGGAGTACCAACCCCTGATTTACCGACACCAACTAGAAGGAGCACCAACCCCTGATGCCAAGCACCAACCTGGACTTCAAATTGAATCTTTGGGTTTAACAGTAAGATACCTTTGCTTTTACAAGACCTTGACTGGTCTACTTCACCTTTGCGTTCTCTGCTTTTTCTGTGCAAGCACTTTGCACACTCTGCTGCACCTCATAGTCATATTCTCCTTGTTGTGCACTCTACTTTCTTAGTGAAATTCCACACTTCGAAAGATTTGACACGACTTGCTCTTTTACGCTCGACGACTGTATTTTGCACACTTCGATACAATACTATTTCTCCAAAATAGCCCTACTTTTATAACAACATTTTTATGATGAAAAACTCTAATCTTAGTCGGCTGTAACCCTAATCTTAGTCGGCTACAAACCCTAGTCTTCATCGACTGCAAACCCTACTCTTCGTTGGCTTACATCGGTCTTCGTCGGCTTCAACTACCCCTATAACTCTTCTGTTGCTGTTGCCACAAAAACATAACATGTCGCGATATCATGACACTTTCGCCTCCGTACGCTTTCTCTTAGCTTTGGCCCACGAGAATACAACATGTGATATCGCAACACTTTTTGCTCCTTGCGCTTTTTCTTTGCTTCGGCCCATGAAAATACATGTTGCGATATCACAACACTTTTTCTCCTTGTGCTTTTTATTTGCTTTTGGCCACAAAAATACATGTCGCGATATCGCGACACTTTTTCTTCTTGCTCTTTCTCTTAGCTTTGGCCCGCGAAAATGCTACATGTCATGATATCGTGACACTTTTTCATCCGTACGCTTTCTCTTGCCTTCGGGTCACGAAAACGCGACATGTCATGATATCGCGACACTTTTTCTCCTTAGCGCTTTTTCTTGCCTTCGGGTTGCAAAAACCCGACATGTCGTGATATCGCGACACTTTTTCTCCTTAGAACTTTTTCTTGCCTTCGAGTTGCGAAAACCCGACATGTCATGATATCTCGACACTTTTTCTTGCCTTTGGGTCACGAAAACCCAACATGTCGCGATATCGCGACACTTTTTCTCCTTAGCACTTTTTCTTGCCTTCGGGTTGTGAAAACCTGACATGTCGCGATATCGCAACACTTTTTATTTCGGACTCTCTCCTGCAATATGTCATGAAATCGTGACACTTTTTCTTCCATACAAACTCTCTTGCAATATGTCACGAAATCATGACACTTTTTCTACTTGTCTTTTTTCCTTCCAACATGTCACAAAATCGCGACAGTTTTTCAACTTGTGTTTTTTCTTTCCAACATGTCGTGAAATCATGACAGTTTTTCTTGTTTTTTCTCTCTCTTCCAACATGTCGTGAAATCGCGACAGTTTTTCCACTTGTGTTTTTTCTTTCCAACATGTCACAAAATCGCGACAGTTTTTCCTACTGTTTCTCTCTCTTCCAACATGTCGCGAAATCACGATAGTTTTTCCACTTGTGTTTTTTCTTTCCAACATGTCACAAAATCATGATAGTTTTTCCTGTTGTTTCTCTCTCTTCCAACATGTCGCGAAATCGCGACAATTTTTTCTCTTTTTTCTCTCTCTTCAAATATGTCACGAAATCGTGACAGTTTTTCTTGCCTGCTATATATGTTGCAATATCGCGACACTTTTCTTACTTATCTTTTTCTTTGATCTTTTGCAAGTGTTCTACTTCGGTCTTCTTAGAGAATCACTGTACATACTCTGAGTAACCTTTGAAATCCTGTCTTTTGCATCTGACTGGCTTTTGAACTTTCTGTCCACTGCATCAACAGATCTATCTGACTGTGTTGACAACAATGACAATACTGTCGCTGCACCTTGCTCAACAATTTCCTGCACATTGTACTCTTACATGACACTTGTGCATTTTATACACATTAACACTTACATAAAAGAGAAATATAAATCACACTTTAAACTATAGAATCAATCCTAATATGATACATATCTATAAATATACCATGAAGGTACCATGGGGGTACATTAGCATACATTAAATAATTAAATAGTTCTTATCATAAACAATTTAAATATGCTAGTTCAAAATTTTTGGCTAATACGCTAGCTAAGTGTGAATCCGTCAACAAAAAATGAATTTATCGACTTGCAAAAATTTCAAATACATTAGGTGGTGTATTCAAGATGAGGATGACCTAACCATAAAAAGACAAAACTAAACTAAACTAATGGATGAAAAAGGTCCATACCTCAAGCGAGGTCCCACCTGGGCCTATTCCTCCTTGTATGTTATCCAAACGATGAATTTGACATCTTGGTTATGCCATTTCATGAAGCCCTAGATTTTTTTCTATAACACCTTTTCTTTCTCTACACATGGTAAAAATGAAATTTACTACTACCATTCTTCTATTTTTACCCTAATTCAGGTAAAAATTCATATTCGGATAATCTCCAACCTAGCCTATTTGACTTACTTTGTGACTACATTTGGTCCTTCAAAAACTCAAGGGAGCACCGAGGTTGGGGGTATTAATTAGTTTTAAAATACCATGTCAATGATAGAAAGGAATTTATTTAGTAAAAACTTGAAAACAATTGCTTTCACTAAAATAATTCTTCTTTTATACATTTTATCTTGTATTGATTAGTCAAAGTCCAATCACCATGTTTCCCTCAAAAGCGTAGGTATCTATAGTTATTTTTATGCATTAATCAAAATATAAAATGCATAAAAAGAGGGAAATTGTAGATACCTAGAGTTGAATCACTCATATCACATTGATTCTTGAAGTAAACCAACAAACTAGCTCAATCAATCATAACAAATTGCTCAACCTAAAAAATTATAGATAAACCTAGCAAGGGTAAATTTGTTGAATCACAACAAATCTGCCCTAAAGTGAATCCAATTTTAGCTTGGCTTATTTGCAAAAATTCAAAATTCCCCCTTAACCACCCAATTTGACCTCTAACAATCAATAGATTGGATACACTAAGTAGCAATTCTTCTTAACAACGTATTCATTTAGGTAGGGTGTTTGCACCCAAAAATATAAAATCTAATTAGAACCTACAAAATACTTCTAGGGTGCAAATCTCACCTCGATTGATAGCTTGTAAGCATAAAGGATCACCAAAAAGGGAAGGAAAGGGATGGGTCCCCTTCCAATTCCCAAGGTGGCCCTAAACTTACCTCAATTAGCAAAATCAATCAGTTAGTTAGTAAGCCAGCCAACCAATATATCAAATTAGATGGCATGCCAACCACCTCACCTTTTCCATTTGGGAAACTTGTTGAAAAAAATGGTTAGTTTTCTACGTTTAAGTTCACTACCTCATTTAATTTGTCAACCCGGGGTAGCTTGTAGACTTGTGAGCAGCCTTACATAGTATATGCTTATTGTATCGCTCCAAATTTTTCACACCCTTACCTTCAAGCTATAGGATCCGTGCCTGAAAGGGGGATGTGAAAAGGATGGCATGGTACCTCGGACTGAGAGGCCTTGCGAAGGTCCCGCATCTCAAGGGAGGTGTATTATGGTGATTTTTTGATGGATGGTGGGTTCACCAGGAAACATTTAATGGAAGTTTCCACGCCTAGGTTGGGAATGTGTTTGATGTGTTCAGTTTTAGCTTTAAACATTCAAGTCCTAGGTTTGGCCAAATGAATCTAAATTGCTCTATATAAAAATGCAGATTAAATGAATACAGAAGAACAAATTAGGACAGAAAATAGAGAAATTAAGCAAGATTAAAAAGTCATACCTGATCCGGATGTCTGATGAAGATTTTGATTCTTGAAGTAGTCAGGATCGTCTGAGATCTAATAGGATCGTCTGAGATCTGACGAATTCGTCAGATGAATTTTTCAGAGACCTGAAAATAGAAAAACATATGCAAAATACAGAGAATGCAACAATGCTAACATAGAGAAACAATGTAAAATGACAATAACAATATCAAACTAAAAATTATAAACAGAAACATAAATGCATCATACTGATTTAATGACAATTATAACTTAATTATGCATTTGATCTAGATGGGTGAACTCCAAGATGCAAGATAGCATGAAATAGTAAATAAACTAGCTAATTACAGAATAAAACAACAGAGAAAAGATGAAGAAATGCAAACTCTAGGCACTGATTGCCCTAATGTTGACTGCAGTCAAAATTGTCTCGCATTGGTACGAAATCATCTTTGATTTGATAGGATCACCTCTGATCTGAACAAGATCATCTACGACGATATAAGCTTGCTTCGGCTAAAAAATACTAAGGTATCTGCAACAAAATTTGGATAGAACTAATGCAAATAGCAATTTAGGATGTCTTAATGCATGTGAAGTGAATTTACAGGAAATATCAGCCAGGGAGATGCTAAGGGGAGGGCTTAGGATTAAATAGGCTTAGGAGGGAGGTTAGGAGGTTGGAGATCATCCCTATTTGGGAGATCTCCAATAGGGGAGGTCTCTAATGGTGCAGACACGCTTCTGCCCAGATTAGAGACGTCGTTGGAACAGAGACTAATTATGCAAAATCAGTTTTGAGACAAGATCATCTGGACGTCCTGGCCCAAACGAAATCGTTCGATCTAGGGCGATATCGTCTGATCGGCGATGATATCGTCAAACAGTCAAAACAAACTCTAAAAATGGCACGGGAAACGAGGAAACGGATTAAGCGACGATTTGGGAGTGGTTTTGGAGGTTAAAATTTGAATTTGAATTATTTACTAGAGTAAGTGTAATTACTAAGGTTTTATTGTGTCAATTTTAGGGTGCTACATTTTGCCCCCTCTTTAGCGATTTTTTTGAAGAAAATGTGTTAAAGATGAGTTCTTCTCGATCTACGAGAAAGCAAAAATTATTTCCATTTTTAGGCGACGATTCTTGGTTGAATCATACGATAGCTGACTATGGTGCCCCCTCTATGTTTTTACCCAAATCAAATGTTTGATATAAAAACACAAAAAAGCAAGGGATTCCATCTCTCAGGGATTACGAGTTTTCTCGGACTGTCCGGGATAACACTACGGTCAGCGGGGCTCCAGATATGTAGCGCTTCTAGAGTCAAGACGCAGATGATGCCCCCATTCAGCCAGTGGATGGGGACAATGCAAGAGTAGTTGATGGCTACGATGCCTGGTATGCATGCATCCGCCCTCCTCGAATGATGAGGGCTCAGGGTCCGATTCACGTAGTTGTGCATTGGATGGGGAGGCAATGCCAGGCGGCTATGGAGGCAACCCAGGGTCACGGAGGGAGAGAGCTGAGGAGAGCACAGGTGCAGCAGAGGCCGCGATAGCGGGAGAGGAGGGAGGAGAGACCCCCTTCTCCACATAGAGAGAGGCCACCATCACCCAATAAGGGCAAGGGTGTGGACACTAGGGAGATCAGCGAGACAGTGACTCTTCGAGCGGAGACAGTCTGTCTCCAGGCATAGGTGCAGACCCTACAAGAGGAGGTTGCACGACACTGAGCTAAGGTTATACAGCTCAAGGACAAGATTGCACGCCTCAGAGCATAGGGTGGAGGAGCGAGCACTCAGGAGCTAGCACGGGCTATTGCCCAAATCACTTTTTACCAGACATTATACTACCATATGGTGCCAGAGGAGGAGAGATTACCACTGTCGACTAACATCGCAGATCTGATCAGGATAGGGTCATCGAGGACTTCATCCCGATCAATGACTAAGACTCGTAGTACCACACATACTACGATGGGGCCACCTCGTCCACCTCAGGGCGGGGGAGGAGATGAGGCTGAGAGCTCGAGGGGTTCTCGAGGCTAGACTACTGCACGACACTGTACAGATTGAGACATAGTTTCTATTATTTTTGATAGAGGATTGAGTATGCCAAGGTACAGATTGTGGCATACCAATCCAGTTTTGAGATGATGTATATATATTTGTGATATATATAGATGAGATATTTTTTGATCATATGACTTGTGTCTTATGTATTTGTATGATGCTTTAATGTTTTTGATTGATTGATTTGATGATTGGATTGAGGATTCATGTAATTATGTCATTGGAAATATTATGGTTTGAATGTCATGCTGTAAGATTTTAAATGAAATAATCTGATGTAACAAATTCGTTTGTTTGTGATGTGATGTGATAAAAGATAAAAAGAGACTTCTAAAAATAATTTCAAAGGACATTGTCACTATTATAGACAATTTCATGGAGTCACCGCTCACTTGATCATCAAGCTAATCCCAGTATAGAAATATTGTTAAGAAGTAAAAGAGTGCTTAAGAGATTGTCTTAAGACTTTGATGCAATGGTGCAAATGATGATGATGATGATTTGTTTTCAGAGTTTCATAAAAATAGTATGCATGAAATAATTTAAAATGACTTTTGCTAGGCATAAATTCCTAAGTGTGATAAATTTTTTGGATAATTCCCTAGGAATTATACCATCATTGCAAAATTGAAGGTTGACATAATGACATGAAATAGTGATAATGTGCATGCTTTTTGAAAGCATAATTGTGTAATAGAATGATTTAAGTCATATGGTTTTCATGAATTGATTTTTAAATGAATGGGTAATAAAATTGGTACAATGGTTTGTGCTAGGCATAGAATATGTAAGTATAGACTTATACCATCATCGCGAAATCCAAAAAGAGATAGTTTTATTGCATGGTTGATTTTTAATAAACAGAAAATATGAAGATAAGGACTTGTGCTAGGCATAAAATTCCAATTTTGGTTTTAGAAATATACCATCGTCGTGAAAGTCGACAATATATATATATATATATATATATATATATATATATATATATATATATATATATATATATATATATATATATATATATATATATGTGTGTGTGTGTGTGTGTGTGTGTGTGTGTGTGTGTGTGTGTGTTTAGATTGTATGGTTTTGAAAGAAATTTTTGATTTTTGTGATTATGCATGTAGTTGTCTTTATACTAAACAACTGTACTTTAAGGAAGAAAATGAATTTATTCTAAACAATTTGCAAAAATATTTCAAAGTATCTTAAAGACAAAAGTTAGATTTATAAGGAATCCCATGTGCATAGGTGAGTTCATTTCCAATCTTGATTTATCATAATGATACACAAAATCTCTCAAATACAAATGTGTGTGCAATTGCATTGTTCATTTACCAGTTTGAGCAAGATAATATGATACAAGTGATTTGAATGAACCAAATAAGTGTTCATTAACCATGATTTAGATGCATATAACCATACTAGACTACTATGTAAGTCGGATTATCAAGAGCTAGCTAATCCATAAGCAAACATAGGTCTGTACAAAAGAAGGTTGCTAATGTGACAAACATATCGCCACGCTAGGAGTTACCCAAGGCCAAGTAGGTTGGGCACAAACCACCTGTTATGGGGCTTACCTCATAGTTTTCGAATAATTGAGAATTCCAGGGATTCAAGCTCATCAACCCTTCTTTTCTTTTCAAAGGGTAGGGAAAGGGATTTTATTGCTTTTGCTTTTGCTTTCTTTTATTTTCTTTTGTATTTTTGCTTGATAATGCTGTAATGATATAAAATAATATTTTTCTTTTTTGCTTTTTCTTTTTCTCTTTTTCTTGAACTTTGCTTTTTCTTTTTGTTCTATGCTAGGGATACTTGCTCGAATTAGCTATAGAGCAAGGGATTTTTATTCTGGGTAGGGGTGAGCTTGTCCTTTTGCCAATTCTCAAAGATTCTAGACCATGTGCATGATAGGATAGCAGGGGAAACTTTTCGCTCAAGAAACCACTTCTACTATGTAGCAAAGCATAGAAATTACAAATATAATCATTTTATTGTGAAAAGATGTGCTTGGTTTAAGTAAATAACAAGATCAATTCTCTATGCTCAAACTTTATTTAATTGAGTTTTGTGGACTTTGATATAAGAGAGATTAGTAATCATGCCAGATAAAATCAAGATATTTATTTTGTGAGTGTGAAAGTGCAGGATTCCAAATAAATGCTAATTTATCCAAAATAATTTGAAACATATAACTGCAACATTTGTAAGAAGATATATATAAATACTTTTTGAGAAGTTTTGAGAATGTTGACTCTCTTTTTCTTCTTTATGTTGTTTTGGTTTCGAAAGAGTCAAGAATATTGCTGTTTTTTTTTTTTTTTTCATTATTATTTTTTGTTTTTTGAAAGAATTAACAAGTGCCATAAATAAATGCAACAAATAGTTTTGAAGATTTTGATGATTATGAATGTTTTTGGTGTTTTTGAATTTATAAATTGAAAGAAATACAAAATAGTGATGTTGAAATATTTTAAACAAATATATACAAGAATGAAATGACCAAATTTATACATAGTACCGTTTAAGATGCAAAATATTCATGGGTTCTTTGAGTTCTTTACCATCTAAGGTAGATAATTTGTATGCTCCTGATTCAAACTTAGTAGTGACAATGTATGGTCCAAGCCAGTTGGGCTCAAATTTACCTTTAAGGTCCTTAGTTGCATTAGTATTTTTTTTATTTTCTTTTAAAACAAGGTCGCCGATCTCAAAGGATCGATGACGAACTTTTTTAGCATATGATCTTTTAAGCTTGTTTTGGTAGGCACAAAGATGCTCCAAAGCATTGATGCATTTTTCATTTAGGAGTTCCAGTTGACTGAGTCTACCAGCTCGATATTCATCTCCTACTTCGGTATCTTGAAGTAGTAGAGCCAAAGAAGGAACTTCTAATTCAAAGGGAAAAATGACTTCAGCACCATAAACCAAAACAAATGGTGAAGTTCTCGTGGGGATTTGAACACTAGTTCGATAGGCCCACAAGGCTGGATATAACTGAATGTGCCGATCCACGGCCGCTTTATTGACCAATATTTTGAGAATTTTGATTAAGGTTTTGTTAGATGCTTATGCTTGACCATTACCCTGAGGATAATAGGGAGTGGACCAGCGATGTTGAATCTTGTATTTTTGGCATAATTTTTTAACATATTTATTTTTGAAACAAGTTCCATTATTAGAGATGAGATTTGCAGGAATTCCGAACCTACAAATGATTTGATTAAAAATAAATTTAGAAACTTGTGTGCCAGTGCAGGAAGCTAAATGCATAGCTTCAACCCACTTCGTGAAATGCTCAGTGGCGGTTATGATGAATTTGTGTCCATCAGATGACACAAGATTGATTTTGCCAATAATATCTAAACCCCATTTTGAAAAGGGCCAAGGAGATGAAATAGCCTGTAGTTCTTGTGCAGACGCATGGACAAGGTCAGCATGTTTCTGGAACTTGTTGCAATGGCGCACATAATCATGTGCATCATTCTCCATGGTAGGCCAAAAGTATCCTATCCTAAGGAGCTTTTTAGCAATGACACTACCACTGAAGTGTCCTCCACAAGATCCATTGTGGGCTTCAATCAAGGCTGATTTGGATTCTTCTAAATTCAAAAATCTTAATAGGATACCTTCAAAATATCTCCTATATAAAGTATTGCCAATTATTACAAATCGACTTGCTCGTCTACGTAATAACCGACACTAGTTTCTATTAGAATTGGCAGAGAAAGTCCCATTTTGGAGAAAATCAAATATATCTCATATACCAAGGTTCAGGAGTAGTTTCATTGATTAGAAACACATCCAAAGGTTCTAAGCATGACTTATTTGAAGCGGGTTCCTAGAGTCGATGAATAATGATAGTGGCATATTCGTCATCTAACTCCAAGGGCAGGAGAGATGCAGTTGCAGCCATAGCATCAGCTACACGGTTGTAAGTTCGAGGAATAGCTTCCAAGGTAACTTGATCAAATAGAGACATTAATTGTAAAACATAGGCTCTATATGGGCACAGTTTATCATCTTTGGTCTGATAAACTTCATTAATTTGGTTTATAACAAGTTGAGAATCACCAAAAACTAACAGATGTTTAATTTTTAGCGCCAAGGTAGCTCGTAATCCAAGGATTAGAGCTTCATATTCAGCAGTATTGTTAGTGCAAGAAAATGTCAATTTGAAGGACAGAAGAATAAGATGTTTTTGCGAGGATATTAAAATAATACCCGCACCAGCCCCACTCATGCATCGGGCTCCATCAAAGTATAAGGACCATTTTTCAATATGGTCTACCTTTAATTGAAGGCATTCATCAGGAAACTCAATGATGAGAGGATGGGTAGACTCTAAGGGTGGAGCAGCTAATTGATCTGCTATGATTTGACCCTTAACAGACTTTTGTCCTATGAACGTGAGGTCAAACTCGCTTAGAGCAAGAACCCACTTGGCTATGCGACCCGTTAAATAAGGTCGACTCATGAGATACCTTAAGGGATCATATTTAGCAATGACATAAGTTTTCTGATTAAGCATGTAATGGCATAATTTTTGCGTAGCAAAAATGACTGCTAGACATAGTTTTTCTAATGTTGTGTAGCGGGTTCCATAACTGACGAAGGTTCGGCTAATATAATAATTAGCACGTTCTCTCTTCGCATCATCAAGCTGAGCTAACATAGCTCCTAAAGCAGAATTTGAAGCTGAAATATACAGGAGGAATGGGCGATCAGGTTTAGGTGGTGAAAGCACAGGTGGATTAAGAAGGTATTGTTTGAGAAGTTCAAAAGCTTCCCTAAATTCCTCATCCCAATTAAAAGGGACATCCTTCTTAAGAATTTTAAGAAAGGGATTGGTTTTGTTCGCCAGCTTATCGATGAAGCGACGGATGGCTTGAAGCGTACCTTGTAAACTTCATAACTCAGATATATTAGTGGGTGCGGGCATATCAGTGATGGCCGCAATCTTGAGAGGGTCCATTTCGATACCACGTAAAGAAACTAAAACCCCTAATAGTTTACCGGACTTAACTCCGAATATGCATTTGGCTGGATTTAATCAAATAAGATATTCTCGTAATCGATTAAATTTTTTTCTCAAATCATCTAAATGATTATCTTCATTAATAGAGCGAGCTATAATATCATCTACATAATCATGTAGGATATCATGCATCATATCATGAAAAATATAAGTCATAGCTCGTTGATAGGTTGCACCTGCATTCTTTAAGCCAAATGGCATAACTTTCCAACAAAAGGTACCCTAGGGGGTAATAAAGGCTGTTTTAGCCTGATATTCAAGAGCTATCCTGATCTGATTATAACCAGAGAATCCATCCATTAAGGACATCATCCCACTCCTAGAAGTAAAGTCAATGATTTGATCCATGTTTGGAAGAGGAAAATCATCTTATCTCTAAAATCTATGCAAACCCTCACTTTGGTGGCTTCTTTCTTGGTAACTGGAATTACATTTGAGATCCATTCAGCATAATCAATAGCTTGTATAAAAACAACATTCAGGAGGTTTTCTAACTTTCCTTTGACTAGCAAAACCACTTTGGGATGCATTTTTCTAATTTTTTGTTTAATAGGTTTAGCATCTGGATGGACCACTAGATGATGCATGACTACAGAAGGGTCTAGACCTGGCATATATTCATATGTCCAAGCGAAGACATCTTCATATTTTTTAAGGAATGCAATGTATTGTTCTTGTTTTTCTTGACTTAATTCTGATCCAATATTGATTATGTGAGGACTATCCTCAGTTCCAATCTTAATTTTAATGACGTTTTCTACTTCCATGTGTAGATATTTTTCAAAGTTAGGTGGGGCAGGTGAAACGCCCAATTCTTGTAATTCTTGTAAGGTTAAGTTGGATAATTCATCTTGAGGATTAGCAGTCTCAAGTTGGGCTATAGTTGGTATAGAACCATCAAAATAAAATCCATTGTGTAACATCTCTTCAACAGAGACGTCGTGGAAGATATCTCCTTCCAAATCCTCATCGAAGTCAGCAATCATTTTAGGGTAAGCTATGGATAGCATGTTACATGTAAATGGCTGATTTTTTAGAGGCAAATCATTACACCTATCCAAATAATCTTGATAACATATGAGTTGATCATCATCTTCAAAAGGAAAGGGTTGACCCTTACTAGGAAATAGGCCCACACCACATTGGGTAGGCCGTGGTTCTACCTCGATTGTTTCTTTCATGCCATTTTGGAAAGGTCCCAAGCCTTTCCCTTTATATCCCATTTTAAGCATTATGGATTTAGCTTTAATATATTCATTGGTAAAATAGCATCGAGCATATCCATCACAATGCGTTTTGATATTCCGAGGGATTCTTCCCCAGTCATATCCTTTATAAATAAAGGCACAACTCCCGACTTGGTAAGTACTTCCCATAGGTTGTGGGAGGCCCAAAGTACAAGGAGATGGCGGCAAGTTATTTAAAAGAGTTGAATCTTGCATGAAAGTATTTTTTTTTGCTGATATTAAGATTGTAGATAAATCTGGAAAAAGTTCATCAGAAAGAGTATAAGATGTAGAAGGATCATTCCCTATATCTTTAGATGTGGAAGGTATGATAGATGTCGATAATGTGGAAGTGTTAAGAGATGGGTCTATAGGTTTTGAAATTATAGGGATAGAACATGAAGGATTGGTTGTAGATTGAAAATATTTTTGAGGTTCTAGAGTGGTCTGTTTAGAAGATTGTTGATCTATATATGAGGATGAAATTAATGGAGGGGAAATAGGTGAAGTTATGGGTGTGTGTTTCACAGTTGTAGATGAAAAATAAGAATTAGGATGTGTGGATGAAAGAGCAGGGCAAAATTGCACTCCAACAGGTTCTGCTAAAGCACACATATCAAAGGGTCTAGGGTCACCATGGATAGTGACAAACTAATTTTTAAATTTGAATTTAACACATTGGTGTAAAGTTGATGGGACAACCCGCATTGCATTGATCCAAGGACGACCCAAGAGTATATTGTATGATGTGGGGCAATGTACAATAAACACGGTTGTATCTAGGGTTCTGGGACCAACTTGCAATGGGATGGTAATAACTCCACACGTTTCTTGTGTTTCGTCATTGAAAGCTTTGATAATCATGTCAGTTTTCTTCATTTCATCACTTCTAAAGCCAAATCGTTGGTAGAAGTCAAAAGTACAAATGTTTAGAGATGAACCATTATCAATCAGGACTCATTTAATAGCTACATCTCCAATTAGAGCAGTAATATATAAGGGATTATCCTTATGTAAACTGTGTTGTGGGATATCTTTATCCCGAAAGTCAATACAATCAACCTCTTGAGTGATGATAGTATTGGCCATGGCTTCAGGTTGAATGTTTTGAGGTACCATAATTTGGCTTAATGTAAGCATCAAATCATCCCTATGGGTGGGAGAAGATCTTAATAAATCCAAAAGGGAAATTTTGGCTATAGTATTGGATAATTGCTCATTAATATTGTAATGGGGTTTAGGTTGAACATTGGAAGCATGATTCCCTTTATTGGGATTTTTGAAAACGAATGGAGCTGATGTATAATGGTTGCATTCTCGAGGTATTCCTCAAAGGTGAACAATTCTGAAGACACAAGAGCTCTCCTATAAGCTAACCATCTATGGTAGGCTCTTTGAAGTTCATGATAAAAGACGAGTTGATGAGGATCCAGGATTCTATCTAGGACAAGCCTCTTGATTTGTTTAAGTTTTGTTGACCTAGATGAAATGACACTTAGTATTCTATCAAGTTCATCCCACAAAAGTTGATTTCTATCTGTTTCAGGCACACTAAGCACATAATTGATTTCTATGGCTGCCAATTGGTTTTCAACATTTATAGTAACTGCTAATCTTTTCTTAGGAGCTACCATCTAAACATGATATGCAACTTATTAGTTTTAAATGATTTGAAATGCATCTATGTTTTGGTTGTTTTATTTTTTTATTTTTTGTTTTCAAAAGGTTTAAAATGTATTCACGTCGGGTTCACCAAAATGTATCGCTCCAAATTTTTCACACCCTTACCTTCAGGCTATAGGATCCGTGCCCGAAAGGGGGATGTGAAAAGGATGGCGCGGTACCTCGGACTAAGAGGCCTTGCGAAGGTCCCGCCTCTCAAGGGAGGTGTATTATGGTGATTTTTTGACGGATGGTGGGTTCACCAGGAAACATTTAATGGTAGTTTCCATGCCTAGGTTGGGAATGTGTTTGATGTGTTCAGTTTTAGCTTTAAACATTCAAGTCCTAGGTTTGGCCAAATGAATCTAAATTGCTCTATATGAAAATGTAGATTAAATGAATACATAAGAACAAATTAGGATAGAAAACAGAGAAATTAAGCAAGATTAAAAAGTCATACCTGATCCGGATGTCTGATGAAGATTTTGATTCTTGAAGCAGTCAGGATCGTCTGGAATTCGACAAGATCGTCTGAGATCTGACAGGATCATCTGAGATCTAACGAATTCATCAGATGAATTTGTCAGAGACCTGCAAACAGAAAAACAGATGCAAAATACAGAGAATGCAACAATGCTAACATAGGGAAACAATGTAAAATGACAATAACAATATCAAACTAAAAATTATAAATAGAAACATGAATGCATCATACTGATTTAATGACAATTATAACTTAATTATGCATTTGATCTAGATGGGTGAACTCCAAGATGCAAGATAGCATGAAATAGTAAATAAACTAGCTAATTGTAGAATAAAACAACAGAGAAAATATGAAGAAATGCAAACTCTGGGCATTGATTGCCCCAATGTTGATTGCAGTCAAAATCATCTTGCATTGGTACAAAATCATCTCTGATTCGACAGGATTGCCTCCGATCTGAACAGGATCGTCTGCGATGATGTAAGCTTGCTCCGACTAAAAAATACTAAGGTACCTGCAACAAAATTTGGATAGAACTAATGCAAATAGCAATTTAGGATGTCTTAATGCATGTGAAGTCAATTTATAGGAAATATCAGCCAGGGGGATGCTAAGGGGAGGGCTTAGGATTAAATAGGCTTAGGAGGGAGGTTAGGAGGTTGGAGATCATCCCTATTTGGGAGATCTCCAACGGGGGAGGTCTCTAACGGTGCAGACACGCTTCTACCAAGATTAGAGATGTCGTTGGAACAGAGACTAATTATGCAAAATTAGTTTTGAGACAAGATCATCTAGACATCCTGGCCCAGACGAAATCGTCCGATCTGGGGCGATATCGTCTGATTGACGAAGATATCGTCAAACAGTCAAAACAAACTCTAAAAATGGCATGGGAAACGAGGAAATAGATTAAGCGACGGTTTGGAAGCGGTTTTGGAGGTTAAAATTTGAATTTGAATTATTTACTAGAGTAAGTGTAATTACTAAGGTTTTACTACGCCAATTTTAGGGTGCTACACTTATAATTTCCTCCATAGATATAAGTCCCTCGAATTTATGGTTTTGGGGGTGTTGTTTGTTCTTTGAAGTTCTGATTTTGATTTCCAAACTACTAATCTATCACACGTTTATGAAAACATGCCTACATTACATTCAAAAATTAAAACTGCACATTGCTAGAAATTAAAAAAAATAAGCGAAAGGTAAGGGAAGAACATTGTTGAGAGTGGGCCCACAATTCCAGCAGGTTCTGCCCACATTAAATCATTCACTGGATGTTAGTCGATTTAACCAAGAATGACTCAAAATTTATTTATTAAAAACTGTAGCAAAAAATATACAAGGAAAATATGGATCATATTTTCAGGGGTGGCCTACATATTTATAAGATATGCGGCCACACACTATTATAAATTGGAAATAAATCAAAGTTTTGATTCTACTTTACAACAAAATGCATGAATAAAGGAAATAGAGCAAAATATCAAACTTGGTGGATTATTTCAATGTATTCTATTTTATCAGAATATATTTGATATTTGATTTGCTCGATTTACATAGATATTTGAATAGCATCTAAAAAATAGATGGCTATTTACATAGATGCCCGTTAGTTAATCACCAAATAGAAGTTGGGTGCTTTAAAGGGAATCGGGTGCCTGAATTAGCACTTCACACTGGTGTACTATGAATGTTTTTCCTTCATGAAATTGAAGGTGCTAGGTCCGAGTGGGACCTTGACAAAAACATGCTAAAACACAACAATTTCTATGAAATCTACACAAAATGCACTTAGAAACAAATATTAAATAACATGTAAAATAAATTGTTAAACATATATAAAATTTTCATAAAATATATATTTACAAAAATAAGTGCCATAGTTTATAAAGAAAGTAGTATAAAAATGAGCATTTTCAGGGCTCATCATCCCCCCATGCTTAAGAGGTGACACACACTTGTGCCACTTGATACTGGTAATTACCAGTTTTGTTTACAACTTTCTAGTAAGGCCTGACTATTTCTTTCCTCTTCTTTGTAGTGGCCTTTGATTTTTCCTTATCTCTAGGATTTCACCCTTTCAATGCTTTAGGAGTGGCTGCCTCCTGTTTCTCATTTTTCTAGTGCTTGTTGCACCAAACTGACTGACTTGACCCTACTCTTTTTCTTGGTTTTTACCTTGTCTAGGCCACCTTGTCTTTCTCAATATTAAAATAGTAGCCAGTGAAATTGGTGGCATCCTTCTGGAATGCAGGCTCAGCCATTTTCCAGTATTCATGGTGAAGGAGTAATTTCTCTCCCACAGGTACTTCATATTCATCCCTAAATGGGATGCTGGACTTCTTAGCAACTTTGGCTGTGGGCAAATCGACCCTTGTTGGATCAAGTTCAGCATCAACCTTAACATTTATTTTTTCCATAGGAGGGGTTTTGCTGCTTTATGCCTGATCTGCAGGTGGCACAGGACCTAAAATTGCATCCTCATGAAATATACCTTCATCCTTGAAGGTTGATCACCTATTGATCCATAAAAACCCTAGAAATTATGAGGTTGGGCAACTGGTATTTTATTGGTAGGCATTTTGGTATTCTTTTTGGCCTCTTTTCTAATTCCTTGTGTGCCCTCTTTAAAGAATTTTTCCAGTTCTTCTTGTCTGCTTCTATATCTTCTTTAATTTTTTTTAAATTTTCTTTTTGTGCAACAATGCATTTCTTTGCTGACTCCCATTCCTCATCAAAATCCATGTCTAATTCTTTATCAGAATTTATGCCCAATTCCATTAATTTTGCAATTCTTGCTCTGGTTCTCAGTATTTGTTGAGATGCTATTACAACCTTTTTATTTTATCTTAGCTTTTTGGGCTATATCTCAGGGTATGCTGGTCTTGGTGTTGCTTCCTATTTTTTAGTAGACACAGGTTGTTAAGTGTCTTCTTCATGTGTAGTAAATTGTTGCTCGACTAGAACAACCTTTTCCTTTTGAGGCTGTTTGACCCTTGTATCAGTTGGAGAATGTTTTCACTCTTCCTCCTTGTCTAAAAATGAGGCTCTTCAACCTCCACTTCATTCTCCTCTTCATCTCCTTTTTCTTTAGATTGTTTTGAATTCTAAGCTTCCTCAACCTCAACCTCATCTTCTTGAATTATTTGTTCTACAGAATGAGATGTTGAACATGACTGCTCTACTTCCATTGCAACATCCACCCCTTGATCAATTTATATATTAGTGTAGACACCTAATACGCATCATGTCGAGGGCGACTAATCATATGGACATGCTACAATACCATATGGAGGATCTTGGACAAACTCCAATATAGAGCAGTGGTTCTAACCATTCAATTTAGGCATTTTGGCCTAATCAGTCTGAACCGTAGCCCAAACCTATGATCTCTAGTCTAAACCATGGTTGACACCTACGGTCTGCAGTCTGGAATGCAATTGTGACCTACGATATTAACTGAAGTTCAGTTAGGCCTTTCATCCGAGCCAAATTGGTTGGAACGACCAAAAGATCTAGAAGAAGGCAGTTGAAGGATGAAATATTCCAAAGGCTTCCATCCCAACTGTCCTAACCAGCCTTCTTGGTCTTGGCTTCTCCATGAAGCCACCCTTAGCCCTAGGGACATGCTATAAATACACCCTCCAAATGGGGAGAAAAAAGAAGCAAGAATTGGAGATTTGAGCAGCGAAGCCCTGGTGAATTGTACACTCAAACTAAGTATACTAAGATATAGAGCTATTGCACTTAATCCTCGACCCTTTTGCCACCATTCATGATGAATTGCATTATGGATGCCCTAGATGCTTAGGAGGATCAAGAAACATAAATTTGGCCAAACGAAGGCCCTTCACATCGAATTGACCACCAAATTAGTCTGAGGACAATGAAGGTGACCCTTGAACATCAATTTGGATAAGGAGATTGAGCCCACTGCCCCTGATTTTGAGGGTAAACTTATTAGAGGTCAAACCATGGCTGTCAGCCATGGTTCACAATGCAGACCGCTCACCAGAACTATAGTTTGCAATAGGTGACAAATCACCTTAATCTTTTCATTTTTTTTTGGTTAAATAGGTTAGATTAATCATTTCTTAGGTTTAATTATAGTTTAGAAGAATTATGACCATAGGAATTAGCTTAGAATAGATAGTTTATGTTTTACATTAATTAGGATATTTTTGGATCTTTTATGCACCTCTATGCTTCTATTTTGTTATCTGATCCATGCATTATTTGTCTAATGATTTCTTTACATGCTATATTACAATCTCCTCATTTCTTGCATAGATTGATAGTTTTAAATGCTTTCTTGATTTCATGCTATTATTTATGCAAGATTCCTCCAAAAGCCTCATCAAGAGAGGCCTCCTTTGTTACTAATTTCTTCTTGTTGTTTATTGATCACAGGGAACAAGATTTGAAGGAGAGATAAAGCATCCAATTCCTTCCTCAACACGAAGAAGAGGGTCATCGACACCTTAGAGCAGTTCGTGTCACCCTGAGGAGCATTTTGATCACCCCTACCCTTGATAGGGATTATACACTATTGTAATTGATGTATCAAATGGGTATCCCTAAGAGGAACAAATCTATAATTTGACTCCATTGAAATTAGTAAAGGATTCCTTGTATTCATGTTATTTCTTGTTATCAAATTATGCATGCCTATTTGTGTATCTTTCTTCAATTGCAATAGTTAGATCGGGTGTGAACCTTTTTGGTGGTTACAGAAGGCTATCACGGTGGAACTCCGCATTTGTAGCCCTTGAGTGCTAACATTTTTGAGTTTGCTTATCTCAGGCGCTAACTATAGCTAATAGCTATGATTATTTTTTGGCCCACGGCTGTCACCTGTGGTTCGCACTATAGCCCAGAGACCAGAGCTATGGTTTAAAAAAAAAGTAGTAGACAACAGAGAAACCACTTGGAATCAGATCAGGAGCTGAGGTAGGCTTTGTTTTCATTCTTTGTTCTATATTTTCTCCTCTATATTTTTATAGTAAGAAACAAATCAATGGTAAATTAGGTACATTACAGGAAAAGGATGAATGAATAAGTCCTAATTTTCTTTCGCATTATTTACATTACAAAGGCGCTGCTAGGAACAGTGGACCTCTGATTGTAGTCCGCCCTAGAATACAATGACCTTGATAAAAATTGTGTGGTTGTTTGCATGATTGAGGCCCAATTAGAGGAAATGTCATTGTAATTGCATTGTCATAACGTCATGTAGGACATAGCATACATAAATTTTTTGAATTTGAAATGTTCCTTCTTATGCATATCATGTAGGAATAATCATATGAATTCTATTTTATGCATTTATCTTTATGCAAAGTAAAAGGAACCACACACACCACGTTTCATTTTAAACATTAGTGGCATTGGGCTCTCACATCCAACCCATTTGATTAATACCAACAGTGGATGTCATTACCACTTGGTTGGGTCATTTGAAATTATATTATCGGGACCCTCTCGTTGCCAAGGCCGATACAAGAACTATCCTATCCATGCAAAATAGCACGCACTCATCTTTGAAAGAGTGTATTGTTGTGCACGGTGTGCTGGGTGAGGGTTGGTAGTACCTATGCTATTTCATTGAGTATGGACTTCATTCCCATATTCGGATTTTATGAGTATATAGGTGAAATTCAATTAAATTGAGAATAAAATCCAATGATTTTGTAAAACACGCGAGAGTTTCCCATACTGATACAACACATTTTGAAACAACATCAAAAAGTTTAGGGTGCATTTCAAAATTTAAAAATAAGATAAGCATCAGTGCATACCTTGTTTGATAATAAAAGATACATCTAGATGTTAGGTACACTATGGTGGATACATGGGGTGGTCGACAAAGGTGCAAACCTGAATCCAATGACCAAGACTCAACCGATTCACAAATACACTTGTCTAGTCCTCAACCACATGAGCAAATTGAATGATGTTCAATGAGAATTAGAGGAGACAACTCGACATGAGGGGATCCCATTGAGCGTACCCCTTATCAACTAGCATCAGTGCATTCTGTTAGACATAGATTAGAGCATGGGGCTTCTCAGCCTGAGGGTGATCCACTCGAAATCCATTACTGAGACCGTAGTGCATGCACAAACATGGGATTAGCCGAATAGTATGTCATGTAGGGGACCAGATTGGTACCCATCCATACTAAGTCTATAGGGTGTACTATACCCCCACCTTATGAGTATAGAAGTAATAGAGATCCATCCATTCAGGGATAAGTATATGGGCTCCTTGCTGAGCGCAAGTCTACCCATACTCCCATGCATACTATAGCATGCAATATCACAATCGATATGTCAAATGTGGGAGCTAATGGAACACCACCCCATGAGAGGTGGAGGTCTAGAAAACTAAATGGTCTAGGTAGCGTGTTAGAGCAGCTAGGCTGCAAGCCTTCGGATCTTCCCACTCATGCTCGGAGTGAGCATAGAGGGAGCACCATTAGAACTACTAGAAAGCATGGAGAGGCTTCTAAGCACCCTCATGTCTCGCTTCCACCATCCACACATGGTGGCACGTAGCACAGGACACATCACGATGTCAATGCCATATTCACAGACAAAGGCAAAATCATAGCACATCAGTTTGATGGGTACAAAACCCACAAGGTTGCTCATATAGAGCAAGCATATCATAGGCATCTGATGGCTAACTAGGTCAAAAGATCATATTGATTGGCCTCTGAGAATAAATGCAAACTCCTCCAAAATCAATTTTAGGATGCTTTCCTAGAGAGGTAGCACATTGAATATGAAGACCTTCAAGTGTAGAGGCTCATTATATAGAGGTTGTATGAGCAACGCTTGTGTGAGGAGTGCATCCTCGTCAGAAGAAGCATGTAGAGCAAGAAGTTAGGTTGGCTAGGGCCGACCTATATTATCAAGATGAGCATAGAGAGCAGGTGCACAAGAAGGCTTTTTTGCAAGCTGACATGCACCATGAGTGCATAAGTGTTCACACTCATATCAGTACCCATCATAGAGAGAGACCACCCTCGGTCGACAATCAGAGGTAGCCACATTATGAGGAACAAGAGGGGAACAAATGCAACCAGGAATATCTCAAGAGTTCTCGAGCTAAGGAGGAGGAAGAGCAATGCCCTCCACATCAACAAAGGAGGAGTGTACCTCCTAAACCACATCCATGCCGACTTAGGGAGGAGGAATTTTTGTCTTCTGAGGCTTACAAAGCTTTGGCTGAGAAGGTCAAAGCAATTGAGAAACAATGTGTAGACACAAAAACAGCACCAATCCGATTATGTAACAACAAGCACTGATCGCACTAACACACACAACCCCCAGGGCAGCCCCAGTTGTTAAAATAGTTGTTCTAACCTCTCACACAATAGTTTTACAAGTCAAAAATAAATTTGGCACCTTTTAGACACTCTGCTTCTTATTTGCTCCACCCAGGAACGAGTGCGGACTAGTACTCGTTTCACCCAGGGACGAGTATGGATTTGTACTCGTTTCACCCAGGGACGATTACTAGCGCTCACTTCTGGGTGGGACGAATGCCAGGTTTGACCAGCAAAAAGTCAGACCTCGGTGCATGACAACTCAGAACTACCACTTAGCTTTTCCTGCATGGCATAGGAGTGCGAGTGAGTTCTTTTGACAACTCATATCTACCAATTGACTCTCCCTTCACTGCATGGGAATGGGAGTGAGATTTTTAAGACAACTCAGATTTGCCACTTAGCTATCCCTTCATTGCATAGGAGTGTGAGTGAGATTTTCTAAACATACAAAGACATGCACAGAGGCAGTTAAGAAGCCCTTAATCAAGAAGAAGTCTTCTCTTCACAAAAAAAAGCATTCATGCAGAGAAACACTTTTGCATGTTAATTCAAAGAGACCCCTTGGGTCTATAAAATGGTGAGCTCCCTCACCCAAAAGATATACAGAGAAGGAGCATTTTGAGCGATGAAGTGCTGCTAATTCATTTACTTGCGATTTGTGTTTTCAACATCCATAATCTCTTAATCGAAAGAGAGGTTATTGGGTGACTTTTGAAGGCACGAATCAAGAACCAACACCGATTTTTTTGACCACAATATTCTACCAATTTGCCGACAACACATCACATCAGGTTTCGGACCCATCCCAAGAGGATTGGTGTCAAAAAAAAGTTTCACCCGCGGGTGGTTTGCTTTCGGGAACCCCCCGCTTTATTGCTTTTGGTGACTATTTCTTTTGTAGTATTTAGCTAGTTTCATGTTTATGCTTTTGTCAAGTTTTCAGTTTATTTAGATTCATTTTAACTATCATTAGATTTATATTTTATTTTTCATACACAGGTGCTACTGATTCTTTGTTTGTTTCTTTGAACACAGATTTGTAGCATTAGAGGAGCAATGAGGAATCTACCTTTACCAATGTAAGCGACGACAACGTTTTGGTTTGCCCATATTACATGTGGGCACGCAGAAGAAGGAATTCTGAAACAAGTTGTAAAAGACCAACATTTAACGTTCCTATCCCTTAAAAAGGAAGGAGACGCATTGTAACACGAATTTGAAAAGCATATCAATAAAAGGGCCGATTTTCATATTGCTTTGATATCTTGTGTTCATGTTCTTTCTTTTTAAGAATTTTTCAATAACATAGGGTTTAAGCGTTATTTTAGTTTTGTTTACATTGCATTTTTAGTCTATCCTTTTTGTTTTCGAAATCTCGTGCTTTCAATGGCGATCACGGTGGGACCTCTGTCCTCTATTTTTTTTAGGTTAGATTACTGATATGAAATTGCTTGTTTTGATTACAGGTACTTATTTTTCAATCATCACACTGTTATTCATTTTTGCAAGTGACGATTACAGAATTGGTATTCGTTCCACCCCGGGACGAATATACTATTCATTTCACCCTGGAAAAAATACTGTTATGATATTCGCCTCACCCAGGGACGAGTATAGTTCTGTGCATTTTTCAGAGCAAATCAGAAACATCCTGTTGGGCAGAGAAGAGGTAGGGGTTTTTTAAAGCTTCTGTCAAATTTCTATTTTCTATTTTCTGGTTTTCAATTTTGTATGGCTTAGGGAAATATTTCTTTTTCGTTTGCTTGTTTCAATTTTTGCACATTAAAATGAACCCCACACACCACGTGGTATTTTAAACACAAGGCGTTGGTCGTAAAATCCCAAACCTTGAGCAAGACCAAAGGTGGATTCCATTATCACTTTGGCTTGAGATATTGCATCCATTACCTCGATCGTGACTGTTGCTAGACGTAAATCCTGACGAAAGCTGATCGAGTGTAGCTAGGGTGATTCCTAGCGCATGAGGATAAGTCTTCTATGGTAGGTGTCATAAACAGAGTGATTCCCCTTTCGTACCGCCTATGTTCCACATATCATCTGCTCTCATGTACCTATAGTCTCCCTCACGTAAGGGCGGGTATATAGAGAGGTTGGTATATCGGTCTAGCAATGGTATATTGAAGGGGCAACCATTTTGGGAGTCATAAGAGCCTTCATAATTGCATTTAAATGGTTTTCATAAAAAGTCTTCAAAAACATCAAAACAAACAACAAAAACACACTAAACCAGATTTAGGGCACACTATTAATCTTTAAAAGAGATAATCACCGTTTGTGTATGCGTGTGTTCATTTCTGCTTAGTGTAACAAAAAGAAATCAGAAAAATCATAAACAAAAGATAAAAATCTACGCATTTTGTCACTCGCTCCAAAAAGCTCCAAGGATTCCCGCAATCGCTTGGTCATCCCCAAAAGGCCCCAAAGGTGTCCATGAACCCTTTGGTCAACCCAAGAGAACCCCAAAGGTGTCCATAAGTGATGCAGGAGCATCCAACAAAATATGGGAAATCTTATATTTTTCCCTAAATTTTAGTGCATCTTGTCGGGGCCATAACTTCTCAACCGTAGCTCCGATTGACGTGAAATTTTATAGGGAGTTAGTTGGGATAATTTTAAACAAATATGACTCCTTGGAGTCCTATTTTCCCTGAAAATTCAGTTTTCGAGGCCAAATTCCATCATCTAGTGCCCCAAAATTAGGTTTTAAAATTACTCGGCTAATTTTTTATGCTTTTTGAGCTGTTCGGAGGTCAATATCTCCTAATGTATTTATAGTTAGGACTTGAAACTTCATTTTTGTCTTATCTATTGTAAGATGGATGCGCACCCCAATTTTGGGCCCCATTTGACTCATTTTCAATTTTAGGGTTTTTAGAGAGACATCGTCATGGTGCTCACCCGCAGTCAAGCCCACTCACGGGCAGACATTGTGGAGAATGTCCAAGGAGGCACGAGTCGCATCCATTATATTCCCCAAGATTTGGTCATACCACCTTGGTGACCTAACACACAAGGCAGTCCCCTACACACCTTAACGAAAAGGGACTATAGGGGTACCTCTTCTAGGGGCACTCCTGTCCAGCATAGCACCTAGCGCGCACCCTTCCATGAGGGGTACATCCGTAGGAGAGCTCCCTTAGATGCTTGCTATGAGTGGTCACCATGCAATGAAGTGCTAGGTCAACATAGGGTTCGATAGGAGGAACCACATGATTACACTCTCCCTCCTTCACCCCCTCTAGTTGTTAGGACTACAAGGATAAATCCAGAGCACAAGGCTCCTCAGGTGGGGCAAGCCAACTCTGCCCATTCATTTTTCACTTATGAAAGAGAGCATAAGGAAAACCCTTACCTTACTCAAGAACAATATACATCATAAGAGCAACACGCCTCCGCAATTGCTAGCCATCAGGATCACCTACTGAGGACAAAGCCTCGGGGGAATGCCGCTACCCCCAATAGAGGGAGGTGGCCTATAGAGATCTTGGATCACCAAGACCAAGATAGAAATCTAGGAGAGGCATCTAGGCCTTCTAGACATGAAACGGTAGGACCAACTAAGAATCTGACCAACATATCGCACATCGGATGGAACTCACGTTACTTGAGCTAGAACGACAACAGTTAGAGCAACAATATCTTCTAAATCAAGAGTGCATTCAGCACCAGGAGGATGAGTTGTTCCCATACACTATGCAGGCGTGGACTCCAACCCCTCACATGCATAAGACAAAACATTATGAGAGACACCACTGGGTGTGAGACAGGTCTCCATGACCTTATCAAACATTGCCATCGATGCCTCCTAGACTTGAGTGAGAGGCAAATTATAAGACCAATGCTGGGTGCCTTCTTCAGGCACCCACCCAGGTTCATGGGCCACCCTAAAAAATTATTCAAGAAGCCTCTGAGGAACCTGAGCGAGAAGAAGAGTGGGATGAAATGATATACCAAGGCATGGGGGGTGCTATCCAGCCACCCCTACCAAGGCTCCAAGTTCCCCACAACATGCAATGGGAACAAATCAAAGCGGAGGAGCCCAAATACAAGCAATGCGTTGCCAAAGTGCTTAGAGTCGGTCGAGACCAAGATTTTAGGGCCCCAAAATCCCAACTTATGTGAGACTCCTCTCAAAGAGGATCAACCCCTAGTTGTAGCGCTACCTGATGATGAGGTCTTCCATATCTTAGAATCACCAAATTCTGATGAGCCTGACTTTCTCGCCAAATATGAGTCAGCATATGTAATAGCGCCATGGGACCCTTTCGAGTCCGACATCACTAATTCACAGGTGGTTCCCATGGATGAGCATCACAAAATTCTCCTAACATTACTCCCTTTGGAGGCTCCCATCGATCCCGTGCCATTGTCAAAAAATTAGGTCCCCCCACAAAGCATGGAACAACCCCATCGGGACCATGTCAATCTGCTCGAGCAGGACGAGCCTAGAATGTCGCAGACAGCTTTCGGGGCCAATGAGGGCCTTTGGATCATCGATAATTATTACAAAGATGAAACTAAGATGGAATATCTCAATCATGCGTGATGGCACAATCACCCTGTAACCCATGACGAACTAATGGCCCAACTAGGCATAAGACTAGGGCATGAGTGGTGCATAGACCCGGCCCACTGGCATCACATGTTGATTTCACTCCTTTGGGAAGATCGTGAGCCACTTCCACCTAGAGATATCATAGCACCATCAGTGTCGAAGGCAGACCCTGTCCTCCTATCCGTGCATAAGGCCGATCCATTCGTGCCAATTCCTACAGAGCCAAATCCGGTGCACACAGATCATCAAGCTGGGGGTACCTCTATTCCCTAAAGAGCTAGTGGGTTACACCAAACGCTCCAAAGGTGTCCATAAACCCTTTGGTCAAACCAAAAATCTCCAAGGATTATCATAATCGCTTGGTCATCCCAAAAAGCTCCAAGGATTATCGTAATCTCTTGGTCATCCCAAAAGCTCCAAGGATTATCGCAATCGCTTGGTCATCCCAAAAAGCTCCAAGGATTATTGCAATCTCTTGGTCAACCCCAAAAGCTCCAAGGATTATCGCAATCTCTTGGTCATCCCAAAAGCTCCAAGGATTATCGCAATCGCTTGGTCATCCCAAAAAGCTCCAAGGATTATTGCAATCTCTTGGTCAACCCCAAAAGCTCCAAGGATTACCACAATCGCTTGGTCAACCCAAAAAGCTCCAAGGATTATCGCAATCGCTTGGTCAACCCAAAAAGCTCCAAGGATTACCGCAATCGCTTGGTCAACCCAAAAAGCTCCAAGGATTACCGTAATCGCTTGGTCAACCCAAAAAACTCCAAGGATTACCGTAATCGCTTGGTCAACCCAAAAAGCTCCAAGGATTATCGTAATCGCTTGGTCAACCCAAAAAGCTCCAAGGATTATCGCAATCTCTTGGTCAACCCAAAAAGCTCCATCACTTGGTCAACCCAAAAAGCTCCAAGGATTACCGCAATCGCTTGGTCAACCCAAAAATCTCCAAGGATTATCGCAATCGCTTGGTCAACCCAAAAAGCTCCAAGGATTACCGCAATCGCTTGGTCAACCCAAAAAGCTCCAAGGATTATCGCAATCGCTTGGTCAACCCAAAAATCTCCAAGGATTATCGCAATCACTTGGTCAACCTAAACGCTCCAAGCGTTACCATAACTGCTTGGTCAAAATACATATTCAAAAATCAACAAAAACAACACAAAAATCAAAATCACCAAAACATTTGCATTTCCATTCCATGCATATTCATAAAAAAATCAAAATCACAACAACATTTGCATTTCCATTCCATGCATACTCATATAAAAATCAAAAATCCCAAAACCAATTGCATTTCAATTCCATGCATTCTCATAAAAAAAAAAAAAAAAAAACTCAAAATACAAAAATATAGGTTGCATTCGGCATCGCATCCATACATTGCATAGTTGCTGGTCATACAAGTCAAAAGCACCATAGACTGTCGTTACTTGACAAGTTCATCATTTTCCACATCAAATCCATTTTCATAAATGCATACATCCATCATAACACCACCGTCATTTTTAGCATAGTCAGTTGTCTCCTAATGTATATAGGGTTTTCGTCATTCAGCTGTCTTTAAATTTCTAGCCAAAAACTGTACAATGTTAAACAAATTTTACAAAGGTAGAGTCATACTTGAAATATGCTTTGTTATGTAACATCCCATCACAAGCTAAAACACATAAAAAAAAATTCCCAAGTTGTGTGAACGAAAGATGAAACCTGCACAGTAATCCAGGTCACCATAAGCGAAACGGTTATCTTGCTCATCCCCCTGTGTGAATGACCCCAAGAATGCTGAGAGTTGGCAAAAGGACAAGAATCTTCCCTACCCAATTCCCTAAAAATCCCAAAGTTCTCAATAGTTGCAAAACATCAAAAATTTGCAAACGTCAAAACACCAAAATTTGACATCCCACAGTGCATACATCAACAGGCACAAACAACAGTGATTCTTATCACTCCTAAATTCAAATCCCTTGCTCAAAAAATAAAAATAAAAATAAAAAAATAATATATATATACAAAAATAAACAGTGATTTTCTCACTACAAAGGAGCAAGTATCCCAATACAATTGAAGAAAAGAAGGGAGTTGAACTTGAATCCCTGGAACTCTCAGCCTTTCGACAGGTTATGAGGCAAGCCTCAGTACCAGTTTAGTTGACAGCCTATTGGTCACTGACGGTAAACCTCCCGCATGACGATATATCTATCACATTAACTTGTGTACAGATCAATGTTTGCATGTGGATGAGCTAGCTTATGGTATCCTAGATAGCACCGTAGATTAATCTGACTAAATACAATAAAGGATTTAGTGGCCCTAATTATGTGATCCTCAGTACAGGTTCGATTGAAAGCCCATCTAGGACTGGCGGTATCCTGACAAATACCACATAAACGAACTCAATTGCACACACAGGGATGTGAAATAACTTGGTTAAATTCAAGTCGGATTTATACCTTGTTCAAAAGTCTTGCGAGATAAATGTACAGTCTTGGCTAGTTAGTTAAAATATCTGAATCTCAGAAAAGCTTAACTACATTTTAACAACAACTGTCACATTTTATTCCGTACATCACCATCAAAATATATGCAAAATACAAAAACAAAGTTTGCACATGCAAAGTCATCCCATTAGTATCGCAAGTCAGTCAAATCTTGTACAGTCTATGGTGCATTGACACATCATCAACAACTCATCTCATTCATTTCATATGCATACATCATACAAATTAGAAACATCACATTAATAATCGCCTCTGCATACATCAAACACATACATAAAAACACACCACAACAAAAACAATACAAACAAACACAACAAAACAACCAAACTATAAAAATGAAAAATGCCAACAAAACCACTAAAAATTGCCGGACAAAAGTGCTCTTGCACTTAACCTCTTGGCATAAGAAAACTAATGTCAGGGTTTACCTTGTCGTTATCCTATTTCCCAAGAAGGCTACCATAGCTGGACCGTTCCATGGGAAGACGGATTTTCGCTAATGTTACCCCCAAATGGCATCCCAAAATGGGTTCACACCCACCAAAAATAGGTCAAAACAATCGAGAAACTTCTCGAGCATACACTGGATAACATTTGAAGGCACCCTCACTTAAGTCATCTTGGGTCCAGCGACTCGTCGCTTTTCTCATGGCAGTAATTCCTTCATCGATTCATCGCTTGAGGGGGTAGTCACACTTAAGTCACCAACCAACAAACACACACCCAATCAAGGCAATGGCATGCATTCAAAGAATCATTGACAAAGACAATCACGCTCCTGCTTGGGGCAGCAAACAAGCAATAATCACTAATTGATCAAACACTTGGCATTCATGAATCATGAACACAAGGTTCCCCTATGGATAAAAGGTTGTGCCCTTTGCCTATTCATGACTGATCAATGACCAAGCTCAAGTCACACCTCACCGAAACAGGTTAATACTTGAAATCAAGTTCCTTAGCTCGTCAGAAGCAAGGATTCGAGAATGCATGCCCTTTCCATACTTGGGGAATCAAGAGTTGGTTAGGTTACTGAGAAACCCTAATCATTAGTGCTTTGGTTATCTATTTTTGCTCAGCACTACACCATGTGCAACGCTTTCCAAAAAGGGGCATCTGTAGACACCAAAATAGCACCAATCCGATTATGTGACAAGCATTGATCACACTAACACACACAGCCCCCAGGGCAGCCCCAGAGGTTAAAATAGTGGTTCTAACCACTCACACAGTAGTTTTACAAGTCAAAAATCAATTTGGCACCTTTTAGACACTTTGCTTCTTATTCGCTCCACCCAAGGACGAGTGCGGACTGGTACTCGTTTCACCCAAGGACGAGTACGGATTTGTACTTGTTTCACCCAAGGACGAGTACGGATTTGTACTCGTTTCACCCAGATACGATTACTAGCGCTCGCTTCTGGGTGGGACGAATGCCAGGTTTGACCAGCAAAAAGTTAGACCTCGACGCATGACAACTCAGAACTGCCACTTAGCTTTTCCTGCATGGCATAGGAGTGCGAGTGAGTTCTTTTGACAACTCATATATGCCAATTGACTCTCCCTTCACTGCATGGGAATGGGAGTGAGCTTTTTAAGACAACTCATATTTGCCACTTAGCTATCCCTTCATTGCATGGGAGTGCGAGTGAGCTTTTCTAAACATACAAAGACATGCACAGAGGCAGTTAAGAAGCCCTTAATCAAGAAGAAGTCTTCTCTTCACAAAAAAAGCATTCATGTAGAGAAACACTTTTGCATGTTAATTCAAAGAGACCCCTTGGGTCTATAAAATGGTGAGCTCCCTCACCCAAAAGATATACAGAGAAGGAGCATTTTGAGCGACGAAATGCTGCTAATTAATTTACTTGTGATTTGTGTTTTCAATAGCCATAATCTCTTAATCGAAAGAGAGGTTATTGGGTGACTTTTGAAGGCATGAATCAAGAACCAACACCGATTTTTTTGACCACAATATTCTACCAATTTGTCGACAACACATCACATCAGGTTTCGGACCCATCCCAAGCGGATTGGTGTCAAAACAAATTTTCACCCGCGGGTGGTTTGCCTTCGGGAACCCCCCGCTTTATTGCTTTTGGTGACTATTTCTTTTGTAGTATTTAGTTAGTTTCATGTTTATGCTTTTGTCAAGTTTTCAGTTTATTTAGATTCATTTTGACTATCATTAGATTTATACTTTATTTTTCATACATAGGTGCTACTGATTCTTTGTTTGTTTCTTTGAACGTAGATTTGCAGCATTAGAGGAGCAACGAGGAATCTACCTTTACCAATGCAAGCGACGACAACATTTTGGTTCGCCCATCTTACATGTGGGCACGCGGAAGAAGGAATTCTGAAACAAGTTGTAAAATACCAACATTTAACGCTCTTATCCCTTAAAAAAGGAGACGCATTGTAACACGAATTTGAAAAGCTGTTGGCATTTTTGCCACATTTATTGTTATTATTAATTATTAATGCTTAAATTGTTGGCCCAAAGTAGTTTTGTGAGTTCCGAGGAGGTTTTTCCGATTTTCGAAGATTAAATGCTGCCCCGAATTAAATGCTTTGCAGATTTTCAATGTGGTCAAGGTCGAAGAGCACCCAGGCCACCAAAATTAAAGATTTTCTTGGTTCGAAATTGCTGGTCGTGGATCATTTTAACGGTTTTTCATGCACATGTTTAAAAAAAAAATTTAATGAAGGTGGTTCTTCGAAGCTGACATGTACATTGCATTCAATTTTGTGGGTCTCCAAGGCTGCAATTAAGGGGATCGTGTGCATAATTTCCAATGCATAATTGTAGATCACAAGGAAGTCGGTTTCAAATATTTAATGCTGCAAAGAGGATGGCCCTCTATAAAAACCAATGTAAGCTTCATTTGAAAGTTGGGTTGGAGAGTTCTCTGCTAGAAACTGGAATTGTATCTGCAGGAATAAAAGTATTGGCTTCAGATTTTTAGCAACAGTTGTGAGTGATTTTCTTTTCTGTCAGGTTGCATTTCTTATAGTATTCGTATTTCTTAATGGTTGTTGTATTTAAATTCTTCATCTTGGATTTAAGTGCTGCCGTGAGAGTATGATTTCTGGAGTGTAATATTGGAGAGATTTGCTACATACAGTTGTGTGAGAATTGAGCTGACTTCTTATGTTACTTGCTGTTGTTGCATTTTTAAGTTTCCTGCTGTTATCTTCCGATCCCATCACTTCGGCCTGTGGCCATATTTCCCATTTCTTTCTGTAATCTTTTCAATTTCTTTCCAGTAACCCTTATCTTAACCAAGTTTAGAATAGTGAAGGGAACCAGCCCACTCTGGAGATTGGTCTGGAAGCCATTTCTTGCTTCCAGCCTTTTAATGTTGGCCGGGTCTAGGGTGCACTTGTAAAATCCTTTCCTGTGGCAGATTTTGGACCAAAAATTTTTGGCACGCCCGGTGGGACAGACATCTTCTGTCTCAAAAGATCCACATTTTTTTTTAACACCCGGAGGTCTCAAGATTTTTGATGAGCTGTCTTGGCCTCAGCGGAGATTTGTAAGTTCATCTGGTGACTTTGCTGAGTTGAAGATCCGAATTTCTTGATCGTGGACACCTGTTTTTTTTAAAGTTCAAAGAATGTTCATCTGGCGACTCTGACTTAATGGCGATAGCCGTGATCCCGTAGACCACTGCCACAAAGGCGAGGGTTTTTCCTAGATGGGATGATCCTGGCCCTCTGAATCTCCAAATTCGGCATGAAATTCCCAAAGGTGCCTTGAAGGCCCTGGAAAAATATGATAGTACTGAAGGCATGGCTTTGGCGCATGTTGAAGATATTGCTACTTTGTCAATGATCCATGTCATAAATCACGAGGATATCATGATCAGACTTCTGGTTCAGTATTTGGAAGGAAGGGCATTACAGTGGTACAGACTGCTCAGGCGTCAAAGCATCAGCTCATGGGATGATCTAGCAGGAGCACTAATCAAAAGATTTGACGAAGATCCTTTTTTTAGCTCTTTAGATCTCTATCATTTTTTAATGTACATCAAGTGAGCACCTCTAGAGAGCATCATGGACTTCAATATCCGATTCTTGAGAAGCTGGAAGAGAATTCCAGAAAAGATTCGACCATCACCCACCCAGGCCCACCTCTTCTATGTTCGAGCTTTCCATTCTGACATAGGCCTCCTCTTGCTGCAATCAAGTGAACAAAGGTTCCCGCAAATCTTTGAGGAAGCAGTGCGAGCGGAACAGCTTTTGCTCTTATCAAGAAAATTACTGTGGGGAGAAACTCCATCACTTTCTCCGATATTTGATGTTCCTGTCTATCCCGTGCAGTATTTTTCATGCTAGATCCCTTATACTGAGCAGAAACCTAAGATGTAGTTGTGTGGAGCTCAAGGGACAGATCTCATCCAAAGCCAAGGATTGGACTATGCAAGAAATTTCCTGGCAATGAACAATATGGTTGCTTGCAGTTTTCATAAGGAGATGGATCCAGAGGATATAAGCGAAGAAGAAGAAGAGATTCAAGTGGTAGAACCTGAGCACAAGGAGGTCACATCTTTGCACCCTGTTTGTATCCCAGGGCACGACATACAAGCATTTAGTCAGAACCTGTTAAATATGTCAGATCAACAGGTAGAGTCTACAGAGATCCTGAAGAAAGGACTGTTGCTGGACAATTTCTGTGATCAAATCCAAGAATTAGAGGAACCTGTTCTCAGTCCACAATCAAAGAACCCTTCAAGATGGTGGGATTGGCTTCAGTCATTACTACAATTGGTACCTACAGGAGCCCGTCATATGGTAAATTTCTTTGCTACATTATTTGTCAATTGTGTGGGTACTGGCATGCATGATAACTTGCCCATGTCTGAAACATGGAGAACTTCAAGAAGAAGCCAGCCCAATTTCAAGGACCGACTTAAGTATGATCGGATCTGGTCAGGACACTACAGATTTATCGGATAAATTTCTGAGACTGGGTGTCTGGTGGCGACATGCCAATCATGTCGTGAACTATTGTATATAGTATAAAAAAAAAAAAAAAAAAAATAGAAAAGAGAAGAAAAAAAAAAGAGGTATTGTTTTTATTTGTTCATCTCGGCTCTTTTTGCATGCGAGCCGTAGGTGCTTGTTTTTCTTTTCCCAGCAGTTGGTGGCTTTCTAGAAAATTCTTCCTTTCCCTTCCCTTTTTCTTTCCTTCCTTTCTTCATCTTCCTCCTTCTTCTTTTTCTTCTGTAGTAAAAAAAAAACAAAGCCACGGTTGTTGTTTCTTTTCCCCTTTCCTATTATTCCCGTTCCTTCTTATCCCTTTCTTCTAAGTTCGATCATTTTACACATTTATTTACAGTTTAGTTCATTCTCATTCCACAGCCTTCATATTTCTCATTAGCATTCCATTAGTTCATTTACTTTTATTTCATTTCCATTGCAGTCGGTAGTATAGCAGCATTTTGTTACTGTGTCTACCACATCACTTTATCACTACATCATTCCATAATATCCCTATGTCATTTGCATTTCACTGCCTACGCATCCACAGGATCTCATTCCATTCATTTCCATTCCATGTTCAGTTTAGCCAAATGCAGATTTCTTTAACTTTCAATCATTCAGCAAAAGTTTCTATTGCAGCAGTTCACTGAGATGTACCACAGCAGCTGACTTTAAGTTTTCTTGACTCTGAGCCCAATGGATTCAGGCCTGGATTCTTGCATACAGCGAGCTGTATACCCCCGAGCCGCCAAGAATGTTGGCATTTTTGCCACATTTATTGTTATTATTAATTATTAATGCTTAAATTGTTGGCCCAAAGCAGTTTTGTGAGTTTCGAGGAGGTTTTTCCGATTTTCGAAGATTAAATGCTGCCCCGAATTAAATGCTTTGCGGATTTTCAATGCGGTCAAGGTCGAAGAGCACCCAGGCCACCAAAATTAAATATTTTCTTGGTTCGAAACTGCTGGTCATGGATCAGTTTAACGGTTTTTCATGCACATGTTTAAAAAAAAAATTTAATGAAGGTGGTTCTTCGAAGATGACATGTACATTGCATTCAATTTTGTGGGTCTCCAAGGCTGCAATTAAGGGGATCATGTGCATAATTTCCAATGCATAATTGTAGATCACAAGGAAGTCGATTTCAAATATTTAATGCTGTAAAGAGGACGGCCCTCTATAAAAACCAATGTAAGCTTCATTTGAAAGTGTGGTTGGAGAGTTCTCTGCTAGAAACTGGAATTGTATCTGCAGGAATAAAAGTATTGGCTTCAGATTTTTAGCAATGGTTGTATGAGTGATTTTCTTTTCTATCAGGTTGCATTTCTTATAGTATTCGTATTTCTTAATGGTTGTTGTATTTAAATTTTGCATCTTGGATTTAAGTGCTGCCGTGAGAGTATGATTTATGGAGTGTAATATTGGAGAGATTTGCTACATACAGTTGTGTGAGAATTGAGCTGACTTCTTATGTTACTTGCTGTTGTCGCATTTTTAAGTTTCCTGCTGTTATCTTTCGATCCCATCACTTCGGCCTGTGGCCATATTTCCCATTTCTTTCTGTAACCTTTTCAATTTCTTTCCAGTAACCCTTATCTTAACCAAGTTTAGAATAGTGAAGGGAACCAGCCCACTCTGGAGATTGGTCTGGAAGCCATTTCTTGCTTCCAGCCTTTCAATGTTGGCCAGGTCTAGGGTGCACTTGTAAAATCCTTTCCTGTGGCAAATTTTGGACCAACAAAAGCATATCAATAAAAGGGCCAATTTTCATATTGCTTTGATATCTTGTGTTCATGTTCTTTCTTTTTAAGCATTTTTCAATAACATAGGATTTAAGCGTTATTTTAGTTTCGTTTACATTGCATTTTTAGTCTATCCCTTTCGTTTCCGGAATCTCGTGCTTTCACAAGGCATGACTGTCCAAAAGCCAACATTGAGGAAAATTCACAATGAACCTTTAGATCCCTCGATGCCTATGCCCCCATACCTTGAACATTTTGAGATGCCCAGGTTAGACAAATTCAAGGGTGATGAAGAGGCGCAAGAACATGTCACGAGGTTTCTGGATGCTTGCTTTCAGATAGAAAACAATGATGCACTATTGTTGTGTAAGTTTGTCATGACACTCTCTAGGCCAGCTCAAGAGTGGTTTAATCAGCTAAAGAAACACATCATAATAAATTTTGAGCAATTATCTGATGCCTTTCTTGAATGCTATTCCTTCGACATCAAGAAACAGGTCAACTTTTTCGATTAATTGCAAAGTTGTCGTTCTTGATTCTTGTCTTAGAATTAACATAAATTTTTACAAAGAGTTGTGCCAAGCACATCTCGCTACTGTTGCAACTTTAGTAGTATGCCACATTCGAAGAAGCTTTGGCGCAATACAAGGTAATTGAGGACATCAAGTTGCAGGAAGGCAACTTAAAGCTAAAAACTAGGAAAGAGGGATATAAGAAGAGTACATCAAAGCAATAGGGCAAGCAGGCCCATGTGAATTAGGTGGTACTAAATCTCTAAAATGAGGATAAGGGGTAAAAGAAACAGAATTATCAAGCCCACCCTCCTGTGCAATACGACCAATGCAGGAATAACTATAAGGGCAAGAACAAGGAGCAATGCCCGCATCGCATATTCATCCCATTGGCAAAATAATTGACATCAATTTTTTGTCAGCTATGCGAGGCCAAGGCAATTATATTACCCAAAGTCAATATGGTTGATCCTAATCAGCCCAAGCCCAAAGATTATTAGGAAGATCTGCTTTGCATATTTCATAAAGCGAAAGGCCACGACATCGAGGTATGCTAGTATTTCAAACATATTATGCAAAATGTGATAGAAAGGGGAGAGCTTGTGGTACTAGGCAATCCCCAGGCACCGAACAACCAAAACATGGGGATTTTTAAAAATCCATTACTATACCATGAGGTGCCCCGTAACCATGCTGGCCACATCAATCAAATGCGAGTCAAACCACCTAGCCAGGGGTTCATCGGTATGGTCAATGTTGTTACCAGGCATGGGAGGTACGAATAGATGAATCAACCTAATTATCCCATTCAAATACAAGCCACACCCCATCAATGGCAAGCACAAAATATTATAGGCCCACCAACGAGACCGGTGGTGACCATTAGGAGCAAGCTGGTTCAAAACCTGCAGATGACTCCTACAAAGTTGTCAATATATGAGCTGATACAACAGTCCCCCAGGCACAGGGAGACTCTTATGGATATTCTAAGGTCCATTGAGATACAGTCCCAGGATGCACATGCGTTCAAGAAATTCATGGGGCACGTACAACAGTTCCAGGAACCAATGATCCAATTCTATGATCATGAAGTGAAAATGGTTTCTGCAAGTGTGGCTGACCCGCCACTACATATCATTGCATGTGTTAACCATGTGCCATTCAAAAGGGTCTTGATTGACACTGGTTCATCGATCAATATAATAACGACTAAGGCACTGCACCATTTGAATTTTCCTAAATCACTCATCGTACCAACCACCTTTACATTAAGAGCATTTAATGATGCACTATGCTCTATGGTTGGCATGATTGTCCTACCTATTCGGGTGGGACTAAAGACCATTCCTATAATGTATCACATGATAGAGGGTGCCTTGCAGTATAACATCCTTTTGGGGAGGCCTTGGATTCATGAAATGCATTGTGTTCTATCGATATTGCATCGGTGTGTCAAGTATATACATGAGGGATAAGTTCACATGGTTTCATCAGATGAAGAACCATTCAAGTTTGTGAACTTAGTAAATTTTCCAAGGGGTTTCATACTCTCATCAACGCACTTGGACATACAGTCCATGCCACTGATAAGGGTTCCAAGAGGTAAACAGGTGGTGCATTTTCAGCCATCGGTATCTATATCAAATAGATCTAAACATACCACTACAACTTCTATAAGCCTGAGTGCATCAGTAATGCATCAGGATGATAATAAATTAAAGGTAAAGTTGGGTAGGAAAGAAGCAAAGAACGCACCTGAACCAGTCGTCGCTGAGGCTACCACTCGCATGGAGGTGGAGGAAGCCTAGGATAAAGTCGAGGAGGTACCTCAGCCTACTTCTCCTACATCGTCAGTAGGGTCATTCACACCGTAGGTGACTATTCACCTAGCCAGTATAGGTATGGATGAGTATCTTATGCAAAATGTGACATTTGGTCATATTTTAGATACTACACAAGACATGGGTTGATCGATAGCCCATAGATATCCAATTAGATCTATAGCATCGTTGGGCGAGCCACCCAACCGAATAAACTTCATCTATGTTGGGTTGGATCAAGTTCCAATGTGGGCACCCATGGAGGTGGATGATGACGAACAGTTCACAGTGAACGTTCGGTACTTGTCCAACCCAAAGTACGCCATGCGCATTTTTGAGCTCTATCATTGGCATGGATACGACCTTGGTATTTTTGAACAAGGACGAAGAACCCCTCTTGAACCACATTATTAGTTGGCAACTCATAGGTTCGTATTGAGATTGTAGATTTAGAGACATGATGATTTACTCACTGCATCATTGGATCATTTGTACCTGAGTTTAGGGGACAACGTGGAATTTAATTCGTATCATCCTAACATGTATAGCCTTCGGGGCAACAACCCAATGGTGGCAGTCATCACCATTGAGAGACCAAAGGTTGAACATGAAGAGTTCTCAGAGAAGAACTCCAGAGGTAACCTGGGTCATCGAAATTGTATCACGATCGATGATATTGGCATGCAAGGGCGCAACCTCGCCATTCTAGGTGATATCAAGTCAAGATATCTATGTAGTGAAGATGGAGAGGAGTCCACCTCTGAAATAAGTGGACCAAGTTATGATGCAGATGGTGAGTCCTCAAATAATGATCAATCCAAAGAGGAAATTGATCGAGCCTTTGTGGTTCTGGCATTTCTATGCCATTTACTGCCTAGAGAGAAATTAGATGAGATACAAGAGCATTTCATGGTCGATAGTGATTATGAATATGAGACAGAGCAGGACTTCTTAAGGCCTCATCTAGCTAATACCCTAATATTCATGGACACGATAGAGTGGCCTGCTCATAGTAGCAATCATAGCGATGAGGTTGAGATGACCGATTTAAGGCTAGTATATCCGCTACATCTATTGCTTGCAGAGTTGAAGTATTTTATAGAAGAAGTTTCTCTTAACACTGATCACTCTGAAGAGGAAGCAGAGCCAATTTTTGTGTTGGTGTCGAATATACGATCATTTTATCCAGTTTATCTAGATAGTGATGATAACGATCGTAGAATCAGATACATGGGACCACATATGACAGAGTGCCCCTTGCATATGGGGGGAGTGAAGGATTATATCTATATAGTGATGATGAGGATTCTTTGGAGATGGCCTATTTGGGGCCTCATCACCTGTGTAATCAAAATCCACCTCGAGGTTTACCACCTGTTACAGTTGTGGGTTTGCGTCAAGAGATTAATCTCTAGCACCGCCTTAGGGAAAGAATAAATCTAGAAGAGGAATATCAAATACTCTTTCCCCATATGCCTACTTATGCCAATATACTTGAGCCGAGAGATCCCATTTTGTAGTTAGTGCACAGAGAGGATCCAGTTGTTCGGGCATCCCATAGGGAGGACCCGTTCATTCTTGTACCATCCGAGCCAGATCTTGGGTATGAAAGCTACACATATGGTGTAGAGTTCAGTCCATGTGATCCTAGAGATAAATTCCATTCCATCAACATGGTCTCCATTTATTTTACCACTCCACTTCGTAATATAGCAGATCCATCCAAACCATTTCATATGAACATGGATGCTATCGATTGGGATCGTGTTGATTCACTAGTAGAGCCTGAAGACTTCTTCTTGAATGAAAATATGATGCAACCATTTCATTTTGGACTAGGCTATGCTTATGATGTCTATCACGCTAAACATGCTTCCAACTAAGAACATAAAAACCCAACTGATGACATCCATTTTATCCCTACACCTCATCAGCTTGAGGAAGGATCCCATATGTCAGTAGAGGAAACCTTCGAAGTGGATATCGGTAACGACCCCACCAATCCAATGAAGTTTAAATTTGGAATGAGTCTCACTCCAGATGAGCATGCTAGCATCATCCCTCTACTGAAAGAGAGACCTGACATTTTTTCTTGGACATACTAATATATGCCCAGTCTAGACCTGAAGTTGGTTAATCATAACATTTTTCTAGACTCTTCCAAGAAGCCCGTCAAGCAGAAGCTCAGAAATATGTATCCAACAATAGCCTTAATGGTGAAATATGAATTGTAAAAAATTTTGGATGTAGAATTTGTCATTTTCATTGACTATCTAGAATGGGTATCCAATATGGTGCCTGTAGGAAAACCAGATGGAAGGATCCATATTTGTATAGATTTTAAAGATCCGAACAAGGAAACACCCAAAGATTCATTTCCATTACCCAATATCAATGCTCTAGTAGACTCTACTGCCGATCACGAAATGCTCTCCTTAATGGATGATTTTTTTGGTTATAATCAAATTTGGATTAAGCCCAAAGACCAGCACAAAACCACATTTATAATTCCATGGGGAAAATTTTCCTACAAAGTTATGCCATTTGTTCTTAAAAATGCTGGTGCTACATACCAATGGGCCATGACATACATTTTTTATGACTATATGCACAAAATTTTGGAATATTATATCGATGATTTGCTAGCCAAGTTATTGCTACAAGAAGAGCATGCAAAGGTCTTGAGAAAAGTCTTCGATCGCCTGATAGAGCACAACGTTATGCTAAATCCTAAGAAGTGCGTATTTGGCGTAACTTCTAGAAAATTTCTAGGGTTCATTATCTCCAAGAGAGGCATTGAAGTAGACCCAACGAAGGTCAAGGCCATTTTAGAAATGTGTCCTCCCACCAATATTAAGGAATTAAGGAGCCTTCAAGGCGAGGTAGCCTCGATAAAGTGATTTATCGCCCAACTATCAGATAAATATTGACCCATGAATCGGTTGCTACATAAGGGTGTCCCATTCAAATGGGATGAGGACTGCAAGGTAGCCTTCACTGAGATAAAGCAATATCTGGCAACATCGCCAGTATTAGCTCTGCCAAGGCCAAAAGAGCCTTTTTTGCTATATATTGGCAACAAACTTTGCATTAGGGACCATTTTGGCCCAAAAGAACATACAAGGCAAAGAGCAAGCTATATATTACATTAGCCGAACCTTGGTGAGTTACGAGCTAGGATATGCATATGTGGAAAAACTATGTTTAGCAGTGTGTTTGCTACCAAGAAATTATGGTACTACATGTTAAGTCACACGACATATGTGATATCAAAACAAAATCCTTTGCAGTATATGATGAGCAAGACATATCATAATACACATACTACAAAATGGATCATGCTATTGATATAATTTGATCTAGAATTCATAAGCTAGAAGTCCATTAAGGGACAAGTCATAGCAGATCAGTTAGCTGAGGGGCCACTGTCCAACAGTAGGTCTCTAAAAATTGAGCTTTCAAATAATGCAGTGTTTGTAGCATCCGAAGCTCCCGAACCTGAAGGACCAAAGAACAATGCTGATATGACTCTGTTCTTTGACGGTTCAAAGTGCAAGCAAGGATCTGGCATAGGGATATTGTTTTTAACACCTCAAGGAGCTCCAATGCCCTTTTCATTCAAACTAGACTTCCCATGCACCAACAATAATGCTGAATATGAAGCCCTACTTTTGGACCTCCATACAACCGTCGCCATGAATACCGGGAGACTAAACATCTTTGGCGATTCCTTGCTTATAATTAACCAAGTGAAGGGATTATTTTAGTGTCAATGTCCAGTACTAAAAGCCTAGAAAGATCTTGTTGCCACATATCTGGCTAAACTAGAATGGTACGACATTGAGGTGGTCCCTTGTTCATAAAATAGGTTCACAGAAACCATGGCATCTTTGGGATCCTTGATCCCTCAAAATATATCTGTCGAATTCACTACCATCCACGTCAAGATGCTCCCACATCCTGTAGTAGAGCATGTAGCATTTGATAACAAAGAATCAATCAACATGATTATTATGAAACCAAAATCTGATTGGTTCTACAAAGCTGAAGACTTTCTCAAGAAAGCACCCTTGGGGTCTTTAACCTCCCAGAGTTTTGCAGGGAGTGGCACCACCATTCACCACTAGTTTGTTTCCCAGTCTAAATTTGCAAATGTAAATACATAGGGGGTACATGTTGTCTTAGCAATCGAAGCTGAGGCTCATCAGAATTGAATGTCATAGATCCAAGACTTCCTAAGACTTGGTTTTGTCTCAGAGGGACTGTCACATGCCGCAAGATACACATTTAAACAAAAAGTGACTAAATATGTCTTGGTAGGAGACATTTTGTACCGCTAAAGTTATGATGGAGTCCTCCTTCGTTGTATTAAGCCCCAACAGTCATATTGAACAATTTCAAAAGCTCATGACGGTACATGCGGTGGCCATTTTAGTGGTATGGCCATCGTCAAGCGCATCCTTTGAATGGGTTATTATTGGCCCACTATGGATAAGGATTTCAATGTATATGTCAAGAAATGCATCAAATGTCAGCATCACGCTAATCTTACACACCTACCATCATAGGCCTTATAGCCCATCCAAGCAGCTTGGCCATTTGCTCAGTGGGGGTTTGATATAATTGGCAAGATCGCTTCTCCATCATTAGGCTGAAATACATTCATTATTATGGCTACTGAGTATTTTACAAAGTGGGTGGAATCCATTCCATTAAAAACAACCACTAGAGCTCGCATATTAGATTTCATAATGGAGCATATCATAAGTCGTTTTGGGATACCATCCAAAATTGTTTCGGATAATGGAACTTCTTTTAAGAACAAAACTATGCGAGCTTTAACATATAAGTACCGTATCAAACATAGTTTTGCAACTTCATACTATCTATAGGCAAATGGGTAAGCTGAGGCATCAAACAAGACTATGGTAGCCATCTTGAAAAGATAGTGCACTAACACCACAAGGATTGGCATATACAACTGCCCCTTGCATTATGGGCTTATAGGACTAGCATTCGGACTTCCACTGGGGTGACTCCATTTTAACTAGTATATGGCACTGAGGCCATTATACCCTTAGAGTTGGAAATTCCAACACTGTGCGTCACATTGAAAGAGTTCATCGATGACGACACCACATGACAAGCTCGAATAGACTAATTGATGCTACTGGATGAACGTCACGTGAGCATTTGAAACAAGCTTACAATATCAAAGTCCACCAGAGAGAGTTTGAAGTTGGGGATCTTGTGCTAAAATAAAACCAATAGAACTCAAATTTGTTGCCTGATATGTGAGATTATTTTACGACTAATTGGCTAGGACCCTATATCATATCTAAAAATATTGGTCTAGGTACCTATCGCTTGACGTCGCTAGGGGGTGTTGAAGAGCCTGAACCTCTCAAAATAATCCATCTTAAGGTGTTCTATGCTTAGAGAGTGTAGCAAAAAAAGCTCCAAAGGCATTTGTAAGCCACTCGGTCATCCCAAAAAGGCACCAAGGATTTCTAAAAATCGCTTGGTCAACCCAAAAGCTTCGAGAGTTCCTATAACTGCTCGATCATCCCAAAAGGCTCCAAGCTCTCATTCGAGTGATTTTGTCATGTAAAAAAAAGGTCCAAGGCATCAATAAGCTCTTTTGTTAGTCAAAAGGCACCAAGGATTTCTAAAAATCACTTGGTCAACCCAAAGGTTGTGAGAGTTCCTATAACTACTTGGTCATCCCAAAAGGCTCCAAGCTCTCATTCGAGTGATTTGGTCATATCATAAAAAGCTCCAAAGGCATCGGTAAGCCCTTTGGTCAGGCAAAATGCACCAAGTATTTCTAAAAATCACTTGGTCAACCCAAATGCTCTGAGAGTTCCTATAGCTTCTCGGTAATCCTAAAAGGCTCCACACCCTCTTGCTAAGAGTTTGGTCAACTAAAAGGTTCCAAAGGTGTCTGTAAGACCTTTGGTCAATCCAAAAAGCTCCAAGGATTTCTAAAAATCGCTTGGTCAACCCCAAAAAGCTCCAAAGACATAAATACTCATCGTTTTGTCAAATATGAAAGCTCAAAAATACATAAAAATTTGAAAATATATAAAATTCCAAAAAAATTTGGTAAAGCATAAAATCCAAAAACATTTGCTTTTGCAGTTTGCATTTTCATACATGCATTCACATCATCATATTGCATTTAGACATTTGTCATTAGTTGCATTCCACAATAGAGTGTAATATGTCTATCAAAATCTTACAAATGGTCGCACGTTTGTGTTTCAATAATGCATCCTTGCATTATCATAATTCATTGCATTCATACACAATACCTATTGCAGAGTAATATGTATTTATATTATGTTTTCTAGTCACTCAAACATACCTAGTGGGTTTTGCAGATATTGTAGAAAGCTTGCTTTGCTATTATAGATGAGGTCATTAGTTGGGATAGTGCTTCAACATATCAGAATACTATCACTAAGCAAAATAATATAAAATCCTGCTAAGACAAGAGATGATGAAAGCTGCGAAAGCAGTCTTAGGTATCTAGAGAGATGGGTTTCATGACCTGCTTATCTTGCAAATAGTCGGTTTAGAAAGGTGAAATTTGGCAAAAGGACAAGAATTTACCCTATAAATATCAAAGTTACAAAGTTTAAATTTCCAAGTTACAAAGTGCAAATTTCAAAGTACAAAATTCAAATCAAATGTAAATTTACATAGTGAATCAAAAGTACTATAAAAATACCTTGCTCAAAGAAAACGGTAACGCGTGGACTAACAGTGATTTTTATCACTACATAAGAGCAAGTAAGAAGGGTGAGAACTTGAATCCCTGGATTGTCCACCTTTTGAAATCCATAGAGTGATCCCCGATTGCAGCAATGGGTTAGAAGTGTCCCACCTACAATCGGAGGGGTAGTTCTATTGGGAGATCCCCAAATGTAGCAATGGGTTGAAAGAGTCATGCCTACATTTGGAGGGGTAGCCCTAATAAATTTACAAGATGAGCTAGCTCTAGGTGCCTAGGTTTGTCTAGCTGTATAATTCTAATCAAAGTTGAAACAAGGATGGTATGATCGTATGAGGAACCCTATATCACATATGGGTTTAAAGAGTCGTGATTGACATACAGGGTATGCTTATGGTATATCTAAAAATACTCACATGCACACATAGGGATAATGAATAGTTGGGTCTGTCAGGACAAAAGCCTTGTACAATTAGTATGTGATTTTTGGAGAAGTCTACTAGGGTGTTTGAGTCTCAAGGAAAACCTCAAAAATTTCTCTAATAACAACAAGATACCAAATATCATTAGAATTCAAAAATATGAGTCATTCATTCATCAGGATGCATTTTACAAAGCACAATCAAACTTATAGTTAAATATCGCATGAATATCATAAATGATGTTTAGACGACCACTGACTATATAGTGCAGCAAATAAAAATATACAGAATGACATACTCATTCATTAGCATCATACCAATCCATTTTACTTCATTTCATATATGGGTGATTAATTGATTAAGTTCTTGTAATGAGAATTATCAATTATTTTGCATGATTTTTATACATTCTGTGGTGTCGTATTTTAAAACAGATATACATAGTTTACATTCATTCCTTATGTTTTAAATGATTAAAGCATACAGGTTCATTCCCATTAGATTATGATTATGTACATAATGCATTACCATAAATTGCATAGCATACCATAACTTCATAAAAATAAATGCATGCCCACAAAGAAAAAATAAATATGCGTTCAAAATAAATAGTGCATCCATATGCATACATTATATATGGCACATCTAATCATCTAGATCACTGCATCTCATCAACATCATCATAAATAAGATAGCTATCTAGTGCATGTCATCCATACATTGCATCATATAAACATAACATCATATAAGCATTGCATCCATGTGCATCAAATAAACATAAAATCAAAATTAAACATCAGATACACATAATGATCCATAAATACCAAGTCATATATATATATATATATATATATATATATATATATATATATATATATATATGTGCAAAAAGAGTACATATGAGGAGTATCAAAATGCCCGGAGGCTACAAAGTGTGTAGGTCCTCGACCTTACACTCAAAATGAATACAACATAGCAAAAGTATAGTTTGCATCTAGCAGAGTCTAGGTCTAGTCTGCTCCCCCTGTACCGAAGCTCTCGTCACCTCCCTCAACACTTGTGCTCTAGAGCCTACTCTCCTATCTACTCTGGCACCCGTGGTGGGTCCTACTATGGGTACTGATTACCTCCAAATCCTAAGGTGCCCAACACATGAGAAATTAGTAACTATAGTATGATAGTCCCCTAACTGATGGTCCCTAAAGTCTGCCATGCATCTCTAGGCCTGGCACACGATGTCACCCCATGTGTGCTAGAGGACCTGTGCATCCTATCAGTCCTATGAGTCCTATGACCCAAGCTCACCATAGACTGTCCTAAGGTCCTAGACCTTGTCCACTGGGACTTTGAGGAGAAAGGATCCTCAGGAACTTGTAACCCATGCATCTTAATATAACCAACTAGTTGATCAACACAAGCAAGCCGAGTTGTGTGCATCTCATTGGTCCTCATGACCATACTGCATAGTTGCTCTACCTAAACCATTGGATCTTGTACAACTACTGGTGCTATTGGAGGCCCCATAGTAGCTTGAGGATGTGGCAGAGCCCCCCTTGATACCCGAAGGAGATCCCTCTCCACCTTTGCTATAGTCCACTATGCCTGTGCTAACTCTAAAGTAGTCTGCAATCTTTGAACTTGAGACTCTGCATTTGTGGCCCATGTAGTAAGATATTGCATCTGATTTTGCACCTCAGCCAAGCACCTATCCTTATCAGATACCTTCACCTCCAAAGTGGTGATCATAGTATCTCACTCTAGCTACTGTGTGTGGAATCATCCTAGTTAACTCTACAAGTTAGCCACCTAAGCTAAGAGCTAACCCTCTGCACTTTCGAGAGGGACCTCACCCTCCTCTGAAGCCTCCTCATTTGGGTTAACCTTAGGAGCATCTTCAAAGGCAGCCACTGCACCCCAACCATCCTCTATCTGTTGGCGCACCTTGCACCCATTGGGATCCATATCTACCTCTACCTGATCTGGCACTCAACCTAGAGGTCTTGTGTCGTACCATCTAAACATGGACCACCACCTATCATACTATGGAGTGGTCCCAACAATCTTGACTCTAGTCTCCTGGTAGTCATCAGCATCATCTCCTAGAGGCTTAGGAATGATCCATTGTATATCGTGCTTCGTGACCAAACGTCAGTATCTGAGGGGGATATCTAGAATATCTTGCATAAGCTCAAACTACCATAGGACCCGAGAGTAGAACTAGTACTCTCGAATCTTGGCCTTACAACTAATCAACCATCTATCATGGCATGTCTATCTTAGCTACTGGCCCTCCTCTAGCCATGCTGGGCAATCCATATAGGACCGCCACTGAACATCATTTGGGCCAAGTACCACAAATTGAGTGATATAATGTTGGACATCACCAGCATGGATCCTACTATGGGTACCCTCCTCCTCATGAGGCTAGTAGGTGGTATAACACTAACGATCATCAACAATAGTAGTGATTTGTAGTGGAAGATTTGTAGGATGCTCGATTCGAATGTGCTTCCACCCCCAGATCTGCAATAAAAGACTACAGCTAAGGCCCTTACGACTATGCTCAATAATCTGGTATAACTCCCTATAGAGCTGACGTAGTAGGGTGCTTCCCCAAGCTAGAAGTAAATGGTCCTCTATAGAGCTTTGCAGCACCTTCCAGGCGGTGGATAGGAGATTCCAAGGAATCCTCATGCCCAAGGAGTCTATAAGGACAATATGTACTATGAGGTGCATGAAGAGGGCTTCCTGTGTAGAGAAGACATCCTCGTGGTATCACTTGCCAATGTGCAACCCTTCATGGTCAATAGTGTCCTGAGCATCCTTGCTTTGGTTGCTAAAGATAGAATAAAAAATAACCTCCTTTACCCTGGAGGTAGAGGAGATGATGGCCTCACCATTAATGGGGATCCTAAAGATCCTATAGACGTCCTCTAAAGTAACAGTCATTTCACTTGTAGGCAGGTGAAATGTGTTAGTCTGTGCATTCCAGCATCGGGCCAACGTAGTCAGGTAGGATTGATCTACCCTAATAGTGGGCAGATCCATGATGTATCTAAACCCTACAACTCAGAACCAATCTTGATCGTCATTAGATAAAGCCTCACAGAGAGTCTTCAGAATATATGGATCACAGGATATAGAAGTCAATCTTTGGAATAAAAAGCATAATTTAAGACAAAATCTAGCTAACTAGAGCTAAAAAAATGCTAAAAATGGCAAAAAAAAAAACAAACCATAGTTGAAATCTGCGGTCTCCAATTTACAAATTGGGAATTGCATCAGAAACCTGTGGTCCCCAATTTGCCAATTGGGAACCATAGCTACCAGCTATGCAGTTTAGGAGCGGCACCCATTTTGGGTACCCTCCTAGACCATTAAGACATCAAATTAAATTCCTAAAGCTAGCCTAGCCTAGTGGGGTTCATTACCAATAGTTTAGTGAGGTTCATTATCCGCATTACTTAATGTGGTTCATTTTACTGGTATTGAGTGCGCGGTCTCAGTTTTGAGTTACCTTACTGGCACCCTAGCCCCGGCTAGTAGATGGCTGATCAGGATTCACCATCGAGGTAGAGGAGTGTAATCACGGTAGAGTGTGGTAGCATTTTGGATTAGGAAAAGTTTTCTCACTCTAATAGCTTTCAAATTGCTAATGCTTGCCAGAAAATAATAAAAAATTTCAAATGGGAATTCAATTTATAGGTTTTCCTAGTCTCGGTGAACCGTAGCTGACACCCATAGTTTTGAAACTAGGGTTTTACACCCACAGGTCTGACCCACAATTCCCAAAATTTGGAAAGGTAAACCACAAAGCATACCTACGATCCACAACTAGCATTAAATGCACTCAAAACCCATCGTGGAAAGGTCTAAAAGAGCAAATTAATGACTCCCATTGGATAAAAATGCAAAATCAATGATTACAATTGCCAATTTGGTGATGTTAAAAGCACCAAGATCCATAAAAATGCAAAATTAAAACAAAAAAATCAAATAATTAAAAACCAAATGCACCTCATATTCAATGATTTATCCTATACACTTGGCGGTTGCAGTGAGTTGCGATCCATGCAATCCGACAAGATGAGTAAATCACCATAAGGAAATTTGGGGTAAAATTGTCATTTATTTTATGACATATTTCAAAAAATCATTGACAAATATGATTCAACACAATTCCAATTGCATTTGTATCATTTTTTTTCCTTAAGATGACTATTGTATCCTGACTGCTCCATGGGATAGAAATGTGCCAATACTAGGTGATGAGGCCTAAAAATGCCTCATTTTTACACTATGTTTGACATATAAAAACTGTCATATTATTAAGTTAAATGCCAAATAGTTGATTAGAATATATATTTGTTAAGTGTTTGCATGATTTTATGTTAGGAATACTATATATTTTCAGCATTTTATGACTGATTTTGCTTGATTAAGTAGCAAGTAAAAACATGCATTTCAATTAACCAAATGTGGTATGCTGATATCCATTAAATTCACAATGGTTTATGAATGTTTTACTGCCCTTCAACTTATTTGAAGTCCACATTGAAGCCAAATTATTAGGACTGTCATAAATCTGAAAAAAAACAACCATATAAAAATCAGCAAGCTGTCACTTTATAGTAACACCTTAAAGCTATCAAGCAAAGCATGAGGATATGGATGGAATGAGTTCATAAGGACTACATAAGACATCTGACCTATTTAGAATCATTCCCACATGGTCTAAATATGCAACAACAAGGTATAACAGAACAGGGACAATAGTGCAGCACTGTTGCACTATTCCAGCATTGTTACTTGGTGAATGAAGTGTATAAATTCAGTAGCAACTTGATGTAATCCTTCATGTTGATATTTGAATAATTTTTCTATGTTCTAATTTGTTTGAATTTGCAAGAAATGTCAATATTTTACAATTGTACAGCAGAATTGAAAAATGTAGTAATTTACCATGTAAATTCCAACAAGCTACAAATGAATGGCAAGGCATGGAATTCACACATGGAGAGGAATGAAGGCTATTGCAATCTGATCCTGAGAGCTAATCCACTTGAGAAATGCAGATAAAATCACTTGAAGAGCACATAATTGTTCATTCTAAATATCTTCAAAATGAGCAGACATCTTCGGAATGAGAAATACAGTCTCTTCGAAATGAGCGGACATCTTCAGAATGAGAAATACAGTCTCTTCGGAATGAGCCACTTATCTTCGAAATGAGAATAGAAAGTGCTTTTTGAATTTTTGACTGATTTTTGATGATGGAAAAATGGAAATAAGGTTGAAAATATTAAAGGAAAATATCTCCCATCTGACTTTGCCGTCCTTGCCGTCCAAAGACACCATTTGTGGAAAAGATCAATTTTGATCATCTTCTAGGATAAACACAAAAATAACTGTAGCATAATAGGAAATCATTTGCAAGATAGAAAGGGCATATTCTGAAGTGAAGAAAGATATGTGATATATTTCTAGACTTCTCCCACGTACTCCCACCACTGAAGATGCTTTCTAAAGGGCCAATGACTACTACTGCAGCACAAACTATTCAAATTTGTGTTTATTTTAGATCCAGAATTATTGGCATATCACTAAAAAGCAGCACATAGGCTGATTTGAGCATGGGATATGTTGTAAATTTATATATAAATAACACAGCTCCCTCCTTGGTTGATCCAATTAGGAATTAGAATATATGAGAGTTTTCAATAGCAGTAATTAGGACTGTATTGTAATTTTTTGTAACAGTTTTCAGCATGTTCTGTCATCAATAAAAGTGCAGCTATTTTATCATTTTCTGTTCTGAGTGTCAATTAGTTAAGGAGTGCTTTTCACCTTCTTCTAGATCAGGAAGTATGGGCCCACTTTCAGATCTAGAAGGAGGGATTTTATGGCATGTTTTAATCTGTAATTTTGCTGTAACAGAATTAATAGATTGCTTGCCAGATTTCATTTTCTTATTTTTATTTTGTATTATGTGATTTATGTTTTCTATTATTTTTGTATATAGAATTTGTGTGTATGTCAGCTGACACATTATATTAAGCATTTTTCCTTTGCTTTCTATATTTGCCCTGCTTTTCTATTTTAACAACTTTTCATTTTTAGCATATTTCATTTTGTTGTCAATTCCTGTAGCAGAAGCTTGACGACCTTTTATGGCAGGGCATTGACAGGTGTTTTATTTTCAAGCATCACTTCCATTATGCAAGAGTAAAATAGGTTTCAATTTTGCAAGTGTAATTTAGGATTTCATTTTAGCAACATTTCAATTTAGCAATTTCAATTCTGCAAAAGTAGATTAGATTTCAATTCAACAATTTCAATTCATGCAATTGTAGTTAACTTTAATTTTTTGAAATTAGAATTAGTTTTTATTTCTTGCAAGTTTCCATTCTACATATTAGGTTTAGTGTGACACCAAAATGCTAAACCAAATCTATCTCACCCAATAAATGTTTGAAATCTAAATGCCTGAATTGTACTCTGCCCTAGCCTTCTATCGTAGATAGCCTTGGACACCACCCTGGATTGATAAATCATTGAGATTAAATGATGAGACTCAACAAAACTCATCACTAGGCACAGCCAAGGCATTAAAAGGCTCAAATATTAATTTGTTCAGGATCATTCATTATGGTCAAGCGATTTCATTGCTTCATACATTGTCATTACCCTCATCGACTCGTCGCTTGAGGGGGTAGTCATAATTTCATAATCATAATCAAAGTCAACAAAAGATCCTTGAGATCGTAGATCCCCTAATATTATCAAAATTACATTCGTTATTGCAAATCATTATCAACAACTATCATAAGCTTCCCCCTTTGCTTGGGGCAAACAACAAATATGAAAATTGGTTTGTAACTCTCATCTGAATTTATGGGTCAGAAGATACCCATACTTGGCATTGATGCTATCTGAACATCTGATGACAAGTGCAAAATTGTCAAAATGTAAGCCTTTCACAAGTTGGAAGTAATTATTCCAAGATGCACATCCTTTTACTGGACCTGGGGCATCTAATGTTGCTCTAAATAATGATCATCATAGAACCTTAGGCATCATTTTAGGATGTATATTTTTTCTCAGCATTGTTCAATCTCACAACACATCTCAAAAGGGGCATCTGTAGACACCTAAAATGTGTCATGTCAAGGGCAACTACTCATATGGACATGCTACAAGACCATATGGAGGATATTGGATAGAATCCAAGATAGAGCAATGGTTCTAACCACTCAATTTAGGCATTTTGGCCTAATTAGTCTGAACTGTAGCCTATACCTATGATATCTAGTCTAAACCATGGTTGACACCTACGGTCTATAGTCTGGACCGTAACTGTGACCTATGATCTTAACTGAAGTTCAGTTATGCCTTCCATCTGATCCAAATTGGTTGGAACGACCAAAAGATCTTGAAGAAGGCAGTTTAAGGATGAAAGATTCCAGAGGCTTCCATCCCAACTATCCTAACCACCCTTCTTGGTCTTGGCTTCTCCATGAAGCCACCCCTAGCCCTAGGGACATGCTATAAATACCCCCTCCAAATGTGGAGAAAAAAAGAAGCATGCATTGGAGATTTTAGTAGCAAAGCCCTGGTGAATTGTACACTCAAAATGAGTATACTAAGAGATAGAGCTATTGCACTTAATCCCCGACCCTTTTGCCACCATTCATGATGAATTGCATTATGGATGCCCTAGGTGCTTAGGAGGATCAAGAAACACAAATCTGGGTAAACGAAGTCCCTTCACATCGAATTGATCGCCAAATCAGTTTGAGGACAATGAAGGTGACCCTTGAACATCAATTTGGACAAGGATATTAAGCACACTGCCCCTAATTTTGAGGGTAAAATTATCAGAGGTCAAATCGTGACTATAAACCATAGTTCACAGTGTAGACCGCTCAACAGAGCTATGGTTTGCAACAGGTGACAAATCACCTTACTCTTTTCATTTTTGTCCGGTTAAATAGGTTAGATTAATCATTTCTTAGGTTTAATTATAGTTTAGAAGAATTCTAACCATAGGAATTAGCTTAGAATAGATAGTTTATGTTTTGCATTAATTAGGAGATTTTTAGATCTTTTATGCACCTCTATGCTTCTATTTTGTTATCTGATCCATGCATTATTTGTATAACGATTTATTTACATGCTATATTACAATATCCTCATTTCTTGCATAGATTGATAGTTTTAAATGCTTTCTTGATTTCATGCTATTCTTTATGCAAGATTCCTCCAAAAGCCTCATCAAGAGAGGCCTCCTTTGTTACTAATTGCTTCTTGTTGTTTCTTGATCGCAGGGAATAGGATTTGAAGGAGAGATAAAGTATCCAATTCCTTCCTCAATGTGAAGAAGAGGGTCATCGACACCCTAGAGCAGTTCGTGTCACCCTGAGGGGCATTTTGATCACCCCTACCCTTGATAGGGATTAGACACTATTGTAATTGATGTATCAAATGGGTATCTCTAAGAGGGATGAATCTGTAATTTGACTCCATTGAAATTAGTAAAGGATTCCTTGTATTCATATTATTTATTGTTATCGAATAATGCATGCCTATTTGTGTATCTTTCTTCAATTGCAATAGTTAGATCGGGTGTGGACCTTTTTGGTGGTTACAATTAGTAATGGGCATCTTTGTTGCCCCATTAGTCTGCACCGCTACATCTACTTTGGCCGACTGCTCAGCTTCCACTGCTATACCCTATAGTTGCAATCTTCCTATTTGACCTTGTAGTTGCTAAATTTTTTGATACAATTCATGCATCTTCAATACAAATTCTTTCCTATACTCTTGAAACAGAGTTTATTCTTTCTTAAATTTGACTTTCCAAGTGGAAGCCCACTCTATAAATAATTATAGCTGTTGCTGCAAATCCTCCTCCTGGTCCTCCTATGGTAAATCTTCTATTGACACCTCCTATTGAGGAGTTTGACCCCTAGAAATATCCTATAACATTTGGGCCAGGTATTCTTCCATGTTTAGCTCATTGATTTTTGCTTCATTGTCTGATGAGCTCAAAACCACCATAGATGTCTTCATCCTTCTGCTTATGGTTTTGGTGGACACTGGCATGAAAGTAGGGCTTGGTGTATCCTACCTTACCTCATAATTGAATTAAGGGCCAGTGGGGGACAAAGCCTGTCCTGCTTTCTCATCCAATTAGGGAAAAATAGGGTACAAGGCTTGTCCTGCTTCTCGTGTATTTTCCTTAAGTTGGGATGCAGGTTTCGTATCTTCTCATTCTATCGCCCTCTCAACTGACTGTTCATTTTGTATTGGCACCTCCACTTCTTCTTGTGCCCTTGGAACTACATTAGTACCCTCGGTCTCCTCAATTGTTATATTTCTATGTGACTCTGCATATCATACCAAGGTCAAAATCAGACCATGGTGAACCAAGGTAGATGTTGTGCTTTCTTGGTATTGTTTGGCCTCATATTTGAGTGTGTGTGCAAGGTAATGCAGGTCATTGATCTTATCCCTATGCAGTATATGGTTTAGAAATTTAAAGTGATTCAATTTTAGCTTAGAGTACTTATCAAAACAGGTGAAAAATCATGTGATCTATTCAAAAACTACCCTCCAGAGCTCAAGGATGTGCTTCTTGGGAAAACGAGTGCATGTCAGATGATCTATCGGTCTTCCAAATAATATTTATTCTTAGAGAGTTAGGTTGTCTTCCTTGTACGTGCATTCCCATATTAGAGGAAGGCCCATCACCTTAGTGATATACTCTTTGATGACTGGAATATCTAGTCCCTAAATATGCATAAACCCATCCCTCATGGATGCTACAAACACATTGGCTGCATCCTAGCTCTAGCTGACTAGTTGATAGTACTCCATCCATCTTGCAATATCAAATTGGGTTTGAACATCCATAGAAATCCTTGAGCAGTTGGTAGGTTCACTTTTATTTAAGTCATGGTTCTTAGATTTCCCCCCATGCTTAGAGTGCAAATTCCCTTCGGTTTACAATTCACTCGACAACTACTTCACACTCTTTTTTTTTTTGAATTGCCACACTCCATAGTTTTCCTTCTTACATAGTAGTTATTTAGCAAGCAATTTTGTAAAACCAGCTGCTTCCTTAGGCATAGGCGGTTAACTACCATAATCAAAAGTGATTATGGTTATCTGTGTAATGTTTCCTTAGAGCATGTGCTAAATTGTGCAGAGGTGATAACCATAAGTATTTTACCAATTAGAGACATGCAATGTAGTAAAGTACCAAGTGAAATTATTCAAGTGGCTAGGACTATAATGGGGGTTGTGCTGACACTTTTTCATAGACACACATGCATATGAAAATAATATAGACATAAAATAGAAAATTTAATCATGTACCTAAATTAGTTCTTTGGGTGCACCATGTGCTGATATTTGTGGTGCATCATTATTGGCCGGTGGATGATGACTAGATAATGATGGCCATATTTCCCATACGGTAAATTTATCTCCATGTGATTGGTTCTTGATAGATGCAATATGATTCATTCAAGACATCCTGCAAGGTTTCAAAACAAAGGTTAGAAAAAACATATCTTCATGGGATGACAAACATCCCCTCCTCGAAATTTGGTTGTTGATAACTTTTAATTTTTTCATGACAAATTTGACATTGTGCGTGAGTCGGGTGATGACATTGCTCAGGCCACTTCCTAATAGTGAAGTTTATTTTACAAGGCAGATCCGAACATAAAAATAGAAAGCAGGTGCCTTTTCTATGTGGAAATTAGGCATCTTCTTTTCAAATTATGGCATGCAAGTGCCTCAAAAATAGAAAGCACACACCTTAGAAATCGGGAACTATGCTTAACATGGAAAGTAGACACCTTAACAATTGGGCACTATGCTTAACATGGAAAGAAGGTGCCTTAGAAATCAGGTGCTATGCTTAAAATGGAAAACAAACACCTTTTTTTCTAACTATCAGGTGTCGTACTTTTAAATAAAACTTTATACAAACTTTTTTTTAAAATTTATTTTTAATATATGTTCAAGAGATTCAGTGTTGCTTTCTCAAAAAATGGAAGTCGGATGTCATCTTCTTGGAAAACCTAGAAATCAGGCATCGGTCTGCTAGAAGATGGGGTGCAGGTACCATCTCCTTAACATACTTGGAGTTAGGTGCCTTGTACTATATAAATAGGAATTAGGTGTCACCTTCCTGTTATATGGGAATCAAGCACCTTCTTTTGTAAGATGGAAATCAGATGCCTTTCTCATAGGATAATAGAAAAGAGGCGCTCCTCCTTTATTTCCATGTATTATTAACATGCCCACTTGTATACACTTAAGGTTGATCAGGCCTTTAGTGCTCTAATGAAAAATAGGGACAAAATCAACATCCGCTACTTGAACCAGTAGTTAGGTATTTTATTGTCCATAAAGACCAATGTAAACACTTATATGCAGATTCAGGTATTTTATTCCCCTTTTCTAAGTGGGGATAAGCTACTCCTACTACAAATAATTCTTATAGAAAGTTGGAAAGGTGTAGGTTCATGGATCCTATGCTTTTTAGGCCTAGGTTTCCTAGGTTGCCTAACAATTGCACTGAGGGCATCATTCTTGCAAAATAAAAATACAACTAAAAAAAGAAAAATTTAAAAGAATAATTATTTTTGGGACTATGTGGACTATGTCCACATATTACTAACTCAATTTGAAATCAGAATCAATTGGGGTCTCCCCCATTCCTAATATGGACTCAATTATGTATGCTTTAGACACATGTTATGGATGTAGGTGATGACCATTGACTGTTAATGTAATGTTGCTACCATCAATTATTCTGATATTCAACTCCATTTTTGATGATTTCAGTCACTTCATATGGCCCCATCTAATGCTACATGATCTTACCTTTCCTTTCCTAGAACCAAGAGTCATATAGTAATTCCCATTCTCCCACTTTGAACTACTTTAGCCTGATGTAGCGGTCATACCACTTGGCCCTTTGTTTCTGAATGATCTATGTTTTCTGTAGAGCATCAAGGTGGTATTCATCCAACTTATTAAGTTGCTGAATTTGTTCTTTTTATGCATCATCCATATTTATATTTAACTTTACCGTAGTCCTAAGTGGTTTGACTTCGAACTCTATAGGCATCATGGTATTTTTTCCATAGACTAGCTAGAATGGTGTGAAACCAGTAGTAGTCTTCTAGGTGGTCTTGTAGGTCCACACTGCTTCTGGTAATCTAGTGGTCTAGTCCTTCCTATGTTGCTACACTATCTTTGTTAGGATATTTTCCAACTCTCGATTAGTTACCTCAACTTGCCCATTCAACTGTATATGGTAGGGAGTGATTATGTTATGTTTGATTTTATATTTCTACATGAGTTCATGAATCATATTTGAAGTAAATTGAGGTACTTGATAAGTTGTGATCTCTCTTGAAACCCCAAACCTTGTAAAAATGAATGCATACAAGAAGTATACTACAATTTTCTCTTTTGAATCATGTAAAGCCTGCACTTCAACCCACTTGGTCACATAGTTAGTGTAAAATAAGATAAACTTCTTACCTATTGATGGTGGATTAATGGGTCCTACGAAGTCCATATCCCATTTATCAAATGGCTCAATGTGAACATGTTGTTGGAGTGGCATTTCATCTATGAGAGTAGCTCTACCCATCCTTTGATATTGATCACAATAGATCACATGCTTGGCTGCATATTTGAATAGTGTAGGCCAGTAGTAACTAGCCTGCAATACTTTATATGTAGTAATTTTTCCTGCAAAATGGCCACCACAAGGTTCATCATGGCAAGCCTTCAATATTTCTATTATCTTATTCTCATAAACACACCTCATGATTTGGTTAGACCCTGTTTTAAATAGAAACCCATAAATCCATTAGAAGTATGCACTTTTCTCAATTAAAGTTTGTTTTTCATGAGGTAAAAGTGAAGGGGATTGTTGGACATTTTGAGTAATTGAGTTTTCATTGATGTCAGAAGTTAGTTTTAGTGAGCATTGCAAGAAGCAGTTCCACAATCAATGCAAAAGGAAAATCCGCCTCCAATTGGTCATATCCGGTTCCAAGTGGTCAGATGAGGTTCAAAGAGCAATGAAGAGGCCCAAGAAAAATAATATTATAATATTTTATTATAATATTAAAATGGGAGATTTAAATTAATTATAAATTAATTTAAATAATTTCATTATTAATTAATTTAATTAAATTCTAAAGTTATTAAGTTAATTATAGATTAATTATAATTTAAATTATAAAATTAATTTATATTAATTAAATAACCCTAAGGTTGGGTTATAAAGGTTAATTATTTATTCGAATTTGAAATTCGAATAAGGCACCGATGTTTCTATGACATTGGCCTTCGTGTATAAAAGAGGGCAAGAACCTTAGTAAAAAATCCCCATGCAATTATTGATTGAAAACTCCAAAGACTCGTGCGCAAGAAAGAGGAAAGGTTTTTCATGATTTTGAAAGCTTTCGATGGTAGAGGATAATACAAATAGGAGAAATGATCCTTTGTCTTCGTATAATGTTGTGTAGCATAGTTGGCAACAATGGGTAGCACTAAGATGTACGATAGGTGAGGAGAGCAGGGTTCAAAATCCTTTTTAAATTTGATTATTGAGTAATTGAGGGAGATAAAAGGTTAGGCAACATTATTTTTGAGAGTTTGATTTTTGGAGGTTGTTAATTAAAGATTGGAGATTATACGGAGTAATTGAGTAATTAATTTTTTATGTATGCTTTGATGATTGCTAATTTCAAATGAGTAATAAGGTGTATTTGAATTTGATTATTTTTTGTAATTAGGAAATATTTTTGAGAGCGTGTTAGTGTGATATTTTATCATCTAACCATTGAAATTGGCAAAGAAGAAAAATGTAGATAAGATAGGTTTTGATGTTATTTTCTTCATCAAACAAAATGTATGGGAAAATCTTCCTAGTGAGTAATTTTTGGATTTTGTGAATGCTAAGTTGGAGTGAAAAGGATTGCTTGATAAGAATTGTTGGAAATATTGAGTAAATCCTTCATATGCTTGAACTAGGGTTTGTGCAAAGAACATGAATATCATTGCTATGTGAAGTTGTGAACTATATTGAAATAGGGTTTGTAAAAGTACATGAGTATCATTGTTATGTGATATTGTTTGATAAGCATTGATTAGAAATAATTGAGTGAGTATTCATATGCTTGGACTAGGGTTTATGAGCAAGGATTATTTCATTGAGTGATTGGTTGAGTAGATTTGGTTGAACCTAGTCAAGTGGAAGTGTTGAGATGATAGTTCTAGTTATTTGAAACAAATTGCTCCATATTCTAAATTGATTTGAAGAAGAGATTGAGTGTTTTTGAGTGTGAAACTATTGAGTCTCTAGCAATTCTCTATATGTTTATGTGAGATTGGAAAAGTTCTAGTGAGGACTTATTGAGAAGATTTGAGGTAAGTCTTAGAGAAGAATTATGGATAGATTGGTGTGAGCTTTTGTGGAAGCTTACAATACAGATTTGAGGACAAAGATTGTTGAGTATATTGGACAAGTTCTAGAGAGGAATTATGGATAGATTAGTGTGACCTTTTGTGGAAGCTTACAAGGCAGATTTGAGATAAGTCTTTAAAAAGACTTGCTAGCAAATTTGATTGATTTATTTATTCAAACCTTGAGTTAAGGTTTGGGGTAGATCTAGCAAATTTTATTTGTGATTAAGTCAAGCTTTGTGTTAAGGCTTGAGGATAGATATTGAGGATATATTTGTGCTAGACCGAAGGACTATGTTTAGTGCATATTTGAGGACAAATTTTGGTGTAGATTTGAGGATAGGTTTGTGCCAGACCAGAGATAGAGATTGACCAGATTTGTGCTAGATCGAAGGACTGTGTTTAGTGCATATTTGAGATAGAGCTGAGAGCAAGCTTTTGAGGTGATAGAGTATAGAGGATAACAATATCTAGTGGACAAAGATCCATTAGACAGAGTAGTGAGGATAAGTATTCTAAGTGAGGACATGATTCTTTAGTGGATATATATCCATAAGCCAATTTAGTGAAGGTAGCAGTTCTTCTAGAAGATCACTAGCTAGAGTAGAGGAGATTGGTCTCCTATGGATAGAGATCCATGAATCTGATCAGGGTATTGGAGTCTCCTTTGGAAAAAGGTCCATAAACATTGTAATAGGGAAAGGTTTCCAAAGATATTTGTTGAGAAAATTTTAGTGAAATATTTTCTCCATGGAGTAGCCCACATTGGGTGAACCACATTAAATTGGTGTCTCTATTGTGTGTGGTGATTTATGCATTGCTTTGATTATTGTTGTTGATATTGATATTTATATATTGCATAATATTAATTGGGAAAGAAAAGTAAAAAGTGGCCTTATACTGTTCACCCCCCTATCAGTATAAGCTTGTGTTCTTCAATTGGTATCAGAGTGGGTTCCTTTGAAAGAGTTTAATAGCTTGAAGGAAAATCTTACAAGAACACAATGGATTCTAAGAGTGGATCCTCAAATAATTTAGCACCAATATTTTATGGAAGCAATTATTTATTTTGGAGTATGAGAATGAAGATTCACCTGATAGCACTCGGTAATTAAATATGAAAAGTAGTTGAAAATGGATACACACCACCAACTACTCCACCCATAGATAAATATGGTAAGATTCTACATAATTACAATTCAAAAAAAATGAATGCAATTTTGAAATGTTTGCATAGAACAAATTTCATAAAGGTTATGCATTGCAAATAAACAAAAGGAATTTGGGATAAGTTGCAAAGCATATATGAAGGAGATAAAAATGTCAAAAGGGAAAATATATGAAATATTAAGGGAAAATTTGAAGAATTAAGAATGAAGTATGAGGAAAACATTAGTGCTTATCTACTTTATGTAGAGGATTTAGTTAACTCCATGGAAGGACTTCGACTTGAGGTTCAATAATCTGATGTTTGTGATAAGATCTTAATATCTCTTCCAAAAAGGTTTAGTGAAAATATTTCAGCTATAGAGAAATCAAAATATGGTGATATTTTGACAAGAGATGAATTACTTGGCATTCTTACATATTTTGAGATGAGAAAAAAAGAGAAACCTAATATCTAGAAGGAAGCAACCTTCAAATCTACTAAGAAGACAAAGGGTAAAACATTAGATTCAAGCAATGAGTCATCCAGTGATGAAGAAGTAAATTATGGCAAAATGAATAAGGATCCAAGAAGATTTAAAAATGCGAAATCTGTTAGATGTTTCAATTGTGGAAAGTATGGTCACTATGCAACTGATTGTCAAGAAGCTAGAAATAGCAATGATGAAGAAAAATAGGATCATAAGAATAGGGAATCAAAAAAATATAGGTACCAAAAGAAATTCAAGGATGGACAAGGAAAACAAGGAAATAAGTTCTTTCAAAGATAGAAGAGGAGTTACTATGTAGACAAGGTAAGTAAGTACTCAAGTGATAGTGATAATAGTTTCTCAAATAATGATAAATATGAAGTTCTATTTCTGATAGAAGAAAAAGAAGAAGTTAAGAAAAGATCACCAATAATTCTCAAGTGTTTTAGATGTGGTAACTTTGGTCATCTTGAAGATAGTTGTACAAAGAGTGGTTTTAGTTTCAGTGATGATGAATATGAAGATACACTTGAAGGACCAGAAGAGAATATTCTAATGGCACTAGAAGAAGAATGAGGTGATCCTATAGAAGACAAGTCAGAAAAGAATGAATATGTTTTCAAAGGCAAACAAATAGAGGAAGAATAAGAGAAAGGAAATGTTGATCTTGAGGGAGAGCTTATTTATGCTCTTAACACATTAAATAAGGTAAGAAAGTAAAATTCTCAACTTAAGCTTCAGTTTCAAGAATGTTATGAAGAAAAATGAAATCTTATAGAGGATCTAAATAAGTCAATGGATAAGACAAAGAAGTTCAAGGATATGTTAGAAGCAAAGGTCTTAGAATGTGAAAAGTTAGAACATGAAGTGTATCTACTAAGGGAAGTAATAAAAGAGTCTAAGGATAGGTTACACAGGTTTGGAAAGAGCTCAAATATTGTAGATAAAATTATCAAGGTACAAAGAAGGTCAACAAACAAAATAGGTCTTGGTTTTGAATAGGTACAAAAGAAATAAGAAGAGGAGTCAATCTCAAGTTCTGAAGAAGAAGAAACTTTAGAAGAAGACAGTGTAAGAGAAAGTGAGACTTCTGAGGATGATTTGGACAACAAAAAGTTCAACAAGGAAAAGAAAAATGCACAAATGAGAAACAGATGGAACATGAACCAACACAGGCTAAAATAGGCTAAGAGACCAATGAGGTCAAGGCAAGGAAATCTTAATGGATGATGTTTCTCATATCACAGATTTGGGCACAAGGCTTCACAGTGCAGGACACATGAAAGACAAGAATATGGGAACTTCAAAAATAGACAAATTTTTCATGGGTATTGCTATAGATACGTAAAATTTGCACATTGTCCCTCTACCAATTTCCATGGTCAATCAATTTGTAAAGCTTTCAAAAATTGCATAAATTGGCTAAAATCACTATTCATCACCATTAGCACCTTTGGGCTAGCCAAGCCCCATACTACGCTTAACCATAGGTTCTCATGCGATCTCATGCCAACTCAACTAATTTTGGGACCTTTACCATGGTCAAAAAGCACTTTATGGTCCAAAAGTCAACATTTTGGTCTAATTATGCTTTATGGCTAATTACATCCTTAATTAGATCTAATATTGATTTAAGTAAAAACCTCCACCTCACCTAGTCTACTTTAACTAGCCTAGCCTTCCACCTCACCTAGCCTAGCCTAGCCTAGCCCTGCCACCTTTCCACCTAGATATTTCTCCACCTCACATCCCCCTAGGTCATTAATGCAAGATGGAGACTTTTGCACATAAAAATCATTGTTTAATCCTAATATATTTCAATAAAGCTAAATATTAATGAGAAATTGATATTTATGCTAAATCATCATTACTTTTGGATGGGTGAGGGATTCTCTCACCCAATCTTAATTATGACCTGGGACAGCTCAGAGGACATCTCTTTGGTGGACACCTAACCACTGCCACCTCATAGGTAACACCTCATATTTTTTCTCTCACCTTGGCCTACTCTATAAATAGAAGGCCATTTTCACATTTTAACAACACACTTTTGCATACCGAAACTCTGCTGAAATCACTATTGCCATTACATCCATCATACATCCATCACACAACCATCATATGAGCATCACAATCAATTTTTCTCCTTCATAATACTATTTGGTGAATGAGATAGGTTAAGAATCCTACCAAGAGTGCACCTTCAGAAGATCGAATCCGACAAATTCCAAGAAAAAAACCAATCCTGAGCATCTAGAGAAGCTACCTGAACAATACAGTCGAAAAAGGACCAGTTCGCACCTCACACGTGCGAACCACCTGGTTCTTACCCTAGGATTTTGAACCTCTGCAATAGGCACCAGAATCACTCGAACAGGTAAGAATAGATTAGTTTACTATTTTATGTGGTTTTTAACAGTTTACCTTATGTTTTGAATACTTTTTATGAGTCTTTTGTCTTCATAACTACAAGGTTTGACTGAGGCAGACCCCCCAATGCACTAATAGGATTTTACAGGTTTCTACAGGTATATCAAAGCAAAAGGAAACATCTCCAACAAGCGATGGCTCACGAGAAAGAAGCCCACCTACATCGAGGAATCCAAAAAGATGAATCGTGCTATCTTTGTACCACATCTGAGAGGGCTTCCTTAGGGAAGACCCCATTGTAGCCTTTAGGAAAAATTTGTAAAAGGATATCAATTCTTGTAACCCATTTTACGATAATAAATACACATACAATATATTCTTTGATATTGAATGAGTGTCTTAGCATATTGTTGGTAGTTTCATTCTGGCACGCCCAGTGGGACCCCCACTAAGCATTAGCTTAAACACATTCTAAAAACAATTGTGGTCCATTTTGTATGGGAGTTAGTTGTCATATTTGAAGAATACCATAAACCAAAAATAACCTGAAAGACACCTCAGGCCAAATCTTCAAAGGTTCACTGGTGCACCGGTGAGCTTACAAAGAGAGTAGTGAGTACACACTTGGGTTTGTGAATTCCAAAATCTACCTAAAACTCCTACTTGATACCTACGTATTGGTTTAGAAACTCACAACCAATAAAAAGGTAAGTCAGGGGAGGTTAGTTTCATTTTGGTAGTCTCAACCTCTCTCCATGCAACCCATGCCCACATTTTCTTACTGCTCCTCCTCACCTTTCATGCCACTCCCTCCATTTACATTTTATGATAAACCTTCCACTCCATATTCCTCTAAAAATCCACCAATTATTCCCACACCTCCTACATCCACCCACCACTTTGTACCTCACTCGATGCGAACATGGATAATTTCTAGCTCACCCACCACCGCTTCCATCCCCACTTCCTAATTCACCCATGCCAATCATCCAATCACTGGAACACCTGCTAAATGCTATGGGTGGACACAACATGCCTCTCAACTTGATGACCAATTAGCTCAATCTGATACTTCTACTTCTATCCCTCCCCCGCCAATCCACCTACACTAGTTCCATCATATCCTATGCCACCCAAGGGATCCTCCCCTTCGCCTAAGCATACGGTCCCTACTCATGTCTACATACTCATTACCACACTAGGTTTTGGTGAGTATAACATTAGCAATGCTCGGGTCATTCCATACAACATCCAATCCACCTATGACTTTGGACATACTCATGGTATGCCCTTGACTATTAGGGTAGGAGTCCCCTTAGGTCCTCTCGATAATTTCATGAACTTTGTATTTGGGGGACTTGACTCATTTGTAGAACCTCTCGTACCTCCATTGCCACAAACCCAATTTTATGGTAACCTTGACCACATGTCCAATACAATTTTTTCCTGGCATTATTTACAAATGTATAAATTGTATGGGTATGGCCTCAAGAAATATGAATAGGGGTGTCGCACCTACATTCACCCTCCCCTATGCAAACCTAATTATCGATCAGGCATTGGTTACCATCCCCCAACAATCAGTACACTCGAGCATGAATTTTAGAAATTGAATCTCGATCCTTTGAACCTCTTTCCTAATGAGGAATGTGAATTTAATCCTTTGACACATAGTTCTTCCCCACATTCCACTATTGATATTCCCTCCACATTCTTTCCACCATCCCTACCGCATGAGCCACTCTCTCACCATGAAGTCGAAACCCTTGCCACCATTTCATCTCCTTATCCCTTGATCACCCTTTGCCAGAATATCCTCCTTTGTTGCCATCTGCTACTCCTTTCTTCTCCACTCGAGACTTGCCACCACCTGTTGGACCATGATATCATTTCCCATAACTACCAGTGGTGTTAAACCCCTATTAAAGTCATCCTTTTCTGGATTTATTGTTATCCTCCTCTGATTCATCCCAACCCTCATCACCTACATATCCTATATCTAGCACTTCAATAAATATGATCTTTTTAAATTTGTATGCTCCACTATAATATCCAAACCATCCCACATACACCCCATTGTATGTCTCTGATTTCATCATTCTCGATGATATCTCTAAAAATCCCATCATTGTTGAATTTGTACCAACCCAACACATGCTGCACTTCATCAATGCACCATTGCCTACCATCCCACCTCACTTACCATGGATCAATCATACAAATATTTATCTAGATGACGAATTCTAGCTTCTTGATTCCATTGATGACCTCTACCTCATCCCTACACTTGCCAAACTTCATGACAATACTCACATGCTTGTCGAGGACACCATTGAAGTTGACATTGGCAATGATCCACAAAACCCTCACATCATATACCTTACCACTAGTTTATCCAAAGAAGAGCATGTTATCTATAAAAATTTTTGCAGGTACTACATTAAGGTGTTCGCATGGTCCTATACGGATATGCCTGGCATTGAACCATCGCTAGTTGTGCACAACCTTGTATTGGATGACACTGCCAAACCTGTCCAACAAAATTTGCATCGCATGCATCCCACCGTTGTGCTTATGGTTAAACAAAAGTTACATAAAGTCCTTGATGTCGATTTCATAGTACCTATCAATTACTCTAAGTGGGTTTCAAACATGGTTCCCATCGAAAAACCCAAAGGGGGTATCCGCATTTGCACCAATTTTAGGGATCTTAACAAAGCTTGTCCCAAGGATAATTTTCCACTCCCTAATATTGACACTTTTGTCAATGCTACAATCGTACACAAAATACTATCACTCATGTATAGTTTTTTCAGGTTATAATCAAATTTGTGTCAATCCAACAGACCAACACAATACTTCTTTCATGACCCCTTGGGGGAACTTTTGTTACAAGGTTATGCCATTTGGTATCAAAAACACTGGGGCAACTTATCAATGCACCATGACCTACATATTTCATAATATGATGCATAAAACTATTGAAGACTATGTTGATGACCTCATCACCAAATCCAAAATCCATGGTCAGCACCTTGAAGACCTGTGTCAAATCTTTGATCACCTCTTGGAATATAATTTTTGATTAAACCCAAAGAAATGTGTCTTTATTGTCACCACTGGAAAAATCTTGGGTTTCATAATTTTACAGTAAGGCACCAATGTTGATCTCACCAAAGTCCAAGATATTATTGACATGCCTTCCCTTACAAACCTCAAATAGTTACACGGCTTACAAGGAAGGATCTAATCCATATAGTGATTCATCGCCCAACTTTCAGATAAGTGTCAGCCATTCAATCATATTTTATAGAATGGGTCCCATTTAAATGGGATATTAAATGCCAAGTTGCCTTTGATGACATCAAATCATACCTTACATCTCTGCCCATCCTCATTCCACCCCATTCGGATCACCCATTCCACCTATATATTTCCTCCATTGATGTCGCATTGGACACACTTCTTGATCAAAAGAATGAACACGACCAAGAGCAAGCAATATACTATATTAGTCATACATTTAATGATTATGAGACATGGTATGCTTACATGGAAAAACTTTACCTTGTCATTGTATTTCCTACCCAAAATATTCGACATTACATGATCAACCATACTACCTATGTAGTTGCCCGTGATAACCCACTTCTCTACATGATGGGTAAGAGATACCACAATAATCGAACGACAAAATGGATCATGCTCCTCACAGAATTTGATCTCGAATTCATCAATCAAAAATCCGTCGAAGGCCAAGTCATTACTGACTAGTTAGATGAAGCTCTATTTTCTAGTGATGCGCCATTGCTTATCCAACTTCTCTATGATTTAGTATTTCATATAAGTGAATATGAAGAGCCAGTAAAGCCCGAATCCACTACTAAATTGACCTTATTCTTTTATGGATCCCATTTCACACATGTTGGGGGTGCAAGAATAGTCTTTTTCACACCACATGGGGAGCCTCTCCCCTTTTTCTTCAAATTAGGATTTCCTTGCACCAATAACAATGCTGAGTATGAAGCTCTTATTCTTGGCCTAAAGCAAACCCTTTCCATGCACATTCATCGCTTGGACATCTTTGGTGACTCCCTCCTCATTGTGAATCAAATCAAGGGAGAATGACAATATCCTTGCCCAGTATTGCAATAATACAAACAAGTAGCTGATGATTTATTGGCCCAATTTGAATGGTATGACATCACTGCTACTCCACGATCTACAAATAATTTTATCGATACCATGGCCTCATTAGGCTCCATCATTCCACAAAACCCACTCTACGACACCACACACATGTCCATCCACACCCTTTTCCATTCTGCCATTTATACCAATCCGCCTTCTTGGGATGATAGTATAAATATTGTTGAAGATCACCCACACGACCCATGGTTTTCCCAAGTCAAGGACTACATCAAGCTCGATATTCTCTTGCTTGACCTAAATCATACTCACAAATGATATTTTAAATTGTGTGACATTCACTCTTTATTTCTAGGCGATATCCTATACAAGCAAAGTTATGATGGTATTTTATTATGTTATCTTGAGCCTTTTGAAGCCCAACGTATTACTCAAGAGTCTCATGATGGTACTTGTGGTGGCCATTTTAGTGTCATGGCTATAAAAAAGTGCATTCTACAGATGGGCTATTATTGGACCACAATGGAGCATGACTATTGTGCCTATGTCAAAAAGTGTGTTAAGTGCCAACATCATGCCAATATCACACACTTACCTTCTCAGGCTCTACAAGAAATCCAATCAATGTGGCCCTTTTCACAATGGAGCTTAGATATCATCCACAAAATCACCCCTACCTCATCTACCAATCATAATTTTATCATTACGGTAACCGAATATTTTATGAATTGGGTCAAGGCCATTCCTCTAGTTCAAATGACTGGTCCTAAAATTATTTATTTCATCACTCAACACATAATTTGTCATTTTAGCATCCCATCCAAAATCATCATAGACAATGGAACTCCATTCAAAAACAAGAATGTTTGTGCACTATGTGATAAATTCAGCATTCAACATAGTTTCTCTAATCCATACTACCCATAGGGTAATGGCCAAATAGAAGTTACCAACAAAACCATTTACGCCATTCTTCGTAAAACTGTTGCAAAGTCACACTGTAATTGGCACAATCAAATTCCACTAGCACTGTGGGCCTACCATACCAGTATTCGTATCTCAACTGAGGAAAATCTATTTTCCCTTGTATATGGCACTGAGGCCATCATACCCTTGGATCTTGAAATACCATCCTTATAGGTTTATATGCAAGAATTCATTGATGATGATACAACCCATCATACCCGAATTGACCAATTGATATTATTGTATGAACGTCGCATTCATGCTATCGAACACACACGAGTTTATCAAGACCATACTCGATGTGCATACAATTACAAGGTACGTCAACATGAATTTCAATTTGGAGACTTGGTCCTCAAATAAAATCAAAAAATTACTAGCCAACCGTGCCATCTACATGACAAATTTGCACCGAATTGGCTAGGTCCTTATATGGTTACTCATAAATTTGGATCTAGGGCATATCATTTGGCCACATTGGAAGGTACTTCTGAACTTGATCCCATTAACATTATTCATCTGTGAGCATTTTACACCTATTTTTAGGCATTACAGCTCATCATCACTTGTATATATTTGTATATACTTCAAAAACATAAAAAAAAACAACAAAAACAAAACAAAACAAAAAGCACAAAAACAATATCACCATTTTTTATGTTCTGCATCACTAAGTTTACTTGCATTTACCTTTAAATATGCTTATTCCATTTCTCTCCTCCCGTCTGTATTTCTTCTATAAGTGGATGTTTTATGGTCACGCTTCGAGAGGCTACATACCTTTCATTTTCTTCTTCTCTCTCTCTCTCTCTTTGAGTTTCTTTCTTATCTTCTTTTCTTCTAGTTATTCATTAATGTTGTATGGTCATGCTTAGAGTGGCTACATACCTTTAATGGGTTTCTTTTCTTTTCTTTTCTTTATTATATTATTTTCTTCTGATTACTTGTCAATATTGTATGGTCATGCTTTGAGCAGCTACATACTGTTGATAAGTTTCATTTCTTCTCCTCTCCTCCTTCTTTCTCCTCCTTTTCTTTATTACATTCTCCATTTTCATGTTACTCCACCTCATGCCCCATTCCATTGTCCATAACACTGGGGTAAACTTGTACATAAGTTCATGCTATTTGCATCCATGTAGGCATCTGCATATATTCATTGTAAATACCATGTGAATGGAATTAAAAATACACATGCTAGCATACCAGATTGATTTCCAAAGCCCCTTTTCAAGAGATAGTTTTAGAGCCATGTTTTGATTGCTTCAACCACAAAAAATTACATAATCAACCACCATCCAAAGTTGACATATTTTAAAAATACTTGTAGGCTTCCCTTGGTCACCTTGTTCTCTTTCCTAGACTTACCTGCACATCTCACATACTAATAACATTTTGGAAATGGAGCTAATTATGTTGCATGCCAGTCGATGCTTGGAAAAAATTACTCTGCTCATTAAATCATTCACATGATTTCTCTTGAACCAGAGGGATGACAAAAGGACAAGCTCCCCCCCCTACCACAGTAAAATACCTTGCTCTACATCTAATATTAACAAGTATCCTGAAAAAGCAAAAGTAAGAAAAATCCCTTGCTCTACATCTAATTTGAGCAAGTATCCCAAAAAAGAGAAACAAACAAAAAAAAATGAGAAGACATAAAAGAAAAGAAAAGAGTACTACCCACAAAGAGATAGTCATATCATAGAAGGCAGAAAACAAAAGCAAAGGCCTCAAGAGTATTACTCACTTGAATCCCTATAATCCTTAGGTATTTACCAATGAGCTAGCATACAAGCTAAGTTGGCATGCAATTATAACCCACCCTATTCTAGAATGGTTAAATGAACATCATTTTCCACACACAAGTCCAGGATAGAGGTCTTGTTTACCAAGATAGCCTCCCAGTGAGTCTAGAAGTTTCACTCAGTTAGTTTATGGGATTTATTTTACAAATTGTAATGTTCAAATCTCCTCATGACATTCCTCATATCAAAATTCCTTGGAATAATGGAATGGATCACATCATTTGAGTAATGTAATGATGCAAATGATATCCCTAAGCAATGTTTTTATATCATGTAATATTATGCATGTCATTTTATTTTTCATCTCACAATCCATTTTTAGTTCATATTTATTTAAGCATATCATTATTTCTTTCCCATACAAATATCTATTATCACATCTATGCTACTCATACATTACCATAAGCAGAAAGAAAAAAACACAAAAATGCAAATAGACACAAGTGCCAACAAATATCATATGTATATATATATCTCAAAAATTGACACCACTAGGATACAATAACATGTGTGGGCCCTTATGGGTATATCATCACATATCCATGTACATACATCACCATCAAAAATACCATACGACTACAATAAGGAATGTACCCTCATAGGCACATCTCCCCAAAAAGAATTTACTCATCATGAGCATCTACAAAAATACACAAACATCACATATCAGCTGCTTTGCCCCCACAGCCCCATCATCACTATTGTCCTATAGGATTCTTGCCCTCCCCCTTATACACCAGTGCTCATCTTATCATTTCCTATGATGACTCAGCCTCTCCAGCCTCCACCCTTTATGCTACCCCTACCAACATTGGTGATGCAATCCTTACTGGTGCATATGACATAGTGGATGTTGCCACATGCTATCCCATCCCAACAACTGAGGGAGTACTCAACTCTGCCTACAACTATGATAAATAAATATATCGAGAGTATGTAGGAACCCAAATGCCCTTCACTATAAGCTCATTCTTTGCTCTCATCCTACTGGCAGCCTCCTTCATATTGGTCACCATCAACTTCTCCTGCCCCACCCATAGCTCTGCTATCTCCTTCTCTGTTGTCGCTAGATGTGGCACTACATCCCCTAGCCAAGAAATATCTTGTTCCATCCTCTCTCTCACCTACTGTACCTCTCACAGAGATTGCTCCATGTCCACCACTTGTACTAAATGATAGGCCTTCATGGCCTCTATCTCCCCCCATGCCTCCTCCAAAAGCCTCTAAAACTGCTCCACGGTCTCAATCATCTTATACCACTCTCCCTAGAGGGTATCATGCTCACTCCTAAACTCATCTTGATCAATCCTAATTGCCTTCATATCCTCTATCATCTGATCTACATGCACCTTAGCATCATCTCGCTCCTCCAAGGTGGCCCTCAGATCTACCTCTAACTCTCACCTCTCCTCCTCCAAGGCTGAGCGGTTAGTCACCTAATATGTCTCCCTATCAAATAGCATATCCCTTAGACTCTTCACATCTCTCCTCAAATACACCACCTCAACCTTAGTATCTATCATTGCCATAAAATCCCCATTGAAATCATCCTCCCATGCATACACCATAGGCACCTTTGACCTCACCAACCAATCATCTACATACACATCCATCAAGGGAATGTCTTCCCTCTCCTCCACACCAACCTCCACCTCCTCACCAACCTAAATTGATGGTGCTATGCTACTATCACTCACCAACCTATCCTGGTCATCACATCATGGCATCACCACCCTAACCAGCCTATCTAGCTCCTCCTTCTCCTCCTCACCTGACTTCGATGATCCCACCTCCTCTTGCTCATCCACATCTCACACTAGCAACCCTGATCTCACTCATCTAGGTAGAACTACATAGGGTAGAGCTCCTGTTGTCTCCACCCACTCATCCACCACACCTCACCCTTGCTACCATATCTGTCTCACCCACCACACATCATACTCTAGTGTTTTCCCTACATTTTATATGTTTAATATAACAATAGGATCATTAGGATTCACATCTAGTGGTGGCACTATGGGCTATGGCCTGGTGTCACCCTCTATCCTATAAATATCTACATGCAAGTATGGCCTCCCCTGCAGCAACCCAAACTATCGTTGTACTATGGAAAATGGAAAGTGCTCAACCTACGATGTGTACTTCCACACCAACCATCGACTACATTCAATGTATGCCAAGTGCACTACATCCTCACCCCACTCTGGTCCTCCTCACCATGGCCTCCACCTAACCTGACCCATCATCAGTCATCCAAGCTCCTCTTGATGAAACAACTCACCTATGTGAAACATCTTCTTCTCCTTGTCCTCTCTCCACCTCATGGCATAAGGTACCTCATCCCCCTCATGCACATGTGCCTCATAAGGTAGTTGCACTGACCTCAATATGGTGAAGTGCTCCCAAGACTATATATGCAACAAAGGACTAACACTGAGTCCTGTTCTCTCTATCCTCACCACCCCATGCAGCTCGTGATATACCTATGCTAGTAATGCAGGTTCCCATGCATACCGCTACCACTGCTCCACCATATCATAGAACACCCCCATCATATTCTAGGGGAACTTATCCCCTAAAGCATCTGGTAATGCATGGCTCACTACCAACAACATCGCCATCACATGACACAATGAGAGCCACCACTTCCTCTAGTATGCCATGTAGTCTACACCCTTCTTCACATTCACCTACCGCAATCGCTGCCCAAATGCCCACTCTAGGATACCCTCCCTTGCCTCCTTTTCTATCATCATCACTATCACCCCATATATTGGCAATTGATAGATGTGGTAAATATCCTCCAATGTTATTGTCATCTTCACGATCGATAAGTGAAAAGTGTTCATGTCCGGATCCCACCTCTCACATAATTTTGCTATGTATGTGTGGTTCACATGAACCCTACACATCACCCACACTCCATAGAACCCCACCGCATTCAACCAGGCCATATCGTCAACTGATCACTCATCCTCCAAGGATGCCCTGCATCTTCAGAGTTGATGGTATGTAAATATCTTCTTCACTTGCCATCACAAACACATCACATATTAAATATCCTTCATGATCTTATACATAATCATTATACAATAAACGCATGCATTTTAATTATTTATTTGCCATCACTCAAAAAAAATTATTATTTTTGTATATATATGCTTCATAATTCATTGTATCTATTCCACATGCACACACACACATACAAAAAAAATAGAACAAAAAATTGATTCACACTCCACACATGTGAACTAGTCATTCGCACTCCAGGTGTGCGAACCACTGGTTTGCACCCCAACAATGTGAACCATATGAACTGGCTAATTTTTATACGGCCCAGTTAACAATCACATAATCACCCAATCAGTTCAATCCATACAAGCAAAAACATTTAAATACGTGTAAAATGATGCAAAAAACAAGGCAAAACCCTCCCTAGGAACGCAGTACAAAGTGGACAAAACAAGGTCAAAACACACATGCAAACACAAATTCGGACACCCATTTGGCCAATTCAAACACTACATGTGTCGGTTTTCCCATGCATTTATGTTTCATTCCATTTTTCACATCACGTCATTTTCTCGCTTCCCCACACAAAGAAAAAGTGCATGCAAAAACCAAATGCATATTGGGATACCCATTTGACCCCTTTTACATTAAGTGCATGAATTACAATCAATTCCTAACCCCACCCTCGTTTCATGGTGTTTACAACAAAGCATTCATTTTACAAACCCTATTTAAAATACAAAGTTACTGAGAGAGAAAAATCCACCTACCTTAGGCATTCCCACCCCTAAACTCATGCTTGCTAATGCGCTTGCCATTCCTTACCATCTGTTTTGCCCTTTGGCAACACCTTGTTCCATTTCCTTTCTCTCCTCCACCTCTCCACCACCAAACTCATGCTTGCTAATGTGCTCGTCATTTCGTACCATCCTTTTTACCCTTTGGCAGCACCCTTTTCCATTTCCTTTCTCTCCTCCACCTCTCCATCACCGTCGTTGCACAAAAAAACCCCATTCGTACCAGTTCACATGCCAGTTGTGCAAATCAACCAGTTCGCATGCCAACCATGCGAATCGACCGGTTTGCATGCTAGGAGTGAGAACCTCCCGCATGACATTCAAAATATGCCATTCGCCTCAAATTACATCCAAAATACTACCCAATCCTTATTTTCACTCATTTCATACCCCATTTTACATATTTTTCTATTCTCTTCATCAACCGTCTCATCATTGATTGTAATTTTCTCTGTCATCAATTCATTACTTGAGGGGGTAATCATCTAACACATCAAAAACTACCTTGTACATGATCAAAAAAACAAATATCCAACCATGGATACAAAAAATACCTAAGAAATTTTTTGTTGAAGATTACCTCAGGTCCTTATGCTAGGAGAAATACAAAACAAGGAAATTTCTCTTCTCGATCAAAATCCAATCCAAAAACAAATCAATGTTTGATAGGCTCAAAAATACCTCTACCTATAGATACCTCATGGATTCAAATATTTATAGTGGTAGTTGTAAGACCACTTGTGAATGAAGCTCCTGAAAGTTCTACCCCATGGCTCCAACAATCTATCAAATGTTGTCAAAAAATTTCATCAATAAATCAAAAGCAAACATTAACAAAGGTATTTGTTCATTCAAAATTGAATCATTTATAATTGATCATAATGCAAGGTAATCATATGCTTTCCTCCAAAAGCAATCAGTCACAAATCATTTTTATCAATGCGTCTCTCTCACAATCATTCACAATTCATCAATCCTAAATTCTTTGCCTTCCAAATCACCTCATCAATCCACTTCATCATTTTTTGTACTAAACCGTGTTTCCACACAATCCAGTACAAAAATGGGAAAAATGTAGACACCTAAAAGTCACACATTGTCCCTCTCCCCATTTCCACGATCAATCAATTTGTAAAGCTTTCAAAAATTTCATAAATTGGCTAAAATAACTATTCATCACCATTAGCCCCTTTGGGCTAGCCAAGCCCCTTCCTATGCTTAACCATAGGTTCTCATGCTACTTCATGCCAACTCAACTAAGGTTGGGACCTTTACCATGGTCAAAAAGCACTTTATGGTCCAAAGGTCAAAATTTTGGTCTAACTATGCTTTATGGCTAATTACATACTTAGTTAGATCTAATCTTGATTTAATTAAAAACCTCCACCTCACCTAGTCTACTTTGACTAGCCTAGCCTTCCACCTCACCTAGCCTAGCCTAGCCTAGCCCTACCACCTTTCCACCCAGATATTTCTCCACCTCACACCCCCCTGGAATATGGAGACTTTTGCACACAAAAATCATTGTTTAATCCTAAGATATTTCAATAAAGCTGAATATTAATGATAAATTGATATTTATGCTAAATCATCATTACTTTTGTATGGGTGAGGGATTCTCTCACCCAACCTTAATTATGACCTAGGACACCTCAGAGTACACCTCTTTGGTGGACACCTCACCACATGCCACCTCACAAGGGACACCTCATCTCCTTTCTCTCACCTTGGCCCACTCTATAAATAGAAGGCCATTTTCACCTTTTAACAACAACACACTTTTGCATACCGAAACTCTACCGAAATCACTACTGCCATTACATCCATCATACATCCATCACATAGCCATCATACGAGCATCACAATAAATTTGTCTCCTTCACAATATTGTTTGGTGAATGAGATAGGTTGAGAATCCTACCAAGAGTGCACTTTTAGAAGATCGAACTGGACAAATTCCAAGAAAACAACCAATCCTGAGAATCCAGAGAAGCTACCTAAATAATACGATCGAAAAGGACCAGTTCACACCTTACTTGTGCGAACCACCTAGTTCACACCCTAGGAGTGTGAACCTCTGCAACAAGCACCAAAATCACCCGGACAGGTAAGAATAGATTAGTTTGCTATTTTATGTGGTATTTAGCAGTTTACCTTATGTTTTGAATACTTTTTATGAGTATTTTGTCTTCATAACTATGGGGTTTGATTGAGGCAGACCCCCCAATGCACTAATAGGATTTTGCATGTTTTTGCAGGTCCAGCAAAGAAAAAGGAAACATATCCAAAAAATGGTGGCTCATGAGCAAGAAGCCCACCTACATCGAGGAATCCAAAAATATGAATCGTGTTGTCTTTGTACCACATCCGAGAGGGCTTCCTTAGGGAAGACCCCATTGTAGCCTTTAGGGAAATTTTTTAAAAGGATATCAATTCTTGTAACCCTTTTTATGATCATTAATACAAATACAGTAGATTCTTTGATATTGAATGAGTGTCTTAGCATCTTTTTGGTAGTTTCATTCTGACACACACTATAAGAGAAAGCGAGACTTCTAAGGATGAGTTGGACAATAGAAAGTTCAACAAGGAAAGGATCAATGCACAAATAAGAAACATATGGAACAAGAACCAACACAAGGTAAAATAGACTAAGAGACCAATGAGGTCAAGGTAAGGAAATCTTAATGGACAATGTTTCTCATATCATAGATTTGGGCACAAAGCTTCACAGTGTAGGACACATGAAAGACAGGAATATGGGAACTTCAAAAATAGAAAAAAAATTCATGGGTATTTCTACTCATGTAATCAGTTTGGTCACAAGGCAATGAATTGTAGGGTTCATGATAGGAATAGATATGGCTTCACCAGGATAAATTCCAAGACATTTGCACCTCCAAGGAATAACAATATTAAGTGTTACAAGTGCAATAATGATGGACATACAACAAAGTGGTGTAGATCAAAAATTATAGAAGCAAGAAGGAACAAGAATAATCAGAAGAATCAGAAGGATCATATGAGAAGGAAAGTGGATAAAGATAAATATCAGTGCATGTTGGGAGTATAAATACTCCCACCCCAGAATTAACCACCTCAAGAGGAGGTGGAGGAGGGGCTAAGCTAAGAGACTCATTCTTAGCCCCGAGCCCCAAAGGTGACCCTTTGCCATTGATGTCAAAGGGGTAGATATTTGAGTAAAGGGGAGAGATTTGATTTAAGGGGAGAGCATTGAGTTAGGAGGAGCAGGTTCCCAGGGGGAGCAGAATAAAAAAAGGTTAAGGAAATTGAAAATATAATTGGGTTGCCATCAATGACAAAGGGGGATATTATTGGACATTTTGAGTAATTGAGTTGTCATTGATGTCAAAATTTAGTTTTAGTGAGTAGTGCAAGAAGAAGTAGTTCCGTAATCAGTGCAAAAGAAAAATCTGCCTCCAGTTGGTTAGATCTAGTTCCAGATGGTCAGATGAGGTTCAAAGAGCAATGAAGAGGCCTAAGAAAAATAATATTATAATATTAAAAGGGGAGATTTAAATTAATTATAAATTAATTTAAATAATTTCGTTATAAATTAATTTAATTAACTTCTAAAGTTATTAAGTTAATTATAGATTAATTATAATTTAAATTATAAAATTAATTTATATTAATTAAATAACCCTAAGTTTGGGTTATAAAGGTTAATTATTTATTCGAATTCGAAATTTGAATAAGGCACCGATGTTTCTATGACATTGGCATTCATGTATAAAAGAGGGCAAGAACCTTAGTCAAAAATCTCCATGCAATTATCAATTGAAAACACCAAAGACTCGTGCGAAAGAAAGAGGAAAGGTTTTTCATGTTTTTGAAATATTTCAGTGGTAGAGGATAAGACAAACAGGAGTGGGGCTCCTTTGTCTTTGCATAGTGTTGTGTAGCATAATTGGCAATAATGGGTAGTGCTAAGACATATGACAGGTGTAGAGAGCAGGGTTTGAAACCCGTCGAGTTTGTTTTACAAAGGAGTAAGTTTTGTTTTGCATCGCATCGATCGAAAAGGGATAAGAGGAAGTTTTGAACCTTCCCCTTCATGTGGAGGCTCATAGCCCATGTGGTGGGCTAGCGCCTCAATAAGATGCTCGACTGGGATTGGTCTCATGTTCGAAACCCGTCGAGGCCTTTTGCTTGAGATAAAAGGTATGCATTAATATTTGTGAAGGTTACATGAGGTATTTTGGATTTGCTAAGGTTGAATGGAAATTAAATATTTTGAAGGATTATAAAGTTTATTTTTAAATTTTATTATTGAGTATTTGAGGGAGATAAAAGGATAGGCAACATTATTTTTGAGAGTTTAATTTTTGGAGGTTGGTAATTAAATATTGGAGATTATAAGGAGTAATTGAGTAATTAATTTTTTATGTATGCTTTGATGATTGCTAATTTCAAAGAATTAATACGGTGTATTTGAGTTTGATTATTTTTTGTAATTAAGAAATATTTCTGAGAGAGTGTTAGTGTGATATTTTTTCATCTAACCATTTAAATTGGCAAAGAAGAAAATTGTGTTTAAGACAAGTTTTGAGGTCATTTTCTTCATCAAACAAAAGGTATGGGCACATATTCCTAGTGAGTAATTATTGGATGTTGTGAATGCTAAGTTGGAGTGAAAAGGATTGTTTGATAAGCATTATTGGAAATATTGAGTAAATATTTCATATGCTTGAACTAGGGTTTGTGCAAAGAACATGAATATCATTGTTATGTGAAGTTGTGAACTATCTTGAATTAGGGTTTGTGAAAGTACATGAGTATCATTGTTATGTGAGATTGTTTGTTAAGCATTGATTAGAAATAATTGAGTGAGTATTCATATGCTTGGACTAGGGTTTGTGAGCAAGGATTGTTTCATTGAGTGATTGATTGAGTAGATTTGGTTGAACCTAGTCAAGTGGAAGTGTTGAGATGATAGTTCTAGTTCCATGAAAAAAATTGTTCCATATTCTAAATTGATTTGAGAAATAGGTTGAGCATTTGTGGGTGTGAAACATATTAAGTCTCTAACAATTCTCTATATGTTTATGTGATATTGGACAAGTTCTAATGAGGACTTGTTGAGAAGATTTGAGGTAAGTCTTAGAGAAGACTTGTGGACAGATTGGTGTGAGCTTTTATGGAAGCTTACAATACAAATTTGAGGACAAATATTATTGAGCATATTGGACAAGTTCTAGAGAGGACTTGTGGATAGATTAGTGTGAGCTTTTGTGGAAGTTTATAAGGTATATTTGAGATAAGTCTTTGAGAAGACTTGTGAGTAGAGTTGGTTGATTGATTTGTTCAAACTTTGAGTTAAGGTTTGGGGAAGATCTAGAAGAGTTGATTTGTGATTAATTCAAGCTTTGTGTTAAGGCTTGAGGATAGATATTGAAGATATATTTGTGCTAGACCGAAGGATTGTGTTTAGTGTAGATTTGAGGATATATTTTGGTGTATATTTGAGGATAGGTTTGTTCCAGACCAGAGACAAAGATTGAGCATATTTGTGCTAGACCGAAGGATTGTGTTTAGTGTAAATTTGAGATAGAGCTAAGAGTAAGCTTTGGAGGTGACAGAGTATAGAGGATGAAAATATCTAGTGGACAGCTATCCATTAGCTAAAGTAGTGAGGACAAGTCTTCTGAGTTAGGATAGGAGTCTTCAGTGGATAGAGATCCATAAGCCAATGTAGTGGAGGTAACAGTTCTTCTAGAATATCACCAGCTAGATCAAAGGATATTTGTGTTTCCTATGGATAGATATCCATAAACTTGATCAAGGGATTGGTGTCTCTTTTGGATAGAGGCCCATAAACATTGTAATAGGGAAAGGTTTCCCAAAATATTTTTTGAGAAAATTTTAGTGAAATATTTTCTCTATGGAGTAGCCCACATTGGGTGAACCACGCTAAATTGGTGTCTCTATTGTGTGTGGTGATTTGTGCATTGCTTTGATTACTACTGTTGATATTGCTATTTATACATTGCATAATATTGATTGAGAAAGAAAATTAAAAAGTGGCCTTATACTGTTCACCCCCCATCTCAGTATAATCTTGTGTTCTTCAGGGATACTTTACCAGTGGCTAAACAATTAGCCATATCTATGTACCATGGTATCTGTTTATTCAGATAAAACAAATGCTCATCTAGAAATTTGTCATCTATACCTACATCATTTGGAGGTGTCAACCTGAATAGAAATTAGCTACCACATTGTCTTTACCTGGCTTATCTATTATTGTCACATAAAACTCCTATAGAAGCAATAATCATCTAATAATTCTATGACTAATCCTAGGTTTGTTTGTTAGGTATATGATAGTTGAGGGATCAGTATGTACAAAAACTTGATATCCTATAATATAATGATGAAATTTGTTAAGTGCATGTATAACTGCAATAAATTCCTTTTATGTTATAGTATAATTGAATTCAACACCTATGAGGTGTTTATAGATATAATAGGTGGCATAGAAATCATCACCATATTTATGTCCTAGCACTGATCCTATTGTATTATTAGATGCATCAACATATATGTGAAAATGTGTGGTCCAATTTGGACCTCTCAATACTAGGGTAGTAATCAGTTTTTCCTTTAAGGTGTTAAATGCTTGTTCACATTCCTCTATCCAAACAAAATCTATGTATTTTGATAACAATGTGCTCAGGGGTTTAAATTTTTTTCTAAAGTTTGCTATAAACCTCCTATAGTAACTAGATGATCCTAGGAAACTACGAATATCCTTTTGTATTTTGGGGGTAGGAAGATTTTGGATAACTCCTATCTACTTTGATCCCATCTATAGAAATGTGATGTCCTAAAAATATCCCTTCTTGCATTAGCATGTAACATTTCTCATTGCTGAGAGACAAGTTAGTTTCCTTACACCGCTAAAGTGTTTTCTTCAAATTTTTGTATCTATTTCAAAGGTTTCACCATATAGAGTGAAATAATCCATGTATATCTCCATAGTGTTTCCAATCATGTTAGAGAAGATGCTCAAAACTGCCCTCTAAAATGTGGTAGGTGCATTGTACAGACCAAAAGGTAAAACTTGGTAAGAAAAAGTCCCCCAAGGATAAGTAAATGTGGTTTTATCTTGATATCCTTCCCCTATTTGGATATGATTGTATCCATTGACCCCATTCAGGAAAGAAAAATAATTCTTACCTGCTAAGGTGTTAAGGACTTGATCTATGAAGAGTAAAGGGAAATGGTCTTTCTTAGTTTCTTTATTCAGAAACCTATAATCCACATAAATTTTCCACTTGCAATTTTTCTTGGGCACCACCACCAAAGGTGATACCCATTCACTGTCTAAAATGGGGTAAATAAACCCAACTGTAAGGAGTTTTTGCAATTTAGTTTTAACAATTTCTTTCATTGTTGGATTCATTCTTATCTGTGGTTGTCTTACTGATTTGACCTAGTCTTCTAGATATATCCTATGAGTACAAGTTTTAGGAGCTATTCCTCTCATGTCCGAATACTCCCAAGTAAAGGCATATTGATGTTTTACCAATATTTCTTTTAGTTTGATTTATTGTTCAACTATCAAGTTGTCATCTATGTTCAACACTCTACTAGGTGTAACCTCTATTTTTTGAATATGATGGTGTTTTCCTCCCACTAATGGAAACTCAGGAGGAGGATAGGATATTTCCCCTTAGAAAGTTTGATATTACCCTATCCTCATCACTCTCATCTTCAAATTCATCAAGTATCATGACATATTGGATCATTGATAGAATACCAATGTTTTGATTTTCATTTTCAGGTTCTCCCAATACTTTTGCAAACTATGAAGGTAGATGGATGATCATTTTTTGTTTTATGTTTTTTCCATAAAAAATGGTCATCTAGCCATCTCTATAGGTGTACCTAAGATTAATGGATATCCACCCAACCCAGAATTTGATTGTAACACTAGGAAATCTATTGGATACTCCCATGCATCCACTGTAATAGTGATGTCCTTCAACATTCCCTTTGGGAGCACTGTAGACCTTTCTTCCAACTGCAAAACAATCTTGGTTGGATTTAGGTTAGATAGTTTAAGCTTTTGCATGATTTATTTGGGCATGAAATTAATTGTAGCACCCAAATATACTAATGTATTGGGTAAAACAAAACCCTCTATTTGTACAGTTAGGAAAGGGCTTCCTGAATCTGAGTATTTTTGGTTGTAGGTGTTTCCTAACATGATATCAGCTAACTGACCCACCAAATTGATTGACTTTGTAGGTTTTCTTCTTGGTTTCCTTAGGCACAATTATCTTATGGCCTTACCATAGATAGGAATATCTCTGATGGCCTGAAAGAGAGGGATTGTGACTATTAGGTTCTTTAGATTGAGAGAAAATCAAATTCTTATTGTACTAGATTTTTAGGTTCTTGTAATATTTGTGGAAAAGGTGGAATCTCTTCTCTATTATTTAAAGATGTTGATTCTTATTCTATTTCTACTATAATAGGTTATTCCTCTTTTCCTATTTCTATGTTTTCCTTCTCTTCTACCAAAGGAGTGACTTCTACACCTACTTTTTTTCCTGACCTTAATTCTATTAGACTATAGTCTACTTTAATATTATACATGGGGTACATCTCATTCTCCATTTGATAAGCTAGTTTATATTTGTTATTTGTATTGGCTGTAGGTTGTGCTGGCAGTTGAGCAGGCTTGAAAGGAGTAGGAGTAGGCTATGTTGGCTATAGTGGAATTGGAGCAGCCTATTATGGGTTTTGATTCCAAGCATTTTGGTTTCTCCACTGATACCCAAGCTACTGGTATTGCATTCATGGATAGGTATTATAAGTATTTGGTCCTTGGGGATACTGATTCTAAGGTTGTTGTTCCCACAAAACCATATTGGGTGGTTGAGCTTGACCTTGGTTTTGAAAATTACTACCCCCATAAGATGGCATTCCTACTGGCATGTTGTTTCCCATAGGAGACTACTTCTAGTTTATCCTATTACCCATGAAGTATGCTTTTGCTACCTCAGGTTCCTCTCTATATTTTGATAACTGTAGACACAATTTTTTTTTGTGATATTTTGAACATACAACATACACTTTTAATTTGTTTTTTGGACATTCATTTCTAGGGTGCTTTCCCCTACATTTGAGACAAAAGTAGGCAATTGCTACCTCATTCTACTGCTTATTTTTATGAATTAGAAGGGTGTCCATTTGAAGATCTAAATATGATAACACATCACTCTTGAGGTCTTCAATCATGTTGTCTATTTCTATTTTAGTGACAGATATTGATTGTTTGATATTTCTAGGGATCAACTTACCTTTCCTTCTTGAAAAGTTTTGACACAAATGTCGAATATCATCCATTTTATGTTGATAAATATCCCCTCAAAAATCATATTTAAGGCTTCCAAAGATTCATTTGCGAGTCCCTTTAAGAATATGCTTCTTAAGGACCTGTCTCCTAGTTTCGAATGGGGTGATCTTTGCAAATTAAAGTTGAACCTATCCCAATATTCCTCCATAGATTCCCCTTCCTTGTGTATCATGTCTAGGACTTCTTACCTTACATCATGTGCTCTAAAAAAATCTTGGTATTATTCTAGGAAAAGTCTCTTCAATTGTTCCCAGGTAGTTATATGTTTATTCCCCAAACTGATGAACCAACGCAAAGCTGAATCATCAAGAGTGGAAGGGAATAATTTTAGTTTTTGAGCATCAGTGGTGTAATCCACATATCTGCATAAAACATCAAATTTAAATAGAAAAAAAATCTAGATCTTCTTTTGGTAGTCCTCTAAAGGTTGGAAGGTGCGAAGGGGAGATATGCTTCATCTTGTGATCTCCCCCTGCTTCTCCTATGGGAATATTAAAACTAGTGGATGCTTCCTCTATATCAGCCATCTTGTCTATGGATAGGGTATCTACACCAGATGCATTCAAAGTAGCTTTCAAGGCCTCTAGTTCATTTCTCTTATCCTATAGAAGGATTACTAAATTTGTGTTTGATATAGTTCCTTCTCTAACCACTTTCCAGTGTTGAAATTTTAATAAGTCTTCCTCAGACTAAACTCTACTTATCTCCGATCCTTCTCTACGATGTTGTTGATTTGTTTTAGAAGGATCTTGTGTAAATAGTGGGTGTTATCTCTAATGCACATGTGGAGATTATGGAGAAGAGGATTCGGTATCAGGATCAAGTATAGTTGAAGCATAAGACTTTTGAGAAATATCTTTGTTTTTAACAAAATGACCATTTGGTACTCTATTATTAGGTGGACTTATACAAAGCTTTAGGAATGGATTTCTGTAGGTAGCAACCTAAACTACAACTAAAATGCTTCCTTCAAAATGAGAAATTACAATATGCTACTCCTTGGAAATGGTGCCAAAATGTTGAGTAAAAACATTGGTTAGTTTTCTACGTTTAAGTTCACTGCCTCATTTAATTTGTCAATTCGGGGTAGCTCGTAGACCTGTGAGCAACCTTGCATAGTATATGCTTATATTTTCCTCCATAGAGATGAGTCCCTCAGATTTATGGTTTGAGGGGTGTTTTTTGTTCATTGAAGTTTTGATTTTGATTTCCAAACCACTAATCTATCCTACATTTATGAAAACATACTTGAATTACATTCAAAAATTAAAACCGCACATTGCTAGAAATCACAAAAAACAAGGAAAAATAACAAAAATTTAAATTAACTTGCAAAAAATAAAATAAAATTAAAGAAGAAAAAAAATAGGGGAAAGGTAAGAGAATAACACTGTTGATATTGGGCCCACGCTTCTATTAGGTTTTTCCTACATTAAATCATTCACTGAATGCTAGTCTATTTAACTAAGAATAACTTAGATTTTATTTATTAAAAACTACAGCAAAAAATATACAGGGGAGGATCATGTTTTCAGGGGTGGCCTGCATATTTATAAGATATGCAGCCACACACTGTTACAAATTGGAATTAAATCAAAGTTTTGATTCTACTTTACAACATAATGCAAGAATAAAGGAAATCAAGGAAAATATCGAACTTGGTGGACAATTTTAGCGTATTCTATTTTATTAGAATACATATGATATTTGTTTTTCTTGATTTACATAGATATTTGCATAACAACTTAAAAATAGATGGTTAATAATATTTAACATTGTCCCTAGTCCAAAATCAATGCTGAAACTCCTTCTACGCTTATTGTTGATATCACATTATATTTTGACAACCATAGAGTCATGCTGGAATTTGACTTCAATGGGAATCAGGTGCCTTTTTTGTAGAAGTCAGGAAGTAGGTGCCTTGTCTGTAGAATTTAGGAAGTAGGTGCCAACATAGGATTCAGGTGCATAATGGGAAGCAGATGCCTAACAGGAATCAGGTGCCCATTAGTTAAGCACCAAACAAAAGTTGGATGCTTCAAAGGGAATCGAGCGCCTGACTTAGCACTTCACATTGTGTACTATGAATGTTTTTCCTTCATGAAATCAAATGTGCTATGTTTGAGTGGTACCTTGATGAAAATATGCTAAAACATAGTATTTTCTACGAAATATACACAAAATGCACTCATAAACAAATATTAAATAACATGTAAAATAAATTGTTAAACATATATAAAATTTTCATAAAACATATATCTAAAAAATAAGTGTTGCAGTTTATAGGGAAAGTAGTACAAAAAATGAGTATTTTTAGGGCTCATAAAAACTTAAAGAGGACCAATGCTATAAATTGGACCCTTAGAGGAGCATTCAAACATGACTGTTACAATGAAGTGTTTCCAAATTCATTAAAAAAACAAACAAGCAACAAAGTGCTACCAAAATCCTCTTGTGGAGCCACCAATGATTTTGACATGAAGCAAGGAGAGGGGGGCATCTTGTGTTTGGAAGATTGATGACACCTTTTCTAGCACACATTCTATTTTACATTTCAATCATCATTAATATTTTATTTGTTTACAATTTGCATACATAATATGAACTTGCATGTGTTGTATTTTTGAATCCAATAATTATTTTGGTAAGACTTCCCTTTGTCTTATCCCATAGGACTCTTAGGAAGTTCTTATATGATAGGAATCACCACAAAAATATTTGTTACATTTGACAAGATCACCTCTACCTAGCTCATGGTTAGATTTGTTATTTCATTCATGGGTTGAGCAAATTGTTGACCAAACCTATTTCAATTCCCAAGGTGCCCCTAAACTTACCTCAATTAGAAAAATCAATCAATTAGTGAGTAAGAAAACCAACCAATATATCAAATTAGATGGCATGCCAACCACCTCACCTATTCCATTTGGGAAACTCAAAGAGGACCAAATGCTATAAATTGACCCCTTAGGGGAGCATTCAAACATGACTTTGTTTTACAATGAAGAGTTTCCAAATTCATTAGAAAAAAAAACAAGCAACAAAGTGCTACCAAAATACTCTTGTGGAGCCACCAATGATTCTACCATGAAGCAAGGAGAAGGGGGAATCTTGTGTTTGGAAGCTTTAAGAAACATTTTCTAACACATTCTATTTTACGTTTCAATCATCATTAACATTTTCTTTGTTTACAATTTGCATACATAACATGAACTTGCATGTGTTGTATTTTTGAATCCAACAATTATTTTGGTAAGAGTTCCCTTTGTATTAGCCCATAGGACTCTTAGGAGGTTCTTTTAGGATAGGAATCACCACAAAATATTTTTTACATTAGCCAAGATCACATCTACCTAGCTCATGGTTGGATTTGTTATTTCATTCATGGGTTGAGCGAATTGTTGACCAAACATATTTCAAGCAAAATATTTGCTTAGAGCTTCTATGCAGGCCTTTTGATTGAAGTTACCATTATCAGTATTCTAGTATCCACAAAGAATTTTCTAAGAAAACTTGTTTTAGGAAGCATATTTGCACGAAATACCTATGTGGTTGTTTTGACAGAAACTTTCATTCTCTATCCTCCAACACCCAAAGCAAATTTGTTGACTAAACCTGTTTTATGAAGCATATTTGCCATAAATATAAGAAATATTAGATTCCTTATCCCCCATAGCATCGAATATAATAAACCTATCTATTTGCATACTTTTGATAGATAGAAGGTCTTTGTTTCTCAACACATCCTATCATCCATCTAGTTTAGTCATTATAGAAAATCCACCAAGTAAAACAATTCTAGTTGGCATATTCACTATAGTTCTTTTTGCATCCATATCCAAGAAAAGGTCACCTCAGTTTTTGTATAAACAGAGGACCTAACTGTGCAAACTAGAAAGAAATAATCTTTTGGTTGTTTGGCAGGCCCTCAAATCATAATATCCATTTTTTTTATCTTGTAGTCTTTAACGAATTTGCCAGTTGAATGAATTCTAGTCAACGTATTCATAAAGGGAGCATATTCAATTTTAAACAATGTATTTACACCAGCCATCAAAACAAGTAAGTACTCCTAATCCTCCAATTTTCTAGTTTATTTCATAAACTTATTTATTTGTTTTTATCTTGTTCTTTCCTTTTAGCACATATAAAAGAGAAAATTAAAGAATCATTAGTCTAGTTAGTATTTTATTTTAATTTATCTTCCTAGGCATTCAAAATGAATAGTGTATGTAGCCTTGAATTAGAAAGATTTTTGTGAACCCTTCTTGCACCCTTTTCCTCGTAAAAAAATAAAAAAACTATTTCCTTTCATAAAATAGATAGAAAATCATCAAAAGTAAAATTGCATATAGGATAAATAATTTATTTTTTGCATTGCTATTTTCATATTGCATTGCATTACATTATCATCCTACATATTTAGATCTTAGGATATATTGCTAGAACCTAGGTGTTTGCTAAATTGTATACACCAAACTAGATTAGGAAATCCTTAAATCCCTTTGTAAACCTAAAACTCTACCACCAAAGATAGAAATACATGCAAAATACACTCATCTCTAGAATGACGGGTTAGCAGTAGTGCTCTACCGATTGTGGATAACCCCAAAAAGGAAAAATACACCCCTGAAGCTAGCACCTCGATGCAGGGTGTGTAACCTTTTTGGAATCCCACATAATTGGTGAAACTGACGTGAACATATTACTTGGGTATTTTATCCAAAAACCTCGTTGTTTAACATCTTATCCTTAATCAAGATAAAAATTATCACACTTTAATGAAGATCATTTAATCTTGTTTACTTAGATAAATCATATTAAATCAAAATAACAAGAACATAACCAATTTTATTCCTACTTGGTGTAGTGTTCAAGTGATATGTGAAAATCCCAATACAAATGTTAATAGAAATTATCAAGACGTACAAATTCACAAAGCTCTACTAGAGTCTTTGGGGTAGTTCAATCTCTAATTATTTTAAAGATCAACATGGGATCCTTCTTTGTCAACAATGCATCCAAGATATTGAATCTTTGTTATACCAAATGAAAAATTTTCAAAATTAGTATATATAGTTTAAATATTTGAAGATTCTTGAATACATGTTGATCATGTTGGAGATGCTCCTACCATATATTAAAAATGATAATGGTATTTTTGGTACAAAAATAAGCATCATATGAGAAGGAGCACGCCCAAAGGTCCTCAACCAACATTGAATAGTTTCCTAGCCTAGGAGAAGTAGGGGTGGTCGATCTCTAGTGAAGGCTGACTCATTTGGTTCAAGATACCTACACTAAAAAGAGTTAGAGGGGGAAAAGGAATGATAGGGAAAGGAAATGTATGCTGTATCTAGAACTAAAAAGGACAAGATACAACCACATCAGGACACACACGTTCGGTATCACCAATGAAAACAACAACACACAACCTAACAGATCAAATCATCTTATCCTCACTTATCGATTGGTGCAGTGGGCAAGGGTGAATTCCAAAACCAATGGGAGGGTGCATGAAATTCAAAAAACTAGAGCACTCCAACCTGACCAAATTTAACAAAAATAAAATTCCAACTCCCAAGGATAAATATGAATTTCAAAACTACCTAGCCAGACCTACGAAATATAGATAGCAAAATTAAGTGAATAAGCTCTGATAGCCATCACATAAATAAACATCCATACTTAAGAAAAAATAGAAGTGAAGACATATTGAGAGACCAAACAATGATATACTATTATTTACAAGGTTAAAAAGAATTACATATAAATTGTAATGGCCATAGAGCTGGCCTTTAGAATGCCAAGCATTCCTCTATTTATAGATATTTTACAATAAATTTAAAGTACAACATTAATGTCATCAGGTAGTAGAATATTAATAGAACAATATAAATATCTATTGTGGCTTAGCTCTAGGAGGGATGACAGTTTTCCAGAGGGAGTTAGGTGCTTCTACATCAATCTGGACCCTTGATCGCTTCTTTTAGATCTATTTAAGCAATAAATGTTTATCTACTTTGTCCTTTCGAGCAACTAGAAAGTTTGGTTAATTGCTTTATGCTCCACGTACTTATATCATATCATATCAAGGTAGCTACAATCATTAATAGTCCATGTGATTATTTTGATACCTCCCCTTTGATGTTAGATATAAATAGGAATGCTCCTTCATGCACCACCCTTCCAGTTTGCCATCCATCATATCTTCATGGAAGATGAATGATTGGGATCAAACTTTTAATGCTATTTTCCCAAAGTTCCATCCAAATTTGGTGACGAAAAATTGGGACTTATGAGCATTATGACACGGTCCAATTCTTCTATTCGATGATTTGGAATCCCAAATTTTTGCCCAAAGTTAGGATGAGGATTTGGGGTCTTCTTTTGAGCATGCCCCTAACCAATCTTTCATCTGATTCCGAACTTGAAGATTTGTTCTATTGTTCATCCACTTGGTATTTAATATCTGCCTCACCCATCAAAGCTCCAGAAATTGTGTGGCCTTAGGATGTCATCATCTTTAAAAAATAAGAGTGGGTGAGGAGGTGTAAAATCTCACCCACAGTCTTGGTGACTTATAGGGGTTTTTCATCTTGTGAAAAAGGGAACCCATAAGGAAAAGGAGATATAATAGCTAAAATAGAAAGAGAAGAGGAGGGGACAATAGATAGGAAAGGAAAATCCATAGGAAGTGGAGGTAAAGGGGAATAACAAGGAAAAGAGAGCCAAAAAAATAATATGGAAATGACAAATACAAATAGAACTACGATGGACAAGAGTAGTAGGAAGACAAGTAGTGGAAACCAAAAGAAAAAACAAGAAATAAAAATAAGGAGATACAAGAGGAAGAATGGGAGACCAGGAAATAGTTGAGATAAAGAAGCATTTGTCATCAACCAAAAGAAATGCAAACAACAAAGGGAAGGGGGAGGCAGAAGAAAGGGCAAGGTGGAGGAATGGGGAGACACAAAGGAAAAATTAATATAAAACTTATCAAGTGAAATGGTTAGGGCATAAACCCATTTACATGAGGTACTCTCTTAGATTGAATCCCCTTAAATACAACCCTCCAAGGATCTGAGACATTCCAAGAATAGATAGATTGTCATTGATATTTTCTTCTCTTTTTCCAAGTCTTCTTTTTATGCAATCCAAAAATGACCCTCTTTTCCTAACTATTATCAACTAGGAGGTCATTCTGTTTCCACTGCATTTTGTAGTTTATACTTTTTGGTCCCATATGCATCTACCTGTGGGGTGCTATTTATAACGTGCTTGCATTGCTTTGTACTTACAACTACAAGTTCCAAGGCTTCTTGATACAACTCTTGAGGATGAGATAAGAGGTCTTGATAATTGTTGGATGCATCCATTAGGCTACAAGGTCACAACAATAAATGGAATAAACCAAAACTAGGAATAGAACACAAAGAAGGAGGAATATTACATTTCCAAGATAAATCCTAGGGAACCTTCCCTGATGATTTTTTAGTGCCTGACCAGGAGGTAACCTTATACTAGAGCAAATTTCTTGTAAATCTCAAATAGCATGATGACACCTCACAAATGGCTATGCATAGGGTACAAATTTATTTACTTGCATTAAAAATATGGCATGCTAGGCGCACCTTAGCCTAGGGTGTCTATGTCATTCATCCTCTAAATCTGCAATGGCTAGACCAAATTATGCTAAATTTGAGCCTCTACTTGTATTGCATATGGCACTATCCATGATGTCTTAGAATTATGATAACATTGTAATTATTTTCCTTTTGCTTGAGTTTTTGGGTACTCAAGCCTTCAAAATTTAGAATGACAATGAATATTGCCACTCTATTCCACATTTCAGGCAGTGATCTATCAGGGAATAAATTTTCACATTATCCCTTCTCGAGGTTGGCTGGTTGTGACAATATCGAGATTGACTCCTTCTCCACTAAGGGATACTTCTCCCACTCATGGGTATCCACATCCTCACCCAGACCCAGGTAAGTTTGAGGTTGGTCTATCAAGTTTTCCTTGTGGATATGGTCGTAGTAGCACACTTCCATCTGAGATACACCTGCTGTGTGACCTGGCACTGGCTCCTAAAGGGATCTAGTTGGATGTAGCCTCTATATCAAAATTTTATCAACTCTAATATCTTCCTCATATAGCTTAGGAAATCTTAATTCCTTGGATTTATGTATAAGAAAGCTGATATTAGGACCAAGAGTTCGAATGTAAAATAGATACGCTTGGGCAAAGGTTGAGAGGATTTGTCATGGAATCTTCCTCCAATATTTTTCAAAATGGATGTTAAAACCCATCACACTTTCAAGAAATCTCTTCTTGATAAATGTGAATTGATCCAAAGGCTGGAAGAGGTCCTCCAATTCACCAAACATATCCATGAGAGGCTCTGCCAAGTCCACCCATGTAGAGATGCTCCTAGGCTGCAAGGTTTTGTACTAGAGCCATGTTGTACCTTTAAGAGAAGTAACCAATAGCCTAATCATTACATTGTCATGCATGATATTGTGAAGGGTGGTTAAAGAAGCCATATTTTCAAGGTGCTCCTTCATAGCTCCCTTAACAACATCATATTTTTTTAAGGCATCAAAGGCAACTTATGTAATATCATGTCGGTCAGGGAGATTGAGGGGACCATAATAATTCCAATTTAAGAAATTTAGTGAAACCATAATGACACTAGTCTTTAGGAATCCTGTTGGGGTTGAATTTTTCGGATGAACATACTTTCTTTATTGGTGAGGTCAAGCCTGTTCATCAAACCTTGAGTCCTCCGAGAAATGAAAATATTTTAGCATATGAAGTAAATTGATCTCACAATCTGAACATGCTGTATAGAGGAGTTGCCAAGTAATTTACAAATATATGGGTAAACCATAGTATCACAAAACTCTAATTTTATAAAACACAAAAACCCAATGAGTTCCCTAGAAGATTCGCTAAAAATTGTTGATGCAAAAATAGGCATCAGATGAGCGAGAGTGTGCCCAATGGTTCTCAACCAATAAGAATGCTCGCCTAGCCTAGGAGAATTAGGGGTAGTCAATATTCGAATAATGTTGGATCCTTCGGTTCCAGCTACCTATGACACAAAGAGTTAGAGGGGGAAAGGGAATGAGAGGGAAAGGAAAGGGAGACCATAGCCAAAACTGACAAGAACAGGATATGGTTGCATCAAGACACACACGTTCGATGTCATCAATACAAATAATAACACACCACCTAATATATTAGATCACATTATCCTCACTTATGGATCGATGTAGTGGGTAAGGGTAAATTCCAAAACCAATGAGAGGGTGCACAAAATCTAGACAATAGAATTAGAGCACTCCCACCCGACCAACTTTAACAAAAATAAAACCCTGAAACCCAAGGATGAATACAAATTATAGAACTACTCAACTAGACCCATGAAATATAGATAGCAAAATTAAATGAACAAGCTCAGACAATCATCACAAAAATAAATATCCATACTTAAGCAAAAATAGAACTGAAGATAAATTAAGAGACCAAACAGTGATATACTATTATTTACATGGCGAAGAAGAATTACATATGAATTGTAATGGCCACAAAGTCACCCTTTGTAATGATGAACATTTCCATAATTAGAGAATATTTTATAATAAATTTAAATTACAGCATTAATGGCATCAGGTAGAAAAATCTTGCTGGAACGATCGAAATATCTATTATGGCTCAGCTCCATGAGGGATGACGGTTGTCCGAAGGGAGTTAGGTGCTCTACATAATTTTGGACCCTTGATCGCTTCTGTTGGACCTTTTTAAGCAATAATATTTTATCTACTTTACCCTTTCAAGTAGTTGGAAAGTCTAGTTAATTGCTTTAGGCTCCATGTACTTCTATTAGATCATATCGGGGTAGCTGCAATCATTAATAGTCCTACATGATTCTTTCGAGGCATCCCCTTTGACGTTAGATACAGACATGAATGCTCCTTAATGCACCATACTTCTAGTCTATCATCCATAATATCTTCATGGGACGTAGATTATTGGATTCATACTTTTAATGCTGCTTTCCCAAAGTTTCATCCAACTTTGGAGATGGAAAATTGGAACTTATGACCATTACGTTGTGGTACGATTATTCCACCTGAATATTTGGAATCCCAATTTTATTTCCAAAGTTGGGGTAGGGATTTGGGGTCTTATTTTGAGCACACCCCTACCTAATATTTCATTCAATACCAAACTTGGAGATTTGTTCTGTTGTTCATCCACTTGGTCTCTGAAATCTGCCTCATCCATCAAAGCTCCAAAAATTAATCAATCCTAGGATGTCATCATATTCAAAAAAGAAGAGTGGGTGAGGAGGTGTAAAATCTCACCCACATTTATCTAAGTATAATATTAAAAAAGAGTTCATGTAGGGGCATATGATGTCATGAGTCATTCTCTTGAAGGTTATCGATGCATTGGTCAATCCAAAAGGTATAACCAACCATTCAAGCAAATAAACAACATTAGGCCCAATGGGTTCTTGAAAATAGCCATACTCGATGTCAAGTTTAGCAAATAAGTATGCACCATAAAGTTAGTATAGTAAGGAATTTATGAGTGGATAGCAATTATTTATAGTGATTTTATTCAAATCCCAATATTCAATACATAGTCTTCATGTTCCATATTTATTTGGACCTAAGATAATTGGATAAACAAATGGTAAAGCACCCATTCTAATATTTCCTTTCTAAATTAATTCTTATACCTACCTCCTAATTTCATTATTTTAAGGATATGTCTATGTATTATACACAAGTGCATCAAAATAAGGCTAAACAAGAACTAAATCAATAGAATGTTTTACCTTGTAATGAAGTGGAACTCTAGTGGTGACTTGAATAAATTATTATATTCGACTATAATATGATCCAACTATTTTTGCTATGCAAATTATGAGATTGGTGTGGTGGTACCAATAGTATTTTCTTATTACTTTTATCTTGATTATCAAGAGAATAAGTTTCCTCATCTTGCATATCAACTTCCTATATTGTGATGAGACAAGAAAATATCTCATTATTTTAGTGTTATCTTACATAAAAACTACCATTTTGATAAATGATATAGTATAAATGCCAAGTATTTTGATTGTTATGCATGATAATGTTAATTTTAATATGGTAAAGTTGTAGGAAATACTATTATGATATAATGTTTTCTATATTTTTGTGATAATTTTGCATGATTTCAGTCATTATTAGGCATAAATAAAGCATAATAAAAAGGCATTAGGAAATGAAGGTCTTAGCTATAAACTTGAAAATATAACATGCTAAGGTTTTGAATATGTTTCCCACCCTTAGAAAGTATTTTGAGGTGATGTGGCATCCAAAAAATAAAAAATACATGCAATCTAGATATTATAGGTCTGTTGTAACAAAACTACAAGTTTTGCTCTAGAACATCTGGGCAACAAGTTGTAAGATTCTACATGGCGGATGGAGCACTCCAAATTAGGGTTCAAATTAAATTTTCAACACATAATGGATAGAGGAGAATATGTCCATGCACCAAAAATCAACTCAACAACCAAATATCGGAGAACTTGCATAAGTTAGACAACCAATCACATGTTCTAGAGCACTATAGAATTTCCTACAACAAAAGCAGAATTGGTTGTTGACCAAGTTCCAAGGAGGAAAGGTAAGTTGGAAAGGTGAAAATGAGCATGAATATCCCTAAGAACTATTCTAATTATTTTCCCATCATTTGGAGGTGTCAAGATATGAGAATTTATCCAGACCAACTCTCTGTCCTAATTCTTGACAGGGCAACTATTGATAATAGAATTACTAGAATCAGGGAGACAATATATTGTTTCTATTTTTACCCTCAAATGTAGGTAGGAAAAGTGAGATATTGATTATAAATACTCCTTGTATGCCTCCTTTGCAAGCTAATAGGAAAATAGGAATGTACAAATCAGTCAACAACCATTGTAACAGTTGACTTAGTTAATAAATTGTAGTAATTTTAGATTCAGTTCTTTTTAGTTTCTTGCATGTCAATTTGACTTCATAAGCTAGTTTAGGATCTTGTGAGTTCACACCTTCTGCTAGACCTCAGAGCAAGGGCCCACTCTCAAGGTTGGTGGAAGGACTTTAGGCTGTAAATGCAGGTTTTTATCATTATTTTTTGTCATTATTTGTAGTAGACTTAGATGCTCTGTTCTCCCTTGTTCTCCCCTATTTTCTCCCTATTTTAGCACATGTGTATTTTGTTTTCTTTATAGCTAGATAGTTTTGTTTCAATTCTATATTTTTCATTTTTGTCTTAGCATTATAGTTTCAATTAGCAATCTATTTCTTTGCTTTGAATTCTACTTTAACATTTTAGTTAACAACCTATTTCTTTGCTTTGAATTTTGCTTCAATATTTTAGTTAGCAACTTTACTTTTTAGCATTTACTTTCTATATTTTCAATTTTAGCATTTGATTTTCCTATCATTTCAATTTCAGCAACATAGTTTAGCATATTTTTTAGCATGGTCAATTTTTACAATTTAGCTAGTTTTCATTGATGCAAGGTGTGCTAATTAGGGTAGTTTCTACAAAGACATTGTGATTCCCTATTTTTATTAAGTAGCCTAGTGCCCTAATTTCTAAGCCATAATTCCAACATTCTCTATCATATATAGCCTTGGACGCTACCCTGGATTGACAAATGAATTAAATGATGAACATTAATGACACTCATTATTTTTGATGTTATTTCCAGAGAATAAATTGGCATTGTTAGAGAACAAATAAGTCATTCAATTATTATCTTGTAAAATTTGTAAAAACCACAAAAATAAAACAAACAACTTTACATGAAAATAGTTGCATTGCTTGGGATTGCATCTCAGATATTAGGACATTAGAATATGAGTTCTTTTTTTAATAGAATGTATGAATAGGTTAAGAGATGAAAGAGGTAGATTCATTAGATCAAACCTCCCACCAATCATAGGAAGATGATATCCACAATGAGGGGTTGAACCTATACCTAAATTACCTGAATTTGAAATTCTTAAAAATGTTGAATTAGAAACACAATCATCATCTTTAAGAAGTGTAGAAACACCTGAGAGAGAATTGCAAGAAGAGAAAATTGTTAGTTCATCACCATCTACTCTTGACATATCTATACGATCAGACCAATTTAGGAGAATCTACACTTATTGTTGGGAATGTATCATGGCATATTTACAAGGAAATCAAGATAGGGGTAGTAATATTCCTAATCCAGGTAATACCCACACCCCTACCTAAACCTTTGAGTATCCTATCCGATTGAATCCCACTCAAAAATCTCCTATGAAAACCATCTCACCGTCAATATTACCAACTTTTAGGGGAGTTGCATTTGAGGATCCTGATCAGTTTTTATTTGAGTTTAAGGTTGTATGCCAAACCTATGACTATACAAATGATAATAAAAAACTCAAAGTATTTCCTTCCACGTTAAAAGACTCAACCTTACGATGGTTCATGAGCTTAGCACCTGATTCAATTTGAACCTGGGATGAAATGGAAAGAGTATTTTTGGAGAAATACCAAGAATATTATCAAGTAAATAATCAAAAGGATGAATTATTTAGGATAAAACAAGAAGAAGATGAAACCTTGGAAGACTACTTGGATAGATTTACCTTTGTTCATAAAATATGTGGAGGTGTAGAACCAAAACTTAGCAAAACCATATTCTTGAGAGGATTACAAGATGAATCAAGAGAAGTATTGGATCTCATGGGAAAAGGATATGTAAGCACACTTGAACTTGAAGAAATCATGGAACTCTACAAAAATTATTCCCACACAAAACATAGAAGAAGAAAAACTGGTAATAATGCAAATGACTTGAAAGAATTGATGGAAGAGTTTGCCAATCTTAAAATTGACATCCTAGTGCATCTGAACATGACATTAGGTGAATTGAATGCAAAGGCCAAATCTACTGAACCCTTAGCCATCTATTGTCCAAGATGTAGGAATAAACATGCTCTCCATGAATGTCCTTTGAACAAGACTTCCATATCTGCTATATGTAGCATTTGTGAAAAAGGACATCCCACAAATCAATGTCAATTGTTACTAGGACTTAAAAATATCTTGGAGAAACAATCTCAACCTATGAAAGAACTTAACTTTGTAGGACCAAGACAAGGGGGTAGTTTCCCTCAATACCCATACCAAAATGCTTCTCAATTTTCCATAAATTGGGAGAAATAATCCTTGGTCTATGCCATGGTCTAATTCAGAACCACAACCTTGGAATCAACCACCATGGGCATCATCTCAAGAATGGTCTCAACCTAGATGGATGAATCAACAATGGAATCAACCACCATGGATGCATCCACAAATGCAAGGACAACAATGGGGACCACAATATCAACCATACCAAGGGTAACATAGGTATCAAAATCAACAACAAAACCTATTTCCTGGTCTTGCTCAAAATTAACCTTAAGGAAGACAACAAAAACAACAACAATAAGTAAAACAACCTCCACTTTTGGCTCAACCTATGGCCAATCCCAATAACACTAGATAGGTAGCCCCTATCTACATGGTTGAATCAAAATAAACAACCATGATAAATATCATTGATTGTGATAATATCCAATTGCGTTTAGGAAAGACACTTCCTAAACCCACTCTGCCTATCATTGTAGAAATGGGAGCCAATGAAAGCAAACAAGAGGACCCATCTACATCAAAACCACCACAAAAAAATCTTGAAAAAGGAAAGAAAAAGTAAACCTTCCTCAAGATAATTTTCCCTCTTCATCAGAACAAGTACCATATCTTGAACAATTTAAAAATTCAAAACCAATATCTTTAGAATCAGACTTGGTACAAGAATTAAAATATTTAAATATCACAATTCCTTTGCTACAAGCTATCAAAGATGTACCATTAATTAAAAAAACTATTTAGGAATTGTGTATTAGAAAACTAGGAAGAAAGAAGAAAGTGTTACCTAAAACCATACAAGTAGATGGGAAGTTAGCAGACCTCCTTGCAGGAAAGCTTATTCCACCGAAGTATGGTGATCTAGGAAGCCTTGTAGTCATAGTAACCATAGGATCAATGCAAATATCTAATGTTTTGATTGACCTAGGGGTAACTATCAATGTTATGACGAAGGATACAATGCAAAAGTTATAATTAAACAACCTAAATCCTACGTCTACAATATTAGAAATGGTTGATAGGTCAGTTGCTAAACTAGAAGGAATAATAAAAAATATTCCTATGTTAGTTTCATCATGGGAATATCTAGTTGACATTTTGGTATTACAACCTTAAAATACTATGAATGGTTACCCAATAATTCTAGGAAGGCCTTGGCTTGCTACAACAACTACTTTCATTGATTGTAGATCAGGAGATATGACCATTTCCAATGGAATTGACTCAAAGAAAATCTCTCTATATCCTCCTACAAAACCTTCAATCAATTTTATTGGTAACCTATGGTTCCCTGAATTAGATGAAGAAAATAAAGAGAACATTTCAATGTTAGCCACCATAGTTGTAAAATATCATGCAGAAGAGTTGGATCCATCTGAAAGGGTTATCTTTGAAGAAGAGACTATCCTAATTAATAATTTGTATGATTCAAGACTTGAAGATGAACCAGTTACTATTAACCGATTACTATGGAAGGATGAAGAACAAGAACTTGAACATTTACCATCCATTCCAATACAAGATAATTCTTTTAATTTACCACATGGATGGCATCATCATCTTCTCTCATCTTTTCATTGCCCTATATCAAATTTAATTCCATCAAGAATTGCTTTTGATAAGGATACTCGAATCTTCCATTCTCTTCTACCACATCATTGCCCTCTCAATTCATTAATAAGAAATTTTGAAGGAATCAATTCAATACAACCTGGTACAAAGCAAATTGAAATACAACCAGAAATGTTTTTGAATATCAATAGTTGGTTGAAAAATGACCAGGAAGAAAAATTGTTTAATGTATTGAGCCAACATCCCAATGCTTTTACATGGGAATACAAAGACATGATAGGAATTCATCTGGATATATGTACTCATCGAATTTATACAGAGGATGTTAAACCTGTAAGACAACCATAGAGGAGATTGAATCCTACTTTACATGATATTGTGAAAGATGAAATTGAGAAATTGCTAGAAGTAGGATTCATCTACCCCATTTCTGATAGTCGATGGGTTTCTCCATTGGTTATTGTTCCAAAGAAAAATGAAAAATTGCAAGTGTGTGTTGACTATAGAGAACTAAACAAAGCTACACATAAAGACCATTTTCCATTACCATTCATAGATCAAGTGTTAGACACACTCACTGGGAAGAAATATTTTTGTTTTCTCAACGGATTTAGTGGCTATAATCAGATTCAGGTAGCACCTGAATATCAGGAGAAAACAACCTTTACTTGCCCATGGGGAACATTTTCTTATAGGGTTTTACCTTTTGGACTTTGCAATGCCCCAACAAATTTCCAACAAGCAGTTCTTGCTATTTTTTTTGACTTGACCAATGATTGTGTCGAGATCTACATGGATGATTTCATAGTATGTGGTAAAACTTTTGATGAAACTCTTGAAAATCTTGACAAGGTTTTGACATGGTGTGAAACTTACAATCTATCCCTAAACCTTGATAAATGTTTTATGATGATGGATGAAGGCATTGTTCTTGGACATCATATCTCATCTAGAGGAATACAAGTAGATCCTAAGAAGATTGAGATTATCAAAAAGTTGCCTACACCCCAAACGCAAACAAATGTTAGGAGTTTCTTAGGACATATTGGTTTCTATCGTCAATTCATTAAGAAATTTAGTACCATTGCAAACCCTATGTTTACCTTGTTGACTAAAGATTCTAAATTCAAATGGATAGAAAAGTGTCAAATTGCATTTGATACTTTAAAAGAAAAATTGACCACTACACCTATGTTACGAGGTCCAAATTGGAAACTTCCATTTCACATTCAAGTTGATGCATCTAACACTGCAATCAAAGTAGCTTTAGGCCAAGTTGAAAATGGAGAACATTATGCCATCTACTACATTAGCAAAAACTTAACAGGAGTTGAAAAGAATTATACTACTACCAAAAAATAATTCTTAGCAGTAGTATATGCCATTAACAAATTTTATCACTATATCACTGGATATCAAGTATTTGTTCATACAGATCATGTTGTAATCAAATACCTTATGAAAAAACCTTTAGTCAGTGGTCAAATAATAATATGGTTGCTACTATTACAAGAATTTGACATCACTATAGTAGACAAACTAGACAAAGCTAATGTAGTAGCTAATTTTTTATCCAAAATAAATATCATAGGAGAGGATGAATTAGTAAAGGACTTGTTGTGGTTCATCCACAACACACCCCAGAAGTGGGGACCCACCTTTGTTTTTGCAGGTTTTAGGGAAGATCTCAAAGACCCGGATGCTAAAAATGAAGAAAAGAAGAAAAATGCCTAAGTGTTGAAAGGGTCACAAAATCGCGACATGTCGCGATATCGCGACATGTCTCTCCATCGCTGTGAAAAATTGAAATCTGTCGTGAAATCGCGACGTGTCGGCAGTAGGACAGAAAGAGGTGTTGCGAAATCGCGACGCGTTTTTTGGAAGCGTATGGAAAGTTGAGAATGGTAGCGATTTCGATACAAGTTGCCGAGAGGAAGCACAAGGTTGAAAGTGGTAATCATTTCACTACTTTTTCGTGAAGCGGAGGCTCGAAAGAAAAGTGGTAGCAAATCACTACCACTTCGTGAAACGGAGGCTCGAAAGAAAGGTGGTAGCAAATCGCTACCACTTCGTGAAGCAGAGGCTCGAAAGAAAAGTGGTAGCAAATCGCTACCACTTCGTGAAGCGGAGGCTCGAAAGAAAAGTGGTAGCGAATCGCTACCACTTCGTGAAGCGGAGGCTCGAAAGAAAGGTGGTAGCGAATCGCTACCACTTCATGAAGCGGAGGCTCGAAAGAAAAGTGGTAGCGAATCGCTACCACTTTGTGAAGCAAAGGCGTGAAAGAAGAGTGGTAGCGATATCGCTACCACTTTACAAAGCAAAAGGCGTGAAAGCAAGGTGGTAGCGATATCGCTACCACTTTGCGAAACAAAGGCTCGAGACCAAAGTGGTAGCGATATCGCTACCACTTAATCGAAGGAAGGCTCGGAACCAAAGTGGTAGCGATATCGCTACCACTTCATCGAAGGAAGGCTCGGAACCAAAGTGGTAGCGATATTGCTACCACATTTTGAAAAGAAGGCAAAGCAATGTTGGTAGTGATATCGCTACAACGAGCTACTGCGGGCGTACAGACCAAGAACATGTCACGATATCATGACATGTCGTGATTTCACGACATGTTGCGTTATCATGGCTAGGAAACAGAAGAGGCCAAATGCAAATTCTGTCAGGATTTTCATGGGAAAGCGTTACGAAAGGTGCAGGAGACGCAGGACACGTGGCGGAAATGACAGAACCAGAGTAACGTTTCATAACAATAGTTACTGGCCGTAGAGATCGAGCGTTACGATTGCACGCAAAGGTTAGAATACCAAAAGGTGGGAATTGAAGCGAAGGGTCCTGGGAGTCGAAACAAAGCATCATGGAATAGCCGAGAACGTGCGACATAAAGGTTAAATAGCAAAAATGTAGATGGATACTGGGCTGGAGACATTAACAAAAAGCATTATTGAAATAAAGGATTTTTCTTTGGTAACATGACTTTTGTGTGTAAAATCAAAAGGAGATCGAAGCTAAAACTATTGTTTTACTGTCAATATTTCCGTTGCATCATTTTGTCTTGAATCTATTTCATTTACGCCATGAGATGGGTTACGATAGGTGAATGGTAGAATGATGTAGTTATATTCTTTTCCTTAGAGTCTTGCATCTGATCTGATTAGATTGTGTGTTAGTACAGATATGATCGGTTGGGTTGTTTTGGGGACTTCATCTCTTAACTTGGGATTTTGCAGGGAGGAGATCATGAACCATTTTAATATCCTTCATTATTTTCCAGCTGACTCAAAAATAACAGTTTTTGTTTTATTCCTTGATATGCTTAATTTCATGTCAAAGACTAACATTGAAATAACAGAACTATTGAATAGAGATAAAACGAACAGGTTAACCTTAGAATAAATTTTGAATATTAGAACATCAAAAGGATTTTTGTTTATTTTTGATTAATCAAACAAGTCAAGATTATAAAGTTCATTGAGAATCAACAAAGGCCCCTTGTTAAAAGATATCAGTAGGATTTGAGTTATTCCAGGATATATCAGTTGTATGTATTAAATTGAAATTCACTTTTATATACGTAAAAGCTGTTTCACAAAGAAGCTTGGAGAAATAATAAAAGGAAGGAAAATAAAATAAATTATTTCTTTGCAAGAAAGAGTCTTTTGTTCGAGACTCTAAGTTGCGCGTTATTATTTGTAATATGACAAATTAACACTCAACATTTTGGCGCTAGAAGGAGGGCCTTCGTATTGCTTTGCAATTTTGATTTGTTCTAACAATTAATGTGGGTAGTTTTGTTTCCACCTATTGTGCTTGCAGGTGTAACATTTAGACATTTTATCTGGCAGCAGAGTTGAGAAATCTTTTAGAGTCCTAGAGTTTCCAAGCTGGCCCAACCTGAGTACATTGCTACTAGGTCTAAAACCACAGGGGAAACTATCTTCCAAAGCCTTTCTCCCACTGCTAGGAGGCAAAAAAACAAAATATTAGAAGTCGAAATACCACCCAGTATACTTGAGTTAGGGATTTCTTTGGACTCAAGTACCTCTAGTGGGCCTGAACCCTTAAGTTCAGGTGGGATAGTAACACCAGTTGTATCTGTATCCACAGTTCCAGGAGTTCCAATTGTTCCCACAGGGTTGACACCTTTGAATAACATGGCCCAAAAACAACAACAACAACAGCCACCTGCCCTTTGGTATGGTTCTCAAAGTTCCCCTTTAGATATTCCCGGGGCAGTCCACGACTTGCCTAGAAACATTGAAAGGGGATTACCCAAATTCATTCATGATGGTCCAACAACAGCAGAAGATCATGTCCAAATCTATAAAGATTACATGTTTAGGCAGGGGGTTACTCACGAGGATGTTTCCTGTCGAGTTTTCCCTGCTAGTCTAGACCACATTGCTAACGAATGGTATCGAAATTTTCCAGCAGGGTCCATAACTTCATGGGCCCAGCTAGAAACTGCGTTCATAGGTCAATTCAGATAGTTAGTAGATCCCTCCATGACATACAATTTCTTCGTATCTTGCAAAAGACAAACCAATGAACCCATTCGAGCGTTCAATCAGAGATTTCAAAAGCTATATACGAATGTGACTCGTCACTTTGCGGTAGACCTTGCAATTGCCTTGCAACCATACTTCGGAGCCTTAGATCCTTTAAAATCTTTGTTGACTAGAAGGAACCCTCAGGTTACAACCCTTCCTTTGGCTTATGCAGAAACAATGACTCTTGAACAGTAGATGAACCTGCCAGGCACAAGATTGTCTCAATTGACTGGGATGGGACAATATGGCCCATACAACCAATTTGCCATGATGAACCAGGTAGTAGCACCACAGGCTCCGATGTTGAAAAACTTCCAAACACCCACCCAAGTTATGCCATTGTTAGGTTATCCGAATTTTGTTGTTCAAACACAGAATTTGATTCAAAATAACTCGATGGGTTTGCATGGGTTCGGTATGGGCAATAATCTGTTGACCATGTCGGGGTTTGCTCCAATTAACACGCCAAGCTCAGCGACTTATCCAACAATCACTCCTATTCAAAGTGTGAATCCAGGATGGAATCCACCTGCCCAAACTCAAGCCATTCAAAATAGGAATCCAGGATGGAATCCAGGATGGAATCCACCTGCCCAAACCCAAGCCATTGTACCCAGTCCAGAGGTGGCTAATGCAGCCAACACAACTGGACCTGCAATTGCAGTGCGTCAACCACAAGGGTCCGAAGAAGCCATAGAAAATATGAAAGAAATGTTGGCCAAGGTGTTGGTAACAGTGGGGAATGTCAATAAAAAAGTTGATCAGGCCATGGGCCATAACCGACCTCATAATCATAGAGGAAAAGGAATGTATAACACGCAGCCTAACAACGGGCGGGTACCCAATCCCGTTGCCAACCAGGTAGACATTTCGGAAGACTGTGGAGATGCAGTATCTTGTGATAATGATTGCCCACACTATGGCCACGTGAAACTGGAGTCTATGCTAATGGAGGTCATACATTCCCATGAAAGTGAAGAAGAGGAGGATGTAGAATTTTTTGGAAGCGAATATGAAGAAGCTTTGGAAGTTCATGCAAACAAACGTTTTGGGAAAGCAAATCACAAATATTACACTAGGAATTCTAAAGAGCCCAAAACTTCCTCTGCTCATCCTAATAATCAATTACTCCCTCCTGACCCTAAAGGAGATGTCAATCCCCCTCCTCCATCGAAGGTCAAAAAGTCTAAGATGATGCAAAACTTGCCAAATCCAAAAAAGCTCACTTACGATTTGGTGGAAGATATGAAGAAGAATAGGGCCAATGTATCGATGTATGACATGGCCCGATTATTAGGCCAAGAAGTGAGTTCACCAAAAGGATTAAATCCATCTGCACAAGTTCATGAAGCTAAAAGTGTTGAGTCCCAAGTGGTTGTACAAAAAGAAAAATGAGATATACCTCCCTTTTTGGTAACCATTAGAATTGCAAGTAAAAACTTGCACAATTGTTTAATAGACTCAGGGGCCTCGACTACTATCATGCCCTTAGAAATCTGTAAAAGATTGGGACTTACACCAAAGCCTTCTAGGAGCAGGGTGGTGCAGTTGGATAGGTCAACCATGGAGGCAGTAGGAGAGCTGGGTGATGTGCATATTCAAGTCAATTCAGAACCCAGAGTTCAACAGCGCATAGACATATTGGTGCTCGATATTCCTATCAAATATGGCATGGTATTGGGAAGAGATTGGAGTAAGAACCTAAACGGTTACATTGTGACAGACTCTTCACACATGTGGCTGCCTTGGAGGGGAGTGGCCAATCAAATTCGAATTGACAGTGAACCCCGACTCAAAGATATGATCACAGATTACAACAAGCCGAACGAGATCCAGTACATTGAAGCTGAGTTGGGAGAATACTGTTTGGACATAGAAGCACTCAAAAATACCCATGATGAAAGGATTGGGCATGACTTTACTGAAGGACATCAAGACATTTGGACCTTAAGATTTGATGGATCCAGGTCCAGACAATGAGTAGGAGCCGGTGTTGAATTGTCATGTTCGGACCAGGAGCCTATATTCGTTGCATACAGACTATAGTTCCCTGCCACCAACAATATGGCAGAATATGAGGCTTTGATTCTTGGACTACAGCTGGCCATTCAGAAGAAAATTAAATATATCAAAGTCCTTGGTGATTCGGAACTGGTGGTGAAAAAAGTGAGGGGACAATACATATGCAAGGACAAGCGGCTCAGGCTTTACCGAACTAGGGTCAGAGATTTAATAGATGAGTTTGACGCATTTAACATTTCTCTGATATCGAGAAAGGGCAATCATCTGGCAGACTCCCTAGCTGTAGCAGCGAGTATGTTGAAGCCAGTGGACCATAATAAATGCAATAAGTTCTCTATAGAGTTGGTCCCTTGTCCCTCGATACCAGATAATGTTACGAACTTCCAAGTATTTGATAGTGACAAGCACATATTTCATTTTGTCACTAATTCTGGTATATTTGAAAAGCAGTACATAGATGAAGAAGAAAGGGACGTAGAGGAGGTAGTTTCGAAAGATAAAAATCCTGTAAAAAACAACCGGATGCCTGATGAGATAGCTTCATTATAAAAAATCTTTGATATCGGATGCAAACCAAGAAAAGGTAAAAGGGTTCCATCTCCTGGAGAGGCTCGTGATTTGGTTAACATTGGAAGTGCAGAAAATCCCCGGGAGGTATTCATAACAAAAGCATGTATCAAGCAAGGAGAAGGATTCCATAGCAAATGCATTAAAAGAATACATAGATTGCATTGCTTGGAGTTATAAGGAGTTGAAAACCTATGATCAGAATGTCATAATGCACATGATTCCACTGAAGCCAGAGTCCAAGCCCTTCAGGAAAAGACAAAGGCGAGTTAATCCATTATTAGAACCCTTGATAGAGAAAGAGGTGAAGCAATTGTTAGAAGCTAAGATCATCTTTCCCGTTAGGCATTCCATGTGGGTTTCTAACCTAGTCCCTGTGAGGAAAAAGAGTGGAGAAATAAGGTTGTGCATTGATTTTAGAAATCTCAATAAGGCATCCCAAAAGGACAACTACCCATTACCCACCATCGATGAAATACTCCAAAAGGTAAACAGGTCGGAGATGATGTCATTCCTGGATGGTTATTCGGGATATAATCAGGTCCTTATCCATCCTAGTGATAGGATGAATACTGCTTTTACGACAAAATGGGGCACCTTTGCATACAGGAGAATGCCCTTCGAAATATTGAACGCAGGTGCCACTTTCCAGCGAGCTATGGATTTTGCTTTTAAAGGGCTTATTGGTAAGTGCATCATTGTTTACGTCGATGACATTCCTGTATTTTCTAAGAACAAGGAAAACCATGTCAGGGATCTTAAGAAAGTCTTTCAAAGATGCAGGGAACATGGTATATCTCTCAACCCAAAGAAGTGCATCTTCGAGGTAACAGAAGGAAAACTGTTGGGGCATATAATATCTAAGGATGGAATTTCCATTGACCCTGAGAGAATAGAAGCCATACAGCAAATTCCTCATCCCAATAGCAAGAAGGGGTTGAGATCATTTTTTGGAAAGATCAATTTTGTCAAAAAATTTATCATAGATTTTGCAGAGATAGCAGGACCTTTGAACGACATGCTAAAGAAAGAGGTCCAGATCATTTGGATAGATGAAAGGATAGAGGCTTTTGATAATATCAAGGATGCGATTTCTAAAGCCCCGATTTTGGTGAGTCCCGATTATACGAAGCCTTTCTATATCTACACATTTGCTTCAGATCACTCCTTTGCGAGTGTTTTAACTCAGAAGAGTGAAGGCAACATTGAAAATCCCATTGCTTTCCTGAGTAGTCCTCTCAAAGATGCGAAGCTGAGATATTCTACCCTAGACAAGCAAATGTATGCGCTGGTTAAGACTGTAAAAAAATTTAGGCACTACATAGTCCACAGTAGGGTCTTTGCTATCGTCCCAGATCTTGCTGTCAAAGCCATGTTCGTTCAGAATGAATTAGGTGAGAAGCATGGTAAGTGGGTTTCAACTTTGCAAGAATTTGATCTGGAGATTCAATCGACGAAGATAGTGCGGGGGCAAGGGTTAGCTAAGGCAATCACAGAACAGGATCTCGCAATTCCTTGTCAACATTATGAAGTCACTGATGTAACCAAGGAGGAGTGGTATGTAGATGTGGTGTACTATCTACTAAATGGTAGGTGTCCATCATTCTTGAATGCTACTCAGTGCAAAGCCTTGCGTTTGAAGTCTGCTAATTTTCTGGTTAGATCTGGCACATTATACAGAAAGAACCATGAAGGTATTTACCTTCATTGCGTTGATCAAGAGGAGGCAATGCGAATACTCGAAGAGTTTCATGGTAAACATGGGACAGGGCATGGGTCTGCTAATGCCACAGCCCATCAAATCCTCAGAGCCGGTTATTATTGGCCTCAACTATTCAAGGATGCCCATTCTCATGTGAGGTCATGTCACATATGTCAAACTGCAGCCAATAGAGACAGAAACGCTTCCATGCCTTTACAGTTCGTAATCGAGTCCAGACCTTTCACGCAATGGGGCCTATATTTTATTGGGATTATCAGCCCTAATTCATCCGATGCTCACAAATATATTCTGACGGCTACAAATTATTGCACGAGATGGACCGAAGCTATCCCCACAAAGAATGCTACTGCAGAGGTGGTCATTAAATTTTTAGAAGATAACATTGTCAATAGATTTGAGATGCCTAACTCCATCGTAAGTGATAATGGTTTGGCCTTTTCCTCTCTAGAGTTTGCTAATTGGGCATTTGATAACAGCGTGAGTTTAAAGTTCTCCTCCAATTATTACCTGCAAGGTAACGGATTGGCCGAGTCATCCAATAAGAATCTGTTGACTGTCATAAAAAAATTGTTGGAAAGGAATCCATGGGACTGGCACAATAAGATTAAGTTGGCCCTTTGGGCTGATAGAATCAGAGTCAATGAAGCAATAGGGACATCTCCTTACCATCTGGTTTATGGACAAGATCCCATTTTTCCTGCAAATCTCAGATTACAAACGCTGCACTTCATGAAAGATTATTTTGGAACTAATGATAAACTTGAGTCTAGACTAACGCAATTAATGCGCTTGGATGAAAAAATGGATGAAGCTATGCTTCATTTTAGTAAACACCAAGACATTGTAAAAATATGGTTTGACAAAAGGTCTAAGGCCAAGGCGTTTAAAATTTCAGATTTAGTGTTGTTATGGGACAAAAGACATGAGAAGAAGGGGGAACATGATAAATTTGATTACCTTTGGTTATGTCCCTACCAGATTTCAGAGATCCTAGGGGAAAATAGTTTTAGACTAAAAACCTTGGATGGAAAGGATTTGACACTACCTATCAATGGGTTGCACTTGAAGCATTACTTTCAAGCATGAGGTAGTTGGGCTTTGTATTATATGTAATAACGCTGTAATTTCTTGCTTTCATTTTTCATGTTTAGGTGTGTATTATTTGTTTTTTTTTGACATGTCTAAGCTTTGTATTAATGTTGTGATCTGTTTCTTTGTGTGCAGATTTGATACTTAAGTGTGTGTTTCGGGAGATATCTAGTTTTGTGTCAATGCTGTAATTTAGTTTCTTGATGTGCAGATTTGATATGTTAGTATGTATTCATTTTTTTATTTCAGGTTTTTCTTGTATTAATGTTGGTTTTTTGCGTTTGTGTGCAGGTTGGACATTTAGGCGGTGGTGTTCCTTTGATTTCCTTTTCATTGCCTTTAAAAAAAAAAAAAAAGGGAATAAAAGCTTGATGTTGAACGCATGCCTAAGATTGGGAGAATATGAAACATTGGAATCATGTTGTAAAAGCTCCACATGTAATACAAATAGTTAATTTAGATCATTTGAAGCTTGTGATGCATGAAAAAGTCAGTTTTGCATGACAAATCATCTCATTTGCAATTCAAGAAATAATGCATTCATGTTCCATCTCACTTTTCATACATTTCACCGTAGTGGCATATGCATCTTAGGTGCAATTCATTTGAGTATGTTGAATCCTCTTAGGGTTATGTTATAACATAAATCTAAGTAAATCCTAAGGTTGGAAACTGAGTCTTGAAGTATCTAGGACCAAGCACGTTTCATACATTAAAAGGGATCTTGAGCAAAATGATCAAAACCTAACTTGGAGGAAAAGGTTGGGCGAAAATGGTTTTCATGTCTATCCTATTATGCAACATGATCCTAAAAACAGTGGTTTTGACCACTTCCATAGAGCTTAAAGCCTAAAATTAGAGTAGTAAGGATAGGGTTAAATTCTCATCTCGGTTGGTTGAGAATCTAATTCCCCAAAGCTTTGATTGGACCCACATGGAGTAGTAAGGATAGGGCATAAATTCTCATCTCGGTTGGTTGAGAATCTGATTCCCCAAATCTCTTATGTTTCATTTCGTATTAAGTCTTAGATTGTAAGGATCATACTATTTGTCCTCTGCAAAGGATGGGTAGTCATCCCCAAGGTCTAAGTAACAAGATTAATATTTTCCATTTACATTTAAAATCTTGGGTTGTAAGGATCGTACTATTCGTCCCTAACCAGGATGGGTAGTCATCCCCAAGATCCAAGAAGTAAAATAAATAAATTTTTCCCATCTCATCCTTATATTGGATTGTAAGGATTGTACTACTTGTCCTCTGCAAGGGATGGGTAGTCATCCCTAAGGTCCAAAGAAATGAAGATAAGTTTTGGATTATGGGGTTAGATAGTCCCATGCATGGCATCATGTCTTGCCTAAAAAATAAGACCACTAATTGTCTAGAGGGTTAGACTAGCATGACCATTTCTTCCATAATTGGTTTAGTTATTTTGCTCAAAGTGAGGTAAAGAATTCTAAATCAGAATAGTAAGGATAGGGTTAAACTCTCATCTCGGTTGGTTGGGAGTCTGATTCCCCAAAGTTCTGATTTCACATCCACTTGCACATGGGTTCAAGATAGTAGGGACTCATAACCAACTTTGGGATATAATGAACCGTTCACTAGTGGATCCTAAGAGGGTTTGGCAGTCTTGAATGTTTGCACATAATACTACAAGAATGACTATGCATTTTCTCATGGCATATTCAGTAGGATACACAAATCATTCACAATTTCACATATGCATTCATGCAAAACCGATGATGGAATGTGGATCAAATTCAAATGATAAGGAAAGGAATTCATTGCACACACCGAGCTAGTACTTGATGATTCTGATAATTCATGTACTTCTGATTTTGGGCATTAGTTATATTGATTATGGGCTAACCCATGTTTTCAAATTTGTGATTTGTGTTAGGTTGGGTTCTTACTAAAATGCTCAAGAGCATTTGACAGCAGAGTCGCCATTTGTTGTGGTTCATCCACAACACACCCCAGAAGTGGGGACCCACCTTTATTTTTGCAGGTTTTAGGGAAGATCTCAAAGACTCGGATGCTAAAAATGAAGAAAAGAAGAAAAATGCCTAAGTGTTGAAAGGGTCGCGATATCGTGACATGTCGCGATATCACGACCTGTCTCTCCATCGCTGCAAAAAATTGAAATCTGTCATGAAATCGTGACGTGTCGGCAACAGGATAGAAAGAGGTGTTGCGAAATCGCGACGCGTTTTTTGGAAGCGTATGAAAAGTTGAGAATGGTAGCGATTTCAGTACAAGTTGTCGAGAGGAAGCACAAGGTTGAAAGTGGTAATCATTTCACTACTTTTTCATGAAGCGAAGGCTCAAAAGAAAAGTGGTAGCGAATCGCTACCACTTCGTGAAGCGAAGGCTCGAAAGAAAGGTGGTAGCGAATCGCTACCACTTCGTGAAGCGGAGGCTCGAAAGAAAAGTGGTAGCGAATCGCTACCACTTCATGAAGCGGAGGCTCGAAAGAAAGGTGGTAGCGAATCGCTACCACTTCGTGAAGCGGAGGCTCGAAAGAAAAGTGGTAGCGAATCGCTACCACTTTGTGAAGCAGAGTAGTGAATCGCTACCACTTTGTGAAGCGGAGGCTCGAAAGAAAAGTGGTAGCGAATCGCTACCACTTCATGAAGCAAAGGCGTGAAAGAAGAGTGGTAGCGATATCGATACCACTTTACAAAGCAAAAGGCGTGAAAGCAAGGTGGTAGTGATATCACTACCACTTTGCGAAACAAAGGCTCGAGACCAAAGTGGTAGCGATATCGCTACCACTTCATCGAAGGAAGGCTCGGAACCAAAGTGGTAGCGATATCGCTACCACTTCATCGAAGGAAGGCTCGAAACCAAAGTGGTAGCGATATCGCTACCACTTTTTGAAAAGAAGGCAAAGCAAAGTCGGTAGCGATATCGCTACAACGAGCTACTACGGGCGTACGGACCAAGAACATGTCGCGATATCGCGACATGTCACGATTTCGTGACATGTCGCGTTATCGCGGCTAGGAAACGAAAGAGGCCAAATGCAAATTCTGTCAAGATTTCCGTGGGAAAGCATTACGAAAGGTGCAGGAGACGCAGGACACGTGGCAGAAATGATAGAACCAGAGTAACGTTTCATAACAACAGTTACTGGCCATAGAGATCGAGCGTTACGATTGCACGCAAAGGTTAGAATACCAAAAGGTGGGAATTGAAGCGAAGGGTCCCGGGAGTCGAAACGAAGCATCATGGAACAGTCGAGAACGCACGACAGAAAGGTTAATTAGTAGAAATGTAGATGGATACTGGGCTGGAGACTGTAACAAAAAGCATTATTTATTGAAATAAAGGATTTTTCTTTGGTAACACGACTTTTGTGTGTAAAATCAAAAGGAGATCGAAGCCAAAACTATTGTTTTACTGTCAATCTTTTCGTTGCATCATTTTGTCTTGTATCTATTTTGTTTACGCCATGGGATGGGTTACGATAGGTGAATGGTAGAATGATGCAGTTATATTCTTTTCCTTAGAGTCTTGCATCTGATCTGATTAGATTGTGTGTTAGTACAGATCTGATCGGTTGGGTTGTTTTGGGGACTTCATCTCTTAACTTGGGATTTTGCAGGGAGGAGATCGTGAACCATTTTAATATCCTTCATTATTTTCCAACTGACTCAAAAATAACAGTTTCTGTTTTATTCCTTGATATGCTTAATTTCATGTCAGAGACTAACATTGAAATAATAGAACTATTGAATAGAGATAAAATGAACAGGTTAACCTTAGAATAAATTATGAATATTAGAACATCAAAAGGATTTTTGTTTATTTTTGATTAATCAAACAAGTCAAGATTATAAAGTTCATTGAGAATCAACAAAGGCCCCTTGTTAACAGCTATCTGCAGGATTTGAGTTATTCTGGGATATATCAGTTGTATGTATTAAATTGAAATTCATTTTTATATACGTAAAAGTTGTTTCACAAAGAAGCTTGGAGAAATAATAAAAGGAAGGAAAATAAAATAAATTATTTCTTTGCAAGAAAGAGTCTTTTGTTCGAGACTCTAAGTTGCGTGTTATTATTTGTAATATGACAAATTAACACTCAACAGGACTCTTCCTGATGAAAGGTTATTTAAAATTTTAGAATAATCACCATGGTTTGTTGACATTGCCAACTATATAGCAATAGATAAAGTTCCCTCTCACTTTACTCCTCGAGTAAAACAATGATCGGTAAAAAAAAAGCTCATCATTCTACTGGATCAATGGTCTACTATTTAAATGTGGATCCAATTATATTTTACATCAATGTATTCTATGAGATGATGTGTATGATATTCTTCAGGTATGTCAAGGTGAACCATCTAGAGGATATTATTAAGTAAAATGAACCATTAGAATATTTTTTAGAATAGGTTATTATTGACACTCACTTTATAGGGATGCAAAGAAGTATGTATGACATTGTTATTCATGTCAAATAATGGGTAAAACAACTACCATAAATGAAATACCTCTACAACCTCAAGTGGTTTTAAAACCATTTGAGATGGGGATTAGATTTTGTTGGACCCATTGATCCACCTTCTCAAGGAAAGCAACACATTATTGTGTGCATTGATTATGTAACTAAGTGGGCCAAAGTACGTACTTTTAAACATGATTGAGAAGAGGTCACTGATTTTATATACACTCAAATATTTTAAATATCTAGTGCTCCACGATCTATTGTTACAAATAATGGACCCCGATTTGCATCTCAAGTTATGCATTTTTTGAAATGTATGAAAATAAACATAATAAATCATCACCCTATCATCCTTAAGAAAATTATTAGGAAGAAGTCACAAATAAATAATTAGAGAATATTATAACAAAGACAATGGATTTCCACAAGAAATATTGGATGAATAGGTTACCAGAGGTCGTTTGGGCATACAACACTACATGGAAATCCACCATAGGATTTACACCTTACAAACTAGTCTATGGTAAGAAATATATTTTTCTAATTGAGTTTGAATTACTAACACTTCACATATCTTTTGAAGTTGGCATTGAGTTGTCACAGGTACAACAAGAGAGAGTTACCCAATTGAATAGATTGGATGAACTTTGATTGAAGGTACTTCACAAGATGAAGATCATTCAACAATTTTGTAAAATGTGGCATGATAGTCACATTAAGAGAAACAGGTATAAACAAGGATATTTGGTGTTGTTCGATTCTTGATATGTTGATTTTCTTGGTAATCTATAAACTCGATGGCTAGGACTATATCAAAATGAAAAAGTGTTAAAAAAATAGAGTCGTTTAATTTTTTCTTATTGATGACTCAAGGAGAAAATTGGTGGTAAATGGGAATCATCTATGATTGTACCATAAGACATTGACAAGGGAGGTGTTTGCTCTACATTTTGTACAGTTTGACCTATGTGTGATAGAAGAGGCTTCCTATTTTGGCAGAGATTCTGAATGATTACATCCTTGGAAAAAAAGAAAAGAGAACAAGGTTGAAAATTAGAAATGGTAGCCTCTTCTAATGAAAATTGAATAATTGAATAGTAAAAATATCTTTTGAAGTGATATTGAGTTAAGACTTACATGAAAATCGATTTCCAGCTTGTTTGCGTTAAATATTTTCCAGCCATTGTACAAATTCTAATTTTTCCATCTATGTAATTATTTAGGTTTTATAATGCCAATACAATCAAAAAAATGATTCAAAGAATGCATGAAAATCCTTCAAGATAGCAAGGTATGTATTTCTTTAGTTTTAGTATTAGTTAACCTTGGCATTGCATAAATAATAGTCAATTGCTTTGGCATAACTATATATCAAATTGGCAAAAATTGAAATACCCCACTAGAACACCCTAAAAAATGTTTTGGCCTATCTTTGGTCATGAGAAAATCAGCTCTTGCAGATTGAAAAGTAAATAGGACAGTGCTTCAGATGCTCTAGCACAACAAGTTGTATATAACATGGGTTTGATTGGGTTTAATTTTTCACGCATGAAATAAATATTTGTACATGCGAGAAAAAAGATCGTGAAAGTCTATGTCTAAATTTTTGAAAAAAAATATGGATGATTCAAGCTATGTCTCATGGCAACCATCTAAACCTTGTCACACCATAATGATTCAATGTGGATCATCAAAATTCACACTAGGACAACCTCCTGAAACCATGTGACTACATGTTTTCAATAAATATGTGGCAACAAGGAAAGTCGGTGACAAAGCCACAATTTCTAAAATGCAAGAGGTGAATCAATGAATCTGGACTATCAATTTAAAAAAATGACCGTTTGTATTTAATCGTATGTGAAATTTTTGTATCAGCACAATGTGTGGAATTTTTCCATCATGGGTTCCAATCACCATATTCAGAATAGGTTTTCCAATTCAACATATGCCACATGTTCCAATTTATGCATGGGAAGTATGTAAAAATTGTGTATGTTTTCAAATAATTTTTTGCCATCTTTCAAAGCATGTAGCCTTGCCCAAGTATGATGGTATAATAAATTGCCTTGTAATAATCACATGAGCATGCTGGGAATCCTTGCTTTGCAACCACAAAATAAAAAATATAAACAAAAAAGTAGTCAGAAATTGCAAAGTAAAACAAAAGTACATAAAAAAATTGTAGAAGAAACAAGAAATATTGAAGTTGTAGAAAACCTAGAACAAAATGTGTAGTAAATTAAAAATGGATGGACAAAAGTGAAAGGCTAAACTGAAAAGCACTAAGGAGTTGTGATGTCACCCCAAAGTCATTGATATTTTCTAGTGCATAGGGTGGATGTGATTCCCGCAAAAATTTGATGGACACTTAGATGGGTTAGCAGCAGAGTTCTTCCACTCTCTTTGGAACAACTGAGTGACCATTAGTGGAATGCACATTGAGGTAACCCCCACTATTCTCAATCAAAATTTTGAACTCCCTTATGAAGAAATGGAATTAATCAAAGAATTTAAGGAATTTTTTTTAGACTTGGTGAATACATTCAAAGGAGAAGGGGATCTAGAACCACATATGTACATTAGTAATTGTATATATAAGGGTGTAAAAAGTACCATGTGATTAGGTTTCCATTTGGGTAATATAGTATCTAACTTATGAGGGTCAATTCACTATCTTATTTGTGCAACACATCAAACTATTAATCCACCTAATATATGGTTCTAGAAGACTAGAGTTTTGGATGAATATACCTTTATACCTACACCAAGCCCTGCATGATATGGCCAAGAAATTTTAGTAGGGGTATGATTCTATCAAGCACCATGGCCTGGTAAAATGGTTGTGTGGACATCATTTTAGAGGTAACCCTAGATCATTTAACAAATTATTTGCACCCTAGAATGAATAGAATACCTCTCAAGATGTTTAAATAAATAGAGTAGAAGGGTCTCGTAGTGCAACAAATACCTCTAATAGAAAATCTAGGAATAGGACCACCCCTAAATCCATAAATGAGGAACTTGAAACTATAGGAGAGCCTTCCTCCACCAGAAAACCATAGAACAATAGGAAGAGGAAAATTGAAACAAACTCTGTCAAATAAAAATAAAATAGGAGACTCATTATCAAAATAGGGGAGACAAAGGTGTCTACTTAGGAAGATATCTCCGTGCAACAGGAGCCCTCTAAGTCTGATACAATGGAAGAATATTTTACTCAGGAAGAATTATCTTCCATATAAGAGGATTCTACTCAAGAAGATTCTTCTTCCATAGAGGAAAAATTTCAATCAGAGCAGCAATTTTAGGTAGGTAAAACTAGGTCTGCCACAATTTGAAAGGTTGAGGAGACCTTGGGCCAAAGTAGTACAAAAGGAAAAAAGATAAAACATCTAAGGAGATAGGGAAGGTCAACCAAACATGAAACCAAGTATAGTAAGGTAATTTGTAGTGAAAAAAAATGAGATGCAATAGAAGTACAACTACTTAGGAGGAACAACCAACACCTCTTGAGATTCCAAAACAAAGAAGAAAACTAGTTCTTTCTGATGATGAGGAGGAGAAAAATTTTGAAGTTCTTGAAGAAATAGGGGAACTATTGTAGGAGGACTCCCCACCTAAAATGAATATGCCCACCTTCTCCTTAGAATCAAAAGGAAAAGAAAAATGCTACATAAATGGAGTTAGATAACCCTATGAAAGTCACTAGAGTAAAATAATTAAGACTCAATAGAAGTGGATAAAGGAGGCAAAGGAGAAAATTAAGGAAAATGATAAGTATATCTTCCAACTTTTGCAAGAGTTGAATGAGTTAAAAGATCAAATAGAAAAATAAAGTAGTACACACCTCTTAAATCCATCCTAGGTATAGAAGAGGCCAATATTCTTCTCAATGTGGTAGTATAGTTCCAAAAAATTGATGAACAAGAGGCACTTCCATAGTAATATGATAGATTTGAAGTGACTACTATAGAATAGGTTTCAATTCCTCCTACTCCTACTATAGACCTTGCTTATACAGAGGAAACGGGGATAGCAAATGAAGATGCATTTGTTATAAGGGTAGGGGAAAATCCCATGGATGATGGAGAATACTCCAAATAAAGAGAAGGTGCTCCGAAGCATGAACATAAATAGAGTGCATAGGAACAAGCACTTGCATAAAATAGACATCAGAACATCCAATATAAGTAGAAGCTTTAAAAAAATAGCAACAAGAAGAACCCCTAGAACAACAAGGCATAATAGTAGAGCTCAAGAGCAAGAAACACCAACACATGTGGTTTTAGAATTACAAAATGAGGTAAGTCAATCTGCAATACCAATAGAAGATATTAAATAGGTAATTGTAGAATTTATTAATGTAATTCTAGATGTAGGAGTAGAAGTGAAAAATGAGATACCTCCAATGCTTTGTGCCCCACAAATTGTTGTATCTCAATAGGGTATGGTTTCATTGGAAAATAATAATGTAATAATTTATAGGTGGATGGTTCACTGTCACACCTTGGAGGAGCGTATTGAAACACTTTGACCATTAGAAGAACAAAAAATGAGACAAAACAAGGAGATAATAGTTCTATAGAAAGATCTATGTCATATAGTAGAACAAGTAGTTTAGTGCAAGGGACTTTCTAGGACTGACCACTTGTTCCTTAAGGAATAATTCTAAAGTTGGTAGGTGATGAGAATATGCTCTAATCTCCCCTATGACTTGTCCTCTAAAGAAATTTTCATTAGTGCATTTTTACAAAGCCCCGAGGAACATAAAACCTATTATACAAATTTTATTTGCATAAAATTATCTTGGTTGAAGATGTTCAGTTCTTATCCCATATCTACATAGGATATGTACAACTCAAAGCTTTACCTCAAATCTAAAAAATCAAATACATTGGCAACAATAATTGCAGCAGTATAATATAAGAGAAATATGACCAATACTTCTAATCAGACATGACCAATCTAATCCTAAGCCATTGACTAGTCAACACTTTTCTATGATAGGAAATATAAACATAAGAACAACCTATCTTGAAAACTTGAGAGAAAGTGCAGTTAGTTTTCAAAACTTTTACAAGAACTTTGATAATGTCAAGTTGACATGTAGGCATAAATGGGATGATTTGTCCATCTCTTTGAGGAAAAGAGAACCCATCTCACGCACTAACCTGATTTGGTCTTGCAGAAAGGAAGTGGCACTGGTGGAAGTACTGCTAGCAATGAAACATGAGTGGATAGATCTTAATTTTTTAACACCTATCATACTTACACCAATACCTTACTATTATGATATAAATCTATAGTCAAAAAAGTAGATTCAAACCTAGTTGATAGAAATTAGAAGGAAAAGTGGTTACCACTCTTTAGACCACAAATTTTGGGGTAATCTACAAAGGGGTTGGACCTAAATGCTATTGGGGCCCACCAAAATGAATGAGGACATGCATTAGGATAAGTACAGGGGAATAATGAGATAAGAAAATATATCATTATTTTAGTGTTATCTCACATAAAAATACCATTTTGATAAATTATATAAGTATAAATACCAAGTATTTTGATTTTTATGCATGATAATGTTAATGCTAATGTGGTAAAGTTGTAAGAAATACTATTCTACTGATGAGATGTGTTTTCTACATTTTTGTGATGTTTTTTTCTATGCCACAATTCCAAAATTCTTTATTGTATATAGCCTTGGATGCCTCCTTGGATTGACAAATGAAGTAAATGGTGAACATTAACAACACTCATCATATTGTTTAGCACTCGCTAAGGAAATAGAGGTAGGAGGACAAACCTAAGGAATACTTAATCATTGACCTATGAAAGTGATGATGATACTTTGAGATCTTCTGTCATATATATTGTCTCTTCCACATGAATGGTTTGCATAGGATCGCATCATGAACATCGATATGTTCAACAACAAACCTTTATTTTTAAAAGGTTTGATGGAATAAAAGAGAAGAAATTATTGAGTGGCATAAATATTTATCCCTTGTTGAAGTTATCCAACATTATATGGTTCTAATTGTGGTGTGATAAGTAGATTCACGTTCTTTACAATGTTCACAAAACTAAAATTCTTTTGACTCCCACTATCAACAATAAAAATTATGGCTTACCTCTCAATCACATTTGTGAATGAAATTGGTGTTTCTTGTCATGTAACTCCTCTAATGCTATATATATAAAAGGACGATTGTCACATCTAGTTCAACTTGTATGATCTACTTCCCTCTATCCTCATCATGTGTTTATGTAGAAAGTGATATAATGGATGTAAAGTATTGTGTCTCAATGAACAATGACTTAATCGTTCAACACTCTTCTCTTAAATGTTTATTACTTCTATGATAATTGTACCATTTATTGGTTTAATTATTTTAAGTCTTCTTATCTCGAGACTATTTCTTCTGCTTCCAATTTTGGTTTTAGGGTTAACCCTTTTTATCTTCCTTGAATTAGATTTTGGTGTTCTAGGTCTTGTTGTTTACTCATTTCTTCTTTTTGTTTTACTCTAGTTTGACAGTAAATTCATATGCCTCTATTAAGATATTGAATTAAAATATATTTACATCCTTTTGAATATACATTGTAGCCTACTACCATATTTGCATATTTTATACCTTTTTGCATCTTGAATACTAAGTTTTGTTATTATAGAATGGAAAGACTAATATTTACCTTTATGCAGTTGTTGACTTAAATGTATTGATTGTTATAGCTTCCCATTGGATAATATTCTGTTGGCAATTTTGGGTACTTTGGGTACATTGCCTTTGCTCAAGTGTATAAGTTGTCATTGATGTCAAAAGGCATTTTTGTGTTGATATCAAAAAGAGTGTGATGTCAAAAATATCTTGAGAAGATTCATAATGTTAAAGGGTTTTTATTAAAACCATGGTGACAAGGTTAAAGGTTTTTCTTAAAAACCATTTGGACTTATTAAGGATTTTTATTAAAACCAAGCTTAACTTAATGCAAAGGTTTTTACTTCTTGAAAAACCTTGACGGTCCATGTTTATTATTAATAATTAAATTAACTCAAACCTTTGACAAAGGTCCAAGTTTAATTTATTATTAATAAAATAATAATAATTATTATTTTAATTATTATTAAAGGGTCTTTTAACCCTTAAGCGACGCACATAAATAATTCATTCGCTGACGTGTTGCCATCGTTGGAGGAGTGCCGACATCAAACAATTAAAGAGAAATGGCTATATAAGTGGGGATGATTTTCTAAAGTAATGGTACCACCGATCGATGCAATTTCGTAGCTTTGTGTCCTCCAAAAAAGCGATGATTTTCGTTGTATTTCGTTGTCCATCCATATTGAATTGCCCAAGATTTTCTTGCACTTGACGTCCGACAGATTGTGTTTCTCTGACATTTGATAAGACTGCGAACTATGTTTTCTAGGAGTTACGTTTTTGGACAGCGCTGATGATGATGGTGGTGGCTTGAGGAAAACGTTTACATTTTCAAATCCTTGGCGATTGAAGGAAGACAACACATAGGATTACATTATATTTTTCATTGGGCACTTGTGCTCTAATGGTGGTGGTGTGTTGAGTGAAGAAGCGTTGGGCAGAGGTGCCAAGTTTGACCCATGTTGTGGGCAATTTTGTCTTGGTCGTGATGCACGAGGATAGTAGCAATGAAAGCACTTTAGCATTTGTGGTGGTGTTATTCATTTTCTCCAAAGGTTGGAGAACTAAGGTTGGCCAAGGTATATATTTTATTATTTTCTTGGAGTATTTTGAGTTGACTTGGCAAATATAATTGATGGAGGTATGAGGTTAAGTTGTCATATTTTGCTTTGACATTATTTTATTGATGTTTAAAGAAGTGGAGCTAAAAGGTGTAATAAAGGAAGTTTATATTATTGCTCATTTCCTTTTATTCTAACCCTAACTTGGTTGGAAGTTTGAGAGTTGTGTGTGGTGACAGCTTGAAGGTTCAATTATCTTCTACTCCAATAAGGTATGGGCACATTCTTCTTATGAGTATGATTGGTGTATGTTTTCTAAAATAAGGTTGGAGTGAAAAGGTATTCTTATAGGTATCCTTTGGCTAGGTGTAAATCCTATTTTCTGGTTTGTTGAAGACTACTTATGCATTGTTATCTTTAAGGAGAGTTTTTGGTGAATGCATAATTTTTGGTTTGAGATAGTGGAAGCTTTGTGCACTAGGGTTTATATTTGTGAGTCTAGCTACTTGCATTGATTTGGTGGAACCCTTGGTTGGCTATTTTGAGTTTGATGGTTGAGATGCTTCCATAGAGGTTGTTTTATCAAGTTATTTCTTTACTTGATTCATTATATTGGGCTTACTCCATTGAGTTGATTTGAGCAAGTTATTCTTTGCATTTGGTGATATTGTGTTGGTGGATGTTTTGTTCAAATATCTTTGGAGGGAAAAGGATTTCTACTTGTTTCCTTTTCTTGTGATGATTGGTTGAATGCTTCAAGGTTAATGTTGAGTTGAATGATGTTGGTTAAACCTTGTCTATAAGCATTGTTGTTAAAGCCCTAATTAGTTGAGAAAAGATATTGGTTGTGGAAATAACATGAGTATCATTGTTATATGAGATATTGCATGGTTGGCAATTGTTGGGTTGTGTTTCATGTTCTTGAGAAAAGTATACTACATCTATATTATTATTTTGAGATTGAGATTGAGTTGAGATTGATATTGGGAGTTAAGTATAGAACATTTTGAGTCTCTAAAAATTCTCTTTATGCTTCTATGATGTTGATGAATCACATTGGGTCTCTAACAATTCTCTTTGTGGGTTCATGCTAAGCAAGTTTTTCTTAGTGATCTTGCTGAGGTTTTGGACAGGTTTCAGTGGGGACTTGTGAGCAATTTTGGATAGGTCCTGGTGGGGACTTGTGAGCAGATTTGGATAGGTCCTAGCAGAGGACTTGTGAGATGGTTTTTGCGAGTTCTATCAGAGAACTTGAGAACAGAGGAGCATTGGTTCTTTGAGAAGAACCTAAGGATAGATTTAGCAAGTCTTTGAGAAGGCTTGTGTGTAGAGGATTGATTTGTTCAAGAGTTGGATAGATCTGACAGACAAAGGAAGACTTGTACTAGACCGACTGACTGTTTTTGGTACAGGTTGCTGAGCTACTGTGGATGTGATCATAGAAGGCAGAGGTCTCTTAGGCTAAGCATTGAGGACAAGAGGTCTTTGATGGAAAGGAGTTCCATGTGCTGGAAAGAGGTAGAGACAGTTGATATTCTGAGGTATCATATCCAGAGCAGAGGGGAAGGTATCTCCTTTGAGCAGAGGCTCATAAATTTAGATAGAGGGGAAGGTATCTCCTTTGAGCAGAGGCTCATAAATTCAGATTGGGGGAAGGTATCTCCTTTGGGCCGAGGCTCATAAACATTGTAATTGGGAAGGTTTCCCAAAGAACTTTGAGATAAATTTTAGAGAAAAGTTTTGTGGACGTAGCCCAGCCATTCTGGGTGAACCACATTAAAATTTGTGTCACTTTGTGGATGATATTGTGCATTGCTTTGATATTGCTTTTGGTATATTGCTTTACTGTTTTGAAGTATAAAGGAAAAAGTAAAAAGAGGTCTTATACTGTTCACCCCCCCTCTCAGTATAAGCTTGTGTTCTTCATATTCATCTTTTATAGCCTCTATAAAATCATCCCATGTGTACTCTAATTCATAATTTATATTATTCTCCTTGAAAAGACAACAATATACTTCCCACCAATTTATTTAGATACTCTATCTTTCAAGAGTGCAATAATAATTTTCTTCTTTTTGATGAATTTTTATATTAAAAAAAATGTCAATAAGATCCAACCAGTTATTTTTTGCATCATCATTAATTTTACCTTTAACAAGTGGCACTAAATGGAACTACTAGAAATAAGAGGTTGTGTAAGGGAGAAGGTTGCATAATCTATAATAAAAATCTATGGAATAATTTATGTAAACGAATCCATAATCTCATTCCTTTATTTCATTAGAGCTTTATTTAGCATATCCTTAAAAAATAAACTATCTCAATATTAACCATTATTATTTCCATTTAAATTCACTTTAAAAAAATAAGGATAATCTTGGTGGATATGTCTACAAAGTTAAAATAATGTTCAAATATGATGTTGTTATTTAAGCAAAATCTCGTTATACAACCTTACACCCTTGAATTTTAGAGAGAATTCTAAAATATTTAGGCTTAAATCCATAAATTTATCCATTATACAATTCTATCTCGTAAAAGTTGATCTTAGCCCTCTTATTTAAAGTTTAATCCTCATAGTTAGAATTATGCAAGGTTATTCATAGTGGTGAATTGTTGTTAATTAATGAATCTTTAGATTTTCAAAATTTAGAATTGGTGAATATTGGGACCCTTGATCGGGGTCCATTAGCTCAAAATTTTTGGGTGCAAATTTTTTTTCGAGTCGGCTTGCCCTGATTTTATAATAATTTGATCGTTTTAAGTTTAAATCGCCAACATTCCTGCCAATAATAGTGGATATTTTTGCCTTGAAATTATAAAGAATTTTTTATTTACATCAACAAAATTACTAATTATAAAACTAATATATATAACTAATGTGATAGTTGAAGAACACAAGCTTATACTGAGAGGGGGGGTGAACAGTATAAGACCACTTTTTACTTTTGCTTCAATTCAACTTTCAAAATAGTATTATGCAGTGTAGAGATAGCAGAAATAAAAGCAGCAATTAAAGCAATGCACAACACACCATCCACAAAGAGACACAACAATTTACGTGGTTCACCCAATGCGGGCTACTCCACGGATAAAATTTCTTACTAAATTTTATCACCTCAAATTCTGGGAAACCTTTCCCGATTACAAAGTTTATGGGCACCAACCCAAAGGAGACAACTTCCCCTAGCTCTGCTCTTTAAAGGTGAACCTCTAGAAGACCTCTGCCTCTGCTGCCCTTAGCAAGTGGAACTCTATCCACAGAAGACACCTGTCTTCCCTGCTCTGGCTGGAGACCTCTGTCCTCAACTCTTTCACCTTCTAAGCTGGTCCTCTTATCTGCACCAAACACAGTCCTTCGATCTGGCACAATTCTGTCCTCTTCCTCTGTTCTTTTTTGCACTTGGTCGAAACCAATTTTTCACTGTCTGCACAAATACTGCAGCACTCGATCAACTAATTTACTTCTACGAAAACACAGTAGCACAGACTTCGCGTATTCTATGCAAACACAACAGCACAGTCTTCGCAAATACAGTAGCACAGTCTTCGCAAATACAGCAGCACAGTCTTCGCAAATATAGTAGCACAGTCTTCACGAATACAACAGTCGATCAGACTTCCACTTATGCACCTCTATGATCGAACTTCTCCCCGCACTCTATCTACGCAAATCACACTTCGAACGCACACTTGATCGATGCCAAACTCTTCAAGCAGCCCTCCTTTTATACTCACAATCTCAAGATTGAAATCTTGGTCTTAGTCGACTGTTTACCTTTCAATCACGTCGGCTGCAAAACCCTATGCTGCGTCGGCCCAGATTTAACTCTGTCGGCTTCACTGCCTCCCTGTAGCTTCTGGCGCAAAACTTCAACATGTCACGATATCGTGACACCTTTGCCTACCGTACAACTTCTATTGCTTGTTGTCATAAAATCGTGACACTACTGCCTGTCGTGCCCCTTCTTTAGCCTGTTGTCATGAAATCGTGACACTACTGCCTGTCGTGCACCTTCTTTGGCCTGTTGTCATGAAATCATGACACTATAGCCTTTGTCGACCTCCTTTCTGCTTATGTCATGAAATCATGACACTTCCTATCTTTGCTGACGTCATCTACAACTCTGTCATGAAATCGTGACCCTTTTGCCTTCATGGCCTTCTTCTCTGCTTGCACTAGCAAAAATGGAACATGTCATGAAATCATGATGCTTTTGCCTACAAAGCCTTCCTCTCTGCTTCTATCATGAAATCATGACACTTTTCCTATAGAAGACTTGCTTCTAGTTTCTATCATGAAATCATGACACTTTCTCCAACTGAATGCTCCCAACTCAACCTGTCATGAAATCATGACACTTTCTGCATCCGTACAACTTCTTTGTAGCCTATCATGAAATCATGACTTTACTTTGAAAGCTTTCCTGCAACCTATCATGAAATCATGATGCTTCTAGATTTCGAACGCTTCTCCGTCGAAATCGTGACACTTCTGGCTTTCGTACGCTTTCTCCACTGCCTGTCATGAAATCGTGACGCTTCTCCTTTCAGACTCTTCTCTTTGCTGCATGTCATGAAATCATGACAGTCTTCAACTCGACCTCTGTAGCATGTCACAAAAATGCGACAGCCCTTACTTGGAACTTTGCATCATGTCATGAAATCATGACAGTTCCTGAATCACTTTCTCTCTCTTCAATCTTGTCATGAAATCATGACAGATCACACTACGGACTTTCTCTTCTACAACATGTCATGAAATCATGACACTTTCTTGTCCGTATAGCCTCCTTTGCAGAATGTCATGAAATCATGACACTTTTCTTTCTCTGCCTTCCTGCACTGTCCGAGTCATGAAAATGCGACATGTCACAAAATCGTGACACTTTTCTCCTTCGTCTCTGCCTTCCCGCATGTCACGAAATCATGACACATTTGCCTAAACTTTCTCTCTCCTCAAACATGTCACGAAATCGTGACAATTTTTCCAGTACTTTCTCTCTCCTAAAACATGTCACGAAATCATGACAGTTTTTCCAGCTCGCTGCATACTTTTTCTTACTTATCTTTTTCTTGATCTTTTGCAACTGGGCTACCCTGATCTTCTTGGAAACTCACTATCCATGCTGAAACCTTCATCAAAACACATTCTTTGACATAAAACCAAATTGCTTCAAGAACTCCTTGACATCAATGACAACAACTACACTTAGAGCAAAGGCAATGTACTCAAGGTACCCAAAATTGCCAACAATCTCCCCCTTTGTCATTGATGGCAAACCTTTACTAAAAACACATCTTCAAGAGCCAAAATTGAAATCAATCTGAGCTGACAACTGAGAATATTTCTTTGAAGTTTTTCTCCCCCTGACTTGAAGCTTTCCTCTTCACTTGAAGCTCTCCCCCTTACTCATATCTCTCCCCCTTACTCAAATCTCTCCCCCTTTGTCATCAATGGCAAAGGGTCACCTTTGGGGCTTGGGACTAAGAATGAGTCTCTTAGCTTAGTCCCTCCCCCACCTCTTGATGAGGTGATTTAAAACAAGGGTGGGAGTGAAACTCCCATTAGGCACTCATCATCATCAGTGTCTACAATTTCTTTGTCGGGCCTTCTCTTGAACTCTTTGTCAATGTTTCTGTTCTTGTCACTTTTCTTGTTCTTGTTCTCATCTCTTTTCTTGTCCATACCTTGATCCTTGGACCTGTTTATACCATTGTTCCTATTCTTGTACCTTGGAAGATCAGCTCTGCACTGTCTGGTTGTGTGACCTGCATTGTTGCACTTATAGCAAGTAACAATATTATTTCTTTCGGGCATAGCTGTTCTTTGAATCCGCCTGTTCTGACTAACCCAGTTCTTGTTATTTGCCTTGCAAAAAATTGCCTTGTGCCCGAACTGATTACAAGAGTAGCAATACCCTTGAAATAAATTACGGCCCCTGAAATTGTCATTTATCTTCCTTACTTGAGTCATGCACTGCGAAGCCATGTGGCCAAACCCGTGACACGCAAAACATCTACCGTGAAATATTCTTCTGTTTGACCTCTTGGGTCCCGAAAACTTCTTTTTCGTATTCAAAATTCTGTTTTCTATTTCTACGCATTTATCACTCACGGACTCTTTCTCTGAAATACTCTCTTCATCAGAACTCTCTTCTTTCTGAAATCTCTTACTTGATTCCCCAACCTATTTTTTGTGTGGTTTAACAAAACCAAGACCTATTTTATCTGATGGATTTCTTTGACTTTGGATGAGAGACTTAACCCTTTTGGAGCTATCTTGAAACCTGTACAACTTATCCTTGTATTCTTTATTTTCCTCTTTCATGGCAGCCATTTTCTGTTCTAATTCACTATACTCAAGCATCTTAGATTCTAACTCATTCTTGAGTTCTTGTGTCTTAGCCATAGAGATGTCAAGACTTTCTATGAGTTCATCTTTCTCCATACAACATTCATCTAATTTATCCTTAAGTCGAGCATTCTTCTTTCTTTCCTTTTTCAAAACACTAAGAGCATTAGTAAGTTCACATTCAAGATCCTCTATATTATTGCATTTTGAATCATCAAGGCCTTTTTCAGATTTCTTATCACTAGAGGTGCTATCCTTTTCAAAAACCATACAAGCATCTTCCTTATCATTTTCTGAAGCATCCTCATACATACTAGCAACCAATTCATTATTAGTGCAATCATCCTCAAGGTGCCCAAAATTTCCACATCTAAAACATTTCATGACAATGAATTTATGTTTCGGTTCTTCCTCTTTTTCTGAAATGAACAGCATCTCATTTTCATCATCACTAGAAGAACTTTCACTATCACTGCTAGAACACTTACTTGCTTTGTCTAGGTAGAAGCTCTTCTTATTCTTGTGTGAATGCCTCTTTCCTTGATTGTTGTGCTCATCTTTGTTCTTTCTGTAATACTCGTGCTTTTCAGAATCCTTGCTCTTAACATCCCGTATATCTTCATCACTTTCATTCTTGGAAACAAGACTGGTCAGTAGCATAATGACCAAACTTTCCACAGTTGAAACATCTTATGTTTTTCTTGCTTTTGTGTTTTCTAGAGAACTTGCCTTTCTTGCTGTAATATGCCTCTTCATCACTAGAAGACTCATCACTCTCTTGAATCTGTTTGCCCTTTGATTTCTTGGTAGCTTTGAAAGGCGCCTCTTTCTTGACATCAACTTTCACTTGAGTTCTCAGCTCAAATGCTGCAAGAATACTATGGAGCTCATCCTTTTTCAATTTATCTAAATCTTTAGCTTCCTCAATAGCAGAAATATTTTCACTAAATCTATTAGGAAGAGATCTTAAAATCTTATCACACACATCATTTTCAGCAAGTTCAAGACCTAGGTCTTTCATGGAATTAACAACTTCATCCATACGGAGCATGTAGTCACTAATATTTTCATCATCATTCATCTTGAGTTGTTCAAACATACCTTTAAAATGTCTCAACTTGGCCTTTCGGACATTTGCATCACCTGTATGAACAACCTGCAACTGTTTCCACATTTCACTAGTTGTCTTGCAGTGAATAACTTTGGTGAGATCTGCCTTCTGTAGACCCTTCAGGATTGCATTCATGGCTTTTGAGTTGTTGTGATGTAGGAGCCTGTCTTCTTTAGTATAAGGACCATTTTCAGGAATAGTGTACCCATCTTCAATCACTTCCCATACCTCATTACCAAGTGCCATTAGATAAACTCTCATTCTTGCACTCCACAGGCCAAAATCTGATCCATCAAGAATAGGTGCTGCATTGCCACTTGAGTAGTCCATTGTGTTCTTTGCAAGCTTTTCCTTCAAGCTGTTAAACTTTTTCGAAGGAGCCCGCTCTGATACCAATTGAAGAACACAAGCTTATACTGAGAGGGGGGGTGAACAGTATAAGACCACTTTTTACTTTTGCTTCAATTCAACTTTCAAAATAGTATTATGCAGTGTAGAGATAGCAGAAATAAAAGCAACAATTAAAGCAATGCACAACACACCATCCACAAAGAGACACAACAATTTACGTGGTTCACCCAATGCGGGCTACTCCACGGATAAAATTTCTTACTAAATTTTATCACCTCAAATTCTGGGAAACCTTTCCCGATTACAAAGTTTATGGGCACCAACCCAAAGGAGACAACTTCCCCTAGCTCTGCTCTTTAAAGGTGAACCTCTAGAAGACCTCTGCCTCTGCTGCCCTTAGCAAGTGGAACTCTATCCACAGAAGACACCTGTCTTCCCTGCTCTGGCTGGAGACCTCTGTCCTCAACTCTTTCACCTTCTAAGCTGGTCCTCTTATCTACACCAAACACAGTCCTTCGGTCTGGCACAATTCTGTCCTCTTCCTCTGTTCTTTTTTGCACTTGGTCGAAACCAATTTTTCACTGTCTGCACAAATACAGCAGCACTCGATCAACTAATTTACTTCTACGAAAACACAGTAGCACAGACTTCACGTATTCTATGCAAACACAAGCATAGTCTTCGCAAATACAGTAGCATAGTCTTCGCAAATACAGCAGCACAGTCTTCGCGAATACAACATAGTCTTCACGAATACAGCAGTCGATCAGACTTCCACTTATGCACCTCTACGATCGAACTTCTCCCCGCACTCTATCTATGCAAATCGCACTTCGAACGCACACTTGATCGATGCCAAACTCTTCAAGCAGCCCTCCTTTTATACTCACAATCTCAAGATTGAAATCTTGGTCTTAGTCGGTTGTTTACCTTTCAATCACGTCGGCTGCAAAACCCTACGCTGCATCGGCCCAGATTTAACTCTGTCGGCTTCACTGCCTCCCTGTAGCTTCTGGCATGAAACTTCAACATGTCATGATATCGTGACACCTTTGCCTGTCGTACAACTTCTATTGCTTGTTGTCATGAAATCATGACACTACTGCCTGTCGTGCACCTTCTTTAGCCTGTTGTCATGAAATCATGACACTACAGCCTATCGTGCACCTTCTTTAGCCTGTTGTCATGAAATCGTGACACTACAACCTTTGTCGACCTCCTTTCTACTTATGTCATGAAATCATGACACTTCCTATCTTTGCTGACATCATCTGCAACTCTGTCATGAAATCGTGACCCTTTTGCCTTCATGGCCTTCTTCTCTGCTTGCACTAGCAAAAATGGAACATGTCACGAAATCATGACGCTTTTGTCTACAAAGCCTTCCTCTCTGCTTCTGTCATGAAATCATGACACTTTTCCTATAGAAGACTTGCTTCCAATTTCTATCACGAAATCGTGACACTTTCTCCAACTGAACGCTCCCAACTCAACCTGTCATGAAATCATGACACTTTCTGCATCCGTACAACTTCTTTGTAGCCTGTCGTGAAATCATGACGCTTTCCTTAAAATTTCCCAACTGTCATGAAATCGTGATGCTTCTGGCTTTCGAACGCTTTCTCCACTGCTTGTCATGAAATCGTGACACTTCTAGCTTCGTACGCTTTCTCCACTGCCTATCACGAAATCATGACGCTGCTCCTTTCAGACTCTTTCCTTTGCTGCATGTCACGAAATCGTGACAGTCTTCAACTCGACCTCTGCAGCATGTCACGAAAATGCGATAACCCTTACTTGGAACTTTGCATCATGTCACAAAATCGTGACAGTTCCTGAATCACTTTCTCTCTCTTCAATCTTGTCACGAAATCATGATAGATCACACTATGGACTTTCTCTTCTGTAACATGTCATGAAATCGTGACACTTTCTTGTCCGTACAGCCTCCTTTGCAGAATGTCATGAAATCGTGACACTTTTCTTTCTCTGCCTTCCTGCACTTTTCGAGTCATGAAAATGCGACATGTCACGAAATCATGACAGTTTTCTTTCTCTGCCTTCCCGCATGTCGCGAAATCGTGACACATTTGCTCAAACTTTCTCTCTCCTCAAACATGTCACGAAATCATGACAGTTTTGCCAACGCTTTCTCTCTCCTAAAACATGTCGCGAAATCGTGACAGTTTTTCCAGCCGCCTGCATACTTTTTCTTACTTATCTTTTTCTTGATCTTTTGCAACTGGGCTACCCTGATCTTCTTGGAAACTCACTGTCCATGCTGAAACCTTCATCAAAACACATTCTTTGACATAAAAACAAATTGCTTCAAGAACTCCTTGACATCAATGACAACAACTACACTTGAGCAAAGGCAATGTACTCAAGGTACCCAAAATTGCCAATAATAGTGATACTCCTAAATATTAAACATTGATTCTCCCTAAGATGACTGGTAGAAGCAATAAATGACCAATAGTAAGAATAGATGCATAGTAGCAAGAATAGATGAACCATAGAAAAAATAGATGATAAATAAGCTAGATTTCCCTTATCTCTTCTTCAAACTATACTAGACACATTGGAAGATAGATGAAAGGTAGTAGGATAAACAATAGATGATCAAAAGAAGAATAGAAAAGTGATAGTAGAATGAATGAGTGGTAGTGGAATATATGAATGATGAAAGTAATAGAGAAGTAGTAGCAAAATGAATGAGTTATAACTAAATAAATGCACAATAGCAAAACGAACGAGTGGTAGCAAAACAAATTTACATTAGAAAAATGAACAAATGGTAGAAGGAATAGACGAGCAATAGTTGTAATAAATGAATAATATCGGTACAATGCATAGATGACCTACGATCAATAGTAGACCTCAAAGTCCTATATAACAATTGTAGAATCGTCTTAATTTTTTTCAACATCATGTTCATTTTCTAACATGAAATACTTTTTTCTATACGTGTACAATGACACCTAATGGTAATGGAAATAAGGGAGGAAAATATTCTAGAAAAAGAGTATCCTAAAATATTTTAGCCATACATAAAAATCAATTGAGGCATTAACATCTACAAAAATTTAAGGTATATACCCATTTTACATACTCAATATTTAATTTGGGTAAGTAATTTCAAAAAATTATATAGAACACCTTTGTATGCAAAAAATACTATTGACCCTGATATGCCTCCACTTGAAGATATTCCCAAGGATGAGATGCCTCCACATGAAAATTTTCTTAACAATGACATGCAACAACCACTTGATGAGATTCTTGAAACTAACACACCAACCAAAAAAAATGTTCACTCTAATAAAATGGTAACTTTTGGAGAATATTCTACTTAGAAACATAAACATAGAAATACAACCAGGTGAACTATTGGAAGGACATTTCAACTTGAATGGTGATTAGAATATCCATTTATTGAGAAAGTGCAGTTGAATAATAGTAATGCGAAACCAACAAAATGTAGATGCATGATTTGTAGTTGGAAACTAGGGAAGGATGATAAGATGCAACTTAAGTTGGATACAATAGAAAACCATTATGGAAAAGTATATGTGATAGTAAAATAAAATGATGAAACAACTAACAAAACAATTAGGTGAAAAGATACATCAAAATGAGTACATGTCAGATATGCAAAAGACTACAAAAAAGTGATGAAACAACAAAATATCTTGTTGAGAATGGGGGAACGATTCTAGCTTAATTTTAAAAAATTAATAAAATCACTTTAATTTCAAAAAGTTTGCAGTTTTTTGTATATACTATTCTTAAAAAGGGTAGACCTACGTCTAATTTTATTGATTTTAAGCATATATTTCAAGTAGTTGATGTGTAGAACTTTCTCAATACCCTTTGGTTAGATCGAAGTGGTTGGAAAATTGATAAAATGTCTCTCATTAGCTGAGAAGGAATACCTAAGAGAGAAATTAAAACATGTCAAATTTATTTCACTTTCAATTGATGAAGTAACTATTATTGACAACACATCTTGGATTTGCATGCATGTTTACATATTTCAAAATCATTTAAGGTAACTTTATTTACTAGCTCTACATAAGATGGTGGGAAATTGTAATGTAGAAAACCTTTATAATATTGTAATGAGTTTAAAGGATATTAAGGTAATGGATGATGCAACAATAGCCAGTAAGTTAATGTGTCAGATCTAACGATGTTGCTGTAATGCAAGGACATAGGAATGGTCTTTGTGTTTGACTTCAAATATCAATTACCCCATATTTGATCCCCAATCATTTCATGGCTTACACATTGAATCTTGCATACAAAATTGTAAGCAAATTTAAAAATATTTTGAGAGTAGAAGAATTTATCCGTAAAATACATGTTTATTTTTCATGTAGTCCAAAAAGGTTTGCAGAGTTTCAATAGTTTGCACTAGGAGTTACTAAAGGTAAAAAATTGTTAAAATATGTAGATACTAGGTGGATTTAATTATTTCAACCTGCATCTAGAGTTTTTATAAAATATAAATCCTTAGAAGGGTTTATGTATGAAAATTGTAGGGTAATTGATAAGGCAAAATATTTGCCATATCATATGATTGACTTGGAAAAAATACTCACATTATGTGGTATTTTTCCAATGTTGCAAGAAATGAATGCTTTGATAAAATTGGTGCAAGAAAGATCTATTTATATTATCAATATTATTAGGATGAGAAAACAAATATGAATGCATATTGATAGTTTGTACTTGTTCAAAGAAAATATTATGGATTCTTTATTTGATAGTTGGAGAACTTTAACAAATGTTAATGATCCAAAAATCTTTTTGAATTTCATCATCAACAATCATATTTGTATTAATGTTCATAGAAAGGAGATACCTTTGTATTATTTTGAGAAGCGATAAGATATAGTTATACATGATGTTGAACAAATGCCCATAACATACTATATATTTTATGTAGTTTTACACAATACAAGGATTAAAATTGAGAAAAATAATAGAAACCTTGACAAGAGTAATAGGACTATTTTCAAATAGATGAGCTGCTTTAGTCCATGGGTGTGGTTAACCCCATGTTTTGAGATCCTGGCATTGACTACGATAATATAAGTAAGTAGTTTATAAAATATATGGGTACTCTTATTTAAAATTTCACTAAACATGTGGAAATCAATGGTATTGAAATTAAAGGTATTCTCAATAAAGAACTTTTGACAAATCAATCAAACCATTTTGGATTGACAATGGTTGATCAAATTTTACATTTGACTAACCCTCATGAACCAGGTTCTATTACACCTTTGTGAAAAAAATTATATCCCAGTAGTATTTCACAACATACGATGCATAAATATTTTCATTTATATGACTTGTGTCAAACAATGATTTTGGGATCTATGGAAGATAAAAGGGGTTTTAATGCATAATATTTTGTGAAATCTAAATTTTGTAATAACTTAGATAAAAATTTAAAAAACCATTTGATAATATATGTCTCATATTATAAGGTGGACGGGTATCCTTATGACAGAGCTTTGGCATATTAGAAATCTCTACAAGAGAGAAGAGGTATCACTAATACTCATGATAATGAGGATAATTGATGTAAATTCACTACAAGAGATCAACAATAGACTCCAATGGTAAAATTAAAAGACAATACATCATACAAAATACACCAGTAAAAGAAACCTGCAAATGCTTCCTTCATTATCTAAATTTACATCCCATTACAATAGAATCTCCCACTCATTATACTACCCAAAAATAAAAACCCTAGCCTATGCTACCCCCTTACTATTTTTAGCAACTCACTTACTATTTTTAGTAACCCTAAAAAAAGATCTTGGATGGCATCCAAAATGGAATTATGCATCCATTATTCAATAATAACCACTATCCCAAGATAACAATCCCACTCTAGTTCTACACTAATAGTTATGATAACTTTTTCAGTTGTAAAAACTAAAAATTACATTAAAAGCTAATTTTGGGCCTCCTAGAGGTATTTTTTGCTCACAAATGCAAAGGGCAATTCTTTTTAAGTTCTCCATGCAATTCTACATGCTTTGAAAAAATAACAGGGCAAAACGGACACTCGAAAAAAAGTTATGGCCCTGGAAAGGTGCATTAATAATGATACTTGAAGTGATTAAATTATGGAGACATAGAGATTAGCTACACGTACAAGTTATTTTGGACAAGTTGAGAAGTGTTTGTTTCAACTTCCTCCAATGTGATATTTGCAACATTTGAAAAGTTTGATATTTTTGATAGTATTTGTTATTAGTTGTAAACATATATCTATTGGATTATGAAAATTGGCTTATTGGATTATCAATTTGAAAAGTTTGATATTTTTTATAGTATTTTATATTATGATGTTCATAAAATTTTATGTTTTATATCATAGCCTTGTTTTGCTTGATTGAGCATTGTAAACATTGGTTGTATTTTTAATATAAAAATAAATAAAAAATTAAAAGTTCTTTATGGCACATCTTTTGTAAATATTTGTCTTATAGAAATTCCTATATGGAACATCAAAGTCTTGAGACATTCATTTGGGGTAAACTTAAAGTACCCTTGGGCACATATATTTTGTAAATATATGTACTATAGAAATCCCTCTATGGCTCAAGTAAGTGCTTAGATATTTGTATAATGTAATTTTTTTTAATGCGAAAAACCTCTTTTGGGGCCGCCTTGGTCTAATAAACCACGACCAAGGGGTTCTACACCATCAAAATCACCCGAAATTCATGCCTAGCCCTGACCGCACTAGCATTATCAACTAGATTTTGGGTACCCAATGTGCATTTGGTAGGGTGGATATTCAAACCAGGGACCTCCCTTGGAGGATTGCCCTACCCTCTCCAACTCACTTACAACACATGGGTTATATAACGTAAATTTAAAGTCCCTTTAGGTACATCTATTTTGTAAATAACTATAGTAGAGAAAGTCCTATATGGCACATTAGAGTGACATAATCCATAAAAAATTACTTGGGACCAATTTAAAGTCCCTCAAAGCACAACTACATTATAAAAATATTTATTCCAATATAATCAATCAATCACTGGTTAGCATAATTGCATCATTATCATCACTTTCAAACATCCTTATTTTTAAATTTTCATAATGATAATAGGAAAAAATATAAAACAAAACAATAATTAAAAATATAAGACAAAATTTTGGAAATGCCTTTTTTATTAATTTGAAACAAAATATTATATTTTAAAAAAATGTTGACTACCATAGAACAAAATCTACAATCAACTAGTGAACTGTGTGTTCATTGTTTTTGGTTGTAGATTTTGAAGTTAACTATTTGAAATTGTAACTTGTTCATGCCTTTCCTCACCAGTATGCCCCTACAGTGCACCAACTCTCATCAAGCCTTCCTAAGCTGAGTCTAAACTTGCCAACAACATCCTTTCTTCTTTGGTAGGATCTTTTAACATTAAATGCATTTATTTTTATTTTTGCTTCAGTAAAATATTAGGATTTAAATTGTGCTTGTTTATAATTCTCTTGAAAATGTTATTCTCTTTTATGGTGACATGTAATCGTTATTTCAATTTAATGGCACCTTGAAGATTTTTCTTGGTATTGTTAAGATAAACATATAGGCTATTCACCTATTTTTATAAATTATAAAAATTGGACTACATAAGAGAGAAGTAAAAATATGTTAGTTGATAAATGCATTAAAGATACAAATAAAATGAATAAAAAAAATTAAAATCACTTAGCTACATCTTTTGTAGCCTTTGAAACATCAACTCTTTTCATTTAAATAGTCCATTGATTACAATATGCCTGGGCTTCGATATTCAGGTTTTCTAAGCTATTCAAAACAAGTGAAACGTACAAAAGCTACTATTTGCTCAAACATAAGTACAAAGTAAATGCACATTTCCATAAAATTATTCTTTATTCATTTGAAATGGAATTCATAGGTTACAATAAGGACTATAAGGAATCCTTTCATAATGAACATCAAATAGATTTATAGTTGCTCTTGGGTCCCTCTATGTAGGTGGGCTTCCTGCATATGTGGGCCACCATTGTTGTTGATATGGATGCTTGGTTACCAGTTTTATGACCTAAAAAATAGGGTTAGAGTGTTTGGGGGCTTACCTTGGTCAGGCCCCATATTGATGAAAGATGATAAAAATAGGAAATAAAATTGTACTAAAATGCATTTAAAATTTGTGGGAAACATCATAAAAATATTAAAGGATGCTTACCTGAAAAATTGGGGGTGATTTGAGACATGTAGACCCAATTTACAGGTCAGGGGGTAAATTGGTGCCGAATTCATAGGCTAGGGGGTGAATTCAGTTGAGTGGTTTTTTCTGGAGATCTCTGCACGGATGGGTTCCTTAGGTGTTGTAATGCTATTGGTACAAATTAGATGTACTTTCTTGCACTTTTGATTGCATTTTGATAGCGTTTCTGTACTTTGGATAAAAGGAGAGAGAGAGAGAATGAGGGATTAGGTCCACTATTCATAGATAAACATAAGGTGTAGAGGGTGTGGTTGGGAGAACTAAATCCTAAGGTTAGGTTACATGATGGTTAGGTTAGGGTTTGTGAGGTGTCATCCCCATATTCCCTAAGGAAATATATCATCCTCACACATGTGTGAGGAGAGATTAGGATTAACTAGGATTAGTCAACTCTAAGGTTATATTAGGGTTAGGTTAGGGTTTCCTAAGAAATATCATAACCAACTTTGTGCACACACATGTGGGAGGGAATAATTAGGACTAATTAATATTTAGGAACCTAATTAACCTTTTTAATCCAAAAAGTGCATTTTAAGTGAAGTCACTTCAAAATTAGAATTCGAATGAATTTTAAATAAGACTTTTTGGGAACTAATAGTCCCGTGGGGTCCTAATTAAGTCTAGAAAAGGCTTAATTGGCCTTAGGTGATTGATGAGTGATAATTTGATGGATGCAAAGTAGATGTGACATAGATTGAGTAGTTTAATAGGGTTTTGTACTTATAAACTAGTGAAATGGTCTATGTAAGTCTATAATATGCTACACTAATCTAGAGCGATCTACGCCAGTCTTCGCATGTCTATAGTAGTCTATGCATGTCTACGCATATCTACAATAGTCTACACAGGTCTAGAAGGATATACAATAGTCTACGCTAGTCTAAAATAGCCTAGAGGTATCTAGGATGGCCTATGTAAACCTACAAGTGTCCATAAGGATCTACAAGTATGTAGAGGTAGATATGTGTGACTTTTAGGTGTCTATATTTTGTCCCTTTTTGTATTATATTTTATGAAGAACAATTTAATACAAAAATGTGAAGGGATGTGTAGAAGACAAAGGATGGAAAACAATGAGATCCAATCATAGGTATGTAGCTGCTCGAAGCGTGACCATACAACATTGATCGATATCCAAGAGAAGGGAAAATAATGGGATCCAATCAAAGGTATGTAGCCACTCGAAGTGTGACCATACAACATGTTGAGCAAGGTGCAGCAACAGTATTGTCATTGTTGTCAACACAGTTAGATAGATTTGTTGATGCAGTGGATAGGAAGTTCAAAAGCTATTCAGATGCAAAAGACAGGAGTTCAAAGGTTACTCAGAGTATGTACAATGATTTTCCAAGAAGACCGAAGTGGCCCATATGCAAAAAATCAAAGAAAAAGACAAGTAAGAAAAGTGTCGCGATATCACGACATATATAGCAGGCAAGAAAAACTGTCATGATTTCGCGACATGTTGGAAGAGAAAAAGACAAGTGGAAAAATTGTCGCGATTTCACAACATGTTGGAAGAGAAAAAGGCAAGTGGAAAAATTTTCATGATTTCGTGACATGTTGGCCGAGAAAAAGGCGAGTGGAAAAACTTTCACGATTTCGCGACATGTTGGAAGAGAAAAAGGCAAGTGGAAAAACTGTCGCGATTTTGTGACATGTTGAAAGAAAAAGAGAAAGCAGGAAGAAGTGTCACGATTTCGCGACAAGTTCGAAGAAAGAGAACAAGTAAGAAAAGTGTCACGATTTCGCGACATGTCGCATTTTTGCGACTAAAATAGGAGAGAGAAAGTAAGTTTGAAAAGTGTCGCGATTTCGTGACATGTCGCATTTTTGCGACTAAAATAGGAGAGAGAAAGTAAGTTGGAAAAGTGTCACGATTTCGCGACATGTCGCATTTTTGCGACTAAAATAGGAGAGAGAAATTAAGTTGGAAAAGTGTCACGATTTTGTGACATGTCATATTTTCATGACAAAAGAAAGAGAGGAAGCGTATGAAAGCAGAACTGTCACGATTTCACGACAAAAGCAGAAAGCAAGACTTTGGAAGCAGAACTATCATGATTTCATGACAAAAGCAGAAAGCAAGACTTCAAAAGCAGAAGTGTCATGATTTCATGACAAAAGCCAAGAAGTAAAGTACGAAAGCAGAAGTGTCGCAATTTCACGACAAAAGTAGAAAGCAAGTCTTCGAAGGCAGAAGTGTCGCGATATCGCGACAAAATAATAGAGAAAGCATACGAAGGTGAAAGTGTTGTGATATCATGACATGTATTTTCATGGGCCAAAGCTAAGAGAAAGAGCAAGGAGAAAAAGTGTCACGATATCACGACATGTATTTTTGCAGGCCAAAGCTAAGAGAAAGAGCAAGGAGAAAAAAGTGTCGCGATATCGCGACATGTTGTATTTTCGCGGTTCGATGAAAAGAGAAAGAGCAAGGAGAAAAAGTGTCACGATATCGTGACATATAGCTTTTTCGTGGTCCGATGTAAAGAAAAGGAGAGAGAAATAAAAAGTGTCGCGATATCGCGACATGTATTTTCGGGGGCCAAAGCAAGGAGAAAGAGAGAGAAAGCGAAAGTGTCACGATATCGCGACATGTTGTATTTTTGTAGTTGAGTTAAAGCCGATGAAGACCGATGAACAACCGACTAAAATTAGGGTTTACAGTTGTCATGAAAGCCAACTAAGATTAGGGTTTACAGTCGACTAATATTAGGGTTTTCATCACAAAAATTTTGTTATAAAAGGAGGGTTGTTTGGAGATTTCGTGGTGTTGATGTGTGCGAAGTTCGGTCGTAGTGCATAGAGAGCAAGTCGTATCGAATCAAGCTAAGTGCAAATTTTGCTAAGAAAGTAGAGTGCACAAAAGGGAGAAGACGATCGTGAAATTTGACTATAATGAAGCAGAGTGTGCGAAGTGATTGCACAAAGAGAGCAAAGTGCACAGAGAATGCAAAGGTGAAGTAAACCAGTCAGGGTTTTGTAAAAGTGAAGGTATTTTTCTGTTAAACTTCTAGATTCAAAATTAAAGTCCAGGTTGCAGCTTGGCATTAGGGGTTGGTACTCATTTTAGTTGGTGCTGGTAAATCAGGGGTTGGTGCTCCTTCCAGTTGGTGCTGATAAATCATGGGTTGGTGCTCCTTTCTATTGGTGCAGATAAATCAGGAGTTGGTGCTCCTTCTAGTGGGTGCTGGTAAATTTTTTGTAAAGTTGTTGCTTTGCAAAGGCTGGATTTGGATGGTAGTCCAAGCAATAATTTTTGAGGAGTAGCCACATTGGTGAACCTCATTAAATCTTGTGTTGTGTGATGTTCTATTGTGATACTTGCTTTATATGGTTCTAAGGTTTCTTAATTTTTGTTTTAAGAGCTGTGAATTTAAGTTTAAAGAGCTACACTGATTCACCCCCCCTCTCAGTGTCATTGTAAGACTAACAATTGATATCAGAGCTAAGTTCTTGTACAAGCTTAACCGACTAGGGTGATCTTGGAAGTAACACAATGGCAAGTGGTGAAGGCTTCTCATAAAACAAAGCACCATTGTTTGACGGATCTAATTACGCGTTCTAGAGAATCAAGATGCAGACATATCTCTGTGCTTTGGGTTACGACATCTGGGATTCAATAGTTAGTGGATACAAAATACCCATCACTCCTCCAAAAGAGGTTGACAAAAAGAAACTGTTTGAAAACAACTCAAAAGCAAAAAATGCTCTCATGTGCGGATTAGCAGATAGTGAACTAGTAAAGATCATGAGCTGTAATACGACAAAAGAGATATGTGACAAATTGAGGAGTATTCATGAAGGAGATGATAATATCAAGGAGGCCAAGTTACAAACACATCGAGCTCAGTTCAAAGCATTGAAAATGAATGACAATGAAAACATTGAGGTATATATGCTAAGAGTTAATGGAATCATTAATGCGATCAGAGGACTTGGTTAGGATATTGAAGACTCTACCATCATGAAAAAGGTACTAAGATCTCTTCCTCAAAGGTTTGATTCTAAAGTATCAATGATAGAAGAAGCTAAAAATATAAATTATTTCAATATAGATGAGATGTATGGTTCTTTTACTGCATATGATATGAGGATAGGAAGATCTAAATCCACAGATAGAGAAGCGGATTTTAAAGCCCTTAAAAATAAAAACACAAAACAAGAGTCCAAGGAAGAAGAGACATCAGATGAAATGGAAGCAAACTTTGTTAAAAAACTAAAAAGGGGACAAGGAAAATACAGAGGGAAGCTACCATTTAAATTTTTCAACTGTGGAGGCATTGGGCATTTTGTGACTAAATGTCCACTTAAAGAGAAGAACAAAAATGATGAAGGATCGCACCAAGAAAGAAGTGACTCGAAGAAGAAAAAAAATTTCAGAAAAGGCAACTTCAAGAAGAAATTTTTCATCTCTAGGAATGCCAGTTCATCAGAAGACAGCTCCGATGAGGAGTCTGAAGAGGAAACAGGTGAAGCTCTTTTCATGGCATTTGAAGAAATAAAATCAGAAAAGGAAGAAAGAGTGAACTCTGAAGTATGTGGTGAAAACCCTGAGGCTGAAGTAGATCTAGAAGGTGAGTTGATCTCTGCACTTGAAGAGTGGAAGATAGAAAAGAAAAAGAATAAGAAACTATCAAAAAATCTTGAGGATGCAAATGAAATCATAACTAGTTTGAAAGTACAGATAGAAGAATCCACAAAAATATTTGAAGATATCAAAGTGCAAATAACCATGAAAATAGATTATTGAAGCAAGCTAGAAGAAGAGATTGTTGGTTTAAGAATGCAGCTAGAAGAGATGAATAATAAAATTAGTTGTTATCACAAACGTGAAGAAAGTTCTATGAAGTTGGATAAGATCATAAATGACCAAAGGCCTGCAGGCATCAAATTTGGTCTGGGTTTCATCGAAGGAGAATCATCAAATGGATCAAAGGCCAAAAATGTAGAATCCATAAATAATGAAGATAAGAAACAGGTTGATCAAGGAAAAATGTCTCATGCAAAAGAAAGCAATAATGCCAGGCACGAAAGGAGAATTGACAATGATGGATTTACCAATGTCACACATCAAAGAAGAAGAAGACCTTTGGCTCCTACGACAACATGGCAAAGACCATCACCCAGGTTCAATTATCCCTTTTCTGGTTTTTGTTTTAAATGCAATGGCTATGGACACAAAATCTCTGACTACAAATATAATGTAAGACCAAGGAATTTCACCAGTAGAAATGCTTTTTCTCCTCTGATGGATTATACAGTAGAATGTTATATCTGTCATAATTTTGGGCACATTGCAAGAAACTGTAGAAGTACATTTGCATCAAATCAGTTTCAAGGAAGAAAATTTCAACCATATAGGATGAGACAAAATAGAAAACTTCCCGAAAAACATGCACAAGCTTCTGATAAGGGAAAGGCAAAACAAGAGCCCAAAACTACATTCAAAATAGAGTGGAAAGGAAAAGAGCAACTTAAGGAAGAAAAGGAATCCTTAATCGTACAAACAACATTTAAAGCACAGAATAAATATGTACCATGGATACTTGATAGTGGATGCTCCAGTCATATGACAGGTGACAAACATAAATTTGAGAAGTTATAGAAATATGAAGGTGGTTCAATAAAGTTTGGAAATAATGATGGAGCTAAGATAGTTGGCAAATGTTCAGTTAAATTAGTGATGGAAAAATTAAGTCAGAAGAAGTCCTGTTTGTGGATGGTTTGAAACATAACTTTTTGAGCATAATTCAGACTTGTGATAAAGGTCATGAAGTAGTTTTTATGAAGCAGGGTTGTGAAGTTAGAAAAACAAACAGTGAAAAATTAATAGCAACTGGATCAAGGACATCTGGTAACCTGTACATGCTCTCAGAGACTTCAAAAGGAGCTTGTTTTATTGGACAGGAAGAAGAAAATTGGTTGTGGCACAAGAGATTCAGGCATATCGGTTTTGATAATCTAGTAAAAATCACCTCAAAAGGGCAGTGAGAGATATTCCCACCATCAACAAACCTACAAACAACATTTGTGCTTCATGCCAAAAGGGGAAACAAACTAGATTCACATTCAAAACAAAAGAATACTACACAAGAAAACATTTGGAACTAATACACACTAATTTATGTGGACCCATGAGAACACAAAGCATAAATGGTGACAAATATTTTATGTTGTGCATTGATGACTATTCCAGAATGACATGGATATTTTTCTTGAAGCATAAATCAGAAGCTTTTGATATGTTCAAGATTTTCAAAAACTAGGTTGAGAATGAAACAGGAAAGAGGATCAAATGTTTAAGATCAGATAGAGGAGGAGAATTCATTTCAGAGGAGTTTGCAGAGTACTATGAAAAATACGGTATTAGGAGACAGTTTTCAGCAGACAGGACACCTCAGCAGAATGGAGTGGTAGAAAGAAAGAACAAGATAGTGCAGGAAATGGCATGGACTATGTTGGTTGAAAGTAGAGTAGTAGATAGATTTTGGAAAGAAGTAGTCCATACTGTGGTGTATATCCAAAATAGGTACATGCTGAGAACACATGAAAGAAAAACTCCTTATGAATTATGGTTCGGTAAAAGGGCAACAACAAAATACCTCAAAGTTTTTGGCAACAAGTGCTATATCAAAAGAACTGAAGATAATCTTGGTAAGTTTAAAGATAGACCAGATGAAGGTATTTTTATTGGTTATTCGTCAAAAAGCAAAGCTTACAAATGCTACAACAAGAGGCTAAAGAAAATTGTGGACAGTGTCGATGTTAAATTTGATGAAGGTAGAGAATGAGTAATTAGCTATGAAATGAACTACCCAATTTATGAGGAGGTTATTGAAGGAGATGAGGAAAATGAAATGGAAAAGATACAGAAAATTGACTCAGATGAGTTAAGTTGTGATTCAAAAGTGGAAGAAAATAAGAAATTCAAAATAGGCAGCTGGCAAAAAAATCATCCTAGAGAGCAAATAATTGGAGACCCCAAAGTTGGTGTTTAGACAAGAAGAAGAGTTGTAAGCAACTACTCTCTATTATCCAACATTGAGACCAAAAATTTTGCTGACGCAAGCAAAGATGAAAGTTGGATGAAGGCTATAAATGAAGAATTAGATCAGATCGAGAAAACTAGAACTTGGGAGTTAGTACCTAGACCTGCAAATAAAAATATAATCGGGACTAAATGGATTTTTCGAAACAAATTGAATGAAGACAGACAGGTAATCAAAAATAAAGCAATATTGGTATGTAAGGGTTATGCACAAGTTGAAGGCATTGACTTTGAGGAAACTTTTGCACCAGTAGCTAGACTAGAGGCAATTAGAATGTTTCTGGCTTTAGCAGTCTACAAGAATTTCAAAGTTTATCAAATGGATGTGAAATCAGAATTTTTTAATGGGAAACTTGAAGAAGAGGTTTATATTGAGCAACCGAGATGGTTTCCAACTTGGTGATGATCCCAACTTGGTTTGCAAGTTGAAGAAAGCATTATATGGCTTAAAACAGGCACCCCGAGCATGGTATGCAAGGCTAGACAACTATCTCACTCAACAAAGGTTTAAGAAAGGTATGGTGGATAGTAATTTGTATGTCAAAACAAAAAATGGGCATCTTATTGTTCTTGTTGTATACGTAGATGATATCATATTTGGCAGCGACAAAGATGAGTCATGTAAAGATTTAGCAAATAAGATGCAGAAGAATTTGAAATGTCAATGATTGGTGAACTATTGTATTTCCTTGGGTTGCAAGTTAATCAAAGTAAGAAGGGCATATTTATTTCTCAAGTTAAATATGTAAAAGAGATGTTAAAAAAGTTCACAACGGAGGATTGTAAGCCAGTTAGCACTCCCTTGACGACAGGTTGCAAGTTGAGCAAAGATGACAAATCTCCACCTGTTGATCAAACCATGTACGAGATCTATGATTGGAAGCTTACTTATGCACTGACGGCTACCAAACCGAGATATTTTGTAGGCGGTATGCATGGTAGCACGATTTCAGGCTAATCCCAAGCAGACTCATGTGACAGCAGTAAAGAGGATTCTTTAGTACCTCAAGGGTACTATGGAGTATGGGTTATGGTATCCAAAAGGTAAATACTTCACCCTTATTTTGTATTCAAATGTAGATTGGGCAGGATGTGTAGATGATAGAAAGAGTACTAGTGGAGGTGCATTCTATCTTGGAGACAGATTGGTCACATGGCACAATAAGAAACAAGAGTCAATTTCTTTATGGACAGCAGAGGTAGAATATATTGCAGCGACAACATGTTTTACATAGGTATTATGGATGAAACAAACCCTGAAAGATATTGGTATTAGTTTTAGTGAGCCAATATCAGTTAAGTGTGATAACACCAGTGCCATTAAAATCTCCAAGAATTTGGTTATGCATTCACGCACAAAACACATTGTTATCAGGTATCACTTTTTGAAGGAGAAAGTTGCGGAAGGTGAGGTTAAGTTGGATTTTGTTCCAACTACAGAGTAAGTAGCAGATATCTTCACAAAAACATTGCCCAAGGAAGTTTTTGAGTACCTTCACAATAAATTGGGAGTGGTCACACTTCCCAAGAATTGACTAGCTACAAGGATCACATTCTCAGGGGGAGCATTTAAGCATTTGATTATCTTTTTTCTCATGTTCATGATTTTTGCTAAGTGTAATAAATTGTGCCTAAGAATGTTGTGCATGGACTCAGGGGGAGTATGCAGTAGCCCTTTGGTATTATTGTCAAAGGGGGAGAAGAGTTACAAGAAATTGCACGTGTTGCCAACAATTCCAAAGGGGGAGATTGTTGAGCAAGGTGCAGCAATAGTATTGTCATTGTTGTCAACACAATCAGATAGATCTGTTGATGTAGTGGAAAGGAAGTTCAAAAGCTATTCAGATGTAGAAGACAGGAGTTCAAAGGTTACTCAGAGTATATACAATGATTTTCCAAGAAGACCGAAGTGGCCCATATGCAAAAAATCAAAGAAAAAGACAAGTAATAAAAGTGTCGCGATATCGCGACATATACAGCAGGCAAGAAAAACTATCACAATTTCACGACATGTTGGAAGAGAAAAAGACAAGTGGAAAAATTGTCGCGATTTCATGACATGTTGGAAGAGAAAAAGGCAAGTGGAAAAACTGTCGCGATTTCACGACATGTTGGAAGAGAAAAAGGCAAGTGGAAAAACTGTCGCGATTTCGCGACATGTTGGAAGAGAAAAAGGCAAGTGGAAAAACTGTCATGATTTCATGACATGTTGAAAGAAAAAGAGAAAGCAGGAAGAAGTTTCACGATTTCGTGACAAGTCGAAGAAAGAGAACAAGTAATAAAAGTGTCGCGATTTCATGACATGTCGCATTTTTGCGACTAAAATAGGAGAGAGAAAGTAAGTTTGAAAAGTATCACGATTTCACGACATGTCACATTTTCACGACTAAAATAGGAGAGAGAAAGTAAGTTGGAAAAGTGTCACGATTTCGTGACATGTCGCATTTTCACGACTAAAACAAGAGAGAAAGTAAGTTGGAAAAGTGTCATGATTTCATGACATGTCGCATTTTCATGACAAAAGAAAGAGAGGAAGCGTACGGAAGCAGAACTATCACGATTTCATGACAAAAGAAGAAAGCAAGACTTCAAAAGCAGAAGTGTCATGATTTTGCAACAAAAGCAGAAAGCAAGACTTCGAAAGCAGAAGTGTCACGATTTCGCAACAAAAGCCAAGTAAAGTATGGAAGCAGAAGTGTCACGATTTCATGACAAAAGCAAAAAGCAAGTCTTCGAACGCAGAAGTGTCACGATATCATGACAAAAAAATAGAGAAAGCGTATAGAGGTGAAAGTGTCACGATATCGTGACATGTATTTTCACGGGCCAAAGCTAAGAGAAAGAGCAAGGAGAAAAAGTGTCACGATATCATGACATGTTATATTTTTGTGGGCCAAAGCTAAGAGAAAGAGCAAGGAGAAAAAGTGTCGCGATATCACGACATGTTGTATTTTTGTGGTCCGATGCAAAGAGAAAGAGCAAGGAGAAAAAGTGTCGTGATATCGCGACATGTAGCTTTTTTGTGGTCCGATGCAAAGAAAAAGAGAGAGAAAGAAAAAGTGTCGCGATATCGTGACATGTATTTTTGGGGGCCAAAGCAAGGAGAAAGAGAGAGAAAGCGAAAGTGTCGTGATATCGTGACATGTATTTTTGCGATTGAGTTGAAGCCGACGAAGACCGATGACAGCCGACTAAAATTAGGGTTTATAGTTGTCATGAAAGCCAACTAAGATTAGGGTTTACAGTCAACTAATATTAGGGTTTTCATCACAAAAATTCTCTTATAAAAGGAGGGTTTTTTGGAGATTTCGTGGTGTTGATGTGTGCGAAGTTTGGTCGTAGTGCACAGAGAGCAAGTCGTGTCGAATCAAGCTAAGTGTGAATTTCGCTAAGAAAGCAGAGTGCACAAAAGGGAGAAGACGATCGTGAAGTTTGATTGTAATGAAGCAGAGTGTGTGAAGTGATTGCACAGAGAGAGTGGAGTGCATAGAGAATGCAAAGGTGAAGTAGACCAGTCAAGGTCTTGTAAAAGTGAAGGTATTTTTTTGTTAAACTTCTAGATTCAAAATTGAAGTCTAGGTTGCAGCTTGGCATTAGGGGTTGGTGCTCCTTTCAGTTGGTGCTGGTAAATCAGGGGTTGGTGCTCCTTCCAGTTGGTGTTGGTAAATCAGGGGTTGGTGCTCCTTTCTATTGGTGCAGATAAATCAGGAGTTGGTGCTCCTTCCAGTGGGTGCTGGTAAATTGTTTGTAAAGTTGTTGCTTTGCAAAGGCTGGATTTGGATGGTAGTCCAAGCAGTCATTTTTGAGGAGTAGCCACATTGGTGAACCTCGTTAAATCTTGTGTTGTGTGATGTTCTCTTGTGATACTTGCTTTATCTAGTTCTAAGGTTTCTTAATTTCTATTTTAAGATCTATGAATTTAAGTTTAAAGAGCTACACTGATTCACCCCCCTCTTAGTGTCATTGTAAGACTAACACAACATTGATCGATATATAAGACAAGAAGAGAATGAAATCCAACCATATATATGTAGCCTCTCAAAGCATGACCATACAACATTGATCAACGATCCAAGGAGAGAAAAGAAGAGAAGAAATAAACTAAAATGAAAGACAATGCCCGTGAATGGAAATGGATGATTACGGATGCAATGCAATGATTTTGATGAGTTTGTATGACATTTCTTGATGTCATACTAGTTGCTTGGGGGTGGCAAATTTTGACTGCTTTGCTTTTGTGACCAATATAGGATGGTCCAAGTATGAATATAACAAATACCTATTCAATTTTTTGTTGTTGATTGATTTATGAGTGCATGGTGACAATTGTCAAACCATTTGAGCTAGTTAATATATGGATTATTCAAATGTGTCATTCATTACGTATCATGAATGCCAGAGTGATATCTCCAAATGTTGCGCTGAGTTAGTTAAACGTGTAATTCATTGCGTATCATGAATGCCAGAGTAACCTCCCCATTGTTACATACAACTCTCATGATCTAACAAATATCTAGTTGGGATTGAGATTATAATCATAAGATAATATTCAACAAAATTTTTGTATACAGATGTGATATCCATGATTTGGATGTTTGGTTGTTTGGTTGCATGCAAAGCTAAATTTTGGATATGAATACCCCATCAAATGAGGAATCAACAATGAGGTGAATAGAATGTGGTGATGTGGTGATGAATTGGTTGATAGGAGAAAAATGTATGATTAAATTGATGAAAAATTAGATGGATAGAAAATGGTGTGGATTTCCTAGGATTTGGAATCAAAATTGGGTCAATTTGGGGTTTCTAGGCTCAATTCATAGGTTAGGGGGCAAATTGCTCTAATTCATAGGTCGGGGGGTAAATTGGATCAAATTCATAGGCCAGGAGATGAATTGGGTCAAATTCATAGGCCAAAGGATGAATTCAATCTAATTAGGATTTTGGGGTATTTAAACATTTTTTGGAAGCATGGGGGTCATTATGCCAATGGGGAATTTGGAGAGTGAAGAGTGAGTGATGATTGGCGATGTAGAGTGCTTGTAGTTGATCGGATCGAGCAGCAAGATGGTGAGAGTATGTACTAGCACTAGAGCTTGATATGGTGATCCACTGGTAAGTGCTCTATATCTTATTTATTTTACAATTTTGTTTCTTGAAAAGCATGAAATAGGAGGGGAGGTTTTCATGTTATTTTTAAAAATTTAGGTAAATTTTTATTAAAATTGGAACACAAAGTGTTAAACAAGCTTAATGGGTACCCAAAAGTGTGATCGGTTTTTAGGTTTGACCAGTTTTTATTGTAGTTTGACCGGGTGATGGGTAGGGTAGTCTTGCAGTTTGACTTTCCATTTTTGGAGTGATGGTGCACTATTTTTGAAATGTGGTTGAATTTCATCTATAAAAGTAGGAAATGGGTATTTGATTGTGTGACTGTGTTTTTGTTTTATCCTTTTTTGGCATGTTATTTGAATGTAGGCCATTAAGATGTAAATTAGAAAACTTTGACTATTAAGTTTTCCACTATAGGTATACTATTTTTGAAAACCATTGATACTTTCACCATAGAAGGGTGAAATGGGTATCCAAAAATATGATTTATTTTGGTATATGATTGCATTTGGTGTGTGTTTGATTTACGTGTCATGATGTAGATAGGGTTGAATTTAAAAGTGGTTGTTGGGAGCCCGATATGTACTATTTTTATTTCTATTTGAACTTTCACCACGTAGTGGGAAAATGGATGTTTAGAAATGCGACTGTTTTTTTGATGTTATGTGATTTGGCATGTGCACTATTTTGGTGGGGTTATGGTGAGTTTGACCTTGAAATTTGTGCGTGTTTGTATACTATTTTTGAAACTTGTCGACACTTTCATTGTGAAGTGGGCAAATGGGTGTCCAAAAATATATTTTGTTTTTGTATGTTTGATGGTTTGACATGATTTTGAATTTTGTGCCATAGTGAGTATGTAGATTATTGTAAATTTGGTCGTTGGGAGCCAAATATGTACTGACTTTTGTATATGTATGAAATTTTACTATGAAATGGCCAAATTGGTATCCAAATATGCGATTGTGTTTTTGATTTGTCATGATATGTGGATTGTGTATATTTTACGTCTCGAAGTGGGTGACAAATTACAATAAATTAATTTGTGTGTGAAATGTGTTTAAATAAAATTTAAATTTTATTTAATTGGATGATTGTGTATTAAATTGATGTGAATTTTTGTTGTTGTTGTTTGTGTATGGACATGTGAAGATGATCGAGCCTCGTCATCGTGTACGTATGATGAAATACGAGCTGGATAAACTGATGAACAATGAGGATGATAGGAAGTGGTTGGATATTGTATGGTTTAGAGGCGTGTGGGAATACAAGAGTATTAATGCCAACAAGATGTATATATTTTCTTTGTGTGAGTGATGGGATGTAGATCACAAAACTTTCCACTTTTCGACGGGTGAGATGACTATCACCCTGGAAGATGTATATAAAATATATAAATTACGATTGAGGGTGTGCTAGTGAAGGTAGCACCAAATAATACTAAGGAGGTTGTTATGGAGCAATTCTTTGGTGAGAAGTGGGAGGATATAGATATCAAGAAGATGGATTATGAGCTATTATGGAACAATGAGAAGATATTTAAATGTTAGTATGTTGTGATGATGATGATCTCCACATATGCTTTACCTGACACTTCTGGGGTATTGTTTGCATGGAATATGTTGGACATTGTGAGCAATATGGTAGAGTGCAATGTTTTGTTTGCATGGGCGCCTGCGTTGTTTGCCCAGGTGTAGAGGGAGTTTCATGATATGGTGTGTGTTGGGTGAAAGGGTTTGAGTTGGACTCCTTTGTTGCAAGTGTGGGCATGGGAGCATATATCTATTGAGAGGCCATCATTGTTGCCTTGTAAGGTGCATGTGGAGGGATAGACACATTTTTCTTATGCTTTGAAATTGAGGACTAATGAGGAGAAGGGATTTAAGAGGCCACATGAGGGTGATCCTCTATTTTGGAGGGTCAAGTTTTGGGAGTTGATGCCTAATGACATTGAGTGGAGGCATTGGATGGGTGGGGTGACATGGGAGAAGGATTGTGAGTAGTTGGGAGCCATTCATTGAGGGAGGTGGTTGGTGGGATGATATACTCGATAGGCTGAGTTATTTCAGTTTGATCAAGTCAAGCGATAGTTTAAATTATGGTAGGACATTCTAGAGGTGCCTGTTATATACTATAGGCGACGGGGTGATCGGGGGTAGCCACCTATAGTTTTGCCCTGTATTGGTGAGAGAGATCCACCAATGGTTATCCCGGATGTGGGTCATGTTGGGATGACACCAGAGTTTGATTCCTAGTGGGTGATGCAGAGCTAGGAGTCAGGTGTTGGTGTGGTTGACCGGTGGGTACCTCCTGGTGGTGGGGTACCTACAACAAGGGGTAGGGTAGCGAGAGTTAATCAAAAAAGGTCATAGGATAGACCTGGTAGTGAGATGAAGGTGCCTCTATGATTATTGAGGTGATTATTGGGTGGTGCCTCAAGCTCATATATGGAGAGAGTGGAGGAGGTTCATGTGAGTGGTTGAGCATCGCCTGTGGAGGAGAGAGTAGTCATGGAGGAGAGAGTGGTTATGGAGGAGGGATGTAGTGGTATAGCTATGGGTGGTTTTGATGACACCCTAGAGATAGGTTTCTCTAATGGGATGGAGGAGGTTCCCATTGAGCAACAGGAGAGGCAGGAGGCTAAGGAGGAGGTATTGTTGTCACATTAATCACATACGATAGCTAGAGGGAGATCTCCATGAGATTTATAGGTATAGGATGGTAGAGGCAATGTATTTAGAGGAGCAGTTGATAGCCCTAGAGACTACTAGTGGGAGTGCTCAAAAATTCCTTGAGGATAGGTATGCTAGGATGGCAACAATGATGGAGCAGTTGAGGATAGGGGTGGAGAGGGATCGATTTACATTGGTTGCTTGGGATGTAGAGATTATGGAGCTACAAGATGATATGGTGAGGCAGCAGTAGGCATGAGAGGGGATGGAGGGATACCATGTGGTAGGGGAGGTTCTATCCAATGTTGTTTCTCTCAGAGCAAAGCTAGATCGACTTCAAAGTGGTATTGATTTTAGAAGAGGGTTGTTGGCTATGGAGGTAGCAAGGTGGGTAGGTTGTGAGTACTCTCTAGGGATTAATGGGATATTACCCCTTGATTATGACTAGGTGCTATCATAGTCTGGGATACAAAAATATATACAAATATAGTCTTAGTGAAGCCATCAGAGTGCATCTTTAGTTGGTTTGAGAGGCACGATAGCTGAGACACAAGATATGGTAGTGGGTAGAGATGTGGCTACTATTTTGAGAGTGGTGTTATCTCCTATAATAGCTTATATATCAGGAGATATGGTAGAGCCTAATAGAGCTACAATATCATGTGGGATAGCGCTAGGGAAGGTGATCCACGAGGGGAGTCGAGAGGCTCCTTGTGGTAGTTAGGTTGATTACGAATGTAGCCTATGGGAAAATTTGTATTATGTATGGTGGGCATGGTCCTAGGTTGTAGCCTATGGGTATTTTTTATGGACTAAATATATATATACCTTTTGGTTTCAAATTTTATATACATGTATTTTTTATGTTGATTGTCATGTATTTGAATTATGTTTGCATAGATAGCATAGTGTAATGTTTGAGTGAATGTATAATGCATGGATATACATATGTGGTAGGGTGTAGATGTATGATCATACTGTAGTGTAGATATACTATAGAATGATGTGAAGGATTGTATGTTAAATGTAATGCAATGTGATGTGACGTGAATAAATTTTGTAGTAAATGTATGTAACATAGATGCAATGATGCATGTGTTGAGCAAGGTGCAGCGACAATATTGTCATTGTTATCAACACAGTCAAAAAGATCGGTTGATGTAGTGGACAGGAGTTCAGAGGTTATTCAGAGTATGTACAGTGAAGTTAAAAGCTCATGAGGATGTTTTTGATGTTTGGGTGAAGTTGCTACAAGTTGTCCAAGAAGACCAAAGTGGCCCATATGCAAAAGAGAAGTGAAAAAGCAAAAAGGAAAAAGTGTCGCGATATCACGACATGTTGCATTTTCATGGCCAAAAGGGAAGAGAAAATGCAAGGGAAAAAAGTGTCGCGATATCACGACATGTTGCATTTTTGCGGCCAGAAGATAAGAGAAAATGCAAGGAGAAAAAGTGTCGCGATATCGCAACATGTTGCATTTTTGCGGCCAAAAGAGAAGAGAAAATGCAAGGAGAAAAAGTGTCGCGATATCGCGACATGTAGTATTTTCACGGGCCAAAGCTAAGAAAAATAGCAAGGAGAAAAAGTGTCACGATATCGCAACATGTATTTTCGCGAGCCAAAGCTAAGAGAAAGAGCAAGGAGAAAAAGTTTCACGATATTGTGACATGTTGTATTTTCGCGGGCCGAAGCAAAGAGAAAGTGCAAGGAGAAAAAGTGTCACGATATCACGACATGTCGCATTTTCATGACTCTAAAAGGGTAGCCAGGCAGGGAAAGAAAAAGTGTCACGATATCGCGACATGTCGCATTTTTGTGACTCAAAAGGGTAGCCAGGCAGAGAAAGAAAAAGTGTCACGATATCGCGACATGTCACATTTTCACGACTTGGAAAGGGCAGGAAGGAAGAGAAAGAAAAAGTGTCACGATATCGCGACATGTCACATTTTTGTGACTTGGAAAGGGCAGGAAGGAAGAGAAATAAAAGTGTCGCGATATCGCGACATGTCGCATTTTCGCGACTCGAAAATGGCAGGAAGGAAGAGAGAAAAAGTGTCGTGATATCGCAACATGTTGCATTTTTGTGACTCAAAAATTCCAGGCAGGAAGAGTAACAAAAGTTTCATGATATCACAACATGTCACATTTTCACGACTCAAACAGGGCAGGCTGGCAGAGAAACAAAAGTGTTGCGATATCGCGACATTTCACATTTTCGTTACTCGAAAAGGCTAGGTAGACAGAGAAACAAAAGTGTCGCGATATTGCAACATGTCACATTTTTGCGACTCGAAAAGGCCAGGTAGTCAGAGAAACAAAAGTGTCATGTTATCGCGACATGAATACTAGTATGGTGAAACTGAAGACTGCATAGTGACGTGGATCCATAAGGAATCTTTAATGATTTGAAATCATTTAAGATGGTCGTTACACGTAGAAAGAAATGGATGCATGCCCATGAGGATAAAATGAACAGTCATTTAGAATAGAAAACGAAAAGTCATGGAAGGAGAAAACGAACAATCATTAAAATAGAAAACGAACAATCATGCAGGGAGAAAATGAATAGACATGCAAAGAGAAAAAGAACAGACATGCAAAAAGAAAACGAACATGCACAAAGGAGAAAATCAATAGTCATGACCGAGAAGACAAACAGTCATGGTAGGAGTATATGGTGTCAATTCGTTGCATGTAACGTGTTTGACGAAATGCCTACTCTATATATACAAAAGGAGTTACATATAGAAGGCGTTACAATTGACAAGTGGTGTATGAGAAATGAAAGGAGTTACAACTGAAGTTACAAAGAGACAATATGGTTATAAAAGGAGCGTTGCTTGGAGAATTTTAGTAGGGGAATTTACTCGATGAAGTGCACAAGAGGAGCACGAGAGGAGCACGAGAGGAGAGTGAGAGGCGAGCGAGAGGCAAGCGAGAAGGATGTGTGTCTTGTGAATTGTGGGCGATGTTGAGTAAGCAATAGACGAGTCAGGGTCTTGTAAAAGTGAAGGAATTTTTATGTCAATCTTCTAGCTTCAAAAAGTCCAAGTTGGTGCTTGGAATCAAGGGTTGGTGCTCCTTTTTGTTGGTGCAGATAAATTAGGGGTTGGTGCTCCTTCCAGTTGGTGCTGGTAAATCAGGGGTTGGTGCTCCTTCCAATTGGTGCTGGTAAATCAAGGGTTGGTGCTCCTTTCTGTTAGTGTAGATAAATCAGGGGTTGGTGCTCCTTTTTGTTGGTGCAAATAAATCAGGGGTTGGTGCTCCTTCTAGTTGGTGCTAGTAAATCAAGGGTTGGTGCTCATTTCTGTTAGTGCAGATAAATCAGGGGTTGGTGCTCCTTTATATTGGTGCAGATAAATCAGGGGTTGGTGCTCCTTCCATTTGGTGCTGGTAAATCAGGGGTTGGTGCTCCTTTTTATTAGTGTATATAAATCAGGGGTTGGTGCTCCTTTCTGTTAGTGCAGATAAATCAGGGGTTGGTGCTCCTTCCGGTGGTGTTCTGGTAAATTGATTGTAAAGTTGTTGCTTTGCAAAGGCTGGATTTGGATGGGAGTCCAAATAGTCAATTTTTGAGGAGTAGCCAAAACTGGTGAACCTCGATACATCTTGTGTTGTGTGATGATCTCTTGTTATACATGCTTTATTTGGTTTTAAGTTTTCATTGTTTTAGCTTTAAGAGTTGAAGATTTAAGTTTTAAAGAGCTACACTGATTCACCCCCCCTCTCAATGTCATTGTGAGACTAACAATTGGTATCAGAGCCATTTTCCCTTGTCAGGCTAAATCAGCTAGGGTTGATATTGGATTAGTACGCAATGGGTAAGAAGAATAGATCTTCCTCCAATAAGGCATCTCAGTCAGTTTTAATTCCTGTGGAAGAGAAAATTGAACTAGAAAAGGTTGAAGAAGTGAATTTTGAAGTATGTGATGAAAACCTTGAGGCTGAAGTATATCTAGAAGGTGAGTTGATCATTGCACTTGAAGAGTTGAATATAGAAAGGAAAAATAATAGAAGACTATCCAAGAAGTTGGAAGAATATGGGGATAAGATCGAAGATCTCTTCTTATAAATTCATAAAGCCAAGAAAATAGAAGAAGCCTTGAAGTCACACCTAGATGATAAAGTCGATGTATGTTGCAAACGTGAAGAGGAATCTAACAAAGTTTTTAGTGATCTAAAGCTACAAGTAGAAGAGTCCAAAAGGATAAGAAACTCTCAGGTCACGGACCAATGAGAAAGAGATTGTTTGCTGCAAACAAGAAGAGGAGATTATTTTATTGAGGAAACAACTAGAAGAGTCCAATACAAATATTAAATTTGAGAAGAGCACAAATTTGCTAGATAAAATGATAAGGCAACAAAGAAGCCCCATGTGTAAGCTTGGTCTTGGATGTGAATCTGAACAACCTTCATATTCTAAATCTGTAGAGAAGAAGAAGTCCATTGCTGAAGGATAAAAGCAAGAAAAGCTTGAAGCTGAATCTTCAAAAGGAAGAAAATCTCAAAGGAGATCTACAACAAAGCAACCACAAGAAAAGAGGTTCTATCACTCTCACTTTATTCATAATAATGCTTTTAATGGCTATTGTTTTAGATGCAACCATTATGGTCACAAGGCAATTTATTATGGATTGAATAATAGATCAAAGAGTTATCTTTGGTAGAAATACATCTGTTATTCCGGTTGAACACCATGTGCAATGTTTTAAATGTAATGGTCATGGGCACATAGCAAGGTTTTGTCCAAGAAATTTTGTATCTAATCTAAGGCAAGATAGTAGATTTCATCAGACGCAAAGAATGCAACACAAACAGGGAAGAAAACATGTGCATCAAAGAAAGGAAAATAATCATCCATTAAGGATGCACAAGAGACAACCACCCAAGAGAAATTTTCAAGTTCACGAAAAGATTCAAAATAAGGATGCAGTTGAAAAACTCAAGCCCAAGTTCAAGAAAGCTTGGAGAAAGTAAGAAGAGAGGAAATCACGTCTCCTTGGACTGAAGGAGACTACTCCTGTATTGCACTAAGCAGCTCCAGGTAGCACATCCTCGGGGGGAGCAATCTTAAAGTTTTATTTTAATGCTCCTATGTTGTTTGGTTATCCGAGGATGAAAGGCAAGTAGTCAGGGGGAGTTGTCGTATAGTTGTCAAAATGTGTTTTAGTTCATGTAGATGTTTATGGAGATAGTGTCAAACTGATGTGCTTCAGCAGAACAACATGGTGAACAACTAGGTTTTCAATGTAGCAGCTGATAGGCATTATCTGAGATAGAATATGCAGCACAGGTCGACATGTCATGGAAGCATAAGCTAGCAGGTGTTGGTTTTGAAGCCTGTAACATTCCCAATCTATAGATAAAATAGAATCCATGTTGTGAGTGGGAAGGCATGCGTTTCTTAACCAAAAATACAACACATCATTTGGTATAAGAGAGCATTAATTTTCTCTAAAGAAGTAGTAGTTATCAAAGAGATGCCAGAGTCAAAGCAAATAGTGGCACTAGCACCCAGTTGGTCAAGAGTGCCAATTGGCACATGCAAGGCAGAGACATTGAGAGAATAGCGCCCAGGTGGTGAAGCACCAAGGAGGATAAGATGCCTATGCACCTAAGAAAGTCTTAAATTATTTGAGAAATGTGAGATATTGCCCAAGGATTCCCTTAATCACAGCGAGGAGAAATGCTCCCTAGAATCACGTGAAGAATGTTCGCCTAAGACATTGAGTAGCCCTGACATATGCCCTAGCAAGAAGCAGAATACCAAGTGTTGATGACTACACATAGATTGAGGTTCCAATGCTATATGTAACGGTCCACTGTCAATACCTACGTAGGCGATGAAAACATTCATGGCAGTTGTTAGAAACTAGAGACATTGAGCTGCACAACTTATGCGAGGCAAAGTCGTCAGTCACGGAGGAGATGGCAGTCAAAAGGCTGAAGAAATTACACACAGGCTGCCTGGAGAGTCAATCATTTTTTATTTAGGAGTAACTTTTGTGCAACTGAAAGTTGAGTGTTGATCATACTATACTAAATAAGTAAAAGCAAGGTACAACAAGAATTCTAATATGATGAGCAGAGATTAGAGTTCTTATCCAAGAAGACTTTATGATAGAAAGAGTACCAGTGGAGGTGCATTCTATCTTGGAGATAGGTTGGTCATGTGGAACAGTAAGAAATAAGAGTCAGTTTTCTTATCCACAACAGAGGCAGAATATATTACAGCGACAACATGTTGTACGCAGGAGAAAGTTGCGAAAGGTGAGGTTAAGTTGGATTTTGTTCCAACAACAGAGCTGTGAAGTTGGTCGCTAATGCAGTCAAAATAAACGCAGAAAACATAAGCAGAAGAATAATTTATTTATTTTTGCTGACCCTTGTACCTTACAAATAATGTATATTATATAGTATTTGGAATAGGGAGTTGGAGATAATCATGGGAGGAGGTTAGAGTGATAAGGGAAGTGTGGGCGGTGGGAGATGGAGGGATAAGGGGATGAGCGTGGAGGGAGATAAGGGAAGTTAGAGGAGAAAATATAGGAGGGAGAATAGGAAGGGGTTAGGGATAATTTTAACAAATGATGTCGACTAATCTTTGCCGACACAAACAGGTATGTTCACATTTAGGCTTTTAAATAACTAGATTTTTTTAAGCCTTTTTGATGAGGACCCTATTCACACTTGCAACATTCTCCCCCTTAAAGTTGAGAGGACTGACTACACAGTCTCTCAGCTTTACAAATTGAGCTTTAGTCATCGCCTTGGTGAAGATGTCAACGACGTTCTCCAAAGTGTGACAGTATTGAAGCTCAACAATTTCATGTTCCACCATATCTCTGATGAAGTGGTACTTCATATCAAAATGCTTTGTTCTGCTATGGTGGATAGGATTATATGCCAACTGAATGGCACTGATGTTGTCACAGTAGATTCTGGTCGGACCACTTTGTTGTTCTCCAATCTCTTCTAGTACTTTCCTTAGCCACAAGGCTTGAGTACTTGCATAAGTAACCGCTATATACTCAGCTTCTGTTGAAGATAGCGCTACTACTGTCTACTTTTTTGAACTCCAAGTTATTAGTCCTGATCCAAGACTAAAACAGTTTCCTGATGTTGACTTCCTGTCATCAATATTGCTACCCCAATCACTATCACTGAAGCCTACAAGCTTGATAGTGTTACATTTATGGTACTGGATTCCAAAATCCAATGTACCCTTCACATATCTCAAAATTATTTTAGCTGCTTGCAAATGCAGCTCAGATGGGTTAGCCATAAATCTAGAAACAAGAGATACAGCATATTGAATATCTGGTCTGGTGTTGGCGAGAAACATCAAACTCCCAACCATGCTTCTGAAAGTGGTCACATCAACTTTTGGTGCTCCATCATCTTTGCTTAATTGGATCCCATGTCCAACTGGAGTTGCAACTGGTTTGCAATGCTCCATAGCAAACTTCTTGATCATATCCTGAGCATACTTATGTTGACAGATGAAGATCCCTGTATCCGATCGATGAACCTCCATTCCAAGGTAGTAGTGCATTAAGCCAAGATCCTTCATCTCAAACTGCGTCATCATGGAGTGTTTGAACTCCATATTCATTTTTTCATTACTACCCATAAAAATGAGATCATCCACATACAAACAAACTATGAGGATGTCTTTACCTTGCTTTAGGTAGTAGAGTGTGGGTTCATTTTTGCTCCTGGTGAACCCATAATCTTTGAAGTACCCATCAATGCGTGAGTACCAAGCTCTTGGTGCCTGTTTAAGACCATAGAGTGCCTTCTTCAATCTATAAACAAGGTGTTCCTTACCTTGCACTTCAAATCCCTGTGGTTGCTCAACATACACTTCTTCTGTCAAGTAACCATTGAGAAATGCACTCTTGACATCCATGTGTTGGACTTTCCATCCTTTGTGTGCAGCTAAGGCAAGAACTGTTCTGATTGTCTCTTGTCTGGCTACAGGAGCAAAAGTCTCTTCATAATCTATTCCATATTTCTGAGTAAAACCCTTTGCCACTAATCTTGCCTTGTGCTTCTCAATGCTTCCATCAGCATTAAACTTGGTCTTGAAGATCCATTTACAGCCAACACATTTCTTTCCTTTCGGAAGCTTCACGAGCTCCCAAGTGTCATTGTTTTTTATAGAGGTTATCTCCTCTTTCATGGCATCTTGCCAAATCTTCTGAGTACATGCCTTCTCATAACTAGAAGGTTCAAGCTGTGCACTAGTTAACAAAGCATAGTTAACTTGATCTCCCCTAGGTTCTTGCTGGGATTCATCATCACCATACAAGTGCATACTTTCTAATCTGTGTAAAACAGATTCCATTTCACTAGCTTGACTCCTAGTATATCTTCTTGAAAAATTTTTATCCAACATCTGAGATGATGGATGATACTTGTAAAGTTCTCTTACCTTTGGATGGAACATCAATGTCCATTGGTGAGGAACTTGCATGTCTCTGTGGAGAAGGACTTGGTGAGGAAGATGAACTAGAAGAACTTGGGCTTGAAGGTGGAGATTTCTTGCCTTTCTGTGGTATCTGTTGCTGCACCTGCTGAGAACTTGAATCATGTGACTCAACATCACTGTATATTTGGGGCTTACCCCACTCTCCCCCTTCATCAAAAATCACATCCCTTGAAACCACTATCTTTCGAGTCGTAGGATTGTAGAGTCTATAACCCTTTGTGTTTTCACGAGTATCCTACAAAAATGCATGCCCGACTCTTTGGATCCAGCTTCTTTCTTAGCTCATCAGGAATGTGAGCATATGCCAATGAACCAAATACTCCGAAATACTTCACATTTGGTTTCTTACCATACCAGGCTTGGTAAGGTGTCTTCCCTTTCAAACTTGAAGTAGGACTTCTGTTCAAGATGTGAACACTAGTCCTTGTTGCATCTCCCCAATATGCATTACTCAAATGCTTTGTCAGAAGCATTGATCTTGCCATCTCCACAATGGTGCGATTCTTCCTTTCTGCTACACCATTTTGTTGTGGAGTGTAGGCAGTTGTGAACTGCCTCTTGATGCCATGATGTTTACAAAAATTCAAAAACTGATTAGAGGAGTATTCTCCTCCTCTATCTGATCTAAGACATTTTATAGAATATCCACTCTCACTTTCAACTTTTGCTTTAAAATCAACAAAGCATGCAAATGCTTCATCCTTATGCTTCAAAAAATATATCCAACACATTCTTGTGCAATCATCAATGAAAAGTAGGAAGTAAGAGTGATTACCTAGACTCTTGGTCTGCATCGGACCACAGATGTCTGAATGCACTAACTGAAGAGGATAGCTGGCCCTCCATGCTTGTCCATGAGGAAATTTCGATCTGGCATGCTTGCCCAAGGCACACCCTTCACAGACTTCCTTACTATCTTGAATTTTGGGAAGTCCAGTCACCATTGCTTGTGAAGTTAGCATTTTCAAACTTGCTGAATTCAAATGACCATATCTCAAGTGCCATAGGACACTTGGATTGGTAATTGCAACATTTGCTAACTTATTTCCTCCTGGCTGGCCAAACTTCAAAGGGAATAATCTATTCTTCGACATTGGCACTTGTGTAATGATTCTATTACTATTGTTCTTGTCAAAAATGGTGCATTTACCCTCATCAAAAATCAACTTATAATTCTTTTCAAGCATTTGACCAACACTTAAAAGATTGTGTTGAAGATGAGGTGTGTAATAGATATCACTTACTTGCTTGATGCCTTCTTTCGTTGGAACCTCCATGGCTCCAATGCCTTCAATTGCCAATGACTTTTCATCTCCCAACCGGATGCTTGGATTTGTATGAGGAGTCTAACTTAGCAAAGAGTTCTTCTTTGCCACTCATGTGATTTGAACACCCGAGTGTCCAAAATCCATGTATCATTCATATTTTGCTCTGTCTGGCCATAAGAAAGAAAGAGATTTGAGGACTCTTCCTCTTCTCCAAAATTCCCAAACTGACTGCTCTGGTTGTTGCTGCTTCCTTGCGAAGTCTTTGACCAACAATCTCGAGCATAATGGCCAGGTTTGCCACAATTGTAGCAAACTTGTTTTGATTTGTCTCCTCCTTTTCCTTTGCCAGATTGTTTCCCTCTATATTGTTGTTGTCCTCCTCTATTCTGATTTCCGCCTCTGTTGGATGATCCTCCTCTGTTAGGAGTTCCCCCTCTTTGATTATTCCTGCCTCTACCTCTTTGTTGTCCTCTGCCACGGCCTCTACCTCTTCCTTCATGTGTGGCAAAAGCTTTGTCATCTCCTCCATAACTGGTGGTAGGAGTTTCCTGTAACCTCTCTTCATGTGAGAGAAGTGAACCAGTTAATGCATCAAAAGACAATGTGGTTAAGTCTTTGGATTCTTCAATAATTATTGCAACAGAATTCCATTTAGGAAGAAGTGTTCTCAACACTTTCTTCACCATCATCTCTGGCTTAATATCCTCCCCTAGTGTGACCATTTTGTCGACTACGGCTTTCACTCGCACGCAGTAATCTCCGACTCTTTCATTCTCTTGCATCTTGAGATTCTCAAAATCTCGTTTCAAAGTTTGCAGTTTTACCTGCTTCACTTGGTCACTACCTCTATAGCTTTCTTTTAGGGCATTCCAGGCATCTTGTGCAATTACATAAGATGCAACCCTAGGGAAGATACTTTTATCTAAGGCAGCATGAATGTGATAAAGGGCAAAAGCATTATTCTTTTGTGCTTCTTTTCTCGCCTTTTTATCAGCATTAGAGAAAGTTGCCCATTCAATAGCAGTTGGTTCTGTATAGCCTTCTTCGACTACATCCCAAAGACCTTTTCCTATCAAAAGGGTTTTCATTTTAATAGACCAATATTCATAGTCTCCTCCATTAAACTCAGGGATCGGAAGACTAGTATTGGATGCCATTGCAGAATAAAAACAAACTTTATTCGAAGCAAACAAGTACTTTAAAGCAGTACAAAGAGATTAATTATTCAAATCAAATCTCACCTTTTTAGTACATTCAAGTTCTGCTTCGAACTACTGCTAATGATGATGATCTCAGGTTCCACTTCCTCTGGATCTTCTTCTGCTGCTTCTTCTTCGTCTTCTTCTTCTTCTTCTTCTTCTTCTTCTTCTTCTTCTTCTTCTTCCTCTTCTTCCTCTTCCTCTTCTTCTTCTGGTTCAGGTTCAGGAGAGCGTGGAGTATAGCTCTCACTCGATTCAGCTACCGGTACACCTGGTGTGTAACTGGCACTTGATCGTACATCCGAAACAAATTGCTCAGTCTCGGACTCTTCAATCCTCTTTTCGAAGATATTGTCTTCTGAATCTGCCTCGTACCCTGAATCCGGCTTTCTTAGGTGAGCTATCACCTGATTTTCAAGTTGACAAAACACTGTGTGTAGTCCTAAACTTTGAACCCTTTGGTCAAAGGATTCTGGTGTCTGTCTCTTCAAAATTGAAAGTAGTGCATAATAGCACCCTTCAGATCGGAACATCTACTATTTGCACGGGCACATTATATTTTCTTTCACAAATATTTTCTAAAAAAAAGGTTTGCAAATAAATTTTATAAAAGTTTTTTTTTTTAAACTTAATAACTTTTAATTTTATAATTATCCTTTTAAAAAAAAAGTTTATTTAAAAGATAATTTATAAAAATAATAAAAAAGTTATTAAATAATTAAAAAAAAACTTTTAAAAAACAAAGCAATAACCTTTTTTTTTTTTTTTTAATTTTACCTTTTCTACAGGTCGAACTCTTGACCTCTCAAATATTTCACAGCCGCTTTAGCCACTACACCAAGTGGCGCCTTTGAAGACAAGGAAGTCCCCGCTTCCTTTTATCACGTTGGGGCGGCGCTTAAAAATAAAAAAATAAAAAATTTATCACCTCTGCAAAGCTCCCGGCGGGATTCGACCCCCGGACCTCCTACAAGCAAGCGTCCGCCCTAGCCAACTCCGCTAGTCATCCGGACGGGAGTAGAAGACAGCGCGGGTTGTATTGAATTCAACGGACGGTGGGTTATTTTAAAAAAAATAGAGTGGGATTTATCCCACATGCGCCAGGAGATGGGCGCGTTAAGGGTTTTTAACCTAAAACCCATGCAATAGCTTTCGACTGCCTTCGGGCAGTCGATCCTCAATCGCTCCCTTTTACCGCCGCTTCGACCAATCACAAACTGACACCTCGCTGCCACGTCGACCAATGCCAAATCACCACGTGGCAAAGTTTTGTCCAATCACCTGCTGCCACGTGTCCTTGCCAGCCTCTGCCAGCTCAGCTGCCACGTCAGTCGCCTCGATTCGCTTGTTGTTGCATCCATTACCTCGATCTGTGTGCTGCCTAGTCAGCACCTCGAAATCTATGCCGCTACCATGTCTGCTCTGATGCCACCATGTGTCACTACCCCATGCCACCACGTGTCACCTCGATCAGTGATCTGCCTTGGGATCTGAGCCGATCTGCCTCGACTGTCGTGCCTGTCAGTCAGCGCCTCGACTGTTGCGTGCCTCGGGAACCGTGCCCGCACTGGCACAATCTGGCTCTGATACCAGATGTGAAGTTGGTCAATAATGCAGTAAAAATAAACGTAGAAAACATAAGCAGAAGAATAATTTATTTATTTTTGCTGACCCTTGTACCTTACAAATAATGTATATTATATAGTATTTGGAATAGGGAGTTGGAGATAATCATGGGAGGAGGTTAGAGTGATACGGGAAGTGTGGGCGGTGGGAGATGGAGGGATAAGGGGATGAGCGTGGAGGGAGATAAGGGAAGTTAGAGGAGAAAATATAGGAGGGAGAATAGGAAGGGGTTAGGGATAATTTTAACAAATGATGTCGACTAATCTTTGCCGACACAAACAGGTATGTTCACATTTAGGCTTTTAAATAACTAGATTTTTTTTAAGCCTTTTTGATGAGGACCCTATTCATACTTGCAGCAAGAGCAAGTAGCGGATATCTTCATAAAATCGTTGCCCAAGGAATTATTTGAGTATCTTCGCAATAAATTGGAAGTGGTCATGTTTCCCAAGAATTGACTAAGCTATCGGGATCACATTCTCAGGGGGAGCATTTGTGTATTTGTTTATCTTTTTGCTCATGTTTGTGATTTTTGCTAAGTGTAATAATTTTTTTCTGAGAATGTTATGCATGGACTCAAGGGGAGTTTACAACAGCCCTTTTGGTATTGTTGTCAAAAGGGGAGAAGAGTTACAGGAAATTGCACGTGTGTTGCCAACAATTCCAAAGGGGGAGATTGTTGAGTAAGGTGTAGTGACAGTATTTTCATTGTTGTCAACACAGTCATAAATATCAGTTGATGCAATGGACATGAGTTCAGAGGTTATTCAGAGTATGTATAGTGAAGTTAAAAGCTCATGAGGATGTTTTTGATGTTTGGGTGAAGTTGCTACAGGTTTTCCAAGAAGACCAAAGTGGCCCATATGCAAAAGAGAAGCGAAAAAGAAAAGAGGAAAAAGTGTCGCGATATCACGACATGTTGCATTTTCATGACCAGAAGAGAAGAGAAAATGCAAGGGTAAAAAGTGTCGCGATATCGCAACATGTTGCATTTTCATGGCCAAAAGAGAAGAGAAAATGCAAGGTGTCGCGATATCGCAACATGTTGCATTTTCGCGGCCAAAAGAGAAGAGAAAATGCAAGGAGAAAAAGTGTCGTGATATCGCGACATGTAGTATTTTCGTGGGCCAAAGCTAAGAAAAAGAGCAAGGAGAAAAAGTGTCGCGATATCGTGACATGTTGTATTTTCACGGGCCAAAGCTAAGAGAAAGAGCAAGGAGAAAAAGTGTCGAGATATCGCGACATGTATTTTTGTAGGCCAAAGCAAAGAGAAAGCGCAAGGAGAAAAAGTGTCGCGATATCGCAACATGTCACATTTTCGTGACTCAAAAAGGGCAGCCAGGCAGAGAAATAAAAAGTGTCGCGATATCGCGACATGTCACATTTTCACGACTCAAAAGGGCAGCCAGGCAGAGAAAGAAAAAGTGTCGCGATATCACGACATGTCACATTTTTGTGACTTGGAAAGGGCAGGAAGGAAGAGAAAGAAAAAGTGTCACGATATCGCGACATGTCACATTTTCGCGACTTGGAAAGGGCAGGAAGGAAGAGAAAGAAAAAGTGTCATGATATCGTGACATGTCGCATTTTTGCAACTCGAAAAGGGCAGGAAGGAAGAGAAAGAAAAAGTGTCGCGATATCGTGACATGTATTTTTGCGACTCAAAAATTTCCAGGCAGGCAGAGTAACAAAAGTGTCACGATATCGCGACATGTCACATTTTCGTGACTCAAACAGGGCAGGATGGCAGAGAAACAAAAGTGTCACGATATCATGACATGTCGCATTTTCACGACTCGAAAAGGCCAGGTAGGAAGAGAAAAAAAAGTGTCATGATATCGTGACATGTCACATTTTTGCGACTTGAAAAGGCCAGGAAGTCAGAGAAACAAAAGTGTCACGATATCGCGACATGAATACCAAGATGGTGAAACTAAATACTGCATAGTGACGTGGAAAGAAACGGACGCATTCCCACGAGGAGAAAACGAACAGTCATTAAAATAGAAAATGAACAGTCATGCAGGGAGAAAATGAACAGACATGCAAAGAGAAAAAGAATAGACATGCAAAAAGAAAACGAACATGCACAAAGGAGAAAATGAACAGTCATGACCGAGAAGACAAACAGTCATGGTAGGAGTATATGGTGTCAATTCGTTGCATGTAACGTGTTTGACGAAATGCCTACTCTATATATACAAAAGGAGTTACATATAGAAGGCGTTACAATTGACAAGTGGCGTATGAGAAATGAAAGGAGTTACAACTGAAGTTACAAAGAGACAATATGGTTATAAAAGGAGCGTTGCTTGGAGAATTTTAGTAGGGGAATTTACTTGGTGAAGTGCGCGAGAGGAGTGCGAGAGGCGAGCGAGAGGCGAGCGAGAAGGATGTGTGTCTTGTGAATTGTGGGCAATGTTGAGTAAGCAATAGATAAGTCAGGGTCTTGTAAAAGTGAAGGCATTTTTATGTCAATCTTCTAGCTTTGAAAATTCCAAGTTGGTGATTGGAATTAGGGGTTGGTGCTCCTTTCTATTGGTGTATATAAATCAAGGTTTGGTGCTCCTTCCAGTTGGTGCTGGTAAATCAAGGGTTGGTGCTCCTTCCAGTTGGTGCTGGTAAATCAGGGGTTGGTGCTCCTTTCTGTTAGTGTAGATAAATTAGGGGTTGGTGCTCCTTTCTATTGGTGCAGATAAATCAGGGGTTGGTGCTCCTTCCAAGTGGTGCTGGTAAATCAGGGGTTGGTGCTCCTTTTTGTTAGTGTAGATAAATCAAGGTTTGGTGCTCCTTTCTATTGGTGTAGATAAATCAGGGGTTGGTGCTCCTTCCATTTGGTGCTGGTAAATCAGGGGTTGTTGCTCCTTTTTTTTAGTGCAGATAAATTAGGGGTTGGTGCTCCTTTCTATTAGTGCAGATAAATCAGGGGTTGGTGCTCCTTCCAAGGTGTGTGCTGGTAAATTGATTGTAAAGTTGTTGCTTTGCAAAGGCTGGATTTGGATGGGAGTCCAAATAGTCAATTTTTTGAGAAGTAGCCAAAACCGGTGAACCTCGGTACATCTTGTGTTGTGTGATGCTCTCTTGTTATACATGATTTATTTGGTTTTAATTTTTCATTGTTTTGGCTTTAAGAGTTGAAGATTTAAGTTTTAAAGAGCTACACTGATTCACCCCCCCTCTTAGTGTCATTTTAAGACTAACAACATGTATGAGAGGACTAAAATACGTAAAGGAAGAACTTGTATCGTTGCATGTACCAATGTGAATATGATCCATTTCATGATCTTCGGGATGTAGGATGGTATAAGGTATATGTAACGACTTTGACCAATGTAGTTTTGGTAATCAAATTTCAGACCTAAAATTGTGTAAGTTTTTATGGCAACTCATAACTAATCTAACTGGTTCAGAGTCTGTCATGGACCTGTGTGTGTAAATGAGTGAGGTTTATTTATCCATTTTGAGGGAGGTAGGATTAACCTATTGTTGTACATTTTGAGTCATTAAGTCAAGTTGTCATTGATGTCAAGGAATGAAGTCATCATTAATGTCAAGGAATTTATCAAGAAACAAAGTTGTCAAAGTTGTCATTGATATCCAAGAATAAGCCACTGATTATGTCAAAGGTCAAGAGGAACAATGCAAAGGTTAAAGACAAAAGGGCTTCATAATATTTTTAATATTATATGGAAGCATAAGTTAAAAGGTTTTTCATAAAAACCCAAGGAAGCTTATTGCAAAGCTAAAGGAAGGTTTAATATTTATTTCATAAAATATTTAAATTCAAATTGAATTTAAATTTTATAAATAAATATTATTTATACAAATGTGTTCAATGAGAGATGGCCTTAATAAAACCAAAGGGTTTTAAAGAATTAATTTATAAAATTTAAAATCAAATGAATTTAAATAATTTATAAATTTAATAAGGTTAAAGGAAAATAAAAAGCGTCGACGTCTAAAAAGTGAGAAGGTAATTCGAGCATCGACGTATATGCATGAGAAAGAAATCAATATATAAATCTATTCCTTAGAGGCATTAACATTTATCCTTTTGCTCGATCAAATTAATGTGTGCAATTGTGTGAGAAATCATGTGAAAAATACAAGCAAATTTCATGTTTTAGCTCCAACAAATAAGGTTTAAAGGGAACAATACCAAATTACTAAGCGCCAACTAGGTAGCATGGCCTAGTGGCAAGGGGACAACGGTTAGAGTGTTTGGGTGCTATGTGAATTGCGTTCAAAATGTGGTGGTAGCATTTTGGTGGTTTCATTTGTGTTGGAAGCACCAAAGGAAAGGTGCACATTTTTGCTAGGCAAGACGAGGATTCTTTTTGGAGTATGTGGTGCTCTTTACTCCCCAAGAAAGTGCCTAGCTCACACGGCATGATGAGGCCTACAAATGCCTCATCCATGGACTAGTTTTGATAACTTATAAACACTTTTGAACACCTTATGTTATGTTTTGATGCTAATTATAGTGATAGAATGCATTATGTATTGATGTTTACATGTTGTAAATGTTAAAGTGCATATATCCTGTTTTGACTATTTTTCTATATTTTATAGTTTGTTTCAGCTGTATTATTTAGTATATTTTGCATTAAGTTAATGTTGTAATATTAAGGTGCTGCTATCTATTTGGTTTTGTGCTTCTTTCATAAGCTTTCCCCACCGTTTAAACCATTTTAAATAACCAAAAGGCGCCAAAACTTTGTCAACAGTTTGACTGTGCAGAAAACAGGAACTTTTCCATACAAATTCCAGCCAGTTGTACATATACAACATGGCTTGGAATTTGTCCACTCCAACTCATGCAAAATATGGAATCAGTCTTCTGGGCACTTATGGAGACTATTTCCACCATCACAACTATTCTCATGCGCTTCTGGAGCATGAATTAATATAAACTCTGTTCTATTGCCTGATATTTCGGAGCAGCTCCGAAATAAGCGCAGAAGCAATAGTTTGGGTCAAAAGCGCCTTTAATTGCAACAGAGGGTGGTAAACGGTGGTTGCAGCTATTTTAGGGATATCCCTATATTTTCCAACACCTGTCCCTCAATGGATGAAGCCCAACAGATGGAATGGATAAGAGATAATAGACCTAATCCCTGCATTCTGGGAAACAATCCTGTAACAGTTGTAACATTCCTACATGGCAGCACAAAACCTTATCAATGTTGTACCCTACTTGTATAAATAAAATGCTCCCATTTGGTTGAGCATATAGAAGAATATAGGAAATAAGTGATAAGAGTTAGAACTATTTTAAGTGTTGTAACTATGTATTGCAACAACATAGTAGCCTGCAGATCTTCCCCTGCACTGTTGTCATGCTGCTGAGAATGAAATAAAGGTGCAATATTTGACATTCATGTTTGCTTCTGAGTTGAGTGTGAAGACTTAATAGTTTAGAGCAAGTTTATTTGCCCTCTTTTGGTTCAGGAAGCAAGGGCCACTTCCAGGTCTAGAGGAGGGTTTTTACCTGATAGAATTCTGTTATTTCTGGCTGTAGAGCCGGAGAGATCTGATAGTTTTTGCATGGTTAGTGATTAGGATAATGTGGCATTTGAATGCATGGTAGGTAACTCATCTAGGGTAGAATTTAACATAGTACTTTCTATTTCTAATTTGTTTTAGAATTTGCAATATTTCCATAATTTCTTGTCAGCCTAATTTGTTACAAATTGTGCAACTTTATTTATCAGTTTTTGAATGTTATTTCCATTTTAGAAAGTGACATTGTTTTCTGCAATTTTAGAAAGTTTCATTATTTACCAGTTTGAATGTTAATGCTGTAATTTCAATTTAGTAATTTCTTGTCAATTAAATTCTGCTATTTTCAGCTTTGCAATAGTTTAGTTTTATTTTTCTGCAATAGTGTGAATTTCAATTCTGTAAGGATAAGTAGGAGTTTAGTTTTAGTTTTTAGGAGTAAGAAAGGAGACCCCAAACACCCCAATCTCTAACTGTTCCATGAATAAATCCATGATCTAAATGAACTAAAAATTAGTCTGTTAACCCCTACTTTCGTATATAGCCTTGGACACCACCCTGGATTGACACATAATGATTAAATGATGAAGATTTGATGACACTCATCATTTTTGGCGCCGTTGTCGGGGACACTTAGGTGTTGTTAGGAGAGGTCTAGCAGTCCAAAAACTGTCCTATTTTAGGAAATAGTTTTTGGAAACCTGAGGTTTAGTTTATTTAGTAAATAGGCATGAATGCATAGGCCAAGAGATGAAAGAGGAAGGTTTATCAGAACTGGCTCTTTTCCACCAAGGCGTTCTTCATGATCAGGTGAAGATCTACTTGTGTATGAACTTCCTGAAAGACTTAAAAGAGAATCATCTTCTTCATCAACTAAAATTGTAGGATCTTTGCAAGAAGAGCTCTTAGAGGCACTTGCTTCTAGACATACCCATAGGGCTGATCCATCTGAACTAGTTGAACAAATTAAAGTTGAGGAAGCACCTATGGCAGAACAAGGAGAACATGATAGGGATATTGTTGGTCATGATGCTGACAATCCTCCTGTTAGAACTTTTGAATACCCTATTCATCTGAATCCTACTCAGAATGCTCCTATGAAAACAATTTCACCCTCAGTATTGCCAATATTTAGGGGAGTTGTTTCTGAAGATCCTGATCAATTTCTGTTTGAATTCAAGGTCCTGTGTCAGACTTATGACTATGTCAATGATAACTAAAAACTGAAGTTATTTCCCTCTACACTCAAAGATGCAGCCTTACGATGGTTTATGAGCCTTGAACCAGATTCAATCCGCACTTGGGATCAAATGGAAACTACATTTTTGGATAAGTATCAGGAGTATTGTAGAGTGAGAAATAGGAAGGATGAGTTATTTCGGATAAGACAAGAAGAGGATGAAAACTTAGAGGATTATCTTGATAGATTTACCTTTATCCAAAAGAGATGTGGTCCTATGGAAACTGACTTATTAAAAACTATATTTCTGAGAGGTTTGCAGGATGATTCTAGAGAAGTATTAGACTTAATGGGAAAAGGAGATATAAACCAACTTGATATTAATGATATTGTAGAGTTGTGCAGAAATTATTCCCGCACTAGGCAAAGAAGAAGGAAAAGGAATCCTGGTAATATTGATATAAAATATTTGATGGAGGAAATGGCTAATATGAAAACTGATATACTTGTTCAACTAAACACTGCTTTAGGAGAAAGGAATACAAGAGCCAATTCTTCACCACCCCTGTCTATCTATTGTCCTAGGTGCAGAAATAAGCATGCTCTACAAGATTGTCCTTTGGACAAGACTTCAATTTTAGCAATTTGTGGCATTTTCTCAAAGGAGCATAAAACTGATAAATGTCACCTTTTGCCCCATATTCGGAGTGTTTTAGAAACCCAAGTTGAAGAACTTCATGCTATTGGGCAAAGGCCAGGAGGCAACTTCATACAAAACCAAAATGCCCCTCGCTTTTCTTCAAATTGGGGATAGAATCCTTGGAATATGCCATGGGCGTATACCGAACCTCCTCCCCAAACTTGGAATCAATCTTGGGCAGCCCCTCAAGATTGGTCACATTCTAGTTGGAATCAGCCATGGCATCCAGTTAATCCATCTTGGGTACCAAATCAGTCAAGGAAAATATGGGGGCCACAATACCCATCCTATCAAGGGCAGTAGAGGTATCAATCACCAAATCAACACTTGCTGCCAACCCCTAATCAAAATTTTTAGGGAAGAGTTCAACCATAACAAACATAGCCAGTTAAGCAACCTCCACTTCCAGCTCAGCCTATGGCTAACCCCAATAACAATAGACAAGCAACCCCTATTTATGGAGCTGAGTCTGAAGAGACTATTGTAGTCCATGTCCTTGACTGTAGTAACATCCAGTTACATTTAGGGAAGGTTTTACCTGACCCTGCACCACCCACTATTGAAGAAATTGATGGAAAGCAAGAATTTTCAAGTCCAAAAAACCACAAATAGAGCAAAAAGAAGAAAAAATAGAAAGTTTACAAGGAAAAATTGAACCTGCCTCGGTAGACCTACCGTATCCTGAAAGGTTTGACCACACTATCACTGCTCCTGAATCAGAATTAATCATAGAATTGAGGAAAATGTCTATCTCACTCCCTTTGTTGCAGGCAATAAAGGATGTACCTCGATTAGGAAAACCATTCAGGAGCTGTGTATTAGGAAACCTGGCAGGAAGAAGAAAGCCTTTCCTAAGACTATACAAGTAGAAGGTAAGTTGGCTGACCTACTTTCTGGAAAACTAGTACCCCCTAAATATGGTGATCCAGGGAGTCCAGTAGTTACAATTACTATTGGGTTAGTTCAAATTCCAAATGTACTTATCGATTTAGGAGCTGCAATCAACGTGATGACTAAGGAAACCATGCAAAAATTGCAGCTCAATAACCTTAGTCCTACTACCATAGTTTTGGAAATGGCAGATAGGTCAGTGGCTAAACCAAAAGGAATTCTGGAGGATGTTGCCATTGAAGTGTCTTCTTGGGAATACCCTATAGATTTCTTAGTGTTGCAGCCTAGAAACTCAGCTAATGGCTATCCTATTATTCTAGGATGACCTTGGCTTGCCACTGTAGCTACATTTATAGACTACAGGTCAGGTGAGATGACCATTTCAAATGGTGTATACCTGAAAAAATATTTCCTTGTATCCACCAACCCAACCTTCAACCAAATTTTTTGGACAGATATGGTATCCTGAGTCTGATGAAGAACATGAAACTATTGTCACCTTGGCCACCATTGTAGTAAAAGAACATATTGAAGAACTTAATTCACCAGAAAGAGAAATCTTTGAACATGAAACAATTTTGGTGAAAACATTGCAAGAAGAAGGCCTTAGGGATGATCAAATTCTTGTCCATCGTTTGTTATGGAAATATGAAGAACAAACTGCTGAACATCTATCATCTATTCCACTACAAGAAAGCTCCTTCACATTGCCACATGGATGGCATCATCATCTTCTGACTTCTTTCATCTGTCCTATGCAAATGATCCCATCAGGTATCACATTTACACTAGAATCAAGAGTATTTCATACTCTGCAGCCACATCATTGTCCCTTAAATGCTTTAATCAGTAAATATGAGGTTGTCAACTCTGTTTATCTAGGGATTAAGCAGATTGAGATACAACCAGGAAAATTTTTGAACATTAATAGTTGGTTGACTAATGAGCAAGAAGCCAAATTATTTGTTGTTTTACAGAGACATGTTCAAGATTTTGCTTGGAGTTATAAGGACATGACTGGCATTCACCCCGATGTGTGTACACATAGGATATACACTCAAGATGTCAAACCAGTAAGACAACCACAAAGGCGTCTGAATCCCGCTCTGAAGGATATTGTTAAGGAAGAAATCGAAAAACTATTGGATGTAGGATTCATTTATCCAATTTCAGATAGTAGGTGGGTTTCACCATTGGTCATTGTTCCAAAGAAAAATGGGAATATGAGAGTATGTGTGGACTACAGGGAATTGAATAAGGTCACACATAAAGATCACTTTCCATTACCATTTATAGACCAAGTGTTGGACACCCTTGCTTGGTAAGAAATTTTTCTGTTTCCTTGATGGTTTTAGTGGTTATAATCAGATCCAAGTTGCACCAGAAGACCAGGAAAAGACAACTTTCACATGTCCTTGGGGAACATTTGCTTACAGAGTATTACCCTTCGGTTTGTGCAATGCACCAACAACATTTCAGAGAGTTATTTTGGCTATCTTTTCTGATCTAACAAATGAAAGTGTAGAGATTTATATGGATGACTTCACAGTGTTTGGAGATACATTTGAATATACTTTAGAACAACTTGAAAAAATTTTAATACGTTGTGAAACATATCATTTGTCTCTGAATCTTGATAAATGTTTCTTGATGATGGAAGAAGGAATTGTTCTTGGACATCATATTTCTGCTTATGGAATTAAAGTTGATCCTAAAAAGGTAGAGGTCATCAAGAACCTTCCTCCTCCAAAAACTCAAACTGATGTCCGTAGTTTCTTAGGACATATTGGCTTTTATCGTAGATTTATTGCTAATTTCAGTACCATTGCTAATCCAATGTTCGCATTGTTAACAAAGGATTCTGAATTTGTTTGGTCTGTTGGGTGTCAACAGTCCTTTGAAGTTTTAAAGGAAAAGTTAACAACTCCGCTTGTATTGAGAGGTCCTAATTGGGAGTTACCCTTCCATATTCAAATTGATGCTTCCAATACTGCTATTGGAGCTGCATTAGGGCAGATTGAATATGGACAACACTATGCCATATACTACATTAGTAAAAATTTGACTGGAGCTGAAAAGAATTATACCACAATCGAGAAGGAATTTTTAGCTGTGGTGTATGCTATTAACAAATTTTGACACTATATCACAGGATATCCCGTATTCATCCACACAGACCATGCTGCTATAAAGTATTTGATGAATAAACCCTTGGTTAGTGCATGAATTATTCGTTGGTTAATACTATTGCAGGAATTTGATATTACTATAGTCAATAAACCAGGGAAGTCTAATGTAGTGGCAGATTTCTTGTCAAGATTGTCAAATGCAGATATGGAGGAATTGGTTGAGGATGCATTTCCTGATGAGAAATTGTTTGTTGTTTCTGTACAATCTCCATGGTTTGCAGATATAGCTAATTATTTAGCTACAGGGAAGATTCCTCTTCACTTTACTCCTAAACAAAAGAAACAGTTGATCAAGCAAAGTTCTTCTTTTGAATGGATAGGAGGTTTATTGTTTAAATGCAGTCTTGACCATGTTTTGCGTAGGTGTGTTCGCAAGGATGAGGTATATGACATCCTGCGAGCATGTCATGATGAACCATCAGGAGGGCATTATTCAGTGAAAAGTACCATTCGAAAGATTTTGGGTACTGGTTACTACTGCCATCCTTGCACAAAGATGTCAAAAGGTATGTCAAAAATTGTGATGCATGCCAAAGGATGGGTAAGCCTACTTTTACTAGTGAAATGCCTTTACAACCTCAATTAGGTACAGAACCATTTGAAAGGTGGGGGCTAGATTTTGTAGGACCCATTGATCCACCTTCCCAAGGGAAAGTGCATATCTTGGTATGTACTGATTATGTAACCAAGTGGGTAGAAGCCCATGCTTTTAAGCATGCCCGAGAAGAGAAAGTTGTTGATTTCCTATATTCACAAATATTTCTATGATTTGGAGCCCCACATTCTATCACCACTGATCAGGGACCTCAGTTTACCTCAAAATTTGTTGAAGCCTTTACAAAGTTGTATGAAATCAAACACCGAAAAATCCTCACCTTACCATCCGCAAGCCAATGGCCAAGTTGAAGTGACAAATAGGGAATTAGAGAGGATCTTAACCAAAACTGTAGCAGCCCATAGGAGGAATTGGGTGGAGAAGTTACCTAAAGCAATTTGGGCTTATAACACCACTTGGAAATCCACTACTGGATTTACTCCCTATGAATTGGTTTATGGTAAAAAGCCTCTTTTGCCTATTGAGTTTGAATTACTAACTCTTCGAACTGCTTTAGAAGTTGGTATTGATTTGTCATAGGCACAAATGGATCAGATTCTATAGCTCAATGCATTGGATGAGCTACGGAGGGATGCATTGCACTAGACTGAGCTGATCCAAGCACAATAAAAATTATGGCATGATAGTCACATTCAGCAAAGGAAGTTTTAGCAAGGTGATTGGGCTTTGTTGTTTGACTCACGTTATGAAGACTATCCTAGAAAATTGTAGACTAGGTGGCTTGGACCATATCATATTGAGGAAGTGTTTGCAAATGGAGTTGTACGTCTTTCACCAATAGATGATTCAAGAAGGAAAATGGTGGTTAACGGTCATCGTCTTCGGATATATCACAAACCGTTAACCAAGGAGGAGTTTCTCAAGCAAGTAGGAAACTTGGATGTATCAGTATTGGAAGAAACCACTTCTTCCAAGATGGACTCAATCAAGTGACATGAACCAAAATATATAAAAAAATGAAAAAAATAAAAAAATATATATATAAAAATAATAATAATTCAGAATGTGAAAACCTCTTTGAGGCGCATCTGAATTGGGCTTACATGAAAACCAGATTTTTTGGCATGTTTGCCTCATGGACCCACCACCATTCCATTCATTCTCACCATTGTTTCACTATTTACCATTCCATTCATTTTCACCATTGTTTCACTATTTACCATTCCATTCATTCTCACCTCTGTTTCACCTATTTTTATATTGCATCTGTCTTAGTCAATAAAGCATCCAATAGAGAATCAGCAGAAACAACCATTGTACAATTGTAGATAAATGGTTATATCTTCTATTAAATTTATAAGTATGTAGTGCATAATATCCTTAGTTAGTATATGAGGCATACATAAGGTTATTTAAAAAAAAAAGTTATCCATCTAGTCAATGGAAGTTGTGAAAATAGTAGGAAATTTTTTACCTTCAAATGCTTCAGCATGATAATGCTCCGGAATAAGATTTATGTTCAGCTTCGGAATGATGGAAGCTCTGGAATGAAAAACTGTTGTTTTAACAAAAGCGGCTTCAACATAAAAAGGGGTGTGCTTCGAAATAAAAATTGTTCAAACCTTGAAGAAAAAACTTTGGAATGAATAAAGATAAAAATGAAATGACATGTGGCATCATAATTCCTATTGTTTGAAGTAAGGAAAAATTATGGCACAAATTTTAAGATGTAGGTTTCCAACACAATGATGGGAACGGAGGTGTTGGGAATCATCGCACATTTTGTGATAAGCAAAAATATTTGGCACACTTCACAAGGAATTCAGGAAAAAGGAAAGCTCTGTACGTGGTACATGACATGGCCAATAGATGACTGCCACGTCAATGCATCGTAATCATTTAATCAAATGCAGCGGATCACGTTCCCTCAGAGAAATAGAAATCTGCCACGTGATACGTAAAGGAGAAATTTAATTTTTCAAATGCTTCAACACGTTTCAAAGCATTTTTTTGGTGCTATAAAATTTTAATTTCATAGCCTAGAAGCCATTTTTGCCCTACAACTACAAATAATTTGATCCAGACTCAGGCACAACGTTGTTGTTTCGGCACTAAGAAGAGATAGAACACAAAAAAATAAAAATGGGGGGTAAGAAGAATCATATTGAGCCAAAAAATGCAGATTGCCTATAGGGAGATCCTGAATCACTGCGTATCTTCACGGAGGAAGGGTTTATGCCATTTCTACGAAAATTCGATGGACACTCTGAAGGGTTGGCAATCGAATTCGCCCGAACATTCAGAAACAACCAAGTCCATATTAGCGGCATGACCATCCAGGTAACTCCAAAAATTCTTAGTTCTATTACTGAAATGCCTTTGCAAGGGGTCCAAATTGTAAAAACTGGAAAGAATGCCCTGGTAGAAATTGTCAATCAATTTAGAGAAGAAGGGGACAGGCCAATTGAATTTTTAATGAGCAAAAATGTTTGTAAAGGGGTTAAACGGTCTAGTCTACCACCTCCCTGGAATGAAGTAGTTGTGTGGGTTATTAGGTTTTTAACCTGTGATGGACAATTTCCTGTTCTATCTGGGCATCATATCAGAATTCTGAATCATCTACGACATGGTCATTCAAACCCGGAGGTCAAGATAAATCTGCCCTTATATCTTCATCAAGAATTGAGCAATATGGCTAGAAAATACCAACAAGGAAGGGGCACTCCCAAACACCATGGGCTCATCAAGCTCATCTGCAAGCATCACTTCAGAGGAAACCCTAGGAGTTTTGAATGGTTCTTTTCTGCCTGGAATGAATTAGAGAGTGAAAGCCCTGAATCTGAAGGAGAGGCAAAAGGTGAATCTGAAGATGAAGCAAAAATTACAAGATCTGAACCTGAAATTGAAACTGAATCCTCTGACAAGGGAATCCCCTCCTCACCACAAGGACCTCCATCCTCTAGGACTAGGAAACAAAGGGAAAAATGGTCCAAGTCTGGTCCCATGGGAAAAATAAGGAAAGTTACATTTTTTGAGAATGTAACTATTTGTCGAACACAACCTGTCGAGCAGTCTGGTAGTTCAAGTAAAGAAATGCAAATAGGGAAAGAAATGCCTAAAGTAGGTTCTACTCTAGAATCATCAGAATTTGTTTCGGAGTTACCTAAAAAGGTTAAACAAGCTCTTGTGGGGTTACGAAGGTCTTCCAGACTTCAAAAAAAAAAGTAATAGAAGAAATAATGGATGAAGAAGCTACACCATTATTTTAGAGTTAAATACAGAGTAGGGAGGAAGTTCTTGTAGAACAATTTATAGAAGAGAGATCAGAGGAAGTATATATGGACATAGAAGAATTGGAGGTAGAGACAATAGTCACAGATACAAAAATACCTACAGTCTCACTTGTTGACTATTCAGACTCTGAAGATTCTGATTCTGGCAAAGAATCAATAAGAAAAGAGGAAGAGCCTGATATAAAAACCTAGTTACATGCTGCTAGAAGTGTCATTAAGACACAAATGGGTTGGATTGAACAACATGAAGCCTCTCACATAGAGAAAGATAAGCTTATTGCTAATTTGTAGGAAGAGGTGAATAAACTAAGGGCTCGGTTGTCCACTCTGGAGCAATAGTCTATAAAAACTGGTTTTGAGGATGAATTGGCTAGAATTCTGTTAGAATTAGTAGAAGATCATAGAGAATTGGCCTTACCTAAGGAAGAATCACCCATCAGAGGAGTGGAAATAGAAGAAACAACAACCCAAATTTTCTAGCAGGATGTCAGCATGACAGATTCAGAAGCCTCTATAGAACATTCTAAAAATTCATAGTAGGGGGCACAAACAATACAAGCAGTTGAGGAGGCCAATGAATAGGAGGAAGTGCAAGAATAGGTAAATATACAATCTCCTCAACTATCTATTGAATTAATTATAGTTGAATCACCTCAAGTTGAAACAATAAAAATTGGAGTGCAAGTAGATCTATTCACTGTTAACACATCAGAAGTTGGTATACAAGTGGACTTGCCTCCAAAAATACAATCAGTTATAAGGCCCCCACAAATAGTTACAATGACAAAATATAATGAGGACATAGCACATTGGATGTTGCAGTGTCAACAGATGGAGGCACAAATTTCAGCCTTAAAACCTTTGAAGCAGAAGCTAGAAGCCCAAACTGCAGATATAACTAAGTTACAGGAACAAATACAAGATATGTGCCAAATTGTAGAGTACTTAGTTCAGTGCAGAAGGCCTGCAAGGTTTTATACTCTAATATTAAAGGAAAAATACCTCCGCTGGCAATTAATGAGAATTGTTTCCAAACTTCCATATAAACTGGACACTGCTGAAGAATTTGTGGAAACATATTTGCATAGTCCAGAGAAACAGAGGAATCTGCTTTGTGAACTATTTTTGCATAACTTCTTCTTACCTAAAAATGGAACCTTCTTGCCACACATCTTTACAGGAGATATTCAGCTGAGAGCCTTTATATCTTTAGTACAAAATCAGATTTATTGGGAGGAGGAGAAAAAGGCAAGCAAGGAAATGGAGTTAACAACTGAGTTACTGATCAGAAGAACCCATACTAATTACAGGGAGTCCATCAATCAACATTTTACTATGATGAGAGAACAGAAAATCAGAGAAGTATATAAGAGCAATCTTACTGATTGTATCAAGAATTTTTAGGTCTTCTGTAATCAACATTTTGGTAATGCTCTCTCAGCTTGTAAAAGTAGGTGGGGAGAATTATCAATATCACTTCAGAAGAGGGAACCTATCTCACCTAACAATTTATTATGGTCTAGAAGGAGAGCAGAAGGTATAGTACAGGTTATCCACAAGTTGCAGGATCACTGGGTAGGTTTGAGGTATAGGCTGCCAAATGTGATAACTCTAGTTCCTTATTTCTTTGATAGTGATCCCCAATCAGATGAGCAGTTCCAGGAATGGCTCAAGCAAATACAAGCAATCAGAGGATATTATAAGGTTCCAGGACCAAAGCTGAGTTATGAAGAATGAAATCTGGATGTAGATCTCTGTGCTATTGTGGCTGCACAGAATGCATGAGGACATGCATTAAAATAGGTTGGGGGAAAATGATGAGGCCTACAAATGCCTCATCCATGGACTAGTTTTGATAACTTATAAACACTTTTGAACACCTTATGTTATGTTTTGATGCTAATTATAGTGATAGAATGCATTATGTATTGATGTTTACATGTTGTAAATGTTAAAGTGCATATATCCTATTTTGACTATTTTTCTATATTTTATAGTCTGTTTCAGTTGTATTATTTAGTATATTTTGCATTAAGTTAATGTTGTAATATTAAGGTGCTGCTATCTATTTGGTTTTGTGCTTCTTTCATAAGATTTCCCCATCATTTAAACCATTTTAAATAACCAAAAGGTGCCAAAACTTTGTCAACAGTTTGACTATGCAGAAAATAGGAACTTTTCCATACAAATTCCAGCCAGTTGTACATATACAACATGGCTTGGAATTTGTCCACTCTAGCTCATGCAAAATATGGAATCAGTCTTCTGGGCACTTATGGAGACTATTTCCATCATCACAACTATTCTCATGCACTTCTGGAGCATGAATTAATATAAACTCTGTTCTGTTGCCTGATATTTTGGAGCAGCTCTGAAATAAGCGTAAAAGCAATAGTTTGGGTCAAAAGCACCTTTAATTGCAATAGAGGGTGGTAAATGGTGGTTGCAGCTATTTTAGGGATATCCCTATATTTTCCAACACCTGTCCCTCAATGGATGAAGCCCAATAGATGGAATGGATAAGAGATAATAGACCTAATCCCTGCATTCTGGGAAACAGTCCTGTAATAGTTGTAACATTCCTACATGGCAGCACAAAACCTTATCAATGTTGTACCCTACTTGTATAAATAAAATGCTCCCATTTGGTTGAGCATATAGAAGAATATAGGAAATAAGTGATAAGAGTTAGAACTATTTTAAGTGTTGTAACTGTGTATTGCAGCAACATAGTAGCCTGCAGATCTTCCCCTGCACTGTTGTCATGCTGCTGAGAATGAAATAAAGGTGCAATATTTGACATTCATGTTTGCTTCTGAGTTGAGTGTGAAGACTTAATAGTTTAGAGCAAGTTTATTTGCCCTCTTTTGGTTCAGGAAGCAAGGGCCACTTCCAGGTCCAGAGGAGGGTTTTTACCTGACAGAATTCTGCTATTTCTGGCTGTAGCAGGTCAGCAGAGATCTGACAGTTTTTGCATGGTTAGTGATTAGGATAATGTGGCATTTGAATGCATGGTAGGTAACTCATCTAGGGTAGAATTTAACACAGTACTTTCTGTTTCTAATTTGTTTCAGAATTTGCAATATTTCCATAATTTCTTGTCAGCCTAATTTGTTACAAATTGTGCAACTTTATTTATCAGTTTTTGAATGTTATTTCCATTTCAGAAAGTGACATTGTTTTCTGCAATTTCAGAAAGTTTCATTATTTACCAGTTTGAATGTTAATGCTGCAATTTCAATTTAGTAATTTCCTGTCAATTAAATTCTGCTATTTTCAGCTTTGCAATAGTTTAGTTTTATTTTTCTGCAACAGTGTGAATTTCAATTCTGCAAGGATAAGTAGGAGTTTAGTTTTAGTTTTTAGGAGTAAGAAAGGAGACCCCAAACACCCCAATCTCTAACTGTTCCATGAATAAAGCCATGATCTAAATGAACTAAAAATCAGTCTGTTAACCCCTGCTTTCGTATATAGCCTTGGACACCACCCTGGATTGACACATAATGATTAAATGATGAAGATTTGATGACACTCATCACGACAGTTGGAGCCACGACTAGGATGTCGGTTGAGGCTTTGCTATGATTTCGAATCCTTTCCAAGGCAAGGTAATATATTTTAATTATTATTTGTATGTTGCCTAAAGTTTGGTGTTAAAAGGGTTGCCTAAAAGGATTGCTAGTTGAAAATTATTTTTGATAAGTTGGAGGAATAAGGTTTTAGCTTTATTTAAATAAAGTTTTTGTGTCACATTGATTTGTTGAAGTCTTAAAAGGATAGAGGGAACTTCTTGCATTGATATATTTTGAAAAGAAGAGTGCATTGAGTATTATTTTAATTGGGAGATTAAAAGGTATAAGTGGTGTATTATTTTTTTAAATGTTGATGAATGTTTTCTTAAAGATGGAGTGATAAGGTGTAAGTGTGTCTTGATATTTACATTGTATTTTGAGGAAGTTTATCATCTTATAATTTCTTTGAGCTTGGCAAAGAAGTGTTTGTGATTGTGGTAAATTTATGAGATTCCTTCATCATCAAGAAAAAAGGTATGAGCACATTATTCCATAATTAAGGTGATTGACTAATTTTATGGAAAATAAGTTTGGAGTGAAAAGGACTTGATTAGGGTTTCCTATTATATGTGTTGAGTTAATGCTTCAAGGTTTTCTAGAATAAATATTTTTTGTTAAAACCTTGTCTTATAAGCATTATTATTGAAACCATTGGTTGTGTGAAGAACTTGAACTAGGGTTTGAGTATCATTGCTATGTGAAGATTTTTTTATAAGCATTTTTATTTAAGTGAGTTGTTGAGAAAAGAACTTGAACTAGAGTTTGAAAAGAACATGAGTATCATTGTTATGTGAAACTTGTTGTTGGGCATTGTTGGAAATATTTTGAGTGAGTGATCATATGCTTGGACTAGGGTTTGTGAGCAAGGGTTGTTTCATTGAGTTTTTGGTTGAGTAGAGTTGGTTGAGCCTAGTCAAGTGGATGTGTGAAGTAATTGTTCAAGTTCCATAAAATAAACTATTCTATATTTTGAATTGATTTGAGATAGTGATTGAGCATTGAGTTGAAATTGAAGCATATTGAGTCTCTAAAAATTCTCCTTATGTTTCTAAGAGAGTGATTGAAAGTAATTGAGAATTGTGATAAGTGTAGAACATATAGAGTCTCTAACAATTCTCTTTGTGTTTATATGAGACTGGACAAGTTCTGTGTGGACTTGTTGAGCAGATTTGAGACAAGTCATTGAGAAGACTTGTTGACAGATTTGGTGTGAGCTTTTGTGGAAGCATACAATATAGATATTGAGCAGATTTGGATAAGTTCTTGAGAGGACTTATTGAGCAATTTGAGCAAGTTCTAGAGAGGACTTGTACAAAAAAATTGGACAAGTTCTAGAGAGAACTTGTAGAGCATATTTGAGAAAGTTCTAGAGAGGACTTGTGGACAGATTAGTGTGAGATTTTGAGGAAGCTTACAAGGTAGATTTGAGACAAGTATTTAAGAAGGCTTGAGAGCAGAGTTGATTGATTGATTTGTTCAAACCCTAAATTAAGATTTAGAGCAGATCCAACAGAGTTGATTTGAGATTGAGTCAAGCTTTGAGTTAAGGCTTGAGGACAAAGATTTAGAACATATTTGTGCTAGATTGAAGGACTATGTTTACTGTAGATCAGAGGATAGAAATTGAGGACAGATTTTGGTACAAATTTAAGTATAGGCTTATGCCAGACCAGAGATAGAGATTAAGTAGAGTTGTACTAGACCAAATGACTATATGTGTTTAGTGCAGATTTGAGACAAAGCTTTGGAGGTGACAAAGATCAGAGGATAGTAGCCTCCAGTGGATAGAGATACATTAGCCAAGGTAGTGAGGATAATTATTTTGAGTGGGGACAAGAGTCTTTAGTGGAGAGAGATCCACAATCTAGTGCAGTGAAGGCAGTAGTCTTCTAGAGGATCACCAACTAGAGCAAAGGAGAAGGAGTTCTCCTATGGATACATATCCATGAATTTGATTTAGGGGATTAGTGTCTCCTTTTTGTAGAGGTCCATAAACATTGTAACAGGGAAAGGATTCCCAAGATATTGATTGAGAAAATTTTAGTGAAATATTTTCTTCGTGGAGTAGCCCACATTGGGTGAACCACGTAAATTATGGTGTCTCTATTGTGTGTGGTAATTTGTGCATTGTTTTGATTACTAATATTGATATTGCTATCTATACATTGCATAATATTGTTTAGGAAATAAAAGTTAAAAGTGGTCTTATATTGTTCACCCCCATCTCAGTATAAGTTTATGTTATTCACCCATTGTAGACATGGTCGAACTAGCTAGCTCATCCATAAGAGAACAATGATATGTACAAAAGAAGGTCGCTAATGTGATAAATATGTTGCCACTTGTAAGACTATTCCACTGGTAGACAGGCTCTTGGAGCCTATTGCTAGTAATGGAAATCGTCCCATGATGTTATGTTGAACCTAAGGACCAAAGGTGATGAAGCATAATAATGGTGATATCTGGAGGATTTTCCTTTTATTTTCTACCCTTTGTTTATTATTCGTGTATGTTTTGTGGTGCTCATTTTCTTTCTTTTCTCTTTTTTTTTGTATGGTCGTTGTATTTTGTTTTATGTCCATTTTTTTATTCTTGCTTATGCTTATCCCTTTATTTATCCCTAGGTCATATATTGACCATACAAGTGATAGGATGAGCAAGGGATACCATTAGCTAGATGGTAATATCTATAAAACATGTTATCTTCCCTAGACTCAAAACTTGTTTAATGTGTAACCTATCTGAATGGTCTGTGAGAGAAGTTGAACCAGCCTAAATAACTATAAGGAGTGTATAAAACCTGTCCACTAGAGGTGACATTTTATTGATTAAACTAGTGAGTGGTCAAAGCTTAACACGCCACCTATGTATACCCTAATCCTAAAGAGATGGAATGGAAATCCAAGTGGTGATGCTAACAAGTGCATGTGTTACTCCTGTTGAAGGTGCATTTTTTGGAGGAAGAATGTACAAACTTGAAATGATATGATAATGAAAAAAATATGGCTATATGCAATGGGTGTGGTGTAAATGATGCAAGTGGGGAATGCAATATCTACAAGAGGAAGCTCATGAAGTGTAGAGGGAGAAGTATGGAAAACTTATCTATAGATGAGTATGGTGTATCGTCATGACAAAAGTGAGATAATATGATAATGGTTTCCCTAGCGTGTGGGGTGTGTGCGTAATAGGGGAGTAAACTATGAACTGTGGGCATGTATGCAGTAATAACAAAAGGAGGAAGGATAAGAAGGTGGGATTTACAAGATAGAATAAATGAGAAGAAATAGGCATTGGTAACCAACAAGATAAGGGGATTACCAAATACTAATGAATATAGAAGGAATAAAATAGATCAATGTAGATATGTAGCCACTTGAAGCATGACCATTTAACTACGCAAGGAAGTAAGAAGAAGAAGTAGAAGAAGAGGTAAGGAGGAAGATGAAGGTAACTATTGACGGGTGAAGTGACATGGGTCAGGTTGTGAGTTAGGAGGTGAAGCAAAGATGTTGGTTGAGATTTGATGGTCTGTATAGTTGGAAATATGGTGAATATAGTAGGATGGCACTATCAATGATTTGCATGATGGTAAAGTTTAAGGGAAAATGTGTCATGGTGGACTTTAAAGTCAGGTGGATGAACATAAATGCTCATATGATGGGACATGATCACCAATCAATATGTTGTCTACCATGGTTTCAAATGTACAACAAGCATCAATGTCATGGCCTAGTTGTCAATGGTATATACAAAACTGATGTTCATGGTAATTTCATGATTTAGGATGTGATGGGTCAATAGGCCTGATTTTAGGTAATACCAGGAGGTCTTGGTGAAGGATATTTTTGGATAATGGTGCATATGGGATAGCCATGGGATAGATGTATGTATACATGGGAGGTGCACAAGAAGCGAATAGACTAAGGTCGAATTGTGGAGGAGTGGATCAAGATTTAGATGTGGGGTGAACCCTGGGATAAGAAATAGGCCTGGGTGGAGGTGAAGATGTATGGGGTACGGTGGATCGATGAGTAGATATGAGGCAACAATAATGGCTCAAATGTAGCTCGAGAGCCAATATTCGAGCTAAGATGTGTTGGATATCAAGATGTGGAGGTGATGGGATTGGCAAAGGTGGAGAGCGAGACTCCCCTAGGTAAGGGGTGAAGTACTGGTGTAAAGCAAATTTTGCATGAGGTGACAATTAAGGTGAGTGGAATAAATTTATAGATAGTGAGGTTGGCTGGAATGGTAGGCCACAATGTGGTGAAGGTGGTGTTTGGAGGATGTGTAGCATAGGATATAGTTACAGATAACAATGTGTGTGGGATGGAGGTATGCACGTAGAAGTATCTTGGAAATCATGTGATTGCAAGGCTTGAGCATATGGAGACATCCCATTCAGAATTGGGGGTGGTAGGCATGAAGGACATGCAAGATGAGATATGTATCCTCTATTGGGAGGGTGGTAGGTTCCTATAATATGGTGAGGGAAAGAGAACGGTGAGTAGGTATTCCTCACATCCTCGGGTGGAGGTGGAGGAGACCCTTGGGTGTAGATATGGGAGATTTCCTCCTTTTTTCAAAGGAGGAGAGGGAGACCTAACTGTCTCCTAAATAAGGTGAATAAGATGATCCTATATGGTGAGGTGAGAGGCATCAAGGTGGAGAGTGATGGTATGAATGGGAGGAAGGTGAAGACTATCTGGTCTAAAGAGTAACGAGTGGTCTGGCCAAATTAGCCAGTGTAATCGATATTGGAGGTGGTGTTGGATGGTCCTGCATGGTGGGACATTATGATGCTAGTAGTAAGTGTGTACGATCATGTATCTCTGCTCATGGTATAGTGGTAGATGATGTGAATCCTATAAAAATAAAAAGATACCAGCAACATATAAATAGCATAAAAATCAAAAGTACATGTATAATGCAGCTATAAAATAAAAGGTGTGCATGTATCATGATGTACATAGTGGGCAATGTTTTTGTGAATATCAATGTGTACTATTTGTGATAGTAAATGGCTATTTGAGCTAGGAGTTGAATGTACGAAGATGAAGGCTATTAATAGGTTTAGGTTCAATGAGACCCTCGAGATTAGCCAAATGGTAGACACTTGAACTGAATATATGTGTGATTATAAAGGGGCCCAATCAGTTTGGGGTAAGCTTGTCTCGTTGTTGGTGAGGTTGACTTATATTTTTTTGGTTCTCTTTGAGAAATAAATCACTAATTTGGAATTTGTGTTAATGTACCTTACTATTGTAGGCATGACAAAGGCAATCTTGGTAGACACATGTGTGCTTGATGGTATGGATACAACGCTCATCAAGGAGTGTTAGTTGATCAAGGTGGGTTTGGTGGGTGGTGTCATCATATATGAATTCCTTCATAGAGATCCATGAGTTCAAGGGGCATGATGGCTTTGATGACATAGACCAATGAGAAAGAGGTTACCCCAGTAGGAGTACATATGCTCGTACGATAATCCCACAAAGCTAAGGGCATTTTGTTATACCAATCACGATGAGATTATGCTACTATTTTGTGAAGTATGGAACAAATTGTTTTATTTGTAGCTTCTGCTTGGCCATTACCCTATGGGTAGTATGGGGTAGAAAAGCTATGAGGTATATTGAATTTTGTGCAGAGGGCATCTATAGTTTTGTTCTTGAAGTATTTCTCATTATCAAAAATGATTTGGGAAGGAATTTTGAAGCAACATATAATATGATCTATAATAAATTTTGTGATCTTAGATCTTATGGTTTGGATGAGTGGGATATATTCGACCCACTTTATAAAATATTCTATGGATGTAATGATGAATTTATGATTGCTTGATGAAGTAGGTGTGATTTTTCCAATAAGGTCGAGGTCCCATTGAGAGAAAGGCCATATGGACTAGATTGGTTGGAGCACTTGAGATGGAAGATGTGTGAGGTTTACATGTTGTTGGCACTTGACATAGTGCCTCACGTATTCACAACAATCATGCTCCATATTTGGCCAGTAATATTCCATGTGAAGGATACATTTTGTGATTGTTATGCCACTGAAGTGGCCACCACAAGTACCATCATGGATTTCCTATACAACCCTGAGATTCATGGAGTTCTAGGCAATGCAAGAGGATGCCATCATAGCTATGATGATAGAGGATGTCCCCCAATAATATATAGTAAATAAATCCTTGTTTGAATGCTTGACGATGAGTATGTGGTAAGTTACATGGTAGGAATCCTAACTTGATGTAATATTTCTATGCAAAACAAGGGTCATGTGGTTCGGTATCGACCACGTGACATCCACCATCATCTGTAGGAGACGTAAGTGATATGGCAGATTGGGTGAGTGTATGAATGGATATAGATATGGTGTCTAATGATGGGTTTTGTGGAATTAATGATCCTAAGGAGGCCATTATATCCGTAAAACAATTTGATGATCATGGAGTGGCTTCGAGATCGTACCACATGAATTGTGTAAGAATTTGTGCAATCTGTTTGTATTGTTGTAGAACTAGACAATGACATTACCATATTTATTTCACTTGGTTCACTATTAGGAGGGAATCGCCTATGATGTGGAGGTGTTTGATATGCATGGCATGAGCTTTTTTTAATCCAAGGATTAAGGCTTCATATTCTACATTTTTTTTTGTACAAGGGAAGTCCAATTTAAATGATAGGGGGAGTGGTTCCCCTTTGGGTGTGAAGAATACAATTCCTGCATCCCAAGCATGAGTGCATCGAGAGCTATCAAACAATAGGTTTAGGTCAGCTGGTGTCTCTAGCTTGACATATTATTCAGCTTATATTATGTGAAATATGGAATCAATAGGAAGTTGAATGAGGATGGGTTGGTCATCAAGCAAACGAGCTTCTACAAGTTGGTCTACAATGACCTTTCCTTTAATGGATTTTTAAAAAATGAATTCTAGGTTAAATTCAATTAGGAGAATGATCCATTTTGTTGTTCAGGAGTTGTGATAGCTTTTGTTCATCTTATACCGAAGGGGGTTGTCTCAAGTGATGACAAAAATTGTGTGATTTAACATATAATGGTGTAGTTTCTGTGTGGCAGAGACTACAGCTAGGCATAGCTTTTTCATGTACTTGTATCTAAATTTGTAGCTAACTAGCATACAAATTATGTAATATATGGCTTGCACTTTTTTGAGAGCGTTATTTTGAGCTAACAATGTACCTAACACAAAATCTATGGCTGAGATGTATAAAATTAGTGATAGTTGTGGATGAAGGGGAGACATAACTAATGGGGAAGTGAGGTAAGTTTTGATAGCTTCAAAGACCCATTGGTAGTTATTGTCCCACTTAAAATTGACTCCCTTTTGTAATATATGGTTGAACGGTTTGCACTTGTCTAACAGTTGTCCAATAAAGTGGTGGATGGATGTTATCTTGCCTTGGAGGCTGCATAATTGTTTTAATGTGGTAGGTGGGGGCATCTCGATGATGGCCTTTACTTTGTTAGGGTTTACCTCAATACCATGTTGGGTGATAATGAACCCTAGAATATTACTTGAAGTAACTCCAAAGACACATTTCTTTGGGTTAAGATGAACATTGTGCTCTAGTAAATGGTCAAAGATCTGGTAGAGATCGTCTAGGCATTGCGAGCCTTTCGTAGATTTTATGATGAGTTCATCTACACAATCTTCCATGCTTTTGTGCATGTAATAATGGAAAATATAAGTCATTGCATGTTGGTAGGTTGCCCCAAAATTTTTAAGGCCAAAAGGCATGACCTTATAGCAAAAGGTCCCCCAAGAGGTAGTGAATGATGTCTTGTGTTGATTAGTAGGTTTGATCTTGATTTGTTTGTAAGCGGAGAATCCATCCATGAGAGAGATCATCTCATGGCATGTAATAGAATCAACGAGTGAGTCGATGTTAGGTAGTGGTAAGTTGTCTTTGGGACAATATTTTTTCAAATCACAAAATTCAATGCAGACACAAACTTTGCTAAATGGTTTTTGTACTGGAACCATGTTGGAGATCCATTCAAGGTAGTTTATGGGTACTTGTTAGTCAAAAAGTGACTAACTACAGAAAAACATTTGATGCACCTTTTTGCATATTTTCCAAGAAGACCGAAGTGGCCCATATGCTAAAGATCAAAGAAAAAGCAAAACACCGCAAGGAGGAAAAAGTGTCGCGATATCGCGACATGTTGCATTTTCGCGGTCCAAAGCAAAGAGAAAGAGCAAGGAGGAAAAAGTGTCGCGATATCGCGACATGTTGCATTTTCGCAGCCAAAAGGGAAAAAGTGCGCGATAGGAAGTGCAAGAAAAGGGAAAAAGTGTCGCGATATCACGACATGTTGCATTGTCACGGCCAAAAGGGAAAAAGTGTCGCGATATCGCGACATGTTGCATTGTCACGGCCAAAAAGGAAAAAGTGTCACGATATCGCGACATGTTGCATTGTCACGGCCAAAAGAAAAAGTGTCGCGATATCGCGACATGTTGCATTGTCACGGCCAAAAGAGAAAAAGTGTCGCGATATCGCGACATGTTGCTTTGTCATGGCCAAAAGGGAAAAAGTGTCGCGATATCGCGACATGTTGTATTTTCATGGCTAAGAGCAAAAAAAGGGAGAAGGAGGAAAAGTGTCGCGATATCGCGACATGTTGATTTTTGGCTAAGAGCAACAAAAGGGAGCAAGGAGGCAAAAGTGTCGCGATATCGCGACATGTTGTATTTTCGTGGCTAAGAGCAACAAAAGGGAGCAAAGAGGCAAAAGTGTCACGATATCGCGACATGTTACATTTTGGGCTAAAGAGAAGAGAAAGAGCAAGAAGGAAGAAGTGTCATGATATCATGACATGTTGCATTTTCATGGCCAAAAGCGACAAAAGAGAACAAAGAGGAGAAGTGTCACGATTTCGTGACATGTCTCATTTTCATGATGGAAGAAGAAGAATCAAAGACATAGAAATGTCATGATTTCGTGACATGTCTCATTTTTGCGATGGGAGGCAAAAGAGCAAAGTAAGAGACGAATGTCATGATTTCATGACATGTCTCATTTTCATGGTGGAAGTGGTAGAAGAGCAAAGCAAGAGACAAATGTCATGATTTCGTGACATGTCTCATTTTTGCGGCTGGAAGTGGTAGAAAAGCAAAGCAAGAGAAAGAATGTCACGATTTCGTGACATGTCTCATTTTCGTGGCTGGAAGCGGTAGAAGAGCAAAGCAAGAGACGAATGTCACGATTTTATGACATGTCTCATTTTTGCGGCTGGAAGCGGTAGAAGAACAAAACAAGGAAAGAATGTCATGATTTCGTGACATGTCTCATTTTCGCGGTTGGAGGCGGCAAAAGAGCAAATCAAGGAAAGAATGTCACGATTTCGTGACACGCCAACTGTAAAGGAATAAAATGAATTTTTGGCAATCAAAGGCATGCACTGACACCAAGAAGTGATTTCTGACATGATTATCAAAAATCTAGGATAGAGCGAGCTTGCCAGATGATTGAAAATGTGATAGGCTCATCTAGAATCTAATCTGTAGAGAAGATATCTAATTCATAGAAGACTTGTTGTGTATTATTAGAAACTGTAGATGATTGCTTGTAAAATAAGTAAGATGTACTTAGAAAAAGATACTCTTTTAGGGTATATATAGGGGTGAGCGACTCTAGAAAAAGGGTCGGCTCTTGGACGTTTACAAGACTGAATACATGTACTTCGAATACAAGCAATAAAATCACATCTCCCATTGGCTTCTGGTTCATATCGTGCAAGTGTATGTATTAATGTTCTTTATTTCTGCTTACAATATTGAATTGTAAATTGAGTCTGTTCTTATATCTGAACTTTCGCAATACATAAATCATATTGCTGGAATAAGAATCTAATATATACGCATGTTAAACGAAATATTAGAAATCATATCTGAAATTATATAATTTTTGCATGGAAATGTGTTTAAATGCTTTGGATAGAAGTAAGTAAATCTGTCTTTGTTGTTGTCTAATCTGCACCATATAAAAGTTCTAGCTTAGGCTATATTTCCCTTATCTCTTGTTCCCCTTTTCTCTAAAAAACTCAAAGGAACCAGCCTTCTCTGGAGACTAGACAGATGATCTCAAGCAAGATCTGTCTATTCAATGTTGGCAAAGTCTAAGGCGCAACACTATTAACCAAAGGCAGATTTTGTTCCAACAGTTTTTGGCATGCCCGGTGGGACCAGCAATCCCACAGTATTGTATAAGTTTTGGTGTTTTACCTTAAGAGCCTTTTTGTTTAAAAATCTCAAGAAAAACCACCTGGCGACTCCGTTGCAATTTAGACCATAAAAGAAAGACCTTGTCTAAAAACCTTCTGGTTATATAGCCATATGATAACCGGATCCCGAGCTAGAAACTCTGAAGAACCTATCGAGTTCTTTGAACTACATCTCGAAAGCCTAAAAGCACACCCTGTGCTAGCCGCATGATCAAATCCGCCCGACACCATTAGCACCTCTTTAACACCCATTGTAGGAGCATCTGCAAGCAATCCCATAGCGGTTGTAACTCCTTTAGCAATCATGGCAGCCGCCCCTACCCCAACGCATCTTGTGTGGAATCAAACTGGCCCTTTGAACTTGGGAACACACCACCAAATTCCACAAGCTGCACTAAAAGCATTACCGACCTTTGACGGAATAGGCAAAATAGCAGATGAGCACTGTTTAGATGTATCATCGCTAGCATCTATTTACAACATCACTCAAGAAGATGTAATGGTCAGATTGTTGATTATATCTTTGAAAGGAAAGATGCTCTATTGGTACAGAGCGCTTCCCATTGGATCCATTACTTCTTGGGCAGTACTTGCCGGTCGTCTGGTCGATGAATTTAATATACATGCGGATCCTTTCACATTGCTGAATCAATTCACTATCATTGAGAGGCATCCACAAGAAGAAATCCAAGATTTCAACATCAGATTTACCAGAACTCGTGATAGAGTACCGCAAGGCCTAAAGCCCATGGAAGAACAAGCTATATGCTATTATTTAAGGGCTTTTGATTCAGATCTCAGTATGATAATAAGGCAATCCCGTGTAACCACTTTTCTTGGGATCTATGTAGAGGCAGCAAAGGGCGAAGCTGATCTCATCGCTACAAAAAGATATCCATCAAAAAGTCTATTGCCAATTTTACCAGAGCTTTCCCAAGCATCAATTTCTAAACTTCCTATACTCCCATCAACGCAGGCCCTCCCAACTATAGCTACACCTCCTACATTCCTTGCATTACCAGCTACACCCCTTGCATCAGCTCCCCCAATGATCAATACACGACCATAATTGATACAATGAAGACATTGTCAAATGAAATGGCATCCATGAAAAAGAGAGAGGCTGAAAGGAATTTTCTGCCAAGGAGGTTCCCTCAGGTAACAAGAGATGCAGCACAATCAAGCAATAGGGGACAAGAGAGACCGAGCATGGTATATACAAATGAGACAGTGGAGGCCGAGGAGCCTCCCACTGATTCTAACTTTTGGTGTACTACATGTAACGATCCACATGGGGAAAGTTCGTGTATGATACACCAACATTATGTACAAAGTATAGCAGTTGAAAAGAGTAAAGAAAAAATGAAAGGCCATGTAAATATAATTAGAGAGAAGGACCACAACTTCATGATGCCTACAGTAGAACAGGTTTCAGTTTTGACAAGATCAGGTAAGAAACCACTGCAAGTAGACCCTAAAGAGCTTCAGCCATTGAATGTTTCCCCTGCTCCCAAGGAAGTTCCCAAAGAAACTCCTAAGGGAAGTCTCCCTCAGGAAAGAAAATATTGGTTTCCAGCCAAAATTCAAGGGCAAGAAACACACAAAGAATTTATTCCTCGGGGGGAAAATGAAACCCAAGAACAGACTAGGGAAAGGTTGAGATTCCCCTCGCCGACAAAAAGGCAAAGAACTGAAGCTACCCAGGGATACAAAAATAAATATGAAACTTTTGCCAAAGAAAGAGAAAGAATAGTTGATTCACCTACATTCAAGTATAGTAGAGGAAATGAAAAAGACTCCTTCTAAGGCAAGTATGTATGATGCTCTTCAAATCCCAGGTCAAATCGATCTCCTACAGGAATCCCTAAGAACAATGAAAAATGGAGGTGGGACTGCATCATCTTCAAAAATGGTTCTAACGAACTTGACGTCTGCCACTGGTAAGAACAGGCCACCACCCTTTTATTTGTCCCTTCAAATGGAAGGATGGGTTGTCCACAACTGCATGATAGATTCAGGCACTGCTACCACTGTGATACCCAAAGCAGTATGTGATATTATGGGAATGGAGTACACTAGGAGCAATGCAGGCATCCTACAGTTAGATGGTACTCCAGTAAAAACTGTAGGAGTGATAAAGGATATTCCCATACGGCTGCATAAAATGCCTCAGATGACAGTCATACAAGAGGTAGTAGTCATAGACTTGGAGCCCTATTTTGGTATGTGTCTATCCAGAGAGTTCACAACAAAGATAGGAGGATACTTATCCTTAGATTATTCTCATTTGGAGATACCTTTCAAAGGTAGAAGGGTCAAGATTTTTAATGAGAAACCATCGACGTTTCATGTAGAAAATATTGGTGAAACTGACCGTGTAAATATGATGACTGAAGAAACAATAGAAGAAGATCTAATGGAAGAAACATTAGAAGAGCTCCAAGATGAGGACGAGTTTTCTCTACAGAATTTTAATGCCATGATAGAAACAGAAATAGGAAACTATTCTATTGAGAAACCAAAAAGAAAATTGATACCCTCCCTAGAAAAGGATGGTTCTGTGAATCAATTGTGGAAGCTTTTCTTTGATGGGGCTAGGTGCAAGAATGGAGTTGGTGCCGGAATAGTTTTGATTTCTCCCACCGGAGAGGAAAAGGTTTTCTCTTACAGGTTGACTTGGAGTTGCTCCAATAACGTAGCAGAATATGAGGCCCTGTGCTTAGGGTTAAGAAAGGCTGAGAAATTGGGAATCAAACAGTTACTCATCTATGGAGATTCAAAACTTATTGTGAATCAAGTCACCAAAAAATGTATAAGTAAACAAGATTATTTGAAGGCTTACAGGAACAAAGTGTGGGATCTCTTAGAGGCCTTTGAGGCCCTAAATATAAAGTTTATCCCTAGAGAATAGAATACCCATGCAGATTTGTTAGCTTCAGTGGGAGCTAATTTTTGTCCTGTAAGTAATGTTATTCAGAAGTCTAAAACTGTTAGACTTATATACAAGCCTTCAGTGCCTGATAAAAATATTTTTTGGCAAGTTTTTGAAAATGATGAACAGATACTTGGATTTCTTAATCCATGAAATGAATTGCTCAGCCAACCGGGATCTACGAGGATGAAGAGGAAGAGGATATTATTCAGTTAAAAAACAATCATATTCCTAAGGGTCTCATCACCCTTGAAAGCCTGTTTGATAACAATGATAGAGCAGTTGGCCAAAAAATCAAGGTCGATAAAAGAAGATACAAAGATGTAGAGTTGGAGCCAGGAAAAATGATTAAGGTTGGAATCAGTTGTATAGAAGAGGAAGTGAACCAGATCAGAGAATTGTGTAAAAAATTCCCTGACATCATAGCTTGGGTGTATAGTGATCTAAAAGTGTACAATAAAGATGTTATTCAACATACCATAGAATCAAAAGAAGGAGCTAAGCCTTTTAGGCAAAAGCAAAGACCAGTGAATCCGAAGATAGAATCTTTGATGAAACAAGAAGCTGCTAAAACTCCTTCAAGCTAAAATAGTATACCCTGTTAAACACTCCACCTGGGTGGCAAACTTGGTACCGATCAGGGAAGAAAAATGGAGATATCAGATTGTGTGTAGATTTCAGAAATCTGAACAGAGCATCACTCAAAGATCATTACCCGCTACCTCGGATTGACCAAATGCTACACACAGTTGCGGGAGTTATGCAACTCTTACGGTTAGAAGAACAAAGAGAGCAATCATACAATCACAATCGAAGCATATGGCGAGATACTGAAGGATGGTTCAACAAAAAGACAACTGCCAAAAAATTTAGAGTGGGAGACTTGGTTTTGAAATGGAATGTAAAGAAAGCTAAGCCAGGTAACCATGATAAATTCGATGCTTTCTGGGAGGGACCATTTGAAATTGTTTCAGAGAAACAGTTCAATGCTTTCGAGTTGAAAGATCAAGATGGATTGGTTCTTCCCATCACGGTGAATGCATTTCACCTAAAGTTATATTTCTATTGAGAAAGCAGAAAAGGAATTATATGTACAGTATAATATAAGTATATTCAGACAATATTTGTAAATATTACCATTTTTCGGCCTTAACAAAAAAAAAATTTCAGTCACAGCCAATCAGAAGTCGACATTTTTTTTTGAATAGAGATACTAAGGTATAAAGGGAGTTTTGACGAGGTAATGTTCACGTTTAATCTAAGTGCATTTTCCTGTGTTCTTTGTCTTTCTCTGAAAGATTCTTTTTACAACTGCGTTGTTGACTCCGTTTCCCAATGGATAAAGGCCTAGTTCAAAATTTTTGCAAGCAAAAAATCCCCCGGAAGGCGCCAAGAATGTTAGTCAAAAAGTGACTAACTACAAAAAAACATCTGATGCACCTTTTTGCATATTTTCCAAGAAGACCGAAGTGGCCCATATGCTAAAGATCAAAGAAAAAGCAAAACACCGCAAGAAGGAAAAAGTGTCACGATATCGCGACATGTTGCATTTTCACGGTCCAAAGCAAAGAGAAAGAGCAAGGAGGAAAAAGTGTCACGATATCGCGACATGTTGCATTGTCACGGCCAAAAGGGAAAAAGTGTCACAAGAGGAAAAGGGAAAAAGTGTCGCGATATCGCGACATGTTGCATTTCGGCAAAAGGAAAAAGTATATGAAAAGAGAAAAAGTGTCGCGATATCGCGACATGTTGCCTTGTCGCAGCCAAAAGAGAAAAAGTGTCGCGATATCGCGACATGTTGGTTTGAAAAGGGAAAAAGTGTCGCGATATCGTGACATGTTGCTTTGCAAAAGGGAAAAAGTGTCGCGATATCGTGACATGTTGTATTTTGTGGCTAAGAGCAACAAAAGGGAGCAAGGAGGCAAAAGTGTCGTGATATCGTGACATGTTGTATTTTCATGGCTAAGAGCAACAAAAAGAAGCAAAGAGGCAAAAGTGTCACGATATCATGACATGTTGCATTTTCATGGCTAAGAGCAACAAAAGGGAGCAAGGAGGAAAAGTGTCACGATATCGTGACATGTTTCATTTTCGTGGCTAAAGAGAAGAGAAAGAAAAGAAGGAAAAAGTGTCGCGATATCGTGACATGTTGCATTTTCATGGCCAAAAGCGACAAAAGAGAACAAAGAGGTAGAAGTGTCACGATTTCGTGACATGTCTCATTTTCGGGATGCAAGAAGAAGAAAATCTGAAGACATAGAAATGTCATGATTTCGTGACATGTCTCATTTTCATGGTGGGAGGCAGAAAAAGAGCAAAGTAAGAGATGAATGTCACGATTTCGTGACATGTCTCATTTTCGTAGCTGGAAGCGGAGAAGAGCAAAGCAAGAGACAAATGTCATGATTTCGTGACATGTCTCATTTTTTGGTGGAAGCGAAGAAAAGCAAAGCAAGGAAAGAATGTCACGATTTCGTGACATGTCTCATTTTCGGATGGAAGCGACAGAAGAGCAAAGCAAGAGACGAATGTCACGATTTCGTGACATGTCTCATTTTCATGGCTGGAAGCGGTAGAAGAACAAAACAAGGAAAGAATGTCATGATTTCATGACATGTCTCATTTTCATGGCTGGAGGCGGCAAAAGAGCAAATCAAGGAAAGAATGTCACGATTTCGTGACACGCCAGCTGTAAAGGAATAAAATGAATTTTTGGCAATCAAAGGCATGCACTGACACCAAGAAGTGATTTCTGACATGATTATCAGAAATCTAGGATAGAGCAGGCTTGCCAGATGATTGAAAATGTGACAGGCTCGTCTAGAATCTAATCTGTAGAGAAGATATCTAATTCATAGAAGACTTGTTGTGTATTATTAGAAACTGCAGATGATTGCTTGTAAAATAAGTAAGATGTACTTAGAAAAAGATACTCTTTTAGGGTATATATAGGGGTGAGCGACTCCAAAAAAAGGGTCGGCTCTTGGACGTTTACAAGACTGAATACATGTACTTCGAATACAAGCAATAAAATCACATCTCCCATTGGCTTCTGGTTCATATCGTGCAAGTGTATGTATTAATGTTCTTTATTTCTGCTTACAATATTGAATTGTAAATTGAGTCTTGTTCTTATATCTGAACTTTCGCAATACATAAATCATATTGCTGGAATAAGAATCTAATATATACGCATGTTAAACGAAATATTAGAAATCATATCTGAAATTATATAATTTTTGCATGGAAATGTGTTTAAATGCTTTGGATAGAAGTAAGTAAATCTGTCTTTGTTGTTGTCTAATCTGCACCATATAAAAGTTCTAGCTTAGGCTATATTTCCCTTATCTCTTGTTCCCCTTTTCTCTAAAAAACTCAAAGGAACCAGCCTTCTCTGGAGACTAGACAGATGATCTCAAGCAAGATCTGTCTATTCAATGTTGGCAAAGTCTAAGGCGCAACACTATTAACCGAAGGCAGATTTTGTTCCAACAGTACTGTAAAATCTCCATCAAAGAGCTTTTATAGCTTAGTTTTTATGAGTAACACAACTATTAGGTGTATGGATTGTAGTTTTTGTATTACTGGTTTGGCATCTTTGTCTAGCATGAGATTGTGAACTACAATGGCAGGATCGAGGCCTGGCATATCTTTGTAGGACCACGCAAAGACTCAGATATACATTCAAAGAAAAGTAGTGAATAAACTATGTTATTATGATGAAAGACTTGTGGCTAGTTTAACGATGTGGGGATTTTTCGGGTCATCAATATCTACATCGATGGTTTCCACTATGAGCATGTGAGAACCATCATGTAGTTGTTCTGGAATGGGGATGAGGTGGAGGTCATCAATAGCCTCAAGAATGTCATACTCATCATCTATATAGATGTCTGTGTGGTGCACCTACAATATGTGAGGTGGTGTAGAGGATGAAGGAGAATTTTTAGCATGTAAGACATGAGGTGAAAGTAGGAAATATCAGGGTGTTAGTATGAGTGAGATGTGCACGAGATCAATGAAATTAGGGTTCGGTGTGTCATCACAGGTTGGTTGGTGTGTGTATCAAAGTGGGGAGAAGAGATCCACATTTACCATATTAACAAATGTCATAGGGGATGTGGGTGGTGAATAATATGATGATGTAGACTCAATAACCCATGGACATCGTAGGAGGCTCAATGGAGGGTGCAATACGATCAGTGGAGAACATGGTCAAGTAGCGAATCTATGAAGTTGCCAATGAATAGGTGAGAACATGGCTAAATATATTGGTGATGGAGGTGGATATGTCATGTTATGGTATGGGTGATGAGCATTTAAGGATAGGGTAGAAAATTGGCTTATCAATTCATCAAAACAACACGATGAGGTGGTGTCAAAAGAGGGGGTTTCATGGAAGAGATCACATGGAACTTTGATGGTAGAGTGATGGGATGGGTTTTCCTCTAGAATATCCATGTTAATGGTGATGGGTTGTCCTATAGTAAGAGGGGAAGGATGTAGGGAGAGATCATGTAACTTGTCCTCAAGTGTGTGTACGACAGTGGGATGGTAACATAATATGGATTTATTTGTAGGTAATTGTACATGAGGGTTAATGGGTGTACACAACCCTTGTTCATAGTGGCCTAATCCAAATCCATACCAATGGAAATTATAAAGGTAGTGTAAGGTAAAATATGGATTAGCCAAGTGATCAAGTGTACCACAAAATCTGGATTGTGATGGTGGAGGGACTACAAGCAGAAGTGAGGAATCAACTCTTGCATAGACAAAGTTGGTATAATTGTTAGGGGATACTAATTGTATAATGGTTCCAATGGCAAAAAATAAAGCTGAGGTATGGATGAAGTCCTGCATGAACTGTATGACAGGTGGATGTATGTGGTCATCACACACATTGTAATCCCTTGGGCTTGAATTTGTTATGAATATGGAAATGTGTGGTGATGTATGCAATGGTGAATGAGGTGGTGAATATGAATCAAAATATGATGGTGCAATTTGAGATTCTCTTATAGTGGCAGTGAAAGGGTGTAATAATTGATCATCAAGTTGAGTAGCTCACTACTTCCACCCATGGCATTCAACTGTAGTAGCTAGAATGGGGTGGTTTACCTATGGGAACTATGAAGGAGGAGGAGAGGGTGTCGACACTGGACTACACTAGGAGGTGAATGACCTAGGTCACAAGTGAAAGGGAAGGGGAAGTGTTTGCGGTGTAGGGATAATAGGCTCCCTTGTAGGGGAAGATGATTGAGGTTGAGTGGTAGGACACGAAGGAGATGGCGATGATGGTTGTGGTACCGTAGGTGGAGTTGTGGATGATGATGGCTGTGATGGTGGTGGTGGACATAAGGACTATTATGAAAAGGGTATGGTAGTAGGTTTAGGTGTTATAGAAGGTGGTGCTAATGGTTTTGACATCGAGGTGTGTGTCCGTGATGGGTTTTGTAGTAGTGAAGTGGATATTGGGGATGATGTCAATGATCCAATAGATTGGTGAGAAGATATAGGAAAGAGTTATATGGAAGAAAAGGAAGGTATTGGTGGGAGGTCTATGATGTTGCAAAATTTAAAGGGATCCCTATCGGTAGGAATGCAATGGACTAGTCCATCATGGACATATTTAAGGCAATGATGTAGTGTGGAAGGGACACACTACATGTCCCTAATCCATGGGTGACCAAGGAGGATGTTATACTACATCTCGCCTTGGATGATGTGAAAAATGATAGAAATGGTATAGATGCCTACTCGGATGGGTAGAATAATGGATCCTACTGTAGGTCTCATGGAACTTTCAAAGGCATGAAGGTCAAGATATGGAGTAGCAAAATGGGCTAGTGGGATATGCAAGTGATGCAATGTCACTGTGGAGATAATACTAATGGAGGAACCAGTATTAATGAGGACACACTTGTAGGTTATGTCATTGACGGTTTCTTGGATATGAAGGGGAGGATCTGTTCCTTCTCCTACTAGTTCTATAATCTCGTGATCATGGAAACTAATAGAGGTTGAAGACATCATGAAATGTTCCCTAAAATGTTTACAAAGGTATTTGTGTCATGTGTCTCTAGACCAATGGAGTGTAGGATGTCATTCAATGCCTCACGATGTGATTGATATTATTGGAAGAGGTCAAAATGGATATCCGAGTGAGAGCATTACATAATTGGTGGGTAAGGCTACCATAGATGGTAATGACATTTTATGGTGGAGGTGGTATGGTGCTAGGAGTCATGAGGGAATGTGGTGATGTGAGTTGGACCAACAGGGAGATAATAAGTATTTTTTGGTCCAATGGGTATCATTGGTTGTGTGTAGTAAGGTTGATCATACCCACTATGTTGCATGATGGGGGATCATGCTAGATGTTGTTTACTTACCTAGGTGGCCTTGGAGGATTGAAAGGTGGTATTTGGGGGTTAGTTCCCCTGTGGTTAGGTAAGGGGTTCTGGAAGATCCCTAGGTTTTAATTTTGTGGTGCAAGAGGGTTTGCAACCTGGATGGTACCCCTATCAATTAGGTCTTGGACTTGACCATGGAAAAAGTGACAAGAGTCAATATCTTGGCTAGAAAATATTTAGAAAGTGGGGTGAGATTGCACTGTTGGACCTATGAGCACATACCGTGAGGCTGCTGGGGCCTAGCAGGAGGAGGTGCATTGGTTTGAAATATTTGGGATTGAGGAAGAGGGGGTTGTGAAACTGGTGTGGGTTCTAAGGTAGCAGCTGCCACTTGATTGACTTATGGTGGTCAAGGGAAGGGTTAGTTTGAAGTGTTTCCATTAGAAAAAAAGTTAGAATTATATTTGGGCTTCTATCTTAAGTTGATTTTGCATGACTGAATCTTGATGTCCTTAATTACTTTGGCTTGGGCAATAGCTTCTTTAAAGATACAACTTTGGTGAAGTTGCATGGAGGTGGAAATGTGTTTGTGGAAACTCTTGGAGAAGAGTATCACTAGATCAATGGTAGGGAGGCTATGGGTGAGATCATGGATGATCGATATCCATCTTGACACAAATTCAATGATGGGTTTATTGTCAGCCTGTCGTAAGGGGTAGGCATCTAAGAATTTTGTATTCTTCTTAATGTTTATGGAAGTGTCCTAGGAAGGAGTTGACCAATTTTTTGAAGGTATACAGGGTATGACATGGAAGCATGTTATACTAGTCTAAGGCTTGTCCTGCAAGGGATAGGGAGAAAGTACGTAACATAAGGGGGTTGCTAATATGAAGCTGGTAGCAATCTGGGTGATAGTTACTGATGTGTTCTCTAGGATCTTCCTTACCTTTGTACTTATCAAAATTTGGGATCTCAAAGCAATAGGGGTAAGGTGTAATAGGAACTATGGATGAATTGGCTCATTATAGAGTTCATCATATGTCTATTTTTGTGGTCTATAACTGGTTGTGCACAGGTTTAACATCTTGAATTCATATTGTATGAGCTGAAGCTTAGGTATTAATGGCATGGAGGACTGTACAATGGTAAGTTGAGCTTGGGAATGTGGTGGGTATTGGATCTGATGTTATTCCCAATACTAAGAGGGGAATTGTTACAACTGGTCTTGGTAGGATGAGTGTTGAGCGAAGTATGATGTCGTGGCTAGTGGGAAACTAGGCCGTGGAATGGATGTTTGTTGGGGATAGTAGTATTGTGATTGTGGAATGTGTTGTTTTGGCATGGGTACCTATTGGGTAGGAGCCTACTGTAATAGCTAGGTCGTAGGTGGTGATGACCACAAAGGTGGAGGTGTAAATAATGTAGATCCAGTAGGTAATGGTGGAGGTATCAAAGCTATAGCTGCTAGGGGTGGTCAAGGTAAGGTTTCAAAGGATGGGACTTATCTCTACCCCAAAGGGTGGGAGGTGGAAAAATTAAATTGTATAGAATAGCCTAGAGAGGTAGGAGTGTAAATTATGGGTCTTGATATGTATGTGGGGGAAGACCAGCAGTTGGGGCCTAAAAAGGAGGAGGAGGTAACCTAAATGTCGATATAGATGGAGGTTGGGAAAATGGTTGGGTAGGGTACATTATAGACACCTAATATGAAGGTGTGAATGATGAGGATGAAGGAGGATAAGATTCTAGGGTAGGAGCTTGGGAAGCTGGAGTGAGGACTATGTCCACTCCCAATTGGGTGTGAGTAGTTGGTTGTTGTTGTTGGTATTGCATGGTTTGGATTTGGAGAGGTGGTTGTGATAGGTCCTTAAAAATTGTGAAAAATGGTTGTTGGGATGATGATGGTTGGGACTCTTGAGAAGAGTATGGATATGGTGTTTGGGGTGGCACTTGTTGCTCCTACAAAGGGGGTTATTGTTGCACTATTTGGAATGATGGCATCTAGGTACCTGTGGTGGAGAAAGAAGGGTCTGATATCATTCCTATAGTAGGGGTGAATGACGCAACCTTAGGGTAAGTGCGGTTCAATAGGGAGGAGTCATTGTCAAATAGAAATTGAGATAAACTCTAGAAGAAAGGGTGTGCAAAGGTGAGGGACATAGGTGGAGTCTCCTCATATATGGTAAAGAATGGATTAGGTTATCTTGGAGAAGTGTAGATCACATCATTGTAGAACATGGTAGGTGAATTAGGTGATGATATAGGGAAAAGGAGTGGATAATCTTCTGTGAGTAAAATGGTAAGGACTTCACTCAAGGTGGACATATCACTGTGATCCATCGTGTGTGTATAGCATGGATTGAACTCTATGAGTGGATTGTGTGTGTATGTGGACTTCCCCTTCATGATCAAAGGAGGAGGGATGACCTAAATAGAAGGGGTACTAGGTTCCTAATCTATAGGGTGTGCTTCCTCATGTGCATGTCTATGGGTAACAACAACTATGATGATGTATGTTGCACCATGAAGATTCAAAACTACACAAATATTGGAGTTTGAGGTCCTAGATGTGATGTGTGAGGGATATGTGACACACTCCTATGGAGTGCAAACTCAATTTATGATAGAAATATGTGTGGATCTAAAAATCAAAGTGTTATGTGGTGTGATGTGCTAAAACCAGATTGTGATCATGTAAAAAACACAAAACTATAATTAGTTCTAAGTGCAATAAATAAAGTGTTTTGTTCATTTTAGTGTGTTTTGATGTTGATACTTCCTAGGTATAATCATAGGTAGTGGAGTGAATGCTCTAGAATATTAGGAGTGTCATCGATATCGAACCTCCTACAACACCCAAAGATATGCAAAATAGAACAATATCATGATGTGTGAATGGTGACCTGTATGGAAGGTGTGCTAAAATGATAACCTAAAGAGAGAGAACTCAATATGCTAGAACGAAATTATTATGTCCTCTCATGAGAAGATGTGGTACTGCCTAAGATGTGCTAGTAATGGTAAAAAAACCCCATACTTTCGCTTCACCCTCGAGTGGGCTTAGTCAAGAATGGCAGTTACCATGTCCAAAAATTATGTGATACTTGTGGACAAAGGCGTCTAATCCTATCCCACTCTGAAGGTAACTTCTAGTGATGAAATCCAGGAGCCCAGTCTCAAAAGTGGAGGGTTTTTCAATGATGAAATCTAGAAAACCACTCGTATGGCTACTAGGTGTCTAAGGAGGTGAGATGGTGGAGGGTACTACTCCTGCCACACTAGTCTCAAGCGATGGATTGGGGATGAAGTCCAATCTCACCACTTATTTTTAAACCATGTTTGTGTGTGGGTTTAAATTTTCTAACAATGATGAATAAATAAAAAAAATTAACTACATGCCCTTTTGAAATGAAATTCTATCCCTAGATGCCTTTTTTGGAAGCAAAGGCTAAAGTAAAACACATTTTACAAAATAAATCTAGTCCTATGTGCCCTTTTGGAAAGGAAATTAGAATGTATTCTATAAAGTGTGCAAACAAGCAATGTACAATATCTGAGAAGAGGGGTTTATGAAACCCTAACTTTGAAGCATGAAAAAAATGTAAGAAAGATTTATACAAATATAAATAGGTAATATTAAACTAAATATATAGAAAGAAATGTAACAATTGTGATTTACCTAGGGAATTTGTGAAAGAAATGGGAAATCCTAATTTAATGACAATAGAAGGAATCTGAAATTTGTATTTACAAAAAGGAATCTGAAATTTTCTTTAATGAAATATGCAAAAATAAATTTGGAAAATCCTAATCCTTAAATGCATGAAAGAAATTTGACTTTGATTTTTGTACAACAAAGAAATTCGAAATTGCTTCAAGAGAAATGTGCAAAAGGGATTTGCAAAATATTAATTCTAAATCTGACTATTAGAACCAAAGTCTAAAATTCTTGTAAAGGGGAATTGATGTAATGGAACAAGAAAGCAATTCAAAACTTATGCAACATGTGATTTGCAAAAAGACAAACAATTTCTCAAAAATAGATGAAATTGACTTTCTGGTTTTGTGCAGGTTTCTGCAACTAAAGTAAGCATTTCTAGCATGACGGATGCATAAGAAAAAGTAAATTTACCCAATGTATTGATGCAAATAACTAGTAAATATTTATTTGCACATAAATGATAAAATACGAACTAGTTTTATTAATCAGCAGCGAAGTTTAAATACTGTTTACAATGCCGGGAATAGTCACCGGCTGAACGGAACTGTTACAGAAGTTGTAACAGTATGCCAAATGATGCAATACAAACAAAAACATATTAAGTACGCTAACATCCCCCTTTATTACATTATTTGGGTAATGTAATAACTAATAGCTATACTAACATCCCCTTACATCATTTTGCAATACAAAGTGAGCTATGAAACAATTCAAATTTGACACGTCCAAGTGCCTTAGTGAAAATGTCTGCAACTTGAGCATCGATGGGAATGTGCTGAAGCTAAATTCGGTGCTTTGGAACTTCATCTCGAATGAAATGACATTGTGTGTCAATGTTCTTTGTTCTTTCATGATGGACTGGATTCTTGACGAGGTTCAGAACACCCTGATTGTCGCAAAACAAGTGTATTGGAGATTTTTATGGATGGCCCATACTTGTCAGAATGCGACGTAACCATATCACTTCGCACACAGCTTCACGTGCGGTGTGATACTCTACCTCTGTTGATGAAATAACAACCACCTGTTGCTTCTTGTTGTGCCAAGAGACAGGACCGGATCCCAGATGAAAAATGTATCCAGAAGTTGACTTGCGATCATCAAATGATCCGGCATAGTCGGAGTCCGTGTATCCTTGCAAGAAGAATTTGTTGTTCCTCTTGTATTCTAGGCCATATTCCATAGTACCATGGACATAGTGAAGAACACATTTTTCTGCTTTCCAATGAGTGGTCTTAGGCTCCTGCATGAACCTCGAAAGATAGTTGACAGCAAATACGAGATCTGGCCTAGTATTGGTCAGATATATGAGACTCCCAATCAACTGTCGATAGAGAGTACCATCTACCTAAGGTGAATCATCATATCGCGATAACTAAAGTCCATTCTCCATCGGAGTTGCCATTGGCTTGCAATCAGTCATGCGATATTTTTCCAGCAATGTCTTGGCATATTTTTCTGAGACACTTTGATGGAGTGCTCCTTCTGGCTGAATTCCAGACCAAGACAGTAATGGAGAAGTCCGAGATCTGTCATCTCAAAAGATTTACACAAGTTTCTTTTGACAGTAGAGATCATAGTTTCTGAACTCCCTGTAATGAGCAGATCATCCACATAGAGTACAAGCAACACTATCTCAGAACCCTATTTCTTGAAATAGAGGTTTGCATCTGACTGGACATCTCTTAAATCCATGTTGCATAAGGTGATTGTCCATTTTTATATACCAAGCTCAAGGATCTTGTTTCAAACTCATATAAGGATTTGACCAATTTGCAAACCTTCTGCTCTTGGCCTTCCACTTCAAATCCTTTCGGCTGAGTCATGTAGACTTCTTCTTGGAGATCACCATTTAGAAAGGCACTTTTGACATCCATCTGGTGAACTTTCCACCCATATTGTGCTGCCATAGCACACATAACCTGAATTGTGGTCATTCGAGCAGTAGGTGCAAAAGTTTCCTCGTAGTCAATGCCTTCCTTTTGAGAATAGCCCTTTGCAACAAGACGAGCCTTATTCTTATAAATTGTTCCATCTGCCTTGTACTTGACTTTATATACCCATTTGCAGCCAATGGGTTTCTTTCCATGCGGCAGATCAACAAGCTTCCAAGTTTTATTTTTCATCAAAGACTCATACTCTGTATCCATAGTGGCCTTCCACTGAGGCTCACTGAGAGCATCTTGCACTGATGCAGGTTCAAGATCATCTATGGTAGACATGAACGCCCTGTCATCATCAATATCCATATACTCTATTTTTGTACTTGGAGTTACAGAAAGTTCCTCAAAAGATTGACAAAGATCATCAACCTCACCAGTTTCTTTGGCTTCTTTTTCCTTTTGAGCCATACTGCGTGTACGAGGTCTATCCAAGTTCAAATTAGGAGTGGATAAATTTGCGTCTCTGATTGTATTTGTACACCATTTTGGATTCTTCTTCGGTGGTTTTGAAGAAGATGTAGAAGGACCTCCTGTCTATGTTGACAAAGGAATCTTCTCTTCCTTAGATTCCATAATATCTAGGTGTACTTTAGATGTGCTCTGTGATGTGAAAGCTTCATTAAAGACAACATCTCTACTGACATGAATTTTCTTGGTCAAAGGATCTATCAAGCGATATCCTTTAGAGTGCTCATCATACCCAAGAAAAATACATCTCAATGTTTTCTCATCTAGCTTCTTCCCTTTCTCTTTCGGTATGTGCATGAAAGTGTGACATCCAAAAATATGTAGATGAGATATGGAGGGTTTTTTACCACTCCATGCTTCCTGTGGAGTCATTCATTTTAGGGCCTTTGTGGGTGCCCTATTCAACAGATACACTACAGTGGTGACAGCTTCTGCCCAATATTGTTGCCCAAGAGTAGCTCCTGTGAGCATACAACGAACCATTTCCATAATAGAACGGTTCCTTCTCTCAGCAACTCCATTTTGCTGAGGAGTATAGGCGATTGTTAACTGTCTCTTGATTCCATGCTTATCTAAGAATGCAAAAAATTCATTAGAGGTAAACTCTCCCCCTCGATCTGAGTGGAGGGTTTTAATAGAATCTCCTGACTCCTTCTCAACAAATTTCTTGAACTGCTGGAAGAATGTGAAAGCTTCAGATTTCAGTTGGAGAAAGAAAACCCACATATTTTGTGAGTAGTCATCTACGAATAACTGAAAGTACCTCTTCCCTCCACAACTTTTGGGTGTGAAAGGACCGCATAGATCGGTGTGAATTAACTCCAGAGGTTTTCGTGCTCTTGTTGAGCTCTTCTCAAATGGTACTCTATGCTGCTTTCTGCCAAGCAGTCAGAGCACACTGGCAATGTGGTAGAAAGGGAAGGAAGACCCTTTACCATCTCATACTTACTGAGCTCAAGTAAGTAGCCAGAACTAAGATGCCCATATCTCTTGTGCCATAGGGAAGTTTCCTCCTTGGTAGAGATAGTCATGGCAACATGTGGAGAAGAGATAACATCTAGGGCAAATAAGCCGTGCTTGTATGAAGCTGTTGAAATATGCTTACCCTTCCTGGTAATAGTACAACACTTCTTTCTATTCTCAACATGAAAGTTGACAACCATATTTCTATCCAAGATTTGTGTGACTGATAGCAAATTGTTAGCCAATCCCAAAATATAGAGGACTTTATCAATCTGACACTTGCCATCTAGAAGAGTGACTAAAATTGTACCCTCTCCCTGAACCCTGTAGGTTTTATCATCAACAATGGTGACAGGTTTGCCCTCTTTGGCCACAAATGATTCAAACCATGATCTGTCGCTAGTCATATGTTTGCTAGCTCCAGAATCGACATACCGGACGGGATCCCTCCGTGTGGAATCTGTGGTAGTCATGAGCACCTTGTGTGCCCATTCGGAATCTGAGTCAGATTCTTCAACAGAAACATTCACCTGGGGTTGCTTGTTTTTATTTTGTGGTTTGTTTTGGCCTTTCTGCTTGTTCTTATGCCAACACCTGTTGGTATCATGGTTGTCTTTCTCATAGATCTTGCACCACCTCTTCTTCTGTTGAGGTTGTTTGCCTTTTCCTTTCGTATCCTGTTGAGAATTTCCTCATTTCTAAAATTTGCCTCCTTTTTGCCCATTACCTTTCTTCCTAGAACCCTGCCTGTTGGTGTATAGGGCTGTATTGGAAGAATCATCCTTGTGAAGTTGGCGTGCCTCATGTTGTTGAAGCAGATTGACCAACTCAATGTAGGTAATTTGTCGTTGAGACACCTGGATGGAGGTTATCAACATATCAAATGAAGAAGGTAAAGCTATCATCACAAGTGAAATGAGAAGCTTTTCATCCATAGTATCTCCCAAAGAATTCAATTTCTCTTTCAATTCAGACACTCTGCATAGAAAGAGTTCAACTGTTTCACCCTGTCTCAAACTCAGGTTATGAAGTTGTTGTTGAAGATGAAGAATGGTGGAATCATTCTTTCCCTCATAGATGGTTCTAAGGGCATCCCATGCCTCTTTACCACTTGCTTTGTCAGCTATATGAGGTTGCACTTCATCTGAAACAACAAACAAAATGAGCACCTTTGCTCGACTGTCTTTCTTGTCAAAAGCTATCTGATCTACGGAAGGACCTGTGGATCCTGCTATTGGTGAAGGCCTAGTTGCTACTCCAGTAACAATATCCCATAAATCTTCCATTTGGAGAATTTCCTTCATCTTATGTTTCCATGGTGTATAATTTGGACCTTTCAATAACTGATGTGGATCAGTCATCAACTTTGCAACAGTGGCCATAGTGAAGGTTCCTTATATCACCAATTGGTCCCCCTTTCAATATACCTTTTGCTAGGTCGTTATACCGTACAAAATAACCACCCTTACGTGAGGGAAACTATAGGTATTTAGAAAGATCAACAAAAATCACCCGCCCTTATGTGAGGGAGACTATAGGTGAGTTTTAGAGATCATACAATACGTGGAACATAAGCGGTACTGAAAGGGAATCGCCTTGTTGATGGCACCTACCATAGAAGATTATTCTCATGCGTGGGGTGTAACTTCCCCTAAACACTATGAAGAATACTTTGTCAGGATTTATGCCTAAACATAAGTGTGATAAAGGGTAGTGGATGGAGTAAAAAAATGCAAAAATGGCTAACTTATCTCTCCCCGACGATTTATAGAGAACAAGCTTAGACATCGTTGTAGCAGCTATATTAGGCAGCGGATACAGTAGCCCAATCATGACAGCTTTACCTGTAAGTGCTGGCCAGAGGTATCACAAATACTGAACGCTGCAGTGCAATAAATTGCACGGATGGGTTTTAATTATTCCGGGGACTTAGGGAGTGTTTTGATTTTAATTTTTATTGTTATAGTGCAAAAATGAAATATGCAACATACAACAAAAAAAATGCCCACAAGAATAACCCACAAGGTGTCGAGCGCATGGAAAATGCACCTTTTACAATTCACCAAATTGCTTTTTCAGAAAATTACTCATATTCCCCCTTTGATTTTTTGAAAAAAAAAATATATCCCCCCTTAAAAAAATCTTTTTAACAAAGCATTTTAATAATTATTATATATTTAAAGTTAAAAATAATAATTTTAATTTATATAGTTTTTAAAACTTATAAAAAAATAAATTAAAAATAAAATTTAATTTATAAAGTTTTAAAACTATTAAAAAATAAATTAAAATTAAAAATTTTAACTAAAAAAAATAATAATTAAAAAACGTTTGAAAAAAAAATTTATACCTTGCAAGGGGGGAGTCGGCGGGATTTGAACCCCCGACCGCTGGATTCCCAGAACCTTACTGCACGGCTCACGACCACGTGAGCCAGCGGGCTGATCTGGAAGGATCAGTGGAATGCCTTCTTTTTCAACACCCGGATGCTCCTCCTGCGGCCTCCGATTGCTTCGCCGCGCCGCTGTAGCTTCACGGCTCTGCAGGCGCTCTGTGTTTTTTTTTTTTCCTTTTTTTTTACAAAAAAACTTCCCCGTGTTTCACCTTCAACAAGGGGGGGGCCTGCGCGTCACGGTCCCTCCTGGACATCGTGACGTGAACGTCCAGTGTCACGGGCGAGGGGGGTCTGGCCCTCCCGCGACACAGCGCGCCGAGCAGCGTTGGACGGGGGGGTGTCGTCGGCCACCCCGCCTTCAACGGGGGGGCGAGCCGGCTACGTCCTCCTCCTGGAATTCTCGTAGGGTGGCGGGCTGGCTACGTCCTCCTCCTGGACGTCTCGCGCGCGTGGGGACAGCGCTGCGCGCGTACGTCCCAGCCGGACGTCGTCTCGCGCGTGCGGGGACAGCGCTGCGCGCATACGTCCCAGCCGGGTGACGTCCCCCTCCAACGCTCCTCCTCCTTGGACTGCGAGCGTCACCGCTGCGTCCAAAATTTGGGCCTGCGGGCACCTTTTTTTTTTTTTTTTTTTACTGCAGGCTTAAATCGCTGCGAATCGCGCAGCGATTTTTTTTTTTTTTTTTTAAACACCTGCACGGAACGTCACGCGATTGCGCGCGACGTGAAAAAAAAAAATTGCACAGCAGAGAAAAAATTTGTCCTCCTCCAGCCTTGGCTTCTCACGCCACTGGATCACTGCATTGCGTAGCTGGCTCTGATGCCATGATAAAATACGAACTAGTTTTATTAATCAGCAGCGAAGTTTAAATACTGTTTACAATGCCGAGAATAGTCACCGGCTGAACGAAACTGTTACGAAGTTGTAACAGTATGCCAAATGGTGCAATACAAACAAAAAACATATTAAGTACGCTAACAATAAATGCCAGAATAGATAAAATTTCAAGGAATACCTGGAATCTGATGCTACATGTGGTCTTCTTTACTTCTCTGGTGCTCATCCCTGCAATTTTGAGGGGTTTTGAGGCTTGTAGGATCAATTCATAGGTTGGGGAGTGAATTGGATCTGAATTCATAGGTCGGGGTGTGAATCAGATCTAGAGGCCTAAAATCCCTATTTTGAAGGTTTGATGGGGTTTTCAGGGCCTCAAGGGTCTCTGAAATGTCTAGATTGACACCTAAAACAAACCAGAAATAACAAATTGAGTTAGATTTGCATTAAAAAATATTACAAAACAATCCTATGTGGGGGTCCCACCAGGCGTGCCAGAATGAAATGTACAAAAGCTACTATTTGCTCAAACATAAGTACAAAGTAAATGCACATGTCCAAAAAATTGTTCTTTATTCATTTGAAATGGAATTCATAGGCTACAATAAGGATTATAAGGAATCCTTTCATAATGAACATAAAATAGATTGATAGTTGCTCTTTGGTGCCTCAATGTAGGTGGGCTTCCTACGTATATGGGCAATCGTTTTTGTTGATGTGGATGCTTTACACCTGTTTTATGATCTAAAAAATAAGGTTACAGTGTTTGGGGGCTTACCTTGGTCAAGCCCCGTATTGATGAAAAATTATGAAAACAAAAAATAAAATTGTACTAAAATGCATTAAAAACTATGGGAAACATCATAAAAATATGAAAGGATGCTTACCTGAGAAATTTGGGGTGATTTGAGACCCGTAGACCCAATTCATAGGTCGGGGGGTGAATTCAGCTGTGAGTGGTTTTTGCTAAATATTTCTGCATGGATGGGATCCTTAGGTGTTGTAATGTTGTTGGTATGGCTCAAATGTCCTTACTTGCACTTCTAATCGTATTTTGACAATTTTTTTGTACTTTGGCTAAAAGAAGAGAGAGTGTTAGAATGAGGTATTAGGTCCATTATTTATAGATAAACCTAAGGTGTAGGGGGTGTGGTTAGGAGAACTAAAACCTAAGGTCAGGTTCTATGGTGCTTAGGTTAGGTTTTGTGATGTGTCATCCCCACATTCCCTAAGGAAATATCTCATCCTCACACATGTGTGAGGAGAGATTAGGGTTGACTAGGGTTAGTCAACTCTAAGGTTATATTAGCATTAGGTTAGGATTTCCTAAGAAATATCCTAACCAAATTTGTGCACACATATGTGGGAGGGAATAATTAGAACTAATTAGGGTTTAGGAACCTAATTAACCTTTATAATCCAAAAATTGCACTTTAAGTGAAGTCACTTTAAAATTAGAATTTGAATGAACTTTAATTAAGACTTTTTGGGAACTAATAGTCCCGTGGGGTCCTAATAAAGTCTAGGAAGGGCTTAAGTGGCCTTAGGTGATTTATGAGTGATCCTTTGATGGATGTAATGTGGTTATGATGTGGATTGAGTAGTTTAATAGGGTTTTGTACCTATAAACTAGTGAAATGGTCTATGTAAGTCTATGATATGCTACGCTAATCTAGAGCGATCTATGCTAGTCTACGCATGTCTATAGTAGTCTACACATGTCTATGCATGTATACAATAGTATATTCAGGTCTATAGGGATCTACAATAGTCTATGTTGGTCTACAATAGCCTAGAGATGTCTAGGATGGCCTATGTGAACCTATAAGTGTCCAAATGGATCTACAAATACGTAGAGGTAGCTATGTGTGACTTTTATGTGTTTGCAAAAAGATCTAAAACCTCATAACTATACATGTTAGTGGCCTTTACCTTTCTAAATTCAACTTGATATAATAAAGCATTAAGCTTTTTTTATTCATTCTCCACTAAAGAAATTATACTCTCTTTTTGAAAAAAATTGTATTGGGCATTAAGCTCTTTATGATTTTTTTTCCTAATACTCCTACTCTTTGATTTCAAAAAGATATTGAAGCACCATATATTTAATGGTGGTCTCACAATTGTCTGATAGTAAAATATCTTCTTAAAAACTCAACCATTCATCCTTAGTTAGCAAAAGAGGGTTGTTAGTTGGGTGGGGAGGGGATGAGATCTTGGTGGGGGCAACTAACTCTATAGTTTTTTGTGATTTTGTATGTTTTTGTGGATCTCAAAGCACATCAATTGCATTTAAGAACTTAGGAATGCTTCCTTGAAATAAATTTCCTCATCAAGTCAAGGATTATCCAATTCTGAAATTCCTTGTAGACTAGAAATATTTTCAAGAGAAATATTTGGAAGGTTTGAAAAATTCTGGATAAGTGCTCATCCTTGACCCCTTCCTGAAAATACTTGTTTACCTCTCATGCATTGAATTCTCATCATTTTTGGCCATGATGGAGGTGGCAATGACATCATTTGTTGTCTTTGATGATATGATTGCCTTAGCGCCCCTACAATATTATACAATAACGTATTATTATGAAATATTGTAAAAAAATATGATGCAATAAAATTTAGTTAACTACAAGTATTAATTTAATTTAATTACACTTACCAAAAAGAGATGTGACTTGTTGGGCTAATTTGGTTTGTAAATTTGATTCCATATGAATTGGTGGATAGGTTGGGTGTTGCACTGAAAACATTAAAAATATTTAATAGAACTAACTATAATTTTAACTAAATGAATTATATGACATTGAACCAAATTTTGAAACAACTATATTACCTATCATATGTGTGGGTTGTTTCACTTCGTTGATATTAATTTGCACAAAACGTGCAGTCGTAGAAGCAGATACAATATGCACTGATTGTACAGGTTTAGCTGCATAAGATATAGGATATACAAAAGATCTAAATTTTTTAGAAAATATTCTAATTATTGGTGTTGATTTTGACTATATCAGAATCTCAGGTGGCTTGATGAAGATGCTCTTCTCTACATTCAAGTATAAATAAAAAATAAAAAAATAAAAACTGTATTTAAATATATTAAAAAATAAAAACTGTATTTCTATTTTACCTGTACCTGTTCCTCTGTCAAGCCAATTATCCTCAAATATAGGTGTAGTGAGGTTGGTACTATAGTATTATATATATTACAATAAACTTCATATAAAAAAAGAAAAAAAATGGTTGAGGATACAAAGCCATTTGTGCTTGTATGGGCATTTTGGAGATCACTTTTGATGCACTTGGAAGTGAAGGAACTCTATTCAAATTTGGTGTGGGCAAGACAATGAACCAAATAGGCCAACACCCAAAAGAGAATGTTCATCATTTTTCCTTGCAAAATAATTTTTTCTTGTAAGGATTCGATGATAACTCAAAGGAACTTATCTGTAACAACTAGAATTTTCAAGCCCCTTATTAATGGATTAGAGCGAGCTAAAAAATAATAATTATAACAAAAAATTAATAATTTTTTTAGAAACTTATACAATGCAATAAATTTTAACTTTAAACAATATTTTGAAGATTGAGATTTTTACTTGTCAAATAATATTATGAGAGACTGAAGTTGGTCTCCAAACATATTTTATCATCATCTATCAAACAATACTTTGTACTAATTTCTTTAACACCTTTGTATGAGAGGTCTATCAATATCTCGACCTATGCAGGTTTCAAAGTGAATGATATAGGCTTGTTGTTGACTATCATATTAACCACCAACACCTCATGGTCATATGAGATCAAAATATTAGATAACAAATTGAAACCTATGTGTTATTGGGACATTGACACTAATCCATAAAGACTAGAGTTTGTGACCTAAGAATAGTTGTATCCCAGTAGTGTAATAATTAAAAAATCAGTGGGCAAACAATGTTTCTAAAAACAATCTTGGATGGAGGAACTTGGGAGGAAGAGTTCGTCATTATTGCAATAGTGTTGGAAAATTTTATAAGGTGAGGTTTGAAGGTTGAGGATGTGCTCTAGGGTAAGGTTCAAAGATCAGGGCTTAGGGTACTCTAAAATTGTAAACTAGTTTTTGATTCAAAAGATCACAAATGTGCAAGTGAAGAGCATACTCCTAGTGTTGAGGGTTTTTTGGTTCACCAGATCACATTACACATAGGTGAAGAGCATAATACCAACAACAATAACATATTAGAGAAATGTTGGAAAGCTTAGGGTGTGCTCTGCTCTGTAAAATGAACAAAAAATAAATATGCATACATTTTTATAATTGTCTACATGCATGTATTTAATGTGTTTTTGATACGTGGCACTTTTGTGTTAACCAAAAATCCTAAATCATTTAATACCTATTTTTTTGCATGTGATGTTATCAATCATCAGGAGAAAGTCACGATGTTGTTGATCATCACTTATTTAATTTATTGATATCAAAAATCAGTCAATAGTTATGATACTACCTATCATCAATGATTGCTTTTTTTTTTCTTAGTTGAAAATCATTAATTATGATGTTATTGATTGATAATCATTAATTATGGTGTTGTCGATCAACAATCATTACTTATATTTCTATAATATGTTAGTCATTAGTTATGATGCTACTGATCATTAGTAATTTCTTTTGTTACTATCAATTGACAATCATTAATTATGTTGCTATCGGTTGTCAGGTATTATTAGTGATGCAACTGGTCATCTATCGTATTGTGATGTAATTGGTCATCTATTGTAAACTATGATACCATCATATTTCTCTTGTATTCTATGATACTATTGATCATCTATCATAAATTATGTTACTGTTAGAACTCTATCATTAATTTATAAGGAATATGATTCTAAAGTAAATAAGAAAATGAGGAGGGATGTTTTTTGTAGGATTTCCCAAACTATCAAACTCTTTTTGACCATATTACACTCATCCAGACCTATATTGAGCTAAAATTTTGAGGGTAGATGCCTGAAAAACCCTAGAACATCTCCACCAATTTTTAGATCATTTGGAGTAACACACATCCTAGTACATCCCTATGCATGAAAAAGAGTTTTGGTAAGAAACTATGCAAGGGTTTCATCTGGGTTGAGTGCAAGCAGCTCTAGAGGTTAATTTTTAGGGTCTTCAAGCCCTAGAGGCCAGTATTTTTGTGGTTTCTACTCAATATTTTAGTAGGATATGTTGCAGGGGATCCAATATGGGTTATAAATATGTATTTTAACATATCATACCGTGAACTTGAGTGACAATGACTTCCAATTTATTGCACAAAATAAAAGGGAAAACCATACCTTTCCATGACATCTAGGGTAAGGATTAAAGAGATCATGAATCAATTTTCAAGCAGCTGATAAAAAAATTACTTAGATATCAAGTGAATATGGTGCTAGGGTGCACCCATAAAATAAATCTACTGTGAAAACCCTTTCAAGGGTAAGAATTTCAAAGACTCAGCCAAAAAATAAATTTTAGGGATGCACTCCATGGTGGACAACCTCAACTCAATGCTAATATTAATCTTAGGGCTTCTCATAAACCTCTAAGAATGCCTAATATTGATCTCAGGAAAATGGATTCAGGATGTCTTAAAGCAGATGATGGAACTCCTATTGTTAAGCTTGATATGGGTAACATTCAGACTAGCATTGAAGATCTAGAAAAAAGAGGACTAATTTTTCAGCTCGTGGGTTTTTATCCGAGCTTATCTACTTTCAAAGTATGGGCTACAAAAATCTAGAAAACTAAAGGTGAGTTACAAATATCTATTTATCCAAATGGTTATTTTCTTGTTTTATTTGCTAATAATGAATATAGAGAGAAAAATTTTCAAGGGGGTCCCTGGTTCTTTGGAAGGGTAGGTTTTTTCATGAAGCCCTGACATACTAAATTTAAAGCCGAAGAAGAGATGCCTTCTATAGCTCTCGTGTGGGTTAGACTCTTTGGCCTCCCTATTGAATTTTGGAATCCTACTATTTTTTCTTCAATTGGAAACTCTTTAGTAACTTTTATGATGAGTGTTGATTGTACTCAAAATTTTGAACATATTATTCATGCTCGGATTTGTGTTTTAATGGATTTTGACAAACCCCTATCTAAAAAAATCACTTTACAAGTTGGAAAAGACACTTGGGAGCAAGTAGTGGACTTTGTTGAACCATCTAGTGAAATTTTGGTTTTGTATGAGCATTATTCAAGGTTAGAAACCATCTCAGATTCAATTGGAGTAAGTTAAGAAATATGAATAAAAAATAGAATATGGATTCTAATCAAAAGGCAGGTCACAAGACCAATCAATATCATATGATAAAAGAAGGTGAAAATCTTGTAGAGGAAGGTAATATTAATACCCTTCCCAACTTTTTTAGTCCTGGTATTAATGAAGATAATCACTTGGAATATTAGAGGACTCAAAGGGAGTCTTTCAAAATAAAATTAATTTAGAATAATGATTCAAATAAATCATCCACATCTTATTTTCCTTCAAGAAATGAAGATGTCAATAGAGGATATGAACTCAGTTGCTAGTAAAATTTGGCCAACTGGAAAAGTGGTTTCCCTCAGTTCCCAGGGGACTTATGGTGGCATTTCTTGTCTTTGGGACCCAAAAGAGGTAGTTATTTACCATTTTGTTGCCATTTGGGCTATTTTGGCTATAGCTATCCAAAGTGGACATTCCAACCAAATTATGCTCAACATTACTATTTATGCTCTAACTACTTTGGAGGAAAAAATAAGACAGTGGAAGGATATAAATTATATTATCTCTCATTTTCTTGAAGCTTGGATCTTGATCGGAGGAGATTTCAATACCATCCTCTCTCTACATGATAAAATGGAGGGAAATATAAATTTGGACAAAAGCACTGACCTCATGAGCGAATATATTGCAAACCTCCATATTGTGGAAATCCAACCAGATAATGGCCTTATGACTTGGTCTAACAAAAGGAAAGGCTTAGCTTGTATAATGGAGAGATTGGATAGATTTTTTCTCTCTAAAAATTTCTTAATCCATGGTCACATTCCTAAAGTGAAGACTCTTAACAATGTTGGTTTGGATCACTGGCCAATCATGGTGGAAATGTGGAAAACCAATGTGAGTTTCTCTCCTTTTTATTTTCAATTAATGTGGCTCAGAGATAGTTCCTTTATACCTCATGTGCAATAATGGTGGAAGGAATGTAAGCCTAGGTATGGGATTAAGATGTTTTGTTTTGCCAAAATACTGCAATACATTAAATCTAAAATCAAGACTGGGAACTAGAAGGATTTTGGGGATGTTCATAAAAAGACATGAAGTTATTTATCAAATTTAAAATTTGAATAAGAAAAATGGTGTAGATGGCCTCACAGAGAGTAGAAGTACAGATGAAATTAAACTCACAACTCAGTTAGAGGAATGGAAAAAAATAGAACTCTTATCGAAGCAAAAATCTAGAATTTAATGGCTCAAATAAGGATATCAAAACACAAATCTCATCCACAAATCTCTTCTAGCTCGAAGATCTCACAACTTTATTTTTTTTCTAAAATCAAATTCTGGATATGTTGTCTACATTTGGGATGGCATGAACTCTATTGTTGTTGATTGCTTTTTCAATATTTTTTTTGCTACTCCTCTTGACTTAGCTTCTCAGCAAAATTTTCTTCAAGAAATCCCTTCTCTTATCACTTCTAAGAAGAACTCTATTCTAAATACTCCTGTTACTATCAATGAGCTTCAAAAGTTAGTTTTTAAAATGCAAAAAGGGAAAACCCCAAGTCTTGATGGTTTTCCCATTGAGTTCTATCAAGAGTTCCGGGATATCCTTCATGCTAATTTATTAGAGGTGGTGGAATAACCTAGGAAATCTAAAGAAATTTTGAAGGTTATCAATAAAACTTATATTACTCTTATTCCAAAAGCTCAAGAGGTTGATCATATCTTAGCTTTTAGACCTATTACTTTATGTAATGATCTTCTCAAAATTATTACTACGATTATGGCAGAAAGGTTGAAGCTGATTTTACATAAAATTATTTCCCCTGAACAAGGGGGTTATGTGGAAGGGCGTCAAATAGTATATGAGATAGTTCTTTCTTAGGAAGCCATCCATTCCATAGATATGCAAAAATCTCCTTCCATGTTCATTCGGTTAGACTTATCCAAAGCTTGTGACAGAGTGGATTGGCACTTCCTTATCAAAGTTTTGATGCAATTTGGTTTCTCTCAAGATTGAATGTATTGGATTATGGGATGTATCTCTTTAGTTTTGTACTTAGTTCTTATAAATGGTAGGCCTTTTGAGTTGTTTCTAGATTCCAAAGGTATTAGGCAAGGTGACCCACTATCCCCTTATTTATTCATCATTCTTGTTGAATGCTTGGGTAGGAATATAACCAAGAAGAGAGAAAACAAAATCTTGAGGGAGTTACCATTGCTCATGGAGCTAGACCTATCTATAATATTTATTTTTTTGATGACTCTACTCTATTAGGTAAAGTTACAGTTAAGGAATTTTCTAATATTAAGCAAATCATTAGCTATTTTGCTAAGGCTACTCAACAATTGATCAATGAAGACAAATCTAAAGTCATTTTCTTTCATTACTCTTCCAGAAAGGAATACATGGTCTTGGATAAATTAATATATAAGAAGACCTCCCTTTTGATCACTTATTTAGGTATTCCCATCAATATTCAAAGGTAGAAAAAAATATTGGAATTGGTTGTTGGAAAAAGTCAAGAAGAAAATTGGAAAGTGGACCAACAGGTGGCTTTCTTCTGGGGTAGAATCACCTTGGTAAAATTAGTCCTTCAAGCTATTCCTATTTATGTTTCTTCTATTTTGAATATCCCAAAGGTTGTTATTTATGAACTAGATCAAACCAGTCATCGGTTCCTCTGGAATGGTACTAAGGATAAATGAAAATGGGTCTTTGTGAAATGGGACACTTTATGTCTTACTAAGAATGAAGAGGAGTTAGTATTTTGATCTTCTATTAATAAAAAAAATGCTTTAGCTACTAGATTATATTGGAGGATATCTCATAACCCCAATGCTCTTTGGGCCAATAATCTTCATGTTAAATATGTTGAGAACAAAAATCTTGAAGACCTTGTTCTCTATCAATTGCATACCAAAGGTTCTCCCATTTTAGCGGTTCTTAATACTGGTGAGGATTTGATAAAGAAAAATTTATTTTGGATAATTCATAATGGTCAACATGTAAATTTTTTGACAAATTCATGGGATGGTCAAAAGCCTTTGATAACTCAATTTACTGATTGGAGGCCTTGGATGGAGGAGCTTCACCGAACTAACTAGATAAAGGTGGCTAATTACTGTTTGTATCATACTAGTAATTCAAAGGTTGGTAGATATTGGATCCCTATTGAGGACTGGCCTATTCAAATCCTATAAAGGCAAAGACAATATATCCAAGGCATCCTTCATATGAGATATCTCTCTTGGTTCCATGAAAAAAATTGTTTTGGATGGAACAACACTACTAAGGGTGAGTATTCAGTTGCTCAAGGTTATTTGACCTTATGCCATAATAATATAAACTAATCATATGAAATATTTTCTTAGTTGTGGGCTCAAAATATTTAGCCTAAGGTGAGGTTCTTTACTTGTCTTTTATTGCATCATAGGGTGCTTATTGTTGAGCAACTTATGAAGCATGGTTTTCATGGCCCTTTTAGATGTGAAATGTGTGGAGAGAATGTAGAAACTCTTAGTCATATTTTTATTGAGTGTACTTTAGCCTTTGAGATATGGAGAAGAATGGCCACTTTACTTGGATTACAATGGTCCAATTTTTTTACTTTTGAACCACTTTGAATGGATTAGCCTAAACAAGAGGGTGTTGATCATTTTATTAGGCAGATAGTTTGGATGGGTCCTACCATTCTACTTTGGAATATCTGGAATGAGAGGAACATTCAAATTTTTAATGAATATAGGAAGGATATTCATCATATTTTGCAAAATACCATTGCCAACTTAGTTGAATCAGTCCAAAAACTCCTTAATCACCCCCAAAACTCCCACCAAAGATGGGATCAAGTGATGCAAAAATTGAAGATTAAATATTCTAAGGGCAACCAAATTAAAGGGAATGTGAGTAATTGTAAGATGGATAGGACAAGAAATTGGTAATCTCCTCCTAAGAATTTTGGAAAAGTCAATACTGATGGAGCCTCTAGAGAGAACCTTGGAAAAGCTAGTGTGGAAGGAATTGGTAGACTTTCAGATGGCTCCCTGGTTTTTAATTTTATTGAGAATTTAGGTATTATTTTCAATAAACTTGCCGAGGGGTATGGTATCCTTAGAGGCCTTCAAGAGGCTACTAAGTTTGAATGGGAAAAGGTGATAGTTGAGTCTGACTCCCAACTCATGATTAATCTTTTGAAGACTCCTAAGAATCATAAGGTTGATTAGAGAATAAAAAGAATTATTGAGAAGATTCAATTAATCTAGATGGGATTTTTGAAATTTGATTACAATCATGTGGTCAGAGATCAAAACAATAGTGCAAATGCTTTAGCTAATTGGGCTTTGGAAAAGGGTGATCTTACTTGCTATGGCAACCTTCCTAAATGGTGGGCTTCGCAATTAAGGGAAGCTCTTCTTTCTATCGTTTCTTTGGATGGCTCCAGTTTTGGAGGTACCTAGTTTCTTCTTGCTTTATTTTTGCTTCTCTTTGGTTCAAACAGGGTATTTTAGTTCCCTATATCAAACTATTCTTTATTTTGTTTCCTCTATTGATTCTTGCCTTAAAATTATTTTGGTCTAGAAAGGTCATTGTTGTGTTCAATTTTTTTTTCTTTTTTGTTTAGTTTTTTGAGGTGTGTGTTTTTGTTTTGTTTTTTTTTTGTATTTTTTGTGTTTTTTGTTGTTTTTGTGTTTTTGTGTTTTTGTTTTTTTGTGTTTTTTGTTATTTTCCTTGTGTTTTTGTTGTTCATGTTCTTGTTCTTGTGTTTCTGTATATTTGTGTTAATTCATGTTTTTGTGTGTGGGTTTTTTCTATGTTTTTTATTTATTTTTTTATTGTTTGTTGTTGGTTGTTTTTTTTTTCATTTATTTGTTGGTTATGTATGTTAGAATAATATATTATAATATAAGTTGTTACTAGGATAAGTTTGAGTGGCTAAGATATTTCATTTAGTTATGATCCAATGGATCAGACTGTAAGCACTTGCTATTTAAGTAAGGTCCTTTCAATTGAATAATATCAAGTCTTTCATTTTTCCAACATGGTCTCAGAGCAGGATTTCCCTGCCCTATGAGCCTAAGGATATTTTCCTCATGGGGGTATTTCCCTCATGGAAATTCCCCCCTCTTTTTTTTCCCTTATTTTTTCTCCAATTTTTTTTACCGAGGGAGTATGCTCTCCATATTTTTGATGGATCAAAAACTAGATGGTTAAAAAAAATGGTAGTTTGCGAGGTTAATTTTATAGTTTTAGAGTTTTTTTTGTGGGTTTGTAATCCTACTATAGATCAGGTTTTGTAGATCAATGAACCTATGATTTTTTTTAGCTTCAATGTGTTGCTCTTGGAGGTCGCTTGCGCACGTATTTTTTTTAAGAATTTGATGATGTATAGTGGAGGAATTGCTCTGTTACAAAATAGGTTTTTTAGAATTGATGGTGATCTAAGCTCATTGCAAGAAATGTAGTTCAGAGGTTGGTGTGTTTGAAGCCAAAAGCCAGAAATATTTCACAAAAATGGATTTTGACAGTAGTTTGATGGGGCTGATGGTGGCCCACCCACAAACGCCACTAATGTCACTACACCTTTTGGAAGTAGTGTCATTGATTTTCTCGGGCATGATGAGGGCATCACACAAATGATATTTGGAGCATGAGAGAGGAAATTTGAGCGAGAACATTTTTTATGTTGTGGCTATTTGTCCTTCAAGCACGCTCGTGACCTCTTGGTAAGAATCCCTGATATTTTTTTTACTCTTTTGCTACACTTTTTTATTGGATGGAAAATTTATGGAGTTTCAGGTTGTTACGTTGTTGAGGTGGACCATCAAGTAGAGCTCTGTATTTTTTCTTTACTTTGCACATGAAATACAACAAAATAATTGACCAGAATGTCGATATCCTGGTGAGCCTGCACGTGTTGTGATGGGCCTCTAAAAACTGGGTAGGAGAAATTTTTTTACTGATCATGTAGTGTTTTTCAATGACATCCTATTTTTTTCAATGTGATCCGTCTCATTCGTGATACTGCATGCACAATCTATTTTTTTGGAGAATATTGTGGAAACATTGTAATTTTTTTTTGTTTCTACAATGGTATTGACGGCCTATTATAACAATGCAAAGTTATTTTTACTACATGATTTCCACTTCAACGGGTAAAATATGGCCCCTTCTCTGATTTCTCAAGTGGCACTCTAAATCCAATCTACCAACGAGTGTGAGCAGTGGTTGGATTTGGTTGGATGAAAATAGTTAAAATCAAAATTGGTGATTGGTTAATGGTTTATGTATTTTTTAATACTAGAAGAGTAGTTGTATTGGGTCCTTTTTTAAATCGATGGTGATTTGAAGCCAACATTGCATCAATAACAACCTGCAATACAACCATTGGGGAATTCCTTGTTAGAAACAATTGATGAAGCATCAAATGTTTCAACGATGTCCTTTTTTGGTGGGATCAAGCATTCCATTTTTTTAGGGCAACCTCCCTGTTAGGGTCGATGATAAATTATTTTTTAAATAGTTATTTTTATCAATATTTTTATTGTTCAGATGAAGAAGTGGTTTCGCTCCTGATAATAGTTCTTTGGGCATTTAGACGTAAGTGATCTATGGAGCTGCAACTCATTTTGCTACTTCATAAGAGCTTGATAGACCAATCTAGTATATTGACAGGCATCGAATAGGGCAATGTTGCCCATTTTACATAGATATTTTCAAAACAAATGTGCATAGTTGTAAGAAATATATGAATTCTTGGTCGTGGAGCTTGACGGGTGGTCATCTCTGTCGACGCTCGAGAACATTTGGTTGCATAAAATTGAATCCAAGATTTCTTAGCTCCTGAGAAGATGAAGTCATGTAAAAACCATGATGTATTAGGGGACCACTTAATATGAGGGTTTTACTTTATTTTATTTATAAAGCTCTTTAAAAAGGTGGGGGCTTTAATAAAGAATTTTAGGTAAATCTTTTAAGTGGTCAAATTGGGCCCAAATTAGACATTTTTTTAGAATTTTTGAACCTTTATTGTATTCAAGATTCCAAAATATTCCTTTGTGAGGGATAGGAGAAGTTTTTTATTTTCCCTGTAGATGAAGGCCTCATTGTCACTCGATCATAGAGGTATTTATAGTCATCAGAAAGGATTTTTTGATTCAAACACAATGGTGGTGTTATTTTTTAGTTTTGGAACTATTTTCTATGTTTTTTTATAGCTCAAATATTGTTGTTTCATGGAGTGCATTCTCGGTTGAACCTGAAACTCCCAAGACATTTTTTAGAGTGATCCTAGTATTTAGTCATCTCCTCTATATCACCTAGTAGTTGCAATAGTTGGTTACCCATGCATTCCAGTAGGATGAGGAGGTCTCCATAAGGACATATTTTACAACTACATTGGTGTCATTACATTTGTATTCCCTTGTTTTATTATTTATCCACACGTATTGGACCTTGTTATCAGCCCATTGTGTTCATATAGGTGGAAACCACTACTTATGCTAGTGGAGTCATTTTGGACTACCTATGCAATTCTTGTGTTTCTTTCTCCTTCCTATCTTCTTACTCCTTTTTGTGAGACACTTTGGTTTCAAGGGGTTTTTTTTAGTGACCTTTTTTCATGGTTTACAACCTTGATCTTTGTCATAAGCACTAGTCTAGGAGTGAGATTTCTTTTAGTTCAGATATGAGGCATCTAATGGATCCTTTGTAGGTATATTGATGGGAGTTATCCTAGGGGGGTTGAAGAGGATATCTTCCTCTCCATCCTCCTTGCACATCTTCTTTATTATTATTATTTCTTTTCTGGTGGTGATGTTTTCTTCATCTCTACAACAGAGTTTTCTTATTCATATATTGTACATGAGTACCTTATCAGGCCTTATTGCCGGGACTCATATCTATGGATATGCCACTTGTTTGGTTTTGTTTTTCACTACCTCCTAGTACCACTTAAGGGGGGTGTTAGTATATCCTAGTACCACTTAAGGGGGGTGTTAGAATAATATATTATATCCTAAGTTGTTACTAGGATATATTTGAGTGGCTGAGATATTTCAATTAGTTATGATCCAATGGATCAGATTGTAAACACTTGCTATTTAAGCAAGGTCCTTTCAATTGAATAATATCAAGTCTTTCATTTTTCCAACAATGTCTTTGTAGTGTTCTGTTGTTTTTGTCTTGTTTGTGTTTTGTTATGTTGTTCTTGTGTTTTTTCTATGTGGTTCATGTTGTGTTTTTTTTATCTTATCGTGTGTGTGTGTTTAGTTGTGCTTTATATTTTTGACACACTCAAGGAGCATGTTTTTTATTTTATTTTATTATTTTTATTTTTATTTATTTATTTTTTAAATCTTATTATGTTTTTGTTTGCTCCTTGAGTATGTCAAATGTGGTAGGCCAAGTGCGAGCCCTAGGCAATTTTTGTAGAATAGATACCCCTGCCTCCTTGGGTCTTACCCAAAAGTGGTATCCCTTATAGGATATTTTCCACAAAAAAAAAACTATATTGTTAGTTATGGTACAACTGGTGGTCTATCAAAATATGAGATGTTTTTTTAAGAATTTGTAAAACTTATATTAAAACAAGATCATATACAAGTTGGGATGAGACTCCCCCCAACCTTAGCCAAAGAGAACACATGTTTACAATAGTAAAATAATATATGGATTGGATCCAAATCTCCTAAACCATATTTCTACAATGGTTTTCCACCTATTTACAATAGTAAAAGATGATTTGTATTGGATCCAAATCTCCTAAACCATATTTCTACAATGGTTGTCCAAATTAGCTAATCACTGGATTTGCTCATGAACCTACCTAACCTTCTCATCCTCAATATCTATGTCATTGTGCCACTGAACCCCTAACTCCTTAATACCCATATTAGCTAGGAAGTTTATCACTTTATTTAGATATCTACTCACATAAACTAGAATCACATCATCTAATTCCATCCACAATTCCTTAATTTGGGTGACAAGAATCTTCAACCTCCATGTCTTCAAATCAAAGTTCCTCATGCAATCCAAAGCTTATACCAATATTTGAGAATCTATTCTAGGATTATCCTCCTGTAACATTGTCTTATTGTCTATATAGAAGCATTTTTTATAGCTAAGGCTTCTAATTCATTTTTCATGACCCTTCTCGGGCCTTGAAGTTCCCAATAGAGCACTATCCCAACATGATTCTTGCAAATCACTCTTATTCCAGCTCTACTTGGATTACCTTTTGTAGCTCCATCAATATTAATTTTAATCCAACCTTCTCGGGGTGGTTTCCAACTAGCTCTATCCTACCCCTATTGCACTTCAACTTCCTTCTCCATCATCCCTATATCAGCCTGATTTTCCTCTTTACCATACATTACCACATTTTTTGTGACTTTGTTCCAAATGACATGTCAAATGCCATCTAAGGATGTAAAGGTTTCTCTAAAAAATTTACCATTTATCTTCAACCACACTTGCCACCAAATTAAGTTTAATTCAATATTCTAGCCAATACAAAGAGCTTTAGATTTAAATATACTCCTCTTTCATATTTTCCAAATATTAATCTAATTTAAATCATCATTGGCTTGAATTTTATAAAACAAAAACCATCACTCCCAGATCTAGTGCTTGAATGGGAACTCAAACATCAAGTGGTTAGATGTATCCTTGCTCTTGTAGCATAAAATATATTGATATGGATAGTTATTCCCCTACATCTCATATTATCAAAAGTAAAAATTCCATTGTACATGAACTACCAAGAAAATAAGTTTACTTTTGACCGACCCTTGGATTTTCAAATCTTTCTCCAATCCTCAACCTGATATGCATAAGGAGGTTTTGTAAGGATCTTATCATATCCATCCTTCATTGTGTAGACTCCAAGTCTCCTATAGCCCTAAGCTAATTCATCCTCCTCATCTCTACCTATGAGAAATATTTCTGTCAAGATTTTAGTCACGATGGGTGTCAATTTTAGAGGGATTGGAATTGCCCACTCATCCAACTTCATAAACTACTTAAAATTATAATTTCCTAGTTGATTAGTGTTGAAATAACTTTCAATATTGATCAAATTCCTACTTTCTATGGCTATTTTTATTGGTTGTAGTTCTTGGAATCCAACAATGATAGGTGGGTATTGATCTCATAAATCTACTCAAAATCATGTCTTCTCCCCTCTTCCCACTTTCCAAAATAATCCATATTTCACTACTTGAGATCCTAGCTTTAGAGCCTACCATATTAAGGACCCATTACCATCAAAAGGGAAATGACTCACCTCATTCGAGTTCACCTATCCCAAATATTTACTAGTTAAAAATCTACTAGATAAAAAATTTTGCTGGGAAATCCACCTCTAGTAAAGCTTTCCATCCAAAGCTTTATTATTTAACTTTGATCTCCTCAATCCCAAACTTCCATTTACCTTGGGCTAGATTACTTTCTCCTAATCTACTAAAACCTACTTCCTCTCGTTGAGCAAGGTGCAGCAACAGTATTGTCATTGTTGTCAACATAGTCAGATAGATCGGTTGATGCAGTGGACAGGAGTTCAGAGGTTATTCAGAGTATGTACAGTGAAGTTAAATGCTTATGAGGATGTTTTTGATGTTTGGGTGAAGTTGTTACAGGTTGTCCAAGAAGACCGAAGTGGCCCATATGCTAAAGATCAAAGAAAAAGCAAAACACCACATCGAGAAAAAAGTGTCGTGATATCGCGACATGTTGCATTTTCGTGGCCAAAAGAGAAGCGAAAAAGCAAAGAGGAAAAAGTGTCGCGATATCACGACATGTTGCATTTTCATGGCCAAAAGAGAAGCGAAAAAGCAAAGAGGAAAAAGTGTCGCGATATCGCGACATGTTGCATTTTCGTGGCCAAAAGAGAAGCGAAAAAGCAAAGAGGAAAAAGTGTCGCGATATCGCGACATGTTGCATTTTCACGGCCAAAAGAGAAGCAAAAAAGCAAGGAGGAAAAAGTGTCGCGATATCGCGACATGTTGCATTTTCACGGCCAAAGCAAAGAGAAAATGCAAGGAGAAAAAGTGTCGCGATATCGCGACATGTATTTTCACGGGCCAAAGCAAAGAGAAAGAGCAAGGAGAAAAAAATGTCGCGATATCGCGACATGTATTTTTGCGGGCCAATGCAAAGAGAAAGAGCAAGAAAGAAAAAGTGTCGCGATATCGCGACATGTCGCATTTTCGTGACTCAAAAGAGTAGGAATGCAGAGAAAGAAAAAGTGTCGCGATATCGCGACATGTCGCATTTTGTGACTCAAAAAGGGCAGGCAAGCAGAGAAAGAAAAAGTGTCACGATATCGCGACATGTCGCATTTTCATGACTCAAAAATGTAGGCAGGGAGAGAAAGAAAAAGTGTCACGATATCGCGACATGTCGCATTTTTGCGACTCAAAAAGGGCTGGCAGAGAAACAAAAGTGTCACGATATCATGACATGTCGCATTTTCATGACTCAAAAATGCCAGGCAGGTAGAGAAACAAAAGTGTCACGATATCACGACATGTCGCATTTTCACAACTCAAGAAGGGCCTCAAAATAGAAACGAAAATGGAAACAAAACACATGCATGCATAAGGAAAAAGAAAATGAACAGTCATGAAGGAGAAAACGAACAGTCATCAAAAAAGAAAATGAATAGACATGCAAAAAGAAAACAAACAGACATGCAAAGAGAAAACGAACAGTCATGACCGAGAAAACGAACAGTCATGGTAGGAGAATATGGTGTCAATTATTTGCATGTGACGTGTTTGACGAAATGCCTTCTAAATATATACAAAAGGAGTTACATAAAGAAGGAGTTACAATTGACAAGTGGTAGATGAGAATATGAAAGGTGTTACAATTGACAAGTGGCGTATGAGAATATGAAAGGAGTTACAACTGGAGTTACAAAGAGAAAGGATGGTTATAAAAGGAGTGTTGCTTGGAGAATTTAATTGGGGATTTTATTCGGTGAAGTGCGCGAGAGGAGCGCGAGAGGCGAGCGAGAAGGGTGTGTGTTTTGTGAATTGTGGGCGATGTTGAGTAAGCAATAGACCAGTCAGGGTCTTGTAAAAGTGAAGGCATTTCTATGTCAATCTTCTAGTTTCAAGATTGAAGTCCAAGTTGGTGCTTGGCATCAGGGGTTGGTGCTCCTTCCAGTTGGTGCTGGTAAATCAGGGGTTGGTGCTCCTTTCTGTTGGTGCAGATAAATCAGGGGTTGGTGCTCCTTCCAGTTGGTGTTGGTAAATCAGGGGTTGGTGCTCCTTTTTGTTGGTGCAGATAAATCAAGGGTTGGTGCTCCTTTCTGTTGGTGCAGATAAATTAGGGGTTGGTGCTCCTTCTAGTTGGTGCTGGTAAATCAGGGGTTGGTGCTCCTTTCTATTTGTGCAGATAAATCAGGGGTTGGTGCTCCTTTCTGTTGGTGCAGATAAATCAGGGGTTGGTGCTCCTTCCAGTTGGTGCTAGTAAATCAGGGGTTGGTGCTCCTTTCTGTTTGTGCAGATAAATCAGGGGTTGGTGCTCCTTTCTGTTGGTGTAGATAAATTAGGGGTTGGTGCTCCTTCTAGTGGGTGTTGGTAAATTGATTGTAAAGTTGTTGCTTTGCAAAGGCTGGATTTGGATGGGAGTCCAAACAGTCAATTTTTGAGGAGTAGCCAAATCGGTGAACCTCGGTACATCTTGTGTTGTGTGATGCTCTCTTGTTATATTTGCTTTATTTGGTTTTAAGTTCTCATTGTTTTGGCTTTAAGAGTTGAAGATTTAAGTTTTAAAGAGCTACACCGATTCACCCCCCTCTCAATGTCATTGTGAGACTAACAATTGGTATCGAGCCAGTTTCCCTTGTCCAGGCTAAATCAGCTAGGGTTGATCTTGGATTAGTACGCAATGGGTAAGAAGAATAGATCCTCCTCAAATAAGGCATCTCAGTCAGTTTCAGTTCCTGTGGAAGAGAAAATTGAACTAGAAAAGATAGGAGTGAATTCTGAAGTATGTGATGAAAACCTTGAGGGTGAAGTATATCTAGAAGGTGAGTTGATCGCTGCACTTGAAGAGTTGGGTATAGAAAGGAAAAATAACAAAAGACTATCCAAGAAGTTGGAAGAATATGGGGATAATATTGAAGATCTCTTCTTACAAATTCATAAAGCCAAGAAAATAGAAGAAGCCTTGAAGTCACACCTGGATGATAAAGGCGATGTATGTAGCAAACGTGAAGAGGAATCTAACAAAGTTATTAATGATCTAAAGCTGCAAGTAGAAGAGTCCAAAAGGATTGAAGAAACTCTCAGGTCACAGATCAATGAGAAAGAGATTGTTTGCTGCAAACAAGAAGAGGAGATTGTTTTATTGAGGAAACAACTAGAAGAGGCCAATACAAATCTCAAATTTGAGAAGAGCACAGAGTTGCTAGATAAAATGATAAGGCAACAAAGAAGCCCCATGTGTAAGCTTGGTCTTGGATGTGAAGTTGAACAACCTTCATCTTCTAAATCTGCAGAGAAGAAGAAGTCCTCTGCTGAAGGATCAAAGCAAGAAAAGCTTGAATCTGAATCTTCAAAAGGAAGAAAATCTCAAAGGAGATCTACAGACAAAGCAACCACAACAAAAGAGGTTCTATCACTCTCACTTTATTCATAATAATGCTTTTAATGGCTATTGTTTTAGATGCAACCATTATGGTCACAAGGCAATTTATTGTGGATTGAATAATAGATCAAAGAGTTATGCTGGTAGAAATACATCTGTTATTTCGGTTGAACACCATGTGCAATGTTTTAAATGTAATGGTCATGGGCACATAGCAAGGTTTTGTCCAAGAACTTTTGTATCTAATCTAAGGCAAGACAGTAGATTTCATCAGACGCAAAGAATGCAACACAGACAGGGAAGAAATCATGTGCATCAAAGAAAGGAAAATAATCATCCATCAAGGATGCACAAGAGACAACCACCCAATAGAAATGTTTTTTCACCTTTGATGGATTATGCAGTAGAATGTTATAACTGTCATAATTTTGGGCACATTGCAAGAAATTGTCGAAGTACATTTGCATCAAATCAATTTCAGGGAAGAAAATTTCAACCAAATGGAATGAGACAAAATAGAAAATTTCCCGAAAAACATGCACAAGCTACTGAAAAAGAAAATTCAAAACAAGAGCCCAAAACTGTAATCAAACCAGAGTGGAGAAAGAAAGAGGAAAGGAAATCGTGTCTCCTTGGACTGAAGGAGACTACTCCTCTATTGCACTAAGCAACTCCAGGTAGCACATCCTCAGGGGGAGCAATCTTAAAGTTTATTTTAATGCTCCTATGTATTTGTTTGGTTATCTGAGGATGAAAGGCAAGTAGGCAGGGGAAGTTGTCGTATAGTTGTCAAAGTGTGTTTCAGTTCATGTAGTTGTTTGTGGAGGTACCATGAAGGGTGGTGATTAAATTGAGAGTTGTCACCATTGGTAGTATTGCTATATGTCAGTGTTGTACTTTTGATGGTTCTTACTACCATTGTTCAAAGTTATGGATTATAACAGTTCTGATAATTTGGTTTAGTGAAAGAGATGCTAAAAAAGTTCACAATGGAGGATTGTAAGCCAGTTAGCACTCCCATGACGACAGGTTGCAAGTTGAGCAAGGATGTGTAGATGATAGAAAGAGTACCAGTGGAGGTGCATTCTATCTTGGAGATAGGTTGGTCGCGTGGCACAGTAAGAAACAAGAGTCAGTCTCCTTATCTACAGCAGAGGTAGAATATATTGCAGCGACAATGTGTTGTACGCAGGTATTATGGATGAAACAAACCCTGAAAGATCTTGGTATTAACTTAAGTGAGCCAATTTTAGTTAAGTGTGATAACACCAGTGCCATTAACATCTCAAAGAATCTGGTTATGCATTCTCGCACAAAACATATTGCTATCCGGTATCACTTTTTGAAGGAGAAAGTTGCGGAAGGTGAGGTTAAATTGGATTTTGTTCCAACAACAGAGCAAGTAGCGGATATCTTCACAAAATCGTTGCCCAAGGAAGTCTTTGAGTACCTTCGCAATAAATTGGGAGTGGTCACGCTTCCCAAGAATTGACTAGCTATCGGGACCACATTCTCAGGGGGAGCATTTGTGTATTTGTTTATCTTTTTGCTCATGTTTGTGATTTTTGCTAAGTGTAATAATTTTTGCCTGAGAATGTTGTGCATGGACTCAGGGGGAGTCTATAGCAGCCCTTTGATATTGTTGTCAAAGGGGGAGAAGAGTTACAGGAAATTGCACGTGTGTTGCCAACAATTCCAAAGGGGGAGATTGTTGAGCAAGGTGCAGCAACAATATTGTCATTGTTGTCAACACAGTCAGATAGATCGGTTGATGCAGTGGACAGGAGTTCAGAGGTTATTCAGAGTATGTACAGTGATGTTAAATGCTTATGAGGATGTTTTTGATGTTTGGGTGAAGTTGTTACAGGTTGTCCAAGAAGACCGAAGTGGCCCATATGCTAAAGATCAAAGAAAAAGCAAAACATCGCATCGAGAAAAAAGTGTCGCGATATCGCGACATGTTGCATTTTCACGGCCAAAAGAGAAGCGAAAAAGCAAAGAGGAAAAAGTGTCGCGATATCGTGACATGTTGCATTTTCGCGGCCAAAAGAGAAGCGAAAAAGCAAAGAGGAAAAAGTGTCATGATATCGCGACATGTTGCATTTTCGCGGCCAAAAGAGAAGCGAAAAAGCAAAGAGGAAAAAGTGTCACGATATCGCGACATGTTGCATTTTCATGGCCAAAAGAGAAGCGAAAAAGCAAGGAGGAAAAAGTGTCGCGATATCGCGACATGTTGCATTTTCGCGGCCAAAGCAAAGAGAAAATGCAAGGAGGAAAAAGTGTCACGATATCACGACATGTTGTATTTTCACGGGCCAAAGCAAAGAGAAAGAGCAAGGAGAAAAAAGTGTCGCGATATCGCGACATGTATTTTCGCGGGCCAATGCAAAGAGAAAGAGCAAGAAAGAAAAAGTGTCACGATATCGCGACATGTTGCATTTTCGTGACTCAAAAAGGGCAGCCAGGCAGAGAAAGAAAAAGTGTCGCGATATCGCGACATGTCGCATTTTTGCGACTCAAAAAGAGCAGGCAGGCAGAGAAAGAAAAAGTGTCGCGATATCGCGACATGTCGCATTTTTGTGACTCAAAAAGGGTAGGCAGCAGAGAAAGAAAAAGTGTCACGATATCGTGACATGTCGCATTTTCACGACTCAAAAAGGGCAGGCTAGCAGAGAAACAAAAGTGTCGCGATATCACGACATGTCACATTTTCATGACTCAAAAAGGCTAGGTAGGCAGAGAAACAAAAGTGTCATGATATCGCGACATGTCGCATTTTTGTGACTCAAGAAGGGCCTCAAAATAGAAATGAAAAGCCATTTATTTTTTGGAAACCAAAACACATGCATGCATAAGGGAAAAGAAAATGAACAGTCATGAAGGAGAAAATGAATAGTCATCGAAAAAGAAAATGAACAGACATGCAAAGAGAAAACGAGCATGCAAGGAGAAATGAATCATGACCAGTCATGAACGAGAAAATGAATAGTCATGGTAGGAGAATATGGTGTCAATTATTTGCATGTGACGTGTTTGACGAAATGCCTTCTAAATATATACAAAAGGAGTTACATAAAGAAGGAGTTACAATTGACAAGTGGTAGATGAGAATATGAAAGAAGGTGTTACAATTGACAAGTGGCGTATGAGAATATGAAAGAAGGAGTTACAACTGGAGTTACAAAGAGAAAGGATGGTTATAAAAGGAGTGTTGCTTGGAGAATTTAATTGGGGATTTTATTCGGTGAAGTGCACGAGAGGAGAGCGAGAGGTGAGCGAGAGGCGAGTGAGAAGGGTGTGTGTTTTGTGAATTGTGGGCGATGTTGAGTAAGCAATAGACCAGTCAGGGTCTTGTAAAAGTGAAGGCATTTCTATGTCAATCTTCTAGTTTCAAGATTGAAGTCCAAGTTGGTGCTTGGCATCAGGGGTTGGTGCTCCTTCCAGTTGGTGCTGGTAAATCAGGGGTTGGTGCTCCTTTCTGTTGGTGTAGATAAATCAGGGGTTGGTGCTCCTTCCAGTTGGTGCTGGTAAATCAGGGGTTGGTGCTCCTTTTTGTTGGTGCAGATAAATCAGGGGTTGGTGCTCCTTTCTGTTGGTGCAGATAAATCAGGGGTTGGTGCTCCTTTCTATTGGTGCAAATAAATCAGGGGTTGGTGCTCCTTTCTGTTGGTGCAAATAAATCAGGGGTTGGTGCTCCTTCTAGTTGGTGTAGGTAAATCAGGGGTTGGTGCTCCTTTCTATTTGTGCAGATAAATCAGGGGTTGGTGCTCCTTTCTATTGGTGCATATAAATCAGGGGTTGGTGCTCCTTTCTATTGGTGCAGATAAATCAGGGGTTGGTGCTCCTTTCTATTGGTGCAGATAAATCAGGGGTTGGTGCTCCTTCCAGTGGGTGTTGGTAAATTGATTGTAAATTTGTTGCTTTGCAAAGGCTAGATTTGGATGGGAGTCCAAACAGTCAATTTTTGAGGAGTAGCCAAATCGGTGAACCTCGGTACATCTTGTGTTGTGTGATGCTCTCTTGTTATATTTGCTTTATTTGGTTTTAAGTTCTCATTGTTTCGGCTTTAAGAGTTGAAGATTTAAGTTTTAAAGAGCTACACTGATTCACCCCCCCTCTCGGTGTCATTGTGAGACTAACACTCTCTCCTTTTACTCCTCCCCATAAACATTTCCAGCCATCTTATCCAACTCTTTCCATATGGTATGTGGGGCAAAAAGGATAGAAAATTTATAAATAATAAATAGTCTGAATGACTGATTGTAAAAAAATCAATCTAGCCCAATAGCTTAACCATTTGTGAGACCAATGATTAATTTTTCTTTGATACAATCCAAAATATTCCTCTAGATATCTATATTCAGTTTTTTAAAATGCAAAGGGACCCCCTAATATACCACTAGGAGAGAAGTCCTCGAAAATCCCAAGATCTCAAACTTTTAACCCTAAATTCTTCAATCAGTATTGAAAAAGACCAATTTGGATTTTTTATCATTGATGACTTGGTTTGTGGTCCTAAGATAAACATTAAGATTATCTCTAATCATTCTTTTTTCCTTGAAGTTGGCCACTCCCACCAATCTTGTGTCATCCACAAACTATATGTGAGTCAAAACTTCCTCACCCACATTGATACATGTTAGAAAATATTGTTGTCTTATCCTTAAGATGAGTCTACTCAAGCCTTTAGCCAATATGAGAAAAAAAATAAGGGGAACAACTATCTCCTTAATGAAGGCCTCGAGTAGATCCAAACAGTTGTGATAGAAGGCCTTTGATTAACACTGAGTATGTTGGAGTAGAAACACAAATCATGACCCATTCTATCCAATCCTAAGATAAAACAAAAGCTACCATCATCCTTGACAAGAAGCTCCACTCAACCCTATCATAAGCCTTTGAAATATCCAATTTTATAAAAATTCCTCTATTACCATATTTTTACATTGAGTGTATTTCCTCCTGATCTAGAACCACACCATCTAAGATTTTCTCACCCTCTATAAAACCCCCTTGCTCTGAGGAGATAATTCTATGTAGGATAGGTTTTAGCCACTTGGCCATTACCTTTGTGATTTCTTTATAAATGACATTGCATAAGGCAATAGGCCTATAATATAAAATATGCACCCTCTCCCCCCCTTTTGAAATTAAGGCAATGAATGTATGATTTAATAATTTAAGCATTCTTTTGCTACCTCTTGAATCCTCTCTAACTACCATTACAACCTCCTCCAAGTTGTCCTAGAAGGTTTGAAAATTCAATTGGAAAGTCATTTGGACCTAGAGTTTTTCTGATACTCATTCCAAAGACTATTTTATTTAGTTCCTCTCTATCAATGGGTTTAAGTAGGGCCTAATTTCCTTCTTTAGAGATAATAGAGGGTATGATAGCAAGAACTTATTTTTGAGTCTCTTCATATTGCACCATACTTTCCTTAAACAAAATAGCAAAATAATCCATTGAATTGAAATGCATACTGGGGATTGTAACAAACGAGTGTTTGTTCTCATCTCGAAGAGCTTCCATCTTGCTCACCTATCTCCTAGAACAAGCAAATCAATGGAAAAAATTGGTATTTTTGTCACCTTCTAATAACCAAGTGGTTCTTACTCTATTTGTAGTAGATATCCTCTTGGTTGTCAATGTCCTCAACTACTTTACACATGTAGATAGGAGTGAGTGCCTTCCTAAGATGAGGGAATGATAGGAATTTAGGAAGGATGGATAAACTTGGCTATGAAGCTTGAAATGACTTAGATTGCTTAGTATTATATGTGTACATTTTTGTATACATCTAACTTATAGATGGGTTGGGCTAGACATGTATGAATTTATATGGGTATATGCTAGACATGTTGGGCTAGATGGGTATGAGCTAGATGTGTAACTATATATGGGTATATGTCTCAAATGGGTAATTGTAGATGGGTAGATGTCTCAAATGGGTAAACATATTAGATAGGTAACTATAGATAGGTAATTATCTCAAATGGATTCAATAGAAAGGCCTAGATGGATAGGCCTAGATGTCTAACAATTAGGCTTAGACGGGTAGGCCTAGATGTCTATTGTAACATACACTCATTCTCCAATTTAAAACTATGTTTACTTGCAACTATACAAAACACATACAACATAAGTCTACAGTAGTCTATCTCATACAAACCATTGATCAATACCTACAACACGACAATACAATAAAAATGCAATCACATAGAACACACACTCTAGAACAGTACTCATTGTATTCATAATGGATATGTATTTATGTCAAGTTTGTATCTATTGGATTATGATGGATAGATACAAAATGAATAGGAGATACTTATAGGGAAATCCTAGGCCCTTATTACAACCAACCTAGCTCTACCATCCCAACTTCCCTATATTAGCACTTTAACTAATCTGGTTTTACAACATACAAAATAGTCTTAGACGTCTTAACTAATCCTAGACATCTTAACAATCTACATTTCATCACATTGGCTGATTTTATATTGCAACACTTACATTTATCAAAATTGATTTATACATTATCAAAATTTCTTTCCTCTTGTAGATATTTTTTCAAATAGTTCGATATGTCATGTCTTCTTCGAACTGCTATCTACATCTATCCTCCCCTTTGAAGAGGTTGATGTCCTTAGTAAATTTCTATGATATCTTTTTGGGGTGTCAGCATATTTTGGAGCTAAATCTTGTAGTGCCTCCTCCAATTCCTGTACCCTAAGTTGGAAAGCTTCACATTCATCTCGAACTCACTTGGCGTAAGTAAAGTACTTGGCCCATTCTACTCCCATGTTATTGGCTCATGTTTCCATCTCCTGAAGTTTAGACAACAATTCTGATTCACATTGAATGAATATATTCTTCATCTACTATTTTCTTAAGGTTGAGGAATATAATACCTTTTATACCAATTTTGCCTTAAGACCTATTTTATGCTTTTGAGATTGAAATATTTCACTATGCAAGGCCTCACATTATTTCTACAAAGTCTCCACATTTTGGCTATTTTGGACCATTAATTTAGTAGTGTGCTTGATCAAAAATTCCTTAGCTTCCTCATGCTACAACATTTTAGCCTCAATGTCTATGATCATATTTTCTCTTTTAGTGATTTGTGCACTAATATCTATCATTTGCTACTACTTTTTCTAAATATGTTGTAAAGCATCTTCCATCTAAGTGACCCCTTCTACCAAGTGTCACTCTTTCTCTTGTAATTCCACATTTGTTGACTGTATATCCATGTCAAAATTCTACCTTGCTATATTTAAATACTTAATTCCTTCAACTAGCCAATGCAACAAGTGGGCTAGAAATTTAAATTGGCTATACATATGTAGACACCCAAAAGTCACACATTGTTGTCTCTACATATCCATAGGTGATTCCAGACATCCCTAGGCTATTGTAGGCTATTGTAGACTATTGTAGTCATGCGTAGTCATGCGTAGATTTCCATAGTTTGCCATAGCAATGTGTAGACTTCCATATACCACTTCATCAACTTTCAGGTCCAAAACCCTAATAAGCCTTCAAAATCACATCTCGTGCATTGGGATATCCTTCAATAACCTATTTGCACTCAATTGAGGCCCCCACGGGTCATTAATTGACAAAAATAATTATCAAGTCAATTCTTAAAATCTAATTTAATGTTGACTTCACTTAAGTCACCTTTTTAGGGCAAAATTGATTAGTTGAACTCTTAATCCTTAATTAACACTAATTACATCCTCCCACATGTGTGTAATTAGGGTTAGCTAAGATATTTTCCTAAGAACCCTAATCAAGCTCTAATTTGACTTAGGACCTCCTAATCCTAATTAGACTTAATCCTTCCTCACACATGTGTGAGGATAGGATATTTCCTATGAGGAATGTGAGACCTCCACCTAACAAACCCTAACCTAACTTTGGTTAGACTTCAGCCTAGGGTTAGTTTCCTTAACTCACCCCCTACACCTTGCCTTTTCCTATAAATAGTGGGTCTTAAACCCCTAATTACCTCTCTCTCCATTAATGATCTAAGCACAGAAACTCTGCCCAAATGGATATCAACGCATGATAATCTAAAGTAGAAATAAGATTTGAACATCAACATTACAATAGCCAAGGAACCTTCCCATCGAAGGATTTTTGTAGAAGAGTTCTCAGGGTCTGATTCACCCTCACCCCATGAATCTGGCATCAGTTCACCCTCGGGTGGTGAATTGGTTCTACAGGTCCCAAATCAGCTCAGATTTGGGAGGTAAGCTCTATTTTATCATTTTATCAGCTTTTGCACCTTTAATTTCAGTTTTTAATGCATTTTTACCATCTATTTTGTCTTTCTAAACATGGGGCCTGACTAAGGCAAGCCTCCCAATGAACTAATCCCTTTTTGTAGGTTTGACCCAGAATCAAGGATGGAAATCAACACAATTACAACCCGATGGTGGCACACAAGCCCACCTACATTGAGGGACGATAGAAGATGGCATCAAACTTGTTGTAGCATTATTAGAAGAAGAAATGGATAAAGGGCATCATGTCCCTATTGTAACACATATTTTTCAATATTAATGAAATACAACCTTTTCATTTAGTACATTTATGTTTTTGTATTAATGGATCAAATGTCAATTTCTACCCATTTCATTCTGGCATGCCCGGTGGGACCCCCACAACGGATAGTGTCAGGCTAACTTTTTTTGATAAATCTGATATTATCCTATATTTTTGTGTTTTGTAGGTACTAAATCTGACTTTCACAGAGATTTTCAAAGCCTTGGGAACCCTCTCAGGCCTTCAGAATAGATATTTGGGGTCTCTAGACCCAATTCGCCCCCTACCCCATGAATCAGATCTCAATTCACCCCTCGGGTGGTGAAGTCAACCAGATAGCCTCAAAAACCCCTAAAATTGTAGGGGTGAGTAGTACAAGACCTAATCAGACTATCCACAACATCAGAGTGCAGGTATTTCCCATTTTATCCCTCTATTGTTTAAATTTTGAAAGCATAAAGCGTTCACTAGTTAAATGGCAATTTCTAGGTGTAAATTTGCCTTCATTTCGAGCTTGTAGGATCGTTAAATTTTTTTGAAGTTACAGAACCTGCAACTTTCTAGCAACTTCATTTAATTTACTTTTCAAATAAATTTACATTTCCCTTTTTGTTTCACATATAGTATAAGCCTATATTGTTTCCCCCTTTGTTCATAGCATCTCTTGCTAAAAGAAGTGCACATTCTAAAGTTTAAATTAGGGTTTCCTAATCCCCTTCTCCATGTTATTTATTTAATTTTCAAAATAATTTTGCATCCTAAAGTTGAAAATTAGGGTTTCCTAATCCCCTTACTCCACACACTTGGATTGCATGTTTCCACGCTTTGTAAAATAGATTAGTTTATTTCATAAAGGCATTTAGGGCTAGACTATTTCTTTGCAAAGAATACAATTATCTAATCATTTGCTTTCAAAAAGGCATTAGGTTAGTCTCTCTTTTGAAAAGGCAACTAGTTAGTTTCTTACCTTGCATACACCGTTAGCAAAACACAAACCCACACACACTCACATGGTATCTAAACAAGTGGTGAGATTGGACTTCATCCCCAATCCATCGCTCGAGACTGGTGTGGATCGAGTTGCACTCTCCACTCTCACCCCCTAGACACCTAGCAGCCCCATAGGAGTGGTTTTCTGGATTTCATCACCGAAAAATCCCCCACTTTTGTGACTGGGCCTTGGATTTCATCACCAATGGTTACCTGCGGAGTGGGATAGGATTAGCACCTTCATCCACAAGGCTAGTATAATTAGTGGAATTGGTAACTATCATTCTTGACTAAGCCCACCCGAGGGTGAAGCGAAAGCATGGGTATGCTGATAGCAGGTCTTAGACAGTACCACCTCTCTTCGTGAGAGGAATTTGTGAACTCGCTTTAGTATAGTGGGTTCCCCCCTTTTAGGATATCATTTTACTGCACCTTCCATACAGGTCACCATTTGCACGTTGCGATACCATTCTATTATGTGCATATTTGGGTGTTGCAGGAGGTTTGATATTGATGACATTCCTGATTTTCTAGAGTATTCACTCCATTACCCATGATTCTACATAGGGAGTATCAACATCGCAACACACAAAAATGAACAAAACACTTTTATTTTTTAGCATTTAGACTTGATTTCGGTCTACCATTGTTTGCATGATCATGGACCGGTCTCATCACATTACACTACATATTATTTTTCCATACACAACATGTCACTTGCTTTACACTTACATTAGACACAGTTGAGTCTGTATCATACATGGTTTATTTCTAAAACCCTTCCTACACATGCTACTATGCCTGTAGTCACCCATAGTAGAGCGCATGAGCAAGCACGCTTTATAGAGGAATGGCCTACCACTTCCTCTAGTCAGTCCACTCTTACTCCTTCGATCATGAAGGGGAAGACCATAGACACATCTGATTCATGCATAGAATCTGATGTACAGCTCACACACATGATGCCTCATGATGAGATGTCAACCCTGAGTGAAGCCCTCGCTACTTCACTCATAGAGGATTATCCACTCCTTTCATCCCCATCCTCACCTAATCCATCGACCACATTCTATGACCATGTGATCTACACAGCACCAGGACAACCTCATCCATTCTTTACCATATATGAGGAGGTCATACCTACTTCTCCCACCTTCGCACACCCCTTCTTCCAAAATCTATCTCAATCCCTTTTTGAGAGTGATTCTTCCCTCCTAAACCGTACCCATCCAGAGGTCACATCATTCACCCCTACCATAGGAATGGTGTCTGACCCATCCTCCTCTACTATAGGAAACCAGAATCCATCCTTCCAAACTGCACAATAGCTCCCTCCCCAATAGGAACCACAAGCATTTCCTCAAACCTCACACCCATACTCTTCATAGGAGTCTCAGCCATCATCTTCCCAAGAGCCATTTTTCACCATATCTGAAGGCATCTCCCAGCAACCCCTTCAGATGCAAGATGCACAAACCCAAGTGGGAGTGTACACATACACCTTCCCCTCGACCCAAGCTCCTACTTTGATAGCTTACCCTACCTTTTTGATAGCTTTTCTACCAATATCCTAGGTATCCGGAGTGTACGATACCCAACCTTTAGTGCCACCTTTGTCTATGGTGACTTTTAGGATACCGTCACCTCCTCCTATCCAAGCTCACACTACCAATATCTTTCCCACCTATGTATCAAGACCGACAGCTTATCCACCCACCCCGCCAAGCTATTCCATGCAGTTTAGCTTCCCTACTTCCTACCCTCCAGGATAGAGATAGATCCCATCCTTTGATACCTCATCTCGACCACCCCTAGTACCGGTAGCCCCGACACCTACACCATTACCAGCTACACCCAGCTTCTTTATGCCTCCTCCATCTTGGTCATCACCACCCATGGCCCAACCATTATAGCAGGCTCCAACCCAACAAGTACCTACACCACAACCACATGCCTCCCAGTCATAGTACTATTACCCACAATAGACACCTACCCCACAACCTAGTGTGCCCGTAGATACGATAACACATGTCACCCAGTACCCACCTTACCAGGATCAGGTGCAATAGTATTCTTCACAATACTAGGAAGATCAACAATACCAATATCCACCACATCCATAGACTCAGCCTATCATAGCCCAGTCTCCCACCCCTATGACACCCAAACTTCAACTCTTATGAGATGAAGTCAAAATGCTGAACCTGCGCACCTCTAGCTATGGGCCACAAAAGCCCTGTTATGATGAACTGTGCAATGAGCCAGTTCACCCATCAGTTCCCATTCCTCCCTACCCCTATCACTTCGAAATACCAAAGTTTGACAAGTACAGAGGTAAGGAAGACCCTAGAGAGCATGTGAGCAACTACCGCTCATCCTGCTATCAACTTCATAGTAGTAATCCCCTCATGTTGCGTACCTTCTCCCTTTCGCTCGTAGGGCCAGCATTGGATTGGTACAACATGCTCCCATGCCATAGCTTGTATACTTTTGAGTAGCTGGCTAATTCCTTCCTAGAACACTTTTCCATCAACATCAAGAAAAAGACCACATTTTTTGATGTGTACGCCTTATGATAGGCTGATGATGAACCCATCACTGAGTTCATTTCCAGATGGAGAGTGATTATCCATGACCTTACCCATAGCCTCCCCACTACCGAGCTCGTGACACTCTTTTCCAAGAGTTGCCACAAACACATTTCCACATCCCTCCAACTTCATCAAAGCCACACTTTTGAAGATGCCATTTCACAAGCAAAAGTTATTGAAGACATTAAGGTCCAATCCGAGAAAATTAAGTTGAGAACCAAATCCAACTATAACCCCAACTTTCACTTCAATAGGACCGCACCAAATCAACCTTACCCTCGACCACCTCAAGCCAACCAAGTCGCAACCGCTACCCTAGCACCAACACCGACTCCTCCACCCTATACACCACAGCCACAAGCATTCCAGACTAATGCTCCTGCTCCACCTAGACCACAACAATACCGAGGCATGCACCCATAGGTTCCACCGTGCAACCTCACACCGTTATCCAAACCATTACCAGCGTTGTTTCATAGATTGTATGAGGGCAACCATCTCCTCCTACCCGAGATCCACCCATTGGATCCAAATGCACCCAAGCCTCATGGATATAATGAGCAACTCTTTTGTCCTTTCCATAGGCAACATGGCCATGATATCGATTCGTGTCACTCCTTCCATGGGCAAGTTCAAGACCTAATCGATAGGGGCATCATCCAGGTAGCAAACCCTTTAGCCCCATAGAATCAAAACTTAGGGATTTTTCAAAACCCTCTACCGGATCATAGAGGACCCAATCCTCCTAGACCTCCAAACAATCCCCTAGCACCACCTCACCAAGTGAACAGTGTCCAATGTGATCCTCCATCATGTGGTGTAGTAGGTATGATCAACCTTACTACGAGGAACCAACGGTACCCATCATGCCAGACAACACCTATTGTTTCCCTGCCATCTTAGTTCACATCACCACAAGTACCTCAAATGCCTACTACCATACCACCACCACCTCAAAATGTGATTACCATCCATGGTAGCCTAACCCATCAGTTACGTAATGCCCCCACGTGACTATCCATATTTGATCTCCTACAATAGTCTCAACCCCATCACGAGGCATTGAATGACATCCTACGCTCCATTGACCTAGAGACACATGACATAAATGCCTTTGTCAATTTTATAGGAAATATCCCACGATGCCTCCAACCCTCAATTAGCTTCCATGACCACGAGATAATAGAACTCGTTGGAGAAGGAGCAGATCCCCCTCTCCACATCCAAGCCATAATCAATGATATCACCTACAAGTGGGTACTCATTGACATGGGCTCATCCATTAGCATTATATCCATAGTAGCTCTACATCACCTGCATATCCCACCAGCCCATTTTACCATACCTTCCCTTGACTTACGTGCATTCGATGGCTCCATGAGACCTACCGTAGGATCTATAGTTTTACCTATCCACGTAGGTATCCATACCATCTCTATCCTCTTTCACATCATCCAAGGGGAAATGCAATACAATATTCTCCTTGGTCACCCATGGATTAGAGACATGTAGTGTGTCCCTTCCACACTACACCATTGCCTCAAATACATCCACAATGGACTCATTCACTGTGTCCCAACCGATGGAGATCCCTTCAAGTTTTGCAATGTTGCAGACCTTCCCCCTACACCATCATTCTCATCCTCCCAACTGTTCCCCATGTCCTCTCATCAGTCGGTAGGAGCATCGATATCCTCCCCAACTTCCACCTCAATATCCCAGTGTTCATCAAGAGCACAAGCCTCGATATCCACACCACTAGCACCATATTTCATGGGACCCAAAACCGCTACCATACCTTTATCATCACCATCCTTATGGCCTCCACAATCATCCTAGCCTCTACCATTCCAATTTCCACCTATGGTGCCACAACCATCACCACCACCCATTACACAACCTATCACGTTACCTCCCCCATCCTTGCCTATGGAAGCCCCTATCCTTCCTATGCCACAAACACCTCCCCTTCCTTTTTGACCATGGCCTAGGACATTCACTTCTCCATGTAGCCCAGTGCCTGCACCGATACCTTCCCCCACATAGGCCAAACATCCTACTCAAGCTACAACAACCAAATGTCATGAATAGGAACAACCAACACCCAGTTTAGATGAACAACTCCCACACCCTTCAGCCACTACCATCAGGGAATCTTAGATTTCACCTTCATCATCTGATTCTGATACCCCACCCCAGTCGCCAGATCATGCCACACCATGCATTTCTATTTTCATGACAAATGCTAGCCCAAGAGACTATAATGTACATGACGCCCACATACATGATCCCCCTATCCAATCTACCCATGATTTTGGTCGCCCTACAACCTCGGTCCTTACCATCGGAACCATCGTACAACTAGGAGGTCCCAAAAATCATACCAACTTTGTTTATGCAGGAGTCGACTCTTCAATCCCCCCACCAGCTTCTCCTCCACCACAATCCAACTTTTATGGTACGCTAGACCACATGGCCAACCCTCACTTCACCTTGCACTACCTATAACATTTTCATTGGCATGGATTCAGGCTGGGCCGCTATGAACAAGGATTACGCACACCTATCGATCCTCGAGTTTAGTCACCAATCAATAAATCTGGTATAGGTTATAATCTAAGAGCAGTGCATACCTTAGAAGATGAATTCCAAGACCTATCCCTCTATCCTACTCCTCTTCCAATACACACTCTCGAAGAATATGTCGACATGGACATCATGGAGGACACTTCATCACCTCATTCTACCATTGTAGTCCCCTATAACTTCTTTCAAGAATCCTCTATGCCTGACACTTCCTCATTCTGTTATGTGGATAGATTGATAAACCAATTTGCCACCTTATCCTTAGAGGTACCACCAACAGAACCCAATACAGTCCCTCCTGAGTCATCATCGACACGCTTAGCCATGTTCCCACCTATACATAGGCAACTATAGAGAGTAGTTGCTCATTCTCATTCACCCCTAGTTGTTCTACGACCTCCTTTGAGCCTCTTAGGGTGCACACGAACCACCAAGCCCTACTCACCAGATTCTTCCCCACCTACTTCACCTACAACATCGATCAATATGGTTGAGGTAGACTTGTTCTCTCCCCTTCATTACAGTCACCAGCAGACTCGAGATGATACCCCAAATCCAAATTTTATAGATCTCATGCATATATCACCCATACCAGTACCTCGAGATTTCCTTCTTGCACCTCATGTCTTATGGGTAACAAATGCTCCTTCTTCATCCATGCCACCCCAAGTCCCTCAAGTATCTCACACAAGCATCTACGTAGATGATGAATATGAGTTTAGAGAGGCTATCGATGACCTTAACCTCATCCCCATCCTCGAATAGTTACGTGATGGATCTCGCATGCTCATTGAAGACACTATCGATGTCGACATTGGTGATGATCCCAAAAATCCCCACATCCTTAAACTAGCCACTAGCCTCTCACCCGAGGAGTGCATTGCCTTCACAAACTTCCTTTGCAAGTACATTCAAGTTTTTGCATGGTCATACAAGGACATGTCAGGACTTGACCCTACCATAGTGGTTCATAACCTTATACTCGATCCTAATGCCAAACCGGTAAGACAAAAGTTGTGATGCATGCATCCAACTATCGCATTAATAGTGAAATCCAAACTCCAAAAGATCCTAGATGTTGATTTCATTGTACCCATTGACTATCCCGAATGGGTATCCAACATGGTCCCTGTACCTAAGCCATCTAGTGAAGTTCGTGTCTGCACAGATTTTTATGATTTAAACAAAGCTTATCCCAAAGATAATTTTCCCCTACCTAACATCGACTCCATCGTAGGTCATGAGATGATCTCCCTCATGGATGGATTCTTTGGATACAATCAAATCAGGATCAACCCAGCCGATCAACACAAAACCTCCTTTACAACACCCTGGGGGACCTTTTGCTATAAAGTCATGCCTTTTGGCCTCAAAAATGCTGGGGCAACCTACCAACGTGCAATGACCTATATCTTCCATGACTTGATGCACAAAAATATTGAAGACTATGTAGATGATCTCATCACCAAATCCAAGAAATGTGCAGACCATCTCGAAGATCTCCGTCAGATTTTTGATCGATTATTAGAACACAACATGCACTTGAACCCAAAGAAGTGCATGTTTGGTGTTACCTCAAGAAAAATACTAGGATTCATTGTCTCCCAATGAGGCATTGAAGTTGATCCTAGTAAGGTGAAAGCCATCATCGAGATGCCCCCTCCTACCACATTGAAGCAATTGTGTAGCCTCCAGGGCAAGATCACTTCTATTCATAGATTCATAGCACAATTATCTAACAAGTGTCAACCATTCAACCACCTCCTACTGTAGCACCCTAAAATTGGCGCAATAAAACCTTAAATAATTACAATTACTCTAGTAAATATTCAAATTCAAATTTTAACCCCAAAACCGCTCCCAAACCATCGTTTAACCCGTTTCCTCCTTTCCCATGCCATTTTTAGAGTTTGTTTTGACCGTTTGATGATATCGTCGTCGATCAGACGATATCGCCTCAGATCGGACGATTTCGTCTGGGCTAGGACGTCCAGACGATCTTGTCCCAAAACTAATTTTTCACAATTAGCCTCTGTTCCAACGACGTCTCTAATCCGGGCAGAAGCGTGTCTGCGCCGTTAGAGACCCTCCCCATTGGAGATCTCCCAAATTGGGATGATCTCCAACCTCCTAACCTCCCTCCTAAGCCTATTTAAACTTAGGACTCCCCCTTGGCATCCCCCTGGCTGAAATTTCCTGTAACACAAGTTCTACGTGCATTAGACCGTCTTAAATTATTATTTGCCTCCATATTTGTCCAAATTTATTTGCAGGAACCTTAGTATTTTTCAGCCGGAGCAAGCTCAGTTCGTCGTGGACGATCCTGTTCAATTCGAGATGATTTCGCACCAATTCGAGACGATCTCGACTACAGTCTGCATTGGGGGCAATCAGTGCCCAGAGTTTGCATTTCCTCATTATTTTCTACTGCATTATTCTGTATTTAGTTAATCTTATGATTATTCTTTATTATTTTGCATCTTGGAGTTCACCCATGTAGTTTAATTGCATAATAAGGTCATGATTAGCTATTAAAGTGTTGCAACTTACTTGCATTTCTATTCGGGATTATCTGTTAACATCCTTATTGTCATTTTACATCATTATCCTCTATTAGCATTGCTGCATTTTTTGTATTTTGTGTCTATTTCTCTGTTTGCAGGTCTCGACGAATTCGTCGACGAATTCGTCAGATCTCAGACGATCCTGCAGGTCGGAGACGATCCCGTCAAATTCTGGATGATCCTGTCTGCTTCAAGAATCAGAACCTCCATCAGACATCCGGATCAGGTATGGCTCTTTAATTTAGCTTTTTCTCTCTATTTTCTGTTCAAATCTATTTGTTGTATTTCATTTAGTCTGCATTTTCATAATAGAACAACTTAGATTCATTTGGCCAAACCTAGGACTCGAATGTTTAAAGATAAAACTGAACACATTAAACACATTCCCAACCTAGGCGTGGAAACTGCCATTCAAACGTTTCCTGGTGAACCCACCATCCATCAAAAAATCACCATAATACACCTCCCCTGAGAGGCGGGACCTTCGCAAGGCCTCTCGGTCCGAGGTACCACGCCATCCTTTTCCCATCCTCCTTTCGGGCATGGATCCTATAGCTTGAAGGTAAGGATGCAAAAAATTTGGAGCGATACATTTTGGTGAACCCGACGTGAATGCATTTAAAACCTTTTGAAAACAAAAAAAAAAAATATATATATATATATAGATGCATTTCAAATCATTTAAAACTAATAAGTTGCATATCATGTTTAGATGGTAGCTCCTAAGAAAATATTAGCAGTTACTATAAATGTTGAAAACCAATTAGCAGCCATAGAAGTTAATTATGTGCTTAGTGTGCCTAAAACAGATAGAAACCAACTTCTGTGGAAAGAACTTGATAGAAGGCTAGGTGTCATTTCATCTAGGTCAACAAAACTTAAACAAATCAAAAGGCTTGTCCTAGATAGAATCCTGGATCCTCATCAACTCATTTTTTATCATGAACTTCAGAGAGCTTGCCATAGATGGTTAGCTTATAGGAGAGCTCTTGTGTCTTCAAAATTGTTCACCTTCGAGGAATACCTCGAGAACGCAGCCACTATACACAAGTTCCTAGGTCATGTAGAAGACCAAGAGGTTGTTCTTATGGATAGGTAAATATGGAATAGAGTTCCTCGAGCTGTGTTATATCAAGAGTATTTCCATGAGCTTTACTTCTATCAACGAGAATCTGAGACAGATAATATCACTATAGCCCTTTTCATTAAATTCTTGAAAGAAAATTTTCAATTTGAAGAAGAACACTTCATGACTCCTGAAGAACTTGAGCCCATTAATGATATTTATAAATTGTTTATAGAAAACTAGATCATTGCTTTCATTATTATTATTTCTTGTGTTTTGTGTGTTGTTTGTTATCTTTATAATATTGTTATTAAAACAAAAAAAAAAAACAAGAAAAACTAAAAAACATAACAAAAACCAAAACATTTCATTTTAAATATTGTAGTAGGTATATAATTAATATATACCTCTTAAGCTTGTTGCATATATATATATATATATATATATATATATATATATATATATATTTTTTTTTGCTGAAATCTAAGTTAAGCACAATGCCTAAACTTAGGAATGGTAAACAAACTGAAGGAGAAGAAGAAGATTGGTTAGGAGACAAAACAAGAAACCCAAATGTCCTTCTTGAGGATCCAATCCCGGAAGAAGAAACTCTAGACCAGCAAGACGATGAGCTTGTTGTAGATGAACAAGAAGAAAATGTTAAAGAGGATGGATCCTCATCCCCTAGAATAACTCGAGATGGAACTATTGCTTTTGATAACTTAGATCATTTCTGGAAATTTTTCAATAATAACATTGGTGCTCTTAATATGGCAGTTCGTATTGATAAAGGGCAAATTAGTGACACTCAAGCAGCCATGGAAGATATGTTTAATATACACACTAATCCCTTGTCCTTTGTTGATCAAGAAAGTGATAAGGCTGGACCATCCAATAGAGATATGGTCACTATGATTCAGAACATGCAAAAACAACAGGTTACCCAACCTCCTAAAGAACCTGTTATTGAGCCTAAAATCATTCCCACACAAAAGAAAACTTCCTTCACTGCTTTACTTCGCCAAACTATTGATCAATATGCTTCAAATCAACAAAAACCTAAAATGAAGCCAAACACCAATTTCCAACAATCTGGAATACAACATAATATAACTTCAAAACTTCTTCATAACACCCTTCCTACTAACAATTTACACAATAGCAATATAGCATCTAATCTCCATGTCCCTCCATCATATGCTCACAAATCCCATATTAATGCCCTACCGAACCAATATGGTGGGCAAACCAATAATCTGGAAGCCATGGTGAAGCAGTTAGCTTCCCGCATGGACCAGATAGATCCCTACCGTCCCTCGTACAATTATCGAGAGATATGTAGTCAACCTTTGGATCCCATAGTTGTAGCACAACCGTACCCTAAGCATTTTCCCATGCCCGTCCTGCCTATATATAAAGGAACTGAAGATCCCATAGAGCATCTTCGCATGTTTAGGATAGCATGTCATGATATATCACATGATGACTTGCTATTACTAAAAATGTTCCCAAAAAGTTTAGGTGGAATGGCATTAGAGTGGTACTATCAATTGCCCACTCATTCTTTGAGAAATTTTGAAGAAACAGCTGAATCTTTTGTCCATCAATTTAGTGCCTACATCGAGAGGCATGTCACCATTAAAGATTTATACAACTTAAAACAAGACAAAGATGAATGTTTTGCTGATTTCTTAGCTAGATGGAGGCAGTTGATAGGAAAACTGCACTTTGTGCTACCTTATAGGGAAATGTTGGACATTTTTATTAATAATTTGCAAGAACAAATATCTTATGAGTTATCAACTGCTACTTTAACTACCTTCGATCAGGCTATAGATTTAGCTCGAAGAGTAGAAGATGCCCTCATTAGGAGAGGCCAACTTAGGAAGAAAGATGATGAGAAAACATCCAGAAATCAATATAAAAACAAACAAGTCGTAGGTGACGGAGTCACTGACAACAAAAATGTTGCTAATATCAATGCAACGAAGACAACAAAAAAATTTATATTGAAACCTCTTGATAAACCTCCTCGAGAATTTACTAGATTGAATCAACCATTATCAACTATTTTACCTCAATTACTCGAAAGAGGTTTGATTCAATTACCAGCTATCCAGGAACCTGATCCAACCATACCCGGATACAGAGTCGACTTACACTGTGATTTCCATAGAGGACCTGGACACTCTACCAATGCTTGTAAAAGGTTGAAACATAAAATACAAGATCTGATTGATAATAATGAAATGGAGGTGCAAGCCTTCCAACCTAAACAAAATGCTCCTAATAATGCTCAAAAGACCATTCCCCAAAATCAAAATCAAAATGCTAATCAATCATTAGACATATTTCAACATCCTTTACCAAGACATGGTAAAGAGGTGGCCAATCAAATTGAACATCATAATGTTCCTCCTCCTACCCGATATGTAGGAACTATTAGCGGACATTTACCTAATCATGATTTACAAAAATTTGACACAACTTTATCCATGGTCACGACCAGGCCCCTACATAATACTCAAACTCCCGATCCTAGTGATATAGAATCAGATACTGAAAGTGACATGGAAATCACTTCAAACCAATCGAATAGTTCTAAAAATGAATCAGATCCTATTCAACCTATTACAGATGCTATGATTCCAGAAGAACCATTTCCTAGAAGAGTTACTACTCGACCCTCTTCTAATCAATTCCTCCCTAATGAACAAGCCATAAACGCTCAACCGAGACCAGTTCAGCGTCTTCAATATAACATTGTAGGTACCATCGGAGTCGTTACCAGACAACAAGCTCAAAATTCTCAACAAGAACCAAACCAGAATGATGGATCAACTCCATTTGTTTTGAAAAATCCCAATAAAGGGAATCATGCTCCCAATGTTCAACCTAAACCCCCTTACAATATTAATGAGCAATTATCCAATACTACAGCCAGAATTTCTCTCTTGGATTTATTAAGATCTTCTCCTACCCATAGAGATGAATTAATGCTTACATTAAGCCAAATGATGGTACCACAAAATATTCAACCTGAAGCCATGGCCAATACTATCATCACTAGAGAAGTCGATTGTATTGACTTTCGGGATAAAGATATCCCACAACATAGTTTACATAAGGATAACCCCTTATATATTACTGCTCTAATTGGAGATGTAGCTGTTAAAAGAGTCTTGATTGATAATGGTTCATCTCTAAACATTTGCACTTTTGACTTCTACCAACGGTTTGGCTTTAGAAGTGATGAAATGAAGAAAACTGACATGATTATCAAAGCTTTCAATGACGAAACACAAGAAACGTGTGGAGTTATTACCATCCCATTGCAAGTTGGTCCTAGAACCTTAGATACGACCGTGTTTATTGTACATTGCCCCGCATCGTACAATATACTCTTGGGTCATCCTTGGATCAATGCAATGCGGGCTGTCCCATCAACTTTACACCAATGTGTTAAATTCGAATTTAAAAATCAGTTGGTCACTATCCATGGTGATCCTAGACCCTTTGATATGTGTGCTTTGGCAGAACTTGTTGGAGTTCAATTTTGCCCTGCTCTGTCATCCACACATCCTAATTCTTATTTTTCATCTAAAACTATGAAACACACTCCCATAGCTTCACCTATTTCTCCTCCATTAATTTCACCCTCATATATAGATCAACAATCTTCTAAACAAACCACTCTAGAACCTCAAAAAGATCTTCAATCCACAACCAATCCTTCATGTTCTATCCCTATAATTTCAAAACCTATAGACCCATTCATTAACACTTCCACATTATCAACATCTATCATACCTTCCACATCTAAAGATATAGGGAATGATCCTTCTACATCTTATGCTCTTTACGATGAACTTTTACTAGATTTATCCACAATCTTAATATCAGAAAAAACAAATGCTTTTATGCAAGATTCAATTCTTTTAAATAACTTGCCACCATCTCCTCGTACTTTGGGCCTCCCACAACCTATGGGAAGTACTTACCAAGTCGGGAGTTGTGCCTTCATTTATAAAGGATATGATTGGGGAAGAATACCTCAGAATATCAAAACTCATCATGATGGATATGCTCGATGTTATTTTACTAATGAGTATATTAAAGCTAAACCTATAATGCTTAAAATGGGATATAAAGGGAAAGGCTTGGGACCTTTCCAAAATGGTATGAAAGAACCTTTCGAGGTAGAACCGTGGCCTACCCACTGTGGTGTGGGCCTATTTCCTAGTAAGGGTCAACCCTTTCCTTTTGAAGATGATGATCAACTCATATGTTATCAAGATTATTTGGATAGGCGTGATGATTTGCCTCTAAAAAATCAGCCATTTACATGTAACATGCTATCCATAGCTTACCCTGAAATGATCGTTGAATCCGATGACGAGTTGGAAGGAGATATTTTCCATGATGTCTCCGTTGAAGAGATGTTACACAATGGTTTTTATTTTGATGGTTCTATACCAACTATAGCCCAACTTGAGGCCACCACTCATCAAGACGAATTATCCAACTTAACCTTAAAATAATTACAAGAATTGGGCGTCTCACCCGCCCCACCTAATTTTGAAAGAGATCTACACATGGAAGTAGAAAACGTCATTAAAGTTAACATTGGAACTGAGGATAATCCTCACATAATCAATATTGGGTCAGAATTAAGTCAAGAAAAACAAGAGCAATACATTGCATTCCTTAAAGAATATGAAGATGTCTTCGCTTGGACATATGAAGATATGCTAGGTCTGGACCCTTCCGTAGTCATGCATCATCTAGTAGTCCATCCGGATGCTAAACTTGTTAAACAAAAACTTAGAAAAATGCATCCCAAAGTGGCCTTACTAGTCAAAGGGGAGTTAGAAAAACTCTTGAATGTTGTTTTTATACAAGCTATTGATTATGTTGAATGGATCTCAAATGTAGTTCCAGTCACCAAGAAAGAAGCTACCAAAGTTAGGGTTTGCATAGACTTTAGAGATATTAACGTTGCATGCCCTAAAGATGATTTTCCTCTTCCAAACATGGACCAAATCATTGATTTTATTGCTGGGAGTGGGATGATGTCCTTAATGGATGGATTCTCCGGTTATAATCAGATCAGGATAGCTCCTGAAGATCAGGCTAAAATAGCCTTTATTACCCCTTGGGGTACCTTTTGTTGGAAAGTGATGCCATTCGGCTTAAAGAACGCAAGCGCAACCTATCAACGAGCTATGACTTATATTTTTCATGATATGATGCATGATATCCTACATGATTATGTAGATGATATTATAGCTCACTCTATTAATGAAGATAATCATTTAGATGATTTGAGAAAAGTTTTTAATCGATTAAGAGAATATCTTATTCGATTAAATCCATCCAAATGCATATTTGGAGTTAAGTCCGGTAAACTATTAGGGGTTATAGTTTCTTTACGTGGCATCAAAATTGACCCTCTTAAGATTGCGGCTATCATTGATATGCCCGCACCTACCAATATATCTGAGTTACGAAGTTTACAAGGTAAGCTTCAAGCTATCCAGTCGCTTCATCGATAAGTTGGCGGACAAAACCGGTCCCTTTCTTAAGCTCCTTAAGAAGGATGTCCCTTTTAATTGGGACGACGAATGTAAAGAAGCTTTTGAACTTCTCAAACAATACCTCCTTAACCCACCTGTGCTTTCTCCACCTAGACCTGATCGCCCATTTCTCCTATATATTTCAGCTTCAGATTCTGCCTTAGGAGCTATGTTAGCTCAACTTGATGATGAGAAGAGAGAACGTGCTAATTATTATATTAGCCGAACCTTCATCAGTTATGAAACCCGCTACACAACATTAGAAAAACTATGTCTAGCAGTCGTGTTTGCTACGCAAAAATTATGCCATTATATGCTTAGTCAGAAAACCTATGTCATTGCTAAATATGATCCCTTGAGGTATCTCATGAGTCGACCTTATTTATCGGGTCGTACAGCCAAGTGGGTTCTTGCTCTAAGCGAGTTTGACCTCACGTTCATAGGACAAAAGTCTGTTAAGGGTCAAATCATAGCAGATCAATTAGTTGCTGCACCCTTAGAGTCTACCCATCCCCTCATCATTGAGTTTCTTGATGAATGCCTTCAATTAGAGGCAGACCATATTGAACAATGGTCCTTATACTTTGATGGAGCCCGATGCATGAGTGGGGCTGGTGCGGGTATTATTTTAATATCCCCACAAAAACATCTTATTCCTCTGTCCTTTAAATTAACATTTGCTTGCACTAATAATACTTGCTGAATATGAAGCTCTAATCCTTGGATTACGAGCTGCCTTGGCGCTAAAAATTAAACATCTGTTAGTTTTTGGTGATTCTCAACTTGTTATAAATCAAATTAATGAAGTTTATCAGACCGAGAGATGATAAATTGTGCCCATATAAAGCCTATGTTTTACAATTAATATCTCTATTTGATCAAGTTACCTTGGAAGCTATTCCTCGAACTAGCAATCGTGCGGTGATGCTATGGCCGTAGCTGCATCTCTCCTGCCCTTGGAGTTAGATGACGAATATGCCACCATCATTATTCATCGACTCCAGGAACCCACTTCAAATAAGTCATGCTTAGAACCTTTGGATGTGTTTCTAATCAATGAAACTACTCCTGAACCTTGGTATATGGATATATTTGATTTTCTCCAAAATGGGACTTTCCCTGCCAATTCTAATAGAAACCAGCGTCGGTTATTACGTAGACGAGCAAGTCGATTTGTAATAATTGGCAATACTTTATATAGGAGATCTTTTGAAGGTATCCTATTAAGATGTTTGAATTTAGAAGAATCCAAATCAGCCTTGAGTGAAGCCCACGATGGATCTTGTGGAGGACACTTCAGTGGTAGTGTCATTGCTAAAAAGCTCCTTAGGATAGGATACTTTTGGCCTACCATGGAGAATGATGCACATGATTATGTGCGCCATTGCGACAAGTGCCAGAAACATGCTGACCTTGTCCATGCGCCTGCACAAGAGCTGTAGGCTATTTCATCTCCTTGGCCCTTTTCAAAATGGGGCTTAGACATTATTGGCAAAATTAATCCTGTGTCATCTGATGGACACAAATTCATCATAACCGCCATCGAGTATTTCACGAAGTGGGTTGAAGCTATGCCTTTAGCTTCCTGCACTGGCACACAAGTCTCTAAATTTATTTTTAATCAAATCATTTGTAGGTTCGAAATTCTTGCAAATCTCATCTCAGATAATGGAACTTGTTTCAAAAATAAAGATGTTAAGAAATTATGCCAAAAATATAAGATTCAACATCGTTGGTCCACTCCCTATTATCCTCAGGGTAATGGTCAAGGAGAAGCATCTAACAAAACCTTAATCAAAATTCTCAAAATATTGGTCAATAAATCTAGCCGCGACTGGCACATTCAATTATATCCAGCCTTGTGGGCCTATCGAACTAGTGTTCGAACCCCCATTGGAACTTCACCTTTTGTTTTGGTTTATGGTGCTTGAAGCCATTTTTCCCTTTGAATTAGAAGTTCCTTCTTTGGCTCTACTACTTCAAGATACCGAAGTAGGAGATGAATATCGAGTTGTGAGACTCGATCAGTTGGAACTCCTAGATGAAAAATGCATCAATGCTTTGGAGCATCTCCGTGCCTACCAAAACAAGCTTAAAAGATCATATGCTAAAAAAGTTCGTCATCGATCCTTTGAGATCGGCGACCTTGTTTTAAAAGAAAATAAAAAAAATACTAATGCAACTAAAGACCTTAAAGGTAAATTTGAGCCCAAGCTGGCTTGGACCATACATTATCACTGCTAAATTTGAATCGGGAGCATACAAATTAGCTACCTTAGATGGTAAAGATTTAAAAGAACCTATGAATATTATGCATCTTAGGCGATATTACGCATAAAATTTAGTCATTTCATCATTTGTACATATTTTGCATGTTGTCTTATTTTAAAAATATATCAAACTGTTTACACAAAAACAAAAACAAACAAAAATAATAAAAATAAAAACAGCAATATTCTTGACTCTTTCGAAACCAAAACAAAATAAAGAAGAAAGAGAGAGTCAACATTCTCAAACTTCCCAAAAAGTATTTGTATATATTTCTTCTTACAAATGTTGCGAGTTATATATTTCAAATTATTTTGGATAAATTAGCATTTATTTGGAATCCCTCACTTTCACAAACACAAAATAAATATCTTGATTTTTATCCGGCATGATTACTAATCTCTCTTATATCAAAGTCCACAAAATTCAATTAAATAAAGTTTGAGCACGAGAGAATTGATCTTGTTATTTACTTAAACCAAGCACATCCTTTCACAATAAAATGATTATATTTGTAATGTCCATGCTATGCTACATAGTAGAAGTGGTTTCTTGAGCGAAAAGTTTCCCCTGCTATCCTATCATGCACATGGTCTAGAATCTTTGAGAATTGGCAAAAGGACAAGCTCACCCCTACCCAGAATAAAAATCCCTTGCTCTACAGCTAATCCGAGCAAGTATCCCTAGCATAGGAAGAAAAGCAAAGTTCAAGAAAAAGAGAAAAAGAAAAATGTTATTTTATATCATTACAACAATGTTTCAAGCATTATCTCAAAAATCAAGCAAAAATACAAAAGAAAAGCAAAAGAAAAGCAAAAGAAAGCAAAAGCAAAAGCAATAAAATCCCTCTCCCTACCCATTGAAAATAAAAGAAGGGTTGATGAGCTTGAATCCCTGGAATTCTCAATTATTCGAAAACTGTGAGGTAAGCCCCATAACAGGTGGTTTGTGCCCAACCTGCTTGGCCTTGGGTAACTCCTAGCGTGGCGATATGTCTGTCACATTAGCGACCTTCTTTTGTATAGACCTATGTCTGCTTATGGATTAGCTAGCTCTTGATAATCCGACTTACATAGTAGTCTGGTATGGTTATATGCATCTAAATCATGGTTAATGAACACTTATTTGGTTCATTCAAATCACTTGTATCAAATTATCTTGCTCAAAACTGGTAAACGAACATAGCAATTGCACACACATTTGTATTTGAGAGATTTTGTGTATCATTATGATAAATCAAGATTGGAAATGAACTCACATATGCACATGGGATTCCTTATAAATCCAACTTTTGTCTTCGAGATACTTTGAAATATCTTTGCAAATTGTCCGGAATAATTTCATTTTTCCTTTCTCGCATAAAGACAACTACATGCATAATCAAAAATCAAAATTTCTTTCAAACCATACAATAAAAACACACACACACACACACATATATATATATATATATATATATATATATATATTGTCGACTTTCGCGACGATGGTATAGTTCCAGAACTTAAATGGGAGTCTTATGCCTAGCGCAAGTCCTCCTCTTCATATTTTCTGTTTATTTTCAACAATTAAAAATCAACCATACAATAAAACTATTATATCAACTTTTTTTGGATTTCGCGATGATGGTATAAGTCTATACCTACATATTCTATGCCTAGCGCAAACCATTGTACCAATTTTTATTCCCCATTTATTTAAAAATCATAAAAACATATGACTTAAATCATTATGTTACACAATTATGTTTTAAAACAAGAATGCAACCTATTCTATTTCATGTCATTATGTCAAACTTCAATTTTGCAATGATGGTATAATTCCTAGGGAATTATCCAAAAATTTTATCACACTTAGGAATTTATGCCTAGCAAAAGTCATTTTAAAAATATTTCATGCATAATATTTTCATGGAAATCTGAAAAACAAATCATCATCATCATCATCATTTGCATCATCACAACAAAGTCTTAAGACAGTCTCTTAAGCACCCTTTTACTTTTTAGCAATATTTCTATACTAGGATTAGCTTGACGACCGAGTGAGCGGCGACTCCATGAAATGGTCTATAACAGTGACAATGTCCTTTGAAATTATTGTTAAAAGTCCCTTTTATTTTTTATCAAATCATCATCACAAACAACCAATTTGTTACATCAGATTATTTCATTTAAATTTTTAAAGCATGACATTTAAACCATAATATTTTCCAATGACATAATTACATGAATCATCAAATCAATCACACCAAAACATTAAAAGCATCATACAAACGCATAAGACAAGTCATATGATCAAAAAATATCTCATCTATATATATATCAAATATATGTACATCATATCAAAACTAGATTGGTATGCCACAATCTACATCTTGGCATACTCAATCCTCTCAATCATATATCCTCTGTGCAGTGTCTCGAGAACCCCTCGAGCTCTCAGCCTCATCTCCTCCCCCACCCTGAGGTGGACGAGGTGGCCCCATCGTAGTATGTGTGGTACTACGAGTCCTAGTCGTCGATCGAGATGAAGTCCTCGATGACCCAATCTTGATCGGGTCAGCAATGCCGATTGGCAGTTGTACCCTCTGACCCTCTGGCACCATCTAGAAGTAGATACCCTGGTAGAACATGGTCTGAGCAATCGACCATGCCAGCTCCTGAGTGCTCGCTCCTCCGCTCCGTGCTCTGAGGCGTGCAACCTCATCTCTGAGCTGTGTAGCCTCCGCTCGGTGTCGTGCAGCCTCCTCCTGCAAAGTCTGCACCTATGCCTAGAGACGGACAGTCTCCACCCGGAGAGTAGCCATCTCACTACTCTCTCCTATGTCCACACCCTTGCCCTTATCGGGCGATGGTGGCCTCTCTCTCTATGGAGAAGGGGGTCTCTCCTCCCTCCTCTCCCATTGTCGTGGCCTCTACTGAGCCTGTGGTCTCCTCTGCTCTCTCCTGTCGTGACCCTGTGCTGCCTCAATGGCTGCCTGGCACCGCCTCCCCATCCGACGCACAACTACATGAATCGGACCCTGAGCCCTCGTCATCCGAGGAGGGCGGATGCCTGTGTACCAGGCATCATAGCCGTCGGCTACCCCAACGTCGTCCCCATCCACTGGCTGAATGGGGGCATCATCTGCGTCCTGACTCCAGAATCGCTGCATATCTGGAGCCCCGCTAACTGTAGTGTTATCCCGGATAGTCCAGGAAAACTCGTAGTCTCTGAGAGATGGGATCCCCTACTGTAGACCGAACTACCTCAAAACTCGGTCGTACCGGTGGAGCTCCACCTCTCCCCTCTCCATCCTCAGCCGACAGACTCGCTCGATGCGAGCCAGCTCCTGTCCATCCTCGGCCCACCCTGGATGATCTCTCCAAGGCCTCCAGGTGATCTGGTCGGAGACAAGGTCGTCTAGTAGTCTCCGGGATGCTGGCAGATCTATCCATCGTTGTGCCCCTCTTCGGAGCCACCAGTAGAAAACTCGGGGCCTCTCCCCGTCAATCCCTATTAGTGGGAGCCCTACCGGCCTCCGCACCGCAATGTGCTCCCAGCACCAAACCTGTAGTAGTGATGTCATAACCAGACATCGACCGCCCTTGTATACGACCCCATGAAGGATCCTATACAACCGATAGAGTACAAAGCTCCCCCAAGCAAACCTGTATCCGTGGTCTCTCATGTCGTAGACCACATCTATCAGTACCCATGGTACCCTGCATCCACTCTGGTGGCACAGCAGAAGTCCACCTACCACCCCAGCCAAAACCCGTGTGAGTCTAGATGCCCCAGGCATCTGGCACAGCGACTCGATATTCACTCCGCCCTTCTCTAGGGCGAAGCTCGGATCGCCACATAGTCGCATCATCGCGTGGCCCTGATTGGCCATGGGAGTGATCAGCCGTCCTTGTATGGGGATCCTCAAAATCCTCCATACATCCTCTAGTGTGGGAGTCATCTCCCCTATCGGTAACCGAAAATAGGAAGAACCCGGAACCCTGAGCCAGCTGATCTCGCTCTGCCTGAGATAGAGCGGCCAAGTCATCCTTCAACCCGCCATATTTCCATTCTCTGCTCTTTAGTAATCCTCTCTGCAACATAAACAAAATCAACAATAAAAATCATTAATAAATCATTAATTAAAAATGCAAGTCAAAATAAGTTCAATTTTATAAATGATGATATCGTCCACAATTGGACGATATCGTCCCCAATTTGAGCAAATTCGTCTCTGATTTCGCATGAGGAAGTCGTCCCTTATTGGATGAAATCGTCCCCCTATCGCCGATTTCGCCCTTAGACGAAATCGACGATATCGAGACGATTTCGGCGAAATCGAGACGATTTCGTCTCGACGACGTCGACGGCCCAAAAATGGCCGTGATGCTCAAAAATCAATCAAATCTAATCTAAAAAGCATGAAATTCTAAAGTAAAGCATTCTAAATTCAGTTTAGACCCTTACCCGTAGCCCGCGTCGGACCTCTGTCGATCTGTGCACTGTCTCGACCATCTTGTCTCCAGAGCTCTAAAAACTAGGAAAATGAACAGTAACAATGAATTAGGGTTTTACCCTATTTTTCTTAATTTTATTCAAAAACAATTAAAAACATTTTAAAATTTTGCTTTTCCGCGTTTTTACCTCAAACGTTCGATTTGGGTAAAAACACGGAGGGGGCACCATAGTAAGTTGTCGTACGATTCGACCTAGAATCGTCGCCTAAAAATGGGAATAATTTTTGCTTTCTCGTAAATCGAGAAGAACTCATCTTTAACGCATTTTCTTCAAAAAATTCGCTAAAGAGGGGGCAAAATGTAGCACCCTAAAATTGGCACAGTAAAACCTTAAATAATTACAATTACTCTAGTAAATATTCAAATTCAAATTTTAACCCCAAAACCGCTCCCAAACCGTCGTTTAACCCGTTTCCTCCTTTCCCGCGCCATTTTTAGAGTTTGTTTTGACCGTTTGACGATATCGTCGTCGATCAAACGATATCGCCTCGGATCGAACGATTTCGTGCTGGGCTAGGACGTCCAGACGATCTTGTCCCAAAACTAATTTTTCACAATTAGCCTCTGTTCCAACGACGTCTCTAATCCGGGCAGAAGCGTGTCTGCGCCGTTAGAGACCCTCCCCCTTGGAGATCTCCCAAATTGGGATGATCTCCAACCTCCTAACCTCCCTCCTAAGCCTATTTAAACTTAGGACTCCCCCTTGGCATCCCCCTGGCTGAAATTTCCTGTAACACAAGTTCTACGTGCATTAGACCGTCTTAAATTATTATTTGCCTCCATATTTGTCCAAATTTATTTGCAGGAACCTTAGTATTTTTCAGCCGGAGCAAGCTCAGTTCATCGTGGACGATCCTGTTCAATTCGAGATGATTTCGCACCAATTCGAGACGATCTCGATTGCAGTCTGCATTGGGGGCAATCAGTGCCCAAAGTTTGCATTTCCTCATTATTTTTTGCTGCATTATTCTGTATTTAGTTAATCTTATGATTATTCTTTATTATTTTGCATCTTGGAGTTCACCCATGTAGTTTAATTGCATAATAAGGTCATGATTAGCTATTAAAGTGTTGCAACTTACTTGCATTTCTATTCGGGATTATCTGTTAACATCCTTATTGTCATTTTACATCATTATCCTCTATTAGCATTGCTTGCATTTTTTGTATTTTGTGTCTATTTCTCTGTTTGCAGGTCTCTGACGAATTCGTCAGATCTCAGATGATCCTGCAGGTCGGAGACGATCCCGTCAAATTCTAGACGATCCTGTCTGCTTCAAGAATCAGAACCTCCATCAGACATCCGGATCAGGTATGGCTCTGTAATTTAGCTTTTTCTCTCTATTTTCTGTTCAAATCTGTTTGTTGTATTTCATTTAGTCTGCATTTTCATAATAGAACAACTTAGATTCATTTGGCCAAACCTAGGACTCGAATGTTTAAAGATAAAACTGAACACATTAAACACATTCCCAACCTAGGCGTGGAAACTGCCATTCAAACGTTTCCTGGTGAACCCACCATCCATCGAAAAATCACCATAATACACCTCCCCTGAGAGGCGGGACCTTCGCAAGGCCTCTCAGTCCGAGGTACCACGCCATCCTTTTCCCATCCTCCTTCCGGGCACGGATCCTATAGCCTGAAGGTAAGGATGCAAAAAATTTGGAGCGATACACCTACAAAAGGGAGTAAGCTTCAAATGGGATGACAACTATTAAGGAGAATTTGATGCTATCAAAACTTACCTCACATCACCATCGGTTATGTCACCATTGGATCTAGAATTACCACTGATCTTGAAGAACATGGACTTATACTGAGAGGGGGGTGAACAGTATAAGACTTAACCAATTAATAATTTTAACTTTAGATAGCAGTGGCATCAACACAACATTAATCAAGACAGAAAGCATCACACATTGAAGGCCCATTTTTAACGTGGTTCACCCAGAATGGTTGGGCTACGTCCACAAAACTTTTCTCTAAAAGTTATCTCAAAGTTCTTTGGGAATCCTTCCCAATTACAATGTTTATGAGCCTCGGCCCAAAGGAGATACCTTCCCCCAATCTAAATTTATGAGCCTCTGCTCAAAGGAGATACCTTCCCCTCTCGCTCTGGAAATGATCCCTCAGAAGATCAACTGCCTCTACCTCTTGCCAGCACGTGGAACTCCTTTCCACCGAAGACCTCCTGTCCTCAATGCTTAGCCTAAGAGACCTCTGCCTTCTATGATCACGTCCACAATAGCTCAGCAACCTGTACCAAACACAGTCAGTCGGTCTAGTACAAGTCTTCCTCTGTCTGTCAGATCTGTCCAACTCTTGAACAAATCAATCCTCTGCACACAAGCCTTCTCAAAGACTTGCCAAATCTATCCTCAGGTTCTTCTCAAAGAACCAATGCTCCTCTGTCCTCAAGTTCTCTGATTAACTCACAACTCTCAAACTACTCACAAGTCCTCACCTGTCCAAACCTGCTCACAAGTCCCCACCGAAACCTGTCCAAAACCTGCTCACAAGTCCCCATCGAAACCTGTCCAAAACCTGCTCACAAGTCCCCACCGAAACCTGTCCAAAACCTCAGCAAGCTCACCAAGAAAAACTTGCTTAGCATGAACCCACAAAGAGAATTGTTAGAGACCCAATGTGATTCATCAACCTCATAGAAGCATAAAGAGAATTGTTAGAGACTCAATATGTTCTATACTTAACTCCCAGTATCAATCTCAACTCAATCTCAATCTCAACAGAATAAGATAGATGTAGTATGCTTTTCTCAAGAACATGAAACACAACCCAACAATTGCCAACCATGCAATATCTCATATAACAATGATACTCATGTTCTTTCCACAACCAATTAGGGTTTTAACAACAATGCTCATCAAACAAGGTTTAGTCAACCAACACCATTCAACTCAACATCAACCTTGAAGCATTCAACCAATCATCACAAGAAAAGGAAACAAGTAGAAATCCTTTTCCCTCCACACTTATTTTTAGAAAACCATCAATCAATAACAACCATGGAAGAATGTGCCCATACCTTTACTTTGATGAAGAAGGAGAACTCAAAAACTATCACAACATTAACTCTCAATTTACCACCAATTAGAGTTAGCAACTATACAATAATACACAATAATAAAGATCCAAAATAACACCTTATTACTCCAACTTAATATTAACCACCAAAATTATAATATACATACAAAGTAAAATCTCTTTACACCTTATTACTCCACATAAGCATCAAGCATTAATAATAACAATGTCAAAACAAAGATTACAACTTAACCTTATACCTCCATCAATAATTCTTGATCAAATCAACTCAAATATCCCAAGTCAACAATAAAAAGATTTACCTTGGCAATACTTAGTTCTCCAACCTTAGGAGAAATGAGGAGCCACCACTATAAGCGCTAAAGCGCATTCTCCTCTACTTACGTAGCCCAATCATAGCCGCTCTCCTTCGTGCATCGCAACAAAAGGAAAAATGCACTCGACGTGATTCGAAACCTGTATCTCTGCCTAGCGAGCACCTTTACTCAAACTCCATCGTCGTTGGAGCACAAGTGCTCGACAAAGAAATATTAAACTATCCTTTGTTTTATCTTCACTTGATCGTAGGATATGGAAAACGTATTCATTTTCCTAGCACTGTCCAAAACATAAGTCACTGAATGCTTGCATTAATCATCTCACAGCACAGTCTAGAAAAACACAGTTCAAGTGCAATTGCCAATCCACTAACGTCAAGCAAAAAAGTAAGGATGCAGCCCAAGCTCAAATCCGAGTATGCCAAGCATGGTTTCCAAGACACAGATCAAGCACGATTTCAAAGATATCAATTGGAGATTCGAAGACACAGAGCAAGCACAAATCGAAGACACCAAGCGCTATTCGAATGATACAGAGCAAACGCAAATCGAAGACACCAAGCGCTATTCGAATGATACAGAGCAAACGCAAATCGAAGACTCCAATTAATCGGTGGTACACTTACTTTAGAAAATCATCCCCACTTATATAGCCATTTCTCCTTAACTGTTTGACGTCGGCGCTCCTCCAACGATGGCAACATGTCGGCGAAAGAAAACTTTATCTGCGTCGCTTAAGGGTTAAAAGACCCTTTAATAATAATTAAAATAATAATTATTATTATTTTATTAATAATAAATTAAACTTAGACCTTTGTCAAAGGTTTGAGTTAATTTAATTATTAATAATAAACATGGACCTTCAAGGTTTTTCAAGAAGCAAAAACCTTTGCATTAAGTTAAGCTTGGTTTTAATAAAAACCCTTAATGAGTCCAAATGGTTTTAAGAAAAACCTTTAACCTTGTCACCATGGTTTTAATAAAAACCCTTTAACAATATGAAGCTTTCTCAAGATATTTTTGACATCACACTCTTTTTGATATCAACACAAAAATGCCTTTTGACATCAATGACAACTTATACACTTGAGCAAAAGCAATGTACCCAAAGTACCCAAAATTGCCAACAATCTCCCCCTTTGTCATTGATGGCAAACCTTTACTGAAAACACTTCTCAAGAGCCAAAACTGAAACCAACTGTGCTAACAACTGACCAACTGTGCCCACAACCGAGAATCTTCCTTTGAAGTTTTGCTCCCCCTGACTTGAAGCTTTCCTCTTCACTTTGAAGCTCTCCCCCTTACTCATATCTCTCCCCCTTTGTCATCAATGGCAAAGGGTCACCTTTGGGGCTCGGGACTAAGAATGAGCCTCTTAGCTTAGTCCCTCCCCCACCTCCTGATGAGGTGATTAATTCTGGGGTGGGAGTACAACTCCCAATTTCTCCCTTAGATACTCAAACGTATCTCTTGGAAGAGGTTTGGTGAAGATATCTGCAATCTGCTCTTTAGTAGACACATACTCTACCTTGACCTGCTTGTCTTGCACTTTCTCCCTTAGAAAGTGATACTTGATGGAAATATGCTTTGTCCTTGAGTGCATTACCGGATTTTTGGAAATACTTATGGCACTTGTATTATCACAAAGTATGGAGATGGGTTGTTCATGCTTGACTTTGAAATCCTCCAAGGTGGTTTTCATCCATAAAACCTGTGTACACCCAACCACTGCTGCTATGTATTCAGCCTCTGCTATAGATAAGGAAACTGAAGGTTGTTTCTTACTTAGCCAAGAAACCAAACTCTTTCCCAGAAAGAATGCTCCACCACTAGTGCTTTTCCTATCATCAATACTGCCTGCCCAATCTGCATCTGTATAAGCTGTGAGAATGAAATCATCACCTTTGGGATACCAAAGCCCAAAGTCCATAGTGCCCTTCAGATATCTGAATATCCTCTTAACTGCTATAACATGAGAATCTTTAGGAGCTGCCTGAAATCTTGCTACTAACCCAACTGCCTGCATGATATCTGGTCTGGTAGTTGTAACATATAATAAACTGCCAATCATTGATCTGTACAACCTCTGATCTACCGCTGGAGATTCATCATCTTTACTCATCTTGCATCCTGTAATCATTGGAGTACATACTGGTTTGTTGTCCATCATCCCAAATTTCTTCAACATTTCTTTGATATACTTTCCTTGAGAGAGAAATACACCATCTTTTGATTGAGCAATCTGAAGACCTAAAAAGAATGACAGCTCTCCAATCATAGACATCTCAAATTCCTTCTGCATGGTGTTAGCAAAATCTTTGCACATCTGAGTATTATTTCCCCCAAAAATAATATCATCAACATAGACAACCATAATCAGCATATCATCACCTTCATCCTTAATATACAAATTGCTATCTGCCACACCTTTCCTGAAGCCTTGCTCATGAAGATACCTGTCAAGTCTTGAGTACCAAGCCCTAGGTGCTTGCTTTAACCCATACAAGGCCTTTTTCAGTTTACACACATAGTCTGACTGTTCTGAGAGAGACACTCCTTCTGGCTATTCTATGTAGACTTCTTCTTCCAACACCCCATTTAGAAAAGCTGACTTTACATCCATTTGATATACCTTGAATGATTTGAAGCTTGAAAGGGCCAAAAACATTCTGATAGCTTCAAGACGAGCAACAGGAGCAAACGTCTCTTCGAAATCAACACCTTCTACTTGAGCATAACCTTTGCAGACTAACCTAGCTTTGTTTCTGACAATCTTTCCATCCTCATTGAGTTTATTTTTGAATATCCATTTTGTGCCAATGACATTCTTGTCCTTAGGTCTTGGAACCAATTCCCAAGTTTCACTTTTCTCTATTTGATTTAGCTCTTCATCCATTGCTTTTACCCAAAACTTATCTGCACATGCTTCACTGAAATCTTTTGGCTCAATTTGAGATAATAATGAAACATTTGTAGAATCATGTGAGGGAATGACTCTTCTTCTTGTTTGCCTCCTATTTGGATCACCAATGATCAAATCTTTGGGATGATGTTTCTGAACATATCGTGAAGGAGTTTTGGGAAGCAGTTGTTGTCTTTCCTCTTCTTCATCTGAAACCTCTCTGAATTCTTCTTGACAAATTTCATCACTGAGTTCCTGGACTGGTTCTCTTATCCCTGTCTTTTCATCAACTATTACATTTATGCTCTCTACAACTGTATGAGTTCTTTTGTTGAAGCATCTGTAGGCCTTGCTTCTGCTGGAATACCCAAGAAATATTCCCTCATCACATCTAGGATCAAACTTACCCAAATTCTGATCTTCCCTTCTGATGAAGCACTTACTCCCAAACACTTTGAAGTATTTTACTGTAGCTGGTCTTCCTTTCCACAACTCATAAGGAGTTTTATGATGATTGACTCTAAGTTGGGCCCTGGTGATAATGTAGACTATTGTACTGACTGCCTCTTTCCAAAAGCCATCTGAAAGTTTTGACTCATTTAACATAGCTCTAGCCATATTTTCAATAGTTCTATTTTTCCTTTCAACTACTCCATTTTGTTGAGGAGTTCTTGCTGCTGAATATTCTCTTTTGATTCCTTGTTGCTCATAGTATTCCACAAATTCATTTGAAGTGAACTCTCCTCCTCTATCTGATCTTAAACATTTGATTCTCTTGTCAGTCTCATTTTCAACCATTTCTTTGAAAGCTTTAAATTTTTCAAAAGCTTCAGATTTTTCTTTGAGAAAAGTAACCCAAGTCATTCTAGAATAATCATCTATAAAAAGCATGAAGTAGCTTTCTCCCCGAATGCTCTGAGTTCTGGTAGGGCCACATAAATCAGTATGAATAAGATCCAATGGTTTTGAAGAAGTATACCCTTTTGATTTGAAACTGGTTCTAGTCTGTTTTCCATGTTGACAAGGACCGCAAATGATGTTATGGGGCCTTTTTATTTTGGGCAAGTCTCTAACTGCTTCCTTGTTACTAATATTGACAAGATTATCAAAGCTCAAATGCCCCAATATTTTATGCCATAACCAACTCTCATCTTCTTGAGTTAGAAAACACTTTTCCTTTTTTATCTCACTTAGCATGTAAAGATTGTTTGGAGTCCTTGTAGCACTAGCAATGAGTTTTCCATTTTTTTCTTTACTTATCTCACATCTATCTGAAAAGAAAGATACTATGTGCCCTTGATCACAAAGTTGACTCACACTTAGAAGATTATGTCTTAGGCCTTCTACATAAAGCACATTTTCTATTTTGGATTTCCCATCCAAACTAAGAGTCCCTTTACCATAGATTTTAGCTGACCTGTTATCTCCAAAATTGACTGTTCCTCTGTTTGTTTCTTTTAAGACCAAAAACTTTTCCTTTTCACTAGTCATATGTTTTGAACAACCACTATCAAGATACCATTTCTCTACTTTGTCTAGAGCATGAAAAGGAGTTTGAGCTATCATTGACTTAGATTTGATCTCATTTTTCTTTTTAGTGAACTCAAGGCTAGATCTATCCAAACTGCACATCCTTGCTATATGCCCAAAATTATTGCACTTGTAACACATGACATCTTTATTCATAAGAGGTGCAAAAGAGTTAACATTTTCCTTACTATGTCTATTCACGGACTTATTGCAATGCATAGCTTTGTGACCAAATTTCTTGCAGGAAAAACAATAGCCATGGAAAGTATTATGTAACCTGTTTTGATGCCTTGGATGATTGTTCTTCTTGTGACCAACTGGAATCCACCGCTCTTCAGGATGAAGATTGATCTTGCTCGAAGACCCTATTTCTTGAATGGTGATACCATCCTTCTTTTGCTTTTCACACGGAGTATTCTGTCTGAGAGCCAACTGTTCCAACTTCACTCTAAGAGACATAACCTCTTCTTCTAGTTTCTCGCAATCAGCTTCCTTTCCTTTGAGAACCTCTGTCAGAACTTGTTCAACCTTCTTCCCTTCTTCAGCTAGAATTTTGAAGTCTATAACACTTTGAGACAATTCTGATCTTGCTATCTTTTCTTCCTGACATTGATGCTTGAGAACAGAATTCTCTTCCCTAAATTTCTCAAGCTTTCTCAAAGCCAAGAAGAATTCACCTTTGAGATCGAACTCAACCTCTTCATCTCTTTCTGAATCTGTATGATCCTCTGATAGATCCTTCTCCAAGCTGTTAGGCTCTTTCTGGAGAGACCCGCTCTGATACCAATTGAAGAACATGGACTTATACTGAGAGGGGGGTGAACAGTATAAGACTTAACCAATTAATAATTTTAACTTTAGATAGCAGTGGCATCAACACAACATTAATCAAGACAGAAAGCATCACACATTGAAGGCCCATTTTTAACGTGGTTCACCCAGAATGGCTGGGCTACGTCCACAAAACTTTTCTCTAAAAGTTATCTCAAAGTTCTTTGGGAATCCTTCCCAATTACAATGTTTATGAGCCTCGGCCCAAAGGAGATACCTTCCCCCAATCAGAATTTATGAGCCTCTGCTCAAAGGAGATACCTTCCCCTCTGCTCTGGATATGATCCCTCAGAAGATCAACTGCCTCTACCTCTTGCCAGCACGTGGAACTCCTTTCCACCGAAGACCTCCTGTCCTCAATGCTTAGCCTAAGAGACCTCTGCCTTCTATGATCACGTCCACAATAGCTCAGCAACCTGTACCAAACATAGTCAGTCGGTCTAGTACAAGTCTTCCTCTGTCTGTCAGATCTGTCCAACTCTTGAACAAATCAATCCTCTGCACACAAGCCTTCTCAAAGACTTGCCAAATCTATCCTCAGGTTCTTCTCAAAGAACCAATGCTCCTCTGTCCTCAAGTTCTCTGATAGAACTCTCAAAATCAGCTCACAAGTCCTCTCGCTAGGACCTGTCCAAATCACACCCCTCCCTCTCACAAGTCCCCACCGAAACCTGTCCAAAACCTGCTCACAAGTCCCCATCGAAACCTGTCCAAAACCTCAGCAAGCTCACCAAGAAAAACTTGCTTAGCATGAACCCACAAAGAGAATTGTTAGAGACCCAATGTGATTCATCAACCTCATAGAAGCATAAAGAGAATTGTTAGAGACTCAATATGTTCTATACTTAACTCCCAAGTATCAATCTCAACTCAATCTCAATCTCAACAGAATAAGATAGATGTAGTATGCTTTTCTCAAGAACATGAAACACAACCCAACAATTGCCAACCATGCAATATCTCATATAACAATGATACTCATGTTCTTTCCACAACCAATTAGGGTTTTAACAACAATGCTCATCAAACAAGGTTTAGTCAACCAACACCATTCAACTCAACATCAACCTTGAAGCATTCAACCAATCATCACAAGAAAAGGAAACAAGTAGAAATCCTTTTCCCTCCACACTTATTTTTAGAAAACCATCAATCAATAACAACCATGGAAGAATGTGCCCATACCTTTACTTTGATGAAGAAGGAGAACTCAAAAACTGTCACAACATTAACTCTCAATTTACCACCAATTAGAGTTAGCAACTATACAATAATACACAATAATAAAGATCCAAAATAACACCTTATTACTCCAACTTAATATTAACCACCAAAATTATAATATACATACAAAGTAAAATCTCTTTACACCTTATTACTCCACATAAGCATCAAGCATTAATAATAACAATGTCAAAACAAAGATTACAACTTAACCTTATACCTCCATCAATAATTCTTGATCAAATCAACTCAAATATCCCAAGTCAACAATAAAAAGATTTACCTTGGCAATACTTAGTTCTCCAACCTTAGGAGAAATGAGGAGCCACCACTATAAGCGCTAAAGCGCATTCTCCTCTACTTACGTAGCCCAATCACAGCCGCTCTCCTTCGTGCATCGCAACAAAAGGAAAAATGCACTCGACGTGATTCGAAACCTGTATCTCTGCCTAGCGAGCGCCTTTACTCAAACTCCATCGTCGTTGGAGCACAAGTGCTCGACAAAGAAATATTAAACTATCCTTTGTTTTATCTTCACTTGATCGTAGGATATGGAAAACGTATTCATTTTCCTAGCACTGTCCAAAACATAAGTCACTGAATGCTTGCATTAATCATCTCACAGCACAGTCTGGAAAAAACATAGTTCAGGTGCAATTGCCAATCCACTAACGTCAAGCAAAAAAGTAAGGATGCAGCCCAAGCTCAAATCCGAGTATGCCAAGCATGGTTTCCAAGACACGAGATCAAGCACGATTTCAAAGACGTCAATTGGAGATTCGAAGACACAGAGCAAGCACAAATCGAAGACACCAAGCGCTATTCGAATGATACAGAGCAAACGCAAATCGAAGACACCAAGCGCTATTCGAATGATACAGAGCAAACGCAAATCGAAGACTCCAATTAATCGGTGGTACACTTACTTTAGAAAATCATCCCCACTTATATAGCCATTTCTCCTTAACTGTTTGACGTCGGCGCTCCTCCAACGATGGCAACACGTCGGCGAAAGAAAACTTTATCTGTGTCGCTTAAGGGTTAAAAGACCCTTTAATAATAATTAAAATAATAATTATTATTATTTTATTAATAATAAATTAAACTTAGACCTTTGTCAAAGGTTTGAGTTAATTTAATTATTAATAATAAACATGGACCTTCAAGGTTTTTCAAGAAGCAAAAACCTTTGCATTAAGTTAAGCTTGGTTTTAATAAAAACCCTTAATGAGTCCAAATGGTTTTAAGAAAAACCTTTAACCTTGTCACCATGGTTTTAATAAAAACCCTTTAACAATATGAAGCTTTCTCAAGATATTTTTGACATCACACTCTTTTTGATATCAACACAAAAATGCCTTTTGACATCAATGACAACTTATACACTTGAGCAAAAGCAATGTACCCAAAGTACCCAAAATTGCCAACAGATCCTATACATTTTAGCCACAAAATTGTGCTAGGTACACTCCTAGCTCAAAAGAATGCGCTCGACAAAGAACATGCTATCTATTATATTAGTCGTACGCTAGTCAGTTATGAAACAAGATATGGATACATGGAAAAATTGTGCCTAGCAGTCGTATTCGCCACTTAGAAATCATGCCACTACATGTTAAATTACACAATTTTTGTCATCACCTAAGATAATCCCCTTTGATACATGATGAATAAGAGCTGTCACAATTCTCACACATCTAAGTGGATCATGCTCTTAACTAAATTTGACCTAGAATTCATTTTTCAAAAATCCATCAAGGGGCAGCTCATCACCGAGCAACTGGAAGAAGTCCCTTTGACTGATAATCAACCCCTCCTCATTCAGATTCTAGATAATTCCATCTTCCACATAACTGAATCTAAAGAATATGTTGAACCTGAAGTAGTATCTGACCTCACCTTGTTCTTCGATGACTCTAGATGTCTCCACGTTGGGGGTGCATATATTATCTTCTTCACACCTGAAGGAGAACCACTCCCTTTCTCATTCAAACTCGATTTCCCCTATATAAACAACAATGCATAATATGAAGCCCTAATCCTAGGACTAAAATAAGCACATTCCATGCATATCAAACACCTCCACATTATAGGCAATTCACTCTTGATAGTCAAGCAAGTGCAGGAATGTTGGCTATGCAATTGCTCAATTCTCTAGTAATATAAGAAAATCACACAACTCTTATCTCAATTTGAGTGGTATGACCTCGAAGCCACTCTACGATCATCAAACTGTTTTGTAGATACTATGGCTTCCTTAGTATCACTCATTTTACAAAATCCAACATCTGACACAACATCCATATCCATCCATACGCTCACTTGATATGCCATATCGTCCACACCTCCTACAGATGATGATGGTGTGTAGGTGGTAAAATATGAACCCCATGACCCATGGTTTTCACAAATTAAAGAATACATCAAACTAGGTTTCCTACCTTGTGATTTACCCCACGCTCAACATCAAACCTTCAAATATAGAGAAATCTACTACACCTTGCTGGGGGACATCATGTATCACCACATATATAACGACATACTCATGTTTTGCCTAAAACCACAAGAATCACAATGGATTATATAGGAAACTCATGACGGTACTTATGGTGGCCATTTTAGTGGCATGGCGATCACCAAACGCATCCTTCGTATGGGTTATTACTGGCCCAAAATGGAACATGAATGTTGTGAGTATGTGAAGTGTTGCATCAAATACCAACAACACACAAACCTAACACATCTCCCATCCCAAGCACTTCAACCTATCCATTCCATGTGGCCTTTCTTCCAATGGGGCCTAGATTTAATTGGACATATTACACCAGCTTCCTCAAGAAACCACAAATTTATCATCATTACCACAAAGTATTTTACAAAGTGGGTCGAAGCCATCCCACTGGTCCAAACCATAGGAGCTAAAATTATAGCATTCATCACAGACCACATCATATGTCATTTTGGAATCCCTTCCTAAATCATTTTTGATAATGGGAAATCCTTTAAGAACAAAACTATCCGAGCCCTATGTGATAAATTCTACATACATCATAGTTTTTCTACCCCATACTACCCTCAAGGTAATGGCCAAGCAAAAGCCATGAATAAAACCATTTATTCCATCCTTCATAAAACCATAGTAGAAACTCACCGTGACTGGCATAATCAAATGCCCCTAGCCTTGTGTGCATATTGTACGAGTATCCATACTCCTACTAGGGCAACACCTTTTTCAATTGTATATGGGGTTGAAGCTATCATACCCCTTGAGCTTGAGATACCATCCTTAAGGATCTCTATGAAGAATTTCATTAACGAAAACACTACTCTCCAAGCTCGTTTAGATAAATTAACACTTCTTAATGAATGTTGTATTTATGCAATCGAGCACACATGAGTCTATCAAGATTTTCTTCGTTGTGCCTACAATAGTAAGGTACATCAGCACAAGTTTAAAATTGATGACCTAGTTCTTAAGAAAAACCAGTAAATCATGAATCAGCCTCACCAGTAGCGTGACAAGTTTACCCCAAACTGGTTGGGTCCATTCATTATTACACACAAATATGGTTCAGGAGCATATCAGCTAGCCAATATTGAAGGCCTTAACAACCCTGAACCCATCAAAATCTTGCATCTCCATGCATTCAATGCTTAATACACAAAAACATCCATCATCACAAGTGCCACACACAAGTCACTAAGCACATCACCACGTAGATATGCTATTTTGTGTTATTAATTTACTATACATGTACTTTCATATTTATGTCATTTTTATGCTATGGGTATTTATTTTTCCTTTTTTAGGATACACATCGTTAGTAGGAGACTACTACAACATCCCCACACATCACCATGTAGAATGCTCCACCACCACAGTTCGTACCCATTACACTGGCTGACCTGGCCCAATCGTTACCTATCATTCACCTAAGGTAGAAGTCACATTTTCCACACTCGGATCATCACTCGTCACCTCACCATAGGTCACCTCACCATCGATGTGCTTCCTATTCACCCCACTCTAGATACGGCTAGATCTCCATGTCTTCCTTCGATGAGGAGGAGGAAACCTCCAACACCCATCCACACGGGTCTCCTCCTCATTCATTTGGAGAGGCAAGGAACCCGTACTACCCAACCAATTCTCTACATCATCCCAATGATGCCTATCACCCACCAAATAGAGGATACACACCTCAAAAAATCCTCCCTCCAAGCTTACACATCCACTCTCAAATAGAAAATCTTATTATGCCCAAGCCTTGCAAGCCCACGCTGCCCAAGCTGCTCAAGCTGGCCGCATGAACATGCCCCCATACCACTCATTCTATTTTCCAAGACCATCTCCCATGCCACCCATCTTGCAAGCCCCATATTCATAATTTTGAGGATTACCACTTCACCGAGCTTTACATCTCCTAGATCATTTCACCCTGATGTCTCCTCATCATGGCCCCATCAATCCATTCCTACCCATCGTGATGCCCCTTTCACATTAGAGGCTCATGCACCACCTTCACCAGTTTCGTTCTCACCTCATCAGGAACTCCAGCATATCCTCACTCATGTGGAAGCCCTGGAGCTCCATATGAGTCACTTTTAGTGCCAAATTCCTACTTTTTTTTATCGATAACACTGCGTACATCACCGCAACCTCATAGATCCAGTCATCACCCTAGGGTTGGACCTACATAAAACTCCTGATCCATACCTCATGCATCAGATTTTACTCCACATCATACCCCTTCACCCCAGTGAGAGTACTATACCCACCACATGATATTTCCACCTACCTCGCTATCTGAGATGTTTTACCACTTGATGCACCAAGGCCTTCTGGCTCTCCTAGAGACCCGACCTATAGATCCATCATGCCCTAAACCACACAACTACCATGAGAGTGAATACTGCATCTACCACTACCAACCAAGCCATGATATCGAAGAGTGTAGATCATTTGAAACCTTGGTACACAACATGCTACATGGTACTCACCCAACATCACCTGAGCCAACCCCTTGAGCCACCCGACTAATCAACCCTCCATGCCGCAGCATCCCACAAACTCGACTATCCTAGGAATCCATGATACCACCCTCCCATTACATACACAATAGGGTAAATTATCTACATCCCACCATTACTCCATTCTCTCATGTGCATCTTGACCCATGCCATTTTTTCCATTAATAGGTTCTCTTCTATCATCTCCCTTACTTTTTCCTCTACGTGTGGTCGTATGGTCAAGCTTCGACCGGCTACATATCTACACTGATCTATCACACTTTTTTTTTATCACTCTTTGACTTTGGTAATCTACTTTTCTTGTTGGTTTTCAAATACCAGCTCTTCTACTATGTCTTCTAGTTATACATACCATTCTACAGTCCCTTCCTTTGGTTGACATTATCGCATGCATCTAACATATTATAGATTATACACCTACTACACACACACCCCACACACTGGGGCAACCATTACTATGGCATCACACATTTTGATTATCATGATACAACATACTCACCTGTAAATAAGTTTTCTAAACTTCTCCTCCTACACATCGTAAATTTCCTCTTGTAAATATTGCATTTCTCCACTTGCACCATTTACTTTACATCCATTGCACATATCCATATGTTTTTCATGTTAATTTTATTTTAAGTTTGTACATTCTCCCCCAAAATGCACCTTCAAAAGGAGTAATACATGCACTTGTTAGCATCACCACCTAGATGTCCACTTCCTCTTTTCAAGATTAGGGTATACATAGGTGTTGTGATTAGCTTTGACTACTCACTAGTTAAGTCAATCAAATATCCATTACTTCCATTGCACATATCCATATGTTTTTCATGTTAATTTTATTTTAAGTTTGTACGTTCTCCCCCAAAATGCACCTTCAAAAGGAGTAATACATGCACTTGTTAGCATCACCACCTAGATGTCCACTTCCTCTTTTCAAGATTAGGGTATACATAGGTGTTGTGATTAGATTTGACTACTCACTAGTTAAGTCAATCAAATATCACTCCTAGTTGATAGGTTTTACATTCTTCTTATGGTTCTTTAGGCTGGTTTAAATTCTCTCACAAACCATTCATAATAGGTTATACATTAAACAAATTTTGGGTCTAGGAAAGATGACACCTTGAGTAGATATCACCATCTAGTGAACAGTCTCTCCTATTCGTCCTATCACTTGCATGGTCAACATACGACATGGGGATAAACAAAGGCATAAGAATGAGCAAAATTACAAGAACTGGGTAGAAAACAAAATCCAATGCCTATAGAATAGAGAGAATAGTGAAAAAATAGAATTGCAAAAAAAGAGAATAGATAAAATAGAGAAAAACAAAATATGAAAAGAGTACCACAATAAATATGGCAACAATAGATGAGGGGAAAAAAACAAAAGGAAAAGCCTCCTGATATCACCCATGTTATGCTTCATCACCTTTGGTCCTTAGGTTTAACATAACACCATGGGATGATTTTCGTCCATTGCTAGCAATAGGTTCCAAAAGCCTGCCTACCAGTGGAATAGTCTTACAAGTGGTGGTATATCTATTCCCTTAGCTATCAGCTTTTGTACAAGATCACTATTCGTGTATGAATGAGCTATCTAGATCAGCCATTTCTACAAAGGGTTAATTCTACCTATTGCTCAAAATAGAAAAATAAACTTCACTAACTCATAGGTCCATGATAGATTCTAAACCAGTCCGACTAGTTATGAGTTGCCACATAAACTCACATAGTTTGGACTCTAAAATTTGATCGTCAAAACTACATTAGTCAAAGTCGTTACATACACCTTATATTATCCTACATCCATGAGATAACGAAAGGGATCACATCCACATAGGTACATGTAATGATACAAGTGCTTCCTTTACGCATTTTAGCATTCTCATACATACATCCATGCATCTATGTTACACATATTTATTACACAACACACATTATTGCATTTCCATTACATGCATCACATTACAGATCATATTATTGCATTTCCATGACATGCATCACATTAAGGATTACATGATTGCATTTACATTGCATGCCTCACATAAAATTCTAAATCAAGGTATTCATCATGCATCTATCATCTCACACTCCATCAGTTACATTACATGCATTTACTACAAATATCATTTCACATTTTATCACTTCTCATTGCATTCCAAATAAAATCATGCAAGCCTACTCTATAGAATATTCACACTACAACGTGACAATAAATCTAAATCACAATACACATGAATATCCAGTCATTCTACATACCCATAAATCATATCATAATATCTATGCAAAAATAAAAATAACACATTTGCAAACCATAACGATAACACATGTATATATAACAACCAAAATCAAACATGTATATATATACATGTCATCCAAAATACCCGAAGGTTACAAACTAGGCCCATGCCCATCGTCCATCATCCAAAATACCCATAGGCTACAATCATCAATAATCCTAACTACCACCAGTAGTCTCCCCATGTCCCTCATGACTCACCCACATCTCTTTAGCCCTACTTGACTCTACCTGACCTCTAGAACTAGATCCATGGTAGCCTGATCCTGCACCTCAACCCTAGCACCTATATGTCCTATCGAAGTAGCACTATGTTGACTATGATGTGAAGATGCCTGTACTCATGATCATGACTTATACTACGACACCACTTGAGCATAATCCAAAATAGGAATCCCATGCACCGTTAGAGAAGTCTCACATAATACCTTCTTTGCAGACTCCACAGCCAACTAACCAGTCAACCTCTAAATAGCCTACACCTACCCATCCATCGTGGCCCTCATCTACTCCATCTTAGCTAAAACCATATCATATCTAGCCTTGACAGCCTCCTCCTATTTATATATCTCAACCTCCAACTAACGAACCCTACCTCCTAGCTCTCGTGCCTCCTCCTCCGCATCCTGCCTCTTCGGGATATCCAAAGGAATCCTCTCCAAATCTAGGAATGCACCAATATCAACGGTATCATCTATACCACCCATAAAAATAACCCCACCTCTCTCCTCCTTGGCTCCAATAGCCTACCCCATAGTCACGCCAACATCCACATGTATCTCCTCCACCCTCTCTCCCTGGGTGCTCGCTAAACTACCTAAGCGTCATCACAATAATTATAGAGGAACCTCCTCCTCATAGCCAGCCACATCCTCTAACCTATCTTGAGCCCCACTGCCAGCTCTCCTCTCCGAAGGAGGTGCCCCAATATCATGTGCCATCGATCGATCGATCACACCTCTACTAGGCTCCCAACCCTGCATCGTCCACCAGGCCTCAAACTCCGGAGTCATCCCAGCATCCTCCACATATAGGGTAGCCATAGGTATATCCCTCTCCCCAATACAAGGTAAAACCATAGGATGATCTTATCTATCACCTCGCCACCTGAAGTAAATGACAGGATCCCCTGGAGCATCTTATCGTAAGCTGAATTGTCACCTCACACGATCAAACTGAAAATACTTGATCTGCCAAGTATATTGCCCCACTAACCACCTACCCTATCTAATGGTGTGCATATACTCATCACCCTCATACCATATTATCCTACCAAACCATGGCCTTCATTTGATGTCACCAGGTGTTAGGACTCCAAACTTACCCCTCCACAATAACGGTTCACCCTCATGCAACCTCTTAATACCCTGATCAACCTCTATACTCCACCTTAAAGTATACTTACCCCTCACATGCACAGGGTGAGGCAATAAGGATGGCCTCTCAATAGCAATGTGCTCCCTATCGGCAATTTGAGTTATTTTATGTTGTCATTGATGTCACATAAATCATTTATGTCATATGGATCACATTGAGTTTTGATGGGCAAGTGATATTTTGGAAAGCATGGATAAATTCAGGGTTTTTGTGAAAATAAAGGTAGGCAAAATAAAAGGTTTTATTTAAAACCATGGATGGTATATTTTAAATGGGTTTTTATTAAAACCTAGGTTCACATTTCATTTCATCAAAAAATGTGCCCCGATGATGGAGATTTAATTTTAAATATTTAGTTTAAATTTTAATTATTTAAAATTAAAATTTTAATTTTAAAATTAAAATTAAAGCTAGCGTCGACGTCTAAATAAAGAGGTTGAAATTTATCCTTGCTCATGTTAATCATTGGCTAAAAATCCAAAGAGAGCTCATGTGAAAATTATTTTAAAAAGGGAGACAGTGAATAAATCCAAGGTTGGTCGAAAGCCCAGGACATTGTGGGCAGAGTGGCGCATTGGCAATTGGATTTTTGTTAAGGTGTGTGGTAGCACTTTACATCAAGGTTCGAATCTCCTTGACTGCATTCGAAGGCATTGGAAGGAAAGTGTTCGAAGCACTTTTGGTTTGTGTGGAAGGGAGGAAGGACTTAAGGCAGGTCATGTCATTTCCTTTCGAACGAGCGGCTAGCTCATGTGGCAACCTTAGCTGCGGCTAAGGCGCTCGTGGTGTGTGCAAGTTGGGGGTTCGAATCCCCTTGAGGAGGTAATTATGTTTTGCTCTAATTAATTTCGTTGATGCCCTAGGATAGGAGTTATAAGGTGGTTAAGGAATAATTAAAGTTTTTAATTAAAATTTATTTTTATAAGGGTTGTGATTATTATTTCAAAGGTGGATGAGTTGTTGATTTATTTTGATATTCATGAAATTGAAAATGAATATTTAGGAGAAATAAGGAGTTGTTATAAAATATTTTTGAGAGCCTTATTGATTATTATTTTTGATAAGGGTTTTTATTAAAAAGGACTTTGGTGGATGTGTTTATTAAGTTGGATTAAAAAGGTGTAAATTGAGTTATGCTTATCTTGTGATTATTATTTAAAGTCCACTAACCCTTATTGAGATTGGAAAGAAAAGTTGTGTTTAGTGTGGCAGATTTTGTGGATAACTTCTTGGCATCAAAAAGGTATGGGCACATTATCCTATTGATTGTTTATGGTGGTTGATTTCTGAAATATCATTGGAGTGAAAATGATTGATTGTGGTTTCCTTTTCGAAAGTGGTTGGTTAAATGCTTCAAGGTTTTCTGGTTTGAGAGTTGTGTTTAAACCTTGTTTTATAAGCATAGTTGTTGAAGCCCATTGGTTGTGAAATAACTTGAAAATAACATGAGTATCATTGTTATGTGATATTTGTGGTTGAGCATTGTTGGAAACATTTGATTTGGTTAATACATGCTTGGACTAGGGTTTTTGTGAGAAATAATAGTCCCTTGTGGTGATTGGTTGAGTTGAGTTGATTGAGCCTAGTCAAGTGATTGTGTGAGGTGATTTTTCAAGTTCCATGAAACAAACTATTCCATAATTCTAATTTGACTTGAGATTTATTTTAGTTAAGTTGAGTTGAGATTGAGCTTAGAACATATTGAGTTTCTAACAATTCTCTTTATGCTTCTATGAGTTGACTTGAGTTGAGTTGATATTGATTTGAGTTGAGTTGAGTTGAGATTGAGCTTAGAACATATTGAGTCTCTAACAATTCTATTTATGCTTCTATGAGTTGATTTGAGTTGAGTTGAGTTAAGATCATTGTGGATCATTGTTGTCATCCATTGAAGAGGACATTGCCATTCATTGTTGAGTTCATCTTTGAGCTTTGCCTTGATAGATTTGTGGATGAGATTTGAGTACTACTTGAGCATGATTGATTGAGCCTTTGAGAAGGCTTTATGGACAACTTTATGGATAGTTTTGGGACAGCTTTGTGGACATTTTTGGGACAGATTTGTGGACAGTTTTGGACAAATTTGTGGACAGTTTTGGATAACTTTGTGGACAGCTTTATGGACAGTTTTGGGACATATTTGTGGACAGATTTGAGCAAGTTCTTGGTGAGCTTTATAGAGAATATTTGGGAAAGTTCTTGGTGAGATTTCTAGATTAGATTTGAACAAGTTCTTGATGAGCTTGTTGGAGCATATTTGGGCAAGTTCTTGGTGAGCTTGCTAGAGCATATTTGAACAAGTTTTTGGTGAGCTTGTTGGAGCAGATTTTGGGCAAGTTCTTGGTGAGCTTGCTAGAGCAAATTTGGATAAGTTCTTGGTGAGCTTGTTGGAGCAGTTTTGGACAAGTTCTGTGTGAGCTTGTTATTCAGTTTTGGACAAGTTATGTGTGAGATTGTTATTCAATTTTGAATAAGTTCTTGGTGAGCTTGCTATAGCAGATTTGGACAAGTTCTTGGTGAGCTTGTTTGAGCATATTTGGACAAGTTCTGTGTGAGCTTGTTATTTAGTTTTGGACAAGTTCTGTGTGAACTTGTTATTAATTTTTGGACAAGTTATGAGTGAGCTTATTATTCATATTTGGACAAGTTCTGTGTGAACTTGTTATTGCCTAGCTTGGAGAAGATCAAAGAAATCATTGTATTTAATAAGATTCCTTATTTCTATGTGAAATATTATAAGGATATTATCAGGTGGAGTACCCCACATTGGGGGAACCACATTAAATCTTGTATCTCAATTGTGTGTGGTGAATTGTGCTCTTGCTTACTACTACTATAAAATTTATTAATGCACACTGCTATACTTGGTTATTGCAATTAAGGAAATTAATTTATAGTGATTTGGAAAGAAAGTAAAAAGTGATGTTATATTGTTCACCCCCCTCTTAGTATAAGCTTTTGTTTTTCAATTGGTATTAGAGCAGGTTCCTTCATAAAGGCTAACATCTTGAGGGTAGATTCTACAAGAACACATATGGTTTCATAGAATGGATCATCTACAAATAAGGATTCATTGTTTGATGGTAAAAATTATGCTTTCTGGAGCATGAGGATGAAGAACTACTTGATATCACAAGGATATGAGGTATGGAAAATGGTTGAAAAAGAGTATAGGGTTGAAGGTGATCCCGAGGTAGATAAGACTATTAGAAAATTGGTTGAGATCAATGCAAGAGCAATGAATTGTATTTTGAGTGGGCTTCATGAGATAGATTTTGCAAAGGTCATGGTATGTAATTTAGCTAATGAGATGTGGACCAAGTTGTGGAATACTTATGAAGGAGATTCCAAGGTAAAGCTGGAAAAACTAAAAACTCATGGAAAAATATTTGAGGAATTGAAAATGGAAGATTCTGAAGATATTGCAAAGTTTTTACTTCATGTTGATGAGATTATTAACACCATGAGAGGCCTAGGTTTTGAGATGAAAGAATCAAAAGTTACTCAAAAGGTTTTGAGATCACTTCCCATGAAATATGATTCTAAGGTTTCAAAAATAGAAGAGACAATGGATATCAACAAGCTAACAATGGAATAATTGCAAGGAACTCTTACATCTTATGAGATGAGGGTAAGTAAGCATCAGGTTCCAATAAAAGATATTGCATTCAAGGTTTCAGAAAAAGAGAAAGGGAAAATTTTAGAAACAAGTAGAGGTTCAGATAATGATGAGGAAGCTAACTTCATCAAAAGGAATAAGGACTCAAAGAATTTTAGGGATATAAGGAAAGTGATATGCTACAAGTGTGGTGATCTTGGTCACTATGCATACAAGTGTCCACATGAAGAAAATGGTGATGATGAAAATAGGATCATAGAAGAAAAGAATATGAAAAGCATATGCATGACAAAGATGAAAAATACAAGTAAAATAGGTATGAGAAGAAGAATTTTTTCGTAAGGTAAAGAAATCCTACTACATTCTAGAAGCAAGTGATAGCTCCGATCACAATGATAGAGACATGTCAGATGATGAAAAGGAAGAACATCTATTCCTAGGAATAGAATGTGAAAGAGAATAGTGCTTTGTGTGTGGTCAAAGAGATCATAGATCAAGATATTGCAATGGTTTCAGTGATAGTGAATATTAGATGACACATCAAGGAAACAGATATGGTCAAAGAAATCTTGAGAGTTTATTTGCTATAGAAGATTATAATGATCTTAGTGATAGTGAAGATGAATAAGGTTTTTTCTATGGAATAAGAGAAGTATAAGAAGAACATTCACTCAAAATAGAAGAAGTTAAGCAAGAGTATAATGTGTCAGTTGATCTAAAAGAATACTTCAATGTTATCCATGAGAAACTACAAGAGGTTAAAGAGAATCTGAAATAATTGAAATATTCCTTACTTGAGAAATTTGATCCATCACATGACTCAAAAGGTCAAGATATTTTCACTAAGAAGGAAACATGTGTTTCAAAGGCTATACAAATGGATGCCAAATTGCTACTTGACACAAATAAATAAAAAGAAGAGGAGGATTTCAAAGCACCAAAGATCTCATTTCTCAGATTTGGGGAATCACACTCAAAAGGAAAGGAAGTTATAAAATATGAAAGCAAGGAAGCACCTAATATTTGTGAGGAAAATTCCAAAGTTCCTATGGCTCCAAATATTTAGTTTGGATCTTGTTTTGAGATAGGTGAATCAAGTTCAAAAGAAAAATAAATTCTTGAAGAGGAAATCAAGGAAGAAACTAAGGAAGAGGTTTTAGATGCTACAAAGAAGGTTCAAGGATGCAATGCACAAGTTGAAAATGATCATAAGGATAATGGTCAAGAATGATATGAGGAACCAAGGCATGAACAAAGGGCTTTTCAAGGACATTGTTTTTCTTGTAATGGATTTGGACACAACACTATACATTGCAGGATCCATAGATCAAAGAAGTTTGATTTTTCTAGAAGAAACCTCAATGGAAGAAGGTATGGTTTTCAGGGACATTGCTTCTCATGCAACAATATTGGTCATAGAGCTTTTCAATGCAAAGGAAATGAGAAACATGGTTTTGGTTTTAGAGCTACACAATTCAGAAGTCATGGTCATAATGGTCATGAAAACAAAGCTTCACAATACAGGGTTCAGGAAAGGAATGGATATGGAAATTATTTTAAGAATGAATTCAGGACATGGGCACCATCCAAAGGCTACAATATCAAGTGTTTTAATTGAAATAACTTTGGGCATATTGCAAAATGGTGTAGGACTCAATTCCAAACAGGTTCAAGGTAATAAGGTCAAATAGGTTCAAGACAAGAAGGTCAAACAGGTTCAAGACAAGAAGATCAAGTAATTCATCAAGAGAAATATATCAGAAAAACATGGAATGAAGTTGATAGAGGAAATAAATGATGTTATATGGGATTAAAAGTACTACCAAACCAAAAATTAATCACCTCAAGATAGAATGTGGTGAGGGGGCTAAGTTTAAGAGTCATATCTTTTAGCCCCATAGATGTCCCTTTTGCCATTGATGTCAAAGGGGGAGAGATTTGAGTAAGGGGAAGAGCATTGAGTTAGGGGGAGAAGCCTCCAAAGAGAGCATTGAGTTAGGGGGAGCAGCCTCCATAGAAAGTATTGAGTCAGGGGGAGCAACTTTGATTCTCAGAGATGGTTTTTGCAGTGATTGTGGTTTTTGTTTTAGAGGTGTTGCCATCAATGACAAAGGGAAGATTGTTGGCAATTTGAGTTATTTTATGTTGTCATTGATGTCACATGAATCATTGATGTCATATGTATCACATTGAGTATTTATGGGCAAGTGATATTTTGAAAAGCATGGATAAATTCAGGGTTTTTGTGAAAACCAAGGCAAGCAAAATAAAAGGTTTTATTTAAAACCATGGATGGCAGAGTTGAAATAGGTATTTCTTAAAATCCAGGTTGACCTTTCATTTCATCAAAAAATATGCCCCGGTGATGGAGATATTTAATTTTAAATTTTTAGTTTAAATTTTAATTATTTAAAATTAAAATTTAAATTTTAAAATTAAAATTAAAGTTAGCACCGACGTTTAAATAAAGAGGGAAAATCAATAATACAAATGAGGAGAAAAATATATAAAGGGGGATCCTAAGGTTCATTTGAAATTTATCCTTGCTCGTGTTAATCATTGGCTAAAATCCAAAGAGAGCTCATGCGAAAATCATTTTGAAAAGGGAGACAATGAATAAATCCAAGGTTGGTCAAAAGCCCAAGACATTGTGGGTAGAGTGGTGCATTGGAAATTGGATTTTTGTTAAGGTGTGTGGTAGTGCTTTACGTCAAGGTTTGAATCTCCTTGACTGCATTTGAAGGCATTGGAAGGAAAGTGCTTGAAGCACTTTTGGTTTGTGTGGAAGGGAGGAAGGACTTAAGGCACGTCGTGCCTTTTCCTTTCGAATGAATGACTAGCTCGTGTGGCAACCTTAGCCGCAGCTAAGGAACTCATGGTGTGTGCAAGTTGGGAGTTCGAATCTCCTTGAGGAGGTAATTATGTTTTGCTCTAATTAGTTTCGTTGATGCCCTAGGATAGGAGTTATAAGGTGGTTAAGGAATAATTAAATTTTTTAATTAAACTTTATTTTTATAAGTGTTGTGGTTATTATTTCAGAGGTGGATGAGTTTTTGATTTATTTTGATATTCATGAAATTGAAAATGAAGATTTAGGAGAAATAAGGAGTTATTATAAAATATTTTTGAGAGCCTTATTGATTATTATTTTTGATAAGGGTTTTTATTTTTATTTTTATTTTTTTTAAGTGAAAAACCCCTTGTGGGGCCGCCTTGGTCTCAAAGACCACGAATAGGGGGTTCTACACCGTCAAATTCACTCGGGAGTCGCACCCAACCTTGCCCGCACCAAGATTATCAATTGAATTTTGGATACCCAATTCAGCTTTTTTGTAGGGTGGATATTTGAATCTGGGACCTCCCTTGGAGGATTGCCCTCTCCTCTCCAACTCACCTACAACACCTGGGTGATAAGGGTTTTTATTAAAAAGGACTTTGGTGGATGTGTTTATTAAATTGGAGTAAAAAGGTGTAAATTGAGTTATGCTTATCTTGTGATTATTATTTGAAGTCCACTAACCCTTATTGAGATTAGAAAGGAAAGTTGTGTTTAGTGTGGCAGATTTTATGGATAAATTCTTGGCATAAAAAAGGTATGGGCACATTCTCCTATTGATTATTTATGGTGGTTGATTTCTGAAATATCATTGGAGTGAAACAGATTGATTGTGGTTTCCTTTTCGAAAGTGGTTGGTTAAATGCTTCAAGGTTTTCTAGTTTGGTAGTTGTGTTTAAACCTTGTTTTATAAGCATAGTTGTTGAAGCCCATTGGTTTTGAAAGAAATTGAAAAGAACATGAGTATCATTGTTATGTAAGATTTGTGGTTGAGCATTGTTGGAAACATTTGAGTTGGTTGATACATGCTTGGACTAGGGTTTTTGTGAGAAAGAATAGTCCCTTGTGGTGATTGGTTGAGTTGATTTTATTGAGCCTAGTCAAGTGATTGTGTGAGGTGATTGGTCAAGTTCCATGAAATAAACTATTCCATAATTCTTATTTGAGTTGAGATTGATTTGAGTTAAGTTGATTTGAGATTGAGCTTAGAACATATTGAGTCTCTAACAATTCTCTTTATGCTTCTATGAGTTGAGTTGAGTTGAGTTGAGATTGATTTGAGTTGAGTTGAGTTGAGATTGATTTGAGTTGAGTTGAGTTGAGATTGAGCTTAGAACATATTGAGTCTCTAACAATTCTCTTTATGCTTCTATGAGTTTATTTGAGTTGAGTTGAGTTAAGATCATTATGGATCATTGTTGTCATCCATTGAAGAGGACATTGTCATTCATTGTTGAGTTCATCTTTGAGCTTTGCCTTGATAGATTTGTGGATGATATTTGAGTACTACTTGAGCATGATTGATTGAGCCTTTGAGAAGGCTTTGTGGACAACTTTGTGGACAATTTTGGGACAACTTTATGGACAGTTTTGGGACAGCTTTGTGGATAGTTTTGGACAGCTTTGTGGATAGTTTTGGATAGCTTTGTGGACAACTTTATGGATAGTTTTGGGACAAATTTATGGACAGATTCGATAAAGTTCTTGATGAGCTTGCTAGAGCATATTTGGATATGTTTTGGGTGAGCTTGCTAGAGCAAATTTGAACAAGTTCTTGATGAGCTTGTTGGAGCAAATTTGGGTAAGTTCTTGGTGAGCTTGCTAGAGCAGATTTGAACAAGTTCTTGGTGAGCTTGTTGGAGTAGATTTTGGGAAAGTTCTTGGTGAGATTGCTAGAGCATATTTGGACAAGTTATTGGTGAGCTTGTTGGAGCATTTTTGGACAAGTTCTGTGTGAGCTTGTTATTCAGTTTTGGACAAGTTCTATGTGAGCTTGTTATTAAGTTTTGTACAAGTTCTTGGTGAGCTTGCTAGAGTATATTTGGACAAGTTCTTGGTGAGATTGTTGGAGCAGATTTGGATAAGTTATGTGTGAGCTTGTTATTCAGTTTTGGACAAATTTTATGTGAACTTGTTATTCATTTTTGGACAAGTTTTGTGTGAGCTTGTTATTTTGATTTGGACAAGTTCTATGTGAACTTGTTATTGCCTAGATTTTAGCAGATCAAAGAAATCATTATATTGGATAAGGATCCTTATTTCTGTGTGAAATATTATAAGAATATTATATGGTGGAGTACCCCACATTGGGGGAACCCTGTTAAATATTATATCTCAATTGTGTGTGGTGACTTGTGCTCTTGCTTACTACTACTATCAAATTTATTAATGCACATTGCTATATTTGGCTATTGCAATTAAGGACATTAATTGATATTGATTTGGGAAGAAAGTAAAAAGTGGTCTTATATTGTTCACCCCCCTCTTAGTATAAGCTTGTGTTCTTCACTCCCATGCCCATACCTATAACTAGGGAATTGAACTCAACCCCATGCGTATACCTTGCACAACATCGTGTAACTCCCGATATACTTGGTCTAATAGTGTAGGTGCCCACCCAAACATGACATTGCACTCCACCATATCACTAACCACATCTAACATATTCTAGGTGAAAAAAACCCCAAAAGTATTAGGTAATGCATAGGTGGAGATCATCATCATGGTTGCACACTATCGATTAGATATCTTCTCCTTCAACCACAACCACTCATAATCCATCTTAGAGACATCTATGCCTCTCCACTCCACCCCAAAGAACCGCTCCAAAATAGCCTTCTTATTTTTATCATTTGTCGCTCTCATCGAAACACCCTCAATCGAAAACCTATAAATTCAATAAATATCTTCCAAGGTGATAGTCATTTCCCTAGTGGTAAAATGAATCTTGTTCCTATATGCATCCCACCACTTGCATAACATGGACACATATGTCCTATGGGTGTGTATTCTCTTACACTCCCATACACCTTGAAACCAGATGTCGTCCAACCACTTCAACTCATCAGGTGTATTCATCAACTTATCAAAACCTTCCTTCATTTTTTATACATGATGATGAGGTTCGAGCATTTTCACCTATTCATCCACAACAACACACAACAAAACACACATTAGCCATTCACATAACAATGCAATCAAATAAAATTTCATGAATCAAAATTTACAAATTAAAACTATTTAATTTGACACGCACTTCAAGACAAAAATAGTGCACAAGTCACATGGTGAAACATATCAACAAAATAGTCACATATTTGGATACCCATTTTGTCATTTTATGGCAAAATTTTGAACAAATGTGACAAATAGTACATATTTGACTTCCAACAGTAAAAAATAAAATCACCCATACATCCACTATGGCACGAAATTCAAAACATAATCAATTCATCCAACATACAAAAACAAAATACATTTTTGAATACCCATTTGTCCACGTTGGGATAAAAATGTTGACAAAATTCAAAAACAACATACAAATCCACACGGATTTCAAGGCCCATTTTATCATACAGACACCAAAACAGAACACACATCAAAACACAATCCAAAAATAACAGTCACATTTTTGAATACCCATTTTCCCACTTCACGGTAAAAGTTCAAACAGATGTGGAAAATAGTATAAATCGGGCTCCCTACAACTCATTTTCAATTTCACACTACCTACATCTTGGCACGCAATTCAAACATAGGCCAAATGAAAACATCTACAAAAACAAATATTATTTTTGGATACCCATTTTGCCCTTCTATGGTGAAAAGTTCATCGGTTTCTAAAAATTCTATCCACACAGTGGTAAATTTAATGGTCAACATTTACTACTTTACACCCAAACATAACACATTCAGAAATCACACTAAATGAAGGCAAAAAATATAACAGTCACATAACGAGATACCCATTTCCCACTTTTATGGATAAAATGCAATAACATTTCAAAAATAGTACTCCATTACTCCAAAAATGGACGGTCAAACTTCACACCTACTCTACCCATCACCCGATCAAATCGGTGCCAAAACAAGTCAGAATCAGAAACAAATCATGTTTTTGGGTACCCATTTGGCTAGTTTTACACTATGTGTTCAAATTTCAATAAAAAATTATAATTTTTTTAAAATGGGACGAAAACCTCCCCCCCCCTCATTCACATTTCTTGGGAAAAATAAAATAAAATAAAAATAAAGACAAAGGACACTTATCGATGGATTCCCACACCTACTGCTCGATGTGTTGCATCCCCTTGTCATCATCTACCTCGAAATTGCCAACAACACTCTCCCTGCATCGTCAAAAGCTCTACCAAGTCACTTTCCAATCTCTCCCACCGTCAAAATGAACCAATGCCTAAAACATTTGGGCTTAAATAGGATTTAATCCCACATTCACCTCCTAAGTGGCGAATCCAAATCCAATTTGCCCCTCGGATGGTGATTTAGGTCAAAATAACCCCCTGGTGGTGAATTTAGCTAAAACCTTCCAAAATCAATCAAACTGCTCCCAAAACCCTAGGAAATCAGATAAATTTCTTCTAAAACCCTAGGAACCCTCTCAAATTGTCTCATATTTTAATTTTCAATCACATTTCATTATGCATTGGTATCTTATCAATTGTTGCATCATCAAATCACCACATTTCATTTGCCTCATTGCTAATTCCTCATTTGAGGGGGTATTCATATCCAAAGTCAGCTTTGCATGCAACCACACAACAAAAAATCCAAAAGTGTGAGTAGCACATTCGTCTACAAATTTTTTTGCTAAAGATTATCTTATGAAATAATCTCAATACCAACTAGACATGGATTACATCATGAGAGCTATGCATTTCGATGGAGAAGTCAATCTAACATTCTTATACATAAAGTACATGATGAATGATACATTTGGCATAATCTTGGCACAAAATTTAGATTATTTATAGGCATTCATGGAGAATCATGAATGACATGTTTGAATAAGCTAAATGTCCCTTTTGTTCAAATGGTTTAACACTTGTCACCATGTTCTCATCAATCAAACAACAACAAATATTTAGATAAGATTTTGTCCTATTCATACTTTTGGACCACGCTGATCTGGTCGTAAAAGCAAAGTAGTCAAAATTTGCCATTCTCAAGCAACTAGTATGGCATTGAAAATTTCATATGGACTTAGCAAAATCACAACATTGCATTCACAATCATTCATTTCCATTCACCAACATTGTTTTTATTTATTTTCTCTTCTTCTTCTTTCCTTCCTCTCTTCTCTCCCTGGACATCCAGTTAATGGGTATGGTCACGCTTCGAGTGGCTACATACCTTTGATTGGATTCCATTCCCCTTCTATCCCTTTTTCTCCTACACAAACCCTTCACATTTTTGTATTAAACTGTGCTACACATAGTATAGTACAAAAAGAGGCAAAATGTAGACACCCAAAAGTCACACATTGCTATCTCTATGTATCCATAGGTGATTCTAGACATCCCTAGGCTATTGTAGGCTATTTTAGACTATTCTAGTCATGCATAGTCATGCGTAGTCACACGTAGTCATGCATAGATTGTTGTAGTTTGCCATAGTAGTGTGTAGACTTCCACATACCACTTCATCATATTTCAGGTCACATCCTATGCATTGGGATATCCTTTGACAACCTATTTGCACTCAATTGAGGCCCACACGGGTCATTAATTGACAAAAATAATTATTACGTCAATTCTTAAAATCTAATTCAATGTTGACTTCACTTAAGTCACCTTTTTAGGGCAAAATTGATTAGTTGAACTCTTAATCCTTAATTAACACTAATTGCATCCTCCCACATGTGTGTAATTAGGGTTTGTTGAGATATTTTCCTAAGAACCCTAATCAAGCTCTAATTTGACTTAGGACCTCCTAATCCTAATTAGACTTAATCCTTCCTCACACATGTGTGAGGATAGGATATTTCCTATGAGGAATGTGAGACCTCCACCTAACAAACCCTAACCTAAATTTGGTTATACTTCAGCCTAGGGTTAGTTTCCTTATCTCACCCTTCTACACCTTACATTTTCCTATAAATAGTGGGTCTTAAACCCTTAATTTTATCTCTCTCAAATTAGACAAAGCACAAAAACTCTACAAAAATTGATAGTGAATATTCAATAGTCAAATCTCAGAGTAGACAATTAAATTTCCACAGCATACAGAGGCACAATAGCTGCCTAAGAATCAATCCACCAAAGGGATTTTACAAAAGGGACATCACAGCTGAATTCACCCCTCACCCCATGAATTCGGTCCTAATTCACCCCCCGGGTAGTGAATTGGGTCTCCAAGATCCAGATCATCTCAGATCTAGAAGGTAAGATCTATTTTCATGTTTTCTATTCATTCCTCCAGTCTATTTCAATTTTCTATGCATTATATCAATCATTTTGTCTTCATAACCATGGGGTCTGACTAAGGCAATCTCCTTTACAAAATAACACCCTTTTGCAGGTTATTTAGTAGATCTGAAAATGAAGAACATCATCAAATGATGACCCGACAGTGACACACAAGCCCACCTACATTGAGGGACAATTGAAGATGGCATCAAACTTGTTGTAGCATTATTAGAAGAAGAAATGGATAAAGGGCATCATGTCCCTATTGTAACACATATTTTTTAATATTAATGAAATACAGCCTTTTCGTTTAGTACATTTATGTTTTGTATTAATGGATCAAATGTCGATTTCTACCCATTTCAACATCAACAACAATTAAGGTACTAACTCCACCTGTGATCTGTGTTCTGTGGAGGGTTGGGAAGGAGGATTTTTTCCATGGCCCAAAACATACACCTGTATTGGTTCCAAGTAGAGTATCAATGTTTTTTATGGCAATTCTCCATTCCCTCCATAGTCATCAAGTGCGTGGTAGGCAGAGTCCAAGGTTGATCTTGATAAATACTAGAAATTTTTGCTCACTAGGATCTCTATGCAGTCTATTTCACCAATTTATCTAGATTTTCCTCTACCATAAAATACCACTTCTTACAGTGATAAACACACGCAAATTATAGGTGCAAATTATCCATAACATGGTTCAATTTAGAAAAATAGTCTATTACCTATTGATGAACCATGTCTGATGGATCTAGCAAATTTGGCAGTTTCAATGAAATGCACTCTAACCATGCATCCTCAAGTTCCTTCTCTTCTTATTCCTATAAAATCTCCTTTCCATTCCTATATAAGTTGATGGGATTCTTGACTTATTTCCACTATGTGACTATGGTTTGCTTTGTAGGTATTTATGCTTGACTACTATCATCATTTATCCCAATAACTTGTTGAGATTCTATACGTGGTTGGGGATTTTATCCCTACACTATTCTGGTCTTAGGTTTCAAAGATACCTCTTCATCGCTCCTAATAGGGTGCTCTTGTGTCCCTATTGTTGGATTTCAAATAGTCTAGACTGGTAGTCCCTCATTCACCATCTCTTTTGCAACTTCTATGGGGATACCAATATCTAATGAATTACATGTTGCCTTGGCTTCTACTACTATAAGCATATCTTCAAATGAAAAATCCCATTAGTTATTGATAATATAATTTTAGACAAGCAAGGATTTCGAGGGTGCTTTAGGTGACTCCTATTGATCCTAAAATTGGGCCTCTTTCAAGTACTTCATATATCCTATATGGACAACAATACTGGATCCTACTAGCATCTCCTAAAACTAAGAGAATTTGGAAATCAATTTCCACAATGTGTAAGCTCAACTGTATCTTGATATTTTGAGCTACTTATTTACTGTATGGTATTTTATCAATTGTTATCTCATACATAAAATCAAGTGATGGTGAGGCTTAGGTCTCCACCTTTTCCTTTTCAACTTTGGAACTTCTTATGGGGGTGTAACAACTTTCTTTGTTGACCCTATCTCATCAGGTAGTGGCAGTGCAGTATCCTCCCATTCTAAATTTGTCAATGGTCCTTCTTTGAGTGAAGGCTTATGAGATATCTGCTTCACTCATGGTTTCTTCACTGGTGTCTATCATTTGACTTTAGGCTTTGCATATTTTCAAAATAAAATCATCGGTGCCAATTCTAGTAACTTCTTGGGAGGGTCATAATCCAAAATTAGTATTCCTGCTCTGGATGTTGCATTCAACAATAATCTAATGGCATGAAAGACCATCAAAAATTTATTAGTGGATTGTGTTAGCAATTTTTGAATGTGAAGTACCAAGTAGGCTACCCAATTGTAATCCATGCCTTTCTCAATCCCTTGCAAGTATGGAATAAACAAAATTTGAAGACCTGAGCTTTTTTGTTCTCTTGATAGTCTAGCCATTAGTACATTCATGATGCACTATAATCTAGAATTGGTCAACTACAGTTGCTTGGCTCCATGATTACCATGGGTGGATAACATAGAATTAATATCTACCTTGGTCAAGGTGGTGATACTTTGAATCAACTATAGAGTCTTCTTGGGATCTACCCGTTCATTCACCACTAGTTTGCCCTTCTTTGAAAGTCTGAATGTGCACCAAAATTCTTTTGCAAAGAAATCAAGTACTAGATATGTATCTCCAATATGCACTATATTGGTATTACGTAATAGGTATAGGTTTATAACATCTATATCAAGTACTCCTTGAAGAAGTCCTCAAAACTTGAAACTTGTAAAATAAAATAGACTCTCACATCCTTGATTTTTAGCTTAATGGGGTCCTTGGATAGTGCTTACTCCCACCATTATTGGTAAAAATATTCTTTGGTGTGAATCCAAGTAATTTATTCATTTGGAACCTAATATTTCTTGAACTATTGGATCTCTCTAGTTCTCCTTGTAGGTGCTACTACTTGATCAGGGCTTATTATTTGTTCGTGCATCATCCCTCTGTTCTCTTGATGATGATGAAGTTATTTCATAGTAACTAATTTTTATAAGGCTTCAGATCATGGTGTAATTAGTTTTTGACTTCCTCTAGAATGCTTCAGCTCATTAATCTGAAGGTGTCCTAATCGACTCATTCTTTCACCAGATGTCTCCTCTCCTAGACATTTTACTTTCCTGATGATTAATTTTGGTAGACATCTACACTTTTATGTGACTTAGAACTACCATATATCTAATTCTATTAAACATGTACATTGCAAAACATTTACTGCTCCTAGATATCTACTACTATAAAAAGGTGTAAACTTCAAATGGGTGTGATGTTGAATGGGTAGTAGTTCCAAATGAGTGGAAATACCAAATAGGTACATTCTCTAGATGGGTGGGAATTTCTATACGTGTTGCAATTTTAGATGGGTAGCCCTAGACATATTTTCTATAGATGGTTCACCTTCAAACATATTAGATTTGTATGCATCATAGCCAATATTGATGCATGTGATCTCTCTTGCTCATTGTCTATTTACCTGTGACTCAAGAGATACAATTGTTGCACTTGCTCAAAAATATTTAGAAAAATTCCATGAAGCATATGATTGGCCAGTTAAGATGGCATCTTGCTTCATCGAGGAGAATACTTGGTGTACCAACAATCCTACCTTGGATCATCCTTTGAATTTGCTCTTATGCTCTACCTGCAAAATGCTCAAGATAGAATGAGGAATCCGTTCAAGCACTTACAATTTATAGACGTGCTATTGTCCCTGTAGCTGCTTCTCTAACTACCACCTTTCTCCTTGTCATTTGTATGTGTACCACCTCACCATTTTTGCATGCACATATCATATTTCATCCTTTTATTTATTTATATTTTCCTATTTTTATCTTTTTCTATTTTTTTTATTTTTGTATTTTCTTTTTCTTTTTATTTTATTTTATATTTTTCTCAAAAATACACTTTTCATTTTTAATGTAATCAGGTGAAGCACATGGCAATGCCAATGTGTAATTCTAGAGTTTCCAATGAGACATATTCCTGTTGATTACTACCAATCTTGTGACTGCTAAAATCACCACCATCATCCTGTGCTTTAGATTAATGATTATTTTAATGAGTACCATGGCTTCGAGGGATTTTTGTATGAGGATGTTCATCATATTTATTATTTCCTCAAAAAATGATGCACCAATATGCCCATTCATTAGTGTGAGAATAGCTTGTACCTTTTGCTGGTTGATGATGAGGTCCCTGTTCATCAGTTTGATGATTTGTATCTAGACATATTTCTCTACTAATGTTAGCTTGATGTGTTCTACCCATGTTCATACATGTTGGTTCAGTGTAGACATATCCTGTTATTGTCCATATGGGTCAACTTTGGATAAATATAGTCTATATGGGTCAAATCATCATCCAAATGGGTCAACTCTGGATAATCATCATCCAAATAGGTCCTATTGCTATCTAGATGGGCTAACTCATCATCCAGACGAGTCTTGTCATCTTCTAGACTCATTCATTCAGTTCTTCCATCTCCTCATTGAATAATCATACTATCATATAGGTAGTGGAACTCCATTCATTATTGATCTTAATGACTATTCATCCTTCCACCTAGATGATGATTTCCCCTTCGTTCGATATTTCGATAGGCTCATCCTAGGGCTTGTCCTCTACCTTGTACTTTATCTATCTATATTCAAATTATTACCCATACTTCATGCATATAGTTTTGATTTGGATGCCTACCTCTGGATCCATGTCTTCCCTAAGCCTGTTCGAATCATCCTCTTCCCCTTTTCGATCGAATCTCCCTAGTGTTGGGCTACCACATTCCCAATTGCTTGAGATTTGACTAGTCCCTTGATTGTTCTAAAGAACACAAGATTATACTGAGAGGGGGGTTAACAGTATAAGACCACTTTTTACATTTCTTTCCCAATCAATAATATGCAATGTATAGATAGCAATATTAATAGTAGTAATAAAAGCAATGCACAAATAACCACACACAATAGAGACACCAATTTAATGTGGTTCACCCAATGTGGAATACTCCACAGAGAAAACCTTTCACTAAAACTTTCTCAATCAATATCTTGAGAATCCTTTCCCTATTACAATTTTTATGGACCTCTTGTCCAAAGGAGACACCAATCCCCTAATCAATTTTGTGGATCTCTATCCATAGGAGAACTCCTTTCTCCTTAGCTCTAACTAGTTATATTCTAGAAGAACTTCTGCTCCCACTGCTCTAGCTAATGGATATCTATCCAATGAAGACACCTATCCTCGTTGCCCTAGCTAATGGATCTCTATCCAATGGATATTTTTGTCCTCTATATTTTATCACCTTTAAATATTTGTCTCAAATCTATACTAAACATAGTCCTTCGATCTAGCACAAATTTTCTCAATATCTGTCTTTTGTCTGGCACAAACTTGTCCTCAAATATGCACCAAACTCTATCTTCAATCTCTGTCCTTTGATCTGCACTAAACATAGTCCTTTGGTCTAGCACAAATATATCCTCAATCTCTATCCTAAATCCTTAACACAAAGCTTGACTCAATCTCAAATTAACTCTACTAGATCTACCACAAACCTTAACTCAATATTTGAACAAATCAATCAACTCTGCTCACACATCTTCTCAAAGACTTATCTCAAATATTCCTTTGAAGCTTCCACAAAAGCTCACACTAATGTGTCCACAAGTTCTCTCTAGAACTTGTCCAAATATTCTCAACAATTCCTCACTAGAACTTGTCCAAATCTGCTCAACAAGTCCTCACTAGAACTTGTCCAATATCATAGAAACATAAAGAGAATTGTTAGAGACTCAATATGCTTCACATTCATCACAATGCTCAATCACTTTCAATCACTCTTTTAGAAACATACAAAGAATTTTTAGAGACTCAATATGCTTCACATTTACCTCAATGCTCAATCACTTTCAATCACTCTTTTAGAAACATACATAGAATTGTTAGAGACTCAATATGCTTCACACTCACAAACTCTCAATCACTTTCAATATTTATTTTATTACAGAAACATATAGATAATTGTTAGATACTCAATATGTTTCACACTCATCAACACTCAACCTCTTTCTCAAATAAATTCAGAATATAGAACAATTTGTTTCATAGAACTTGAACTATTACTTCACACATCCACTTGACTAGGCTCAACCAAATCTACTCAACCAATCACTCAATAAAATAATCCTTGCTCACAAAACCTAGTCCAAGCATATGAAAACTCACTCAAATTTTTCCAACAATGCTTATCAACCAATCTCACATAACAATGATACTATATTCTTTGCAAACCCTACTTCAAGTTCTTTACTCAACCAATCACTTCAACAATAATACTTATAAAACAATCTTCGCATAACAATGATACTCATGTTCTTTTCAAACCCTATTTCAAGTTCTTCACTCAACCATTCACTTCAACAACAATGCTTATAAACCAATCTCACATAACAATGATATTCATGATATTTGCAAACCCTAGTTCAAGTTCTTCACTCAACTTAATCACTTCAACAACAATGCTTATCAAACAAGGTGCATAGAATTCACTTCACAATAGCTCAAAAACTCAATAAGGAAACTTAATCAACTCATTTTCACTCCAATTTTTTTTTCCAAAAAACCAACCAATCAAATAAACCAAGGAAGAATGTGCCCATACCTTTTTCTTGATGAGGAGTAGACCACATAAATCTGCCACAATCATAAACACTTATTTGCCAAACTCAAGGATGTTAGAATAATCTCTCTCTCAAGGAATCAAAGTACAAAATAATATCAAACACAAATACACCTTATCACTCCATATTTTTAAAATAACATCCAACACCTTAAAAATATTAGAACAATTAGTTTAACAATAATCCCTTTGGAAAAAAGTCCTTTAAATAAAATCAACACCTTAAAAGGCTTACTCCTCCAATATGCAAATATAACAATTAGGACTTTATTTTAAAATTAAGATCAAACTCCTTATAACTCCCTTCACTATTACCATGAAAAATCACCATAAGAAATTAACTTTAATTAATCCTTATGTCTCCCAACTACCTCACATCAAACCTTAGGGTAATGAAAATTAAATTAAAAAATGTATCTTTGCCCTTAGTGGGGTTTGAACCCATGATGCTGCCTCCCCAAGAGCCCTAGCCACAGTATTGGCTGCCATGTGAGCTAGGTGCTCACATGGGAGCTGGAGTGCCCATGCACTCTATTACCTTCTCTGTCACCTCTAAAAGAGAAATGCAAAAAGGGCTTCCAAACTTGCTGTCACTGGGTTTCGAACCCGTAACCACTCTTCCAAAAGCACCAAGCCAAATGCCACATGAGCTAGTCACTGGATAATGCTAGGAACTAAGCACCTCAATGTCTTAGACACACTGAATTTCAGATTTACATAGTGCACAAAACTACTATGTTTCCTCCACAAGTTACAACACATTTTTCAAAAGATATCACACTCCATTTTTGGCCTTAGCAAAGGCAATATATATATGCCTTTATTATCACTTCCATCACGTTGGCGGGGGGGAAGTTTTTGACTTGCACATCGATGGAATAAACTTAGGTTTTGCCACTTCGAATAAATAAATAATATTTATTTATAAAATTTAAATTCAATTTGAATTTAAAATTTTAAAAATTAAATATTAAAACTTCCTTAGGCTTTCTAATTTGAAATTTAAGGCATGCTTGGATTTTTATAAAAAAACCTTTTACATTGCTCATCCATGGTTTTAATAAAAACCTTTTATTTTGTTCCTTCATGGTTTTAATAAAAAACCTTTTAATTTTCTCCTCCATGGTTTTAATAAAACCTTTTATCTTTGCTCAAATAAAATTATGAAGCTCTTTTGGAACCAATCAATTGCATTTCTCCTTAGGACATTTTGACATTAATGACAACTCACTCTTGACATCAATGACAACTTATCTACTCAAAATTTCCAACATGTTCTTGATGATGTCTTTGGTTCCTATGATCTCACTGAGGTAGACCAAATGGTCTAGCCTCAGGAACACGTAGTGATTAGTTGGTATGAACTATGTCCATAGATGGTCCTTATGACCCAATCCATGAACTAATCAACCTAGGAGTAGCAGGAGAGGAATTTATTCCTCTCAAGCCACTAGGATGGATATCAACCACACTCATCCCTTGTTTAGGTAATCTTGGGTTACCCAGTAGTCCTTATGAACTCCCAGGATTGCCCAAGTCACCTCTATTTTAGGATTGGTCAACAAGTTTTGCTCGTATACTTGTTTCTACATGTGTTTTATTATCATATGTCAATTGTCTTAGTGTTCTTAACCTTTTATCTACCCTTATCAATCACCATCTCCACCTCGCTTCTTCAAAGTGTCACTGTGATGCACATAAACCTAAGGCCTCTCTATACTAGTTTGAAACATATATTTAATCCACACTCGATCATAAGGTATTTGAACCACTTGATAATTAATAGTCAAACCATGAGAAAATTTAACAGTGAATAGCTCAGAATTAGTATCTTTCCAAAAAGGAAGTCAGGGGAATTACCAGTGGGGATGACTATTACATTTAGGATGGTTTTGAGAACTACTAAAGCATCAAATATTTGGCCATTAGCATTTGGAATATGAAAAAATTTCCAACACTTAGAATAAAATGAAACATCACTGAAATCTTCAACCTTGCTACCAATGAAAGTATCCAGGAAAGGCTGTAAAATAGTAATTTCATTTTTCTCTACAAGTGGTTGATTAGAGATCCACTTGTAAGTCTAGAAGTTAATTTTACTTCCTGTGCCTAATTACAAACTTATCCCCTTCTAAATTAGATATCTGGTTTGGATAATTTATTTCCAAAAAATGGAGCCCTCTCTGGGTATATCATCATCTATGAAACAATGATTTTGAAGATATTTTTTGTTTACAATTGAGACCCATTCAAGGTTGTTGTTGGTGAAAACCTTCCATGCTTGCTTGGCTAACAAGGTTGTGTTCATATTACAAACTTTTTGGAGCCCCAAGCCCCCCTAAATTTTGTGGAAACACACCTTGTCCCAACTAACCAAATGAAATATTTTCCTATCCTTGACACCTACCCACAATTTGTTTCTTGAATTTGCTCAATTTTCATGTAGATAGCAACAAGAACTTTAAATACATACATGAAATAAATAGAAACACTTTGGATATAAGCCATTGTCAGGGTGGATTTGGCTTCTTGAGAGAGGAGGATCCCTTTCCAACCTACAAGTTTTTTGTTAATCCTCTTAATAACGTTACTCCACATGGATTCCTTTGGAGCACTCCTGAAAATAGGGAGGCCCAAATATTGGGTAGGCAACTGAGATATAACACATTGAAATATGCATGTAATCTTAGCTTGTATCTCTTGGGGAGTGTTAATGAAGAAGATTTTGCTTTTAATAAAATTTATTTTTTTCCCTGGAACCTCCTCATAGGTATCAAGAATACTCTTAATGCCTTTTGCTTCACACACAGAAGTATGAGTAGCAATGATGGTAATGAACTGCTGGTGAGACAAGGATATTAAATTAGATGTAGCCTTAATGCCTAAAATTATGCCATTGGAATAGGAATTTTTAGCGCTCTACCCAAGGATTAAAAAAAAATGATACAATGGATGGGGGATAGAGGATCTCCCTATCTAAGGCCCCTGTTACTAGGGAAAAACCCTACTGCAAATCCATTGACCAGGATTGAAAACTAGGGATTAGAGATACAGTTATGAACAATATCAGACCACTCCCTATGAAACCCAAATTTGAGAAGGATAACAATCATAAAATATTTGTTAACTCTATCAAAATCCTTATTCATATGAATTTTGAAAAACATAGCAGTTTGTTGCAGCTAGAAGAATGAAGGGCTTCATGCAACATGATAACACTATCAGTAATAATTCTTCCTTTGATAGAGCTACCTTGACAAGGGTCTATGATCTGAGGAAGGATCTCTTTAAATCTTGTAGCCATGTATTTAGTAATATTTTTGTATAGGATATTGCAAAGACTAATGGGTCTGAAATATGACATTGATTTACACAAGGACCCTTTGGAAACTAAGGCAATGACGGTGGAGTTGATACTTTTGGGTATGGATTTATTTTTTTGAAGTTCAATGATGGCATTGGAAACATTAGGCCCAATGATGTTCCAAAAAGTCTGATAGAATTGGGGGGAAAACCCATCAAGGCCTGGGGTTTTATCAGGATGCATTGAGAAAACAACATCTTTAATTTCATCAAGGATGAGGGGTTTGATAAGATCAAAATTCATATCTTAAGTGACCAGAATGGGTATATGATGGAGCAATTGTCTACCAGACTGGGTAGAATTTTGGGGGTTGGATCCCAAAAGGTCTTCAAAGAAATATGAAGCTTCATTTCAAATCTCAAAAATATCCCTGATGATGGATCCATCACTTTTGGTTAATTCTTTAATTTTATTCGAACTTCGATGCCTTAGGGTAGTGGCATGAAATAATTTTGTGTTTGAGTCCCCCTCTTTGAGCCAAAGGGCCCTTGATTTTTACCTCAAAAAAGTATCCTCTTTAACCAACACATTATGGTAGTTAGCAATAACCTGTCTCTTCTCATTTTTGAGTTGTTCTTTGAGCTTCATGTTATGAATTTGGAGCTCAATACTTTTTAGTTTTTGCAAAATATTTTCCTTATTTTATAAGATGTTACCAAAAACTTCTCTATTCCAGACTCGAATATTTTCCTTGACAAACTTAAGTTTTTGGGAAACCCTAAAAATAAAGGATCAATGACAGTCAAATTACCACCAATCAGCAATTTGCATCTACAAATCTGGGTGTTGTGTCCACATAGCTCCAAATATAAATGAGATTTTGAAACAAAGGATTTTCTCAGATTCAAATAGTAAAGGGCAATGATCAAATCCAACTTTGGGAAGACAGATAAGAGTGCCATCACCCATAACTACTATATCTTCTTTAGATAAGAAAATCCTATCAAGTTTTACTTGAATGTGTTGATCCCTAATTCTCCTGTTGCTCCAAGTGTATTTTACCCCTTTAGTTTGAACATCCATCAACTCACATTCAATGATAAATTTATGAAAATCCTTAATGCTCTTGGTGGGTATTAGGTTCCCTCCCTGCTTATCATATGGAAAAAGGGGAGAGTTGAAGTCTTCAACAATAATCCATGGAAGTTTTATGAAAGTACTTCTCATCTGGATAAAAGTATCCCATAGATACCTATGGCTGAGAGTATCATTAGGGGCATAGACATTGGTTAGAACCCAAGAGAAATTACTGCTTTTACAAAAAAACATCATATTGAGGACCCTATCGAAAGAGAAAATGATTTTGCCTTCTAACTTGTTTGAGTCCCAAATACAGAGAAGACTCCCAGACGTACCTTGAGTGAGACAAAAAGCAAAATCACCATTTTTCCAAATAGAATTTGTGATTTTCTGGATTTTATTTTGATCAATATTCATTTCTTGCAGAACCATGATAGTGGGTCTATGTTCTTTCTCAAAGTGCAAACAAGCCTTTGCTTGACACCACTGTTGAGGCCTCTCATATTCCATGAGAGGATCCTCATTTAGAATTTTTGGAAATTTTTTGGCCTCCCTTAGTTTTCTGCAAGGGAGGTTTGGGCATTTTTTATTCATCCTTCTCCTAACCAAGAAGATCTTAGAATAAGGTTTTTTGGGTACCGTTTGCAATATCATTTTATTTTTCCTTTTTCTTCTAATCATTGATAGAGGGTATTCCCTTTTTTCTTTTCACTACCAATATCAATATAACCTTTCTTGATACTTCTAGTGTTAATGGAGCTGAAATCATATTTGTCTTCTTTCTCCACTTTGTCTGAGATGGTACTGTCAATTTTTGTATGCCCCTTAGGGGTGGGTAGTGGTTTTGAAAAAATATTAGATGGCCTAGATCTGGTCAGGGATTGGGGTTCCTCTTTATTAGAAACTAGGATTTCAGTTGGATTTGGGGTAATTTTATCCTCACCAGGTTCAAACCCATGTATAAGAGTTCCTTTTAAAAAATCAAAATGAAGGTAAAAATGGAACTCACCTTTGTATGATCATCCTCAAAATATTGGATTTCAATCTACTTTCCTTTGGTATCTTCTAGAATTTAACCCTTCTTCTGATAGTGGTTATTTTACTTCTTGCCCTATAGGGGTTTGCCTTGCTACCACTCGGTCTGTAACCCGCTTTGAGAGGTATTGGGGAGTTTGATCTCCTTTAATTTTCTTAGCAATAGGCATTGGGTTTTGAGATGGCCTTGAGCCTTGCATTCAATGTAGAATGCAAGATTGTTATCATATTCTATGGCTTGGCATCTATGGTAGGAGCTATAAACCAGATTTATCTGAGTGGGAAGCTGGGAATAAAAATTTACGTTGACACAAATTATAGCATGAACCATGCGAGTGCGTGTGTGGGTCATCGGATCTATTGCAACCAACTTGTATATATATTTGCCAATGCCCTGTAATATGTCTTCGTGCTAAAATTAGGTAGGAAGATCTGGCAATCAAACTCATATTGGTGTAAAATTTATACTCTATATCTCAGGGTTGAAATGTTTACCCCACTTTCATAGAAAGAGACTCTTTTTACCGAAGATCCAAGGACCCCTTGTAAGAAATTAGGAGGCATCTTATCATTGTTGAGATGAATAAGGAAAAAATCCTTTGAAATGGCAACCAACTCTATATTGCCTAGGGTTTTCCATTTGGTATAGGTCCATCACCGAATAGATTCTATATCTAACCATCCTTTGACAAATTTCCCCACCATATTATGGGATTCAACAAAAATGTAATCGGCTTTAGATTTTTAGGGATTACCAAATATTCACCTACTGGGACTAAGAGGGTTCCACTACCCGAGGGAGGTTTCGTAGACCCTTTCAATTTCTCAGCATAATACCATAAAGAGGAATCAATGTATTGAGTGAGGGACCCATTAAAAATGTGCCCCTTATAAAGCGGATCCTTACCCCAAATGGTCTTCGCATTCCCAAAATCGTCAGAATCTGACTTAGTATCTTCAGTATCAATAGAAATTGTACCACCCTTGACCATTGTGGAAATTATATCATGATTCACCTTATTCACTTCCATGCCTCCAGTCGTAGTTGTAGTTACAGATTCCATTTCTACCCTTGATCTAGTGCTTTTATTGGTGTTGTTAGCTTTTGCTTATGATTGCTTGCACAGGATTTGAGTTGCAGTAATTGAAGAAAGAGGAGACCAGAGAAAAAAGGTCCCATATACGATAGAGATAGGATATCTAAGAGAAGTGGTCCCATAACTGAAAAAGATAGGAGACCCAAGGAAAAGTGGTCTCATATAATTCATAGATAAATAGGAGACCTGAGAGAAGAAATACTAAAATTATCAAAGATAGAATACCTGATAAAGAGGTCCCATATAAGTCATATAATTTTAATATTATTGAAGATTGAAGAGTAGCATTAATCAAGCTTAGAAGAAGATAGAGAAATAAGAGCTCCAAAGAAAAAGGTATTCACACCAATTTTGGGATAATCATTGCCATCCAACAACAAGCCCATTAAATGAGATCTCGGTAAATATTGAGGAAGAAATAGAAAGCATATGGAAGGCAAGTCTTACCAGATTTTTAATGATAGACATCAAAGGGTAGCATTTTTACAAGCAAAGTGAAGGGCCATAGGAGTGATATTCATAGTAATTCAAGCTTAAGTCTTGAACCCACCTGAATCTACACCAAGACACAAGAAAGAAGCATCAAACATACAGTCAAACATAGAGAAAAGTTACAAAAAATTGTAGTGTAAAATAGGAAGAGTCAAATGTATCTCTAGAACACCAAGCAATATTGAGAGCTGAGGGAGATCGAAAACTAGGTGTAGAATGCATGCCAAAAGGTAACGTAATCCGACAGAGCAAAACCAGAGTATTACCAAAGAGGAAGAAACCAAAGTGTCACTCGAGAGGAAGAAGTCAAAGCACCACCAAAGAGGAAGAAATATAAGCATCATCTATTCGAGATAAGACATAACATTTTTTGAATCATTAGAAAGGATACAAAGCATCATTCACTTGAGTGGAAATCAAAGAATCAAACATTGAGTTCGAAGCAAGAGAGAGAGCTAAAAGTTAAATCATGAAAGGAGTGCAAAGAGTTAAGCTCTACACCTAGAGAAACCTAAGAAGTGAATCACCATCCAAAAGGTGCTCAAATGATGCAAATATACACAACAAAAGTAGAAACAAAGTGGAGCTTAACCATTTTGGAAGGAGATGTCAAACATTACGAGTGCAATTTATTTTGATAATTCCAATTAGTCAAAGCGTAGCAGAACATTTTTCATATAAATAAAAGCTAAACATTTCATATTAGAATGTTATCAAGTGTTAATCAAACATGCAATCTACTGAACAATCATGTTGACTCAAGGGAGATGTATGCACAAATATTGAAACATCCATTGAAGAAGAGAAAAATGCTTGAGAGACAATACCCATTGGAGAACATCACTCATTATAAAGAGGACAACACCCATTAGAAGACATTAAGGTATCATCAATTGGAGGCAATGAAATGCCCAAGACGTTGGTTAATGAGCAGATTTGAATGCACCAGAGGAGAATTGGATTTGCCAAGATTAAAGTATCTAAGATTTAATTTAAATTTAAATATTTATAAGGTTATAAAAGGAGTAATAAGGTTAATTTTTTATTATTATAAGGTTAATTAAATTAAAGGAGAGATAAGGAACTTAATAGGAAAATTAAAGCCTTAGTTGTTTTTAATTGCAATTTAGAAATTTTGGAGTGATAAGTAGACATTAATATAAATTAATTTGAAGTTTTTTTAAGGAGTTATTTTATTATTTGAATATTTTATTTTTCCAAACATATAGGATTTTGCATATTATTTAATTGTGGAGAAATAAGGAAGTCTACATAAAATCTAGCAATATTAAATTTGGAAATATTCTTATTTTCTTAATTTCTAATTAACTAGGGAGTCATAAGGAATTCAACATCATTTTTTTTGGTCAAAAACCTACGGAGCCATAAGGAAATCTACATCTTAGGTATAGAAAATTTGAAAAAAAAATCATTATGGATTATAAGTACATATATTTTGGAGCCAGTATGCATATGTTTGGGAATAAACAATGGCTTAACACACTATGAGAAAAATATTATAAACTAGTTGCTATAATAGATAGTAATACTTATGAAGTAAAATGAATGGGAGATGTTCTAGTCAATATAATAAATGGAAAAGGAATAATTAACAATTTATTATATGTTCCTGGATTGACTACCAATATTATTTTAGTTTCTCAACTTATGGACCAAGATATGACAATAGAATTCAAAGTTATCAATGGAAGAAAACAATGTCATATTATCAAAAAAGGGAAAATGATAGCTTCAGGTTCCTATAAATATAGTCTATTTACTTTAGATACTACTACAAATTTGGCTCTTTCAGTGAAAACATCAGAGACTAAAGAACTTTGGCATAAATGTTTAGGACATACTAGTGCATCATCTATAAACAAGATGGTCAAATATCAAATGGTAGAAGGAATACCAAAACTTTCTTGGGAATATATTGTATGTCTAGAATGCTTAGTAGGAAAACAACATAGAGAACCTTTTGAACATCGTTAGAATAGGTATAAAAAACCATTAGAGGTAATATATATAGATTTATGTGGTCCAATAAATATCACTAGTATTGGAGGACAAGTACTTTCATTTATTTGTTGATGACTACACTAGAAAAATGTGGGTATACTTTATGAAGTAAAAATCTGAAGCATTTGGTTGTTTTAAAAAATTCAAACTTTAAGTAGAAAAGAAATCAGGAAATATCATCAAAACTCTTCGTTTAGATAGAGAAGGTGAATTCTTTTCAAAAGAATTCAATTTATTTTTAGAATAAAATAGAATAAAAAGATAATTTACTACAACATAATCACCAAAAAAAAAAGGAATTGCAAAAATAATAAATAGGTCTATAATGGAAATGGTGAGATGTATGATAAAATAATCCCATCTTGATCATTAGTACTAGGTAGAAGTAGTCAAAATAACTATATACTTACAAAATAGATTACCTACAAGAGTACTTGTTGGAAAATTGAGTTATTTTATGTTGTCATTTATGTCACATGAATCATTGATGTCATATGGATCACATTGAGTTTTGATGGGCAAATGATATCTTGGAAAGCATGGATAAAATTAGGGTTTTTGTGAAAACCAAGGCAAGAAAAATAAAAGGTTTTATTTAAAACCATGGATGGCAGATTTGAAATGGGTTTTTCTTAAAACCCAGGTTGGCCTTTTGTTTCATCAAAAAATGTGCCCCGGTGATGGAGATATTTAATTTTAAATATTTAGTTTAAATTTTAATTATTTAAAATTTAAATTTAAATTTTAAAATTAAAATTAAAGTTAGCGTCGACATCTAAAGAAAGAGGGAAAATCAATAATACACCAACGTCATCAAAAATGAGGAGAAGACTATATAAAGGGGGATCTTAAGGTTCATTTGAAATTAATCCTTGCTCGTGTTAATCATTGGATAGCATACGAAGAGAGCTCATGCAAAAATCATTTTGAAAAGGGAGACTGAATAAATCCAAGGTTGGTCGAAAGCCCAAGATATTATGGGCAGAGTGGTGCATTGGCAATTGGATTTTTGTTAAGGTGTGTGGCAGCGCTTTATGTCAAGGTTAGAATCTCCTTGACTGTATTCAAAGGCATTGGAAGGAAAGCACTCCAAGTGCTTTTGGTTTGTGTGGAAGGGAGGAAGGACTTAAGGCATGTCATTCCTTTTCCTTTTGAACGAGCGACTAGCTCATGTGGCAACCTTAGCCACGACTAAGGTGTTTGCAGTGTGTGCAAGTTGGGGGTTCGAATCGCCTTGAGAAGGTAATTTCATTGATGCCTTAGGATAGGAGTTATAAGGTGTTTAAGGAATAATTAAAGCTTTTAATTAAATTTTATTTTTATAAGGGCTGTGATTATTATTTTAGAGGTGGATGAGTTGTTGATTTAATTTGATATTCATGAAATTGAAAAATTAAAATTTAGGAGAAATAAGGAGTTGTTATAAAATATTTTTGAGAGCCTTGTTGATTATTATTTTTGATAAGGGTTTTTATTAAAAAGGACTTTGGTGGATGTGTTTATTAAGTTGGAGTAAAAATGTGTAAATTGAGTTATGCTTATCTTGTGATTATTATTTGAAGTCCACTAACCCTTATTGATATTCAAAAGGAAAGTTGTGTTTAGTGTGGTAGATTTTATGGACAACTTCTTCGCATCAAAAAGGTATAGGCACATTCTCCTATTGATTGTTTATGGTGGTTGATTTCTGAAATATAATTTGAGAGAAAAGGATTGATTGTGGTTTCCTTTTCGAAAGTGGTTGGTTGAATGCTTCAATTTTTTCTGGTTGAGAGTTGTTTTTAAACCTTGTTTTATAAGCATAGTTGTTGAAGCCCATTGGTTGTGAAAGAACTTGAAAAGAACATGAGTATAATTGTTATGTGAGATTTGTGGTTGAGCATTGTTGGAAACATTTGAGTTGGTTGATACATGCTTGGACTAGGGTTTTTGTGAGAAAGAATAGTCCCTTGTGGTGATTTGAGTTTAGCTAAGTCGATATTGAGCTTAGAACATATTGAGTCTCTAACAATTCTCTTTATGCTTCTATGATTTGACTTGAGTTGAGTTGATATTGATTTGAGTTGAGTTGAGTTGAGATTGAGCTTAGAATATATTGAGTCTCTAACAATTCTCTTTATGCTTCTATGAGTTGATTTGAGTTGAGTTGAGTTGAGATCATTGTGGATCATTTTTGTCATCCATTGAAGAGTACATTGCCATTCATTGTTGAGTTATATTTGAGCTTTACCTTGATAGATTTGTGGATGAGATTTGAGTACTACTTGAGCATGATTGATTGAGCCTTTGAGAAGTCTTTGTGGATAGCTTTGGGGACAGTTTTGGGATAACTTTGTAGATAGTTTTAGGATAGTTTTGTGGATAGTTTTGGGACATATTTGTGGATAGATTTGTGCAAGTTTTTGGTGAGCTTGCTAGATCAGATTTTAGCAAGTTCTTGGTGAGCTTGATAGAGTAGATTTGAACAAGTTCTTGGTGAGCTTGCTAGAGCATATTTGAACAAGTTCTTGATGAGCTTGTTGGAGCATATTTGGGCAAGTTCTTGGTGAGCTTGCTAGAGAAAATTTGAACAAGTTCTTGGTGAGCTTGTTGGAGCAGATTTTGGGCAAGTTCTTGGTGAGCTTGCTAGAGCAGATTTGAACAAGTTCTTGGTGAGCTTGTTGGAGCATATTTTGGGCAAGTTCTTGGTGAGCTTGCTAGAGCAGATTTGGACAAGTTATTGGTGAGCTTGTTGGAGTAGTTTTGGACAAGTTCTATGTGAGCTTGTTATTCAGTTTTGGACAAGTTCTGTGTGAGTTTGTTATTTAGTTTTGGATAAGTTCTTGGTGAGCTTGTTGGAGCAGTTTTGGACAAGTTCTGTGTGAGCTTGTTATTTAGATTTGGAAAAGTTTTGTATGAACTTGTTATTCAGTTTTGGACAAGTTCTATGTGAGCTTGTTATTCATATTTGGACAAGTTCTGTGTGAACTTGTTATTTCCTAGCTTTGAGTAGATCAAAGAAATCATTGTATTGGATAAGGATCCTTATTTCTATGTGAAATATTTTAAGGAGATTATCTGGTTGAGTACCCCACATTGAGGGAACCATGTTAAATATTGTGTCTCAATTATGTGTGGTGACTTGTGCTCTTGCTTACTACTGTTATCTGATTTATTAATGCACACTACTATATTTGGTTATTGCAATTAAGGACATTAATTGATATTGATTTGGAAATAAAGTAAAAAGTGGTCTTATAATTTTCACCCCCCCTCTCAATATAAGCTTGTGTTCTTCAATTGGTATCAGAGTGGGTTCCTTCGGAAAGGCTAACAACTTGAGGGTAGATTCTACAAGAACACAGATGGCTTCACAAAATTGATCATCTAAAAATAAGGCTTCATTGTTTGATGGTAACAATTATGCTTTATGGATCATTAGGATGAAGACCTACTTGATATCACAAGGATATGAGGTATGGAAAATGGTTGAAAATGAGTATAGGGCTGAAGGTGATCCCGAGGTAGATAAGACTATCAGGAAATTGGTTGAGATCAATGCAAGAGCAATGAATTGTATTTTGATTGGGCTTCATAAGACATATTTTGCAAAGGTCATGGTATGTAATTCAACTAATGATATGTGGACCAAGTTTCAGAATACTTATGAAGGAGATTCCAAGTTAAAGTTGGCAAAACCACAAACTCATACAAAAATATTTGAGGAATTTAAAATGGAAGATTCTGAAGATATTGCAAAGTTTTTACTTCATGTTGATGATATTACTAACACCATGAGAGGCTTAGGTTTTGAGATGAAATAATCAGAATTTACTTAGGTTTTGAGATCACTTCCCATGAAATATGATTCTAAGGTTTCAGCAATAGAAGAGACAATAGATATCAACAAGCTAACAATGGAAGAATTGCAAGGTACTCTCACAACTTATGAGATGAGGGTAAGGAAGCATCAAGTTCCAATAAAAGAGATTACATTCAAGGCTTTAAATAAATAGAAATGGAAAGTTTCAGAAACAAGTAGAGGTTAAGATAATGATGAGGAAGCTAACTTCATAAAAAGGAATAAGGACTCAAAGAATTTCAAGGATATAAGAAAAATCAGATGCTACAAGTGTGGTGATCTTGGTCACTATGCATATAGGTGTCCACATGAAGAAAACGATGATGATGAAAAATAGGATCAAATAAGAAAAGAATATGGAAAGCATAAGCATGAAAAAGATGACAGATACAAGCAAAACATGTATGAGAAGAAGAAAAAATTTCGTAAGGCAAAGAAATCTTACTACATTGTAGAAGCAAGTGATAGCTCAGATCATAGTGATAAAGACAAATCATATGATGAAAAAGAAGAACATATATTCCTAGGAATAGAAGGTGAAAGAGAGCAATGCTTTGTGTGTGGTCAAAGAGATCACAGATCAAGATATTGCAATGGTTTCAGTGATAGTTAAGATGAGATGACACATCAAGGAAACATGTATGGTCAAATAAATCTTGAGAGTTTATTTGCTATAGAATATTATAATGATCTTAGTCACATTGAATATGAAGGTTTTTTCTATGGAATAAGAGAAGTAGAAGAAGAACATTCGCTCCAAACAGAAGAAGTTAAGCAAGAGGATAATGTCTCAGTTGATCTAAAGGAAGACTTCAATGTTATCCATGAGCAACTACAAGAGGTTAAAGAGAATCTAAAAGAATTGAAATGTTCCTTACTTGAGAAATTTGATCCATCACATGACTCAAAAGGTCAAGATATTTTCACTAAGAAGGAAACATGTGTTTCAAAGGCTATAGATATGGATGCCAAGTTGCTACTTGACACAAATAAAGAAAAAGAAGAAGAAGATTCCAAAGCACCAAAGGTCTCATATTTTAGGTTTGGGGAATCACACTCAAAAGGAAAGGAAGTTCTAAAAGATGAAAGCAAAGAAGAACCTAAGATTTGTGAGGAAAGTTCCAAAGTTCCTATGGCTCCAAATATTTAGTTTGGATCTTGTTTTGAGATAGGTGAATCAAGTTCAAAAGAAAAATAAATTCTTGAAGAGGAAAGCAAGGAAGAAACTAAGGAAGAGGATTTAGATGCTACAAAGAAGGTTCAAGGATGCAATGCACAAGTTGAAAATTATCATAAGGATAATGGTCAAGAAAGGTATGAGGAACCAAGGCATGAACAAAGGGTTTTTCAAGGACATTATTTTTCTTGTAATGGATTTGGACATAGGGCTATACACTGCAGGATCCATGGATCAAAGAAATTTGATTTTTATAGAAGAAACTTCAAAGGAAGAAGGTATGGTTTTCAGGGACATTGCTTCTCATGCAACAGGATTGGTCATAGAGCTTTTCAATGTAAAGTAAATGAGCAACATGGTTTTGGTTTTAGAGCTTCACAATTCAGAAGTCATGGTCATAATGGTCATGAAAATAGAGCTTCACAATATAGGGTTCAGGAAAGGAATGGATATGGAAATTATTTTAAGAATGAATTCAGGACATGGGCACCATCCAAAGGCTACAATATCAAGTGTTTTAATTGTAATAACTTTGGGCATATTGCAAAATGGTGTAGGAATAAATTCCAAATAGGTTCAAGGTAATAAGGTCAAATAGGTTCTATACAAGAAGAACAAGTAATTAATCAAGAGAAGGATATCTAAAAAATATGAAAGGAAGTTGATAGAGGAAAGAAATAATGTGATATGGGAGTAAAAGTACTCCCACCCCAAAATTAATCACCTCAAGAGAGAAGGTGGTGTGGGGGTTAAGTTTAAGAGTCATATCTTTTAGCCCCATAGGTGTCCCTTCTGCCATTGATGTCAAAGGGGGAGAGATTTGAGTTAGGGAGAGCAGCCTCCAAAGAGAGCATTGAGTCAGGGGGAGCAGCCTCCATAGATATTATTTTGGTTTAGTGGGAGCAGCTTTGATTCTTAGAGATGGTTTTTGCAGTGATTATGGTTTTTGATTTAGAGGTGTTGCCATCAATGACAAAGGGGGATATTGTTGGTAATTTGAGTTATTTTATGTTGTCATTGATGTCACATGAATCATTGATGTCATATGGATCACATTGAGTTTTGATGGGCAAATGATATCTTGGAAAGAATGGATAAAATCAAGATTTTTGTGAAAACCAAGGCAAGCAAAATAAAAGGTTTTATTTAAAACCATGGATGGTAGATTTGAAATGGGTTTTTCTTAAAACCTAGGTTGGCCTTTCATTTCATCGAAAAATGTGCTCCGATGATGGAGATATTTAATTCTAAATATTTAGTTTAAATTTTAATTATTTAAAATTTAAATTTAAAATTTAAAATTAAAATTAAAGTTAGTGTCGACATCTAAAGAAAGAGGGAAAATCAATAATGCGCTAATGTCATCAAAAATTAGGAGAAGACTATATAAAGGGGAATCCTAAGGTTAATTTGAAATTATTACTTGCTCATGTTAATCGTTGGCTAGCATCTAAAGAGAGCTCGTGCAAAAATCGTTTTGAAAATGGAGACAATGAATAAATCCAAGGTTGGTCAAAAGCCAAAGATATTATGGGCAGAGTGGCACATTGGCAATTGAATTTTTGTTAAGGTGTGTGGTAGCGCTTTATGTCAAGGCTCGAATCTCCTTGACTGCATTTGAAGGTATTGGAAGGAAAGCACTTGAAGTGCTTTTGGTTTGCGTGGAAGGGAGGAAGGACTTAAGGCATGTCGTGCCTTTTCCTTTTGAACGAGTGGCTAGCTCGTGTGGCAACCTTAGCCATGGCTAAGGTGCTCACGATGTGTGCAATTTGGGGGTTCGAATCCCCTTGAGGAGGTAATTACGTTTTGAATTAATTTCATTGATGCCCTAGGATAGGAGTTATAAGGTGGTTAAGGAATAATTAAATTTTTTAATTAAAATTTATTTTTATAAGGGTTGTGATTATTATTTCAGAGGTGGATGAGTTGTTGATTTAATTTGATATTCATAAAATTAAAAAATTAAGATTTAGAAGAAATAAGGAGTTGTTATAAAATATTTTTGAGAGCCTTGTTGATTATTATTTTTGATAAGGGTTTTTATTAAAAAGGACTTTGGTGGATGTGTTTATTAAGTTGGAGTAAAAAGGTGTAAATTGATTTATGCTTATCTTGTGATTATTATTTGAAGTCCACTAACCCTTATTGATATTGGAAAGGAAAGTTGTGTTTAGTGTGGTAGATTTTGTGGACAACTTCTTGGAATAAAAAAGGTATGGGCACATTCTCCTATTGATTGTTTATGGTGGTTGATTTCTGAAATATCATTGGTGGGAAAAAGATTGATTGTGGTTTCCTTTTCTAAAGTGGTTGGTTGAATGCTTCAAGGTTTTCTGGTTGAGAGTTGTGTTTAAACCTTATTTTATAAGCATAGTTGTTGAAGCCCATTGGTTGTGAAAGAACTTGAAAAGAACATGAGTATCATTGTTATGTGAAATTTGTGTTTGAGCATTATTGGAAACATTTGAGTTGGTTGATACATGCTTGGACTAGGGTTTTTGTGAGAAAAAATAGTCCCTTGTGGTGATTGGTTTAGTTGAGTTGATTGAGCCTAGTCAAGTGATTGTGTGAGGTGATTTTTCAAGTTCCATGAAACAAACTATTCCTTAATTCTAATTTGATTTGAGATTTATTTGAGTTAAGTTGAGTTGAGATTGAGCTTAGAAAATATTGAGTCTCTAACAATTCTCTTTATGCTTCTATGAGTTGACTTGAGTTGAGTTGAGATTGATTTGAGTTGAGTTGAGTTGAGATTGAGCTTAGAACATATTGAGTCTCTAACAATTCTCTTTATGCTTCTATGATTTGATTTGAGTTGAGTTGAGTTGAGATCATTGTGGATCATTGTTATCATCCATTGAAGAGTACATTGACATTCATTGTTGATTTCATCTTTGAGATTTACCTTGATAGATTTGTGGATGAGATTTGAGTACTACTTGAGCATGATTTATTGAGCCTTTGAGAAGGCTTTGTGGACAGTTTTGGGACAGCTTTGTGGACAGTTTTGGGACAGATTTATGGACAGATTTGAGTAAGTTCTTGGTGAGCTTGCTAGAGCAAATTTGAATAAGTTCTTTGTGAGCTTGCTAGAGCATATTTGAACAAGTTATTTATGAGCTTGTTGGAGCATATTTGGGCAAGTTCTTGGTGAGCTTGCTAGAGCATATTTGAACAAGTTCTTGGTGAGCTTGTTGGAGCAGATTTTGGGCAAGTTCTTGGTGAGCTTGCTAGAGAATATTTGAACAAGTTCTTGGTGAGCTTGTTGGAGTAGATTTTGGGCAAGTTCTTGGTGAGCTTGCTAGAGAAAATTTGGACAAGTTCTTGGTGAGCTTGTTGGAGAAGTTTTGGACAAGTTCTATGTGAGCTTGTTATTTAGTTTTGGACAAGTTCTGTGTGAGCTTGTTATTCAGTTTTGGACAAGTTCTATGTGAGCTTGTTATTCAGTTTTGGATAAGTTCTTGGTGATATTTTTGGAGCAGTTTTGGACAAGTTCTGTGTGATCTTGTTATTCAGATTTGGACAAGTTTTATGTAAACTTGTTATTAATTTTTGGACAAGTTCTATGTGAGCTTGTTATTCATATTTGGACAAGTTTTGTGTGAACTTGTTATTGCCTAGCTTTGAGCAGATCAAAGAAATCATTGTATTGGATAAGGATCCTTATTTCTATGTGAAATATTATAAGGATATTATCTGGTAGAGTACCCCACATTGGGGGAACCATGTTAAATATTATGTCTAAATTGTGTGTGGTGACTTGTGCTCTTGCTTACTATTGTTATCTGAGTTATTAATGCACACTACTATATTTGGTTATTGCAAATAAGGACATTAATTGATATTGATTTGGAAAGAAAGTAAAAAGTGGTATTATACTGTTCACTCCCCCCTCTCAGTATAAGCTTGTGTTCTTCAGTACTCAAGAATGTTACAACAGAAGAAGTATGGTCAAGACAAATACCGAATATTGAAAAATTGAAAATATTTGGATGTAAATCTTATATGCATATTATAAAACAAAAAGGACAAAAATAAATGAAAAACTATGGTATATTTCTTGGATATGATGATGAATATCCAGGATATATGATAATTGATCCAATTACAAAGAAATTCTATATAAGCAAAGATGTAGTTTTTGATGAAAAAATCAAGGATGAAGCTAAAGAACAAAAAAATGATTCAAAAATTCTTCTAAATTTTTTAGAAGAAAATTTATCAAATGAAGAGGTAGAATCATAATATCAAGATGAATAGAGTGAAAATATAGAAACTTCTATAATTTTCCAAAGGAATGAATCAATATGGTTTAGGAATATAAATGCCAAATCTTACTACTACAAGACCTCAAACTCGTAGTATAAGCAGAATAAATAGAGGATTGCTAAGTACCATAATAGAACCAACAACAAAAATTCAAGCATTAAATCATTAAAATTAGAATGTAGCCATGGAATCAAAATATTCATCATTACAAAAGAATAAAATATGAAATTTGCTATAATTACCTCTAGAAAAGAAAGTAGTAGGTTGTAAATGGGTATATAAGATTAAGTATAAATCATATGGATCACTTTACAAGTACAAAGCAAGGTTAGTAGCAAAAGGATATACTCAAACAAATGGAATTGACTATGAAGAAACATTTGCACCAATAGCTAGGATGACTAATATCAGAACAATGTGTGCTTTAGCAACACATAATGGTTGGAAACTTCATCAAGTGGATGTAAAAAGTGCATTTATTAATGGTGATTTAGAAGAAGAAGTTTACATGTCACAACTAGAGGGATTTTTTGTTAAAGGTCAGTAACATAAGGTTTGCAAATTAAACAAATCCTTATATGGTCTAAAGCAAGACCCTAGAACATGGTATATAAAAATCAATAATAACTTGTTACAGCACAATTTTAAACAAAATCTATTAGATCCAAATACATATAAAAATAAAGTTGGAAATGATATATTAATTCTCATAGTCTATGTTGATGATATAGTGATTACAGGAAGCTCAAAGAATCTAATAAATGAAGTAAAAAAAGGATCTTGAAAAATATTTTGAAATGACTGATTTGGGACTTATGCATTATTATCTTGGTTTGGAAATTCATCAAAATGAAGATAATATTACAATTACACAGACAAAATATGCAAAAAATTTACTTGAGAAATACAAAATGAATAATTACAAGTCTAAAGATACACCTATGGAACAAGAACTTCAATTATCCAAAAATTATGAAACATATTTTATTTAAGCTACAACTTATTGACAATTAATTGGAAGTCTTCTATATTTGATAAATACTCGGCCTAATATAGTTTTTTTTTTTAAATTATATTTCAAGATTCATGCAAGAACCTGGAGAGAGTCATTGGAAAACTACAAAGGGGATACTGCAATATATCAACAAAACTATATATTATGGACTAACATATATAAAAAAATTTAAATATTTTTGTCTAAGATTCTAACTATACTGTCTCTATTGAATATAGAAAGTCTACATTAGGGTACATTTTTTATCTTGGCTTAGGACCAATATCATGGCACAATAAAAAAACATGTAGTAGCACAATCATCTACTGAAGCAAAATATCATGTAGCAAGAGATGCAGTTTGTGAAGCTTTATGGCTATAATATATACTATTAAACATGGGAATTAAAAGAACTCCAACTCTAATACACTATGACAATCAAGGAGTACTAAATTTGATAAAAAATCCAATTATACATGAACAAACTAAACATATTGAAGCTCAGTGCCACTTTATTAGAGATTATTTTCATAATCATCATATCATATTGAAGCATATTTCTACAAAAGAATAAATTGTAAATATTTTCACAAAGGATTTAGGTCAAAACAAGTTTCAGATATTTAGAGATCATCTATGGAGATCAAGAGAATATCATATCAAATAATTTAATACAGGGGTATTAGCTAGATGTCATAACAAGAATATCAAAGGTCATTTATGAAATCTATGTTATGGACTCCTAGTTCCATATCTGATTGTACAAGTTCTTTATATAATCAAAAGCTCCATGCATTGTTTCTCATGTGTTGTGTACATTTCATTGTTAATACTTTAGTTCATTATATTACAACTTTATTATGTTCAATATTGTGATTATATTCCTGTGAATTTCATATTAAGTACAAGGCTTCAAAAGCTATCACAAATAAATATGGAACATGAATACTCTATATTGACTATTAGGATTTGAATAAAATCACTAGAAAGAATTATTATCCATTCCTAAATGCCTTATTATACTAGCTCAATGGTGCATACCTCTTTACCAAACTTTATCTAGAATATGGCTATTGTCAAGTACCCATTGGGCCAATTTTTTTTTGTAAGACTACATTTAAGTCCAAAGAGGTTTTACTTGAATGGTTGTTTATGCCTTTTGGCTTGACCAATGCATCAACAACCTTCATGATAATTATTAATGACATCATATGCCTCTACATGAACTCTTTTTTAATAGTATAATTAGATAACATTATCATTTATAAGATATGGGAAGAGCATATCCAAAATGATCAACATGTATTAATTCAATAATATTTAAAGATACAATCTATATGCTAATTTTAAAAAGTGTTCATTTGGAATGACAAATATTCAATATTTTTGTTACATTGTTGACAAAGAAGGATCCCACGTTGATCTTGACAAAATTCAAATGGTTAGAGATTAAAACACCCTAAAGACTCTAATGGAGCTTTGTGAATTTATAAGTCTTGACAATATCTATTGAAGATTTGTATTGGAACTTTTACATATAACTTGGCCACTATATCAAGTGAACAAAGAAGATGTCAAATCCAAGTTTTTGGAACATACACAATATATGGAATTCAAGAAGCTAAGTAACCAGGGTTAGCTCCTCTACTTTCTCTATCTAATCTTCAACCTTTACAGATATTGATTGATGCATCATAGTATGTATTGGGAGTCATTCTCACACATGGGCATTTAGTTGCCTCTCACCATAAGGCATTTAATGAAGCAATTCAAAAATAACCCATATATTACAAAGAGCTTTATGATATCATCTAAGCATATAAGAAATAGAAACACTACATATTAGTTCAGTAAACAATCATCTATATATATCACAAACCTCTTAAGTTAATTAAGAAATAAAGTAAGATAAATAACTAAAGACATCATAAATGGGTAACATATCTACAACTTATTCTAATCATCAAGCCTTAGAAAGAAAGTGTCAATTTCATAGAAAATATTTTGAGGTTGTCCACCAATTGTCAACTCACCACTAATATTTATTTTTATAGGCATAAGACTTTCAATTGGACCACATTATATGAAAATAATACTAAGTTTACTAATACATATCAAGATTTTTATGTGGGAAATAATTTTCCTAATTTCTATTTATAGGATAATCTTCTCTATAAAGTGGGATATCTATGTGTGTCATTTAGTAAATGTTCAAATATTATTTGGAAAGCACACTTCAATAGAATGTAGTTAACTTTAGGATAGATAAAACATTAACAAGTCTAAAAAAAACACTTTTATCAGCCCAAGATAAAGAATAATATCAAGAGGTACATCAAGTCATGCACCATCTATGTTATTTCTAAAGCAACCAACAAGAAGCAAGGGTTGTATACACCATTTTCAATGCCAACCAAACCTTGGGAATCCATATCCATGGACTTCCTCTTAATTTTTCCCACATCTAAGCATGGCAATGATTGTGTCTTTATAGAAAAATATTTTTTAAATGGCTATCATGATGTGCTATAAAAATTTAATTTTAGTTGAGAAGATTGATAAAATATATTTCAATCAATGTATGCATCAACTTTGGTTTTTAAAAATCCATTTTTTGATAGGGATATTAGAATTTTGAGCACTTTTTTGGACCACTCTATGTAACATGATAGACACAAATTTGATCATTTCCATAACCTTTTATCCTTAAACTAATGGTTGGAAAAATATTGTGGATTAAAATATTATTTGAATGTATAATTTAAATCATATATGCATATGGGATGAGTTCATCCCCTAAATTCAATATTGGTACAATCAAAATATATATAGCTCCTCCAAACATAGTCTATTTCATGTTTGTTTTGGGTTCTACCCCTTGACATGCATTGATGTTGCTCTTACTATACAATCCATGAAGTATTCGCCTCATGGAAACGAAGTAGAAAAGGTAGCACAATTTGTGGAAAGGATTTAACATATTCAACAATAAGCATATGATCTCTTTGAGAGAGCAAATAAAAAATACACACAATAGAATAACCAATATTGAGATCCATATCAATTCAAGATTAAATATAAAGTATGATTACACATTCAAAGGGGAGACTTGTATGACCCCATAGAAAGATCATACCTCTTTGTTATGGACCACACACCATCACCAAGAATGTGGGAGAGTATTCTTTCAAGATATTTATCTTATCTTTATTTTTATACAATAAAGGTTTTCAATGTTGAACTTATCAAGCATTATCATCCTTTGTTATGAAACTTTATTCTCATTAATAGAAATAATTCACCATTATGCAAAAATATCAAGTTATTCACCCACAAATAACTATCCACAATAACAATCAGATAATACTATAGAGATATATAATATTATTAGGGTAGGGAAACACCAATAATACTCCTTAAGGAAGGAATATTTTACAATATCTCCCAAGATGAGAGCACCACTTAGAGAGAATAAATTCTCATAAGCCACTTAATGAGCAAAGATAATTATAAGAGAATACTTGATATGATTGATGATGATTACAATGACAATATCCCTTCTTTATATACCCATCTTAAAAACCCCAATCCCACTCATTATTATAATATAATATAATAATATATTCAACCTTGGGTTTTCATACCAATATATAATATAATATTATATCCCCATATACCTATTCCTAGGTACCATTTCCATTGGATATTTTTGTTGTAGGATAATAGTTGGACATTGAATAACACAATCCTAATAGTTTAGCACCAATTGAGTAATATAAAAGTATTTATGAATGTACTAAGACCATTAGAATATAATCCATTAAGGAATATAAGTTATTAGGGCAAGGAAACTTGGTTACTAAGGTGAATGGCTCACAAAGAATCAAATAGATAAACAATTTACACATTGAATATCAAAAGTTGACATAATGAGGACCATTGCTTTTCTATACAAAAATAATAATTTAGACATATGACCAACCAAACTATTTTATTGGAAGCATAAATTTAAAACTGGTCTAAGCATGTGAATGATACAACCACCTTATTGGGAGTCTAATCTTAATAAAGGTAAACATAAATTCTAAAAACTTACATTGGCTTGAAAGAGATACTTAATGTATACTAGTTAATATTTTACAAATAATATAGATAGTTGTTGCATGCATCCCTAAGCATTTCATGCATACATTATATTAAATACCTCTCCTCTATTAAAGCTTGAGAAATAACACGATTGCTTGAGACTGTGATAGATAGAATTCTATTTGTACTTCATTACTTAACTAGGGATGATGAAATACACTCCTCTAACCTTGATAAATACCTTTCCATGTCATAAAGTTTACATCCCCACATAAGGTACTCATGGACATATTAAAAGCATGATGAAATTTTCTCACATGTTCCTACTTGTCTAGTCTTTGTATGCGAACCTAGTTAGAGGTTTTAGGCTAAATACTCTTGTCATACAATATCATACCAACACTAGCATTTCCAAAAATAATTTTCCCACCAAAAAATAAATTCTTTAAATTCTATTATAGCTTACTTAATTGTACTCCAATATTCCATCCCATACACTCTTCTACTTTCCCATGGACATAACATACCCACTAGTCTTATTGGATGTAATTATTAAAGGAAGCTATTTTCCATCATGAACAATGTTCATGTTACCACTTAACAATAAAGGGTGCCTTAGATGTCATCTACAAATTGAAACTATTAGTCTTCATCCATAGGCTGAAATTTGGGACTGCTTAGAGTCTTATCGATATTAATTATCACTGCATTATGACTCAATAATTGATTTCATCATTGTTTGAATTGATTTTTTATTCCACTCCATAATTTGAGGAGTACATTTATTATCTATTTCTTGTAGATTTTTGGCTCTAGGCTATGTGCTTCTCTTACTATATATATAGTGTTAGTTTCTCATTGATCTAGGAAGTGACAACATATCTCTATAATCATTGGTCATGATGTAGGTGTCTAGCTCTTCAATCGATCACTTAGACTACCCCTCAAGGCTCAAATTCATGTCCCATGTATGGCCTCAATATTTTTTTCTATAGATTCCTATATTAGAACAAATACAAACAATATAAAATTATAAACATAACAAAATCCCCTTAACTAGATCAAAATATCAAGACCATTGGCCTCCCTATAATAACATAGTTTTAGTAGCTTATCTTCATAGTGTTTCATTAGATATTTCATCATTTTCTTAAATATATTCTAATGAACGTATGCCAAACTAACAAGGTTTTTATATAAATTTTTCACCAAAATGTTATGGTTGATCTCCCCTATAATTGAATGGTTATGTTAATTGAGGAGGAATGGTTATTTATAGCTATGCCTCGTACATACTTTGAAATTAAAACATAAAAAGGGCTAAACATGCTCACTACATGATTTCCATTGCTTGGCTTATGTATTTGACACCTTCCACTAAAAAGAAATAAATCATCATCATATTCTTGAAACAAGCAAGTTGTATGTTGTAGATCTTATTCTCTACCCATAATTGCTAAAGAACCATTTCAACTCACACCTCTATATTTTTCTTTCTAATGCATTCATTTGAAATTTATAGAAATAATCTTTCTTTATTTTTTTAATATCCTTGATTCTTATACATTTATCTTCTTGCAAATATTTATGTTATCTTATTCTTATTTTTAGTTAGATAATGATTAATTTTAAAGTTAACCCATAGGATTTGAGACAAATGGTAAGGAGTAAAAAAATTTACATAATAAACCAAGGTTCCAATCTCATAAGTGAACCTTAGTTTATTAATACATTAAACTAAGCTCAAATAATTCAAATAAACCATATTTAAAAAAATAAAGTTTAAATCTCAATAAGTATAAAAATATTTCATAACAAATACTTAATTCTAAATGATTTATTTAAACCACGTTACAAATAAATTCTATAATAATTTTATTAATTTTTTAACTATATAATTTAAAATCTTTATAAAAAAAACTTTCTATTACTTAATACAAGTTATTATAAAACAACAATAAATTTTTTTTTTTTTTTTTTTTTGATGAAAGACCATTTTAATTATAAAAATAAAAGTCCTTTACAGCCAAAAAAAGTGTGGGTGGAGAAAAAAATCACACCCCGAATGTCACTAACTTATCCTAATAGCGGATAAATAAAAACAAACTACACCATACGGGAACCATGACCATCAACAACAAACTAGAAATAATCTACATCTAGAAAGTTTTTTTAAAGAAGGGGGCCTATGGCAAATAGGGCCTTATCCATTTGAAGTGGGTGATTCTCCCACCCATCAAAGTGCTCCTCATCCCAACCTAAAGCATGAGTAATTGTAGAAGAAGGATGGGACCAACCATAAATATGCCCATGGCTGACTGAAGCCCCCAACCATCATTAGGCATAAACATATATTGTGAAGTGACCACAGGCACATAATGCTAGGAGGTGTACATATCCAACTACTGCAACGAACCTCCATAGTTACAGGATCTGCTCTGAGAAAGCTGACATCATACATGATCAGGGTGTCTATGTGAACAATATCTGGCTAGGTGAGGAAGCAAACAATCAGGGGCCTCTCTATAAACAACACAAGGAGCATCACCCCAGTATTTTAGTAAAGCCTGCAAATCGTCCAGCACCATAGCCACATTTTTAGCCTAGTAACAGATCTGAAACCAGACATCATGAAAAACTTTGAGTTTGTCAGCAAATAAAAAATCCTAATATGGATCAACCTGCTTGAAAATAATCTTGTTTCTAGATTTCCAAATGTAAAATAGAAGACTGACTCTGAAAATTTGCCACACTTCCCTTAACGGGAGAGAAAACTGAAAGGGATCACCTAGAAGGGCATGATGCTAGGAAATTTGTAGGGACATAAACAAGGTAAAGAAAGAACCCACCCAACTCCAATCAATATTGGCCCGTCTACATACCCATAAAAGATGTATACAAGACTCTGGTTCTTGAAAAATGGGTATTAGGGCTCAGGCACCCCAATATAAGAAAGTATGCAACCAAGGGGTAAACCCTAATACAGTATGATCTAGGTGAAAAAAGCTTTCTTTGGCTCTAGATAAGATGCCCAAGCTGAATGAAATATTGTTTTCCACCTAGATGGTGATGAGAGAAGGTCCCATTTGATATTGATTTTGGGCATCGTGGGTGCAGTTGACGTAAGCTAGTCATAACCCTACCTGGCTCTGTAGCTGAGCAAGGAAATGATCTTATACCAGGTCCAATATTTCCACCAGGGTTTTTGGGATCTGACACCTAATTTTTGCCATAATGAGAAAGGTGTATGGTCCAAAACAACATCATACGTAGCCTTGTCAACATTGGACAAGCAAAACATCCTTTTAAAATATTTCCAAGGAATCCAGTCTCTATTTTCCCTAGAGTAAAAATCTACAATGGCGACAATGCCTCACTTAATTTTTTTGGGCATCGACCTAGGAAACTTGGCCCAACAACTTACCCTGAAGCTTGAATACATGGGACCACCATACATTGATAATATTAATGGAAAGGCCTTTACGTGAATTGACCCTCTTCCAAACAATCCAAGGGTTTAATTGTTGCCAGACCTTCCATATGCTTTTGATGAAAAAGGAGCCAAGGATTTTAATGAAAACTAGGGCCAGCACTAGAGAGGGCAAATTCATTTCTGCCCAAGCTTGGCAGTTGAGGGGAAGCCCAACTGAGATGCAATGTATGATAAGAACTTTCCATGCTTCACGTCCTTTGAGATCTCGTACAATCCATTTAGCACAGAGGACTAACCCTTGATGCTTATAGTACAGTAAACCCATACCCCTTGCTTTCCGTGGGAGACAACAAATATTCCAAGCCACTCTGTGAAAGACCTTTCGCTTAGACCCACTAGACCATAGAAAATCCCACAGTAATTTTTCAAGTCATTTGTAACAAGTCTGGGAAGGGACCCATCAAGACGAGTAATAAACATGTGTGGAAGCCAACACTTTCAAGAAAATTTAAAATTTTCTAGCAAGAGACAACTTCTTAACATTCCAGTATTCCAGCTTGCTTTCTACTTTCCTGATGACATAAGACCATAATTGGGATGGAGAGCCTTGAAAGGCAAAAGGAATGCCCAAGAATTTGAAGACTTCTCCAGGTTGAATTCAACTCCACTGCACATGTTGAAGCCAATAAGGAAGAGGTTGTAGAGATTGCCTGTAACATGAGGTTTTCTTCCATTAGATATTAGACCCGAAGGCTTTGCAAAAAATATCAAGACAAGAAAGAGCTTCAGAAAGAGAACAATAAATTAATACTTTATTTATTAATTTAGAGTTATAAATTTTTATAGACCCTTGTTCCTCTTGTAATGGCTGCTTTCAAACATAATGGTAAATTATGAGGCTATCAAAACTAGAGTTCAAAAAAATTGTGTTTCCATGGCTAACAAATTATAGGATTGCTAAGTTGTTAGAAGTGTTACAAAATATGGACAAATTGAATGATGATAAGGATAAATAAGTTGTATAATTATGTTTTGACGTGTATTGCTAGCTTTAGGTTTTACGTAGGATTTGTCAAAATTTGTATATGAAAAAGTTGTAATTCAAAATTTTACTTGGTCCTCAAGGATAATGCAATGATTTGAGCTTTGGCTCTTTTTGAGAGGTCTAAGGTTCAAATTATGACTATTTTTAAGAGGTCTAAGGTTCAAATCGTGGCATAGGTGAGTGTGTGAGATGGTGGGCTAGTGTATGGTTGTGTATTTAGCCCCTATTTATAAGCTTACTCTCGGTCTTATGAAGGGTCATGGTTGGGATGGGAATTCCCAATCCTAAGCATTGGTCTTAGGGATTTCTCATACTACCCTTAAAAAAAATTACTTGTAATTTAATACTTATTTTTATACTTAGTCAATAAAACAATAAATAATTAGCCCATGTTTCAGCCTTATAAGGGGGCATGTTTGGAACGATAATGCCCATAGTCATAGGGGTTTCTCACACTACCCTTAAAAAAAATTACTTGCAATTTAATACTTATTTTTATACATGATCAATAAAACAATAAATATTAGTCCTTGTTGATAAGCTTAGATCTCAGCCTTATGAGGGGTCATTAGGGGTCATGGTTGGGACGGGAATGCCAAACCCTAAGCATAGTCATAGGGGTTTCTCACACTACCCTTAAAAAAAATTTACTTGCAATTTAATACTTATTTTTATACATGATTAATAAAACAATAAATAATTAGCCCCTATTGATAAGCTTAGCTCTCGGTCTTATGAGGGGTCATGGTTGGAATGAGCATGCTCAACCCTAAGCGTGGTCCTATGGGTTTCTCAGACTACCTTTAAAAAAAATTACTTGCATTTTAATACTTAATTTTTAAACAACAAAAGGTTGGAGGATGTTAATTGGCAGTTGGCCTCTGTGGCCATTTAGGATTCTCAGAATTAGTGAAGAGTTCGAATTTATCTCCTTTGTGCACATACCAAGGGAATGGAATGGGGTTGCAAATTATTTGGCCAAAAGGGCTTCTAAGATTTTGAGTCCTTGGATTATGGATAACTGGGAGAGTCTCCCAGTTGAGGACTTTCAAGGCCTCTGGGAGTTGATCCACAAGAATTTCTAGACTTAATGTGGTTTGTTGTTGTTTTCTTTGGATTGCGACCCTGTCTGGTGGTTTTAGCCTATTTTTTTGTTTATTTGAGTCCTGGTTGGGAGCTTTGTTGTACTCTATAATCTTGTCTTCTTATCAATAAGTTTTTACCCCTTTATTTAAAAATAAAAAATAAAACAATAAATAATTAGTTATATGGATGTAATGTAAATTTAAAACTTTATATTATGATATTTTTATACTAATAAAAATTTATGTTAAAATAATTTCAATCTTATAGAGTTAATTTAAAAAATAAAAATACTTAAAATATAATAATACAGCACAACAATTCGAGCTTTGGCTCTTCTTCGGGAGGTCCAAGGTTCAAACCACGGTGTGGGCGAGTGTGTGAGGGGGTGGGTGTGTGATGGTTGTGTGTTAAATTTCCTATTAATAAGCATAGCTCTTGGCTTTACAAGGGGTCATGGTTGGGAGGAGATTGCTCAGCCTTATGCGTTGGTCGTAGGGGTTTCTCACACTAACTAAATCAATATATATATATATATATATATATAATAAATATAAAATATTATATATTTAAAATATATTATACATTCAATTTTTTATTATAATTACTGAAAGAATGGAATAATACTTTCCTTGCCCTAATTTTTTAGAAATATGGGACAGATAAATTGCAGGATTTTAGACCATTTAGCCTATGTAATACAATTTACAAAATTGTTATTAAAGTGTTTATCTATTGGTTGAAATACATCATCCCCTCAATCATTAATTAAGATCAAGGAGGTTATGTGGTAGGCAAGCATATTACTGAAAGCATCATTGTCATTTATGAAACAACATACTCTCTTCAAAGGAGGAAAGGATCAGGCATGTTCCTTAAGCTGGACATGAAAAAAGCCTATGATAGGGTTTTGTGGTCTTTCTTAGATAAAATAATGGAGTGAATGGGTTTCAGTAAAACTGGGGGCATGAGTTGGTATGTGTATTTCTAACCCTCGCTTTTCAATCCTAATCAATGGACAATCTATTGGGTTCTTTCCTTCTACCAGAAGAATCAGGCAGAGAGATCCGTTATCTCCATATCTCTTTATCATTATGGCAGATGCCCTAGGAAAAACTTTAGATAGAAAGAGAAAGGATGATAATATCAAAGGTCTAAAACATTCATCCATTGGTGAAGCTTTATTCCATCAATAGTTTTTGGATGATACTTTCTTTCTTGGGGAAGCTACAGAGGAAGAGGCTTTGGAGTTTAAAAAAGTCCTTGGTTCTTATGAAAAAGCTATAGGGCAAAAATTAAATTATGAAAAAAAAGATAATATTTTTAAACATGGAGGAAAGTATAAGAGATAAAATAATGAAAGTGTTGGATTGTAAGGAGGAAAAGTTCCCTATCACCTATCTTGGTTTACCTTTTTTTATAGGCAAGATGAAATATGAACTTTGGAATCTAATTATTGATAAATTTAATAGGAAACTTCAAGGTTGGAAGGGATCTCTGTTATCCTCTGTGGAGAAAGTACAACTCATAAAACACACGCTTCAAATCTTCCCTATTTATTTTATTTCTTTCCTAAGGATGTCGAGGAAAGTGGAAGAGACTTTAGAAAGACTACAAAAAAAATTATTATGGGATGGTACTAAATGCAGAAAACATATACATCTGGTAGCTTGGGATACCTGCTGCCAACCTTCACAGAATGGGGGTCTTGGTTTGAGGAAGTTGAGAGATCTAAATAGATCCCTTCTAGCTAAACATAGTTGGAGGCTTTGCACTGGAGCATTAGGTAAATGGGCTAGCATTAACTAAAACAAATACTTGGAGGGCAAAAACCACTTTATCAGTTGTTCTAATCCTCCATGTGGGTCTATTTTTTGGTAAAATATAATCAATAGTACGAAATTTCTATGGCAAGGTCTAAAATGGAGAATAGGCAAGGGAGACAAAATTAAATTTTGGAAAGACCCTTGGATTCAATAGGAGACTATAGTAAACTACAAAAAGTTCAAATATATGAAATAACATTTAACCAGAACCTATGGTAAGAAAATTAATAGTAAAATTCATACGGTGGGTGATTTTTAGGAGTGGAAAATTGTGCAAGAAGATATGCAAGGCCCGAAGGGTAAAGATCTGTAAAACCTTCCAAGGAGTTATTATTTAGGTAGAGGTTCACAGGAGGATCATATAATTTGAGGAAGAAACCAGCAAGGCCAATACTTGGTGAAGGATGGATACAGAGTCTTGGGTAAAGTAACCTCAAAGAAACCCGGGCTTAAAATAATTTGGAAGCTAAACATCATCTCTAAGGTTGCTATATTTTTTTGGACTTCCATTCTCAATAATATCCTTACGAAAGACAATATGTTCAAAAGAGGGATTGTGGTTCCAACTATTTGTGTCTTATGTAACAAAGAGGATGAGTGCATGGACCACTTGTTTGGAACTTGTGATTTTTTTTGTGATATCCTAAATATGTTATTGATAGAATTTAATGTTGCTTGGATCATTCCAGATTCTCTAATCAGGATTTGGAAACAGTGGCACTTAAGAAGCAGTATTTTTTGACAAAAATGCATTTCACATTTTTGTTGGGGGATTTGATTCGAAAGAAACATACGAGTGTTTAAAAATAAAACCAAAGAAATAATTGGGGTTTATGCCAGGATAAAAACAACCCTATTTGAGAATTGTATTAAAAATATTGTCGGCCATGAAAATATTGCAATGATCTCTCTAGAGAAAAATATATCTTAAATATGAAAAAAATCAATAAGGTGAGGCTAGATACTAGATGGGAACGTCCTCACAAATACTGACTAAAAATCAACTTCGATGGAGCTGCAAAAGGTAACCCGGGTCATGCTAGTGGTGGGGGTGCTCATTAGGAATGATAGAGGTCATGTAGTGGTTGCATATGCTGAGGATCTAGGAATTACCACAAATCACCAAGATGAATCAAGGGCAATGCTTATAGGCCTCCGAATTGCAGTGAATTTGGGTTTTAGGAGATTTTTTCTTGAGGGGGATTCCAAGAATATTATAACTTCCCTTCAAAAATGGGAGTTAAATAATTCTATAATTTTCCAAATAATTACAGATGTGAGGACTATTTTGGAAAACCTAGAAGAAATTCAAGTTAAACATATTTATAGAGAGGGAAACAAAGTTACCGATAAAATGACGAATATAGCAATTAAATCTGAGAATTTCAAGGTCTGGTCATATATCCCCATGGAGTTGGAAGATGTTATAAGAATTGATAACGAAGCTAGTAGATAAAAAGGGAGAGCAAAGCAGAATACTTATTGGGATCATGTGATGAAGAATTTGAACACACTAAATTACATTATTTTCTGTAGTTTTTATCAATTATGTAAAGCATTGAGCATTGCATAAGCCATGTTAAATAGAAGAATAGCGGAAGGAATGTTATTTCAGCTTCTCCATCAACAGGTTTAGCCCAGGTTTGTTTATTTTATTAAGATAGGACTATATTGTATTTGTATGATCTTCTCTTGTTTTTCTTGTACATATTTCGACCTTTGTGTAAAGGGTTGGAGCCCTTCAACATTTTTTTATCAATACCAATTTTTTTTTTTATTATAATAATAAAAATAAAAGGTATTAATTTAATTAATTAAATTCTTTTATTTTCAAAGAAGATACCAAATTTCAAATCTTATCAAGCTATACATGCATATTTGTTAAGTTGTTGTAATACCATATAGTGATCATGTGAAATTATATGTGGGTGTAGTTTCAATATCATAGAACCTATTAAATAATAATAATTACTAGCTTTGCTTGTTTGCAAAGGTAGTAGTCTGATCTGAATCCTCTGAGTGCACACTAGACCGATGATGACGATACGAATATTGAGTAATCGATGGTCCCCTTCACGTTAAGTCAATAATAACAAGGTGGAATACGTTTGGTGGGGATGATGAAGGTACAAATTTTGAACGATCGATGGTCCCCTTCACATCGGGTCAACAATAATGAGGTGGAATACATTTTGTGGGAGTAGCCCCTATGGTTTGAACCCTGCGCTTATCGGTTACTAAAAATAGTGTGGTTGTGACCAACTCTTTTATGTAACCCAAAATAATAATAATAATCATATATACCTTTCAACTGTGTTCAAATTTTAAAGATAATTTTTTTTATAGAAAAATCTAGATTATATTAAATCATTAGGCGGAACATTACAATATTATAGTGCTAACATTGTCCACCAACTAAAAAATAAAAAAGAGGTGGATAAGGAGTAAAGCATCAATAAGTGAATATACATAAGAATAGAAGCTTTTAGCAACAAAAAGACTATAACTATATCTTGTTGCAATACACCAGATATCAGCATTCATTTATGGGAGAGTCTGTTATATGGAAAATTTATGGACATGTCTTCTGTGGTATCTTCAAAAGTCTTAAAAAAAAATAGAAGTAATCAAAACTTGAACCTCCTCATAATTGTTAATTGCATTTTTTTTTTTTTTTCTATTGAACTTTCTAAGATCTTGAACCATATGAGAAAGTTGATGAAGTCTATCAATAACATTTTGTGGTGTGCTGGAAGTCCCATAGACTTAGGAATGAATGTGTCCCACATGTAACAAATCAAAGGTCAAGTCTGCTAAAACTATATTCTATGAAAGAGCAAATCCAGTAAACACTTTATAAATAAACCTTAACATTTATCAAATAATACAAACTCAATAACTTAAATTCTTGACCAACAAAAAAAAATATATATATATATATATATATATATATATATATATATATATATATAATATCATTATATAACTATAATAACTTTTTTATTAAAATAATACAAAATACAACTAGGAGCACAAAGGAAGGCTATCCTCCCCATGACACAAGTGAGAGCCACCTTCCAAAGGGCACAACGAAAGCTACCTTAGATGTGATTCAAACTTGAATATTTAAATAAAAGTTCAATAACATACTATTAAAATATCACGACAAAAAACATAACATTAAATTTTATCTAAAAAAATAAAAACATTATATGTTCTATGAAGATATGATGGAATGCAATTCAACTGTAAGTGGAGTATAGAATAAAATATTTTCCCATTGATTTCGTGTCAGACAAAACATTGGTAGAAGATAATGCTAATTATATACAAGGAATATTAATTCTACCTCATTTCCATACTTTAAGTAAAGCATCAAAATATCTGCATATTTTAATTATCTTCGTTTTGCTGTCTAGCTATATCTCACTTGCATATTGGAGTCCACCTCTAGTTGATTGGAGATTCATAACTTTGTCTAGCTATATCTCACTTGCATATTGGAGTCCACCTCTAGTTGATTGGAGATTCATAACTTTCCGAGATCTGAGAAGATTCCATTCCTAAAACGAAATGGAGCATAAAAATAAAATAATAAATTAATTAAAAGCAAATCCTAATTTGAAAATAAAGTTTTGAAAGGTTAGTATAGTTGATAATTTTATGATGATCTTTTTAAAACTTTTCAATAAGTCAAATCCTTTGTCAACATTATAATAAATTAAAAGTTATAAAAGTTATAAATTACAAGTTTAATCTGTTAATTCCGTACACTCAAATAATAACTTTAACTTTAGTCAAAAGTTAAAAACTTAAATTATATATATATATATATATATATATATATATTTAAGTTTGATTTTGAAAGAGATAAAGTAAACTTAAAATAATTTTTTAAGTGGATGAAATTTGAAAGAGATGGTCATATAGATCATAATTGGAATTTGTTTTAATTTTTTTAAGGATGTTATTTATGTAATATATGTTAATCATAGTTTGTTTCAATTTCATCTTATAAAAGATATTATAATCACTGTTTTAAGAGTCTAAATTTACATAATATATGTTAATTATAGTTTAAATAGCATAATTTATTTAAACAAAAAAAATCTGAATAAAATAGATTATAATTCTGATTAAAGGTCTAAAGTTCAAATTCCAAAGAAATAGGGTTGTATATTATACTTTTATAACCACAATATGTTTTTCATATGGTCTATGACCTCCCTCTGATATGGTGTTCTAAAGTCTTATCATTAAATCAATTATAACCAAGAGTATACTTTTCTTAAACCAACTAAGACCAAGAGTATACTTTTCTCATATGACCTATAGCTTATGTGAAGTTTTTTAAGTTTTTAAGTGAACTAAATAAAAATCTAAAGTTGATAATAATTGTACACTATAATTTTATAATAAAAATATATCTTTCTTATATATTCTCTCCTATATAAAGTTCTAAAGTTCTATCATTAAGTTTGTTATATTATAGTAATTAAGGTATTATTGCATAAATATATGTTTGATAAATCACTTTTCATGAGCATTATAAACTATTTTTATATATTATTATAAAACTAAATTGCTATAACCTCTAAAATATAATTGAATAGACCATATCACATCATTATAATAGTTTGGATTTTTAAATTTAAAAAAAAATTAAAATTAAAATCTTAATCTATAATCTTTTCTTTACTTTATATATAAACCAACATGATAAGAAATGCTGTAGATTGAATGGAACCCTATACCTTTCACAAAGAACACCCCTCATTGCCGTCAATAATTATTTTTTTCCATCTCTATGAAAGCAGCGTCAATAATTATTTTTGTCAATCTCTAAGAAATGCTGTAGATTGACTGGAACCCTATACCTTTCACAAAGAATACCCCTCATTGCCGTCAATAATTATTTTTTTCCATCTCTATGAAAGCAGCGTCAATAATTATTTTTGTCAATCTCTATGAAAGCAGTACACCACTTTGCTTGACCATGGCAGGCATTAAAATTTGTCTGCAAAGCAGATTGACTTATCTGGCCCAATTGAGCAAATTCACATCACAGTACTGTGGCCAGAGAAGCAACAGACAAACGTACTCGGAATCTGGAAAAACATATAACATAATATTTGTCTTTCACGTGATGATTTCACCCAGGGTTCTAAAATCCTATTCCCACTTCCCAGCTTTCATCCGCACTGAAGATAAAGTTTGAAGCGAAGCTCTCTAAACAATACTTGAAAATGAGGAGACTCTTTTCTGAAAGAATACTTCAATCCCTTTAAAAAGATTGCCATCAGCGCCATTGTAGTAAACCAGACAATGTTTTCAGAACCGCCCACAAATTTAGAGGTTTCCACCACATCCCCTCTTCATTCTCTACAAGTAGCTTTCATGCTCTTCTTATTACAGTTTAAATTCATAAAGCTAAGGTTATGCGTAATGCGTTGGTTCCTAAATATATTTATAAAAAATGGAGCGAATCAGTTTAGAAATTGAGGTGAATAGTGTGCAAATTTATGTAGAATATATGGTTAATTACTTTTTAATATAAAAATACGATGAATTTATAATATTAATTTAAAAAAAATTAGAAATTAAAAACGATGAGACCATATATTATGATAGAGGATCATAAGAATCATAGTTGACGATATACTTCAAGCAATACAAACAATGATAGATAACAAGCAACATCGCGTTAGTTGGGTAGACGAAGTGCTTTTTGGTTGTTGCAGAATTGAAGACAAGATTGTTGCCCTAGGAGGGTCTAATGAGGACCTTCGGATCCTCTTTTAGAGAGTTCTTTTGCAGATTTGTTGAAGTAAAAATTTCTACAAGAGACTAAAGAACACAAAAAATTACATTAAAAATGCTCAAAATGCTCTTTACAGCTGTTGGAAAAAGATTAACATCTCAAAGAGTCAATGGATACTTGCCACAATCAAAATCAAGGTCAAAGATTGTCATTGAGCAAATGATGGTAGAATAAATAGTCTTATATAGATTCGATCATGATTTGATCTATAAATTCATGGGTACTCGCCCTAGCCTAAATATTTTGCATTATTGGGTTCGGTAAAATCGGGAGCCTCTTGGTGAGTATTCTTTGTGGTTTATTAGTAATGAATATTTTATTGTTAGTTTTTCTTCACTTGTCGATAGAAATAGGGCTTTCAAATTAAAAAAGAAGAATCATGGTCCAATAGGATTATTTGTTTTGCACTTCCAATGGAGTTATGGAGTGAGTAGCTATTGGAAATCATTGGTAAATCCCTTGCAAGATATTTGGGTGTTTCTAAAGACATGGTGGAAGGAAACACAACTATTTTATGCTAGATTATGCATGAAAATGGATCTCAGCCAACCTTTGCTGATATAGCTTGAGCTCGAACTTGCATGACTATCTTGGATTCAGTAATTAGTTTATGAGGCGTTGTCCTTCAAGTGTAGATTTTACCACAAATATGGGCATTTGGCCTAGTCCTACCCAAAAAATATGAACACAAAAATGGAGCCTCCTCTAGGAATGTCGAATCTTCCTAAGGAGAGTAAGTCAATAGTCAATAAAGAAACAATCAACATTTCTCAGGGTAGAGAAGCATAGGGAGATGGTTTTGAACAACCCAAAAGAAGGCAAAAGAAAAATGATGGCAAAAAGCAAACCCAACTCAAGCCCTCAAATAAGTATGATATCTTTAAGACACTAGTGGACCAAGAAGAAGAACAATTAATGAGTGAATGGAAATAATGAAAACAATAATACCATGTTTAAGCCCCTACTTCACCTCCTAACCTAGAGTAGGTAATATAATGCAATGAGTTACCACAATAAAATATTGCAAGGGTATTGATAGTGCATAACCAAGAGCAACCGATAATTAAGGATGTCATTATGGATATAGCATAAAAGAATAGAGAAAAGTCAACTCTAGGGATAACTCGGGTGGAAAAGAGAAAAAAAATATTAGCTCTCAAGGAGTGGGTAGAAAATAAAATAAGGAATTGATAGCATTTCAAGAAGATAAACTAATCATTGGGTGATTGGTGAGGTCAATAGACTCTTACTAGTATCAAGGTAACCAATGATTATACAATCATGGAATGTTAGAACTTAGAGGTTTAAACAATAGAATCCACAATCTATTGTTCAAATACTCTTAGAAAAAGTGAATAATATTTTTTGCTTATCTAAGAGACAAAAATGTCGTTGCATATTATGTGTAAAAAAATAAATAGACTTTGGAGGGGTGTTGGCCATATGGAAGTGGCTATCCAAGGGGTCTCAAGAGGGATAGTTATCTTTTGGAATTATCTTGAATCGATGACAATAGAACATATAGCTTGGAGGGGTGTCCTCACATCACATTTTACGAACAATGTGACAGCTAAGCAATTTTTAATCAAAAAATTTAATGGGTCTCAAAACCTAGATGGTCAGATTCATCAATGGAAAGCAATGCATAATATGAGAGTCTCGAGTAGGGTTATGCATAGTGGTGAATTATCGTAAATTAACGAATATTAGGATTTTTGAAATTTAAATTGGCGAATATGGGGACCCTACACGTCGGTCCATTCACTCAAAAATTTTAGGGGCAACATTTTTTTAGGGTCAATTTGCCCAAAAATTATAATACTTTTATGGTTTAAATTTTAAATCACCAGCCTTCCCGCCTAGATTTTAGACCTTTTCACCTTAAAATTATATATAATTTTATTAACATCGACAAATTTACCTATTATACCCCCTATATATACCTAATGTGATAGTGATAATCATTCATGTTAAACATTGGTTCTCCTCGATCGATAACAGAGAAGCCATAAAACGAGTGATAGTAGAGAACATAATACATAGAGAATATACTACAAACGAAAGACTCTTGGTTGTAGAGAATACTACAAACGAACAATGCTTGGTTGTAGAGAACAGATTACAAACAAAATATGCTTGATTGCAGAGAAAAATACTACAAACAAATGATGCCCGAATGTAGAGAATAAACTACAAATAAAAGACACCCGATCATAGAAAAAAGACTACAAACGAACGATGTACAGATGTAGAGAATAGACTACAAACAAAAGATGCACAACCACATAGAAAATACTACAAACAAACGTTGATTGGTCAAAGATGAAAGGTGACACGATGATTGATAGCATATACAAAGATGATCGATGGTAGACAATCAATGGCATTACAAAGATGATCAATGGCATTATGAATATGACCAATGGCATTATGAAGACGATCAATGGCAATATGAAGATGACCTATGGTATAACGAAGAAAACTGATGGCAAAACGAAGACAACAAGTGGCATAACGAAAGGTTGACCATGATGTCCCTTATAGCACTTGTAGAATTGTCATATTTCAATCTCGTATTTTTTTTAACATTTTTCTTTATAGGTACAATGGATCCAACTCCCAATTGAAACAAGGAAGAAAAATCTTCTAGAAAAAAGAGTATCCTTAAATATTTTAGTCATATCTCAAAATGCAATGAAACATCGAAATCCAATGAGGCATTGAAATCTAATGACGCATCGAAATCTGCACAGATGCAAGGTACATACCCATTTTACATAATTAATAGTAATTTTCATAAATAATTTCAAAAAATTATATAGAACATCTTTGAATGTAGAATACACAATTGATCCTAATATGCCTCCACTTGATGATATTCTCGAGGATGAAATACATCAACATGAAAATTTGATCAATAATGACATGCAACAACTTGAATAGAATCCTAAAACTAGCACACATACCAAAAATGAAAACAATCATTCTAACCAAATGCACACTTCTAAGGAATCTTCTACTAAGAAACCTAAATGTAGAAAGTTAACAAGGTGGACTATTGGAAGGTCATTTCAGCTTGAATGGTCATCAAAATATTCGTTTATTGAACCAGTGCAACCAAAAAATAATAATGATACGCCAACAAAATGTAGATACATTATTTGTAGTTAGAAACTAGGGAAAGATCAAAACAGGGTTATGCATAAGGGGTCGACCCCAAAATCTATTTATAAAATCAAGGAGAATTGTCTTGGAATCTCGACGAAATTTGTAGAAGTGTACATGGCGAATTACATTTATTTATCTCCAAAAAATTTCAAACAGTGGTGAATTTCATTAATTTGTCTCTAAAAATTTTCAAACCATGGCAAATTTTTCTGTGTTGGGGGCTATGAATATCGGTTTGCAAAATATAAAAAATGTACGACATACTTAAAATCTTTAGGCCGATATGAAAGACTTTAGGTCGACATGACGACCGATAGCATGTTGATCGGTTGCAAGCATGTCAATCGACTGCAGGTATGCCGATCAACTGTAAGAATGTCGATCGGCTATAGGCATGTCAATCAGCTGTAGGCATGCCGATCGGCTGCAGGCATGATGATCAGTTGTAGGAATATCAATTGGCTACAAGAATGTCGATCAGCTATAGGAATGCTTATTAGTTGCAGGCATGACGATCGATAGTCCCTACAATCGATAGATGAATGTCGATCAACACCTTTGCAATCGACCAACTAATGCGCATCGACACGGTTCTACAATCGACTGACTAATGTTGATCAATACCTTTGCAACTGATAAATAAATTTTGATCGACAATCTCTGCAATTGATAGGCTGATACCGATATACACCTCTACAACTAACAGACATACCTCTACAATAGATCAAATTATATCGATAGACATGCCTCTGCAACCGATCATCTTATATTGATAGACATGACTCTACAACCAATCGGCTTATACCGACATACACGGCTCTACAATCAATCAACTTATGCCAATAGACACGACTCTACAACTGATCGGCTTATGTTGATAGACACGACTCTACAACCGATCGGCTTATACCGATCGTCTTGCATCGATCGACACTCCTCTGCAATCGATCAGATTATTTCGATAGACACTCCTCTGCAACCTTCTCAAGTTTTTCATTGTTTCAGAGCTATTTTCGAGTTAGAGTATTTTTTATGTATGTTTATCGATATCCAATATAGTATATATACGGGTAGTATATGAGGCGATTTGGGCGAGAAAAATAAAATCATTTATAATTTGAAGGTGATTTGGGCAGGAAATATAAAATCATTTATAATTTGAAGGCAAATTGGGTGGGAAAATCAAAATCATATGTAATTTGAGGTCGACGAATTAAAATAAAATTAGGTTCATGATTATCAATGGCGGGCGAATTTACCCCAAAAAAACTTCTACCTCGTAAATTTTGGGGCGAATGGGCCCCAGTGAAAGGATCCAAAATTAGCCTTTTAAAAATTCTAAAAATTCTAAATAGATCCAATTTACAATATTTCACGCTTATGCATAACCCTGAATCATAAAATGTAACTTAAGCTGGATACAATAGAAAAATATCGTGGAAAAGTTTATGTGATAGTAAAATAAAATGGTGGAACAACTAAGAAAATAATTAGGTGGAAGAATACATTAGAATGCGTACATGTCAGATATGTAGAAGACTATGATAAATAGATAAAACAACAAAAAATGCTAGCTCGAAATGGTGGAATGATTCTAACCCAGTTTTAAAAAAATCATAAAACCACTTTAATTTCAAAAAAATTGTAGTTTGCTATCATATTTACTATTCTTAAAAATGGTATACCTATGTCAGATTTTATTGATTTTAAGCATCTCTTTCAACTAGTTGATGTACAGAACCTCCCCAATGTCCATTGGTCAAATTGAAGTGGTTGAAAAATGGTAAAATGTCTCTCTTCGGTTGAGGTGGAGGACCTGAGAGAAATTTAAAAATTTTAAATTCATTTCACTTTCTATTGATGAGGTAATTGTTGTTGACAACACATCTTGGATTTGCATGCATGTTAACACCTTTCAAAATCATGTAAGGCAACCTCATTTTAGCAATACATAAGATGGTGGAAAATTATAATGCAAAAAATCTTTACAATGTTATTGTTACTAGCTTAAAGGATATTGCTAGAATGGATGATGCAACAATATCCAATAAATTAATGTGTTGGAGTTGATAGTGTTGCTATAATGCAAGGTAATAGAAATGGTAATTGTGTTAGATTTCAAACATCATTTACCCCATATTTGATCCCAATTCACTACATTTATCATAGAATAAATCTTACATATAAAATTGTGAGCACATTTGAAAATGTTGCAAGAGTCAAAGAACTCATCCATGAAGTACATGCTTATTTTTTGTGCAGTTCAAAAAGGTTTGCAGAGTTTCAACTATTTGCACTAGGAGTTAAAGAAGGTAAAAAATTATTGAAAGATGTAGATACTAGGTGGATTTCATTGTTTCAACCTACAACAAGAGTTTTCAAATAATATAAATCCGTAGTAGGCTTTATGTATGATAATCTAAAGGTAATTGATAAATAAATAAAAAAATCTATATCGTACAATAGACCTAGAAACACTACTCACTTTATGTGGTATTCTTCTAATGTTGCATGAAATGAATACTTTGGTCAAACTTACATAAGAAAGATCCATTTATATTGTTGATTTCATTAGGATTAGAAAACAAATTTGTAGGCGTATTGATATATTATACTTGTCAAGTGAAAATTTTATGGATCCTTTGTTTGATGATTGGAGAACTTTAACAAACACTACACCAAAAAAGGGCTTTAACAACGACTAAAATAAGGTGGTTTTTTATGATGGTAAAAAACTGTCCTAATAGATCCTAAGAGGATGGTTTATAACTGCCCTCTTAGGATAACCACCCTCTTAGGGTCACCCTAAGAGGGTGGCTATAAACTACCCTCTTAGAACTAAGACGACGGTTATAAACCACCATATTAGGGGTCATACTAAGACGATGGTTATAAATCATTGTCTTAGGGTGATCTAAGATGGTGGTTTATAACCACACTCTTAGGGATAAGAGGGTGGTTTATAACTATCCTCTAATGAGAACTCAAATTTTTTGGGTGCCCTTATGAGGGTGGTTATTAATCACCCTCTTATCCTTAATAGGGTGGTTGTAAACTACCTTCTTAGAGGCGGTTTAGGTTTTTTTAATAGACGAGCTTAAACCCTCATGCGGTGACATCATTTTTTATTCAAATCTTCATGAATGGATAGTCCAGTTGCCTTAGCTACTGCAAACTCCACATTACACCTTAACTACTACAACCTCCACACCACGTCTTAGCTACTACAACCTCCACATTGCGCACACAACCTAAGGCTCATGGGCTTCAATTCATGTTGTTCATTTTTTGGTTGAGGTTTGCTCTAAAATTTCTCTGAAACTTCTAGGGCTCTTAGGCTTTGATTTGTGCTGTTCATTTTTTGGCTGGGGTTTGCCCTAAAAGTTCTCTAAAATTTTTTCTTATTTACCCAAAATAAAGAGATATGGGGATTGAAGTCGAAGGCACATATTTGGGCATGAATATTAATATTGGAAGATACAAGGTTAGTTAGGTTCAATGAATTTTGCATTATTTTAGGTATTTTTATGACTAGGGTTTAGAACTTTTTAGTTTATAATGTTATTTTTATGCATGAGATTTTTAAAATTTAAACCCTAGATTAAAATTTAAACCCTAATTTAGGCCACTTTTCATAAGGGCATTTGAGGGAGTAGAGTTTTCCTTTGAAGAAATTATTTTGAGGGAAATTTTGGTGTACCATACATAGAACCCAGTAGCCTTAGACAAGCCAAATAGAACCCTAGCAATATTTCACTCCATTCTCGCTTCAATAGGAGAACTGACAACTCTATCACATAATGGTATGGTCTATAAATATGGATAATGGAATTCACCTCTGATGGATTTTTGAAAACAACAATAGAAGATTCACTCTACACTTGGCCACAACCCAAGACTGTGAAGAGACAATCATTTGATGGCAGAGCACACTGGTGCTGATAGAAGGTATTACATTTTAGTACCAACCAATCAATGTCATAAACTATTATATTACAAATAGGTAGCTAGTTGCAATTGAGTCATGTGTGGCTTAATGAAGGGTGTTGAAGGGTTCAATATTCACTATGTTGGTGGCTCAACACCTTAGTAACTAGAAGGAGAACTCAGATTCAATTCAAAGTGGATTCATCCTTCACAATAAAACAATAAGTCAAAAGGGTGACTCATTGATGTTATCTTCACTACAATTACCTTCAAAACCTTCTCCAAATAACTCACAAAATAACAATACATTGTTAAACTATTCATTTTATATTTTTTATGATTTTGTGTTTCAATCCCTTTGAATAAGGAGATATAAACTTCACTATCTCAAAAAATAGCTCTTTCAGAAGCATGAAAAAAGTTCATACGAAGGGAAGTATCCTCTAAAGATACAAATAATATTATTAAAAATTCATATTTTTAATTTCATTACACTTTTACCACTTTTTTTAGTAAAATGCGTCTACCTATCAACCAGAAACACAACACCAACTACTTCGCTGACATGGAAATAAGTACTACAACTATCATGGATGCTTAATCAGACCCTTATCAATGTAAAATATTTACCAAATGACAACCTTAGCAAGGTTTATAAAACAATTTATTGTCATTCCAATTGCCAAGTATTGCAATTATCTATAATTAGAGAATAGTTTGACACAAACCTTTAGATATGACATTGATGTTTCTATTTCATATTACCATCTAACTCTTTTGGTCATGTAGATACAAAAAATAATTCATGTCTTCCAAATTATCTTTATTAGAGGTAACCATATAGGATGAAGAAGAACAATCACATTTCATATGCTAATCAAAGTTGAGGTTTATAAGCAAATAACCCCAAAAATGTGTGTTAGTAACCAAACTAGCATTCAAAGTTAAAATTATAGGTTGGTAGGGTGCATGGGTTACAATAGAGATAACCTATGGTATGAAGTTCTTAAAATCACAGTCTTTGCATTTACAATGGCTTCATAAATACTATCCATGGTCTCCTCAACCACATCCATGCAACATCCAAGATCACCCTTTTCATCTTCTTCCTCCGACTCAACCATGCATTCATGCACTTGGTTGACCAATTCTTGTAATCATGAAACTCTACTATGCGTTTTGAGACTTCCAAGTACTCTTTTGAATAAACTCGGTGTGTCTCATGGTAAGGTCCAGAGAGGGCGCAACACTTTATATATATATATATATATATATATATATATATATATATATATATATATATATATATATATATATATATCTTATTATTTTCATCACCCACTCTACTTTTTAGATGTAATTTAATTTACAAATACTTGTTATTTAATATGTTGTGAGATTGGTTGGTGATAAGAAGCGTTGAGGCAGTTTTGTAAAATGTGGACAAAGTTGAAGTTTAACATATAGACACCTGATATTTGAATATGATCAAGTTTGGGTATACACCATTTTTGGAAATGAATTTTTAATAATAAGGTACCAATTTATTTTTTTGAGGCTTATGCATGTTTGGTAATCCTCTTTGGATATACAAGTAATATATCAACTACAAAAAATAAATATTATTTATGACAATAAGCAGTAAATAGTATTTCTTTAATTATAGCATGTTATGGAGTCTTGAAAAGGAAACTATAATACTTTACATTATTTTGTACATTGTAGTATGTTTTTAGGATGTTTAAAATATTTATTATCCGTTTCTATGAGCTATAATAAAGGGGTAACAACTTGTTAGTTTAAGTTCTAGGTCTACCAATATAACACTTATATCTCAATTATCTACAAAATTCATTTTGTTAGTTTAAGTTCTAGGTCTACAATTTATGTATATTTAGAACAATTATGAGATATTTTACATACCCTTACATCTAGCTATCATCTGGAAGTCCATGGATCAAGATGCCTTGTAGAATTACTTTCCAACAGAACCATTTTCATCTCCTAAGAATTAAATTATTTCCACAGATTTGATTTGTCATTTATTTTTTCAGAGCATTCTTTACCCTAGATGGGGCTTATGTATATGATGGTGCATGGTGAATTTTTTAAGGCTACCTTACCCTAGTGTGATAAGAAACAATACTTTTTACAATCAGTCCTTTGCTATTTGTTTGCATGAATAATTTAGAAGATCATTTGATCAAATCCATAAGGATTGGAGGCTTAACACATAGCCTCATTTCCACAGTCTAGCATAGGTGAAAATATTGTCAAAGGATGAACAAAGAGAGAATATTATGACAACGCCCGAGGAAGTCACATTGCAAAGTAAATAATAATAATTTTCAAGGTGTTTATCACTTCCTATGTTTTTCTAAGTGCATTCAGTTAATTCTCATTTTTTCTCCTACTAAATCTGATAAAATAGGGGCTTTGATTACTACCGAATTTTATCCATTAGATAAATCTGTATGAAATTCTTTTCTTAATTAGAAGCCTTTGTTCTAGGATTATTTTAAGCAATTAATTTGAAAGATATATCTATATATATATAAACTAATAAATTAATTTAATATATATATCTTTGATTATTTTCATCATCCACTCTGCTTTTTAGATGCAATTTCATTTACAAATATTATTATTTAATATGCTACGAGGTTGGTTGGTGATAAGAAGTGTTGAGGTAGTTTTGTAAAATGTGGATAAAGTTGAGGTTTAACATATAAACACCTGATATTTTAATATGATCAAGGTTGGGTATACAACATTTTTGGAAATGACTTTTTAATAATAAGGTACCAATTTATTTTTTTGAGGCTTATGCATGTTTGGTAATCCTCTTTGGATATACAAGTATTATATACAAGTAATATATCAACTACAAAAAAGAAATCTTATTTATGACAATGAGTTGAAAATAATATTTCTTTAAGTATAGCATGTTATGGAGCCTTGAAAAACAAACTATAAGACTTTGCATGATTTTATACATTGTAATATGTTTTTAGGATGTTTAAAATATTTATTATCAGTTTTGATGAGCTACGATGAAGGGGTAACAACTTGTTAGTTTATGTTCTAGGTTTACCAATATAACACTTATATCTCAATTGTATACAAAATTTATTTTGTTAATCTAGGTTCTAGGTGTACAATTTAATTAGATTTAGAAAAATTATGAGATATTTTACATACTCTTACATCTAGTTATCATTTGGAAGTCAATGGATCAAGATGCCTTGTAGAATTACTTTCCAAAAAAATCATTTTCATCTCCTAAGAATCAAATTATTTCACACAGATTTTATTTATCATTTATTTTTCAGAGTATTCTTTACCCTAGATGGAGCTTATGTATATGATGGTGCATTGTGATTTTTTTAAGGCTACCTTATCCTAGTGTGACAAGAAAAAGTACTTTTCACAATCAGTCCTTTGCTATTTGTTTGCATGAATATTTCAGAAGGTCATTTGATCAAATCCATAATATTTGAGGCTTAACACATAGCCTCATTTCCACAGTCTAGCATTGGTGAAAAGACTAGCAAAGGATGAGCAAAGAGATAATATTATGACAATGCCTAAGGAAGTCACAGTGTAAAGCAAATAATAATAGTTTTCGAGGTGTTTATCACTTCTTATGTTTTTCTAAGTGCATTCAGTTCATTCTCGTTTTTTCTCCTACTAAATCTAATATAATAGGGGCTTTGATAGCTATCGAATTTTTTGCATTAGATAAAATTGTATGGGATTCTTTTCTTAATTAGAAGCCTTTGTTCCAAGATTAGTTTAAGCAATTAATTTCAAAGATATATATATATATATATATATATATATATATATATATATATATGTATGTATGTATGTATATGTATGTATGTATTTGATATTTTCATCATCCACTTTGCTTTTTAGATGCAATTTCATTTACAAATGTTATTATCTAATATGTTGCGATGTTGGTTGGTGATAAGAAGCGTTGAGGCAGTTTTGTAAAACGCGGATAAAGTTTAGGTTTAACATATAGACAGCTAATATTTTAATATGATAAATGTTGGGTATACACCATTTTGGAAATGACATTTTAATAATAAGGTACCAATTTATTTTTTTGAGGCTTATGCATTTTTGGTAATCCTCTTTGGATATACAAGTAATATATACAATTTATACAAGTAATATATCAACTACAAAAAAGAAATCTTATTTATGACAATAAGTTGTAAATAATATTTCTTTAAGTATAGCATGTTATGGAGTCTTGAAAAACAAACTATAAGACTTTGCATGATTTTTTACATTGTAACATATTTTTAGGATGTTTAAAAGATTTATTATCAATTTTGATGAGCTACAATGAAGGGGAAATAGATTATTAGTTTAAGTTCTAGGTCTACCAATATAACACTTATATCTCAATTGTCTACAAAATTCATTTTGTTATTTTAATTTCTAGATGTACGATTTATGTAGATTTAGAAGAATTACAAGATATTTTACATATCCTTACATCTAGCTATTATCTGACATTCCATGGATCAATATGCCTTGCATAATTACTTTCCAACAGAACCATTTTCATCTCCTAAGAATTAAATTATTTCCACATATTTGATTTATCATTTATTTTTTCAGAGCATTCTTTATCCTATATGGGGCTTATGTATATGATGGTGCATGGTGATTTTTTAAGGCTACCTTACCCCAGTGAGATAATAAATAGTACTTTTTCACAATCAATCATCTACTATTTGTTTGCATGAATATTTCAGAAGGATATTTGATCAAATCCATAAGAATTGGAGGCTTAACACATAGCCTCATTTCCACAATCTAGTATAGGTGAAAATATTGGAAAAGGATGAGCAAAGAGAGAATATTATAGCATTGTTCGAGGAAGTCACATTGTAAATTAAATAATAATAATTTTCAAGGTGTTTATCACTTCCTATGTTTGTCTGAGTGCATTCAATTCATTCTCATTTTTTCTCCTACTAAATCTAATAAAACAGGGGCTTTTATTACTACTGAATGTTGTCCATTAGATAAATATGTATGGGATTCTTTTCTTAATTAGAAGCCTTTGTCCCAGGATTAGTTTAAGCAATTAATTTCAAATATATATATATATATATATATATATATATATATATATATATATATATATATATATATATATATATATATATATATATATATATATATATATATATATATATATATATATATATATATATATATATCTCTTTGATTATTTTCATCATCCACTCTACTTTTTAGATGCAATTTATTTGGCTCTCAAATCGACTCTTACCTCTATCCTTGAGATTCATTCTATACTTGAATAACTTTTGTTATCCAAGTTTTTCTTGGGATTCTTAGTTCTTGACTGTGTATCTCAATAATTTTAACTAGTTCAATATCCCTGAGGGTAACAACAACTAATGCTAATGGAGATAGATTTAACCATGGCTCTTTATTTTAAAACCAATTATTTTCTTTCAATTGACTCTTCTAGTTTTTTTTTAGCTGAGGGTTCTACTTTTTTTCTTAGAAGAGTCAGTTGAAAGAAAAGAATTGGTTTCAAAACAAACATGTACTAGGTTATGCAAATGAGTTTTTTTGCAAAACTCATTGGAATGACAAATATGCATCGAACACGTACTCTATTACTGATGAGGGAAAAATTATCGAAGATTTTCAAGATGACATCATTGGAATGGTCAATGATGCATATAGATTTTTCAATGATAATTGCTCATAGAGTGAACAAGAACTACGAGATAATGATGTTGAGTTCCAATTATTTTTGTTCTATTTTTAGAAAAATATAGTAGATAATTAATGGACAGCCAAGCTAGGAGTGAGACAAGTAGGTAACCTAAGCATGAGGTTCGTCAATCAGATACTAGAAGGTAATATATTAAAAAAATAGAGAATACAAGTGCTACTAGGGCATAATATTAAGAGTCTAATCATGCATGGATGTTGTATTGTGTTGAAATAAAGGTTTATTGTGTTGATTGTGTGTTTATTGGTTTATGTAGTTTTTTATTAGTGTTTTGTTCTTCCCTTTTCAAAAGGTTTTATATTCTATTTATGGATAAAATCACTTCTACTCTATATTTGATGTTACCTCTTTTAGTTGTTGACATCTATCTTTATGAGTGACTCATTCATAGCCCTTGTGAGGGTACATGGTTGGAAGCCTAATTATTGTACTTCAAAAGTAGTTATAATTAATGGAAATAATTAACGAGTGTTGTTAGACATTTTTTGTTCTATTTTTAGAAAATGCTAGTAGATAATTAATGGGCAACCAAGCTAGGAGTGAGGCGAGTAGGTATCCTGAGCATGAGGTTGGCCAATCAAATACAAGAAGGTAATTTGGTAAAAAAAAGGAGAGAGAAAGAATACAAGTGCTGCTAGGGCATAGGATTAAGAGTCTAATCATGCATGCATGTTGTAATGTGTTGAAATGAAGGTTTATTGTGTTGAGTGTGTGTTCATTATGAAATTGATGTTTCATGTTTGACTCTTAGTCCTAGTCCTTAATTAGCAATAGTACTTGATTTGTATAGATGGATATTTATGTATCTGATGGAAGTCTCAGGATACCCTCTCACCTCATATCTGATGGTTGGGGTGGGTAGGGGTGTTTAGACATCTACCCGTTATATGGAGGGCTCAGGTTGTCCATTTAAGCTTGCATTGAACTAAGTGTTTTTGTAGTTGATTTTGGTTTATGTAGTTGTTTATTAGTGTTTTGTTCTTCCCTTTTCAAAAGGGTTTATATTCTATTTATGGATAAAATCACTTCTACTCTATATTTGATGTTACCTCTTTTAGTTGTTGACATTTGTCTTTATGAGTGACTCGTTCATAGCCCTTGTGTTCTCTTATGTTGCTTGAAGATGATGGAACTTTTTCTAATAGAGGTTGTGACAAGATGGTGCTAGAGCTGAACTCATTCATGCAATTTTGGTTTAAAATGCTGTTGAAAGAAGTTTTAGATTATAAAACAATGGTAGTATTTTCACACAACAATGATGAGAATGTTTTACAAATGTGCCTATTTTTCCTAGGAAGAAATTTTGGATATGAAGTTGAGAATGCTTAGTTCTGTTTGAGGGAAGATATTTTGGGCATAAATTTAACCAAAGAATGGAACACCCGAGGTTGTCATTGTTTCAAAATCCATATCTCAAAAAATTGTTATTTCTTCATTCATTTTTGACTTGCAACAAATGGTTGACTAAATTAAACATGCCCCCCAAAAATTCTATATTTTGATTTAGCTCTCTGATAGTTTATGTTCTATCTGATGGATGTCAGTCAACTGGTGAAACTTAGAGTATATAGCATTGAGGTAGTTCTCCAATGTAAATATTGTTTGTTGTTTACTGACTTTCAATGACAGAGCTTATTACAATATATCCTTTTATGTTTAGAAAGATGAACTATTTGTAATTTTTTGTTGACAACAATTGTTGAATCTTACTTCTGTATAAGAAAATATTTAAAAGACCCTAATATTTACTTTTGTAATTTGTAATTTAGGATCGGTGTTGGCTTCAATGTCAAGTGTGGTGTTATTAGTGGTGATGATAAAATATTGGCACTGCTATCTGTAATTCCAGAACTGACACCTAAAAGGGACTTTAACATTGATGAAGAATTTGAGACTGAGTGTCTTGATCACTGTAAGGAAAATATGGCTAGATTGTGAGGAAATCCTGCCTAGTCTTGATATATGATACTAATTGTCATGATCATTCGGTTGCATATTCTTGCATTTTGTTTGGAACTTCATATTTATTTCATTCTTAATACATTATGTCCTCACTACAAGGTATTAGTCCTGGAGAGTATTTTATAGGGATGCCTTGTGGCATGGAAATTTATTTACTGCTACATACAAGGTGATGGAATGATGAGAAGCAAGAAGAATTTAATTTTGCAAAGAATTTTAGAATTTTAAGATATTTGTTTTTAGGCTTGAAGAACTTTGACATGTTTTTGCATTTGCATAAGAAGAAATTATCATGTTCTATGTTAGATGGATTGAACAAACCCTGTAAGTGTATCTTTTTTATCTTTTATGTTTTTGATAAACTTGCCTATGGACTTGTTATTATGTTCTCATTTGTGGTATAATTGTAAATTACATTATTGTTTGGCCTAACTTCTAGTCCCTCCAACATGGATCATCTCCTTTATATTTTTTCCAATTGCAGGCATGTGTTGTTTTATTTATAATGTTGTGCTATCTACTGGTCAATATACTTTGAGGTAACATGAACAATGGTTGCTTACTACTTATTTAGGACTGCAGGATCTGGTACTACTATTGTGGCTCATGGGAATCAAAGGCTTGAGAAACTGATGTTCGTCAGGCTGCTTCTATCCTGGAACAGGATAGTATGTTGCATGTGTTGTTTTCTAAATTTTTGAAGAACTAATGTCTATGTTCCATTTACAGAGAGACCCTTTTGGGTAAGAGACTACCTGCTTATGATGGTCGAAAGAGTATGTACACTATTGGGGCTCTACCTTTTGCATCGAAGGAGTTTATGATAATGCTAATTGATGCAGAGGAATCAAACAATGGTCCAAGGTACTTGGCCAAATATGAAAATGGAAGAAAATGTAAATTTTCATTGGAGTTTTTTTTCATGCATATCATAATTAACGTTAGACAAATCCAAAATTAATATTGTAAGTGATACAACTTTAAACTACAAATGAAAGTGATAAAACACACATCAATGTAACTACTGGGTGGTGGTTAGATTCAGTCTTGGAGCATCTACAAGTCCTTTTGTTGTCATTTAACATGTTTATTTGTGATTATTTCCTCACACATAATTAGAAGAAAATCAGGCATCGATAAGATTTACAAATAAATTTATATTGGAAGCTCTTGTGATGAAGGCAATTCCTTTTGAAAACTATGGAAACAACTTGATCATGATTTATCTGGGCTTTATTATAGAATTATTACTGCTTCCTTGGGACTGTATTTACTACATCTACAATGGTATCCCACCTCTGCTTTCATTTATTTTACACACTCAATATGTTGTTACCGAACCCCCTTTAAGGCTAATCCATTGGTTCTATAGAGGTCACTTCTTTGAACAATAGGTCAAGGTGTAGCAAATAAAATAGCTAGGAATCTTAAAAGTGATTTGGTTTGGATCCCTACTTTTTAGCTTCTTGTTTATCTCTACTTTGACATTATTGTTCATTATGTTGCAAGTGACCATTATGACACAAATCATGATTTTACAAAGTGATGATATCAATTGCAAATGACAAGTGGCACTAATTGTGATCAGTTTCAAATACTTCCTGCAATTTATTCCTCCTTTCAATTGGCCAATTTGACTTGACTATCACAGATCTGTGCATCTGGTTGCTCAGTTGGGCGTTAAGGAGAGTATGGTCAAGTGGCAACATATAGAAGGCATCATTGTATTTGTCTTCCTTAATTGATCCTTCTTAGATCATCTCCCTAATGGGAGGGGGTTTGGTCCCTACAAGAATTGATTTCTGACCAGGTGAGGGGATTTTTTCCTTTACTACTTAACTGATATCATCTTGCCATGCTCAGTTGCTGCCACTTAAAGTAAATATTAAGTACTTATGCTCTTCTCTTTGAGTTGGATTTATCTTTCTCTATGATACTGGATACTCAGCCATCTTCTCTTGAAAATTAGGGCTAAGCCTTGAATTGATGGTAAAATTTGTTGGGTACCATCCTCTTCATCCAACATGGATGGCTCAAGCAACCTTAGATTCTCCATATTGACAACTGAGTGCATGCGCATATGCAAGCAAATCTAACTTGAACTCATTTGTTCTTATAAAGTGCAATATCTCAAAGATACCATACTTCTTACCTTGTGCTTGAAGCACATCTTCCCTTAAATACAACCATACTAGATCTCAAACCAAAAAAATAACATCTTTTGATGTCATTCATATCTAGATTTGCATTTCTATTGTGACTTCATGAGCTGGTTGTGTGCTTTCAGTTATAATTATCTGATGCCCTCCACAAATATAGTACTCTTAATGGTTTTTGAACCAATAATTTTTATGGGAGTACCTTGTTGCTAACAGTTTACATCAAACAATTTTTGAGTCAAGCAATCAACACGTCTCAATTGATATCACATTCTTTAATGTTATGAATAGCCTGATTATAGGATTCACATGCCGAGCTTTTATCCCAAGTCTTGGAATTCTTCATATTATATTTCCTCAATAGTTGCATCAATGTTTGATTCACTACTTTGGTTTGTCCATCAATTTGTGGTTGGAATGCAGTTGTATGTCCCACTTTCATATCTATTTTACCTTACAATGTGGTCCAAAACAACTCCAAGTATCATGAATCCTTACTAAAAACCATGGATTTTGGATGCCTGAAGTGCACCATACATTGGATAAAAATAATAGTGTTGCATTGCATCTTTGTTGAAGATAGTTTTCTTATATAAAATCAACACACACATTTTACTAAAATAATCCACCATCGTAAATAACATCTTTTGATGCCATTCATATCTAGATTTGCATTTCTATTGTGACTTCATGAGTTGGTTGTGTGCTTTCAGTTATAATTTGTGCTTTTAGTTATAATTATCTGATGCCCTCCACAAATATAGTACTCTTAATGGTTTTTGAACCAATAATTTTTATGGGAGTACCTTGTTGCTAACAGTTTACATCAAACAATTTTTGAGTCAAGCAATCAACACGTCTCAATTGAAGATAGTTTTCTTATATAAAATCAACACACACATTTTCTTATATATATATTTTTAGGGTGGGACCATAAGAGGGTGGTTTTAAACCATCCTCTTAGGGTGACCTAAGAGGGTGGTTATAAACGTCCCTCTTAGGGATAAGATGAAAGTTTGTAACCGCCCTCTTAGGCTCTAAGAGGATGGTTATGAACCACCCTCTTAGGCCTAAGAGGTCTTAACCCTAAGAGGGTGGTTAATAACCACCCTCTTAGTCCTAAGATGGTGGTTCACAACCACCCTCGTAGTCCTAAGAGGGCAGTTTTTAACCACCCTCTTAGACCCTAAGAGGGCAATTGTTTGAGGTGGTTTTTAGCCACCATCGTATATCATAGACTTTTATAATATCCTCATAGACAACGACTGAATAACCACCTTTAAAGGTCTTTAAGGGTGGTTTATAAGTGTCATTAAAGCCCTTTTTTTGTGTAGTGAAATGTCAATGAATAAAATAGTTTGTTGAAGTTCAACATCAACTATCATCTTTGTATTAATGTTCATAGAAATTAGATACCTTATATTATTTTGAGAAGCAATTGGATATAGTTACTGAAGATGGTTTTTTTTGTGGAAAACATCCCAGAAGAGATGCCACATTCAGGTAAGACCCAAGGAGGTAGGGATATCTATTTCACCAAAATCACTTAGGGCTCGCACTTGGCCTACCATATTTGATATACTCAAGGAGCAAATAAACACACAATAAGATTTAATAAATAAATAAAAATAATAAAAATATATATAAAAAATGCTCCTTGAGTGTGCCAAAAATATACAAAACCAAACACACACACAATAAGATTAAAAAAAAAAAACACAACATGAACCACATAGAAAAATACAAGAACAAAATAACAAAACACAAACATGACAAAAACAACAGAACACTACAAAGACATAACCAACAAAAACATGAAAAATAAAAACATCTAAAATTTAAAAAATTAAATAATAAAAATAAAAAAACAACCAACAAAAGACAACAAACAAAAAAGAAAAAACATAGAAAACACACACACAAAAACACGAATTAACACAAAATACAAAAACACAAGAACAATAACAAAAATATAAAACAACCAAAACACAAGAACAACAAAAAACGCAAAAATAAAACAAAACAAAAAAACATACACACCTCAAAAAACTAAACAAAAAAAAATAAAAAATAAAAAAAAATGAACACAACAATGACCTTTCTAGACCAAAAGACTTTTAAGGCAAGAATCAATAGAGGAAACAAAAGAAAGAATAGTTTGAGCTAGGGAACTAAAATATCCTAACCAAACAAAAGAGAAGCAAAAATAAAGCAAGAAGAAACTAGGTACCTCTAGAACTGGAGCCATCCAAAGAAATGATAGAAAGAAGAGCTTCCCTTATTTGTGAAGCCCACCATCTAGGAGGGTGGCCATAGCAAGTAATATCATGTTTGTCCAAATCCCAATTAGCTAAAGCATCAACACTCTCATTTTGATATTTGACCGCATGATTGTAATCAACTTAAAAAAATCCTACTAGATTAATTAAATCTTCTCAATAATTCTTTTTATTCTCCAATCAACCTTATGATTCTTAGAAGGAGTATTCAAAATATTAATCATGAGTTGAGAGTCAAACTCAACTAGCACCTTTTACCATCCAACCTTAATAGCCTCTTGAAGACCTCTACGGATACCATACCCCTCAGCAAGGTTATTGGAAAGAATAACCAAATTCTTAGAAAAAGTAAAAACCAGGGAGCCATCTGACAGTCTACCAATTCCTCCTGCACTAGCTTTTCCAGGGTTCCCTCTAGAGGCTCCATCAATATTGAAGTTTCCAAAATTCTTAGGAGGAGGTTGCCAATTTCTTTTCCTATCCATCTTACAATTACTCACATTCCCTTTAAGTTGGTTGTCCTTACAAGAGTTAATATTCAATATTTGCATCACTTGATCCCATCTTTGGTGGGATTTTTGGGGGTGATTAAGGATTTTTTGGACTGATTCAACTAAGTTGGCAATGGTCTTTTGCCAAATATAGTGAATATCCTTCCTATATTGATTAAAAATTTGGTTGTTCCTTTCATTCTAGATATTCCAAAGAATAATGGTAGAACCCATCCAAACTAACTACCTAATAAAATGATCAACACCCTCTTGTTTAGGCCAATCCCTCCAAAGTTGTTCAAAAGTAAAAAAATTGGACCACTGTAAGCCAAGTAAAGTGGCCATTCTCCTCCATATCTCAGAGGGTAAAATATACTCAATAAAAACATGGCTAAGCGTTTCTACATTCTCTCCACACATTTCACATCAAAAAGGGCCATGAAAATCATGCTTCATAAGTTGCTCACCAGTAAGCACCCTACGATGCAATAAAAGCCAAGTAAATAACCTCACCTTAGGCCAAATATTTTGAGCCCACAACTGAGAAAAGATGTCAGATGATTGGTTGGGATTATTATGGCATAAGGTCAAATAATCTTGAGCAACTGAATACTCACCCTTTGTGGTGTTGTTCCATACAAAATAATCTTTTTCATGGGACTAGGAGAGAGATATCATATGAAGGATACCTTGGATATCTTGTATTTACCTTTCTGGGAGTTGAATAGGCCAGTCCTCAATAGGGATCCAATATCTACCAACCTTTGAATTACCAATATGGTACCGATAGTAATTAGATACCTTTATCCAATTAGCTCATTGAAGCTCCTCTACCAAGGCCTTTAATCGAGAAACTAAGTTATCAAAGGCTTGTGATCATCCCAAAAATCTATCCAAAAATTTAGATCCAAAATAAATTTGTCTTTACCAAATCCTCACTAGTCTTAAAAACTTCTAAAATGGGAGAACCTTTGGTAGGCAATTGATAGCGAACAAGATATTTAAGACTTTTATTCTCAACATATTTAGCACAAATATTTTTGGTCTAAATAGCATTGGGGTTATGCAACATCCTCCAATATAATTTAGCAGCTAAAGCTTTATTTTTATTAATAAAATACCAGAATCTGAACCCCCCTTCATTCTTAGGAAGATATAAAGTGTCTCATTTCACCAAGGCCCATTTTCTTTTCTCCTTAGTACCACTCCAGAGGAATTGATGACTTATTTGATCTAGTTCTTGAAGAACAACCTTTAGGATATTCAACATGGAAGAAACATAAATAATAATAGCTTGAAGGACTGATTTTACCAAGGTTATTCTACCCCCAGAAGAAAGCCACCTATTGGTCCACTTTCCAATTTTATTCTTGACTTTGTCCAGCAACCAATTCCAATATTTTTTTTTCCCTTTGAATATATATGGGAATACCTAAATAAGTGATTGGAAGGGAGTTCTTATTATATCTTAATTTATCCAAGACCATGGATAACTGTCTAGCAAAGCAGTGAAAGAAAATGACTTTAGATTTGTCTTTATTGATCAATTTCCCAGTAGTCTTTACTGAAGATGTTGAACACATTTCAATTACCTACAACATATTTGATGTATTTTTACTCAATACAAGGATTGAATTGAGAAAAATAGCAGAAACATTGACTAGAGAAATCAGAGACCATTTTCAAAGAGACGACTTGCTTGAAATGATGGGTGTGGTTAATCTTATTTTTTGGGATTCAAGAATAGACTATAAGAGTAAAAATGACTTACCCAAGTGTTGTAGGTGAGTTGGAGAGGAGAGGGCAATCCTCCAAGGGAGGTCCCAGGTTCGAATCTCCACCCTACCAAAAAGCTGAATTGGGTACCCAAAATCAAATTGATAATTTTGGTGCGAGAAGGGTTGGGTGCGACCCCCGGGTGACTTTGACGGTGTAGAACCCCCTGTTCGTGGTCTCTTAGACCAAGGCGGACCCGCAAGGGGTTTTTCAATTAAAAAAAAAGAGTAAAAATGACTTGTTTATAAAATATATGGGTACATTTATTCAATATTTTTCCAAACATGTAGAAGTCAATGGTACTGAAATCAACGGTATACTAAATAAAAAACTTTTGATCAATAAATCCTCATATTTTGGAATGATAATGGTTGATCAAACTTCACATATGATTAATCCTAGTGAACCAGGTTCTATTATACACTTTTGAAAAAAATTGTACCCTAGTAGTGTTTTACAATATATGATGAGCAAATATTTTTGCTTATATAAATTGTGTCAAACAATGATTTTGGGATCAGTGGAAGATGAAAGGTTTTTAGTGCATTATCTATTGTGAAATCTAAATTTTGTAACATACTGGATGAAAATTTAGGAAATTTCTTAAGAATATATATCTCATCTTATGAGGTGAACAAGTTCCCTTATGATAGAGCTCTAGAATATTGGAAATTTATAGCACACAGAAAAGGTATCACTAAAATTGATGATAATGAGAAAAATGATAACTGTAGTGATCATATTGTAGAGACACAAATATCAGATGCACATACAAGTGATTTAGGACAAGGTGGGAAGTTTTTGTTTCAACTTTCTCCATTGTAATATTTGCATTATATTTGCATACAAGTGATTTAGGACAAGATGGAATTTATTTGATTATGAATTTTTTGAAGTGATGTGTTTTAAACATATAGTATGATATTATTAGGCTATAGCCAGTACACATTGATGAATCAATATTATGATTTTTTATAATCTTGATGTTGGGAAACAAGATTGTGGATTTTTTATTGGATTGATGAGCTTCTTAAAAATAAATCATACCCTTTGTTCTAGACTATGAATTTTTCTCTAGGTTGATGAGTTTTTAAAATAATATGTCATACTTGTTAATGAAATTTTACATTTTATATCATACCCTTTCTTCATAAAATTAAATGTTTTATATGATAGCCTTGCTTTGGTTTATTGAGTATTTTAAAAATTGGATGGCTTATTGATAATAAAATAAAATTTTAAATTCTTAATGGCACATTTGTTTGTGCTAAATTGAAAGAATCCTTTAGCACAACTACATTAAACATATAAGAAATTAGATATTATTCAATCAACACCTATTTAGAAAATAATAAACAAATGAACTAATTTAAATCTCAACACCTATTTCCATTGTTCCAATAGCAAGCAAATGTAAATCTCTACAAATATTTAATAAAATAAAACAATGTTACAAAAATATCACACATATTTAGAAAATATTTTTTATTTATTTGGAAAAAAAAATTATTACAAAACTAGTGAATTGAGGGTCCACTTTGATACTATTGTGTTATGATTTTACAATTCTAGTGAACTATACATCCACTTTGATACTGTTCGATTACATGATCCAACTTATTTTCCTTATGCACTTGCCCATATGTTACCTCTAATATAGTTGGAGGTAGAATTTCTTCATGCCACCCTTTTTTAGAAGTTTGTCATTGTAGGGCACCAGATCTCTGCAGGTTCACCTCAACAGTTGTTAAACTATCTATCAATGCTCTTTCCTCTGTACTGGATCTTCTTTCGAAGGCATTTCTTTCTCATGTTCCTTAAGAAAAATATTTGGATCCATATTATATTTAATGATTATTCTCCTGAGGGTATTATTCTCTTTGATGGTGTTATATAATCATTCTTTGAAGTCGATAGCATTTTGTAGACTTTGCTTTGCCATGACCAAAAACACCTTTAGGCTCTCCACCTAATTCTTCACATTCCCAAAACTGGATTGCATATTAGAAAATTTAAAATATGTTAGTCAATAAAATTATAAAAAAATAAATTGATTAAAAAAATAATGAGGACTTACCTCTACAACTACTTTAGCAGTCTTTGTCACTTTAACTTTTTTCTTATCAATTACACATTTATTGAAATACACTTGGCCTTTAGTATTTAGATTCTCTAGCCTATTCAAAAGGATATCTAAAATTTTATCATTATAGACATTAGTCGTATTTACATTTCTTGATGTTGCTTTATGTAATAAAGCATCAAGCCTTTTAGGGTGTTATTGAACTAATGAAAACATATTCATTATTCTTGAAAATTTTTATATCTGGCATTAATTTCTTTGATTAGAATTTTTACATGATACTCCCAGTATTTTAGTTCTACAATATCCTGAAGCACACTATCTTTTATTGTGACCTCCAAATTATCCGCTAATAAAATAGATACTAAAAATTTTAATTTTTCATCGTCAATAAGAGGAGCAGGTTGACCAATTTGCTGGTGGGGAGAGAAGCTATGAGCAGTGGCTACTCTTCCTCTAGTTTGCAATGCTTTGGTTTGAAGCACATTAGAAGCTTTAAAACTCTAAGGAATATTTCCTTGTAAAATATAATCCTCATCTAGGGGAGGATTATCCAACTTACGAAAATCATGCATAATGCTGGAAATATTTTCGATTAAAAATTTTGGAAAGTTTGAAAGGGTTTGTGTATGGCCTCCTTGTAAACTCCTTACAACAAATAATTATTTTCCATGCATATGTTGTTGACCCCTTATCAGTTGTTGTCAATATGGAGGTTGTGGTGGCATCGTTTATTGTATGAATCATTGTGATTGACCTAAGGCCCCATAAAAAAATAGATTAAAATATATTAAAAAATATTGTAAAAAAAAGATTGAAAAATACATTATTTTAATTACGAATACCGTATGCTGATTTGGTCTCTTATTCTGATTCCATTAGTTTTTTACAAGGTTCTATGTATTTTTTCTAATGTGTAGGTAGTGGCAGTGGATGTGGCATCATTCACTATATTTGATGATATCGTTGAGTTGACCCTACAAAAATTTAGAAAAAAATTATTAGAAAATATTTGATGATGTTGTTAAGGACTTTAGTGATTAATTAACTATAATTACCCATACCAGATATTGTTGTGGTCTCATCTTCTGATGAGGTTGGTTCTGAAGTATGTTGGAGATGTTTCCTTGAATACATTTAAAAACACATTAAATAGAGGTAGCTAAAATTAAGTAAAAACAAATAAATTACATAATCCAATTGTGGAAAGAGTAACATTACCTTTAATGGGATGGCTAACTTCATCAACATCGATGATATATTGATGTGAAACTGAAGAGGTAGTTGAACAAACAAGAGGAGATGTAAAATATTTAATGTGTTTTACATATCTTGTTAGTGGAGGTTGTGGTGACACGGTCTCAGAATTTCTACTAGCCTCTAGGAGAATTCCTCTAATTGCAGCCTCTCTTTTGTTCGAATATGAGGTCACTCTTTTTAGCATTCAAGTATCAATTTAAAAATTTAAAATATAAACACTATATTATAATATAACAAAAATAAATTTATAGTAAACTTGAATTCAAAAAATAAATTTTACTAGGTCTGAGGTGCAGACCAATTGGTTTCTCCAAATACCATAAGGGGGGCAAAGGTCTAAGGTTCAAATCTTGAGCTTCACCATACTGGATGCTTGTACCTTTCTTGGTGCTTTCAATGGTGTAAAAGATTTAAAATGATCACGACATGGTGGTTATAGGGGCATACTGCGCAAATATCCATGTGGAAGCTTTTGGGGCGGATATCACAGAATACTATGGCAACCATAAAAAACCGGATAACCTACCTAGATTTGTGGCAGCTACTGATTCCACCATGTAAAATAAAAAAATAAAAAAAAAGTACCTGCACATCTTCAACATTTAAGCCAATTGTCTTCAATTTTGTATGGAGTGCGATGGGGACCGAGGTATTGTTTACATTATAAAATACTTCATAAAAAAGAAATGAAATAATTGGCAGTAGAAACAACATAAGTAGTGACAGCAGTATTTGTGCATGCATGGTGAAGATCATTTGTGATTCTGCTAGAAGCATATAATGAATAGTTAAATTTGTTGTTTCTAAGACAACATGCAATATAAAATAACGTCCAGAATGAAATATCTATTGTTCTCCCCTACAAAACAATACGTGCCTGGAAGAACTCAATGACAGTCCGAAGGAAGTTGTGGGTAACATATGAAAAATTGAGACCCATTCTAGATGGATTTGAATGCACTACAAAATAATTATAGTACAATTAATAATTACATTTGGAAATAATGCAAGGAAGAGGAAACTTTCAATTTCAAAGACTTATCTTGAAACAAACCCAATGAAAGATTGTAGTGAGTCCCCAGATATATATTTCTTCTTTAGTGAAAGATAATTTTGATGAGATGGGTTCACAATTATTATATGGTAGGGTTGTCAATCTATGGATATCAGAAGGTTTAACAAAGAAAGATAAGATTTTTTATCGAAGATTATTATGATGATTGACCCGTCATTGTCGTAGGACTGAACAATTCTATTCAACAAATAAATGTATGTGTCATATTGGAACATTAGTGCTAAACCCAGAAGCCCAAATTTTTCATCAATATTGAATCATAATCAGGAGTATTGAGAGTTTCAGTGATGAGCGAGCAAACAAGTTTTTTGAAAGTAATTTTCGGATGAATGGTAAGGAGTGAAAAATGGACAAGCTAATTGATGTTAATGGTAAATAAGTTGTGTAATTATGCTTTGACATGTACTATTAGCTTCAGTTTTTAGGTAGGATTTGTCAAAATTTTGTATATGAAAAAATTTATGATTCAAAATTTTACTTGCAATTTAATATTTATTTTTTTGTATATGATCAATAAAACAATAAATAACTAGTTATATGAATGTAACGTAAATTTAAAACTTTATATCACAAATATTTTATAAAAATAATAATTATGCTAAAATAATTTCAATCTTATATAGTTAATTTAAAAATTATAATATTTAATTGAACACTAAAATCCTCTAAACATTGTTGCACGAAGGATTAGGAAGTTTTTTATTTAAAATATCTCATATTTTAGGAGCCATATCTTTACGAAGGTTTATCTGATTCAGTTGATTCTTGGACCAACTTGTGTAGAATTTGAATAGCTTTAAAATGAGTGGTCATATGAAGGAATCTGAGCAATATTGAGGGAGATATGACCCTGTGAAGTCAACCATCCGAAACAAGGGCAGTGATGATTTTTCAAGTCGTGAAAAACGAAATTGCAAATATTTGTCAGCTAGGGTTCAAATGATGGGAAGAGCAATGAAGGGCTAGGACTTCAATGAGGCAAGACATTCTATCTGGACAAATAATTTTTCAGCTAAGTTTTTTTCCCTTTCTTTATCTTAGAAATTTTGCATGCAAATTATTATAAAGTTTTTATCAAATATTATATTTGCTATAGGACATTTTGATAAATTTCAATAGATTTTGAGTTTTAGTTTCCTTTCCATGGACCTATTTATAGTTAAATCCTTAGAATCATCTCTAGTGGTAGAGGTTAGTGAGCGCACCTCAGAGAGATCCTCGTTGCTCCAAGATAGGGCGGTTTTTGGTAAATTTAATGGGTATTGGCAAGGGGTTTCAGCCTTGAGAAAATGGATTGATAGGAGTTGGAAGTCTCTAGGAGTGATTCTATCCTTTCTTCCCAAAGGTTTCTTCCTAGCCATTTTTTGTTCTAGGGAAGAAAGAGAAAGAATCCTAAAAGGGGGTCCTTGTTTTATGGGAAGAGCATGACTCTTCCTTACCCGCTAGTATGAAGGCTTTTCACTTGAAAATGTAAATCTATCCCTAGTACCAATTTGGGTTAGGATGTTTGGGTTACCCATTGAATTTTGGGAAATAGATACCTTCAAGGCAATAGGAAACACTCTAGGAGAATTCCTTGAGATTTTAGATACTACAAAAGATGGATTCTTGGCTATTTATGCTTGGATATTGGTCATGATTGATATAAGTAAAGCTTTACCAGAATCAATCATTCTTAAGTATGGGGATAAGATGTGGACCCAAACCATAGATTATGAAAACATATCTTTTAGATGTAGAAGATGTCATGAGGTGGGGCATATTGAGATATCATGCCCTAAGAAGAGCCCAACATAATCATATGTAGAAAACCGCAAGAGAAACTTACAAATGGTTATGGATGAAGATGGTTTTCAACTTCCAAAAAATAGATCTAGAAAAATGAAAGAAAATAAATAGTGGAGACCAGTAAGGAAGGATATTTGAAGAAATACCAACTCTTTTGAGGCTTTAGCCTATGAAGAAAAAGTAGATCAAAACTTAGAGGACACAGTACAATAGGTTCAACATATTAACAAGGAACCATCTATTCAGTATGATCCTGATTTAAGGAAGAACATTCTCGATGAACCTAAGGAATGTGTCTCATCAGATTTTGAAGACTCTCTTGAAGTACCATGCACCATTCAGGAGAAAAAAATGGTAAAGAAAATGCAGTTTTAGAAGTTAATACCTCTACCATTAATAAGGAAATACCAGAAAATGAGCAGGACAAGTCAAAAGCTTCTATAGTAGAGCCAGGAGAGGATAAATATGATGAAAAACAAAATTGTGAAAGAATATTGAGGAATAGAATAATAAGACCTACTCCTGATACATGCAAGGCAAAAAGAGGAAAACCCTCAAATTATCAAGCAAGATCCAAGGAAGCAAGAGCAAACATAGAGAAAGGAACACAAACTAAGTTGGTTGAACTTCTCTTTACCAAACAACAAAATGATATTGGTAATACACAAGAGGAGCCCAATAGCCCCTAATGAGACATGATTATCATCTCATGGAATATAAGGGGTGCTAATGCCCCCTCAAAGCATAGGTGTATTAGGGACCTATGTTTAAGTAATAAGCCTGATATTCTTTGTATCCAAGAAACTAAAATGACAAAAGAAGAAGTTTCAAAAACTATGAAAGCAGTATGGGCAAGATGTGAATGGGATGCTATGGATTCTGAAGGAGTAGCAAGGGGAATTCTAACTTGTTGGAATCCTTCTAGAACCTCCTGTGTAACCATTCATAAAACTAGGCATTGGATAGCCTCTTTAGTCACTTGCTACTTTGTAGATATTCATTTCATCCTTATCAATGTCTATGGACCTACAACTCAGTCAGGTAGATTAGAAGTTTGGAGTGGGATTGAAGCCTTTATGAGAAGTAAAGACCAAGAAACCTGATTCATGATCATAGGATATTTTAATGCCATAACCAAGTTGGATGAAAAATTTGGGGGAATTAGGAAATTAACCCAAAGTATGAGAGATTTCTCAGCTTTTATTCAAAACAATAATCTATGGGAGGTTGAGTTTGAAGAAGACAACTATACATGGACCAACAATAGGAGAGGCCAGAACCTAATAGCAAAAAAATTAGATAGATGCATACTCTCAGATCATTGGCTAGATGAAGGAACTTGTGCTAAAATTAATACCTTAACAAGGATTGGTTCATATCACTGGCCAATAAGAGTTAAAATGGTGGTAAGTGAATTCAAAAATATCATATTTTAAATATGAGCAGATGTGGGAAGACCATCCTCAATTTGTTGATATGATAGCACAAACATGGAATTCTTCAGGAAATGGTGGGTTGTATGCTCTTCCAAAACAAATTAAATCTATGACATCTAGATTAAAAGAATGGAACAAGAACACTTTTGGAAACATTTTTGAGAAGAAAGAAGAACTAAAAGATAAACTTTCAAAATTCTAAAATGGTGATCATAATAATCCAAGCTCGGAGGAAAGGGAGTTGCTTAGTGAATATCATAATATTTTGAGTAAGGAAGAGAAATTTTGGAGATTAAAATCAAGACAGACTTGGTTAAAAAAGGAGATAAAAATACAAAGTTTTTTCATAGGATGGCTATAGTACAAAGATCAACATCCAAAATTAGTAGAATTAAATCAATAGAAGGGGTTTGGATTGAAGATCAGAGTGAAATTAGAAAAGAGGTAAAGTCTTTTTATCAGAATATTCTAGGATTAGAGGAGACTAAAGTTCTTAATGATAAACTTCTTCAAGATGTACCTTCAGTTATAACGAATGAAGACAATAGGAAACTAATGGAGCCTATTACTCTAGAAGAAGTTCATTTAGCTCTTTTCTCTTTTAATAAGGATAAATCCCTAGGTCCATATGGGCTCTCTATAACTTTTTACCAACATAATTGGGATATAGTGAAGGATTCTTTATTGGTGGCAATGGAACAATCTAGGGTAAAACAATACATACCTTATAAAATAAATGCAACATATCTTACCCTAATTCCAAAAAAGAAGGATGTTGAATTGTTTGATTCTTTTAGACCCATAAGCCTATGTAATATGGCATATAAGATTATCTCCAAAGTGATGGTGAATAGATTAAGGCCATTGTTAGACAAAATTATTTTAGAAGAGCAAGGAGGATTTGTGAAAGGGAGACAAATTCTGGATGGGATCATAGTAGCTCATGAAGTTATACATTCAACAACTTCAAGAAAAGAGAAAGCAATGATCTTAAAACTTGATATGAGTAAAGCCTATGATAGGGTTAAATGGGATTTTCTTTTTGCAATTTTAAAAAAGTTTGGATTTGGGAAGAAATGGGTTAGATGGATTAAAGCTTGTGTCTCTATAGTTTCTTATTCAATGTTGGTCAATGGGTTAGTAATAGAATCTTTTAAAGCCAAGAGAGGCCTTAGACAAGGAGATCCTCTATCTCCTTATTTGTTCATTATTATGGCAGAGGTTTTGAGTAGGAACTTAAAGAAGGCTTACAAATATGGGCTTATAAGTGGACTTAAGGTTAGTAATAACATCGACAACATCACCCATCAATAGTTTGTAGATGATACAACCCTTTTTGGAAGGGCAAGGATAAATGAGGCCAGAGCTTTGAATAACTTTTTAAAGGAATATGAAAGAGCATCAGGGCAAAAATTTAATAGGACAAAATCCAAAATTTACTTCCTTAACACTCCAGCTAATATCAAAGCAAGAATTTGTAGGTTACTTCAAATGGAGGAGGCAAATTTACCAACAACTTATCTAGGGATGCCTTTATTTGAGGGGAGAATGAGGATAGAATTATGGAATCTAGTTATTAGTAAAGTTCAAAATAAACTACCAGCTTGGAAAGGTAGATGGTTATCGTTAGCAAGAAGAGTGCAATTAATTAAGTCAGTCTTACAGGCCATTCCAACATATTATATGTCATTGTATACTATGCCAAAATTAGTTGAAAAAAATTTAATCTATATTATGTGATCCTTTTTGTGGTCAGGTTTACATGATAAAAGGAAATTTCCTTTGGTGAAATGGAGCAAGGTGTGTGATGATAAAACTAGGGGAGGTCTTGGTTTAAGAGTTCTTACAGATGCAAACTTAGCTCTTAGGGGAAAAGTAATCTAGAGATTGTACAAAGAGAGTCAAAGACAATGGGAAAGAATTCTTCTAAGTATGTTGATCCCAATGACCCAAGTTTAATATTTACTGCATTCTCTCTACCAAATGGTTCTACTCTTTGGAATGGTTTAAAAAAATCTATTGATATAATGATTAAAGGTTTAAGATGGGTGGTGGGAACTGGAGAAAAAAATTCTATTTGGATGGATACTTGGTGTGATAAAAAACCACTCAATTTAGATCCAATTTTGAAACCTTGGATGAGATTGCTTCAAGACAAATATGGTGATAGGGTTTCAAACATTTTGTACAAGGATCAGGAAGGAAGATACAAATGGAAAGAAGATTTTTTACAAGTATACAAGACATTGATGCTAGGAGGCAATTGAGTAGAAAGATAACAACTATGATTATTCCAAGGGGAGCCAAGGATAAATTGATTTGGGAGTTGAATAGCTCAGGAGAATACACAACAAGAAGTGGATATAATGTAAAGCACCAACAAAATAGTAATATCACTAGAATATGGAGAGATATTTGGGATAGCCCAAGCATTCCTAAAGTCAAAATATTTGTTTGGCTAGTAGGTCATAGAAGAATTTTATCCTAGGATAACCTTATGAAAAGGGGTTTTCATGGCCCCTCTCAATGTGTTCTTTGTAAAAAGGAGGAGAGTATAGACCATCTCTTGGGACATTGCTCAATAGTCTGGAATCTATGGCAATGGATTCTTAATATGTTTGGTAAATGCATGGTGATGAATAGCAGAATTGAATATTGGTTAAAGCAATGGCAGAGCACTTATAAAAGTGAGGCTTTACAGACAATATGGGATATATCAAAAGATACAATACTTTGGATTATATGGCTAGAAAGGAATAGAAGAATATTTAAAGGAAAGGAAAGCAGTTTAGAGGTAATGAAAAGGAAGATATGTTTAGCCATAGAGGAGTCTAAACCAACCCTATCAACTCACCCAATCCCTAATCTAGAAGCAGAGAGCCTTGATAGATGGAGTCAAGTCATTAAATGGAATTATGATGTTGGGTACAAGAGAAGCAAAAAGAAGGTAAAGAATATAAAGTGGAAACCACCAGATGTGGAGTTGGTTAAATTGAATTTTGATGGAGCATCTAAAGGAAATCCAGGACCAAGGAGGAGGAGGAATAATTAGAAATAATAGAGGAGATATTTTGTCTCATTACGCTTTCAATAGTGGATTTAAGACAAATAATGAAGTTGAAGCTTGGGCAGCTTTAGAAGGGTTAAAAATATGTAAACAAATGAAATGGAACAGAGTATGGATGGAAGGTGATTCTCTCATAGTAATAAATGCAATTTTGAGGAAAGCAAAGGCTCCATGGAACATACAAGAGATAATTGTGGAAATTCAAGATCTTGCTAAAGAGTTTGAAGAAATCAGGTTTACACATACATTAAGGGAAGGAAACAAATGTGCAGATAGGCTAGCCAATAGAGGGGTTTTGATTGAGGATCGTGAAGTTAAATTCTCCTTTCCATGGTTAGAGGAAGTAGTAAGTTTAGTTGAAGTTGACAAGAAAATGTTGATTGCCTGAATCAATTAATGATTAAGATTTACTTTAATGTTTTCCATTGGTAATATTTGTTTTATTTTATAACATTAATGTGTTTTCATATAAACTATTTATTATAATTTTTGTGGTTGCACTTGTGTTTTAGGAAGGAAACTAGCAATCTAGATTTGGTAAATCAAACTATGATAGTGCCATGTTTTGAGAATATTACTCTACTAAGATGCAATGCATAGATAGTAGAGGTGAATTTTTGGTATTTTGAAGGCTGCTATAGAAAATGTCAAGAAGGATGCTAAATTCTGGAATATTTGTATTCATATAGAAATTTGAAAAGATCCAGAAAATGAAAATCAAGAATTCAGACATTTTATGTAAAATGATGTAGGTTTCTAGCTATAACATCTCAATTGAGATGAGAAGTGTATCTATTTGTAAACTCTCAAGCTCTAAAGAAGAGAGTTATAATTTTTCAAGGGTGGGGGACCGAGTACAACCCCTTATTATCTAGCAAAAAAATAAAAAAATTATAATACTTAAAATATAATAATAAATAAAAAGTGAAAATAAAAGAATAATGTTAACAAGAGGAGGGAGAGCTCTGGAAGAGAAAACTAGGGCATCAGTTGGGTATCCGAAGAGATTTTTGGTTGTTGTGGAATTGAAGACAAGATTGCTGCCCTAGGAGGGCCCAATGGGGACACCTTCGGATCCTCTTTTAGAGAGATAGTTCTTTTGCAGATTTGTTGAAGGATAAATCTCCATCAGAGACTGAAGAAGCACAAAAAACTGCATTAAAAATGCTCTTTACAATGCTGGAAATAGATCAACATCTCAACGAGTTAATGGATGCTTGCCATAGTCAAAATCAAGGCCAAAGATTGTCATTGAGCAAAGGATGGTAGAAGAAACAATTTTATATAGAGCCAATCATGATTTGATCTATAAATTCATGGGTATTCGCCCTACCCTAATTTTTTGCATTCTTGGGTTCAAAAAACTGAGGAGCCTCTTGGTGAGTATTCTTTGTGGTTTATTAGTAATGGATATTTTATTGTTAGTTTTTCTTCACTTACCGATAGAAATAGGGCTTTCGAATCAAAAAAGAGGAATCATGGTCTAGCAAGATTATTTGTTCAACCCTAGAGAGTGGGATTTGATCCTCGAATTGAACCCACTATTGTCTCTATTTGGATCCATTTGTATGCACTTCCAATGGAGTTTTGGAGTGAGCAGGTATTGGAAATTATCGATAATTCCCTTGGAAGATATTTGGGTGTTTCTAAAGACACAATGGAAGGAAACACAATTGTTTATGCTAGATTATGCGTGGAAATGGATCTTAGCCAACCTTTATCGATAGAGGTGGAACTCGAACTTGCAGGACTATCTTGGATTCAACAACTAGATTATGAGGCATTGCCCTTCAGGTGTAGAGTTTACCACAAATATGGGTATTTGGCCCGATCTTGCCCAAATAATATGAACATAAAAATGGAGGCTCCTCTAGGAATGTTAAATCTTCCTAAGGAGGGTAATTCAACAATCAATAAAGAAACAACCAATATTTCTCAGGGTAAAGAAGCACATGGAGATGGTTTTGAACAACCCAAAAGAAGGAGAAGGCAAAAGAAAAAATATGGTAAAGAGCAAACCCAACTCAAGCCCTCCAATAGGTATGAGATCTTCAAGACACTAGTGGACCAAGAAGAAGAACAATTCATGGAAGGAGTGGATGGGAATAATAAAAATAATAACAACCATGTTCAAGCCCCTCTTTCACCTCCTCCCATCCTAGAGCAGGTAATTGAGTATAGTGAGTTACCACAATCAGAGATTGCAGGGGCATTGATAGTGCATAACCAAGAGCAACTGATAATTAAGGATGTCATCATGGGTATAGTAAAAAAGAACAAAGAAAGGCCAACTCTAGGGATAACTCAAGTGGAAAAGAGATAAAAGAATATCAGCTCTCAAGGAGTGGGTAGAAAATCAAATAAGGAATTGATAGCAGTTCAAGGAGACAAATTGATCATTGGAGGATCGATGAGGCCAATAGACTCTTACTGCTCTCAAGGTAACCAATGATTATACAATCATGGAATGTTAGGGGTTTAAATAGTAGAACCCATCAATCTGTTGTTCGAAGACTCTTAGAAAAATGTAAAACATATTTTTTGCTTATCCAGGAGACAAAAATGTCATTGGATCTTATGTGTAAAACAATAAATAGACTTTGGAGGGGTGTTGGTCATATGGAAGTGGCTGCCCAAGGGGCCTCAAGGGGGGATAGTTACTTTTTGGAACTCTCTTGAATGGATGGCAATAGAACATATAGCTTGGAGGGGTGTCCTCACATCACATTTTAGGAACAATGTGACAACTGAACATGTTTTAATCACAAATTTTTATGGGGCTCAAAACCTAGATGGTCAGATGCATCAATGGAAAGTGGTGCATAATATGAGAGTCTCAAGGGAGGAGTTAGACTAGATTGTTGCTGGGGATTTTAATGCTAAATTATCCTCTAGAGATCAGGAAGGGGGAACCCCAATTTTGGACCCAGGGGATCGACTTATGATTGCCCAAGTCCATGCATTACACTTGGTGGATATTAAATGCCCTGGAACCAACTATACTTGGACTAATAAGAGGAGGGAGCCACATAGCAGGAAGGTGAAGTTAGATCATTTTTTGGTTTCAGAGGAGGCATTTGTGAAATGGAATATAAAATTTTAGATTTTGGAGGGTCTAGTTTCAGATCACTTTCCCATTTTGTTGGAAGGGGGGATCAAGACAGTGCAGCATCACAAACCATTCAAATTTGAAAACTTTTGGTTACAAAAAGAGGAACTTCAAAAGAAAATTCCACAGTGGTGGGAAGAGGGCCACCCAACATATGGGACAACAATGTTTAGATTCCACAAGCAACTTCATTATGTCAAGGATCAACTGAAACAATGGAGGCGAGCTAACAAGATAGACTTCCAGGTCCAAAGAGCTCCATTGGTGGCCAGATGGGATGAGGTTCAAAAACACTTTAGGGAAGGAACAATTACAAAGCAACTCAAAGAAGAGGATGATGCATTGCATAAAGCGGTTGAGGACATTGACAACCAAGAGGAGATCTACTAGAAACAAAGAGCAAGAACCACTTGGTTATTAGAAGGTGATAAAAATACCAAATTTTTCCATTGGGTTGCCTATGCTAGGAGACAGATGAACAACATGGAAGCTCTTCAAGATGAGAATGGACACTCCTTTGATACAATTCTAGGTATGCATTTCCATTCAATGGATTATTTTTCTAAACTATTTAAGGAAAGTATGGTGCAAGATGAAGAGGCTCAAAAAGAATTTCTTGTTGTCATACCCTCTATTATCTTTGAAGAAGAAAATCAGGCCCTACTTAAACCCATTGATAGAGAGGAACTGAAGAAAGTAGTCTTTGGAATGAGCACCGAAAAAACTCTAGGTCCAGATGGCTTTCCAATTGAGTTTTTTAGGCCTTCTGGGATAACTTGGAGGAGGATGTAATGGTTGTTATAGAGGAGTCCAAAGGTAGTAAAAGAATGCTTAAAGCATTAAATCATACTTTCATTGCCTTAATTCCAAAATGGGAGGAGGGGGTGCATATTTCAGATTATAGACCTATTGCCTTATGCAATGTCATATATAAAATAATCACAAAGGTAATGGTTGAGTGGCTAAAACCTCTTCTACATAGCATTATCTCCTTGGAGCAAGGGGGTTTTGTAGAGGGTAGACAGATCTTGGATGGTGTGGTTCTAGCTCAGGAGGCAATCCATTCAATGCAAACATTTGGTAATAGAGGAATGTTCATAAAATTGGATATGTCAAAGGCTTATGATAGGGTGGAGTGGAGCTTCTTGTCAAGGATGATGGCAGCCTTTGGTTTCTCTCAGGATTGGATAGAATGGGTCATGAGTTGTGTTTCTACTCCGACATACTCAATGTTAATCAAGGGCCTTCCCTCACAACCGTTTGGAGCTACTCGAGGCCTTCATCAAGGAGATCCTTGTTCCCCTTATATTTTTCTCATATTGGTTGAAGGCTTGGGTAGACTCATCTTGAGGAGAAGACAACAAGGTTTGCTAATAGGTATCAAGGTGGGTGAGGAAGTTTTGACTCACCTATAGTTTGTGGATGACACAAGATTGGTGGGAGTGGCCAACTTCAAGGAAGCAAGAATGATTAGAGATACACTTAATGTCTACCTTAGGGCCACAAACCAAGTCATCAATGATAAAAAATCCAAAGTGGTCTTTTTCAATCTTGATCAAAGGCTTCAGGATAGAATTTTAGAGATCTTGGGATTCACGAGGACTTCTCTCCCAAGTGGTATACTTGGGGGTCCCTTTGCATTTTAAAAAACTAAAAATAGATATCTAGAGGAATATTTTGGATTGTATCAAGGAAAGAATTAATCATTGGTCTCACAAATGGTTAAGCTATGGGGGTAGATTAACTTTTTTATAGTCAATCATTCAAGCCATGCCAATTTATAAATTTTCTATCCTTGCTGCCCCACATACCATATGGAAAGAGTTGGACAAGATGGCTAGAAAATTTTTATGGGGAGGAGTAAAAGGAGAGAGGAAATGGGCCTTAGTAGGTTGGGAGAAAGTAATCCAACCCAAGGTAAAAGGGAGGTTTGGGACTGAGAAGATCAAAGTTAAATAATAAAGCTTTGGTTGGAAAGCTTTACTGGAGGTGGATTTCCCAACCAACTTCTTTATTCAGTAGAGTTTTAACTAGTAAATATTTGGGACAGGTGAACCCAAATGAGGTGGGTCATTTCCCTTTGGATGGTAATGGGTCCTTAGTGTGGTAGGCTCTAAAGTTAGGATCTCAGGTAGTGAAAGATGGATTATTTTGGAAAGTGGGGAGAGGGGAGAAGGCACGATTTTGGATAGATTCATGGGATCAATACCCACCTATCATTGTTGAATTCCTAGAACTGCAACCAATAAAAACAGCCATGGAAACTAGGGGTTGGATCCAAATTGAAAGTTATTTCAACACTAGTCAGTTGGGGAATTATAAGTTTAAGCAGTTTAAGAAGTTGGATGAGTGGCCAATTTCAATCCCTCCGGAATTGACACCCATCATGACTAAAATCTTGGCAGAAATATTTCTCATAGGTAGAGATGAGGAGGATGAATTAGCTTGGGGCTATGGGAGCCTTGGTGTCTACATAGTGAAGGATGGATATGATAAGATCCTTCTAGAGCCTCCTCCTCATGCATATCAGGTTGAGGATTGGAGAAAGATTTGGCAGTCCAAGGGTTGGTCGAAAGTAAACTTTTTTTCCTGGTAGTTCATGCATAATGGAATTTTTACTTTTGATAATCTTAGATGTAGGGGAATCATTGGTCCATCTCAATGTGTTTTATGCTACAAGAGTGAGGAAACATCTGACCACTTGATGTTTGAGTGCCCATTCATGCATCAAATCTGGGAGAGATGGTTTTTATCTTATAAAATTCGAGTTAATGGTGATTTGAATCGGATTAATATTTGGGAAAGATGGAAGAGGGGTAGATTTAAATCTAAAGCTCTTTGTATTGGTTGGGAGCTTGGATTAAACTTCATTTGGTGGTAAGTGTGGTTGGAGAGAAATGGTAGAATTTTTAGAGAAACCTTTTCATCTTTAGATGGAGTTTGGCAGGTCATTTGGAGCAAAGTCACAGAAACTATGGCAGTGTATGCTAAAGAGGAAACTCAAGTTGTTATAGGGACAATGGAGAAGGAAGTTGAAGTGCAAGAGGGGAAGGACAGAGCTAGTTGGAAACCACCCCCAAAAGGTTGGATTAAAATTAATACTGATGGAGCTACAAAAGGTAATCCGAGGTAGAGCTGGAATTGGAGTGGTTTGCAGGAATCATGTTGGGACAATGCTCTATTGGGAACTACAAGGCCTGAGAAGGGCCACAAACAATGAAGTGAAAGCCTTAGCTATCAAATATGCTTCTATTTGGGTAGTAAAACAAGGTTACAGGAGGATAATCCTAGAATCAGATTCTCAAATAATGGTAGGAGCTCTGGATTGCATGAGGAACTTTGCTTTGAAGACATGGAGGTTGAGGATTCTTGTCACTCAAATTAAGGAATTGTGGAGGGAATTAGATGATGTGATTCCAGTTTATGTGAGTAGAGATCTAAATAAAGTGGTAGACTTCCTGGCTAAGATGGGTATTGAGAAGGAGGTAGGGGTTCAATGGCATAGTGACATGGCTATTGAGGATGAGATGATTAGGCAGGTTGGTGAGCAAATCTAGTGTTTAGCTAATTTGGACAACCATTGTAGAAATATGGTTTAGGAGATTTGTGCTCCAATGTAGATCTTCTTTTACAGTTGTAAACAAGTGAACAACCATTGTAGAAATATGGTTTAAGAGATTTGGCTCCAATGCAAATCTTCTTTTACTATTGTAAACATGTGTTCTCTTTGGCTAAGGTTGGGAGAAGTCTCATCCCAACTTGTAAATGATCTTTGTTTTAATATAATTTTTTCAAATTATTTTTCAAAAAAAAATAATAATAAATAAAAAATATTATATATTTAAAATTTATTAGACGTTAATTTTTTATTATAATAAAATTTTAAAGATATTAGTCTAACTAATTAAATTCCTTTACTTTCAAGGAAGATACTAAATTTCAAATCTTGTCAAATTTTATATGCATATTTGTTAAGTTGTTGGAATTCCATATAGCGGTCATGTTAAATTCTACATGAGTGTAGTTTCAATCTTGTAGAACCTATTGAAAAATAATAATAAATACCTTTAACTTGTGTTCAAATTTTATATATAAACCTTAATATTTATCAAATAATACAAACTTAATAACTTTAATTCTTGAAAAAAAATACATACATAATTATTTAACTATTAAAATATCATAACTATTATATAATAATTTTTTTATTATAAATACAAACTATTATCATTATATCACTATTATATAATTTTTTTTATTAAAATAACACACAATACAATACAATGAGAAACACAAATGGAAGCCACCCTTTCAAGGGATGCAACGGAGGTTATCCCACCCGTGATCCAAACTTAAATATTTAAATAAAAATCCAATAATATACTATTAAAATACAAACACTATATCACAAAAAAAACATAACAATAAACTTTATTAAAAAAAATACCAACATTATATCTTCTACGAAGATATAAAGGAATGCCATTCAATTGTAAGTGGAGTATAGACAAAAGCTTTTCCCATTGATTTCGTATCACATTTATAGAAAAAATATTGGTAGAAGATAACGCTAATTAAAATAATTCTACCTCATTTTCATATTTTAAGTAAAGCATCATGATATTTGCATATTTTAATTTTATTCCTTTTGTTGTCTCACTTGCATATTGGAGTCCAACTCTAGTTGATTGGAGATACATAACTTTCTAAGACTTGAGAAGATTCCATTCCTAAAACAATATAGAGCATAATAAATTAATTAAAAGAACTCAATTAATTGTAATCCATACTTCTTTTTTTTTTGGAAAATTTGAAAAAACTTGTATTAAAAGAAAGATCAATTACAATTTGGGAAGAGACACTTCCCAGCCGAAATCAGAGAGAACACAAGCTTACAATAGTGAAAGAAGATTTGCAATGGAGCCAAAACTCTTGAACCATTAACTAGCTAATAGGGGGATCGGTTTGGTCTGTTGATGCAACTTGTCTTGATATCGTGACACTTGTATCGCTCCAAATTTTTCGCATCCCTACCTTCAGGCTATTGGATCCGTGCCCAGAAGGAGGATGGGAAAAGGATGTCGCGCTACCTCGGACTGAGAGGACTTTACGAAGGTCCCGCCTCTCAAGGGAGGTGTATTTTGGTGATTTTTCGACGGATGGTGGGTTCACCAGGAAACATTTAGCAAAAGTTTCCACGCCTAGGTTTTGGAATGTGTTTTGATGTGTTCGTTTTAACCTTAAGCATTCATATCCTAGGTTTGGCCGAATGAATCTAAATTAATCTACATGAAGATGCAAATTCCATGAATACAAAAAACAGATTAAAAAGCAGAAAACAGAGAATTTACAGAAGGCGAATGAAGAATACCTGATCCGGATGTCTGAAGAAGGTTCTAATGTTTGAAGCAGTCTGGATCGTCTGAAATCTGACAGAATCATCTGAAACTGACGAAATCATCTGAGACTGATAGAATCATCCGAGATCTAACGAATTCGTCAGACGAATTCGTCAGAGACCTACAAAATAGAAAATAGATGCAAAATACAAAAAATTCTACTTGTGCTAATAGAGGCAAATTACACCAAATAGCAATATGAATACTGAACAATATTTAAGAACAAAAATTAAAGCAAATTACTATACTTTAATGGCAGATCATGAACTTAGCATGCGATCTAAGCTAAATGGGTGAACTCCAAGTGCAAAATAACATAAAAATTGAATAGATCATCTAATTTGCAAAATAAAATGACAGAAACAGAGTATAGAAAAGAAAACTTCAGGCACTGATTGCCTCGATGTGGGCTGCAGTCAAGATCGTCTCGCATCAGTACGACATCGCCTCGAATTCGTCGGTGACGATGGGTGTTGTCTCCGATTGAAAAATAGTGATGTACCTGCAACAAAATTGCTATGGAACTAGTGTAAAAGCAAAATTAAGATGTTTTGACGCAGAGGGAATCAGTTTGTAGATAATTTTAGCCAAGGGTTGGGGAGGGAAAATTCTAGAGATTAAATAGGCTTAAGGGGAGTAGTTAAGAGGTTGGAGATCATCCCAATTTGGGAGATCTCCAACGGGGGAGGGTCCCAACGGCACAGACACGCTTCTGCCCAGATTGGAGACCCGTTGGAATAGATTCCAACTATGCAAATTCAGTTTTGCGATTAGATTGTCTGGATGTCCTAGTCCAAATGAAATCGTCAAATCTGGGGCGATATCGTCTGATCGACGACGATATCGTCAAACGGTCAAAACAACCTCTAAAAATGGAGCAGAAAAGGGGGAAATGGATTTCCCGACGGTTAACGGGCGGTTTGGGAGGTTAAATTTGAATTTAAAATTATTTACTAATTTGAATGTAATTTTTATAATTTGACTGCGCCAATTTTAGGGTGCTACATTTTTCCCCCTCTAGCGAATTTTTTGAAGAAAATGCGTTAAAGATGAATTCTTCTCATTTTACGAGAAAGCAAAAAATTATACCCATTTTTTATGCGACGATTCTTGGGCGAATCGTACGACAGCTTACTATGGTGCCCCCTCTGTGTTTTTACCCAAATTGAACGTTTGAGGTAAAAACACGGAAAAGCAAAAAATTATTGTTGAATAAAATTAAGAAAAATAGGGTAAAACCCTAATTCATTTTTTCATTTTTAGTGGTTTTTAGAGCTCTGAAGCAGAAATGGTGGAGACAGCACACAGATCGACAGAAGTCCGACACGATCTACGGGTAAGAGTCCAGACTGATCTAGAATGCTTTAATTTAATTTTACATGCTTTGTAGGTAGATTTTAGGTGAATTTTTTAGCATCGTAGCCGTTTTTGGCCGTCGACGTCGTCAGGATGAAATCGTCTCGATTTCGACGAAATCATCTCAATTTCGTCAATTTCGCCCAAGGGCAAAATCGACAAAAAGGGGATGATTTTGTCAAATTAGAGACGATTTCAGCACGCGAAATCGGAGACGATTATGCTAAAATTTGGGACGATATCGTCCAATAGTGGGCGATATCATCAATTGCACAAAATTGAATTTTTAACTTGCATTATTGATTACTTGAATTATTGATTAATGATTGTTTTTTGTTTTATTGTTTATGTTTGCAGAGAGGATTACTAAAGAGCAGGGAGTGGAAATATGGAGGATTGAGAGATGACTTTGCCGCTCTGACACAGACAGAGCGAGATCTGCTGGCACAGGCCGGCTTACTGCATGTGGCAGAGATGCCACAAGTATCCATAGATATGGGGCTTCTAACAGCCCTAGCAGAGAGATGGTATCCGGGGTCTTCCTGTTTTTGGCTATCGACAGGGGAGATGGCTCCCACACTAGAGGACGTATGGAGGATTCTAAGAATCCCCATACAAGGATGGATAATCACTCCTACGGTCAACCAGGGCCATGTTATGGGACGACTGTGTGGTGACCCGAGCTTCGCCCTAGAGAAGGACGGAGTGAATATCGAGGCACTACGCCAGATGCCTGGGGCATCCAGACTCACATGAGTACTAGCTGGAGTGGTTGGTGGACTTTTGTTGTGCCACCAGAGCGGATGTAGGGTACCATGGATGCTCATAGATGTGATCTATGATATGCGGGACCATGGGTACAGGTTTTGCTAGGACAGTTATGTTCTATGCCAATTGTACAGGATCTTGTATGGGGTCGTGTACAAGGGCGGGCGATGTCTGGTGATGACATCGCTCCTACAAATTTGGTGCTGAGAGCACATTATGGTGCGAAGGCCGATAGGGCTTCCACTGACAGGGTAGACGAGGAGAGGCCTCGAGTCTTCTACAGGTGGCTCCGGAGAGGGTCACAGCAACGGATCGACCTATCGATGTCTCAGAGGCTACTGGACGATTTGGTCCCAGATCACTTGGAGACCATGGAGAGAGCATCCAGGGTGGCCAGAGGATGGACAGGAGCTGGCTCACATCAGGCAAGTTTGCTGGCTACGGATGGAGAGAGGAGAGGTGGAGCTCCACTGCTATGACTGGGTTTTGAGACAATTTGGTCTGTAGTAGGGGATCCCATCTCTCAGGGATTATGAGTTTTCCCAGACTATCTGGGATAACACTACAGTTAGCGGGGCTCCCGACATGCAGCGCTTTTGGATCCAAGACGCGAATGATGCCCCCATTTAGCTAGTGGATGGGGATGACGTAGGGGTTGCAGACGGCCATGATGCCTGGTACATAGGCATCCACCCTCCTTGAATGATGAGGGCATAGGGTTTGATTCACATAGTTGTGTGTCGGATAGGGAGGCGATGCCAGGCAGCGATGGAGATGGCCCACGATCACGACGAGAGAGAGCTGAGGAGGCCACAGGCACAGTAGAGGCCACGACAGTAGGAGAGGAGGGAGTTGAGACCCCCATCTCCATAGAGGGATAGGCCACCATCGCCCGATAAGGGCAAGGGTGTAGACATTGGGGAGAGCAGCGAGATAGCGACTCTCCGAGCTGAGGTTGCTCGCTTGTGAGCTTAGGTGCAGACACTATAGGATGAGGCTACACAGCTCAGAGCTTGGGGCAGAGGAGCGAGCACTCGATATTTAGCATGTGTTATCACCCAGATTATATTCTATCAGGCTCTATACTACCAGGCAGTGCCAACAGAGTAGAGGGTGCCATTACCAGCACACATTGTAGAGCCTGTCGTGATGGGGTCATCTAGGACATCATAACGATCGGCATCCAGGACTCACGGCACTACATGAACTACGATGGGGCCACATCCTCCACCTCAGGGGGGGAGGAGATGAGGCTGAGAGCTCGAGGGGCTCTCGATACACTACACAGAGGGTATTTGATTGAGGGGATTGAGTATGCCAAGATGTAGATTGTGGCATATCAATCCATTTTTGATATGATGTATACATATATTTGTGATATATATATAGATGAGATATTTTTGATCATATGACTTATATTGTGTTATGTATTTTGTGATGCTTATGATGCTTTTATGTTTGATTGATTGATTTAATAATTCATTGAGGATTCATGTAATTATGTTGTTGAAAATATTATAATTTGAATGTCATGCTATAACATTGTAAATGAAATAATCTGATGTAACAAAGTGGTTGTTTGTGATGCGATGTGATAAAAAATAAAAAGAGACTTCTAACAATAATTTCAAAGGATATTGTCGCTATTATAGACCATTTCATGGAGTCGCCGCTCACTCGGTCGTCAAGCTAATCCCCGTATAGAAATATTGTTAAAAGTAAAAGAGTGCTTAAGATACTGTCTTAAGACTTTGTTGTGATGATGCAAATGATGATGATGATGATGATTTGTTTTCAGATTTCCATGAAAATATTTGTGCATGAAATACTGTTTAAAATGATTTTTGCTAGGCATAAATTCTTAAGTGTGATAAAATTTGTGAATAATTCCTTAGGAATTATACCATCATTGCAAAATTAAAGGTTGACATAATGACATGAAATAATGATAATGTGTTTGCTTTTGAAAAGCATAATTTGTGTAACATAATGAATTAAGCCATATTGTTTTCATGATTTCGAAGAAATGGGGAATACAAATTGTTACAATGGTTTGCGCTAGGCATAGAATATGTAGGTATAGACTTATACCATCATCGCGAAAATCCAAAAAAGGTTTTATTGCATGATTGATGTTTGATGAACAGAAAATATGAAAATGAGGACTTGCGCTAGGCATAAAAATTCCAATTTTGGTTTTGAAACTATACCATCGTCGCGAAAGTCGACACGATATATATGATTTGATTTGTGTAATTTGAAAGAAATTTTTGATTTTTCTATTATATAGTTGTCTTTATGGTAAACAACTATACTTGATTTATTCCAAACAAGTTGCAAAAATAATATTTCAAAGTATTTTGAAGACAAAAGTTAGATTTATAAGGAATCCCATGTGCATATGTGAATTCATTTCCGATCTTGATTTATCATAATGATAGACAAAATCTCTCAAATACAAATGTGTGTGCAATTGCATTGTTCATTTACTAGTTGTGAGCAAGATACTATGATACAAGTGATTTGAAGAAACCAAATAAGTGTTCATTAACCATGATGTAGATGCATATAACCATACTAGGCTACTATGTAGATCGGGTTATCAAGAGCTAGCTAATCCATAAGCAGACATAAGTCTATACAAAAGAAGGTCGCTAATGTGACAGACATATCGCCACGCTAGGAGTTACCCAAGGCCAAGCAGGTTGGGCACAAACCACCTGTTATGGGGCTTACCTCACGATTTTTGAATAATTGAGAATTTCAGGGATTCAAGCTCATCAACCCTTCTTTTCTTTTCAAATGGTAGGGAAAGGGATTTTATTGCTTTCGCTTTCTTTTGAACTTTGCTTATTTTCTTTTCTTTTCTTTTCTTTTTGTATTTCTTTTGCATGGAATATTGCTGTAATGATATAACAAAACCTTTTTCTTTTCTCTTTTTCTTGAATTTTTCTTTTCTTTTTCTTTTTCTTTGCTAGGGATACTTGCTCGGATTAGTTGTAGGGCAAGGGATTTTTATTCTGGGTAGGGGTGAGCTTGTCCTTTTGCCAATTCTCAAAGATTCTAGACCATGTGCATGATAGGATAGCAGGGGAAACTTTTCACTCAAGAAATCACTTCTACTATGTAGCAAAACATGGAAATTACAAATATAATCATTTTATTGTGAAAAGAGGTGCTTGGTTTAAGTAAATAATAAGATCAATTATCTATGCTCAAACTTTATTTAATTGAATTTTGTGAACTTTGATATAAGAGAGATTAGTAATCATGCCAGATAAAATCAAGATATTTATTGTTGTGAGTGTGCAAGTGAGGGATTCCAAATAAATGCTAATTTATCCAAAATAATGTGAAACATATAACTGCAATAATTGTAAAAAAATATATATAAACACTTTTGAGAAGTTTTGAGAATGTTGACTCTCTCTTTCTTCTTTGTTTTATTTTGGTTTCGAAAGAGTCAAGCATATAGCTGTTTTTATATTTTTGAGCAAAAAATTTAACAACTGCCTTAAACAAATGCAATAGATAGTTTTTGAAGATTTTTGGAGATTTATGAATGTTTTTGGTGTTTTTGGATTTTTATAAATTGAAAGAAATATAAAGATAATGATTTTAAACAAATATATACATGGATGAAATGACCAAATTTATGCATAGTAACGTTTAAGATGCAAAATATTCATGGGTTCTTTAAGTTCTTTACCATCTAAGGTAGATAATTTATATGCTCCTGATTCAAATTTAGCAGTAATAATGTATGGTCCAAGCCAGTTGGGCTCGAATTTACCTTTAAGTTCCTTAGTTGCATTTGTATTTTTTTATTTTCTTTTAGAACAAGGTCACCAATCTCAAAGGATCGATGACGAACTTTCTTAGCATATGATCTTTTAAGCTTGTTTTGGTAAGCACGGAGATGCTCCAAAGCATTGATGCATTTTTCATCTAGGAGTTCCAGATGACTGAGTCTGCCAGCATGATATTCATCTCCTACTTCGGTGTCTTGAAGTAGCAGAGCCAAAGAAGGAACTTCTAATTCAAATGGAAAAACTGCTTCAGCACCATATACCAAAACAAATGGTGAAGTGCCCATGGGGGTTTGAACACTAGTTCGATAAGCCCACAAGGCTGGATATAATTGAATATGCTAGTCACGACCAGTTTTATTGACTAATATTTTGAGAATTTTGATTAAATTTTTGTTAGAAGCTTTCGCTTGACCATTACCCTAAGGATAATAGGGGGTGGACCAGCGATGTTGAATCTTGTATTTTTGACATAATTTTTTAACATCTTTATTTTTGAAAGGAGTTCCATTGTCAGAGATGAGATTCGCAAGAATTTCGAACCTGTAAATTATTTGATTAAAAATGAATTTAGAGACCTGTGAGCCAGTGCAAGAAGCTAAAGGCATAGCTTCAACCCACTTCTTGAAATACTCAGTGGTAGTTATGATGAACTTGTGTCCATCATATGACACAGGATTGATTTTGCCAATAATATCCAAGCCCCATTTAGAAAAGGGCCAAGGAGATGAAATAGCCTACAACTCTTGTGCAGGTGCATGGACAAGGTCAGCATGTTTTTGACACTTGTCGCAATGGCGCACATACTCATGTGCATCCGTTTTCATGGTAGGCCAAAAGTATCCTATCCGAAGGAGCTTTTTAGCAATGACACTACCACTAAAGTGTCCTCCACAAGATCCATCGTGGGCTTCACTCAAGGCTGATTTAGATTCATCTAAATTTAAACATATTAATAGGATACCTTCAAAAGATCTCCTATATAAAGTATTGCCAATTATTACAAATTGACTTGCTCGTAGACGTAATAACCGATGCTGGTTTCTATCAGAATTGTCAAGGAAAGTCCCATTTTGGAGAAAATCAAATATGTCTATGTACCAAGGTTCAGGAGTAGTTTCATTGATTAGAAACACATCCAAAGGCTCTAAGCATGATTTATTTGAAGCGGGTTCCTGGAGTCGACGAATAATGATAGTGGCATATTCGTCATCTAACTCAAAGGGCAAGAGAGATGTAGCTGCGGCCATAGCATCAGCTGCACGGTTGCTAGTTCGAGGAATGGCTTCCAAGGTAACTTGATCAAACAAGGAAATTAGTTGTAAAAAATAGGCCTTATATGGGCGTAGTTTATCATCTCAGGTTTGATAAACTTCATTAATTTGATTTATAACCAATTGGGAATCACAAAAAACTAAAAGATGTTTAATTTTTAGTGCTAGGACAGCTCGTAATCCAAGGATTAGAGCTTCATACTCAGCAGTATTGTTGGTGCAAGCAAAGGTCAGTTTGAAGGATAGAGGAATAAGATGTTTTTGCGAAGATATTAAAATAATACCCACACCAGCCCCACTCATGCATCGGGCTCCATCAAAGTATAAGGACCATTGTTCATTATGGTCTACCTCTAATTGAAGGCATTCATCTGGAAACTCAATGATGAGGGGATGGGTAGACTTTAAGGGTGCAGCAGCTAATTGATCTGCTATGATTTGAACCTTAACAGACTTCTATCCTATGAATGTGAGGTCAAACTCGCTTAGAGCAAGAACCCACTTGGCTGTGCGACCCGATAAATAAGGTCGACTTATGAGATACCTTAAGGGATCATATTTGGCAATGACATACATTTTTTGGCTAAGCATGTAATGTCGTAATTTTTGCGTAGCAAAAACGACTGCTAGACATAGCTTCTCTAAAACTGTATAACGGATTTCATAACTGATGAAAGTTTGGCTAATATAATAATTAGCACGTTCTCTCTTTTCATCATCAAGTTGAGCTAACATAGCCCCTAAGGCAGAATCTGAAGCTGAAATATATAGGAGAAATGGGCGATCAAATTTAGGTGGTGAAAGGACAAGCAGATTAAGGAGATATTGTTTGAGAAGTTCAAAAGCTTATCTACATTCTGTGTCCCAATTGAAAGGGACATCCTTCTTAAGAAGTTTGAGAAAGGGAACAGTTTTGTCCGCCAGCTTATCAATGAAGCGACGGATAGCTTGAAGTTTACCTTGTAAACTTCGTAATTCAGATATATTAGTAGGTGCGGGCATATCGGTGATAGCCACAATTTTGAGAGGGTCAATTTTGATACCATGTAAAGAAACTAAAACCCCTAATAGTTTACCGGACTTAACTCCGAATATACATTTTGCTGGATTTAATCGAATGAGATATTTTCGTAATCGATTAAAAACTTTTCGCAAATCATCCAAATGATGATCTTCAATAAGAGAGCGAGCTATAATATCATCTACATAATCATGTAGGATATCATGCATCATATCATGAAAAATGTAGGTCATAGCTCGTTGGTAAGTGTTGGTCTAAAATCTGCCATAGGAAAGGATTTTACAAGTGCGCCCTAGACCCGGCCAACATTGAAAGGCTGGAAGCAAGAAATGGCTCCCAGACCAATCTCCAGAGTGGGCTGGTTCCCTTCACTATTCTAAACTTGGTTAAGATAAGGGTTACTGGAAAGAAATTGAAAAGGTTACAGAAAGAAATGGGAAATATGGCCACAGGCCGAAGTGATGAGATCAAAAAATAGCAGCAGGAAACTTCAAGTGCAGCAACAACAAGCAATAAAAGTTACTAACTTAACTTCCGCACGATGCATACAGAAAAACCCTCCAAAATCACATTTCGGGAATTTATACTCTTACGGTAATATTCAAATCCAGTATGCAAAATTTAAATGTAACAGCCATGAAGACATACAAATGCTATTAGAAATGCAACATCAACAGAAAGGAAATCACCAATGCAAACGCTTTGAAAAGTTAGAAGCCAATCCTTTATTCCTGCAGTGAAATTCCAGTTTCTAGCAGAGAATTTTCCAACCCCTGTAAATGAAAATTACATTGGTTTTTATAGAGGTCCGTCCTCTCTACAGCATTAAAAATGCACCACCACCCCTCTCATGATCTACAATTGTGCATTGGAAATTACATACACGATCCCCTTAGTTGCAGCAAAAATTAAATACAATTAGACGCTAGCGGTCTTCTTCATTAAATTCATTTTTGAAAATATGCATGAAACCGTTATGACAATCCACGAATAGCAACCTTGAATGCATTAAATCTTCAATCTTGGTGGCCTGGGCGCGTCTTTGACCTTGACTGCATTGGAAAGCTGCATTACATTGAATTTGGGCCAGCATTTAATCATCGGAAATCAAAAAAAATCTCCTCGGCCGTTCACACTATGCTTTGGCGGAAAATAGTTGGAGGTCGCGAAAATGCGACGGGTCATGAAATCATGACATGTTTTAACTCCGTACACTTTGACCACCTTTGACCCGCGAAAATGGCACCTGTAGCGATATCGCTACGTCTCCAACTTCATTTTCCCTATCACTAGCTCAACATCGAGAAAATAGTACATGTAGCGATTTCGCTACGCACTTTGGTTCTTGGTTCTTCCTTGCGCTCTGCCCCGCGAAAACGGAACATGTAGCGATATCGCTACATGTTTTGGGCACCTTGTACGGCCTTGCTGACGGTCCGCGAAAACATAACACCTTTTGCCCTTGAATGCCTTCAATTCTTCCTTGTCTCCATTTCGCTACCAATTTGAGCACTTAATCATTTTTTAACGAGGCATCATGGAATTGCTACCATTTCCATGCTTTAATTTTCATCCCTTGCATGATTTCGTTGCATATTCATGTAAGTTGGCCTTATTGTTGATATTGCAACGAATTGCTACAACTTACTCCTCTTTTGCTTCTTGGACCAAAATGGCCACGATTTTGAATCATGCAGCGATATCGCTACGTTTTGCTCCTTCCATACCAATTGCCACTTTGCCATCGTGAAAATGCTACATCCTTGCCCTTTAGATCCTTTTAAAGCTATTGGCATCCTTTTTGCAACGAAACACCTTGCAGCTTCAAAATGTGTAGCGTATCCTGCAACCTTCGCCGTCAACTCCTCTTTGTCAAGTGTGCAGCGCATCGCTGCACTTTCATCTCTTAGACTTTTTTGCAAACCACCCCGCGCTTTTGAAACATTGCAGCGCATCGCTGCAAGTCTTGCTTTGAACTCTCCTTCGCTCGAACACGCAGCGCATCGCTGCAAGTTTTGGCACTTAAGCTCTTCTTCGACCAATATGCAGCGAATCGCTGCACTTTGCACCACTTGAGCCTTTTGAAACCATTGCGTCGCAAAAATAAGACGTCAGCGCGTCGCTGCAAGTTTAGCACCTTAGTCTTCGAAGCCGCCAGCATCACGATTTTGGAACATGTTAGCGACGTGCTGCAACTTTTGCTTTAAGTCTTTGGCTGAGATTTTCGTCGCGATTTCGTGACAATTTGTCGCTGTTCCTCCTTTGCCTTCCGAAAGTCATGAAAATGGAACGTGCAGCGCATCGCTGCACTTTTGCTTTGGACTCCCTTTTGCAACCACTGCCCACGATTTTGAGACATGCAGCGCATCGCTGCACTTTTTGCTTAGACCTTTTGAAGCCGCAAAAATAGAACCGTCATGATATCACGACAGTTCTTCTTAGCTGCATGCGTTGACTACGTTGACCGTGATTTCGAAACATGTCAGCGAATCGCTACAATTTTTGGACTTAGTTATTTTTTTCTCTCAAAACCGCATCAAAGCCTGTGTTAGTATAAAAATAAAATCTGCAACAGCTTAAACAATATTTCAATCAAAATCAATGTGGCAAAAATGCCAACATTCTTGGCGGCTCGCGGGGTATATAGCTCGCTGTATGCTAGAATCCAGGCCTGAATCCATTGGGCACAGAGTCATGAAAACTTATAACAGAAGGCCGGCTGCTGTGATACATTTCAAGGGACTACTGCAATAACTTCTGCTGAAAAGCTGAAACTGGAAGAACCTGCATAGAATTGGTTATGAAATAAATGGAGTGGGAGGGTGGAGTGAGATCTTGCGATTGCGCAAGCGATGACTGCAATGGAATAAAATGATGGAGTGAGCAAGTGATGTGATAGACATAACAACAGAATGCGGCTATACTACCATCTGTAATGAATGTGTAATGAATGTAAGTGAACGTAAGGAATGGAAGCGAAAGTATAAAGGCTGTGGAATGAAAATGAACTAGACTGTTAGCAAATGCATAAAAAGACAAAACGTAGAGGAAAGGGAGAAGAAGGAAAGGGAACAATGAGAATGGGGAAAAGAAACAGCAGTCGTGGCCTGCTTTTAATTACTATAGAAGAAAAAGGAGGAAGAAAATGAAGAAAGGAAAGAGAGGAAAAGGGAAAGGGAAAAGAAGAATTTTTTGAAAGCCATCCACTGCTGGGAAAGGAGGAGACAAAAGGAAAAAACAAGCACCTACAGCTCGCAGACAACAAAAGAGCTGAGATGAACAGTAATAATAATTTTTTTTTTTTTTTTTTTTTTTTTTTTGAAAATATATCTATATACAAGGGTTTACGACATGATTGGCATGTCGCCACCACAAACCCAGTCTCAGAGTGTTATCTGATAAATCTGCAATGTCCCGACCAGATCCAATCATACTTAAGTCGGTTCTTGAAATTGGGTTGGCTCCTTCCTAAAGTTCTCCATGGTGCGAATAGGATGTAATGCGGAAGATTATCCTTACTTACTAGTACCCACATGGAGGACTTCTTCAGGTACTGGATGTAGTGTCTGGAACCAACACCACCACTTTGTAGACTTTATTGGCTGTGGGTTGAGTACAGGCTCCTCTAACTCCTTGATGTGATCACAGGGCTCTTCAAGTGAGAAATCTGATTCTGGGATCTCCTCAGGTTCTAGAATTTGAACTTGTTCTTCTACTTGGCCCATATCTTGATGAAAACTGCAAGCAACCATATTGTTCATTGCTGTAAAAGTTCTTGCATGTTCCAATCCTTGACTTTGGACGAGATCTGTCCCTTGAACTCCACATGACTGCATCTCAGGTTTCTGCTCAGTATAAGGGATCTGGCATGAAAAGTACTATGCAGGGTAGACAGGAGCAGCAACCACCGGAGAAGGTAATGGAGTTTCTCCCCATGATAACTTTCTCGATAAGAGCAAAATCTGTTCCGCTCGCACTGCTTCCTCAAAGATTTATGGGAACCGTTGTTCACCTGACTGTAGCAAAAAGAGACCTATGTCAGAATTAAAAGCTCAAACATAAAAGATGTGGGCTTGGGTGGGTGATGGACGAATCTTCTCTAGAATTCTCTTCCAACTTATCAAGAATCGGACATTGAAGTCCGTGATGCTTTCTTGAGGTGCTCTCTTGATGTACATGAAAAATTGGTAGAGATCCAAAGAATTGTAGAAAGGATCTTCGTCAAATCTTTTGATCAGTGCCCCCGCTAGATCGTCCCATGAGCTGATGCTTTGACGTTTGAGCAATCTGTACCACTGCAATGCTCTTCCTTCCAAATACTAAACCAGAAGTCGGATCATGACATCTTCGTGTTCTATGACATGGATCATGGACAGAGTAGCAATGTCTTCAACATGTGCCAGAGCCATGCCTTCGGTACCATCATATTTTTCCAGGTTCTTCAGGGCACCTTCGGGAATTTCATGCCGGATTTGGAGATTCAGAGGGCCAGGATCATCCCATCTAGAAAAAACCCTCACCTTTGTGGCAGTGGTCTGCGGAATCATGGCTATCGCCATTAAGTCAGAGTTGCCAGATGAACATTCTTTGAACTTTAAAAAAAAATAGGCGTCCACGAACAGATCTTCAACTCAGCAAAGTCGCCAGATGAACTTACAAATCTCCGCTGTGAGGCCAAGACAGCTCATCAAATCTTGAGACCTCCGGGTGTTTAAAAAACTTATGGATCTTTTGAGACAGAAGAAGTCTGTCCCACCGGGCGTGCCAAAAAATGTTGGTCCAAAATCTGCCACAGGAAAGGATTTTACAAGTGCGCCCTAGACCCGGCCAACATTGAAAGGCTGGAAGCAAGAAATGGCTCCCAGACCAATCTCCAGAGTGGGTTGGTTCCCTTCACTATTCTAAACTTGGTTAAGATAAGGGTTACTGGAAAGAAATTGAAAAGGTTACAGAAAGAAATGGGAAATATGGCCACAGGCCGAAGTGATGAGATCAAAAAATAGCAGCAGGAAACTTCAAGTGCAGCAACAGCAAGCAATAAAAGTTACTAACTTAACTTCCGCACGATGCATACAGAAAAACCCTCCAAAATCACATTCCAGGAATTTATACTCTTACGGCAATATTCAAATCCAGTATGCAGAATTTAAATGTAACAGCCATGAAGACATACAAATGCTATTAGAAATGCAACATCAACAGAAAGGAAATCACCAATGCAAACGCTTTGAAAAGTTAGAAGCCAATCCTTTATTCCTGCAGTGAACTTCCAGTCTCTAGCAGAGAATTTTCCAACCCCTGTAAATGAAAATTACATTGGTTTTTATAGAGGTCCGTCCTCTCTACAGCATTAAAAATGTGCCACCACCCCTCTCGTGATCTACAATTGTGCATTGGAAATTACATACACGATCCCCTTAGTTGCAGCAAAAATTAAATACAATTAGACGCTAGCAATCTTCTTCATTAAATTCATTTTTGAAAATATGCATGAAACCGTTACGACAATCCATGAACAGCAGCCTCGAATGCATTAAATCTTCAATCTTGGTGGCCTGGGCGCGTCTTTGACCTTGACTGCATTGGAAAGCTGCATTACATTGAATTTGGGCCAGCATTTAATCATCGGAAATAAAAAAAAATCTCCTCGGCCGTTCACACTGTGCTTTGGCGGAAAACAGTTGGAGGTCGCGAAAATGCGACGGGTCACGAAATCGCGACATGTTTTAACTCCGTACACTTTGACCACCTTTGACCCACGAAAATGGCACCTGTAGCGATATCGCTATGTCTCCAACTTCATTTTCCCTATCACTAGCTCAACATCGAGAAAATAGTACATGTAGCAATTTCGCTACGCACTTTGGTTCTTGGTTCTTCCTTGCGCTCTGCCCCGCGAAAACGGAACATGTAGCGATATCGCTACATGTTTCGGGCACCTTGTACGGCCTTGCTGACGGTCCGCGAAAACATAACACCTTTTGCCCTTGAATGCCTTCAATTCTTCCTTGTCTCCATTTCGCTACCAATTTGAGCACTTAATCATTTTTTGACGAGGCATCATGGAATTGCTACCATTTCCATGCTTTTTGATCAATTTTCATCCCTTGCATGATTTCGCTGCATATTCATGTCAGTTGGCCTTATTGTTGATATTGCAGCGAATCACTATAACTTACTCCTCTTTTGCTTCTTGGACCAAAATGGCCGCGATTTTGAAGCATGTAGCGATATCGCTACGTTTTACTCCTTCCGTACCAATTGCCACTTTGCCATCGCGAAAATGCTACATCCTTGCCCTTTAGATCCTTTTAAAGCTATTGGCATCCTTTTTGCAACGAAACACCTTACAGCTTCAAAATGTGCGGCGTATCCTACAACCTTCGCCGTCAACTCCTCTTTGTCAAGTGTGCAGCGCATCGCTGCACTTTCATCTCTTAGACTTTTTTGCAAACCACCCCGCGCTTTTGAAACATTGCAGCGCATCGCTGCAAGTCTTGATTTGAACTCTCCTTCGCTCGAACACACAGCGCGTCGCTGCAAGTTTTGGCACTTAAGCTCTTCTTCGACCAATATGCAGCGAATCACTGCACTTTGCACCACTTGACCCTTTTGAAACCACTGCGTCACGAAAATAAGACGTCAGCGCGTCGCTGCAAGTTTAGCACCTTAGTCTTTGAAGCCGCCAGCATCACGATTTTGGAACATGTTAGCGATGCGCTGTAACTTTTGCTTTGAGTCTTTGGCTGAGATTTTCATCGCGATTTCGTGACAATTTGTCGTTGTTCCTCCTTTGCCTTCCGAAAGTCACGAAAATGGAACGTGCAGCGCATCGCTGCACTTTTGCTTTGGACTCCCTTTTGCAACCACTGCTCGCGATTTTGAGACATGCAGCGCATCGCTGCACTTTTTGCTTAGACCTTTTGAAGCCACGAAAATAGAACCGTCGCGATATCGTGACAGTTCTTCTTAGCTGCATGCATTGACTGCGTTGACCGCGATTTCGAAACATGTCAGCGAATCGCTGCAATTTTTGGACTTAGTTATTTTTTGCTCCTTTTTGCTCAAAACCGCATCAAAGCCTGTGTTAGTATAAAAATAAAATCTGCAACAACTTAAACAATATTTCAAACAAAATCAATGTGGCAAAAATTCCAATAGTAAGTTACACCGGCGTTCTTTAAGCCAAATGGCATCACTTTCCAACAAAAGGTACCCCAAGGAGTAATAAAGGTTGTTTTAGCCTAGTCTTCAGGAGCTATCCTGATCTGATTATAACTGGAGAATCCATCCATTAAGGACACCATCCCACTTTCGACAGTGAAGTCAATAATTTGATCCATGTTTGGAAGAGGAAAGTCATCTTTAGGGCATGCACCGTTGATATCTCTAAAATCGATGCAAACCCTAACTTTGGTAGCTTCTTTCTTGGTGACTGGAACTACATTTGAGATCCATGCAGCATAATTAATAGCTTGTATGAAGATAACATTCAGGAGTTTTTCTAACTCCCCTTTGACTAGCAGAGCCACTTTGGGATGCATTTTTCTGAGTTTTTGTTTGACAGGTTTAGCATCCGGATGGACCACTAGATGATGCATGACTACGGAAGGGTCTAGACCTAGCATATCTTTGTATGTCCAAGCGAAGACATCTTCATACTCCTTAAGGAATGCGATGTATTGTTCTTGTTTTTCTTGACTTAATTCTAACCCGATATTGATTATGTGAGGATTATCCGCAGTTCCAATGTTAATTTTAATGACATTTTCTACTTCCATGTGTAGATCTCTTTCAAAATTAGGTGGGGCGAGTGAAACGCCCAATTCTTGTAATTCTTGTAAGGTTAATTTAGATAATTCATTCTGAGGATAAGTGGCCTCAAGTTGGGCTATAGTTGGTATCGAACCATCAAAATAAAACCCATTGTGCAACATCTCTTCAACGGAGACATCATGGAAGATATCTCCTTCCAATTCTTCATCGGGGTCAGCAATCATTTCAGGGTATGCTATGGATAGCATGTTGCATGAAAATGACTGATTATTAAGAGGCAAATCAACATGCCTATCCAAATAATCTTGATAGCATATGAGATGATCATCATCCTCAAAAGGAAAGGGTTGACCCTTACTAGGAAATAGGCCCACACCACAGCGGGCAGGCCATGGTTCTACCTCGAAAGGTTCTTTCATGCCATTTTGGAAAGGTCCCAAGCCTTTCCCTTTATATCCCATTTTAAGCATCATGGGTTTAGCTTTAATATAATCATTGGTAAAATAACACCGAACGTATCCCTCATGATGAGTTTTGATATTCTGAGGGATTCTTCCCCCGATCATATCCTTTATAAATGAAGGCACAACTCCCGACTTGGTAAGTACTTCCCAGAGGTTGTGGGAGGCCCAAAGTACAAGGAGATGGCGGCAAATTATTTAAAAGGTTTGAATCTTGCATGAAAGTATTCATTTTTTCTGATATTGAGGTTGTAGATAAATCTGGTAAAAGTTCATCAGAAAGGGCATAAGATGTAGAAGGCTTATTACCTATGTCTTGATATGTGGAAGTTATGATAGATGTGTCAAGAGGTTTTGAATTTATAGGGGTAATAGTTGAAGGATTGGTTGTAGACTTAAGATCTATTTGAGGTTTTAAAATAATTTTTTTAGAGGATTGTTGATCTATATAGGAAGATGAAATGAATGGAGGGGGAATAGGGGAAGTTATGGGTTTATGTTTCACAGTTTTAGATGAAAAATAAGAACTAGAATGTGTGGATGACAGAGCAGGGCAAAATTGCACTCCAACTGGTTCTGCCAAAGCACACATATCAAAAGGTCTAGGGTCACCATGAATAGTGACCAACTGATTTTTAAACTCAAATTTAACACATTGGTGTAAATTTGATGGGACCGCTCGCATGGCATTGATCCAAGGGCGACCCAAAAGTATATTGTACGATGCTGGGCAATGTACAATAAACACGGTTGTTTCAAGGGTTCTAGGACCAACTTGCAATGGGAGGGTAATAACTCCACACGTTTCTTGTGTTTTGTCATTAAAAGCTTTGATAATCATATCAGTTTTCTTCATTTCATCACTTCTAAAACCAAATCGTTGGTAAAATTCATAGGTGCAAATGTTTAGATATGATCCATTATCAATCAAGACTCGTTTGACAGCTACATCCCCGATTAAAGCAGTAATGTATAAGGGATTGTCCTTATGTAAACTGTGTTGTGGGATATCTTTATCACGGAATTCAATACAATCAATCTCTCGAGTGATGATAGTATTGGCCATAGCTTCAGGTTGAATGTTTTGAGGTACCATCATTTGGCTCAATGTAAGCATCAACTCATCCCTATGGGTGGGAGAGGATCTTAATAAATCTAAAAGGGAGATTTTGGTTGTGGTATTGAACAATTGTTCATTAATGTTGTAAGGGGGTTTAGGTTGAACAGTGGGAGCATGATTCCCTTTATGGGGGTTTTTCAGAATGAATGGAGCTGATCCATCATTCTGGTTTGATTCTTGTTGAGAGTTTTGAGCTTGTTGTCAAGTAACAACTCCAATGGTACCTACGATGTTATAGTGAAGACATTGAACTGGTCTCGGTTGAGCATTAATGGCTTGTTCATTTGAAAGGAATATATTAGAAGAAGGTCGAGTAGTGACTCTTCTAGGAAATGGTTCTTCTAGAACATTAGCATCTATGACAGGTTGAATAGGATCTGATTCGTTTTCAGAACTATTCGATTGGTTTGAAGTAATGTCTAGTTCACTTTCACTATCTGATTCTATATCACTAGAATCAGAAGTTTGAAAATTATGTAAGGTCCTGGTCATAACCAAGGATAAGGTCGTGTCAAATATTTGAGGATCCTAAACAGGTAATTGTCCGCTAATGGTTCCTACATATCGGGTAGGAGGGGGAACATTATGATGTTCGATTTGATTGGCTACCTCTTTACCATGTCTTGGTAAAGGGTGTTGAAATATGTCTAAAGTTTGATTGGCGTTTTGATTTTGATTTTGGGGAACAGTCTTTTGAGTATTATTAGGAGGGTTTTGTTTAGGTTGGAAGGCTTGCACTTCCATTTCATTATTGTCAATCAAATCTTGTATTTTATGTTTCAACCTCTTACAAGCGTTGGTAGAATGTCTAGGTCCTCTATGGAAATCACAGTGCAAATCAGCTCTATATCCGGGTATAGTTGGGTCAGGTTCCCGGATAGCTGGTAATTGGATTAAACCTCTTTCGAGCAATTGAGGTAAAATAGTTGACAAAGGTTGGTTTAATCTAGTGAACTCTCAAGGAGGTTTTTCAGGAGGTTTCAATATAAATTTTTCTATTGTCTTTGTTGCATTGATGTTAGCAACGTTTCTGCTGTCAGTGACTCCGTCACCGACAACCTGTTTGTTTTTATATTGATTTTTGGATGTTTTCTCATCATCCTTCTTCCTAAGTTGGCCTCTCCTAATGAGGTCATCTTCTACTCTTCGATCTAAGTCTATAGGTTGATCGAAGGTAGTCAAAGTAGCTGTTGATAGCTCATAAGAAGGTTGTTCTTGTAAATTGTTGATGAAAATGTCTAACATTTCCCTATAAGGTAGCACAAAGTACAGTTTTCCTGTCAATTGTCTCCATCTATCTAAGAAATCAGCAAAGCATTCATCCTTATCTTGTTTTAAATTGTATAGGTCTTTAATATTACATGCCTCTCGATGTAGGCACTAAATTGATGGACAAATGATTCAGCTGTTTCTTCGAAGTTTCTCAAAGAATGAGTGGGCAGTTGATAGTGCCACTCTAATGCCATTCCACCTAAATTTTTCGGGAATATTTTTAGTAATAGCAAGTCATCATGCGATATTTCATGACATGCTATCCTAAACATGCGAAGATTCTCAATGGGATCTTCAGTTCCTTTATATATAGGCAAGACGGGCATGGGAAAATGTTTAGGATATGGTTTAGCTACAACTATGGGATCCAAAGGTTGACTACAGATCTCTCGATAATTATACGAGGGATGGTAGGGATCTATTTGGTCCATACGTGAAGCCAATTGTTTCACCATAGCTTCCAAATTACTAGTTTTCCCCCCATATTGGTTTGGTAGGGCATTGACATGAGTGTTATGGGCATAGGATGGAGGAACATGCAGGTTAGATGCCATGTTACTGTTGTGTAAATTATTGGTAGGAAAAGTATTATGGAGGAATTTTGAAGTTGTATTATGTTGTATTCCAGATTGTTGAAAGTTTGTATTTGGTTTTTTTTTAGGTTTCTGTTTACTTAAAGCATTTTGCTCAATATTTTGGAGGAACAAAGTAGTGAAGGGAATTTTCTTCTGTGTGGGAGTGATTTTAGGTTGAGTAACAGGTTCCTTAGGAGGTTGGGTAACCTGTTGTTTTGACATGCTTTGGGCTATAGTGACCATATCCGTATTGGATGGTCCACCCTTGTCACTTTCTTGATCAATGAAAGACAAGGGATTAGTCTGCATATTGCATATATATTCCATGGCTACTTGAGTTTTACTAATTTGTCCTTTATCAAGATGAATGGCCACATTAAGGTCATCAATGTTTTCCATGAGAAATCTCTTGAAATGCTCTGTATTGTCAAAGGCAATAGTTCCATTTGGAGATACTCTAGGGGATGAGGATCCATCCTCTTTAACACTTCCTTCTTGTCCCTTATCTTCACCTAAGTCTTCATCTGATTGACATAGAGTTTCTCCTTCCGGATTTGTATCTCCGAGAAGGACATTTGGATTTTCAATTGTATCTTGTAACCAATCTTCTCCTTCCCCTAAAGTTTCTTTACCATTCCTAAGTTTAGGCATGGTGCTAAGTTTTGATTTCAGAAAATATATATATATTTATATATATATATATATGCAACAAATTAAGAGGTATATATTTACTATATACCTACTACAATATTTGAAAATGAAATGTTTAAGTTTTTGCTAAGTTTTTTTATTTTTAGTTTTTCTTTAATTTTTTGAAACAATACAATAAAGCAAATAACACAATAATGCAAGAGATAATACTGAAGTAATAATTTAATTTTCTATAAACAACTTATGAATATCATTAATAGGTTCAAGTTGTTCAGGGGTCATGAAATGTTCTTCTTCAAATTGAAAGTTTTCTTTTAAGAATTTGATGAAAAGGGCTATGGTGATATTATCTATCTCAGATGCTGGTTGATATAAGTAAAGCTCATGGCAATACTCTCGATATAACACAGCACGAGGAACTCTATTCCATCTTTCCTTATCTGTAAGAACAACCTCTTGGTCTTCTACAAGGCCTAGGAACTGGTGCACAATAGCTGCATTCTCGAGGTATTCCTCGAAGGTGAACAACTTTGAAGATACTAAAGCTCTCCTATAGGCTAACCATCTATGGCAGGCTCTCTGAAGTTCATGATAAAAAACTAGTTGATGAGGATCCAGGATTCTATCTAGGACTAGCCTCTTGATCTGTTTAAGTTGTGTGGACCTAGATGAAATGAGACTAAGTCTCCTGTCAAGTTCGTCCCACAAGGATTGATTTCTACTCATTTTCGGGATACTAAGGACAGAATTAACTTCTATAGTTGCCAATTGATTTTCTATGTTTATAGTGACTGCTAACCTCTTTTTAGGAGCTACCATCTAAACATGACTTTAAACCTTAAATGTTTCAAAATGCATCTAAGTTTTAGTTGTTCTAATAATAATTTTTTTTGTTTTTGTTTTTGTTTTTGTTTTCAAAAGGTTATGGTGCATTCACGTCGGGTTCACCAAAATGTATCGCTCCAAATTTTTCGCATCCCTACCTTCAGGCGATTGGATCCACGCCCGAAAGGAGGATGGGAAAAGGATGTCGTGCTACCTCGGACTGAGAGGACTTTATGAAGGTCCCGCCTCTCAAGGGAGGTGTATTTTGGTGATTTTTCGACGGATGGTGGGTTCACCAGGAAAAATTTAGTGGTAGTTTTCACGCCTAGGTTTTGGCATGTGTTTTGATGTGTTCATTTTAACCTTAAGCATTCATATCCTAGGTTTGGCCGAATGAATCTAGATTAATCTACATGAAGATGCAAATTCCATGAATACAGAAAATAGATTAAAAAGCAAAAAATAGAGAATTTATAGAAGGCGAATGAAGAATACCTGATCCGGATGTTTGAAGAAGGTTCTGATGTTTGAAGCAGTCTGGATCATCTGAAATCTGATAGAATCACCTGCAATCTGACAGAATCATCTGAAACCGACGTAATCGTCCGAGGACCGATGAATCATCTGAGATCTGACGAATTCGTCTGACGAAAATGCAACATGTTGTGATATCATGACACTTTTCTCCTTTGGTCGTGAAAATGCAACATGTCATGATATCGTGACACTTTTCTCCTTTGGTCGCGAAAATGCAACATGTCACGATATCGCGACACTTTTCTCCTTTGGTCGTGACAATGCAACATGTCGCGATATCACGACACTTTTCCTCTTCTGGCCGTGACGTTGCATACATGTCGCGATATCGCGACACTTTTTCCTCCTTTGGCCATGACGAAGCAACATGTCATGATATCGCGACACTTTTTCTCCTTGGGCAGCGACGTTGCAACATGTCATGAAATCACGACACCTTTTCCTCCTTTGGCCGTGATGAAGCAACATGTCGCGATATCGTGACACTTTTTCTCACTTGGCCATGATGTTGCAACATGTCACGAAATCATGACACTTTTTCTCTTTCGACCGTGACGAATCAACATGTCGCGAAATCACGACACTTTTTCTCTTTCGGCCGCGACGAAGCAACATGTCGCGATATCGCGACACTTTTCCTCTCTTGGCCGCGATGTTGCAACATGTCGCGAAATCGTGACACTTTTTCCCTTTCGGCCGCGATGAAGCAACATGTCGCGAAATCATGACATTTTTCTCCTTTGGCCGCGACGAAGCAACTTGTCACGAAATCGTGACACTTTTTCTCCTTTGGCCGCGATGATGAAACATGTCACGAAATCGTGACACTTTTCTCTCTTGGCCGCGATGATGAAACATGTCGCGATATCACGACACTTTTTCTCTCTTGGTCGCGACGATGCAACATGTCGCGATATCACGACACTTTTCTCCTTTGGCCATGACGATGCAACATGTCGCGATATCATGACACTTTTTCTCCTTTGGCCGCGATGATGCAACATGTCGCGATATCGTGACACCTTTCCTCCCTTGGCCGTGATGATGCAACATGTCATGATATCGTGACATCTTTCCTCCATTGACCATGACGAAGCAACATGTCACGAAATCGTGACACCTTTCCTCCCTTGGCCGTGATGAAGCAACATGTCACGAAATCGAGACCTTTCCTCCCTTGGCCGTGATGAAGCAACATGTCATGAAATCGTGACACCTTTCCTCCCTTGGCCGCGACGAAGCAACATGTCACGAAATCGTGACACCTTTCCTCCCTTGGCCACGACGAAGCAACATGTCATGATATCGTGACACCTTACCTCCAGTGACCATGACGGTGCAACATGTCATGAAATCGTGACCCCTTTCCACCCTTGGCCGCGACGATGCAACATGTCGTGAAATCGTGACACCTTTCCTCCCTTGGCCGCGACGAAGCAACATGTCATGATATCGTGACACCTTCCCTCCCTTAGCTTTTTCTTTGATCATTAGCTCAGGGACCTTTCAAGACCCTGCCTAATCGCCTCATCCTCAATAGCCATGTCACTGTGCAACTGAACCCCTACCTCCTTCTCAGCACCCATCTTAGCTAGGAAGTCGACCGCTTTTTTTAAATCTCTACTCACATAAACTGGAATCACATCATCTAATTCCCTCCATAATTCCTTAATTTGAGTGACAAGAATCCTCAACCTCCATGCTTTCAAGGCAAAGTTCCTCATGCAATCTAGAGCTCCAACCATTATTTGAGAATCTGATTCAAGAATTATCCTCCTGTGGCCCTGTTTAACTGCCCAAATAGAAGCAGATTTGATAGCTATGGCTTTTGCTTCATTGTTTGTGGCTCTTCCCAAGCCTTGCAGTTCCCAATAGAGCACTGTTCCAACATGATTCTGGCAAACCACTCCAATTTCGGCACTACCCGGATTGCCTTTTGCAGCTCCATCAGTATTAATTTTAATCCAACCTTCTGGGGTTGGTTTCCAACTAGATCTGTCACTCTTGCACTTCAACTCCCTCTTCCATTGCCCCAATAACAACCTGAGTTTCCTCTTTAGCATAGACGGCCACAGTTTCTGTGACTTTGCTCTAGATGACCTGCCAAACTCCATCTAACGAGGAAAAAGTTTCTCTAAAAATTCTAGCATTTCTCTCCAACCACACTTGCCACCAAATGAAGTTTAATCCAAGCTCCCAACCAATACGAAGAGCTTTAGATTTAAATCTACCCCTCTTCCATATTTCCTAGATATTAGTCCGATTCAAGTCACCATTAACTTGAATTTTATAATATAAAAACCATCTCTTCCAAATCTGGCGCGTGAAAGGGCACTCAAACATCAAGTGATCAGTTGTTTCCTCGCTCTTGTAGCATAATACACATTGAGATGGACCGATGATTCCTCTACATCTGAGATTATCAAAAGTGAGAATTTCATTGTGCATGAACTGCCAGGAAAAAAAGTTTACTTTCAGCCAGCCCTTGGAGTGCCAAATCTTTCTCCAATCCTCAACCTGATATGTATGAGGGGGAGGCTCTGGAAGGATCTTGTCATATCCGTCCTTCACTATGTAGACACCAAGGCTCCCATAGCCCCAAGCTAATTCATCCTCCTCGTCTCTACCTATGAGAAATATTTTTGTCAAGATTTTAGTCATGATGGGTGCCAAATCCGGAGGGATTGAAATTGGCCACTCATCCAACTTCTTAAACTGCTTAAACTTATACTCCCCGGCTGACTAGTGGTGAAATAACTTTCAATTTGGACCCATCCCTTGGTTTCTATGGCTGTTTTTATTGGTTGCAATTTAGGAAATTCAACAATGATAGGTGGGTATTGATCCCATGAATCTGTCCAAAATCGTGCCTTCTCCCCTCTCCCCACTTTCCAAAATAATCGATCTTTTACTACCTGAGATCCTAACTTGAGAGCCTACCACACTAAGGATCTAGTACCATCCAAAGGGAAACGGCCCACCTCATTGGGGTTAACATGTCCCAAATATTTACTAGTTAGGATTCTACTAAATAAGGAAGTTGGTTGGGAAATCCACCTCCAGTAAAGCTTTCCAGCCAAAGCTTTATTATTTATCTTGGATCTTCTCAGTCCCAAACCTCCTTTTACCTTGGGCTGGGTTACTTTGTCCCAACCAACTAAGGCCCATTTCCTCTCTCCTTTTACTCCTTCCCATAAAAATTTTCTAGCCATCTTGTCCAACTCTTTCCATATAGTATGTGGGGCAGCCAGGATAGAGAATTTATAAATTGGCATGGCCTGAATGACTGACTGTAAAAAGTTAATCTACCCCCATAGCTTAACCATTTGTGAGACCAATGATTCATTCTATCCTTGATACAATCCAAAAGATTCCTCCAGATATCTATTTTTAGTTTTTTAAAATGCAAAGGGACCCCCAAGTAAACCACTGGGAGAGAAGTCCTTGTGAATCCCAAGATCTCTAGAACTCTATCCTGAAGCCTTTGATCAAGATTGAGAAAGACCACTTTGGATTTTTTATCATTGATGACTTGGTTTGAAGCCCTAAGGTAGACATTAAGAGTATCTCTGATCATTCTTGCTTCCCTGAAGCTGGCCACTCCCACCAATCTTGTATCATCCACAAACTGTAGGTGAGTCAAAACTTCCTCACCCACCTTGATACCTGTTAGCAAACCTTGTTGTCTTCTCCTCAAGAAAAGTCTACCTAATCCTTCAGCCAAAATGAGGAAAAGATAGGGAGAGCAAGGATCCCCTTGACGAAGGCCTCGAGTGGCTCCAAAAGGTTGTGAGGGAAGACCCTTGATTAACACTGAGTAAGTCGGAGTAGAAACACAACTCATGACCCATTCTATCCAATCCTGAGAGAAACCAAAGGCTGCCATCATCTTTGACAAGAAACTCCACTCCACCCTATCATAAGCCTTTGACATATCTAATTTTATGAACATTCCTTTATTACTAGATGTTTGCATTGTATGGATTGCCTCCTGAGCTAGAACCACCCCATCCAAGATCTGCCTACCCTCTACAAAACCCCCTTGCTCTGAGGAGATAATGTTATGTAAAAGAGGTTTTAGCTGCTCAGCCATTACCTTTGTGATTATTTTATATATCACATTGCATAAGGCAATAGGTCTATAATCTGAAATATGTACCCCCTCCTCCCCTTTTGGAATTAAAGTAATGAAGGTATGATTTAATGCTTTAAGCATTCTTTTATTACCTTTGGACTCCTCTATAACAGCCATTACATCCTCCTCCAAGTTATCCCAAAAGGCCTAAAAAAACTCAATTGGAAAGCCATCTGGACCTAGAGTTTTTTCGGTGCTCATTCCAAAGACCACATTCTTCAGTTCCTCTCTATCAATGGGTTTAAGAAGGGTCTGATTTTCTTCTTCAGAGATAACGGAAGGTATGACAGCAATAACGTCATTTTGAGCCTCTTCATCTTGCACCATACTTTCCTTAAATAGTTTAGAAAAATAATCCATTGAATGGGAATGCATACCAGGAAGTGTATCAAAGGAGTGTCCATTCTCATCTTGAAGAGCTTCCATGTTATTCATCTGTCTCCTAGCACAGGCAGTTCAATGGAAAAATTTGGTATTTCTATCACCTTCTAATAACCAAGTGGTTCTTGCTCTCTGTTTCCGGTAGGTCTCCTCTTGGTTGTCAATGTCCTCAACCGCTTTACGCAAGGCATCATCCTCGGCTTTGAGCTGCTCTCGTAATTGTTCCTTCCCTAAAGTGTTTTTGAACCTCATCCCATCTGGCCACCAAAGGAGCTCTTTGGACCTGGAAGTCTATCTTGTTAGCTCGCCTCCAATGTTTCAGTTGAGCTTTGACATAATGAAGTTGTTTGTGGAATCTAAACATTGTTGTCCCATATGTTGGGTGACCTTCTTCCCACCACTATGGAATTTTCTTTTGAAGTTCCTCTTTTTGTAACCAAAAATTCTCAAATTTAAAAGGTTTGTGATGCTGCCCTGTCTTAATCCCTCCTTCCAACAAAATGGGAAAGTGATCTGAAACTGGACCCTCCAAAATCTAAAATTTTGTATTCCATTTTACAAATGCCTCCTCTGAAACCAAAAAATGGTCTAACTTTACCTTCCTACTATGTGGCTCCCTCCTCTTATTAGTCCAAGTATAGTTGGTTCCAGGGCATTTAATATCCACTAAGTGAAAAGCCTGGACTTGGGCAATCATAAGTCGATCCCCTGGGTCCAAAATTGGGGTTTCCCCTTCCTAATCTCTAGAAGATAATTTAGCATTAAAATCCCCAACAATAATCCAGTCTAAATCTTCCCTTGAGATTCTCATGTTATGCACAACTTTCCATTGAAGCCTCTGACCATCAAGGTTTTGAGCCCCATAAAAATTTGTGATTAAAACATGTTCAATTGTGACATTATTCCTAAAATGTGATGTGAGAACACCCCTCCAAGCTATATGTTCTATTGTAGTCCATTCAAGAGAGTTCCAAAGAGTAACAATCCCCCCTGAGGCACCTTGGGCAGCCACTTCCATATGACCAGCACCCCTCCAAATTCTGTTAACTATTTTACACATAAGATCTAACGACATTTTTGTCTCCTGGATAAGCAAAAAATATGTTTTACATTTTTCTAAGAGTCTTTGAACAGCATATTGATGGGTTCTATTGTTTAAACCCCTAACATTCCATGATTGTATAATCATTGGTTACCTTGAGAGCAGTAAGAATCTATTGGCCTCACCGATCCTCCAGTGATCAGTTTGTCTCCTTGAATTGCTAGCAATTCCTTATTTGATTTTCTACCCACTCCTTGAGAGTTGCTATTTTTTTATCTCTTTTCCACCTGAGTTATCCCTAAAGTTGGCCTTTCTCTGTTCTTTTTTGCTATTCCCATGCTGACATCCTTAATTATTGGTTGCTCTTGGTTATGCACTATCAATGCCCCTGCACTCTCTGACTGCGGTAACTCAGTGTACTCAATTACCTGTTCTATGACGGTGGGAGATGAAAGAGGAGCTTGAACGTGGATGTTATTATTTTCACTATTCCCATCCACTCCTTCCATGAATTGATCCTCTTGGTCCACTAGTGTCTTAAATATCTCATACCTATTGGCGGGCTTGAGTTGGGTTTGCTCTTTACCATCTTTTTTCTTTTGCCTTCTCCTTCTTTTGGGCTGTTCAAAACCATCTCTCTGAGCTTCTTTACCTTGAGAAGTATTGGTTGGTTCTTTGTTTATTGTTGACTTACCCTCCCTAGGAAGATTTGACATTCCTAGCGGAGCCTCCATTTTTGTGTTCATATTATTTGGGCAAAATCGGGCCAAATGCCCGTATTTGTGGCAAACTCTACATCTGAAGGGCAGAGCCTCATAATCCAGCTGTTGAATCCAAGATAGTCCTGCCAGTTCAAGTTCCACCTCTACTAGTAGAGGCTGGCTAAGATCCATTTCCACACATATTCTTGCATAAACAGTTGTGTTTCCTTCTATTGTGTCTTTGGAGACACCCAAATGTCTTCCAAGGGAATTACCGATAATTTCCAAAACCTGCTCACTCCAAAACTCCATTGGAAGAGCATACAAATGGATCCAAATAGGGACAACAGTGGGTTCAATTCGAGGATCGAATCCCACTCTCTAGGGTTGAACAAATAATCCTATCGGACCATGATTCCTCTTTTCTGATTCGAAAGCCCTATTTCTATCGGCCAGAGAAGAAAAACTAACAATAAAATACCCATTGCTAATAAACCATAAAGAGTACTCACCATGAGGCTCCCAGTTTTTCTGGACCCAGGAATGCAAAAAATTTAGGGTAGGGCGAATACCCATGAATTTACAGATCAGATCATGATTGGCTCTGTATAAGACTGTTTCTTCGACCATCCTTGGCTCAATGACAATCTTGGGCCTTGATTCGGACTGCGAAAGGCATCCATTAACTCGTTGAGCTGTTGATCTCTTTCCAGCATCCGTAAAGAGCATTTTAAGAGCAGTTCTTTGTGCTTCATCAGTATTGGATGGAGATTTATCTTTTAACAAATCTACATAAGAGCTATTTCTCCCTGTAAGAGGATCCGGAGGAGTCCCCATTGGACCCTCCTAGGGTAGAAAACTTGCCTTCAGATCCACAGTAACTAGAAAAACACTTCGGCAACCCACCTGATGCCCTAGATTTTCCCTAGCTCAATTGTAATCCATACTTTGAAAATAAATTTTTGAAACGTTAGTAGAGTTGATAATTTTATGATAATTTTTTAAAACTTTTCAATAAGTCACATCCTTTATCAACACTAATATATTTAAAGTTCACTCTGTTAATTCCGTACACTCAAATAATAACTTTAAATTTGTTCCAGGTTAGAATTTAGAGATAAAGTAACAGTCAAAAACTTAAATAATAATTTCAGGTTAAGGTTTGAGTTTGGAAGTATAAAGGTGAAAGTAAAATAATTTTTAAGTGGATTGGTAAGTGTTTGTTTCATCAGGCATTTACCAAGAAGATATCTAGGTGAATTAGTAAATGCTTTTTTGGTCAAGCGCTTACCAAGAAGATACTTAGGTTCAAATTTTGGGGATAGTTTATTTGCAAAGGTAGTGGTTTGATCTGAATCTCAGTCCATGTGGTTTGAACTTTATGCTTGTCAATTACTATAAATAGTGTGGTTGTGACCAGTTTTTCTATGTAACCAAAAATATTTTTGAAGTGGATGAAAGGTAGTAGTTTGATCGAATCTTATTCCATGTGGTTTGAACCTTGTACTTTTCAATTACTAAAAAAAAAATAGTGTGGTTGTGACCAACTCTCCTATGTAACCAAAAACATTTTTGAAGTGGATGAAATCAAAAATAAATGTTTAGAGAAGATGTTATTTATATAATATATTTTAATCATAGTTTGAGTAGAATGGAGTTTGTTTCAATTTTATCTTTTAGAAAATGTTATAATGAGTAACCTAAATTTACATAATATATGTTAATTATAGTTTAAATATCATAAACTATCTAAACACTAGAAATTTGAATAAAGATCTAAAGTTTAAATTTCAAAGAAATAGGGTTATATACTATACTTTTATAACCAAAATATATCTTTTCCATATGGCCTATGTCCTATGACCTCCATCTTATATGAAGTTCTAAAGCCTTACCATTAAACCAACTATAACCAGAGTATGTTTTTCTCATATAACCTATCACTTATATCCTTCCTCTTATATGGAGTTCTTAAGTGTTATCGTTAAGTCTACTACATTGTGGGTGGTAATTAAAATGAAAATTTAAAGTTAAGAATAGAGTTGTGTACTATATTTTTATAATAAAAAAAAAAAAAATTCACATCATCTATGGCCTATACCCTCCTTTCTATATGGAGTTCTAATTTTTTATTGTTAAACCCACTATATTGTAGTAACTAAAGTGTTATAAACATATATTTGATAAATCACATGCTTGTGAGCATTAAAAACTATTTTTATATATTATTATAAAACTATATTACTATAATCCTTCATAGTATAATTGAATAAACCATATCACATCATTATAATGATATGAAATTTTAAATTCCTTTAAAAAAACCTAAGTTTAAATGCAAATCCCAATCTCTTATGAGGTTATTTATTTTATATATAAACCAACGTGATAAACTTTTTTAGGTGTAGACACGGAAAATTAACCCACTTTAGTGGGAAATCTTCCCTAAGTCCTATGGGGACCCCTTAGACTTACCTAGGGCAAGGGCAAGGCTTTCTCCCTGTTTTGTTTATTTTTCCTCTCTATGCGAAATCACGTCCGGTTCTTGACGGGGAATGACTTCACATTGAGATATCATGATCATCCCGAACAAGGAGTGAGTTCGTATTTTTAGGGTTTGACACATTAAAACCCTAATTTTTTAGGATTGGCATGTTTTACGTTGGCCCTCAGTTTTCCTACTCTTTCCACCTTCAAATCCTCTATATAAGGAGGGTTTGAAATTGATTTTCACACACAAGTTAACACATGCTCACATAATCGGTACTTGATGATTTTATTAATCATGTTTGATTTCTTGCAAAGTGTTTTGTTTGGTCTACATCCTTCTTCTTCTTTTGCAAGAAACTTTGAAGTGAGGGGTTTCATTAATTTTTTGTTGCATTGGATTATTGTTGTTCACTCTTGGTGGATTGTTGTTGTAACCCTAAAGAGAGTTTGACCATCTGAGAGATCTAAATCCTTTATATTTTTCTTTTGCACTTTTTTCCAGGTGAATTTGCTCTTCTACATGCATATTTAGATTTTTTGAATGACATAATCGAGCTTCTACACTTGTCTTTTATTTTTTGCATAGTTTATGAAAAATCGCGCTTGGTCGCTAATGAGGTGCTACTTCACATTACGTTATCGTGACTACCCATTACAGGGTACGATTTCACCTAAGCCAAAATTGTGGGTAATATTTTATTCCTGATTTCTTCATTATATCATAGACTACATCTAGAGCATAATGGCATATTCTGTTCTATGATTTCTATATTTTTTTCTACTGTATTGTATTATGTTTGCTTTTCTAAATTTTGTATTCTAATTATCAAAGGTCACCTAAATTTACCTAGGGGGCTTGACTACTGCACCTCCAAGTATTGTTATACAACGGTCTAAGCATGCCCCCTAACGCTAATCCCATTTTCAAGTGTTTGTTGAGTTATCTTGCAAGAACATGTATTATTGATAACATTGGACAAAGGGATAAAAGCAAGGATAAATCATCAGATAAGCTATTCTGATTAGTCTTTAGGTTGTTTACTGAGTGCTTTTATTTCTGTTGTAAAACCCTAGATCTGATTTTATAGAAATACATCTAATTAAGTTCTAGGTATTTGAAATATAAATATCATATAGCATGCGCTTAGGATTAATTATCTCTTCTTGAGCCCTTGCTTAAATGTTGTTCATTTATAACCCTCGGTTAGAAAAGCATTCAAAGAAAGAATCATTCTAGGATTAGCTCTTGTATTCCTACATCCTGTATTTTTGCGTTGTCCTTTATCTTTTTATAGCATAGATCTAGAAATGTCAAATCTATGTGTTTTTCTTGAATCTCATACATCAAATATTTTTGAAATTCATGTGTACTTGGAGCGATTCCATAAAGATATTATTGGTGAACCCTTTCCCCCTTTCTAGCATCAAGTGTAGAGAACAATGTAGCCTCCATGGTTCACCCATAAGGCTTTCTATCCTTGCAGATCTAGTCTTATTTGGAAATCATACTTGATAAAGCAGTTTTCACCCTCTATAAAAGATATTCCCAATATAGGGCAAAGGTAGTAGTCTGACTTGAGTCTACTGAGTGTGCACCAATTGTTCAAAATGGATAGGTAGTTGCTAATTCCTTTATGTATAAAAAAAAAACCAACATGATAAGAAATGTTATAGATTGACTAGAAACCTTTACCTTTCACAAAGAATACCCCTTTTTGTTGGTAATAATTTTTTTTTCCATCTCTATGAAAGTAATAACACCACTTTGGTTGACCATGATAGGCATTAAAATGTATCTACTAAGCATATTGACTTATCTGACCCATTTCAGTAAAATTCACATTACAATACTGTGGCCAGAGAAGCAACATATAAATGTACTCAAAATCTAGAAAAACATATTCCATAATATTTGTCTTTCATGTCATGATTTCACTCAAGGCTCTAAAATCCCATTCCCACCTCCCAGCATTCATCTGCACTACAACTTTTGGATGAACATGGTCACAGTCATTATAAAATCACTGAAGATGAAGTTTGAAGTGAAACAATTCACCGATGATACCCTTATATTGACTAAGGAATCGGTGGTTGAGGCCAAAATAATTAAATACATCCTGTAACTCTATGAGGATGTTGCTGGTCAGAAAGTTAATTTCAGTAAAAGCAAGTTATATTTCTTGAACACCCCCATTCAAAGGCAAGGAAGTATTGCAAAAATTTTAGGGTGTGATATAGCAAACCTCCCCACTTCGTATCTTGGTATCCTTCTTTTCATTGGTTCTCTAAGAGATTCAATGTGTGATAGGGTTATTGAAAGAATTAAAAAAAAACTTGCTATATGGAAAGGTCATCTTCTATCTCAAGTAGGAAAGCTGACCCTCACTAAGGCCTCTCTTCAGAGCATTCCAGTCTATTTTCTCTCTTTTTTTAAAGCCCCTGTGAAGGTTTTCCAAAATTTTGAGAAACTCCAAAAAGAATTTTTATGGATTGGATTAGAGGAGAAAAAAAGGATACACCTTGTAGGATGGACCAAAGTGTGTAGACCCAGGGAAAATGGGGGCTTAGGTCTGAGGAGAATTCCTCATATAAATTTAGATTTACTAGCTAAGTAGGCATGGCGTCTCATTTTCGATGAATAAAATGAATGGACAGCTATCATCAAATGAAAGTATCTTCAAAATATGGAATTTCTAAGTGACTCAGTTCCAATCAAAGGTTCTGCTTTTTGGAAAGCGGTTATTAATTGTAAGGAAATCATAAAAAAAGGTTTAAGATGGGTTTTAGGCAATGGTGAGAGGATAAATTGTTGGAATGGCAGGTGGGATAAGGACAAACCACTGATGCAATATTCTAACTTAGCCCGAATCAGAGATATCATAGAATAACTCATTGGTAGAAAAGTCTCCGATTATATGGTTGAGGACAGAGGTAGAATGAAGTGGAAACAAATAAGAATTCAGGTATTTCAAGCGGAATCAAATGATATTTGTAACATTCTAGGGCAACATTTTATCCCCATGAGACCCAAGGAAGATCAAGTGACCTGGGCTCCTATGAAAAATGGGCAGTTCATTGTTAAATTAGCTTACAAGCTTCTACTTGATGACGAGGATTTTATCCTCCAAAAGGACTTAGTTTGGATAAAAAATTTAATTCCAAAAATTGCAATCTTTTCATGGTTGGTTATCCAAGGAAGAATTCTAACCATTGATAATATGATGCATAAAGGTATTTGTATCACTAATCATTTTTATTTGTGCATGGCTAATTGGGAGACCATTTATCACATTTTCCTTAAGTGCCCTATTTCCTTGAATATCCTAAGTGGGGTTTTTCAAGCCTTTAATATTTCATGGGTTAAACCAGCCACCATACTTTATCTTTTCATCTAGTGGCCTTACCCCTTTTCAAGCCAAAGACTTAGATACATGTGGAAAATTTATTTCAATCACTATCTTTGGCAGGTGTAGTTAGAAAGAAACCATAGAGTCTTTAATGATTCTATCCATGATCATCAAACTATCATTGCTAGGATCCTATCCTTTGCCAACGAGAATGTGAACCTTATCCTTTTTTATAGTTGTAAACCTCATCTGCAGGAGACCACGATTGCTTAATATTTAAGCTTAACCTTGTTAGATGAGTTTGTGCCTAGGGTAGTCAACCCCAGAGCCAATGTTAAGTGGTCTCCACCTCCTACGGGTTGGTTTAAGCTTAATTTTGATGGAGTAGCTAAGGACAATCCTAGCAGAGCAGGCATTGGTGGCATTGTGCGAGATCATAATGGGAATATGATGCTTGTATTTTTTGAATATTTGGGAACAAGGACGAACAACGAAGTTGAAGCTAGAGCTATGTGGAGAGGCCTTCAAATGACTCAAGACTTAGAAGGCAATTTGATCATAGAAGGAGACTCTATGCATGTTATAAATCTCCTCAATAATTGGAAAACACCTCCTTTGAGGATTAAAACAATTGTTTAAGAGGCTAGGATCCTTTTCCAGGGAACATAGGATAGAAAAGCCCAACATGTCTTTCGGGAAGCTAACAAAATTGTTGATAAGTTGGCCAATTTCGGTGTCAATGGTGACAGACTTTTCAAATGGGAACACGATGTCCCGAATGAAGTAGAGGAGCTTATTCAACAAGAATGCCAAGAATGATAGTCAAATTTACCAATAGGGAAGACAATATAAGTTTGAAGGTTAGGAGTATTCCCATCTCCTTTTGAATTGGACTCATAATAAAAATTATCTAAGATATCAGTCTTCGTGGATGCTTCTTGGAATTACCACAGACTAATGGGGATAGTCACATGTCAGATAACATGGCTCCTAGTCATCTTAGTAATTTGAGGTTGGTTGATAATCATAGGGAAGGAAAGAAATGGAAATATAAGACTTCGAACCAAAGCCACGTGGACCACCAAATAGCCACCACCATAAATCTAGCCAGCAGGTTCACTTCTCCAAGGCTGATTGGCCAAGATAGTATGTGGTACCAAAGCATGTCATATACGGAAGAAAGCAATTACCAAAGAATTATTAAGAGTAACTATCAATACAGAGCTTGTGGGAGTTTTTTTCAATACTCTGCTATGTGTGTCTGTAGCTTTTTGTTTCTCCATTGTCTCAAGGAAGGGATCCGTGTCTGTTTCTTTTTTGTAATTATGATGCATGTGTGTTTTCTTGGGGTATACCCAAAATGTTGTATGGGAAGTTTCTTTTTGATAATAGGCTATGTGCCTTACCAGATGTAATGGCTTTGGCGGCATGTAGGTTTTACATATATAGGATCCTTAGTAAGGATATGTTCATCAATAGCCCTGGGATGATTTTTGTAAAAGGTTTTGGGTCAACCTGTAAAACCCGGTATTAATGCTATAGTATATTACCAACCCAAAAAAAAAGTGAATCTCTCTAAACAATACTTGAAAATGAGGAGAGATTCTTTACTCAAATAATATTTCAACCTCAACTACCACCAAACACTGAAATCCTTTTTAAAAAATTACCATCAACGCCATTGTAGTAAACTAGACAATGTTTCAAAACTACTAACAAATTTGAAGGTTTCCACAACATTCCCTAACTTTGGACCCTCTTCATGCTCTAGAGGTAGCTTTCATACTCTTTTTATTACAATTTAAATTCATAAATATAGGGTTATGCCTAAGTCATCGGTTCCAAAATATATTTATAAAAATAGAGTGAATCATTTTTGAAATAGATGTGAATAGTGTCCAAATTCATGTAAAAAACATGGCAAATTATTTTTTTTCCGAAAAAAATATAAAAATGTGATGAATTTATAATAATATTTGAAAAAAAATTAAAAAATAAAAAACCACTGGGCCATATAATGTGATATACAACCGTCAGAATCATAATTGATACTTGACGATAGAATTCAAGCAATGCAAATAATAACAATGATAAACAACAAGCAACATTACATCAGTTGGATAGACGAAGTGCTTTCTGATTGCTGCAGAATCAAAGACAATATTGTTGCCCTAAAAAGGCCCAATGGGGACACCTTTGGATCCTCTTTTAAAGAGTTTTTTTTACAAATTTGTTGAAGGAAAAATGTCCAGTAGAGACTCAAGAAGCACAAAAAATTGCATTAAAAAATTCTCTTTACACCTATTGAAAAAATATTAACATCTCAAAGAGTCAATGGATGTTTAACATGATCAAAATCAAGGTAAAATATTGTCATTGAGAAAATTATGGTAGAAAAAATAGTCTTATATAGAGCCAATCATGATTTGATCTATTAATTCGTTAGTATTTTCCCTACCCTATATTTTTTGTATTCTTAGGTTTGGAAAAACTAAGAGCCTCTTGGTGAGTATTTTTTATGGTTTATTAGTAATGGATATTTTATTGTTAGTTTTTCCTCAATTTTCGATAGAAAGAGGGCTTTCAAATTGAAAAATATTAATCATTATCCAACAAGATTATTTGTTCAGCCCTGGAGAGTGGGATTTGATCCTTGAATTGAACCCACTACTATCCTAATTTGGATTCGTTTGTATGCAATTCCAATGGTGTTATGGAGTGATAAGGTATAGGAAATCAACTATAATTACCTTGGAAGATATTTGGGTGTTTCTAGAGACACAATGGAAGGAAATACAATCACTTATGCTAGATTATGCATGCATATGGATCTCATCCAGCCTTTTTCGATAGAGGTTGAACTTGAAATTGCATATTTATCTTGGATTCAATAATTGGATTATGAGGTGTTGCCCTTCAGGTATAGATTTTGCTACAAATATGCGTATTTTGCTCAATACTGCCAAAAAAATTTGAACACAAAAATGAAGGCTCCTTTAGGAATGTCAAATATTCCTGAGGGTAAGTCAACAGTCAATAAATAAACAACCAACATTTTTCAAGGTGGAGAGGCACATGGAGATGGTTTTGAACAACCCAAAAGAAAGAGAAAGCAAAATAAAAAAGATTGCAAAGAGAAAACCCAACTCAAGCCCTTAAATAGGTATGAGATCTTCAAGATACTAGTGGACTAGGAAGACGAACAATTCATGTAAGGAGTGGATGAGAATAATGAAAACAATAACAACCCTGTTTAAGCTCCTCTTTCACCTCCTATACAACAGCAGGTAATAGAGTGCAATGAGTTACCATAATCAAATATTGCAAGGGCATTGATAGTGCATAACTAAGAGCAACTGATAATTAAGGATGCCATCGTGGATATAGTAGAAAGAATAGATAAAAGCCAACTCTAGGGATAACTCAAATGGAAAAGAGGAAAATATTAGCTCTCAAGGAGTGGGTAGAAAATCAAATAAGGAATTGATAGTAGTTCAAGGAGATAAACTGATCATTGGGGGATTGGTGAGGCCAATAGACTCTTACTGGTCTCAAGGTAACCAATGATTATACAATCATGGAATGTTAAAGTTTTAAACAATAGAACCCATCAATATGTTATTCAAAGACTTAGAAAAAGTAAAATAATTTTTTTTTATCTAGGAGATAAAAATATCATTGGATCTTATGTGTAAAATAATAAATAGACTTTGGAGGGATGTTGGTCATATGGGAGTGGCTATCCAAGGGGTCCCTAGGGGATAGTTACCTTTTGTAACTCTCTCAAATAGATGACAATATAATATATAGCTTGGAGGGGTGTCCTCACGTCACATTTTAGGAACAATGTGATAGCTGAGCATGTTTTAATCAAAAACATTTATCGGGCTCAAAACCTAGATGGTCATATTTATCAATGGAAAGCAATGCATAATAGGAGAGTCTCGAGGGAGGACTTAGAATGTATTATTTTTAGGAATTTTAATGCTAAATTATCATCTAGAGATCAAGAAGAAGGAATCCCAATTTTAGATCTAGGGGATCAACTTATGATTGCCTAAGTCCATGCATTACACTTGGTGGATATTAAATGTCTTGAAACTAACTATAATTGGACTAATAAGAGGAGGGAGCCATATAGCAGGAAGGTGAAGTTAGACCATTTTTTGATTTTAGAGGAGGCATTTGTGAAATAAAATCTAAACTTTTAGATTTTGGAGGGTCTAATTTTGGATCACTTCCCCATTTTGTTGGAAGGGGGGATCAAGATAGGGCGGCATCAAAAACCATTTAGATTTGAAAAATTTTGGTTACAAAAAGAGGATCTTCAAAATAAAGTTCCATAGTGGTGGGAAGAGGGACACTCAACATATGTGACAACAATGTTTAGAATCCACAAGCAACTTCATCATGTCAAAGATCAACTAAAACAATGGAGGTAAGCTACTACGATAGACTTTTAGGTCCAAAGACCTCCATTGGTGGCCAAATGGGATGACATTCAAAAACACTTCATGGAAGGAAAAATTACAGAGCAAATCAAATAAAAGGATGATGCATTGTATTGTAGACATCAGTTCGAAGAAGACATGACATACCAAACTGGTTGAAAAAATGTCTACAGAAGGATAGCAATTTTGATACCATTTTTGATAATGTATAAAGCAATTTTGATAAATGTAACGTTTGCAATATAAAATCAGCCGACTTAATAAAATGCAGACTAATTAATAGAAATGCATGAAATTACAAAACTAGTCATCATTTGTTAATATGTCTAGGATTAGTTAAGACATCTAAGACTGGTTGTTATGTTGCAAAACCAGATTAGTTAAAGTGCTAACATAGGGAAGTTGGGATGGTTGAGCCAGGTTGGTTGTAATAACCACCTAGGCTTGCCCTATAAGTACCCCCTATTCATTTTTGTATCTATCCATTGTAATCCAAGAGATCCATACTTGACATAAATGCAGATCCATTGTGAATACAATGAATACTATTTTGGAGTATGTGTTCTCTATGATTGCATTGTGATTGTATTGTTGTGTTGCAGGTATTTATTACTGGCTTGTATGAGATATATTTGTGTAGAGTTGTGTTGTATGTGATTTATACAATTGTAGGTAAATATAGTTGCAAAATGATGAATGAGAGTACATTACAGGAGACATCTAGGCCTACCCATTTAAACCTAACTATTAAACATCTAGGCCTATCCATCTAGACTTTGTTGTTAAATCCATCTAATATGTCTACCTATTTAAGATATCTACCCATATGTAGTTACTCATTTGATATATCTACCCATCTACAATTACCCATCTGAGACATCTACCCATCTGCAATTACTCATTTGAGACGTCTATGTTTCTACAGTTACACATCTGGCTCATACCTATCTATCCCAACACATCTAGCATGTACCCATATGAAGTTGTACATGTCTAGCCCAACCCATCTAGACTGGTTTACCCATCTAGGCTAGACATCTACAACAATGTACATGTCTAAGAATAAGTAATCTAAGTCATGTAAAGCTTCATATCCAAGTTTATCCATCCTTCCTAAATTCCTATCATTCCCTCATCTCGGGGAGGCACTCACCCCTGTCTATATTTGGTATCATTGCCTAAACTAACTTTGGGTCAAGAAGTATATATGACAAGACAAAGAGGTAAATGACAAATTCCAAGCCACAAGGTAATCGAGGAAGGAACTAGATATCATTACAATGAATTGCATAATTGGTAAATCAAAGGATACAAACTCAAGATGAAGTATCACAAGTAGAGGTGGAACAAGTGTAAAACCTTTTAGAAGATAACAATCTACAAGAAGCACAAGAAATATAGGAGACATTATTGGTGAAAACATAATGTAAAGAACATAATCAAATAGCATAATATGTATCTCATATTGTAAGTGAGGAGTGCATGGTAACACCTGAACCAACGAAGGAGAGTTGGCCAATAGGTAGAGAAAAGGAAAGCTTTGCACCAAAGCAACCACACGTAGGTTCTTATGGAGGAAGACTAGAATCACACTATTTGTGAAGGACATGAGTCAGGGAGAAGACTATTTGAGCACATATTTGAATAGGATTTTGGACCACCTACAATAGATAAAGAGTATAATACAACACCACAATAATCATCATCAAGAAACACATCTAGTGGGATAGTCCCAATGGTGAAAGTTTCCAATAGATCAAGTAAGCAAAAATACCCACCTTTCACCAAGGAAGGGAAATAAGACTCGACACGTCACATAGGAACTTGCATTATCATTTGGGATGCAAATGGAGTATCACAAGAGTTAGAATGGTTACAACTATTTTTGACCATCCTATGAGGCATGGCTATGGATTGGTATTTGAAGAGATACAACATTCAACCATTCACACAGTGGACTCCTTTGAAAGATGTATTCATTGAGGAATTTTAGCCATTGAAGGATAACAAAAATTTTGCAACAAAACAAAGACCAGAAAAAGATGTCAAAAGCTATAATTGGTGATTGAAACAACTAGCTGACAAGATGCAAATGCAACCTTCTGATGGGATGGTAAAGCATTAGTTTTTGAATGGAATGTGGCATAAATATCAAAATAAAATGAAAGCAGTACCGTATTCTATGTATGCAAAGGCTCTTGAAAAGGTAAATAACTTTGAGAGTGAGTCTAAAAAAACAATCATCAAAATTGAAGGACATCCATGAAATGATGATTTCTACAGCAATGCAGATGATAAAGTCCAAAGTGCAATACAATCCTTCAAATTGTTTTTTAATAATATTATAAAGGAAGTTAAAGTAGAAGTATGTAAATATCACAAATATATGTGGTATTCAGACTATAAAGGGGAGGTATATACAAATTTCAATTTACCAAAGAATACATATTGTAATATATGTGATATAATACAACATCCAGTGGTTGATTTTCCATTTAATTTGAAAGGGGAAAGGCATCAAACTTTGATATTCCAATAAGAATAACAACCAAATACCTCACAAAATGGTCAAGGTACAACTAGTGATGAATTCAGGAATAATCATCAAGGAGGAAGACAAGGTGGAAAGAATATGATTCAAAAGGAAGACCAATCATTCAGTGTCAAAAAGATCAAGAATAGGGCCACTTTGTGAAGAATTATCCCAAGCCTCAAAATACAAGCAATACTAATGGTAGCAATGCTACCCAAATGTGTAGACAGTGTGGTCGAGGGAACCACAAAGAATTTAATTATATAAATAAAACAAGTTCAAGCAGAAAATAAAATGTCAATTTGATTGACATAAAAGAAATTACTATGGAGGTAGAAAAATAAAATGAAGTCCTAGAAATGACTAGAGCACAAGCTAGGAAAATTGAGAAATACCCAAATCCTACCAAGGAGAAGGAGCGATGGAAAGAAGCTCAAAAATTGATTAAGACAAAGCTACATAAAGAAAAGAAAGAAAGACTAGTTCTAGATAAAAGCTTAAATAAAGAAGAGATCGTAATAAACAAGCAGGCATCTATCGAAGGCTTGGTGACTCAAGTACTCAATACATCCATGGAAGTAAAAGTGGCCAATATATTCAGTATAATACCTAAATTGTATACTACAAATGAAGAAGAAATAAATCAAAGAAAGATGAAACCCAAAATGTGGCCAACATAAAGCACAAGAAATTTATTGACCCAACCATACTAATGATTGAAGTAGAGAAGAATTCAACTTTGGTTCATATGGACATATTGTACCACAAGTTGAATCAAGTCATATTAGATGGAGGATCAAGAGTAAATGTGATGCTAGAATGAATATGGCGGAGTATTGGCCAACACACCTTGAGATATCTAAATTTTAGATTATATGGTGCTGATCAATATGGCATCAAAACAATAGGAGTACTAATGACCCTAAAAGTGAGCATGGCATAACAAGAGTTTTTTTGGATCTTGTTATAATAGTTATGCAAAAGCTGACATATGATGTGATGTCAATAAAAACCTTACTATGGATAGTGGTCTCCTATAGAAGGTTCATCAAGAATTATGCATTAAATTCTCATCCATTAGACACTCTTATGCACAAGGGTGTTCCTTTCAAATGGATATAAGAGCACAAAGAGTATTTTGAGGGCTTGAAGGCACACTTGGTTAATGTGCCTATCCTAGTTTATCCTGACTACGAGTAATAATTTCACGTACATGTGGATACCTAAAACTTTGCAATTGGTTATGCATTGGCTCAAGGACAATTGGGGTTAGATCAATCCATATAATTTGTAATTCGATTACTATCTAGGGTGGAGAATAACTATGGCACAATAGATCGGGAAGCACTAGGGATGGTGTATGTACTACAAAAGTATAGGCACTACTTGCTGGAAAACCTTTTTTCTTTTCATGTGAATCATCAGGCACTATTGTACTTAATCAATAAACCGATGATCTATGGATGAGTAAGTAGATGGCTTGTCACCCTACAAGAGTTTGTGTTTTGAGTGGTAGTACGATCTAGAAATAAACACATGATATCAAACCAATTATCAAGGATTTTCTAAGGAGAACCTATAGAGGGATGGATACAAGATAAATTTATAGATGCACAATTGTTCATGATAAGTGCAATACCATCTTGGTACAAACACATAGGGGAATACTTATTGATAGGAGAGTTTCCAAAGGAGATGAAGGTGGTTGAACAAATGAAGGTGACTTTGAAAGTAACACCTTTTATGTTGATTGTAGGTTTGCTATACAAAATGGGGGAAGATCACATTTTTTGAAGATGCATGATGGAGGATGAAAAACAACAAACATTGAAGGAGGTACACGAAGAGTTGGAAAGAGACCATATGAGGCCAAATGCAATTGCTAGGAAAGTGTTATTGGTAGGGCTATGGTGGCCCACCCTATATCATGATGCTAAGAACTATATCAAAGCATGTGATATGTACCAAAGAATGAGGAAGTAGTTGAAGAGGGACTTCATGCTGCTACATCCATCACAATCTCAAGAACTCTTCGAGAGGTGGGTTTAGATTTTATGGTCCCATTATGAACCAATTGTAAGAGGAAGTGCACGTATATTGTGTTAGCGATTGAATATCTCATCAAATGGCTAGAAGCGAGAGCCTTACTTGATAACTCTACAAGGAGCACAACTTGATTTTTATTTGAGCAGGTTATCACATGGTTTAGAATACCTCTTCATTTAACAAGTGATAGAGAGAGCCATTTTATTAACAAGGTTATTCAAAATTTGATAATAGAATTCAGTATTTTTTTTCCTTGTCAAGTCTGCACTACCCCAAGGTAAACAGGAAAGCAGAGGCAATGTATAAAGTCTTTGTTTCAATTATTTATAAAACATGCGATGTAGAGGGAGTCAATTGGAGCAACAATTACCAATAATTATATGGGTATACAGGACTACCTTTAAACCAACTACAAATCACACACCCTTTCAACTAATGTACAACCAAGAGGTAGTGGTACCAATCGAATTTTTAGTACACAATTTGAGGATAGTAGTAGATAACCACCTAAATTATGAAGATAGTATAGAGGAGAGACTTGAGCATTGGTGCAGCTAGGCAAGAAAAGGATTATGGCACAGTGGAAAACAAAGATAACTTAACAAAGATGAAAATATTGGCACGATAAGCATCTCAAGAAAAAGGATTTTAAGGTTGGTGAAATAGTACTCAAATATAATAGGAAGAGATAACTTAAGCTAGGAAATTTGAAGACTTTATAGCTCATACCCTTCCAATTGGAAGAGGTACTAGACAATGGGGATATTTTGTTAAAGAATTAGGATGGTATAATTTGTCCCAATGTTGTGAATGGTTCTAAGTTGAAGTTGTATAAGGCACAAACACATGTAAATGTAATCAACTTAGAAACCTTTGAAGACAATTCTAGAAAAGTAATAGAAAAAGTACAACTAGTTATATGATCCTACAAACATGGTGGGCCAAGTAATATCATTCAAGAGAATGAACCAGCCAACCTAGAATGGCTATGTAGAGCAAAAGGAGAACTTGTGATTGAACAGATGAAGTTAGAACTTTTATAGGGAGAGCAAAGATGATTACAATTCCATGTTTAATTTCCAAATAGCAAATATAATAATGACTTTGAACCATCACACATGTCACTTTACAAGGATGAATACTAGAAGTGGAGAAATATGAAGGTCAAAGACCATAAGTTCTATAATATATGGCTTGGGAAACACAAAAATTATAGGAGTATGAAATCCTATGATAGTATAATGCATAGCTGCAAGAATAGGTAATTCAATAATTAGACGAAACAATGCAATGAATGCATGGGCAATAGGAGGCATGAAGAGAAGAATGGGCTAATAAAAAGCAAGAAGGATTTAGGAGAAGCGTATATGGAAACTCATTGAAAGGCATCATATTTTTTATAGCTTCAAATAATTTACTCTCTACACCCTAGGTGGTTCACCTAAGGTATTCCAAAAGGCAAAGGAACAAAATATTGCCAAACTAGGGATTGGAGAGGCAACAAATAGAACTTAGAGAGGGTCTCAAAGAAATGCAATAGGACCCCTGGAGAAAAATATAGTTTCCTCAAACTCTAATAGTTCATCAACCGCAACATTGTGAGTTATCATGAATACTAAATAATCTTCAATAATAGCCTCAAAATTAATTAGAAATCATCGTAGACTATGCAGATCACTAGAACAAGACAACAGGAGGGAACCACGTTAGAATTTGGCTACCAATAGTGACTATCAAATAATTCAAGAGAAAGCAACTAATATTCTATGGAGAAATTTTGGAGTGCTCTTTCTCCAATATAACTTTAGATCACCTTATGTCCACTTTTCATATCTCATTGGTTCCTCCTAATTCATTGAGTCACATTTTCATACAATGGCTAGCTCCTTTCAAAAACCTTAGATTATCTTCTTTATGGAAAGTGACCCTTCATCATATCTTATGGCAAGTGTGGCTTGAAAGAAATAGTAGTATTTTTTCTTCCTCCTCTAAGGATACCATATATGTTGCCAATAAAGCTATTGCCTTTGTTGTCAAACATTCCCAGATCTTCCCTTATTCCAAATCTCTTGATTCTGGACTGAATTCTATTTTATTATCTTCCTTAAAAATTTCCTACAACTCCATTTCTAGTTTTCCAACCCCCCATCCCATAGTGGGTTCCCATATGATTCCTCTCCCAAGTGAGTGGCTAAAAATTAACTTTTATGGTACCTCCAAATGAAATCTAGGGGATGCAAGTGTAGGTGGTCTTGTCAGAGATCACAATGGTCAAGTTATTATGGCTTATGCTAAGTATCTAGGGTGTCAAACTAATTATTTTTCTAAAGATCATGCATTGTGGAGAGGGCTAGATCTTCTCAAGTATTATAAAGGCAACCTTTTTATTGAGGGATATTATTTGAATATTATAAATGCTCTCAAAATCAACAGGGTATCCTCTTGGAATGTTAGAACCATTGTCCAAGAAGCTAAGAATTTATTCCAAAATTTCAATGATATCACTATCAATCATGTGTACCGTGAAGCTAACAAGCCTGTAGATATTCTTGCCAATTGGGGAGTTATCCATAAATCACTGTCCATTTGAAAGAAATATTTCTCCAAGAAGTTTTAAATTCTACTAATAATGATTTGGTTGGAAATATGTGGTCATGTTGAGTGTTAATTTCACTCAATTGTGAAATCACACTCTCCCTTAGGATTTTTTTCCAAAATCTTCTCTTGCAAAGAAGTTAAACAAAACAACTTCTCCAAGGTCTCCGCTATATTAGTATTTTCATATGTGTATTATTAATCTCAAATAAAGATGTATCAATTTAAATGCTTGGAACACCTTAGTGATTGCAAGTAACTGTAAACAAGGGGCACGTGTTGGTTTATTTTACCATGCTACTTTAATGAATGTTCATTGAACCAAAATAAAGGAAATGTGAGTTAGCCCTCATATGACCATGATGTAGTAACTTAATTCCTTTTATCTTGAGGGTTTTAAGGTAGATTTTATCTTCCCTTCTTAAGTGGATTTTACTCAAGCTTTATCTTGCATTAAATCTTACTTTAGATGTGAAAGGAAAGATCAAAATATGTCTATATACGTGTTGGCATTTTGCAACATGTCATATTTTTTTATTGTAATCCGAAGACATTTATGATTGAGTTTTTTTAACTCAGTTATTTTGTTTATATAGTTTTTTCAATTCTCTGTAAAATTTCATTTTGCAAAATAAATTAATCCCAAATTGTGACTTGGAAATCCACTTCGGATTCACTTCGTCAAATTATCCACAACAACAGTTGAAAATTTGAAAAATAATTTCGCTTCAGAGGCGAAGCGGCAATAAGAAATTGTAGGTAGTGAAATCAAAGAAAATATATAAAAAAAGTGAAAGATAAAAGAAAATCAGCTAAGTGAAGAATGCAAACACGTTCGCCTCATTGGAGGGACGAACATCACATTCAACGATTAGAAAGGCAAACGCACCCCAAAGAGGAATGCACCAAACAAAAAATGAGAATAAAGAGAATGCATCGCGTTCGCTTCTTAAGTGGGGCAAACGTAGTGTTCGCCCCTCATTTGGGTGAACATGATTTCAATATGCATCATGGTCACTTTAAAGTATTCATGATGGATCCATTCATTATTTCATTCATTATTTTTAAAGGCAAATGGCATGGAGAGATAAAGTTTGGGCGACGATAATTTTTAAATGGTTTTCACCCTTACACTCAGGTAAAAGGGGCGAACGTCATGATAGATGAGGTGAAGATATTTTGAAGGCAAATGCTGTTTATTTTTTAGCACATGTGATTAAATTTCTCCATAGGCATGAGTAAAATTAAATGGTGCAAATTTTAATTATTAATTGCCATCTTCGACAATTTTAAAGCTTGATTTTTCTAGTTGAAAATTTGCTTCGGGTAACTACTGCAATTTAATGTTGGTGACAAATTGGAAGCATTTTTGTCATTTTCAAGAACATCTTCTCAAAGGTTTTACTCCCTTTCCAAAGCAAATTGAATATGGAGTAAATTGTTGAAGCTTGTGTTTCATTTCCAAGAATATGGAGGTGACTCAAATTTAATGATACGATGTTTGAATGCTATCATCTCAAACCATTTTCAAGATCGTTTCTACCGACAAAATATTTCCAAGAAATGATGACTCATTTGATGTATTCAATGAAAGAGGCGCAAACCTCTATAAATACTAAGAAAAATTTCATTGTAAGGGGTTGGAAAAAATAGATATCCTGTGAGAAAACACTTCAAGTTCTTTGCAATAATAGTGAATTCAAAATGTCTGGATTTGCAAATGACTTAGTGCATTGTTGTCTTCTACATTATGCATTTCTTTTACACAGTTAGCTTTATTATTTGTTGTTATATTTAAATTCTGCGAGTTGGATTTAAATATTGCAAGTGAGAGAGTGAGTGCTTGAGTGTTGATCTGAAGATTACATGTGCGCAGTTGTATAAAAATTTTGTCGTTTGATCATCTATTTGCATGCTATTTTATGCTTGGTGTGGATTCCTACTATCAATCTATTCCCATCCTACACAGTCGACCTGTGGCCATATTTCCCATTTCTTTCCATATTTTTTAATTTCTTTCTTGCATCCATAGTCTTCAACCATTTTAGAATTAGTAAGGGAACCAACCCTCTCTGGATATTGACACGGGGGACATATCTTTCCTTTGGCCTTTCAATGTTGGTCGTGTCTAGGGTGCACAAACGTATTTTTGTATGATTAGGAAGATATTTGACCAACAATTTTTGGCACGCCCGGTGGGACAGATAGATTTTTTCCTAGTAAGATCCATAGTTAGTGGAACAAGTATTATCCCAAGTTGACAAACCCATTGGTGCTAACAGTTTTTTGAGACCTTCAGAAGTTCCACTTTCAACGATATTAAGGTTTGATGTTCACCTTCTAGCTATAGAATTATAACATCTGGTGACTAGATTATACTCATAAATCTCCAAATGTGAGTACAATGAAAGCTGTGTCTCATGAATACAAGATCGAAGGTCAAAAATCCAGATCACCAAATTGAGTTCTACGAACTTGATATCCAAAGGCTAGGGAAACATCCTCAATTAGCCACTTTTTTTTGTACATATTCATTACCTCATATTTTCCATTTATTTCCATATTTTTTAATTTCTTTCCTACATCCTTAGTCTTCAACCATTTTAGAATTAGTAAGGGAACCAGCCCTCTCTGGATATTGACACGGGGGACATCTCTTTCCTTCGATCTTTCAATGTTGGCCATGTCTAGGGCGCACAAATATAGTTTTCTATGATTAGGCAGATATTTTACCAACAATATGTAAATCCGAAATGATGAATAGGCTCCTTGAATATAGCTTCTTATCATGAAGATAAAGATAGCTTTCCATGTGATTAATAAACTATCCCTCTTTGGTGAAATTGATTTTCACAAAGAGATGATAATCTATTGCCTTAAAGTAAGGACTTTAGAATGTCATTTAATTATCCCACTTTTATGAAATGATTTTTATAAAGAAAAATAATTTAATGTTTTAAAACAACCTTTTAGTATAACATATAAAAATTACCTCCCTTCAATGAAATCAGAATTTTCATGAAGAAAATGTGCATTTATTGCTCCACACAGGGTAATTTGTGAAATGCCATAAAACATAACCCCTTCAATGAAATTGAAATTTTCATGAAGGAAATGTCATCATAGGCTCATGAGTGAAATCTGAAACTAAAAAATGAAATTTGGCCCAAAAATGCAAATTCTGAAATTTTGAATTTTTAAAATCTGCATTAAAAATAGTAACTTTGACAAATTTTTAAAAATATGAAATGACTCTAAATCAAAAATATCTAAGTGCGTAATGTAACTATGAAGTATACTTTATGCAACCATACAATTATTTTTGGGTTTTGAATTTTTTTTAATGTTTATTTTAATGTTCGAAAATAGGAAAACATTTTGAAAATAAAAGTTTGAAAAACTGAAAAATGAAAATCTGAAGTAAATTAAATGCTGAAAACGCAGAAATGCAAAGCTCCATCAGTTTGATAGCACCCCGTCTTGCAAAATTGAAGATGTGAGAAATTCATATATGCAACCTAGCTTATTCGGCCCATAAATCTGCACAACCGAAATAAACTAAGTGCTAGCTCCTAGGGTTCAAATAAATTTTTAGATTTAGACATTCACATGAAGTAACCAAAACATAATTGCATAAACTTCATCTACAAATCTAAAATCTAAAAAGGGAAAGATAGACAATTAAATTTTTGCATGCAGAAAAATCCCCTCTTTTCTTGCTAACAAAGCCTGAAATTTCTGAAAGAAAATATTTGCATTAAAAATGTGTTTCCAGTTTTACATTTCAAATTCGGCAGCATTTGGCCTTCGAAAGTTCCAGCGCCCTTTCCATGTTTCGATAGCCTATTTAACATTTCGGAATGAAATTTTTAGTTTGTCTTTTCTACCTCTTTGTTTCTATCTGTACGTTTCATTTTCCCTCAGTTGGTCTTCGGTTCATCTCTTTTGCTTGGTATTTTTATTTGCATGTAACCGACGCTACCCCAAATGTTTTGAAAATGCTTGTTGCCACGTTTTCATTTAACGTTTCCTTGGCTTTGAAAAACTTTGTTTTCATATTCTTGGTTGGCTTTGCGAGACCCCGTTAGTTCACCATGGTAATTTTTTATTTATTCGATACATTCCCACATGGCCCATAACTCTTTTTATTTTTAAATAATTTTGACATGTGGTATCTGTGGTTTGAGAGAAATTAGGAGCAAAAAATAGAAAATTAATATTGTATTCAACCTTAGGAATAATAGGTTACATTGGTATTTATACTCGTAAAAATAAACAAACTTAGGGAATATAGGGAAGTTAGGGAAATAGAAGAAATAGGGAGGAAAACCCTTGATTTCCACTTCATCAAAATGCCATCACCCATTTTTATTCGTCATATCCTACGACCACCATGGAATCTTGATGTCGTGTGTGTCGTTGAATCACCGACCATTCAAGCCTGTTACGAATTTTTTGTGCGGATCCTACCCTCCAAAGCATAGGTCCCATCATCGTAAAACCATGAAGGGTAGTCATTCGTCTGTCATAGACGACGTCTATCCTTCCTCGCAAATGTCGCCCTAACCTGTGTGCTATGGTCTCTATGTCGATGTTCACCTGGATCCACTGGGTTGCCCACGTGACAATCTATGATTTGCTACCATGTCATCGCTATACTGGGTCCCTGACCAAGTCGTCCTCCGATGGCTAAGCATTTTCATCAATCCAACTCCTAAACGTTCATCGCTTTCTCCTCATCGATATCGCGTCTGGAGCTATCTTTGTACACATAAACCCACACACTAATAATAGACCCACTTGCATAAATGTTAGAAACATTATAAAACAAACAACACGAACTATTTATTATAAAGTGAAGGCCCTCGAATACTTTTGTTCGCCTAAACACAAATGCCACTAATCTAATTTATCACTTTTATCATTTCTCATTATTCATAATATATATTATTATTAATATATATGGTATATATAGATAATAATATATATTATTTTATTTTACTTATTATTATTATTATTATTTTTATAACTTTATATATATATATATATATATATATATAAGTATAGATTTTATGTCTTATTTATTTATTTTTGTTTATTTATATATAATATATTAATGTGTATTAAAATATATTATATATGTAAATAATTTTTTTTTTTTTTTAGTTTTATTTATTTATATTAGCCTTAAAGGTCTTATTATGCCTAAAACTGATAATGCAACATTAGGCTAATGTTAAGATTTGAAACTCAAAATAAACTTATGAAGCTAACCGAAGATACCAAACCCCCAAACTAAGACCTCCACAAAACACACACACTCTCCAAATGGATCCTAAATGCAAGATATTCAACCTATGAATCTACTCAAACTCAAAAGGTGACCTTTCTTAAAGAAGATAAGAAGGCTTCCAAATTAAGGGGCTTTGATAAACTGCCTTGCAATCTCCATGGAGTGGCATATATCAAAAGTGATTACTCAAATACCACCAAAAAACTCCAAACATAAAAATAAAAATGTGGGTCCCCAATTCTTGGGGCTAGTTGTGGAGCAACCACAATAAATGGCGACTCTGCTAGGAAACGATGTTGAGCGTTTCGGTAAGAACCCAACCTGAAAACACATCGAACCCAAAAATTAGAATTATGAGCATCAACAAGTATCCAAAGAATGAGAATAGACCAAAAATACATGAACCATAAGAATCATTCAGCATCGACTCAGTGTGTGAAAAGTGATTCATTTCTTATCATTTGAAACCCTTCAACATTCCATCATCAGTTTTATGTCTTTATGATTTATGCATATTATAAGTTATGGATGATTTATGCAGGGTTTGATGTATCGATCGGGTGCTATAATATGAATGACATGTTTTGTAGAAACTCAAACATTCTAGTAAAATAAATAAGCACACTAAAATTTTCTAACCCTCTTAGAAATAAACGTGTGTGTCGTGAATTCATTTACCAGATCAAGAACTCAGTTATGAACCGCTACCATCCAAAACCAGTGTGTGCAAGTGGACTCAAAGTTTTGGGGAATTAGATTCTCAACCTAAGTACGATGAGAATTTGACCCTATCCTTACTATTTTGATCTGATTTTATTGCCTCCTCTTGACCAAAATAATTAAACTCGTTATGGATGAAACTACAAGGATAGCCTATCCGTTTGAATGGTCAGAGATCTCACTTTTAAACGAGACATGTCACCAAGCCTGAGCATACTCCACTGCCAGTCAAGTTTCTATAGCCCTGGTGGAGGTTAGCCCCATATTCCATGATTTAGATTTTGATTACTTGAATCTTAGGGATGACTACCCATCCTTTTGATGGGACATGTAGTATGATCCTTACAACTCAATAACTGGTGGTGTGATGGAAGTGAAATGGTGAATGTTTTACTTTAAATTTCTTGAATATTTGGGATGACTACCCATCCTTCTGAGGGGACATGTAGTACTATCCTTACAACTCAATAATAAATAGTGTGATGGAGGCAGAATCAAAGCTTTGGGGAATCAGATTCTCAACCTAAGTATGATGATAATTTGACCCTATCCTTACTACTTTGATTTTGGATTTTCAAGTATTGTGGAAGTGGTGAAAACCATTGTTTTATGGACCATGTTGCATGATAGGACCGACAAGAATGACTCTTTTCACCTCACAATTTCTCCCAAGGATGGTTTTGACCATTTTACCCAAGATGTTTTTAATATGCAAAAATTAGTGTTTGGTTCTAGATGGTTTCGACATCAGTTACCAATCTCAAGATCCTCTTAGTGTATATTGTGCAATGATCCTAAGAGAATTTGACATGTTTTCAATGATTGCCTTTGAAATATAGATGCAAGTGAGGTGCAATATTTATGCAATGTGAAATGTACCCTGAAAAATAGATGAATGTGATGGAGTATACCAAATGTTTCACCCTAATTTGCAAAATTGACAACTTCACACATCCTAAGTTTCAAACGATATTATTTAATGTGTTTGTGGTACTCATGGAGCCATCTGCAATGCAATTTTGATGATTCATATTCTCTTTATCTTAGTTAACATTCATGAGAACATGAGCTGACATCTCACTCTAAAATACTAGAAAACAACCAAAACTTGGAACCGAATGAATACAAAACACACAAATTAAACTTGCAAACGTCAAAACAAAATTCAAACTCAAAACCGAACATGAAAACCAAAATCTATATACAAATGTACAATATGGTATAAAGTGATGCAAAATTTGAACTATCACTTCCCTGGATCCCAAACATGATTAGAGCATTTCAAAAGACAAATAAAATGATAAACATGCCCAATGTTGTAGGAATCCAACAAAAAATAGATTAAGCCAAATGATGCAACAAACTTCAACTTGCCTCACTCACCCCACCAATTTAACACAGTTCCATTAACAATCCCATATGTGAGATTCAAATCATTAAATTCATTAGACGACATTTGATTTTCAATTATTTCTTGTCTATTCTTTAAAATGTCAATTTCACAATTCAATTCCGAATTTAGAACTGGGTTATCTTTTTTGAATATGAAATCCTACAAATAGGAGCCTATTTCTACAAATTTTGAAACCAATTCATTATTCATGTTTTTAGGCCAATCAAATTTATGCAAAAATTTGCAAGCATCTAGGATATTTACTAAATGGGAATCATCATAAATTTCTATCCTAGATTTCATTATTAGTTGATGAATTTGATTCAACAATTCAAGTGCATCAATTTCTTTTTCATTCATCCCAGCAATATTATTAAATGTGTGAGTAGAAATCAATCCTTGTTCATCATCCACCTTTAATGGCATTTCATCATAGACATCATTCAAATTCAATAAATGACCATGAAAATTTTCACCTAAATTTTAGATGCTAGAACACAAAAGGTTAGATTCTACCTTTTGTACATTTTCATTTACCAAAACTTGGTGAGGATTTTTAGTTTCTTTATTGATTACTAGTTCATCAAACATACCAAAATTGGGCACCCAATTGAAAACATGTCCATATTTTTCAACCCTCAAATCTTTTTGGTCAAAGTGTTTTTCAAATAACCCATATTCATGATCAAACCCTTGAGTTGCTTCTAATAGATCAACCTCTTTTTCATATGGTTCCAATCCTTTGTTAATCATTCATGGTATCTCTTCATATGAATCCTCAAAACAATCATGCAAATTTGTATTTGAATTTTCAGTGAATTTATGTTCAACATGATCAAATTTTGTAAATTTCTCAAATCTTGCAAATGTTATATCTTCATATGAAGTAGAAGTTTCAACATCCTGTATACAAAGTGGAATAGAAGTTTCATCAATAGGGGTGTGATAAAATAACACATCTTCATATCTCCCCGAACCATTGTAAAAATTATCATCCAAATTCGTGGGATGAAACACTATGGTATTTGTGACATGATCTTTTGATTCATTCATCAATTCATTTTCTTCTTGGTCCTTGGTAGTAGGATCATTATCATCTTCCAAATTTTGATGAGATTTCAACCCTTCTTCCAAAATATTCTCAAATTATGCAGGAGTTGTGATATCTTCCAATGAGAAAGTGATTGTAGTATCCTGCATATCAATTGACACAAAGGTTTCATTAGAAGTTTTGGAGTGAGTGTATTCTTCCCACTTTTTCCAATTATTATAGTAATCATCTTCCAAAATAAAGTGGTGACGTTCAACTACTTCTTCAACATCTTACAATTCATCAACGTGTTTCTCATAAAATTCATTTTCATTCCTTAGATGGTTCAATGATTTCCAAAATTGGGTTATTTCTTGAATTTAAATTTGTAAGGCTATCATAGTCCAAATTGGTAACCCATGATTCAATTTTATCACAATTTGGAGGGTGAAGAATTTCTTGATCATTAGTTTCAAGCATCTCATCAAGAGTATCTTCCAAGAACAAGTGGTGAAATTCTATCATATCTTCAAATTCGTTTATTGATTTTCTTCCAATTTCACTTTCAAACACTTCATTCAATTCTATGGTAGGTTTTGTCCTATCAGATATCTCAAATATAGTTGAATTTAGGACCCCATTATTCGAATACTCATGCATTTCTATAAATGAAATCATCTCTACACAATCCTCATTGGTGGATGTTGGTTTGGCAACTTGCACCTCCTCTTGTACTACATCTAAGGTGGTTGTAACATTTGGACATTCAATTTCATCCCATTGATAATTCACCTTAGGCATCATTGGAGTAGAGGGTGCTATCTTTGATGGTTGGTGTAGGTTGGCATCAATATCTCCAAAAGAACAATCTCTCATGGGAACATGTTATGTTTTTTCTTCCATTTCTACCATTATTGCAACCTCATAGATTCTAGGAAACGATCGATCAGCAATATTTTCCTCAATGAGTGTAGAAAATACGGGGGGTATGGATCCCATGTATACTTCAATAGCTTCCTCTTCTGACATGTCCAATATTTCCCATATTTGAGAGTGTAATTCATGGAACCTCTCATTGAATTGACCCATGGGTTCATTAGGTTCTTTACGAATAGAGGTAAATTGATTTTGCAACATATCTAAGTCAACTTGATTACCAAAATGATAAAGATAGGCTGCTTCTAGTCGGGTCCAGGAAATCCTAACCTCCAAGGGTAATTGGCCATACCACAAGAATGATCTATTATCCAAAATGTATGAGAAGAACCTATAAGCAATCGCCTCATAAAAAATTCAGAACTGAAATAAAGTGCTCTTGTACTCATGCAATTTCTCCAGACAAGTCAATTTTTGTAGATATCCTGATGTCACCTCTTTATTAAAGAGTCGTAGAAACCCCAAAAACATTTTAGGAATCTGATGGGGTGTTCTAAACATGGGATAACACTCATAATACTTTCCTAACGTAGACACCATTTCTTCTCTTATGGATACCACTTGCTCCTCAATTGTTGTCATTAGTGAAACTCAAAGAATAACTTCAGAACCAACTTTGTTAGTCCAACAAAGATATCTTGCAATGAAGCATAAAATTACTAACAATTTTTAAATGAATAAACCACAAATATCATCATGTTAACATCATTGAAAATATATGCATCAATTAAAACATGATGTGAAATAACATTCTCAAATTTTCCAAAAGGTTAGTATTAACACATCATCAAATAGAGAATGTTAGAATCAATGAAAGTGATCACAAAATCTCATTAGTCAAGACCAATGTCCTTAGATAAATCTTTCAAGTAACATGAACAATTTAGCATCTAAATAGTAATAAAATAAATCAATTCAAATCCTCCTAGCTCCCAAAGTGTTGAGTGCTAAAATATTACCAAAGATGCTAATGAAATGAACTTGAAATATTTAGCAATTAAAACTCTCAAAGTTACACCAAATCATATTATTCATATATGAATAATACAAAAGTGTTAGATCAATGAAAACCAATGCATGAATTGCTTAGCATAAATAAAATAAAGTAAACCAATTCAGGCCCTTCTTCTAGCACAAAAATATTGAGTGTTAATTTCACCCAATTGTGAAATCACACTTTCCCTTAGGATTTGTTTCCAGAATCCCCTCTTGCAAAGAAGTTAAACAAAACAACTTCTCCAAGGTCTCCACTATATTAGCATTTGCATATGTGTATTAGTAATCTCAAATAAAGATGTATCAATTTAAATGCTTGGAACACCTTAGTGATTACAAGTAACTGTAAACAAGGGGTACGTGTTGGTTTATTTTACCATGTTACTTTAATGAATGTTCATTGAACCAAAATAAAGCAAATGTGAGTTGGCCCTCATATGACCATGATGTAGTGCCTTAATTCATTTTATATTGAAGGTTTTAAGGTAGATTTTATAATCCCTTCTTAAGTGGATTTTACTCAAGTTTTATCTTGCATTAAATCTTACTTTAGATGTAAAAGTAAATATCAAAATCTATCTATATATTTAAATCCGAAATGATGAATAGAATCCTTGAAAATAGCTTCTTATCATGAACATAAAGATAGTTTTCCATGTGATTAATAAACTATCCCTCTTTGGTGAAATTGATTTTCACAAAGAGATGATAATCTATTGCCTTAAATTAAGGAATTTAGAATGTCATTTAATTATTTATATTTTATGAAATGATTTTCATAAAGAAAAATAATTTAATGCTTTAAAACAACCTTTTAGTATAACATATAAAAATTACCTCCCTTCAATGAAATCAAAATTTTCATGAAGAAAATGTGCATTTATTGCTCCACATAGGGTAATTTTTGAAATGCTCCTAGGGTTCAAATAAATTTTCAGATTCAGACATTCACATGAAGTAACCAAAACATAATTGCATAAAATTCATCTACAAATCTAAAATTTGAAAATGGAAAGATAGACAGTTAAATTTTTGCATGCAAAAAAATCCCCTCCTTTCTTACTAAAAAAGCCTGAAATTTCTGAAAGAAAATCTTTGCATTAAAAATGTGTTTTCAGTTTTACATTTGAAATTCGATAGCATTTGGCCTTCAAAATTTCCAGCACCCTTTCCATGTTTCGATGGCCTATTTAACATTTCAGAATGAAATTTTCAGTTTGCCCTTTCTACCTCTTCGTTTATGTTTGTATGCTTCATTTCCCCTTAGTTGGTCTTCGTTTCATCTCTTTTGCTTGGTATTTTTCTTTGCATGTAACCGATGTTTTCCCAAATATTTAAAAAATGCTTGCTACCATGTTTTCATTTAACGTATCCTTGGCTTTGAAAAACTTTGTTTTCATCTTCTCGGTTGGCTTCGTGAGACCTAGTTAGTTCACCATGGTAATTTTTTTTTTTATTCGATACATTCCCACATGGCCCATAACTCTTTTTATTTTCAAATACTTTTGGCACGCGGTATCCACCACCATTAATTTCATTTTATAACATACTTATGTGCCCACCTAAAGTATGATCAACCATACCAAATAGTCCTTTTAGCTATAATGAGAATGCTCCTTATCTTTATCTTTGCTTCTTATGTGTTGGATATTACTCTCGGCTTATCTGTTTGTCTACTCTGATTTCATTATCTAAGACATACCACTATCAAAATGGCAATACATCCCTTAACACCACACAGGTTTCCCCTGAGATCGCTATACTTCTACGTTGGACTTCCAGGTCTTCGATGCTATTAACCTCGTTCATCCTACACACAAGACTTCTTCAGTTGATCGTCTTGACTAGACATTCTATGTTTCCAATGCCACATTGCCATGTTATCCTCACGTTGACCTAGGATCTCAATAAAAATTACTCCATACACTCCACCTATCTTGGACATTTTCGAGCTCACTTCAAACTTCATGCTCCACTACGCTATATCTATTGAACTTCTTTGTTGCATAGTGATTTTAAAAATTCATCGTGCTTCAAATTGCCACGTCTATGAAAGTCCCTCTCATCACCACATTTTAAACTATCTATCCATCTTTCATCGCCACATGTGATGGCTCATCTCTATATTTGTTGAGTCACCATCCACGTAACTCACCCACTATCACTACATGATTGCACATTTGTGTTGTTTGTCTGTTTTCCACTGTAGTCATGGCTTTGACTGTTACACCTTGTCATTGTTACATCTTTAACTCCACATGGGTCCCACTCCTTGCTGAAAATCCACTACTATCCGTTTGCATCAAGTGTACTCGCCACAAGATCATCTCCAAAGTTTTATAGCATCTAATCGAAACGTCATCACCCATTTCTACTTGTTGAGTGGTATTTTCACCCAGTTGTGAAAGTACAACTCTCCTTTAGGATTTGGGTTCCAAATCCCCTCTTGCAAAGAAGTCAAACAAACAACTTCTCCAAGGTCTCCGTTGTATTAGCATTTGCAACTGTGTATTAGTGATCTCAAATAAAGATATTCAATTTAAATGCTTGGAACACCTTAGTGATTGCAAGTAATTGTAAACAAGGGGCAATGTTGGTTTATTTCACCATGAAACTTTAGTGATTGTTCATTGTTTTTTTTGGATTTTGTAATTTTTAAATGTTTATTTTAAATAAGTTAAACTTTCTGGAAAAAATAAAATGCAGAGAATGAAAAATGAAATGCAGAAAACAAACTGAAAATAAAATGCACTCAGTATGATGCTATCCTGTTCCGACAAAACCGAAGATGTGAGGTCTCCATGCATGCAACCTAACCTATTGGACTTGCAAAACATGCACAATCCCCATAGACTAAGTGTTGGTTCCTAGGGTACGAAATAACATTTCAGATTTCAAATATTCGCCTAATGTAACCCAAAAAGATGGCATTTAACATTATCTATAAATTCGAAATCTAAAAAATGAAAGAATAAACATTAAATCCATAGCATGCAAAGAAAATCTCCTTCTTTCTTGCCCACAAGATGCAAATTTCTGAACACTTCTGCATTAAAAATATGTCATTTTACAATAGCAGAATTTTTGGTTTTTCCAAACCAGTCTGTGGAAGAGAAACAACTCAAACAGGTCCAGAATGGCCTTCTCGCCTTCAGCTCTGCAACTCTGCTTGCAATGGTTTCCAACCCCTTTCTGGCCTCTTTGAATGGCGTATTTAAACTTCTGAAAAAATTGTTTCTCCTTCCATGACGGTTTGTTTCGCTTTTCGATGGTTGTTCGTTTCACCTTCCCTTGTATGCGTGTGCTTTGGTTTCCATCTCGTGGCCCTTCGCTGCGCTTCTCCACATGGGCTTGCGTCCGTTTCCCTCCGTGTGTAACGACCATCTTAAATGATCATGTAACGCTTTGTCTTATTCATTAGATTTTGTCCTTATGTCCACGTCACTATGCAGGTCCGTTACCTTGGCGAAACTGGAACATGTCGCGATATCGCGACACTTTTGCCTCCTTGCTCTCTTTTGTTGCTTGTAGCCGTGAAAATGTAACATGTCGCGATATCGCGACACTTTTTCCCTTTTGGCCGCGACAGTGCAACATGTCACGATATCGCGACACTTTTTCTCTTTTGCCTTTCTCTATGCTTTGAATCATGAAAATGCAACATGTCGCGATATCGCGACACTTTTTCTCTTTAGTTCTTTCTTTTCTCATTTGGTCACGAAAATGCGACATGTCACGATATCGTGACACTTTTTCTTTCTTCCCTCTCTCTTTGCTTTGAATCACGAAAATGCAACATGTCACGATATCGCGACACTTTTCTTTTCTTGCTCTTTCTTGTCTTGTTTGGTCACGAAAATGGAACATGTCGCGATATCGTGACACTTTTCTTTCTAGTTCTTTCTTTTCTCATTTGGTCGTGAAAATGCAACATGTCACGATATCGCGACACTTTTTCTTTCTAGCTCTTTCTCTTTGCTTTGAATCGTGAAAATGCAACATGTCGCGATATCGCGACACTTTTCTTTCTTGCTCTTTCTTGTCTTGTTTGGTCATGAAAATGGAACATGTCGCGATATCGCGACACTTTTTCTCTCTCTACGGCCATGAAACTGCAACATGTCACGATATCGCGACACTTTTTTCTCCTTTGACCGCAAAAGCTACATGTCGCGATATCACGACACTTTTCTGTGAAAGTGCAACATGTCACGATATCATGACACTTTTTCTCCTTTGACCGCAACCAAGCAACATGTCGCGATATCGCGACACTTTTTCTCCTCTGACCGCAACTAAGCAACATGTCGCGATATCGCGACACCTTTTATCTTTTTATTGCCATATTGCAACATGTCACGATATCGTGACACTTTTTCTATTTTGGCCGTGACGATGCAACATGTCGCGATATCGTGACACCTTTTCTCTTTTTGCCATGAAACTACAACATGTCGCGATATCGCGACACTTTTTCTATTTTTGCCACGACCAAGCAACATGTCACGATATCGCGACACCTTTTCTTTTTTTTTGCAAAACTGCAACATGTCGCGATATCGCGACACCTTTTTTTTCTTGTGGAGTTTTGCTTTTTTCCTTGATTTTTAGCCTATGGGCCACTTCAGTCTTCTTGGAACACATGCAAAAGGGTGGGTCCCCAATTTTGGGGTACGTTGTGGAGCAGCCACAACAAATGGTGACTCTACTGGGAAATGCTCCTGAGCATTTCGGTGAGAACTCAACTTGAAAACACAGACTCAAATACAAGCGTCAAAAAATATCCCAAGAATGAAACTAGATGAGAAATACATGAAGCATTAGAATTATTAAGCATCAGCTCGGTGTGTGCAATGTGCTTCATTCCCTATCGTTTGAAATTGATCAACATTCCATTGTCAGTTTCACTTATGATTTGTATGCAAGGCTATGAATGATTTGTGCAGGATTTGATGTATGATGAAGATGCTAGAGATATAACAACCTGCTTTGCAAAGGCTCAGACCTTCTAGTATCATGAACAAACATATCAAAACTGTCAAACCCTCTTAGGACCAAATATGTGCATATTGAATTAATTTATTAGATCCCAAAGTTGGTTATGTGTCACTACCATCTTGAACCCATGTGCAAGTGTAAGTGAAATCAGAGCTTTGGGGAATAGGATTCCCAACCTAAGCGAGATGGGAATTTAACCCTATCCTTACTACTCTGATCTGGAGTTCATTACCTCATCTTGAACAAAATGATTTAACTCTGTTATGGATGAAACTGTCAAGCTAGCCTGTCCGTTTGAGCAGTCAGTGGTCTTGTCTTTAGACAAGACATGTTGCCACGCATGAGCATACTCCACTGCCAGCCAGGCATCTATAGCCCCGATGGAGATTAACCCCATAATCCAAGATTTGGCTCTACTTTTGATTCCTTGGACCTTGGGGATGACTACCCATCCTTGCAAGGGACATGTAGTACGATCCTTCCAATCCAATATTAATAGAGAAATGAAAAAAAATATTTGCTTTGGAATAAAATAGAAGCTTTGGGGAATCGGATTCTCAACCTAAGCGAGATGAGAATTAGACCCTATCCTTACTACTCCATGAAGGTCAAATCGGAGCTTTGGGGAATTGGATCCTCAACCTAAGTTCGATGAGGATTTAACCCTATCCTTACTACTCTGATTTTAGGCTTTAAGCATTATGGGAGTGGTAAAAACCACTGTTTTAAGGATTATGTTGCATGATAGGACAGACACGAAATATTCCTTTCGCCTCACCGTTTCTTCCAAGTATGGTTTTGACCATTTTGCTCAAGATTCTCTTTAATATGCGTAGAACGTGCTTGGTTCAAGATAGTTCGGGCATCGGTTCCCAACCTTAGGATCCTTTTAATATATGTTATGTAATAACCCTAAGAGGATTCGACACCTTTTCAATGATTGTATATGAAATGAAGATGCAACTGAGATGAAATGTATATGCAGTGTGGAATGTAACATGAGATATGAATGCATTGCTTCTTTTGAAATGCGGATGGATTAAACCACCTACTTTGCCATAATTTATAAAACCGACAATTTCATGCATCACAAGTTCCAAACGATATTCCTTAATGTGTTTGCGATATTCGTGGAGCTTTCTGCAATACAATTCCGATGTTTCATATTCTCCTAGTCATAGCCAACATTCATAAGGACATAAGTTGACATCTCGCTTTTTTTTTTTTCTTTTTTTCAAACAAACACAAAATGTCGAAAGGACCAACACACAACTTGAAACCAAAACAGAACTGCAAAACCAACATCAAAACCAAACAATTATATACAAATGTACAATATGATACAAATCTCACATGATTTAAGGGCTAAAATAGTGCTTTAGAACTTGCCCGTTAACCGGTAAAGTCAAATCTTTCCCATCCAAAGTTCTTAGTCTGAAAGTACTCTCCCCTAGAATTTCTGAAATTTGATAAGGACCTAACCAAAGACAATCAAACTTTTTGTGATCCCCTTTCTCATCATGCTTTTTATCCCACAATAAAACCAAGTCCGAGATCCTGAAAGACTTAATTTTGGCTCTTTTATCAAACCATATTTTGACCACATCTTGATGTTTGCTCATGTGGAGCATGGCTTCTTCTCTTTTTTCATCAAGGTGCATTAGATGACTTAATCTAGCCTCAATGTGATTATCAGTTCCAAGGTATTCTTGTGTGAAACGAAGGGTTTGAAGCTTCAAATTTGCAGGAAAAATTGGATCTTGCCCATAAACTAGATGATAAGGTGTATTCCCTATTGATTCTTTTTCTCTAGTCCTATCTACCCAAAGAGCAAATTTTAATTGGTTGTGCCAATCCCGAGAATTCTTTTCCAATAATTTCTTAATGATGGTTAACAAATTTTTATTTGAAGATTCTGCCAAACCGTTGCCTTGAGGGTAATAGTTAGACGAAAACTTTAAACTCACCTTATTATCATATGCCCAATTTGCAAATTGAGTGGAAACAAAAGCTTTACCATTATCACTTACAATAGAATCGGGCATTCCAAACCTTGTTACGATATGATCTTCGAGGAATTTTATTACCACATCCGTGGTAGCATGCTTCGTAGGAATTGCTTCCGCCCATCTAGTGCAATAATCTGTAGCTGTGAGTATGAATTTATGGGAATCTGAAGAATTTGGGTTAATAACTCCGATGAAGTCTAATCCCCATTGTGCAAATGGTCTCATCTCAACTACAGGTTGCAATGGCATAGCTGCATTCCTTTCTCTATTGGCAACCACTTGACAAATATGGCAAGATCGCACGTGTGCATGTGCATCTTTAAAAATGTGGGGCCAATAATATCCCGCTCTTAGGATTTGATGTGCTGTTGAATTTGCCGAACCATGGCCGGTTCCATATTTACCATGAAACTCCTGCAAAACATTGGTAGCTTCTTCTTGATTTAAGCATCGTAGGTAAATTCCCTCATGATTTTTCCTATAAAGAACACCAGAACTAATAAGATAATTGGCATAGAGTTTTAAGTCTCAAGGCTCTTCTTTGAGTAGAATTAAGATGTGATGGACACTTACCATTTAATAGAAAATACACAATATCAACATACCAATCATCTTTAGAAATGCGCTCTCCATCTGAATACTGGCATGTGACTTGGGGATTGTTCTCAGCAATTGTTTTCACAAGTCCTTGTCCATGGACTAATTTCATGGGTTGAATTTCAAGGTCAAATTCTTGGATGGTAGAAATCCATTTACCTCTTCTCTCACCTAGCTCGTTTTGCACAAACATGGTTTTGACAGCAAGGTCAGGCACAATGGCAGAGACCCTACTATGCACAATGTAATGTCTGAATTTTTTTACTATTTTGAAGAGTGCATACATTTGCTTATCGAGGATAGAATACCTCAATTGAGCATCCTTCAAAGGAGCGCTTAGAAAAGCTATGGGATTTTCTACGTTATCTTCACCTTTCTGAGTCAAGACACTCGCAAAAGAGTGTTCAGATGCGAAAGCATAAATAAAGAAAGGCTTAGAATAATTTGGACTTATAAGGACAGGGGCTCTAGAAATAGCATCCTTGATGCTTTGAAAGGCAACCCTACTTTCTTCGTCCCATCTGACATTCACATCCTTTTTGAGCATCTCATTCAGTGGTTTAGCTATCTCAGCGAAGCCAAAAATAAACTTCCTCACGAAATTGATTTTCCCAAAGAAAGATCTCAATTCCTTTTTGCTAGCTAGGAGAGGCAAGCTTTGGATAGCTTCTATCCTTTCCGGATCAATGGAGATACCTTCTTTTGAAATGATATGGCCAAGCAATCTTCCTTCTGTCACTCCAAAGATGCATTTTTTTGGATTTAAAGAAATTTCGTGCTCTTTACACCTTTGGAGAACTTTCCTCAAATCTTTCACATGGTCTTCCCTTTTCTTTGAAAACACAGGAATGTCATCCACATACACAATGATACATTTACCTATGAGCCCTTTGAACGCATAATCCATGGCACGTTGAAATGTTGCGCCTGCATTTAATAATCCGAAAGGCATTCTTCTATAGGCAAACGTTCCCCATTTGGTTGTGAAGGCCGTCTTCATCCTGTCACTGGGATGAATAAGAATCTGATTGTATCCAGAATACCCATCGAGAAAAGACATCATTTCAGACCCATTCACCGTTTGCAAGATTTCATCAATTGATGGCAGTGGGTAATTATCCTTTTGTGAGGCTTTGTTGAGATTTCTAAAATCTATGCATAGCCTTATCTCTCCATTCTTCTTTCTCACCGGAACCAGATTAGCGACCCAAGTTGAGTGCCTAACGGGAAATATTATCTTTGCATCCAACAATCGCTTGACCTCTTTCTCTATCAAGGGCTCAAGTAATGGGTTAACAGGTCGTTGTCTTTGTCTGAAAGGTTTGGAATCTGGTTTTAGAGGGATGGTGTGCATAATAACATTTTGATCATACGTTTTCAACTCATTGTAATTCCAAGCAATGCAATCCATGTAATACTTTAGTGCACATATTATATTTTCCCTCTCATCAGCCGTACATGCCTTTGCAATGTACACTTCACGCGGATTATCCACACTCCCTATATTGATCAGGTCACAAGCATCTTTAGGAGGTGGAACCCTTTTTCCTTTTCTAGCTTTATATCCCATATCAAACACCTTCTCCAATGAAACGATGTTCTTAGGTATCTTGTTGTATTGAAATGTAACTTCGCTTTCTCCTTCTATTTCTTCTTGCCACCTTTGATCTTCATCAATCACTTGGTTCTCAAAAATACCTGAATTGGTGACAAATTTGAAAATGTGCCTATCATTCTCAAAAACTTGCAAGTTTCTGACGTTATCAGGTATCGATGGGCAAGGGACCAACTCAATGGAAAACTTCTTGCATTTTTTTATGTCAATCGGATTTAGCATGCCTACAGCGGTCGCAAGAGAATCAGCTATACGATTTCCTTTCCTAGAAATAAGGGATATATTAAAAGCATCAAATTCCTCAATGAGGTCCCTCACCCTAGTTCTATAAAGGCTTAATCTCTTATCATGGCAGGTATATTGTCCTTTAACTTGTTTGACCACCAACTCCGAATCTCCCAATACTTTCAAACACTTAACCTTCTTGCTCAAAGCCAATTGTAATCCAAAGATAAGAGCTTCATATTCTGCCACGTTGTTAGTGCAAGGAAATTGCAATCTATAGGCAACAAACAATGGTTTACTTCCCGGACAAGTGAGTTCAACTCCAGCTCCTGCCCCTTGTTTTGACTTAGATCCATCAAACTTGAGTAACCACACGAGATTATCTTCTTCGAAAGAGCTACAAGAAAATGTTTCTTTTTGAGGTTCTTCGGTAACTCTTTCAACATCAAAAGCGTAGACTCCTAACTCAGGTTCAAAAAATTGAACTTCATTTGGCTTGTTGTATTCTGTGATGATTTCCTTAAGCCTTGGTTCATTTTCCACTCTAATTTGATTAGCAATCCCTTTCCAGGGTAGCCACATGTGTGAGCAATCAGTGGAGAAATAACCATTCAAACTTTTCATCCAATCCCTAGCAAGTAACATTCCATATCGACTTGGGATATTGACAACCAAAATATCAACCACTCGCTGGACCCTAGGTTCAGAATTGAGTTGGATCTTAACATCGTAGAGGGTCCCTACCACATTTACCTCAGACCGATCCAATTGCAAAACCTTGCATTTAGCAGAAACAGGCTCCAGGCCTAGCATTTGACAAATTTTTGCAGGCATGAGGTTACTTGTGGCACTTGTGTCCACCAAACAATTGTGCAAATTTTTGCCAGCAATCCTCACAATCAATAAAAAAGGAGGGACATCTCATCTTTCCTTTCGTAAAACCATGTGAGATTCAACTTCCTTTCCTTCCTGTATTTGACTGGGTGAACCCAAAGCCTTTATCAATGCTTCCTTTTGGCCAGGCAACCTAGCCGCCTCTAAAAATGAAAGGCTAGACTTGGATTTCCTTAAATCCTCCACTATGTCATAAGTTGACTTCTCGGGCTTCAATGTTTTTTGCGTGTCCTTAGACGTTTCTCTTCCAGATGGAGGAGGGGGATTATTATCAGCCTTAGCATCGGGAGGAAGAATAGAGTTGTTTGGTGGAGTTGAGGATGTTTTAGGGGTTTTGGACCTACTCCTCAAACGGTATCCATGGTTCCCCTTTCTAAATTCTCTAAAAGCTTGCACTTCCTGTTCCAAGATTTCATCCTCTTCTTCCTCATTCTCACTCTCTTGATGATATAGAGTTTCCACCACCAAAATGTTGTCGTCTCCTTGTTGATGTTGGGGTGGACCCTCGTTTGGCACAAGTTCCAAATCATCCACTTGAGCTTGGAGACAATGGGTATACCTAACAAGTTTGGGACAACTCCTTTCGTTATGCTCCTTCGTATTATGCAATCTACACCCCTTTTCCCGTGCAAAATCGGAAATATTAAGAATGGAACTAGAGTGACTTGGTCCTGTAGAAGTATCTATCTGATTAGCAATAGGGGAAGGCACACCCCCATTGTTTGGCTTCGTATTCCACTGTCTCCCTCTATTGTTGAAGTTTCGATTTGGGTGAGGGGCATGGGATTCATACTTCTATTTTTGAACCAAATCATTACTCAATTTGTGAACTATCTTTTTGAGCTCTTCAACCTCCGAATAAATCTCTTTTGGTTGAGCTATGTTATTGCTAGTTCCAGTAGGATTTGAGTAATTGGTGAGATCTTGACTTAACATTTGAGTTGGATTTTGAGCCACTTGATTTGTATAGGGATTCACACTTTGAATCGAAATTGGATTGGGGAAAGGAACTATAGCCTGAGAATTAACCGGACTGGCTCCCTGCATAGTCTGCTGACTATTTTGCAAAAATGAAGGAATGGGGGGATGGTTGTGATTGGTTGAATTGGAATGGGTGCGTAAGCGGGTGTTGATGAATATGGGTGTTGATAAGGCAAAGCATTTATGCCTGATATTTGTGGTGCCATGATCCGATTCATCATAGGAGCTTGACCATATGGGCCATATTGTCCTACCATAGGCATCTGGGAAAACCCATAACCCTGTGGTGTCATTTGTTGTTCAATGGTCATAGCTTCATTGTAGGCTAGAGCAAGCGTGGTAACTTGAGGATTTTGCCTTGCAAACATTGTCGTCATAGGATCCAATGCCCCAAAATATATTTGCAAAGCTACTGCGGGATCAATGGCAAAATGTCGAATTGCTCTATTGTAGCACTTCTGAAATCTCTGATTAAAAGTTTGGATGGGCTCACCCTGGCCTCTTTTGCATGTAATGAATTGATTATAGATGATTGTGGGATCTAATGGTGACCTGAATTGATTGACAAAAGCATCCTCCATTTGCGTCCATGATGTAATGGAACCAGTAGGTAAGCAAATATACCATTCGTAGGCCACTTGGTCTAGGCTCATGGGGAAGAGTCTACAAGCCACATCCTCATGTTGAACTTGTAATCTTATCAAAACATCCCTATAGGCCTGAATATGTTCCTCTGTGGTCCTTGGGCCATCCGGTTTATATTTGGGCAAAAATATCTCTATATTCTTAGGGATCTCGTGAATATCCCCTGCAATATTCAAAGGAATGTTATTGGCTCCGTACCAAGGAGGTGGTGGAGGTTGGGCCATTTGATTCAAAATCGATGATGATAACCCTACAAGAACCGTGGAAATGGTACTGATAATTGGTACACTAGTGGCAAATGACACCACCGGTGCAAGTCCGCTAGATGCGCCTGAAACAGAAGGATCTTCTGTAACAAGAATATCTGGTGGGACCACAATTTGCTCGATTTTATTCCTTGGATTCCTATGAGTGATTGGGAGGCTTTGGAATATGGTTTCCTCGGTTGTTTTGGACCTAGTTGCGATGCGATGCGGTGGGTCCAGCTTGTAAATGAAACTACCCTGCAAAACCTGACAAAACTCTCAATACCTCAAAGACAACCTACGAGACAAAGAAAATCTTGTAATTAGTGAAATTCATAGAATAACTTCCAAAATCAATTTGTTAGTCCTGAATAAATGAAGGAACCATGACAAAACAATATTCTAAAACAATGCACAATCAAAACACCTTATTGCAAACATCTTATTCTTGTATGAACAATCAAAAAGCGTTAGGACAATGAAATAAACTAATTCGGCCCTCCTTCTAGCGCCAATCTGTTGAGTGGTATTTTCACCCAGTTGTGAAAGTACAACTCTCCTTTAGGATTTGGGTTCCAAATCCCCTCTTGCAAAGAAGTCAAACAAACAACTTCTCCAAGGTCTCCGTTGTATTAGCATTTGCAACTGTGTATTAGTAATCTCAAATGAAGATAATCAATTTAAATGCTTGGAACACCTTAGTGATTGCAAGTAACCGTAAACAAGGGGCAATGTTGGTTTATTTCACCATGAAACTTTAGTGATTGTTCATTGTTTTTTTTTGGATTTTGTAATTTTTAAATGTTTATTTTAAATAAGTTAAACTTTCTGGAAAAAATAAAATGCAGAAAATGAAAAATGAAATGCAGAAAAAAAACTAAAAATAAAATGCACTCAGTATGATGCTATCCTGTTCTGACAAAACCGAAGATGTGAGGTCTCCATGCATGCAACCTAACCTATTGGACTTGCAAAACATGCACAATCCCCATAGACTAAGTGCTGGTTCCTAGGGTACGAAATAAAATTTCAGATTTCAAATATTCGCCTAATGTAACCCAAAAAGATGGCATTTAACATTATCTATAAATTCAAAATCTAAAAAATGAAAGAATAAACATTAAATCCATAGCATGCAAAGAAAATCTCCTTCTTTCTTGCCCATAAGATGCAAATTTCTGAACACTTCTGCATTAAAAATATGTCATTTTACAATAGCAAAATTTTTGGTTTTTCCAAACCAGTCTATGGAAGAGAAACAACTCAAACAGGTCCAGAATGGCCTTCTCGCCTTCAGCTCTGCAACTCTGCTTGCAGCGGTTTCCAACCCCTTTCTGGCCTCTTTGAATGGCGTATTTAAACTTCTAAAAAAATTGTTTCTCCTTCCATGATGGTTTGTTTCGTTTTCGATGGCTGTTCGTTTCACCTTCCCTTGTATGCGTGTGCTTTGGTTTCCATCTCGTGGCCCTTCGCTGCGCTTCTCCACATGGGCTTGCATCCATTTCCCTCCGTGTGTAATGACCATCTTAAATGATCATGTAACGCTTTGTCTTATTCATTAGATTTTTTCCTTATGTCCACGTCACTATGCAGGTCCATTACCTTAGCGAAACTGGAACATGTCGCGATATCATGACACTTTTGCCTCCTTGCTCTCTTTTGTTGCTTGTAGCCACGAAAATGTAACATGTCGCGATATCATGACACTTTTTCCCTTTTGTCCATGATAGTGCAACATGTCGTGATATCGTGACACTTTTTCTCATTTGGCCGCGAAAATGCAACATGTCGCGATATCGTGACACTTTTTCTCTTTTGCCTTTCTCTATGCTTTGAATCACTAAAATGCAACATGTCGCGATATCGCGACACTTTTTCTCTTTAGTTCTTTCTTTTCTCATTTGGTCATAAAAATGTGACATGTCATGATATCATGACACTTTTTCTTTCTTCCCTCTCTCTTTGCTTTGAATCGCGAAAATGCAACATGTCACGATATCGCGACACTTTTCTTTTCTTGCTCTTTCTTGTCTTGTTTGGTCGCGAAAATGGAACATGTCGCGATATCGCGACACTTTTCTTTCTAGTTCTTTCTTTTCTCATTTGGTCATGAAAATGCAACATGTCGCGATATCGCGACACTTTTTCTTTCTAGCTCTTTCTCTTTGCTTTGAATCACGAAAATGCAACATGTCGCGATATCGCGACACTTTTCTTTTCTTGCTCTTTCTTGTCTTGTTTGGTTGCAAAAATGGAACATGTCACGATATCGCGACACTTTTTCCTTTTCTGTCTATGAAACTGCAACATGTCGCGATATCGCGACACTTTTTTCTCTTTTGATCACAACCAAGCAACATGTCGTGATATCATGACACTTTTTCCTGTATGGTCATGAAATTGCAACATGTCGCGATATCGCGACACTTTTTCTCCTCTGACCGTGACCAAGCAACATGTCGTGATATCACGACACTTTTTCTCCTCTGACCGCAACCAAGCAACATGTCACGATATCGCGACATCTTTTCTCTTTTTGCCGTGAAACTGCAACATGTCGTGATATCGCGACACTTTTTCTATTTTGGTCGTGATGATGAAACATGTCGCGATATCGCGACACCTTTTCTCTTCTTATCGTGAAACTGCAACATGTCGCGATATCATGACAATTTTTCTATTTTGGTCGTGACCAAGCAACATGTCGCGATATCGCGACACCTTTTCTCTTTTTGCCATGAAACTGCAACATGTCGCGATATCGCGACACCTTTTTTCCTTGTGGAGTTTTGCTTTTTTCCTTGATTTTTAGCCTATGGGCCACTTCAGTCTTCTTGGAACACATGCAAAAGGGTGGGTCCCCAATTTTGGGGTACGTTGTGGAGCAGCCACAACACTACTTATGTCATATCCTATGGCCATCGTGGAATCTTGGTGCCACATGTGTCGTTGAATCATCGGTCGTTCAATCTTGTTACAGCTTTGTCGTATGGGTCCTACCCTCCAAAGCGCAATTTCCATCATCATAAAACCGTGAAGGGCATCCATTCGTCTGCCATAGATAATGTCTATCCTTCCTCACAAATGCTGCCCTAACCTACGCGCTATGGTCTCTATGTCGATGTTCATCTAGATCCACCGGTATGCCCACCTGATAATCTATGATTTACTACCACTTCATCATTATACCGGGTTCCTAACCAAGTTGTCCTTCGATGGATACGCATTTTCATCAATCTAGCACCCAAACGTTCATCGCTTTCTCCTCACCGAGTTCATGTCTGGAGTTGTCTACGTACACATAAACCCACACACTAATATTAGACCCACTTGCATAAATGTTAGCAACTTTATAAAAAAAACAACACGAACTATTTATTATAAAGTGAAGGTCCTCGAATACTTTTGTTTGCCTAAACATAAAGGCCACTAATCTAATTTATCACTTTTATCATTTCTCATTATTCATTAATATATATTATTATTAGTATATATGGTATATATAGATAATAATATATTATTTTATTTTACTTTTTATTATTATTTATTTTTATAACTTTATATATATATAAGTATATATTTTATGTCTTATTTATTTATTTTTGTTTATTTATATATATAATATATTAATGTATATTACAATATATTATATATGTAAATAATTTAATTTTTTTTTTGTTTTATTTATTTACATTAGCCTTAAAGGTCTTATTATGCCTCAAATTGAGAATGTAACATTAGGCTAATGTTAAGATTTGAAACTCAAAATAAACTTATGAAACTAACCGAAGACACCAAAAACCCAAACTAGGACCTCGAAAAACACACGCACTCTCCAAATGGATCTGAAATGCAAGATATTGAACCTATGAATCTACTCAAACTCAAAATTTGACCTTTCTTCAAGAAGACAAGAAGGCTTCCAAATTAAGGGACCTTGATAAACTACCTTCCAATCTCCATGGAGTGACATATATCAAAAGTGATTACTCAAAGACAACCAAAAACCTCCAAACATCAAAATAAAAAGGTGGGTCCCCAATTCTTGGGGCTAGTTGTGGAGCAGCCACAACAGGTCATAGGTTTTGGCAGGTTAGCTTCTCCAATGATGACTCTAGCTTTTTCAGCATGATTTGTTTCTTTGGTTCCAATTCTTATGGTGGAAGTTTTCTGATTAGCATGAATTTTAGTCTTGTTATCAATACTAGTGGTTGGTTCTCCCCTTTCTTTTTTGTGAAATATGCTATGTCCCAAGGTAGGCCCTGTCAGGGGGTTTGTCTCGTGGTGGCCTTCTTCAAGCATGTCAAGTCCCTTAGTAGGTCTAGGCAGTGTAATTGGATGTTGTCAAACAAGGTCAATATACGTCAAGTCTCGAGATCCTCTTTTTTACATCTTACAAATTTTGAGAATCATTTTTCAATCAATTGGCACTTCCAATCTTATCCCACTTCTATCCTTTACATAGTCTATATTGTGCTATGTCTATATTTTCTAGTGTCTATTCCCTATAGAGAATTACTAAGTGGTCTACCAGTCACTCCAACTCAGCTTTCAAAAAGGTTGTTTATTGTGCCAAAATTTTCTATATTTACAACCCTGGTCTGTGTCAATCCATTGTCATCTGGTTTTATCTGCTATTATGTGTCCTAGACAATAAGAAGCGTAGTGTCTAGTTTCTATGGTCTTCCTTTTTCCTCAGCATTACCAACATGGCCCTACTTGAGCCATCTAGCTTTTAGCTTGATCCTCTATCTTAGACCTTTTTGGAATCTCATGATCTCATTCCTTTCCTTAGCAAGTTGAAATGGGCTAAGCAAGATATCATTGAAGCCTTTTTTAATTCATGTAATAATGGTTATATTATTGTGCATAACCTTCGTTTCAGAGTTACTGTTAAGCTGATGGTTGAGGTGATAGAACTTCTGATGAAAGGGAGAGCGGTGCAAAGAGATCATAATAACTAGGAACCTGAGCTCCATGGCTTCCCATTATTGTTTCTAAGTTCTTTATTGCCCCTGCATGGGCCTTTCTGAATACTATGTTTCTTCTTTTTCAGGTATCGATTATAGTTTTTATTGATATTTTGTGAGCATACCCTGCATGGGTTTTGCTATAGATCCTTTAAAAGGTTTACAGGTAGTTATTTCTCTTAAGAAACCCTTACATGGGTATTTCTCAGGCTATATTTTTATGTTTATGACATCGGGTATCCACTCAACCTTCTCTGCTGCATTTAGGTTGCAGTTTTCTAATGTGCAGGCATGTGTCATCTTATGCTATTGTTTTAGCTACTAGTTTATGTACTTGGGTTTGGGGCCATTTAAACCCTGCAATTAAGCAATTTTACCCACCAAAAAAATACTAAGTCAAAGTAAATGACACAATATGCATAAAATGAAATATATTTATTTATATTGAACTCAAGGAGCTTGGATCTCCACTTTATACAATAAATTTATCCCAAATTGGAGGTTACAATGCAATATATTTCTTTGATGCAATTATTACAATAAGAGGGTTTGAAACCCTCGTTCAAAATAATGTTGATGTCTTTGAGTCATCTTCACTCCAAAAAAGTATGTGAGTGGGCTTGTGTATCCCTACGGGACCACTTGAGCTGCAACAACTATCAATGAAGATATCTCCTTGTAGACATGAAAAATTGACCCACTTTCAATGGGTAATCTTCCTTGCAACCCCTAAGAGGTCCCCAACCCCTGCCAAGGGCAAGGGAAGGCCTCTTTACCCTTCCCTTTTATTTTATTTTACCTTTTAGCAAAATCGCACCCCGTTTTCATGAGGCACGACTTCACGGAAGCGATATCGCGCCCCGTTAGGATGAGGCGCGATTTCGCTATTTTAATTTATTTTTAATTTTATTTTATTTTATTTTCTTCTTGGCCCGCTTAGACCTAGGTTTAAACCCTCCAATGTGTTTTTGCGTCGGTTGTGAGTTTATTTGTGCCCACCTTGATCATCTATAAAAGGAAGAGCAATCTCACTCTTTTGACAATCTTAATCACGATCACAAACTTACTAATGCTCATGCGATATTTGTCTTCTAACACTCACTTACTGCTTTTATTTCGCTCTGCTTTCTGTGTCTTCTGCAAGCTAACCCGAAGTGCAAATTTTAGATTTTGATTTCCTATTGCATGGATTGGATTGTTGCTTAACTTGGTGGATGCGCATTGTGGCTCAGAGGGAAAGAGTGCCAGTTCAGATACTTAGCCTTCTTCTGTTGCTTCTACGCTCTCCATTTAGGTTTTGCTCTCTATGATTTCACATTTAATTTATGTTCTATGCATGCACTTTTATTTTTCATGTGTTTGAAGTGAAATCATGCTCGGTTCTATCGAGGTATGACTTCGCTAACCCTAATTTAGGGTTTAAGTCCATAGAAGTGAAATTGCACCCCATTCTGATGGAGCGTGACTTCACCAAAGCTTTATCGCATCCACTTTCTATCGAGGTATAATTTTTCTCGAGATCAGTCTGGGGGCAAGTTCTACTTTCTGATAGTTTGGTTAGCTTCATTACTGCATACTGAGCATATTGGCATATTCTATTTCTATTTTTACCATTTTTGCATATCTATTTTATGATTAATTCTCCAAAGGTCAATTTTTGATTTTGTGTTGAAAGGTCATCTAAGGGACCTAGGGGGCTTGACTGTTGTGCCTTCAAGGACTGTTATACAGTGGCCTAAGTAGGCCCCCTAACATTGATCATCATTTTTTAGTGTTTCTTAGATTATCTTGTAAGAACAGGTATTTTGATATCATTGGACAAGAAGCATCAAAAGCTAGGATCAACCACCGATTAAAGCTAAGTGTTCTGATTTATCTTACTAGTTTTCTAATCTGATCTAAATTTAATTCTTAGGCATCTGAAAGTGAAAAGCATTTAGTTTACATCTAGGGATAATTTATATGCATTCATTTTGTATGTTCTTTAAAGGTTTTCTAGAATAAACCCTAGGTTAGTGAGCATCCAAAATAAAGAATCATATTAGGCTAGCTCTTGTATGCTTGCATTCTACTTTCAGCTATTGTACTCTATTTTCTGCATTGTCATTTATCTTTCTTAGTTTAGAACTAGAAAGACCAAACTTAGGTGTTTTTCTTAAAACTGAATACATCAAACTATTCTTGAATATCCTGAGGACTTGGAGCGAGTCCTAAAACCATTCCTGGTGAACCCATCCCCCTAGCACCAAGTGTAGAGCACAACATACCCCCATGGTTCACCCCACAAAAGGTTCTCTCCTTGCGGATCCAGCCTTTTGTTTGGGAATTGTACATGGTAGGATAATTTTCCCCCTCTACATCTTTGGTGAACCCGATGTGAACACCTCCTTTTCTTTCAAACTTTAAGCAAGATCATTAATTCTATTTGAAAAATATTTAAGTAATTAAAATTTGTTTGTTAGTGTTTTCCCTATTTGTTTTTCACTACTTCTAATGGCTCCTTTCCTTAGAAGTCAAAGGAAACAACTAGAGTCTGATTATGTTCCTTTGGAAGATGATCATATTGATAGGGAAGACCCTAATGTAGATCCAGAAGAGCAAGAAGAGGTAGACATGGAAACTGAAACTAATCTTGATCCTTTTGTTGGACCTAATGGTAGTTATGTCTTTTCATCATTTGATCACATTTGGGAATTCATGAAAGCTCATAAGGAAAAACTATTGGAATATGTAGAATGAGAAGCTCATCTTGAAAAATAGGATGCTACTCCTTCCCCTCCCAATAGGTCTCCTTTTCTTAAACATGATATTCCTATATCTCAATCCATGCATCAAAACAATTTAAAGAACCAAGTGACTTGTGCCACTACTAATACCACCAATGTTGGAGGGAATCTGCAAGTCTCTCTAACTAGTAATGGCCTAAAAAATTATTCTCAATTTCCTCCTTCATCCTCTAATATCAACACTATTGCTTCTGTTCCACCAAATGTTAGTTATCCATTCTCACAAAGTGCCACATACAACCAAAGTATCCAAAACTTGAATCAAACATCAGGGTTTCAACATACATACATTCCTCCTTTGGGAAGTCTGGGAAACATACATAGTAATTCAGAGATGCAAAATTTGGCAAATGTAGTGAATCAGTTGGTTTCAAGGATGGATATGATTCAACCTTCAAGGTTTACATACAATTATAAAGAAATGTGTAGTCAACCATTGGATCCTATTGTTGTTGCTAGACCTTATCCTAAGCATTTTTCTATGCCAGTATTGCCAATCTATAAAGGGACTGAAGATCCAATAGAGAATTTAAGAGGATTCAGGATAGCTTACCATGATATTGTTTATGATGATATGCTCTTATTGAAAACATTTCCAAAGAGTCTTGCTAGAGTGGCATTAGAATGGTATTATCGATTGCCCAACTATTCTTTGAAGAGTTTTGAGAAGACTGCAGAGATGTTTGTTCATCAGTTTAGTGCTTACATTGAAAAGGAAGTGACTATGAGAGATCTATATGATTTAAAACAAAGTAAAGAAGAAAGCTTTTCAGAATTTCTAGCTCGTTGGAGAAGTTTAGTTGGTCGATTAAGACAACTTGTGTCTCAAAAAGATATGCTTGATATATTCATTGGTAATTTACAAGAACAATTATCTTATGCACTAGAAACTACTACTGTCACATCTCTAGATCAAGCAATTGAGTTAGCAAGAAAAGTGGAACAAGCTCTCATTAGAAGAGGTCAACTTAAGGTTAAAGAAGATAAGCCAATTAAGTCTCAACATAAGAATAAGCATATAGGAGGCAATAGTGATAGTAGGCCTATTAATAATGTCACTAACAACCTACAAAATATTGTACTTCAGAAGCCTCCTCAAAGGAACTTCACAAGACTTAATATCCCTATGGAAGTAGTTTTAAAACAACTATTGGATGCTAAGGCAATTGAATTACCTCTAGTAAGATAGCCAGATACTACAACTCATTGGTATAAGGTAAATCAATATTGCACTTACCATAGAGTAGAAGGACATTGGACAAACACTTGTAAGAAGCTGAAGCATGTGGTTCAAGATTTGATTGATGCAGGATGCATTGATTTAGGAAATCTCCAATCAATAAGTAATCAAACTCCTACTCAACAAGTTCCAACAATGAATCAAGACATGGGGATATTTAAGGATCCCCTACCAAAGCATGATCAACAAACAACCAATCAGGTGGCTCATCAAGATGATTCCCTATGCCATAGTAATGTGGTTGGTATGGTTGGAGTAACTACAAGGAAATAGGCTCAGAATCAACAACATCAGCAAGGATAGAGTTTAGTATCTCAACCTAGTTTAGTTTTAAAGGAGAATTAGAGAAGAGATTCAGCTACAAGGATTCCACCTATAGTGTTGAGACCATAGTCACAGGTTTCATTTGATCTTCAAAAGTAGTTAGCTAGTACTCTAACAAAGATATCAGTGTTAGAAATTTTGTAGACTTCTCCCGATCACATAAATGCTTTAATGAAATTTTTACAACAATAATCTATTTCCCCAGACATCCCTCCTGATGCCATAGTTGACACCGTAGGTTCTTTTGGGATACATCATGTCTCATTCTCATATGATGATAAACCTTCCTCAAACTTACATGGAGATTCATCACTTTACATCACCACACTTATTGGGGATACCCTTATCAAGCGAGTTTTGATTGATAATGGTTCATCCCTCAATTTGTGTACATATCAATTCTTTCAAAAATTTGGATTAAAAGAGGAAGATTTAACAAAAACTGATATCATCATTAAAGCTTTCAACAATGAGTCCCAAGAGGCATGTGGTGTCATATCTCTCCCCTTAAAAGTGGGGTCGAGAATATTGGATACTTTGTTTTATGTGGTACATTGTCCTACATATTTTAATCTTCTTCTTGGGTGACCTTGGATCCATGCAATGAAGGTTGTCCCTTCTACTTTTCATCAGTGTCTCAAGTTTGAATTCAAGAATCAAGTTGTCACCATTCCGAGTGACCCTCGACCATTTGAATTTTGTTCAAATATAGAGTTAGCTCAAATAGATTCTTATTCTTGTCCTTCTATTTCTTCAACAATTTCTCCATGTTCCTCATCTCAAATATTTGAGCATCTTCAAAGTTTAAAAGTGAGTGAGGAACATAAAACCCATTCTTTCTCCTTGGATCATGATAATCAGTTTCTTCAAGAGCCTCTTCTAGATCTAGCCAAGCTACCACCTTCACCCTGAACTATGGGCTTGCCTCATAAGAAGGGTGATGTTGTACACATTGGCACGTGTACTTTTATCTTTGGAGGTATGGCTTCGAAGAAAATATCCATGGTAGCAACCCATCTCTTAATGAGCGCTCTTTCGCTCAATGCTATCTCACTAATGATTATCCCCTTCCTAAGCAGATCCTGTCCGGTATGGGATATGCAGGTAAAGGATTGGGACCACAACATAAGGGTATTCAAGAACCCTTGGATGTTGAGATTTGGCCTAGGAGATGTGGTATAGGTTTTATACCTAATAAGAATCAACCTCTACCTTTTGAGGATGATGATCATCTTATGACTTATGCAGAATATATGGAATATCAAAAGTTGTCAATAGATGATAATAAAAGTGTTAATTTTTCTTTTCCTCCAAAGATAATGTCTTGTAATATGGTTGGCTTTGTTCATTCTAAAAATAACATTGTTTCTGTGCAAGAAAATGATGAATCTTTGTATGATGTCTTTTATGCTAAAAAGAATGGTGCTATTAGAAAATGTTGTGATTATCGTGCCATGGATGTTGAATGAAGAGCCTTAAAAGAGCTTCTCCATGATTTTGAGGATGTCTTCGATCCAACACCTCATGGCACACCTATTTATTTTGATAAGATGTATGGTGCATTTAGATTTTACATTGATTTTAACTCTCCATAAATAAAAAAAATAATATCATATAGTTGCATTTTCATTTTCCATTGCATTCACCTGCTTGCTCATATTGCATTATTGCTTGTCATCCTTGCATGATTGCTTGACATCTAACCTAACACCTTGCATGTTTGCCTATCATAAATGCATGATTGATTGTTCATGACTACTTGCTCATATAGATTTTTGGGGATCTTGCGACAATGGCATGTGATGATACCTAGTTAGGACATAGCTCACATGCATTGCACTTCTCACTAGGACTCTGATGCCTAGCAAGATCCCCCCTAGGGATTCTTTCCTTCCTTCTTATTTTCTTCTTATGATCACTTCTTCTCCTTTTCTTGATTTCTTCATTATGCTGAATACTCTTATTGCACAAAGTCTTTCTCAAAGTCCCAATCTAGGATAGCACTTGCATACTATTTTTATACATATTACACCCCACATGGGATATTTATACATCCTAGTAGGTATTGCACTATTCATGATCTTCTATCGGGTCATACTCTCTTTTGACTCAGTAGGCTCAACACCCCATTATAGGATAAGCTCCTTGGTCATTTTTAGTAGACCTCGACATACATCCTAGTGGGTAATCACCTCACAGTAGTCAATAAGGGAGCAACCACCCATAGCGGGTCAAAACTCCACACACACTTTTTCACATTAATGCAAGTGCTATACCCATAGCGGGTCTAGCTATCTCGTTAATATGATCTATAGTGTCTGGCTACACTGGTTCTTTGCAACCTACGCTAGTCTTATACTATGGATCATTCGTTCTTCTCCTTTTTTGATGATTGACCTTTGGACCCCCTATTTTCTCTTCTTCTTCTCATCTTCTTCTCTTTCTTCTCTCTTCTTTCTTCTCTTATTTCTTCTCTTCTTTCTTTCTCTTATTTTCTCTTGTCTGATTTTGTTTCTTCTTCCTTCTTCTTCTTGTTCTTTCCTTTTGCATTCATTCATCCTCATGTAGTTTGCATTAGGATAGTTTGCATACATAAAAACACTTAAAATAAATAAGCAAAACATATAAAAACATGCATTAAATCATTACACATAAAATCACAATAATATTCGTAGCTATGTATTACTCATGGGAAAAATAGTACATCATGTGAGGTTGGTGTACCATAATCTAGACTCGGTACACTCAACCTAGGGATGCACACCACAATAAAAAATTGGTGCATCATCCTGATCCCTAGCCTATCCTCTCCTAGCTCTGAGAGCTAGCTCCCTCTGGCCCTCCCTGAGGTGGAGGTAACCTCAGCTGAATCATTAACTATTGAGATATCATCGATACCCATGATCGGGATCATGATCTACTCATTGATTGAAGGGATGGAGGAGGCTCCATCCTCCACTCTAGAGGGATAGCTATGTAGTAAGCTACCTCATAAAATGTGGCCCTCTGAATAGCTATCTCCAACCTATCGCCTATCTACCATAGCTCCACCTAAATGAGTTGCATCATATCCCCTACTTGGCTACTCCCAATGATAGCCATCCCCTTAGCCCTGGCCCATTGGCACTCTCCATCCAATCAGGCCACCTCTCCCTAAATTTGGGTAGCCTCTACCTATGTTGTGTCCCTCTCAACCTATAGTTGGACCATCTGTGTCTGAAGAGAAGCTAGTTGTACTTATAGCTCCTCTATCCCCTGGCTCTAGCCTCCCACCACTACTGATGTGGATGCCTCCCTAGGGTATCTAACCTGTGGCCCCTCTATCTATGTGGGGGTATCTCTCACCCCTCCCTCTCTAGTCCCTACTACTAGGATGGTCTCCTCTACCACCTATATCTAGACCCGTGTCAGCCTCTATCTTAATATAGTAGGAGCCTATTGTGCCCTCTCTATGGCCTTGTGAGCTACCTCTCAGAATACCCATTACATGCCCATGTCCATCACCTGGCACCTCTGTATTGGTATAGGTAGGGAGATCCTCTAGGGCATGACTCCTTTGTACCACTATACTCGATGGCCACCCCTACATTGTCTACCCCTAGGTCAATATAAGGAGGATCTTCTATGTCCTCCTCAGCCCATCTAGTGAGGTCTGGCTCACCTCCAACCCCTTCTGGATCCTAGGTCACCCTCCAGTACTAGTAGTCCCCTAGGTTTGGGACTCCCTATAAGATCTTAAACTACCATAGGACTCAGTTGAACCTGAATACCTCTAGCTCTCCCTCTCTAACCTCAACCATATGATCCTCCTCACCCTCGCTAGCTCTATCTTATCCTCTACCTAGCTAAGGTGAAGCCTCCATGGTTTCCATATGAGCTTCACATCTTAAAGCTCATCGATCACCCACCTAGCTAGTGGTAGGTTCCCTATGTAGGCCCTCATGGTCCTCTCTAGGGATCTCGACCATCTGTATGTTGTTGGCCACTCTAGGTTGAGCAATGGTCTTGGTAGTGCTTTCGATATCTACACTATGATGTGCTCTCCCAACACCACACCTAGAGCAAATTCATGCAAACCAGTCCTGTACATTACTTATACATGATATTGTACAACATCCTGTATAAGCAGGCCAACACATAAGGGCCCCATGTGAATTAAACCTCCTGATATCACATGTCTACTACTACTCCTGCTAGTGCCCATGGAAAGTGTCATCTACTAGTGTGGCATGTCAAGAGACCAACCACAACCCCTGAGAGTACCACGGTTAGAGGGTCCACTCTATAATGATCGACTAGGTCATCTACTACTATGGTGCTCTCTCACACCTGGTGGGTAAAACCTATCAAAAACCATTGAAGAGTGGTCACCTTCCCTCATGCTCCATAGACCTCTCCCCCTAATGGGGATCCTCAAAATCTACCACACATCCTCTAGTGTGATGGTCATCTCCCCTATCGATAACTAAAAAGTGGAAGACTCCGGATACCACCTCTCTGCTAGGGTGGTCAACATCACCCTATCTATCTCTATCCATGGCATCCTCACCACATGGTCTAACCCCACCATCACTAACCTATTTCTCTCTACCTACCCTAGAGCATCCAACTCTGCTAGAGCCCCTGCTCACCACTCTCGACTCTCGAGAATACCTAGCTGCATTCACAAAACAAAATTTAATCAGTTTCATCAATAAAAAAATTAAAATTAATTCAACATCATTTATTAATTTTAAGCATAAGGTAATTACAATTTGAAAATTGCACTTCGGGTCTACTTGTTTTCTTTATTTTCTTCTCTTTTCTCTCTTTCTTTTTGTTTCTCTTCTTTTCCCCTAGCTTTCATGAAATCGCATCCCATTTTTGGGGTATGTGACTTCGCTTTCATGAAATCGTGCCTATTATTTTTAGGGTGTGACTTCATGAAAATGTACTTGGTTTATTTTGGGTATGATTTCTTCATGCTCTACCCGATGCAAAATCATGGCCTGGCCACAAAGTCATGCCTGGGTCGGGGCATAAAATCCATCGGCTTTCATGGTGAAATTCCCCAAAAATCCCTCAAAAATCCTAATAAATTCATGAAAAATGAGATTAAATTATGCATGAGGAGAGTTAAAAGTGATCCTTACCCACTCTCATGCCCCGACCTCACCCCTCATGATCATTGCTCGATGAACTGGAAGTGCCATCATATTTTCTCTCCCAGAGCTCTATTTTCTCTCCTCTTCATGGTGAAAATGAATTAGGGTTTTACCCCTTTTACCTTTTTAAACCCTATTTTTTTATTTTTACCCCTTTGCTTCGCTCGGTTGTCACTTTTCTCTCTCTCTCTTCTTCTGTGTTAGTTCTTTTGATTTTTTATGAAATATCACTTTTTCATAAAAACTCGAGGGGGCACCCCGACCTATAGAGACATTAATGTCCCTAATGCCTCGATTTGCATGTAAAATTATAAGTGTCTGAAATGACACCATTTTTGCACCACCCCTTTCTTCTAAACTATCCATCCCATTTTTTCTTGTTGTTATTTTCCTAGTGTGTGTGCCTACATCTCTTCTTTGATGCATTTAATAGGCCATAAATGCATCAAAGAGGGGGTAAAATGTAGACACAAAAAATTGACCCACTTTCAATGGGTAATCTTCCTTGCAACCCCTAAGAGGTCCCCAACCCCTACCAAGGGCAAGGGAAGACCTCTTTACCCTTCCTTTTTATTTTATTTTATCTTTTAGTAAAATTGTGCCCCATTTTCATGAGGTGTGACTTTGTGAAAGTGATATCGTGCCCTATTAGGATGGGGCATGATTTTACTATTTTAATTTATTTTTAATTTAATTTTATTTTATTTTCTTCTTGGCCCGCTTAGACCTAGGTTTAAACCCTCCAATGTTTTTTTGCATTGGTTGTGAGTTTATTTATGCTCGCCTTGATCATCTATAAAAGGAAGAGCAATCTCACTCTTTTATAACAATATATCACGATCACGAACTTACTAATGCTCATGCGATCTTTGTCTTCTAACACTCGCTTACTGCTTTTATTTCACTCTTCTTTTGTGTCTTTTGTAAGCTAACCCAAAGTGTAAATTTTAGATTTTGATTTCCTATTGCATGGATTGGATTGTTACTTAACTTGGTGGATGTGCATTGTGGCTCAGAGGGAAAGAGTGCTAGTTTGGATACTTAGCCTTCTTCTGTTGCTTCTGTGTTCTCCATTTAGGTTTTGCTCTCTGTGATTTCATATTTAATTTACGTTTTGTGCATGCACTTTTATTTTTTATGTGTTTGAAGTGAAATCATACTCAGTTCTATCGAGGTGTAACTTTGCTAACCCTAATTTACTTTAGTTTAATTTAAGTGAAATCGTACCTCGTTCTGATGAAGCGTGACTTCGTCGAAGCATTATCGCACCCACTTTTTATGAGGTACAATTTTTCCTGAGATCAATCTAGGGGCAAGTTCTACTTTTTGATAGTTTGGTTAGCTTCATTACTGCATACTGAGCATACTGGCATATTTTGTTTCTATTTTTACCATTTTTGCATATCTATTTTATGATTAATTCTCCAAAGGTCAATTTTTGATTTTGTGTTGAAAGGTCATCTAAGGGACCTAGGGGGCTTGACTGCTGCACCTCCAAGGACTGTTACACAATGGCCTAAGCAGGCCCCCTAACGCTGATCATCATTTTTTAGTGTTTCTTAGATTATCTTGCAGGAACAGGTATTTTGATATCATTGGACAAGAAGCATCAAAAGCTAGGATCAACCACCAGTTAAAGCTAAGTGTTCTGATTTATCTTGCTGGTTTTCTAATCTGATCTAAATTTAATTCTTAGGCATCTAAAAGTGAAAAGCATTTAGTTTGCATCTAGGGATAATTTTTGTGCATTCATTTTGTATGTTTTTGCTTTAAAGGTTTTCTGGAATAAACCCTAGGTTAGTGAGCATCCAAAATAAAGAATCATATTAGGCTAGCTCTTGTATGCTTGCATTCTACTTTCAGCTATTGTACTCTATTTTTTGCATTGTCATTTATCTTTCTTAGTTTAGAACTAGAAAGACCAAACTTAGGTGTTTTTCTTAAAATTGAATACATCAAACATTCTTGAATATCCTGAGGACTTGGAGCGAGTCCTAAAACCATTCCTGGTGAACCCATCCCCCTAGCACCGAGTGTAGAGCACAACATACCCCCGTGGTTCACCCCACAAAAGGTTCTCTCCTTGCGGATCCAGCCTTTTATTTGGGAATTGTATGCGGTAGGGCAATTTTCCCCCTCTACACTCATATACGTACAAATAGATCACAACACAAAAATATTAGTAGTATATACGAGGACTCCACTATGTGAGACCCTTTGGATAATAGATCTACAAACCCTATGCATGGTGATGATAAAATGTAATTCAGATACAAAAATCGTAAGTTGAAAACAAAATAATACATGTTACCTTATCATAATGTACTTAATTTGTCTGATCTATGTATCTACTTTCTTGATCTAATGATGCACAAATACATGTGAACATTCGAGGGTTTATCGACTACAAATTGGTCAAAGGTAAATACCTAGGAGCATTTGAGAACAACTATGGACACCCTACAACGTTTCAAAAATGCTTTGTAGTATTTGAGGAATTCCTTGGAGTGTTTGAGGGTCATGGAGAACGCTCTGCAAAATATGGGTAGGGTTTGTACAGGTTTTGGTAGTTGTTGTGGTGGATGTGAAGGTGGTGAGGGCTTGCACAAATTCAAAGGAAGTATAAAAATGAATGGGATACTAGGGTTCATGACCAAGATGTTAATTTTTCTAACCTTGATTCACAAAAATGAATCATCTTTTATAATTTTTCCTTGATCATGTTAGGGTTTCAATGACACCAACATGTGATCGATACTAAAACATAATGAAGGGTTGATATTGAGATTGGACAAGTGACACAAATCATGTGAAATGAATGGTTGAGATTAAAATGTGATGGGTGGCTAGGATTTATATATATATATATAATTATTATATAAATATAAATATAAAATATTCATATTTATGTATAAATATAAATATAAAATATTCATATTTATGTATAAATATAAATAAATAATGGATGGCTATGATTTGAGGATGTGTAGATGACAAGTGACTAGGTTTTGGTGTCTACAAATACCCCTTTTGTATCGTGTTGCATGAAATATAATGCAGTGTAAAACCAAGACACCCAGTTTGGTGAAGTAACTTCTTTCATCGGTGCGCAAGAAGATCTAAAATACAATAAAAAAAAATTAATATTACCCCCTCAATTGTAGAATGAGTGAAGAATGAATCTCATGAGCCAATTGATAGAATTATTGGTGATGTGATGAATGTGAAAAGTGTAATGATTGATTCTATTTTTGGCCTAACAAAAAAAGGATTTTAAGTGGATGATATGAATGATGTAAAGGAATGTGAATGATTGATTCTATTTTTTCCCCAATAGAAAAAATGTTTTTGAAAATGTGGATGATGCAATGAGTGATTCTATTTTTGCCCCAATAGAAAAAGGGTTTTTTGATTGGATGATATGAATGATGTAAATGATTGTGAATGGTGTAATAAGTGATTCTATTTTTATCCCAATATAAGAGGGGTTTTTGGAAATTTGGATGATATGAATGTGATGTAAAGGAATGTGAATGATGTATCTTGATGTGGGAAATCAAAATCAAATTTGGTTACCCCAAGTTTGGGGTGATTATGTGTTGTTGAAAAATATACCTTTTGGCGTCATTGAAATGCAAAATGATGAAGATGCAAAAAAAAAGTAAAGAAACCAATCATCCTAGGCTTATGATATCATTAGTGATTGTTCGTAATTCATAAATGTTAAAAGGAATTATGGATTAAAAGTTATCTATGTTTGTGACCCCATAAAAAAGGGCATCAATGATAACTTTTAAGCAACTTAGTCTAAGCATAGTTTCACTCAAAAAAATGAGTGACCAAAAGGATTTTTGTTTTTGAACAAGAGGATGTTGGATGATGATATGAAAAAGCATCCTTATGGTGATCTACCCATCCTACCAAATTTCATGGATAACCAATCATTGCAATCACTAGGGAAATAGAGTAAACCACTAGATATGAGGTTCACTTGATAATGCAAGTGAATTTGACAATGTTGAGTGGAAATACACTAAGTTTTTGATAATATGAGCGATGTAAATGAATTTGAATGATGTAAGTGGATTTGGATGGAAATGCATTGATGAGTGAATTTGATGATTTTGTAAAATTTGGAATTATTTTGGGATATTTTGAAACAATTTGAGGTATTTTCATAACTTTTTGTTGTAAACAATAAATAAACACCCAAATCAATCCATGTTATCACAAAAGGTTATGGAATTATGTGATGAATAATTATGATGATGAATGTGGTAGTTTTGTGATATTTTGGACCATTTTGAGGTGTTTTTGATGTCATTTAGGCATTTTTATAACTTTTGGTTGCAATAAAAATTAAGCACCCCAAATCGATATGTAACATCACAAAAGGTAACGAAATAATGTAATGGATGCATGGATGAATTTGAAGGTGATTTTGTGGGGTTATGATATATTTTGAGGCTCTTTGAGTCCTTTTTGCAATATTTTATATCCAAACATCGGATAACATCCACATCATGTATAGATATGGGAGGGCACTTTCCACTCTATAAATTTAGAACAATGTTTGAATGCATCAGGAAGATACCAATGGGTTTTTTAGTATGCCAGGAAGACACCCATGGGCATTTTAGCATGCCAATATAAACTATAAAAGGATAGCAGGGGTATTATTTGGTTCATTATTACATTTGTGAGTTCGAGAAGTGGAGTCTAGAAAAAAATTAAGTGAGTGAAGGAGTGTGAAGGAGCATGATGGTGATGGAGGGAGTGGATGTTATAGCAGGAGTTGAGGTGTAGGTGGCTGAGGTAAGTGCCCTTAGCTCTCTTGTTTAAATTTTTTAATATTTTTTTTTAATTAATGTGATGGTAATGTGCATTTTTTGTTGTGTTGTGATGTAGTTGAGGATCTTGAAGTCTTGGCATCGATTCTCACCCATCATACTAGGGATGAGAAACACATTGCAGAAGGACCATTGGTATTTGCTAGAGCAGGTGGGATTGGTAAGGTGTGCCTGAATTGAGGTGGTGAAGGCTGATGAGGGGTACCTCTCTACCTTGGTTGAGAGGTGGGATCTGGATAGGGGAACCTTATAGCTCCTGATAGGGGAGATGATGGTGAAATTGGAGTATTATATCACATATTTTGAGTTCCTATGGAGGGGTTGTGTTTCCAAGTTAGGCATGATGGGGAGTATGATATGAGGTAGATATTTGGTGATGAATGGAGAGATATGAATGTTCAAGGTGGAGGGATCAGTTATTTGGACATGTATGTGAGGAAGGAATTAGAGGTACTACATATCTTAGTTATGTTCCTACTAGCTAATGGTTTTATGCCTAACAACACCGACTGTCAGTTCCCATGGAACATGATTTGATTGGTGTTTGATATGATCGATGAGCCTTAGGTCTATGCATAGGAGTTTGTGCTACTAGAACATATTTACTTGGAGTTGTATGAGGTGAAGATGTAGGAGAAAAAAGGGTTGGGTTACGATATGCTATTGGAGATATAGGGCTAGAAGCATATCAGTATAGGTCATCATGTGGGCCTACCATGTGAGGAGTGGGATAGGGATCATACCTATGCATTGAGATGGTAGGTAGCTAAGGAGGTACAATTGATTCATCCTGATCACAATGGTCATGACTGTAGAGATATATGGATAAGGTTGACTCTGGATCAGGTGTGCTAGAGACCATGATGAGATGCTAGGTGGCCCAGTGATAGAGGGTAGTTATGTCAGGTTAGACAAGTAAGATGGGTGGTTGGGTAGTATGGGAGTGAGGTGGAGCTAATCCAATTTTCATGGGTGTTGTGGCAGTTTATTTCGGTGTTGTATAGGCATTGATATGATGAGTCGAGCCTACCTTGTATGGAGGAGTGGCAGGTGGAGTATAGGGATGATGAGAAGATAGATATCTTGAATATGGATTATTTTGAGACCACTACATATTATGATGCATGGTTTACTTCATAACTACCATGGGTGTTAAATTAGGTGGTTGATGAGGGAAGTGGGGATGATTGGAATACAATGATAGAGGTTAAGGAGACCCCCTAACATCAGATATATCATCGATCCAACAACAAAGGGATGCATGCAAGGGTTGAAACAGAGTAGCCTCTAGATATTATAGGCGATGGTGGTGGTGCAATGGAGTATATTTTAGAGAGACCTCCTGGTCAGAGTGAGGAGTGGGCTGAGCTCCAAGTGGAGCAAGACCAACTCTAGTAGATGGTGGTCAAGCAATATGCAGAGACTGCTTGGTTGTAGGTAGATTTGGATGCACAAGTAATAGTAGGTGGAGGTGAGGATGCAGTAGCGAGGCTCCAGGTAGAGTTAGCATAAAGGGATGCTCATCAAAGGTAGGATGTGCTATACCTTTGATCTTGGGAGGGATATATTCATGATCTTGAGGATCTCCTTATGCAGCATGGCATTGGACTACTAGTACGACATTTCTTCTCTATATCAAGGATTGTTAGGTGTAGTGACTCTAGGTTTAGGGCTCCATCAGGATATTAGGGGTTTACCTATGGGTGTTAGCTAGTGCCTAGATATAATTTTTGTATATGATTCTTGGTGCTCTATTGTATATAGCCTTAGGGTGTTCATTGTACACACGATTATATATATACATGGCTTTTATTTTATGTTATGATTTTTGTGTGAATATTTATGTGAATGCATGTGTATGTGATGTGATGGATGATAGTGTAATGATAATGTATGTGAATAGCAATAATAGTGCAAGTGAACTGACACACTAATGATCATTTGTAGTTTATATTTTACTTGACCATATTTATCATGATCACTTAATCACGGGCACCAATATGGTGGTATGTAAAATGGAAGACTTATGTAATAATGTGATAATGACATGGATGTTGTTTTATATTATGGATGATTGTTCTACAATTATTTTATAGATACTCAAACATCCTAGTGATGTCAATCAAACTCACTAATTTCTATTTAATTTCTCCAAGACCAAATGTGTGTGTAGTGAATGTTCATTTACCAATCATGAGCATGATAATGACTCAAGGTAATCAAGAACCAATGTGTGTGCAAGTGAGTTCATTAACCCATCTTGAGTAAATTGAGATAAAACCTATCATGGAGGAGACTAGGAAGCTAGCTTGTCTTTATATGCGGTCAGAGGTCTCTTCAAGAGAGATGTATCGCCATGCATGAGCATAATCCACTATCATTCAAGAATCTATAGCTCTGATAGATATTAGCTCCATAGTCCAATGATCTAATCTCTAATCTTTGGAGAATCAAACTACCTAACCATATGGATGGAAATGTAATTCTATCCTTACTACTTGAGGATCTGTGGTGTGTAGTTTGTAAAAGAGTTGGAGCTTTGGGAATCATATTCTCAACCTATGTGTGATGAGAATTTTAACCTATTCTTACTACTCATTCTTTTATTTGAAAGTGTTGTGTAGTGGTGAAGACCACTAGTTTTATTTTTGGACTATGTACATAATGGAACCAAAAAATATGACTTTTTCACTTCGAGGTTCAACCCAATCATGGCGTTATCCCTATTTGACACAAGATATTTTTAAAAAGTGTGAGATGTGTTTGGTTCAATAAAATTAGAATCAACTCCCAAAACTCAATATTTTCTTTAGTAAAAATGTGCCTTGGTCCTAGAGAAAACTCGACATGTATTTGAGGTTGCTTGAAATACTAGGAGTGGTTGAGTGATCGAAAACACCTAGATATGATGGAACTTTTATTTTTGCAAATGATGATTCAACTTATGAAATGGTGCAATGAGATGGATGTGAACTCAAAGGTACCCTTGATTAAGGTGACAAGATTTATTGGATAAATTACCATCTACACTAAGAAAATGACTCCTAATATGGTGGGTGGAATGTGCTGAAATGATAATGAATATGAGTATGCAATGTGGATGTATGAAATGTAATGTGTATGGATGAATTTATTTCTCTATTTTTTTAGCCATGTATATATACACGTATATAAAACACATTAAGCATAGAACACTCTCAAGTGGATAATTTTTAGTGGCTCGGGCTGTTCTAATCCCTCTAGATTAGTAAGCCTATAATTTTCTTGACTCACTTTTTGTTTAAAAATGTATGGACCTAGTCAATTAGCCAAAAAAAAAAACATGAAGATACGATAATGCATTGGTGTTTTACTGATTCTCTTTAAGGACATGATATCCTGATTGGAATTCATGTAGATGGACTTTGGCATTGTAAGCACGCTTTAAATTATCCCGATATACTTGTAAGTACTCCATGGTATTGATTAATATTTCATCGATGAGCGTGAGTTGGTTAATATATGCTTGTCTAGAAGTATCATCATATATGAATTCCTATAATGAAATACATAGTGAGGGGATCTCAAGATCAAGAGGCATGATGGCTTTGGACCATAAACCAATGAGAATGGTGTTGCCCCAATAGGCATGTAGATGCTTGTTTGATAAGCCCATAATGCCAATGGGATCTGAGTGTGCCAATATTGATGATTTTGTTTGACTAATTTCTTGAGAATTGTGATCAAGGTCTTATTTGTTACCTCAGCTTGTCCATTTTTCTATGGGTAGTAAGGAGTCGAGAAACTATATTAGATATTATATTTCTTGCAAAGTGCTCAAACATCCTTGTTTTTGAAATACTTGCCATTTTTAGAGATGATTTTTTATGGGATACCAAAGTGATAGATGATATGCTAAAGTATAAACTCCACAATTCAAGGTCCTATCATACTGGTTAGAGGAATTTTTTTGATCCACTTTGTGAAGTGTTCAGTGGAAGTGATGATGAATGTATGTTATCTAGAGAAAGGAGGTAAGAGTTTACCAATAATTTCCAAACCCCATTGTGAAAAGGCCTAAATAATTTGAATAGGCTATTAGGCTTGTGATGGTACATAAGTTAAATTGGCATGTTGTTGATAATGTTGACATTTCTTGATATAGGTGCAACAGTAGCGTTCCATGGTGGGCCAATAATAATTCATGCATAAATTACACTTTTCAATGGTCATTCCACTAAAGTGGCCACCACAAGTACCATCATGAGCTTCATATATTGTTCTTTGGGCCTATGCAAGCTCGAGATAATGAAGGAGGACTCCATCATAACCATGTCTATACAATACGTCCCCCAAGAGAGTGAAACATACTACCTTTTTCTTGAAAGTTTATTTGGTAGTTCATCACATATTATATGGGAGTGTTCCAAACTTGAGGAAGTATTTTACTTGACTAGACTAAGGCTCATATGGCTCTGCACGAATAAATAAAACATCCTTTTCAAATTTAGATTGAGCATGGGAAATTGTAAATTTAGAGATTGTTGTGACAATTAATGGTTGTACCTCTCCTTCAAAGTTCTTTGGAATTAGTGATCTTAGAGAGGCCATTGCAATTATTTTTTGTGCATGGGAAATCAAGTTTTAATGATAAAGGAATAGGTATTCCTTGTGGTGTATGAAATACAACTCTTGCACCTTGTCCTTTTTTACACTTAGAACCATCAAAGAAGAGTGTGATATCCACATCCTATTCAGGAATGAAATCTTCCTATTTTTTAGTTATGGTGAATACTGAGTCATCTGAGAGCTCAATAATCAAGGTTTGATCACTATAAAGTGAAGCTTATGCAAGCTAATTGGCTATTACCTAACCTTTAATGGACTTTTTACTGATGAACTCAATATCAAATTATATTAGAAGCATTATCCATTTTATAGTGTGGGTGTTGTTGTAAGTGCAAGACATCATGTAACGTAGAGGATTTTCTTTAGCTATGACATAGGTAGTGTGACTTAGCATGTAATTTCTGAGTTTCTTAGTGGCAAAAACCACTACTAGGCACAATTTTCTACATAAACGTATCTAGTTTTGTAGCTTACCAATATTTGACTAATGTAATAGACTAATTACTCTCGATTGTTTTCATTTTTCTGTGCAAGCATTGTCCCTAATGCAAATTTTGTTGCTGAAATATAAATATGAAAGGGGATGCCCGAGCGAGTTGGAGAAGAAAATTATTGCTTTATATCATCAAAATATTTTTGACATTACTCTATCTATGAAAATATCACCTCCTTTTGTAGCATGTGATTGAATGACCTGCATTTATCTGATTATTGTGCAATGAAGAGATAGATTGATTGGATCTTTCCTTGTAAACTATGCAAATATTTAAAATTTGTTGGAGGCATCTCCATAATGACCTTGACCTTGTTTGGGTCCACTTCAATGCCTCTCTTGGAGATAATAAATCCTATAATTTTACCTGAGGTTACATCAAAGACACACTTCTGGGGTTTCAACCTTACATTATGCTCTAGCAGTCAATTAAAATATTTTTCTAGGACACCAATGTGCTCTTATCAGATTTTGGATTTGGCCAGTAGATCATCCATGTAGTCTTCAATAATCTTATGCATGTAGTCATGAAAGATGTATGTCATGACACGTTTATAAGTGGCACATATGTTTTAAATGTTGAATGGCATCACCTTGTAACAAAATGTCCCCCAAGGTATTGTGAATACTGCTTTGTGTTGGTCATCAAGATTGATCTGAATCTGGTTATATCCTTAAAAATAATCCATTAAATAAAGCATTTCATGGCAAAAAAAAGTATCAACAAGAGTATCGATGTTTGGTAGAGGAAATTCATCATTAGGACATGCTTTGTTAAGATCTCAAAACTTAGTACAAATGTGTATCACCCCATTAGGCTTACGAACGAGCACAATATTTGAAATCCACTTAGGATAGTCAATGGATTGAATGAAACCCATGTCTAATAGCTTTTGAAGCTCTTCTTTGAACATGAGGGCAATGGTAGGATGTAACTTTCTTAAATTTTTTTTATCGGCTTAGCATTAGGATGCAAGGTTAAGTTGATAGCCAAGTTAGGGTCAAGACCAGGCATGTCTTTATATGACCATGCAAATATGCCCTTCTTCTTGAGAAGAGATATCAATTGCTCTTTTTCATCTATGGATAAACTTTTTCCAAGTTTAATTATTCATGTATTGTTCGTATATGTATTAAGATTCACATCTATAGTATCTTCAATGGCCATGTGTGAATCTTCCTCAATCTGATGGGGTGTTGGGATAATATGAGTCATAATTACATTATCAAACTCCTCAATAATATTCTCTTCCATTTTTACCTAGAAAATAACAGGAACCAAGGGTGAAGGCAAATATGAAGATGAAGGCTACAGAGGAATGAGATGGCAAAAGCCCTTAAAAAATTCTTGGAAAGGATGAACTTGAAAAAGGATGGTGGCGATGAAATCCACTCCATATCAATGAGGCTTATGTCAATAGGAATTGGATTTTCCAAATCGTATGGATTATGGAGTGGGGTGAATAATTCAATCGAATTCATGATGACTTAGTGGGAACTAGTTGGTGGAAATGTGAAGGGTGATTTTTCCTACCTTTTAGAATCGATGAAGGAACCCTGAGAACCTGGATAACAGCAAGCAACATGTATAAACATAAATTACAAGGCCATGTAAATGCAATGCAAATATTTTCTTATTTTTTTATGGTTTTGTATTTTTTATTATGTACATATGTTACATCAAGTTTTTGTGAGGTGATCATTTAAGTGGAAGTTGTGGTTCACCAGTAGGCTCAACTCACTCCCTTGGGAGAAGCAAAAAAAAAATGGGTTGATGGATGGGGAACATTATGATATAATACTCATCCTATTCATTGAATAAAGTTATTAGTATTGATTCCTCTTCAGATTCATCTAAAGCTATCGACATGACATCATATTATTCATATAAATCCTCAAAGTCATTTTTGTGATTAGTTTTCTCTTCTGAATCTAAATGGAGGTTTTGAAAATCTTGTTCAAAAGAGGAAATGGAAGAATATGAATGGTATCCCAAACCTGAATGGTCATGTGCCTCTTGATATTGAGGTTCAATAATTTCATGCATACCCTATTCATGTCATCCTAGGCCATATCCTTGCTAATTGACTCAATTAAAATATCATGATGGGAATTTGATCATGTGCTCTATATTGGAAAGTACTGGATACTTAGGTTTAGTTGGGGAAAGTGGATCGGATGATGAATAAACCCTCTCATATATGAAGTTGATTTTTTTAGGTTTTGAACCCATATTATACATCATTCCTATGGATAAGGGTGGGTCATGTGGGTGACAGTAATCCCTAATAGTTTGTATGCATAGCGGTGTAACTATGGTATCTTGGACCACATATTCACCAATTATAATATTGGAAAGGTGGACTACAACTTGTGTGGGTGATGAAGTGGTTAAAGTGGATGTGAAAATTTTGGGCTCAAGGGTGACTTTTGGATCTAATAAGGGAAGAGATGAATGGTGAAATGGTATATCATAGTATATCAAATCAATTTGTATGACATAAAGTGGTGGACATGAAGATGGATTTGGTTGAGAGGTTTGATGGATGATTGATGATGTTGATGTGGATGAAATGATAGTAGGTGTTTGTGGAGTAGGTTGGATGGGGTATGATGAATGGGTGGTGATAATGGGTGATGTTGATGTTGATGATGTGGATGGTGTAGATTGGGTTTAACCACATGTACATGTAATCCACTGTGATGAAGGTGTGGGTGTAGAAGTGGAAGCTTGATGTGGGGTAGTGATGGGGAGCTTCTCAAGAATAGGATATTGTGATGAAGACATGTTGTGATGTGAGGTGGATGGTGTGGTTGATGGAATTAAGAATAGGTGAGTGGGTGGAAGTGTAGATTCATATGTATTGGAAATGAAGTTACAGTCTTAAAAAGTTTGATATTCGCTAGTATGTAATTAATTTATCCCTCATGTACATATTTTAAGTATTGATGCAATATTGAAGGGACACATTTCATCTCCCTTATCCAAGGGCATCCAATGAGTACATTGTGTACCATCCTAAAAGCATGCACCTAGACTATTACATCAAGTATATCAAGTATTAAAGAATTAAAACATGAACAACAATGAATTGAACAAGAATGTAGGACTTCTTTTATTAAATCTTTGCCAAATCCCAATTACAAGTATGTCCCTCCTAGGGATACCAAATTCTTGATAGAATTGATACAAATTTTAAGGCCCCTAAATTGTAATGGTTCAATCCGTAGGCTCTTAGAGTAGACACGATATGCTTAAGGCTCAAGGAAGCCTTCTTCTCACTTGATTGGAGGAATATGATGCCAAGAATACCTTGAATTTTTCAAGATCCTATAAATCTACATTCAAGAAACAACATAGCATGATTAGAAGCAAAGGAGACCTCTCATGATGAGGCTTTTGACAAATATTTGCATGAATTATAACAAATATGCAAAGAAAGCATGAAGACTAGTAAAGATAATCACCAAATCTCTAAATTATGATAAAGAATGCTAAGAAAACAATAAATATAGCTAATCTGAGACATGATTTACAATATAAAGCATGAAATAGATCTAATCTAATAATATTATTTAAAAATAGTAAATGTGACCAAATGAAGATAAAGTTACCTCTAATCTTGTTAATTAATAGTGCAAATATGTAAACGAAGACTAATATAAGCTAGATTAACTTATTTGCATCACTGGAAAAGGAAATCTACTACTAAAATGGAAGGAAATGAGCATCAAACCCTACTTGTGGGTGCTTAAAGCAGCTAGCTCTATTAGCCATGGTTGACAGTTGTGGCTACAGGAAAACTTCCCTTTCTCTTGCAACCAAGGCTAGAAACTCTCAAATCTTCCAAGAAATTGATGATCAAGGGTCACCTCAGTGTGCTAGAATAGATTTATGATATAATTCATCTGGATTTACAATGGATGTGAGTCAATTATCAAGCTTACTCCTCAAGCTCTTAAGATCTCCATTGTTGCACGGTTGATGATCAAATTAGATTTTGATAGTATCTTGTTACTCTTCACAAGGTGCAATTGGCTCTCCAATTCGACAAGGCTTTTTTGCAATAAACTTGAAAACTCTACCAAAAATTTATCCAATTTGGAGGGTAATCTTATATCCTCTCCAATACTCCATCCTAGCTTCCTTGAGAAGCCAAGATCAATAAATTATAGCTTGGAGAAGTTGGGAGGAAGAATCCAAAAGCTTCCTCGTTTAAAATGGCCCGAATTGGTTGCCAATGCAGTTTTAACAACCAATTTGGCTTGGCTCAGGAGGTCAAGACAGTTATAGAGCTAGCCACAACTCTTAAACATGGCTAAAAACCTAGCCACAAGTTTCAATAGTGGCTAAGATCTTATATGCAGGTGTCACCCACAGATAAGGTTGAATAGGCTCAGGATGCCTACATTGAGTGGTTAAAACCACTGCTTTACCTTGGAAAGGTCCAAGATCATTCATATGGTCTGCAAATATGCCCATATGAGTATTATCCTAAACATAACATGTTTTAGGTGTCTACGGATACCCCTTTTGGGATGATTTATGGGAAAACATAATGTTGAGCAAAAATAGACCACCTAAAGCCATGTTGTAGGTTGAATGACGATCATTGATATGATCAACATTATATGCCCCAATCATAAAAATAGCATACATAATTGAATCATTGCCTTCGATGAGTTGAATAACTTGATTTTGGTAAGCTTAAGTCAAAATCCTAGCCTTTGCGGAAATTAGGAGATAATCTTAAGTATAATCCTAGCCTTAATGATAATTAGGAGACAAGCTTAAGTCTAATCCTAGCCTTAGAGGAAATTAGGAGATAAGCTTAAGTCTAATCCTAGCCTTGACGAAAATTAGGAGACAAGCTTAAGTCTAATCCTAGCCTTGAAAATAATTAGGAGATAAGCTTATCCTAGCCTTGACGGCAATTAGGAGACTAGCTACCCAATTTGCTTTAATTTGCTCTTGATATTTTGCTTATTTTTCCCAAGCAAGGAGGGTGCATGATTGTCTTTGACAATGATTCTTGAATGAATGCACTTAGCAATGATTGAGATTTTAATTGCTGATTTTGATTATGAATGTTGTTATTATGACTACTCCCTTAAGTGACAAGTCGATGAGGAAAGGACAAGAGATGAAAGCGATGAGTCGATTGACCAAGATGATTTATTTAGACAATTCAAGATGATTGCATTTTGTCATAGGCGGGTCTTATTACAGTCATGATTTCAACTGTTAATAGTAATTGTACATCTCTATCCCACAAAGAAATCCAGCCACAATGGCTTTCTTAGGGATTCAAGATGATAGCAATTCCATTTAATCGTGTGTTGAATTAGTATGTTCGATGATCTACTGAAATATCATAGGATAAATGAAATGAACGCCTTGTTCTAGTGGGGTAATCCAGTCACAATGGTTTTCTTTGGGATTGAAATAAAGACATTTCAATGATGACTAATTTACCCAAAATTGCCTTATGGTAATTTACTCATCTTGTTGGATTGCATGGAGCGCAAGTTGTTGTAACCACCAAGTGTATAGGGTAAATAACTAGATATGAGGCACATTTGAATTTTGATTTATTTGATTTGTTTTTGCTAATTTTGGTGATTTTTGATGATTATGGACCAGTAGATAGGCTTAAATATCCATTATGAAACTCCTTATGATGAGCAAATATGTGCATTTATGACTTGAATGAAAAGACCAAAGGTTTAGACTTCTTTGGAGCTTTTTGGTAATGACCAAAGGACTGGGGTGTCTTTGGAGCCTTTTGGGATTGAATATAGCAAAGCAAAGGGCGCAACCTTTTGGAAACCAAGAAATTGATTATTAATTTATGATGGGATTGCATTATGTTGTTGATTAGGAAGACTTGCTATGTTGAGCTACTCCATGTTGCTTTATTTTTTGATTGTTTATTATGGGGATGTATGATATTGATAAATCCTAATTGATGTTTGAAAATGTTTTTATTTTGATTTTATGTTATGGATGCAATGATGAATGCAATGCCTACATGATTATGTTATTATGCTATATGTATGCAATGTACAGATGACATGCACTAGTTATATGATAGATGTTTGGTTAGATTCCATGATCTAGATGTATAGATGTACTATGCATATATGGATGCAATGATGAATGTTGAATGTGTGTTTAATTTTCTTTCAAGTATTGATGCATTTAATTTATGTGATATGATATGATTCATGATGTATGTAATGCATTAATGACATGATGAATGAACTAATGCAAATGAACCTGTATGCTTTAATCACTTAAAACATAAGGAATGAATGTAATATGTGTTTACAAACTAATGGTTGACACCACAAAATGTATAAAAATCATGAATATAAATGGTAACTCTTATCATAAGAATTAATAATTTAAGCATCCATATTTTATATGAAATAATTTTATGAGATGTTTTGTTGCTATAAGGTATTTTTGAGGTTCTCCATGAGACTCAAACACCCTAGTTGACCAATCAAAAGTTGTATAATGACTATACTAGACTCTTGAAAGATAAAAGTTTTTGTTATGAATACCAAGATACTCATTGTCCCTATGTGTGCAAATGAATATATTAGATGAGACATAAGACTACCTCATTTCCAGGTAGGATTCATTCAACCCATTACTGTAATGAAGATCACCAAATATTCATCATGATCCTAATTTTAGACGTAGTTGGACTAGACTATTAGGTAATACAGGCCACCTAAAGCTAGCTCATTTGTAAATTTCTTAGAACTATCCCAATGCTAGGCAAGATTAATTCAGCCCATTGTTGTATTGGGGATCACTCAATGGATTTGAGTATTAAACATTCCAGGGATTCAATCTCTTCACCCCCTTATTTTATTTTGATTTATTGGGATACTTGCTCATGTATAGTGAAAAAAATCACTGTTTATTTTGTATTTTTGTTTTTATTTTTCTTTTTTTTTTAATTTACATGGTGGAATCAATAGCAGCCATGAATCTGGGCAAGCTGTCTAGCTTTTATGGCTGCCATAGTATCATGCGTTGTCCGCCCCAAAATCTGCCACACAGATCTTCACGTAGTCCACTCCTATAACCACCATGCCACAATCATTTTAAACCTTTTATACCACTGAAAGCACTAGGAAAGGGACAAGCGTTCAGTTTGGCGAGGCTCGATATTTGAACCTTGGACCTCCACCCCCCTTATGGGTGTTTTTATTTTCTTTTGAGTAAGGGATTTTATTTGATTTTGGGATTTTACTCCTTTTTGTAAGCAAGGAATTTTTTGGGTAGGGGGGAGCTTGTCCTTTTTCCAATGATCAACACTCTAGACCATGCACATCATAAAATGAGCAAGTAAAACATTTTTCTTAAGGTGACTAGGTTCACTTTGGAGTGTTCATATTTCCTTGTCCCAATTAGGATTTTTTAATGTATAATTAATGATGGGATTTTAAAATATCCTAGGTGCTATCAAAACTAGACATCATATCGAAAATCAAAGCAAGCTTTCTACAAAATCTGAGAAGACCACTAGGTATGGTTGAATGACCGAAAAACCCTAGTATATTCCTCATAGCAACAAGAGGGGTTGTGTTGAAAAACATAATTACTCACAAGGGTGATGGATGATGATGATGCATAGATGCATGATTGAAATACAAACGTGGTGTCGTTTGTAATATTGTAAACACAATCTATAATAATGCAAGTGTGGTGGATGGAAATGCCTAATGTAATATAATTAAATGAATGAATGTGCAAAATTGAAATGCATGATGCAAATGTTTTTGTATTTTTATGTTTTGCAATATTTTTTGATTTTATTGCTTTTTTATTTTTATGGATTTTAATGTTTTCCATTTTTTTGAAGTTTTGATATTTTATGTTTTTAATGGGGAAGATACGCTACCTTGTACCCACAGTGTGTGTGCCACTCAATGAAAGTGAGGAAGGTGTGATACCTTTAGAAGTCTTGCTTTGCTTCATTGATCATGATGTGGATGATGGGGAAGGTGTGATGCCTTGAAAACCCCCAATGTGCATTGTGTTTTATGTGTTGTGATTTGCTTGGCTAGGAGGAGTAGTCAAAAATGACCCCTCCTACTGTGATGTGTAATTTTATGTAGTGTCAATGTCTTGCTGAGACAATACGAGTGAAGGTGAAACATTGGAAGATGTCACATGTTTTGTAGATTGATTTTTCTACTTTTGTTTATCTATTACAATACTAATCATTACCACAATCTCTTGGGGAGGTTGATTAATATGCACCTGATTAGGTTGCTCAAATTTATTGGCAAACATTGTGTTTACTTCATGTGCGGGCAAGGGGTCATGTAAGACTCCTATCGAAAGTTCTTGACTCTCGATCATATCCTGTACTAAATATCTAAAGGGATAACATGTCTAGATTTCATGACCCCTTTGTTGATGGTAAACACAATATAGATTTTTCCTGCATGCCTTTGATCTACACTTATTAGGCTTCAATGGATGAATCTCCGAAAGATTGATTTTTTGTGCTTCACATAATCGATCAAATATCAATGATAATGTATCTGGAAAATAAGTATATTGTCATTGTCGATGATGTTTTTTGCCTTGTATCTGATTCTATTATTGGGGCAAAGGAGGTTAAGCTTGGTAATTATGTTGCACTAGTAGAGGTGGTGCGACCTAATTTGAGGATTCAAGGATACTCAAAACAACTTGATTGACTAGGGCCACATTTTGGTGCGTGTTGCCACCTATAATATTCTTGTGTGGCCATTCCCTTTTGTGGAGTTGAATATCACCCTCATGTATCTTGATGCCTTCAATAACCTTGGCATGTGCTAAAGCTTCCTCGAATGTTTGATACTATTACAGTTGCAAGAGGATCAAGATTTGTTTCGAATAGATTCTCGTAAACATTCGAATGAGCTCTATTTTGGGTAGGATGAAAGATAGTTTTGACATCACCTTCCTCCACTTATTTCCATACTCAATTATTGGCTCAATGTCAAGTTGACGAAGGTTAGCCAAGTCAGTCAAGTTTATCATTTCCTTAGCACTAGAGGCAAAACATTGTAGGAATATCTCGTCTAATTGCTCAAAGGTGTTTATGCTATGATATTGTAGATGATTATATCATTCCAAAGCATCCCCAACTAATTTAGTAAGAAATATTCTTAACATAAAGGGTTCATTGTCTTGCAAATAGAAGCACATATTGATGAATATTGTCACGTGCTCTTGTGCATCTTCGTCATATTTGAACTTTTCAAGTGTAGGCATCTTGAAATTCGGTGGGTACATTGGTGATGAAACTGATGGATGCAAAGGTTGATTGCTAAGCTACTTTATTGTAGATTTTTGATAAACCAATCTTTGATTTGTTTTTCAAATGAATTTATTTGATCAGCTAGCACTTTGTATGACCTTGATGAGATGATATGATCTTCCTCTTATCGACTTTGATTAGGTAGAGGTCATTTTTGATGTTGAAATAGATGATAAGCATAATCGTTAGGTACCTCATCATAATTGGATTCAGTGCAGGTATCTATTTGATCCTGATGCTCCCACTGGAAATCTGCATATGATTCATCATCGTATTGATCTTGGTATTATTGAGGAGTATGAGGTTCTTGATGATAACTAGATAATGGCCTATGATATTGAACATGGTTTTGGCATGGTTGAGGGGAAATATTTTGATATTGCACTGGGCACCTTACGTTTTGTTGCATCCTCTGGGTGATAGGCATAAGCACCACTTTATGTAATACATTTTGTACTTACTTTTGTTGTATCTTTTGTTGTTCTTGTCTATTTCATTGATACAACATTTGTAGGTGTGCTCATTGTGAGTCCACCCATTGTTGATTTAATTGTTTTTTATCCAACTAGATTTGATTCATATGTTGTTGGTTAAGTTGTGGCCTTAGTGCCTGATGTGTAAGATCCCATTGTTCAATTGTATGGGGGCTATGTACCCTTGTATTTGAAATACGGATGGGTTTATCATGTCTTTTCCCCCTAGTAGGATCTATTACTTGTTTTCCACACTCCTTAAAGGTTGCATTGACCTAATATTTTGAGTTATGAGTGGGCTTTGTATAGTTTCATGATGTAGAGCCACAACGTGGTTGCCCCATCTACTCTTCACGAGGAGTAGGAGGATGACTTGGGTCCTCTTCCTCATCTATTAGTAATAATGCATATTCAGGCTCATATGTAAGCTCTATATATTTAGACTACCCAAAATAACAATGTGCATATGTAGAATTCTCTCTATCATGAGTAGGGGGTGGCTTGCTCGACCTGATGGGGTGGTCTGCTCACCCAAGCTAGGCCATTGTGTATGTTCATGATAATTTTTTTATTGATGTATATAGAAAGCTGGGATGTGAAACTGTGATATTGACCTACTAGGATCCTCAGTGGGTGGATTTTTCCTTATATAGAATTCTATCAAGGTTTTCCAGTCAGGAAGGTTTCCTAGAGGACCTGTGGGTGCCTCCCTAATAGATATATCTCAAATTTTTGACCCCCTATGGATGGTATTTATGCAATGATAAGACATGGGATGCCATTCAGGAATAGTCATATCCTTTGGACTAATTTGAATATGTTCAGTGGTTATGGAACCTGATTCCCTCTCTAGATTGGAGGTCTTGCTCACCATGGGAGGTCCCCCGACCATTTGAAAAAAAAATTGGCTTTCGAAAAAAGTTGTAAGTGTTATATACCAAAATGATCAATGCGATGATCTAATCACAATGGGCTAGGGCTCCAAAATTTGAATTTTGGGTCAAATATTTGTATTTTTGAAATAATTGGCCAACCGGGGCTCATGGGGAAATGCCCACTTTTAAGAATTTTTGGGAAATTTTGAAGCATGAAGATTTAAGACTCAAAATTTATGTGAGAGGTACAAAAGAGACTAACTAAGACAAAAAAATAAATTTGGCAATTTTTGGAGTTGTCTAGACCATTCTATGACCTTTTTAGTGCAGTTTTTCCCTATTTTTGGCTTCAAAAATAGAGTAATCATAAAACCAACATAAATGTTTTCATTATAGCTCCAATTTGCACGTTTATCGATTCCTTGGATGTAGAATAAAAAAGTAGCATTGCTTCCATATGGCAGGATCTGATGTTGATTACCCAAACATAACCTTTTTTTTTAATTAGGGTTTTTTTGGTCACAAATCTGCCACAGGAAAGGATTTTTTATGAAATGTGCCCTAGACCCGGCCAACATTGAAAGGCTGGGAGAAAGAGATGTCTCCCAGACCAATCTCCAGAGAGGGTTGGTTCCCTTACTAAATATAAGCTTGATGAAGACTAGAGTTGCAAGAAAGGAATTATAAATGTGCAAAAAGAAACGGGAAATATAGTCGTAGGCTGAATTTATCAGATCGGGAAATATTTATAGCAAATAACCTCAAGTACAGAAACAACATATAACAAAAGATAGCGACGTAATCAACTTACAACCTTGTGCAAAAAATCTCCAAGATCACATTCCAAAACTCACTTCCTTACTAGCAATATTTAAACTCAGATGCAAAATTTAAATTAAGCAACAGATAAGAAATACGAGCGTAAATGAGGAATGCATATGACAAAAGGAAAAAACACACAGACAGTTGCTTGCAAAACCAGAGGCCAAATATCTTTCATTCATGCAAAGAACTTGAAATCTTTCAGCAAAAGTCTCTCTCTCGATCCCTCTTTTTGAGATCTACAATGATATTTATAGAAGACTTGCCTCTCTATAGCATTAAAAATAGGTAACAGACTTCCTCGAGATCTAAAAAATGTGCAACAAAAATAATGAAATGATCCCCTTAAACCAGCCTCGGAGAAACCCAAAATTACATGAAACAAGGAACCGGTCATCTTCATTAAATGATCATCCTCGAAGCATGCTTGAACCGTTAGAAAAATCATGAATAGAAGCTTTGACTAATGGAGACATCTTTAATTTTGGTGGCATTGAAAACTACAGACCTGAGCATGTTTTTCTATCTTGCACACATTGGAAAGCAGCAAAACATTAAATTTTGGAGTGCTTTTAATCCTTGGAAATCGCAATGCTTCATCGGGCCATTTGAACTGCTTTCTAGCACGAAACTATAACGGGTCACGAAAACACGATATGTCACAAAATCATGAGGTTTTTTTGCTCTGTACACTTTTGCCACTCTGGGTTGCAAAAACCAACCATGTCGTAAAAACGTGACGTATTTGGCTCTTTGGTCTCCTTCACCACCTTAGCTCACGAAAACATGACGCATCATGAAATCACGACGTTCCATACTATTCTTCTCTTTCTCTGCTCTGTTTCTGCAAAACTATGACATGTCACGAAATCATGACGTTCTTTCCCAATTTTGTCTCTTCGTTGCGTCAAACCACGAAAATGCGACAAGGCACGATTTCGCTACACCTTTCTCTCTTTTGGTTGTGTCTCCCTTATATGTCGTGAAAACAAGACAAGTCGCGCTTTCACGACGTTCTTCCATCGGCACCTTTGTTTTATCTCCAAGTCACAAAAACCAAACAAGTCACGAAATCGCGACGTTATCTCTTCGCTGCTCAATCTTCTCTTCTATGTCGCAAAAATCTGACATGTTGCGATTTCGCGACAATTTTCTCTTGCCTTGTACAGTCCTCCTCTCAACCTACAAAAACATGACACTCTTGCCTCAAATGGTTCTTTAATCTTCAGCATGTCACAAAATCGCGACAAGTTCTATATCCTTGGACTTTACTGCTTTTTGACCACGAAAATTTGTCATGTCGCAAAACCATGACATTTCGTACAATCTAGCTGCCTCCTTGCTTCCTCTTCATGAAAACATGACCTGTCATGAAATCGCGACAATTCCCTGCACTTGGTCCTTCTGCCCCAATATGTCACGAAATTGCGACAATTTCCTTGTTACTAGACTTCATCTCCACAAATGTCGCAAAATCGCGATGCCTTTCATGCCTTATGCTTTTTGTTTCAACTTTGCCGCGACCATGCAACACGTTGCAATATCATGACATCTTTTGCATTTTGTTCCTTGTTCATTATTCTGTCACGAAATCGCTACGAGATTCATTGTCATCATCCTTTGCTTAGTTATGTCACGATTTCATGACCTTTTCTCTTACTCTGCTCCATGGCCATTGTAAGTCACGAAAACCCGACATGTCACGATTTTGTGACAACTTTACTGCTCTGCCCCCATTGACCATTTTGACCACAATTTTGGAACACGTCGTGAAATCATGACAACTTTGCTGCTTAGCCCTTTTCTACCTTTGGCATCGCGAAACTGTGATAGGTCACGATTTCATGACACCTTTGCTTTTGACTTCTCTCTCCTCAACAGACTCGCGATAACGCGACATGTCGTGATATCGCAATGGTTTTGAAACTGCGCTCTCCATGCTGCTTTTTGTCATAATATCGCGACAGTCTTCGGACTTAGCTGTTTTGGCATCAAAACTCGTAGAGGAATGAGAACTTCAACATTTTATGCAGGAATAATCAACAATCAAAATAATGTGGCAAAAATGCCAACATTCTTGGCGGCTCACGGGGTATACAGTTCTACTGTATGCACGAATCCTAGGCCTAAATCCATTGGGCAACAGAGTCAAGAAAAACTGAGAGAACAGAAAGCTGGCTAATGGGGTACATCTCGGTGGACTACTGCAACAACTTTTTGCTGATTTACAAAAAACTCAAGTAAATCTGTATTTGGCTTAGCTTACCAAGTGTTGTAAAAGAATCTCCATGAAAGCACCAGGGGTTGCAAAATGAAAATGAATGAAATAAGTGGAGTGAGGACTATGGAATGGAAATAGTAAATGATGGAATGGTGGAATGATGGAAAATGAAGGAACAACAGCGACAGATACAGTAACAGAGTGCTTCTGTGCTACCAGCTGCTATGAAATGGAAATGGAAGTGAATGGAATGGGGATGGTAGGAATGGAAGGAGTGAAGTGGTAGATAGAACTGATAAATGCTAAAACAACAATGAAATTAGAAGAAAAGGAAAAGAAGAAATGAGAATATCAAAAAGGGAAAAGAAACAACAACAGTGGCTTGATTACAAACGGTAGAAGAAGGAATGAGTGAAGAAGGGAATGAAAGTAAGGAAGGGGAAGGAAGAAATTGACAAAAGCCACTATCTGTTGGGAAGGAAGAAAAAAAGAAAGAAATACGTACCTGCGGGCTCGCATGCAAAAAGAGCCGAAGTTGACAGAGGAAATCCAAAAAAAAAAAAAATCTTTTTATGTTTTCTCTTTTTTTTGTTTTTTTTTTTTTACTATATACAAAAGTTTACGACATGATTGGCATGCCGCCACCACAAACCCAGTTTCAGGGGGTTATCCGGTGAATCTGCAGTGTCCCGACCAGATCTGATCATACTTGAGTCGGTCCTTGAAGTTGGGATGACCTCTCGAAGTTCTCCATGTCATAGACATGGGCAAGTTATCCTGCATGCCAGTACCCACACAGTTGACAAATAATGTAGCAAAGAGATTTGCCACATGGAGGGTTCCTATAGGTACCAGTTGCAGTAATGGCTAAAGCCAATACCACCATCTTGAAGGGTCCCCTAGTTGTGGGCTGAGAATGGGTTCTTCCAATCCCTTGGTGCGATCACAGAACCTTTTTGGCGATAAATCTTCTTCCAAGAGCTCCTCAGGCTCAACCTTTTGATGAGGCATGCTCAATGAGTTCTGGCTCAATACTTGTGTGATGTGCATGATTGTGCTCTCTTTGTGCTCAGGTTCTACCACCAAAGTTTGTTCTTCTTCTTCTTCGCTCATATCCTCTTGATTCGTCTCCTGATAGAAACTGCAAGCAATCATATTATCTTTTGCTGGGATAGTGCTTGCATATGCCCATCGTTGGCCTTGGATGAAATCTGCCTCTTGAATTCCACACAACTAGATTTCAGGTCTCTACACAGTATGAGGGATCTGGTATGATAAATACTGTGTAGGGTAAACAGGAGTGGTGACTATCGGATAAGGTAATGGAGTTTCTCCCCATAGTAATTTTCTTGATAGGAGCAGAAGCTGCTCCACTTGTAATGCTTCCTCAAAGATTTGAGGGAATCTACATTCGCCTGATTGCAGCAAGAGGAGGCCTATGTCCGGATGGAAAGCTTGAATATAGAAGAGGTGGGCTTGGGTGGGTGTCGGTCGGATCTTCTCTGGAATTCTCTTCCAACTTCTGTAGAATCGGACATTGAAGTCTGTGATGCTCTCTAGAGGTGCTCTTGTGATGTACATTAAAATTTGAAAGGGATCCTGAGAGTCGTTAAAGGGATCTTCATCGAATCTTCTGATGAGTGCTCTCGCTAAGTCATCCCATGAGCTGATGCTTTTACACCCGAGGAGTCTATACCACTATAACGCCCTTCCTTGCAAAGATAGAACCAAAAGTCTGATCATGACATCTTCGTGAACTATATCATGTATTTCAATATGCTCTAGAGCCATGCCCTCAGTGCCATTGTATTGTGTTAGGGCTTTCAGGGCACTTTTGGGAATTTCGTGCCAAATATGGAGATTCAGAGGGCCAAGATCATCCCATCTAGGACATACCCTCACCATTATAGCAGTGGTCTGTGAGATCACGACTGTCACCAAGTCAGAGTCGCCAAGTGAACATTCTTTCTCTGCTTGTAAGGTCAAGGCTGCTCACCAAATCTTGATTCCTCTATGGTATCTTCTTTTAGCTTCAAAAGGCGTCTATGATCAATAAATTCAGATCCTCAGCTTCAGAAGAGTCGCCAGATGAACTTACAAATCTCCGCTATGAGTTCAAGACAGCTCATCTAAATCTTGATACCTCCAGGTGTTAAACAATGAAACAATCAATCTCGTCGATTATGGATCTTTGGGACAGAAATAGTCTGTCCCATCGGGCATGCCAAAAATTGTTGGCACAGGTGGGTTTATCAATTGGAAATAATGCTTATCCCACCGATTATGGATTTTTGGAGACAGAAACAATCTGTCCCATTGGGCATGCCAAAAAATGTTGGTCACGAATCTACCACAGGAAAGGATTTTATACGAAATGTGCCCTAGACCCGACCAACATTGAAAGGCTAGGAGAAAGAGATGTCTTCCAAACCAATCTCCAGAGAGGGCTGGTTCCCTTACTAAATCTAAGCTTGATGAAGACTAGAGTTGCAGGAAAGGAATTATAAATGTGCAGAAAGAAACGAGAAATATAGCCGTAGGCTGAATTTATCAGATCGGGAAATATTTACAGCAAATAACCTCAAGTACAAAAATAGCATATAACAGAAGATAGAAATGTAATCAACTTACAACCTTGTGCAGAAAATCTCCAAGATCACATTTCAGAACTCACTTCCTTACTAGCAATATTTAAACTCAGATGCAGAATTTAAATTAAGTAGCAGATAAGAAATACGAGCGTAAATGAGGAATGCATATGATAGAAGGAAAAACAAATAGACAGTTGCTTGAAAAACCAGAGGCCAAATATCTTTCATTCATGCAAAGAACTTAAAAGCTTTCAGCAAAAGTCTCTCTCTCGATCCCTCTTTCTGAGATCTACATTGATATTTATAGAGGACTTGCCTCTCTATAGCATTAAAAACAGGTAACGGACTTCCTCGAGATCTACAAAATGTGCAACAGAAACAAGGAAATGATCCCCTTAAACCAGCCTCGAAGAAACCATAAATTACATGAAACAAGGAACCGATCGTCTTCATTAAATGATCATCCTCGAAGCATGCTTGAACCGTTAGAAAAATCATGAACAGAAGCTTTGAATAATGGAAACGTCTTTAATTCTGGCGGCATCGAAAACTATAGGCTTGAGCATGTTTTTCTATCTTGCACACATTGGAAAGCAACAAAACATTAAATTTTGGAGTGCTTTTAATCCTTGGAAATCGCAATGTTTCATCGGGCCGTTTGAACTGCTTTCTAGCGCGAAACTATAATGGGTCACGAAAACGTGACATGTCATGAAATCACGACATTTTTTTGCTCTGTACACTTTTGTCACTCTAGGTCACAAAAACCAACCATGTCGCGAAATCATGATGTATTTGGCTCTTTGGTCTCCTTCGCAACCTTAGCTCGTGAAAATGCGACGCATCGTGAAATTGCGACGTTCTGTACTATTCTGCTCTTTCTCCGCTCTGTTTTCGTGAAACTGTGACATGTCACAAAATCATGACGTTCTTTCCCAATTTTGTCTCTTCGCTACATCAAACCGCAAAAACGTGACAAGGCACGATTTCGCTACACCTTTCTCTCTTTTGGCTGTGTCTCCCTTATACGTCGCGAAAACAAGACAAGTCACACTTTCACGACGTTCTTCCATCGGCACCTTTGTTTTATCTCCAGGTCACGAAAACCAAACAAGTCATGAAATCGTGACGTTATCTCTCCACTGCTCAATCTTCTCTTCTATGTCACAAAAATCCAACATGTTGCGATTTCGCGACAATTTTCTCTTGCCTTGTACGGTCCTGCTCTCAACCTACGAAAACATGACACTCTTGCCTCAAGTGGTTCTTTAATCTTCAGCATGTCACGAAATCGTGACAGGTTCTATCTCCTTGGACTTTACTGCTTTTTGATCGCAAAAATTCGTCATGTCATGAAATTGTGACATTTCATACAATCTGGCTGCCTCCTTGCTTCCTCTTCGCGAAAACGTGACATGTCGCGAAATCATGACAATTCCCTGCACTTGGTCCTTTCGCCCCAATATGTCGTGAAATCATGACAATTTCCTTGTTGCTAGACTTCATCTCCACAAATGTCACGAAATCGCCATGCCTTTCATGCTTTATGCTTTTTGTTTCAACTTTGCTGCGACCACGCAACACGTTGCGATATCACGACATCTTTTGCATTTTGCTCCTTGTTCATTATTTTGTCACGAAATCGCTATGAGATTCATTGTCATCATCCTTTTCTTAGTTATGTCGTGATTTCGTGACCTTTTCTCTTACTCTGCTCCATGGCCATTGTAAGTCGCGAAAACGCGACATGTCACGATTTCGTGACAATTTTACTGCTCTGCCCCCATTGACCATTTTGACCATGATTTTGGAACACGTCGCGAAATCGCGACAACTTTGCTGCTTAGCCCTTTTCTGCCTTTGGCACCGTGAAACTATGACAGGTCACGATTTCATGACACCTTTGCTTTTGACTTCTCTCTCCTCAATAGACCCGTGATAATGCGACATATCATGATATCGCGATGGTTTTGAAACTGTGCTCTCCATGCTGCTTTTTGTCGCGATATCACGACAGTATTTGGACTTAGCTATTTTGGCATCAAAACTCGTAGAGGAATGAGAACTTCAACATTTTATGCAGGAATAATCAACAATCAAAATAATGTGGCAAAAATGCCAACAGGTTTGCTCCTAAATGGTAGGATCTAATGTTGATTATCCAAACAATAAAGAGACACACAATGTAGACAATATGCTTATCTCATTTAAGGATTATATTTGTGTTCTAAAACTTGTTTAGTGTGTTTTTTATTTGTTGATACTACAATCTAAATCTCATCGTGTTTTTCAATAGTTGATGATATTATCAGATTGTTAAAGGGTTTTCACCTGTATGCTCATAGCTCAACAACCAAGAGTGAAATTCTGGTCATGTAAACCAATCAAAGTATGGAGATGAAACCCATACCTGATCAAGGAGCATAGGTCCTACTATATCCTCATCTAATTTCACCTGGTTAGCATTATACCCTCTGAAGAGTACATGCAAATTCTCCAGGCTACATCATATTTTGGATCTGGCCTTGGCCAAGAACAAGGTTCATGGGATTTGATCCAACGGATGGATATGATGCCCACCATCATTGAAATCTACTAGTGGTTGGATGTGAATTCAAAATCACTAGCATTTAAATTTTGTGTGGTGTGTTAGGGTTCATTTTAAATTTGCAATAAAAGTAAAATGCATTAGAGAGCATCCATGATTTTTCCTATATGCCTAGGAAATTTATGTTTGAATTCATAAATATGCAAATCTAAATGCTATTTTCCAAATCAGAAGATGAAAAATTATATGATAAACTAGCCTTTAGATAGGCCTCGAGCAAGCAAACCCTAACACAAATATTTAATGCTAGATGTTGTTGTCAGTCATAGCTAACAATTAGTTGATTCTTAGCTACAGGTGACAGCCATAGCTAGCAGTGCTAGCTGTTGTTGTCAACCACATCTAGCAACATATATGGCAATTTTCATTATTTTTCCCTCTAACTTTGGCTAAATGATCTAATTAGACTACTGATAGGAAAAACATAGAGACATGGAAATCACATAGAAGGTAAAATTACCTATAATCCCTCGTCTAATGAAGAGATAGGCTGCTTACTATCTATTTCTATGATTTCGACTAGTCATGGTTGTCAAGCATGACTGATATGCTAACTATGGGTGTTAAACATGGATAAAACTATGTGCCATGGTTTTTAAGCATGGCTAAGACCTACAACATAAAAATATAGAAATATGAGTAACTAGAATCGTATTTTATGGGTTTCTATCGTGATCACCATCTGTACCATCCTAAAAGCATGCACCTAGACTATTGCATCAAGTATATCAAGCATTAAAGCATTAAAACATGAACAAAAATGAATTGAACAAGAATGTAGGACTTATTTTATTAAATATTTTCCAAATCCTGGTTACAAGTATGTCCCTCTTAGGGATACCAAATTCTTGATACAATTGATACAAATTTGAAGGCCCCTAAATGGGGATGGTGCAATCCACAGGCTCTTAGAGTAGACACAAACTTCTTAAGGCTCAAGGAAGCCTTCTTCTCACTTGATTTGAGGAATATGATGCCAAGAATGTACCAAATTTTTCAAGATCCTATAAATCTACATTCAAGAAACAACATAGCACGATTAGAAGTAAAGGAGGCCTCTCATGATGATGCTTTTGATAAATATTTGCAAGAATTATAAAAAATATGCAAAGAAAGCATGAAGAATAGTAAATATAATCACAAAATCTCTAAATCATGATAAGGAATGCTAATAAAATAGTAAATCTAGCTAATATGAGACATGATTTACAATAGAAAGCATGAAATAGATCTAATCTAAGAAGATTCTTGAAAACTAGTAAATGTGACCAAATGAAGGTAAAGTTACCTCTAATCTTGTTAATTAATCATGTAAATGTGTAAATGAAGACTAATCTAAGCTAGATTAACCTATTTGCATCACTGGAAATGGAAATATATTGTTAAAATGGAAGGAAATGAACATCAAATCCTAGCTATAGGTGCTTAAAGTAGCTAGCTCTGTTAACCATGGCTACAAAAAAACTTCCCTTTCTCTTGCAACCAGGGCCAAAAAATATCAAATCCTCTAAGGAAATGATGATCAAGGATCACCTCAGTGTTCTGGAATAGGTTGGTGATATAATTTATCTAAATTTTTAATGGATGTGTGTCAATTGTCAAGCTTGCTCCTCAAGCTCTTGATATCTCCATTGTTTCATGGTTGATGATCAACTTGGATTTTGACATCTTGTTACTCTTCACAAGGTGCAATTAGATCTCCAATTTGAAAGGGCTTCGCTGCATTAAAATTGGAAACTCTACCAAAAAATTTTCCAATTTGGAGGGGGATATTATAGCCTCTCCAATTCTTCATCCTAGCTTCCTTGAGAAGCCAAGATCAATAACTGACAAGTTGGAGTAGTTTGGAGGAAGAATCCAGAAGATTCCTTGCTCAAAACTACCTAATTTGGTTGCCAATGCAATTGTAACAACCAATTTGGCTCGGCTTGGGAGGCTAATATAGTTATAGAGCTAGCCACGACTCTTAAACATGGCTAAAATCCTAGCTATGAGTGTCACCCATAGCTAAGATCTTAGCTACGAGTGTCACCCATGGCTAAGGTTGAATAGGCCTAGGATGCCTACATTGAGTGGTTAAAACCACTTCTTTGCCTTGTAAAGGTCCAATATAATTCATATGGTTTGCAAATATGCCCATATGAGTATTCTTCTAAACATGATGTATTTTAGGCATCTACACATTGTAAACCATCGATCCCTCAGGATATGGAACATAGTATGCAATATCTTAACCCCCACTTCTATAGGTAGGATGATAGTGCCAAATGTAGAACAAAGAGCATCATTGAATGCTCTCAAGTTGAATGTGGATTTGGTTATGTGTGAGGGTGGAAGATTGAGATGTTAAATGGTGGAGGTGGTTATGATGTTTATACATGAGCCAGTGTCAATCAGCACTCATTTTAAAGGCTTCCTATCAACTTGAGCCATGATATGTAATGGAGGATCTGGCGATTCTTATGATATTTATTTGATCTCAAAATCATAGAATGTGATAGAGGGCTCCATACACATTTGAATACTCCCCATGAAATTATTAAAGGTATTAGTATCTTGAGATTGAAGTTCAATGGACTTTAAAATTCTCATTAATGCCTCATGGTGTCTGGGAGATTGTTGTATGAGCTCATAGATGGATAGTTTGGTTGAAGCTATTTTAAGGCTAGTTGTTAGCCATCTACTTAGGAAGATGATGGGTCTTTGTGGATGGCTTGTAGTATGAATGGGATAGGATGAATTAGTGGAAAAATGAATGTGTGGAGATGAATTAGCAGGTTGTGGAGACACATTTGCTTGAGATGCTATAAGAGGTTGAACTTCTTGAGATTGTTTATTTTTGTAACTGGTGCATTGTTGAGCTTGAGTAACTACATGAACAGCCTCCACAAAACCTTGGTATTGTTGCACATGATTTACTTGGTTAGGGGTAGTCATGGTATTTTATCCCCTTACTATCTATTGTGTTTACTCATGATGAGGAAGTGGTGTTTGGTAGATATCAATATTTTGATTTTTTTGGTCTAAGGAGTTATCCAACTTAATGGCCCCCAGTTCTATTAATTCTTAAACCATGTATCTAACTGTAAATAAATTATTAATATCATAAACCTTTTGTTGATGGAAAGGGTAAAACAAATTCTCCCTATAGTTTTTGCCATGTTTGGTTGGATCATATGGCTTGAATTTAGGTAAGGTAATAGCATTAGTTTCATACAACCTATAGAAAATGGAGGTGTATGATTTGGATAAGGGTGTATAGGTGTGATTTTATTGAACAAATTATCGAAGTCGATGGTTTTCCATAGTTGGCACTGTATTATGAACTTGTTTTTGTTGGGGAACCACTTGATAGGACACTTGTTGTGGTTGTTGTCATGATGTTTGTGGTTGATGTTGACCATGGGATTGTTGAGCCATTTGGGGTTGACTCAAAACCACTTAATTTATTTTTCCTAGTTGTGATTGGAAAATTTCCTTTAGATTGACCCTTATTTTGCCACTATTTTTTCTTTGGTTTGATCTCACCCTCTTGAATTTTTATTTCTTCGATGATTAAGGCTTGGGTAAGAGCTTCATCAAATTTTTTGTATTTTTGTAATTGCAATAACAAGGAGATAGGCTTGAGATAACTCCTTGCAATAATTCATGTCAATTCTTCCATTGATAGGGAGAATGACAACTTAGAGATGACTACCCTTCAACAGTTTCCAAAATCATAGACCGATTCTTCTTCAAATTTTCTAAGATTTTATAGGTCGATCAAGATGGATTTATTGCAGACATTAAGGGAGAACCTTTCTAGAAATTTGTTCATCAATTGTTCAAATGTGTAAATACTATGATGTGGTAGATGATTATACCAATCTAATGCACATCCCCCCAGTGTCTGAGAAAGGGTTTGGAGCATCAAAACATCATTTTTTTGTATTTAGAAATATGAATGGATGAATGTGCTAATGTGCTCCCTAGGATCCTTAATTCCTTTAAATTTTTTGAACTTTGGTAGTATAAAATCTACTGGATAAGACAATGATGGTATCGAAAAGTGAATGGGTTGATTGACCAGTTGTATTAATGTTGGTTTCCAGTACATCATACCAAGAGTATGCATGATTAAGCTATCAATTTGTTGTTGCATAACTTGGATCTTAGGGTCTTCCATTTGTGTGTGGAAGCCCTATTTTTTTTACTGAGTGTGTGGAGGTGGGGTGTGTGGAGTGATGAATTATTGGTATGGAATGTGATATTGATTGCTTGATGGATAAATGTATTCGGTGATATTGGATGTGTTTTTGGGCTTGATTATGGAATGATTGATGTTGATGAAATGGTGATGAAGTTTGGGGGATTTGGATGTGTTGGGTTGTGGGAATGGTATTAATATTATTGAATGTAGGTGTGGGTATAGTAACTTGAGAATATTGTGATACCCAAGATGGATCAAGGGTGAATAAGGTGTGTTGGCTTGGAATGGAATGGGATTTAAAATATACTACTTGCGATTGTTGTTGAGGGTAAGAACGAGTGCCTTGCTGGCCCATGAGCAATTGATTGAGGTGTTGTCATGCTTTTTGTATGGAAATTTTAGATACATATTGTGTGGTTGTGGTGTAAGTGGATGTAGGTGTGATGTGAGTATTGGTAATGTTAGTGGAGGTTAATGGAGGGTAATTTTTGAAAGGAATCACAATTGAATGGGAGGTGGTAGGTGGAATTGTGGATGTAATTTGCAAAGCAACATTAACTTGTGCTTCATAGAGTTGGTTGGAATAAGTAGTGGTGTAGGTAGATGGAATGGAGGTGTTTTAGAAAATTATTATGGAGGAATTGAGTGTGAGGGTTGGTGTATACTTGGTTGAAATTGTTGGGATGTGGGTGAGCAAGTTCCTACTGAGAATAAGGAACTTTTTTATGTGGTATTAAGTTGTTCTATGACTAATTTGGTTGGTCTTATATAAGTTCCAACTTTATCCATGTATATGTAGGTGGTGTGGTGGTCAGTGGGTGTGGACAGCTTGGATTTTGGGGTGGTGGTGTGGATAGATCTTTGTATCACATATGAATTTGAAGTGAATATAGTGTGAGATCCAGTAGATAAGTCAAAATACCTTATTTGTGCTATATTGGCTAGGTTAGCCATAGAAGTAATTAGGGAAGAAGTGGAAAACTCTATGGATGAGGTGGGTTGGCTAGTGGGTTCCTGAATTACAATTTTGGCTTTATTTTAGATAAATTCCATAAACTAGAAGTAGGCAATGATAGTGAATGTGTAGGGTGTGTGTGGAAAGTGGGATGGTAATGAAAAACACACTGATCAAATAAACAGATGTGTCCTATGTTTTTATAACAATTATTTTTTATGTTTTTTGTGTCTTATGTAGAGACTCTCTAAGCCTAAGACAACTATGTAGGGTGAATGGGTGTGTTCACACTCACCTATTTGACAAGAAATAAAATGTAAATGACTTAAATGGCTTCCTAAAGTGGATAGGTCAAGAGTGGAGAATTTTTTGGTGATGAAGTCTAGAAAAACCACTCATGGGCTACTAAGGTATATATGGGGTGAGCCAACGGATGGATATGAAGCCCACTATCATTAGTCTCGATCAGTGGTTGGTGATGAAATCCAACTCACTGATGTTGAAGATGGAATGTGCAATGTGTGTGATTCTTTTTAAGTCTTCATTGTCTATGGTGTACATAAAATGTAAAGAAACCCTCTTTCACTCAACCAAGTTGGTGACTAGGAACACTAGTGTCAAGTATGAGGCCCTCAAAAGAATCTAGAGTACACCGCTTAAGATCCACTCTGAATCATCAACTATTTCCAACAGTGGAGGATTTGCCTAGCTATTCCACTTTGAATCAGAAAGTGTTTCCAACAGTTGGAGGAATCTTGAGCACAAGTGACTTGTTCCATCCTAGAAGAGTGAGAAGTGGGAAAATTTAGCCTAAAGTAAAACTAATATGCTTTTTCAATTTTATTGCACACAACACACAAAGTAGAAAGAAAATAACACCATGAAAGATAGCCAAAAACTTGAATCTAGTGTAATGAATGCCTAATACAACTAAAATGAATGCACAGATATAGATTTATCCCTATGTGCAATTCTATGTGATTTTGAAAATGCTTATGAATACATAATATATTTAACAATACAAGATGTTGCTTTTTAAATAGAACAATAAATATTTCTTTTCTTTTTCTTTCTTTTTTAAAAAGCAAAAAATATGAGCATAGTTTAAACAAGACTTACCGAAAGTCCTACATGTTTTTCTCCAACTTTGCAAAATAAAATCCCATAGTTTTATCTCTCGAAACCTATAGTTTTCTCTATTGAAACTCGTGAAAACTTTGCAGAATCCTACAGATGCTCTGTAGTGTCCATGTGGATGTTTAGTGGCATCCCCCAAATGTTGTATGGCGTTCACACGACCATAGATCAAATATTACTGCTTCCAAAAAACCTAGCCCTAGATCTCATAATTTTTGTGCTAATAGATTTTTGAAACCTACAACAAAAATAAAAAATATTGACATGGTAATTTAAAATGTGAAACCCTTTTGGGGTCCCACCATGATCGCCATTTTATAAAGCGAAAATGGACAACACTAATAAAAGCACTAGATCAAAGAAAATGGCATAATATGCATAAAATGAAAGATCTTTATTTATATCAAACTCAAGGAGCCTGGATCTCCACTTTATACAATAAATTTTCCCCAAATTGGGGGTTACAATGCAACATATTGCTTTGATACAATTATTACAATAAGAGGGTTTGAAACCCTCGTTCAAAATAATATTGATGTCTTCGAGTTGTCTTCACTCCAAATGTGAGTGGGCTTGTGTATCCCTACGGGGCCACTTGAGCTGCAACAACCATCAATGAAGATATATCTTGTACCTAAAAATATATCACAACACAAAAATATTAGTAGTATATGCGAGGGATCTATTGTGTGAGACCCTCTGGATAACATATATACAAATCCTGGGTGTGGTGATGATTAAATGTAAGTTAGATACTAAAACTGTAAGTTGAAAACCAAATAATACTTATTACCTTGTCATAATGTACCTTATTTTTTTATCTATGTCTCTTCTTCCTCAATCTGATGATGTACGAACACCCATGAGCGTTCGAGGGTTTATCAATTGCAAACTAATCAAATGCAAACCCCTAGGAGCATCCAAGAACAATTTTGGATGCCCTACAATATTCCAAAAATGCTTTGTAGCATTCGAGGAATTCCATGGAGTTTTCTAGGGTGATGGGGAATGCTCTGCATAATCCGGTAGGGTTCACAGAGGTTTCGATAGTGGTTGTGGTAGATGTGAAGGCGATGAGGACTTGCGTGAATGCAAAGGAAGTATGAAATGAATGGGATACTAGGGCTCATAACCAAGATGTTAATTTTTTTATCTTGATTCAAAAAATGAATCATGTTTTATAATTTACCCTTGATCATGTTAGGGTTTCAATGACACCAACGAGTGATCGATACTAAAACATAATAAAGGGTTGAGATTTATATTAGACAAGTGATACAGATCATGTGAAATAAATGGTTGGGATTAAAACATGATGGGAAGCTAGGATTTATATATATATATATATATATATATTTAAATAAATATATAAATATAAATATTAACTATATATATATATATATAATGGATGGCTATCATTGGAGGATGCGTAGATTACAAGTGACTAGGTTTTGGTGTCTACAGAATACCAATAATAGCTTTTGAAGCCTTATACCTAATATGAAATTCACAGGAATATAATCACAGTATTGAATATAATGAAGTTGCAATATAATGAACTAAAGAATCAACAATGAAAAATACACAACACATGAGAAACAATGCATGGAGCTTTTTATTATTGAAATAACTTGTACAGTTAGATATGGAACTAGGAGTCCATAATATAGATTTTATAAATAACCTTTTATCTTCTTGTTATGAAATCTAGCTAAGTAGCCCTTGATCTTCTTATGTATCAAATAATGTAATATATATATAGAGAGAGTAAAAGGTAAACATTTTATTCAAAAAAATTGATCATCTTAGACAAATCCATTTTGATATCCTATCTTTCTTGGCAAGGCTCAAAATGTAGTTTTTCTGTTTTATTTTATCTTCCCAAGATCTTTGAATCCCTTGTTCTTTAAACTTTACCTCATTCTTAATTGTATATGTCCTCTTCAAACAAATATTACTAAAGCCCTCTTTGTTATTTTTTCTATTCCTGATAGCTTTCTCTGTCATTGAAGATTCTTCCTGTACTTTGGTCTACACTGTCTCTAATAACTTCCTTAACATAATCCCCCAGTTCCTCTCTTCTGAACCGAATTCCTCTTTAAAAATTTTGTTTTTCCATTCCAACCATATTTGTAAGTAGATGAATTCAATCCCTAGATTCTAACTTGTGCTTAGTGTTTTGTATTTGAAGGTGGTAAGTGACCAATAGTCCCAAAAATTACTACCATTAGGAGGATATCATTCTATTTGGCTAAAGATGGAGTACCACCAATTCCATATTGTGTAAGCATAGGAGCAATAAAAAATGATGTGGTTTATAGTTTCTACATTTTGGAAGCACATTACACATCTACTAGGTCCAATGAACCCCTTTCTCCTTATATTGACCTGAGTCATAATTCTTTTGTGAGAAACCTACCATATAAAATAATTAACCTTTGGCCAAAATTTTGGTTGTTATATTTCTTTCCAAGGATGTTGTTGGGATTAGTTCTTGCTACTTTGGTGAGCCTTTCGTTAGCCTGCTTTCATTGTGTAAGTGCCTTGTTTTCCATATCCCCATGCTACTTGGTCAGGTCCATATTTCCATAGCCATGTTATTTTTTCTAGGATTTCTTTCAGTTCATGTTTTTCATCTTCCCATTCTTCACCTAACCACTGGTCCAGATTTTGCCATCTTCTTGAAGCTACTAGTTATTGTCTTGGGGGGATGAGATACTGAGATATAAGAGTTTGGCCATGATTATGAAGAGTCTCTCTGATGCCACTAAGATGAGGGTATTATTTGATAATGGGGGAGGGAAATTCCTAAGAATCATCCCATAAATTAACTTTTCTTCCATCATCTACTTTCCAATGTAAGACTTCCTTAATCAATGAGGCCCCTCTTTTGAGTGTTTTCCATATATTTTATCCCACACCTATAACTGGCAACTGTGGGACATCATTCATTTCATGTGCAGGGTAATATTTAGCTTTTAGAACTTGACTCCAACTGATCTAGATTTGTGATCCATCACTAGTATAACTTCCCTATTAGTGCTAGGTTGTTTGTTGATGCAACTCTGATTCCAAGACCTCCCTCTTCCTTTGGTTGACATACTTTCTCCCAGCTTACCAAAGAATTTTTCTAGATTTTCTTGTGCTCCTTACCACAATAATTTTCTCATAATTTTACCCAAATATTTGAGTATGTTCTTTGGGGTTGCTAAAATGGAAAATTTGTAAACTGGCATTGCTTGTAACACTAACTTCAAAAGTGTGATTCTACCTCCTAATCTTAACCATCTATGAGACCAGTGTGACAACTTTGAGAAAATTTTATCTTTTATGGATTTCCAATATTTCTTTTTTAGGCTTTTTTCTATTAAAGGAATTCTCATGTAATCTAATGGACACGAGGCCATTGAGAATCTAAAAATATTTGATATTCAATCTTTGATTCTTTTATGTACATTAAAGAAGACAACTTTAGATTTTTCTTCATTTGGAAGTTGGCCAGTGGCTGCAGTGTAGCAGTCTAATATTTCTCTGATACTAGTTGCTTCTTTTATTGTTGCTTCCCCCCATAATCCTATATCATCTACGAATTTTAGAATTTTAGATGAGTGATATCTATATATTTATTTATTTGAATTCCTATAATGTTTTTCTCTACTTTTTTCTTCTATATGAGTCTTCCCAAACCTTCTACAAAAATAATGAACAAATATGGAGAGAGGATCTCCTTGTCTAATTTCTCTGTTGACCTTGAACAGTGGGGAGGAGTTTCCATTGATAAGCACTGAAAAGGAGATTGTGGAGATGCATTCAAGTATCTATTTTATCTAATTTTTCTAGAATCCAAATCTTTGTAAAATTTGATCTAGAAATTCCCAACTCACTCTATCATAGGCCTTGGATAGATCTAACTTCAAGAACATTCCTTTGTTCTTTCTTTGGCCCATATGATGTATAGTTTCTTGTGCTATTACAATCCCATCTAATATTTGTCTACCTTGCACAAATCCTCCTTGTTTAGGAGATATGATATTTGGTAATATAGCTTTTAGTCTATTGGCTATTACCTTGGTGATGATCTTGTAGATCACATTGCAGAGGGCTATTGGTTTGTAATTGGTTATATTCTTCATCTCTCATCCCTTTAGAATTAAATCTAGAAAAGTATGGTTGAGGGATTTGAGAATCCTACCACTAGATCTGGCTTCTTCTAATGCTCTAGTTATATCTTCTCCTATAATATTCCAAAAGGCTTTGTAGAATTCTATTGGTAATCCATCAGGACCTAGGGCCTTTCCTGATTGCATGGAGAATGTAATACATTCTAACAATTTGGACCTGAGATAATTAGATAAACAAATGGTAAATCACCCATTCTAATGTGCCCTTTCTAAATCAATTATTAGATCTACCTCCTAATTTCATCATTTTTAAGGATATTTTTGTGTATGATACACAAGTGCATCAGAAAAATACTAAACAAGAACTAAATCAATAGAATTTTTTACCTTGTAATGAAGTGAAACTCTAGTTGGAATTATAGTCCTCCCAAGATTTCTGAGGATAACACTGCCATTGACGACCCATGTCTCAACCTTGTTGTTGAGGAAAAGGAAAACCAAGGAGACCACTAAGGATTCCAAGACCTCCAAAGGGAAGAAGATTAAGACTAAAGAATCAGTGAGCATAATCATATCATCTATTCATCTCAAGAAAATATATGCCAGAGTTAGTCTTCATATTCGGAGGTGCTTTCTAATGATGAAGGTGATGACCAGACCACTATAATGCTTCAAAATATGGTGATCAAAACCATTTCCACAACTATTTCCCATAATGAGGAGCTCCTATCTTCCTTGAAGGAGATGAGAAATACCATGAACATGATTTTATTATGTGAATCAATTTCTAGGATATTTGGGGATGGTTCCACGGACTCTGGCAAACCCAAGATTGCCAGAAAGGATGGGAAATATGGATGCAAGGATGAGGTAAATTTTGCTAAAGAGGATGTTGTGTATCTGGTGGATGGTGGTATAATATTTAGGATGCGATGCAGGTTGTGCCCTAGTTCATGTTTTTTGTCAGTTTAGCTGTGATGTGGGTGTTTGCCCCCCTGTTTTGTAGTTTTTGTTTTTATGGTTGTTCCTTGTTCCTATTTTCAGCAGATCCTTATGCTATCTTTTTATCAATATTTTGGGATTCCTTTAAAAACCCATTTTAATAAAAAATTTACTTACCAAAAAAAGTGGAAATCTAGTTGGTGACTTGAACAAGTTAATATATCTAACTATAATATGATCCAACTATTTTTGCTATGCAAATTATGATATTGGTGTGGTGGTACCAATAGTATTTTATTGTTATTTTTAGCTTGATCATAAAGAGAATAAGTTTCCTCATCTTGCACATCAACTTCCCATATTTTTTAGCACTCACTAAAGAAATAGACGTAGGAGGACAAACTTGAAGAATCCTTAAGCATTGACCTCTGAAAGTGATGATGATGCTTTGAGGTCTTATGTCATACACACTGTCTCTTCCACATGACTGGTTGACCTAAGATCAGATCATGATCATCCATAGGTTCAACAACACACCTTTCTTTTTCAAAGGTTTAATGGAATAAAAGAGGAGAAATTATTAAGTGACATAAATATTTCTCTTGTTGAAGTTATCCAACATTAAATGGTTGTGGGTCTGGTGTGACAAGTAGATTCAAGTTCTTTACAATGTTCACAAAAATAAAATGATTTTAACTCCCACTATCAACATTAAAAATGATGGTTTACCTTTCACTCATATTTGTGAGAGAAATTGATGTTTCATGTCATGTGACTCCTCTAATATTGTATGTGAGATGGCAATGATCACATTTGGTTCAACTTTTATGATCTAATTCCCTTTATCCTCATCATGTGTTTATGTAAAAATTGATGTAGTAGATGTAAAGGATTATGTCTCAATGAACAATGACTTAATTTCTCAACACTCTTCCCTTAAATGTTTATTACTCTAATGATAATTGTACCATTTATTGGTTTTATTATTTTAAGTCTTCTCATCTCTAGATATTTCTTCTACTTCCAATTTTGGTTTTAGGTTTGACCCTTTTTGTCTTCCTTGAAATGGATTTTGGTATCCTAGGACTTGTTGTTTACTCCTCATTTCTTCTTTATGTTTTTGTGGTTTTACTCCAATTTGACAATAAATTCATATTCCTCTATTAATATATTGAATTTAAATAGGTTTATATCCTTTTGAACATACCATTGTAGCTTGCTACATTATTTGCGGATTTGATGCCTTTATGTATCTTGGATACCAAGGTTTGTTACTATATAATGGAAAAACTAATATTTATCTTTATGCAGTTGTTGCCTTGAATGTATCACTTGTTATAGCTTTCCATTGGATAATATTCATCTTTGATAGCCTTTATAAATCATCCCATGTGTACTCTAATTCATCATTTACATTCATCTCCTTGAAAAGACAACAATATACTTTCCACCAATTTTTAATAGATAGTCTATCTTTCAAAAGTGCATCAACATTAATTTTACCATTAATAAATGACACTAAATGAAAGTATTAAAAATAAAAGATTGTGAAAGGAGGTGATTTCATAATCTATAACAAAAATCTATCAAATAATTTAAGTACACAAATCCATTATCTCATTTCTCTATTTTATTAAAAATTTATTTATCATAGATCAACGATCTCAACATTTTAGATTATAGTTTAAAAAAAAAAAACTATAATGAGAAGATCACACATTTGGTATCTAAGCTTCCAATAGATATCAAATGTGTGATCCTTCTAATTATAACATCAGAATAAGTTTATCTTTTGCTTCAACATTTTAGATTATGGTTTCTATTTAAATTCACTTGAAAAAAGAAAAAGAAACTATAATTAGAAGATCAGACATTTGATATCTAAGCTTCCAATAGATATCAAATGTGTGATCCTTCTAGTTATAACATCAGAGTAAGTTTGTCTGTTGCTTCTCTGGCCACAGTACTGTGATGTGAATTTGCTGAATTGGGTCAGATAAGTCAATCTGCTTGGCAGACAAATTTTAATGCCTGCCGTGGTCAAGCAAATTGGTGTGCTACTTCACAGAGATGGACAAAAATAATTATTGCTGGCAAAGAGGGGTATTCTTTGTGAAAGGTAAAGGGTTCCAATCAATCTACAACATTTCTTATCATGTTGGTTTATATATAAAGTAAAGGACCTCCTATTTCCTAAGAGATTATAGATTGGGATTTTAATTTATTTTTTATTTTTCCAAATTCAAAAGTTTAAATTATTATAAGATATGATATACGGTTTCTTCAAAATTAATTATATTTTGGAGAGTTATAATAATAAAGTTTTGTAATAGTTTCGAGGGATAGTATAACGGTTTGAGTTTTGATTTTTTTCGTTAAGTCTAAAGTTCAAATTGCAGCATGGGTGAATGTCTGAGGGGGTGTGTTTATCTCCTATTGATAATATTAGCTCTCACCCTTTTCAAAGGTCATGGTTGGGATGGAGATGCTCAACCCTAAGCGTCGGTCGTAGGAGTAACTTTAATATATATATATATATAAGTAGCTTTTAATGCTCACTAGAGATGTGATTTATCACACGTATGGTTATTCAATAACACTTTAGTTGCTATGATATAGTGGACTTAATGATAGAAATTTAGAACTTTATATAGGAGGGAGAAAATAGGTCATAAACCATATGAAAAAGACATATTTTTATTATAAAATATAGTGTACAACCCTATCCCTGACTTTAGATTTTTATTCAGAATTTTAGTTATCACCCACAATGTAGTGGGCTTTATGATAAAACTTAAGAACTTCATATGAGAGGAATTACATAAGCCATAGGCCATACGAGAAAATTATACTTTGCGTATAGTTGGCTTAATGGTAAGATTTTAAAACTTCATATAATATAATAGAGAAGTCATAGGCTATATGAGAAAGATATAAGTCATAGGCCATATGAGAAAGATATATTTTAGTTATAAAGTATAGTATACAATGTAGTGGGCTTAAAAATAAGACTTAAGAATTTCATATAAGAGGAAGGACATTAGTCATAAGTCATACTAGAAAACATGCTTTGGTTATAATTGGTTTAATGGTAAGACTTTAGAACTCCATATAAGAGAGAGGTCATAGGTCATATGAGATATATTGGAGATATATTGTGGTTATTTTTTTTTGTGTGGAAAACATTCCAGAAGTGATACCACTTTTGGGTAAGACCCAAGGAGGCAAGGGTATCTCTTTCGCCAAAAATGCCCAAGGCTTGCACTTGGCCTACCACCTTTGACATAACAAGGAGCATGCTTGAAACAACACAAAACAAGAACACACAAACACAAACAAACAAAAAGCTAAAACAAAAAAAGCATACTCCTTGAGTGTGTCTACAAAAAATACACAACCAAATACACACAAAAAAAAAAAAAAACACGAACCACACAAACAACATAGCAAAACACACACAAAAAAACACATAAAATAAAATTAAAAAAAATAACAAAAAAAAACACCAAAACAAGAAACACACAAAAAAAAAACACAAACACAACATAACAAAACACTACCAAAACAAAAATAACAAAAAAAAACAAATACACCATAAAAAAAACTACAAAACACGAACACAGAAAAAACCACAAAAACAACAAAACAAAACAAATCCAAAATAGAAACAACAAAAAGAATCAACAACACCACAAATGCAATCAGAAAAAACAAAAAAAACAAAAACTAAGCTAACAAAGCTAATGACAAATCAAAAAAAAAATGGTAACACTAAAAATTAACCAAAGCTTAACAAATTACAAAAAATATCAGAAATTGCTTAGCAAAATAGCCAAAGCTTCCAACATTACCATAAAGAGACTGACTATAAACCTTAGGATTATGGCATCCTTATCCTTTTATTCGTATCTTGCTTCATTCCAGTTGGGACTATAGGCTAGTTACTTGGAGCCACAACACTACTATTGGAATTTGTATGGTATTTTTGAGGATCCATTTTGTTTGTAGTTGGAATCTGCCCTTTTGTTTTACACTTGGGTTGGTTTTCTACATTGTACTTTTTTTCTTTTACTGTTATTTCTTAGCATCAAGGCAAGATCTTTTAGTGATTTCTCATCATGTAATCCTTCATGTTCCCTCTCTTCATCAAACTGTGTTTCCATAATAACTATTTCCATTTGACCATCCTCGTCATCTTCTTGCTCATCCATAGAGAGAATTTCAAAGTTGTTAGATGAAATTACTGTTTTCTCTTTTGTTGCTATTTTTTTCTTTGTATTTTTTTGTTTAGGGATTTGAAACCCTGCCAAGTCCCCATCCTCTTTTTCTTTGTTAGGGATCTTATGTGGACAATCCTAGGCTATATGGCCATATTCATGAAAAATTTTGCATCTAAATGGAATATTTTCATAATCTACTACTTGCTCCCATATTTCTTCCCCATATTGTAAAGTAATCTTCTTTGGAAGTGGTTTGTCAAAATCAATAAAAACATAAATCTTTGCATAAATCATATGCTCTAAGTTTTGGATGCTATCAAAAGTCATCATGTAAACTCCTAAAGAATTTTCAATTGTTGTGAATATCTTTGAATGCCAATATTCTATCGAAAGACCAAATAAATGGATCCAAACAGGGGCAATTGATGGCATTTCTTCCTCAAATTTGAACTTGGTATGCCAAGGCTTCATGAAGAGCCCTACCCTACCAAAAAACCATGGTCCCCCTTGAAAAATGTTCTCCCTATCTTCTTCATTAAAAAAATAAATAATACCTAGCCCTTGACCAGAAAGACGATGCTCAGCAGAATGGTGAAGAGGAACCCCAGTAGTTTTGGGCCGATGAAATCAGGCAGTAGGACTGCCTTTGACTATTTTTGCTTCATATTGGTTATGTTCACGATGTTTGTATCTTTGGTTATCCTTATTAGTAGGGGATTGGACCCCACGAATGCTAGTTTCAAACTTTGTCAATTTTTTACTGCAAGCACTGTTGATGCCCAATGTGACAGGGACTGGACCCTTCAACCCGATCTTTTTTACCTACAAAAAAACAACAAATAAGAAAGTAACCATTAGGGTAAGTAAAAATATCAAACTTACCTTTAGTGCTCTAGTTTTTGGTAGCCCATTGCTTGAAGGTAGCAAGAGTCGGTCGAAATCCCATGAATCGACAAATTAGGTTTGTCCTCTCTATCACATCTATTCCTTCCTAGACATCCGTTATTTCCAACTTCACTATTGGGGATTTATTAGTTGCTTTCATGCAACCCTTCTCTGTTTTCCTTGAATTGACCTTTGGCATCCTCAATGGTTTCCTTGGCAATCGTTGATTGTGTTCCCCTCCTGTTTGAGGTGGTCCTCCACAAATTGCTTCTTTAAAATTAATTTTTGGTTCAATACATGCATCTTTGTTGAAACACTCCATCCAAAATCAAATAAACCCTAATTTCATCCAAGCAAAAAAACCCTAATTTTGTTCAATCAGGACCCTCACACCAGCGGTCGTATAAACCTCATCCCAGAACTCAGACGGTGAAAGAGTGGTCTTCATCATGATAAATGACATCCGTTAACTCTTTCATTCCCGAAAACCACAAAGACACAATATTCCATGTTTCACCTCCAAAATTGGCAGCAACAACACCGACAAGACTAGTTTAAAAAAATCGATATATTTTGGTTATAAAAGTATAATATACAACCCTATTTCTTTGAGATTTAAACTTTAGACCTTTATTCAAAAAGTTCTAATGTTTAGACAAGTAATGTTATTTAAACTATGATTAACTTTAAACTATTAAAATTGTGATTATAACATCCTTTAAAAGATGAAATTGAAACTAACCCCACTCAAACTATGATTAACATACATTGCATAAATAACATCTTAAAAAAATGGAATTAAAGCAAATTCCACTCTTATTACATTATAATTTATATAACCATCTCCTTCCAATTTCACCACTTAAAAATTATTTTACTTTTACCTTTATCCTTTCACAATTAAACTTTAACCTAAAATTATTATTATTTTTTACTTTTAAAGTTATTATTTGAGTGTACGGAATTAACAGACTGAACTTTTAATTTATTATAGTCTTGACAAAGGATTTGACTTTTTGAAAAGTTTTAAAAAGATCATCATAAAATTACTCTACTAACCTTTCAAAACTTTATTTTCAATCTTAGAATTATTTGAATTTTTTTAGTTAATTTATTATTTTATTATTATGCTCCATATTGTTTTAGGAATGGAATCTTCTCAAATCTTGCAAAGTTATGGATCTCCAATCAACTAGAGGTGGACTCAGTGAGATTGATAGCTAGAAAACAAAAGGAAGATAATTAAAATATGCAAATATTTTTATGTGATTTGGGTTCAAATCTAATGGTAGATGTGATTATAAGAAATATATATATAAATAAATAAATAAATAAAATTATTTTAATTAATATTATCTTCTACCAATATTTTGTTTATAGATGTGATAGAAAATCAATGGGAAAAGCTTGTATTCTATACTCCACTCACAATTGAATTGCATTCCATTATATCTTCATAAAACATATAATTTCTATTATTTTAGATATAGTTTATTATTATGTGTTTTTTGTTGTAACATTTCAGTAGTATATAATTGGAATTTCATTCAAATATTTAAGTTTGAATTAAGGGTAGGGTAGCCTCATTGTGCCCTTGAGGAGGGTGGTGTTCAGTGAAGATAACCCTCTTTTGTGCTCTTGTTGTACTTTGTATTATTTTAATAAAAAAGTTTTTATATAATAGTTATATAATGATATTATAATAGTTAAGTAATTATGTATGTATTGTTTGTCAAGAATTTAAGTTATTTAGAATTATTTAATAAATGTTAAATTTTATCTATAAAATTTGAATGCAAGTTTAAAATATTTATTATTATTATTATTTAATAGGTTCTACGAGATTGAAACACAATCCACATATAAGTTAACAAGACCACTATATGGTATCACAACAACTTAACAAATATGCATGTATAGCTTGACAAGATTTGAAATTTGGTATTTTTTTAAGTAAAATAATTTTTTTTTTGGTATAAGGTAGAGGTGGTTAGAAGGTCCACAAACCTTTTACATAGTCAAAATGGGTTGGTTCTAGCATCAAGCTTGTATAATCAAAATACAAAATGAATCTATCTAAGACCCACATTAAGCCATACTTAGAGTCCACAGTCCTATACTTGTCGCTTGACTATTTAGGATAAAACAAAAACCAAACAACACCTAGCACTTACTAATACCACTAGGCTGTTGTACTGTACACTTGTCACCTCCCAGGCCCCAGCAAATGGATTGCCTTTTGTACCTCTGCCTAATTTCATCTGTCGGATTACTCATCATCAACCCCTCTGATCTCCTGATGCTCTAACATGTTTGATCTTAGCTCTTCTCTAGAAGCCAACACCAATAGTTCTTGAGGGAAGTTATCCTTTCAAATTTGCATCTCCCCAACAAAAATTGCAATATTTGCCATTAGATTCGTCGTCTAGTTCCCTTCTCTGAAGGTGTGTTGGATTCGGGCATTAACCAAATGAGATTTATGAATCTTTGCTTCTAGGATAAGCTCCAAGATGGTCCAGTTGGGGTCTTTATCCTCCTTAATTGCATTGATTATATTAAGTGAATCCCCTTCAAATATAACTTCCTTATAACCCTCAAATCTGGCAATTCTCATTGCCTGCATGCAGGCTCGGGCTTCTGCAAAATGATTTGTTTGAGTTCCCAAAGGCTCTGCAAAGGCAAGGACCACTTTTCCTTCCTCATTTCTTAGAACTCCTCCTACTCCTGCAGCCCCTGGATTTCCTTTGGCTGCCCCATCAAAATTAAACTTAACCCACTTTTGTGTGGGGGGTATCCACTTGACACCATCCCGTGGGTTGGTTGTAATGTCTAGGTTTGGAAGTTCCTCTCCCCAGTTCCACAAAATCCTCCTTTCCCTTAGAGACATGGTCTCATTTTTGAAGTAGAAAGTTTTCCAGTTTTCTTTCAAAGCTCTGATTATTTTATTACCACATAACCTAGGATCTTTCTTACGTCCTTTAAATACTCTCTTATTTCTCTCATTCCATATCCCCCATAAAAAATGGGGTAAGTTGAGCTTCCAGAGCCAAGTCAAAAGTTTCGCCCGGAAGGGGGAAGCCCATTGTATGCAGAAGTCAGACATGCTATTTGGGCAGACCCAATCTATCTAAAATTTGGACAGGATCATTTGGAATACTGTACAAGAAAATTCACAAGTAAGAAATATATGACTTACAGATTCTATCACTTTCTCACACAAGATACATCGATTGATGAATTGGAAACCTCTCCTTTGCAGATTATCTGTTGTCAGAATCTTATTTTGAACTACCAACCAAAATAAGAAAGCAATTTTTGGGGTTAAATTATTTAACCAAATAATAGAAGTCGAGTTCAGCCATTGAATCCTGAGTGGATTAACTTATAGGCAGTTTTCTTTGAATAGATCCCACTTGTAGTTTTGCCCCAAATCGTCTTGTCTCTTCCTTCCCCAGGAATGATCGGGAACACCCTTAAAGCATCATTGAGTTTGGTTAGGGCCACCTTCTCTTGCTCTGACAGATTATGAACAGTGATTTTCTTCCAAGAGGAAGTTTTTTGTGCTACAGCAATAAAATCCCCTACTTTTCCTCCCATTTTCTTCGAAAGTTTATGTTGGAGGACCTGAAGGTCTAAGTTATCTTTCAGAGGGGCCTCTTCCAACCATGGGTCTTGCCAAAAGTCCACTTGTCTTCCATTACCAATTCTCCATCTGATGCCTTTCCTGACTACCTCCCGACATTCGAGCAAACAATTCCAGAAATAGGATCCTCTAGGGAGATTATCAGCTTTCAGGAAGTCCTGATTATTTTTGATATATTTTGCCTTAAGAATTTTTACCCATCCCAATTGATCATTATTGATAAATCTCCATACCTGTTTGCCAATCAGAGCTTGATTCATTTCTTTCATTCTCTTTAGCCCCAGGCCCCCCTGATCTTTTCTTACACACACCTGATTCCATGCTACCAATGGAATTCTCTTTCTCTCCTCTGAACCTGACCATAAGAAGTTGCGTTGAATTTTCTCCAAAGTAGCTCGGACCGTTGCAGGCATTCTAAATAGAGACATGTAGTAAATTGGAATGCTCTGTAAAGTAGTTTGAACTAATAAGGCTTTTCCTGTAGAGCTGAGAAGGCTGCCCTTCCATCCTGCTAATTTTTTGGAGATCCTGTCAATGACTGAGTTCCACAATGTAGCCTTCATTCTTCCTTCGAACATAGGCATGCCTAGATAAGTCACTGGTAGAAGCTCCTTTCCACAACCGAAGAGGTTAGCAATTCTTTCCTCCCTCCCAGCAGGCATTCTTATAGTTTATGTATTGTCCTGCTTCTGTATCATACTTGGTTAGAATTCTCTTCAGCTTCCTAGCCTGAGGCACCGAGGCTTTGGACACAATGATCGTATCATCCACAAACTATTGGTGAGACACTGGCTCTGTTGTTGACGCAGGTTTTAAACCTTCTAATAGACCATCTGCCATCGCTGCTAAAATGTTCCTACCCAATGCTTTCGTTAAAATAATAAACAAGTAAGGAGACAAAGGATCTCCTTGTCGCAACCCCCTTTCACTCTTAAAGTAACCGGAGGGTGACCCATTCACCATGACAGAAAATCTTGTAGTAGAGATACAACTAAAAATCAACTTAATCCATTGGGGATAGAAACCAAACTTACCCAAAATCTTGGTGAGGAACTGCCATGAGATTCGGTCGTAGGCTTTATTCATATCAAGATTTAGTAACATACCTACTTCCTTACTAGCCACCATTGAATGAATAACCTTATGAATTATGATGATACCATCCAGTATTTGTTGCCCTTTCACAAAGCCTCCTTGGTTCATATCAATTATGAAAGGAAGGATAACCTTCAGCCTATTGGCGATTGTTTTTGTGAGAATCTTCATCAGAGTGTTACATAAACTGATAGGGTAAAAATTGGAAAATTCCATAGCTCCCACTAGTTTAGGGATGAGGACTAAAAATGTAGCATTAACTCCTTCTAGGATTTCTATGTCCTTTTGAGCCTCAATTATAGCTTCCACTACATCATTGCCTAGGATATCCCAAAACTTCTGAAAGAAAGCTGCGGGGAAGCCATCCGGTCTTGGGGAGCTATTACCATCCATGTCAAAAACCACCTTCTTGATTTCCTCCTTTGTGAAAGGACTAAGTAAGAAACCATTAAGATTCTTAGTTACGATGGGAGGAATGGCCACCAACAGAGAGTCCTCTTCTTCAATAGTTGGATTTACATCTTCAAGCAATGATTTAGAGTACTCAACCGCTTCCCTCCTTATGTATTCCATATCTTTGGTGTTAGACCCATCGGCCATCTTGATCTCCTTAATTTTGTTAGAACTCCTATGGCGAAGAGTAGAGACATGGAAGAACTTAGTATTTCTGTCACCCTCTTTTAACCAACGCAGTCTGGATTTTTGCATCCATAAGGTTTCTTCAAATCCTAGCACCATGTGGTATTCGGCTAACAGCTCCCTCTCCTGGTTTCTCAGATCCTCTGTAAGCTGCTCTGACTTCAGCTTCTCCTGTAGTTCATTGATATTGTCTTTTATTTCTGCATTTTTAACAAAAATATTGCCAAAGGAAGTTTTGTTCCACTCTCTAATGTTAGCCTTCACATTCCTTAGTTTACATGCCACTTGGGCCAGTTTCAAACCATTATAATTTTTGTCCCACCATTAGGCAACCAGATCCTTGAGATCCTGATGTTGGAACCACATAAGTTCGAATCGAAAGGGTCCGATGTATCTTTTCTTAGAGTCCTCCCCTGTTTCCCATAGAATTGGGTTGTGATCAGACCCGATTCTTGGGAGTGTCATTAATGAAGAGTCCCCAAACCTCTCCAAGCATTCTTGAGAAAGAAGAAACCTATCTAATCTTATCTGAATTTGGTTTTCCTTCAGTCTTTTGTTAGACCATGTATAGGAGAATCTACACAGGTCCACATCCATCAGCTCATGTTGCTCAACAAAATCTCTAAACTCATAGATATCAGGAGTTATTCTTTGAGAGCCCCCCAATTTATCTACAGGATTAAGATAGCAATTGAAATCCTCTGCCACAATCCAAGGGTAGTTGGGGACCGTCTCCCTCAATTCAGCTAGCTGACTCCAAAGAACCCTTCTCAGTCCCTGTCTAACTGGAGCATATACATTCGTTAAGATCCACTCTTTCTACATGGTTTTATCCACACATAAGAGACAAATAAACCAACTAGACATCAGAATCACTCTACTATCAATCACATTCTTATTCCACATAACCAGCAACCCTCCTGTTGTTCCAATGGCCTCTTGGCCTACTACTTCAGCTTCTCACAAAGTCCTATTCTTAAAAGGAATAACTCTACTCTCCTCCATTTTAGTTTCTTGCAATAAAATCATATCCGGTTTGTGTTCTTGTCTAAGAGCATACAAAGCTCTTATTTTTGTAGAATTACTCCCACGTATATTCCATGAAAGAATATTCATTTATGGGCTTTGGATCCTCGAGCCTTCGTCCCAAAGAACAATACTGCTTGAGTGCCATCAGCCACTCCTTGCTCTGCTTCTTTCTGCCTTAAGGCAGCATTACTAGGTTTCCCTCTTCCTACCGAACCATATCCCCATACATCCGCTCTAGGCTAGGGTTCCTTGGGATTCACTTGGCTTCTAGTAACCATCTTGGATAGGTCGGTCTTGGTCTTTGGGGTAACAATCTGGCTTTCCAGGTTAACTGGTCTTTCTGACAGTGGAGATGATTCCGTGCTCTTAGCTTCTTGATTAGTAGATTATTTTTTCCCTGCTTTGGGGTTAAGTAAAAGAATTTAATTAGTTAAACTAATACCTTTTGTATTATAAAATTTTAAATTAACTATATAATATAACTAATTATAAAAATAATGTTTAATAAAATTTTAAATATATAACATTTTGTATTTATTATTATATTTTAAGTATTATAAAATTTTAAATTAACTATATAATATTGAAATTATTTTAACATAATTTTTATTATTATAAAAATATTTTGATATAACATTTTAAATTAACATCACATTCATATAACTAATTATTTATTATTTTATTGATCATGTATAAAAAATAAGTGTTAAATTAAGTAAAATTTTGAATCATAATCCTTTTTATATACACAAATTTTGACAAACCCTACCTAAAACCTAAAGCTAATAATGCAAGTCAAAGTATAATTATACAACTTATTTGCCCTTATCATCAATTATCTTTTCCATATTTTGTAACACTTATAAAAACTTAGAAATCCTATAATTTGTTAGCCATGAAAACACAAAAATTTTGAACTCTTGATAGCCTCCTAATTTACCATTATGTTTGAAAGCAACCATTACAAGAGGAAAAGGGGTCTATAAAAATTTCTAACTCTAAATTAATCAATAAACTATTAATTTATTGTTATTTTATAATAAAAGTAATAGAAATTTTTTTATTTAAATATTTTAAATTATATAGTTGAAAAGTTAATAAAATTATTATAGAAATCATGGCGTGGGCGAGTGTGTGAGGGGGTGGGTGTGTGGTGGTTTTGTGTTAAATTCCCTATTGATAAGTATAGCTCTCGAATTTACGAGGGATCATGGTTGGGAAGAGACTGCTCAGCCCTATACGTCGGTCATAGGGGTTTCTCACAATAACCAAATAAAAATAAATAAATAAAAATATTATAGATTTTATTTGCAATAAGGTTTAATAAAATTATTTAGAATTAAGTATTTGTTACGAAATAATTTTATATATAATGATATTTAAACTTTATTTTTTTAGAATATGGTTTATTTGAATTATTTGAGCTTAGCTTAATGGATTAATAAACTAATGTTCACCTATGAGATTGGAACCTTGGTTTATTATGTAAAAGTTTTTACTCCTTATCATTTGTCTCAAACTCTATGGGTTAGCTTAAAAATGAACCATTATATAACTAAAAATAAGAATAAGATAACATAGGAAAGGGGTGTAAACCCTAGGTGTAGTCAAGTGATGGAACAAATCGATAAATTTGGTTATAGTCTTTGCGAAATGGATACAAACCCTAGATGTAGTCAAGCGTTGAAGGAAGAGGGTTGTTCACAGACTATTCTTCAGTCAGAAGAAATAACTCTCAAAGTTGGGTTCACTGTTGGATGAACCTCTACCCTCTGTTAGGATTTCAAAGGATGAATTTGGATTGGATCTGATTGATCATGAAGCCTGAGAAATTATCTACAAACTCAAAGGCAAAATACTAGGCCTAGAGGAGCTCAAAGGATATATTGAAGATTGGTGGATCAGTACAAAATTTCAAGTAACTCTCATACCCAAAAATTTCTTTTATGTTTCCCTTTTTATTTTAGCATATAGAGATAGGGTAATGGATTATAGATATCATTGTTTTTTCGAACAAAGGGGTGTCTATATAAGACATTGAACTCCTAGTTTCAACCCCTTTATAGAAAAATTTAATGGCTTCTTAGTCTAGGTGAATCTTTATGCTCTCCTTGTGGAGTTTTGGGAAGAGAAGATATTCACCAAAATCAATAATGCCATTGGTGCATTCTAGTATATGGATGCCCAAACAAAGAAAAATTTGTCCAATAAAATTAATATGAGTAAAGCAATATTGGTTGTTTGGATGGATGTTTTAGTTCTTGGGTCTCAATCCATTACTATCTCCTCAAGCAAAGGATAATGGATCCAAAATATTGAATATGAGAACTTCTTTCTAATATGTTATGGTTCATGAATATGGCAACTTGAAGAAGAGATGCTCGATCATATGATCATGCTTTGATTCCTCCTTAGTGGACGAGAAGGCCCTACATGAAAATGATTTGAAACCTTCAAATTTCCCAGTTCAAAAGAAAAAATATCATCTTCCAAATGCATCAATTGTCCAAAAAGAATTATACAAGCAACAAAAGATTCAACCCAAAAGGATAATTTGAATCAGATCATTGATAAATTTCAAATGGTTACTAAATACCATCCAAATGGTTCTATGTAAAAGATTAGCACCTGAGATAGTCTTCTTGAAGCTAATTATGAAATAATCGATGATGGTAAAAAAAATTTAAATGAATATCCTACAAAAAATGTTACAACTAGATATTACCTCAAAAGCTTGAAGTGCAAAAATTTATTCTCAAATCTTACCACTCTAAACGAGGAAGAACCTCTGTTATAGAAGAAAAATAATCGAACTAATTTCCTCTTTGATGGATGATTGTTTTATTTTTTTTCCTTGTATTTTTAGGAGTTATGTGTCACGTAAGGGTTGTTCTTGTTGTTAGTTCCTTAAAAAAAATTATTATGGAAACTTAGCAGTTTGAGGAATATGGAGAATATATTTTATAGAAAGGCAAAGATAGGTATTTTTTAATTAACTTGTTTGAAATGTAATGAGAGTAATGGAATATTTTATTTTTTTAATGGGAGTGGCCTTCAATAGAAGTCACACATAGCTTATTAATAAAATTAGAAAGGAAAAAAATAAAATGAATATTTGCAAGATGATAAATGTATAAGGATAATAATATTAAAAAATAGGTTATTTCTATAAGTTTCAAATCAATGAGTTAGAAATAAAAGTATAGAGGTGTGAGTTGAAATTATTCTTTATCAATTATGGGTAGACAATAATATTTACAATCTACAAGTTCCTTGTTTCAATAAAATGATGATGATGATTTATTTCTTTTTAGTGGAAAGTGTCAAATACATAAGCCAAGCAATGGAAAATCGTGTAGCGATCATGTTTAGTCCTTTTCACATTTCACTTTCAAAATATGTATGAGGCATAGTTAGAAATAACCATTCCTCAATTAACATAACCATTCAATTACAGGGGAGATCAACCATAAAATTTTGATGGAAAATTTACATGAACACCTTGCTAGTTTGGCATGCCTTCCATAGAGTCTATTTAAGGAAACAATGAAGCTCTAATGAAACACTGTGAATATAAGCTACTAAACCTATGTTATTATAGGGAGGTCAATGATCTTGATATTTTGATCTAGTTAAGAAGAGTTTTCTATGTTAATGTCTTTCTTTTATTTGTATTTTTTCTAATATAGGAAGCTATGGAAAAACATATTGAGGTCATAGATGGAACATGAATTTTAGCCTTAAGGGGTCGTCTAAGGGATCGATTTAAGAGCTAGACACATGCAACATAACCAATGATTATTGATATTTTTTATGCCACTTCCTATACCAATGAGAAACTAACACTATATATAGTAAGAGAAGCGCATTGCCTAGAGCCAAAATTCTACAAGAAATAGATAAGGAATGTATTCCTTGTCAAATCATTAAGTGGAATATAAAATCAATTCAAACAATGGTGAAATCAATTATTGAGCCATAATGAAAGTATAATTAATATCCATAAGACTCTAAGTAGTCCCAAATTTTAGCCTATGGATGAAGACTAATGGTTTCAATCTGGTATATGACATCTAAGGTACCATTTATTGTTAATTGGTAATATGAACATCGTTCATGATGGAAAATAGATTTCTTTAAGAATTCCATTTAATAAGACTAGTGGGTATGTTATGTCCATGGGGAAGTAGTAGAGTATATGGTATGAAAATGCAAAGACTTTATTTTTTGGTGAGTGTTCACAGTTTTGCAACTTTGCCACATTGCAATTTTGTTGAATGTTAATTGTAAAATTTTGATGAATTTACTAAAGGAAGGTGCTACAGTTTTGATTGTTCATTTTACTGTATTTTTACCTCTTTTAAATAATATTTCATTACTGTAAATAAAATGGAAATTATGAATGCAACGGAGAATTTTGTTTAAAAATGTCTAAGCAGCAAAAGCGTCGACAAGGAATCAATTTTGAAGGAAGAAGTGCCTCAGAAAGAAAAGGCAACGAAGTCGGGTGCTTTCACCCCAAGCTATGCTTCTAGAGGAGTTTCACCCCAGAAAAATGCAATGAAGATCATGATTTAATTCGAAAGTAAGTTGAAGGGAAGAAGAGGAGAAGTTTCACCCCAATTGAGGGGCGAAAATCCCTTTCGCCCCTCTTGGAGGTGAAACATAATTTAAAAAGAGTGAATTCGCCCGACGGAGCAAAAGGAGCGAAAGTCTCAAGTTGAAAATGGAGGAGTAGAATGCTTTCGCCCCAATTGAGGGGTGAAAACCCTTGTCACCCCTCTTTGGGGTGAAAGTTATTTTTAAAGTGCAAGTGGCTACATTGAAGTTAAAAATTGAAGGCGCTTTCACCCCAAGAGAGGGGTGCAACTCCCTGTCACCCTTTTTTGGGGTGAAACAAAATTTAAAAGAAACTTAGAAGAGGTGCTTTGTGAGTCGAGTGCCAACTGAATTGAAGAAGATTTTTAAAGTGCTTTCACCCCAAGAGAGGGGTGAAAGTCCTTGTTGCCCCTCTTTGGGGTGAAACATATCGTAAAATAAAGTGTTAAGTGGTGCTACGTGGGTCGGGCACCAATGAATTAAGGTAGGATTTTAAAAGTGCTTTCATCCCATGAGAGGGGTAAAATTCCCTATCGCCCCTCTTTGGGGTGAAACATGTCTTGAAAAGGTTTTTAAAAAAGGTAATGTGGCGTGGGCTCGATGTGAATGTGTTGCAACAAATTTAGAGAGTGTTGTCACCCCAAGTGAGGGGTGAAACTCATTATCGCCCCTCTTTGGGGTGAAAGGGGATTTTAAATATTTTTAAAGGTGGAAGAAATAAATGGCGATATGGGGCCTTTCAAATATGTTGGATGATTTTATCCATGACTTGGGTAGAAATAAAAGTAAAGTGCTCAATGCAAATTTGGGTGCAATCAAATTGAAGTCACCCCTATTGAGAGGTGCCATGTGGTTTTGCCTCTCTAGGGGTGAATGAGGTTTTTAAAATTTGATTTTGGGTAGAAGAGTTGCACCATGCAATACGTTGAAGAATAAAATAGTTAAGGATGATGTCGCCTCCCCAAAGGGGTGAAAGTCTCTATCGCCCTCCTTTGAGGTGAAAGTAAAGAGATGATTAAATAAAGAGTGATTAATGGGTGAAATTGCTGAATATATTGCATTATTGTCACCCATTGCTACTCTAAAAATGTTGTTTCACCTCGTTCTTGGGTGAAATCAATTCTTTGATATTAAATTCTTAGGGATGTTGCTTCCAAAGGCATGATTTTGTAGATTTTCTTGGAAAGAGGTGAAGAAAGATAAAATTTAATTCTTGGAGCAATGCAAGCAATACTTCTAAGATTCTCTTCAACTTTGCGAGGTAATTCTTGTTTATTTCCAATGCATCGCCTATCAACCTTGCCAATTTTCAAAGTAGATTTAATGCTCGATGGACTTTCTTAGTGAAAGTGTATTTCCAAGGTGTAAAGGTGAAGCAAATTCAATGACCAAAGCCCTAATTTTCTAGGGATTTTGCTGCATCCCGATGCACCGACGTCCAAGGTTGCTTCTTAGCATTTAATCATGCTGACTTCTCTATGTGATTCTCCCACCAAATTTGGATCATGGTTTCCTTGTAGAATATTTTGACCAGAACATCACTGATGTCGAGGAGGAAATTATTCTCACTGGTTTTTGATCTACCAACATTTTGTTTGTAAGCTCATTAAATGAAAGAGGTGCAACCCTCTATAAATACTAATCATTTTCATTGTAAAAGGAGGATGGACACTCTATAGAAAAACACTCCAAGTTTTTTGCATCAATAGAAACGCTTCGGCTTCTGGTTCTTTGAGTGGTCTTGCACTTGATAATTTTCTGTGTGTGTTATTTTTGAATGCTTTCATTCCCATTATTTGTTGTGTTTAAATTCTGCTTCTGAATTTAATTTTTTTAGTAAGGGAGTGAACATTGAGATGCTCTTTGGAGGTTGTCTTTGTATAATTGCTAGAAGTTTCTGTGCTTGTATTTTTATTGTATGTTGCTAATTGCTTGGTGGAATTTTAGTTGTTAGTCTATCCCCATCCTATACTTTTGGCTTATAGCCATATTTCCCTATTTCTTTCCTATTACCCTAACCTTTCAACCAAATTAGATTAGGAAGGGAGCCAACCCTCTCTGGAGATTGGCCTGGAGGACATTTCTTTCCTTCGACCTTTCAATGTTGGTCGGGTCTAGGGTGCACAAGGCATAGACTTTGTAACTAGGTAGATTCATGACCAATAATTTTTGGCATGCTCAGTGGGACTCTCAAAAGGTTCCACTTTTAATAGTATTAAGGTTTGATGTTCACCTTGTACTGTATGATTAGAACATTTGGTGACTCAGCTCTACCTAGAAGCCTTCGAACATGAAGTGAGCGAAATTTTTCTTCATGATTACAAGATCGAAGGCCAAAAATTTTGAAGAGCCTATTGAGTTTTATGAACTTGACATCCAAGAGCTAGGAGAACACCCTAGGTTAGTTACTCTAGCTATCCCATCAAGTACAACATCTTCTCAGTTAGCTGGTGTGTTTTTCATTCCTTCAAGTCCTGCTAGTACAACTACTAGTTTTCCACCTCCCCAACCACACACACTAGTCCACATGGCTCAAAATCCACCACCATAATAGCCACCACCAAGGTAGTTTCTAGCATGGAACCATTCTGGACCTCTAAATCTACAAGCTCAAAACCCAATCCTGCAAGCGATGATGAAGGCTTTGCCAACTTATGATGGTACAAGAAAGATAGCCTATGAGCATGTTCAAGATGTAGCTACTTTGGTGATGATTCATGGCATCATAGAAGAAGATATAATGGTAAGATTACTTGTTCTCTCTCTCTAAGGGAAATTTCTTTACTGGTACCGGTCGTTACAACCTACAACCATCACTACCTAGGACTAGTTAGCTAAACTATTGATTAAAGGGTTCAATGAACAAGTGGATCCCTTTTCCTTGCTGCATCAATTCACTACTATTCAAAGGCATCCATAAGAAGAAATCATGGACTTTAATGTCAGGTTCACTCAAACTTGGCATAGAGTTCCTGATGGTCTTCGATCGACTTTCAAACAAGCTACCTTTTACTACCTTCGAGCCTTCAACTCTGATATCAGTATGGCCATCCGATAGTCCAATGCTAATACATTCCTTGATTTGTATTCTATAGCACAAAATGTTGAAGTTGATCTGATCACTATCGGTAAGCTTCCACTAAAAATGGCCATGCCTATTTTTCCTGATCTTCCATAGTATTTGTATGCTAATGCATCTTCTCAACCCTTGCCCATGTCACCCATGTACCCAATTCCTTCATGGAATTCGAGTACATCCCAAACTACAACAATAGTTTCTATTCCACAATTACCTACTCTAATCATTCCACAATTACCCGCCCCTCCTATTCTAACATTGCCTTCTCCACCAGTACCTTTACCTTTTCCAACACCTCTAGTACCCTCAAATCTTGATCCCCACATGAAATTATTGTAGGAGATGCAATCACATAATTCAAAAGTGAGGACAATGTCAAATGAAATCACATCCATTAAGAAGAAGTAAGTTGAAGCTGACTTTTGATCAAGAAGATTTCAAATGCCATCGATTACTAGAGAGCAAGCAACTTCGACTAGCAAAGGTGTTGAGAGAAATACAATCGTATTGGTTAATGAAGAAGTTGGTACATCAGAGTGAACATATTGGTGCTCTACCTGTAATGACCCTCATGGTGAAGATACCTGCATGGTTCATTTGAACTATGTGTAGACATTGGTAGAAAGCACTTCTAGTGGTCAAGTCAACATGATCATGAAAATTGATCACAACTTCATGGTCCCATCTGTTGAGCAAGTATCAGTTCTCACAAGATCTAGGAAGAAACCTATCACTGTTGATCCAATAGATATGGAGCCATTGAAGGTACCTATTGAGCAGAAGGTGCAGAATGAAAAGAAGTAGTCTCAAGCGAAAGTACCTGTGCCAACATCTAAAGTAGATGAGCCTGTCTTGCTGAAGGATATTTTGCCTACCTCTATGAAGGATAGAATGCAAGCAAAAGCATCTACTTCACAACCTTCCATTGCACAAGCACAAATAAAAATAAGAGAATAGGTGAAGGAAAAGCTCAAGTACCCATCTTTGACCAAGCATCAGAGGGTAGAGGCTACACAGTAATACCAAAGCAAATATGAAGTTGTTGGTGAATCAAGGGAGCCTAATGTGCAGTCATATAATATCATTAAAGAATTGAAGAAGATTCCCACTAAGGTGAGTCTCTATGATGCACTACAACTGCCTGGACAAGTAGATCTATTGTAGGAATCATTGAAATTCATGAAGGATAAGAAGAAAAACCCTATGTAGATGGTGCTGGCTCAGATGCTACCCACTTTGGCCATGGGAAAAAATAGACCTCCCCCATTCTATCTATCTCTCAGGATGGAGGGTTGGATCGTACATAATTGCATGATTGACTCTAGTGTAGTGACAACTGTCATGCCAAAGGTAGTATGTAAAATCATGGGTATGGAGTATACAAGAAGTAGCCCAGGCATCTTGTAGTTGGATGGCACTCCTATCAAAATGGTGGGGGTGATCAAAGATATCCCAATTGTCTTACATAGTATGCCCCAGATTACTATCATTCAAGAAGTTGTGGTAGTAGACTTGGAGTCGTACTTCAGCATGTGCCTATCAAGGGAGTTCATAGCTAAGTTGGGAGGCTACCTATCTTTGGACTATTCTCACCTAGATATTCCATTCAAAGGGAGGAGAATACACATTTATAATGAGAAGCCCTCCACATATCATATCAAAAATATTGAAGAGGAAGAAAATGTTGTAGACTCAGTCAACATGGTGACTGAAGAGTTGGAGGAGATGGATCTGATGGAGGAAGCTTTGGATGAGCTTTGGTTAGAGGATGAGTTTTCTATGCTTGATTTCAATGCAATGATGGAGATTGAGATCGGTTGCTATACCATCACTAAGCCTGAGAAGGGTGAAGAGAAGGTGTTTGATGATCTAGGTTCTACCCTTGATCAATTATGGAAAATGTACTTTGATGGTGCTAGATGCAAGAATGGTGTTAGAGCTGGAGTAGTATTCATCTCTCCTTCAGGAATCCAGAAAATATACTCATACCGGTTGACTTGGAGTTGTACAAATAATGTCATCGAGTACGAAGCACTGTGCTTGGGCCTGAAGAAAGCGGAAAAGCTCGAGATTAAATAGTTGTAATTTTTTGGATATTCTGAGTTGATTGTCAACTAGGTGACTAGCAAGTGCATTTCAAAGCAGCACTACCTGAAGGTGTACCACAATAAGGTATGGGATTTGTTTGAATCATTTGATGCATTAAATGTTCAAGCAATTTTATGAGAATGAAATAAGCATGCAGATCTCCTAGCATCCCTTGGTGTGAACTTCTCTCTTATTGAGAGTGTGGTACGAAAGCCCAAGACTGTAAGGATGATTTATAGACCTTCAGTCCCAGATAAGAATATATACTGGCAAGTTTTTGATAATGATGAACAGATTGTAAACTTTTTGATTAAAGAAGCTGGTAGTGTGGAGGGAAGGACATTGGATGAAGATGAAGTTGAAGGTTTAATACAACTCAAGAATAATCACATCCCAAAAGGATTGATTACATTAGAGAGCCTCTTTGATCAGAGTGATAGGGAAAAGCATAGGATCAAGGTGGATGAAAAAGAGTATATTGAGCTGAAGTTGGGACCTGACAAGATAATCAAAGTTGGGATAGATTGCTCTCTAGAAGAGCTCGAGGACATTAAGAATCTATGCTCTGAATTCCCTGACATTGTTGCATGGAGTTATCATGATTTGAAAGGGTATGACAAAAATGTGATTCAACACACCATCGAATTGCAGGAAGGGGTGAAACCTTTTTGATAGAAGCAACGACCTGTTAATCTAAATATTGAGGTGCTTATGAAAGTAGAACTACTAAAAATGTTGGAGGTAAAAATCATTTACCCCATCAAACACTCGACTTGGGTGGCGAATTTGGTTCTAGTATGAAAAAAGAATGGAGATATTCGCCTATGTGTAGATTTTCACAATCTGAACCAAGCATCTTTGAAAGACCATTATCCCTTACCGCAGATTGATCAGATCCTCCACGTTGTTGCTAGAGCACAAATATTTTCATTGCTTGATGGTTTCTCCGGCTATAATCAGATCTGGGTAAAGGATGAGGACCAACATAAAATGATATTTACTACCAAGTGGGGCACTTTCGCCTATCAAAGAATACCTTTCGATCTTTCCAATGTTGGTGCCACTTTTCAAAGAGCAATGGATGTCACTTTTGGTGAGTTGTTGAATTGAATAATTGTGATATACCTTGATGATATGACTATTTTCTCACATCGTAGGGAAGAGCATGGATCTCATTTAAGATAGGTGTTTGAAAAGTGTCAAGAATTTGGTATCTCCATTAACCCAAAGAAATCTATCTTTGCTGTCAAAGAGGGGAAGCTCTTGGGACATGTGATTTCAAAGGATGGGTTAGCTATTGATCCTGCGAGAGTTGAAGCTCTCTTAAAATTGCCACTACCAACCAATAAGAAGGATCTGTAGTCCTTTTTTGACCAAATCAATTTTATTCAAAAATTCATTATCGACTTCGCTCAAGTAGTGAAGCCGATGATTGAACTCCTAAAGAAAAATGTAGACTTCAAATGGATAGAGAAAAGGAAGCAAGTATTTTAGGATATTAAAGAGAGAATAGTTCAAGCACTAGTGTTGATCAATCTGAACTATTCTAAGGATTTTATCCTTTATACAGTAGGTGAGTCAGAAAGTTATGTCATCGTGCTTACACAAAAGCAAGATGATGGAGATGAACAACCAATCACTTTTCTAAGCCAAGTTATTCAGTCACACTAGGAGAAATACAATTTTATTGAAAAGTAGGTTTATGCGGTTATGAAGTCTCTAAAGAAATTCTGATATTTTATCTCACAAAGCAAGACAATTGTCTATGTTATTCATCCAGATGTCAAGAATTTTATCATCCAAGGAGAGCTTGGTGATAAAAGAGCAGGTTGGATCTCCAAGATTCAAGAGTATGATGTAGAGATTCGACCGACCAAATTGGTTCATGATCGGGCACTCTGTCAAGAGTTGGCTAAAAGTGTAACTTCTCAGTCATTGGTACCATTACATGATGAAGTTATTAGCGAGAGTAATCTTGCTAACCAAGCAGTAGGTGATCGTGACTGGATAGAGGACCTTGTCAAATTTTTCACATCCGAAAGGTGTCCATCTCACCTCAATCCCTCTCAGAGGTGAATATTTAGGCTATAGGCCCTCAGATATGTTTTTCTACCGAGTGGTTTATTCCACAAGAACATAGATGGAGTACTCCTCAGGTGCATCAAAGAGTCTAAAAAATAGAAAATTTTGGAGGAGTTCCACTCTGGCTTGTCTGGTGGACACTATGCAGGGAGGCCTATGGCCTTGAAGATCATCTAGGTTGGATATTTTTGGCCCACTCTTTTTGTAGATACACACAAAGTGAGTCAAAGTTGTGATAATTATCAATGATATGTCGGTAGGAGTAAGAAGGTATCCTTACCTCTACATCCGATCTAGGTAGAAGCTCCATTTCAATAGTGGGGCTTAGACTTTATTGGGGTCATTGATCCTCATTCTTCTACTGAACATAAATATATTTTGATAGCAACTAACTACTTTACTCGGTGGGTTGAAGCCATCCCAACAAAGAAAGTAGATCAAGCGATAATCATCTCTTTCCTTGAGGGGTTGATTACTCATTTTGGTGTACCAGATGCCATTGTTACTGATAATGGGACTCCCTTCATTGGAGAAAATATTACTGAGTTTGCAAGCAGGTATGGAATTTACCTCAAAGCATCTTCTAATTATTACCCATAGGGAAATGGTTTAGTCGAGTCCACAAACAAGAACTTGCTTTGAATTTTGAAAAGAACACTTGGGAGCAATAAAAGAAGTTGGCATCTATTGTTGGACCAAGCTCTGTGGGTGGATCACATATCAATCAAGAAGTCCATTAAAACTTCTCCCTACTCCCTGGTGTATGGCAAGGAAGCAGTGTTGCCTACCCACATTGAACTTCCAGTCCTCCAGACTTTGCAGTTGCTTAGTGATGAGGGTGATGAAATTGACCCTATGAGCGTGAGACTAGCACAACTCTTGCAGCTCGAAGAAGAAAGAGAGAAGGCATATAACGCTTTCATGGAGCATGCTAGAACAACACATAAGTGGTTCGGTAAAAAGATGTTCGAAAGGGCATTTAAAGTTGAAGACTTGGTGCTTAAATGGAATTCAGATAAAGTGAAACCTAGAAAACACCATAAGTTTGAGGTAATTTGGGAAGGTCCATTCCAGATTTTAGGAGCAAATTCAGTTAATGCTTATTATCTTTGGGATATGGATGGTCGAGAGCTACCGATTTCGGTAAATGGTCTTCATCTGAAGGCCTACTATCACTAAAATTTTTGGGCACAAGTATGTATATATGTACAATTTTTTCCTTTTATTTTTCAAATATGTTATGCTCATATGTATGTAAAAAAAATAAAAAAAAAAAAAATGGTCTTATTTTACCCCAAGTGAGTAGATTCTCCTGGAAGCACATCTTCAGGGATAAAAATTGATTTCACCCCGAAAAAAGGTTTTCATGATTTTTATTTTTAATTTTGGGTGAAAATCAATAAATAGCTTTGAAAAGAGCAACTTCGGTGAATTTGTTTTAATGATGCAATTAGGGGGAAAATAGACAAGAAAATAAAAAGAAAAAAAAATATATATATATATATATATATATATATATATAATATATACTTATTTTCTTTATATATAAGGTGACGAATATTTTTAAAAACTTTCATCCAAGGCTTTGAACCATGTGGCTTTATTTGAAAATAAGGTGAAAGTTTATTTTAAAAATGCAACTCCAAAAGTAGAAAAGAAAAGAGAAGGAAAATCTCATGCAGGAGAAAAGCTTCAGTTTAAAAATATTTATTTTTGCAGAAGGGCGAAATAGATTTATTTTGCTTTTCTGGAAAAGCAATTCAGTTAAAAGCTTGATTTTCTTTGAAAAGCACTTTTTGAAGGTAAATCAAGGAGGAAGAATATTTTAAAAGGCATTCAAGCTTATTATTTTCACCAAGCAATAGGAAGGATGATTTTGGAAGCACAGATTGTTGAAGAAAGAGCAAGTTGTAAGTTTTTTTGCCCATGGAAGAAGGAAGCGTGCCCTTGAAGGTTTTTTTCTAGTAGGGAATGATTTTGGAGCACCTTTGATGTCATTTTAAAATTAAGTGCACTTAGGAAAAGTGGATTTTCACTTGATTCACCCTAGAATGATGTTTTGAAGATTTAAAGTAGTAGAGTTTATTTGTTTCCATCTCGAGGCGCACCTTTCATTGACACTTGGTAGTTTTCATTCTCGAGGTTACCCATTGAGATTCATGGAGCATTTTTCAAGATTGGAGGTGGCCAAAGCACAAGAATCAAGAAATATTTTGGGTGAAGGGAGGTTGAAGATAGTTAAAGAAATTATTAAAAATCATGCCCGATGCAAAGATCGAAATGCACGTTCCCAACTTCTTCAAAAATCAGCATGTGCATTTAATCCGGTTGATGAAGGCATAGTTATAAATTTGGTGCACCCGTAGAGAGGAGGTAAAAGTTTTTATATTTTTTGAAGTATTGTTGCATCGGGTTGAATTAAGTGTAGAAATTATAGGTGCTTGAGCATTATTGAATATGGGTAAAAGAGCTGTTGCATCAAAAAGCATTGAAGAATCGAAGAAGGTATAGAAGAAGACTGAGGGAGGAAAGAAATCCAAGAAAGCCAGGTGCCATGAAAATGTCGACTTGGATCTGTATTCTGATATGCTAGCTCAAGTGGGAGACTGCATTATTATGAATAAGGGCATTGAGAAATTGTGCCAGGATGTAGATGTTGTAGTCTGATAAGGGTTAACATCGAAGAGTCCTCTCACCATTGCATACCATGCTCATATTTTCTAGTTTTTGTGCACACCAGTTCACTATTGCCCAAAGTTGGTGGAAGCTATTTCAAAGTTTTATAATCCTAACACTAGGGTAGTGGAGAATGCAAAAGGGGATGTGTTGTTCACCATTTCATCTGAAGATGTTCGGGAGGCGTTCGCTTGTGGAATTACTCCTCCTTCAGACTTCATTTTCAAGAAATTACACATTGGCGAGTAAGAAGAAAAATATCAGTCCATGATGACGTTGCACCGATTTATGGAGACCTAGTTGATTAAAATACCCCAACATGGTGAACTACCAACGTTGCCAAAGCCATTGATAGATTTCAAGAGCCCAAATTTATTTTCTATGGTGGCTTGGGTGGTTGGTCTTCCATCGGATTCTATAGTGCACAAGTGGTAGGCTGCATTGGTGCAGTGCATCTCCCAAGTAGAATTCTATGCTCCCACTGCAATGACCACAAGGATGAATCCCATTTTCTTTGACTGGGCTGACTATATTGCCAGAAGAATGCACACCCAGTTGGAGAATATGCAGAGTGAAGGAACCAAGGTATTCAGGCACACATCCTTTTTGATTTGGTATTTCTTCTTTCACCTGCACAAGAAATTTTCTTTCATTGCAAGTAGGCAAGTTGACAAGGAGAATAGAAAATTGCCAATATATTTGTGGACCTCTAGCTTGTCGAGGTAGGAGTCTTTTTATAACTTCAATCGTATGTTTGTGGGTCCTTCCTTGGAGTTAATTTTCTATAAAAGTGAGAGGGTACCGAGGGCTATGAGAGAAGAAATCATCTCAAAGCAAAGAGGTGATATATTTTTGTTGACACAGGGTGTTGTGCTACACATTTTTGGCTATACTGGCAAGCCAGTTCTGCTCCCATATTTTTCCATAGGGCACTTGTTTGCTTTGGAGGTTGTTCGACAACATGATTTTATTAATGATGTGTATGGGGTAGGGTATGGAAAGAAAACCATGTGCACTATGCCTTTTCACTTTGGAGGCATTGAGGTGAGCTAGGTGGGCTAGAATCATTTAATAACTGAGACCTTTTATGACATCGGAATGGTGGAGTTGCACAATAATGGAAGTATGATCCTTTGGGTCTCTTTGCTGAACAAATCAAGGTCAAAATCTTTCATTGTTGTCCGAGGCCAGATATTGAGAAGCATCGAAACAATCCGGAGGGGCATGACTTAGAGTGGCACGTAGAGAACATGATGTCACTCCCACCTTGGCATGATTTCTATGAGATGGAGGCTGAATATAACCCTATTGTACATAAGCATCAGATTCCTCCACTAGGGTTATTTAGTCAAATGAAAGAACAACTTTTGGGTTGGTCAGAGGAAAAAATTACAAATTGGTGGATTATGAGGGCTCATCAAAGAAAAATTGGGTCACCATATGGCCTAGTGATGGATGAAGCATTTTTAGACACTTATGATGACTTCTACACCAGTTATCAGCCAATCACTTTCACTAGTATTGTACCTCAAAGTTTGCAAAAATCTAGTAGTGAGGAGAGCATGGTCGAAGAAGAGCATCTCATGACTCAGGAAGCACCACTTGTAGAAGAAGAAGAACAAGTGCCAGAGGAGCCATTGCAACGTAAGGTGAAAAGAAAACAAGTGAGAAAATTTATGGTTATAAAAATCTCAAAGAAGTGAAGAACCGATGCAGTTTCATCAAACCCTCCTCCCATGGTTTTGGTTAAATGAATAGAAGTATTAGAAGCTATTCCCTTGGTCCGAATAGAGTCATTGGTCTAAAGTGCTGAAATTATAAATATTGAGGAGGACATTGCAGCAGATCCAAAGGACCAAGTTGAGAAGGATCCAATAGCACAACCACCTTCATCCTCATTGGCTCAACTGGCATCAAAGCCTAAAGGTACATTTCCTTCCCCTTCTCCTATTCTCGAGTAGTTGGTGACTATTGTTTCCCATTCTCTAGTTTCCACTTCTATTTCACCTCCATTTGGCATACCCTCCACTTCTATTTCACTCCCTATTTCTCAACCTCCAATCACCAATGCTCCCTCCTCTTCTCTTCCCACTTCTTCTACTTCCCTTTCTTTCAGTTCTTTTGCATCCACCCTAAATCCATTTTCACTTCTCGTATCATCCATTCTAGTAACCTCCATTACCATTATAAGTACACAAGCTCCTCCTCGAGTGAGTGTGACTATGGCTGAACCCCTTGCCTCTATTTCTACCACCATTTCCATTCTCACCACCATTTCCACTATGCCAATTTCTACTTCCCTCGAGCTGAATCCATAGTAGGCTCATTTCCCTTTCACCCCATTTTTGGAGCTGTAGGTGTTGCCCGAGTCAGAGATAGTAGTTGTACTAGAATATCCCATTGTAGCAAAGATCAACCAAGCTCACTTGAGTTCATCATAGTGGTTGAAGAGTCAAAAAAGAAGAGAGGCTCTGGCACCAATAAAGCCATTGAAGAAGGTTTCATTTGATCCTAATACCATGGAGGCCCATACAATGAAAATGTTTCCCCAGGTTTAGAAGCCTCAAGGAGAGATGACTTTGAGTGACTATACTTATGAGATCATCACCAAGGACCTTACCAAGCTTGATACTATGGAGATGATGGGGAACATTCAGGTAGAGATAAGCTCCTTGTACCTACATGGTGAGCATTATAAGAACCACTTTTTTGAGGTTGAGGCTAAGATCACCGACTTGGAGGAGTCTTTGGAAAAAATTCGAGCATAGTTACAATCCACATAGTTAGAGGTAACTCATTGGTAGAAAAGGGTAGAGGAGTTGGAGAAGATGATCCAAAAGCATCAGGAGGCTAAAGGAGGAGTAGAGCAATAGGTGGAGGTATTGAAGGGTCAACTCTAGAAGTTACAGGATCAACTAGTTGCAAAAGCAATGCAGGTGATTGTTCTGATGAAAGAAAAGGTCAAGGAGGTGCATCATCAATTGCTTGTTGATTGTAAGACTATGGCGACAAAGGTGACATAGGTCCTCATGTACCTTCAGGAGATACATATAATCATCTCATATGGCCAGCATGTAGTGGAGTATGGTGAAGATCACTTAGAGCCCCTCTTGGTAAAGGCAACACAAATGCAGACGTTGAGTAGAACAGGTCTCAGATTTCACCCTATGAGTGACATGGCTCGAGCTTGGGCAAGTGCCAAGGTTATATTGCACCAATATTTTTCTAAGCTGGACCAAGTTAAGGAGGCTTGCAAGCTACTGGATGTGTTCAATCAGGAGAGAAGAGTTTTGGAGCTCTACTTTAATGTAGTAGCTGAAAATGGTTTCCCTAGCTTCATTGATGATCAGGGGAACATTCTATCAAAGGAGGACCTGGAAGTAGTTTGGGCGATTTTCATTGATGATGCCTCCAAAATTGATGATTGGGATGAGCCTCTCATCGAAGATCATGTGTTGCCTTTAATGAGAAAATTGACATGCATCGAATCTAGTTTGCTGGAGCTTAGTCAATGGGTGAATTACATTGATATGGAACAAGTGGAGACCTTTAGGTACCTTGTAGATTCACTTAATGACCTAGAGTTGATCAGTGTAGATGCTTGGTCTAAAGTTGTTGTAGTGTATGAAGCTACAGTTGCTCATCTTTTAGAGCTAGAAGAAGAAGTTACAATGAAGGAGGTAGAGGAGAAAGATGTCGGAGCGAGTAGTAAGCAGCCTGATGCACCTAGTGGAGCTGACTCTTAAGCCCAATGGATGAAGGCTTGGGGTCGATTGCATCCATGCGAGCTGGATACCCCATGAGCCACCAAGAATGTTGGCAGTTTTGCAACTTTACCACATTGCAATTTTGTTGAATGTTAATTGTAAAATTTTGATGAATTTTGATGTTTGTTTTATTGTATTTTTACCTCTTTTAAATAATATTTCATTACTGTAAATAAAATGGAAATTATGAATGCAATGAAGAATTTTGTTTAAAAATGTCTAAGTAGCAAAAGTGCCAACAAGGAATCAATTTTGAAGGAAGAAGTGCCTCAAAAATAAAATGCAATGAAGTTGGGTGCTTTCACCCCAAGCTATGCTTCCAGAGGAGTTTCATCCCAAAAAAATGCAATGAAGATCATGATTTAATTCAAAAGTAAGTTGAAATGGAAGAATAGGAGTAGTTTTACCCCAATTGAGGGGTGAAAATCACTTTCGCCCCTCTTGGAGGTGAAACATAATTTAAAAGGAGTGAATTCACCCGATGAAGCAAAAGGAGCAAAAGTCTCAAGTTTAAAATGGAGGAGTAGAATGCTTTCACCCCAATTGAGGGGTGAAAACCCTTGTCGCCCCTCTTTGGGGTGAAAGTTATTTTAAAGTGCAAGTGGCTATATTGAAGTTAAAAATTGAAGGTGCTTTCACCCCAAGTGAGGGGTGAAACTCCTTTTTGCCCTTTTTTGGGTGAATCAAAATTTAAAAGAAACTTAGAAGAGGTGCTTCTTGAGCTGAGCACCAACTGAATTGAAGAGGAATATTTTTAAAGTGATTTCACCCCAAGATAGGGGTGAAATTCCTTGTTGCCCCTCTTTGGGGTGAAACATATCGTAAAAGAAAGTTTTAAGTGGCACTACGTGGGTTGGGCACGAATGAATTAAGGTAGGATTTTAAAAGTGCTTTTGCCCCATGAGAGGGGTGAAATTCCCTGTCACCCCTCTTTGGGGTGAAACATATCTTGAAAAGGTTTTTAAAAAAGTAATGTGGTGTGGGCTCGATGTGAATGCATTGCAAAAAATTTAGAGAGTGCTTTCACCCCAAGTGAGGGGTGAAACTCATTATCGCCCCTCTTTGGGGTGAAAGGGGATTTCAAATATTTTTCAAAGGCAGAAGAAATAAATGGTGATGTGGGGCCCATTTCAAATATGTTGGATGATTATGTCCATGACTTGGGCAGAAATAAAAGGAAAGTGTTCAATGCAAAGTCGGAGCACAATCAAATTGAAGGCGCCCCTGTTGAGAGGCGCCATGTGGTTTCACCTCTCCAGGGGGCGAATGAGGTTTTTAAAACTCGATTTTGGGTAGAAGAGTTGTGCCATGCAATACGTTGAAGAAGAAAATAATTAAGGATGATGTCGCCTCCCCAAAGGGGAAAAAGTCTCTATCGCCCTCCTCTGAGGCGAAAGCAAAGAAGATGATTATGAAGAAAGAGCGATTAGTGGGAAAAATTGTTGAAGATGTTGCAAGCGTTGTCACCCATTGCTGCCCCAAAAATGTTGTTTCACCTCGCTCTTGGGCGAAATCAATTCTTTGACATTAAATTCCTAGGGACGTTGCTTCCAAAGGTACGATTTTGTAGATTCTCTTGGAAAGAGGTGAAGAAAGATAAAATTTAATTCTTGGAGCAATGCAAGCAATGCTTCCAGGATGTCCACTTCAACTTTGCAAGATCAGAGACAATTCTTGTTTATTTCCAATGCACCGCCTATCAACCTTGCCAATTTTCAAAGTAGATTTAATGCTCGGTGGACTTTCTTGGCGAAAGTGGATTTCCAAGGTGCAAAGGCGAAGCAAATTCAATGACCAAGCTCCTGATTTCTAGGTGATTTTGCTGCGTCCCGATGCACCGACGTCCAAGGTTGCTTCTTAGCATTTAATCATGCTGATTTCTCTATGTGATTCTCCCACCAAAGTCGGATCATGGTTTCCATGCAGAATATTTTGACCAGAACATCACTGATGTCGAGGAGGAAATTATTCTCGCTGGTTTTTGATCTACCAACATTTTGTTTGTAAGCGCATTAAATGAAAGAGGTGCAACCCTCTATAAATACTAATCATTTTTCATTGTAAAAGGAGGATGGACACTCTACAGAAAAACACTCCAAGTTTTTTGCATCAATAGAAACGCTTCGACTTCTGGTTCTTTGAGTGGTCTTGCACTTGATAAGTTTTCTGTGTGTCATTTCTGAATGCTTCCATTCCCATTATTTGCTGTGTTTAAATTCTACTTCTGAATTTAATTTTGCTGGTAAAGGAATGAACACTGAGATGCCCATGGGAGGTTGTCACTGCATAACTACTAGAAGTTTCTGTGCTTGTTTTTTTGTTGTATGTTGCTAATTGCTTGGTGGAATTTCGGCTGTTAGTCTATCCCCATCCTATTGTAGGCTTATAGCCATATTTCCCTATTTCTTTCCTATTACCCTAAGCTTTCAACCAAAGTAGATTAGGAAGGGAGCCAACCCTCTCTAGAGATTGGCCCAGAGGACATCTCTTTCCTCCAACCTTTCAATGTTGGTCGGGTCTAGGGCGCACAAGGCATAGACTTTGTAACTAGGTGGATTCATGACCAATATTGAGGAAAATGTATTTGGAAATGCTAGTGGTGGTATGATATTGTATGATCGGATTATTTAGCCTAAAACATCTAAATAAGGTCACATACAAAGACTAGACAAGTAGGAGCATGTGAGCAATTATCATCATGCTCTTAATATATCCATGAGTACCTTATGTGGGGATGTAAACTTTATGACATGAAAAGGCATCAACCAAGGTTAGAGGAGTGTATTTCATCATTCTCGGTTAAGTGATGAAGCAAAAAAAGAATCCTATTTATCACCTTCTCAAGCAAATGTGCAATTTCTCAAGCTTTAAGAGAGGATAGGTATTTGATATAATGTATGCATGAAATGCTTAGGGATGCATGCAACCATTATATTTATTATGTTCAAAACATTAACTAGTATACATTAAGTATTTCTTTCAAGCCAATGTAAGTTTTTAGACTTTATGTTTGTCTTTATTAATATCATTTGTATATGATATATTATCAGTCACATGATAGTATTAGTAGTTATGCTCCCAATAAGGTGGTTGTATCATTCACATGCTTGGACAAATTTTAAATTTATGCTTCCAATAAAGTAGTTTGGTTGATCATATGTCTAAATTATTTTTCTTATCTAGAAAAGCAATGGTCCTCATTATGTCAACATTTGATATCCAATGTGTAAATTATTTCTTTATTTGATTCTTTGTGATTCATTCACCTGAGTAACCAGGTTTCCTTAACCTAACCACTTTGTATACCTCAATGGACTATATTCTAGTGGTCTTAGTCCATGCATCAATAATTTTATCCTACTCAATTGGTGTTAAACTATTAGGATTGACTTATTCAATGTCCAACTATTATCCTACAACAAAAATGTTCAATGGAAATGGTACCTAGGAATAGGTATATGGGGATATAATATTATATTGTATATTGGTATGATAACCTAAGATTGATTATATTATTATATTATATTGGAATAATGAGTGGAATGAGGGTTTATAAGATGGTAATATAAATAAGGGATATTGACATTGTAATCATCGTCAATCATATCAAGTATCCTCTTATAATCATCTTTACCCATTAAGTGGCTTATAAGACTTTATCTTCTCTAAGTGGTGCTTTCATATTGGGAGATCTTGTGAGTTATTCCTTCCTTAATGAGTATTATTGGTATTTCCATACCCTAATAATATTATATATCTCTATCTCATTGTGTGATTGTTATTATAGATAATTTGTGAGTGAATAAATTGATATTTTTGCATAATGGTGTATAATTTATAATAATAAGAATAAATTTTTATAACAAAGGATGATAATGCTTGAGAAGTTCAACATTGGAATTTTTTATTGAATAAAAACCAAGATAAGATAAGTAACTTAAAAGCATACTCTACCACCTTCTTGGTGATGATGTGTGGTCCATAACAAAGAGGTATGATCTTCCTATGGAATCCTACAAGTCTTCCATTTGATGATGTAACCATACTTTATTTTCAACCTTGAATTGATGTCTCAATATTGGTCATTCTATTGCTTGTATTTTTTATTTGTCCTCTCAAAGAGATCATGTGTTTGTTGTTGAATATGTTAAATTCTTTTCACAAATTATGCTACCTTTTCTACTTTGTGTCCATGAGGTAAATATTTCATGGATTTTATAAGAAGAGCAACATCAATGCATGCCAAATTCTAGAACCTAAAACAAATGTAAAATAGACTATGTTTGATAGAGCTATGTATAATTTTATTGTACCAATATTGAATTTAGAGGATGAACTCATCCCATATGCATAGATAATTTAAATTATACATTCAAATAATATGTAAATACACAAAATGTGATCTTGTGGTCTGACGTCGAAGGTCGTTCCTCCCACGAATTATCCTTAGACGACGAAGATTTTTGGTGATCCAAGGTCTATTTGCGAAAAAATGTTACTCTCAAAACTAATGGTTTCAAAATATTTTGAGAAATTTTTTAGAACTCCCTAATTTTGCAAAAAAATATGCTATTTTGTGTGTTCTATATCTCAAATTGAGAAAACAAAAGTGCTATTTTGATGCTATTTTACAAAAAAATAGACTTTTTTTTTGTCTTAGTTGCAAAATAAAGTTTTATCAATAATTTAATCAATAATAAAATACTTTTTGTGAAAAAAATCATTAATTTACATTAAAACAAATGATTTTGTAAAAATTATTCCCAAAAAAATTGAAAAAAAAACTTTACAAATTATTGCAAAACAAAATAATTTACCTTTAAATCATGTGTGCCCCTTTATTTTTATAAAAACAACTTGTGCACTATCGCGGGTGGTATTTGACCCCCGTCCTATTGCTAAGCGCCTTACCTGATGGCGATCGACCATTTCGGCTAGAGCGTTGGATAAGAGTGAAGGCACGATAGGTTGCATTTATTGATGTCTCCATTGAACAACAAAAATAAATTTTAGTTGGGACTTTAGTCACACATGGATGTCGTAGGGAATCGATTAGGGAAATAAAAATAAAGGCACCATATTTTTGTATTTATTTTCTTCAGGCAATCAGAGTCTTTTTTTCATCGTCCATGTGGCACGACCAGAGGGGTTCAGGTCAGAGTCATCAGGTGCCACGTGGCTTATCCGCAACATGTCTGCCCTGATTTTGATCCTATTCAGTGTTCAATCCAGTGGCTTGTACACCATGTGTCTATCTCGATCCATGCATCAGGTCCATGTGTCAGTGGCTTATCTTCCACATGTTTGCCTCGATCTACATGTCAGGTCCATCCATCTTGGTCTATGCATCAAGTCCTCAAGATCTATGCCTGGGGACGGATATAGCTATTATTGGCAACCCTCAATATTTGTGTCTAGGGTCACTTTAGATTTGAGTGCATCAGAATGAGATCACTAAATTTCATGCAGTTGTAGGTTTGATAATTTCCTGGTGGTATAGCATCAGCCAGTTGTAGAATTGTGTTGGTTGTGCAACATGCACCCGTCGATGTGGGTCGTGTTGTGCTATGCAGTGTACCCATCGATGTGGGTTGTGTTGCACTATGTAACTTTCCATGCCTACTTTGAGCCTAAGAAAATATCAAATCCACTTGATATTTACCAATAAAATCAGTGAGATTCACTGAAATCAATAATAAATTTAATAAAATCACGTCATCCCAGTCCAAGAAATTCTACATGGAAAACTAGGGATATTGTGCAGGAGGGGGTCCCATCTCAGGATTTGTGCCTCATTTTTCCCAGAAATTTACCTCATCCAAGTCACCTTGCCTAGCCTTGTCCAATATAACACTCGGATACCAATGAAATAAACACCAAAACATTAAAAAAAAATATTGATAGTGCCAATGATTTATACAAATGACTAAGGCTAAAGATAGCCTTAATAAATGCGTAAATAATATCTCCCTAGGTTGTCATCAAAAAAGTGCAATACGCTGCTAATAATTAACAACTAAAAACTGATTAAAAATGATGCTAACCTACTAATCATAAGATATTTGTAATAATGAATATCTTCATAGTAAATAAAATAAGGTAATAACTAATTTACCCTAACTGAATAACACAAGCTTATACTAAGAGGAGGGGTGAACAGTATAATATCTCTTTTTACTTTTCTTTCAATTCAATATTATGCAGTGTATAGATAGTAGTATCAATAGCAGTAATCAAAGCAATGCACAAAACACCATATACAATAGAGACACCACAATTTACATGGTTCACCCAATGTGGGCTACTCCATGGAGAAAATATTTTACTAAAATTTTCTCAATCAATCTCTTTGGAAATACTTCCCAATTACAATGTTTATGGACCTTTGTCCAAAGGAGATGTTGATCCCCTAATCTCAAGTTTGTGGATCTCTTCCACAGGAGAACTCTTTCCCCTTCTGCTCTGGCTAGTGATCTTCTAGAAGACTCTATATCTCTACTGCACTTACTGGTGGATCTCTCTCCACTTGAAGACTCCTCACTCATATTTATCTTCAATTGTCCTGGTTGTTGGATATCTATCCACTGAGACTCTATCCTCTATACTCTATCACCTCTAAAGCTCTATATCAATAGGTTCACTCAGAACCTTCTCAAATCTGCTCAACAAGCTCACTTAAAACTTGTCCAAATATGCTCAATAGGTCCACATAGAACCTGCTCAAATTTTCTCAATAGGTCCACACAAAACCTGTCCACATTTGCTCAACAGGTCCACACAAAACCTGCTCAAATATGCTCAATAAGTCCTCTCTAGGACTTTCTCAAATCTGCTCAATAAGTCCTCTCTAGGACTTGCTCAAATCTGCATAGCAAGCTTCCACAAAAGCTTACTCAAAATCAGTCCATAAGCCTTCTCAAATACTTGTCTCAAATCTGCTTAACAAGCTCACACAGAACTTGTCCAATCTCATAAAATCATAAAGAGAATTGTTAGAGACTCAATATGTTCTATACTTAATGCTCAATCAATATCTCAACTCAATCTCATAGAAACATAAAGAGAATTGTTAGAGACTCAATATGTTCTATACTCAAATCCCAATATCAACTCAAATTAATCTCATAGAAGCATAAAGAGAATTGTTAGAGACTCTATATGTTCTATACTCAAATCCCAATCTCAACTTAAATAAATCTCATAGAAGCATAAAGAGAATTGTTAGAGACTCTATATGTTCTATTCTCAAATCTCAATCTCAAATCAAATCAAGAATATAGAATAGTTTATTTTATGGAAATTGAACATCCACTTGACTAGGCTCAATCAACTCAACTCAACCAAGCACCTCAATGAACAACCCTTTCTCACAAACCCTAGTCCAAGCATGTATCAATCAACTCAAAATGTTTCCAAAAATGCTCAACAACAAATATCACATAACAATGATACTCATGTTCTCTTCTAACTCAAGTTCAAGTTCTTTGCACAACCAATGGGCTTCAACAACAATGCTTATAAAACAAGGTTTAATCACAACTCTCAATCCATAAAACCTTGAAGCATTAAATCAATCACTTTCAAAAATGAAACCACAATCAATCCTTTTCACTCCACAGATATTTTCATAAATCAACCACCATAATCAATCAATAGGAGAATGTGCCCATGCCTTTTAAGAAGATGAAGAAGCCTCTTTGGAAATCTGCCACAATCACAATATTCTTTTGCCAATATTCACAAGGATTAGAAGATCACAAAATAATCAACATTACTCCACTTCACAATTATTTTCAACAAGGATTTTAATTAGAAAACCTCCGTAAGAATTAATGCACAACTTCCTTATCACTCCTAAAACCACTTGTACCATAAAATAAAATAAATCAAAACATTGCATAACCTTGTCACTCTAAAAAATTCTTATACCATAAAATAAATCAAATATTTTATATCCTTCCTTTCAACACTTTTGCACTCAACAATAATCACAAAGCTTTCTTAGCCAATATCTCACATTAATCAAATATCAAACCTTATTAAAATATTAAAGCTTGCTCAACCTTATATCTCCCACAAAAATCATAATCAAACCTTAATAAAATATTAAAGCTTGCTCAACCTTATATCTCCCACAAAAACATAATCAAACCATAGCAAGCAAATATTTTAATTAAAATGTTGACCCCTGCAAATATCGGAGTCGGAGCGCATACCTCAAAGGAGCCCTCGAAGGACCTTGGTGTTTCGAACCTCTGCCCACCGTGCTGCAAAGTGACAGCTAAGCCGCGTGAGCTAACACTACCCATGTGAGTGCCTTGGGAACTCTCTTCCTTAAGCTGTGTGCACTTTCCTCACAAGGCGCTAAACTTTGACCATCCACAACTTGACTGCCCACGTCACACTCCACGAAATTCATTGCACAATATTCAGATGCAGAAATATTTTTTGGGTTTTTGAAAATCATGTGACACTCCTTAGGTTTTTAAATGGAAAACCTTTGGCTTATTTAATTTTAATTAAAATTTTAAATAAATTAAAATTTAAACTAAACATTTAAAATTAAATTTCTCCATCACCGGGGCATCTTTTTCGATGAAACAAAAAGCCAACTTGGGTTTTAAGAAAAACCCATTTCAAATCTGCCATCCATTAGTTTTAAATAAAACTTTTCCTTGCCTTCCTTGGTTTTCATAAAAAACCTTTTGCTAAGCTTCCCTTGAAGCTCCTTTTGAAACCAAATTCCATGCATCCCTTCTAGAACCTTTGATCAAAAACTTTGCTTCTCATGAAGATCTTTGTGGATCAAAATCCTAGTGCTTACTTACATAGGTCCTTTTGACATCAACGACAACTTTTAGCTTAGGGAATCAAAATGTCCAACACTAACATAGTTAAGAATGTTTTGAAGGTGAAGGGAGAAGAAAAGTTTCAAAATGTCTGACCATGAGTCTCTAAAAACTTTTAGGGACATATGAAATAATTTTTTTTAGAGATAAACATCTGAAAGGTCTAGTAAATGACAAGAGAATTTTTTTTGCTATCTAATAAAAGTTTAGCTCAACCTTGAAAGTTTCTAAAATTCCAATGCATAATAGTCAGAAATTTTTTTGACAACCATACGATAGCTCGCATCACCTCAAAAAATAAAAGGATATTGAAGAGAGAATAAAAGCACTCTATAAAACAAGGCATAATGTATAAAATGATAAATAAGAAAGAAGGGTTAAATCAGGTTGCAAGACATCAATACTAGTGCATGAGTTTCCAAAATAAAAAATGAGCTAAACTAATAAGTCGTTATTGAGAAAAATTAAGGTTCATTTATTGGCATCAATCGAGCTCAATAATCCAAGGAAAACATGTGGCCTGTTAAAGGAAATATCATGGCAACCACAATAGCAACAATCCTAATTCTTACAACATTGATTATAGAAGGTGATTCTAATCAGTTTACGTGATCCTAGGGTGGCAGTTTAGCATCTGATAGATTTGAATTGATGATTCTATATACAAAGACTTTGAAGGGCTAAAACTAAAGTAAAGAGAACCGAATCAAGGGAGTAGTAGAGAAGGTTTTTCAGAGACTCCTATATACATTTTGGAGGAAAAATCTTTCCATTTTTTCTATAAATAGTAGTTATTTAGGCATTGTAAAGGATTAGCAAGTTGTGTATTCATGATAGATGCTTTGTATGTAACTTACCTTTCATTTTGTTTTGTATAACAGTCTAGATCTAGACCTAGGGTTATTTTTTATATATGCTTTTGAACTCTCACTTTTGGCATGATTTGTAACATTCATATTTATATATATCTATATATACTAGAAGTCATGATTATTAGGATTTTTTAATCTCATTTCTTGTGTGTATGTATGATTATATACATGTATAAGGGGTTGTGACTGCTTCATTTTTGTCTTATTTCTTATATGTGGAATTTGTGCTTAACTCTACATGTTAAGAAGAGAAAGTGTTCCTTATGCACTATCTATGGATGATTTATGCATTCATTTATCCCACTGTTATGTAGAAGAATCTTACAATGATATTGGCACATTACCCCTAGTTATCTTAGGATATTTTTTTCATTTTGCTATCTTTGTTTTTAGTCATTTTTCTTTTCTTTTTCCTCTATGTACCTGGTAGCTAGGTTGGTTATATTAGGATATAGAGCATTAAATAACACATATTATAAAAATATAACCTTATAAAAAAGTATGGAGGCAATCTGATCAAGCTACTTATCATGCTCTCAAAGCTATCCTACTATGTCTCTCCATACAAGGCACAATCATTTGGTAACCTAGTTCCCTACATCTAATGACTATGACATTTAGAGAGTACAACATGATGCTCTAGTGGGTCTTTGTAGTTGAGGAAAATTCTTTTAAATATCCTTAATCATCTAGAAGACATCAACTTAACTTTAATAACTCAACTTCAATCCTTTGCAACTATAGTAAGCAATTCTTTGTTGGATATCCATCCCTCTTGTAGTATCCACAAGTGGTATTCATTTTCTTAGAAGACTTAACCTAGATATTGAGCCCTTAGGTATTAGTCTCCTTCAATTTGAATTCCTTTGCATGAGCCTATATTTCTTTAGTCCCACAACAATTTTACATTGCTACTTGAAAAAAAACTAGGAAAAAAAGAGTTGATTAAGAGTAAGAGTATTTTGGGATTAGAAGAACATAGGAATCATATGAACCATTAGGTTCAACATCTAAAAGGAGGGGGAGATTAGTAAGGAAAAAATTAACATATTTAATATAATATTTCTTTTTGGATCTACAAGATGCAATATCTACCCTCAAATCCTTGAATCTCATAATATAGTCCTTAACATTATCAAACTCAACTAGTTTAAGAGAAGAAAGTTCAAATTCCAAGTGACTTACTTTAGTAGTATGGACCTTTAAAAAACATTATGTAGTTTTAACCATACCTTGATAGGGTCACTCTCCTCTTTGATATGGAAAAGCAACTCTAATTCAATCAATAAGAAAAATAGTCCTAAATATTCCTTCATTTTTTTATGGTGAGTTTCATCATTAATAATAATTGTTTTATCCTCCTAAAATATGCAACACACATTTTTACTTCATAGTAGGTCAATCATCTTAATTGACCAAATTTTGTAGTTTTACCCATGCAGATGAGTAACAAGGTATTTTTGGTTCATCATACATAATCTAACCCCTAACACCATAGCAGGCCCATGAACTAATACAACCAATATGTAGAGTTTGAAAATAATGCAATTTGAAAAAAAAAGCTCAAAATGCTTTTGTATGCAAAATATATGGCCTCTAAAATTTTTTTCCCTAATGGACCCCAAAAAATTAAAATTTAAATGAACAAATATTAGGATTGCAAGATCCAATCCAAACCTTCCACATAGCAAATCTTGATTTTTTTTGTGCTCCAGTTATACTTTACCACTTTAGCTCCTATGATCCACCAAATTGTCGATACTTGCTTTTTAGTGTTTGACTTGATGGACTAGCACAAGGTTGAACATGATTTCATTAATCCAATAATTCTATTTATAAAAAAATGTTGCCCAATATAGAGAAACTACACAAACAATGTGATTTCCATAATTGGTGGAAATCACAACTAACTACTAAAACAAGACTCATATGTGAGTGCTTCCAATTACTTAGCTTATTTTAATAATAATGTTCATCATATCCTATTATATAATAAATCCTAACATTTTCTCCCTTATTGTATCATGATCTAAAGAAGGGTAGGGATACTAACAATAATACAAATAACCATATGATGAACTAGGACACCCTCAATATTTCATCAAGTATACAAAGTACAAATAGAAGAATGACCTCACTAGACTCTTAACTAAATATAGGGACAAACTCATCTATCCAAGTTCACACAATTGGATAGATATACATACTCTATCCAAAATTAAATTTATAAATGGGGACATACACTACTATTCACAATAATTATGATTAGGGACACACAACCAATCATAGGTAATGAGTTAGATTGAGCCTTACTAATTTCCATCATATTATAAATGGGGATAAACTCAACCATTCACCTTAGGTACAACATAGGCCTTCACTTATCCATATGATTAATAGGGTAGTTGGATGGTACTTACTACTAAAAAGTAGTATCGATCTTTGGTCATCTAGTTCTTAATAATCCTAATTATTGTGTAGTATTATAGAACTTATGGGCACATTGGACATTGGAAAAAAAAAAATATTTCGTTTTCCCCTCAATATGAAATATTCACTTACACAATATTTAGGAGTGTTAGGTACCACTTATCATGCAGTCCAACTATATTATAAAACTCCTTTATAATTTGTTTGATAAATTTAAACCACCAAAAGAATATAAATAAATACTCTACATATAAAGCATTATTATAAGCCATAAATATGGAAGAAAAAATAAAGTAATTGAATAGAGGATTAAAATATAAATAGAGATATTGTTGGTAATTCTCTTCCCCATAAATCCTCCCTTCCTACTCATGTTTGAAGTGTTTGGGTGCAACAAGGTATATGCAACCTACGTTGATCCCACCTATTATTCAACCTCTCATATTTATTTTCTTTTGTGATATTATTTTTTGATCTCTTGTAATTAGGACTGAAATCACTCAAAACCTCCAATATATGCTTGTTTTTTGTCCAATCAGAATTTGCACATTGTCCTATGTAGACCTTGTCCATGGAATGTCTCGATAGAATCTTGATCAACTTTATTCCTAGAATTGTCCAAATTTGATTTGATATTGTTTATAGGAAGAACAAGTCAAAATTCTCTACAAGATCTTAGAACTCTTGTGATCCTTCCTCTAAAAAGAATTTTCAACTTACCATGGGTTATTTGGTCATGTAGCATGTGTACAAGTATTAACCAAAGTTAATTATCATGTGAAGAGTAGAGGCCACCCACATTTTCTTATTTTATACCACCATTCTTGAAGATTTGTATTAGGCTTCACAACTTCTTTGTTTCTATAGTAAAATGATAGGCACTCTTTTGAGTTGGCCTTAAATTTTTTCCATCACTAACTATTGTGAATGTTAAAATATTATTTTAACATGCACTATGCATTTCTTCAGTTCTGCCACTTGTCTTATTTCCAGTTTGAGTTCTCCAACTGGAGTTATGTGTCTTCTACATGACACTTGGATTGGAGATTATGACACTTGTCAAATATCTCTCATAGGCTTTATGCCTATATATTGTAACATGTTTTGTGAATACATCATACCTTTTTGTTATGTCCCAACATCTGGTATCAGTGTGGTGAGATCCACCTCTGGGGACTGGTTTGAGTAAGAAGTCAGGGACTATGCTCTCCACTCATTGAGTGGATCAAAAACTAGAAACTCCATTGTGAGAGCAATTTTTTTAAGAAGACCTGGTGTTTCTCAGATCTGAGTGCTAGTGTTTCTCATATCTGAGTAGTGAAATAATTTTTGTTAGAGGTCATATGATTGTTGTTGTTCTTAAGTCTTACGAGACTGTTATAGTATTTGGAGCCCATCACTTTAGTCCAACATCATCTACGCTACCTTGTTTTTTTGAAAACTAAGTGTACCAATGCAGATAAAAAAAAATTAAGCATGTTGTAGACCTGTTGTGGACTAAATTTTGTAACCCCCCATGCATCTCTATGTGCGGCCCACCTTTCAATAGTTGAACTTCAGAGCCTTGAGTGGATCTTGAGACCACTCCTATTATAGTGTAGAGGAGGCCTACCATACTTTCATATAACTACTCAGGAAATTATTTCAATCTGATTTTGAAGGATGTAGATGCATGGAAGGATTTGTGTGTTGAATGCCATTGTTGAAGCTAGATATAGACTAGCACCTGATTTACTGGTACATCATGTGCGACGTTCAAGATGTTCATTGTTTGTTATCATTTGAGCATCAAAAATTTTCATGCACTCATTATAGAAATAGCCATCATTTTTTTTGCATAATCAATCACTAATTAAGTTGTTGACAAGGCCCCTGTAGATCGAGTGCCTTAATGATCCTCTATTCTCGTAGCTACAAAGGAGTTGCTTGTGTGAGGCAGATCAAAAAAAATTCCTGCGAGAAGCCGGGTGATTTCAACGAAAACTTATCAGCCACGAAGGAATATTTTATCATCGTGGTACGCTACATGTTGCTAATGTTATTTATTGATGTCTAATGTTAATTCCAAATAGATGAGATAAGAGGATGTTTTTTTTTTGGACTTAGATGATTTGGCGATGTGCTGCTTCGCACCCACCTACAAGCAGTGTCCACCTACTTCATCTCCTTGAGAATTTCATAGAAATTGTATCTAACGAAAGCTTTGTTATTGTTGCCATTTGGCAAGGACCTCCTGTAACTATGACTATTCTATAGAGATAAATGTGCATTGGTGGACATGATGGTGTTCTTTATTGGCGAGGAGAAATCATGTGAAGGATAGCTTTCTAGGGTTGTGTTCTCAATTGGTTTCCACATGAAGGTTGGCTTTCCATGAGCTCTTAGAAGGCCGTAGATCGATCTGGGAGGTGAAATCCCATATGGATGTGGTGAAATCATCTTGTGTTGAGTACTCAAACTCATTAAATATGCACCTACGTGTGGACCAATAGACTACTGAGAAGAGTTTTTGGTTGGATCGGAATCACTATTGCATACTTGACTAATAGGTCATACACTAAGGCCTTACATGATAGAACACCTAAAGAAGCATGGAGTGGAAGGACGCCCTATGTGGACCATTTCAAAGTCTTTGGATGTGATGCCTATGCTCACATTCCTCATAATATAAGGAAGAGGTTTGATGATAAAAGCCAAAAATGCATCTTTATTGGCTATAGTGATAGTGCCAATGTCTATAAATTATATGAGCCTATTTCCAAGAGGATATTTCTATCTAGGGATGTTACCTTTCATGAGTATACCCTATCTAATCCTCTTCCTATGGCCCCCACTTTGGAATTAACTAATGAAACAGTTGTTCCCTTGATACATACAATACCATCTAGTCCTTTATCTTCACTCATAAATCAATAAATTCCTCCACATGAAGAACTCCCTAAAAATTATCCATATCCTCCATCTAATGATCAAGCCACATCATTCAATCCTTTACCTAAGTGGGTTTAAGCCACCATAGATGAAGCCTAAAATCATTTGCCCACTTATATAGGTTAAATGCCTTCAACCCTAAGACACCAAGTGAATAATGCCCTCATGGCCAAAGTCCTTAGCCAACTTGAACCTTCTAATATCAAATAAGAACTTGGTGATCCTAAATGGGTTGATAGTGCACATTAAGGGGGAATGTTAGAATATTATTTTAATGTGTATTATGCCTTTATTCATTTCTACCACTTGTCTTATTTCTAGTTTGAGTTCTCCAATTGGAGTTATTTGTCTTCTACATGACACTTGGAGTGGATATTATGACACTTTTTAAATCTCCCTCATAGGCTTTATGCCTATATATTGTAACATATTTTGTGAATACATGCATTTTTGTTATGTCCCACTAGTGAAAGATGATAATGATCTTGAAAATGAATTGAAGCATTTCCTCAAAGCTTTCAATTTTGAAGATATAAATTGGATTTCCTCACATAGAAAAGCATTTTTAGATGATTCAAAATGTTTTTATTGACCTTTCAAAATATGGCCTCAATATACTAGTCATTTTTGATATAAAGATAAAATAATCTAATTGAAGAAGATTTGGACACAATATGCAATACACTTGATCAAATGCCAATTGGATCCGTCGCTAATGATGCCAAATTTTTTTATGGCAAAAAATTTATGGGCTATCCAATGGTTAGATTCAACAACCAAATAAAAATTTTTGGTGGATTCCAAGGTCCTCATCTCTCAAAGTATTTTCTCTATTTAATTCTCTATTTCCAACATAAAACAACATACACATAAATATTTGTAATGTTTCATTATGTAATAACTAGATAATAATACTCACTTGTAAACTTTGAGGCTCATTCATGGATTCTTCAACTCAAACATCTAGGCTCAGTGAAAATTGTTTGTAGAACTTCAAGATTCACCAAATAAATCCAAAGCATTAGAACATTAAACTTCGTTAATATTATTCAAATTTGAAGCATATTATTCACCATAGTTTCTAGATTCCTTGTACAAAATAAAAATATAAAAGCTCACTCCAAACACTCTTCTTTCATATTATCTAACATTGAAGCATATACTTCACTATTCTTAAACATTAAAGCACACTCTTCAAGATTATTTAGGTAAATCTAAGAGCTTGATTCAAAAATGTGTCTTATTCACATTCATCAAATTTTTCTAGAGGCTTTGTAAAGGATTAGCAAGTTGTGTATTCACGCTAGAGGCTTTGTATGTAACTTCCCTTTCATTTTGTTCTATATAAAAATCTATATCCATACCTAGGGTTATTTTTTAGATATGCTTTTGAACTCTCACTTTTGGCATGATTTGTAACATTCATATTCATATATATCTATATATACTAGAAGTCATGATTATTGAGATTTTTTTATCTCATTTCTTGTGTGTATTTATGATTATATACATGTATAATGGTTTGTGACTGCTTCATTTTTATCTTATTTATTATATGTGGAATTTGTGCTTAACTCTACATGTCAAGAAGAGAAAGTGTTCCTTATGCACTATCTATGGATGATTCATGCATTCATTTATCCCACTATTGTATATAAGAATCTTACAATGATCTTGGCACATTACCCTTAGTTAGATTAGTGATGTGTGTCATTAATAGCATCATTATATCTTTATTATTTATCAATCCAAGGTGGTGTCCAAGGCCATATACGAGAGAAGGTTTAAGTAGGTTGGAGATCAACTCATTTAGACAGTAGGATTTTATTGGTGAAACAAGTTTTTTGGGGGTTTTAGGTCACTTCTAATCCTATTTTGCATGAAATGAAACTAATTACTTGTAAGAATTGAAAATTGCTTCTAAGACCTAGAATTGAATTCTAACTATGTTTGCAAGAATTGAAATTGCAAGAATGTGAATGTTGCAAAATTGAAATCTAATTTACTCTTGCATAATTGAAATATTGCTTGAAATGAAAACACACATGCTAGAACATCTGTCAGTTTCCTATTGCATAAGGTTTTCAGGATTCTGCTACAGTGGCTGACAACAAAATGAAAAAATGCTAGAAACTTGGAAAAGTTGCTAAGGAATGAAAAATAGGGGAAAATAAAAATGTTGTAATTTATGCTAATTATCAAATCATAGAAATAGGATAATATATAAATCACTAGTCTATGCTACTTATTCAAATAACACACACTTTTGCTACATAAAAACACAACTGAATACATGAAGACATGACATTGATTCAAACAGGGGTATCCTGCTAAATCTATTGCAACAAAGTTTATCAGAAGAAACCTATCATCAGTTAGTCCTCATTATAGGATTGAAAGTTGCCCTCTCTTCCTGATCTAGAAGAATGTAAAGAAGCACTACTAACTACTTAACACTCACACTTACTCATGAACAAAAGTTGACAAAAGAACTACACTTTTATTGACTGATAAAACACATTACAATCTTGTAGGAAAAATCCTGCTTTTGACTATTCACTATCTGCTTCTACTATTTCCTATTAGCTACTACTCTATTAGCTCAACCAATTAAGGGATATTTTATTTATATCCCTATTACATTTCCCTAGTGCTCAATATCAATTGTATTGTTGTTTTACAGTGATTTGCTAATCAATTTTGAAACTGACCTAGTCTAAATTAGGATAGTTTGTGTTACAACATCATTCATTAGTCCTTAGGATGCATCTACAGTGGTGGGAGTGAGTTGGATGAGGTTATAAATGGTCTTGTACATCTATATCCATCTTCAAATATTCGTTTTCTATCATTTTGGGTGCTATATCCTCTGTTTGGCTAAAACTAGCTTCTTTTTCCCTCATTCTGAAGCTTCTTCAGAATGTTTGGCTATGCAACTTGCTTTATGATCAGGTGTGATTAAAATGGACAACAAAGTATATAGGATGTCTACCCTATCATTCAAAATATGGTTCCAGTTGGTTTCATACACTTTTGTTGACAGATTCCAAGCCATGCCATTCATTGGCAACTAGCTAGAATCTATATGACAATTTTTTGTATTTTCCATATTTGTTGCACAGTCACATAAATTGGTGCTTCCTTTGCAATTCAAACCAATTATAAAGCGGTAAAAGTATTCAAATATTATTATGAAGGGATACAACTTAGAACACATTGTTTTTCTACTTTATTTTAGACATTTTATTCACTGAGTAATAAAACTGAAATAGTGTAGAAAATGTAGAACATTATGTATCCTATAAAGGATTGGTCCTAACATTATTTTTTGGAATATATGGTTTAAATGAAATAATAGAATTTTTAAAAATAAATCTCAATATCATGTCTTATTTTAGAACTATATGATTGCCTCTCTTGCATAATGTTTACAAATATGGTTCTCATCATGGGAAGTCTCAAGTGCAGAAAAAGAGGTGCTAGTCACTTGGTTACAGGATTTGGGCATACATGGAAGAGCCATCTACGACAATGGTATGAAAACTAAAAATCTGCTTCGATCTATGATAAAATAAAAATACCCAAAAATTAGGTTTATCAAGATTAATTTTGATGATGTTTCCAAAGGAAATTTCGAAAAAGTTATAGATCTTGTGTTTTTTGAAATAATGAAGACAAATTTCTCCTCACTTCTCAAAACCATATAGAACTTCAACTAACTATGTAAAGGCATAGGCACTTCTTAAAGGGATTAAATTTCCAATTGGAAAGTATGGAAATATTTTTCAATTGAGGGGAATTCATAAATTATCATTAATGCTATCAACAAAATAGATGTTAGGATTGGATAAAATATAATATTATTGTTGATGTTTATCATATCTTATTGGAGGCAATCTCTTGGAAATATGAGCATATCTATAAAGAAGAAAAATAGAAAGCAAATAATTTAGCCAATCGCAGTATTGATCTTCATCTTGGTGAAATTCAAATTTTAGAAGGTGACTAGTCAAGTGAGATTTTATATTTTAATAAAAATGATTGCAAAAAATATCACTTTGAGGAAGATAAATAATATATTTAATAGAAAAGGAAATGAAAATATCCTTGATAAAAGAACAAGCTAGATAAAATTTAATTGATATTTCAATAAACATATTTTTTAGATATTTTGATGGGATTAATCTCAATAAAAATCACTTATAAATTTTAAAAAGTATTGTTCAATTATTATGTTGGTTTTATTGTTAAATTAAATCTGCATTTTTTACTTTTTTATTTTTTTTAAAAATGCGTCAAGCAAAATCAACTATTCACTCATTATACATGATGATAAATACATCTTACAACTACAAGATTAAACGACTTCAATATAACCACTAACTTGGAATAGGCACAAAGTACATACAATCAAATCTATAATACGCCATATCAGTACGTGAGCTAACTATAGCTCACTATCCTAATAATATAATATTCCTAATCTGTATGATATTCTCTACATGATCTAACTAGCTCACTAAAATAATGTAATGAATATTTTTCTAACAGCCCCCTTATTATATTATTTGGTATACAACGAGAGTTGTGAAACTGTCGAAATAATTTTAAGTTGATACGTGCAAGTGCCTTTGTGAAAATATTTACAACCTATTTATTGGTGGGAATGTCCTAGAGTTGAATTTGGTGATTTTGAACTTGTTCTCAAATGAAATGATATTAAGCTTCAATGTGCTTTGTTATTTTATGAAACATTGGATTCTTGACCAATATTAAAACACCTTGATTATCGTAATTTAATAGTGTTGGTAATTTCTTTTGTACATCCATATCTGATAATATGTGATGTAACCATATTGCTTCACATACAACTCTTCATGCAACAAATATTCTGCCTTCATGAATGATGATGCCACTACCTATTATTTCTTGTTGTTCCACGATATAGGTCCAGATCTTAGATGAAACACATCAAAAATTTGATTTCTTGTCATTTATAGATCCAAAATAGTTTAAGTTCATGTATATTTGTAATAAGAATCTATCATTCTTATATTCCAAGCTAAATTTTACTATACCATAGACATAATCCAGTATCCTCTTTGTTGCATTCCAATGGCTCATCGTAGGTTCCTAGATGAACCTCAAAAGATAACTTACAACAAATTTTATGTCAAGCCTAATATTTATCAAGTATATAAGACTCCAAACCAGTTTATGATATAGAGTGCTAGATACCTAAGATGACTTGTCATATCGAAAGAGTTATAACCCTTGCTCCATTGGTGTTGTCTTAGGTTTCCAATATATCATTCAATATTTTCTAGTAGTGTCTTGACATACTTTGTCTATGAGATTACAATGTGATGTTTTCTTTGCTATACTTTCAAGCCAAGATAATAATACAAAAGTCTCAAATCTATCATGTCAAATGAATTTTTCAAGTCACTCATTACACCATTCACCAATTCATTTGAATTATCAATGATGATCAAATCATCAACATACAACACAAGCATAACTATCTCAAGTCTAAATTTCTTGAGATAGATATTTGCATTAGAGGGACTTCTTGTGAAACTATGTTGCAATAGGTGATCATCAATTTTAAAGTACCAAGCTTTAGGAGCCTGCTTCAACCCATATAAGGACTTGATCAATTCGTAGATCTTTTGTTGTTACCCATTAACAATAAAGCCTTTGGATTGAGTCATATACACTTCTTCCTAGAGATCACCATTAAGGAAGACACTCTTGATATCCATTTGTTGTAGCTTCCAACCAAACTGCATTGCTAGTGCATAGAGAATATAAATGGTTGTCATCTTTGTTGGGGGTGCAAATATCTCTACATAGTTATATTCCTTATGCACATAGCCCTTTGCAATGATCCATACCTTATATTTGTCATTGGAACCATATATCCTGTATTTTATCTTGAAGATCCACTTGTAGCCTATGGGCTTCTTTCCTTTTGGCATATTAACAAGATTTCATATTTTATTTTTCATGAAATATATATACGCTACATCCATAGTTGCCTTTCCTTGTGGTGAGCTAAGTGCATCCTTCATTTATGTTGGTTCTAAATTATCCATTACTTAATACACAAATCCTAAATTTACTTCTTGATGTGTCATTCTACGAGTACACGATCGTGTAGAATTGAGATCATGAAGTACATCAAGTTTGGCATCTATGATAGTACTTGTAAGCTATTTTAGAGTCTTCCATTATTGCAAAGGAGCAACTACTTTAGTTTCATCAATATTTTCTAGAACTTCTTCATGAAATTTCTCATCAATCTCCATGCTCACAATTGAACATGTGGCATCTTCGGGCTTGGTAGAATCCTTAATATTTGAATTAGGTTCAAATTCTTCATAAAATACCACATCTGAACTTATATGTAATTTTTAAGTGACTGTATCCATCAATAGATAATCTTTTGACTCATCATCATATCAAAGAAATATGTGTGATAGGGTTTTTCATCCAATGTGGTCCTCTTTTGCTTTGGCATAGGCATGTATGCCTTGTTGCTAAATACTCTGAGATGTGTGATCAAAGGCTTCCTCCTAGACTAGGCTTTTATAAGTGTAACTCATTGTAGTGCCTTTGTGGGTGTTTTTTTTAGAAGATACACTATAGTGGAAACAAATTTAGGCTAATACTACTACTCTATATTGGCTCCTATGTGCATGCAACAAACCATTTCCATTAAGGAATAATTTTATATTTTAGCAATCCCATTTTACTATGGAGTATATGTTGTAGTGAGTAGTCACTTGATCCCATTCTATATGAGAAATATTGAAAAATCATTGGATGTATATTCCTACCAATTTGAGCAAAGGACTTGAATTGAACACGAAGTTTCTTTTCCCACACACTACTAAAAATGCTAGAAATGTGTGAGCACTTTAGACTTTAGTTGTAAGTACACCCACATATTCCTTGAGTAGTCATCAAAAAACAACTAGAAGTACATTTTTCCATCAAAATTGGTTGTCATGGGTCCACATAGATCGATGTGTATCACATATAATGACCCTTTGGCTCTATGAGTCCTCAATTCAAAGGGTACTTGGTATTGCTTCCCTATTAAACAACCCGAGCAAATTGACAATATGGATAAAATATTGGATAGACCTATCACCATTTTATGCTTACACAGTTGGAGTAAGTATCCTTAATTGAGATGACCATATCTCCTATTCCAAAAGGAGGTTGCCTCTATCATGGTTGTCTATAATGAGACATTAGAAGATAAGACATATAGAGTAAACAAACCATATTTGTAGAAACTAGTTACCACATTCTTGCCATGTTTGGTAATAAAACATTTTTTGTGGCCATCACAATTTTGAATTTGACCACCATGTTGTGATCAAACACTTGTAAGATATACAAGTTATTTTTCAATCCTAGTACATATAGTACCTTTTCAATTCTATATTTGTCACTAGGAAGATGGAGAGGAACATCTCCCACTCCTTTGACATGATAGGTTTTATCATTGATGATAGTCATCGGTGTCCCTTATTTTAAATATAATGAGTCAAATCACTCTCTATCCTCTATCATGTGCTTGCTATAACTTGAAACAATGTACCAAACATCATCCTTTGGTCTAGTCATAGCCTTGGATATTAGCACCTTATGTGCTTGTTCATAATATGAAGTCAAATATTCAAGCACAACATGTCCTTGTGTTCACTTCTACTTGGGACATGGCTTGGATTGTATCTTCTTCTTCTGAGATTGACAAACTTGATCTCCTTGATTCACTAAGTTATACCAAAAATTCTTGGTATTGTGTCCTTTATTAGAGATGTGGCAATACCTCTTTTGTTTATGAGGTGGCTTCTATGATAAATGATGATGATGATGGACCCTTTTATGGATTCTTGTCTTAGATTTTATATATATGAGTGCATTGTTTGAAAATTGATCCCTTAATTTATTGGTTACTTCTTGTTGTAGAAAACTGACCAACTCTTCAAAGGATACCTTCCTATTTGAGACTTGTAAGGAGGTTATCAACATTATAAAATAATGTGGTAGAGCTCAAATTATGATGCGTACTAAGGGCTTATATTCAATATTTTCACCTATGGCATTCAATATTATCTTTATCTCTAAAATTCTACAAAGAAATGCCTCGATAATTTCTCCACCTTGCACTCTCAATGTGTGGAGTTGTGACTAAAGGTGAAGAATGGTTGATTCATTATTCCCTTTGTAGATGATAGTAAGTGTGTCTCATGTCTCCTTTGATGTTTGTGCTTCATAAATGTGTGATTGGATAATATATATTGTGGTAAAGGTGATGATCATCAATGCTCTAGCATTTGCATCATCAAATATTTTTGGGCATCTTCATCATCGTCTAATCGTGTGACTTTTCTAGTGACTATGTCCCAAAATTTATCATTGACCAAGATGGTTCTCATCTTAGTCTTCCAAGGTCCAAATTTTGAACCTTTGAATATTTGTGAATATGTAAGAAAGACTTTTGGTGTAGCCATGGTGAGGGTTCCTTATATCTCCCAAATTGTTCCCCTTTCAATATATCACCAATCTAATATACCAAACCTTTCTATATACCCACCCTTCCTAAATACCCATCAATATGTGGAAGAAGCTAGTTCTCTCTATATACACAACCATACATAAGAGAGACTTTAAGGTACATGAAAGAGAATGATATAAGGTACGAAGGTAGTACAGAAAGATATTTTCCCTATCAATGATACCTGTTTAAAGAAAAATCCTTGTATACAAGCGTAACTTTCTTATATACTCAAAATTTCTTAGTTTAAGGGTTTACATCAAGCTATAGTGACAAATAGAATTAATAATGGACTAATATTATCAAAAGATATTTTTTCTTACCAACAATTTATAGGGTCGATGCCCAGACGTCATTATAACAACTATTTTAGGTGTTAGACATAATAGCTCAATGCGATAATTTTACTAGTAAATGTGAGTTAAATGTGTAGTTAAAACCAAATGTTTGCTTATGTGCTTATATATGTGTTTGAAGAGTTATTCCAAACATACAATTTTGAAAGTATATGTTTAAAAAAAAAAAATTGTTTATCATTACCAAAAATACACCTTTTACAAGAAAATTATATTACCCTTAATTTTACAAAATATGCAGCATATTAAAATTTACAAAATATTTAAAGGGATATACCACTTTGTCTGCAATGTTAAAGAAAAACATAGAGGCTGAAGAACACTCAGAAAAAACTAGTTATGAAGGATCAATCAAATTCATCTACTTATATGTTTGAAATCCTTTCCACGAATGATGTCCCAAGTGAGGAAGAGGAAATAATGGAAACAGATGTCTTAGAAACTTAGTTTAAATATGAAGGGAAAAACTTAGAGATAAACCAACAAATCAAAGGTTTTTAACAAAAAAAAAAGGGAAAAAATTTACACAAGAAAAACAATCTTTTAAATATCGAAACTTCAAATAATACAGGTCCCAATATAGACTTTGTTGAACCCTCTAGTAACACTTTGGTTGTGTATGAGCATTCTTCAAGGTTAGAAGCCATCTCAGATTCAATTAGAGTAAGTCAAGAAACGGGGAAAAAAAACTGAATATGGATTCTAATCAAAAGGTAGGTCACAAGACCAATCAATATCATATGGTAAAAGTAGGTGAAAATCTTGTAGAGGAAGGTAAGATTAATGCCCTTCCCAGCTTTTTTAGCCCTGGTATTAATGAAGATCATCATTTGGAATATTAGAGGGCTCAAAGGGAGTCTTTCAAAATAAAGTGAACTTAGAAGAATGATTCAGATAAATCATCCACATCTTGTTTTCCTTCAATAAATGAAGATGTCAATAAAGGATATGGACTCTATTGCAAGTAAAATTTGGCCAGCTGAAAAAGTGGTTTTCCTCAGTTCCCAGGTGACTTTTGGTGGCATTGCTTGTCTTTGGGACCCAAAAGAGGTAGTTATTCACCATATGGTTTGTAGTTGGGGTCTTTTAGCTATAGCTATTCAAAGTGGACATTCCAACCAAATTATGCTCTGCATTACTGTTTATGCTCCGACTGCTTTGGAGGAAAAAAGAAGACAGTGGAAGGATATAACTTATATTATCTCTCATTTTCCTGAATCTTGGATCTTGATCGAAGGAGATTTCAATACCATCCTCTCTCTGGATGAGAAAATAGGGGGAAATAGAAATTTGGATAGAAGCATTGACCTCATGAGTGAATATATTACAAACCTCCATCTTGTGAACATCCAATCAGATAATGGCCTTATGACTTGGTCTAACAGAAGGCAAGGCTTAGCTTGTATTATGGAGAGATTGGATAGGTTTTTGCTCTCTAAAAATTTCTTAATTAATGGTCACATTCCTAAAGTGAATACGCTTAACAATGTTGGTTTGGATCACTGGCCAGTCATGGTGGAAATGTGGAAAACCAATGTGAGTGTCTCTTCTTTTCATTTTCAATTAATGTGGAAATTAAACTCACGACTCAGTTAGAGGAATGGGAAAAAAGAGAACTCTTATGGAAGAAAAAATCTAGAATTCAATGGCTCAAAGAAGGAGATCGAAACACAAGTTTCTTCCATAAATCTCTTCTAGCTCGAAGATCTCACAACTTTATTTCTTCCCTAAACTCAGATTCTGGAGATGTTGTCTACACTTGGGATGGCATGAACTCTATTGTTGTCGATTACTTTTCCAATATTTTTACTGCTACTTCTCTTGACTCAGCTTCTCAACAAAATGTTCTTCAAGCAATCCCTCTTATCACTTATGAGGAGAACTTTATTTTGACTACTCCTATTACTATCAATGAGCTTCAACAAGTTGAATGCAATAAGGGAAAACCCCAGGTCTTGATGGTTTTCCCATTGATTTTTACCAAGAGTTCTGGGATATCTTTCATGTTGATTTATTAGAGGTGGTGGAAGAAGCCAGGAAAGCCAAATAAATTTTGAAGGTTATCAATAAAACTTATATTAATATTGTTCCAAAAGCTCAAGAGGTTGATCATATCTCAACTTTTAGACCTATTTCTTTATGTAATGTTCTTCTCAAAATCATTACTAAGATCATGGCAGAAAGGTTGAAGCCTCTTTTGCATAATATTATTTCCCCTCAACAAGGGGGTTATGTGGAAGGGCGTCAAATAGTAGATGAGATAGTTCTTGCTCAGGAAGCCATCCATTCCATGGATATGCAAAAATCTTATTCCATGTTCATTCGATTAGACTTATCCAAAGCTTATGACAGAGTGGATTGACACTTCCTTATCAAAGTTTTGAGGCAATTTGGTTTCTCTCAGGATTGGATGGATTGAATTATGGGATGTATCTCTTTAGTTTCCTACTTAGTTCTTATCAATTACAGGCCTTTTCAATCATTCCCAGCTTCCAAAGGTATTATGCAAGGTGACCCGCTATCCCCTTATTTATTCATCATTCTTGCTGAATGCTTGGGTAGGACTATAACCAAAAAGAGAGAAAACAAAACCCTTGAGGGAGTTACCATTACTCATGGAGCTAGACCTGTCTTCCATCTCCAATTTGTTGATGACTCTATTATTTTAGATAAAGCTATAGTTAAGGAAGCTTCTAATATTAAGAAAATTATTAGTTATTTTTCTAAGGCTACTGGGCAATTGATCATTGAAGATAAATCTAAAGTTATTTTCTTTCACTGCTCTGCCATACAGGAATCCATGGTATTGGATAAATTAAGATATAATAAGAACTCCCTTCCGATCACTTATTTAGGTATTCCCATCAATATTCAAAGGCAAAAAAAAATATTGGAATTGGTTGTTGGACAAATTCAATAAGAAAATTGGAAAGTGGACCAATAGGTGGCTTTCTTCTGGGGGTAGAATCACCTTGGTAAAATCAGTTCTTCAAGCTATTCCTATTTATATTTTTTCTGTGTTGAATATACCAAAGGTTGTTCTTCGATAACTGGATCAAATCAGTCATCTATTCCTTTGGAGTGGTACTAAGGAGAAAAGAAAATGGGCCTTGGTGAAATGGGACACTTTATGTCTTCCTACGAATGAAGGGGGGTTAGGATTTAGGTCTTCTATTAATAAAAACAAATATTTAGCTACTAAATTATATTGGAGGATGTTGCATAACCCCAATGCTCTTTAGGCCAATAATCTCCATGCTAAATATGCTGAGAACAAAAGTCCTGAAGACCTTGTTCGCTATCAATTACCTACCAAAGGTTCTCCCATTTTAACAGTTCTTAAGTTTGATAAAGAAAAACTTATTTTGGATCATTCATAATGGTCAAGAGGTAAATTTTTGGACATACTCTTGGGATTGTCACAAGCCTTTGATAAATCAGTTTCTTGATTGGAGGCCTTAGATGGAGGAGCTTCATCGAGCTAACTAGATAAAGGTGGCTAATTACTGTCGGTACCATACTGGTAATTCAAAGGTTGGTAGATATTGGATACCTATTGAGGACTGGCCTATTCAAATCCTAGAAATACAAAGGCAAGATATCCAAGGCATCCTTCATATGAGATCTCTCTCTTGGTCCCATGAAAAAGATTGTTTTGGATGGAACAACACTACTAAGGGTGAGTATTAAGTTGCTCAAGGTTATTTGACCTTATGCCATAATAATCCCAACCAATCATCTGATATCTTTTCTCATTTGTGGGCTCAAAAGCTCTGGCCTAAGGTGAGGTTCTTTACTTGGCTCTTATTGCATCGTAGGGTGCTTACTGGTGAGCAACTTATGAAGCATGGTTTTCATGGCCCTTTTATTTGTGAAATGTGTGGCAAGAATGTAGAAACTCTTAGTCATATTTTTATTGAATGTACTTTAGCCTCTGAGCTATGGAGGAGAATGGCCACTTTACTTGGCTTACAATGGTCCAACTTTTTTACTTTTGAACAACTTTGGAGGGATTGGCCTAAACAAGAGGGTGTCGATCATTTTATTAGGCAGTTAGTTTGGATGGATTCTACCATTCTTCTTTGGAATATCTGGAATGAAAAGAACAATCAAATTTTTAATCAAGATAGGAGAGATACTCACTATATTTGGAAAAAGACCATTGCCAACTTAGTTGAATTAGTCCAACAACTCCTTAATCAACCCCAAAACTCCCACCAAAGATGGGATCAAGTGATGCAAAGATTGAATATTAACTCCTCCAAGGAAAACCATATTAAAGGGAATGTGAGCAATTGCAAGATGAATAGAACAAGTAATTAGCAACCTCCTCCTAAGGATTTTGGAAAAGTCAATACTGATGGAGCCTCTAGAGGGAACCCTGGAAAAGCTAGTGCGGGAGGAATTGGTAGACTTTCAAATGGCTCCTTGGTTTTTACTTTTGCTGAGAATTTGGGCATTCTTTCCAATAACCTTGCTGAGGGGTATGGTATCCTTAGAGGCCTTCAAGAGGCTACTAAAGTTGGTTGGGAAAATGTGCTAGTCGAGTCTGACTCTCAACTCATGATTAATCTTTTGAAGACTCCTAAGAATCATAAGGTTGATTGGAGAATAAAAAGAATTATTGAGAAGATTTAGTTACTTCAGATGAGATTTTTGAAAGTTAATTACAATCATGTGGTCAAAGATCAAAGCAAGAGTGTTGATGCTTTAGCTAATTGGGCTTTGGACAAAGGTGATCTTACTTGCTATGGCCATCCTCCTAGATGGTGGGATTCACAAATAAGGGAAGCTCTTCTCTCTATCATTTCCTTCGATGGCTCCAATTTTGGAGGTACCTAGTTTCTTCTTGCTTTTTTTTTGCTTCTTTTTGGATTAGTCAGGGTAGTTTAGTTTTTTGAGGTGTGTGTGTTTTTTGTTTTGTTTTGTTTTTGTGTTTTTTGTTTTGTTTTGCTTTTGTGTTTTTTGTATTGTTTTTTTTTGTTCTTGTGTTTTGGTTGTTTTGTATTTTTTGTTATTGTTTTTGTGTTTTTATTTTTCTTGTTCTTATGTTTCTATGTTTGTGTTAATTGGTGTTTTTTTTTGTTTTGGTGTGTGAGTGTTTTTTATGTTTTTGTTTATTGTGTATTGTTGGTTGTTTTTTTGTTTTATTTTATTTTATTATTTTTTTAAGGTTTTGGTTGTCTTTGTTTTTTTCTATTGTTTTTGTCATGTTTATTTTTTATGTTGTTCTTGTGTTTTTTCTGTGTGGTTCATATTGTGTTTTTTTTTATCTTATTGTGTGTGTGTTTGGTTGTGTTTTATTTTTTCGGCACACTCAAGGAGCCGGATTTTTTTCTTCTTGTGTTTTTGTGTTTGTATGTTCTTATTTTTTATTGTTTTAGGTTTGCTCCTCGAGTATGTCAAAGGTGGTAGGCCAGGTGCGAGCCATGGACGATTTTGACGAAAGAGATACCCCTGCCTCCTTGGGTCTTACCAAAAGTGGGATCTCATCTAAAATGTTTTTCAAAAAAAATGAAACCTTGAACTTTTAGTTGTGAAAGTCCTAATATTAAAATTTACAAAATATTCAAGGAGATATACCCACTTTGTCTCCTTTACAAAATGCAATGTTAAAGAAAAACATAGAGGGTGAAAGTGAAACCTTGGATTTTTATACGTGGAAGTCCTGATATTAAAATTTACAAAATATTTAAAGGGATATACCACTTTGTCTCCCTTACAAAATGCAATGTCAAAGAAAAACATAGAGGCTGAAAGTGAAACCTTGGACTTTTAGTTGTGGAAGTCCTAATATTTTGCCAAATCTCCAATTCTTCTAACTGCAATTGTGTGTTCTTTTCTCCTTCCTATTTTACTTCTTTTTCTTGCTTGGTTCGCCTAGGAAATGTCTTGCCCCCAAATATAATATTTTAATGCAAAGGAGATTGTTTTTTGAGAGCTAAGGAGGATATTAGAAGGGTTGTTTCTTGGCGGATTGCAGCGCCTGGAGATCCGAAATAGCGAAGACATTGGCAGTGCTTTTTCATTGATTGACAGTTGCTCCTACCGTCTTTCCTCGGAAATCTCGTCCACTCTGTCTCCATCGTCAAGCTGGGCACGCTTGGGCGTCAATTTCTGCCAACCTCGGATTAGCACTCCTGGTAACGGTGGAACACCAGTTCAGTTCAGTAGATGAAAATATTACATTATAGAATTTAAAAAACCTATGTTTTATTATTTTGTTCTTATAGGGAGATGGCATATGTTTCTTCTGCTAATTCAATGAATTTACATTCAAACTTTAGGATCTTTCACAAACTCGTTTTTTATCTTAAATATTTTTTTGCCCATTACAAATATTATAATTTTAATTATATATTAAAAAAACTCAAATTCAAAATTCATGCTAGAAACCCAACTTCAAAACCAATTATTATTTTTATTTTTTCAAAAACGATAGGCCTGACTAGTCTGATGTGGACTCCCCTCCTCGTGGCCTGGTTGGACGGCAGCTGCAGCCGTGGCAGCGCGTCCTTTAAAGAGGCCTGCACGGTCTGAAGTGGGTCAATCTGAAGGGCAAGGGCGACCGTGCAGGAGGGGGTGGCAAATGCTGATTTGCTGCCCTCCCTCACATGCTCTCACCACCGTTCAGATCTTTCTTCATTCTCCGCTGACGCCACGCCACCTTCTCCCTCAGAATGGATGACGGACTTCAAAGAGTGCTGAAAACAGATTGGCGCCAACAGTTTTCGTAGCCCAGTAGAGGGCTAATCCGTCGAGTAGGGAAGCTACGGGAAGACGAAGTGGGGCAACGGTCAAGAGGAGCTCCAACTGGCCTGACGAGTAGACCTAGAGTTATTGTTCCTGAAAGCCTGATTGCTCACGGCACACTTAATGCTTGCGGTATTGGACCCGACAACTGGTTCTCAAACAAGAAGAAAATTTGTAGTCAACCCAATTCCCGAGGGATGAGCGGGTCTATGTTTATTCCCATGGCCGCCATCGACCTGCCATTGGGGTGGCGCTAAGTTCTACGTCCTGTTGTCAGGCACGCTTGTGGCAGGCTGGTTAAATCCAAGGCAGAAAAAAGTTACGTATTTAATCCTTAAAATACCCATTTCTTTCCAAATTTATTAAATTAAAAAATTTAATTTTTTTGAGTGAGTCCCTTTGAAGAAGAAGTCACAAATTCCTATTTGAAATATTTTTCACATCATTCTTAAACCTTCACTTGTGTGAATTGACTTTCGATAACAAGATTTTTCACATCATTCTTAAACCATCAGTTGTGTGAATCGACTTTCGATAACAAGGAGAAAAAATGTGTAGAGACAGATATGAAATTTATTTGCATCAATACATTAATAGAATTTAATCAATGAAAACCAACTACATTACGTATTCAAACTCAATATTAAAAAGAATATTAATAGTACAAAGCGGGAAAAGAGCTCAAATAGGCTCAAAGCCAAAACCTGTGGCGTGGCCTTAGCTCTGTCAGGCACCCTGAATTTTATAGAGGGCACATTAACCTTCCATAAATAATAACAATGAGGAGATACTACATATTTTATAACACATACAATAACAATAAAAACATTTGGTTGGAGATACATGGGAGTCGCTCTTCACCTTGAATTCTTAACAAGACATTCAGTTGGAGACCCATTGGAACCACATCGGAGTCGCTCTTCACCACTCTTCACCTTGAATTCTTAACAAAACAGTCAGTTGGAAATACATTGGGACTCTTCACTGTGAATTCTCAACAAAAACATTCAGTTGAAAACATATCAAGACCACTCTTCTCTGTAAAATTTTTAACAAAAACATTTAGTTGAAGACATATCAGGATCATTCTTCATCCCAAATTCTCAACAAGGAAAACCCAACTTTCCATATCAGGATCATTCTTCATCCCAAATTCTCAACAAGGAAAACCCAACTTTCCATTCCGATGCTGACATATCAGGACCATTCTTCACCCCCAAATTCTCAACAAAGAGAGCCCAACTTCCCATTCCGATGCCCAACAGGGACAATACTACATCTTCAAAACAATAACATCTAAAATTTGATTAGATTCCATAGGTGCCTCATTCACCTAGCTCTACTTCAAGTTTACAATGACAATATTCGCTAGAAGAGTTTACAATAACAACATTCACTAATTTTAACACTATAAACAACATTGTGGATCGAAGCCAAGGCCCAGCATAAATCATGGTCGGGTAGAAATTTCGGTCTGACTTGAAGAGGAAAGCTTGTGGGCGCTGAGGAATCTGGAGTAAGCCCCGCCGGGGTTGGCCAAAAGCTGAGAGTGTGAGCCCTGCTCCACGATCTTGCCCTCCTCCAGGAGGGCGATGGTGGAAGCGTTCCTTATGGTGGAGAGGCGGTGGGCAACGATGACTGTGCTGCGGCCGACCATGAGGCGGTCCAGGGCCTCCTGCACGATCTTCTCGGACTCGGAGTCGAGGGCGCTGGTGGCTTCGTCGAGCAACAGGATACGCGGGTTCTTCAGCACCGCCCGGGCGATGGCGACGCGTTGCTTCTGCCCGCCCGAGAGTTGTGCGCCACGCTCGCCCACCACGGTGTCGTAGCCGTTGGGGAGGGCGCTTATGAAGTCGTGCGCGTTCGCCGCCTCCGCCGCGCCCACGATCTCCTCCTGGGAGGCGCCTTCGCCGCCGTATAAGATGTTGTCGCGTATCGTGGTCGCAAACAGCGCGGGCTCCTGCTGCACCAGCCCGATGTGGCGCCTCAGATACCTCAGGTTGAAGTCCTGTCCAAAACGCCATGCATTATGTTATTCAGGGAACCTTAATTTTTCTTGAACCTCGTCTCATTTTACTACTGAATTGCAGCAACGAGATCTTACCCGGATGTCTTTCCCGTCGATGGTAACCTTTCCAGCGACGGGGTCATAGAACCTCATAATCAGCCCGATGACGGAGCTCTTGCCGGTGCCACTGCGGCCGACGAGGGCGAGGCTCCGACCGGCGGGAATAGCGAGGTTGAGCCCCTTGAAGACGACGGCCTCAGGGCGCGTCGGGTAGCGGAACTCGACTCGCCTCAGCTCGATGTCGCCCTTGACGGCGTCGGCAGCGCCGGCGGCGCCGGCGGCGGGGAAGTCCGGGTCGATGCGGCTGCGGCGGTCGAGCGTGGCGAAGACGGACTTGAGGGCGCGGCCGCCTTTGATGATGTCGGGCGCCAGGGTGAGCGTCTCGGCAACGGCGACGGCGCTGAAGATGACGACGATGAAGATGCGGATGATGTCGCTGAAAGCGGCTTCCTGGCGGCGGACGAGGCGGGAGCCGTACCAGAGAGCGAGGGCGTAGGAGGCGTACATGCAAAACTGGGAGAGGCCGAACACCACACCCGCCACTTGGGCCCGCACCAGCGTGCGGCTCTCGACGCGCTTGAGGTGGGACTGGAAGGAGGCCAGCACTTTGCGTTCCGCGTTGAAGGCCATGACGGTTCGGATGTTGGACACCGCCTCCCCCGCCACTTGCGTTGCTTGGCTGTGGGCCTTGGCGATATCGCCCGCGAACCCCTTTAGGGCTACATTCTGCAAATGGAACAGCCATGCACAATATCAGAAGAGATTTCACCTCATTCATCCAGTATAAACCAGAATTATAGCTCAAACCACTTAAAAAGTGGTGACAATGAAGAGATTGTGATCTAAATTCATTCAGAAAATATGGAGGTTTTTATAATTGATATGTTTTATATTTTTATTCATAAAATTAAAATTCGAATTACAGAGAGTGACCCTGTTGTATTCCAATTGAAAAAATGTTCGGACCCTTCAAATTAAAAAAAAAATACTGGAGATAAGAAAAAAAATTATATCTGTGAAGTTCTTTTTATATCTTTGAAACTTATTTTGGTTCTACCTTCCGTCTGGTTACCTGCCTAAGACAATCAACCTTGTGATTTCTGGCATTGCCATGTGTTTTGCTTCACATTTTCATAATTTTTCAAGTCCTCTGCATCGTATGAGAATGTTGATTTCTTAAATAGGTTCTTTATAAGCACACGCTTCTTTCTATTTCCTTGTTTAGTTGACATTATTTTCTGGTGTGGATTCAAAATCACAAGTATTTGGTTCCTAGTTCTGAGTTTAAAGGATTAAAGTGTACTTTACCTCTATGAAGGCTGCAATAATAAGCAGAGGGAATGTAGCCAGGACAACGAAGGCTATTTTCCACTGTATGACAAAAGCCAGAGTGAAAACAGTGAACAGCGTACTGGAATTTTGGATGAGAATAGATACACGTTCTACAATGGCAGATCTCACAGTGGTTGAATCCGAAGCCAAGCGTGAAACCACTTGGCTGCTGTTATTCTCTTCCCTATCAAACCATCCGATTTCGTTTCGCAAAATTGCTGCATCAAAAATACACCAATATCAAATAAAATCAAAACATTGATGAAGACTATTTTGAATTTGCTTGAAAGGCTATAGCCTATATCTATCTCTAGGACTTAAACTAAATCTCATTGGTTAGAATAGAGTTTTACAACCTCAAGTTTAGTAATAAATTCTTCAGGCCTTTTTTTAACTGTCATGAATTAAGAATACGCAAATGTCTCTGTGATGGGGTCTTACTGAATTGCTTCATCCATAATACTGATTAAGTACACAATGTATACATCTGCATTGTTTGTGTATTTAAAATTTTAGAATCCATAGTAACAAGCTTGGCAATGATGGAGATTCTAACCTTGAAACATTTGAACGCGCACCCTCTTTGTTAGATTCTCTCCCATAACTCCCAAAAAGTAATGTTGCAGAATATGGATGCCCAATGAGGCAAATCCTACTCCGGCAAATATTAATGCGTACATTGTAATCCTCCTTTCCATCAAGGGATAATCAGTGTAGTAGTAACATGTCAGGATCTGGCTGATCATGAGGGAGAAGATGGGAAGCAGAAAGCCAGCCAGAATGGAACCTAAGTAACCAGGAAGTGCATATTTTCTTTCAGAAAGGCTCATTTCCCAGAGCCTGTAGAAATTTGATCCCTCAGATATAGGTTCCATCTCGTCCTCTTGGGCAAATCCTTTGGCTACTTCCACCTCAGAGGCTGCTCCGCTTAATCTTCCACTGAGTCTTCCACTACTTATTCTTGGACCTGATATCGACATTGTTCCGCTGCTTCTAATTGAATTGGATACTGAGATTCTGAAGGGACAAGGTGAGACAGGGTAAGAATGTCTGTTGTACGAATGTAAAAACTATAAATAAAAACTAATACCATCCATCTTATAATGTGTGTCAAGTATTTTGCATGCCTCTAGATTCATGAAAATAAATTTCGAGATGGATCTACGATAGTGACAATGATAGACAAAGGAAATTTCGAAGAAAACAATTCATAAAAATCTAATTTGTTAGTTCAGATTAGGCTAACATCACCCATGTTGAAGAGAGTTGATGTCTATCTGTATGGATTGCATGTTAAATATAGTACCATTCATTTTACCATGATGTCCCCACTCAAGCAGACAAATGGAATTCCATTAATACCTATGGGATGGGAGGGGTGCGGGTTGAGGGGGGATGAAAAAAACAAGCCTGAGATGAAATCACCTTGATTGATCTTCATTTGAATTGGTCACGACTCCATCCTCAACCATTGCCATTTCTTGTAATCTCACAAGTGAAGCATAGGCACCAGTCTCCCCTTTGGCAATCAATTCTTCATGGCTTCCCATTTCTACTATGCTCCCTTTCTGGACAACAGCTATGGTGTTCACATTCCTGATGGTGGACAAACGGTGCGCTATGACAATAGTAGTCCTTCCTACCATAAGCAAGTCCAGTGCCTCCTGTACCAAGCGCTCAGAAGTGGAGTCCAATGCACTTGTGGCTTCATCCAACAGTAGAATTTTTGGATTCTTGAGCATGGCTCTTGCAATGGCCACTCTCTGTTTTTGACCCCCAGAAAGCTGGACTCCTCTCTCACCTGTCTGTACAAATTCATAAATATTTCGTTATAGGAGGCATTCTATTATGATCAACTGAAACATTAACTACAGGTGAATTCTATGATTATGAGGTTGCTCAAACCTGAGTATCATAACCATCAGGCAACTGGCTAATGAAGCCATGGGCATTTGCAGCCGTGGCAGCCTCAATCACTTGTGATGGAGTAGCAGAATTGTTTCCATACATGATGTTGTCTTGTATTGATGTGGCAAACAGCACAGGCTCTTGATTGACAAGTCCAATTTGATCCCGTAGCCATTTTATGTTAAGAGTTTTTAGGTCATTCCCATCTAATAGTACCTGACCTGTGCACCAAGAAAGTAATTAAGTTTGAAATTAGGATTCACGTACACTAACATCCATATAGGTCTCTGGGTATTAAAGGAAAACAGATTTATAAATAAGTAAATAAATCAGGAGAGTGTAATTATGCATCAGTTTTTAGTTACAAGTGTGGTATGAATCTGATATGACAAACCTCCAATTTTATATTATATTTGTCATATTTTGTTGTTAATTATACAAAGGGTTTTTGTTTGTTTTATTACCTTCCAGTCAATAATATTCTAGACAACACTGCGTTAATGTGTAACAAGTTGTGATGGCACAAGTTAAGATATAAAACAGAGTATATTTACTGAAGAGAGTTGAAATGGCAAAATCAAAGCTGTAAGTGTATGTCAAATATTGGTTATTGGCAGAAAAGGAGACAAGAGAAGCACTCCTAAGAACCCCTGCCATAAAACTCATAAGAACTCTATAAATGTTAGTAGTATATCTGTGATATGGAAACCTAAATTGATGTGATCTCCAAATAGATGTCACTGCATATAGGTCAAAAAGTGTTGTAGCTATGGGGTGTTATGTCCTATCACTACTACTAGTGAGATGGAAGGAGAAGGTAGTTTAAGTAGCTATGGTTGAAGAACGCCATGGGATCTTTGGCAGTAAGCACAGCATTACAGATCTTCTTAAAAACTCTCTAAAAGCAAGGAACTGTATATATAAAACTGCTTCTATTCTAAAATTCAACAGAAAATTGCTCTCTAGTTCAAACTGTAAATAATACAACGAAATATACAGTTATAAAATAATTTAAGAGCTTTTTGTGTGTCTCCTATTCAAAACGATTTTTTAATGTTGTGTATGGTGTAACATGGCCTTAACGTAACTCCTTCCACAAATAAGGTTAGCAGAGATTGCTTTGCGGAATGTTTCAATGTTATCTGTAGTCACGAACATTAGACCAAATAAAAGGATAGAAGAAGAGTACCTGCTATAGGGTCATAGAAACGCTCTATAAGCGAAACAATGGTGCTTTTTCCCGATCCGCTGCTACCTACAACAGCTACAGTCTCACCCACAGGAATGCGGAGACTGAAATTTTTGAGGATCATAACACTGGGTCTGGTGGGGTAGCTGAAGTCAACATTTTGAATCTGGATCTCACCCTGGACATCAACAGGCTTCGAGCCATTGGTGCTACCATTGATTGAATCTTTTGATGTCTTACTCAAATCTATCATATCTATGATCTTATAAGCAGCCACCTTTCCCTTGCTGAATGTACCCACGTAGGAGATACAGCCTCCTAATGATCTGTATATCAACTACTAATAAATTAGACTAGTCTATTCAAGAGCAAATTGATATGCATTTGAAAGAAAGGTTTTCTGGTCTAGAAGCCTTACATTCCTCCCATCATGACAGAAAACATTGCAGTAACAGCCTTTCCACCTTGAGCTTTGCCATTTCTAACTAGTACCCCTCCATACCAGAGAACTAGAGACCATGCACAAAACATAACCAAATAAGTAACTCCCATGCCTGCTCCTTTAGCCAGCCCGCTTTTGTAGCCCAATTTAAGACCTTTATCCAAGGCTTTCGAGTATGAATTAACAGCTTTACTCTCACCCACAAACGAATACACTGTCCTAACCTGCCCAACCACCTGCAATATAAAGCAAGGTTACAAACTCCTGTCTCAAACAATGTAGTCTCCAAGTATGACTAAACATTGCATAAGCAAATTCGTAAGGATTTCCTACCTCCTCTGCAATAACTCCTGCATCTTCATATGCAGTTTGACTCTTGGAACTTAAGCCTGTGAGAGCATAAGCATACGTTCCTCCAGCAACCACCATGAGTGGCAGCATGGCAAGGGTGACAGCAGCTACTCTCCATACTGAATAAAAGCCAAGCACAAATCCCCCAACAAAAGTTGCAAGACTCTGAATAAACACACCAATCTGCAAGTTCAATATTACTCCTAATCAGTACTTAAAGTGGTAATTCACTGATAAATTTGACAGAATTTTATGATGTTCACCATCCTTTCAGTTCAGTTTTTGTCTCCCTCAATCAAACAAAATGGGCATCACTATTTCCTGCCCAAATTTCTTGTCTATTACCATTTGTCAATAAATGGTTATGTTTATACACATATTATAGGAGACTTGATTGAAGACTTGGCAAAAAGCAATTGTTTACATTAACACGTATCAAACAATCGGTTCCAAATCTTGGGACGTTGCAAACAGTATGCTATGCATGTACATCATAGGTTGCTTTCACAGGATCCAAGTTTCCGGGATTGACAACACTTTAACACATATGGTTGTAAGTCCTAGGTAAATTTTGTAGATCAAGAGACATTTCTCATCATAGACACCCCTTGAAACTTAGATCTATCAACAAGGCTGAGATGTGATTAGAAAGGATGCAATTCAGGATCAATCTTGTTGAATAGATATCCTTGGGCTTAATGTAATTTTGGCAGGCTGTAAGAAAGAAGTTTAGGGTAGCTTTGGCAGCATAGGCATTGCTTGTGTCCACAAAACCCCTCAGACAGGAGATTAAGCCAAATAGAATGGAAGGAGAAAAGACTTTGGCAGAGTACATACAGTGACAAAATGGTGCAAATTTACTCCAAACATATGGGAGTGGATCTATACAAGAGTGTGTGCTCTTGAGTTCAGCTTGTCATATACTACTGCGTTTAAATTTTAGTCTCTTAGTGACCTGGTTGTAATAGATTTCACATCCATCAGTACAAGGTTATGAGTTCACTTGTGGTTGTGACAAAAACCCCTGTTGAACTTGAGATTAAAGAAAAGGAGTTAAGATAGACTGCAAGTCTTAGGTAACTTCTACTGAATAGACTCTTTGGCTCGAGCATCTAATTTAAGAGGAATGAAAAAGAAAGGAGACATCGCTGACCTTTTCACTGATGGCATCTTGGAAGAGCAGTGTGTCTGAAGAAATGCTCTCTACTATTTTCCCAGTCCTAGCATCCATATCATAGAAGGCCACATCACGTCTCAATACAGCTTCCAAATACTTGTACCTCATCTTTGCAGCTTGCCTCTCCCCAGTATGCATCCAGCATGCTACTTCTGCAATAATCAACATTAACAACCTCTTTCAATTCTTCAATTTTCTCCTCTTTGTTCTTAAACATCCTTTGATAAGCCTCAAAAGCAAAAAGCTTACCTCCCCAGGAGGTCACAAAAGATACAATCGCCACGTAAACAAGGTCCAGGCTTAACTGCAATACCACAGGAGAAATACAATAGATATGATATAGTTAGATTCATAAGAATTTGCAAAAATAGAGTGTTTAAAGCTATGGTCTAGTTGTAAGATGGGACAATTATGTCAACCATAGTCAATATAAACACCACATTAAAAGTGGTCTCCATAGAAATTCAGAAGAAAAAGGTATAGACTGAAATGGTATGTAGAGTTGCGGTCCTGTGGTCCTGTTGTGAGATGAGGCACTTGTCATAATTATTGTCTGATTCAAATACCATGGTAAAAGTGGTCTCTGAAAAATTGATAAAGAGGACTGAACTGTAACAGTATAGGAGAAGGGAAAAAAAAACATGATATGAGTTACAATTCATAAAAAATTGAATAAAAATGTAAGGTTGTGATCTCCTTGTAAGATGGGGCACTCAAGGCTACTAACTCAGATTCAAACACCATTTTAAAAGTGGTCTTTGAAGTGGACAAATTTATAACAAGGTAGAAATTGAAACGTACATCATACCAAAGGAAATTATATATAGTTACAATTTATAAGAATGTGTAGAACAATAGTATGTATAGATAAGAGGGAACTTATGACAACCATACTCAAATTCAAACATGTTAAAAGTTGTCTTTCAACAAATTCTTAACAGAAAATAGATTATATCATTTTAGTTGGAAACTTCGAATTAATAAAACTTTGAGGGAAAATCGTATGTAAAAAGAATGTGTTCTAGCCCTAGGATGGGGCACTTATGGCAACTTTATGGTATGAGTAGTCTCTGAACAGCATGATTACATGTAAGAAATTACAGAGATGTTTTTCTTCTAGATGTGGTCTACCTAAAAAATAGGACACTTTTCGCAACAATGATTCAGGACAAAGCTTGACAAAGTAGTTTTTTCATGTCCCTTTAGACCATAGATCATATGAGACGATGTTTTAACTAATACATATTAAATCAACCAGGTCTAGAACAAGAAAATGTTGTTAAAAAATACAGAAATGTTGTTCTAGCTAAGGTCTAGCTACAAGATGAGACGCTTACTGCCAGAATGATTGGAGATTTAACTCCACACTAAAGTGGTCTTACTCTTCCTTGGGTGCAGAGCAAAGCCATTAAAAGCTGAGTTTCTCACCCAAGGCCTTGCTTTTGCCATTTGATGTGGATTCAAATCTACAGATACGTGGGCTTTTTGTTTTGAATCTTATTGTGGAAAACAAGTTAGCTTTCAATGAATTTACCTGCTCGACCTTGGAGGCCATGTCCTTTGGGTTGTTTTGATTTGTGCCAAAGGCATTGACTATGCTTCCCAAAACCAAGAAGAAAGCTGGCCACATAAGACCATGAGCAGCTGCTGCAACAACTCCAATAATGATCAGCACATAGTCATACACATCTGCAAAACGAAAAAGCTTTAGAAATGGAACTCCTTGCTCTGAATTCTCTTTTGCTTCTAGTTCTGGATTTCCTTTCTCTCCCCCAGGATCTTTATGTTCTTCTCCCATTTTTCTTATTCTTTTTTCTCCTCCTCCTGCTCAGGGTCCTCTTGAATTTGGTGCCTCCAAATTCTTGCAGTAAGCATGAAATATTGGATTAAGTAGTATAGCGATTGCCTAAACTTCTAAGCAAAATACCTCACAACTTCTATCAGATTTTACAAGATTCCAAAATGCCCTCCAAGGATTCCTCGGGAACACGAAGAAACTGACATAGACTTTCGATTATGCACGAGAAAATTGACTTGCACTTGGAGTAATCAACTTTGTGCCACCATTGGGCCCGGCGGCTATCGACTTCGTTTTTGACTTTACTAGTTGGAAGACCATTTTTTTTTTGAAACTAGTTGAAAGACTTGATTTGATTGATTTTCATAGACCTAGTAAAATTTGCTTTGTTTGGATTTATTTAAGATAAAAAAAGGTGCAAGTGTTTGAAGTTTGAGTACAGATCATAAGATTTATACAGAGTGGTGGGCAGGATTAATTAGTTTTAACAAGTTGAAGGTTCGATATTATGGTATTAGTTGTGAAAAGGTTAGATGTTTTTTAAATTTAATATTATTATAGAGAAAATGGTACAATTCAAATTGAAACTAAAACTATTATAATACTATCACATAAGTCATACAAATAAAACAAAAAAATATAATTAAAAACATGCTCATTAGTCATACAGACGTATCTGTTGACTTCGTTGTAAAGATGTTTTGGGTATTCTCTCTTTGTTTTTTATTGATGATTAGTGTCGTGGGATTTCTATAGCATTTTTAAAGTGTCTCTTTCCTCTGGCAACTTGTGGATCTCTGATTTAAAGAACAATGGAATCGTTTAAATTAAAAAATAAAAATGAAATTAGTTATATTATTGAATTGAAATGATATTGATATTAAGGTGTATAATAAATAAAATAATAATTAATTATATTTTTATTATAAAATAAAAAATTCATTTATATAATAATATATTATTATTATTAAATGATTTTTTTAATTTATTTTTAAAAGTAAAAAGATTTAGATTATAAAATAAACCTATGAATCCATACAAAATAAAGTGCATAGGGACCTAAAGGAGTATGAAACAATGAAAACATTTAAAGTATTTAACTTTGTCAACTTGATTTTACATACTCAAGATCTCGACTTATCACCAGCCTCCAAAGGCCACAAACAAGAAGCACCAGGGTGATCACAGAGATACAACAAGATCAATTCGTGTCGCCTCCAACAAAGAACATCTACGACTCTTACATTATTCACTTCTCTTCAACCTTGAATGTTGGGAGTAATCCTAGATCAATAGATCTTGTATATCATGTCATCTTGTTTACTGTTTTTCTTACTTTATTTTCTCTGGAGTTGCATTAGACACTCCCGTTGTTTTGTATATGTCCTACTTTACAGTCCTATTGACCTCTTTTGGTCACCGATGGACATTAATACAAATTCAAATTCAAATTCAAATAATCAGTTAAAAATTTATTAATTAAAATGACTATGCAATAAATTTTTTGGGTTTCTTAAGAAAAAGATTAATAAAATTTAATTAAAATATTATGTGATATGATTATAATTAATTATAGTTGATTGTAATTATTAAATAATATTAGTTCAAGTAATTAAAATTGTGAAATTTTAATTAAATAGTATAAAATCAACTAATTAAATTCTTCTTTCAAAGAAAAAACCTAAGTTTAAACCTTGTCAAGCTATGCATGCATAGTTGCCAAGCTTGTTGTAATTCCACCATATAGTCATGATATAATAGGGGTGGACCCATCTCAATTGAAATTTTAATGGAAAATTTTAAGTTTAATTAAATATAAAAACATAATGATAATAAAATAGAGACAAAACCATAAGTTGCAAGCTTATTGTAGTGGTAAGGGCTTTGGCCTCTCTTTGAGAGGTCCAAGGTTCAAACCCCATTCAATATGAGGGGACCAGGACCCTCGTAAAAATTTGTGTAAACTATTTTGATCAAGTGGTATTAGCTCAACTACTTAGATTCCTCAACATTTCAAGGAGGAGACCCTAGTTCAAATCTTGCCAAAGGATACATGGATAACATCTAAGCTTTGTTGTAATGCAATACTACTCGTGGGGTTTCATTCCCATATAACCTATTAAAAAAATAGAACAAAACCATCAAATGACATTAACTCAACTAGTTAATTTCCTTCGTGAGGAGTCTTGTATTCAATTCTTGCCTAGCAATATATGCATAATTGCCAAGTGGTGTTGATGTAATACAGGTGGGACCCGTTTCATTCCCATATAATCCATTAAAAAAATAGAACAAAACCATCAAATGGTATTAACTCAACTAGTTAAATTCCTCGATGAGGAGTCTTGTATTCAATTCTTGGGCCCGTTTCATTCCCATATAACCCATTAAGAAAATAGAACATAACCATAAAATGACACTATGTGGTCAGGACATAATACAATTGAGATCATTCCAATCCTATATAACTAATATGAAAATTCAAATAAAATACTTATAATTTTATGTAATCAATTAAAATAACTATTAATCAAAATAAATATAAATTTTAAAGTTATATATAAAATATCTATTTTATCAATTATCACATTATATATAAAACATTTAACTTATGCTAGGAAATGATATTTTTTGTATAATATTTGTTCATGGATAATATAAATGCTTAAAATATAAATGGTTACAAATATAATATCTTGTTTATACAAACAAGAGTAATATATATTTTAATAATGCAAATATTTTGGGATAGATTTCAATACTAAGCTCAATTGGAAAACTTGTAAAATGAAGAGAACATTTGAAGGATGGACAACCTTTTTCATCATAACACAAAAACAAAGAGGCTTAATTATAGGGCTCAAAGATTATATGGGATTTATTTGGGCTATGAGTGGTATCAATAATGTTGTATGGGTGTAAAGTGTGGGCTCACAACACATTAGACTTAATTAGACTTAAAATGGAGGCAAATAGAAAATTAAAAAGAATTAAAAAATGTTCGATAACAAAAAAAATTAAAATAGAAAATATTAGTTTTATATAAGATTCTTCTAGTAGAAACAAGTATCTTCCCTATAGAGGTTGTTATGGTTCATCTTCTAGAATATCCGAAAAAAAATAAACAAGTAGATGCAAATAGATATTCTAAAGCTATAATAGAAGAAGATTTAAATAAAAGCAAGAGAACATGGATAAGTCAAAATAACAAGTAGAAGAATAAATGGAATATGGACTTGGATGAATGCCTAAATAGCAACAAAGACAAAGGTATTTGTTAGGAAAAAATTCAAATCACCTATGGGGAAAAAGAAGTTGGAAAGAAAGAGAGAAAGTTATCTTATTAAATTTAACCCTATATACGATCACTAACAAAATGTCTATAAAGGGTTAAACATCAATTGAAAAGCAAAGATTTTTATGCCTCAACTAAGCACCAACTCACACCAACTTAAATGTGGAATATGTAGATGGAAATGACGAAAAGAGGAATGAAAGGAAAAAATATGTACCTTTTATACATTAGTGGCGGTTAAAGATATAGAAACATTTTATTTTAGAATGTCAGGCATACAATGATATTCAAGCTAGTTATACCAATACTCTAATAGTAGGATTATTGTCAAAATTATTTGAAGAGGAAAAAAGTAGAGAAAGTAGGAGAATTCATCATCAAAATCAATAATAAAATATCAACATTATAAAAAGAAAGATTAGTTATAAATAATAATTGATTTTGTTAAGGGAATATCCAAGATGAGAATATATGAGCTTTGCTAGGGTTCACATGCATTATCGTCACCATTGGATGTAGAAGCTTCAATAAGGTGGAATGAGCGTGGAATGCAAGGCTTAAGATTGGATTTTTGTATCAAACATTGTTCACAAAATTGCAAGTAATTTTTATTTTCTTTTGTTTTTTATTTTTTGGAGTAGATTAAGGTTTTGGATACTTCTGCAACTCTGTCATGGCAACGACAGTGGGGGGTCCCTCCATCCCCTAACCCTTCCTTTTGGGATCTAGTACGATCAAGAGGTGGAGGGCACTTGGATAATATCGCAACCAAGTTTCTTCATGGGCCTCTGAGAATGACATGTTTATATCTCATGAAGAATGCCAATGGATGCATGAAAGTGATAGATGACTCCCCAATAGTTTAATTGAAAATGATAGACCTTCAAATGGGCATAGAGGATATGGAAAGGAAATGTTTGATATGTAGATTCATGGGTTTTAGACCCTAACTATCAACCTTTAGGGACTAAGCATCTAGAAACTGGTAAACCAAGGAATAATTTTAGATCATGCTCTATCCCAATGACTACTTCTTAGTACTCTTTGAGTGTGAATATTACCAAGAACATGTTTTCTAGGGAAGGGCATGATTTCTTGGGAGAGCAGGCTTGTTCATGAAACCCTGGCATACAAAGTTTCAAACAAAGGAAGAAATGCCTTTTGTGGGTCCTATATGAGTTAGGTTATTTGGGTTACTAGCTAAATGTTGGAACCCCATCTCTTTTGTAACCATTGACAACACTTTAGGAACCTTTATGTTGGTGGTATATAGCACTTATAATTTTGAACATATGATATAATGCCAAAATTTGTGTTGTGATGGACCTTAACAAATCTCTTCCATAAAATATCACATTATAAATAGAGGATGAAGCTTGGATGCAAAAATTTGATTATAAAAATATCCCATTCAAATTTTAGATATTGCCATGAGTATGGACCTATGGTGGAATACTGTCCATAGAAGTACTTAGAGAAAATGTAGGTAAAATCTTTTAAGAACGTAAAAAGAAAGTGCATTCAAAGTGTGGCATCAAATACTAAATTTTCTCTTTTGACTAATGAAGATCCAATTGTAAAAGAAGATCATCAAACGGAGATAAAACAGATGGTGAAGCTAGTTTTTGAAGCAACTGCCCAATCCAAATCAGGAAAAAAGGCATTGCCAAAAACATATAACAACTAGATCAACATGCAAATGGATACAAACCTAAACCACAAAGGTTATCAAAGGAAAAATGAGTGAGGAGGAGTCAAAAAAGAAGAGAATTATCCTTTTGAAACACATAGCATCACTTAGCCTAAAGTAGGACGAGACACATCGACCCCTCTTAATAAGACCTCGGTTGTATACAAAAAGTATCATGAAGGAGGACCTGCCCAATATCCGTCTAGTATACAACAGGAAAAACACAAGAGCATGAATATTGACACCAATTAGAAAATGGAACGTAAGACCAATCAACGCCACATAGAAAAAGAACACATAACTCTTGTCTTCGAGGGTAAGGTAACTCCTATCACCAAACTCTTAACCCATACATCCTCATGAGACTCCTTTCATGGAAAATAAGGGGGATAAAAGGTAATCCCCTCAAACACAATAAAATTAGAAGGTTGATTCAAAGAAATAAGTCAAACCTAGTCTTTCTTTAGGAGACTAAGTAATCAATAGAGGAGATGGAGACAATGGGTAGGAAATTGTGGCCCATAAGTCGAGCAGAGTCTCTTAACTCACAAGGATCGTCAGGGTGTGCTCTCTTATCTATGGGATCCAAATGAATTTGTAGTGCATGCAATTGTGGGAATCTGGGGTATTCTAGAATTTCCAAGGCAATGGAGGTAAAAGGAACAACTCCTACATATTAACATATATGTAGCCATTGCTATAAAGGATAAACCAAGGTAGTGGGATTATATTTGGTGCCTCAAGCTCCAGTATCCTAATAAATTGATTGTCCTAGGAGGAGATTTTAACACCATTCTCTCCTTAGATGAAAGATGGAAGGGATGAGAACACTAGACACTACAATTGATTTAATGCATGAGCACTTGAGACATCTCCATCCGATTAATTTCAATCCTAAAAATGAATTGATGATATGGACGAACATATGAAAGGGACCCACATACATTGTAGAGTGCTTGGATAGGTTTTTAATCTTAGATGACCTTCTCTCGCTAGAAGTAATTATGAAATCTCTTATCCTTAATAATGCAATATCAGACCTCTAGCCTATTTTGCTAGATCTCTGATAGTTTTCTAGGAATTATTTACCCTTTAAATTCTAATTAATGTGGTTAAGAGATACTTCCTTTAGACCATTAGTTTTTCAATGGTGGAGGGAAGGAAAACCTAGATTTATTACTTTCTCAAGAGATTATAGTTCATCAAAACTAGAATTAAGGAATTAAATTGGCATGAGTTGGGAATGTGAGGGCTAAAAAGGTAGGTTGGAATTTCAAACTAGAGCAAGTGAATATTCAAATTTGCTCTTTGGGACTTATAAAGGATCTCAAAAGTAGGAAATCCAAATCTCTTTTGAGCTAGTAGAATGGGAAAGGAGGGAGGAGCTCTTATGGAAACATAAATCCAGGATCCGGTGGTTGAAGGAAGGGGACAAAAACTCTACATTCTTCCATAAGTCTCTTCTAGCCAAATGAGTTTCAAACTTTGTGCCTTCCCTAAAGACCAAAGAGCTTCACGCTCCCCGATAACAAAATTAAATTGCATATGTTATGGCAAATTGGGCTTTAGACCACGAGGATATAACTTGTTATAGAGATCCTCCATGATGATGGGCACATAAAACTAGAAAAAATCTCTTCTGTATACTCCATATCAATGCCAACAACTCTTATTCTTCTATATAGTGACTTAGAAGAAAGTCATAAATTCCTCTTTCCTTTTAATAGCAAAGCACATTTAAAACATAACTATTGCTCTTTTGTAAAACTTTGGATAAAAACCTTGTTTGCTTGGCAAGACCGATGATTTAGCTTTCTTATTTTCTTATAAGTAATACGTGCAACGGTTGGAGCTTTGGCTCTTCTTCGAGAGGTCCAAGGTTCAAACCGCGGTATGGGTGAGTGTGTGAGGGGATGGATGTGTGTTAAATTACCTATTGATAAACATAACTCTTGACTTTACGAGGAGTTATGGTTGGAAGAAAATTGCTCAGCCCTATGCATTGGTCGTAAAGGTTTCTCACACTAACCAAATAAAAAAAAATACCAAATCTTTAAAAAAAGAAAAAGAAAAAACATTATAAAAAATAATATTATTAAATTTAGGGTTGGCAACCAAGTCTTTATAAAGTTCCTATCCCATAGGTTGCATTCGGTCCCATGTATGTTGAAAACCTTCTATTTTAGTTTAAACTAATAATAAAATGACAATTGAATGTTGTTTTTATTTTATTTATTCATATTCAAATTCTGAACTTAAGACCCTTTAGGGATATTGCAATGGTAAAAGTGTTTTTTTTTTTTTTTGGCTTCCCTTGCAGACTTGAGTGCTTAATGCTTCGACTTAAATTAAATTAAAAAAAAAAAATTACTTAAAAAACTTAGATCGAAATATATATTAAACAAACAATTCAATGTTTTTTTTAAAAGAGTTATATTAAAATATGTTCTAATTGTATTATATCATAATCATATAATGTTATTATAATAACTTAATAACTATGTATGTATAATCCATTTGATGTGGTTTACCACGCTACTTATATTATCAATGATGCGACCCGGATTCAATCCCTAGGGATGTGTATAAGAAGTATTTACTCAATAATAATAATGCATGTACAACTTGATAAAACTTAAACTTAAAATTCTTTCTTAAAAATAAAAAAATTTAATATTATTTAATCAATTAAATCACATTTAAATTATTATTAATTTAATTATTAAAGTATTTTAAGATTTTATAAGTAAAATGTTACTATAAAGTCAAATATTTCCCCATTAAATGTTATGAAACATATTGTGAGAGGAAAAATAATTAAAACGTGCATAATGGAGGGATAAAGTCCAAATATTTCCCCGTTACGAAACATATCGTGAGAGGAAAAATAATTAAAACGTGCATAATGGAGGGATACATTTTATTATGAGTGGTTGCATAGGAATTGCCTACTTAAGTTTCGTTGTATAGTTTCTTTTGGTATCTTATTTTTTTTATAACTTAGTTTTGAAGGATTTCTTATTTGTGTTTGTGTTTCATTATTCTTCTTATTTAGATAGGATTTAGACAATGTTTAAATCTTATTTCATTTTAAAAGTGCCTTTTTATTCTTAAAAATCTATAAATGTCTTGTAAGATAATAATGTTTCATACGTATTAAATATTTTTATTTATTTTAATAAAAAAATATTATCTTTAGTTTACATTATCATTTTAAAAAATAAAAATTAATAAATAAAAGTGTTATTTTATATTTTATAGTTTATTTTTTATTAAATTATTTTTTAATTGTTGTTGATTTTAGAGGTTTAAAATGAAAGGTTAATTAATGAATGATAAAAATGATAAGTTAATGTTTACTATTTTATTGAGTCAAGCTTTTAAAGGGTTTTGGTTTGAATGTTAATTTATATTGTTATATTTTGTTTACTTGAGAAAAATGGGTTGTATTTGGGTCTCCCATTCTTGAGAATTCACAACTATCTTCTTTAAAGTTTGAGAGTCTATAAATATATTCAACTCTCATCTCAATTGAGATGCTATAACTAGATATCTACATAATTTTTTCACAAAAAGTCTGAAATTTTTATATATTTTTTTTTAGGTCTTTTTCATTTTTTTAATATATATATTTATCATTTTTTTCTTGACATTTTTTAATCTTGTTCATTCATCCATCCAAGTGAAATATTGATTAGTGATGGTGTTAGGAACCTTCTAATTAAAATAATAACATCCACATAAATATTGCAATAAAGCAGTAATTTCATGAAAGAATATGATATTGCAATATAAAATGTAAATGCAGTAATTTTACAAATCACAATATAAAATCACAAGATTATTTGAGGGGGCAACCTCCTTCAATACTTTGATTTCAATTATGCAAAAAGATACATTCATTCTTACCCCTTGCATTTTTAAAGACCTTTCATAACCCTACCTAACGCTCAAGGTTGGTTTGCATGCATAATGCCACCCAAGCTAGAATCTTCTACCAAACAAAATAGTTACATTCTTTATAACAGTTACATAAAATGATCCCACTTGTCTAGGTGCCTCTAGTGCCACAAACTATTACAAAACATTACATAATATCATTACAAAACTATTACAAAACATTATAATGGGGTCCCCACATTAAGAAAGCGATTATTACATAATAGTGTTAGGATGGAGTCCTAACATACCCTTTCCCTTGTTCTCAAAGTTGAATATGATGAAATTGTTGTTGAAGTTGTTGGAGGGACTTCCAAGTGGCATATTTAGGTTGTAATCCTCACCATTGAACAAGAACATCAATGATGACACGGTGACGAAGGGTGTGCGATCTCCTATCCAAAATGCATTCAAGCAATGATGGATCCTTCCTCATCCAATTATAGTAATGTGGATTGTACCTCTACCTTATTGCCAACAAACTTTTTAAGAGAGGAGACATGAAAGGGTGAATCTTAGAAGTGGCTAGAAGGGTCAATTTATCGGTTGTTGACTTGATCCATTGTAACACCTGGTAGGGACCATAGTATTTGGTTGCAAGTTTCTAGCATCCACGAAGCTAGAGAGATGATTGTTTGTAGGGTTGCAAGTGGTGAAATACCATATCCCTTACTTCAAATCTACACTCAAAGTGATCTTGATCAACTTGGTGATGCATACGATTCTAGACCAATTCAAGATTGGTCTTATGTTTTTGGAGAAGGGAAACACACTGATTAAGGGTGGAATCCATAATTTGAACCCTGAAGCTTCCTAGAATGTAGGAGGAGAGTGTTGTTGGAGGACAATCATATATTGCTTTGAATGGGGTAACCTTAGTAGTGATATGATATGAAGTATTATACCACAATTCAGCCAAAGGGAGCCACATAGCCCACTATGTAGGATGTTTTGAGGTAAAGCAATGAAGGTATGTTTCCAAGCACTTATTGATAATTTTAGTTTGGCCATCAATCTGAGGATGATAAGCCAAACATATTTTGAGTTGAGTTCCCTACAACTTGAATAATTCCTACCAAAAGTGACTGGTAAAAGTAGGATCCCTAACACAATTGATTTGGGCATTCCATGGAGATGAAAGATGAAGTCTAAAAATAGTCGAGCAATGATGAAGGTAATGTAGGGGTGGATCAAGGAATAGAAATGAGCATGCTTTGTGAGACGGTCCACTACCACTAGAATAACTTATTTTCCTCCTAATTTGGGTAATATTTCAATGAAATCCATAGAGATATCTTCTCAAACTTCCTCTGAAATTGGAAAGGGCTTAAGGGTTCCAAGGGAACATACAATTTCTCCTTTCATGCATTGGCACCTATCATATTCTGCCATAAAATTTTGAATATCCCTTTTCATTCCCCTCCAAAAAAAGTATGATTGGTCCTTTCATATATTTTTAGAAACCTCGAATGTCCAACTATTGGTGATGCATGTATTTCTTGCAAGATGGGTTCCCACATTTGTGAATTTTAGGGAATGATAATTTAATCATGATATCTCAAATCTTGACCATCCCAAGTATAACTAGGGCATGAGTGAGGCTCTGTTGGATTTTGTTGACCAAAGTTTATAAATTGGAATTATTGATTGTTTCTTACCTAAGATGATGGATCCATTATGGAAGAGGTGTAGATATAACATGTAGCATCCCCTGATCTTCATTTTGTTAGGATAAGGCATCAACCACAACATTCTCCTTTCCTTTCCTTTTATTTCATAATCATAGCCTAACATTTTAGACACCCATATTTGTTGTTTTGGTGTGGCCACCCTTTGTTCCAAAAAATATTTGAGACTTTGATGGTTAGTCTTGATGGAAAAGTGATGCCCAATGAGATACGACTGCTAATGATTAACAACATGTAAAATGGCTAGCATCTCCTTTTCATAAGTAGACTTACCCAAATTTTGGTCAAAAAATGCTCTATTGCTAAAGGCCAATGGTCTTCCTTCTTGCATCAAAACTGCCCCAATTCTATTGCCAGAAGCATCATTTTCACTTACAAAAGGTTTAGAGAAATTAGGTATTGCTAACACTGGGATGGTGAGCATAGCTTGTTTCAACTCTTTGAAAGCCTTCTCTATTCGTTCTAACCACATAAAATAACTCTTTCTCAACATGGCTATCAAGGAAGTTGCTATCTTTCCATAATTTTGCATAAATTTACAGTAATATCTAGTAAGTTTCAAAAATTTATAAAGTCCTTATAAGGTGCAAGGTTTTAGCCAATCTTGAATAGCCATAATATTGTTAGGGTCCACTTTAAATTCATATTTGGTTATAATATGACCTAAATATTCTACTTCATGCAACCCAAGAGAACACTTTGACCTCTTGGCATAAATCTAAATTTTTAACAAAAAGTTAGTGTTTGATCCAAATGCTGAAGGTACTCCTGTAAATCAAAATATCATCAAATAAGACTAGAATGAATTTGCGAAAGAAGGGCTAAAAAATGGAATTCATCAAACTTTGAAAAGTGGAAGGTGCATTGGTCAACTCAAATGGCATAACCAAGTATTCATAGCATCCTTCATGAGTTCTAAAATTTATTTTAGGAATATCCTCATCCTTGAGTTGAATCTGATGATATCTTGACCGCAAATCCAATTTTAAAAAATAGTAGGCCCCATGTAACTCATCTAGCAATTCATCAATTATTGGAATGGGGAATTTATCTTCAATAGTGATTTTATTAATTTTTCTAAAATCCACACACTAGTGCCAAGACCCATCCTTCTTTCGTACCAACATTGGAGAAGAATAAGCACTAACACTAGGATGAATAACCTCTACAACACAAATTTCTTGTATCATTTTTCTCAATTTTTTAGTTTTGGGCATATGGATACCTGTAAGGGTAGATATTTGGGAGAAGACTACAAGGAATAAGCTGAGATCACATGGTTGCGAGTATGGTGAGGGGGTAGTCCTTTGGGTTCCTAAAAAACTTGGGCATATCTTTATGATAAAATCTACAATTCCTTTGGATGGTCCTTATCCATTTTCTTGAAAGCTTATATAGCAAATAATCAAGCCACAACCCCATGAGAGGATTTTTTTAACAAATTTTCCATATTATGGGTTGAAATAAATTGAGCAACCCCAACCTTCATGTCCCGTAAGGTATACTTTATTCCTTATTGGATAAATTTCATCCACAACTCAAAAAACCCACAAGACATAATCTAACGTTTGTAACCATTGTGCTCCCAAAACGATATCACACTCACCTAGGGGTAAGGCAAACATATCCATATTAAGATTATATTCCCCTATTTGTATTTTGACATTATGACACTTCCCTTTACATGGAAGGGTGCCTCCATTGACAATCATGACTTTAAATGAGTTATAAGTATTAATGTAATAGTTACCCGGTTTGGCCACACCTAGGTCAATACAGTTATGTGTGCAACATGAGTCAATAAGAATTATTACTCATTATACTTTGAAGTATCCCATAAATTTTATCATTTTAGGAGTGGATATACCTGCTAATGCATGCAATAATATTTCTAGTTGGGATTCATCTGGAAATTTTGGTTGTTCTATATGTTCCTCCTCTTGATGATCCTCTTCCACCTCTAAATATTCTATGGTTGTTGCCTCATCCACATCAAGAAAATACAATTTTTGATGTACACACTTATGCCCTGGGGAATACTTCTCATCATAGTTATAACATAGCCCTTTGGCTCTTCAGGATACCATCTCTTCTTGTGTCAACTTTTTGATGGTAGGAGATTTGTTGGTATGAGTGGATGTTGATTTGGATGAAAAATATGGTCGAGATTGAGAAAATTTGGGGTTGTGTTCTTGAGCCTTAAATTTTTCTTTTGCCAATCTAGCCAAGGATATTGCCTATTGTCATGACTGTGGCCTCAACATTTTAACTAGCTTTAATATCATCATTCAAACCACTCACAAAACAACTTTGAAAGAATTTAAGACTCAAACTAGTGGTATGGTTGGCCAATTTTTTAAACCGAGATTGATAATCTCGAATGGTTGAAGTTTGTTTGAGTTTAAAAAAGGCTCTTGTAAAATATTCAAGCTCACTAGGACCAAATCAAGTGAGTAGTTGTTGCTCAAATTCAAGCTAAGTAAGATCGAGAATTATTGTCTTCAAGTGTTGTTATTTTTTCTCCTAGAGCCTTAGTTCACTCAAAAAAATAACTTTTGTTTGACAAACCCTTACTAGACTCTTCACTATCTATTACTGACACTATTCTCTTACTAACATTGTAGCTCATTATTACTAACCACTTCCCTATCTGTTATGATTCCCAAATCCCATAGGCAATTATTACTAACATTGGCAAACTCTATCTTGAATATTACTTACTCTCATTGAATTCATACCCAACTGTTATGGACTACTCTTGATAGAACATGTCTTGACTATTATTTTTATCACCAACTCTTTTATCTCTTTCATGTAGCAATTATATGGTAGTGTAGTATCCTTAGTATACTCAAATTTTGTGGTAGAATTTTTGGTTTTGGGTTTAACATTCAATGGAAACAAGGTACTCTAAGCCCATAGGCCCTTTGTTATATCACAATGATGAACGATAGTTCTTGGACCAATATTTTAGGCCACTACTCAAGGAGTATTTTGTGCATACCCTTGAGCACACTACTCGCCTATCTGATAGTACGAGAGGGTGATATTCTTAGATGTTATGTCTAGTGCACTATGGAGAATAGATAACCAAAAATATTCCTAGGGCTAAAGGTTTCTCCTAATCCTAGAGGGTATCTAGATTTACCCAAAGATATGTGGGAGCTCAATTTTGTATACAAGTGCTATATGAGGCCTAGGTATTGGAGCTTGATCACCCCTTACTTCACTAGACTCTTTACGGGTAATCTAGCTTAGCCAATAATGATAACTCCTCCATGATATTTTTGAAACCCCTGATACAGGGTTTCCAACCTAATAAACTAATACACAAAAAGGTTGGATTTTTTTAATAAGTAAATAGACAGAAAATAAAAACACAAAAATTTTATACCTAATAGTCAAAATGGTAGAGCAAGAACTATCGTAGTTGTAGTAGAACATGACCTTGTAAAGTGCTCTAATACCACTAATATAGAACCTTATAATTAAAATAAGAACATCCACATAAATGTTGCAATAAAAGTAGTAATTTCATGAAAGAACATAATATTGCAATGCAAAATGTAAATGTAGTAATCTCACAATCACAATATAAAATTCCAGGCCTCTTCGAGGGGGTAACCTCCTTCAATACTTTGATTTCAATTATGAAAAAATATACATCCATTCCTACCCTGTACATTTTTAAAGACTCTTCATAACCCTACCTAACGCTCAAGGATGACGTACATGCAAAATGTTACCCGAGTTAGAATATTCTACCAAACAAAATAGTTACATTATTTATAACGGTTACATAAAATGACATTTGTCTAGGTGTCTCTAATGTCACAAACTATTACAAAACATTACATAATATCATCACAAAACATTATAATGGGGTCCCCACATTAAGAAGGGGTTTATTACATAATATTGTTAAGATGGAGTCCTAACAAATGGTCTTTGATGATGCCAAGTTGCCATTGTGTCACTTGGATATCCATAACTGCTTTGTTGGCTCCATGCTTCTGTTACTCTGCTTTGATATTTCGAACAATTGGTGTTGTTGTTCCCTTATGCTGTTATTGCACCCCTTTGAAATCCAAAAACATTGTGTTTTTTTTCCTAAAAACTACCATACTTAATGCCTTTCTGACTCCATGTAGATCTAAAATATTCATGCCTTAAACCATGCCTCCAAGATTATTGTTGTTCAGGATGGTGTGGATATCAATATGTTGCAACCTTAACTTGATATTATAGTTCCTTTAATTCTTTAATGATTTGTTTAGTTTATAGTTTATATTTTTATATAAATTCCATAAAAAATATATTATATTTTAACTAAAATAAACTATTTTATAGTAATAATATCAACTTTAAATGATTAAGATTAAAATTTAAGATTTAATTTTTATTTTTGATTTTAAATGAATAATAATTTAACTAAAATTAATTATTATACCATAATATTAATAAAAATATTAAAATGTAAACCAACATACTAACAAGGAAAATAATTCACGTGGTTTTCATCGAGTTGCTTGGGATATTTTTTGCACGCCTACTGATAAAGATGAAATGAGCATCATTGACATTTACAGGCAAAGAATTTCTGTGTGCTAAGTGGGTGGTTAAAGCTATTGAAGGCCCTAAAACCTGGAAGGTTTTGATTCATCATTGTATTTCTTGAGGGCTACCTTATGGGCGCAAAGCTTGGGCTAATATTGGCCTCCATACTCTCATAATTACTTCTACTCCAATTAATATTCAAGGTTCTTTTGTTGTTAAAAGTATTTGGTAAGCTTTTGAGGTGGTGAAACCTCATCTTCATTAGATTGGTGATGATTTTCGTAATGGTCTTTCATTCAATTCTCATAATATCTGGTGGTCTCCTATTCTGTCTAACTCTTTAGTTCTTCTTGTTGATACGCTAGGGATTAAAGTTTTGAGGTTATTTTACAATGGCATCTGTTATATTAATGATTTAGTGCACTCTCAACACTGGATTTATTGGCCTGATCTCAAATGGAAATTTAATCTTTAGAATTTAGATCTTCCTTCTCTTCTTAAGATTCAAGAGCTCATACACATAAGCTTGGCCTTCAACCCCCAAGTTCCTGGTGGAGGGATTGATGTTGGAATGTGGATACTCATGTCAAGAACTACTCTTCTTCCTTGATTTATTAGCTACTTAGTCTTGTTTCCCTTGGTGTTGATAAACTTAATGAGATATGGCAGACTCATTCTACCTCATATACTTGGATTACTTGTCTGAACTATATTTTGCAGTCTAAACTTGAACCCAAGATTACCTTTTTCCTCTGGTCTCTTATTTATCAAGGGCTTCCTATGGGAGAGAGACTTAGTAGGGTTGGTCTTCCTAATATTAAGTATCCAGTTTGTGGTCGTTTTGAGACTTTCAAACATCTGTTTTGGTTCTGCCCTCGTGCTCAGTCTGCTTGGTCCTGGATTCACTCATTGTTCAAGCCCTTTCATCCTAAATTTTTTAGATGGCAAATGATATTTTTTGGAGATAATAGTTTTTGGCCTACCTATATTGCTGCTCTACGAAATTCTTTTGTGCTATTCCTGTGTTTCAACTTTGGAAATCTAGGAATATTGTTGTCTATTATGGAGATTCAATTTCTAGTCAATTTTCCTTGCATGAAAAGATTACAGTATTTTCTACTGTTATTGTTCAACTCCATTCACAGGCTTCCAAGTTGACTCATGAGTTGGCGCATTTGATAAATCTTGTCAAGTTCTGGTGCAAGGCTCCATGCACTATCAACATGATTTCGCCTAACCTCCTTCCACCTTAAGGTCCCTTTGTTTTTTGAGGCCTTGGCATAACAGGTTGAGGGGGTGACATTTTCTAGCATCAGGTTGTTATGTCAGTGCCCATAGTAGGGCTCGGTCTCCTCTTGAAGTGGCTCTCTTTGTTTAGTTATTATTTTTATTCACCCTTTTAGGGGCTGGTTTTGTTTTTGGCCTTAGGTCTCTACGATGTTGATTGTTTAGGTGGCCTTGCACCCCGAGTTGTAATTTTTCCAACTTCCTTTTTGTTGTAACCTCTCCTATTTTTTTATTGAATATAATTATTGGTTCAATAAAAATATTAAAATATATTTAATAAAAAAGATAATATTTATAAATAAAAAATAAGAAATATTAAAATAATAATTAATTTCTAAAATTTATTTTTAATCTTCATAATCTAAAAGTTCTAAGAAGTCAAAATTTCACACCCTAAAATTACCCTTAGGTTAAATTTTTATAGGTAAACTTTATAAATTCAAAGGTGTATTGGAGAGCGAAGGCCACACTACATCTTTTGAATTTGAGCATTTTTCCACTTTGCACTATTTTTTTTTTTTTGGTAATTATTATAGTAGATTAAAAAAGGGTTTTTATAGAGGATCCCAAAACCTTATGTACAAAGCCTTGCATCATGCCTCCTAGCTTTATGTATAAGCCTATTACAGAAATCGTAACCCCTAAAAAAAACTTGATTACATAAGCAATGGGCCTAGGGCATCAATCCCTTGAAACTGAACACCAAAACAGAAATCCCGCCCAGTGATAACAGTAAGCATGAAACAATCCCTCTCAACGGGAAACAAACAAATAAGAAGGAAAGTAGTTTTGGATATCCCGCCCAGCGAGGAGTAGCCAAAAACCACCATCGAGAAGATCCCGCCCAGCAGGAAGCAAAGAAAAACTGACACAATAAAATCCCGCCTCGCGGAAGCGATCAAAACCACCACAAACGGTCCCACCTAGCGGGAAGCAACGAGGAAATCCCGCCATCCGGAAACCAACGAGAAAGAAAGGATCCCGCCTCGCGAGAAAGTCGCGGATTTGGCGGATCCCGCCCGTGGAGAAACCATCCCGCCCATCGGGAAAACATTCCGTTCAGCGAGAGCCATCCTGCAGGAAGCCGACAGCCAGCACAGAGAGGATCCAGCCCATCAGGAAGTGACCAGAGAGTTGCACCACAAGGAACCCGCCCCGGGAAAATAGAAGAGGATCCCAGCAGTAGGGACCAAGAATCTCGTCCAAGCACAGAGCCCGTCGAGGATTCACAAGAAAAAGGGGGAAGCTGTCCAAACCCTAAACCGTCACCTCCATCGCACCGAGAAATGCAGGGGACCAGATCCATGCGAATAACCTACAAAAAACCCCAGGGGGAAGCCTGAGGGAAAAAGGGAAGGGATCCCCAACCAAACAAGGATCCCTGGGAAGCACCAGTCCAAAAAAACAACCAAGGAAACCCTAGCCGACCGAGAGGGGCACAGATAGTGGAGAAGGATCTCCCCCCAGGAGATCATCTGCAAACAACCACTCCCCGGGAGGGATGACCTGGGTTGAGCCAGGGACTGGGTAGGAACCAAGAGCCATGGGAGGGGGAGCAGGGGAGAGACCAGAGCCCTCCCCTCTCTACTTTCTTCCCTCTCCATCTCTCCTCAAAAAGAAGACCTTCTCAGAATTCACTTTGCACTATTTAATATAGTTTAATTATCTTAGATATTTTAGGTCTAAAGTTTAACTTGTGGCCGTGTGTGGGGTTGTGTTAAATTTTCTTTTGATAAGCTCAGTTTTCCTCTTACTAAAGGTTAAAGTAGAATGCAAGATTTCTCACACTAATAAAATAAATATATATTGCACTAACCAAATATATGTATATATAAATAAAGTAAAATAATAATCTTAATTTTTTTTTTTTTTTCACAAAAAAATATATTTTTTAAATAAATTTAAAAGCTGGAGGTATATTGGAGGCCACTTTCCCATAAATTAAACTTGGGTCTCCGTTAAGAGAGCCAAAGTCACTTTCCTATAAATTAAACTTGGGTCTCCACTAAAAGAGTTTTTTTTTCATATATTGAACTTGGATCTTCATTAAAAAACCCAATACCTTTTAACATTATGTTATTCCTATGAATATTCAAATCAGAAGTTGCGATTTCTTTTTCAACAAGGGAATCACTTTTTTTTATTTGTGGAAAACATCCCAAAAGGGATGACACTTTCGGGTAAGACCCAAGGAGGCAGGGGTATCCATTCCGCCAAAAACGTCCAGGACTTGAACCTGGCCTACCACCTTTGACATACTCAAGGAGCAAACAAACACACAAAAATATTTAAAAAAATAAAATAAATAAATAACAATAAAAATAATAATATAAAATAAAAAACATGCTCCTTGAGTGAGTAAAAAAGAAAAGCACAACCACACACACACACAATAAGATAAAAAAAAAAACCACAACACGAACCACATAGAAAAAACACAAGAACAAAATAAAAACACAAACATGACAAAAACAACATAACACTACAAAGACAACAAAAAAACATGAAAAATAAACACAACCAAAACCTTAAAAAGTAAAAAAATAAAATAAAAATAAAAAACAACCAATAGACAATAAACAAAAACCAAAAACATAAAAAACACTCACACATAAAAACACGAATTAACACAAACAAACAAAAACACAAGAACAAGAACAACAAAAACACAAGAACATAACAAAAAACATAAAAAAAAAAACACAAGAACAAGAAAAAACAACACAAAAACAAAACAAAAAAAAAGAACACACACACCTTAAAAAATTAAACAAAAGAACAAAAAACAAAAAAAAAAAATTGAACATAGCAATGACCTTTTTAGACTAGAAGTTTTTTAAGGCAAGAATCAACATAGGAAACAAAAGAAAGAATAGTTTGAGCTAGGGAACTAAAATAACCTGATCGAACCAAAGAGAAGCAAAAATAAAGCAAGAAGAAACTAGGTACCTTCAGAATTGGAGCCATCAAAAAAAATAATAGAAATAAGAGCTTCCCTTATTTGCGAAGCCCACCATCTAGGAGGGTGGCCATAATAAGTAAGTTCACATTTGTCCAAAGCCCAATTACCTAAAGCATCAACACTCTTGTTTTGATCTCTGATCACATGATTGTAATCAAATTTCAAAAATCCCATCTGGATTAAATGAATCTTCTCAATAATTCTTTTAATTCTCCAATCAACCTTATGATTCTTAGAAGGAGTCTTCAAAAGATTAATCATGAGTTGAGAGTCAGACTCAACTAACATCTTTTCCCATCCAAACTTAGTATCCCCTTGAATGCCTCTAAGGATACCATACTCCTCAACAAGGTTATTGGAAAGAATACCCAAATTCTTAGCAAAAGTAAAAACCAGGAAGCCATCTAAAAGTCTACCAATTCCTCCTGCACTGGCTTTTCCAAGGTTCCCTCTAGAGGCTCCATCAGTATTGAATTTTACAAAATCCTTAGGAGGAGGTTGCCAATTTCTTGTCCTATCCATCTTACAAATACTCACATTCCCTTTAAGTTGGTTGCCCTTAGAATATTTAATCTTCAATCTTTGCATCACTTGATCCCATCTTTGGTGGGATTTTTGGGGGTGATTAAGGAGTTGATGGATTGATTCAACTAAGTTGGATATGGTATTTTGCCAAATTTAGTGAATATCATTCCTATATTGATTAAAATTTTGGTTGTTCCTTTCATTCCAGATATTCCAAAGAAGAATGGTAGAACCCATCCAAACTAATTGCCTAATAAAATGATCAACACCCTCTTGTTTAGGCCAATCCCTCCAAAGTTGTTCAAAAGTAAAAAAATTGGACCATTGTAATCCAAGTAAAGTGGCCATTCTTCTCCATAGATTAGAGGCTAAAGTACACTCAATAAAAATATGGTTGAGAGTTTCTACATTCTCTTCACACATTTCACATCTAAAAGGGCCATGAAAACCATGCTTCATAAGTTGCTCACCAGTAAGCACCCTACGATGCAATAAAATCCAAGTAAATAACCTCACCTTAGGCCAAATATTTTGAGCCCACAACTAAGAAAATATGTCAAAAGATTGGTTGGGATTATTATGGCATAAGGTCAAATAACCTTGAGCAACTGAATACTCACCCTTAGTAGTGTTGTTCCATCCAAAATAATCTTTTTCATGGGACCAAGAGAGAGATCTCATATGAAGGATGCCTTGGATGTCTTGTCTTTGCATTTCTGGGATTTGAATAGGCCATTCCTCAATAGGGAACAATATCTACCAATATTTGAATTACCAGTGTGGTACCGACAGTAATTAGCCACCTTTATCTAGTTAGCTCGGTGAAGCTCCTCCATCCAAGGCCTCCAATCGAGAAACTGAGTTATCAAAGGCTTGTGACCATCCCAATAATCTGTCCAAAATTTTACCTATTGACCATTATGAATGATCCAAAAAAACATTTCTTTATCAAATCCTCACCAGTATTAAGAACTGCTAAAATGGGAGAACCTTTGGTAGGAATTTGATAGCGAATAAGGTCTTAAGGATTTTTGTTCTCAGCATATTTAACATGGAGATTATTGGCCCAAAGAGCATTGGGGTTATGCAACATCCTCCAATATAATTTAGCAGCTAAAGATTTGTTTTTATTAATATAAGACCATAATCCTAACCCCCTTTAATTCTTAGGAAGAAATAAAGTATCCCATTTCACCAAGGCCCATTTTCTTTTCTCCTTAGTACCACTCCAAAGGAATTGATGACTGATTTGATCCAGTTCTCGAAGAACAACCTTTGGGATATTCAACACGAAAGATACATAAATAGGAATAGCTTGAAGGACTGATTTTACCAAGGTGATTCTACCCCAAAAGAAAGCCACCTATTGGTCCACTTTCCAATTTTCTTCTTGACTATTATGCATAATGGGTTGGACTCAAAATGTACTTGTAAAAAAATGACGAATCCTAATCAAAATCAAGGTGAATCATGAAGAATCCTAAGCAAATCAAATCAAGCATCTTCATACCAAAATTTAGGGTATTTGAAGCCCTAAAATGTAAGGTCATATTTGTATCTAATTTTGACCTATTAAATCATCTTATAACTTCATAAAAACACCACCATTAGATCAGGCTTGAAAAGAGCTTTCCAACGAGTACAAATATGCCTATGTTTGGATATATATTGTGGTGAATTGACCCTAATAAAAAATTGGTCCTGAAAATTTTAGGCGAATGGGCCGACGTCAAGGGTCCTCATATTCGCCAATTTCTAATTTTGAAAATCCTAATATTCGCTCAATTAGTGAATATTCGCCACTATGCATAACCCTGCTTGACTTTGTCCAACAACCAATTCCAATATTTTTTTTTTGCCTTTGAATATTGATGGGAATACCTAAATAAGTGATTGAAAGGGAGGTCTTCTTATATCTTAATTTATCCAAGACCATGGATTTTTGTCTGGCAGAGCAATGAAAGAAAATAACTTTAGATTTTTCTTCATTGATCAACTGCCCAATAGCCTTAGAAAAACAACTAATAATTTGCTTAATATCAGAAGCTTCCTTAATTTTAGCTTTACCTAAAAGAGTAGAGTCATCCACAAATTGAAGATGAGAGATTGGTCTAGCTCCATGAGCAATGGTAACTCCGTCAAGGGTTTTGTTTTCCCTATTTTTGGTTATAGTCCTACCCAAGCATTCAATAAGAATGATGAATAAATAAGGGGATAGCAGGTCACCTTGCCTAATACCTCTGGAAGCTAGAAATGATTGAGAAGGCCTGACATAGGAAACTGAAGAGATATATCCCATAATCCAATCCATCCAATACTTAGAGAAACCAAACTGCCTCAAAAATTTGATAAGGAAGTGCCAATCCACTCTATCATAAGCTTTGGATAAGTCTAACCGAATGAACATAGAAGGATAATTTTGTATATCCATGGAATGGATGGCTTCCTAAGAAAGAACTATATCATCTACTATTTGATGCCCTTCCACATAAACCCCTTGCTCAGGCGAAATAATCTTATGCAAAAGTGGCTTCAATCTTTCTTCCATGATCTTAGTAATGATTTTGAGAATAACATTACATAAAGAAATAGGTCTAAAAGCTAAGATATGATCAACCTCTTGAGCTTTTGGAACAAGAGTAATATAAGTTTTATTGATAACCTTCAAAATTTCTTTGGCTTTCCTGGCTTCTTCCACCACCTCTAATAAATCAACATGAAGGATATCCAATAACTCTTGGTAGAACTCAATGGGAAAACCATCAGGACCTGGGGTTTTCCATTTTTGCATTTTAAAAAGTACTTGTTGAAGCTCATTGATAGTAACGGGAGCAGTCAAAATAGAGTTCTCCTCATAAGTGATAAGAGAAGGAATTTTTTGAAGAACATTTTGTTGAGAAGTTGAATCAAGAGGAGTAGCAACAAAAATATTAGAAAAGTAATCGACAACAATAGAGTTCATGCCATCCCAAGTATAGAAAATATCTCAAAAATCTGATTTTAGGGAAGAAATAAAGTTGTGAGATCTTCGGTCTAGAAGAGATTTGTGGAAGAAATGTGTTTCGATATCCTTCTTTGAGCCATTGAATTCTAGATTTTTGCTTCCATAAGAGTTCTCTTTTTTCCCATTCCTCTAACTGAGTTGTGAGTTTAATTTCATCTGCACTTTTATTCTCTGTGAGACCATCTAAACATATTTTCTTGTTCAAATTTTCAAGTTGAGCAATAACTTCATGTTTTTTTATGAGCATCCACAAAATCCTTCTAGTTACAAGTCTTGATTTTGGATTTATTGTATTGCAGTATTTTGGTAAAATAGAACATCTTAGTCCCATGCCTAGGATTACCTTTCTTCCACCATTATTGCACATGAGGTATAAAGGAACTATCTTTGAGCCACATTAATTGAAAATAAAAAGGAGAGAAACTCACATTGGTTTTCCACATTTCCACCATGACTGGCCAGTGATCCGAACTAGCATTGTTAAGAGTCTTCACTTTAGGAATGTGACCATGGATTAAGAAATTTTCAGAGAGCAAAAACCTATCCAATATCTCCATTATACAAGCTAAGCCTTACCTTCTATTAGACCAAGTCATAAGGCCATTATCTGGTTGGATGTTCACAATATGGAGGTTTGCAATATATTCGCTCATGAGGTCAGTGATTTTGTCCAAATTTCTATTTCCCCCCATTTTCTCATCCAGAGAGAGGATGGTATTGAAATATCCTCTGATCAAGATCCAAACTTCAGAAAAATGAGAGATAATATGAGTTATATTCTTCCACTATCTTCTTTTTTCCTCCAAAGCAGTTGGTGCATAAACAGTAATGCAGAGCATAATTTGGTTGGAATGTCTACTTTGAATAGCTATAGCCAATAGACCCCAACTGCCAACCTTATGGTGAATAACTACCTCTGTTGGGTCCCAAAGACAAGCAATGCCACCAAAAGTCCCCTAGGAACTGAGGGAAACAACATTTCCAACTGGCCAAATTTTAATGGAAATTGAGTCCATATCCTCCATTGACATCTTCGTTTCTTGAAGGAAAACAAGATGTGGATGATTTATATGAATCATTCTTCTAATTTAATTTTATTTTGAAAGACTCCCTTTGAGTCCTCTAATATTCCAAGTGATGATCTTCATTAATACCAGGGCTAAAAAATTTGGGAAGGACATTAATATTACCTTCCTCTATAAGATTTTCACTTTCTTTTACCATATGATATTGATTGGTCTTGCGACCTGCTTTTTGATTAGAATCCATCTTCAGTTTTTTTTCCTATTTCTTGACTTACTCCAATTGAATTTGAGATGGCTTCTAACCTTGAATAATGCTCGTATGTAGCAAAAATTTCACTAGAGGGTTCAACAGAGTCTATATTGGGACTTGTATTATTTGAAGTTTTGACATTTAAAAGGTTGTTTTTCTTGTGTAAATTTTCTCCCTTTTTTTTCTATTGAAAACTTTTGATTTTTTGGTTTGTCTTTGAGTTCTTCTCTTCATATTTAAATTGTGTTTCTAATATTTCTATTTCCATTATTTCCTATTCCTCACTTGGGACATCATTTATGGAAAGGATTTCAAACATATTAGCATATGACTTTGATTGATCCTTCATAACTAGTTTTTTCTGAGTGTTCTTCTTCTTAGGCATTTGGAAACCTACTGAGTTTATATCTTCTTTATTTTGATCAGGAATTTTATTTGGGCAACCACTAGATAAATGACCATATTCATGGCAAATTCTACAACAAAAATGAATGTTCTCATAGTCCACTACTTGCTCCCAAGTGTCTTCCCCAAATTGTAATGTGATCTTTTTAGGTAGGGGTTTGTCAAAATCCATTAAAACACAAATTTGAGCATAAATAATATATTCAAAATTTTGAGTACAATCAACAGTCATCATAAAAGTTCATATAGAGTTTCCAATTGAAGAAAAAATAGTAGGATTCCAAAATTCAATAGGGAGGCCAAAGAGTCTAACCCACATGGAAGCTATAGAAGGAATCTCTTCCTCGAATTTAAATTTAGTATGCCAGGGCTTCATGAAAAGCCCTGCCCTTCCAAAAAACTAGGGACCCCATTTTTTCTCTATCTTAATTATTAAAAAATAAAATAAGAAAATATCCATTTGGATAAATAGAGATTTGTAACTCACCTTTAGTTGTCCAACTTTTTGTAGCCTAGACATTGAAAGCAAATAGTGATGAGGCTGGGAATTGCCTCATCCATGGACTATTTTTGATAACTTATAAACTCTTTGAAACACCTTATGTTATGTTTTGATGCTGATTATGGTGATAGAATGCATTATGTATTAGTATTTACATGTTTTAAATGTTGAAGAGCATATATTCTGTTTTGACTATTTTTCTGCATTTTTGACCTGTTTCAACTGAATTATCTAGCAAATTAGGATTTATTTGAAGTTGTAATAATAGGTGTTGATATGTATTCAGTTCTGAAATCATTCCATTTGCTTTCATTACCTTTTAAAAAATTCAAATGCTAAAAAGGGCGCCAAAACCTGTTCAAATTAAGTTGATTGTGCAGAAACAGAATATTGACCATATAAATTCCAGCCAGCTGTGCATACACAACATGGCTTGGAATTGGTCAGCTCCAGCATGTGCCAATGGTGGAATAGGTCTTCTGAGGATGGTAGGAGAATTTTCACATAGTAAAAACCACTTTCCTGTGCATCGGATGCACGGATTAGCACAGGAACTGTTATACTGCCTGATATTCCGGAGCAGCTCCGGAATGAGCGGAGCAGGAACAGTTTTGGTCAAAATCAGCCACAAAATGGTCAAGACAATGGAAAATGGTGAGATAAGGATGGTTTCAGCTGTCTAAGGGGTTGTTTTACTCCTTCCACCACCTTTCTCCCAACGGTTGTAGCCCAGCAAAGCAAATGGATAAACTGTAGCAGAACAAATTCTTGCATATTAGGAAAATAGTTCTAAAATAGTTAATGGCATCCCTGAAGAACAACAACAACTCATATCAACATTGTAATAGAATAATATAAATAACCTAGCTCCCATTCGGTTGAGCATATAGGATATAGGTGTAGAAGAATTCTAGAATAGATAAGTTGTTTTATTGTAGCAGAATAGTATTTTGCAGGCATTTTCCTGCACTACTGTAATGCTACTACAGAATCAATAAAGGTGCAATTTTTCCATTCTGTTGGCATTCTGAGTGAATGTGTGTGAGATTTAGATAGTTTAGAATAGTTATTTCCACCTTCTTCTGGTTCAGGGAGCAAGGGCCACTTCCAGGCCCAGGAGAAGGAACAACTTTGACAGGTTTTCTGCTCATTTCTTGCTGCAACAAATTAGCAGGAACCTGATAGTTTCTATTTCACATTTTTAGCTATGCTATTTTAGATTGCATGTGATAATTTGTAATTATTATAGAAGTGTGTGCATGTCATCTGACCACTTAGCATAGATTCTTGCATCCTACAACATTTTTTGATATTCCCTATTTTCAATAGTTGTTTTTAGATTTTGGCATTTCCAGTTTGTATCAGTGAACTCCCTGCTGTTTCAGTTTTGCAACATTTTAATTCCTGTCCTTTGAATTTTGTTACTGTAACTAGGTTTACTTTATGCAAAGTGTGCATTTCAATTCTGCAAAGTTTATTTTCTGTTATTTCCAGTTCTGCAATACTTCATTTCTGTCATTTTAGATTCTGCAAATTTAGATAGTTTCCTTTTTCTGCAAAGTTTTAATTCCTGCAATTTCATTTTTGTAAGGGTAAATAGGAGTCAATTTTAGTTTATAGGATTTAGAGGTGACATCAAACCCCCAAATGCTAACTGTTTCACCAATAAAGCCATCTCCTGAATGAACTGATCCTTAAACTGCTTACCTTTCCTATCGTATACAACCATTGGACACCACCTTGGATTGACAAGTATAATGACTAAATGATGAATAATTGATGACACTCATCATTTTTGGCACCATTTTTGGGGATACCTTAGGTGTTGTTAGGAGAAGTATAGCAGTCCAGGAATTGTCCTATTATAGGTAATAGTTCTTGAAAATTGAATTCTAGTTCATTTAGTGGATGAGCATGAATGCATAGGCCAAGAGACGAAAGAGGAAGGTTTATTAGAACTGGATCTTTTCCACCAAGGCGTTCTTCATGATCAGGTGAAGATCTGCCTATGTATGAACTTCTTGAAAGACTTAAATGAGAATCATCTTCTTCATCAACTAAAATTTTAGGATCTTTGCAAGAAGAACTCTTAGAGGCACTTGCTTCTAGACATACCCATAGGGCTGATCCATCTGAACTAGTTGAACAAGTCAAAATTGAGGAAGCACCTATGGCAGAACAAGGAGAACATGATAGGGATATTGTTGGTCATGATGCTGATAATCCTCCTATTAGAACTTTTGAATACCCTATTCATCTGAATCCTACTCAGAATGCTCCTATGAAAACAATTTCACCCTCAGTATTGCCAATATTTAGGGGAATTGTTTTTGAAGATCTTGATCAGTTCTTGTTTGAATTCAAAGTTCTTGTGTAGACTTATGACTATGTCAATGACAACCAAAAACTGAAGTTATTTCCCTCTACACTCAAATATGCAGCCTTACGATGGTTTATGAGCCTTGAACCGGATTCAATCCACACTTGGGATCAAATGGAAACTACATTTTTGGATAAGTATCAGGAGTATTGTAGAGTGAGAAATAGGAAGGATGAGTTATTTCGGATTAGACAAGAAGAGGATGAAAACTTAGAGGATTATCTTGATAGATTTACCTTTATCCAAAAGAGATGTGGTCCTATGGAAACTAACTTATTAAAAACTATATTTCTGAGAGGTTTGCAGGATGATTCCAGAGAAGTATTGGATTTAATGGGAAAAGGAGATATAAACCAACTTGAGATTAATGATATTGTAGAGTTATGCAAAAATTATTCCCGCACTAGGCAAAGAAGAAGGAAGCGAAATCCTGGTAATACTGATATAAAATATTTGATGGAAGAAATGGCTAACATGAAAACTGATATTCTTGTACAATTAAATTCCGCATTAGGGGAAAGGAATTCAAAATCCAATTCTTCACCACCCCTGGCTATCTATTGTCCTAGATGCAAAAATAAGCATGCCCTACATGATTGTCCTTTGGATAGAACCTCTATCTCAACTATTTGTGGCATATGTTCAAAAGAGCATAAAACTGATAGGTGTCATCTGTTGCCTCACCTAAAAACTATTTTGGAAACTCAAACTGAAGAACTTAATGTTATTGGGCAGAGGCCAGGTGGCAACTTTTCACAATACTAGAATGCCCCTCATTTTCCTATAGGTTGGGGATAAAATCCTTGGAATATGCCTTGGGGATATTCAGAACCACCTTCACAACCATGGAATCAATCTTGGGCATCTTCCCAAGATTGGTCACATCCTCCCTGGAATCCTGTTAATCCACCTTGGACACATAATCAACAATATGGGCAAATATGGGGGCCACAATACCCATCATATCAAGGGCAACAAAGGTATCAAGGGCAAACTCAAAACTTGTTGCCAGCTCCTAATCAAAACTTTCAAGGAAGAATACAACCTCAACAAGCATAACCAGTTAAGCAACCCCCACTTCCAGCTCAGCCTGTGGCTAACCCAAATAATACCAGACAAGCAGCCCCTATTTATGGAGCTGAGTCTGAAGACACTATTGCAGTTCATGTACTTGACTGTAGTAATATCCAGTTACGTTCAGGGAAAGTTTTACCTGACCCTGCCCCACCCACCATTGAAGAAATTGATGGAAAGCAAGAGTCTCCACATTCAGAACCAGTGCAAACAAAAGAAAAAGAAGAGAAACCAAAAAAATGCAAGGGCAAAAGGAACCTTCTTCAGAAGTAGTGCCATACCCTAAAAGGTTTGATCATACTATCACTACTCCTGAATCAGAATTGGTTACAGAACTTAAAAATATGTCTATCTCCCTCCCTTTGTTGCAAGCAATAAAGGATGTGCCCTTAATCAAGAAAACCATTCAGGAGTTGTGTATCAAGAAACCTGGTAGAAAGAAGAAAGCCTTTCCTAAAACTGTGCAAGTAGAAGGGAAGTTGGCTGACCTACTATCTGGAAAACTAGTGCCTCCCAAATATAGTGATCCAGGAAGTCCAATAGTCACAATCACTATTGGGTTAATACAAATTCCAAATGTACTAATTGATCTTGGAGCTGCAATCAATGTAATGACTAAAGAAACAATGCAACAACTACAGCTCAATAATCTCAGTCCTACCACCATAGTTTTGGAAATGGTAGATAGGTCAGTTGCCAAGCTAGAAGGGATCCTAGAAGATATTGCCATTGAAGTTTCTTCCTGGGAGTATCCTATAGATTTCTTGGTATTACAGCCTAGAAATTCAGTTAATGGTTATCCCATCATTCTAGGATGACCTTGGCTTGCTACTACAACTGCTTTTATAGACTACAGGTCAGGAGAAATGACTATTTCAAATGGCATTGACCTTAAGAAGATTTCCCTGTATCCACCAGCCCAACCTTCAACCAAATTTTTTGGACAGATATGGTATCCTGAGTCTGATGAAGAACAAGAAACTATTGCCACTTTGGCCACAGTAATAGTGAAGGAACACATTGAGGAAGTCAATTCACTAGAAAGGGAAATTTTTGAAGATGAAACTGTCCTAGTGAAAACATTACAGGAAGGACTTAAAGATGATCAAATTCTTGTCCATCGCCTGCTATGGAAGGATGAAGAACAAACCTCAGAATATCTGTCACCTATTCCCATACAAGAAAGCTCTTTCACACTACCACATGGATGGCATCATCATCTTCTTACCTCTTTCACATGTCCTATGCAGGGAATGATTCCATCTGACATCACTTATGAAATAGAATCTAGAGTATTTCATACTCTGTAGCCACATCACTGTCCATTAAATTCTTTAATCAGTAGATATGAAGCAGTCAATTCTGTTTATCCAGGGATTAAACAAATTGAAATACAACTAAGGAAAGTTCTAAATATTAATAGTTGGCTGACTAATGAACAAGAAGCCAAACTATTTGTTGTTCTATAGAAACATGTTCAAGATTTTTCCTGGAGTTACAAGGATATGACTGGCATTCATCCTGATGTATGTACACATAGGATATACACTGAAGATGTCAAACCAGTGAGACAACCTCAAAGATGCCTAAATCCTGCTCTGAAAGATATTGTTAAAGAAGAAATTGAAAAACTTTTAGATGTAGGATTCATTTACCCAATTTCAGATAGTAAGTGGGTTTCTCCATTGGTCATTGTTCCAAAGAAAAATGGGAAAATGAGAGTGTGTGTGGATTACAGAGAGTTAAACAAAGTGACACATAAAGACCATTTTCCATTACCATTTATAGACCAAGTGTTAGATACCCTTGCTGGTAAGAAATTCTTCTATTTTCTTGATGGTTTTAGTGGTTATAATCAGATACAGGTTGCACCAGAAGACCAGGAAAAGACTACTTTCACCTGCCCTTGGGGAACATTTGCTTACAAAGTTTTACCCTTCGGTTTGTGTAATGCTCCAACAACATTTCAAAGAGTTGTTTTGGCCATATTCTCTGATTTGACAAATGAGAGTGTAGAAATTTACATGGATGATTTCAGTGTTTGGAGATAGTTTTGAGTATACCTTAGAACAACTTGAAAAAGTTTTAATACGTTGTGAAACATACCATCTGTCTCTTAATCTCGAGAAATGCTTCTTAATGATGGAGGAAGGGATTGTCCTTGGTCATCATATTTCCTCTTATGGGATCAAGGTTGATCCTAAAAAGGTGGAAGTCATTAAAAACCTTCCTCCTCCAAAAACTCAAACTGATGTAAGGAGTTTCTTGGGACACATTGGTTTCTACCATAGATTTATTGCCAATTTTAGTACCATAGCCAATCCAATGTTTGCATTACTAACTAAGGATTCTGAATTTACTTGGTCTACTGAGTGTCAAACATCTTTTGAAGTATTGAAAGAAAAGTTAACAACTCCCCCTGTATTGAGAGGACCTAATTGGGAACTGCCATTCCATATTCAGACTGATGCTTCCAATACTGCTATTGGAGCTGCATTAGGACAAATTGAAAATGGGGAGCATTATGCCATTTATTACATCAGTAAAAACTTGACAAGAGCTGAAAAGAACTACACCACCACTGAAAAGGAATTCTTAGCTGTGATATATGCTATTAATAAATTTTGACACTATATCACAGGATATCAAGTATTCATCCATACGGATCATGCTGCCATAAAATACTTGATGAATAAACCTTTGGTTAGTGCAAGAATTATTCGTTGGTTAATATTGTTGTAGGAATTTGATATCACCATAGTTAATAAACTAGGGAAAACTAATGTAGTAGCAGATTTTCTGTCAAGGTTGCCAAATGCAGATACAGGAGAATTGGTAGAAGATACGTTCCCGGATGAAAAATTATTTGCTATTTCTGTACAATCTCCATGGTTTGCAGATATAGCTAATTACTTGGCTACAGGAAAGATTCCTCTTCACTTTACTCCTAAGCAAAAGAAATAGTTAATCAAGCAAAGTTCTTCTTTCAAATGGATAGGAGGCTTATTGTTTAAATGCAGTCCTGACCATGTTTTACGTAGGTGTATCCACAAGGATGAGGTATATGATATCTTACGGGCATGTCATGATGAACCGTCAGGAGGACATTATTCAGTAAAAAGCACCATTCAAAATATTTTGGGTACTGGTTACTACTGGCCATCTTTACATAAAGATGTGAAAAGATATGTCAGACATTGTGATGCATGCCAAAGGATGGGAAAACCTACCTTCACTAGTGAAATGCCATTACAACCTCAAATAGGAATAGAACCATTTGAGATATGGGGGCTAGATTTTGTAGGACCCATTGACCCTCCTTCCCAAGGGAAAGTGCATATCTTGGTATGTATTGACTATGTAACCAAATGGGTAGAAGCCCATGCTTTTAAGCATGCTCGAGAAGAAAAAGTTGTTGATTTCCTGTATTCATAGATTTTCCTACATTTTGGGGCCCCACAATCCATCACCACAGATCAAGGACCTCAGTTTACCTCAAGAGTTGTTGAAGCTTTTATTCAACTATATCAAATCAAGCATAGGAAATCCTCACCTTATCATCCACAAGCCAATGGACAGGTTGAAGTGACTAATAGGGAACTAGAGAGAATCTTAACTAAAACCATAGCAGCCCATAGGAGGAATTGGTTGGACAAACTACCTCAAGCAATTTGGGCTTACAACACTACTTGGAAATCCACCACTGGATTTACACCATATGAATTGGTTTATGGTAAAAAGCCTCTTTTGCCTATTGAATTTGAGTTACTGACTCTTCGAACTGCTTTGGATGTAGGTATTGATTTATCACAGGCACAAATAGATCAAATTCTATAGCTCAATGCATTGGATGAGCTACGAATGGATGCATTGCACCAAATTGAGATGATCCAAGCACAACAAAAATTATGGCATGACAGTCACATTCAACAACAAAAATTTTAGCAAGGCGATTGGGCTTTGTTGTTTGACTCTCGTTATGAAGACTATCCTGGAAAGTTGTAGACTAGGTGGCTTGGACCATATCAGATTGAGGAAGTGTTTGAAAATGGAGTTGTTCACCTTTCACCTATTGATGATTCATGATGAAAGTTGGTGGTTAATGGACATCATCTTCGGATATACCATAAACCACTAACTAAAGAGGAGTTTCTCAAGCAAGTGGAAAAATTGGATGTACACATGTTGGAAGAAAACACTTCTTCCACACTGAACTCAATAGAGTAACATGAAAGAAATTGAAAAAAATAAAAAAAATAAAAAATAAAATGATAAAAAAATGAATAATTCAGAAAGTGAAAACCTCTTTGAGGCACTTCTGAATTAGGCTTGCATGAAAACCGGTCTTCGGCATGTTTGCCTTGTTGAAATCACAATTTGGACCCACCATCACTATTCTGTCTTTTCTCACAATCACTGTTTCACCTATTTTCAGATTGCACCTGTCTTAGTCAATAGAGCAGCCAACTGGAAATCAGTAAGAACAACCATCTGTACAAATGTAGATAAATGGTTATATCAGGTATGTGCCTTTTTCATTTTAGAACATTGTTGATATCTAGTATGTAGTGTATAATATCCCTAGTTAGTATATAAGGCATACATAAGGTTGATTCAAAAGTTATCCATCTGGTCAATGGGAGATGTGGCTATGATATGATCATGAAAAGTTTTAGTCGATGTCTTCAAATGCTTCTACATGATAATGCTCCAGAATGAGAATGTTGTTCATAAATAGAAGCTCTAGAACCAGAAAGTAGAAAGAAAAAAATGTTGAATTTGAAATAACATTACGTTTCAGAATGATTCAATAAACTCTGAAATGAGTTTAAGAGTGAATTAGTTGGAAATAGAAGGTAACACGTGTCCTCTCAAGTTTTGTTACCATTGGGGTTGGAAATATGAAATGGAGCATGAGTTTCAACTAGAGTTCAAGGCAACATATGGTTTCGAGGCATGCAAAAGTTTATGACACACGTATCAAGGTAAAGTTTGAAAAGGAAACCATCATAAGATTGGTGATTCTACGTCACCTCAACAAAGTCGTAATCATTCAATGACATAGTAAAATAGATCATTAAGGACTCCTCTGTGCAATAAAACTCTGCCATGTGTCCAATTCACGTTCTTAGACACGTTTCGAAGTCGTTCCTGTGCTGCCAAAATTTACTCCTCAAAGCCAAACATAAGCTTCGAATGAAATTGATCATTCCAAATTGGAGATAACTTCTACTGCCAAAATTTTGTAGGGCTAAAATACATAGAGCACAAGCAATTTACAATGGGGGGTAAGAAAAATAGGGTTGAACCAAAAAATATTGAGTATTTGCAAAAGGATTCTGAATCCCTACGGGTCTTCATGGAGGGTGGGTTCATGCCATTTCTGAGCAAGTTCGATGGATATTCTGAAGGGTTGGCAGCTGAGTTCACCCGGACATTCAGGAACAACCAAGTCCATATTAGTGGCATGACCATCCAGGTAACTCCAAAAATTCTTAGCCATATTACTGAAATGCCTTTGCAAGGAGTTCAGATTGTGAAAATTGGTAAAAATGCTTTAGTAGAAATTGTTAACTAGTTTAGGGAAGAAGGAGATAGACCAATTGAATTTTTAATGAATAAGAATGTCTACAAAGGGGTTAAACGGTCTAGTCTACCACCTCCCTGGGATGATGTAGCTATGTGGGTTATTAGGTTTTTAACCTGTGATGGACAATTTCCTATTTTGTCTGGGCATCATGTCAGAATTTTGAATCATTTATGACATGGTCATTCAAACCCGGAGGTCAAGATAAATCTTCCCTTATACCTTCACCAGGAATTGAAAAATATGGCTAGAAAATACCAAGAAGGAAAGGGCACTCCCAAACACCATGGGCTCATCAAGCTCATCTGCAAACATCACTTTAGGGGAAACCCTAGGAGTTTTGAATGATTTTTCTCTGCATGGAATGAGATGGAAACTTAAGATCCTAAACCTGCATCTGACGAAGAGGTAGAGGGTGAAAGTCCTGAGGAGAAATAGAAATTCAAGATGAAGAACCCTCTAGGAGTAAAATTCCCTCTTCTCCATAAGGACCTCCATCATCAAGGACCAGAAGACAAAGAGAAATCTACAGCTGGTCCTAGAAGAAAAAAGAGGAAAGTGACATTTTTAGAGAATGTGTCAGTATTCCAAGCATAATATACTAAAGAATTTGGGAGCTCAAGCAAGATAGAAAGGTGGTAAAAAAATATCTAAACCAGATTTGCTCTAGAATCTCCAAGCTCTATTCCAAAATCTACAAAGAAACAAAAACAACCTGCTCTAGGGTTACGGAGGTCCTCAAGACTTCAGAAATCTAGTGCCATGGAAGAAGAGGTAAAAGAAGGTGTGACAGAGCATATTGATTTGTCTGGTGAAGACACATTGCAGGAAGAGGAATTCATGGAGGAATCTAGAAATACAAGGGAATTCATGGAGGAATCTAAAAATACAGGTATCCAAAATATATATACAGGTCCAGAAGATGTAGGAGTAGGCACAACAATAGATTTGGATACAGAAATGCCTACAATCCAACTAGTTGACTATTCTGATTCTACAAATTCTGATTCTGAAGAATACTCTGGTTCTGAAGAAGAGGTTGATATGCAAACCTAGTTACATGCTGCCAGAAGTGTCATCAAGACACAAATGGGTTGGATTGAGAAAAATGAGGCCTCCATGAAGGAAAAATATGAACAGATTGCCCAATTGTAGTAGGAAGTCAAAGAGTTAAAAGCTAGGTTGTCCATTCTAGAGCAACAACCTATGCAAACTGATTCTGGAGATGAATTGGCTAACATTATACTAGAATTAGCTAAAGAATATAGAGCTATAGCCTTACCTAGAAGGGAATCACCCATAAGGGAAGTGGAAATAGAGGAAATGCCCATTCAAATAGCCCAACATGAGGAAAATAGATCAGAGCATGAAAATTTAGAAGCAATTATACAACATGTCGATGATTTACAACAATAGGAGATGCAAGCAACATTGGATGTTGAGAAGGAAGTCAAAATACAAGAGCAGGTAAATATGCATTCCCCTCAAGTTTCTATTGACTTGATTTCATTTGTTGCACCTGAAATAGAAACAACAGAAACTGGGATACAAACAGATTTACCCACTATTGAAACAACAAAAGTAGGCATACAAGTAAATATTATCCCATAGATGCAACCTATAATTAGGCCTCCAGATACAGTGACATTAACAAAATACAATGAGGATATAGCATATTGGATGGGGCAGTGTCATAAGCTGGAGACACAAATCTTGTCTTTAAAACCTCTGAAAGAACAGCTGGAAGCTAAAAATGCAGACATCAGTAAGTTGCAGGAGCAGGTACAAGAAACATGCCAAATTGTAGAGTGTCTAGTGCAGTGTAGGAGATCGGCAAGATTCTATAGTTTGATATTGAAAGAGAAATATCTTCGATGGCAATTAATGAGAATTGCTTCTGGTCTTCCTCATAAGCTGGAAACTCCTGGAGAGTTTTTAGAAACATTTTGGCAGAGTTCAGTAGCCCAGTAGAACTTGTTATGTGAGCTATTCCTACATAACTTCTTCTTACCAACTGAAGTGATATTCTTGCCACACATATTTATAGGTGATCTCCAATTGAGGGCTTTTATGTCAACATTGCAAAACCAAATTCACTGGGAATAGGAAAAGAAAGTAAGGAGATGGAGCTACAAGCAGTGTTACTCATCAGACCTGTTCATCTTAACCACAGAGATTCCACCTGCCAGCATTATACTCTGATGAGAGATACAAGGGTCAAAAATATGTATATGGGAAATCTTCAGAGGTGTATGACTCATTTTTAGGATTTATGTGTAGAATATTTTGTTGATGCTTTATCAACATGCAAAAGTAGATGGGGAGAATTACCCATATCACTGCAAAAGAGGGAGCCCATCTCTCCAAACAACCTGTTGTGGTCAAGATGAAGAGCATAAAGTATTATCCAGACCATCTTGGAGGTAAAGGAACAATGGGTAGGTCTCAGGTACAGGTCACCAACAGTCATCACCCCTGTCCCTTATTTCTTTGACAATGATCCTCAATCTGATGAACAATTCCAAGAATGGCTTAGAGAAATAAAGGAGCATCGAGGATATTATAATATTGGGGGAAGACTATGGAAGTATCATGAAATATATCTTGACATAGATCTTTGTGCCTCTGTAGCTGCACAGAATGCATGAGGACATGCATTATAATAAGTTGGGGGGAAATGATGAGGTTGGGAATTGCCTCATCCATGGACTATTTTTGATAACTTATAAACTCTTTGAAACACCTTATGTTATGTTTTGATGCTGATTATGGTGATAGAATGCATTATGTATTAGTATTTACATGTTTTAAATGTTGAAGAGCATATATTCAATTTTGACTATTTTTCTATATTTTTGACCTGTTTTAGCTGAATTATCTAGCAAATTAGGATTTATTTGAAGTTGTAATAATAGGTGTTGATATGTATTCAGTTCTAAAATCATTCCATTTGCTTTCATTACCTTTTAAAAAATTCAAATGCTAAAAAGGGTGCCAAAACCTATCCAAATTAAGCTGACTATGCAGAAACAGAATATTGACCATATAAATTCTAGCCAGCTGTGCATACACAGCATGGCTTGGAATTGGTCATCTCCAGCATGTGCCAATGGTGGAATAGGTCTTCTGAGGATGGTAGGAGAATGTTCACATAGTCAAAACCACTTTCCTGTGCATCGGATGCACGGATTAGCACATGAACTGTTATATTGCCTGATATTCCGGAGCAGCTCCAGAATGAGCGGAGCAAGAATAGTTTTGGTCAAAATCAGCCACAAAATGGTCAAGACAATGGAAAATGGTGAGATAAGGTTGGTTTCAGCTGTCTAAGGGGTTGTTTTACTCCTTCCAACACCTTTCTCCCAATGGTTGTAGCCCAACAAAGCAAATGGATAAACTATAGCAGAACAAATTCCTGCATATTAGGAAAATAGTTCTGAAATAGTTGATGGCATCCCTGAAGAACAACAACAACTCATATCAGCATTGTAATAGAATAATATAAATAACCTAGCTCCCATTCGGTTGAGCATATAGGATATAGGTGTAGAATAATTCTAGAATAGATAAGTTGTTTTATTGTAGCAGAACAATATTTTGCAGGCATTTTCCTGCACTATTGTAATGCTACTACAGAATCAATAAAGGTGCAATTTTTCCATTCTGTTGGCATTCTGAGTGAATGTGTGTGAGATTTAGATAGTTTAGAATAGTTATTTCCACCTTCTTCTAGTTCAGGGAGCAAGGGCCACTTCCAGGCCCAGGAGAAGGAACAACTTTGACAGTTTTTTGCTCATTTCTTACTGCAACAAATTAGCAAGAACCTAATAGTTTCTATTTCACATTTTTAGTTGTGCTATTTTAGATTGCATGTGATAATTTGTAATTATTATAGAAGTGTGTGCATGTCAGCTGACCACTTAGCATAGATTCTTGCATCCTACAACATTTCTTGATATTCCCTATTTTCAACAATTGTTTTCAGATTTTGGCATTTCCAGTTTGTATCAGTGAACTCCCTATTGTTTCAGTTTTGCAACATTTTAATTCCTGTCCTTTGAATTTTGTTACTGTAACTAGGTTTACTTTATGCAAAGTGTGCATTTCAATTCTACAAAGTTTATTTTCTATTATTTCTAGTTCTACAATACTTCATTTCTGTCATTTTATATTCTACAAATTTAGATAGTTTCCTTTTTCCTACAAAGTTTCAATTCCTACAATTTCATTTTTGTAAGGGTAAATAGGAGTCAATTTCAGTTTATAGGATTTAGAGGTGACATCAAACCCCCAAATGCTAACTGTTTCACCAATAAAGCCATCTCCTGAATGAACTGATCCTTAAACTGCTTACCTTTCCTATCGTATACAACCATTGGACACCGCCCTGGATTGACAAGTATAATGACTAAATGATGAATAATTGATGACACTCATCAGATAGGCTCGAATGAAAACCCACGAACTGATAAATTAGTCATATTTTTTCCAAATCTTCAATGCTAGTCTAAATTTTACTAATATCAAGCTTAACAATAGGAGTTCCATCAACTGCTTTAAGACATTTTGACTCCATTTTCCAGGGATTAATATTAGGCATTCTTAGAGGTTTATGGGAAGCCCTAAGATTAATATTAGCATTGGGATGAGGTTGTCCACCATGGATGGCATCCCTAAAATTCATTTTTGGGTATGAGTCTTCAAAATTCTTACCCTTGATAGGGGTTTTCACAGTAGAATTATTTTATGGGTGCACCTTAGCACCAGATTCACTTGAGATATGAGTCATTTTTTATCAACTAATTGAAAATTATTTCATGATATCTTTAATCCTTGCCCTAGATGCCATGGAAAGGTATGGTTTTCACTTTTCTTTTATGTAGCAAATTGGAAGCCGTTGTCACTCAAGTTCACAACATGATCTGTTGAAAGATAAATTTCTAACCCATATTGGATCCCCTGCAACATATCTTGCTAAAATATTGAGCATAAACCACAAACATATTGGCCGCTAGGGACCGAAGGCCCTAAAAACCAACCTCTGGAGCTGCTTGCACTCAACCCAAATGAAACCCTTGCACATTCTCTTATCAAAAATCTTGTTCACACATAGGGATGTACTAGAATATGTATTGATCCAAATGATCTGAAAATTTTTTGAAATATTCTAGGGTTTTTCAAACATCTACCCTCAAAATTTTAGCTCAATATGAGTCCGAATGAGTGAGATATGGCCGAAACAAGTTCGATGGTTTGGGTAGTCCTGCGAAAAATGTCCCTCCTCAATATAACTTCATTCACAAGGTAGCCAACAAGGGACTCAATTAAAAATATAAAAAATAATTTAATAAATTTGAAAATAAACAAGTAGTTTAAATCAGAAGTTGTGATTTATTTTTTCAAAAGGAACTCACTTAAAAAATAAAAAATAATTTAATAAATTTGAAAAGAAAATAAATAGTTTAAGGATTACATATGTAACGTGTTTTTTTGGTTTGATTTATGAGGGATATTGTAGTGATAAGTTTTTGGGTTTTTATTTAGGAGACCCAAGTTCAAACATTCATAAAAGGAAAATGGGATCCTTTATAAAAACTTGTGTAAATCTAATTTTTGTTCGACAAAGACAACGCAGTAGTTAGAGTTTTGGCTTCTCTTTGGGGTGGTCCAAGGTTCAAACCATGATATACCTAAAAAAAGATAGGTTGGATGGTAATGGTATAAAAAGGGTTGGGATCCTATTAACTTTGTCTAAGTCAACATACTAAGGTTTATAATGACAACATCCAATAGGGTCCCATTGAATTTGTCTAACCCAATGGGCTAGAGTTTATAGTAACAACACCCAATAATGTTACCAATTACTTTGTATATATAAAAAAGGAATTTTTGAATTAGATTTAACTAGCCTGCCATAAGCTTCAGGCTAATTATTATGTTACATATATTTGTTTGTTAAGTCACAGAAGCGAATTTCATTTAAAAAAATTGAAAATAATTTCATGTAACCATTATGCCAATTAAACCAACATAATAATTTCAATATATATTTTTTAATTAATAATCTTTGTTGGGATATTGTAGTGGTATGTTTTTAGAATTTCATGCAGGAGATCTAGGTTCAAAAGACATAAGGCATAGGAACACTTTTAAAAATATGTGTTTTATCCTAAAATTTTATCCCTGTTGGGATATAGTAGTGGTATGTCTTTGGGTTCTCATCCAAAATATCCAACAAGGAATCAAACCCTTTCAAAAACCCATACTTTTATCTTAAATTTTAGTTCCACGGGGGATATCGTAGTGGTATATCTTGTTAGAATATTATTATTGTTATAATGTGCACTATGCCTATAATTGACAGGTTGACATTTGTCTTTTGCCACTTGTCCCTGTCTTCAGTTTGAGTTGGAGTGGTGTCTTCTGAAAGACACTTGGAGTGGAGCTTATGACACTTGTCATATCTCCCTCCTAAGCTTGATGCTTATATATTGTAAATTTAACTTGTAAATAAAGTGTGCCTTATTTTTTAGTCCTAACATTTGGTATCAGAGCGGTGAGATCCGCCTGAGGGACCTTAGGGTTAAGGAGTCTGGTTTATGGAGTTAGGGAGTATGCTCTCCACTCATTGAGTGGATCAAAAACTAGAAACTCCATAGAGGACAATCCTCGCCATCTGAGGACATGCCTTTTTTTTTAGATTTCCATTGAGGTTTAGTATTTCAATATGTTTTTTTAAGAAATTTTTTATTTCTGGTTTTAATATTTAGTGACCAATTTTTGGGGAACGAAAGATCAGATCGAGGCAAGGAGATGTCGATGGCAAGTTTAGATCAAAACTCTCGGTGCTGCCTCCATTACAATTATCTCCGTCATCTTCATATGTTTATCGATCGTTTCTGTTTTGTTCGGCCCTTGTCGGAGCCCTAAAACCCTCTCTGTGGCCATGATTTTTCAACTCTGGAAACTATTTGCCCATAAATTTGATTTATTTTCTAAGAAGATACCAGGATGTTGACGAAGGATGTGGGTACTGCAGCTTCCATATCCATGGAATCTCCTAACCCCTGACATCATCAACATTTTTGAAGCTGAGGAGATTTTCAATAATACCTCTGACGAATTTCTTGTAGACGGGTTCAGAGAGGTTGAGGCCCAGTTTCTTCCTAGCCATGTTGCAGACCTTGTACTCCATTATGTTGTTCATGTCAGCATCCTCCAAAATTTCTAGCACAGTTTTCTCAATCTCCACCTTCGTTTGGATGTCCATGGCTTCGGCTCTGTCCATGGATCCTAGCACTGCAAGAACAATTCTCTGTTTCAAATCGTTGTGCCCGCCCTTTCAAATGTTAAAAAGATACTTTTAAATCAGATCTTCCACATTACCCATTGCAGTATGTTTATTCTATTGCAGATCAGATCATGTTTTTCATATAATCTTTTTGTAGCAACATGGAACACATGAACATATTTTTTTTAGTAATCAGAGATCTGGAGATGTGTGCATTGGCCCCTGCTCCTACCTTCTTCTGCTCGGGTCCTGTCTTCTTTGTTGCTCAAGGCAGAATTGTTGCTTGCTTGTTGCCTCTAGATTCGAACCCCTGGTGCTAGAGATATGAGATCTAAGGGCCCGCCATTGCAAGCAACACTGGTGATCTCAAGTACAGTGAGATTTACTTAGGTCGAATTACATAGCTAAATATTGCGTTCGCTCTACCAAATTTATGAATTGGAATATCATTTTTTTGCTTTCGTAGATTCCTTCTCTCGCATATCTTAAGATCAAGGCCATATAGTCCTGTCTCTCCTTCTCTTGTTTATATCTGGAGATTAGGAAGATTTTAGCTCTAGTATTTTGGAAACATTTAAGCTTAGCAGAGGAGTTTTTTGAGCGAGAGAGTGGTTTGAGCGCTCTTTTTTGTTATTGTGGGATCGAAGGGTTTAGGTCGCATTCCTAGGGTTTGGAAATTATAGATTAAAATCAATCTCAAAATAATTTGTGATTGCTGGCAGTTAAATTTATTTATTTTAACCTTTTGTCTTTGGTTTATTTGGCACTAAAAACTTTCGCACTCTAGCGTCATCAACAAAATCAGGCAGTTTTTAGGGCAATTTGAAATTGCAACTGGCGGCTAGATGAATTGACAAAGGGTGCGATAGGTGAAGTGGGCCCCGCTAGTGGCTCTTCAACGAAGCGCAATAAGTGACAAATATTTGAATATTGCTATGTATGAAAAGGGGATTTGTTTTGATATTTTCATATCATTTTGAAGGTTGGATTTTAAGCAGAAGTTTTATAAAAACTCCCGAATCAAGCATTATTGTCCAGAACACAACTCGGAGGGGTGACTACTTCGGAATGTCTTGGAGTTGCACACATTTTTGAGGGTCATTGTTGTTTTGCTTTGTTGAAGCATCAATTTTTATCTGACTATAGGCTTATATATAGTCATTGGAAAGGATTTTTTGAGGGGAATCCATTGGTGCAGTTTATTTTTAGTTTTGAAATCATTTAATATGCTAAATTGAAGTTTGAAATTGACATTGTAATTTGGAGTGCATTTTCAGTAGTATCCGACACTCCTTGACAAAATATTTGGTAAACTTGTGAGAATCTCAATTTTAAGTCTTTGGGGGGTCCATTATGCCAAGTCATTCATTGAATTTGGCAAGTTCGAAGGCAATATTGTAAAAGGATGCATTGATATTGTCTCATATTTTTGGAGGCACATTTGGGGCTAATTTTTTTTAGCCAAATACAAATCATCAACTTAAGGGGTGATTTAGGGCCCCTTGTCCCTTGTCGGTGGATTCATTTTGTGGCACTCTCTTGGCCACTAGGTGTTTGTTGCTTGCATCTTCTATTTGGGCTTTGTCTACATTTTATGCTTGCTATTACCCTTGCATGACTTTGGGTTTTATAATTGTAATCAAGTGTAGTTCCATTTCATACACACTTGACACTAAGCCATATACAAGCAAGCAAACACATACAGGAAAATAATTATAAAGCAATAATACATTGACACATCAATTATAACAATTCTACAAAAAGCAATCATCACATTATTATAACCACCTATGTTCCACGTATCAACTACTCAAATATTTATAGTCTCCCTCACGTAAGGGCGGGTATATTGAGTAGTTTGGTATAAAGGTCTGGCAGGTTATTCCCTTTCAAAATCACCTATGTTCCATGTATCAACTACTCAAATGCTTATAGTCTCCCTCACGTAAGGGCGGGTATATTGAGAATTTTGGTATAAAGGTCTAGAAAAATTCTAATTCTTACTCTCTTTGGATAGAAAAAGGCACTTATGTTCAACTTAACCCTCCCACTGTTGGAATCTCTTGAAGATTCAGAGTGGAAAAACTAGGCGAACCCTCCTATAGATCTTCAACGGTGTACCCTAGATTTTTTTGAGGGCTCTAATTTGGCATTTGTAATTCTTACTTCAACCTTTATTGAGCTCCATTTTCTTTTTATCCTTTTCTAAATCATGGCTACTACAAATCTATTAAGTGGACTTACAAACAAACTTGAAGGAGCACAAACTTTTACAAATTGGAAGTATGAGATGGAATCAATATTAATGATGAATGACATGTGGGACTTTGTGAAAGATAGATAGGCTAATGAAGACCCACTCACTGCACCTACAGAACCTAAATAAAAAGCACAATTTGAGAAGAATTCCAATATAGCTTTAAGTATAATCAAGCTAGCTATAGGAATTCAATGCAGAGAAACTGTAAGGGCTACAAAAACACCAAAACAAGCATGGGATGCTCTCAATAGATTGTTTGATAGGCCAAGTCAAGATAATATTTTGTATCTCAAATAAAAATTGCACAATCTATGTATGAAAGGTTCACTTACCGATTATCTTATGGAAGTGAAGTCCATTAAGAATTATTTCTTAGCTACTGGTAAAACCCTACATGATAATGAGTTAATTCTAATAATGTTGAATGGTCTTACTTCAAAGTTTCACTCCTATGCTACCATGCTAGACTTGAGTGGTAAAACAATGAATTTCACACTTGAGGATATTGAGATCCTACTTAAGAAACATGAGCAAGCCCTAATCAAAGATGAAGAAATTGAAGCCACATCAACAACTTTTTCCACCAAGGCAACTTTATAGTCTAAACAAAACAAGGGTCAAAATTAACATAATCAAAATCAAAGGGGTAGAAAAAATCAGAGATACACACAATACCAGCAGTAGCCAAATCAATAGTACTAGCAACAACCATGTCAGCAACAGTACCACCAACAACCAAATCAGTAGTACCATCAGTAGCCACTTCAGCAATAGTACCAACAGTAGCCAAGATGGCAAACAAGACCTCAAGGGGGTCAAAACAACAATCAATAGCCCAATATCCTAAATTAATTGCCTCAACCATATTGCCTCCTTAGTTGCCTCAACTACTGCTCTATATTATGCTTTTGCTGAAGATAGTGAAACTGTGTTCTGCTTATTTGTGCTCCATGAAATAGAGGCTTGGCCTAATTGAAAGCAATAACCTGATGTAGATCTTCTAGTTTCAAGACAACTGACCCAATATGAATCTGTGTATCCAATCAAATAAAAATGATCACTTGATTTATATATAAGGCCATGATGAGGTGTGGCCTTTAGGAATCTCACAATCCTCTTCGCTGCTATCCAATGGCTCTTCTTAGGATCCTGCATGAATCTAGAAATAAGGCCAACTGAATAGCAAATGTTTGGTCTAGTTGAAGTTAAGTAGATCAAACTTCTAACTAGTTGCCTATAAAGTGTACCATCAACCCTTTCTTCTTCATAATTATTTACCAATTTCAATCTAGTTTCCATGGGAGTTAGAGAGGGCTTACACTCCTCCATGTGAAACCTCTCCAAAATAGACTGAATGTACTTAGCCTATGAGATAAAAATCTTACCAAATGTTGCCATACCTCTATTCCTAAGCAATAGTGGAGGAGGACTAAATTTGTCATCTCAAATTTCTTGCATAAGTCCTCCTTGAGAAACTTTATTCCTTCTATTTCATCACCTGTAATGAGAAGATCATCCACATACAATGTAACCAAAATGATGTGGTTCCTCCAATGTTTCACATAGAGAGTAGATTCTACTACAGATCTAGTGAAACCAAGGTTGAGAAAATAGGAGTCAATATTTGCATACCAAGCTTGGGGTGCTTACTTCAACCCATATAGAGCTTTCTTTAATATGAGGACTTTTTTGTTTTTGCCTTCAATTGTGTACCCTGGTGGTTGTTTCACATACACTTCCTCCTTCAAATGACCATTGAGAAATGCACTTTTGACATCCATTTGATATATTGGCCAATGTTTTTGAGCTGCCATAGCAATAACTATTCTGATTGTACTCCATGTGGCATGAAATATTGGGACATTTAAATTTTAATAATCTTCAAATGATGGCTAATATGACTAAACAAAATAGTTATTGCTATGGCAGCTCAAAAACATTTGCCAATATATCAAATGGATGTCAAAAGTGCATTTCTCAATGGTCATTTGAAGGAGGAAGTGTATGTGAAACAACCACCAGGGTACACAGTTGAAAGCCAAAACAACAAAATCCTCAGATTAAAGAAAGCTCTATATGGGTTGAAGCAAGCACCCCGAGCTTGGTATGCAAATATTGACTCCTATTTTCTCAACCTTGGTTTCACTAGATCTGCAACAAAATATACTCTCTATGTGAAACATTGGAGGAACCGCATCATTTTGGTTACATTGTATGTGGATGATCTTCTCATTACAGGTGATGACATAGAAGGAATAAATTTTCTCAAGGACTTATGCAAGAACTTTGAGATGACAAATTTAGGCCTCCTCCACTATTACTTAGGAATAGAGGTATGGCAATAGCCTGGTAAGATTTTTATCTCATAGGCTAAGTACATTCAGTCTATTTTGGAGAGGTTTCGCATGGAGGAGTGTAAGCCCTCTCTAACTCCCATGGAAACTAGATTGAAATTGGTAAATAATGATGAATAAGAAAGGGTTGATGGTACACTTTACAGGCAACTAGTTGGAAGTTTGATCTACTTAACTTCAACTAGACCAGACATTTGCTATTCAGTTGGCCTTATTTCTAGATTCATGCAGGATCCTAAGAAGAGCCATTGGATAGTAGTGAAGAGGATTTTGAGATTCTTAAAGGCCACACCTCATCATGGCCTTATATATAAATCAAGTGATAATTTTTCTTTGATTGGATACACAGATTCAGATTGGGCCAGTTGTCCTGAAACTAGAAGATCTACATCGAGTTATTGCTTTCAATTAGGCCAAGCCTCTATTTCATGGAGCACAAAGAAGAAGAACACAGTTTCACTATATTCGACGAAGCAGAATATAGAGCAGACAGTTGAGGCAACTAAGGAGGCAATATGGTTGAGGCAATTAATTTAGGATATTGGGCTATTCATACATGGTCCAACATATATATATATATATATATATATATATATATATATATATATATATATATATATATATATATTGTGACAATCAAAGTACCATCAAGATGACCAAGAATCCAGTTTTCCATGCTAGAAAAAAGCACATTGAGATCCATCATCACTTCATTAGATAAATGGTCCAAGAAGACATTATACACATGGAGTATGTACCAACTCAATATCAAGTAGCAGACATCTTCACCAAGTCCCTTGGGAAAGACAAGTTTTCTCAGTTTAGCAATTTTCTATATCTATGTAAAATAAGTCAACATTAAGGGGGAATGTTATCTAATGTTGACTTATATTTTTAGGATAGTGCACATTAAGGGGGAATTTTAGAATATTATTATTGTTATAATGTGCACTATGCCTATAATTGATAGGTTGACATTTGTCTTCTGTCACTTGTCCCTATCTTCAGTTTGAGTTGGAGTGGTGTCTTCTAAAAGACACTTGGAGTGGAGCTTATGACACGTGTCATATCTCCCTCCTAAGCTTTATGCTTATATATTGTAAAAAACATAGTATGCATTATTTTTTAGTCCTAACATATCTTTGGGCTTTCATGTAGGAGACTCAAGTTCAAACCTCGGTATAAGGGGATAAGGCTCCTTTCAAAAAAACCATCCTAAAATTTTAGTCCCTGTTGGGACAACATAGTGGTATAGCTTTAGGTTCTTAGCCAAGATACTCAAGTTCAAATCACTACACAAGGAACATGGACCCTTTGAAAAACCCACTTTACCCTAAAATTTTGTCACATGAGGGATACTGTAGTGGTATGGCTTTGGGTTTTTATCCAAGAGATCCAAGTTCAAACCTTGGTACAAGGGGAGTGGGGCCTCTTTCAAAAACCTATGCTTTAACCTAAATTTTATCCCATGAGGGATATTGTAGTGGTATGTGGTATGAATTTTTATCCAAGACACCCAAGTTCAAACCCCAGTACAAGGGGAGTGGGTCCCCTTTCAAAAATCCATGCTTTACCCTAAAATTTATCCCGTGAGGGATATCATAGTGGTATGTGTTTGGGTTTTCATAGAGGAGACCCAAGTTAAGGGATATCATAGTGGTATATCTTTGGGTTTTTATCCAAGAGATCCAAGTTTAAACCTATCGATAAGGGGATTGGGACCTTTTCGAAAAACCTATGATTTACCCTAAAATATGTCTTTGGGTTTCATCCTGAAGACTTAAGTTTAAACCCCTGATACAACGGGACCAATACTTTTTCAAAAATCTATGATTTATGTATGTGATTTCTATAAGCTATATGTGGCTTCTATTGGAGGCCACTCCCATCAAAATACCAAAATATTACATTTGTTGTTAGGTCAACTAAACCATATTCAACATGCCTTTTTATCATAAACATTTTTCATTTATTTTTCTATCAAATATATTCTTTGTCTTATTAAAAGTGCTATGTTTCCACAATCAACTCCTTGACATCATTTCATTAAGAGATAAAATCTCATTTGACCACTTACCTTCTAAAATTTAAATTTTACCAATATGAAGATCAACGCCATGATTGGTTAAATTATTTGTTATATGATTTCCTTCTTTATAAATATGGTTACATTTCCAAGAGATTACCTCAAATAATAGATAATGAACATCAACGATAATATTATTTTTTATCCAATCCCCACATCGATTTTTGTTGATAGCATTAATGATAATTTGTGAATTCTCCTCAATTAAAATATATTTTCATCATTTTTTAATTGCAATTTTAATCCTTGTAAGAAGTGTCCTAGCCTCTACATAGTTGTTAGTTGAAATTTTATATGATTCTAAGTGAGGAGAAATTTATCTTCATTATTTCAAAAACATCACCACCACTAGCTTTTCCAAAATATCCTTAGAAGCACCATCAAAAATAATTTTGATAAACCCAATTTTTGGATATTCTTATTTTACTCGATATTGAAGCATATACTTTGTTTTAATGTCATTATTGCAGATGACTCTTCCATATATGTTTAAATCTAGTATCAAGTTTTTAACACCTATTTTTTACACTTGAGACTTTCCATGGTGAGCATCATATCTATAAACATTCTGCAAGGTAGGTAATAATACATTTCTAAACTTAGGTATGAATTTGATATTTATTTTTAAAGTTCTCTGATTCCTTTCAAGCCATAAATTCCAACAAATAATGGCAAGACCAATATTTTATAGAAAATATAATACTTTAGTTTTGAAATAATTAATCCAATATTTCATCAACTCTTTCAATATTGATAGAGATAACGAATATATTTTCATATTTTTTAAAGAAACCCCAAATGGTGTGAGCAAAGGGATAATGAAGAAGTAAATAGTCTAATGTTTCACACAAGGCACATTTGAAAGGTCCATAATATCCTCATCTTTGTAGACTCACTCCTATTAAAATATTATTTTGAACTATTTACCAAAGGAATCTTAAGGCCTTAGGGAGAGCCTTTAGTGATAAAACATTCTTCCAAGGAAAATATTTGGAAGTAGGAAATTTAATTTTGCTCTAAATCCTTATATCCCAACTTGACCAAGTGTCCACCATATTTTGATATATTCCAAACCAACACATCCTTCCATATAAAAATCAACAAATGAAAATCTTGAAGAATATTTTGATTTTCATCTGCAATTTAATTTATTTCCTCTCCTTCCTCCAAGTTACAAATAGAAATCCATGATTTGGAGTTATTGCTCACATTACTATAATCTTTGACCTTTGTACCTTTATAAGCTAGGTATAATTGAGCCAATGATTATCATTTTGAGTTTAAGATAAGAGAATAAGACTTCAACCAAGCATCAAACCAAAAATTTACATAAATCTCCTCATGGAATAACCATCTAATATATTTCTTAATCAATTTAAAACTATTTGATATAAAGTTCCATATTGGTGATCCTTTGGATGGTGTCTTTTTTCTAGTTTTTTTTAATTGATGGTAAGGTAGGGTTTTGAAAGGTTTGTCATTTCCCTTTTACAAAAGAGGTATTTTTCAAATCAAATATCAAATTTTATTTCCTTTGGTACAAATGTAAATATGTAAAAGTTTAGGGTTTGAGTCTATAGTTTAGATGAATGACTTATATTTCCCCTTTATGTAAGTATTTACATGTAAGATATGCACAAGTGTCATGTAAGTATGTAATGCGCAATATATACACAAGTGTCATGTATGTTAGTGTACAAATATGTAATGTGAGAATATGCACAAGTGTCAAGTATTATGAGTGCATGTAGAAATGCAAGTATCATGTAAAAATGTGCAAGTGTCATAGATTTAAGTATGCATGTAAGTAGAGAGTGAAGAGTCATATGATATGTGGTAATATGATAAGCCAAAGGTCATAGGAGTTGTATATGGAGAGCAATAGTCAAGTATTGAAGAGTCATCTTCTATGTCTATACTATGAAAAAGCTCTATACAATATAAGTGGGAAAACAATATGTAATGATAACCATATCAAACATTGATAATAAAGCTTGTATACATATTTTGAGCAATATTATTGTAAGTATATTTCATGCTTGTACATGAATGATTTTGGCCATTTACATTCATATTTGATATTATAGTGAATGTTATTATAATTTATATTGTCCAGTATATATTTAATTGCTCTTATATTTGATTCTAATCTTGATTAATTATATTGGTATTTGAGATAATTTGGCTTAAGTCAACAATGGTATCAAAGCTATTGTTTAACTCTAATACATTTTTGATAGATTCATATTTTTAGAGTTTTTCCACTTTAAAGGTAGTGAAGACTTGGACTCAAAATTTGATCAAGGTCCTCAACCAAATTTTTCCACTCTAAAGGATGAATACTAATATTCCATTCAAAGGATTTGAGAGTAGACATTGATGGGACAAATAAAAATCACCATAATTTAGATGTTAGGGTCTATCCACTTGGTTAAAATAAAACCAGTGAAGACAAGGACTCAACCAAAACTGATTAAGGACCAACTTAGAATAAAATTGGACATGAGGAGACATTCAAAGTCATCCTAATAATAGTTGGATTCTATAGAAAAGAGGAGAATCATAATAGTGGCCAAAATCCACTTGAAAAATTATTATTCCCAGATTTGACCTAAGGCACCAAGGATTGAAGAAACATAATAGAGAAGCAACAAAGCTTCCATAATAATAGAGGAGCATTAAAGCTTACAAAATAATAAAGAAGAATTAAAGCTTCCAGAAGAGAAGAGGAGCATCAAATATTCTAGTGAATAAAATAAAAATATAGAAGCAGTATAAGATTCAAGAAGAGCAGAGTAGAAGAAAGAATAGAGAAGAAGGAAGCATCATAAGATTCCAAAGATAAGAAAATATTGAATAGGCAAAATTTCTGGTCAATTAGAGATATAGACTAGAAGGATCAGATTTACTAAAGAATCTACATAGTATTTTAATCTTGGTAATGGATCATTTGAGTACTATATAAGCGTTGTTCTTCAAGAGCTTTTAAGAGAACCGTATCATAGCCAATAAAAGTACTATATTGAAATAAAATAAAGTAGAGAATGCAATCTCTATCATAGCACTATCATTTAGAGGTAACCTGAGCACTACTCATTTAGTGGAAACTAGAGCACTACAATAAAGCATACGTGTATCTATATTTAGGGATATTTGAGAGTCAACTTCTATAGGTCTACATTAGAGCAATAAGTGCCTTCGTCTAGAGGAATCTGTAGGTCACTATAGAACAAAAGAGCTCCATTAACTTGAGAGCCATATTGAGAGCTCAATTTGCAGAAGAAATCCAAGCACCATAGTTGATACATGCAGAATAGAACTCATGGAATAAAACATTGAAGTGTTGCACATAAAATAGAGCAGAAATAATAGAATTGGTGAAAAGTTAGCTAGCAATTTTAGAAGTAGCATTCATATGTTACATTTGAGGAAGCTTTAATTGAGGATGTTGCAGTAGTTAGGACTTCTAGAATTAGTGCATCGTGAGGAGGAAAGGTAAGATTTATTACCTTTATAGTTTTCTAATTATTATTGGAGTTAGAGTTTGGAAAGTTAAGTTAAATTAAAATTAGGTTGGAGTTATACGTATTTGTACCTTATATATTGAAATTGATTTTTGCAATATATTTATTTGATTTTTGAAAATTTAGAATTTATTAAGTTTTTTGGAGTGATAAGGTTTTCTACTTAAAATAGGATTTAGAAGTTTGAATTTGATTTTTTTATCAGATGGAAAGAGGCAGTTTTGAAAGGGTCCTCAAACCTTTTACATAATTAAAATGGGAAAAAAAAGCTTTAATAGAAACCAACAAAAAGAAAGGTAGAAAACCAAGCCTTAGCCAAAAAGAACCAGGAGAGAAAATAGGGCAACAAGCCAACAAGGGCGAAAACCCCAGCCATAAGAGAAGAACTTTACCAAAAAATCCAGAGAGAAAAAAACTAATGAACTCCCAGAAAACCAAATAGTAGACCTAAACAAGCTACAACATACCCCCATAAGAACTGCTCCAATTATTAATGGAATTCATTACCTAGGAAAGATCTTCCACATACATTACACAAGTTGCACACAAGATCAAGAGCCATCAAAAAATCTAGAAAAAGTCTTTCCTGGAAATAACATTAATATTTTGAGAAAATCTTCCCCTTCAAATGAGTAAATTTTCCAGATGAACTAAATTGGCCATGAAATTAATTGCTATGTTTTCTTCCCTATAAATGTGATGACATTGACTGTTCTCAAAGGTAATTAGGATTTAATTCGACTTAGCAATTAGATTTGAAATATTATAGTTGGTATTATGGATGCCTTTAAAGGAATTCATTAAGTATAGGGAATATCCCTCTATCATAACCTTCTCAAATATCAAGGTTTCCAACAAAACAAGACCTTGGAAGAGGATCTTGGCCTCAAAAAATGTTTGGATTAGATTCCAAGATTCTCAACATAAGCCAAAATAATATCTCCTTTATTGTTTCTACTAATTTCTCCTACTCCTGCCAGACCTAGATTTATTTTTGAGGCTCCATCAAAGTTTAATTTAATCCATCCATCTGGAGGAGGTATCCACTTGGCCTGTAGTCTTCTTGAGTAAACTTGAATAGGACCTTGCTCAAGCCTAGGGAGGCCTAAATTTTCAGCTAACAAGGCTTCTTCTTGAGTGTCAATGCCAGGATAAATGGGATATTGGAAATGTTTTAAAAAAGAAAATCCAAAATTCTTGCTCCTATTGAAGGCAGATCTCTAGAATAATTTTTGAAAAAACTGTTATTCCTCTCTTTCCAAAATCCCCAAAGGTAATGCATAAGGCTAAATTTTTAGAGGGTGTGCCATCTAGGACTAGAGAAGGGGGAGGAAGCCCATTTATCAACCATTTCCATAAATGTTCTAGGGATAACCCAACAAACCCCCAAAGCATTAAGGATGTAATTTAGGATGAAGTCACAGTCCATGAAGATATGATGAGTCATCTCCTAATTCCTTCCACATAGATAACAATAATTGGGAAGAATCATACCTCTAACTTGGATATTCTCTATGGAGAGGATTTTAATTTGTATGGAAAACCATAAGAATAAATTAATCTTGGGGATAATATTCTTTATACCAAATTAGTTTCCTTGGGAACCAAGAACCAACTAAGATTATCATTAGCCACAATGTGATAAGCAAAATTTATAGAGAAGGTGCCACTGTCCTCATGATTCCCTATTAGGGAGTCTTCACATCCAATATTCCTTATTACAAGATTTCTCAATTTGAGGGTCAACTCTTTCAAACATTCTTCTTCCCCTTGGGCAAGACCAAAAATCTAGAGATTCTTCCATCTTTTCCTACCCCCTAATTCTTAAATGAAATCTACTACTTTAGATCCAAACAATTGTGAGAATCTAAGTCTCCATGGGTGTAGGAGAAATTATATGAAAGGGAAGCATCTTCAAGCCATGAGTCATCCCATAAGTCAATCTTATACTATTTCCAAGTCTCCACTTGATACCTCTTAAGACAAGATCTTTTTATTTAACAATACTGTTCCAGAAGATAGATCCATAAAGCAACACTTGTTCTTTCATGAAGTTGATTTCCCTATTTACATATTTGGCATTTAGAATTTGATTCCATCAATTATTATCTTGGTTGAGGAGAGCCCAAAAATGCTTGGCTAAAAGGGATTTGTTCATAAGATTCATTTTTCTTGTCCCTAACCCCCCTAATTTTTTTGCACACACTTGCTCCCAAGAAACAAAATGGAATCTATATTTATTTTCTGAACCTGACTAGAGAAAAACCTTTTGAAAATGTTTTAACTTTTGGGTGATTTTCACAAGGATTCTAAATAGAGATAAGAAATACACTAGGAGGCTTTTAAGGGAATATTTAACTAGTTGCACTTTGTCGACCTAGCTAAGAAGAGAGCCCTTCCAACCTACTAATTTCTTATGTATCCTCTCTAGAACTAGATTCCAAATATCCTCTTTGATTCTTCCCTTAAATAGAGGTAAGCCTAAGTAGGTAGAGGGTAGCTCAACAATAGTGCACCCAAGAATTTTGGTAATAGCTCTTTGCTTGATATAAGGAGTGTTGAGAAAAAAGAGTTTGCTCTTAATAAAGTTGATGTATTAACCAACAACCCTCTCATAGTCCAAAAGGATTCTTCTGATTTATTTGGCTGAAGGAATATATGAGGAGGTAGAGAGAAGAGTGTCATCAATAAATTTTTAATGAGAGATAGGATTAATGGCAAGAGCAGGTTTAATACCTTCAATGCCAACAATATCTTTAATTTATCTTCCTAGAGCTTTTGCTAAGATTATAAAGAGGGAGGGTGAAAGAGGATCCCCCTATCTCAATCCTCTAGCACTTTTAAAATACTTAAAAACCTCCCCATTAACAATGATAAAAAAATAGGGGGTTGAGAAGCATTCCTTGATGAGGGATATCCATCTAGAGTGAAATCCAAAGTGAACCAAGACTTTTTCTAGGAAATCCTAGGATACTCTATCATAGGCTTTATTCATGTCTAGCTTGAGGAACATTCCTACTTTTCCGCTCTTATCCACTGAATGAATCAACTCATGAAATTTGATAACTCCATCTAAGACTTGCCTTCTTAGGATAAAATCCCCTTGGTTGTGGTTATTAATTATTGGAAGCAACAATTTCAATCTGTTAGCCAACACTTTGGAAATAATTTTGTAAGTAGTGTTGCAAAGGAGGTGTGAATTATTTATAGTCCTTAGCTCCTACACTCTTAGGAATAAGTACAAGAAATGTGGAATTGATATCTCTCATAATGAATCTAGATATTTGGACTTTAGAAATGGCCTCAACAACATCTCTCCCAATGATGTGCCAAAAATTTTAGAAGAATATGGCCGAAAATCCATCACGACCATACACTTTTTCCCTGCAATTGAAAAGATAACAATTCAAATCTACTCCTCCTCGAAGGGGCTAAGAAGCCTAGAATTCATTTCTTCATTGATAAGGGGGGATTTTAGGTAATTAATCTTCTTTTTAATTGAGCATCACCTTGATTTTTGGTACCCAAGACCTTTTCAAAAAATCCAATAGCTTCATCTCTAATTTCCATAGGGTCAACCAATTTGGAACTGTTATCTTTGACAACTCTAATTTTGTTAATGCTCCTATGATTGAGGGTAGTGATTGGAATAATTTAGTGTTTTTGTCCCCATTCATCAACCATAGGGCTCTAGACCTCTATCTCAAAAAAATCTCTTCTTTAGCCAAGGTGTTATGAAATTTAGCTAGCACTGACTTCTCCTTATCCCTAAGATCTTCCTACCTAGTTCTTGACTCCAAAGATGCTTCATTTTCAATGAACTTCTTTTTCAATTCCTCTTTTTTTGAAAGAGGTGACCAAACATCATTTTATTCCAACTTTTTATATTGAATTTGAAAAATCTAAGCCTTTTTGCTAACTGAGAAATTAAGGGGCCAGAGAAGCTTTTTGACCACCAATCCACTAAATTGGCTTCTAGGTCATGGTGCTGAATCCACATTTGAATTTGAAATTTGGTTATTCAAATTTGAAAAGCTAGTAGATTTGAATTTGTTTTCTAAAATTTAAAATTTAAGATTTAGAAGATTTGAAGAAATTTAGAATTTTGCAAATTTAATTATTAGGGAGATAAAATGATTGCTACTTCAAAGGATTTGAAAACTTTGAAATTTTTAAATTTATTTTTTTATTTGAAATTGAAAAATATTAAATTTTGGAGTAAAAGGGTTTACAACTTCAAAGGAATTACAAATTTTGGAGTAATATTACTCTTTTTATCTAAGAATAAAACAACATATAATTAGAAAATATGTGACTTATTTATAAAAAAAATAAAGGAAGAGTGACTTTAATATTGTATCGGTGATTGCATTATTTTCTTAAGAATATAGATGATCATAAAGCATTAGTATGGAAGCATAAAATAATAATAAAAATATTTTTCTTTCTTAACTTTGCATATGTATATATAATTTAGACAAATGCATTTATTTGTGTCGCTTGTTGCTATTCAGGTTAACCAAGCCCCTAGCACCGATTCTTAGGTTCCATCCATTCCATCCAACGTCATTCACCTTGCCCATAAGTCAACATGAATATTGTTGATTTATTTATCCCACTCTGTAATCCATATGATATGGCTAAGCCAATTCCAATTGACATAAGTCTCATTGATATGGACCGGATTTCCTCACCTCCATCCTTTGTTGAGTTTGTCTTAACCGAGGAATTTTTAAGGGCTTCCACAAACTACATTCCTCCATCCCATCCACATTCACCTTCATCCTCACCTTCAGATCCCAAGGTTTTCCTGCCAAACATATATAAGAATAATACATAAGAGTTTGATGATATTTTAGATTATATTCATATGATCCCTACGCCCCATAAACTTGAGAAAGGTTCCTATATGTCTATTGAAGAAACCATCGATGTGGAACTTAGATCAGACAAAGACAATCCCAAAATTATCAAGCTTGGAAAAATCTTATTAGCCAATCAACAAGAGCAATTAATTGCTCTCCTCAAGAGTAAGAAGGATATTTTTACATGGTCTTACAAAGATATGCCTAGTATTGATCCTAACTTGGTTATCCACAATCTCACCTTACAGCCTAATGCTAAGTCGATCAAAAAAAAAATTAGGAGGATGCATTATACCATGGCCCTTGTGGTAAAATTAGAGCTTCAAAAACTCTTAGATGTGAACTTCATAGTTCCTATCAACTACCCTGAGTGGCTCTCAAACATGGTACCCATTCATAAGCCTAATGGGTCGTTATGTGTGTGCACTGAATTTTGATATCTTAACAAAGCATTTCCTAAGGATTAATTCCTCTTCCAAACATTGATACTCTTGTCGATACCTACGTTGGCCATGAAATGCTTTCTCTCATGGACAGTTTTCAGGATACAACCAAATTCAAATAAATCCTAATGAAAAACACAAAACAACATTCACTATACCTTGGGGAACTTTTTGTTACAAGGTTATGCGATTTGGTCTAAAAAATACATGTGCCACTTATCAACATGCCATGACATACATTTTCCATGACTACATGCATAATATTATCAAAGACTATGTGGATGATCTCTTGGCTAAATCTAAAACTCGAAAAAAACATATTGGTGTATTGGAGAAAGTTTTTGATCAAATTTTAGAGCATAAGGTAAGGGTGAACCCTATGACATGTGTCATTGGTATTACCTCAGGAAAACTTTTAGGATTCATTGTCTCCAAAATAAGCATTGAGGTGGATCCTAACAAGGTCAAGGTCATCATGGAGATGCCTCCTCCAACAAACTTAAAGGAATTGCATAGTTTACAAGGAAAGATCCAATCCATTCGTCGTTTAACTGCACAACTTTCTAATAAATGTAGGCCATTAAATCACCTACTATAAAATGGGGTACCATTTTATTAGACATATGAGTGTCAAAAAGCCTTTGATGAAATTAAGCCATACATAGCCTCTCCTCCAGTCTTAGATCCTCCTCTTCAGGGGGTCCCATTCTATCTTTATGTCTTAGCAATGAACTTTACCTTAGGGACAATTCTTGCACAAAAGAATGAACAAAATCGAGATCAAGTTGTCTATTACATTAGTCAAACACTGGTAAGCTATGAAACTAGATATGATTATGTAGAAAAATTGTGCTTAGCAGTGGTTTTTACCACTAAGAAACTTTGAAATTACATGCTTAGTCACACAACTTATGTCATAGCTAAAGAAAATCCTATGTGTTATATGATATCCCATTCTTACAATAACACCCACACTACGAAATGGATAATGCTTCTCATTGAATTCAATTTGGAATTAATTAGCCAAAAATCCATTAAAGGTCAGGTAATAGCCGATCAACTTGTGGAAGCTCCACTACCTAGTGATCACCCTTTGATTATTGAGCTTCCAGATGATTTAGTATTTGCTATCACTGAACACAAAGAATATATCATTTCAGAGGAAGACGTCGATATTACACTATTCCTTGATGGCTCTAAGTGCGCAAAAGGTAAATGTGTTGGAGTCATTTTTCATATACCACATTCATTCAAACTCAACTTCCAATGCACAAACAACACTACAGGGTATGAAGCCTTAATATTAGGTCTTCAATCAACCATAGCTATGAGCATTAAGCTTATCAATATATTCGATGATTCTCAACTTGTTGTTAAGCAAATCAACGGAGAATACCAATGCAAAGAACCTACTATTAAGCTTTATCATGAAGTAGCAATGAAATTTATCTCTAAGTTTGATTGGCATGAAATCAATAGTTTGCCACGTTTGACTAATAGATTTGTAGATGCAATGGCCTCCCTTGGATCATTGATTCCAAAATACTTCTTTAGAGAGGTACAACCCCTTATAATTTCAACGGTATCCAAATATGAAATTATTCGTGTTGTCTAAGAATGAAAAGGATGTTTGCTTTATCCAATTGGATTCATATGAGCCTTGGTCAAGCCAAATTGTAGCATTTCTCAAGTTTAGAACACTCCTATCGAACATGTCTCAAACTGCCAATGTACTTTTAAGAAAAAGGTAGCTCATTTCATTCTCTTGGGGGACATGTACAAACATGGTTATGATGGAGTCCTCTTTCATTATCTTGAGTCTAGTGAGGCACAAAGAGCCATAGCTAAAGCCCATGATGGTACTTGTGGTGGTCATTTTAGTGGAATGGCCATCACAAAGTGTATTTTACAAATGGGTTATTATTGGCCCACAATGGAGCGTGATTGTTGCACATATGTTAAACATTACAAAAAGTGTCAAGAACACGCTAATTTAACTCATCTACCATCACAAGATTTACAACCCATTCAAATCATTTGGCTCATTTCACAACGGGACCTAGATTTAATTGGAAAAATCTCACCTTTTTCCTTATGATAACATACATTCATCATCACAACCATTGAATGCTTCATAAAGTGGGTTGAGGCAATTGATCTAACTAGTACAACAAGACCTAGAATTATGGAGTTTATACTTCATCACATCATTTGTCGTTTTGGTGTCCCCTCAAAAATCATTTTCGATAATGGAAAGTCTTTAAAGAACAAGGATGTTCGAGCACTTTACGAGAAATATAACATCCAACATAGTTTCTTGACTCCTTATTACCCACAAGAAAATGGATAAGTTGAAGCTTCCAATAAGATATTAATTATTATTCTCAAGAAACTTGACAAAGAAAATCATAGAGATTGGCATACACAAATTTCCTTGGCATTATGGGCTTATATAACAAGCATCCGCATGCTTACAGGGGCAACACCATTTTTATTAGTCTATGGAGTCGAAGCAATCATGCCTCTTGAGCTCGAGATGCTTTCCTTGAAAATTTCTTTGTAGGAATTCATAGATGATGACACTTCTAGACAAGCACATTTTGACCAACTCATACTTCTTTATGAAAGGTAAGTCAATGCTTTAGAGAATTTATGAGTTTATAAGACCGCCTAAAGCGTGCTTACAATGCTAAAGTGTATCTACGTGAATTCCAAGTAGGAGATATTGTCCTTAAAGATAATCAACAAAATACCAATGCCTTGCTACATCTTCATGACAAATTCGTGGCTAATTGGTTAGGTCCATACATCATCACTCAAAGAGTGGGTAACGGTACTTATAGACTTGCCAGTCTAGAGGGAGAGGAAGAATCTGAACCACTTAATGTTATACACTTGAGAGTATTCTATGCATAATTTGATTTATATGTATGTATATATACATGGCTAATACACAAAAGCATTTGCATACACTTTATTCATAACATTGCATTTCACTTGCATATACATTACAAAAACAATGCATTCACCCACATTCCACATTGCATTTCATACTTCACAAAATCACATGTCATACATTGCATTCACAACCACATTTTGCATTTCGCATTAGGGATCATTTATTAAGTTCAAGGTCGTAATTGGTCTGATGAATCATGTTGCCTTAATCAGGGGCACCTTCATCACATCATCCATACAACTCTACCAAATCAAAATTGTCATTTTCAAATCCACTTTTCCATAAAAGTCCTAGATGTTTTTGGTCACTCATAAACTCCTAGTGTGTTAAGAAACCTACAAAATACATGTTGAGTTATTTTTAGGACCATTACACATCTACACTAAGAAAATCTTGAGTTTTGGGAATTGACTCCAAAACATTCTTGAACCAAACACAATTTCACATCTTAAAAACATCTTGTGTCAAAAAGAGATAACACCATACTTGGTATGAACCTCAAAGTGAAAAGGGTCATCCTTGCTAGTCCCATCATGCAACATAGTCCATAAAAATAATGGTTCTCACCACTATCACAATTCCAAAAATAAAATAAAGAGTAGGAAAAAATCCCTAACAAAAACTCTAAATATTTTACATCACACACCACTGATCATTGGGTTGTAAGGATTGTACTACATTTCTAGTCATACAGTTAGGTAGTCATCCCCAAAATTCAAAATATCAAAAACAAAAATTATGGACTATGGATTTAGCCTCCACCAAAGCTATAGATGATTGACTGGAAATGAAGTACACTTATGCGTGGCAATATGTCTCTTTTAAAATAGACCTCTGATCGCTCATATGAATAAGCTAGCTTCTTAGTTTCAACTATAACAGGTTTACCTAATTTACTCAAGATGATTTAATGAACTCACTTGCACACACATTGGTTCTTGATTACCTTGAGTCATTACCATACTCTTGATTCGATAAATGAATTCATTGCACACACATTTGATCCTAGAGGGATTAGGTAGTTTTAGTGAGTTTGTTTGATGCTACTAGGATGTTTGAGTCTCTGCAAAACAGTCAGCTTCCATATCAAAATCTATATCTTCTTCCATATAAAAATCCATATCATCTTCCATGTCAACATTCATGTCATCTCATGAGTCATCCATCCCATCTGCCACCAATTTTGGTGCCCCTAATTAAACAACAGTGCTAAAATATGGTCAAACAAGATCTAAACTATAAATGATCATTAGCACATTCATACATTCCACCTTGCATTAATCATCCATATAAATATGCATTACACAAAAGCATTCACACAAAACATATAACACAAAAGGTAGGAGACATGTAAATATATATATATATATATATATATATAAGTGAACCCTAAATTTAATATCCACCCTTCGATGTGCTTTTATCTCAGCCATACGATTAGTGTCATTGAAACCCTAAGTATGCCCTAGGTTGGATTATTAATAAGAGCCACTTTGATGAATCAACCCCTAGAAAAACTTGAATCCCTAGAAGTTCTTTGGAATGCTAAGTTTTCTAAATGTTTGAATACTCTAAGTGCCTTAGAGTTCCAACTAAGCTTTTAGTGCCCTAATCCTACATTCACCCTCATCCATCTATCATTCCTCCATCATCTTGCTCATAACCGCCATCGCCGCATCTCTTACCCTCATTAGATCTACTTTTATAGATATGATCTAACATCTCGAGCACCCTACTATGCTCCAAAAGACCTCCCGAGCATCCTGATGTCCTTCGCAGACATCCTAAGTGCCCTACTATGCTCTTGAATAACCTGGAGGAATTTTAGAGCCCTATTCTGACATTGAACAAGATCTTCTAGTGTTTCTAGGGAACACCCTCACCATCGACCTGCAACAGATCCATCCATCAAAAAACAGTAAACAAAAGCAAGGTAAATCTATTTATGTTATTATATTTCATGTTGTCTTATCCTGTTCACATTTCCATTGCTATAACCAGGGTTTGTAAGTTGTGATTCTGAGGGCTCACACTGTGGAGCCCTCACTTGTTATTACTAATTCTCCAGTTTCTTTGTGTGTAGATTTTTACAATACATGAGAAGCATTGGATAACTGCTTAATCTAGAGTGGCCCGATATCGGATACATAGAAGCCCACTCAACCTTATTGGAAGCAAAGACGCAGTTGAAGACACCACTAGTTATTTGTGGCCAGGGTTTCAGAGAACCCTAGCAAATTTTGTAATATTGTATCAAGGGATTCTTGGATCTAGTATTATAACAATGGAGTTTCTAGGCTCCCCATTTTATCAATATAAATTCTATTTTCTTGTGCAATATTTGATTCACTTGAGTTCTATTTTATTTAGCTTTGTTTAGTGTCGTATTTTTGTCTCTTCAAAAGGATATTGTAATCAGTTGAAGTGTAATCATTGCTATAGAATTGGGCATGAAGAATCTAATTTTTGGATTCTTTATCCATGTAAATTTTGTGGAAAAACATTCACTCTCCAACATTTTGTTGGTACAAAGAAAAATATTATGGAAGATTTGAAAGAATGTTATTGTTCAGATTAGATAGTTTTCTTCAAAGACCTATTTCTTAAGCAACTTATAGAGTCATTAAAAATAGAGAAAATTGTTCTATTTTAGATATATAGGACAAAAGTTAAAAATATCAAATCAAGGAAAACATATTCAATCTTATTTTGTGTAGGGATCATATTAATGATGAAGTGCTTGATTTTTCAGAAAAACAAAAAATAGGAAAATAGATCAAGTATGGTCCAAACTTGTCTTGTAGAGAAAACAAAAAAAAATTACATGTAAACATTAAGATTGCTGGAAAGAAAAAACACATGAACCAAAGACCAAAGATGAAGAAAAATTTGAAGCCATTCATGTTCAAGAATCTGAAGTGCATAGCAAAGAAGCAAAATCAAATGAACCAAAATTCAAGGACAAAGAAGAAGCACAAGTAGTACTTGAACAAGATAGCAAAGAAGAAAAGCTAGAAGAACCAAGTAAAGAAGAAGAAGAATCTCAAACGGAGGTTCATGCACAATTGAAGGTTACATTAAGATAAAGAATAACCAAATAATGTAATAAGGGGGGTATTGGATAATATTACATAATTTGGTACATGCAAATATACCCCATGGTGCCTTTATGGTACAAATGTAAATATGTAATAGATTAGGGTTTGAGTCTATAGTTTAGGTGAGTGATTTGTATTTTTCCTTTATGTAAATTTCTATGTGTAAGATATGCACAAGTGTCATGCATGTTGGTGTGCAAATATGTAATGTGAGGATGTCCACAAGTGCCAAGTATTAGGAGTGCATGTAGAAGTGTAAGAGTCATGTAAAAATGTGCAAGTTTCATAGAGTTAAGTATACATGTAAGTAGAGAGTGAAGAGTCACATGATATGTGGAAAAATGATAAGCCAAAGGTTATGGAAGATATCATATGGAGAGCAATAGTAAAGTACTTGACAAGTAATTTTCTATGTCTATATTATGAAGAAAAAGCTCCTTACAATGTAAGTGGGAAAATGGTCTATAACAATAACCATAGCCAACATTGATAATATATATTGTATACATAATTTGAGAAATACTATTGTAAGTATATTTCATTCTTGTACATGAATTATTTTGACCATTTACATTCATATTTGATATTATAATGAATGTTATTGTAATTAATATTGGCCAATGTATATTTTATTGCTCTTATATTTGATTCTACTCTTGATTATATTGGCACCTGAGATAATCTAGCTTCAAATCCAACATTGATGTCATGTTAAAAATACCTCATATGAGCACATGCCTAAAATACTTCCCAACTAACATCCATTGGGGGTCCCACAAAACCCTCTAATCTATTCTATAAACAAGAATAAAAAAGATAAGCACATAAGAATACTACTCATTTTTTAATAATATATAACTATAAATCAAAATACAACCACCTCACTAGTTGTGTCGACAATAAATTTAGGCTTATGGACAACAACCAACATCACTACAAAAACCGCCTCAATTGCAACAACAATTACCTCCTTCTATGTAGCAACAAAATTAGCATGCTCAATAGTCTTTGTATCAAGTGCAAACAATCCAACAACCTCTACAATAGTTTAGCGAACATCTTCAAATGGCATAGGCAAAAGTGCAACCATGGTATTCTCTTAGTTATCATCACAACAATAATTGTCATTATATGGCCAAATACCAATTTCATAGCCTCTAGTGTAGTTGCATATTATCCTAGCACTACAATAGGTTCCTTCTAGTCTACAACTATAGAAGTATTTGTTAATAGTTGTTATGGAACAACACTAGCTACCTCAATCATAGATACAATCACAACAAAAATTTCAATTATAGACATAGCCATATACATAAATGCAACCACATAAACTATAGTCATAACCATAACAACAAGCACAACCACAATTGCAACACCAACATATTTCTATTTTATTGTAATAACAAGGCCATTTTACTCGGTCCAATAAGACCTACATGTTGCATGAATAAGGCATATCCTCAAAAGAGTAAATAGTCCTATCCAAATGCTCTACTAGAGAAATTGAGTCATATTTTATTGCTAACACAAAAGGTGAATCAATTGTAGTATTCCATACAACAGTTATAACTATAGTGCACATAATATTTTTTTGCATAGGTTGAAAATATGAGGGCATATTGGGGGCCACCCTACCCATGAATTGAACTTAGGTCTTCGCTAGGAGAGACAAATGATTTTTGCCATTACATTGTCCCTATCGAGACTATAAAAAAATTAACTTTTTTTATTAGGGTAAAAAGGGGTTTTAGGGTCCCCAAACTTGTACATCAAGCTATGTAAGATAGTACAATATGCTGCAACAACCTTACAAAATACTATCATCCACTTACTACTACAACTGAACCTTAGAATACCACATATCGATAAAACAACTTCCAAAACATGACATATTAGTAGACCACTTCCAAAATAGAAACTTAACCAAAAAAATGTAGCTTCCACCCAATCATAACAAAAACGATAGTCCAAAACCATTGAGGCTATTACAAAGTTTGTAGTTGATAGGTATTTTTATTTTTTGCTTCTGTAGTATATGTTTTTTCTCCTTCAAAGTGGCAAGATCTAAGAATGCATTTTTTTCACTTCAAGCTCCTGAGGTAATATCTAATTGTAACACATTATGTATGATCTTCATTTTTAGTAAACTAGTCATCGATTATTTCATAATTAGATTCAATAATACTATCTGAGGTGCTAATATTTTCTATGGAACTAACTGGATGGGCTTTAGTAACCATTTGTCTTTTATCAATGATCTGATTTGAATTATCCTTTCGAGATTGAGTCTTTTGTTGCTTTCTTGATTCCTATTGAATAATTAGTATAGGTGGAGGTTGAGATTATTTCTTGTGAATTGATATGTTTGAATGTTTAGGATCATTTGTGTGCAGGGCCTTCTCCTCCACAAAGGAGTAATTAGAGCATGATTGGATGATTGAGCATCTCTTCTTCAAGTGGTCATATTGTTGATAGCCATAACATCTCAAGGAGAAGTTTTCATATTCAATATTTTGGATCCATTCCCCTTTTCTTGAGGAGATAGTAATGGATTGAGGTCAAGGAACTAAAACATCCATCCAAAAAACCAATCTTGATTTACTCATTAATTTTATTGGACGAATTTTCTTATATTTGGGCATTCATATACTGGAATGCACCAATGGCATTACCAGTTATGGTGAATATCTTATCTCTCCAAAACTCTATAGGGAGGGCATATATATTCACTAAAACTGGAAAGCCATCAACTTCTTCTATAAGGGGGTTTAAACCTAGAGTCCAAGGTCATATATAGACATCCCTTTGTATGAAAACCAATTGTATCTATAATAGATTACCCTATCTCTATCCGCTAAATCAGAAAAGGAAACATAAAACTTTTTTGGGTAGTAGAGTTACTTGGAATTTATTGGATCACCAAAGTTTAATGTATCCTTTGAACTCCTATAGCCTATTATTTTTCTCTTAAGTTTATAGATAATTGCTTGGGCTTCATGATCAATCAGATCCAATAAAAATTCATCCTCTAAAATCTTGATAGAGGGTAGTGGTTTACCAGAAAGCTCCACCCATGAACCCAAATATACCTTAGAGATATTTCTTCTGATCGAAGAGGATTTTTTATATATTTAAGAGCGACTAATATCCTATAAGTACAACAAGTAGTCTAAAAAATTCCTCTTTCTACAATGCTTGATTGCACCTAGGATTTGCACATCTTTTGCTCTGTTTCATCCTCATTTCATCATAAGTACATCAAGTAAGCTACAAACAACCCTCTTCCTGTAGCGCTTGACTGCACCTAGGGTTTGCACCTCTTTTGCTCTGTTCCATCCTCATGTCCTCATGAGTATAATGAACAAGATGTAGTCTACATAATATTTGTAGCAACAACTATGAGCCACAACAATACCCATAGCCATAACCATAACGATAGTAAACACAATAAAAATTAGATGTAACAATTAGAGTAGCTGCCACCTCACCAGTTGCACTAGTTGTAAGTTTAGCAGTTACAACAACCTATACAGTTACAATAACCTATATAGTTGTAGTCATAGCCTATACAATTGCAACCATAATAACAACTTATCCATTAGGAACCCCAATAGATGTAGCAACAATAACGAAAATCCCTACAACCTTCTCACTAGTTTAATTTCCACCAATTATAATTGTCCTTTTAGAGTTCACATTTGCAATGTCTGCTTGCTTCCAAAAATCTCTTATCTACTTTCCACCTCATTTAGCTTCATTTCTTATAATAGTAGAATTTTTGGCTAGAAATCCATTCTCAAGGATTTAACCAACCTTTTTTTCTAGGAGCATTAATGCCTATGACATTTTAACCATCGACTCTCATTTCTTAGGCTATTGCAGGTGGATACACCCATCTCCAACAAGGTTTTTTGTTTATTCTCTTCTATTTCTTTCTTTGTCTCTTTGCTTCTTAATTTTAGATTTGAAGTCCTCCCTTAGTTTAGGGTGTGAAACTTTGACTTCCTCCCAATTACTCTAAACCCCATGGGCTTTTACACTGCGAACATTAAAATAAATGGTAGAAGCTAATTATTATTTTAATATTTATACATTTCTTTTTAGATTGTCTACTTATAAATGTACAAACTTTTATTAAACATATTTTAATATTTTTGTTAATAATATGGTAGAATAGTTAATTTTAACCAAATTATTATTAGTCTAAAATGAATAATAGAAACTTAATCTTAATTTTTAATCTTTATTAAACATATTTTGATATTATTACTGTAAAATAGTTGACTTTAGTTAAGTTATAATATTTTTTCTATGAAATTTATATAATAATATAAATTAACATTTTACTTATTAAAAAACCCAAAGCACTTTTTTAAAAGTTCATCTATAAGAATTGAATTTAAGTTTATTTTAATATTCATAGTGTGAAAGCCCGTGGGGTTTAGAGCAATTGGTAGGAATTCAAAGTTTCACACCCTAAGCTAAAGTTCAATTCTTATAGGTGAAAAGATCAGAAAAAAAAATGTACCTTTTATATATTAAAGTCAAGTAAGATATAAAAACATTTTTGAAATATAAAGCATATAGTGATATCAGAGATAGTTATACCGATACTTTAGCAGCGGTATCATACTGATACTCTAACAATGGGATCATTGTCAAAATAATTTGTCAAAATAGTTTGAAAAGATGAAAGTAGAGAAAGTAGATAAATTTATTGTGAAAATAAAAATCAATAATAAAATATCAACATTGTAAAAAGAAAATTAATAAGAATAAATTTGGGATTGACAACAAATACTGTAAAGTTCCTATCCCATAGGTTGCATTTCGTCTCCTTAATGATTAAAACCTTTTGTTTTATTTTAAACTAATGATAAAATGACAATTGCATGTTGTTTTTATTTTATTAAATCATATTCAAATTATTGACTTAGAAGACTTAAAATGAAAGGTTTTGTTAAATAAATAATTCAATGTTTTATTTTTTATTTTTATTTTTTTAATTAGTTATATTAAATCGAACCAAATAGTTGCAAGATTATTGTAGTGGTAAGGGATTTGGCCTCTTTTTGAGAGGTCCAAGGTTCAAACCCCACTTAGTATGAGGGGATCACGATCCCTCATAAAAATTTGTGTAAATTTATTTGGGTTCGAGGGCTTGGTTCAATGGTCAAAATATTTCTATAGGAGTGTGTAGACAAGGGTTCCAATCCCTCAGGTCCCATAGTACCGATGGGCATGTTGCATCAGCGTAAATGACTATGTAAAAAGTTTACCCGATGCAACTAGAGGTTATAGTGGCGACAAACCCACGAAGAGGGGTAGAAAAATGTAACGAGTTACCAATTCCTCTAGTATAATAAAAAAAGATCGAATCAAGTGACATTAGCTCAACTGGTTAGATTCCTCAATAATTAAAGAGGAGACCAAGGTTCAAATATTGCCAAGCGATACATAGATAATATTTAAGCTTTTTTGTAATACCACTATGTGGGTGATAATGTAATATGGGTGGGGCATGTTTCAATCCCATATAACTAATTGAAAAAAAATAAAAATTTAAATTAAACAAAGATCATTTACAAGTTGAATGAAACTCCTCCCAACCTTAGCTGATGACACTTGTTTAAAAATAAGATATGCTTGGAGCTAAATATCCTAAACCATATATCTACAATGGATGTCCAACTTAGCTAAACATTGGATTTGCTCACCAACCTGGCTAATCCTCTCATCCTCAATAGCCATGCCACCCCTACCTCCTTCTTGGTACCCACATAAACCGGAATCACATCATCTAATTTCCTTCACAATTTCTTAATTTGAGTGGCAATATTCCTCAACCTCCATGTCTTTAAAGCAAAGTTTCTCATGCAATCTAGCTCCTACCAATATTTGAGAATATGATTCTATGATTATCCTCATATAATCTTGTCTTACCACCTAGATAGAAGCAAATTTGATAGCTAAGGCTTCTACTTCATTGTTTGTGGTCTTGCCGAGACCTTGCAGTTCCCAATAGAGCATTGTCCCAATATGATTCTTGCAGACCACTCCAATTCCAACTCTACCTGGATTACCTTTTGTATCTCCATTAATATTAATTTTAATCCAACCTTCTAGGGGTGGTTTCTAACTAGCTCTGTCCTACCCCTCTTGCACTTTGGCTTCCTTCTCCATTGTCCCTATATCAACCTAAGTCTCCTAATTAGCATATACTACCATAGTTTCTATGAATTTGCTCCAAATAACTTGTCAAACCCCATCTAAGGATGAAAAGGTTTCTCTAAAAAAATTACCATTTCTCTCCAACCACACTTGCCACCAAATAAATTTTAATCCAAGCTTCCAACTAATACAAAGAGTATTAGATATAAATCTATCCCTCTTCTATATTTCCCAAATATTAATCCAATTCACATCACCATTGGATCAAATTTTATAAGATAAAAACCATTGCTCCCAGATTTGGCATGTGAATGAGCACTCAAACATCAAGTGGTTATATGTTTTCTCACTCTTGTAGCATAAAAAACATTGATATGGATCAACTATTCCCCTATTTATCATATTATCAAAAGTAAGAATTCCATTATGCATAAATTGCTAGACAAAGAATTTTACTTTCTTCCAACCCTTGGACTACTAAATGTTTCTTTCAACCTGATATGCATGAGGAGAAGGTTTTAGAAGGATCTTATCATATCCATCATTCATTGTGTAGACTCCAAGGCTCCCATAGCCCTAAGATAATTCATCCTCCTCATATCTACCTATGAGAAATATTTCTACCAATATTTTAGTCATGATGGATGTCAATTCCGGAGGGATTGGAATTGGCCACTCAAACAACTTTTTAAACTACTTAAACTTATAATCCCCAATCTGAATAGTTTTGAAATAACTTTCAATCTGGATCCAATCCTTGCTTTCATGGTTGCTTTTACTGGTTGTAGTTCTAATAATTCAATAATGATAGGTGGGCATTGATCCCATGAATTTGTCTAAAATTATGCCTTCTCTCCTCTCCCCACTATCCTAAATAATCCATATTTCACTACCTGAGATCCTAACTTTAGAGCTTTCCACACAGGATCCATTACCATCCAAAGACAAATGACTCACCTCATTTGAGTTCACCTATCCCAAATATTTACTAGTTAAAACTCTACTGAAAAAAGAAGGTTGGGAGATCCACCTCTAGTAAAGCTTTCCATCCAAAGCTTTATTATTTATCTCTGATATCCTCAGCCCAAAAATACCTTTAACTTAGAAAAGAGTACTTTATCCCAACCTACTAAGGCCCATTTCATCTCTCCTTTTACTCCTCTCTATTAAAAATTTCTAGCCATCTTGTCCAACTCTTTCCATATGGTATGTGGAGAAACAAGGATATAAAATTTATAAATTGGCATGGCTTAAATGACTAATTGTAAAATGTTAATCTACCCCCAAAGCTTAACCATTTGTGAGACCAATGATTAATTATTTATTTGATACAATCCCAAATATTCCTCCATATATCTATCTTCAATTTTTTAAAATGCAAAGGGACCCCCAAATAAACCATTGGGAGAGAATTCCTCATGAATAAGATCTCTAAAATTCTATCATGAATCCTTTGATCAAGATTGAAAAATACCACTTTGGATTTTTTTATCATTGACGACTTTTTTTGTGGTCCTAAGGTAAACATCAAGAGTATCTCTAATCATTCTTTCTTCCCTGAAGTTGACCACTTCCACCAAACCTATGTCATCCAAAAACTATAGGTGAGTCAAAAACTCCTTACCCACCTTGATACCTTTTAGCAAACCCTATTGTCTTCTCCTCAAAGTGAGTTTACCTAAGCCTTTAGCCCATTTGAAAAAAGATAAAGGAAACAAGGATATCCCTGATGAAGGCCTCGAGTGGCTCCAAATGGTTGTAATGGAAGGCCTTTGATTAACACTAAGTATGTCAGAGTAAAAACATAACTCATGACCCATTCTATCTGTTGGAAATAATATTTATTCCATCATTTGGGTTATGTAAATGTATCCTCCAAGATTCATACCTAGATTACTTCCTATGCAAGTTATATAGTGACTACATGCATTGTAATAAATGGCCAAGTGTCCACGTGCAAGGTGTCCTATGCATAGCTAGATAGAGTGTTGGGTAAGCATCATATTTTGCATATAGAAGGATGGCTTCTTAGATAGATAGTGAAGGACAACTGAGAGATATTGTTCTATAGAATAGGTTAGTGGATTGTGTTCCACACCATTTACTAGTGATGGATATGATGTAGATCTATAACTTTGTTAATGGAGTGTTCACTTCCTCCATAGCTACATTGTAATCTTTTATATATTTTATATTTTAACATTCTTCAGTCATCTAGCAGATTTACTTTCTTGCATGTTATTATGTATATTGTGATTGTTATATCTCATGGCTCATTTATCAAAAGCTAATAGTGGTATCAGAGCCACAATAGATCGAGTTTATGCAGGTCAATAGAGAAACCACCATTGTTGGTTTACCTGAGAGTTTTATCAAACTAACATGCCATTGGACCAGCCATTGGCAAAAGATCTCAGGAGTATCTAGGTGGTAGATTTTAGGAGAGTCACAAAGATAAGATTGAAAGGAATCTCAATTTTAGAAAATACTGAGATTATTTTTGTTTAGAGTGTTATCCATAGAGTTGTTATAAAAACTAGTGAACACTAGGACTCAACATTTCAATCCACTATATTGATGGATCATCTAGTGAAGATCATCCAGGTCATCTAGAATTTGTTAACTCATGCCTAAATTTTCTTTTGTTGTAGGAAATTAATCCTCAGAGGATTGGGACTTCTCCTACGATAGAAAGCTAGGAAACTCCAACTTCGTTGCTCGACAGTTAGTGTATCCTGATAGTGTAGAGGTTAGTTCATGGTGTGAGAGAAGAATACTGTGAGAAAAGAGCTATAAAAAAGATATGCAACTTATGGTGTAAAAAGATTCATTAAATTGAACTACTTATTAGATTTATTGGAGCACCTGAAATTGGATTAAAGTTGCAAAAAGGAAATTAGATTTTAGTCTTCTTAAGTGCAAAGAAAAACATATATTTTTAAGGATTCAATTGCACATTTATTAGGAGTTGATTAGATTCTAGATTAGTTTCTATCAACTACCTATTATCTATTACTGAAAAATAAGACTAAGTCCTACAAGGTTGATTGCAGTGAAATGTTAGAAATTTGAGTTAATTTGAGGTATTTTATGTTGTCATTGATGTCACATGGATCATTGATGTCACATTGAGTTTTGATGGCAAAAGCACTTCATAGATAATCATATATTATATTTCGGAGAGCATGGATATATACAAGGTTTTTATGAAAACCTATGCAGGCAAAATAAAATGTTTTATTTAAAACCATGGTGGGCATATGTGGAAAGGGATTTTCTTAAAAGCCAAGGTGGAATTTTGTTTCATTGAAAAAGGACCTCCGGTGATGAAGATATTAAAGTTTAAAGTTTAAGTTTAAATTAATGGAGGGCCGACCTATGTGCAATTAATGGAGGTTAGCATATATATATATGTAAAGGTTTAAATTTATTTCGAAAAGGGGACATATTATATATGGTCAGAAATTTTATTTCGAGGGCTATTTGACTAACTTATTTAGAATGAGAAATAAGGTGTGTGTAAAGATATATTTCTGATTTTGCAAAGGGGATCCAAAAGTGAAGTTTGCCTTGTTCTTTTTCAAGAGGATTAAATCTTTCATGAGGTGACAAGGTATGCAATATTGTGATTTATTTTATTTTATGGTATAAGTGGTTTTGGGAGTGAAAATCTTATGCAATATTTTTATTTATTTTATTTTATGGTACAAGTGGTTTTAGGAGAGATAAGGAAGTTGTGAAATTAAAGGCCTTAGTGATGATTATTGAAAATTGGAGTAATGTTGATTATTTTTTTATCTACTAACCCTTGTGAAGATTGGCAAAAGAATTTTGTGATTGTGGCATATTTACAAAGAGGTTTTTTCATATTCAAAAATGTATGGGCACATTCTCCTAGTGATTGTTTATGGTGGTTGATTTCTGAAATATCATTGGAGGGAAAATGATTGTTTGTGGTTTCCTTTTAGTAAGTGGTTGGTTGAATGCTTCAAGGTTTTTATGATTTGAGAGTTGAGTTTAAACCTTGTTTTATAAGCATAGTTGTTGAAGCCCATTGGTTGTGAAAGAACTTGAGTTATAAAAGAACATGAGTATCATTGTTATGTGAGATTTGTGGTTGAGCATTATTGGAAACATTTGAGTTGGTTGATACATACTTGGATTAGGATTGTATGAGAAATAGTTGTCCCTTGTGATGATTGGTTGAGTTGATTTGATTGAGCCTATTCAAGTGATGTGTGAAATGAATGTTCAAGTTCTATGAAACAAACTATTACATCATTCTATGTTGAGTTGAGATTAAGGTTAGAACATATTGAGTCTCTAAAAATTCTCTTTATGGTTCTATAAGACTTGAGTTGAGTTGAGGTTGACTTGAATTGAGTTGAGGTTTATTTGAGTTGAGAGTGAGATTAGAACATATTGAGTCTCTAACAATTCTATTTATGCTTCTATGAGTTGATTTGAGTTGAGTTGAGATTGATTTGGGTTGAGAGTGAGTTTAGAACATACTGAGTCTCTAACAATTCTCTTTATGCTTCTCTGAAGTTAATTTGAGTCGAGATTACCATTCATTTTTGAGTTCATTTTGAGTACTACTTGAGCATGATTGATTAAGCCGTTGAGAAGACCTTTGGGATAAATTTGAGGATAATGTTGGGACAGTGTTGGACTAGTTTTATGGGCATATTTTGGATAGTTTTGTGGACATATTTGGGATAAGTTCTTAGTGAGCTTGTTGGAGCATATTTGGGTAAGTTCTTGGTGAGCTTGCTAGAGCAGATTTGGACAAGTTCTGTGTGAGCTTGTTATTCAGCATTGGACAGGTTCTATTGAACTTGTTATTCAAGATTGAATAGGTTCTGTGAACTTGTTATTCAGCATTGGACAAGTTTTGTTTGAGCTTGTTAAGTAGGTTCTGTGTGACCCTATTGAGTAGGTTCTTAGTGACCCTATTGATAGAGCTTTGAAGGTAACAAATTATAGAGGATGGAGTCTTAGTGGATAGAGATCCAACATTAGCACAATTGAATACAAATCTGAGTGAGGAGTATTCAAGTGGAGAGAGGTCCACCAGTTAGTGTAGCAGAGAGATAGAGTCTTCTATAAGATCACATAGCCAGAGCAGAAGGGGAAAGAGTTCTCCTATGGAAGAGATCCATGAACTTGATATTAGGGGATTAGCATCTCCTTTGGACAGAGATACATAAACATTGTAATTGGGATTGATTCCTAAATATATTGATTGAGAAAGTTTTAGTAAAATATTTTCTTCGTGGAGTAGCCCACATTGGGTGAACCACATAAATTGCGGTGTCTCTATTATGTATGGTTTTTGTGCATTGCTTTGATTACTACTATTTATACTACTATCTTTACATAACATAATATTTATTTGGAAGAAAAAGTAAAAAGTGGTCTTATACTGTTCACCTCCATCTCAGTATAAGTTTGTGTTCTTTAATTGGTATCAGAGCGGATTCCTTCAAAAAGGCTAACAACTTGAGGGTAGATTCTACAAGAACACAGATGGCTTCATAGAATGGATTATCTAAAAATAAGGCTCCATTATTTGATGGTAACAATTATGCTTTCTGGAGCATGAGGATGAAGAACTACTTGATATCACAAGGATATGAGGTATGGCAAATGGTTGAAAAAGAGTATAGGGTTGAAGGTGATCCCGAGGAAGATAAGACTACTAGGAAATTGGTTGAGATCAATGCAAGAGCAATGAATTGTATTTTGAGTGGGCTTCGTGAGATAGATTTTGCAAAGGCCATGGTATGTACTTTAGCTAATGAGATGTGGACCAAGTTGAGGAATACTTATGAATGATATTTCAAGGTAGATTTGGCAAAACTACAAACTCATAGAAAAAGATTTGAGGAGTTGAAAATGGAAGATTATGAAGATATTACAAAGTTCTTACTTCGAGTTGATGATATTACTAACACTATGAGAGGCCTAGGTTTTGAGATGAAAGAATCATAAGTTACTCAAAAGGTTTTGAGATCACTTTCCATGAAATATGATGCAAAGGTTTCAGCAATTGAAGAAACAATGGATATAAACAAGTTAACAATGGAAGAATTGCAAGGCACTCTCATAGCTTATGAGATGAGGGTAAGTAAGCATCAAGCTCCAATAAAAGAGATTGCTTTCAAGGATTCAGAAAAAGAGAAAGGGAAAGTTTCAAAAATAGATAGAGTTTTAGAAAATGATGAGGAGGCTAACTTCATCAAAAGGAATAAGGACTCTAGGAATTTCAGAGATATAAGAAAATTCAGGTGCTACAAGTGTGCTGATCTTGGTGACTATGCATACAAGTTTCCACATGAAGAAATTAGTGATGATGAAAAACAGGGTCACAGAAGAAAAAAACATGGAAAGCATAAGCATGACAAAGATGTCAGATTCAAGAAAAACAAGTATGAGAATAAGAATATTTTTTGTAATGCAAAGAAATATTACTGCATTGTAGAAGCAAGTGATAGCTCAGATCATACTGATAGAGATAATTCATATGATGAAAAGGAAGAGCATTTATTCCTAGGAATAGAAGGTGAAATATAACAATGTTTTGTGTGTGGTCAAAGAGATCACAGATCAAGATATTACAATGGTTTAAGTGATAGTGAAGATGAGATGACACATCAAGGAAACATGTATGGTCAAAGAAATCTTGAGAGTTTGTTTGCTATAGAATATTATAATGATCTTAGTGATAGTGAAGATGAAGAAGCGTTTTTCTATGGAATAAGAGAAGTATAAGAAGAATATTCACTCCAAACTATTGAAGTTAAAGAAGAGGATGTGCCTATTGAAGAAAGACATGAAGAGCTTACCACAGCCATTGAGCAAGCAGATAGGTACAAGAAATGTCTAAGGATACTAAAATGCTTCATATATGGAAATTTTGGGCATATAGATGATGATTGTACATACTACAACAATTACAATAAGGAAAGTGTATTTGAAAAAGAAATTAGCAGTTCTAGTGACAATTCGAGTAGTAATGAAAACAAAGAAATATCATTTTTGGTAATAGAAAAGGAAGAGGATGAGCCAAGTAAACAAAAATAAAAAATTAAAAGGTTAAAAGAAGAATACAGGAATCTTGAAACAAGATTCAAACAAATGTCAAAATCAGAGAAGAACTACTTCAAACAATCAGTAATCTCAGAGAAGAGTTCAAAATGCAAAAAGGATAGAAGAGAGGATGAATGAAGAACTAAGGGTAACAATGACAAGACATGATACATTAGATGAAAAGATTCAAAAAGGAAAGGAAGTTCTAAAAGATGAAAGCAAGGAAGCACCTAATATTTGTGAGGAAAGTTCCAAAGTTCCTATGGCTTCAAATATTCAGTTTGGTTCTTGTTTTGAGATAGGTGAATCAAGATCAAAGGGAAAATAAATTCTTGAATAGAAATGCAAGGAAGAGGTTTTATATGCTACAAAGAAGGTTCAAGAATGCAATGCATAAGTTGAAGATGATCATAAGGATAATGGTCAAGAAAGGGTTTATGAATCAAAGAAGTCTGATTTTTCTAGAAGAAACTTCAAGGGAAGAAACTTCAAGGGAAGAAGGTATGATTTTCAGGGGCATTGCTTCTCATGCAACATGATTGGTCATAGAGCTTTTCAGTGCAAATAAAATGAGCAACATGGTTTTGGTTTTAGAGCTTCACAATATAGGGTTCAGGAAAGGAATGGATATGGAAATTATTTTAAGAATAATTTCAGGACATGGGCACCAACCAAAGGCTATAATATCAAGTGTTTTAATTGCAATAACTTCGGGCATATTGTAAGATGGTGTAGGACTCAATTCCAAATAGGTTCAAGGCAAGAGGGTCAAATAGGTTCTAGACAAGAAGATCAAGTAATTCATCAAGAGAAGGATATCAGAAAAACATGGAAGGAAGTTGATAGAGAAAAGAAACAAAGTGATATGGGAGTAAAAATACTCCCACCCCAAAATTAATCACCTCAAAATAGAAGGGTGTGAGAGTGCTAAGCTTAAGAGTCATATCTTTTAGCCCCATAGGTGTCCCTTTTTCCATTTATGTCAAAGGGGGAGAGATTTGAGTAATTGGGAGAGTATTTAGTTAGGGGGAGCAGCATCCAAAGAGAGTATTGAGTTAGGGGGAGCAGCCTCTAAAGAGAATATTGTGTTAGGGGGAGCAGTCTCCATAGAGAGTATTGAGTCAGGAGGAGCAGCTTTGATTCTCAGAGATAATTTTTACAATGATTGTGGTGTTTGCATTAGAGGTGTTTCCATCAATGAAAAATGGGGAGATTGTTGGAAATTTGAGTTAATTTGAGGCATTTTATGTTGTCATTGATGTCACATTGAGTTTTGGTGCTAAAATCACTTCATAGATAATCATCTATGATATTTCGGAGAGCATGTCTATAGACAAGGTTTTTATGAAAACCAAGGTAGGCAAAATAAAAGGTTTTATTTAAAACCATGGTGGGCTTATGTGGAAAGGACTTTTCTTAGAAGCCAAGGTGGAATTTTATTTTATTGAAAAAGGACCTCCGATGATGAAGATATTAAAGTTTAAAGTTTAAGTTTAAATTAATGGAGGGTTGACCTATGTGCAATTAATGGAGGTTGGCATATATATATGTAAAGGTTTCAATTTATTTCGGAAAGGGGGCACACTATATATCGTCGGAAAGCTTATTTCGAGGGCTATTTGAGTAACTTATTTAGAATGATAAATAAGGTGTGTGTAAAGATATATTTTAGATTTTCCAAAGGGGTTACAAAAGTGAAGTTTTCCTTGTTATTTTTCAAGAGGATTAATTCTTTCATGAGGTGACAAGGTATGCAATATTGTGATTTATTTTATTTTATGGTATAAGTGGTTTTGGGAGTGACAATCTTATGCAATATTTTGATTTATTTATTTTTATGGTACAAGTGGTTTTAGGAGAGATAAGGAAGTTGCGCAATTAAAGGCCTTGGTGATGATTATTGAAAAGTGGAGTAATGTTGATTATTTTTTTATCTACTAACCCTTGTGAAGATTGGCAAAAGAATTTTGTGATTGTGGCATATTTACAAAGAGGTTTTTTCATATTCACAAAGGTATGGGCACATTCTCCTAGTGATTGTTTATGGTGTTTGATTTCTGAAATATCATTGGAGAGAAAATGATTGTTTGTGGTTTCCTTTTAGTAAGTGGTTGGTTGAATGCTTCAAGGTTTTTATGATTTGAGAGTTGAGTTTAAACCTTGTTTTATAAGCATAGTTGTTGAAGCCCATTGGTTGTGAAAGAAATTGAGTTATAAAAGAACATGAGTATCATTGTTATGTGAGATTTGTGGTTGAGCATTATTGGAAATATTTGAGTTGGTTGATACATACTTGGATTAGGATTGTATGAGAAATAGTTGTCCCTTGTGATGATTGGTTGAGTTGAGTTGATTGAGCCTAGTCAAGTGATGTGTGAAATGATTGTTCAAGTTCTATGAAACAAACTATTACATCATTCTATGTTAAGTTGAGATTAAATTTAGAACATATTGAGTGTCTAACAATTCTCTTTATGGTTCTATAAGACTTGAGTTGAGTCGAGGTTGACTTGAATTGAGTTGAGGTTGATTTGAGTTGAGAGTGAGATTAGAAAATATTGATTCTCTAACAATTCTCTTTATGCTTCTATGAGTTGATTTGAGTTGAGTTGAGATTGATTTGGGTTGAGAGTGAGTTTAGAACATATTGAGTCTCTAAAAATTCTCTTTATGCTTCTATGAAGTTAATTTGAGTTGAGATTGCCATTCATTATTGAGTTCATTTTGAGTACTACTTGAACATGATTGATTGAACCTTTGAGAAGGCCTTTGGGATATATCTGAGGACATTGTTGGGATAGTTTTTGTGTTAGAGTAATATTCCATTACTTGGGATACTTACCAATTACTCCACTAGGTAAAATAAGCTAGTGTATTACACTACTTAGGATTTATTACTACATTTACTGTTTTACTTTCTACCATATAGATATTTACTGTCCTAAATATCTAATGGTAACTAGCCTAAATATCCTAGGTTAGTGGTTTGGTTAGTTCATATTTCTCTACCTACGTTAGTTGTTAGTTGTTAGCACATTCTATGCTAACTCCGTTAGCAACTCTATTTTGTAATCTATAAGTAGGGTTGATTAATTTATCAATCCTAATGTTGGCATATTGATTATTTGGTCTATTGTTATTCTATCATTGGTATCATCGCAGCCGGGTGGCCTAATATGAGCTCCACTCATTCCACCCGACCTGGACCTAGCACGGTCTTCGAGGACCCTACTGGCCCTCAAGACCTACATGGATCCCAAGGCAGCTCCCAGGTAGCAGGGCCCGTAGACCCACATCACCAGGTGTCCATGGGAGAGGGCCCATAGGCCCATGTCATCGGATGACCATGGGAGAGGGCCCATAGGCCCTCGTCATCGAACGACCATGGGAGAAGGCTCGTAGGCCCGATAGATCTGACAACATTCTGATGTTCGACTTATTAGGCCTGACAGGCTGATAGAGGGCAAGCAACCCTCCCTTTATCGGAGAGCTAGCCCTCCGACGATTGGGATCTATGAGGGCAGGAGTGCCCTCTGATCTTCGATGACCGACGGCACTGATCCGGCGACCAAGATCTGAGAGGGTAGGAGCGCCCTTTGATCATCGACGACTGGATCGAAGACCCTAAACCTGTGGACAACTACAGGTGACAAACTCTGGCATAGATCTTGAGGTGTTTACTCAGACCAAATTACCTGGCGACATGTGGGGACCAGACGCAACCTCGGGCATAGATCCTTAGGTGCTGATGTGGCACTGCCACTAGACTCGACTTGGACCAGACTCGACACATGATGGACAACCACTGGATGATGAACCAGAATCGGACTGGACACATGGCGAACATCCACTGGATGACGAACTGGACACATGGTGGCCACGTGGTGGACAGCCACATGTGCCACCTGACACATGGACCCCTCCAGCTGTGCCATGTGGGTGACAGTAAAAGGGGTCCGACTAGACCCTGATTTTCCATAGGCAATCAAAGATCACTACGTGCTCTGTTGCTTTTACGCAACGTAAAATCGCTCGCATGGGCGATGTGGGATAAATCCCACTAATTTCCCTGTCGCTCAATGGGGAAGCCTTCAAGGAGAAGGCAATGGCTACTCCTCTCGTCGGGCTAGCTAGCCCGACTAGAGAGAGGGCCAGCGCTAAGGCGCTAACCGATGGGAGGTCAGGAGTTCGACTCCCGTCGGGGACATAAAGGTTATTTTTTTATTTTTATTTTTTTAGTATTTTTTAATTAAATTTCTTAATTTACTGATATTTTTTTGTTTTTTAAATCATTTTTTTTAAATTAAAGATGGTTTTTTAAACTTAAAATATTATTTTATTAAGTTAATTAATGAAATTTACTAAATTAATATATTAAAATAGAAAATTTTCATACCTAAGGGCTATTGTTTTTTTTGTGTAGACACCAAAATAGCACCAATTCGATTATGTGACAACAAGCACTGATCGCACTAACACACACAGCCCCCAAGGCAGCCCTCAGAGGTTAAACAGTGGTTCTAACCACTCACACAGCAGTTTTGCAAGTCAAAAACCAATTTGGCACCTTTTAGACACTTTATTTCTTATTCGTCCCACCTAGGGACGAGTGCAATTTATACTCGTCCTACCCAGGGATGAGTGCTGACTGATACTCATCTCACCCAGGGACGATTACCAGCGCTCACTTCGGGGTGGGACAAATATCAGGTTTGGCTGGCAAAAAGTCAAATCTCGGCATATAACAACTCAAAACTGCCACTTAGCTTTTCCTGCATGACATAGGAGTGCAAGTGAGTTCTTTTGACAACTCATATCTGCCAATTGACTTTTCCTTCACTGCATGGGAATGAGAGTGAGCTTTTTAAGACAACTCGGATCCGCCACTTAGCTATCCCTTCATTGCATGGGAGTGCAAGTGAGCTTTTCTAAAACATACAAAGACATGCACAGAGACAGTTAAGAAGCCATTGATCAAGAAGAAGTCTTCTCTTCACACAAAAAGCATTCATGCAAAGAAACACTTTTGCATGTTAATTCAGAGAGACCCCTTGGGTCTATAAAATGGTGAGTTTCCTCACCCAAAGGATATAGAGAAGGAGCATTTTGAGCGACGAAGTGCTGTTAATTCATTTACTTCTGATTTGTGTTTTCAACATCCATAATCTCTTAATCGAAAGAGAGGTTATTGGGTGACTTGTGAAGGCACGAATCAAGAACCAACACCCCATTCTTTTGACCACAATATTCTACCAATTTGTCGACAACACATCACATCAGGTTTCGGACCCATCCTAAGCGGATTGGTGTCGAAGCAAAGTTTCACCCGCGGGTGGTTTGCCTTCGGGCACCCCTCCTGCTTTATTTCTTTTGTAGTTTTTTAGCTAGTTTCATGTTTATGCATTTTGTCAAGTTTTCAGTTCATTTAGATTCATTTTAAGCCATAGTTAGATTTATCTTTTATTTTTCATACACAGGTGCTACTAATTCTTTGTTTGTTTCTTTGAACGCAGATTTGCAGCATTAGAGGAGCAACGAGGAATCGACCTTTACCAACGCAAGCGACGACAACGTTTTGGTTCGCCCATCTTATATGTGGGCACGCGGAAGAAGGAATTCTGAAACAAGCTGTAAAGAGCAATATATAACGCTCCTATCCCCTAAAAAGGAAGGAGACACATTGTAACACGAATTTGTAAAGCGTATCAATAAAAGGGCCGATTTTTATATTTGCTTTCATATCTTGTGTTCATGTTCTTTCTTTTTATGCAATTTTCAATAACATAGGATTTAAGCGTTATTTTAGTTTCATTTACATTGCAATTTTAGTTTATCCTTTTTATTTTCAGAATCTCGTGTTTTCAATGGCAATCACGGTGGGACAGCTGTCCTCTGTTTTTTTTTTTAGGTTAAATTACTGATCTAAAATTGCTTGTTTTTTTACAGGTACCTATTTTTCAACATCAGACTGTTATTCGTCTCTGCAAGTGACGATTACAGAATTGGTATTCGTTTCACCCCGGGACGAATAAATTATTCGTCTCACCCTGGGACGATTACGATTCTGATATTCGCCTCACCCAGGGATGAGTATAGTTCTATGCAATTTTCAGAGCAAATCAGAAACATCCGATTAGGCAGAGAAGAGGTAGGGGTTTTTATAGCTTCTGTCAAATTTTTGTTTTTCTGTTTTCTGGATTTCAGTTTGTATGGCTTAGGGAAAGATTTCTTTTTCATTTGCCTGTTTCAAATTTTGCACATTAAAACGAACCCCACACATCACGTGACATTTTAAACCAAGGCGTTGGTCGTAAAACCCCAACCCTTGAGCAAGACCAAAGGTGGATTCCATTATCACTTTGGCTTGAGATATTGCATCCATTACCTCGATCGCGACTGTTGCTAGATGTAAATCCCGACGAAAGCCGACCGAGTGTAGCTTGGGGTGATTCCCGACACGCGAGGATAAGTCTTCTATGGTAGGTGTCATAAACAGAGTGATTCCCCTTCCGTACCGCCTATGTTCCATGTATCATCTGCTCTCACGTACCTATAGTCTCCCTCATGTAAGGGCGGGTATATAGAGAGGTTGGTATATCGGTTCGACAATGGTATATTGAAGGGGCGACCATATTGGGAGTCATAAGAGCCTTCATACTTGCATTTAAACGTTTCACAAAATTTTTCAAAAACACAAAAACAAACAACAAAACACACTAAACCAGATGTAGGGCACACTATTAATCTTTAAAAGAGATAATCATTGCTTGTGAGTGTGTATGTTATTTTCTGTTTAGACAAAAAAAAATCATAAAAAGAATTTTTGCATTTTTAGGTTAGCATTACCATGGTGAATACTCGTATCCAAGCCCAATCACGGGCAGAAGCTACAAAAAATGCACCAAGAGAGACAAATTGTCTCCGATATAGACTTGAAGACTTAGCCATCCCGCCTCAATGACAGGGTACACCAGTTAGTTCACACCATGCAGAACATGGCTCTAGAGGCCCCTCCTTGAGAGGCACTCCAACCCATATAGTTATAGAACATGGTTCTAGAGGCCCCTTCTTGACGGGCTCTCCAAGTTAGGCCTTCAATAGACGAGAATTTAGAACTCCCTCCCTAAGGGGAACTCATGAGCAACAAGAGTCTTTTCAAGAAAATAACTTATATATACCACCTAGTCTAAACACGAGGCCTCCTTTGGAAGTTCAATATGGGTGGCCTAGTGATGAAGCATTGTGTACTGCTATGGAACAACAAAGGGTCCAAAATGAAGAACCATATGATTTTGTGGTTCCTAATTTACCCCCGATCAATGTCGGGCATAGTAGACCATATCCAGAACAACAAGTTCTCCCGACATGGCAAGACAATTTTGCTCGCACTTTTTATGCATATCATAGAGAGAGAGAGGAGGATCACTACATTCCTCGATAACAGCATCCAGTGCCGAAACGATGCACGTCTGCACCTGCTTTGTATCCAGATTGCTTATTGAGACCAGAGTATCAAGTCAATGCAGCCAACCTTGGCAGAGGGAAGAAACATATAGGGGTTTCAGAGCACTATGATCAAAATAGATATGTAGGAGAGACATCTAGGCCTATTAAACAAGAGACAACAGAACAAAATAACTTGGCATTTGCACAACTAGCCGCCCGCCAAGCACAAATCACGCGGCTTAGGCAAGAACAACAAGAATTAGAACATTTGTGTTGCCTTGATCAAGAACGCATTCAGCGTCAGACAGCTGAATTGCTTCACAACCATGCGCTTGAGAAGGCCCCAGTCCCTCGCGCACAACGATCTGAGATATATGTGAGGCACAACCCCTTAGTGTGAGACAGGTCTCCATGAATTCAGCAAGCATCGCCTCCAAGACCTCTTAGACCTGAGCGGGAAGCCATTCACCGTGACCATGATGGGCATCCTCCGCGGGCACCCATCCATGTTTATAGGCCTAGACCAAACAATCCTCAAGAAGATTATGAGGATTATTACCAAGAAGAAGAGCAGGCTAAAACACCCTATCAAGGCAGAAGGGATGCTACCCATTTATCCATTCAAAGGCCTCAAGTTCCCCGTAACCCACAGCGGGAACAAACTAAGGAGGAGGAGATTACGTCCTCTGATGCCTACAAAGTGTTGTTAGAATTCTTGGAGAATATGGAACTTAAGACTAGTGGGCCTCAAAAGCCTACCTTACGCCAACTTCGTAGTCATCCGATACATCCATCAGTGCCAGCACCTCCATACCCCGAACATTTCAAGTTGCCCCAGTTGGCACTCTTTAAAGGGGATGAGGATGCTCAAAAGCATGTGACATGATTTTTGAGCCAATGCTTTAGTATACAAGACAATGATGCATTGCTATTGATAACATTCATAACCACATTCATAGGATCTGCCTCGGATTGGTTTACCCATCTACCGACGCATAGCATCTACAACTTGGATCAACTAGTGGACGCGTTCCTAGAATGTTTTTCTTTCAATACAAAGAAAAAGGCATCACTCAGTGATCTAGCTAGCCTCAAATAGTATGAGGAGGAGTCTATGGTAGCATATGGTAATCGATGGAGGACGATGCTTTCAAAGTTGTCCTACCTCCCTCCTATGTCCGACCTAACTCAAATGTTTGCAAAGAGCTATTTGCGCTCGATCTCTGTGCTATTGCAACTGCAGCAATACGCCACTTTAGAAGAAGCTCTGGAGCAAGCTAGACGTATCGAAGAGATCAAGATACAGGATGGTGAAATTGCCAAGCCTAAGAAAAAAGAGTGGAACAAGAGCACCAAAACAGGGAATACGCAACAGAAACCCGCCGCGGTCAATCAAGTTGCTATTAATGCCCCTATGCCTACCCAAGCAACACAGCCTTCAAAGGCTAATTATCAGGCGGTGCCTCACAATAATTATGAGAAAGATAACAAGAAGCAAGATCAAAATTAGCAGCATCGCCCTAAGCGACAATTTACACCATACACTGAGTCTAGGGATTCCTTGTTTGACCGTTTGTCAGCGGCAAACTTGATTAATCTGCCAGATATTCCAAAAATTGATCCCAATGCACCAAAGCCTAAGGGCTACAGAGAGGATCTTTTTTGTAGATTCCACAGAAGGAAAGGGCATGACCTTAATGTCTGTTGGACGTTTAAAGGTTTAGTGCAAGATCTCATTGATAATCACACATTGGTAGTGGATAATCCCATCGCACCCAACAACCAACAAATGGGTGTTTTCAAAGATCCTTTACCCACACATGATGCACAAACAAAACCTCTGCATGTCAATGAAGTGCAACAGAGTTGCCCCATGGAGGGGTATGTTGGAATGATTAGCATTGTGACAAGAAACAAGAGACATCCAGGAGTTGTCCTCACGACAGCCACTAGGGAAGTTTCACCCACGTCACAACATCAACCAAATCCTACACAGTTGCCCCCACCTAGACCAGTGGCCATGATTCAAACTAGACTTACTCAAAGTCTACGGACCACATCGGCTAGGCTCTCCATTTATGAGCTTATTCAACAATCGGTGCCCCATCGGGAAGCTCTTATGGAGATATTAAAGGCAATTGAATTACAACCCCACGAAGTGGATTCGTTCAACAATTTTGTGGGGCATGTTAAATAGTGTACTGAACTAGTTATTACCTTTAGGGAAGATGAGCTAAAAATGGTGACTGTAGATGTAGCAGATCCACCCCTGCACGTTATTGCGCGAGTCAATGGGACTCCATACAAACGGGTATTGATAGACACTGGTTCGTCCAGTAACCTTATTACAACCACTGCATTGAAACATTTGAAACTACCAGCCTCTCACATTGCACCTTCCACTTATACCCTTCAAGCATTTAATGATGCGATATGCTCGACAGTTGGCACAATTTTCCTGTCCATCCAAGTGGGACAAAAGACCATTCATACGTTGTGCCACATTTTAGAAGGTGAGATGGCTTACAATATCTTGCTTGGGTGGCCTTGGATCCAAGATATGAAGTGTGTCCCTTCAATTGCTCATCAATGTTTGAAGTATACATTTGAAGTACAAGTGCACGTGGTCCCCGCAGATTTGGAACCTTTTAAGTATTGCAACTCAGTGCAAATCATGCCGTAGTCGACCCTTCCTTCAACACACATGGATTTCCAGTTAAATCCATCTAAACGGGGTTTGACTAAGCAAGAATCTCCATTGCCAAATCAATCAAATTCTCAGGCAGGATCATCTTCTTCATCCAGTGCTCCCACAATGATGCCACCTACGGTGGCCACACCAACGGACAAAGGAAAGAAGCCCCTGGAAGCGGAACCACCTTTAGTCTCCAATATCTCTACAGAAGAGACACCTAATAGAATGGAAGCTGAGACGCCTAGTTCACCCCACATGGAGTGGACTCAAGGAGAACTCCCATTCGCTTCCCCTCAATCGCCAACAATTACTTGTTGAGATGTCTAACACGAGCATGGGGGAGTATATAGTGCGCAATGTTGTTGCAACGCCCACACTTCAGTCTATGCAAGACATGGGAAGACCTCGACTCCCCATAGGCTCCGTGGTTCCTTTAGGCTACCCACCTAATCAGACAAAATTTATTTTTGGGGGCCTTGATCATGGTGTTGAACCTTCCCAAAAAGAAGAGGAAGATGAAGATCCATTTGTGGAAGATGTCAACTATCTGGCTAACCCAGACTTTGCATTACGATATCTTAGCCAATGCAATTGGCATGGATATGGGTTAGGCCGATATGAACAAGGAATGCATGTTTTGTGTCAACCAAGATACCAAATGCCTTATGACAAGTCAGGAGTAGGGTTTAATCACCCTTTGCCCCTCGAAATCTTGGTTGAAAATATGCAGGGCCTAGGGATAGGCAACAAGGATGGGTTGGCATCAGATCCATATGTCAATCCAAATACAACTTATACATTGGGGGATTATTTCCCATTACAAACAAATAACCTTGTTGACCTCAACAACCCTTTCCCTATGGCCGAACAAGGAGAAACCTCATGGACTCACCCACAAGGGGAATATGGACAAGACCACGAAGGGTCTTCTGAAGATGAGTTGGAGTATGATCATTCACATGAATATCCACTGAATAATGATCAGGAGGACTTCCTGATGATGTTCCCATTGAATTATTCAAATGAGCATAGGCTACCTCAACAACAACAAAATCCTTTGGACATAGATGACATGTTTGAACACTTATACATAGATCCAAGACCTAGGAGGCATTTCAATTTGGTGCAGTTATAGAAATTACTACATCTGCCACTCCAAGCATACAACAAGCATATTTCGCCTGGAGACCCTATCAAACCATCAGTACCTAGGGCAGACCCTATTTGTAGGTCCGCACATAGGGTTGATCCCTTTGTGCCAGTGCCTACAGAGCCAGATCCAAAGCACCAAGAACATCCAGAATGTCAGAGTTGTCACATTTGCGGTAATGGAGATTACAATCATTTCATCAACATGGTCTCCATTGACTTAACCGCCCCCATCCATGATCCAGCCAATCCAACATGATTATTGCATCTAGACATAGAAGCTATTGATTGGGATCGCGCTGACACACCACCATCTCCATTAGAGTATTGGCCTTGCGATGGGATGTTTCATTTCACTCCAGGATAGACTCAGGATGTCTTCCATGCTGAAGAGGAACTTGATGTTCCTAATGATGATCTTAATTCAGCAAACAATATCCATCTGATCCCAATTCCACACCAGTTGGAAGATGGATCCCATATGTCAGTTGAAGCAACGACTGATGTAGACATCGACACAGATCCAATGAATCCACAAATTCTCAAGCTGGGGGTAAGTCTTTCCCCTGAAGAGCGAGCTGATTATGTTGCCCTTCTTAAGGAAAAGAAGGGGGTTTTTGCATGGTCATACAAGGATATGTCGGGACTAGACCCACAGCTAGTCACACATAATTTAACGCTTGATCCGACAATCAAGTCAGTCAAGAAAAAACTACGCAAGATGCATCCAACAGTGACCTTAATGGTAAAAGATGAGTTACAAAAGTTTTTGGATGCCCAGTTTGTCATCTGTGTGGATTATCCGCCATGGTTGTCTAACATGGTTCCTATAAAGAAGCCTGATGGGAGGATTCGCATATGCACTAATTTTTGAGATCTTAACAAAGCGAGTCCTAAGGATGATTTTCCCTTGCCGAGCATCGACACGTTGGTAGACACTACAACGGGCCATGAAATGCTTTCCCTTATGGATGGTTTCTTAGGATATAATCATATTCGTATTAATCCTGAGGACCAGCTAAAAATGGCATTCACAACGCCTTGGGGGACATTTTGCTATAAGGTCATGCCTTTTGGCCTTAAAAATGCCGGAGCCACCTACCAACGTGCCATGACGTACATCTTTCATGATTACATGCACAAAACTTTGGAATATTACATGGATGATTTGTTGGCCAAATCTCTTTTGCGCCCAGATCCCATCGATGACTTGAGTAAGGTCCTAGATCGCCTCATTGAGCATAAAGTCAGACTAAACCCCAAGAAGTGTGTCTTTGGCGTCACCTCTAGAAAGCTCTTGGGTTTCATAGTCTCCAAACGAGGAATTGAGGTTGATCCAAACAAAGTCAAGGCAATCCTTGAAATGCGTCCCCCAACCACCATCAAGAAGCTTAGGAGTCTGTAGGGAAAGGTTGCGTCGATCAAGCGCTTCATAGCGCAGTTATCTGACAAATGTCGACCCATGAATAAATTATTGCATAATGGGGTCACATTTCATTGGGATGACGAGTGCTAGTTAGCATTTGACGACATTAAATAGTACTTGGCTTCACCGCCAGTATTGGCACCACCCAGACTAGGAGTGTCGTTCTATTTATACATCTCCACCACTAAGGTGGCACTGGGCGCCATGTTGTCCCAAAAAAATGAACTTCATAGAGAACAGGCTACATACTATCTTAGCCGCACCCTGGTCAGTTATGAACTTAACTATGCATATGTTGAAAAACTCTGCTTGGCAGTGGTGTTTGCTACCAAAAAGCTATGCCACTACATGCTTAGTAATAAGACGTATGTTGTATCTAAGGAGAATCCATTGCGATACATGATGAGTCGTACTTATCATAGTAGCCGCATGATGAAATGGATCATGTTGTTGACGGAGTTTGACATAGAGTTCATTAGACAGAAATCTATAAAAGGTCAAGTCATCGTCAATCAACTAGCTGAGGCTCCTCTTGAAGATGATCAGCCTCTGACTTTTGAACTACCTGATGATGGGGTCTTCCATGTTTCAGAGTTGCCAGATTCTGATGAGCCTGAGTCACAGGTTGACATAACCCTATTCTTCGATGGTTCTAAATGTGAGCAAGGGGGTGGTGCGAGAATTGTATTCTTCACTCTGCAAGGTGCTCCAATGCCCTTGTCATTTAAATTAGACTTCCCGTGCACCAACAACAATGCAAAATACGAAGCCTTAATCCTAGGTCTTCAGACAACAATCGCCATGAACATTAAACGATTGAACATCTTTGGTGATTCGTTGTTAATTGTCAATCAAGTAAAGGGGATATACCAATGTAAATGTCCACTTTTGCGGGCCTATAAAATCGTTGTGGACAAATTCCTGGCACAACTTGAATGGTATGACATCGAGGCACTCCCTCGATCATCAAATCATTTTGCGGATACTATGGCCTCCTTGGGGTCACTCATCCCGCAAGACCCTTCTGGTGAAATGACAACCATTCAGGTTACAACATTATCGCAAGCTACGATGGAGCGTGCAAGCTCTGATCTGACGCCAGGAATCCACATGATCCAGATTGAACCATCTCCGGATAAGTTCTCTCAAATTCGAGATTGTTTGATTCAAGCCAACTGGGGGTCCTTATTCTCCTCGACCCCTCTTACTAGTAACACAACATTGTTTTTACAAGTTCTTTCCTGCTCAGCTTTTGTTCGGGATAGACTTCAAGAGGGATTGGCCGTTCATACTATCGAGGTTTTTGATCAACAAGATTGGTACACACCCATTCGAGATTACCTCAAGCTAGGTACTCTCCCACTTGGATTGACACAAGCCGCGAAAATATCATTCAAACAAAAAGCGGCAAAGCATGTCTTATTAGGAGACATTTTGTATCGTCAAAATTATGAAGGAATCCTCCTTCGTTGTTTGGACCAACAAGAGTCCGCTTGGGCGATCACCCAAGCTCACGATGGTACATGTGGTGGCCACTTCAATGGTATGGCCATCGTAAAGCGCATTCTTTGCATGGGTTATTATTGGCCATATTTAGAGCGAGATTGTTGCACATATGTGAAGAAGTGCATGAAGTGTCAGCACCATGCTAATTTGACACACGTACCTTCTCAGGACTTACAACTGATTCAATCGGTTTGGCCTTTTTTGCAGTGGGGCTTTGATCAAATTGGGAAGATCTCCCCTGCATCGTCTGGTCATCACACATTCATTTTAACGGCCACAGAGTACTTTACCAAATGGGTGGAAGCAATTTCGCTGACCACTACGACTGGAGCTTGCATTGAAAGGTTTATTTTGCATAACATCATATGTCGTTTTGGTATTCCATCCAAAATCATCTCGGATAATGGGACATCATTCAAGAATAAAGATGTGCATGCTTTGACCATAAAGTACAAGATTCAACATAGCTTTTCAACACCCTATTATCCGTAGGCAAATGGGCAACCCGAGGCGTCAAACAAAATGCTAGTCACCATTCTCAAAAAGACAGTTGTAGATAATCATAAATACTAGCACATTCAGATCTCGCTTGCCCTATGGGCTTATCGCACCAGCATTCGGACGCCCACTGGGGCAACTCCATTTTCGTTGGTGTATGGCTCCGAGGTAGTCATGCCTTTTGAGTTGGAAATTCCTTCCCTGCGCATTTCACTGCAAGAGTTCATCGATGATGACACTGCACGGCAGGCCCGATTAGATCAACTGATGTTGCTTGATGAATGACGTGTTAATGCTCTCGAGCATTTGCGTATCTATCAAGAGCGACTTAAGAAAGCATACAACATGAAATTCCACTTCAGGGAATTTTAGGTTGGTGACTTGGTCTTAAAAGAGAACCAGTAGAATTCTAATTTGCCATCCCATCTACGGGACAAGTTTGCGGCAAACTGGTTAGGTCCTTACATCATTGACAGTAAAATAGGACCCGAAACATACCGACTTGCCTCTCTTGAAGGAATCAAGGAAACAGAACCCTTGAACATCATTCATTTGAGGTCATTCCATAGCTAGAGAGCCATAGTCCAACAAAAAGCTCCAAGGATTACCACAATCGCTTGGTCAACCCAAAAAGCTCCAAGGATTATCACAATCGCTTGGTCAACCCAAAAAGCTCCAAGGATTATCACAATCGCTTGGTCAACCCAAAATGCTCCAAGGATTATCATAATCGCTTGGTCATCCCTAAAAGCCCCAAAGGTATCTATAAACCCTTTGGTCAAACCAAAAGCTCCAAGCGTTACCATAATTGCTTGGTCAACATAAATATTCAAAAATCAACAAAAACAACACAAAAAATGAAAATCCCAAAAACAATTGCATTTCAATTCCATGCATACTCAAAAAAAAAAAAAAAACAATCAAAATTACAAAAACAATTGCATTTCCATTCCATGCATTCTCATAAAAATCAAAATACAAAAATATAGGTTGCATTAAGCATTGCATCCATACATTGCATACTTCGCTAGGTCATACAAGTCAAAAGCACCATAGGCTGTCATTACTTGGCAATTTCATCATTTTCACCTCAGATCCATTTTTATAAACACCTACATCCAGCATATCACCATTTTATTTTAGCATCATCAGTGTCGCCTAATGTATATAGGGTTTTCGTCATTCAGATGTCTTTAAATTTTTAGCCAAAAACTATACACAGTTAAGCAGATTTTACATGGAAAAGTTTTACTTGGATCCCACCTTGGTACGTAGCATCCCAACACAAATTAACACACATAAAATAATTCCTAAGTTGTGTGGACGAAATATGAAACCTGCACCGTAATCCCGGTTACCATAAGCGAAACGACTATCTTGCTTATCCCCCTGTGCAATTGACCCTAGAAATGCTGAGAGTTGGCAAAAGGACAAGCATCCTCCCTACCCAATTCCCCATGAATCCCAAGTTCTCAAAAGTTGCAAAAACATCAACAATTTGCAAAACTTCAAAACACTAAAATTTGATATCCTACAGTGCACACGTCAAAAGGCACAAACAATAGTGATTCTCATCACTCCATATTCAAATCCCTTGCTCAGAAAAAAAAAAAAAAAGTACCATCACAAAAATAAACAGTGATTTTATCACTATAAAGAGCAAGTACCCCAATACAATTGAAGAAAAGAAGGGAGTCAAACTTGAATCCCTGGAATTCTCGACGATTTCGACGAGTCATGAGGCAAGCTTCGAGCATCGGTTTGGTTGATAGCCTATCGGTCACTAGTGGTAAACCTCCCGCATGACGATATATCCGTCACATTAACTTGTGTGCAGATCAATGTTTGCATGTGGATGAGCTAGCTTATGGTATCCTAGATAACATCGCAGATTAATCCGACTAAATACAATAAAGGAGTTAGTGGAGCTACTTAGGTGATCCTCAGTACAGGTTCGATTGAAAGCCCATCTGGCACTGGTGGTATCCTGACAAATACCACATAAATGAACTCAATTACACACACAGGGATGTGAAATAACTTGGTTAAATTCAAGTCGGATTTAGACCTTGTTTAGAAGTCTTGCGAGATAAATGTATAGTCTTGGCTAGTTAGTTAAAATATCTGCATCTCAGAAAAGCTTAACTACATTTTTAAACAACCGATACATTTTATTCCATACATCACCATCCGCAAATAGACAAAATACAAAAACAAAGTTTCCACATGCACAAGCATTCCACAAAGATATCCCATTATTAGCAAGTCCAATCCAAATTTTGTCCAGTCTATGGTGCATCGACAAATCATTAACAAATCATTGCATTCATTCCATATGCATACCTCATACAAATTAGAACCATCGCATTCATAATCGCATATGCATACATCAATGTAAAAACATGTACATAAACATAAATCATGAAAAAGGATAAACACCAAAAAGAATAATCTGTATATATATCATAACAAAAATTGCCCGCAGGCTACAATGCACTGGTCCTCGGACCTCGCTCCCATCATCCAAAATCTCAAAAACCCCCAGCCTAGGGCGTCGGCCACCCTGATCACGCAGGATCGGTGCGATGAGAGCTACCCCCCGCGGTATCCGTCCTCTGAGACCTCTCAGGGCGACTGCTCGCCCCTGCATCCCGACCACTCGCTCCTCCCTCATCTCGACGCCTACGTCGGGATGATGTCGACTGCTCCGTCTCGCTATCTCTCGTCCTATACGACGAGCCACTAGCTGGAGGCTCTGGTATTCGCCCACCCAGGCGAATGATCTCACCCTCCATCTTCGATCGATGTCACCCCCAATTAGCCTCTCGTCATCCCCAATCAGCCTCCCGTCGCCTCCACTCGACCTCTCACCTACGGTAATACGCGATGGCGTCATCGCGCTGTGCTAGCTGCACCCATAGGAGATCCCTCTCCCATGTAGCATCCGTATCCCCCACCTGCTGGTGAACCGTAGCCCCTGCGCTCCCTTGCCCTGCCAACTGTGTCCGCAGGAGATCCCTCTCCTGTGTCATCTTCACAAGCTCTCCATCCCGCCTCTACAGCAACCCCGTCAGTCGCTCTACCTCAACACGCAACCCCGCCTCCGTCTCCCCCGAGCCAGCCTGCTCTGGAGCATCCTGCATCTTCGACTGATCCTCCTCATCAACATCATCTCCTACATCTGCTAGCTCCACCATCTCTACATCCGTAGGAGCTCCCCAAACCTCTCCTGGTGCCTCTGCACCCTCTTCGCCTCCCGCTGCCTCCTCTCCTCCCAATGGTCCCTCACCTCGCCACTGTCACAACGTCCACCACTCCTGATACTCGGTCGTCACTCCGACGTCATCTACGTCCGAAGTGTCCAAAACTGTATCAGACTCCTCCCCCAATGGCTTGAGGATCGACGTAGCCAAGGTCCTCTCATCACTCTGACATCGATAGACTATGGGCTCCCCAGGCAACCCCTGGTGTACCCCAAACTGTTGCGTCACTCGGAGGTAATGGAAGTACTCTTGCTCTGTCCCATGCTGTCCAATCACCCATCTCCCCCTCCAAACCCGTCGAAGCCACTCATCAGCCTCTGACCATGCGGGACAATCCCGATATGGCCGCCATATCACATCTCTGGGAGTCAGTCATTCCAGTGCATCTTTGTAATGGTCGACGTCTCCCGCGAACCGTCGACTCTGCCCTCACTTCTCAGACCGATACCATAGTGCACCATACCCAATATCTTTGTCAACCATGTCAGCCTGGGTAGTCCAAGGCAACCCTCATGGTCGCTCTATGGCTATGTGCTGCTAGGCCCAGCACTGCAACAAGAAACTACACCCAATCCCCTTTCGCCTCCGACAACGGACCTCATACAACTCATCGTACAACTACGCCAAAAGCGTCTGACCCCATCTCATAATAATCGGCTCTATCACTGGACAATCCACCAACTGCCACACCACCTCCAATAGGTTCCATGGGAACCTCGCTCCTGACGAGTCTAGCAGGAGCATGTTGGAAATGAGGCTCATGAGTACTGCATGCCTCACTCCCAACATTTCCCTCGCATACCAATATCGTACCAGAATCCCCCCAATATGGCAATCCAGCTCTGCCCTCTCCAATGAGGTCATCCCATCATCATCCTCTCCGTGTCCAAAATACCACATTAGTACAGCCGTCCTCTAGCCTCGTGGAGTCGTCCGAATGGGAACCCCGTCTATCAGAATCCACAGAATTCGATACACGTCCTCTAGGGTGACTGTCATATCCCCTGTCGAAAGATGGAAGGTGTTCGTACGAACATCCCACAGGCCGATCAAAGTTGTAAGGTACGCCCGATATACCATAACTGCATCCAACCGAGCCACATGCTTAAGCCCTAAGGCATCAAGCCACTCCCAGTCATCATCACTCAATGCCTCGCGGGCATTAGAAAAAATAGTCGGTACTCGATGTCGACTCTTCACCACCTGCACATCACAAAAAAAAACAAACATCAAAAACATGCATCACATTACCATCACATGTACAAAAATGCATAACTGTACAATAACATCTTTCATACGCATGTCAAAAAAAAAAAAAATTAATTAATTTCATAAAAAAAAAAAAAAAAAAACGACAAAAATTTGACATGGTTTACCTACGGTTTACCTAAGTTTACCATTTCAAAACAACAAAAAATTTTCATCAATTTTTCATCTTTAATTTCATAAAAAACGATAAAAATTTGACATGGTTTACCTACGGTTTTACCTAAGTTTACCATTTCAACCAAAAAAATTCATCTTTCATTTCATCAAAAACGACAAAAATTTGACATGGTTTACCTACGGTTTTACCTAAGTTTACCATTTCAACCAAAAAAATTCATCTTTCATTTCATCAAAAATGACAAAAATTTGACATGGTTTACCTATGGTTTTACCTAAGTTTTACCATTTCAACCAAAAAAATTCATCTTTCATTTCATCAAAAAAGACAAAAATTAGACATGGTTTACCTACGGTTTTACCTAAGTTTACCATTTCCAAACAAAAAAAATTCATCCATTTTTCTATTTTAATTCCATAAACATAACACAAAAATTTGACATGGTTTACCTACGGTTTTACCTAAGTTTACCATTTCAAACAAAAAAAATTCATCTATTTTTCCATTTTAATTCCATAAACATAACACAAAAATTTGACATGGTTTACCTACGGTTTTACCTAAGTTTACCATTTCAAACAAAAAAAATTCATTCATTTTTCCATTTTAATTCCATAAACATAACACAAAAATTTGACATGGTTTACCTACGGTTTTACCGAAGTTTACCATTTCAAACAAAAAAATTCAGCCATTTTTCCATTTTAATTCCATAAACATAACACAAAAATTTGACATGGTTTACCTACGGTTTTACCTAAGTTTACCATTTCAAACAAAAAAAATTCATCCATTTTTCCATTTTAATTCCATAAACATAACACAAAAATTTGACATGGTTTACCTACGGTTTTACCTAAGTTTACCATTTCAAACAAAAAAATTCAGCCATTTTTCCATTTTAATTCCATAAACATTACAAAAAAAATATGAGCATGGTTTACCTACGGTTTCGACCTAAGTTACCATTCACATAGAAAAACATTTTTAACCATGGTTACCCTAAGGTGTTACTCTAAGTTTCATTTTGGGTTTATCCTACGGTTTTCCATCTAAGTTTCCATTGGTTTGCATCCACGTTTTATTTGGTTTCATTCATTCACCTTTTAATTTAATTAATTAGGGTTTTATGTTTTAAACAAAAGACAAACACCATAAAAACACATTTGCATTTTTCCAATTCAAACTTGAGGAGATAGTGCACTTACTGGTCTCGCCTCGGCTCCGCCACTCGATGACCCGGTCTGTGCACTCATGATGGCTGGAAAATTCGGCAGCGCTTCGCATCAGAAAATCTACCTCCTCCTCCCCAGAGCTCCAAATTGCAATCGCTGAACAGTGCAAATGAGCCAAAACCGTCATTTTCGCATATTTATACTTTTTGTCAGCTGGTACTCGTCCCTGACCGGGACGAGCGCTTTTCGGCGCGCTCGTCCCACCCCGGGATGAGTACCGTCGGAGACGCGCTCGTCCCACCCTGGGACGAATACCATCCTGGAGTTCGTTCCACCCTAGGACGAATAAAAAAAAAAACACAAAACAATTAAAAATGACAAATGCAAACAAAACCACTAAAAATTGCCGGACAAAGGTGCTCTTGCACTTAACCTCTTGGCATAAGCAAACTGATGTCGGGGTCTACCTTGTCGTTATCCTACTCCCTAAGAAGGCTACCATCACCGGACCGCTCCACGGGAAGACAGATTTTCGCCAATGTTAACCCCAAATGGCATCTCAAAATGGGTTCACACTCACCAAAAATAGGTCAAAACAGTCGAAAAATTGCTCGAGCATGCTTAGCGGTAAACCATCTAAAGGCACCCGTGCACAAGTCATCTTGGGTCAAGCGACTCGTCGCTTTTCTCATGTCGGTCATTCCCTCATCGATTCGTCGCTTGAGGGGGTAGTCACACTTAGTTGCCAATCAACACCATTATACCCAGTCTTGGAAATGACACGCATTCAAAGGATCATTGCAAATGACAATCGCGCCTCGCTTGGGGCAAGCAAACAAGCAATCATCACAAAATGATCATATACTTGGCATTCGTGAATCATGAACTCAAGGTTCCCACGGACAAAAGGTTGCGCCCTTTGCCTCTTCATGACTGATCAATGTCTAAGTTCAAGTAATACCTCATCGAACCAGGTTAATGCTTGATTTAAGTTCCTTAGCTCGTTAGAAGCAAGGATTCAAGAATGCGTGCCCTTTCCATACTTGGGGCATCAAGAGTTGGTTAGGTTATTGAGAAACCCTAATCATTAGTGCTTTGGTTATATATTTTTGCTCAGAACTGTACCATGTGCAGTGCTTTTCAAAAAGGGGCATCTGTAGACACCAAAATAGCACCAATCCGATTATGTGACAACAAGCACTGATCGCACTAACACACACAGCCCCCAGGGCAGCCCTCAAAGGTTAAACAGTGGTTCTAACCACTCACACAGTAGTTTTGCAAGTCAAAAACCAATTTGGCACCTTTTAGACATTTTATTTCTTATTCGTCCCACCTAGGGACGAGTGCGATTTTTACTCGTCCTACCCAGGGACGAGTGTTGACTGATACTCGTCTCACCCAGGGACGATTACCAGTGCTCGCTTTGGGGTGGGACGAATATCAGGTTTGACCGGAAAAAAGTCAAATCTCGGCATATAACAACTCAGAACTGCCACTTAGCTTTTCCCGCATGACATAGGAGTGCGAGTGAGTTCTTTTGACAACTCATATCTCGCAATTGACTTTTCCTTCATCGCATGGGAATGAGAGTGAGCTTTTTAAGACAACTCAGATCTGCCACTTAGCTATCCCTTCATTGCATGGGAGTGCAAGTGAGCTTTTCTAAAACATACAAAGACATGCACAGAGACAGTTAAGAAGCCATTGATCAAGAAGAAGTCTTCTCTTCACACAAAAAGCATTCATGCAAAGAAACACTTTTGCATGTTAATTCAAAGAGACCCCTTGGGTCTATAAAATGGTGAGTTTCCTCACCCAAAGGATACAGAGAAGGAGCATTTTGAGCGACGAAGTGCTGCTAATTCATTTACTTGTGATTTGTGTTTTCAACATCCATAATCTCTTAATCGAAAGAGAGGTTATTGGGTGACTTGTGAAGGCACGAATCAAGAACCAACACCCCAAGGAAAACACTCCAAAAGCAGGCCCAGAATGGCCTATCACCTTCAACTCTACAACTCTGCCCGCAGCGTTTTCTGACCCTTGTGCCTGTCTTCGCTTCTGCTTTTAAACTTTCTGTTACAGTTCTCTGTTTTGCCCTGTGATGCTTCGCTTCATCTCCCAGGTCGCTTCATTTCATCTTCCTGGCTCTTTGCTATTTTGGCATTTTTGCTCAGGTTTGAAACGTTTGGACTCCTCAGCGAATTGTAACTGATGATCCTAAAACGTTATCATAGTCCCTCTGCCTCTATGGCACGTGTTCAACACTTCCCTGCATATTCTGTAACGGCCCGCCATGAATTGCGACAAAAAACGGCATGTCGCGATATCGCAAAATTTTTATATCTATAGCTTTGCTCTTCTACCTATATCGCGAAAACAAGACATGTCGCGATATCGTGACATTTTTATGTCAACAGCCTTGTCCGCCTTCATGCATCGTGAAAATGAGACATGTCGCGATATCGCGACATTTTTCTTCTACATCCACTTTGGTTGCTTCAGGTCGTGAAACTTCGACATGTCACGATATCGCGATGTTTTTCTTGTTTGCCCTTCATCTCGTCTTCAGATCGCGAAAACACATGTCGCGACATCGCGACAACTTTGACATCTTGCTCTGTTTGACTATTTTGACCGTGATTTCACATGTCACAATATCGCGACATTTTTCACTTTATCTTTCTCTCTATACTTTGAATCGTGAAAACACAACATGTCGCGATATCACGACACTTTTTCCTGTACGGTCGCAAAAACGCAACATGTCACGATATCGTGACACTTTTCTCTTTGCTTTGTACGGTCGTGAAACTGCAACATGTCGCGATATCGTGACGCCTTTTTATTTTTTGTTCTTTCTTGTCTTGTACGGTCATGAAAATGCAACATGTCGCGATATCGCGACACTTTTCTTTTTAGCCGCGATGGAGCAACATGTCGCGATATCGCGACACTTTTTCTTTTTAGCCGCGATGGAGCAACATGTCGCGATATCGCGACACTTTTTCTTTTTAGCCGTGATGGAGAAACATGTCGCGATATCGCAACACTTTTTCTTTTTCTGCCACGTTGGAGCAACATGTCGCGATATTGCGACACTTTTTCATTTTTGGCCACGATGGAGCAACATGTCACGATATCGCGACAACTTTTCATTTTTGGCTTTTCTTTGCTCTTTTAACATCTAGGCCACTACAATCTTCTTGGAAAGTGTGCAAAAAGGTGGGTCCCCAATTTTGGGGTGTGTTGTGGAGCAACCACAACACTACCAAAAGTGGAACAACTTACCATTATCAATTATCCATTGGGATCTTTTCTATAGCACATCTCTTATATTTAGCGTATGGTTCCATATAGAAGAGTCGTAATAGGGATCTAGTATGGTTATGAATCTTATTTCTTCTTGGTTGTCTAAGTACTTATTATTTAAAATTTTAGCCCATAATTTTTGACCTTCCTTCATTATCCTCCATCCCAATTTTATAGCTAGGATCTTATTTATGTTTCTTATTCTACTTAATCCCAAACCTTCTTTTTATTTTGGCCTATACGCTTTCTCCCACACAACAAGGGGGATTCTACTATACTCCTCAAATCTTGACCATACTTTTTTTTAATACTTTCTACTATATTTATAAATTTAGCTGGAATCTTAAACACAGATAAGATATATGCCTATATATCTTGGAGAGTGCTCTTCAGCAACTACAATTTACCTATGACTTAATAGATTTGCTTTCCAACCTACTAACTTGTGTTGAAACTTATATATCAATGTATCCCAAACCTGATATTTGCACACACCATTAAACATCAACATTCCCAAATATATAGATGACAAGGATGAGATATTACATCCAAATACTTATGTTATTCTTCTTTGATGATTCTCTAAAGTGTTAATGAAGAATTATTTACTCTTTTCCATGTTAATCATATAGTGGGATGACTTTACATATAGATTTAGAATCCTCCTAAACTCCATGGATTTTATCACCAAATATTTCCCAAGCATAAATGTGTCATATACAAACTATTGGTGAATGATACCCATTATGGCTATAGAGAGTTTCAGTCCAATTAATGCTCTTGAATTTTGATTTACAATTATACATCTACCTACAACTTCTTTTATAATAATAAAAATATAAGGAGACAAAGGATACCCTTGATTTAGACCCCTATTAGAGAATTATTTAGAATGATTGAGAATTTAGGTCCTCCATAACAGTTATTTTCCTATCTTCTCCATCTCCTACTAAATCCAAACATAGCAAGAACTCTGTCTAGGAAGCACCAAGAAATCCTATCATAAGCTTTGTTCATATCTAGATCGAGCACCATTCCGTCCCTCTTACTTCTTTCCACTGAGTGTAAAGTTTCATGAAGTGTAATTAATCCATCCAAAATATGCCATCCATTTATAAAACCCCCTTATCGTTCATTAATTATCTCTACGAGGACTTAATTTCAACCTTAATGCTATTACATTAGATATGGTCTTATAAATTACATTACATAGGCTTATTGGTCTAAAGTCCTTAACACTTTCACCCCCTATTTCTTAGGGATTAGAATTTAAAAATGTTTTTATACTCTCTTAGATTTTTTATTGAATGGTGATATTCTTGAACTATTGCTATTACATATTCCTTCACGATATTCCAAAAAACCTAAAAGAATCCAACTTGGAATACATCCAATCTTAGAGCTTTGTATTTCTCGAGTGATAAAATTGCCTCCACCTTCTTTTTACTTAATCTTTCTCGAGCTCTACATTCATATGTCTTGTCATTAATGTTGGGATATGTTGAAGTATATATTCCACAACTTCCTAGATCCTCCCTATCCTTAATTAATAGTGATTTGAAGAATTCAACTACCCCTTGCCTTATTTGCTCTTCATCTTTTAGTACTCCATTCTCTTGTAGGATTTTAGATATTCTACTAGCAATTTTATGTTTTATGGTCAATACATGAAAAAACTATGTTTCTATCTCCTTCCATAAGCCATGTGTTCCTAGACTTATGTCTCCAGTAAGTCTCCTCTAAAGCTATTAAAGTATGTATTTTCTATTGGATCTCCTTCTCTCTCATGTAGAGGACTTGGTCCATCCTATTTTTACTTACTCCCTCCTCAAGTAAGCTTAGTTATTTCCTTATGTTTTCCTTCTGCTTGAAGATATCTCCAAATACTAACTTGTTCCATTTTTCACCTCTCTTCACATATTTGAGTTTCCCAACCAATATATACATCTTATATCCTTGGATCGGATGCCTCCACCATGTATATATTTATTTATAAATTTTTAGAAGTTGAAGCCACATATATTCAAATTTTAATGGGATTTTATTCTTCTTTACTTCCCACCAGAAAATGAAAGTATTATCATTTGATCCTATCCTTGGCATTAGTACTAACGAGTGCTCACAAGTTTCCTTAAACCACTCCTTTTATAGTAACACTCTATCTAATATCACTTGGATCAAATTATCTCTTAATCTCCTATTTTTCCAAGTATAAGTATTACCATTTAATTCCATATCAAAAAGACCCGAATATAAAATAAAATTACCAAAATCCTCCATGCTCTTCAAAAACCCCTGTGAACCCCTTTCTTTTCTCTTGGTATTGAAGGGGTGTTGAAATAACCTACTACTATCAAAATTATTCCTCTAACTTGTTTTAGCATCTACTCCATCTCCCTCCATAGATCCTTTCTTGCTTTGCACACATTTAATGTTAATTACAAGGAAGGCATTTGAATATTTAGAAGAAAAAAAATTATCATATGGTGTTCATTTTTTGAAATGACTTCTCCTTCATAGATATAAAAATTCCATAATAGTAATATTCCTCCTAAAGCCCCCATGTCTTCCACCTAGAAACTACTACCCTTCTTCCATAGGCCTTTCTTGATATTCTCCCAATTTGTACCATTCAATTTTTTTTCTTACAACAACACTATATCAGGTTGGTGATCCATAATTATGGATATTACCAACATATTTTTGTTAGGGGTATTCATTCCCCTAAATTCCATGATATGATCCTCATTTCCTATTTCTTATGGTGGGATTTTCCCACTTGATACGAAGACCATCTATGACCCCATGTTAATATCCTTCTCTATTTTCTTTTGATGTTTTTCCTTTGAAGGTGTCCTTCCCACATTATTTACCAACTCTACTCCCATATTTAGGGTATTTTTTATATTTCTTATTAAGATTAGATTTGAAACCTCTTTTTTTTCTTGATGTTCCTTCCGCCACTACCACTTCCTTCAATGAATAAGAAACCCCTTCTAGTTTCTTTTCTTCCTAGTCTAGTAATTCCTCCATAACTTCTTGATATTTTATCTTCTATTTGTTGTTAAACCATAATTTTTTTCCTTTCTTTAACACACTTTTCCTTGGCCATGCAAATATTTCAATTTGTAGTTTTTATTGTATATTTTTTTATCTACCCTATAACTTATGTTTTTATCTAGCATTTCTCTCTTCTCAAACTCCACACCCTTTTGATTTTTTCCATAGCCTGCCTATAATATTCTTCATAAACAACTTCCTTGGGATTTTCCCCCTAGATCTAACTCTTTCCTAGTTATGTCTTCCTAATTATGAGGTAATTTTCATTACTTTCAGATTTCGACTTCTTTTTCTACACCTAACCTTTTTCCCTACCTTCATTACTATTATAGCTCCCTTTGTAGATTTTTCTTTGTAATTTGGGATAATCCTTCACCAAATTACCCATTTTAGCACACAACCTATAGCTAAAGGGTAATTCTTGTAAGCAATATTTTGAATCCATACTCCCCACCTAGAAATCAATTTTATCTCATTTGAGAGATTCTTTCTTGATTCATCCATACCACACATCCTAGAAAAGGATACCCTCTTTCATTCCCTAGTGACATAATACATGGAAATAAATCATCCAAAGGAATTGGCTATGGATTCAAATATTTCTTCCTTTTAGAATTCCAAAGGTAAAACAAGGACCCTTACCCAAATTAGGTCCACATATATCTTCTCAATATGTGGATTAAAACCCAGCGCCCATTTATTAAGGTAAATACCAAATCTTCCCATCAACCATGGGCCTCCTAAATGGACATAAAGGTAAACTTCTTCATTGTTAAAGGATGCTAGGAAGATCTTTTGGGAGAAAAAAAAATTCCACATTCCCTTTAGTTATCCATTAGTTAATAGCCCACTTCCTGATTTGGTCACCAGTTGGTTAGGAGCCTATAAATTTACCTATCAAGAACCTCATGATGCATTAAAATACTACAATAAACCTGTTCTTCTCATGCAAATATTTAACCTTAAAATTCTTAGTGTGAAGTTGTATTGAGATAATAAATTTAGTGCCAAAGATAATTCTAACTATAATTGCACAAAGTATTGATAAAAGTAGCACTAATATCATATATCCAATAACATAAGCATTCATCAATTAAAACATGGAAACATAAATAATATTAATTATGGGAATTTGGGACAAGAAATATTACTATCATGGGCCACTTCGAGGGGGCAACCTCCTTACAAAATATGAAAATTCTTCTCTAGCCCATGCAGGTTACATCCTTCCCATTTTATAATACTTAAATAAATATTTTTTGATATTTTATGCTAATATTGTATGACATCTTGCTATGATAGTATTCTGTGACAATATTCCTAACTTACCTAATTTATGACAATTACATTCATGATACCAAGTGGATACATTCATAATTCTATGACAACAAAAATATTCTATGACAAAGTAGTTATATACATAATTATATGACACACACTCTTCTAATTTAACATGTGGCCCACTTTTAGCTTGATACATGGTCCACTTTATATACAATAACATATGCTCCTATGAGTTACAAGTGTTGGGTATGTAACAAATAATTTATCCAAATAAATTTCATCCTCTTTTGTTTTAGTGGAAATCAATATTCATTGATCTTTATTCTCATCTACTCTTTTCTTCCCCTTCACCCTCTCATCCTAACTTCTATTGTCTTTTCTTCTTGCATTCACTAGGAAACTACTATCATTCACTGGCTTAAGAGACTTTCCCTTTAAAACTCCTCCTAGTAAATATTTTTATCAAATATACTACACCATGTTAACCTACTACTAGATCTTCTACTTATTTATCCTCCTCCCCTTCCTTACTTCTTTTAGTGCTTGAATAAATCCCATTAAGTGGGGTATTCTAGAAGTTTTAAACCTTCACTAAAACAAGACTCTCATTATCATTTCTAACTACATCCTCATGCTTGTTGTTGGCTACTTTCTCACTGATCAAACCAATTGCATATCCTACTATGTTTATTTGCAACTTGAGCAGACCATTGCCTCATGCTCCCATCTCTAACAACTTCTTCCTTGTATTCTATAGCTCCTTACCCATATCCATTATCCTCTATTGCATGGAAGGTAAGCCCTTTTTTCCTTCAAATATCTCCTTAATCCTTTCAAAACTATTAGAAGGTTCAACATCGATCTCAATACATTTTCTATATAGAAAATTCATACCCCCACAAAGTTGAAGAACTAGACGCAATGTCATCTCCTTCTAAATATTGTAATGTGTAAGTGAACATCCATCCTTAAGCTACTTTCCTTAAAAAAATACTCTGGTGATCTAGGGGTATACCCTCTTTCACCTGTATTTTGGCCTTCAAATTTTTAGTGGATTCACTACACTTCACTTCCAAAGTGATGGTCTTTCCCATAAAATACTTTACAAAGATCTGCATGGTCCTTGACTCCCAAACAACTATAGATGGAAATTGGGCCTTCCTCAATCTTGGCAAAAGAGAGTTCTACGAGATCACATATTTTGATACAAAAGAACAAACACCTCATAATAGAAGACAAAAATCCAATATTTAGATTCCAAGGCTATGAGAGCAAATCCAATATCAAACTCAGATTCCAACCCCCTTCTAAACACACAATCATGGATATCCTTCCCCTGCCTCAATTCCTGAAACCCTATAATCCTCACAATACATATGGTCAAATATCATTTTGGAAATTCATCCATGACCTTACAAGCATGGTCCATCATCCCACATGTAGCATACTTTGTGACAAGGACAATCCCCACAAACACCTGATTGAAACCTTACTTTCACAACACTGGATAGGCCTATACACTACTACATATAACTATTAAACACTAAAGTCTACATATCTATATATACATTGGTGTTTAATAGTTATGTGTGCTTTACCACTCTAAGCTAGTTTATATTTTAGGTAAGAATAACTCAATGGAATCAAGTATCTATTACTTAAATATATAGGGTCTCTATTTTTGGTAGGCTTAAACTTTCTTTGTGAAATATGTTAATGTTCTAAACTAATTTGTATTAAGGTCATAATAGCTTACTTAGAGTCCAATACTTACTATTTTGTTTTAATTGGTTATATGGGATTGAAACAACCCCCATCAATATTACATCATCACCACAAAGTGGTATTACAATAGCTTGGATACTATCCATGTATCACTTGGCAAGATTCAAACATGTATCTCCTCCTTGAATCTTCATGAGTCTAACCCATTGAGCTAATTCTATTTGATTCCAACACTTACTATTTACATACATAGGGTCTATATTTTTTAATTGATTACATGGGATTAAAATAGACTTCATCATATTAAATCCAAAGGATTTACAACAAACCATATTTTTATGATACATATGTAAACCAAATACTAGTATTTCAATAAATTGTATTATCACCATACATATTGCTTAAGAAGATTTGTGTTTTTTGTATTTAAAACTTGATACCATACCATTCAATGAGGAATTGAATTTGAGTCTCATGAGTAGCCCCAAGTATGTGTGCATGGTTATATTAAATAGGGGAATTGTCTTAATTTATAATTAATATTTATGCCTCAATTCTAATTTCAACAAAGTTGGAAGGGATTATCAATGGCTTATCCCAGCCTCTGAATTTAGGTTGGCTCTCCATTGTCCTCATGGAATACTTCTAATCTAACCTACACTAACTTACATTAAAAGTAAAATACAAAAAATAAAATATAAAAATAAAAATACATAAAACTTTAAGTGTGCAAGTTATTCAAAGCAAATATGGGCTTAAACCATAACAAGAAAGTGTGTGATCAATCAACACATAATAAGAAAAATAACATCAAATTCTACCCATTAATTAGATTATGAAATTGTTAAGTAAATGACAAGATGGGCTAAAAGGATATACCACAATAATCATACACTTAGCAAAATAGGAGAGTGGTACCACTGATGGAATGTACAATGACTTGTAAATTTATTACAATCTCATAAGGTCAAAGCACAATGTGGGTTTCATAGATTGTAGCTTTGAATTCTCATTACCAAAAGATGAATACAATGAAGCCCTATGATCCTATTTATAGTTGGAGTTGACCTTTGAATTACCTAGGGTGAGAAACAATTAATTCTAGTAAAAATAAAGATTCTAGGGATATCTTTAGCAAAATTATACACCACCAAATGTTACATGCCTTCTAATAGGCTTTGAAGGCTTCCAAAATTACTTAGTGTGCTACTAAATACAGTATTATCACTTTTCAAAAGATTAATCTTGGGATCTATGACTTCAAATTTACCTTTGTGACCTTCCAAGTAATTTTCTCCAGTTAGCAAGTGAATCACTCAATTTTACAAGAAAATTGGTACTTGTTCTTGAGTGAACAACTCCTTGGAACCAATTGATCCCTTTTGCTAGCAAATCATTCCTTGTAATGAATCAATCACTTTTACAAGAAAACTAGTACCTTTGCTAGACTTAAACAAATTTTGGGAGATTATATGATATGTTTGTTGTCTAATTTTTCCCCTACATGCTTCTTCAAAATTTGTAAATCCCAAGATAGTGCCAAGGTACTATATTTTTGCTACTTTGCAGATATTCATTTCATCCTTATCAATGTCTATAGACCTACAAATTGGTCAAGTAGACTAGAAGTTTAGAGTATGATTGAAGCCTTTATGAGAAGTAAATACCAAGAAACATGATTTATGATCATAGCATATTTTAATGCCATAACCAAACTTGATGAAAAATTTAGGAAAATTAGGAAATTAACCAGAAGTATGAGATATTTCTCAGCTTTTATTCAAAACAATAATCTATGAGAGGTTGAGTTTGAAGAAGACAACTATACATAGACTAACAACAAGAGAGGTGAGAACCTAATATCAAAAACATTATACAAATGCATACTCTCATATCATTGGCTAGATGAAGGTACTTATGCTAAAATTAATACCTTGACAATGATCGGTTCAAATCACTGGCCAATAAGGGTTAAAATGGTGGTAAGTGAATTAGAAAAAAATCATATTTTAAATATGAGCAAATGTGGTAAGACCTTCCTCAATTTGTTGATATGATAGCACAAAAGTGGAATTCTTTAGGAAACGATGAGTTGTATACACTTCCAAATCAACTTAAATCAATGACATCTAGATTAAAAGAATGGAACAAGAACACTTTTGGATATAGTTTTTAGAAGAAAGAAAAACTACAAGATAAACTTTCAAAATTCTAAAAAGGTTATCATAATAATCCAAGCTCAAAGTAAAGGGAGTTTCTTAGTGAATATCATAATATTTTGAATAAGGAAGAGAAATTTTGGAGATTAAAATTGAGACAAACTTGGTTAAAAGAAGGAGATAAAAATATAAAGGTTTTTCCATAGAATGTTTAGTACATAAATTAACATTCATAATTAGTAGAAGGGGTTTGGATTGAAGACCAAAGTGAAATTTGAAAGGAGGCAAGGTCTTTTTATTAGAATATTCTAAGATCAAAGGAGTTTAAAGTTCTTAATGATAAACTTCTACAAGAAGTACCTTTAGTTATAATAGATAAAGACAATAGGAAACTAATGGAGCCTATTACTCTAGAAGAAGTTCATTTAGTTATTTTCTTTTTTAATAAGGATAAATTCCTAGGTCTATATGGGATCTCTACAACATTCTATCAACATAATCGGGATATAGTGAAGCATTATTTATTGGTGGCGGTGGAACAGTCTAGGGTAAAATAATACATACCTTATAAAATAAATGCAACATATCTTACCCTGATTTCAAAAAAAAAGGATGCATAATTGTTTGATTCATCTAGACCCATAAGCATATGTAATATGGCATATAAGAGTATCTCCAAAGTGATGGTGAATCAATTAATACCGTTGCTAGACAAAATTATTTCAGAAGAGCAAGGAGGTTTTGTGAAAGGAAGACAAATTTTGGACGGTATCATAGTAGGTCATGAAGTTATACATTCAACAACTTCAAGAAAATAGAAAGCAATGATCTTAAAACTTGATATGAGTAAATTCTATGATAGGGTTAAATGGGATTTTCTTTTTGCAATATTAGAAAAGTTTGGATTTGGGAAGAAATGAGTTAGATGGATTAAATCTTGTGTCTCTACAATTTTATATTCAATGTTGATCAATGGGTTGGTAACATAATCATTTAAAGCCAAGAGAGGTCTTAGATAGGGAGATCCTCTATCACCATATATGTTCATTACTATGGTAGAGTGTTTGGGAACTTGAAGAAAGCTAACAAATATGGGCTTATAAGTGGATTTAAGGCTAGTAATAACATCGAAAACATCACCCATCAATAATTTGTAGATGATACAACCCTTTTTGGGAGGGCAAGGATAAACAAGGCTAGAGCTTTGAATAACTTATTAAAGGAATATGAAAGAGCATCAGGGCAAAAAGTTAATAGGACAAAATCTAAAATTTACTTCTTAAACACTCCAACTAAAATCAAAGTAGGGATATGCATATTACTTCAAATGGAGGAGGCAAATTTACTAGAAACTTATCTAGGGATACCCTTATTTGAGGGAAGAATGAGGATAGAATTATGAAATCTAGTTATAAGTAAAGTTTAAAATAAACTACTAATATGAAATGGTATATGGTTATCATTAGCAGTAAGAGTGTAGCTAATTAAATCAGTCTTATAGATCATTCCAACATGTTATATGTTATTGTATACTATGTCAAAATCAATATAAATTTTTTTAATCTATATCGATCATTTTTGTGCTCAAGATTACATGATAAAAGGAATTTTCCTTTGGTGAAATGAAGCAAGGTGTGTGATGATAAAACTAGGAGAGGTCTTGATTTAAGAGTTCTTATGGATGGAAAATTAGCTCTTAGGGAAAAAGTAATATGGAGATTATACAAAGAGAGTCAAATACAATGGCCAATAATTATTCTAAGTATGTTGAACCCAATGACCCAAGCTTAATATGTAGTCAAAGACAATAGACAAAAGTGGTTTTGCACTTTGGAACAGTTTAAAAAATCAATTTATCTAGTGATTAAATATTTAATATGGGTGGTAGGAACTAGAGAAAAAGTTAAATTTGGATGGATACTTGGTGTGATAAAAAACCACTCAATCTAGATCCAATTTTGAAACCTTATATGAGATTACTTAAAGATAAATATGGTGATAAGGTTTCAAATTTTTTGTACAAGGATCAAGAAGGAAGATACAAATGGAAAGAATATTTTTTACAAGTATACAAGACATTGATGCTAGGAGGAGGCTAAGTAGAAATATAACAACAATGATTATTCCAAGGGGAGCCAAGGATAAATTAATTTGGGAGTTGAATAGCTCAGGATAATACACAACAAGAAGTGGATATAATGTAAAGCACCAACAAAATAGGAATATCGCAAGAATATGGAGAGATATTTGGGATAGTCCAAGCATTCCTAAAGTCAAAATGTTTGTTTGGCTAGTATGTCATAGAAGAATTTTATGTTAGGATAACCTTATGAAAAGGGGTTTTCATGACCCCTCACAATGTGTTCTTTGTAAAAAGGAGGAGGAGAGTATAGACCATCTCTTGGGATATTACTCAATAGTAGAAATTATGTCAATGGATTCTTAATATGTTTGGTAAATGCATGGTGATGAATGATATTACTGAATAATGATTAAAGTAATGGTAGACCACTTTTAAAAGTGAGGCTTTACAGACAATATAAGATATATCAAAGGATACAAAACTTTGGATTGTATGTCTAGAAAGGAATGGAAAAATATTTAAAGGAAATGAAAGCAATTTAGAGGTAATGAAAAGGAAGATTTGTTTAGCCATAGAGGAGTCTAATCGAACCCTATAACTCACCCGATACCTAATCTAGAAGTAGAGAGCCTTGATAGATGGAGTCAAGTCGTCAAATAGAATTGTGATGTTGGGTATAGGAGAAACAAAAGAAGGCAAAGAATATAAAATGGAAACCACTGGATGTGGAGTTGGTCAAATTGAATTTTGATAGAGCATCTAAAGGAAATCCAGGACCAATAGGAGGAGGAGGAATAATTATAAATAGTAAAGATATTTTGTCTCATTACACTTTCAATAGTCGATTTAAGACAAGTTATGAAGTCAAAGCTTGGGTGGGTTTAGAAGGGTTAATATTATGAAAAAAAATGAAATCGAATAGAGTATGGATGGAAGGTAATTCACTCAGTAATAAATGCAAATTTGAGGAAAGCAAAGGCTCCATGGAACATACAAGAGATAATTGTGAAAATTTAAGATATTGCTAAAGCGTTTGAAGAAATTAGGTTTATACATACATTAAGGGAAGGAAATAAATGTGTAATTAGGCTAGGCAATGATGAGTTTTAATTGAGGATCGTGAAGTTAAATTCTCTTTTCCATGGTTAGTGGAAGTAGTAAGTTTAGCTGAAGTTGACAAGAAAATGTTGGTTGCTTGAATCAAATCATGATTAAGATCTACTTTAATGTTTTCCATTGGTAACATCTGCTTTATTTTATAACATTAATGTACTTTCATATAAACTATTTATTATAATTTTTGTGGTTGCACTTGTGCTTCAGGAAGGAAACTAGCAATCTAGATTTGGTAAAGCAAACTATGATAGTGTGATATTTTGAAAATATTACTCTACTAAGATGTAATGCATAGATAGTAGAGGTGAAGTTTTGGTATTGGGAAGGATGCTGTAGAAAAATTTCAAGAAGGATGTTGAATTTTGGAATAATTGTATTCACACATAAAATTGAAATTTTTTGGAAAAATGAGAATCAAGAATTCAACATTTTATGTAAAATGATATAGGTTTCTAGCTATAGCATCTCAATTGAGATGAGAAGTGAATCTATTTGTAAACTCTAAAGCTCTTAAAAAGGGATTTGTGATTTGTCAAGGGTGGGGGACCCGATTACAACCCCTTGTTCTCCAACATATATATATATATATATAGTCTCCACGTTCCATATTTCCTTAGAGCCAAGGCAATTGGACTACCACATGGTAAAACACTTGGTTTGATGTATCCCTTTTGAATCAATTATTAGATTTACCTTCTAATTTTATCATTTTCAAGGACTAATCTAGATAAATAAGTGCATTAGCAAAGGAGAACCAAGAACTAAATCAATGGAATGCTTTACCTCATAATGAAGTGGAACCCCAATTTGTGACTTGAACAAGTCATCATATCCTGCTAAAATTTGGGTTATTTGATTATATTATGTAAAGCTTACAATACATGTGGTAATGATCCTCCTACTTTGTCACTTGATCATTAGCAAAATGAATTTCCTTATTTTTATGATCATATTTCTATATTGTTTAACACTAATTAAGGAAACAAAGGTAGGGGGAGATATCTCTAGTATCCTAAAGTATTGACCTCTAATAATGATGATGACACTTTTGTGCCTAAACTCATAAACCCCATGCCTCTTTCACATAAACGGTTGGTCAAAAATTACATCACAATCATCAAAGTACGCAACATCGCATAGAAATTCATCTTTGAAGGGCTTGAGAGCATGAGAGAAGACATTGTTGACTGACATGAATCTCTCTCCCCTCTTGTAACCATCTAATATTATATGGTTATGAGTGTAGTGTGATAGAAAAATTCAAATCCTTTATCATTTGAGAAGAAATCAAATTCTTTTGATTACCACTATCAACAATGAACTATAATAACTTACCCTTGACCTACATTTATTCCTCCTCTTGTGACTCCTTTGGTGCAACATGTGTGATGGAAATGGTCACATTTGGTTTGGCTTCCATGATTTGCTTCCCTCTATCCTCCTCCTGTGGATGTGGAGGCAATGGTGCAATGAATGTAGAGGGTTGCAACTTAGCAAATAATGATTGCATCGTTCAAAACTCCTCTCTTAAATGTTAGTTGCTCTTGTGATTTATTTCACCATTTATCGGTCTTAGCCTTCGAGGGATTCTTTTCATAGGAGTTTTTTTTCCTATTTCAATTATGATTTTGGTGTTGATCCCCTTTATCTTGATTCTTTAGAGAGTCACTATTTCATTTCTTTAGCTTGTACTGAGTGTTCTAGTTTTATTGCCATGGAATGGAAAGCATCAATATAATCTTGAACAAATTGATATTCACCTTGAAACAATTGTTACCATCACATGTATTGGTCTTTGTAGGCTCCCATGGGATAATATTCTTCCTTGATGGACTACATGAAACTATCACATGTGAACACTACTTCATCTTCATTCTCTTCCGTAACCCTGTTAAAATATGCTTCCCACCAATTGTGAACAAGTAATGAAGCTTTCAAGAGTGCAAAAGTGATTTTCTCATTGTTGTTGAATTTATTTATAGAAAAAAGTATGAAGATAAATGATCCAACCAATTTTCTAGAGCATTGACATTAACTTTTCCTTCAAAAATAGGAATATAAAAAATCACCTACACCTTAAAAAATGTGGGAGCACTGAATGATGCTAAGGTAGTTAGAGGTTGTGCAAAGGGGGTTGCAGAATTTGCAATAAGGAATTGTTGAATAATTTGAGTGAATTGATCCATCATCTCAATTATCTATTTCACGAGGCTTTCATTCAAGAGATAATTATGAAAATTCAAGATATTGCTAAAGCATTTGAAGAAATTAGGTTTATACATACATTAAGGGAAGGAAATAAATATGCAATTAGGCTAGTCAATAGATGGGTTTTAATTGAGCATCGTGAAGTTAAATTCTCTTTTCCATGGTTAGTGGAAGTAGTAAGTTTAGTTGAAGCTAACAAGAAAATGTTGGTTGCTCGAATCAAATCATGATTAAGATTTACTTTAATGTTTTCCATTGGTAACATCTACTTTATTTTATAATATTAACGTGTTTTCATATAAACTATTTATTTTAATTTTTGTGGTTGCACTTGTGCTTCAAGAAGGAAACTAGCAATCCAAATTTGGCAAAGAAAACTATGATAGTGTGATGTTTTGAAAATATTACTCTACTAAGATGTAATGCATAGATAGTAGAGGTGAAGTTTTGGTATTGTGAAGGATGCTATAGGAAAATATCAAGAAGGATGTTGAATTTTGGAAAAATTGTATTCACACATAAAATTGAAAAATTTTGAAAAATGAGAATCAAGAATTCAACATTATATGTAAAATGATGTAGGTTTCTAGCTATAGCATGTCGAGATGAGAAGTGAATCTATTTGTAAACTCTCAAGCTCTAAAAAAGGGATTTGTGATTTGTCAAGGGTGGGGGACCCGATTACAACCCCTTGTTCTCCAAAAATATATATAGTCTCCATGTTCCATAATTCCTTAGAGCCAAGGCAATTGGACTACCACATGGTAAAACACTTGGTCTGATGTATCCCTTTTGAATCAATTATTAGATTTACCTTTTGATTTTATCATTTTCAAGGACTAATCTAGATAAATAAGTGCATTAGCAAAGGAGAACCAAGAACTAAATCAATGGAATGCTTTACCTCATAATAAAGTGGAAACCCAATTCGTGACTTGAACAAGTCATCATATCCTGCTAAAATTTGGATTATTTGCTTATATTATGTAAAGCTTACAATACATGTAGTAATGATCCTCCTACTTTATCACTTGATCATTAGAAAAATGAATTTCTTCATTTTTATGATCATATTTCTATATTATTTAACATTGATTAAGGAAATAAAGGTAGGGGGAGATATCTCTAGTATCCTAAAGTATTGACCTCTAATAATGATGATGACACTTTGGTGCCTAAACTCATAAACCCCATGCCTCTTTCACATAAATGGTTGGTCAAAAATCACATCACAATCATCAAAGGACACAACATTGCAGACAAATTCATCTTTGAAGGGCTTGATAGCATGAGAGAAGACATTGTTGACTGACATGAATGTCTTTCCCCTCTTTTAACCATCTAATACTATATGGTTATGATTGTAGTGTGATAGAAAAATTCAAATCCTTTATCATTTGAGAAGAAATCAAATTCTTTTGATTCCCACTATCAACAATAAACTATAATAACTTACCCTTGACCTACATTTATTCCTCCTCTTGTGACTCCTTTGGTGCAACATGTGTGATGGAAATGGTCACATTTGGTTTGGCTTCCATGATTTGCTTCCCTCTATCCTCCTGTGGATGTGGAGGCAATGGTGCAATGAATGTAGAGGGTTACAACTTAGCAAATAATGATTGCATTGTTCAAAACTCCTCCTTGAAAGGATCGATTGTCTTGTTGTCATCTATTCTAGTTCTTACCTGAGATTATTTAAAACAATAAGAGAGATAATTAGAGGGATCTCGCACCTGATACTCAAACTTTTAATATCTTGATGTAGTGTTTATGGACATACACTCAAAAGATAAAACACTTTAATACCATTGATCCAAGACTCAAAATTTGAGTTGATCTAAAACTTATCATTTTTAAGTTAAGATCATGAAAGAGTGCAATTTAGGAGTATAACAAACTAGAAACAAAAACACATATGTAAAATAGCATAATGATTTTATTACTCATAAAATAGAGTACAATGCAAGCAATATCGAGAAGAAATCTAATGCTATAATATTACATCCATTACTCATGTCTTTACAATCATGGATGCATCTCTCTTTATACAATAACTTTGGTGTGTTGGAAATCCATCGTATTGAATATGGAAGGTCACCCACATGGAAATGTGGTGGTTCACCTTCAATGAGTTAGAAGGTCATCCATATGAAAATGTGGTGATTCACCTTCCATGAGTTAAATTGAAAATTATATACATATGACTTTTTATTTTGTGTTTTGTTTTCTAATAACGTATCAACATGGTTAGATATGCATTTTGGCTATGAAAATCTAAAAAAAGAAAATTACAATTTTTAGTAAATATCTTATTTTGCATTTTTCAAGGCCTCTATAACATTTTTACCATAAAGTTGTAGGTAACTTGTTTGCACCATATTTACCTATAGAAATTGTTGTTCTCCCTCTAATATTTCCAACGCTTCTTGAATGGATCAAGACAGAGTTTCGAGTAAAAAGTTATACCCCTATCAATATAGTTAGGATAACAATAAAAAATTGGCCATAAAGCCAGACCCAAAGAAAATCACATTCCTAGTTCATCAAACCTTATAATTGTAATATCTAATTAAAATTAACCACTTGGCATCCATTGATTTACCGATGGCTGCCAATGATATTTTGCTACCTATTCATCACTAGACATTAAAAGCAAATAAAGAAGCAACACATGTCTAGATTTGATCTACTAGTGAGGGATGTAAATTTTAAAAATTTCCTTTGTAGCATAATAGAGTGCCATGTCGGCCACCACATTGGCTAATTTTCCACTTTACAATTACAAATGTTTCAAAGACTCTTAAGACCTCGAACTTGGGTCTTCCATAGACAGGGTACCTTGTGCTAATCAAGATGCTAATGTGCTCATTGAGGTGTATAAAGTATCTCCCTATAGATGAAGTGAGAGGATGCCACAACTCTCAAGACAAGTGTGCTATAAAAGACATTCCATAAAGCGGACCATATTACACAAAATCTATCATCCACCAACATCTGACATACTTAGCATAATCGGCTAGGCCATGAATGCCATGATGAGAGAATTGTTAATGCCTCTATAGATAGCACTACCCAGTTTAACCAAGGTGTGCATGATTCAATAAAGAAAAAAAGCACACTACTCAAACTTGATATCTCCTTTCAATAAAAACCAAAAAAACACTTATCTGACTAATCTATCATGCCTTCATTCTAGAACAAAGATGAGGACTATCCCACTTATTCTTTGACCTGTTTCATGTTATGCAAGAAAAATGGATAAACTCAAACTTGAACCTCCAATCAAAAATGTAGAAGATCCTTAGTTGTGCCCATCTAACCATCTTGGTGCCATCTTCAATTGAGTGGGACTGCACACCCTCTCCTTATAGAAGGACATCACACTCAACAATAATAGAAAGAAGCACCTGTTTTTTAAAATGGACCAATATGCATGCATGCAATTTGAACCAAGAAGACAATGAACCATAAGATTTTACTCTCCTTCTAGTCACAATGCCACAACTCCAAAGTGAAAAGAAAGAACATGACCCTCATTTTTCCTTTCTTGAATGCCATAGTTCCTTTGTGGAAGTAAAGTGCTTGGTTTCCATCAATCACCCTTTTGAAAAATCTATAATCGTGCCATTGTTGCATATGATTGATATTGCTTAAAGTGAATAGAATGTACCTCGATGTCAATGAAGTAGAATTTTGTGTAGGCACAAACTCTCCAAGATCTTTAAAAAAATGATGGTGAAGCATTGAATATGTTTTTTTCTTTGCTTTTTATGACAAAAATGCTTATGAACCTTTTAGAAAAAAATTATCTTAGAAATTAGAAGAAAGATTGGAGGCTCTGAATAAACCTTCTACATGACCAAACAATGATACTTTATACCTACTCTGATACCATGTTGGATTAGGACCGTTTTTTTAAAAATGAATAGAAATAATTTAATTACTTAAATCTTATACAACAACAAAAAAGAAAAAAATAAAAAGTGATAAACACAAACGATCGATGATCTTGAACACCAATAATATTTGTATTATCAATAAATACGAATCATAACACTCTCATGCAATGGATGAGTAGAAGGAGGTATTTATACTAATACCAACACCCCATAATAATTACATAATATTACTAAATTAAATCAACATAACATAAAGACTTAAGGATTAACCATGACAAGGTTAAACATAGACTCATTAGTTTATTAAAAATAATTAAAAATTATATTATATAATATTTTTTTTGGTTACATAGATGAATTGGTTACAATCACAATTTTTAGTAACTGTCAACAAAGCTGGTAGGGTTTAAACTATCAGTGAAGGCTTCCAACACATCCACCATCTCGTTAATGGTAACCCGACGTGAGATGGGGACCGCTAGACACACAAGGTTCGCACCGTCTTCGTCAGTCTGGTTCAACACGTGGCATGAAGGGGACCGTCGGACAAGCAAGAAACAAATCGTCGTCATCAATCAGGTGCAACACGCAAAGAAGTCGGATCAGGCTACTGGCTATGTATGGGCATGCCCATGGGATTAGAACCTAGGTCTCCTCTCGGGAAGCGCCCCAACTTACCAATCCATCTAGACCCACAAAAAAACCTTTATATTAAGGAAAACCGTTCCCCAAGCTAGCCGAAGGGTTTTTTGTATCCAACGTAGGCCGCCAGGCTTGAACCCCAAACCTCCTTCCGAGGATTGAGGGAACTTGCCAGTAAGGTACCTAGTGCATATTATATTATATAATAATTGGTTTACATATGTTTACATCATAAAATGTTTTTTTATTACACAAGAGAGTTGGTTACAACCACTATTTTTAGTTACATCATAAAATGTTGGCTTTGCCTAGAAAAATCAAATTACAACTTTCAACACAAAACCTAACGATTAAAATAAAATAAAATAATTAAATTTTTAATATATTTTTTAAATTAAAATTTATTTTTATATACATATTTTTATTGGAACCAACAATTATATTCAATAAAAATAAGGAAGGTTACAATCTAGGACAAAGGTAGTAGTCTGACTTGAGTCCGCTAAGTGTGCGCCAGTTTGATGACAACGGTACCCAACCTCGAGCCACCGAGGATCTCCCTCACTCCGAGTTGTATTTACCGAAGTGAGATAAGGTGTTATAGTGGTAGCACTATGATTTGATGCTACGATTGAAGGCAATGCTACGACTTGATAATGTGACCAATATGAGTGAGCTTAACATTGTTGGAACTTTCACTAGAAAGCCGAACCTGCAAGGAGTGGGGTTGTCCACCATGTTTTCATATCAAAAGTATAATTTTTTTTTTAACATGGTGGAATCAGTAACCGCTACGAATTCGAGCAGACTGTCCAGCTTTTGTGGCTGCCACGGTATTTTGTGCTATTCGCCCCAGAAGCCGTCACACACATCTTCACGCTGTCCGCCCCTATAACCGCCATGCCACAATCATTTTAAAAGTATAATTGGATAACCACATGGATAAATAACATCTCCTATAAAAAATCATGTCATATTCTGTAAAGAAATAGACCTATTGGTAGAGGCCAAGAGCCTATCCATAGGCTGTCTCAATTTGATTCTCTAAAAGGTTGGGATCCCCTAGATTTTGTCTTCACCCAATCGGCTATGGATTTAAAGGTTCCCTACATGTTCTAAAAAAAAAAAAAAATCATTTTATATGGCTTATAACCTTATGACCATTTTTTTAATTGATCATATGGGATTGAAATAGGTTCCATCCATATTACATCATTATCATAGCAGTTACAACAAAGTTTAGGTATTATCCATACATCACTTGACAAGATTTGAATCTTGATCTCCTCCTTAAATCTCAAAAAATCCTATTAAACTAATACCATTTAATTATAATCTTATGACCCTTAAAAATACTTTTTAAATTTAAATTTTATCTTTTAAATAAATTATCATTACAAATACTTGTGGTCGATATTAACCAAACCTAAAATAAATTATAAAAAAAAAATCTTTTGGTCGATTCATTTAGTAAAAAAACAAATTCAAACCCCAACGTCATGGAATTAATTGACTATTCAGAATCCGACAGAAGACACATCACCCATATGAATTAGAGGGTCGGTTCCCCTCCTGTTATTTTCTAAAATGAAGAGTCGGTAATTCATAAAGCCCTTCTGAAAAGTGTCCAAGGGAATGATGAAAGGCAATGCTGAAGAGAATTCGTTGGTCCCTTTGTACTCTTCCTCGGCATTCGGCAGGAGAAGGAAGAAGAAGAAAAGAAGAAAGATAGGGTTTTGCTCCTGCAAGGATTAAGTCGTGAGGCTGAGCCCACCACACCCAATTGAGGCTTTAGCAGGTATGGTATTACTATCCTTCTAAGATTAATTTAGAGAAGTGTTTGCACCATTTTCTTTCGAAGGTAGAGATAAATAGATTTTGACATCGCATAGGTTATGAAGGAATGTTGTTTATCCTGTATATGTTTGTATCACTCTGTTTTTATAAATTCCAACCAATAGAATTTCAATGTCTTCACCGGTCTTCTAAATCAGCTGTATTGTATTCATGTATGGGTCCGGTTAGTTTGTTGCTTTTATGGGATCAATAGCTGGTTAGTTTGTTGCTTTCAATGCCACAATAGTTTTAGGATGTTTGGCCGGGGTAGATGATGATGCTTGATACCAGTGATAATGATTCTACATACATTCCCCAATAGGTTTAGGGTTTTGGCTTGTGTAGAGAGAGTCAGTCTTACAGAAAGGGTAATATGACAATTCTCTAGTTGGCATTTATATTCATGATGATTTTTTGTTTTTTTTAATGGGTTATATAGGATTGAAATAAGTTGGTATTTATATTCATGATGATTTGATGATTTTTTGTTTTTTTTAATGGGTTATATAGGATTGAAATAAGTTGGTATTTATATTGATGATGATTTTTTGTTTTTTTTAATGGGTTATATAGGATTGAAACTTATTTCTATGTCCTCCCTTATTATAGCATGATACAACAGCTTAATTATTTTGTATTTATCACGTAGCACCTCCTTAAACCTCAATAAATATCAATTGATTAAGCTGATAGTAATTTGTTATTTTTATTGGTGTTATAAAACCAGTCTGAAGTATATACTCAAATCCGTCTATGACTTACATTTTCTCTACCAGTCTCGTCTACTGGCAAGGTAAGCAATTTTTAGTCAAGGTATTTTGTCCATCTCTTTTTGGTATGGTGATAGTGGTATGGTCCAAGTCTGGTTATTTAAAAAAAAAAAACGTTTGAAAATCATTCTTTGATATTGGGCCTTTGCTATAAATTACCAACTTTGCCCTGTCACAGGACGAGGGTTACAAGATCCTGCCGGATCTTGGCCAATTCGAATTAGTCCAAGCAGATTTGGATATTTGTTTAATTTTAAAAAAGTATCTAATATTACAAATAGAAAAAAAGCCCTAGACTGTATGGTATGCTTAAGAACAGGACAGTAGACTGGTATCCACCTATCATTCCTTTCTGCAGAATGCTTTTCTGCAAGTTTCCTTGGATAGATTGAATTGGAAAGAGAGGAGTTGCCTTTTTCAGCACATTTTCCTTGGTACCGCAAAAGCCCACCTGCAAATAGCACTACATAGGTTCGACCAGGGCTTGGCAGTTATGCTTTAGTAAAAATTGTAGCTTTTCACTTTAGAACATTTATTATATAAAATATAAATTATATACCATATGTTATTGTAAACATGTGAAATCATACTCATAAATTATTGTAAACATGTGAAATCATACTCATAAATTATTGTGTATTTGTATCAGTTTGTGTAGATTTATATACTCATAAGTGTATGTACTTTATGAGATATAGTTTGTTCCTTTTTTTATGGGTTATATGGGATTGAAACTGTCTCACCCATATTATATCATTGGCTATATAGTGGCTACATAGTGGTATTATAACAGCTTGGCAATCATGCATTACAGCTTGGCAAATATTCGAATTTTGGTTTCCTCCTTGAAAGTCAAGGTAGTTAACTGGTTAACATAATGCCATTTGATGACATATAGATCGTTCTTAGTTTTTCCATTCCAGTTTTTTTGGGCTCCAAAAAAAAGAATCCAGATTTTCAAATCTTCTTACTATGAGAAGGATTGAGGCTTTTGGGCCCATGTCATATGATGTAAGAAACCTGTGATTTACATTATTTTGAGGTAAAACATGGGAAACCTGTAAAAATTATTCGGATGCATTCTAACAAGTTATTGGGCATGGAAGGAGTGTTATAATTGTATTGTAACAAGCATTCCCTGTGAGCTTAATGGATTATATTTTGTTTTTTTTTTTCCTTTCTGTATATTGTGTAAACTGTAACCTAATTTTGACCTAGAGAAAAATAGTTATCAGATGTGTGTACGATGAGATTTCCTTTGTGATGGAATTTTGTAACTCCCTTCAGAGTTGCTTGAGATTGCAAGTGATGAAAGGCCACAATCAATTGCCTTGTGATGGATTGTTTATCCAGATGTAGGTTGTACTATGACAATCAGTGATAGTTGATTGTTACATTCATTTGTAAGAATATGGCACTGTTGTGAAAAAGCTGATTGTGTTTGGTAAGGTTGGATTTCCCTCAAGTATCACAAATTCACATAACATGATGTCCACATTACGCTTGAAATGCCAATGAGATACTTTGTAAGGGTTCACAGTTTTTGCATCTATAGTTGGACCATAGGCCAAATTCACTTTGACAATTATTTTACATTTCAATATTTGTACAAATCTAGCTGTAGTAACATGTATGTGCCTCCTAGGCCATGTTTGGCTCTCGCGGACGTAATTAAAATCTTTCATTTCATTTCCTTTGGATTTCGCACTTGAACTTGTTATAAATATCTTTTGAACTCAATTTTGTCTGATATTTTTGTACGTGGTGGAGGGGCTGTACAGTCACATCTGTGGAGAACAAAAAAATTGTAAAATCTTGTACTAGCAGATTTATTATATTATGTGACTAAATCGCCCAATAAATTAAAGGTGGTGGTTGACTTAAATAACAAGTGCAAAGATGCTAAACTTGTTCATTACAATTATCATTTTACTAAATGAGAAGATGATTGAGATTTTATACACACTGGCTGTTTGAAATGCACAATGATTAGGTTGACACAAAAATGGGGAGAAATGCACCAATAGCCATGGGTGTTTTTTGTGGACTGAAAAGAGGAGAGCATGCATGCAGATTGTAAAAGGCATAGCCAGCTAATTTTTAAAATGATTCTGTGGGTAGCTCTATAACTAGATAGGGATATTTGGAGGTGGGAACTTGCATTATCAGATTATTAGATAAGTAGAATTTGGGAATTGCAGCTTACATACTGAATATGCAGACTCATATAAATGGTACATTTTAAATAACTGACCAATCATTGTCTTAATTTATATAGAAGCAATTTTGTGGCCTAGGTGTGTCCCAAAGAACCCTATAAGAAGTGGTTGCAATAAAAGCTTGGTGCTCAATTTTGACTTTTGGCAGGGAAGGTCGAATTGCTTCATGACCTCAATGGACAAGGTGCATAAATTTAGGAAGATGCTTTAGGCATCCACGTACTGGATGTATTGGTATCTTTTGGTCTTTTGTGTACCTCAATCAAATTGTGCAAGACCTTGTCTGTGCTTATTGTGCTATTGTGGAGGCTGGGTGTGACAAAAAAATAATGAAATTATACCTATTAAGTGCTAGCTTAAGAATTGTAGACCTCAGGATTGTTTTTAAGGGAATCTGCAAAGACTTGTGAAGAGAGGCATTGTGGGAATCATGAGTATATCCCGGAGCTGGGAAATCGAAGTAGGCAAGGAACTTTTCTCTTGGGGAAGATTTACAGGGGAGCAATAAATTGTAGGTTGAATTTAATTATGCTGAGGCAGAATTGTGTCTCAAGTTGGACTACGTGTAAACTATGGTAGCTGTTTTGGCACCTGTTTTAGGAAGTATTAGAATTGTTTTCGTCGCAAGCAACAGTTTCTTGGTATTTTGTACAATGAATATCATGTGTAGGATTTTGGCAGAAAAGTATATTTGCCTACGCTTTCAGAATTTCAGGTCTTTTGGTATGAATCATTCTGCCACAGGATGAATTGACAGCCTACAGGTCACATATATCTTGTTCCCCCTTTCCCTCTTCCTCCTGAACTTGTTTCCCCCATCCTCTTTCTTCTAAATCAGAAGAAGGTACCGGCACTTGATTCATTCAAGAGACTATTTGAAAGAAAAAGGATAGCCTCTGGTTCTGTGTTCATCAATCAATTTATATTAGTACCACTCATTCATTTACAGAAATAAATGTGAAGAACAACGTGGGGATCAGGTATGCTATGAATCTGGTGGATCATCCACACACCTTGAGTTTACATGAAAAAATAAAAGGGTTATGAATTATAGTGTTGCAACTTGGCTGGGCCATACTCAGTGAGATCACCGTCAGTGACTTGTCAAACAAGGCAGAAAACGAAAAACATTCCGTGGAACTTAATGGTGTGTGATAGAAAACAAATATCTGGAAACGATATAAAAAACATCACATTGCCTATGCAATGAGAAGATAGGTTAGAATTTCTGAAGATTATATTTTTGCCTCTGAAGCAGTAAACTACTACTACAAAGTTTGGCTTTAAACATCAAGCAGACATAGACTATAGCAAAGAACAGTTAATATACCAAGACCCATTCGTAAAATGCATAATAAATTAGGAAATGCAAAAATTGAACTTCTTCCACTTATATAAATGAATATTTATATAATTTGTAGTGACCTAAATAAACTGAAAATGGAAACATTCCGGGCATATTTTCTAAGTCTAAATATGATGACATTTCATTTCTGCTTACTAGGGCTGACTTAGTGTTAGTCATGCTCACGGCCAGTGAAAGCAAATCCAATTGTTATTAGAGTTTTCATATAAAGCTACTTGTTCTATTATTGCAGCTGCTTTCCACTTTTCTTCCATGTCTAGCTCCATTATGTTCTGATTATTCCATATGGATACATACCTCTCTTGTTTGTGATGTACTGTTGTGAAATTAGGTGTGTGATTTGTGCTGAGCAGAGGAGTTTGAATGTTGGAGAGGTTTCCATGCCTGATGTTATTTGCATGAAGTGATTTATTTTAAATATTATCGTTTACATGTTAGGAGGTATCAATCAAGCAAGTTCTCTAGAAAAATCTATCCAAAAGATCTTTGGTAAACTAAAGGTATTTTTGCTTTTTAAATTTCTCAATTCCATGGACATACAATAGTGATGCACTAAACATTTTTTGCTGTTGCTGTATATCTTTCTTCCAGATATTTTGTGAGTGCTCTGCTTTGGCTAAAAATTTTCATATAATGGAACTAAGATGCATGAATCAATGATCGATTTGCATTGTTTATTTGAAATAGGCAACCATATGTCACCTTATAGGACAAAATTGGAAAGTAAAGCTACTAGTTAGAGAGATGATAGCTTAAAAGGATAGGAGAATCAGGAGTAGTTGCTGAAAGGAAAAGGCTTTTGGACAAGCAGATGTGATTTTATGATTCATACAAAACAAAAGTTGAAGTATGGAAACAGAGAATGTAGATGGGTCAGAAATCACAAATGTGAATCCTGACGAAGAATCTCAAAACTACATAGAGACTGGCAAGCATTCTGAGGAGGGTACTGTGTCAGTTTCTGAGGTAATTTCCATGCCATTTCATACTGAAAAACTTCGTAGTTGACTTGAAGTAGAAATACTTAATAATCTTCATGTTCTTTATGATTTTCTCTAATTGAGGAAACTATGCCTGGCTTATTTTTCTAAATTCTATTTTATTATTTTATTAATTTTTTAAATCCTTAGATCTGTTTACAGGTTTCTGATAGGGATTATACTGAATATTCATTCTTGATTTCAGCATGCTGCAGAGGTTGTTGAAGCAGAGGCAGTGACAAATGAAGGTTCAGACATGGCTAATAAAGTTCCTGATTTTGAAGACAGTCTCAATCATTCTGAACAAATGACTATTGACCGAGAAGAGGAACTGATGCACAAAAAGAAAAATGAAGAAAGCATTTTGCTCAAGAACACGTCAAATAAGGCTTTAAAGGAAGAAGAAGATGCACTTAATGAGCAGGAGAGACTGAAGGCCTTTGAGTTAGAAGCAATAATGTTGACAAAGGCATTCAGTGAGTCTGCTTCTGATGTCTTGCAATTCAAAGATGATTCAAACGTATTGGACAAGTTGAGGGAGATAATAAAATATGCTTTGGCATTGAGAGAAGAGGGATTGGTCTCGCAAGAGCACTTAGACACACAATCAAACCCCCTACAGCAAGAAATGAAACTTAGAGCTCTGAAAGAATATGAGTTGGATAACACAAAGGCTATGTTATGTACACTAGAAACAGACTTGAAATGTCTTAAAGAGAAGGTTTTAGATGTAGAGGGACAGTTGAAATCTTCAATGGATGAGAGTGAATACTTTAAGAAACTTGCATGCCAGAATGAAGAAGAGTGTATCAAGTCCTTCGAAAGGGTGTTGGAGTTGGATAACTTACTTGTAATATCCGAGTCAAGGACAAAAGAAGTAGAACATCTTGTAACTTCACTCAAAAAAGAGAATCAACAGCTTTATCAAGAACTTGGTCCTAATCAGCACACTCATAAGCATTTGAGTGAAACAGAAAGGGAACTGTTGAATGTTGAGGAACCATCAGTGCATTCAAACTATGGTCTAAAACAAGAAGAAAAGTCAGAAGATTCTCCTGCAAGAATGAAGGAGCTTGAGAATGCGCTGTGGGCATCAAGGCTAAAGGAACAGGATTTGCAGGAAGCTTTAGTTGTTGCAAAAGATAAATTATCCAGCTATGAAGAGATGGCAGAGGGTTCTGCTTGCAGGCTTTTTGAATCTGAGATTTTAGCTGATGTTCTGCAAGGCATTTCAATGGATGCACAAGAAAATATTGGCATTCTTGAACTAGATCTGAAGAATGGTTTAGGACGGGAAATTGAGCTTCAAACTAGGCTCAAAGACTGTGAGGCAAAATTGTCAGTGCAAGAAAGTTCTGTACAACATAAAACAGCTATGGTCAAGGAACTCAAGCAATTACTTCACTTGCAAGCAAACGACTCAGCGACTAAGTTGCGAGTAGCAAAAGAAAACTACGTACGTGCAGAGACTGAAGTCAAAAAGTTAAGTAAGAAGTTAAATTTACTTGTAGACTGGGTTAAAACATTTGATGAACAAGCATCACATGCACATATGTCAGGGATAGCAAAGGAGGTTGAACTGCAAGTGTTGTATGGTAAGCTGGCTGAGGCAAACATTATTATGAAAAATCTTCAAGCAAAAGTTCTGGTTGCTGAGACCAGGGCCCATGCTGCTGAAGTCGAGTGCACAGTTCTAGCTAATAAAAATTCAAAAGTAGATGAAGAGCTTGCTAATTTAGAGGCCTATATGGATGAAATACAGACGACCTTACATCGTATGGACAACGAGAAACAGTCAGTTGCTTACCAGCTTACCTCAACAACAAAGCACATAAATGGCCTGACTAGGCATATGGCAGATGAAAGACAACATCTTCAAAAACAGGTTTATTTCCTTCTTTTATTTTGTTGCTGTATTCTATTCGCTACCAAGCAAACATCTAAACATAATCTGTTCGCTGGATATATCGTTTGTTATTAGTGACTTGATTTCTCATTGTCGTGCATGCACACCTTCACCAACAAGCTATTTCAACTAATGAGCATTGTGCACTAAGCTGTGATGGGTCATAACCAGGAAATTCAACCTTCTAAAATAAGCTTTAGTTGCTTAACTTTTCTGAACATTCTTGTAGATAAATAGGTTTTGATTGCCTTTTTGTTTTTCATGATATCTGAATCTCTCACACATCTATTTATTTTAAGGGTTGACACCCCAAATGTACCTTGCTTTGTTTAGTTTTGCCCTCCATAATAAAACCAAAAAAAAAAGATGTTGAATTAGATGCTTGTCCTAAAAGTTTCTTGTGAGGAGATTATTTTGGTCTTAATCTTATATTGGTAAAAACAGATATCATTGCATAGCACAATACCTCAATTCTAAAAAGTATTTCTCTCCAGTTTATCTATATAATTCTCGTTATATTTTAAAAATTTATGGAGATAGTCATCTAGTGATTTTTTAGTGAAAGGAAGATGCTTAGAGGAAGCGGTTTTTTGGTTAGTGGTATACGTGGCAAGACTCCTCATGAAAGCCGCATTTTATTCATAAACTTTGCTGTTTGAGAAATCAGACACTAGATAATGACTGTTAATGCTGACCTGTGATGGGCTGTCTGTGCACCATACATACCCTTCTCAATTTCGGTTTGATTGGCAATCATCTGGAGTCAATCTATTGATGGCATTGCCGTGTTTAGTCGATGCAAGACTTGTTTGTGAATGGACACGAAATAGACAGTCACTTTTAGGTATGGAATCTTTCTTGTCAATTTTATGCTGAGAATAGAACAATAGAGTTGGATAGAAACAAATCAGGAATTTTATCATAGCACGATTTTTTGCCTAGAATAGAAATGAATGCCCCTGCAACCCGAAAGACAGGGAAAATACGCCACAAATAAAGATAATGGAGACACTTCTGAACAAAATCTTTCTCCAGAGTATGCCTGGTTAGCTTAGAATTAAAATTGCGAAAACATGGACAAGAGGCACTGTTTAGCTTAGGTTTGATTAGGGCTTAATTAAACTTCAAATTCCATGAGAAACAGTAACTTTATCCCCTGTTGGATGTATAGTGTATTTCCACATGAAGAATCATCATTAGCCGTGCAAATATCTTGATCAAATGAAATCTGAGACTAGCTTAATGCAACTTATATTGGAGTGGTTGCAAAATAAGAAGTTATGTAATATGTGCATGAGCATCAACCATAAAGAAGCTTATGTGAGAAGATCTCTTATTCCAGTTCCTTTTTCTTTTGCAGATTTCCACCATGGTTAAAGACAATCTTGACTTAACTAAGAAGTACCTGAAAATAAAAAATGACCTCGACATTTTTTTAGCTAACCATGACCATGAAAGCCATCAGAAGACATCGAATGAAAGGGAGGGAAGTCATGTTGAAGATCTCGAGCTTAGATGCTGCAAAGGTCCTACCATTGAAATGGCTCTAACAGGTCTCCAGTGTTTACAGTCTGGTGAAAACAAGTCAGATCAGGTTTTCTTCTCTCATTCACCCTCTGTATCATAATATCCTTTTGATACTTGGTGAAGCCATTGTCTTGTGTTTAATTATCTAATGCTTGTTTACCTGGTATCATTATTGTTTAAGGTCAATTTCCTTTTAACACATTATCGCACACACTGTAACATCACCCGTGTAGTGTCTATCCATCTGTTTAAGATTGTTTGCAATAAAAAGTAGGCAAATATTTTTGAAAGGTGTCACATTTAGGTAATGCCAGATTTGATTTGATTTTCTGTAATGGAGCACTGTGTGGTACATTCTACAAGCTTGAAACATTTTTGGTTTATGATTTGCGTATGTGGTAAGTATGCAGTTACCCATACAAGCATTTTCTTTAATAAGCTAAATATATTAATGTTAATGGTGAGCTAATACCATCAAATTGTACATGCTGGTCATACTTGGGCCCCCAGTTGTTTTTTTTTTAAATTCCTTTTTTTAGAGTAGAACATTTAACAAAATGGTGTCTTGATCATTCAGATCTGAAGGCTGGAGCATCAGAATAATCTAGTGTGAATAGGCAAAACCGAAGGAATTTATCATTTCTGTCAACAAATGTCAGTCATACAAACAAAAAGGCTGAAGCTTTATCATAGCCCCAGAACAGACCTATTGAATTAAAAATGCAGACAAATATATCATCTTCATTCAGAGCAGCTATAACTGTATTTGTCAGCATTATTTGTTAACATAGGAGGCATTTCTTTCCTTCTTGAGAAAAACTATCAGTTCTTTGTTTGCCAGGACACGGGTAAAATACATACCAGGGAAGATTAATATTTATTAAATTGAGACATGGAGGTAAAACATGGCAGCTCTATCATATTGGCTTGCGTTCTGGAGATATTGTACATTACAGATGATCAAAACGAGAATGATGCCATTTTTTGTATACCTGTGCCTGGTCCATGATTTTGTCCTGTTGTTCTGAATGATGAGGCCTTCTGTACATATTCTATACTGTTTAGTGTTCAGAATAAACTTTGGTTGAGGTTTTACTTATCAAACTCATAACCTTGTTGTATTCCAGTTATAAACCCAAGTAGTAATTAGAGTATCATAGCATTGAGACTTACTCATGTTAGACTTGGCAGGCCTTCTTTTTCTATCCAGTTTGGGGCTTGGGGCAAAACTAATCAAGTAAGGGGGAAAAACATAAAATAAAGTAGATTTTACAGAGAAAGAGTTGCCCAGAGTCACTTGTATTGTGGACCTTCTAGCACTGGCAAGAGTCTGATAATTAAGATAAATATATAACTAGTTTTGGGATAGTTAATAACTGCAACCATAGTTACCAGGTTTGAAAAATTCAGTTCAAATGAAAGGGTGAAAAAAGAGTTCAGGGGTTTACTTTGGAATTATATATAATTACATAATTACATTTTCTTTCATGCTTTTGTCCAGATGGCATTACAATTCATAGTAATATAATGGTTAACAAAACTAACCATTAAGTTTATTTTTCCCCAATATTCAAGTTCAAAAATTATAATTCAAGAAAGTGATTTAAAAAAAATCTAAAAAGGGCCAAACCCAGCTGAATTGGTTAGTTTACTTGAAAAGTTCCGTTTGGGACAAACCTAGTCCAGATTTGTCCCTGCTAACTATGATTGTGATTGCAAACAATAAAAGCCTGCAAATTTTGGTAATGGTTCAATATGTGGAAGCATAAGTGAAACTCTCAGAGCAAAGATATATGGACTTGCAGGGGAAGGAGGATACGATGGGTGTGAGTACCAAGAACCTGGAGCAGACCCCCAATGGTGGAGGGGTGTATGGAGGGTACAAACTTGCAAAGGGGAGATAGGGTTAAAGTCTGAGAAACTTGGGTACACATTGTAATGTTAAATGTATGATGTGTATGCTGTAATAAATTTATAAACTCAAAACAGGAGATTATACAAAGCTTTGTAAAATACTAAAATAGTGAACTAAATTCAAATGTGAGAGTTACAGAGGCATTCATCAGGAGGGAGAGTTGAGCTAAAAGTAAATTGTAAGTTTTCCTTTGTCTTTCTTGTATTCTTTTTCCTTCTTTTTTGCAGATCTTGACTTGGGTGCATCCATAAATTAGCATAAATGTACCTGATGTGCGTGGGTGCACCACTTTGCATTGAGTGCATCTGTGGTGGGGAAGGTTGCATTCTGCGCTTAATACCCCACTTCCTGGTATGTGTGCATGTGAGTTGTGAGCCAAAAAGTTCCCAGGTACATGCACTAAAAAACATAGTTTCAAGGGGGACCGGGACCCCTCATAAAAACCTGTGTAAACTCATTGAAAAAATAACATAGTTTCAAGGCAATCATCATATTTATATTGTTGATGACTTATTGAGAAAAACTGTATATAGAAGATTAATAGGTTTCTTGTGACAGTGATACAATGGGCAAATGAAATTTCAAGCTTGCTCTTTGCGTCTGTATGAAAAGGGTTTAGATGTTTTTATAGAAAGCATATTATATTTTCCAGTTAACCTGTTTTTATTATTTTTCAGTAAAAAGCTTAACTCATTTACTAGCATTTGAATTCTCTGGTGAATGATTCCTTGTGTAGATATCAAGTCCTCCTTTCATGCCCTGATTAAGAGTGTTTATTTCTGTAGACATTTGCTTGGATTCAACTTGTCTTTGTTTTTAAAAATAAAAGTTAGCTCTCCACCGTGTAAGATTATTTTACTGATGGCTCATATGACAGAGCATGTCAAGTTTCAAATTTTAAAAACTACAAAAGTATATGTGGTTCAAGAACTTTTGGGGGTCATTGGGGAACAAGTTTTAATTGAGGAAACTATCATAGGATGGGAAGCCCTACACAGAACATCTTTCGAAACCAAATACCCTATTGATTACATCAAAATTTTCAGTGATGTCTTCTGGTTTAGTGAGGATGTTTTCAAGTTTTTCAAGGAGATTCTTACAACATTTCACTCATTTAAGTTTCTAAGCATTTTAAAACTTATATTTAAGGATTTCAATTTATCTCTTTTAAACTTAATAGATTAATTATTTCCTTTGTCGTTTTGTATACACGTATGTTTCTGATCAAAATTGGACCCTATCCATCTCTCCTCCTGGGAACCCTGTTCTCTGTGTTTGAAAATTCTTGTTTTCTATACTTGATGCCAGATAATATTAACTTGAGAAGGCTATAAGAAGTGCTCAAGGCATTGGCTGGTGTTTGGGGGCTTTCCTCTTAAAATTCATTTTCTCTCATGTTTGAAATTTCAATTGCTCCTGTGAACATAAGCTTACCATATCTTTGTTCTGATTACTTTCCCAGCTTAAATTGTTTAGTGTTTCCTTGTGCTTGACTTATGCAGTCATGTATAAATTTGTTTGGTACATAGAGCTTCAATTTTATTTAATTGTTAATTGCCATATGTATCTTAGTTTTCTTGATTTGGGCTTGTCTTTCATGCCCAGCAATTGATTTTTTGGGTTGGAAAGCTTTCCTTCGTAGATGACTGTTTTTGCTTAGTAGCACATTTACATAATAGTTTGATTGAACTGCATATAGAAACTCAAAGCTAAGCAAATTGTTCTTTATCAGAGCTGTGCTAGAGAACTTTAAAGTTTTAGAATGACCATTACAAGTTGGAATTATTTATGTCATTCTTTTCTCAGTTTGTGGTAAGCAAATTTTGGTGAAAATCAAATGATTTTTTCCTGTCACCACAGTTCAAATAGATGAAATTGAGGACCATTATTTGCAATCCATGTTCAATACCAAGGAAATACAAGCTTTTGTATGTATAAGATCATTTGAGCACATTTAGAACCTTATTGGTGTCTTACTGTTGATGTGTTACTAATCTTCAGGTTCCAAGGGGTGCAGCTATAGCATCAGGAGACTTTGGTGGGAGCCTTTTGCTTTCGGAGTTGAAGGATAATAAGACAGAATGTCTGTCCCAAAGTCAAGCTGTTCGTGCTTCCAGCTCTGGATCCTTTCCATACCTTACCTTTTTGTCAGTAGTGCTTGTCTTAGTCATTGGCCTTGTTATGGTGAAACTTGTTTAGCTTTATGTTGTGAAAATTGCTCTGTCCAGTTTTCTGTACAATTGTCTCTAGTCTTAAACACACCCATTGCTGTGTACGTTTATGTCAGAAATTTACATTGGAGGGCTCTTGAAGTATGTATTTAAAATGTTCAGCAGAAATTAAATTCATTGTCCCTTTTACTAGTAAATTTTCTATAATTCTTGAGAAAGTGCAAATTAAATTTGAAACCGTAATTTAATCAACCACTAAAACGGTTGGACTAAAACAGATGATTTTTTTCTCATATCTGACAGTTTGGAAATGCATAAGATTTGCTTGAAGTTAGCATTAATCTTCTATATGTAATTGTTGGTGTGAAATAATTTTCTACAATATAGTATAGTATGATAGTGTCATGTAAGCTTTTGGATGCTCTCACAAATGTATTTCATCTTAAGGTTTGAACTGGAAACTTTCCAAAACTTAGATGCCATCACATAGAGAGAAATGGACAACTTCCTAAACTCAAATTTGGGGATTGGATAAGAAAAGAAATATTAAGTTTAACAAAAGAGAAGGAACAGAACCCGTGTAGTTAAAGTATAAAACTATCCTTAAGCACCTGTAAGTTGGAGGAGGACCTTTTACATCTACTTTGAATTCTTTTAAAAAGTAGTTTGTTTTAAATTCTGGGAAAGCCATGTCTATTTCAGTAACAAAGTATTTTGCATCATTTTCAGAAGGGGTGAAGCAATTGTCTTGGACGTTATGTTGTCACATTATTGTTTGCATGATGCTATTAACACATTACATGGAAAATCCCCATGGTTAAATCAAAGAAAGCTCTTGTTTTTTGAAGCTGTCCTCAAATTGCATGACTATGTTCTATAGATTGTAACATAAACAAATACCTTAATATTGAAAAATGCTCACACTATAAGAATGCGACTTACCTTTGTGTATTTAGTGAACTTGAAATAGAATGAGAAATGTAAATAACTAGGATACAATTGACCATTTAAGTTGCGTTAGGCTGATTGGCAAGTTTGTGGCACTTGTCAAGAACAGGTTTAAATTTGCTGTCAGCACTAGGTGCACAAGAACAGGTTTAAATTTGCTGTCAGCACTAGGTGTGTGCATGGGGTCACATGGTAGTAGGAGGCTAGAATAAGACAGGATGGTTACAATATTTATCTCTATATAACTATGTTCCATGATTTGGGGGCCATCCCAAGATGCTCTTGTACTCCCAAAGAAATGTCCTGCATTCTTGGAAACTAATCCTATCATACTAAAGAGCTGCCTTGTCTTCGTTTTAAGACTATGTGGAATATATATATATATATATAAAATTAACAACTTAGGTTGAAGTTCATATTATTTTTACTGTTAACATAGTTTGATACTTGAACCTTGAAACGTGGATGTATAATACCTTATGGGTGTCATTTTGGTCTTGCCATCACTTTCCATATTTTGAATGATTTTAAAGATTCTTGAGCAAGAAGTAATGCATAAATGACATGTTCTTTACTAGTTTGTATATTTAATATTTTTTAAGAGGTTCATTAACACATTTTACCATATGGTATTATTATATTTCTGATTAGGGTGGAAGAAGGGGTTTTGAAAGGGGTCCCAAACCTTTTACAAGAAAATACCTACAAATCTATTAAGAATCTCAAAATTGGGATGTCATAAACGAGACAACCCATAAAACTAAAACATTTTGAAGTGCAATAGATCACAAAGTGAAATGGTCTCCTAAGACCAAACCAAACAGGAACCCAAAAGAGCAAAACACCAATAAGCAATTGGATTAAAATCCCCAAACACCACAGAGGATAAGTAGATCTTTGTTCTCAGGCTCAACGTGGCTTGCATTATCATCTTTTTCTTCCTACCTTGAACGTCTTTTACTTCCCTTGTCCAAGGTTGTTATTTGCTTGGATTCCATTGGCAACACGTCTCTCTTTTCCTTTGATTTTCCTATTGGAAGGTTTCCTTGAGTTTTAATAGTACCCATATCAATTAGTAACTTCTTTTGGTGTGTGATTTTTGGAGTTTGGGTAGCTTTTTTTGGATTAGCTAAATTTCCTAGGTTCTTTTTTATTTGATCTACCCACTTTTTCAAAACTATTTGGTTCTACTCATCTTCATCTTCCCCATTTTCTAACTAAAGATATCGATCATCTGCCTTTTCTAAGAGGCCATTACCTTCGTCTCCAAAATTAATCTTTTGAAGCATATAAGAAGAATTTGGAGAAAGAACAATATTCATTTGTGAGGAGGGTAAAGTATCACATACCTTCATCTTATCTGCAATAACTTGATTTTTAGAGGAAGAATGCTTTTGCATATAAGCTTTACTTCAGTTTTAGGGATCTCAGGATGAGGCCTTTTGTTTTTTGCTCTTAGGGTTTTTAGCTTTCAAGATACACATCTTTCTAGAACCCTCTTCTTCAATTTGCTTTTGTTGCCAAAATTTATGACCTTGGGAAGGAGGCTTTTGGTTTGGGCATGCCCAAGTCAAGTGCTTTAATTTCTTACAAACGCTACACATTTAACAGAGGGTTCTCATATTCTAAAGGTTCATTTCAAACACCCAATCTCAAATCGAATCTGGTAAATTCTTTTCCAGCTCCACATTAACACATTTCTTGACATAAACGAGGCAAGATTTGGAATTGGTGGTCGGATCCACAACAATCAAATGACCCATTTCCCTAGCAATACTAGCAAAAGCATTCTCTTTCTAGCAGTGAAAGGGGAGATTTGGTAATATCACACAAATTGGGGCTTACGAAAATTTATGGGTCTTCGGATTGAGATCAAGTTCCCATCTCCTCAAGAAAAGGCCATGCCTTTCAAAGAACTAGCCCCCCCTCCCCACAAAAAAAAATTCTCTTTGAATTAGCAAAACAATTCAACTTCACCTAAAAAAACCCTAGAGAGGGTGATAATCTCCATATGACCATTCAACCTCCACTTAGCATAAGCCCATTTTTTGATCGCATCCAAGTCAAGTCTAACCCCCATAAATCTGCCTACCAAGTGATGGGAACCTTGTTCAATGGCCATATTAACCAGGTCATCCAGAATAAAAAGTTGGCCCTTTTTCGAAGTAGATCAAACTTGGTCTTTGGGGACTTAGGCTTGCCCAACACCACTTGAGACCAAGACCGTTTTCCCTTATCTTTTGGGCCCAAAACATCAGCATCTTGAAGAAGTTCTGCACTATCTAACTCCACCTTGCCATTCAAGAGGACATCGAGATTGCAATTGCTATTGGTTTCAATATCGCTAACAAACTCGTTTACATTGGTTTGTTCTTCCAAAGAAACAACTTTGGCTTGAGTTTGATCCACCACATATTGCAATATCTCCTAATGCACTTTAGGCTTCAGATTGCTCAAGTCCATAAATAAATGTAGCAATTTCAAAACCTTTACCATAGTCTATTAGAATTAAATCTAAATCAAGAGAATGGGATCAACAAGTGAATTATGAAAACATTTCATTTCAATGTCACAATTGTCATGAAATTGAGTACATGGCAAGAGATTGCTATGTGAGAATGATAGAGAAAGAGATGTAAGACATGAGGCAAACTTCAATAAGAAGCAAGGAGATCATATCATAGAAGTTGGGTCAAATTAAGGATTTTGTGCGCTTAAGAAAGTGGCAAGAAAAATCCCGATGCATCATGAAATAACAAAGGCAATCATGGTTCACTCAAATCAACCATTAGAACAAAAAAATAATGAAATAAGGGATGAGGAAGTACAATGTGTAAGTTCAAATACAAGAGTAGTTAAACATGTGAAGGAAACAAATGAGGTGAAGCAAGTCAAGATAATTTAGATTAATAGTCTTCATTTTCCTCATGTAGCATAAAATCTTCTCTTTGCAATAAAAATGAAAGTAGTATAGTATTCATTGCATTTTAGGGCTTCAGAAGCACAATAAAGAAAGGCATATGGAGGGTATCCAAATAAATTTAGGGTTGTTTGGAAAACATAAGAAGTAATGACTATAGAGGATCATCCATGCATTGCAGGCTTTTTAGGCCGACATAAAAAAGAAAGTTTATGAGGCTATTCCTTGCATTTTAGATTCTTTAAGGCAACATAAATCTTTAGAAGATAAGTCTCATTATGAACAATATGAAAAAAATAGGAGATATTGATGAAGATGAGAGTGTTGGTGGAAATGGGAAAAGGAGAGGAAGGCCATCAAAGCATAAAAAAAGAGAAAAAGAAACTCAAAGGGATATTGATTTGGGACGCTAAATAAAAATGTTATAGGCGTTAACAAGTGGGGCTAAGCCCATTAATAAAAATAAAAAGTGATGATGATGAAAATGATATCATGGAATATTAGGGATATGAATAAGACCCCTAAAAGAAACGTAATTAAAGAATTAAAAAGTTTTTATAGTTTCGAGTTTATTTTAATAAAAAAACAAAATTAAGTAGCGAGGAATGTAAGGATGCTTTTAAAACGTTTTGGAAGATGGGTGATTATCTAGTAGTTTCATCTACAGGAGCTTTATGCGGTATTGCAATAATATGGACAAATTCAAATGGGATGGGCAATTGTTAGAAGCAACAAGTAATTGGGTTGGATTATTTAGCAGCAGTAAGTAAGAGGAAAACATCAAAGTTGGGGTTATAAATGTATATGCTCCAAATATGGTTACTTGTGAAAGATGTTGGAAGAACCTTAACATATTTTTGTCAAACATAACGATGACTCATTGTGATCTATGGATTCTCGGAGGCAATTTCCACATTGTTCTATCTCCTTTGGAAAAGAAGGGTGGTACTCCAAGATGGTCTAAATCAATGCAAGGTTTTTCTTCATTTGTCAATTCAAATGGTCTTTGGGATATTAGTCTTTCAAAATTTTAATATACATGGGATAATAGATGCATAAATTCATGTAGCAAAAAGATTGAATAGATTCTTGTTATCTAACAAATGGTTGCAAATAGAGTATACAATATTTTCAAATATTTTATTACAAGGAGGATCAGATCACAAACCTATTCTTTTGACTTGTGATCTATCCATTAATTATCATCCAAATCCATTTGAATTCCAGTCTATGTGGCTCCAAGACCTCGATTTCTTCTATATGGTTATGTTATGGTGGGATGAAGCAATTTTTAAAGGATCATATATGTACAAGTTTGTTCAAAAGATGAAATATTTAAAGGAGCAAATGAAGATTTGGAATACCAAATCTTTTGGAAACATTTTTAAAGAAAATAAGAAAATTGAATCCAAGATTAAAAATTTACAAAAGATAGTAGAAACTAATGAAATGGATTAGGATTCTTGTGTGAAAGAAAAATAATTACTTGTTGATTATCATAGGATTGAAAAAGGAGTCATATTGGTTCCAAAAATCAAGAGAGAAATTGCTTAAGGAAGGAGATGAATACAAAAAAAATTCATGCTACAACAAAACAAAATTTTATTTTTGTCACTTAAAAAATATTTGAACTCCATATGGAAGAAATATTAGGGAAGAAGAAGATATAAGGAAAGAAGTTATTAATTATCTCAACGATATTTTGTTAGATACTAGGCAAGACAAGGAGGCACAAGATAAGCTTTTACAAAATATTCCATCAATTATCACACAGGGACAAAATGAAGGCTTGATGAAGAAGATATATATGGAGGATCTCCATGAAGCGATTTTCTCTTTCCATCCTAACAAGGCACTTGGTCCTAATGGATTTGTTACAATATTCTTTTAAATATTTTGGGATTTATTTAAGAGTGATATGTAAGTTGTGGTTGAAGAGGCCCAAAAAAGGTAGACTATAATTAGTGAGATCATTGGAACTTTTATTACATTGGTTCCCAAGAAATATGAGAAAATATTTTGATAATATGATTCATAAGAACATTTAAATTTTTTTAGCAAATAGATTAAAAGACATTCTAGGTTGTGTTATCCCAAAGGAACAAGGTGGTTTTGTTTGTGGTAAACAAATTCTTGATGGTTTAATTATTGTATAGAAGGCCATACATTCTCTTCAATCCATGACAAAACATGTATGTTCATAAAATTAGATATGAAAAAAGCATATTATAGGGTTTCCTAGATTTTTCTACATGATATTAAAAAAGTTTGGTGTTTATTACAATGGGTGTTAATGGATTAAATGTCATTTTATTATTGTGAAATATTCTATTTTTATCAATAGTTCTCTTATTGGTTACTTCAAATAATCTTGTTGACTCCAGACCAAGGTGATCCACTATTTCATTATCTATTCATTATTCTTGCAAAGGTATTAGGGAGAGCTTTCTCAAAGGTAAAAATAGAAGGAAAAATAAAAAGGTATTTAGGTCACACAAAATGGTTTCTTTAAATGTCATCACCAACTAGTTTTTTGTAAGTTCAAATCTTATTAGTAAATACATGTATAAAAGTTAAGTTGATGCAATAATGTTATTATATTGTCATGATGTAATACAAATGATCCTGTCTTAATCTCATATAATCAATTAAGAAAATAATATATAATTTTACTATACAATATAAAATATAATACATATTATTATAACTTTATCAAATACCATAAAAAGAATAGACTTCAAGGAGAGACAGGATCAAATATTTCCAAATAATATATGCATAGTTATAAAGATATTATAATATCCAATACCGTGACTACAATGTTGAAGTAAGAGCATCTGTTATTGCAATCTCTAGCAAATTGTATTTATCCGTCCAAATTATATATGAAAAACAAAGCTAAAATGACAATGAAATGTGGTCGAGAAAAAATAAAACAAAGAAGAAGCAAAAGGGACACGAAGAATAGGTAAAGAAGGATAAATGGAACAAATACAAGGGATATACAAGTAGAGGAAACAAAATAGTGTGAGGAAAACAAGAAAAAAGAAGACCAAATGTGGAAAGAAATAGTGGGAGGATGAAGAGAGAGAGCAGGAAGGTTAGGGGGCTTGAGTGAAGGTCTAAGACGACCTATGAGAGAGACACTTTGAAAAGAAAGAGTGAAGAGGCGATCTATTGGAAACAAAAGAAGAAAGAAATCCAACAAATTGTTTATCCGCTATCCTGTAACTAGTTTTCAATAAAATGATATACATTATTCCAAATTGTCTCATGCTTGTGCAAAGGATGAATATTTATATTGTTAGAAGCATGCATTGGAAGGTCTGGTGTGTGTGTGTAGGTTTGCAGATTTGTGAGAGCAAAGGAGACCATCTCCTAGAATGCGATGAAGAGAAGATCAAGATAAGATCGTATTAAGTTGAGAAGAATAAGGGATCACCGTATTAAGAGTCCTTATCGTTTATTTCCCAACCATCCATATGAGATTTCATCCATTGCCTTATAACTAAGAAAAAAATATTTCCACCAATTATTATGTTGTACAACTAAAGATATTACCATACAATTCATTTCCATATACCCAAAGAAGAGACCTTGTCATACAATTTGTTCACCGTACAACAAAGGTGATTTACAATGAAATGATCATACAAAGATTTGGTAGTACAAGTGGATCAAACGTTCAATAACAAATTACTTAATAGTAAGAATAATATCATATACAATTGAATACACCATTATAGGAATTACAAAAGGCTTTAATTTTTTCTTGAACCTTATTGATTGCACGTGTGAATACCGTGCGTCTTGGGGTTGTGGAGAAAAATGAAACTTGTGCTGCTTGAGAAGGCCACCCATAGGAGATCTTCCTTATCTCATATGCATCATTTGGTATCAAAGCTAGAGTTTGGATATGTGTTAGAGCAAGATGACAGAATGAGGAAGAGGAAGACCACATGGTTTGGAATCCTGACCTACGAATATAGTAGAAATCCTAAGAGAAGTTATCACTAGGGTAGATGCAATTGAGACTTCCCAAAGTAGATGCCCATTTTGAGGAAATTAGTGAAAATGAAGAGGACACTGGTCATGCGAAATATTGAGATGAAGAGCAAGGAGAAGAACCGAAGTAGTGGTTGATTTAGACAATCTCAAATATGGGATGTAAGCGAAAGATGGATACTTCTAAATTTAATGGAAGTTTAAAGATTCTTTGATTACGAGTCTATGGAGGATCCAAAGTGGATCAAATTTGCATGTACAAGGTTGAAGGGACTTGCATCAATTTAGTGGGATCATGTCCAAACCAAGACAATGAAAGGGAAAGGATAAAATATGAACTTGGAAAAAGTTTGTGTCCAAGTTGAAATATAAGTTTTTGCCAGTGAATTATCAAATTGGATTGCTTAGGAGACTCTAAAACCTTAATCAAAAGGTGCTAAGAGTCAAAGAATGTACATAAGAGTTCTATAATTGACCATAAGAGTTGGTCATATCAAAGATGATGAAGATAAGGTGGCAAGATACATAAATGGACTAAGATTGTCAATATAAGATGATATTGGAATGATTTGAATTAGAACCATTGAAGAGGAATATCAATATGTGCTCAAGGCAAAGTAAAATTTGTTGCATAGGAAATAAAATAATGTGAGAGGAAATGGATGATCCTCTTGTGGAAGAGGACAAAGCAATAGTGGAAGAGGACAATGCCATAGCAAAAGTAGACAAAAAATATAGGAAGGAGAACCTAGTACTTCTCAGAATAGCAAATAAAATAGAGATTTTTTGAGAGGAATAAGAGTTTATGGTAGAGGTAGGGGTAGAGGATTCCTTGGAAATTATTATAGATGTGGAGAAGTTGGCCATCGGGCATATGAATGAACTCAAACACAACAAACCAACAAGCATGGAAAGAAAGCCCATAACCATGTTACATAAGCAAATGAAGAAATTTTAGCCTCACTAGAGCACATGGAGGAACACAAACAGGGATAATCGATTATGATGAAAAGGATATTGTTAAAACCAACAAAGGAGGTGCATGAATCTAAGCAAAGAAGGAATTTATTCATAATAATTTGTAAATCAGGAGGTAAATGTTGTTAGGTGATTGTGGATACTGGAAGCACTGACAACCGAGTGGCAACAGAGGTGGTAGAGAAACTTGGATTGAAGAGGATGAAGCATCCAAATCCACACAAAGTGTCATGGTTACAAAATGAACACCAAATTTTGGTAACCAAACAATGTATGGTAAAATTTCAAATTGGTTCTTATAAGGATATAGTTCTATGTGACATCATATTGATGGATGTGTGTAATGTCTTGTTGGGAAGACCATGATTGTTTTATAGAAAGGTAATACATGATGGTAGAATGGATACTTATTCCATTGTCAAGGACGATAAGAGTTATACATTGAGTCCATTGGAGGACAAAGGAAAAGAGGTGTGTAGCAGTTCAAAAGTTTGCTTGATCTTCGAAAAATAATTCTTGAAGGAGATAAAGAAGGAAGCATGTTTTGCTTTCATTACTAAACCCATGGAAGATGGGGCAAGAAATAGAATGGATGAAATTTCATATGAAGTGAAAAATTTATTCAAAAATATGCTAAGATTATTTCAAAATAATTGCCCAATGAGTTACCACCTATGGGGAGCATTAGTCATCAAATAGCATTAATACCTGGCTCAAGTTTTTCAAACAAGCTAGCTTATAGGATGACACATATGGAGAATGAATAAATGAAGAGATTATTTCAATAGCTAATGAACAAGGGGCTAATCAGAGGAGATTAATCCTATATGCAGTACTAGCTGTACTAATGCTTAAGAAAGGAGGAGAATGACATACATGCACAAACTCTCAAGTAATAAATAATAGCACAATAAAGTACAAGTTTCCATTACCTCGTATGGATGACTTAATGGATTTTTTAAATGGACTTGATTACTTCACAAAGATTGATTTGAAGAGTGGTTACCATCAAATTCAAATAAAAAAAGGAGATGAGTGAAAGACTATAATTAAGACCAAGGAAGATTTGTATGAATGACTAGTCATGCCACTTGGGTTGACAAATGCATCTAGTACTTTCATGGAGTTAATGAATGAGGTTTGACGCCTTTTCTTGGTAAGTTTATGGTGGTTTACTTGGATGATATTTTTCTATTTAGTAGGACGAAAGAAAAACACGTAATGCATTTGAGATTAGTTTTGTAAAAGTTGAAGGAGATTTTGTTGATTAATTTAAAAAATGTAGTTTTATGAATAAGGAATTAGTATACTTGGGTTTTATCATATCCAAGTATGGTTTGCAGATGGATCCGACAAAGGTAAAATCTATTATATAGTGGCCATAATCAAAGAGTATGTTTGAAGCCAAAAGGTTTCATGGCTTGGCAAGTTTTTACAAAAAGTTCATCAAGAAGTTTAGTGGAATTTGTACTCCAATCATGAAAATGATGAAAGGAGGTAGACATGAATTTAAACGGATAAAATTGGTAGAAAGGAGCTTTCAAATCTTGAAAGAAAAAGTCACAAAGTAGTCAGGTTCGACATTGCCAAACTTTAACAAAGTCTTCTAAGTAGATTGTGATGCCAATAGAACAACCATAGGATGAGTTTTTAGTTAAGAAAGTAGACCCATTACCTATTTCAATGAGAAGTTGAATGAGGATAAGAAGAAATATTTGGTCTATGATTTGGAGTTTTATGCCCTAGTGCAAGCACTGAAAAAGTGGAGACATTATCTATTATCAAAAGAATTTGTGTTGTTCATAAATTACCATGCCTTAGAGTTCATAAATAGTTCGGGCAAGTTTAATCAAAGGCATATGAAATGGGTATTCAAAGTTACTCATTTATTTTGAAGCATATAAATGGAAGTTCCATTAGGGTAGCTAATGCTTTGAGTAGAATAAACTTGTTGATGACTGCAATAAACATTGAGGCAGTAGGTTTTGATGCTATGAAAGAGATTTATGTTGATAATTTGGACTTCAAGAAAGATTGGATAGCTTGCAAGGACCCTATTGCAAGATATAAAACACCATGGTTGGATTATTTTATCCAATATGAATTATTGTTCATGTGATAGCAATTATGCATACCACAAAGTTCAATGAGGGAGAACCTAATAAGAGAAAAACATAGTGGAGGATTAGCTGGACATTTTGGAGTAGAAACTTTGAAATAACTTTATGAAAGCTATTATTGGCCAAGAATAAGCATGAATGTGCAAAGATTTGTGCATAGTTTTCAAATATGCCAACATGTGAAAGGAAAGAGTCAAAATACTAGGTTGTATCAACCATTACCAATACTAGAAAGACCAAAGGAGGACATAAGTATGGACTTTGTCCTTTGATTGTCACGAAAAAAAAAGGGGAATGATTAAATTTTTGTTGTTGTAGATAGTTTTTCCAAGATGCAATATTTTATACCTTGCATGAAAATGAATGATGCTACTCATATTACCGCCTTGTTACTTTGAGAAGTTATAATATTGCATGACTTAACGAAAAACATTGTGTTAGATAGAAATGCGAAGTTCGTAGGTCACTTTTAGTGTACCTTGTGGAAGAAGTTGGGCACCAAATTAATCTTTAGTTCAGCTTATCACCCCCAAATGGATGAATAAATTGAAGTAGTAAACAAAATCCTTCAAAATTTGTTATGATGTCTAGTTGGCAAGAAGCTAAAGATGTGGAATACCATATTAGCATAGGCAAAATTTGTATATAACAATTTAGTGTGCATCCAAAACCATTTCAAGTTGTATATGGAACTCATCCCAAAGGAGTAGATGAGTTGCAAAGCATAGTAGATTTTTAGAAACCTAGTGCAATAGCAAAGGATTTTGTTGAATATATGAAAGATTTACATCATGGAGTGAAGGTCAAATTGGAAAAGAATGTTGTGAAACATAAACAAAGTGCTGACCTCAAGCATTGAACATAGGAATTCCAAGTTGGATGTTTGGTTTTAATACTTTTACGAAAGAAATATTCTCAAAAGAAACTTATGACAAAGCTCAATTGAAAGAAAATTGGACCTTGTAAGTTCTGGAAAATATTTGCAACAAACACCTATAAAATTGAACTCTTGAAAGGAGTAGATATCTCACAAATCTTTAATGTGGTAGATTTGTATCCATACTATGATAAGCCTACAAAGAATACTAAATATATCACTTTTGATTTTTTGTGTTAGGAACCTACTATAAAAATAAACACACACAAATACAAAAAATAAACATATTTTCTCACAGCACATTATGGAAATAAAATGCACTATAGAAATAAATTATAGAAAAGGAACAATATCCAAATAGTATTGAATCACAAGCCTCTTTGAGGGGGCAACCTCCCTCAATACTTCATTCAATTATGTGAAAATACACATACAATACTACCCCTCGCAATTCTAAGGAATTTCTCTAGCACCTAACTTCCAAGGTTGGCTTACATGCAAAATGCCATCCAGGCTAGAGTCTCCTACCTACAATCAGTTACATTCTTGAAAAATGGTTACATAGAAGGGCACCATTTGACTAGGCGCTTATTAATCCAAAAATATAAAAAATAATTATAAAATATTAACACAGGTGTTACCCACATTCCACAAGGACTATTACATCAAGGTGTTAGGATGGGATCCTAACATGCCCTTCCCCTTCAAAAAACTTTGTCCTCAAAGTTGAAGGTGAGAAAACTGTTGCTGGAGTTGTTGAAGAGGTTCCCATGTCACATCTTCTAGTTGTAAGCCATGCCACTTGACCAAGACATCTATGATAACCCATCGTCGAAGGATATGCGATCTTTGTTCAAGAATGCATTCAAATTCATGAATGATGGACCATTTTTCATCTAATTTTGGAAGCGTAGACTGCACCTGCAACTTATTGTTAATAACCTTCTTGAGAGATGACACATGGAAGATTGGATGAAGTTTAGAACTGGTCAAAATGACTAGTTTGTACACTATCATCCCAAGCCTCTGCAATACCTAATAAGGACCATAGTTTTGGGCAAAACATTGGTTATTTTTCTAAGGTATAAATCATCGCCTCCATTTAATTGTCAACCTAGAAAAGCTCATAAACTTGTGAGTAACCCTACACAATATATACTTGTAATATCCCTTTAATCAGATGAGTCCCTTAGATCCTATGGTTTGGGGAGATGTTGTTTCATTAGAGTTCTTGTTTATATTCCAAACCACTAATCTAATTTGCATTATGAAAGAAATAACTAAAATGATTTGAAATCAAAACTACACACTTGCTAGAAATTAACTAGAAAATAGGGGAAATTCTAGTATTAAATTAAACTACAGAAAATAGGAAAATAAACTAAAATGACATAAAATAGGGAAAAGAAGGGAGGAATAATTTTGAGAGTGGGCCCATGCTTCTAGCAAATTTTACCCATGTTAAGTCATACAACGGATGCTAGTAGAAATTTATAGAGAAAATACAGGATCTATTTTTTAGGGGTGGTCTGCATATTTATAAGATATGTGGCCATGCCTTGTTACATTTTGAAAACAAATAGATCTTTGATTTTGTTGTTACAACAATACGCAGGAATAGAGGAGATAAAGCAAAACATTAAACTCAAAATATATTCAACATATTCTATATCAGAACATAATACGTCTGATATTTTGATTTATTCAATTACATTGATTTTTACTTGATTGTTGAAAAATAGACGACATATGGTTTTTTACGTTGTCCTTGGTCCTAATCCATCATTGAGATTGTGTCCACATCCATCGCTGGAATTATCAATCTATTCTGCTGATAACAAGGGTTGCATTGTAATTCTGCATCAATGGAAATCATACACCTTATCTGTAGAAGATGGGAATCAGGCACCATCTCTGTAAATGATAAGAATCAGGTGTCTAACGGGAGTCGGGCACCTAACAGGCATCAGGCACCTGACAGTTAAACGCCAAATGGGAATCGGGTGCCCGATATTTAGGCACCAAACAGAAATTGGGTGCCTAAACGAGAGTCGGGCACTTGAGTTAGCGCTTCATCATTGTTTTATTGTAGATATTTTTACCTTCAAATTTTCATCATAACTGGAAAGTGCTAGGTCCAAGTGGGACCTCGACGTAAATATGCCAAAATATCGTAAAATTCACTATATTTACACATAATCCACTCAAAAACAAATATTAGACAACATACGTAATCTAATGTTAAATACATATAAAATTTACATAAAACATATATTTTTATTAAAATAAATGCCACAATAAATATGAAAAGTTTGTACAAAAATGAGCATTTTTAGGGCTCATCATCCCCCCATGCTTAAGGGTTGGCATGTCCTTGTGCCACTTTGAACTGGTAATTACCAGTTTCATTTACAACCTTCCAATAGGCCCTATTTTTCTCCTTCCTCTTCTTGGTTGTGGCCTTGGATTTTTTCTTATCTCTGGATTTTCACCCTTTTAGTGTTTTAGGTGCTGCTACCTCCTATTACTACGTTTTTAGGTATTTTCTATGTCAAGTTGGCTAAATTGGCCTTGCTCCTTCACCTGGCTGTTCTTTTGACCAAACTTTCCTCTCTACCACATTCCTTAAGTAGTAGCCAGTAAAAGTGGAGGTATCCTTTTGGAATGCTGGATCAACATGCTTCTAGTATTCATGGTGAGGAGGTAAATTTTATCCCACTGGCACTACAGATACATCACCAAACAAAATGCTAGATTTCTCAGCAACCTTGGCCTTAGGCAAATTGGCCACTGATGTTTCAAGTTTAACATCATCTTTAGACTCAGCTTCTTCCACTAGGGGAGCTTAGCTTGTTGTTTCCTGATCTGTAGGTGGTACAAGACCTAACATTCATACATTCATGAAATATACCTTCATATTTGAAGGTTGATCACCTATTAATCCATATAAATCCCAAAACTGTATTGGTCAAGCAAAATTGATTCTCTTACGAGGATTTTTGAATGCCTCTTTTGCCTCTTTTCTAGTTTCCTTGGCCACTCTCTTGGAGACTTTTCTATACTCCTTATTTGCCTTGAGATGTTCAAACTACTTTTTCTTCTTATCAAACAACTTCAAAGTCTTTGCCCACTCTTCATCAGAATCCATGCCTGATGCTTTTAGCTATGCAATCATTGCTCTAGTTTTGGATATTTGTTGTGGTCCCCCTACAACCTTCCTCTTTCATCTCAGCTTCTTGGGCTATATTATAGGGTCTATAGGTACATCTAAAATAGGAGGATTTATCCCTTCTGCTGTTTCAAGTGTTCCTATTGCTGCTTGACCTTCAGAAGTTGGATACTTTTGAGTCTCATGTGTTTTCTCTATAGGCATTTTCTCAGGTGATCCTTCAGTCAAATTTTATGCAGTAGGTGACTCCTTTGCTAAAGTCCCATTTTCTACCTGAAGCTTCTTAGGCTTAGTCCCTGCATCTCCTTTTGGTTCCTGGCCTATAGAGTGAGTACACTCCTAAGATTTTGCAATCCCCTAATCCTCCTCTATAGCCTTATCTAAAATTTGAGGTTCTTAGCCTTAGTTTTATCTTCCTATATTGTGTCTTCCTCTACAAATTTTGTTGAAAGTTAAGGTTCTTCGACCTCAATTTCATCCTCCTGGTTTACCTCTGTATCTACAAAGGAAGAAGATGTTGGGTACTACCCTATATCAACTTCAGGACCCTAATCTTGCTCATGTTCTGTAGAGTAAGCTAGTGAATGGGGTTGCTCAACCTCCATTGCTTTATTTGTTTCCTGCTCTGCTTCTACATGTGATTCCAAGGAGGACTCTTCAGCTGCACTTTCAATTATAATTGTGGGGGTCCTTACCTGAGAATTAGAGCTCCCCTATGCAGACACATATCTAGTAGAAGCCAATTATTGGTCCCCTGCCTCCCTTGATGGAATTCCTTGTATCTGACCGAAAAGGGTAAGAGGAGGCTATTTTATCATCAGAATCTGGAGATGTAGTGGGCACTTCTATACCCTAGTCAGTTTTTTGATGATTTTAATATTATCTCCTATAGTTGATGGATGGTCCAATACAGTTTTTGCAATTTCATTGTAACTACTTTTCTGGACTCTTGAAAAAGAGTTCACTCCTCCTTATACTTGGCCTCCCAATTACAAGACTATTCTTTCATTATCTACAACTGCTATTATAGATACTCCATCTGCATTTCCTACAAAGGAGTGCTCAGTAGATAAATCTCACAAAATTTGGGTCATGAAATCATCTTTATTCAACTCATCAATGGCTACTTTATCATCCAATGAGCTATAAACCACCATAGATGCCTTTGTACTTCTACTTCTAGTGGAAATTGACATGTAAGTAGGGCTTGGTAGATCATGCGCTGCCTCATCTTCAAATTGAGGTCCAATGGAAGATGAAGCTTGTCCTGCATCCTCATCAAATTGAGGAAAAGTAGGATACGAGGCTTACCTTGTGTCCCATATATTTTTCTTAGGTTGGGACATAAGTGCCATCTCTGTTTCCTCTACCATCCTATCAACCAGACGATCGGTCTATTCTGGTGCCACCGCTTCTTCCCTTGCCTCAAGAACTGCATTATTTCCTTTAGCTTCCTCAACCGTTGCATCTTTATGTGAATCAACATGTCGCACCAAGGTCAAAATTAGGCCATGGTAAGCCAGGACAAATGTTGTGCCTTCCTGGTACCGGTTGGCCTCATCCTTGAGTTCACATGTAAGATAATAGGGGACATTGATCTTATCCCCATGCAGTAAATGATTAAGGAAACAAACATGATTAGAGTTTAGTTTGGAAAACCTACTCGTACAAGTGAAGAACTAAGTAATCTGCTCGAAGATTGACCTCCAGAGCGAGGATGTACTACTTCGGCAAACCAGCACACGTTAGGTATTGTGTTGGGTGCCCAAAGAATCTTTGCATGTAGAGTGTAAGGTTTTCCTCCTTATATGTGTTCCCCTATTTGGGAAAGGTCTATTACCTCGATAATGTACTCTTTGGTGACTGGAATTTCCAGTCCCCACATGCGAACAATTTTGTCCCTCATAGATGCCACAAATTCTTTAGCCACCTCTGCATCCTAGTTCTGGATAACTAGTTTGGAAAACCTACCCGTACAAGTGAAGGACTGAGTAATCTGCTCAAAGATTGACCTTTAGAGCTCAGGGATGTACTGCTTTGGCAAACCAACACATGTTAGGTATTGTGTTGGGTGCCTGTTGTGGCTAATCCACAACACACCCCAAAATTGGGGACCCACCTTTTTGCATGCTTTCAAAGAAGAAAAAAGTGACCCAGATGCTAAGAAAATCAAAGAAAAAGGCAAAAATTTCACTAAGGAAAAAAGTTGTCGTGATATCGCGACATGTCGCTCTGTCACGGCCGAAAGTTGTCGCGATATCGCGACATGTCGCTCCGTCACTGCGAAAAGCAAAAAAGTGTAGTGAAATCGCGACATGTTGCTCCGTCGCTGCGAAAAGCGAAAAAGTGTAGCGAAATCGTGACATGTTGCTCCGTCGCTGCGGAAAACAAAAAAGTGTAGCGAAATCACGACATGTTGCTCCGTCATTGTGAAAAACGAAAAATTATAGCGAAATCGTGACATGTTGCTCCGTCGCGGCCCAGAGAGGAGAGAGAAAGGCGAATGGAAAACTGTAGCAAAATCGCGACATGTTGCAAAATCGCGGTCAAGATAGTCAAACGGGGCATGAAGCAGAAAAGCGTAGCAAAATCGTGACATGTCACAAAATCATGGTCAACGCAGTCAACGACAGCAGGTGGGCGAAAAAGTCACGAAATCGCGACATGTTTGATTTTTGCGGCTTGCAAACGGGCAGAAGGCATAAAGTAGAAAATGGTCACGAAATCACGACAAAACCGAGCCAAAGGCAATAAGGCCCAGCAGTGTAGCGAAATTGCGACGAAAACTAAGGCAAAGCGCATAAGTCGAAAGGTGTCACGAAATCGCGACGCGTCGCATTTTCACGGCACGGGTGAATGAAAAGAGTCTAAGGCACAAAGGCGTAGCGATTTTGCACAACTTTTGGCGAAACGTTCCAGCTAGACAAAGACGTCACAAAATTGCTACAAAAAGTGAAGACCATGCAGAGGGCAGAAAATGGTAGCGATTTCACGATAGGTTGCGACGAGATGGCCCGAAACAGAAAATGGTAGCAATTTCACGACAGGTTGCATTGGCAAGGCTGTTGACAGAAAAATGTCGCGATATCACGACATGTCTCATTTTTGCTGGGCATGAAAGTGGATAGGGTTATTGGCAGGAAAATGTCGCGATATCGCGACATGTCACGTTTTCACGGTGAAAGCAAGGAAGCAAAGCTGCATGCATAAAAAATGTCATGATTCACATGGGGCCGTTACAGAACATACAGAAAAGCACTGAACACGTGGCAGAAAGGCATGAGGGTCATGGTAACGCTTCAGATCGACAGTTACATTTAGCAGAGAAGACCAAACGTTTCAGGTTCGAGCGAAAGGTCAAAGCATCAAAGAAGCGGGAAAATGAAACGAAGTGTTATGGGAAATGAAACGAAGCGTCGCAGAGGGAAACCAAGAGCCGCAGTAGAAAGTTTAAAAGCAAAAGCGAATGTAGATACAGGGGCTGGAAATTGTAAACAGAAAGCATTATTTTTATTGAATAAAGGAGTTTATTTGGCAAGAGTAACTTTTGTGTGTGAAACCAAAAGGAGATTGAAGGCTAAGACTACTGTTATTTCTGTATATCTTTCCTTTGCATTATTTTTTTTTGTATCTATTCATTTACACCATAATGTGGGTTGCGATAGGTGAATGATAGAATGATGCAAGTTATTTATTTCCTTAGAGTCTAGCATTTGATTTGATTTGACTGTGTTTTATTACAGGTCTGTTAGGTCGGGTTGTTTTAGAGCTTCATCTCATAACTTGGGGTTTTGCAGGGAGGAGATTGCTAACCAGATTAACATCCTTCTGTAGTTTTTCCAGCTGATTCTTAGAAAGAACAGTTATGTTTCAATTTTTGATATATTTTTTTAATCTTATTTGAAAATCTGAGTTTCGAATTTTGGTACATTCCAAAATACTTTGCGAAATTTCATTAACACCAAAAGCTAACGTAGAAATAGCAGAACACTTAAACAAAGATAAAATGAATCAATTAACTGTAAAATGAACCTCATGCTAAAGGCACAGAGCTTAAAATGAAGTGGCCTATACCATGCATTTTCTCATTTAAAATATTTCTTTAAGCCAGAAGATAAAAGAGGTTGCTAATTTATTTTCGGGAGGGTTTCATTAATTTCAAGAGCATAAAAGAAGAAAAGGATTTTTTTTGTTCTTTCTTTTGTTTTACGTGGTTGGTTATTTTAACAGATTAGGGTTATAAAGTTTGTTGTGAATCAAAAAAGGCCCCTTTTTAACAGTTACTTGCAGGATTTAAGTTATTCTAGATTACATTCATTTATTTGCATTAGGTCTTGATTGGTTATATGCATATGAATGTTTGTTCACAAAAAACTTGGAGAAATTAAAATAACAAATTTTCTTTGCAAGAAAGAGTTTCTTGTCAAAGATTCTAGTTGTGTGTTCATTTTGTAAAAGGACAAAATATTCACTCAACATTTTTGCGCTAAAAGGAGGGCCTTCTTTATTTCTTTGTGATTATGATTTGTTCTAACAATTAACATGGGTAGTTTTGTTTCCACCTATTGTGCTTGCAGGTATAAAATTTAAATACTATGTTTTGCAAGTAGGTTGAGAGAAGTCTTTTGAGTTCTAGAGTTTCCAAGCTGGCCCAACCTGAGTACATAGCTACTAGGTCCAAGACCACAGGCGAAACTATTTTCCAAAGCCTTTCTCCCACTGCTAGGAAGCTGAAAAACAAAACATTAGAGATCAAAATACCACCCAGTATACTTGAGTTAGGGATTTCTTTAGACTCAAGTACGTCTAGCGGGCCTGAGCCCTTAATTTCAAGTGCGATAGTAACACCAGGTGTATCTGTCTCCATAGTTCCAAGCATTTCCATTGTTCCCACAGGGTTAACACCTTTGAACAACATGGCCCAACAACAACAACAACAACCACCTGCCCTTTGGTATGGTGTGCAAAGTTCCCCCTTAGATATTCCTGGGGCAGTCCACGACTTGCCTAGAAACATTGAAAGGGGATTACCCAAATTCTTGCATGATGGTCCCACAATAGCAGAAGATCATGTCCAAATATACAAAGATTACATGTTTAGGCAAGGGGTTACTCACGAGGATGTTGCTTGCCGAGTTTTCCCTGCTAGTCTAGACCCCACGACCAATGAATGGTATCGAAATATTCTAGCAGGGTCCATCACTTCATGGGCCCAATTAGAAACCGCACTCATTAGCCAATTTAGAATGTTATTGGATCCCTCCATAATCTACAATTTGTTCGTATCATGCAAAAGATTACCCAATGAGCCCATACGAACATTCAACCAGAGGTTCCAAAAACTATACACGAATCTGACTCGTCACTTTGCGGTAGATCCTGCGGTCACCTTGCAATTATATTTTGGAGCCTTAGATCCTTTAACGTCTTTGTTGACTAGAAGGAATCCTCAGGTTACGATGCTTCCTTTAGCTTATGCAGAGACAATGACTCTCGAACAACAGATGAACCTACCAGGAGCAGGATTGTCTCAATTGACTGGGATGGGACAATATGGTCCATATAGTCAATTTGCCATGATGAACCAGTTAATGGCACCACAGGTTCCTATGATGAATAATTTTCAAACACCCACTCAAGTGGCATCATTTCCAAGTTATCCTAATGCCTCCGTTCAAACGCAGGGATTAATTCAAAATAGCCCAATGGGTTTTCCTGGGTTCGGCATGGGCAATAATTTGTTGACCATGCCGGGGTTTGCTCCAATTAGCATGTCAAGCACAACAACTTATCCAAAAATCACTCCGATTCAAAGTGTGAATCCTAGATGGAATCCACCTACCCAGACCCAAGCCATTGTACCTATTCCAGAGGTGGCTAATGCAGCAAACACAACTGGATCCAGAATTACCATGCCTCAACCACAAGGGTCAGAATCCACCATAGAAAACATGAAGGAAACCTTGGCCAAAGTTTTGGTTACGGTGGGAAATGTCAATAAAAAGGTGGACCAAGCCATGGGTCATAACCGGCCTCATAACCATAGAGGAAAAGGAACATACAACATGCAGCCAAATAATGGGCGAGTACCCAATCCCGTAGCCAATCAGGCAGATGTCTTGAAAGATTTTGGAGAATCGGGACCTTGTGACAACGATTGTATGCACTGTGGCCACGAGAAGCATGAGTCTATATTGACTGAGGTTATACATTCCCAAGAAAGTGAAGAAGGGGAGGATGTGGAATTTTTTGGAAACGAAGATGAAGAAACATTGGAAGTTCATGCCAACAAACGTTTTGGGAAAGGAAATCACAAGTATTACACTAGGAGTTCTAAGGAGCCCAAAACTTCCTCTACTCATCCAAAAAACCAATTACTCCCTCTTGATTTCAAAGGAGATGTCAATCCCCCTCCTCCATCCATGGTGGAAAAGTCTAAGATGGTGCAAAATATGTCAAATTCAGAAAAACCCACTTATGACTTGGTGGAAGACATGAAGAAAACTAAGGCCAATGTCTCAATGTATGATATGTACGATTATTAGGCCAAGAAGTAAGCCCATCAAAAAGTTTAGATCCACTCGCCCAAGTTCATGAAGCTAAAAGTGTTGAGTCCTGATTGGTTTTGAAAAAGGAAAAACGAGATATACCTCCTTTTCTGATAACCATTAGAATTGCAGGTAAAAACCTGCACAATTGTTTAATAGATTCAGGGGCCTCGGCTACCATTATGCCCCTAGAAATATATAAAAAATTGGGACTTACACCAAAACCTTCTAGAAGCAGGGTGGTGCAATTGGATAGATCAACCATGGAGGCAGTGGGAGAATTGGGTGATGTTCTTATTCAAGTCAATTCAGAACCCAAGGTTCAACATCACATAGACATATTGGTGCTCGACATTCCTATCAAATATGGCATGGTTTTGGGAAGATATTGGAGTAAAAACCTAAACGGTTACATTGTGACAGATTCTTCACATATGTGGTTGCCGTGGAGGGGAGTGACCAACCAAATTCGGATTGATAGTGAACCTAGGCTCAAGGAGATGATCACAAAGTACAACAAACCGAATGAGATCCAATACATTGAAGCGGAGCTAGGAGCATATTGTTTGGAGATAGAAACACCTGAAAGTTCCCAAAATGAAAGGATTGGATGCAACGTTATCGAAGGACATCAGGACATTTGGACTTTAAGATTTGATGGATCCAAGTCCAGACAAGGAGCAGGAGCCGGTATTGAATTATCATGTTCAGACAGAGAGCCTATGTTTGCTGCATATAGACTACAGTTCCTTGCCACCAACAATATGGCAGAATATGAGGCCTTGATTCTCGGACTTCAATTGGCCCTTCGAAAGAAAGTTAAGTGTATCAAGGTCCTTGGTGATTTGGAGCTGGTGGTAAAACAAGTGAAGGGACAATACGTATGTAAGAACAAGCGGCTCAGACTTTACAAAACCAGGGTTAGAGATTTAATAGATGAGTTTGATGCCTTTAACATATCTTTAATTTCTAACATATCTTTAATTTCTAGAAAGGGCAATCGTCTGGCAGACTCTCTAGCCGTAGCTGCGAGTATGTTGAAACCAATGGACCATAAGAAATGCAAAAAGTTCTCCATAGAATTGGTCCCTTGTCCCTCGATACCAGATAATGTCATGAATTTCCAAGTGTTTGATAGTGACAGGCACATATTCCATTTTGTCACTAATTATGGTATATTTGAAAAGCACGTTATATATGAAGATGAGAGGGATTCAGAGGAGGCAGATTTGGAAGAAAAAATTATTGGAAAATGTAATAAGATGCCATATGAGATGGCTTCATTAGAAAAAACTTTCGATATCGGATACCAACCAAGAGAAGGTAAAAATGTTCCACCTCCCAGAGAAGCCTGTGACTTGGTTAACTTTGGAAGTGCAGAAAACCCTCGAGAAGTATTCATAGCAAAAGCATGTACCAAGCAGGAGAAAGATTCCATTGCCAATACATTAAAAGAATACATAGACTGCATAGCTTGGAGTTATAAGGAGCTGAAAACCTATGATCAGAATGTCATAATGCATACGATTCCGTTGAAGCCAAACTCCAAACCCTTCAGGCAAAGACAAAGGCAAGTTAATCCATTATTAGAACCCTTGATAGAGAAAGAGGTAAAGCAACTGTTAGAAGCTAAGATCATCTTTCCTGTTAGACATTCCACATGGGTTGCTAACCTGGTCCCCGTGAGGAAAAAAAGTGGAGAAATAAGGTTATGTATCGATTTTAGAAATCTTAATAAAGCCTCACAAAAGGACAACTACCCGTTACCCACCATTGATGAAATACTCCAAAAGGCAAATGGATCGGAGATGATGTCATTCCTGGATGGTTATTTGGGGTATAATCAGGTCCTTATCCATCCTAGTGATAGGATGAAAACTGCTTTCACCACAAGGTGGGGCACCTTTGCATACAAGAGAATGCCTTTCGGACTATTGAACGCAGGTGCCACATTCCAACGAGCTATGGACTTTGCTTTTAAGGGGCTCATAGGTAAGTGCATCATCGTCTATGTAGATGACATTCTTGTCTTTTCTAAGAATAGGGAAAACCACGTTAGGGATCTAAAGAAAGTCTTTCAAAGATGCAGGGAACATGGCATTTCTCTCAACCCAAAGAAGTGCATTTTCGGGGTGACGAAAGGAAAGTTATTGGGACATGTAATATCTAAGGATAGAATTTCCATTGACCCTGAAAGAATAGAGGCCATACAACAGATTCCTTGTCCCAACAGCAAAAAGGGGTTGAGATCATTTTTTGGGAAGATCAATTTCGTCAAAAAATTTATTGCAGATTTTGCAGAAATAACAAAGCCTTTGAACGACATGTTAAAGAAAGAGGTCCAGATCAAGTGGACAGATGAAAATAGAGACGCTTTCAAAAATATCAAGGACGTGATTTCTAAAGCCCTGGTTTTAGTGAGTCCCGATTATATGAAGCCTTTCTATATTTACACATTTGCTTCAGATCACTCCTTTTCGAGTGTTTTAACTCAGAAAAGTGAAGGCAACATTGAAAATCCTATTGCCTTCTTGAGTAGTCCTCTCAAAGATGCAAAGCTGAGATACTCCATCTTGGACAAGCAAATGTATGCTCTAGTTAAGACTGTTAAAAAATTCAGGCATTACATTGTCCACAGTAGGGTGTTTGCTATAGTCCCGGATCCTGTAGTCAAAGCCATGTTTATCCAGAATGAACTAGGTGAAAGACGAGGGAAGTGGATTTCAACTTTGCAAGAGTTTGATCTGGAGATTCAATCCATGAAGATAGTGCGAGGACAAGGTTTGGTTAAGGCTATCGCAGAAAAGGACCTCGCAATTTCATGTCAACATTATGAAGTCGCAGATATAACCAAAGATGAGTGGTATGCAGATGTGGTGTATTTTCTACTAAATGGTAAATGTCCACCGCATTTGAATTCTACTCAACGAAGAGCCTTGCACTTGAAGTCTACTAATTTCCTAATTAGATCTGGCACATTATACAAGAAAAACCATGAAGGTATTTACCTTCGTTGTGTTGATCAAAAGGAGGCAGTGCAAATACTCAAGGAATTTCATGGTAAACATGGGACAGGACATGGGTCCGCTAATGCCACAGCCCATCAAATCCTTAGAGCAGATTATTATTGGCCTTGACTATTCAAATATGCCCATACTCATGTGAGGTCATGTCATATATGTCAAACTACAGCCAATAGAGACAGGGGTGCTTCCATGCCTTTACAATCCGTAATTGAGTCTAGACCTTTTGCGCAATGGGGCCTGGATTTTGTTGGGATTATCAGTCCCAATTCATTTGATTCCCACAAATACATTCTGACAGCTACGGATTATTGCACAAGGTGGACTAAAGCTATCCCCACAAATAATGCTACTTCGGAGGTTGTTATTAAATTCTTAGAGGATAATATTGTCACTCGGTTTGAGATGCCTAACTCCGTTGTAAGTGATAATGGTTCAACTTTTTCCTCTTTGGAATTTGCTAATTGGGCATTTGACAACGGTGTGAGTTTAAAATTCTCTTCCAATTATTATCCACAAGGCAATGGATTGGCTGAATCTTCTAACAAGAATTTGTTATGCGTCATAAAAAAATTGTTGGAAAGAAATCCCAGAGATTGGCATAACAAACTTAGGTTGGCTCTTTGGGCTGACAGAATCAGAGTCAAAGAATCAATAGGAACATCTCCTTACCATCTGGTTTATGGACAAGATCCCATTTTCCCTACAAATCTCAAGTTACAAACACTGCATTTCATGAAATATTATTTCGAAACTGATGATAAAAGGGATTATTTCATGATAAAAGGGATTATTTCATGAAATTTACAAACCATGTTTATCCAGAATGAACTAGGTGAAAGATGAGGGAAGTGGATTTCAACTTTGCAAGAGTTTGATCTGGATATTCAATCCATGAAGATAGTGTGGGGCCAAGGTTTGGTTAAGGCCATCGCAGAAAAGGACCTCGCAATTTCATGTCAACATTATGAAGTCGCAGATATAACCAAAGATGAGTGGTATGCAGATGTGGTGTATTTTCTACTAAATGGTAAATGTCCACCGCATTTGAATTCTACTCAACGAAGAGCCTTGCGCTTGAATTCTGCTAATTTCCTAATTAGATCTGGCACATTATACAAGAAAAACCATGAAGGTATTTACCTTCGTTGTGTTGATCAAAAGGAGGCAGTGCAAATACTCAAGGAATTTCATGGTAAACATGGGACAGGACATGGGTCCGCTAATGCCACAGCCCATCAAATCCTTAGAGCCGGTTATTATTGGCCTCGACTGTTCAAAGATGCCCATACTCATGTGAGGTCATGTCATATATGTCAAACTACAGCCAATAGAGACAGGGGTGCTTCCATGCCTTTACAATCCGTAATTGAGTCTAGACCTTTTACGCAATGGGGCCTGGATTTTGTTGGGATTATCAGTCCTAATTCATTCGATTCCCACAAATACATTCTGACAGCTACGGATTATTGCACAAGGTGGACTGAAGCTATCCCCACAAAGAATGCTACTTCGGAGGTTGTTATTAAATTCTTAGAGGATAATATTGTCACTCGGTTTGGGATGCCTAACTCCATTGTAAGTGATAATGGTTCAACTTTTTCCTCTTTGGAATTTGCTAATTGGGCATTTGACAACGGTGTGAGTTTAAAATTCTCTTCCAATTATTATCCGCAAGGCAATGGATTGGCTGAATCTTCTAACAAGAATTTGTTATGCGTCATAAAAAAATTGTTGGAAAGAAATCCCAGAGATTGGCATAACAAACATAGGTTGGCTCTTTGGGCTGACAAAATCAGAGTCAAAGAATCAATAGGAACATCTCCTTACCATCTGGTTTATGGACAAGATCCCATTTTCCCTACAAATCTCAAGTTACAAACATTGCATTTCATAAAAGATTATTTCGGAACTGATGATAAAAGGGATTATTTCATGAAAGTTACAAACCATGTGTTAGTCTAGGAACTTGAGTCTAGACTAACACAATTAATGCATCTGGATGAAAAAAGGGATGAGGCTATGCTTCATTTTAGTAAACACCAGGATGTAGTAAAAATATGGTTTGACAAAAATTCTAGAGCCAAGGCTTTTAAAATATCAGATCTAGTGCTGTTATGGGATAAAAGACATGAGAAAAAAGGGGATCATGATAAGTTTAACTACTTATGGTTGGGTCCGTACTAGATTTCAGAAGTCTTAGGGGAAAATAGTTTTAGACTAAAAACCTTGGATGGAAAGGATCTGGCATTACCTGTCAATGGGTTGCACTTGAAACACTATTTCTAGGCTTGAAGCGGCTGGGTTTTGTATTATATGTAATTATGCCATGCTTTGTTTCTTTTGTGTGTGTAGATTTGATATTTAAGTTGTGTGTTTATTTGACATGTTTAGGTTTTGTATTAATGCCGTGCTTTGTTTCTTTTGTGTGTGCAGGTTGGAGGTTTAGGTGGTGTATTTATTTGACATGTTTTATTTTCTTATAAAAAAAATAAAAAAATAAAAGTTTGAAATGTTAACACATGCCTAAGATCGGGAAAATATGAAACATTGGAATTATGTTGTAAAAGCTCCGCATGTAACACAAACAGTTAAATAATATCGCTTGAGGCTTGTGATGCATGAAGGAGTCAATTTTACAAATTATGGCAATACTTCATCTGTAATTCAAAGGGCAATGCATTCATATTACATCTCACTTTGCATATACATGCCATCTCAGTTGCATATGCATTTCAGATACAAATCATTAAAGTGTGTCAAATCCTCTTAGGGTTATGCTGTAACATAAATAAAAATCCTAAGGTTGGAAACTGAGCCCCGAGATATCTAGAACCAAGCACATTTTATACACATTAAAAAGGATCTTGAGCAAAATGATCAAAACCTTGCTTGGAAGAAAAGGTCAAGCGAAAGAAATATTTCATGTCTATCCTATTATGCAACATGATCCTTAAAAAAGTGGTTTTTACCACTTCCATTAAGCTTAAAGCCTAAAATCAGAGTAGTAAGGATAGGGTTAAGTCCTCATCGAACTTAGGTTGAGGATACAACTCCCCAAAACTTTTATTTGACCTACATGGAGTAGTAAGGATAGGGCATAATTCTCATCTTGCCTAGGTTGAGAATTTGATTCCCCAAGGCTCCTATGTCTCATTTCATGATAAATCTTGGATTGGAAGGATCGTACTACTTGTCCTCTGCAAAGGATGGGTAGTCATCCCCAAGGTCCAAGTAATAAAAGTAATATTCTCCATTTTCATCTAAAACTTGGATTGGAAGGATCGTACTACATGTCCCTAGCAAGGATGGGTAGTCATCCCCAAGATCCAAGAAGTAAAAATTAATTTTTCCCATCTCATATTTATATTGGATTGGAAGGATCATACTACTTGTCCTCTGCAAAGGATGGGTAGTCATCCCCAAGGTCCAAAGAAATGAAGTTAAGTAATGGATTATGGGGTTAGGTATGCCCATGCATGACAACATGTCTTGTCTGAAAAAACAAGACCACTGACTGTTTAAAGGGTTAGACTAGCATGACCATTTCTTCCATAATTGGTTAAATTATTTTGCTCAAAGTGAGGTAATGAATTCCAAATCAGAGTAGTAAGAATAGGGTTAAACTCTCATCTCGATTAAGTTGGGAGTCTAATTTTCCAAAGCTCTGATTTCACTTTCACTTACACATGGGTTCAAGATAGTAGTGACTCATAACCAACTTTGGGATCTAATAAAACAATTCATTACACACATGGGTGATCCTAAGAGGGTTTGATAATCTTGAATATTTGTGTATGATATTAGAAGGTCTATGCATTTGTAAAAGCAAAATCTCTAAGCATGTTTATTAGGTTACACAAATCATTCATAGTCTCACATATGCATGCATGTAAAACTGACAATGGAATGTTGATCAAGTTCAAGCGATATGGAATGAAAACAAATAGCACACACCGAGCTAATACTAATGATTCTGATGTTTCATGTACTTCGATCCGTCGCTATTTGTTTATCTTTTATGTGCTGATGCCTGTATCTAAGCTTGTATATTTCAGGTTGGGTTCTCACCAAAATGCTCTGGAGCATTTGACAGCAGAGTCGCCATTTGTTGTGGCTAATCCACAACACACCCCAAAATTGGGGACCCACCTTTTTGCATGCTTTCAAAGAAGAAAACAGTGACCCAGATGCTAAGAAAATTAAAAAAAAGGCAAAAATTTCACTAAGGAAAAAAGTTGTCGCGATATCGCGACATGTCGCTCTGTCGTGGCTGAAAGTTGTCACGATTTCGCGACATGTCGCTCCGTCATTGCGAAAAGCAAAAAAGTGTAGCGAAATCGCGACATGTTGCTTCGTCGTTGTGAAAAGTGAAAAAGTGTAGCAAAATCGCAACATGTTGCTCCGTCGTTGCGAAAAATGAAAAAGTGTAGCAAAATCGTGACATGTTGCTCCGTCGCTGCGGAAAACGAAAAAGTGTAGCGAAATCGTGACATGTTACTCCATCGCGGCCCAAAGAGGAGAGAGAAATACAGAATGGAAAACTGTAGCGAAATCGCGACATGTTGCAAAATCGCGATCAAGATAGTCAAACGGGGCATGAAGCAGAAAAGTGTAGCGAAATCGTGACATGTCGCAAAATCACGGTCAACATAGTCAACAGCAGTAGGTGGGCGGAACCGTTGCGAAATCGTGACGTGTTTGATTTTCACGGCTTGCAAACGGGCAGAAGGCATAAAGTAGAAAATGGTCACGAAATCATGACAAAACCGAGCCAAAGGCAATAAGGCCCAGCAGTGTAGCGAAATTGCGACAAAAACTGAGGCAAAGCGCATAAGTCGAAAGGTGTCACGAAATCACGACAAAACCGAGCCAAAGGCAATAAGGCCCAGTAGTGTAGCGAAATTGCGACAAAAACTGAGGCAAAGCGCATAAGTCGAAAGGTGTCACGAAATTGTGACAAAATCGAGCCAAAGGCAATAAGGCCCAGCAGTGTAGCGAAATTGCGACAAAAACTGAGGCAAAGCGCATAAGTCAAAAGGTGTCACGAAATCGCGACGCATCGCGTTTTCACGGCACGGGTGAATGAAAAGAGTCTAAGGCACAAAGGCATAGCGATTTCGTGCAACTTTTGGTGAAATGTTCCAGCCAGACAAAGACGTCGCGAAATCACGACAGAAAGTGAAGACCATGCAGAGGGCAGAAAATGGTAGCGATTTCGCGACAGGTTGCGACGAGATGGCCCGAAACAGAAAATGGTAGCGATTTCGTGACAGGTTGCATTGGCAAGGCTGCTGACAGAAAAACGTCGTGATATCACGACATGTCTCATTTTCGCTGGGCATGAAAGCGGATAGGGTTATTGGCAGGAAAATGTCGCGATATCGCGACATGTCCCGTTTTTGTGATGAAAGCAAGGAAGCAAAGCTGCATGCATAAAAACGTCGTGATTCACATGGGGCCATTACAGAACATACAAAAAAGTGCTGAACACATGGCAGAAAGGCATGAGGGTCATGGTAACGCTTCAGATTGACAGTTACATTTAGCAGAGAAGACCAAACGTTTCAGGTTCGAGCGAAAGGTCAAAGCATCAAAGAAGCGAGAAAATGAAACGAAGTGTTATGGGAAATGAAACGAAGCGTCGCAGAGGGAAACCAAGAGCCACAGTAGAAATTTTAAAAGCAGAAGCGAATGTAGATATAGGGGCTAGAAATTGTAAACAGAAAGCATTATTTTTATTGAATAAAGGAGTTTATTTGGCAAGAGTAACTTTTGTGTGTGAAACCAAAAGGAGATTGAAGGCTAAGACTACTGTTATTTCTATATATCTTTCCTTTGCATTATTTTGTTTTGTATCTATTCGTTTACACCATAATGTGGGTTGCGATAGGTGAATGATAGAATGATGCAAGTTATTTATTTCCTTAGAGTCTAGCATCTGATTTGATTTGACTGTGTTTTATTACAGGTCTGTTAGGTCGGGTTGTTTTAGAGCTTCATCTCATAACTTGGGGTTTTGCAGGGAGGAGATTGCTAACCATATTAACGTCCTTCTGTAGTTTTTCTAGCTGATTCTCAGAAAGAATAGTTTTGTTTCAATTTCTGATATATTTTTTTAATCTTATTTGAAAATCCGAGTTTCGGATTCTGGTACATTCCAAAATACTTTGCGAAATTTCATTAACACCAAAAGCTAACGTAGAAATAGCAGAACACTTAAACAAAGATAAAATGAATCAATTAACTGTAAAATGAACCTCATGCTAAAGGCACAAAACTTAAAATGAAGTGGCCTATACCACACATTTTCTCATTTAAAATCTTTCTTTAAGCCAGAAGATAAAAGAGGTTGCTAATTTATTTTCGGGAGGGTTTCATTAATTTCAAGAGCATAAAAGAAGAAAGGGATTTTTTTTGTTCTTTCTTTTGTTTTATGCGGTTGGTTATTTTAACAGATTAGGGTTACAAAGTTTGCTGTGAATCAACAAAGGCCCCTTGTTAACAGTTACTTGCAGGATTTAAGTTATTCCAGATTACACTCATTTATTTGCATTAGGTCTTGATTGGTTATATGCATATGAATGTTTGTTCACAAGAAACTTGGAGAAATTAAAATAACAAATTTTCTTTGCAAGAAAGAGTTTCTTGTCAGAGACTCTAGTTGTGTGTTCATTTTGTAAAAGGACAAAATATTCACTCAATAGTGCCCAAATAATATTTACATGTGGAGTGCAAGGTTTTCTTCCTTATATGTGCATTCCCCTATTTGGGGAAGGTCTATTACCTCGGTAATGTACTCTTCGGTGACTGGAATTTCCAGTCCCCACATGCAAACAATTTCGTCCCTCTTTGATGCCATACATTCTTTAGCCATTTCTGCATCCTAATTCTGGATAACTAGATGGCAATACTCCAACCATCCGACGATATCAAATTGCATCTATACATCCTCACTCATGCTTGAACAATCTGTAGGCTCACTCTTTTTCAACTAATGGTTGGTTGATTTTTCCCTCATGTCAGAGTTCAATTTTTTCTTGACTCTGAGTTTTTATTACAGTAATTTCTCACACCCTAGTTTTTTTGACACTCTATTATTTTCTTGCATAATATTTTGCTAATGCATGATTTTAAATCACCTACATCTGTGAATGCAAGTGTCTTATTGTTGTAATTAGGTATACTTACGGTTATCTATACAAAATATCATTAAAGAATGTGTCAAATTTTGTGTAGATGATGACCATGAGTGTTTTCACTAATCAGAGCAATGACACGTAGAAAAATGCCAAGTGGAGAGAAATGGGTGGCTAGTAATTCAATGGGGAATGTGTCGGCACTATTTTATAGAAACATATGCCTATGGAAATAATATATATATAAAACAAAAAATTAAGCACGTACCCGTATTATGTTTCGTGCATGTATAATGCGCAAACACTCATGGTGCACTGGCATTGGCTGCTTCATGGTGACTAGACGTTCCAAAACAAAGAATGATAGGCATATTTCCCATGCAATGAATTTCTCTCTATTTTGACTGGTTCTCGGTTGCTGCCATTTGATACATTTGAGAATTCCTACACATTTTCAAGAAAAGGTTAGAAAAACACGTCTTCACGGGATGACAAACATCCCTTCCTCGAAAGTTATTCGTTGATGACTTTGGAATGTGCACAAATATTCAACAAAAAAATTAAAATAATTTCATCTATGAAGTTTGACTTATGCACGTGGGTGAAATGTTGACGTGGCTCGAGCCACTTCCCAATGCTGATGATTATTTATACGAGGTACAACTACCCGTGAAAATAGAAAGTAGGTGCCTCTTTATATGGAAATCGGGTGCCTTCTTTTGAATCAAGGCATGCAAGTGCTTGGTAAATAGAAAGTAGGCACCTTTTGTTAGCAATCGGGCACCGTGCTTAATATGGAAAGCAGACACCTTTTTATGGCAATCAGGCACCGTACTTAAAGCAAAAAATAGAAAGCAGGCACATTTTTATTGGAAATTGGGTGCCATACTTAAAAATAAACTTTATACAAACTTTTTTTTTGGTTATGTCCAAGAAATTAGGTGTTGCTTTCCTGAAAAATGAAAGTTGAGCACCATTTCCTTATGAAAAATAGGAATCAGGCATCGGTCTATTGGAAAATGAGACTCAGGCACCTTTTCCTTGACATAACGGGAGTCGGGTGCCTTCTACCGTACAAACGGGAATCAGGAACCTTTTTACCGTACAAATGGGAATCAAGCATTGTCTTCCATAAAAATAGGAGTCGGACGCCTTCTTCTCCAAAAAATAGGAATCGAGCGCCTTCTTCTTCAAAATATGGAAAGTAGGTGCTCCTCCTTTATTTCAACATCTGCTGATGTGTCCACTAGTGTACGCTTACAGTTGATCAGGCCTTCAGCATTTTGGTTTGAAGAATAAGGACAAAATCAGCATTCGCTACCTGAACCAGTATCTGGGTATTTTTCTTCATGAAGACAAAAAACAAACACCCAAACACTTGTTCAGATATGGTTTCCCCCTCCAAGTGGGGATGAGCTACTTCTACTAGAATTTAATCTCCTAGAAAGTTGATATTGCATAGGTTCATGGATCCTATGCTTGTTAGGCCTAGGTTTCCCAGGTTGCCTAACAGTTGCACTCAAGGCATCGTTCCTACAAAACAAAAATACAACTAAAGAAAGAAAATTTTTAAAACTTTAAAAGAATAATTATTTTTGGACCATGTGGACTACATCCACATATTACTGACTCATTTTAAAACTAGAATCAACTGGGGTCTCCCCCATGCCTAATATGGACTTCATCATATAAGTCTCAGACACATGATATGGATGCAGTTGGTGACCATTGACTGTTAATGTAATTTTGCTGTCGTCAATTGTTCTGATCCTCACAGCTCCATTGTTGATGACCTCAATCACTTCATATGGCCCCATCCAGTGTTGCATAAGTTTACCTTTCCTTTCCTAGAACTAGGAGTCATACAATAATGCCCACTCTCCCACTTTTAACTGCTTTGGCCTGGTGTGATGATCATGCCACTTGGCCCTCTGTTTCTGGATGACCTCTGTCCGATGCAGAGCATCTCTTTGGTATTCATCCAGCTGGTTAAGCTATTGAATCCTCTCCTTTTGTGCCTCATCTAGATTCAAATTTAAATCTACTACAGTTTTGAGAGTTTTAATCTCAAATTCTATGGGCATCATAGCATTCTTCCCATATACTAGTTGGAATGGTGTAAAACCAGTAGTAGTTTTCTAGGTGGTTCTGTAAGCCCACACTGCTTCTGGTAATCTTGTGGCCCAGTCCTTCCTATGTTGTTGTACCATATTTGTGAGAATTTTCTCCAGTTCATGGTTGGTTACCTCTACTTTCCCATTTTCCTATGGATGGTAAGGAGTGGTTTTGTTATGCTTGATTTTATATTGTTGCATGAGTTCCTGAATCATATTTGAAGTAAATTGAGGCCCTTGATCAGTTGTGATCTCCCTTGGAACCCCAAATATGGTGAAAATAGATGAATATAGGAATTCTTCTATAGTATTCTCTTTAGAATCATGCAATGCCTGCACTTCAACCCACTTAGTCACATAGTCAGTGCAAACTAAGATATACCTCTTACCTACTAACTATGGATTAATGGGTCCTACGAAGTCCATCCCCCATTTATCAAATGGCTCTATGTGCACATGTGGTTGGAGTGGCATTTCATCTCTGAGAGTAGGTCTACCCATCCTCTGACATTGGTCACATTGGCTCACATGCTTGGCTGCATCTTTGAATAGTGAAGGCCAGTAATAACCAACCTGCAATACTTTGAATGCAGTCCTTTTTCCTACAAAATGGCCACCACAAGGTTCATTATGGTAAGCTTTCAATATTTCTACAATCTCATTATCAACAACACATATTCTCATGAGCTGATCAGGCCTTGTTTTAAATAGGCACCCATCAATCCATGAGAAGTCTGCACTTTTCTCAATTAAAGTTTATTTCTCATATGGTGAAAGTGTAGGGGATACTTTACTAGTGGCTAAATAATTAGCCATATCTACGTACCATGGTATCTATTCATTAAGAGAAAACAAATGCTCATCTAGAAATTGATATTCTATTGTCTAATGATCAGGAGGTGTCAATCTGGAAAGGAAATCAGCTACCACATTGTCCTTACCTAGTTTATCTACAATTGTCACATCAAACTCTTGTAGAAGTAACAACCATATGATAATCCTACCACTAATTCCAGGTTTGTTTGTCAGGTATCTGATAGTTGAATGATCAGTGTGCACAAAAACCTGATAACCTATAATATAGTGGTAAAATTTGTTAAGAGCATGTATGACTACAAGGAATTCCTTTTCTGTGATAGTATAATTGAACTCAACACCTATGAGATGTTTACTGACATAGTAGATGGCATAGAAATCATCACCATCCTTTTGTCCTAGTATTGACCCTATTACATTGTTGGATGCATCAGCATATATGTGAAAGGGTATGGTCCAATTTGGACCTCTTAAGACTGGAGTAGTAATCAATTTTTCCTTCAAAGTGTTAAATGCTTGTTCACATTCCTCTATCTAGACAAACTCTATATCCTTTGATAACAATGTGCTTAGGGGTTTAGCAGTTTTGCTAAAGTCTGCTATAAACCTCCTATAGTAACCAGCTGATCCAAGGAAACTATGGATATCCTTCTGAGTTTTGGGTGTAGGTAGGTTTTGGATAACTTCTATCTTCTTCCTATCTACCTTGATCCCATCTGCAGAGATATGATGTCCTAGAACTATCCCCTCCTGCACTAGCATATAACATTTCTCATTACTTAGGGACAGATTGGTTTCCTCACACCGTTGAAGTGTTCTTTCCAAATTTTCTATGGCTTCTTCAAAGGTTTCACCATATATAGTGAAATCATCCATATATACCTCCATAGTTTCTCCAATCATATCATAGAAGATGCTCAAAATTGCCCTCTAAAATGTGGTAGGTGCATTGCACAAACCAAAGGGTAAAACTTGGTAAGCAAAGGTTCCCCATGGGCAAGTGAATGTGGTCTTGTCTTGATCCCCTTCCCCTATCTGAATATGGTTATATCCATTGAACCCATCTAGGAAAAGAAAGTACTTCTTACCTAATAAGGTGTCAAGGACCTGATCTATGAAGGGTAGGGGAAAGTGGTCTTTCTTGGTTGCTTTATTCAACAACCTGTAATCAACATAGATTCTCCACTTGCCATTCTTCTTGGGCACCACCACCAAAGGTGATACCCACTCACTATCTAAAATTGGGTAGATGAACCCAACTATGAGGAGTTTCTACAATTCAGCTTTGACAATCTCCTTCATAGTTGGATTCATTCTTCGTTGTGGTTGTCTTACCAATTTTATTTCATCTTCTAGATATATTCGATGAGTACAGGTTTTAGGAGCTATTCCTCTCATGTCTGAATACTCCCAAGCAAAGGCACCTTGATGTTTGACTAATATTTTTCTCAGTTTGGTCTACTATTCAGATGTCAACCCATCATTTATGTTTAATACTCTCCCAGGTGCAACTTCTATTTGTTGAATATGGTGATCCTTACCTCCCACTAATGGCAACTCTGGAGGAGGACAAGAGGGTTCTCCTTGGAAAAAGTTTGATATCACCCTATCCTCATCACTCTCATATTCCAACTCATCAAGTGCCATGATGGATTGAATCATTGATAGACCACTCATATTCTGGTTCTCACATTCAGGTTCTCCCAACAAATCTACAGACTGTGCAGGTGGATGGATGATCAGATTTTTTATATTTTGACCATCAAAAATGGTCATTTACCCATTTCTACAACTTATGTAGGCATCAACTATTGCCAGCCAAGGCCTACCTAAGATGAGTGGATAACCACCCAACCCAGACTTGGATTGTAACACTAAGAAATCTGTTGGGTACTCCCATGCATCCACTGTGATAGTTATGTCTTCTAATATTCCTTTAGGGAGCACTATAGACCTATCTGCCAACTGAAGGATAATTTTGGTTGGCTTCAGATTGGTTAAACTAAGTTTTTGCATGGTTTCCTTGGGCATGACATTAATGGCAGCCCCTAGATCTACTAATGTATTGGGTAAAATACAGCCCCCAATTTTCATAGTTAAAATAGGGCTTCCTGGGTCTGAATATTTTTGGTTGTAGGTATTTCCTAGCATAAGATCAACTAGTTGTCCTACCAAATTGATTGCCTATGCTAGTTTTCTTCCTGGTTTTCTTAGACACATCTCTCTTATGGCCTTGTTGTAGATAGGAATGTCTCTGATGGCCTGAAAGAGAGGGATTATGACTGTCAGGTTCTTCAAACTAGAAAGAATATCAAATTCTGGTTGTATTGGCTTCTTGGGTTCTTGCAACCTTTTTGGAAAAGGTGGAACCCCTTCTCTATTATTTATAGTTGTTGATTCTTTAAGAGGTGATTCCTCTTCTACTTCTTCTATAAGAGGTGATTCCTCTTTTTCTAACTCTATGCTTTCCTCCTCTTCTACCAGAGGAGACTCTTCTACACCTACCTATCTACTTGACCTTAATTGTATGGGACTACAATCTACTTTGATATTATACATGGGGTACATCTCATTCTCCATCTGGTATGCTGGTTGTGGTTTTTTGTTTGGATTAGAAGTAGGATGTGCCGATAGTTGAGTAGGTCTTAAAGTAGGGGGAGTTGGCAGACTTGGCTGTAGTGGGATTGGTGCAGGATGTTGTGGAGTTTGGCTCTAGGTATTCTGATTTCTCCACTACTATCTAGACTACTGGTATGGCATCCATGGGTAGGGATTGTAAGGATTTGCTCCTTGGGAAAATTGAGTCCAAGGTTGTTGTCCCCACCAGCCCATGTTGGGTGGCTGAACTTGACCTTGGTTCTGATAATTTCTATCCCCATAAGATGGCATTCCTGCTAGCATGTTGTTTCCCATAGGAGACTATTGCTAGTTTCTCCTATTACCCATGAAGTATGCTTTCATTACTTCAGGTTCCTCTCTAGATTTTGATAACTGTGAACACAACTTAGTTTTATGATCTTTTTGACACACAATGCACACTCTAACTTTATTTTCAGGACATTCATTTTTGGGGTGCTTTCCCCTACATTTAGGACAAAAATAGGCTAGTGCTGCCTCATTTTCTTACTTCTTTTTTTGAAGTAGAAGGGTATCCATTTGGAGTGCTAGAGATGATAACATCTCACTCTTGAGGTCTTCAAGCATATTCCCTATTTATTTTTTAGTGATAGTGGTTGATTGTTTGATATTCCTAGGGGTTAACTTACCCTTTCTTCTTGAAAAGTTCTGACACAACTGCTAGATATCAAACATTTGGTGTTGATAAATATCCCCCCAAAAATCATGTTTAAGGCTTCAAGAGCTTCATTCGTCAGTCCCTTTAAGAAGATACTTCTTAAGGACCTATCTCCTAGTCTTGCATGGGGAGATCTCTACAAATTAAAGCTAAACCTATCCCAATACTCCTCTAATGATTCCCCTTCCTTTTGTGTCATATCTAGGACTTCTTCCTTGGAATCTCGTGCTCTGCCAAAGTCTTGATACTGATCTAGGAAATTTTTTTCATGTCTTCCTAGGTAGTTATCTATTTATTCCCCAAACTGATGAACCAACGTAAAGTTGAATCATCAAGAGTGGAGGGAAACAACTTTAGTTTCTGAGCATTGGTTGTATAATCTACCGACCTGCATAGAACATCAAATTTGAAAAGGAACAGGTCGAGATCTTCTGTTGGAAGTCCTCTAAATATTGGAAGGTGGGCAAGGGAGATATGTTTCATCTTGTGGTCTCCTCTTGCCTCTTCTATAGGGAAGTTAAAACTAGTGGATGCTTCTTCTAGTGTTTCAACCATCTTATCTGCTATCAAGGTTTCTACACCTGCTGCATTCAGGGCAGCTTTCAAGGCTTCTATATCATTTATTTTATCCTCTAGAAGGATTACTAAATCAATGTTTGAAATAGTCCCTTCCTCAACTACTTGCCAATGTTGAAGGTTCAGTAAATCTTCCTTAGATTGAACTCTTCCTATCTCAGATCCTTCCCTACGGTTTTGTTGGTATATTTTAGAAGGATCCTGTGCAAACAATGGATGTTGACTCCAATGCACAGGTGGAGACGATGGTGGAGAGGTTTCAGTTTGAGGATTTGGCATAACTGGAATAGAGGTTTCTGAAGAAGCAACATTTGTGTTCTTGATAAAATGACTGTCTGGTCCTCTAACTCTAGGTGGACTCATACAAAATTTAGAATGGAGTGGTTCTATAGAAAGTAACCTAAACTACTTCTAACATACTTTCTTCAGAATAAAAAATTATAGTCGGCTACTCCCCAACAATGGTGCCAAAATATTGGTTAGTTTTCTATGGTATAAATCATTGCCTCCATTTAATTTTCAACTCGGGATAACTCGTAAACTTGTGAGTAACCCTACATAATATATGCCTGTAATCTCCCTTTAATCAGATGAGTCCCTTAGATCCTATGGTTTGGGGGGATGTTGTTGTTTCATTGGAGTTCTCGTTTATCTTCCAAACCACTAATCTAATTTGCATTATCAAAGAAATAACTAAAATGCTTTGAAATCAAAACTGCACACTTGCTAGAAATTTATAGAAAATAGGGGAAATTGCAATATTAAATTAAACTACAAAAAATAGGAAAATAAACTAAAATGATAGAAAATAGGAAAAATAAGGGAGGAATACTGTTGAGAGTGGGCCCACTCTTCTAGTAGATTTCTCTCACGTTAAGTCATACATCGAATGCTAGTTGAGTTTGATAAAAAGACTCAAATGTATTGTATTGAAATGTGCAGTAGAAATTTATAGAGAAAATTTAGGATCTATTTTTTAGGGGTGGCCTGCATATTTATAAGATATGTAGCCATGCCCTATTATATTTTGAAAGCAAATAGATCTTTTGTTACAATAATACATAGGAATAAAGGAGATAAAGCAAAATATTAAACTCAAAATATATTTAGCATATTCTGTATCAGAATATAATACATCTGATATTTTGCTTTATTCGATTACATTGATTTTTATATGATTGTTGAAAAATAGATGACATATGGTTATTGACGTTGTCCTTGGTCTGCATCCATCATTGAGATCACATCCGCATCCATCATTGAAATCATCGTTCTATTCTGCTGATAATAAGGGTTGCGTTGTAATTTTGCGTCAATGGGAATCAAGCGCCTTATCTATAAAATATGGGAATCATGCACCATATCTATAAAATATGGTAATTAGGAACCTAACGAGAGTTAGGTGCCTAATGGGAATCAGATACCTGATAGTTAAATGCCAAATGGGATTCGAGCATCTAATAGTTAGGTATCAAACATGAATCAAGCGCCTAAACGAGAGTCGAGTGCCTAACTTAGCGCTTCATCACTATTTTGTTGCAGATATTTTTACCTTCAATTTTTCATCATAACTGGAAAGTGCTAGGTCCAAGTGGGACCTCGACGTAAACATGCCAAAATACCATAAAATCCATTGCATTTACACATAATCCACTCAAAAACAAATATTAGACAACATACGTAATCTAATGTTAAATACATATAAAATTTGCATAAAACATATATTTCTATTAAAATAAATGCCATAATAAATATGGAAAGTTTGTACAAAAATGAGCGTTTTTAGGGCTCATCACATAGTATTTGGTGACAAGTTTTTGACAACCATGCAACTAGAGAGATGATTGTTTGTATGGTTGTAAGCAAAGAAAGACCATATCGTCAACAACAAAGCTATGTCCAGTACAATGTTGATCTTCTTGCTATTTCATACATCTTTGAGCTATGTTCAAATTGAGCTTGAGTTGGTGAAGAATGGAGTCATACTAGTAGAGAGTGAAATCCACAACCTAAACCTTGGAGCTACCTAGAATGTAAGAAGTTGGAGTTGGTGGAAGCTGACCATAGACTGCTTCAAATAGAATCACCTTAGTGGCAGAGTGATAGGTGATGTTATACCACCATTCGACCAAAGGAAGCCACTTAGCTCAATGAGTAGGATGTTCAGAAGTGAAGCAACGAAGGTAGGTTTCCAAGTATTTATTGATAATTTTGGTTTGGCCATTGGTTTGGGGATGGTAGGTCCGACTCATATTGAGTTGTGTTCCTTGCAACTTGAATAATTCTTGCCAAAAGCAACTAGTTAAGGTAGGATCCTGATCAGAGACGATGGATTTAGGTATCCCATGGAGGTAAAATATGGAGTCAAGGAAGAGTTGGGCGATAATGGATGTAGTATAAGGATGGGATAGGGAATATAAGTGAGCATACTTTGAAATATGATCCACTATCACCAGAATAACCAATTTGCCTTCAAATTTTGATAGCCCTTTGATGAAGTCCATAGATATATCTATCCAAACCTGCTCAAGAATGGGCAAAGGTTGAAGTGTCCTTGGAGAATTCACAATTTCACCTTTCATACACTGGCAGTGATCACATTTGACTACAAACGTTTGTATGTCCTTTTACATTTCCCTTTAGGAAAAAGTATTTTTGGTTTGGGTAAGTGTTTTGAGAAAATCCAAATGACCAGCTGTGGGAGAAGTATGTATTTCTTGAAGGAGGAGGTCCTTGATTTGAGACTAAGACGGTATAACCAAACGATCATAAAACCATAAATCTTGACCATCCCAAGCATAGCCAAGGTGGGAATGAGGATCCTCTTAGAGAGTGTGGATGAGAGTTTGTAATGAGGAATCCTTGGCTAGATGATTTAAATTTAGCTACAAGAGGTCTGAACAAATACCTCCCATCACATAAAAATTGTGGTAAATAGAAAATAAATCGATAAAATCCCCATTCTTATAAAGACTACAATACATGGAAATAAAATGATAAATGCTTTATTTTCCCATTCTTGGATTCCACCCCTTTTACAATGCGATACCAAGAAAATATATATCCCAAAATAAACACTAAAGCTAAACCCTAAATCTTAAAGCCCTAAATATAAGAAATTACTATTTTTGGGTAAATTATCATTTTTAGCTTTTAGCCAAAACTACCATTTTTAGGAATTAACCAAATAGCTCAGATAGCCCTCTAAATTAATACACATCACTATATCACCCATATTTGACCTTATAGAAAATATTAACACCTACCCATGTCTAAGAGGTTGTTAAATTCCAATTATTCTTTCTTCTAGTTTTTCTAAAAAATCACTAAATTCTATTTTTGGGGCACTAGACAAAGGAATTAGGGCCTGATACAATATTGACAAATCATCTAGGACAAAAGTGATGCAGCTATAATATTTTCCTCCTTAATATCTAGCTCCTCATAAAATTTCAAGTTGATCCAGCGATCGGATCAAAAGTTATGCCCTACAGAAGATAGGTTCATGGATCACTAGATCCTTATGAAGTTGATGAATCCATTGCGAAAGGGGAGTGGAGATAGAATGTAACATGGAATTATATTAATGGATATGAGATAAATAATCTTCCACCACATTCTCTTTATCTTTCTTATAAGAGATGTCATAGTCATACCCCAACAATTTGAAGATCCATTTTGTTGTTCGGGAGTAGCCACCCTTTGTTCTAAAATATATTTTAGACTATAATGATCAGTTTTAATGGACAAATATTGGATAATGAGATAAGGATGCCAATGGATGACCACATGTATAATGACAAGCATTTTCTTCTCATAAGTGAACTTGCCCAAATTTCAAGGGGAGTGTGCCTTGCTAGTGGAAGCCAAAGGTCGAACCTCTTGCATTAAAACTACCCCAATGCTCATGCCTGATGCATTGATCTCATTGAAAAAGGGTTTAGAAAAATCTAGCATTTCCAAAATAGGGGTGGTGGTCATAGCATACTTCAAACCAATAAAAGCCTTTGCGGCTAAATCAGGCCACACAAAAGATTTTTTTTGCAACATGGCTATTAGGGGAGCTGCTATCTTGCCATAAATTTTCATAAATTTTCTATAATATCCTATAATATTATTCTTGAACTACATGAAGTCCCTTCAATATATGAGGTTTAGGTTAATCTTGAACCGCATAGATTTTCTTAGGATCAACCTGAACTCCCTCAGTGACTATGTGCTCCAAATATTCAACCTCTTGTTGGCCAAAGAAACATTTCGATTGCTTTGCATAAAGCTGATGGTCAGAAAAAAGTTTGATGATTTCAACTAAGTGGTGATGATGATCCTCCCATGTGCGACTATATATCAATATGTCATAAAAAATACTAAAATGAATTTATGAAGATGAGGACGAAAAACAAAATTCATCACTCTAAAATATGGAAGGATCATTGGTCAAATCAAAAGGTATAACAAAAAACTCATAATGCCCTTCATGAGTTTGAAAAGCTATTTTGGGAAGATCTTCATTCTTAATGCAGATTTGGTGATAGCTCGGTCGGAAATCCAACTTGGAAAAATACTGAGCTCCATGCAACTCATCAAGTAGTTCATCAATATCAGGAATAGGAAAATTATTCTTAATAGTGATTTTGTTAAGATCCTAATAATCCACACACAAACGTCAAGTGCCATATTTTTTCTTACTAGCAACATTGGTGAGGAATAGGGGCTAACACTAGAATGGATAATTCCAGAATCTCAAAGTTCCTGCACAATTTTCTCATTTTTTTTTAGCATAAGCATACCAATATGGATGAACATTAGGAAGTACACTTCTAGGTAAGTTGTATTGTATGACCATGTGAGCGCTGAGGAGGAAACCCCTTGGGTTACTCAAAGACATGAGCATACTTGTTTAATACACCCTGTAATTGTTGTGGCTGATTAGACTCCCCTTGTTCGAGAGTGAGGATAGCAAAAAGGTGAACTACCACACCATGGGAAGATTTATTTAACAAAATTTCCATCTTATGAGAAGAAATAAATGGAACTGCTCTTGCCTTTGTGCCACAAAAAGTATATTCTTGCCCATTCTGACTAAATTTCATCCACAATTCTATAAAATCCCATAAGACTGGTCCTAAAATTTTCAACCATTGCACTCCCAAAACTATATCACACCCTCCTAAGGGTAAGGTTTACATGTCGAACTTAAGATTATAGTACCCAATTTTTAATTTAACATTATGAAATTTGCCTTTGCATGGTAGGGTTACACCATTAGAAATCGTGACTTTGAAGGAATTATATGTGGTGATGTAACAATTTCCTTGTTTGGCTACACATGGATCAATAAAATTATGTTTACTGTCAAAGTCAATGAAAATGATAACTCGTTGTCCCTTGAAATGGTCAATCACCTTCATGCTTTAGGGGGTGGATACTCCCGCTAAATGTTTTGGTTGGGTTTCTTCTTGCTCAACCACATGGTCTATGTTTTATTTTTTGTGAGGATCCTCCTCATCCTTAGAAGAGTTTGTAGTGGGAACTCCGTCCATATCAAGCAAGTACAATTTTTATTGCACACACCTGTGCCCTATGGAATATTTTTCATCACAATTGTAACATAACCCTTGTGCCTTTCTATTATCCATCTCCTCACGACTCAATATTTTTATAGAGTGATATTTAGTAGTAGGGCTTGGCCAAAAAATATGGTTTAGATTGAGGAAATTTAGAAGTTTGACCAAGAGCCTTGAATATCTTCTACCAATTTGGCCAATTGTATGGCTTGTGGTAGTGATTGAGGTTGCAACAACTTAACCTTAGCCCTGATGTCATCCTTCAGTCCACTCACAAAGCAACTTTGGAAAGAGTCAACACTTAGACTAATGGTTTGATTGACAAGTTTTTCAAATTGAGCAAACGGTTGAGGTTTGTTTGAGTTTGAAAAGGGCTCCTGTAAAATCATCAAACTCGCTAGGACCAAAGCGAGTGAGTAGGCATTACCCAAATTCGAACCAAGAAAGGTTAGGTTTGGCCTTTCTAAGCCATAAAAACCAATGGAGTGCATCTAATTCAAAATTAAAAGAAGCAATGGTCAACCATAGGAAACGATCAACATTATGAAGAGTGAAATATTATTTTGCCTTACAAATCCACCCCTTAGGATCTTTTCCATCAAACTTGGGAAAGTCTAATTTTGGTAATCTCATTCTATTGTGAGTTGGTATAATTCATTGATGGTTGCTTGTACCAATTTCTTCTTGGTCATGTTGATTTGTAGAACCAGCAGAGAGACGATTATCCAACTCAACTATCGTTTATTTTTGTGTAAGGAAGATGTCACTCATAGTTTCTTGCAAATAATGGAGTTGTGACTATATCACCTGTAGGATTTTGTTAACTGTGTGATGATGACATCCACGAAAGGCATTTTGGTTGTTAGACTAAATTGGAAGCTAGCTATAATTAGCTTCTTCAGTTGACATTTGGTTATTTAGTTATGTACTAATATGTATTTTTGTGTGCTATTTAAGAACCCGCTAAATAATGCAAACCAGTTTGATGCGATTCCACATTAGTTGATATCAGAGCATGAAGTTCTTGCCTATGAGGGGGATTTTCCACATGGGAAATCCTCCCTCCCCATTCCACAATTTCATAATTTGTTGAAGAGTTAGAAAACTTAGTGTTTCATTGAATTTCATAATTTGAGTGTCGATCTTATGCTCTATGGAAAGAAAACTCTATCTCAGGTGTTGTTTTAGATGCCCTGAGTTTGTGTTGAATCCAATAGGGTGATGTATAATTGAATTGTGGTGATATCAGGACAAATTTCTACTCAATATGGAGACCAAAGATAATCTACTCTCATTCCATACCCGTGGAATATCTCATTCAGTCTAAATGGCCATTCTAGATGAGGGTTAGTTTCGACCAGGATCTCATGCACTACGACCACATTGTTCGAAGAAGATCCAAACATTGCCTGTAATCTTCCTAAATTCTTATGTCATCATTTGTTGAAGATGTTAGCCTGTTTCAAGGACGTGCTACCAAGTCTGTAACTGGAGTCCCATGAGGCACAGTCGAAGAAGTGGAAGAGTGTGAAGGGTCCATAAGTGTTGTTCTCGCGTGAACTGTCGATGTCAACAGGGCATCATAGTTGATCGACAAAATCCACCACCACTCAAATAGCCTCTTCCTCTACGAAATCGAGTAATTTTATGTTGTCCGTGCCTAGTTTTGTAGTCTCTAACATGCCTTTGCGATATTTTTTTCAAGATGTCTCGAGGTCTATCACGTGTAGCATAAGTGTTTGTTGCTACAAAACTTGCAATCTCTTGCGTTGTCACCGCTGTCTCAAGCTAAAGAACATGAGGACAACCATCCCCACTATCCCTAATGATGCATGGGGATTTCCAATATATTTATGAAATCTGCAAAACCTATGGCTCTGTGAAGTATGACCTCATGTATACTTTATGACCTCTTGTTCTTCATGCAAAACATATTTGCTCATCTTTACCCTGTATCTTCAAGATATGCTTTGACATTGCCACATAAATAGCTTGTGGTATGATTCCCTGACGCGTGATGGAGCGTTATTTATCGAGAAGACATCCAACCAAGTACTCTATTTTGGCTAGATTACTTGTCATTGTCTTCCAGATAACAACGACGATGAGCGTTGCAATTGAGCAATTTCCACTAGTCATCGAATTATGGAGGACCATTGAGGTCACTTTCAATTTGATATTGTGCACAATCTAAATTGACATGTGGTCACCTACCCACACCATCCTTTAACCAGAATGACACCCATTTTCATTCCACTGTGTCTTATCCCACATACGTGGCGTAAGATGTTCGATACTGCCATGTGGCTTTTGGAATGTTGTGTCCCATGCACTATGAATAATACAAGGCCAAAAAATCTTTCTAAGGCTAAAGTTTTGTTTAATCCTATATGGTCTCCCTAAATACCTAAAGATACGTGGGAGCTTGATTCTGTGCATGGGTGTTGTCTAAGGCTTGGGTATTGGAGCCTAATCGCCCCTCACTTCACTAGACACTTTATGGGCTATCTAGCTTAGCTAATAACGATAGCTCCTCCGTGATATTTAAAACCTTCAACATAGAGTTTCTAACCTACACAACTACTAAAAAAACAAAAAGGACTTTTTTTTTGTGTTTCTTTTTGCTTGAACTTTTTTACAAGGAAAAACTAGCAAAAGGAAAAAATGAAACATAAAAATCTTATACCTAACAATGAAAATGGTAGAAACTTCTCTATTACCACTTGTTAGGAACATACTATTAAAAATAAACACACACAAATACAAAAAATAAAGATATATACTCACAAACACACTATGGAAATAAAATGCACACTATGAAAATAAATTACAAAAAATGAACAATGTCACAATAGCATTGAATCACAAGCCTCTTTGAGGGGGCAACCTCCTTCAATACTTCATTTAATTATGCAAAAAGATACATACAATACTATCCCTCATAGTTTTAAAGATTCCTCTACCACCTAAATTCCAAGGTTGGCTTACAAGCAAAATGCCACCTGGGCTAGAAACTCCTACCTACAATTAGTTACATTCTTGAAAAAAAGTTACATGGAAGAGTGTCATTTGGCTAGGCATTTCTTAATCCAAAACTATAACAAAATATTACAAAATATTAACATGGGTGTTACCATGTTCCACAAGGATTATTACATCAAGGTGTAGGATGGGGTCCTAACATTCTAACACAAGAATGGATAGCACAATTATTGAAAAAGGAACATGATGAAATAGAGGTTATGATAGACTCTAGAGTTACCAAGAGGACGGGAAGCAAGATCTATTATGAATATTTGGTTAAGCGGAAGAACCAACCAGTTGAAATGACATGAATGAATGCATTATAGATTGCTAAATATGACATCTTGATTCCAGATTTAAAAAATGTTCATGAGCTCTTGCTCATGAAACATTTCCTTTTTGCCTAGCGAGTATGACACAAGAGCGTTCATTATTGCAATCTCTGACAAACTATTTTTAACTGACAAAGGAAGTGAAAGCAACAACGAAATATGGTTGGGAAAAGTAAAACAAAGGAGAAGCAAAGGAGGTAGAAAGAATAGATAGAAAAGGAGCAATGGAACAAACATACGAGACAAACAAGTAGAGAAAGCGAAATAGTGCAAGAAAAAAGATGAAAAAGAAGACTGGACGTAGGGAGAAAGAGTGAGAGGACAAAAAGAAAGAGCAAGAAGATCAAAGGGTTTGAGTGAAGGTTTGAGACGACCTACAGAGAGAGAGAGGAACTATAAAAAAAGAGTGGAGAGGTGACCAGTTGAAAACAAAAGAGAAGTTAGAGAACTCCAACGAATCATTATTCGCTATGTTGTAACTGGTTTTCAGTAAAATAATATACATTATTTCAAATTGTCTCATGTTTGTACAAATGGTAAATATTTAGATTGTTAGAATCATACATTGGAAAGTCGATGTATGTGCATATCTACAAATTTGTGGGAGTAAAGGAGACCATCTTTTAGAATGCGATAAAGAGAAGACCATATCAAATCGAGAGAAATTAAAAATCACGGTATTAAAAGTCCTTACAATCTATTTCCCAAGCATTCCACACAAGATTCCATCCATTACCATATAACTAAGAAATATACATTTTCACCAATTAATGTGTTATACAACTAAAGATATTTCCGTACAATCCATTTTTTTTTGGTTACAATCATGATTTTTAGTAACTACCAGCACAGCTGGTAGGGTTCAAACTATCTACGAAGGCTTCCAGGACTTCCACCGTCTCGGTACATGGTAACCCGGCATGAAATGGGACCGCCGGACGCACAAGGGTTGCACCGTCGTCATCAATCTGGCGCACCACTCAGAGGAATCAGATCTGGGCTATTGTCTGTGCATGGGCAAGCCCATGGGATTGGAACCTAGGTCTCCTCTCGGTAAGCGCCCCAACTTACCAATCCACCTAGACTCACGAACATTTCCGTACAATCCATTACCATATACCAAAAAAGAAACCTTAGCTAATGAAAAGGGTTTTACAAAGATTTGGTCATACAAGTGGATCAACCGTTCAATGACAATGACTATTACCGTGCAATGAGGATATCCTTGTACAATTGAATCATACTGTACTAAGAATCACAAAAAAGACTTTAATTTCATTGTGAACCTTATGTGTGATTACCACGTGTCTTAAGGGTGTGAAGAAAAAAGAAACTTGTACTGAGCAGACCATCCATAAAAGGATTCGTTTCTTTCATTTTCATCAAATGTAATATATAAATCTTGTTTTCATTTCATATATTTAATTTAAAAAAAATATTATTATAACTTTAAATAATTACAAATAATATATAATAATTAACTTCCATATAAAACTTGTTTTAATTTCAATTTTAAAAAATATTATTTTCAAATAATTGCACCAAGACCATAATGGAGACCTAAGTATATCATATTTAACAAAAGGAACAGGCTAGATAAGGACGAAATTGGACTTAACTATAAACTTTAATTTTTTTAATCCTTACTAATTTGGATATCCACGTCACAAGTGGGTTCTGGATGGATAGAGTTGAACGGCCGGCAACATTTGAAGATGATGATTGTTCTTCCCCTAATATTAATATTAATATTAATTATTTAATTATATATATATATATATATATATATATATATATATATTTAGATTTGGTTATCTCGAGAAATTTTATTGATAACCATAATTTTTCATAAAGAGGAGAGCTATATTTATCGATAAGGAATTTAACATAAAACTTTCACACACCCACTCTTCACACTAACCCACACCACACTACGGTTTAAATTTAATTATATTTTCATTATTTAAATGTTACCAAATTTTAGCCGTTCCATACCAAACAACAAAAATAGCCGTTCCATACCAAACAACAAAAATCCGAAAATAACAAATGTCCCCCAGCAAAATTCCAAACTTATTGGAAGACACAGCTTAAAGCAGTTGCCGAAGAAAAATTCTTAAAATGGGCATGTGTTTGACCGACTTGCTTGTCCTGAGATCGAACCCTGCGAATACAAAATAATTAACTAAATTATATATCAAACCCTGCGAATAAAAAATAATTAACTAAATTATATATCAAAAGAGAAGGTTGAAGACGGCACGTATCGACAGACGTCGCAAGGTCGAATCCTGCCAACGACCCTACCCAAAAAATAGAGGGAAAAAAAAAAACATAAGAGAAAGTGTAAATACTCTCCTACTGATGTCAAACATCGCGGGTTTGAATCCTTCCTACACGCCATCCTGCAAAATTTAAAGAAAGATCGAAAGCTCAGTCCTGCCATCCCACTAGACAATCCAGTCCTGGCATATCTAAGTAATCTTCTGGCCTAAATTTTAATTTGTCCTGTTCATCCATTAACGTCAATGGCTTCTTACTCCCTGGTGGAGTTCTCTTTCTCTTTCTCTTTCTCTTAAATATTCAGCAGAGGAAACCAAGCTTTAAGCAGTGCTTATGCAAGAGGGAGCCAAGCAGTAAGAAGTGCTCACATAAGAGGAAACCAAGCAGTAAGTAGAATCCATAGGAAGAGGTTACAGGCAGAAAGAAGAAAGATCTTGAAGCTCTATTGACAGCAGTTGTAGGCGGATCCCATCCAGCACCGTATCCGCATTCCCAGCAGAGAGAAGAGTGTAGGACGAACGGAGCAGTGAAACGTTTGGAAAGCAAGATCTGGTGAAGCGTTATAGAAACGCTCGTTGCTACGTGCAAGTATAACACCTGATTCCTAGGCACATGAAATGACAAGTGCATAATCTTTATAACATCTAATTTCATATTCGAATGCTATGCAACATTGAAAGTTATTTAAGGCATCAAGAGAATTAATTAATTAGCTGCAGTCATCAAAGAAGTTATACAAGCAAGAAAGAATAAAAGATAAGAAATATTACCATAATAATAGGCAATAAGTTGTTAAGTATAATTATTATGAATTTTATTACATTACATTGGATTCTTTATCAACTTCACACTTTAAATATTATAATGAAGAGGTGTTCATGTTATTTGATATATTTGAAGATCACGAAATATTTCTCACAATTAAACAAATATTCATTGTCAATCCACTCATTTAACATTTATGGTCAATCCACTCATTTTATATCATGTGTTTTTGCATTGCATCGTGTTTATGCACAATCCGGTACAAAAGGAGTAAATGTAAACACCTATAAAATGTCATATTAAGCTCACAGTGAAAACGACAGTGAAATGTGGTTGGAGAAAAATAAAACAAAGGAGAAGCGAAAGAGGTAGGAAGAATAGACAGAGGAGACATGGAACAGACACACGAGATAGACAAGTAAAGGAAATGAAACAATGCAAGGAAAAAAGGAAAAATAAGACTAGACATAGATGGAAAGAATGAGAGGATGAAGAGAGAGCAAGAAGTTGAGAGGGTGTGAGTGAAGGTCTGAGCCAACCTATGAGAGAGAGGAACTCTAAAAGAGAGTGGAGAGGTAATTCATTGGAAACAAAAGAGAAGTCAAAGGACTCCAATGAATTGTTTATCTGCTATGCTGTAACTCATTTTCAGTAAAATAACATATGTTATAACAAATTATCTCATGTTTGTGCAAACGGTGAATATTTATATTGTTAGAACCGTGCATTGGAAGGTCTGGTGTGCATGCAGGTTTGTAGATTTATGGGAGTAAAGGAGACCATATCCAGAATGCAATGAAGGGAAGATTATATCGAGTAAAAAATAATTAAGGATCAAGGTATTAAAATTCTTTACCGTCTATTTCCCAAGCATTCCACACGAGATTCCATCCATTGTCATATAACTAGGAAAGTCACATTTCCACCAATTAATGTGTCATACAAATAAATATATTTCTGTATAATTCATTACCATATACCCAAAGAAGAGACCTTGCCATACAATTCGCTAACCATACAACAAAGGTGTCGTATAATGAAAAAGATCTACAAGTGGATCAACTATTCAATGATAGTTACCATGCAATGAGGATATAACCTTACAATTGAACAACACCATACTAAGAATCACAAAAGACTTTAATTTTATCCTAAACCATGTTGATTGCATGTGTGATTAGCATACGTCTTAAAGTTATGAAAAAAATTGTGCTACTTGAGAAGGCCATCCAGAAGAAGATTCTCTTCTATTATCTTCATCAAATGTAATATATATGAAACATGTTTTAATCTCATATATTTAATATAAATAGTATTATTATAACTTCAAATAATTGCACCAAGTATATAATAGTTAACAAAAGGCTATATAAGCCCTGTAATAACATCATAAATTCTTGATAGGGTGCAGGTGCAGGTGCAAGTACATGTGTAGGTGCAGGAAGGGGAAGATAAAATTTGGGTAACTTCTATAGAAGGGTTTATAATATAGGTGCAGGTGCAAGTTTTCCCTTCAAGGGAAGTGTTGTGTGTAGGCTATGGAGTGGCCTATGGGTGCTAATGAGGACCCTTATGGGCCCCATATGAGGCCCCCCTCCCCTAAGAGATCATTTGCAGATACAATTAAATGGAAACAAGACATGGAGAACTTGTAGACACCAAAACAACACCATTTCGATTAAGTGATTACAAACATTGATCACATTGATATCGTGACACTTTGGGCCCGCTTGGTTTTTGAAAAAAGGCTTGGCGCGGATAAAGGCTTTGAAGTTTGTTAAAGGCTCTAGAACGACCGACTTTGCTCTGCTCATTTTCCGATCTTCCGAACTGCTGTGCGAGTGGTCAAGACCACTATTTGACCTCTAAGGGCTGCCCTAAAAGCTGTGATATCAATGTGATCAATGTTTGTAATCACTTAATCAAAATGGTGCTGTTTTGGTGTCTACAGATGCCCCTTTTTGGGAAGCGCTGCGGGTGACGCAGTGCTGAGCAAAAATATATGACCAAAGCACTGATGATTAGGGTTTCTTGGTAACCTAACCAACTTTTAATGCCCCAAGTATGGAAAGGGCATGCATTCTTGAATCCTTGCTTCTGACGAGCTAAGGAATTTGATTTCAAGTGTTAACCTGTTTTGGTGAGGTGTGACTTGAGCTTGGACATTGATCAGTCATGATTAGGCAAAGGGCGTAACCTTTTATCCACAGGGGAACCTTGTGTTCATGCTTCGAGAATGCCAAGTATTTGATCAATTTAATGATTGCTTGTTTCCTGCCCCAAGCAAGAGCGTGATTGTCTTTGTCAATGATTCTTTGAATGCATGTCATTGCCTTGATTGGGTGTGTGCTTGTTGATTGGTGACTAAGTGTGACTACCCCCCTCAAGCGACGAATCGATGAGGGAATGACCTTCATGAGAAAAGCGACGAGTCGCTTGACCCAAGATGACTTAGGTTAGGGTGGCTTTAGATGTTTTTCCATTTGAGCACATGCAATTTCTTGACATTTGGACCTATTTTTGGTGGGTGTTTAACCCTTTTGGTGATGCCATAATGGGGTGAAATCATCGAAAACCCGTCTTCCCGTGGAGCGGTCCAGCTATGATAGCCTTCTTAGGAAAGTAGGAGAATGAGAATTTGAGCCCCGACATCGATTTTCTATGCCAAGAGGTTGAGTGCAAGAGCACTCGTGTCCGGAAATGCTTATTGCTTCTTTTTGTGTTGCATTTTTGTGATGTTTTTGTTGTTTTGATTTTCTTTCTTTACGTAGATATTTATGATTTTATGCACAATGATTGATGTTGATGGGTGCATGCTACTTGATATGGATGGATGCATATGGTATGATAATTACCAATGTGGTATGTTGATTTAGTTTGATGGATGCATGATGAATGCAAATGCATGTGATATGCATAAATGAAATGGATGTATGGACTTGGTGAGAGTTGGTTATGGCACCATAGACTGTTTAGAACTCCATTATTTGGCTATGTACAAATGTGGTGTGTCTTCTTTGTGTATTTTCTGATGGTATTGCAAGGATGAAAAGTAGCGCAGTTGGTTTAGAAATGTAGCTAAGGTTTTCTGAGACTCAGATAGTTTCAACTCACTAGCCATGACTGTACTTTATCTTACAAGACTTTTGAACAAGGTATGAATTGGACTTGTTTTTGACCAAGCTATTTCACATCCCTGTGTGTGCAATTGAGTTCATTTATGTGTTATTTGTCAGGATACCGCCAGTGCCGATGGGCTTTCAACCGAACCTGTACTGAGGATCACCTAATTAGCTCCACTAACTCCTTTGTTGTATGTAGTTAGATTAATCTGCGGTGTTCTCCAGGATACCATAAGCTAGCTCATCCACATGCAAACATTGATCTATACACAAGTTAATGTGACAGATATATCATCATGCGAGAAGTTTACCGCTAGTGACCGATAGGCTATCAACCAAACCGGTACTGAGGCTTGCCTCATGACCTGTCGAGAATCTTCGAGAGTTCCAGGGATTCAAGGTCAACTCCCTTCTTTTTTTTCGGTTGTATTGGGATACTTGCTCGTTATAGTGATAATAATCACTGTTTATTTTGATTTGTTTTTCTTTTCTCTTGAGCAAGGGATATGGAGTGATGATAATCACTATTCTTTGTGCTTTTTGAGATGTGCACTGTAGGGTGTCAAATTTTGAAGTTTTGACATTTTACAAATTTTTGACGTTTTGCAACTTTGGGATTCTTAGGGAATTGGGTAGGGAGGATGCTTGTCCTTTTGCCAACTCTCAGCATTCTTGGGGTCATTCGCACAGGGGGATGAGCAAGATAACCGTTTCGCTTATGGTAACCTGGATTACTGTGCAGGTTTCATTCTTCGTTCACACAACTCGGGAATTTTTATGTGTTTTAATTTGTGTTGGGATGTTACGTAACAAGGTGTATTGCAAGTGTAACTCTACCTTTGTAAAATCTGTTTGACTTGATACATTTCATTGCTAAAGAGCAAAATGATGACTGGATCACAAAAAACTCTTGATACATTAAAAGACCACTGACTCTAGTGTGGTAAAGTGCATGATGTTTTGTTGTTTTTGTAAAATGGAACAGTGTGGAACAAGATGGACTAGTAGAATCATGACAGCCTATGGTGTCGTTGACCTGTACGACCATGAATATGCAATGTATGGATGCAATGCTTGGATGCAGCTATGTATTTTTGTATTTTTGATGGATTGATTGTGGTGAATATGAAGATGAATTGCGAGAAGAATTCTCTATTTGATGAATTTGAATATGCATAGAAATGAGATGCAAATTTTTGTTGTTTTTGGTGATTTTTGTTGTTTTTGAATTTTCATGATTTTTGACCAAGTGATTGTGGAAATCCTTGGAGCATTTTTGGGATTGACCAAGCGATTGTGATAATCCTTGGAGAATTTTGGTTTGACCAAGCGATTGCAAGAATCCTTGGGGCTTTTGGGGTGACCAAGCGATTGCGATAATCCTTGGAGCATTTTGGGGGATTGACCAAGCGATTTTAAGAATCCTTGGAGCCTTTTGGGATATGGCTCTCTTTAGATATGAAATGGTCGCAAATGACTGATATTCAAGGGTTCTCGTTTCCTTGATACCATCAAGAGAAGCTAGCCGGTATGTCCCGGGTCCGATTTTGCTATCAATGACATACGGACCTAACCAATTTGCCGCAAACTTGTCCCTTAGGTGGGATGGCAAACTGGAATTTTGTTGATTTTCCTTCAAAACCAAATCACCAACGTGAAAGTCCCGAAGGTGAACTTTCATGTTGTAAGCTTTCTTAAGTCGCTCTTGATAAATGCGTAAATGCTCGAGAGCATTAACGCGTCGTTCGTCAAGCAACGTAAGCTGGTCTAACCGGGCCTGCCGTGCAGAATCATCATCTATGAACTCATGCATTGATATGCGCAGGGAAGGAATCTCCAACTCTAGAGGCATGACTGCCTTGGAGCCATACACGAGCGAAAACGGAGTGGCCCTAGTAGGCATCCGAATGCTAGTGCGATAGGCCCATAGGTTCCCCCTGTGGATAAAACGCCCTTCACTTATTCATGACTGATCAATGTCCAAGCTCAAGTCACACCTCACCAAAACAGGTTAACACTTGAAATCAAATTCCTTAGCTCGTCAGAAGCAAGGATTCAAGAATGCATGCCCTTTCCATACTTGGGGCATTAAAAGTTGGTTAGGTTACCAAGAAACCCTAATCATCAGTGCTTTGGTCATATATTTTTGCTCAGCACTGCGTCACCCGCAGTGCTTCCCAAAAAAGGGCATCTGTAGACACCAAAACAGCACCATTTCGATTAAGTGATTACAAACATTGATCACAAGAACGTCTTGTTTAGAGACTCAGATCTTCATTCTATTTTCTCTACAGTGGCCAAGAATCCAAAGAAACAATCATACCAGACAAGGGTTAATGGCAGCCTCCCCCAGGTGGCCCTTCGTCCTAAACTAGTGATAAATCAAGCCCTGGTGGTTGATAAAATTCTCTATAGAAGTAAACATGACCTAGTTTGTAAGTTTAACGACATAAGATCATCTTTAGGATTTATGTCCTCTTGGATCCAAAATAATTAGGATCCCCTTGGGGATACCTCAATATCTCTTATTAGCAATGAATATTATATTGTGAGTTTTTCTTCTCAAGCAGATAAAGACAAAGCCTTTGATTCAAGGAGGAGAACATATGGTGTTGCGAGCCTTTTTTTTCAGCCATGGAAGCTAGGATTTGACCCTCGGATGGAGCCCTTTGCTATGATTATTTGGATTCGTATTTATGCCTTGCCCATGGAATACTAGTGTGAACCAATTTTAAAAAAAATGGGAAACTTCTTAGGTCATTATTTAGGAGCTGCCAAGGATACGATGAGGGGTGAATCTACTATTTATACCCAGATCTATGTGGAAATGGATCTCAACCAACCTCTCCTATATGAAATAGAAATTAACATGGGGGACTTATGCTAGATCCAACAGGTAGACTATGAGGCAATCCCATTTCGATGCAAGATCTACCACAAAAACAGTCATCTGGTTTGCTTCTTCCTGGAAGGAATCATGAAGAGCCCCATCCCTCCAAAGAAACCGTCTCCAATAGCAAGTTTATTGAGAAGAAAGAAAAGAATCTACCCAAAACCTTGAATTTTAATCCCCCTATAGAGGGTATTAAAGCTCCAAAGAGAAAGAAGAATAAAAAGAGCATGTAATGTCCCCATCTTAGTCAGCTTCAGAGTGCAGAGTGGACTTGCCTATTCATGGGGTTCCGTAGGCAATGTCGTGTGTTTAGGGACCACCAGGTGATGAGATGTTACTGTTGGACATTCTGCATTTCCAGTTGTCATCTTACAGGACCGTTTCTAGCAGTAATTCAGGGGACTTACTATTTTTAGTAAGTCAATCAGGAGCAGTTTCTTGGAAAACGGATGTTACGTCTAAGCAGTATGGCCAAATGGGTATCCGTTTCTATTTTTTGTTTGATGGTTTGATCAGTGGAGGCCCAAGATTTTAATGTGTAAAGTTTAATATGTTATATTTAATTGATATAACATAGTTTTACTTTATAAATTCATATTTCAATGTTAAGGGGGCCTTATAGCCACTTAAAAGAAAGGGAGCTAAATAAAGAATTAAATTAAGTGGGTCATGAGGTGGTACGACCCCTTGTGGACATAAGGAAAATGAAATGAATTAAAATTAAAAAAAAAAAACAAATACCTCCTCTATTTGGCCGACCTTTTTGGGGGATTGAAATAAAAAGAGAAAGAGAGCTTCATTTGTGCATCTTTGGCATTTGAGTATTCTTGTTTGGAGAGAAGAAGGATTTGCAGAGGGTTCTCTTTGCAGATTTTGCTTGTAGGTGACGGAAACCACCTTCAGGATCAACACTTTCGGAGTTGGAAGACACTCTCAGGGTGCTCTAGGGCAATCTTATATCAGAGGTTGCATTTTGTGCTTATTGTTTGCAGATTTCAGTTGGGGTTTTGAGGAGATTGACAAGATTTGTAAGAGTTTGTTGTGGTATTCATTTCCTACCATCTATTCCAGCTTAGCCGCCCCAATTGCAGATATTTTTATGCATTTACATAGCGATTTGGGCTAGGGTTTCATTGGTGGTTTAGAGACATTGGTCATTTTGCCCAGCCGTACCAGTGTGGAACTATTCCAGCAGAGTTCGTGGCACTTTGAGACATTCCTTAGGCAGCCGTACTTTACAGCCTGTTGGCCGTACCAGTGAAGGAAGTACGTGGGGTTTCTTTGTGCAAAAAACACCCCTTCTTTGGTCGCCTTTCTGGCTTCTATCATTGGCGCCTAGCATTGTATTCACCATACTTTGTATTATCTTGCTGGAGAATGTTATATTTTTGATGAAGTGAATGAAATAATAGAGTTCCAGTGTTGCTGTTGCAAATTCCAGAAAATTCCAGATTTGCGAATCTCCTGGTACTTTCACTTTTATGCAATTTTGTTAAAAGGGTTTTGAGATTTATGTTTGTAATATCTTGTGCCCGAATTTCATGTCATTTGGATAAGTATTTTGAAAATCATGCTCATTTCCAGTTAGCTGTAATTTGCTGGTAACCAGTGTTAATCCAGCCAACTTCAAAAATTCATAGTTTTTGGATATGATTGAATCTTGCAAATTCCTTTGGTAAAATTGAAGATTAAGGTGTTATCTTGCTATTCCCAAGTTTGTAGATTTTTTGGGTGCATAGATTAAAAGTTGTACAAGTTTAAAGTTGGCACCTCTGAAGCTGTTAAAACACATAAAATCACAAACAATACAAAAAACCAAAAATCATACTTATTTTCAGTTAGCTGTAATTTGCTGGTAACCAGTGTTAATCCAACCAACTTAAAAAATTCATAGTTTTTAGATATGATTGAATCTTGCAAATTCCTTTGGTAAAATTGAATATTAAGGTGTTTTTTGGGTGCATAGATTAAAAGTTGTACAAGTTTAAAGTTGGCACCTCTGAAGCTGTTAAAACACATAAAATCACAAACAATACAAAAAACCAAAAAAATTCAAAACAAGGGCAGAAATTTGGTGTTCAAATGGGGGTTGGACATTACAGAGCAAGACAATATGCTCCAACCAATCAGAAGAAAGAAATTTCAATAGGCATGAAATTCTTAATTCACTCTTGGATATGGAGGAGATAACCATAATAGATGAATATCACATTCCCCCTGTAAGAGTTGAGGAAACGACCCATCATGATTCTTTGAATTCAGATTTGGGGGCTAATCACTTAGCACTAATAAATCTAGGGAACTAAACACTTGCAATGGTTGTGGTGTATAATGATGTTTCAATGAAATATAGAGAAAATGATAGAGGGAAAACTGACCTTGGGATCCAAAAAATAGAGAAAAGGTTAAAAAACTCTCAAGCAAAGAGTGTAGGAAGAAAATAGAACCAAGATAAGTTGGCTAATGAGAGAGAACAAGTAGTCATCCAGAGAAAGGTCAAGCAAATTGACACTTTAATCCAAGTTCCCAATGATTATCCAATATTGGAATATAAGAGGTCTAAAAAAAATACCTCATCAAATCGTTGTTCAAGGTTTAATTAAAAATCATCATTTTGACTTAATTCTCCTTTAAGAGACTAAAGCTTCCATTCAGAAGATGGATATCATTGTTAAGAAAATTTGGAGACAAGCTGAGTATATGACAGTTGGATTTGAAGGGGATTCAGGAGGAGTGGTGACTTTATGGAATCCTCTTCTCTGGATGGCTTTAGATCACTCTACTATCCAGGTTATCCTCACTTCTCTCTTCAAGAGCAAGAACTCTAGGGGCTTTTATTGGTTTCCAATTTCTATGGTACTACAAATTTTGTGGAGCAATAACACCAATGGTTAGTTTTACAGGATAGTAGAACTAGAAAAGAGGAAGTGAATTAGATAGTGGTAGGGGATTTCAATGTTAAACTTGCTCTTAGTGATCAGGAAGAAAGAAATATTTCTTTGGACCAAAGGGATAGATTTATGATATTCAAAATTAATCAACTCAATTTAATTGATGTTCACATGCGGGGTCTTCGTATACATGAACAAACAAACAAGTAGGATCAGCAAGTAGGAAAGTCAAGCTTGATAAATTTTTGGTTTTTTAAGAGGTCTTTCTTCGTTGGTATTTTAGGATGGAGATTCTTAATCGCATTGACTTTGATTACTTTTTGATTCTTCTAGAATGGAAGTTGGGCCATATCCCCCCAAGACATTTTTTTTTTGAGAATTGTTGGCTGGAAAAGAAGGATATGAAGGGAAAAATCCCTATCTAGTGGGAGGAGGGTCGTCCTCACCATGGGAGAGCTATGTATATTTTTTCCAAACAAATCCAACATGTTAAATTTCGTCTCAAATTATGGAAAAGAAGTAGAAAATTTGATTTTTAGTCCCAAAAGGCTCCTTTGTTGGAAAATATGGAGGAGTTGACCACTCGCTTTAGGACTAGGAAAATTCATAGAGGATCTAAAATATGAATATGAATTGGTCAAAAAAGAATTAGAGTCCATAGATAATCAAGAGGAAATTTATTGGAAATAAAGAGTGAGAACTGCTTGGCTATTGGAGGGGGATCAAAACACAAGTTTCTTTCATCGCTCTGCATCGACAAGTAGATAAAGGAATTCTGACTTACCTTTAGGACTTCAATGGACAGGTGGTGGACACCATACCAGGTATGAAACATGCATCAAATAATTTCAATCAAAATATTTTTACTTCCCTTGCTATCCCTAATATTGTAGTGCAACAAGATATACTTAGTTGTATCCCCTAGATTACTTCAAATGAGCAAACCAAGCCCTTTTGAGATTGATGGATAAAGATGAGGTGAGTAGCATAGTTTTCAATATGACATCAGGAAAATCTCCAGGGTTGATGGTTTTCCAATTGAGTTCTTTAAGGCTTTTTGGTATGTCATAAGAGAGGATTTAACCAAGGCTATTGAAGAGTCTCATTCAAACAGAACTATTCTTCGGGCTCTAAATCATACTTTCCTCACTTTCATTCCTAAAGTGGGACAAGCTGCTAGTCTTGGACATTTTTGCCCGATTTCTCTCTACAATGTGACCTACAAGATAATCACTAAGTTGGTAGCTGAAAGGCCTAAAAAGATTATGAACAACATAATCTCCCAGGAACAAGGAGTATTTATTGAGAGGCATCAAATTTTGGATGGAGTTATTCTAGCCCAGGATGCTATCCATTATATGCAGCATTATGGTAGAAGAAACATGTTTATTAAACTAGATATGTCTAAGGTTTATGATAGAGTCCCATGGCAGTTTTTGGATCAAATGCTAGAGAAATTTAGCTTCTCTTAGGAGTGGAGATAGTGGATCATGAGTTGTGTCTCAATGTATTCCCCTCGATCCTTTTCCATGCTTCCAGGGGTATTCATCAAGGAGATCCTATTTTCCCATTTTTTTTATTATTCTAGCAGAAGGATTGGGAAGATTCCTTCAAAGAAATAAGCAACAAGGTCTTTTGGAAGGTGTGCAACTAGGTGAGGAGATGTTAACTCATATTCAGTTTGTGGATGATACAGGTTTCTTTGGGGAGGCCAAAATTCAAGAGGCTAGAACGCTAAAAGCCATATTAAAAACCTACAATGATGCTACTGGTCAACAAATGAATGAGACCAAATCAAGGTTATTTTCTTTAATACGCATAGAATAATCTAGGATAAGATTCTATCCATTTTGAAATTTGCCTAGGGTACCCTTCTTCTTGATTACCTAGGGATTCCCCTTCATTTTAAGATCCTAAGGGCAGCTGATTGGAAAGCTTTAATGAATAAAATCAATGCTAAAGTTAACCATTGGACTCACTGTTGGCTTACCTTTGGAGGAAGAATGGCTCTCATCCAATCGATGATCTAAGCCATGCCTATTTATAAATTCTCCATCCTAGCTACCCCTATGAGAGTCCTCAAAGAGTTGGATTCAATTATGAATTGTTTTTTGTGGGATGGCCCAAGGATGAGTAAGAAATGGGCTCTTGTTAGTTGGGATAAAATATGTCAGCCTAAAGCTCAAGAGGGCCATAGTTTTCATAAAGCAACTTTAAACAATCAAGCTCTTGCTGGGAAGCTTTATTGGATATGGATATCCAAAAAGGAGGCTTCCTTTAGTAGAGTCATCACTAGTAAGTATTTGGGTTCTATCCCTCATCAAGAAGCTGGTCGCATTCCTTTAAGGGGAACTGTCTCCATTATTTGGGAGGTCCTAAAAGCTGATGAACAATTGATAAAATCTAGACTTTTTTGGAAAGGTACAAGAGAAAAAGCTAACTTTTAGAGTGATTCTTACGACCAACATCCCCTCTTAATATATGATTTTCCCGAGTTGCATCCCTTACAAAAAAACCTTGAGGGTAGAGGATGGATAAATATGGCTTCATACATTACTTCCAAGCAAATTGGATATTTCTCTTTCTTTCAGTGGAAGAGGTTAGAAAAATGGCCTATTTTTGTCCCTCTTCATCAAAGACTTCTTATTGATAAGATCCTCAAGCAAAGGTGCCTTATAGGGAAAGAGGAAGAGGATAGGATCACCTGGGGCCTTGGTACTCTAGGTGTCTTCACTGTTCATGATGGTTATAATGCTTTGCTCCCTCCTCCGTTGATCCTGCAGGATGCCTCATGGGATAGAGTTTGAGTGGCTAAGGGTTGGCCTAAAATTAATTTCTTTGCTTGGGAAGTGATGCAGAGGATTTGTCTCACCTATGATAACCTTATGAAGAGAGGTTTTTATGGTCCTTCCAACTACATCATGTGTAACTCCTAGGAGGAGACACTTGATCATATAATTTTCCAATGTGCATTTGCAAGAGAGTTGTGGAAAAGATGGTTAGATATCTTTAAGGTTCACCTAAACTTTCAGGTGAATTTTTCTAAAATCTGGGAGATTTGAAAACATAGAAAATTCAAGAATATCTCCATTTAGCTAGGTTGGTCCATAGGCCCGAGTTTCATCTGGTGGCACATTTGGTTGGAAAGAAATTCCAGAATTTTTAGAGAGGGGTTCAGTCCAATGGAGTTAGTTTGGCATAAAATTGTTATCAAGATTTATGAAAACTGTCAGAGATCACTTTAGGGACAAGAAAACTCAAGTGAATGAGGGGACTCCCAATCCACAGAAGTTGGGACCATGGCAACCCCCTCCCCCAGGTTGGCAAAAGATTAATTCTGATGGTGCAACTAAGGATAACCCGAGGGCTGTAGGCATTGGTTTTCTCAGAAGATATTTCAAGGGGAAGATCCTCCATTGGGAGCTAGAGGGTCTTGGAAGGGCTACTAACAATGAAGCTAAAGGACTGGCTATCAGACAAGGTTCTCTCAATGCTTGGGAGAATGGGGTTAGAGAGATCATAGTTGAGTCTAACTCACAAATTAAGGTAGGGCTTCTGGATGCTATTAAAAATTTCAAACCAAAGGCTTGGAGGATAAGAGACATTGTAAGTCAAATTAAGTTCATTTGGTAGCAGTTCGAGGATGCCATCTTAGTCTATGTTGATAGACATAATAATGCAACAACTGGTTTTTTGGGTAAACATGGCAGTGAAAGTCCGGTTGGATACATGTTAAATTCTAATCAGGATATGGACACTTCTGAATGGTTGGAGGTGAACCAAATGATTCTTAATTTGGCCAACAAAGACTTAGTTAAGGATGAGGATAGGTCCAGAGTCCACTGGTTTTTTACTACCTTTTGCAGCACTATGTGGCTCTTTCTGGAATAGTACTAGTAGTGTTCGGAGGCCTGTCAAGCCTGCTAAGTTACTTAGGATCAGTGAAAAGCAAAATTGGAACTAGATTAAAAATATATGCTTTTTAGATGGTACTCGATTTTCTGTTATTTTTAGAAATGTTAATCCGAGTTTATTAGGATTTAAGGACTTACAAAAAGTGATAAATCTATGACCCTAATTTTATTCTTTTTGTATTAATATAATTTTTTTACCGTTTAAAAAAACAAAAGGCTAGATAAGGACGAAATTGGAATTAACTATAAATTTTTATTTAATCCTTATTTATTTGGGTTTCCATGTTACAAGTGGGTTCTAGACGGATAGAGTTGAACGGCCGGCAACATTTGAAGATCACGAGGATTGTTCTTTACCTAATATTAACTATTTAATTATATTTTTATTATTTAAACATGATGTTACCAAATTTTAGCGGTTCATTACCAAACAATTTAAATCCAAAAATAATATATGTCCCGTCCCAGCAAAATTCCAAACTTATTGGAAGACCGAGATCAATGCAGTTGCCGAAGAAAAATTCTTACAATGGGCATGTGTTTGACCGACTTGTTTGTTCCGAGATCCAACCCCGCGAATAAAAAATAATTAACTAAATTATATACCAAGAGAAAGAGAATGTTTAAGACGGCACGGATCGACAGACGTCGCAAGGTCGAGTCCTCCCAACGCCCTTCCCCACAAAATAGAGGGACAAAAACAAAAAAAGCCTAAGAGAAAGTGTAAATACTCTCCTACTGATGTCAAACATCGCGGGTTTGAATCCTTCCTACACGCCAACCTGCAAAATTTAAAGAAAGATCGGAAGCTCAGTCCTGCCATCCCACTAGACAATTCAGGCCTGGCATATCTAAGTAATCTTCTGGCCTGAATTTTAATTTGTCCTGTTCATCCATTAACGTCAATGGCTTCTTACTCGCTGGAGGAGTTCTCTTTCTCTTTCTCTTAAATATTCAGCAGAGTAAACCAAGCATTAAGCAGTGCTTATGCAAGAGGGAAGCAAGGAGTAAGAAGTGCTCACATAAGAGGAAACCAAGCAGTAAGTAGCGTCCATAGGAAGAGGTTGCAGGCGAAAAGAAGAAAGATCTTGAAGCTCTATTAACAGCAGTTGTAGGCGGATACCATCCAACATCGTATCCGCATTCCCAGCAGAGAGAGAAGAGTGTAGAATGGAAGGAGAAGTGAAGCGTTTGGAAAACAAGATCTGGTGAAGCGTTATAGAAACGCTCGTTGCTACGTGCAAGTATAACTCCTGATTCCTAGGCACATGAAATGGCCAGTGCATAATCTTTATAACACCTAATTTCATGTTTGAATGCTATGCAGACGTCGAAAGTTATTAAGGCATCAAGAGGATTAATTAGTTCGCTGCAGTCATCAAAGACGTTATACAAGCAAGAAAGAATAAAAAGATAAAGAAATATTACCTTAACTTAATACCTAAGTTAAAAGGGTTAATTATTAAGTTAGTACTTTGATTATTAAGTTGGGCAAAAAAAAATTAGACAAATTTCTTTATTCACAATAAGTTGTTAAATATAATTATTATGAATTTTATTACATTTCATTTTAGCATGATACATTCGATTCTTCATCAACTTGAGTACACTTTAAATATCACAACGAAGAGTTGTTCATGTTATTTGATATATTTAAAGATCATGATATTTTTCCACAACTAAACAACTTAATATTCATTGTCAATCCACTCAATTGACATTCATCATCAATCCACTTATTTTATATCATATGTTTTTGCACCGCATCGTGCCTATGCACAACCCAGTATAAAAGGGGTAAATATAGACACCTATAAAATGTCATATTAACATTTATACAATATCAATGTTTAATAATTTTGCAATTACTTCAAATAATCCAAATATTTGATATTATAACCTTAGAAACATTAATTCATCCCATTTTAGCCTCTTTGATCCATTAAGCCCTATCCTACACCTAGCCCATGGTCACCATGTGACTATACCACTCCCCTTAGCCTATGTGAACACTCCCCTCGTCTATGTGCACATTCCCCTAGTCTAACATATCATTCTAGTCTAGCCTAACCCCTACTCTCCACATCCCTATTCACCCACACAACCCCCCATGCTCTTTAATGCATATGGATGGGGTGAGGATTCTCCCCACAAAAAAATAGTAATGAGGCATACCCCTTGGATGGGGTGAGGTCTCTTTCCACCCAAAATATTAATGAGACATGGTGCACACATGCTCCTTTGACCATCCAAGAGGGAAAAACCATATTTTTCCTTCCCCTCACTCAAGCCACTTGTATGCCATATCACTTCCATCTCATCTCCACTTCATCACTCCTTCACCCTTGAAAAAATATAGCCCCCCATTTCTTTCATTTTTCATGTGTGTGAGATATCTTAGGGAAACTCTACCAAACGTTGTCTAAAATCCATTTGTATGGATTTTGTTAGGAGTCATCTTGCTTGGATGTTAGCCATGGACAACATTGTGTACCTCTCGTTGCATGTTTTCGTTTCATGAACTGCTCACAGGTTGGAGCTACAATAGATGCTAAATTTAGGTTAGAGATACCTAATAGCCTGTGGAAGGTCCCATCTAAAGGAAATTATATTTTGGTCAATACAACCGAGACCATCCATAAAGGGATAAATTATGTTTAAAACTTCCTGTTAGAAACTAGTCATAGTTAATTAGACTACAACAAACCATTTACAAATGTGAGCAAGGTAATTTTATGATGTTTTTATCTCATTCCGAGTTTGATTTAATGCTTTAGTTAAATTTTTTATTGTTTTCTCCTCTCATAAGCTTGGGTCCAACTTAGGTGGGCCCAAAAAGTGCTATAAACTATTATTTTGGTTGTGTAGGTTTCTAGAGACTCTACTCAAATAGTGGTGGTACAAAGCCCACCCCCTCTTTGAGGTGGTCAAAGAAGACAAAAGTACCAAATATTATATTATGAAAGAGATTTTATCTTAAAAACCTACTTTGTAGCCCAAGGGGCATTTAAAAAGATTATATTGTAGGATATTTTATGTTTAATAAAATGAAATGTTTTTTTACTACACCTTAATTTATACCGTAAGCATGCAATTAAACGTAAATCATGATCTCATAAGCTGCTTTTCAAATAAACCACTTGGTTTGAGAAGCCTTATTGATTTGGTATCTTGTGGGCCTATAATTATTTGTAATCCTTACTAGACATTGGATCAATAAGGTCCTCTTTCTGCTTGGTTTATCACACAAGCATACAATCAAACACAAATCATGATCTCATCAAAAATTTGCTTGTCTAACAAACCGTATGGTTTATAAGGCTTTATGAATTCAATATCTCATTGGCCTGCAATTATTTGTAAGCCTTACTAGGCACTAGATTCATATAGATTTGTTCCCCCACCTGGTTTGTTAAACAAGCACACAATCAAATACAAACCCTAAGATCTATGTGATAGCAAATGCATGGCTTCAAGTGCCCATTAAGATGAGTAGATATTCTCTATCTATTTGCACAATCTCTCATATGCCAATCAATAGATAGAGAACTTCTTCCATCTTAATCGGTGCAACAAACAACCTTTCCTATTACAATCATCTTGATTTTTCTTATATATCAGTGGTGTCCTTAGTTGTTCATGTCCCACACCTCACGTATATACAATTTTATGTGTGCATTAGACAAGGGACGAGCTTGAATGACAATGACTACTGATATATTAAGAAATTTAGGAATATCATCACCTCATTCTCATTAGCCTACAACGTGCTCAAACTATCTTATATATCATCAAAAAAAATTGAGTCCCTCATTTTGGTATTTTGCATATATATAAATTTTTTTATAAGTGCTAGACAACAAAACCAACGGTAATGAATCCACTTGCTGATATATTAGACAATTCAAAAAAAAAAAATTCTACATCTAATATCTTTTTCCTCCAACATCATCAAAAAATACAATAAATCATTTCATATCAACATTCTTCGCCCATTTCTCAATATCGACAAAAATAACAATTTAAAAATCAAATAATCAAGCTTCGTTAACAAAATATTCTTGTTGATTTGCATGCCCTAAGAAAATATTGGGACCTAGTAATCAATACTTTGGATACCTATAATATCTTATGAGTGCACCAAGTAGTAGATTATTAAATCTCTATGCTTCCTTAAGGTCTATAAATCAACATGGAGACATTATCCTCATATTTACGATAAATTTTTGGCTATGCACCATGCTACCATACAAACCTTGAAGAAAAGGGGATTACTTTTACCCATGTTCTATGCATATACAATTCTTTGTACATACGCTAGGAAAAAGTGAAGGGTTTCATCTTTCCTTGAATTGTCCATATGATAGCTTTACACTTAGTGTACACAATTTATTGTTATAAATTCCTCACAAAAGTCTCAAATATATCAATATATTAGATATGGCTTTAGATTCTAGGTTCATTCCTCATGTATTTGTAAATCTTTGCATGTGCATTAGGGAAAGGATTTACAGATTTGAAATCCCTATCTTATGCATTAAAATATTCAAGAACACATCATCAAGCATGTTACAAGATATTCCATCTATGTGACTAGAAGCACAACCCAATGTGCCCTTTAAGTAGACTTATCTATCATATTCATTCATACTGCATACTCATGATTATACTGTGGGTACAATGGTTAAGGTCATATGATTTTGGAGTCACTAAAATCAACACCTTTGATAATGCTCTTCTCAAATAAATTCTTAACTTTCTTCACACATTATAGGGGACAACGAGTCTTAAGTTTAATTACTCATGTACATATAAATATTTGCACATGCATTAGGTATCGGGCTTATAGACCTTTTTTACCCTCTCTCATATGTTAAAAAATTTAAGACATTATCACTATATCACACTCAACAAACACATTTTATTTATCAATGATGACATCCTAACTGGGGGTAACTTGCTCCTAAAATCATGACATTCTTTCTCAAAATTACGACTTCAGAAAGTAATTTATCTCTAGTACTACATATACTCAAGCATCTTACTTCCTATTTAGGAGCACCTATAAGGATAAATACAAAATTATTTTTTCTCTCACATTTGCATAAAATTATTTAGGTATACCTCCCAAAGTGTGAATAAAATCCTTTGGGTATGCCTCTCAAAGAATACATAAAATCCTTCAGGCATACCTCTCAAAGCATTCATAAAATTCTTTGGGTACGCCTCTCAAAGCATGCATAAAATCCTTTAGGTATGCCTCTCAAAGCATGCATAAAATCCTTTGGGTATGCCTCTCAAAGAATGCATAAAATCCTTTGGGTATGTCTCTCACAATATGCATAAAATCCTTCAACTATACCTCTCAAATCATGCATAAAATCCTTCAAGTATGCCTCTCAAAGTGTGCATAAAATCCTTCAAGTACGCCTCTTAAAACGTGCATTACTAACTATCATTAACAACTAACTTTACTATATATATATATATATATCTTGTACATATTACAAGTACCTCATTATATCTTAAGCGCTTATATTTTACGTGGCATCCTAGGCCATAAGCATAATAATATTTTGATTCCATTTATATGGAATCTCGTAAGTGTTCTCTAGGCTCAAATGATAACACTTGAAGCAAAGAGTGCTTGTATTTTATCAGGTCTAGAGACCACCACTCATACATATAAATAAATATAAGTGCTTTTCTATTATTAGACTTTTAGGTCACCACTCAACCAAAGGAATTCTTGTCTTTTAGTGGTTATCCATCGTTTGGTCCATTTTAGTCCTTTGCTAAAGTGACACAAATAATTCTTCAAATTATTGCTATCCAATCTACAATTATCACATCAAAGATCACATATCAAATCAACATTATCAAAATACAATCACCATAATCAAATGACAATCACCATAATCAAAGGTCAACACATAACATAATGTCATAACTATATATAATACCTTGAAATTATACATGCTTATGAGACAATGTATCGCAATGATAAAATTGATATACTCAGCCCCTATGCCAAAAGAGAGGATGCACCACATAGTAAAAATTAGTACACTCACTAATAATAGCCTAACAACTAAATCCTACGTTCCCTCCCCTAGGTTCTATCGAAGGAGTTGGAGGTCAAAAACCAATCAACCTCTATGATTAATGACTCATAGATGGAGTTCCTATTTACCTTTACCTTGACCAATAGGAGCTTCTCCTTTGCCCTGTCTAAAGTTATCCTCATCTTGTCCATCTCCCCTTCCATCCACTCTAATAGATGTTCTAATAGACTGACCACCACAACCATCATACCTGCATCCATACCTTGGCCTATCCTTAAAAAAGCCTCATCTCTCTCTCTCTCTCAAGTAACCTGCTCTAAAGTTGCAATCCACTCTCTCCTACATCATTCGAGCTATCTCCTCTTGACTCTAGCTACCTCCTCATCCTATGCAATCTCCATAACTTCCAACCACCCCCTCACCTCATGAAAGCTCTATTCAAAGCCTCCAACTCTACCTGCATGGCCTCTATGATTGACCTATTGGTACCAACTCCACTAATTTTCTTTGGTACCATAAGAACCATAGCCAATGGAGGGATATATAATGGATTATCCCTAGCCCTGATCTCACCCTAGCCTTCTCTCTTGACTACCTACCTTGTGGTCCTCCTATCCTTCCCCTCCCTCCTTAGCCATTTTTATATACCCCTCAAGATCCTAGTCATATCCTCTATTGTTGCATACTAATCCCTCAATGGCTCTACTAGTGTCAACATTGGATAAAATTGATCTTACCATCACATGTATTTCTATTACTTTGGAATTATCTATAATTGTATCTAATATTTTAGGATCATTTGCATTTGCCTCAATGAAGGAATACAAGTTTACAGGTTCAAACCATCTCTCACACGTAACCCATTGCACCCATATATCTCCTACTCTTAGTATCCCATAAACCTTTCCAAAATAATGCACCACTTGATCACACTGATAAAAATCATAAGCCCATCCTTCGTCATCAAACCACCAAATCCTCCTTACCCAAGCTAGCTACTTACCATCATCTTCCCACTTGAATCGATCCCTCCACGATTGCAAAGTAATATATCCAGCCCTCAACTCATCAAAAAAATTTTGATCCTATTACAAAGTGCAATGAATAAGGCTAATGCTATTCACCCACTAATAAACTATGGACTTGTCTTCCCTAGGTCTCCTACCCTTTATCACATATCGTATGACTGCTATATGCTCCTAAGCCTACACCTGGATAAGGGTAAAACACAATAAGATATTACCACTCTGATATACCACTCAATATAATATTTGGTATAAAATAGCCAAGACAGCCAACCCCCACACATATACAGTTTGACAATACCATAAACCACTATAATCACCCCCATACCTAGAGTATAGTTTACATATTGGTGTTCACCATCAGAATCCCTAACAAAATGGAGTATGATAGAGTTTTTAGTCGATCTATGTGCCCTACCTTATACACATCATTCATGTGTATACCCTTGTCCATCCTTGTGAACCTCTTCTTCCCCATAAGGAGTACCTTTCCAATTCCATCATCCCTACCGAGGTAAATTGAGACTCCCTAAATAGGAACCCATAGGTGCACTAAACATCCTCTAGTGTCACTACTATCTCTCCTGTAGGTATACTAAAGTGTTAGTCAATAGGTAGCATCTCTCTACCAAGGCTATCAAGAGCGGATGACCCAAATCCAACTTGGGCATGCACACCACATAGTCTAGCCTAGTAGCCACCAATACTCCATAGTCATAATCATCACTCTAGGCTAACCAAAATCTTCATCCCTTGTCAAAATGCAAACCCAAATGACATTAGTACCATTTACAAGCCATTTTTAGCACATGGAAAAATTACCACTTGTGGCAAAAATACCAATGATAATTTTACTATAACTAGCAAAAATGCTAGTGGTGAATTCACCACAAGTGATAAAAATACCATTGGTAAATTTTCCACAATTGGAAAATTTATCACTCCCATCCAAAATGTAAAAAAAAAAGCCTAAAGATGTTGGTTGCAAATGTACCTATAAAAACCCTCTCTAAATCCAATATGGTCCCTTGAACTACATCTGCATGATGAGCAAGTTTTCCGTTCTCCACTATAGATCCCTAGCCTCCTTCCTATGAGCTCTCATACTTTTCAAATGTGCAAAGTGAAAATGACCCCCTTTTCCCTCTTTTAAACCATCATACCCACCCTCAACAAGCTTGGCTCCCCAACTATATTTCCGTCATTTCATCTAATCAAGACTTCTTCCCAAATAAAAATTTGGTAAAAATTCTCGAGGGGGCATCTATAGGGCATACAAACATACATGGCACAAATTTTTAAATACCAACAAGGCATACATCATCAAATTCAAAGCATATATGTAGCAATAACATTAAGCAACCAAAACAATCACAATCATAATATTTTTTCAACATAGCATCCCAAGACAACAACAAGCATCATGGTGTTAAAATTGGATTCCTACATTTTATTTTTGATGCAATTTAATAGAAACTACGTCAAAACTGGGGATAATATAGACACCCAATTTTGACACACTATAAAAGCAAAATCCATCAACTAAGACATCAAACATCAATAGACAATCAATCAACTCAAACCCAATAATTTGGAAATCATTTTCAACCTCTATCAAAATCGCCATTCACTATCAGAAATTTTAGTAGCAAATTTGACACTCAATGTCATTTTTGCAATTTTTTTTTCAATCTCCAGATCAGTCAAATTGACCATTGGCAAAAATCACCAATGAATGTCAAAACATCAATGGAAAATTTGATAAATGTTGACTAATTAACTGTTTAAATCACTTGTTTTTGGTAAATCAAAGAATCTTTAGCATAGATACTTTTCTTTCAAAATGCACTTAGGCAAAAACAAGAGTCATATTGCTTGTGTCCTAGGATAACTTGTTTGCTACATATTTCTCTTATTGCTCTTAAAAGAAAAATATTTTTAGCATAGACATAATTCAAAGTCAAAAATCATACTAAGTTAGTTCTTGTATTCTTGTATTTTGTGTGGTTATGCTTAGCATGCATTCTAGATGATATTTACATTAGGTTCGATTAAAACTTTATCTTTTCAAGGATCAATAAATAGTTAGATTAGCAATCCAAAACTTTAGGTGTTTGTTGAATAAACCTGTTAAACACTATACATGTACAATATCAACACAACACACGTGGACACCTTGTTTTATACATAAAGTAAAACCTACTTGCATTGAATATTCTCATATCTTTGGGGTCTCTTTTGGAAAGAGACCCCTAAGCGAGGAAGCAGGAATTTCAATGAATCCCCCTCGAGTGTAAGCAAGGTTGTGTATTTTTTATGGTCCTACAAGCAAGCTCAATTGGAAGAAAATTGGACCTCGTAAGGTCTTGAAAATATTTGCAACAAACACCTATGAAATTAAATTCTTGGGAGGAGTAAATATTTCACCAATATTTAATGTGGTAGATTTGTATCCATACTATGATAAGCCTATAGATAATATTGAATATGTCACTTTTAATTTTTTGATAGAAGAATGGATAGCACAATTATTGAAAAAGAAATGGGATAAAATAGAGGTGGTGATAGACTCTAGAGTGGCCAAGAGGACAAGAAGCAAGGTCTATTATGAATATTTGGTTAAGTGGAAGAACCACCTAGTTGAAATAACAACTGTTAGCTTTTGATACTAAATACTTAAAGCAAAATAACATCAAGATCTAAAATAAATATACTATATCAAATATAAGATAATGATAATATTTTAAACATATAAAACTCATAAATAACTTCTGCAACAACTCATAAAATTACCATTAAAAAATTCTCACAAAAATAGTAATTTGATATAGAATAAATATCTCAAGTACATCATACTTTCACACACTCTTACTCTACATTGTGTTACATAACTCAAGGCTATAGCATGTATATATAGCCTTCTACAATGACTCTTGGATGGATATGACTCTTCTATTCCTAGTGACTCTTGGCTCTCTTTTGCACACATATGGAGCCCTATTTGATGTACACTTGTAATATGACTCTTCACTATATTTTTCTAATATATGGAGACATGTACACATGGACTAATGTGTACATTTACATTATTGAATATAATGCACACTTTAATAATACTTGTGTATTTATTACATTGCATAAAGTGAATACTCAAATACTAACATATGACATAACCTAATATAATTATGTACCCATGGTGGTACATTGTCATGTACCAAATAATGTAATATTCCCCAACACCCTCCTGTATTACATTATTTGGTTGTTGAAGTTTAGTCTTAAATATGGTCTTCATCCTGATTCTGGAGCTCGTGTTATCTTCTCTTGCTTTCTCCAATCTGCTACAATTTTGTATACTGATCAAATGAATGGTTAGTATATTCTAGTCTTTTTGGCTTCAAGATTACAAGTTTCTTGAACTCTTTCATAACCATCAAATTATTGTATAAGAAATTTTCTTTTTCCTTTGTTCTTAGAATTATATTATCCTTTATTTTTATGTATAGAAACTTTTGCTTCATCACCTCCATTCTTTGATTCTTCATTATTTGATTTACAAACTGCTTGGGCTTCTTTGAATTCTAATGCATGAACATGGTAGATAAATTTGGATCACAATTGATCCATTTTTCTTTTTCTTGTTTGATAATATGACATTGTTTCTTTCCATTGATAACTTTGAATTCTATTGTCATATTTTGATCCATAAGTTGAGAAATTGAAATAATGTTGATAGTCAATCCAAGAACATATAACACTATTAATTATTTCTTTTCTATTTATTAGATTGACTAGAACATTTTCTACCCCTTTTACTTCATAAGTATTACTATCTGCTATAGTAACTGGTTTCTCATTTTTTCCTTGTAGATAATCAGACCATTATTCGTTTCCAGTATATGTTTACTTGCTCCTAAATTTTTGTACCAATAATCCATAATTCCTTTAGCTTTGAATAATATATCCTTTAATTCTCTAAACCTTTGAAGTTGACTACCTTATGTCTCCCTAGTTGAGTTAAAGGTTAAATAAACTTTCTCAATCTTCAAAACCTATATGTTGTATACCTTATTTCTCCTAAGTCCTGTATATATGATCAAATATTAGTTTTGATAAAAACTTCAATTCCTATGTTTTGTAGAATACCTTGTATCTCCCTGGTTTAATTTATCAAACAATAATTTGATCAAATTTCAATTTTCAAATTCTCTACTCTTTATTTCTCCTTAGTTTTGAATGATAGACTAAGGACAACTTTCAATTTTCAAATTTTATGTTGACAACCTTTTATCTCCCTAATTTCAAATGAATAAATTCTAAATTTTAAAATCCTAATTTGATGTTGAAGTCCTTATGGCTCCCAAATTAGAAATTTAGAATTTTTGTAAAGTATATTTGCAAATTTTGTAACCCTAATTTGATGTAGGAATCCTTATCTCTCCAAATTTCAAAATATTTGCAAATATAAAAAATGCTTTACAAAACTTTATAATTCAATTTCAAAACTTTCCAAAACTTGAAAAATAATTCCCAAAATTTTCAAAATAACTTTAGGGCTTCTCAAATCTTTCCAAAAATAATAAATTTGGTTTCTAAGGTTTCTAATTTCACTTTTAAACCTTATCTCTCCATGCAATTAAATTAATCTATAATTAATTAGATTAATTTCTTAACAACCTTAGAAAAATAATTATATTTCTCCTTATAGCTCCTAACTTAGGCAAAAGTTCAAAATTCAATTAAATTAACTTTTACCTCTGCAATAGGTGCACACAAATCATGGTCAATGGAGGTTGACCTCCTCCTCAATATTCGTTCCTCCTTGAAAGCCTCACTTGATGTAGCGCTCATTCAAAAATCCTTACCGCTTCTTGGATGTGCTAAGTTTAGTCTTATCCATGCATTTAATACATGTAAGATGTTTCACCTTGCTCATATGAAGGTTGGTGCTCCTCCTTCGATGAGGAAATGTGGCATTAAATCTCTTCACATGATTCTAAGTGGTGCTTCTTCCTCCTGGATGTTATGTACATGATTTTATTTTACTAAAACAATTTCTTGTAAATGTTTCAATGATGGAGCTTCTTCCAAAGCTTTTCAACAAGTCAAAACTTAGACAAATAGTTTCCAAATATTTTTTTCTTGCTCTTGCGCTGCACAATTACATCTCTTCGGTTTTTGCCTTCTTGAGAGTGACTCTTCAACAAAGTGAATGCAAATGGTCATTTGTGCCCTTAGAATGATACTTGAGCCTCTACACTCTCCAAATGCTCACTTGTAGCGATGCTTTGATAGTTCCTCCTTGTACGTTGGTGGCTCTTCCTCGAGCTACGATAATCTGTTTCACTTTGATGATGCTTCTTTCCTCCTTCATATGGTGGCTTATTTGGCTGCCACTTCTATTACCCCTTTTCAATAGATTCTACCTTGGCTCTAGTGTGGTTTGTATTCTCCACAACATGACTTGGATGGGTGAATCTCTTGCTATTTTCCAAACTACTTATACTCCCTTTCCTTTACTCACTTTGCTAACTTATTTCTCAAAAAAATTGTAGGTTTTGAGGATGCTCTTATGCCTTCAAAGACTTACTTTGCTTCCTTTCAAAACCATATATTGAGCACAATATTTTGAGTGCTCCTTAATGTATTCGTAGCTCCTTAGCTTGTTGTTTCTTATTTGGAGTAATATTTACTTCTTTAATATAGCATACGAATATTATTTTGATGATTTCAAACTTAAAAATGAACCAAATTCTTTATGTTATATCAACACACTAATTTGCAAGCTTCTTAATCCCATTTTTTAACTGGGAGATAATAAACTTAGAGTTCTTATTTTTCTTGATTTGAACTCTCCAATATATGGTGCCAAATAAACTTAAATTAAATTCACTTTTCATAAAATTGAAATACTCCTTTAAGCACCTAATTTCAAACCTCTTTGATTATCTTTTGTAGCTCATCTCCTCTTGCTCCTTGCTACTTGAACTTGTTGTTCTATACCTTCAAATTTACAACTTTACTTGCACTTTGCTTGTTGCTAAAAATTAGCTTCTATGTTGTCCAAATGTTTATTACAAAATGCTAAATTGTTTTAGACTTTCTACCCTTTCAAATGCTTCTCAAAACTTGCCTTCTTTATCTTCAACTTCACTGAATTTTGTAGCTCCAAATATTGCCTTCTTGTTGTCAAATTATTTTGCAATTTTTAGCTTCAATTGCTGCCAAATATTTCTTCACTTTGCTGTCCAAAGTTCTCTCAAATTTGTCCTTAAATTCTCTGAAACACAACTCTTTTTTTTATCAAACCAAAACTCCAACCCAATTCCTCTTTTCTCCTTCTAATGCTGCCCAAATTTACAGCTCAAATCTCTTAAATTGCTGCTTACAAAATATGTTTTCTCCTCCTTTATATTGCTATCCAAGAAGATTCTTTTAACTCCTTCAATTTGCTACCTTATTTTTCTATCAAGCCTTTCTTCAAATGGTTGTTCAAGGACACGTTAAAATCTGCCCAATTCTTCTTCAATTTGTAGCTCTATGTCACCTTCAACTTGCTATTCTGTGACTCTTCAAATTTTGCTGCAAAATTTAACAATCTTCTCCTCCACAAATCAACCTTAAAATCCTTTATGACTATCTTCAAAAATTTCAAATCTATGGCCCCTTCAATTCTTCTTTCTCATCCTATCTCTTGCTGAAATTTGATTTCAAATCTAGCCTCTTTATCAAGAATCTGAATATCTTGAGGTCTTCAAAATTACTTTCCAAAATTTGGCAAACTTATTGCCAAATCCTTCTTCCTTTTGGGATTGTTGTTGGATGGTGATAATTGTCCCAAATTATTCTTTTTAGAAGCTTCTCTTGCTTGCAATATTCTATCACAAACTTTATTCAAATCTTCTCCAGTTCCCACTTCTTCAAATTCTCAATAGGGCTTCTCTAACCTTCTTATTTCTTATTCCAAATTCATTTGAAACCTATTCTCTTGGGTTTCTAAATTCTTCAATATCCATTCTCAAATATACAATGGGAACCTCTCCTCTTAGAACTTCTCTTTATTTAATCTTATTTCTCCAATGGGTCTTCTTTCTTGGACCTCCTTTGTCTTCAATATCTACTTTTTTGCTGCAACTCAAAAACTAATCCTTGCACGGGGAAAGCAAATAGACTTTCAAGAAATAAAAAATGAAATTCTTCTCTATTTTTTATAGTAAGCTTTTCAAATTCTGAGAACTAATTTTATGCAACAAAAATTTAGACATCATCAATCAACAAAATATTCAAAATTCTAAAATCAATAAATTTCACTAGTTATTCTTCAATCTAGTAGAAAGAAATCTATGTTAGTCTTCACGAGTTTTCTTGCAACCTTGTGGAAAGACTAGCTAAATTGCAATATGAAATCTTCTTCCATCAACCTTTTCAATAGGACCTTCTTCTTGTGTCTTAATATCATCAATGTCAAGGTCTATCTTCAAGACTTGTAAATTTCCTTCTATTATGAATTAGTTCTTGGAATAAGTAAATTAAATCTCCAATATTCACTAGTTCTCCTTCAACATAGGGGAAAATACTATCTTCTCTAGTTTTCCTTTTCCAGAGGTTATTTTCTTCAACTTCATTGTTTTCTTCTTAACCAGTGGAAATTTCCTTTGCAATTTTTTAAAATCTTGCACAAGATAAAACCTTGTTATAGCTATGATACCACTGTTAGCTTTTGATGCTAAATACTTAAAGAAAAATAACCTTAATATCTCAAATAAATATACTATATCAAATATAAGATAATGGCAATATTCTAAACATATAAAACTTATAATAACTTCTGCAACAACTCATAAAATTGTCATTAACAAATGCTCATAAAAATAGTAATTTGATATAAAATAAAGATCTCAAGTACATCAACTTTCACACAACCTTACTCTACATTGTGTTACATAACTCAAGGCTATAACATGTATATATAACCTTCTATAATGACTCTTGGATATATATGATTCTTTTATTCCTAGTGAATCTTGGCTCTCTTTTGCATACATATGGAACCCTATTTGATGTACACTTGTAATATAACTCTTCACTATTTTTTCCTAATCTATGGACACATGTACACATGGATGTGCACATTTACATTATTGAATATAATGCACACTTTAATAATACTTGTGCATTTATTACATTGCATAAAGTAAATACTCAAATACTAACATAAGACACATAACCTAATCTAATTATGTACCCATGGTGGTATATTGTCATATACCAAATAATGTAATATTCTCCAACAACATGGATGAATGCATTTGAGATTGCTAAATATGATATCTTAATTCTATATTTCAATAAATATTCATAAACTCTGGCTCATGAAATATTTTTTATTTGTCTAGTGAGTATGATGCAGGAGTATTCGTTATTGAAATCTCCGACAAACCATTCTTAATAGTCCAAATTTTTATGACAAAGGAAGTGAAAATGACAATGAAATGTGGCTGGGGAAAAATAAAACAAAGGAGAAGCGAAATAGGTAGAGATAATAGATAGAGAAGAAGAGATGGAGCAAACACACAGGACAAACAAGTAGAGGAAATGAAACAATACGAGAAAGAAAAGTGTTGGCAATTTTGGGCACTTTGGGTACATTGCCTTTGCTCAAGTGTATAAGTTGTCATTGATGTCAAGAAGCTCTTGAAGGAATTTTATTTGATGTCAAATAATTTGTTTTGATGAAGGTTACGACATGACAGTTTCAAAGGTCTTTTGCAAACCCCAAGTTGGCAGGTTTAGAGATTACAGGTGGATGCATTGGTTTAATGCTTTTGGGTCCAGGAGGAAGTATTTATTTAAATAATTAAAAACCTTGTTAAGGTTCCATTTAATTATTTTTAAATAAATAAATTATTATTTGCAATGGGTTCTCCTCATCCATGGCGCAAATGTTTTAACATTGTGGGCACTAGCCAAAGACCTCCGTCGACATGTTAAACTCCTCATCGACGTCAAAGAGCTTATGGTAAATTGCATATAAATCTCCCTCGATGAAAACAAAGATTTATCCCATCTAAATTTTAAAAGGTGTTGCTCGCTGTGAATTCGTCTGTGTCTTTGTTGATTTTCGTGGATCCGCTGTTCGTTTGTCTGCACTCGTCGTTTGTCGAATCCATCGTAAAGTTTATTGTCGTCGTGTCGCGACAGAGGAAAGGAAGGGACTGTGGTTTCATTTAATCCCTGGTGCAGAAGGATCAAGGTTGACAACATAAGGCTTAAATCTCACCGGGTGCCTTTGGCACACCGGTAGCGGCTAGGCTATTGGTGCGCTACCCGAACGGGAGGTTCTGTGTTCGAATATCGTGAAAGGGTTTTTCGTCGCAAAGTGGACGTAGCGGGTGGTGTTAGAATTCATGCAAAAATTTCTCCATAGCGATTTTTTGTTGTTGGCTAAGGTATTTTCAAAATTAATTTTTGCTAAGTGTATTTTGCGGATGGAGGAAGTTTGTTAGAGGGAAAAACAACTTAGGAGTTATAAGGAGTTTAAAGCTTGTTTGTATTTTGATAAAAGATTATTTTTGAAGATGTTGAAATTTCTTATTGCATTCTTATGAGAGATAAATTTTATTTGTGATAAGACTATAAGGGAGAAATAAGGTGTATAAGGGTTAAATATTTCTTGTAATGTTGAGAGTGCTTTTGGTTGTTTATGGAAATGAAAGCATGATGTTTTAAGGTCAATTGCTTCTTGTGTGAAGTTGTGAAACCTTAAGTGGGCAGCTTTGAGATTGATATTTGCTTTCATTAAATTGGTAATAATCAAGCTATTCTTTACTTGGTTAAAGTGTTGAGCTTACTCCTTTATTGATGATTTGAAAAGTTGTGTGTGCTATTGTGAGTTGAGTTGGTGGATGCTTTTGTTCAAACAATATTGGAGAGAAAAGGAGTTCTACTTGTTTCATTTTTTGATGTTGATTGTGAAATGCTTCAAGGTTGTGTTTTGAGCTGAATGGTGTTGATTGAACCTTGTTTGATGAGCATTATTGTTGAAGTCCTAATTGATGGTGAAAAGAACATGAGTATCATTGTTATGTGATTCTTTGCATAGTTAGCAATTGTTGGAGTTTCATGTTCTTGAAAGAAAGCATTCTATCCTATCCATTTCATATATTGAGTTGAGTTTTCAGATTTGAGATTGAGTTTGAGTTGAGTTTTTCAGATTTGAGATTGAGTTTGAGTTGAGTTTTCAGATTTGAGATTGAGTTTGAGCTGAGTTGATTTGAGTTGAGTTTTGAGATTAGGAGTTGAGTATAGAACATATTGAGTTTCTAACAATTCTCTTTATGCTTCTATGAGTTTGACAAATCACATTGGGTCTCTAACAATTCACCTTGTGATTTCCTACTAAGAGTTTTTCTTGGTGAGCTTGCTGAGGTTTTGGATAGGTTTCGATGGGGACTTGTGAGCAGTTTTGGACAGGTTTCGATGGGGACTTGTGAGCAGGTTTTGGACAGGTTTTGGTGGGGACTTGTGAGCAGGTTTTGGACAGGTTTCGATGGGGACTTGTGAGCAGTTTTGGACAGGTTTCGGTGGGGACTTGTGAGAAGGTTTTGGACAGGTTCCGATGGGGACTTGTGAGCAGTTTTGGACAGGTCCTAGCAGAGGACTTGTGAGTTGAGTTTTGATAGTTCTATCAAAGAACTTGAGCACAGATGAGCACTGGTTTTTTGAGAAGAACCTGAGGACAGATTTGTCAAGTCTTTGAGAAGGCTTGTGTGCAGAGGATTGATTTGTTCAAAGCGTTGTACAGATCTGACAGACAGAGGAAGACTTGTACTAGACCGACCGACCGTGTTTGGTACAGAGTTGTTGAGCTGCTATGGACGTGATCATAGAAGGCGGGAGGTCTCTTAGGCTAAGCATTGAGGACAGGAGGTCTTCGATGGAAAGGAGTTCCACATGCTGGCAAGAGGTAGAGGCAGTTGATCTTTTGAGGGATCATTTCTAGAGCAGAGGGGAAGGTATCTCCTTTGAGCAGAGGCTCATAAATTCAGATTGAGGGGAAGGTATCTCCTTTGAGTAGAGGCTCATAAATTCAGATAGAGGGGAAGGTATCTCCTTTGAGCAGAGGCTCATAAATTTTTATTGGGGGAATGTATCTCCTTTGAGCAGAGGCTCATAAATTCTGATTGGGGGAAGGTATCTCCTTTGGGCCGAGGCTCATAAACATTGTAATTGGGAAGGATTCCCAAATAACTTTGAGATAACTTTTAGAGAAAAGTTTTGTGGATGTAGCCCAACCATTCTGGGTGAACCACGTTAAAATTGGTGTCACTTTGTGGATGATATTGTGCATTGCTTTGATATTGCTTTACTGTTTTGAAGTATAAAGGAAAAAGTAAAAATAGGTCTTATACTGTTCACCACCCCCTCTCAGTATAAGCTTGTGTTCTTCAAAAAGGAAAAAGAAGACTAGACATGGGTAGAAAGAATGAGAGGACAAAAAGAGAGAGTGAGAAGTTGAGAGGGTGTGAGTGAAGGTCTTAGACAACCTATGAGAGAGGAACTCTAAAATAGAGAGTGGAGAGGTGACTAGTTGGAAACAAAAGAAGTCAGAGAACTCCAATGAATTGTTTATCCGCTGATTTTTAGTTTAATGAAATACATTATTCCAAATTATCTCCTGTTTGTGCAAATGATGAATATTTATATTGTTAGAATCATGCATTGGAAGAATTGGTGTGCATGTAGGTTTGTAGATTTATGGAAGTAAAGGAGACCATATCCTAGAATGTGATGAAGAGAAGATTATTTCCTTTAAAATAATAATTTTGGATCATGATATTAAGATTCCTTACGATCTATTTTCAAAGCATTCCATAAGAGATTCCATCCATTGCCAAATAAGATACATTTCCACCAATTAATGCGCCATACAACTATATATATATATATATTTATGTAAAAAACATTATATTAAAGAACAAAATATATTTTTACAAAAAAAAAAAGAGGTGGATAAACACACCATGTGGCTAACGCCATCAACCAAAAAACATCCCCGTCAATAGAGCGAGAACCCCCTTACAGAACGAAACCCCTAAAAGAGTGAATACATAGCAAAGTAAACTAGAAACCTTAAACTGTATCTCTAGGCCTTACGTATGTTGGAACTTTCGGGTCATATCGATGTCTTCCCAACACAAAATTATTGGAACTTTTGGTCCAGAAGGGTGAAACTATTTTTCAAGTAAAGTGTCTTCATCTTCTTTCCCTTGTCGAGGACTATGAGAATGTCGAAACCGCATAGAAGGGAACTTTAGATTTTGCTTCCTATGGAGAAACTACCAATTCCATCAATGATGGCTTTGCATTTAACGACATATCCTCACCGCTATTAAGATACTCCAACACACTGTAGTTGTTGCCCAACTAAACATTGGTCATCTGAAGTCGCTTCTTTGGAGCAACATTTTCTTCTGCAGATTCCCTTCTCAGACTGCGGGAGCACCTGGCGTTAGCTGGAAACAATATGCTAGAGGACTTTGAAGCAAGCACTGTTGCATCCATCTGTTGATACTAAGGAGCCTCTGTTGCAGGATCAACTTTTTCCTTTTCATATCCTTTTTTACTGGCTGTGAGACATGTGCCAACTTGGGCTATGTATCTTTAGAAGAAGCCAAATATACATTTTTATGCCCTCCCACATTCGTCCAACCATTGTCCTGAGGTTGAGAAGTGGGTGCACTCGGTGTGGTGGGGCTCTGCTTGTCCTTGTTATGCGGTATCAAGGGATAATCTTTGATCTTGTGTATTGAGGATTGACACCGAAAACAAGTGTTGGACAAGTTAATGTAGAGGACCCATTGGGATAGCACCGAAAACAAGTGTTGGGCAAGTTAATGTAGAGGACCCGTTGGGATAACATAGTGTCGCCAAATTGTATGTCAATAGACTCCTTGAGCTCTCGAGAAACATCAATCTCAACACAAACACGTTTTTGAGGGCGTGCATGGAAAAATTTGTCCACCTCCACCAAAATGACATGCCCAAGAGGGGTTGCTATGCGACTGAGAAAGGACCACAAAGGTAGAGGGAGTCCTAGGAATTCCACCCACATAGGGACTTTGGTAGATATTTCCTCAAAAATAGAAAAGTCACGAGTCCAAGGAAAGAAAAATAAGCAAAGAGCTTCTCATGTACCAAGGGCCATGTTCGTAAATCACCTTAGCATGGGTTGTTTTCGCAAAGTGAAATAGAAAAAATCCCTTTGTAAGGTTTTGAACCATTGTTAGCTTGACTCCATGAGGAGTCCAAGTTGTGTTAACCCAGGCCCTAAGGGAAGACTCATTAGGGATGCGTCCAACGAAATACCCGACAAGGGTGAGTGATTCTAAATTGTGACATGCAAAATCAACTTCATAGAATAAAATAATTACATCAAGAGAACGAAGGTTACCTTGTGGACCATTTTCAACACAAACCTGCACAATTGATTGAGGAGCCATTATCACATGCATTCTCTTCTACGATGCCAATGCTATGCATTGGTCTGCCAAGGTTGAAGACCATAATGAAACTCAAAACCCTAACATCCACTGCAAGCTACAAGCACGCAACAACCCGCAGCCTTCAATTCTTACGTAACCTTGAATTCAAGTTTTCAAAGATACTATCTTTCACTTCATTATCATGCTCACAAGTAAAAGTACTATATTTTACTTCTATACAACAACTATAAATAATCAAAATTAATGACACTTACTCTATGCAACCTATAACCCTAACCGCAGCACCACAACCAACCTTTTATAATTGATTCTTTTATTAAACTAAAATTATTTCAATACAATTCATTACCATACACCCAAAGAAGAGACCTTGCCATACGATTCGCTAACCGTACAACAAAGGTGTCGTATAATAAACAGGGTCGTACAAAGTAGATCAATTGTTCAATGACAATTACCCTGCAATGAGGATATCTATACAATTGAACGATACTTACTAAGAATTACAAAAACTTTAATTTTATTGTGAACCTTGTTGATTGCATGTATGATTACCTTGCGTCTTGAAATTGTCAAGAAAAATCAAAAACTTGTGTTACTGGAGAAAACTACCCTCTATGAAACTTGTTTTAATTTTAAAAATTATTATTATAACTTTAAACAATTGTATGCAAGTATATAATAGTTAATGATAAGGACGAAATTGGAATTAACTATAAACTTTTTTCTTAATCCTTGTTAATTTAGATTTCCACGTTACAAGTGGGTTCTAGACGGATAGAGTTGAACTGCCGGCAACATTTGAAATATACATTAGTAGAGACGACGAATATTTTAACGTTTTGGAAGCTCACGATTTTTATGAGCATGTTCTTTACCTAATGTTAATTATTTAATTATATTTTAATTATTTTTATGAGCATGTTTTTACCTAATATTAATTATTTAGTTATATTTTAATTATTTAAATATGATGTTACCAAATTTTAGCCGGTCCATACCAAACAACAAAAATCCGAAAATAATATATGTCCCGGATCGAACCCCGCCAATAAAAAATAATTAACTAAAGAGAAAGAGAATGTTGAAGACGGCACCGATCGACAGCCGTCGCAAGGTCGAATCCTCCCAACTCCTACCTACAAAATAGAGGGGAAAACCGAAAAACAAAAAAAAGCCTAAGAGAAAGTGTCAATACTCTCTTACTGATGTCAAACATGGCGGGTTTGAATCCTTCCTACACGCCAACTTGCAAAGTTTAAAGAAAGATCGAAAGCTCAGTCCTGCCATCCCACTAGACAATTTGAATCCTTCCTACACGCCAACCTGCAAAATTTAAAGAAAGATCGAAAGCTCAGTCCTGCCATCCCACTAGACAATTCAGTCTTGGCATATCGAAGTAATCTTCTGGCCTAAATTTTAATTTGTTCTGTTTATCCATTAACGTCAATGGCTTCTTACTCCCTGGAGGAGTTCGTCGGCAACGGTGCGCTGAAGGAGATCGTGGAACGCCTGATGGCCGAAGGGTGGGACGACGTCCCCACGCTCAAGATGATGAACGCTGAGGACATGGAGGCTCACAATCTCACACGACAACAGAAGGTAAGCGATAATTCTTCGCAACCCGGTCTCGATTCGCATAAACGCCGATTGCAACCCCGATGAATTTTGTTGTTACATTGAAAAGAATAGTGAGACCTGAAACTGAAATATTCTTTTCTCCAAGATGAATAATAGCGAAATTGCCTGTGATTTCTTTATAAAAAATGGAGAGTGCTGAAATTTTTAGTTATTTTAAAAATATGAATAATAAGAGAAAATTTTCGTTATTTTCAGAGATCGATTGTATATCTGAAGGTTTTTTACACGGAAATTTTTCGTCCTTTCGTAAAGAAAAATTCAGCTAAAAATTCTTTCCCTTTTGAGATCTGTTACTCTGAAAGCGTTTGTGATTTTTCACCTTGTAAGAGCAAATACACTGATATTCTGTTTCAAGATCAATTAAATTGGAATAATTCCTGTTTTCTTAAGACGAAATACTAACCAAGCGGGAAAAAAGAAGAAGACAAAATTCTCGGAATTTTTTTCATCAATTTTGGTAAAAGTTTGCCAGAGATTTTGAAGATGATTGACGCTGAAATTCTCCTAGAATCTACACATCATCTAAATTTGTTAGCTTGTCCGTAACAGCTTGATTTTTTTCTTTTGTTATTGCTTTTAAAAGATAAATTACAGAGTTTTCCAGACCTTACAAAGATTATTTACACTGTTCTGAAGATCATTTGCTCGAATATCGTTAGATTGTTTGTGACAACCTGAATTTTTTTTGTTATTGTTTTTAAAAGGTAAAATATACTGTTTAACCCTTTTCGATTCGCATAAACGCCAATAGCAATCAAACTGAAAATTTTGGTTATATTTTTAAAGAATAATGTCACCTAAAACTGAAATGGTTCATATTTTTTCCTCTCAAAGATGAATTACAGCGAAACTGACCGTATTTTTTTTTTTTTTAAAGATCCGTTGCAGTGAGAATGTTCGTTATTTTTTAAGATAGACAATAGTAAGATTATTTTCGTTATTTTCAGAGATCGACTATATACTCGAAGGTTTTAACAGGAAAATTTTCGTCGTTTTGAAAAGAACAATTAAACTGAACATTTTCTTTCCTATTTAAGATCCATTACTCTGAAAGAGAATAATTAGATTGAAATAATTCCTGTTTTTTAAGACAAATTACTCTGATTTTCTGATCAATTTTGATGAAAATATCCGAGACAGATTGAAGGTTTTTTACAGTGAAATTGTTCTAAACATCATCTAAATTTGTTAGCTTGTACGTGACAACCCGATTTTTTATTATTATTGCCTTTGAAAGATAAATTACACAGTTTTCCATACGCTGAAATTGTTCTAAAGATCGTTTGCTCCAAATTTGTTAGAATGTTCGTGACAACCTGAAATTTATTTTTAGTGTTTATAGAGGACAAATCATACACCTTTTACGATATATATTCCCCCTGAAAATCAATTACACGTCAACCTTTAGCAGAAGAGGAAGACGTAACAAAGATTACAGTGAAAAAATTCCTGATTTCTCCTTGAGGATTAATTAAGCTGAACATTTTCCCAATCTTTTTCAAGATCGGTTTCAGGAAAATTTCCCGTGGTGTCTCCAAAGATCTGTTACACCGAAATTTCCTGTTATTTACTGATCAATTACACAGATTTTTTTCTTTTTTTCTTTTTCCCCTTTGGTTGTATATTTAGATTTAATATTTCGTGTTTTGTTCTGTCGGCAGGATGCTCTCGAAATCCGCACGTATTTGCACGACCGCTCTTTAATGGAGTATGCCGATGCCCTGGAGACCTCTGGTAAGTCCCTACCGGAGCTCCTCAACACCGATCCGCGGGTGCTCTCCTCGCAGTACGGCATGAAGCGGGGCCACGTTGCGCGCTTCATCGACCGCGCCCTAGCCTGCGGCTTGGTGATACCGCCTTCGATGGTGCTCCCCGCGAGGAAGCGGCTGAGCTCCAGCGGCTCCACCGCCTCGGGTGCGAGCGACTACGCTGCCTCCCCCATGGCCCCGAGGGCACAGGCGGCGATGAATAGCCCCATGCGTAGTCCCGCCCAGACGGCTCCTCAGAGCGTGGCTCCGTCCAGGGAATTTTCCTTCGCGGGCGTGAGCGAGCAACGGAACGCCCGCGGCGTCGGCGTCGTTGGCGGCGGAGCGATGAGGGGGATCGTGGCGGCGGCGCCGGTTGAACCAAGGTTTTGCGGGCTTGTGATGCCGCCGCCGGTGGAGGAAGACGTGGCGCCTTATTCAGTGATCGAGGGGATTTCCATACAGAAGCTGACGCCCGAGTACAAGGTTGGGATGGAATCGTGGGCTTTCGGGGAGTTGAAGGCCCCGCCTCCTATCAGGGCAGCGGAATTGTGGGCAACTAAGCCGGCCGTGGTCCTGTGCATTCGCCGCCCCGGGTAAGTTTTTTAAAACCATTTCTTATAGCTATAGACGTGTGGCTAAATTTAAAGAAAAAAAAAAAATACCAGAAAACAAATTTATGTTTCCTCCTTCGAAGAGGAATCTAATCACTAAGGTCATGTTCTTTGATATTATTATAATAATATATTAAGGTAAAGGTAGAATTATTTTTGAAGTTCAAAAAGGTTATAAAGTAAAGTAAAATTTAACAAATTTAAGGTCTACACTGTTATAAGTTAAAGTAGTAGTTTTTAATAGAAGAAGTTAAAAACTACTTTACCCTTTTTTAATGTCCACAACATCATAGACAATTACTTATCTTTTACCCTTTTAATGTCCACAACACCATGGACAACTACTTATGTTTACCATCTTAATGTCCACAACACCATGGACAACTACTTATCCTTTACCCTTTTAATGTCCACAACACCATGGGTCATGGACCATATGAAAGGATACTCATAGAAGATGTTATTCATCCAATATTATCGACCACTCTTTATTTATTAAATTATGATGCATAACTATACCTTCATTAGATTCTAACCTTAAAGCTACTATTCTGAATTGCAAAGCATATAATAATAATTCTTTTTAATTATAATATATAAATTATTTTCTAGTTAGTTATATGAGGTGATGGTCATGACATTTCAATTATTATTTTTATATTGAACATCGTTTACAAATATTTACAAATATCAGCGCTCGTTCGAGCAAACACAAGAGGAATCGATCTCACAATCACATGGATGATAATAACTAGGCAATTGCCATTACACCAAATGCCATTCAACGATATTTCAATTATTTATATTTTAAAGTTGTGTTTATACAAATTTTTTGTTGAAGTAGGATATGAATTATAATTGGAGGCACAACAAGGGTTACGCTCCTTTGATTTAAAATTGGGTCTCTTTGATGAGAGTCCAAAGGTATACCAACTTAGATGTCCTGATAAGGACCATATGTCTATATAGTTATTTTCTTGTTGTATATTTTTTTTTTGCTTGAGAAAAAGGGGTTGTACTCGGGTCCCACACCCTTGAAAAATCACAACTCTTTTCTTTAAAGCTTGAGAGTTTACAAACATATTCAATTCTCATATTAATTGAGATGTTATAATTAGATACTACATCTTTTTTCATAAAAAATCAGTCTTTTATATTCATTTTTTTGGATCTTCTTCAATTTAAAAATAAAAATAAATATTCAACATCCTTCTTCTTTCCAATCTTGTTCATTTATCCATCCAAGTGAAATATTGATTAGTGGTGGTCTTTGATGATGTCGATCTGCCAGTGTGCCACTTGAATATTCATAATTGCTTTATAGACTTCATACTTTTGTAGCTTTGCAATGATATTTTGAAGTTGATTTTATTGTTCCCTGATGTTGTTGCATCCTTTTGAAATCCAAAAACATGAAGCTTTTTTTACCAAACACTACCATACTTGATGTCTTTCTGACTCCATGTAGATCTATAATATTGAAGCCTTAAGCCATACCTCCAAGATTATTGCCACTCAAGATGGTGTGGGTGCCAATATGTTGTAACCTTAACCTGATATTCTGTATCCTTTGATACTTCAACATTTTATTTCTTTATTTTAAATTATTCTTCACAATATTCTCTTTTGTACCTTTCTTTTGGTGCATCCTCATGCATTTCTAATAGGGCTTCCTTGGACTTTGTTGTTTCTTCTTCCATGGACTCTATTTTTGTTGCTACTATAAGTTTAACTTTTGATTCTTCTATTGATTCTTCAACTTGTTCTCCTTCTATAACTGTTTCTTGCTTCTCTTTGGATCCTTACTTCTTAAGATTTTCCTTTTGAATGCAACCATGAACTTGCACATTATCATTTGTATTTTTCTTCTATTATATCCTCTTTATTCATTTCTTTTAGTTCCCTCTGAAGCCTTTTTATTTCTTCTTCATATCCTTTGATGGTGACCTTCAAACTAGCTATCTTTTTATATGGATTCCATTGACTCAAGAATGCATGCTTCATTTCATCCCAAGTGAAACACTTATGATTCTTTTCCTTAATAAGACTTTCCCATCAATCATAAGCTTCCTCTCTTAAAATTTTGATAAGTTAGCATTCCCAAAACATTTCCCTAGAATATAGAGATCTAAATTTCATCCACCATTATCAAGCATCAATATCATCCTTTCTAGTAAAAATTGTCAACTCCATGATATCAACATTAAATGCTCTTAAAGTAGCTAGGGTTTTGGAAAAAAACTAGAGTTGTTCAATTTTATTTTTTATTTTTAAAATCTTCTCTATTCCTTTATATCAATAGATAACTATGTAATTTTTCTTCAAAAAAGAATTACACATCAACTGATTTACTAATATTAAAAGGTCATAATTTTCTTGAATACTCATAAAATTTCCCTAAATATTTCTCTCCACAACATAATAATTTCATTATTCAATTCAATGCTATTAAATTTAATTTTTGATGGGTAATCTCATTATTCCATGAATAACCTCTTAAATGAAAATCATGTGGGTTGGTTGCATGCATTTCATGGATCTTCTTCAAGATGAGGAATCTTGCGTGTATATAGAAAATAATGTAAAACCAAAGCATTCATCCAAAATATTTTATATGTCATGGTGGTGGCTTGCTCTCTCTTTCTATTAGCTTTTGTTAGTCGATAGCAATAGTTCCTTGGAAACCCTTGACATTATGACTATTGTTGTATATATTTATTATTATTATTATGTTAAAAAGGCTTTTGCATTACTTATAGGCATGCAAGAAACCTACATCGTCGATCCTGCTAAGCAAACAGGGCTTTCATCCAAAATTTTATAGAAGAGAAACAACTATCTTAAGCACTTTTTATAAATACAAGAAAAAGTAAACTTGTGACTTTCTTTAAGTCATTATATACAAAATCATAGTTTCCAACATCGATATGGAGTATATAGTAGAGATCGTCCCTAGTTTTTTGTATCCACCATCATGGAGGATCTCCATAATAAGTCAGATCCCCACGATCTAGAGCCCAATTTGCCATAACATATGTGATATTATTTTTTTCATGGGGAGCATGAATAAACTCTACTATTCTAAATCTAGACTACAATGCATATATCTTTTCAATCACCCTTTGTAACTTCCAATCCTGAGAGGAGATCTTGGTGGTCGTCTTCAGTCAATTAATGATTACTTGTGAGTCTTATTCTACTTGTATACATATGAATCAGCCTTAGAAGCTTCTTGAAGGTCATGAAGGATATCACACACTTCCACTAGATTGTTAGGAATGATGATGAGAATATCTACAAAAATAAAAGTAGGAGTACTAAGAGTCTTCCTATGCCTCCCATGCTTGCCCTTCCTGGTTTACCTCTTGACGCACTATTAGTGTTGATATTTCCTATTCCTATGTGAGGGGCTTGCCATGGTCCAACCTTTGAATAGTAGGTTAGAGATCTTGTGGGTTCCTACATCTCCATTCATCCATAGGGAGTTGAATCCTGGAGATAATACTGTTTCACTATTGAGATACTATGGAGGGGGCTTCAAAGTATGCAAGGTAGTTTCCTTGACATTGGTTGCGATATTTTCCCAAATATGTTGGACATTATAGTGAGTCACTTTAAAAATTATTTTATTTATTTATTTCTAAATATTATAGAGCATCAAAGAGATGCTAACAAAGGCCATATCTTTTATTGAATTGTGCAACACATTCTCCTTGGGCCAAGTCCTCCATGCTTGCTTGAGAGATTAACTGAAGGAGTCTTAGATCTAAAATATTTTCAACCATTTCCATAACTAAATGGGTATGGGATAAAAGAAAAAATATGGTCTTAGACCTCGTTATATACACAACATAGCTCACATCTAAATGGCCCATAAAACCCATATTTCATGAATTGGTTTTTTGTAAGAACCCTCTTATAGAGTAGGATCTAGATAAAGAGTCTCACTTAAGGTCAAGTTGAAAGTTGCAAAATCTGGTTGAAGACATCACTGAGTGAATTTTACCCATGATGACTGAGGGATGAGTATCCAAGAGTTACAGTATACACACCATTAGAATGTGAGCCCCATACCAACATGTCTTTGTATTTTGACCAAGATAGTGATTGGATTCTAAGAACATGATGAATATCCTCCTTGATAACCTCCATTGATAGGATTGGCCATTATCTTACTAGAATCTAGAATCTATCCTCCACATTTCTTTCCCTATAGTTTCTATAGTAGTGTGATATATTTATCGATCCTCAAATATGGAATTGTTCCACAAGGACTCATCATTCTGGAAATTGATGGTGGCTAACAATACTTATAGTTTTGACCAAATGATATATACCAAAATATGTGTTGTAATGGATCTCAACAAACCTCTTCTAGACAAGATCACATACAAATAAAGGATGAAGCCTAGGAGCAAAAAATTGATTATAAAAATATTCCATTTAGATGTTGAATATTCCATGAGTATGGGCACATGGTGAGAGACTATCCATAGAAATGCTCGAAGGAAATGCTAGTAAAGAAAGAGGTCAAAGAATTTCAAAAACCTGAAAAGAAAGCACATTCAAAGAAAAAGTATATGCTAAGAATTTTCATGTTGTATAGTAGATAGTTCTTGGACAATTCGTCCTTCATGATCCTTTGTGTATACCACCAAGACCTTATTAAAGGGGATCAAGGAATATCCTACTTTAGGATGAGTAATCTTATTCATTTCACTAGTATAACCCTCTTCTTTTGTCTCACTTATTTTTTCTTTGCTAACCTATTTAATTTTGTGTCCATTTGCATGTTGTCACCTATTTATAGCAATGCCTTTTCCTCTAATTTAGATTGGGTAGTTGTGTGAAGAATTGAATTCACCATTGGTTTAGTCTCCATTTGATGATATTCGCTTGCAATTAAGTCTTCATCAATCAAATAGGCAAATTTGTTGTTTGGTGACACACTACTTTTATCATTTATTTTTTTCTTTGAATGCACCATATTTTTAGGTTCTTGAAAGTCTTCGATATTTTCCTTTACCTAAACTTTCTTTGAGCATTTATGTGGACAGTATCTTGCCATTTACCTATACTCATCCCACATGGCATATATGACATCTGAATGAGATATTTTTATAATTAACTTTTTTCTTCTAGGCTTCATCCTCTATTTGTATTGTGATATTTTTTGAAGAGATTTGTTGAGGTTCATTAGGACACATTCTGATATATATATTTTAATCAAAATTGTAAGTATTGTTAGCCTCCATCATAAAATTTCCTAGAGTCTTGCCAATGGCTACAAAAGAGATGGGGTTCTAATATTTATATCGTAACCCAAATAGCATAACCCATGCAAGGCCCACATAAGGCATTTCCTCCTCCACTTGGAAATTTATATGCCAAGGTTCATGAACATGCCTACTCTTCCAAAAAACCATAACCCTCAGAAAATATGTTCTTGGTCCTCTTCACACTCAAACTACAAAGGTATCCAAAACCCTAATTTGGTCCAAAAAATAAAAAAAGGAAAAATATACCTGCACTCTTTTGAACAATATTTGATATGAAGAAAGTCAATCCTAATCCCAAAATTCCATAACCATTCCACCTTAGTAAAGCTTCTACATGCAATGACAATGACAATGTGTGCAAACCCTAGCATATCTATCTCTTATTATTATTCCAACTATCTTTATTTTAGATGTTTGTTTTCTATTGTTCAAATTAAATTTATATGTGAATTACTTAATAATCCTCATACAATTGCTTCCCTTTGTTCCATGTGTTAGCTTTCCATTGTTTCAGAATTTTCCACAGTTTCAACAACTCAAGAAAAATTATCATATGATTATTTTTTATTGCTTTACCTTGTATTATGAAATATAAATAATTTGAAATGATTCCTTATTATTCACGTAAATTTTTAAACTAAAAGGAGGGATTTATCTCCACCTTTCAAAAATCATTTTGCTTGTTTTATGTTTTTGCATGGCTAGTCATTTAAGTTGATATAGAGAAAGTTTTATATTTGATTCTTGTTATTGCTTTATTAGTTTTTCCACCAAACTCTAAAAATAAGATAAAATAAATTGTATTAAAGGAGGAGGCTATAAGACTTAGCATCTAAATTATTTATAATAATTGAAACCCATAAAAAAACCTATATGGAAGTCCCCATCACACTCTAATGTACATAATGTATCATGGATTTCAATATGTAATTTGTGATTCATGAGATGAAAATATTGGTTTAAAATTTAAAACTCATTTTTTTCCACTACTTGGGTTTACTTTCTTAGACAATCTATTATTTTTAAGTGTGAAAAGATAATTAATATATAATTATATTAAGACTAAAATGTGTTTGGATATTTTTAAAATGATTTATCATGAGTTTTAGCTTATTATGAGGCCAAGACATTGGACTCTATACTTTTTTAGACTTGAATATAAACCTTTGTAAGGAAACAACACATTTAGTTATTATTTTTTAATTTAGTAATTGAAAACAATAATTTTTATTTGTAATATTTGAATATTTTGTATAAATTTTTATAATTTTATATAAATTTCAATTTGATAATCATATATTTTTAACTATATCCATGATTAGAGAAAGAATAAAATACTATATTTTCAATAGTATATAGGCAAGTCATTGCCATTTCAGGGATGGAGATTGTTGGACCTATAATTTTATATTCTTGTGACTACTTATTTCCATTAGGGTAAAACGTTTGTTACAAGATTTAAAATTGAATGAATCCTTTATGGATAGATTTTATATTAAAAATATACTTTTAACATTTACTTTCAATTTCATGAATTAATTATCTTATTCCATTTCTTTGTATTATAATTTATTACATTCTATTTTTATGTTCATCACAAACAACACCTCATTTGTAATAATTTTTTGTATACATCATAAATTAAATTTTGAATGCATATAACTTATCTCAAACTTTAAAGTGATTAAAAAATATATTTCATATATCTAGGTGCATTTAAAAAGGACATTTATACAATATAAAATATTTTTGACAATTTATTCAAACTTTTTTTATTATATTAAAGAAATGTTGTAAATTTGTATTTCCATATATTTAAAATTTATACAACAAATAGGCTTTCTTATGGGCTTTATTTGCTTTGTTATCATGTATATAACTCAAAGTTGAGAATACTTTTTAACATAATATAGGTCATTTAACTTATTTGAAATCTTCTATTTGAAATTTATTATGAACCCTTGTTCTCCTTGACAAAAATCATTCACCATATACTAAAATAACAAAACATCCAACCACAAAATATTGTCTATAGTAACAATCCACACAATTAGGGCAACACCAATATTACTCCTTAAGAAAGGAATTACTCCATATTTGCTCCATAAGCCAAAACTATTACAAAAGAATACTTGATATGATTTCCTTCCTTACAATGATAATGTCCTTTATTTGTATACCCATATTCCTAAACCTTTATCCTACTTATTATTATAATATAATATTTTAATATAATCAACCTTGGGTTATGTGTGGCCCATGCCAACTATCCATAATATCCATACGCAATATAATATTATATTACCATATCCTTATCCTTAGGTACCTAACATTCCATCCTACTTACAAATGTTTCATTCTTGAAACATAAGAAAAAACTAAATAATATGATTTTCTAAGCAATGTTAACAATTGGTACAAATCTTGATTATCCCTCTATTCAATGGAAATATTGAATGGTGGTGGTCTATGATAATGCCAAATTGCCCTTGTACCACTTGAGTATCAATAACTACTTTGTTGGCTTCATGCTTATGTTACTCTACTCTAATATTTCAAATGATTGGTCCTATTGTTCCTTGATGCTACTACACCACTCTAAAATGTAAAATCACAATTTGTTTTCTACCAAACAATGTCATACTTGATGCCTTTTTGACTCCTTTTAGATCCATAATATTGATGCCTTAAGCCATACCTCCAAGATTATTGTCGCTCCTTTGTGGTGTAGGTGGTGATATGCTGCAATATTAACCTAATATTTTTTTACCTTTTATTCTTCTATATTTTATTCTTTTCTTTTAAATTCTTCCTCATGCTCTTCTCTTTTTTTCATTTCTTTTGGTGTGTCCTTGTGCGCTTCTAACAAAGCTTCCTTAGGATTTGTTGCTGCTTCTTTCATGGAATCTATTGTTGCTTCTTGCATGGACTTTTTTGTTGCTACTTTTGTAGACTTGACCTTTGATTATTATATTGGTTTCTTAAATTGTTCTCCTACCATAATTACTTTTTGCTCCTCCTCAGATCCTTGCTCCTTAAGATGAGGAATATCCTGTAGTGTTATCCTCTTTATTGTACAATAACTTCATAAAATTCTTTTGCATATTAATGTTAATAGTACTTGAAGAATTCAATGAAAGATAACCAAAACATCATCCGTCTCAATAATATGAAAATCTAAATGTAAAAAATATTTATCCAATCTTCAAAAATATGAACATTTTTACTCTCAATTTTTATGTCCTTAATTTTTGTTGCTTGAACCTTCAACATTTTAGCCAAAGCAATATTATTAAAATTATACTTGCTACTAGGGTTAAGAGAAATAATAACTTTTTCCTCTGAATGCATCCATGAACTTGCAAATTAGATTTTTTAGCATCAAACTAATCCTTTTGATAACTATTTGGTCCATTTGATACCAAAGTTATGGTTCCCACAACTTGCACACTATCTTATTTTCTTTACCTTCTACCAAATCCTTTCAAATTAGCTCTCTTTTTAATTACTTTTGTTCTTCTTGGGTTTCAACTATCATTTTATTCTTTTTCTCAAAATCCCATTTGCTTAAGAATGCATCTTCAAATTCTTCCCTAGTGCATTTAAATTTTTGGGCATAAATAAACTTCCCATAACAAGATCTAGCTTCCCCTAAAAAATAATCAACGACCTTAGATTTCCATACAAAATTAATAAAATTTAATGATTTAAAAATTTCCCACCATTTCCTAGCATCAATATCAATCTTTTCTATGAGTATTTTTTTTTTATTAAGTAAATACTTCGTATACATATACATATCCATCGTGGGGATTGAACCCGGGTCACATCACCAATAATGCAAGTTGCGTCCTTGCCGGTAGACCACATTTTTCCTATGAGTATTAACAACTTTATGACCTCAACCAAAAACATCTCAAAGCACCTAGGGTTTAATAAACTAGGATTTCTCAAAAATAAAATTTCTTAAATCTCATATATTCTTTTTTACAAATAATTAAATATTATAGATATTCTTTAAAATAAAATAAGCCACAACTTATTTGCTTACCATGATTGATAGATATCTCAATTTAAAAATAAAAAAAAATACAATTTGAAAAATTTTCACTACCCTTATTTCAAATGATTGACTTCATAGGGTCGTATATCTCTCAATAATTCCTTCATATGACCACTTGTTTTAAATATTTTTAATTTTTAAATAAATTGACATAAGAATTGTTTGAATTGAGATATATGGCTTTTTTTTCTTTTTGACAAAGATCCATGTAGCCCAAAAAATAATTTTGACAGCACAACTTCAAACAACCATAACTCCTTCAATATTGAATAGAGTTTAACATATGACCAATCATTTTTTAGTAATCAAAATGGTCTACACGATGGTGTAAATAATTTGAATATGACTACTATGAAAAAATATATAGCTCCCACAAGTTGAGGTATTTTCTAGTAAAAAATTGCCCTAATTTTACAATCCATAAAATAACACAATTCCCACTTTGCTAGAATCATTGCTCTAATACCACTTGTTACAAACCTTTGTTCTTATTAACAAAAATCATCCATCATATATTGAAATAACATAACATCCATCCATAAATAATTATCCATAGTAACATTCCATGTGATGAAATAGAGATAGATAATACCCTTAAGGTAGGGAAACATCGATATTACTCCTTAAAAAAGGAATTACTCAACATCCTTTCCACAAGCTAAGACTATTATAAAAGAATATTCGATATGATTTCCTCTCTTACAATGAAAATATCATTTTTTATATACCCATCTTCCTAAACCTTTATCCCATATAATAATCAACCTTAGTTATGTGTGGCCCAACTATCCAACATAGCTTATACACAATATAATATTATATCTTCATATTCCTATCCCTAGTTACCTAACAAAATTGCATATAGATGTATCCTTTCCAAATTTAATCTTGTTTATAGTTTAATAAGAAAAAGTAAATTGATAAATGAAGACAACATTCTCATAAATTTTTGCATCAAGTGGCATTAGCTCAACCGGTTATATTCCTCAACATTTCAAGGAGGAGACCCAGGTTCAAATCTTGTCAAATGATACATGGATAATATCCAAGCTTTGTTGTAATACCACTATGTGGTGATGATGTAATATGTGTGGAGCTTGTTTCAATCCCATATAACCCATTGAAAAAAAAATTCTCTTATACTTTTATTGATTTCAAATTTTTTATATAAATGTGCGATATGTGTGTGGAAGTACATCAAATCTCTACAAGGAAGCATATTTTTGATCCAAGCTTTGTTGTAATACCACTATGTGGTGATGATGTAATATGAGTGGAGTTTGTTTCAATCCCATATAACCCATTGAAAAAAAATATTCTCATAAACTTTTATTGATTTCAAATTCTTTATATAAATGTGCGATATATGTGTGGAAGCACGTCAAATCTATACAAGGAAGCACATATTTGATGCAATGAGATTTCGAACTAAACAATCCCATATAACCCATTGAAAAAAACATTCTCATAAACTTTTATTGATTTCAAAATTTTTATACAAGTGTGCGATGTGTGTGTAAAAGCACATCAAATCTATGCAAGAAAGCACATATTTGATGCAAGGAGATCTCAAACTAAGCACATATTTGATGCAATAAGATTGCAAAATATCCATAATATTTGATATAATAACATTCCATGTAACAAAACAGAGATAAATAATACCCATAAGATAGGGCAACACTAATATTACTCCTTAAGGAAGGAATTAATTCACATCCTCTCCACAAGCCAAAACTACTATAAAAAAAATATTCTATAAAATTTTTTCTTTACACCGATAATATCAATTTTTTTTATACACCCATCTTCCTAAACCTTTATTCAACTCGTTATTATAATATACTCAGTCAACTATCATAACACCCCATACACAATATAATATTATATTCTCTAACAAAACTGCATATAGATGTATCTAGTTTATAGTTTAATTTGAAAAAAATAAAATGATTAGTGAAGATAACATTCTCATAAACTTTTATTGGTTTCAAATTCTTTATACAGGTGTGTGATGTGTCGTGCAGAAGCACATCAAATCTATGCAAGGAAGCCCATATTTGATGCAATGGGATTTCAACTAATCGTTGTTCTTCATGAGTTCATCGATGCAGAGGTATGAAGTTTATTCTATGATTGGATAAAATAGTACGGTATACTAATATCATATACTTATGCTTATTAAGCATACAAGTGTATAAGCTTAAAATTTTTTCACAAATTTAAAATTTTATTTTATTATACATGTAGGTGAAGGAGTTTTGGCCACGTTATTGGGGTGGGGTTGTTGTTGCGGACCCAAAAAAGGACTTTTTCAGAGCACTTGGGGGAGGAAAGCTACTACAAGAATCATTCGTAACTGGTTTTGTATTCAACAAACGTGCCATTGCAAATTACAAGCGTGCAAGAGCCACGGGCATAACATCCAATTATACTGGAGAAGGTACAATTAAAGGTGGATTGTTCATAATAGGTAGTGGGAAGGAAGGTGTTGCTTATCAATTTGTGGAAAGAAATTTTGGTGATTGGGCACCACTTGCTGAAGTTATTGAAGTTTGCAGCAAAATGAAGGTATGCCTCATTTAACCATTTTTTTATTTATTCATATTTCACTATTTCAAATTTTAATTGCATTTAAGGTTTTATAAGGGTTATTTTTTTATCAATTTAGTCATATCAACTTATATGATTTATTTGGTGTTATCATGATTTGAACTTTGGTGTGAGTTAAGTATTGAACTATGTCCCATTAACCACATTAAGCATGATTAATCTTAACTTATAAAATCTTTTGTTCAAGTAAACCCATTTCTTATTTATAATTACAATTATATAATAAATAGAATTATTTATTTATGATTTTATATTTATCATCAACCAAATAAACATATGAATGTCCAAACTTTAAGGACTATACAAATTTATATTGATACATTTTATGACGTGTTTTTATTAATAATACAAAAAATCAATGATATATTAATGTGCATTTTAATAGTAGTGTTTTAGTAAATACTTGAATTATAAAATATGATTACTTAACTTTATAATATTAAAATAATTTCATGCACATTTTGTTTGGATAACACTAATTATGTTTTTTTCCTATGGAAGTTAAGTTAATAACCAAATATTAGCTATATTTGTTTTATTTAATTTTATGGATAGTTCTTTTTAATGGTTTATATGAGATTGTAATAGGTCTCACTTATATTGTACATAATGACCATACAGTGGTATTAAAATAACTTGATAATTAAAGATTCAATTCTCTCATTAAATTTAGGAAATTTAACTTAATACTATTTGATTAATTTTATAAATAATAAAACTTCATTTTTTTTGGTATGAAATTGATTAAAGATTTAAGTTTAAGAATTTTGAAAACTTTATAAAAGATAAATTGAACTTTACTCATTATTAAAATCTATAAGAGGTGTCATTCAAAGACATTGGTTAGGTTGTGCTTAAAAATTTATATTTAACTTTTTTTTTTTTTATACATAAATTTTAAAATTGTCTTGTTCTTTATCTAACTACCCTTAGAAAAAATTACCTAGAATTCTAACATTAGGATGAATATTTTATTATTTTTTATTGAATTAGTTATATGGGATTGACCTTACTTGTATTATATTATGACCATATATTATATCATAATGGCTTGATATAGCTTCACAAGAATTAAACTTGGATCTCTCCTTGAAAGTCAAGGACTTTGATATATATATGTATATATTTTTGTTATTATTATTATTATTATTATTATTATTATTATTATTTATTTTTTATTTTTTTGATGAGGAACCTTTTATATACAACATATCCGCAACATGTGAGGGGAGAGATTTGAACCTGGGCCTCTCGATAACTGGAGAGTTTTAACTACCCACTTGCTCTCCAACTCCTCTACATGAGCGGATTATTATTATTATTATTTTTAAAAGGGGAGGTAAATTGTTAAGTCTAATTTAGTCACCTTCTCTCCTATAAATGACATAATGTCATTCATATTTCAAACTATTTATAGGAAGCTTAGTATTCTATGTGATTTAAGTTTTTCTTGAACTTTTCAATGATAATGAAGGAATTTTTTAAAATTTTTGTCATGCTTTTAGATAATATTATTTAAAAAAAATTAATACTTGAGTTGGTATTTTTTATTTTAGATTTTATATTGTAAAACTTATATACTAAGTACATTCATAAGTCTTTAATACATAACACAAATTATTAATCATCAAGCAAAACCTTATTATTGGAAAAAAAAGTCATATATAAACATAATAAGTACATAACATTATTAGGTACAATGTACTTCCTTGACATTATAGCATCCAACACTACCTTCTTTAACTTGTTTGCAAATACCGAAAAAAAGAAGATGCATATGATGATCATATACATAAATCTCCATTTCTAGTTTCTTTATTATTCACATATATATTTGCCTATATATTTCTTTAACTTTTTTATCTTTAAAAATTGAAAACTTTTTTGTTTAAGCTCAAGTTTTTGATATTTTTGAGTAGGATTATCCATAACACTTTGTTAAAGCTGTCTCCCCAACACCATGATTTTGTTAAAGCTGTCTCCCCAACACCATGATTTGTAAAAAGTTGTTAGAGTAGAATTTTCAAATGTTAATTGAGAATGAAATTTAATTACCAAAATAAAAAATTCATCTCATTATTTTTTCAAATGTGCTTAAGCACCCCTAGCCTGACAATTCAAAAATACATTAGTATTTAGACAGAGTTGCATCATAACAAATTTCGAAGATGAGCCAAGAGGGATCATAGCTAATAGAAAGTTTGGATCTATCTTCCAATGAGATTAGTTGCTCTACATAACTAGAACACATGATTAATCATCTATAAAATATTACAAACAAGGTAGAATTATTAAGTTATTCCATTCTCACTAAATGTTTTTTAAGTAAAATATTATTATGCAACAATGTCCATGTTAGCAATTGTGTTTAAAATTTGGAATTTGCTCTATGCTTCCATGTAGTGTAACCTAATCTACACCATTAATCTTCTTTCAAGTTGCATTTCCATTTCTCATTGAGTCCAAACCCAACAAGAAGCATGACCAACATGATCTACATTTTTAGAGGAAAAATATTGAGCAAGTGGCTGCTTGATTGCTTAATAGGTATTATTTTGAACAAAATTTTGAGTCACTTGAATATTTTTTTTCATATGATTGAATATGTTGCTTTATCTAAAGATATGATTTCATAATACAAAATTACATGCAATAGTTCTATGCACTTTCTAACACCATTTTTATACAAATATTAACCCCAAGATTGGGGATAAGAACCACCATGTGATTCCACCATATAATAGAGATAGGAAACTCACACATCTCCCTAATGAAGATGATTCCAATTCTAAATATTGCACATTAGAAGAGAAGCTTGCAAATTTAATTAGAGGTTATTTATGAGCTTGTCTTTATACCTTAATTTTTTAATATTATCTAGCCACCAATTCAAAAATACACATCATTTGTGCGTCTAGAGATAAGTAATACCCAAGTTACCTTCCTTTCTAGGTTTTATTCAATGTTGCTGAAAAACTATACACATTTCTATGTGTCATCCTATTTAGTCCTTAAAATTCTTTCATACAATATGAATAAATTTGTAACAATTGACTATATAAATAAATTAATAGGAATAATACATGTGTCATCATGAACACCTTACTAACTATTTGTATTTTTCAATGAGAGAAATTAGAAGTCACTTGTAACTTAGTTTCTTATGAACTTGCAAACAACTTAAACTAATATGTGAAATAGCCACATATTGAAACCAACAAGAATGTCAAAGTACTAAATAATGGATCCATGAGGCACTAAATGACACTCAAATAGAATCTAGGTGGTGTATTTGCACTAGAAACTAGAATTTTAGTTTTTTCATATAAGGTTGTAGAAGCTAAACCCTATGAATAGATGTGAAGAGCCTAAAGTTAATTCTCAATTTCTTCTTGTGAATTTATATTAAAATGCTAAATAATCTACAAAATATTAATTCATAGCCTAAGATATCTCCACATGAAGCTAATACAACTGATTAGTATTAAATAAAAATCCAAGTATAAACAAAAATTATATACCAAAAAGAAGCAAGTAGGGAACAATTATTTATCAAATTGAGCATCATAATAGTAAATAGTTTTTTTAAGAAATTATGATAACTAAGTTGTTTTGAAGCATAAGAAAATGAGAAGCAAATTATGGATAGATTTAGGTTAAAAATGATCTAGTCGATTAAATTCCTTTTTTAATAGTTAGACCAGATAAACTAAAAATTCTTATGCTTAGAGTAGTTGTAAACAATGTATCATGATGATTTCTACAGAAGATCGCTAATCTAAACTTTTCATTAGAAAGAAGATAATGTTGATATTGACTCTTATTAAAAAAATTCCAACATGATGAAATCTCCTTCCTTTATTCAACCTACTTACGGTAAAGAATCTACCATCCAACACCATAATACTTTATGACAAGAATCATTATGAGCATAAGTAAACCAAAATTTAATGAGTATGCCTTCTCATTACAAGCATTCCTATTTCTTGTAGTAATATTGCAAGAAAAAGTGTAGTACCAAATGGATTGCAAGTTGCATTCAAGACATTTATGTATAATTTGTTTCTTGTAAAAATTAAAATCAGGTTTTACGCTTGATTAATGTATCTTTGAACTTGTATTTGCATATGAAGTGAACAATATTTTAACATTATAAGAGAAAATTCTACTCTTAATAGAGAGTAAACCAAAATTTAATGAGTATACCTTCTCATTACATGCATTGCCACTTTTTTATGGTAGGATTACAAGAAAAGAGTGTGCTACCAAATGGATTGCAAGTTGCATTCAAGACATTTATGTCTAATTTATTTCTTGTAAAAATTAAAATTAGGTTATACGCTTGATTAATGTATCTTTGAACTTGTATTTGCATTTGAAATGAATAGTTTCTTAACATTATAAGAGAAAATTATACTCTTTATGGAGAACCTTTTAGTACTTTCATAGTGATTGAGAAGAATTCAAACTTATTACTCAAGGTAACTAATTATTTCTTCTTTAGGCATATGCCATGTAATGGAGATATAGATCTCTATCTAAAGGATAAATAGATTTGAGTAAAGTACCTTTGGTAGGCTCTATAATCTCCACATTAGTACCATAATGTTTGTATTATCTCCTTTAATTTTGTTTTAGATTTATAGTTGCTAAATGACTAACATGACTCTTTTAAACCTTTCTTCACCTATCCTATAACATTCTATTTATGTATGACTAGGATGCAAATAAAAAAATAAAAAAATATTAAAGTTGTTTTAGCACATACAATTCATGAATTTATTCTTATGTTTCAATATTTTTGTAATATAAATGTAGAAGACTAATTTAATAATTACAAAACATAAATGCCATAATAGTCCATAGAAATTCCTTCACAAATTTTATTAGGCTTAACATTATCCAAAACATAATGAACCCCCATTAGGATAGGGTTAGGGTTTGTAGTTATACTAAATTATAATTGGTATTCTGAATCTGATTGAAGTTTAGATTAGGGATGAATCATAGTATGGTTACGACTTTGACCCACATGACCATTATTATGAATGGTATTCTATAAAACCACATGAACCATCTCATACATAGCAAATTATGTTCTTGCATAACATTCTCCTATTAGTGTAAGCTTAAATATGATACCATTTTCTATATAAAAATCATGTGTTAGTACCAATAAGATCCATGTGAGGTCAACTTAAATACATGTTTGAGGGTAAAGCTTTAAGCTACTATACTTTTTACCTTAGATGACTCTTACCAACTATCCAACTATATTCTATAAGGAGAGGCAATATGCCATGTTAAAAATGGTAATTGTATCCACATGGGATATTGGGACAATGAGGGGTCTTGGCAATGAAACCAATATTCCACACCTAAATATAGTAAATTTACCTAAAAATGATCCTTGTCCCCATATTGTACAATATTTTTAAAGGCATTGAGGATGTTATTCTTGTAGTAAATTCTATTTCCTACCATTTATTTTTCTAGTTAATCCATTGCACTTGAAAAGTCTTGTTTTTTAGAGACCCTTCTAAAAATAGAAAATTTAATCACCATCGATGTTTAATAATAACATTGAGAATATCACTAGAGAGTAAGCATTGGAAAATTCTACATAGTTAATGCCATTCAATATCATCAAATCCATAGTTGGTGATGCTAATTACACAATCTCTCCATCCTTTGCATTGTTCTTACTCTATGTTATCAAGTTGATATTGTATAGGATTATTCTTAGGATTCTAGGTGTTCGACACAAAAAAGGGGCGATTAATCCAATATGTTTTACATATTCATTTATATGTTTAGTGAAAGGTCTAAGGCCTTGTCTAAATCCTTCAATGGGAGTACAAGCTAGAAGACACAAGTGCATGCTCATATCATATAGTTTCCAATTAAAACAATAGTGGTAATGTATTTCTTGGGTGCCTTTCAAAGTAGCTCAAGTCCAAGTCCTACCCTTAAAGCAAAGTATTGTCTCACATTGACAACTACAACATTATCGCCCTAAATATGCTAACGATGAATCTTACATAATTTAAATTTTATTTGCTTTCCCTTACCTAATGAATTGAAACAATGATGATTAGTAGATATGTTTTTAATATTTTAATAGAACAAAGGTGTGCAAGCTTTCTTTTTAGCCATTTTAGTTCAACCACTCATTAGAAAATATGTACATGCGTACAACCGATGTGTATCTTATTTTGACTTATCTAAGTATTTATGAATATGATGATAGTAAATTACAAGCTCATCCTCATGAGGTAGAGGATATTATTAATGACCTAAAACACTGAATGTTTTTACATGTAATTGAAGGAGAAGGAACATTGCATTGGTGGATGAGATTTAGATTAACAAATATACAGTTTGGTTAATTAATAATTATATTATATTTAGCTATTTTAGTGATTTATTAAATATGCATTTAATACATATCAAATAACATTAGCTCAATTAGTTAAATTCCTCAAGCTTCAAGGAGGAGATATAGGTTCAAATCTTGCTAAGTAATACATGCATAAATTCCGAGTTGTTGTAATATCAATATGTGGTCATATTGTAATATGAGTGGGACTAATTTCAATCCCATATAACCAATTAAAAATGTGTTTAATACTTGTAATATCAATTAGCAATTTAAAACTACTTGACCTTAGGAATTATTAAGGTACTATTCATACTTTGGTTGTTAGAGACATTAATGAGTCAAATGGTATGAGCTTAATGGATTAAATTCCTCAACTTTCAAAGAGAAGATCCAAGTTCAAATATTGCCAAGCGATACATGCATAATAACCAAGTTGTTGTAATACCACTTTATGATTACGATACAATACAAGAGATAAATGACATAAATAAACATGAACTTTATAAATAAGTTAATGAGTTGTCTAGTTCATTTGTCTAAGCAACTTGCCATTTTGTAGCCTTAAAGAAGAGAAGTCATATAAGCATCCTAAAAGACAAGCATCCTAAATAATGATAATTGAATATAAGACAAGTTTTTAATAAATAATTATATTTTTTAATGATTAAGTTAATAAACCATTATATTAGCATTATTAGAGGTGTTTAAAAAACAATAATTAAAATTGTATTATGCATTCATTTCTCAAATAATATCCTTGTTAAACATAACAAGGAAAGGAATACACAAACATTAATTTTTTAATTTTTAGCTGGTATTGCCTTGTATATTCTTACATAAAAACAAATATGAAACTCCAAGAAAAGATAAAAGCTATATATGAAACTCAAAGAAAAGATAAAGCTATATATCTTAATTAAAGGGAGTACGAGCGAAAATTATTTTTACCAATCCTAAGGAAAATGACACAAATATGAGAGCATATTACTTATATTAATCTTGATAGGATTTTATTAAATAAAAAATGGGAGAGATTAAAATAATATATTGAGATTGTTCTTAGTTAAAGTAGAAGAATTATTGTTGAATTAATGAGAAGTAAAACGGGTAGCACAACTGAAGGCCACAATCCCTGAGGGCATAACAATAGGGAACCTTCCTCCCCATGATTTGAACTCAAGTCGCCAAACCAACAATATATCATTGGGCTGTTCCCACAAATAATAGTAAAAAAATTATTAGACAAATGTGTTAGCTTTTGGGCAGAGGTCAACCAAATCTTGTCATGACCCTTCAATAAGTAACGACTATAAAAATGTCATACACATTATAGGTTAAAAATTTATACTATTATTGTATTATATCATATCCCAATATAAAGCCTAATATTTTTGGCAACATTATAATTTTTACTATATTTAATTTTTTAATGAACACACACCCACCTCCTCACACACTCACCCGTGTCACGGTACTATCTTTAATTTTAGTTTTAATCTCTAAGACCAATTGAGAGGGATTGGAACAAACCCTGCTTATACACCATTATGATCATATTACCATGGTAGTAAAATTATTCTTTACTATATTTAATTATAGTTTTAATTTGCAAGACCAATTGAGAGGGTATACAAATAGTAGGTAGGATTGAAACAACCCCTACTTATACCCCATGATCACATCATGATCATGTTGCCATGGTATTACAATATTTTATCAATTACACATATCTTGCATGGTAACATTAGAACCTTAGTCTTCACCTTAAATGTCAATGCATTTTGCATTTGACCACTTGAGCTCTTGCCATTTGATATTGTCAAGGTTATAGTTATGCTAGATTATATTGTTAATTAATAAGATATTTCAAAATTTTTTATCAAAAAAAATATTTATTTATTTATTTTTGATTTTACATTGTAGAATCAGTAGTCATGGATCTGGGTAGATTTTTTGGGTTTTTATGGCTATCACAATATTTTGCGTTGTCCACCTCAAAAGCTACTACACAGATCTCCGTGTAGTCCGTCTCTATAATGGTGAAATCGATAGCCGTCATAAATCCAGATAAGCTATCTATATTTTGATGGTTGTCACAATATTTTACGCTATCCACCCCCAAAAACCACTACACGGATCTCCGCATAGTCCACCTTTATAACCACCATGCCACGATCATTTAAAACCTTTTACATCACTGAAAAGCATCATGAAAGCCATCACACGTATCTTCGTATTATCCGCTGTCCGCCTCGAAAACTGCCACACAAGTCTGCCCTACCACACAAATCTTCACATAATCCGATCCTATAACCACCATGTCACGATCATTTTAAACCTTTAACCTTTTACACCACTGAAAGCACAAGAAAAGCTGCCACATAGATCTTCGCACAATCCTCCCTGTAACCACCATGCCACGATCATTTAAACCTTTAACCTTTTACTGAAAGCACTAGGAAAGCCGCTACATAGATCTCCGCACAGTCCCTATAACTACCATGCCACGATCATTTAAAACCTTTTACATGCCACGATCATTTTAAACCTTTTACACCATTGAAAATATCGGGGAAAGGGACAAACGTTCAGTCTGACGAAACCTAAGATTTGAACCTTGGACCTCCGCCCCTTTAAAGAGTTTGGGAGAACCAATTGATCTACACCCCAAACTTGTAAAAAAAAATTAAAACATAATAAATAACTAACTTAAAAATTAAGATAAATTAACATGTGATTAAGTTGTTATAAATGTTAACTTTCAAAATAAAAACTCACGTTCAAAATTTGCCTTGCAAAATAAGTATAATTGCTCAATACCACTATATGGTTTTTTTCTTAAATAATAATACAAATATGTGGGTACCCAACTTTTAAGAAAAAACACTTAAAATATTCTAACGAAATGTTATATCCTATGACATGTATGATGGATGTGATTGAGTGCAAATCTAAATGAACTAAAGCACCATAGATTAAAACTGAGTAATGATACTTCTCTAAATGGAATCCGCCTCCTCCGGGAGTGCTGAAAATTAATACGGATGGATCTTCCCGGGGTAATCCGGGTAATGCTGGTATTGGTGGTGTGGGGCGGGATAGTAGTGGTACTATCCAATTTTTTTTCTCTTGCTTTAAGGGACATCATTCTAATAACTTCATGGAAGCACTCGCAATTTTATATGCTTTGGAGCAAGGGTATGCTTTGGGTTGGCGTCGGATTGTTTGTGAATCTAATTCTCAGATTGTTATAAATTTGTTAAATTTTGGAGATAGTCTTCATGGTTGTTGGCGGTTGAGTTGGGTTGCTCGGCAAATTCTTAATATCTCTGCTCACTTGGACTTCATTTCTTTTGTGCATATTCCTCGGGAGTGGAATAGGGTAGCGGATTTGTTAGCTAAATGGGCTTCTAAGTTTCAAGATGGTTGGGATGTTCAAAATTGGTCTCAACTTTCTTCTGATTGCTCTCAATCTCTCTCTTCTTTATTGAGAGCTGATATGTATGAATAGCTTCTGCTTTTTCTTTGTATCATGAATGTTTTGCTGAGTTAATAAATTTTTACCCTCTTTTACAAAAAAAAAAAAAATTAGAAAAAAAATGTATTATGTTTATTATTTATATTTTTACATACTAATTGCAGTATATTGCATTTGCTTAATATCTAAGGTATTTTCTTAAATCACATATTTTCTCATAGTTGCATGAATTAAAAATGATATAAAAAATATAAATATAATATATTATTTTTGTATTTTTACTTGCTAATTACAGTATATTGCATTCGCTTAGTATCCAAGATATTTTCTTAAATCACATATTTTCTCATAGTTTTTTATGTTTATACAGAAAGACCAATTGTCCAAAGCAGATCGTGGCATGCCATTATAACAAAGAAGCATGATGAAGATTCTCTTCACAAGTGTATTTTATAGTAATTTTGTATTTTTCATATTTTTTCAACATGGGTTGAAGATATTAATTTTATATTTTTTAATTAAAAGCACGTTTTTTTCCAAAATTTTCAAGTAATTAACGTGCATTGTATCTTATGGTCAATAAACTTTTGTTTAAGTCAATATTTTATAAGATTCTATTTAGTTTTTCCCCTTGTTTTGACATGTTGTATTTATATTTCTTTTAAGTGATATATATAAATAACATGGTGAAGAATCATTTGATTAATATATAAAGAAATAACATTTAACTTCATTAGTATATTTTTAATATATATTTTAAAAACTTATTAATATATTAAATTATTACAAGTATTATTAAGAGCTTTTTCAATTTGATTTGAAATTTTTATTTTGTCTTGAATCATTTTAAAATTAATGATCTAGATACTAGTTTCAATTTAAAATAATTAAATTTATTTAATATGTTTTTTATTATTCTTATTAAGATGGTATGTTTATATTTTTTTTATTGTAGAAAAAAGGGTTGTACTTGAGTCCCCATCCTTGACAAATCACAACTCTCTCCTTTAGAGCTTGAAAGTTTACAAATAGATTCAATTTTCATCTCAATTGAGTTGCTATAGCTAGATACCTACATATTTTTCATAAAAAGTTTAAATTCTTGATTTTTATTTTATGGATCTTCAATTTTCTTTGTAAACACAAGTATTTCAAAATTCAACATCCTTCTTGACATTTTTCTATAATAGCCTTCACAATACCAAAACTCCACATCTACTGTCTAACCATTGCATCTTAGTAGAGTAATATTTCCAAAACTTCAAGCCATCATAGTTCGTTTTACTAGATTTGGACAGTTAGTTTTCTTCTTGAAGCATAAGTGCAAATTATTTGATTCAAATAATCAATATTTTCTTGTCATATTGAACTAAACTTACTACTTCTAACCTTGGAAAATATAATTTAATTCATGATCCTTTGTTAAAACCCTTCTATTGGCTAGCCTATTTGCACATTCATTTCCTTTCCTTAACATATGTGCAAACCTGATTTCTTCAAAATTTGTAGAAAGGTCTTGTATTTCCACAAGGATCTCTTGTATGTTCCATGAAGTCTTTTCTTTCCTTAAAATTATATTTATTACTTGTAGTGAAAATTTCACTATAGTGGGGCATATCTCGGTTTCAAAGGAAAGTTAAGCAAAGCTACTGCCAAAACCAATTATATGAGAGGCCCTAAAGCTCCATCCACATATCAAGTAGCTTATTTGAAGAAGACGTGAGCCAAGGATAATCTATGCCAAATATTGATAGCATGCTCAAATCTCCCCTCACCTTGAGGCAAAGTAATTCACCTAGATCAAGCTAGCAAAGTAATATAGCCTTTTCGGTGGTGACTAAGCCACATCCCATCATTAATAGGAACCCCAAAACCTTCCTAGTGGTGACTAAAAGGGATTTGTTGATCATGAGACTTCTAAAAACTTAGTTTACTGGGACTTGCCTACCAATTTGATAGATAGACCCTATAATCCAAATACTCCTCATGATAATTAGGTTGTAGTGCTCCATATACCTAGGATAATTTCTCAAAGGTATGAGCAACACACCCATAATGGGAGTCCCAAATACTTTAGAGGAAAATAATAAAGAGGATTAGATGAGTCAAGTAAGGACTCAATAAGATCAACATATCTTGTTAGTCCACATATAGATCCCCTATAGTACCAAAGGTGGGATGGGTGAGAAAAGCATGGACAAGCCATGAAGGACCAGAAGCATGCTTATCAAACGAGGTTTGATGGAATCCTATAAATGGGAATCTTAAAAAAATTAGCCATCAAAAGGAATATGGTAACACTAGAAGCGACATCAACTAGGCTAGGGTCTAACTAAAAGCACAAGAATGATAGCCACCGAGTCATCAAAAGGGAGGTCCAAAACCAAACATTTACTGGGATTTGATGAGCCAATGCAAGAAAAAGGAAATCATCAATACGGGTTAGGAATCAAGGAAGCCCGAGATCATGACCATCAAAGCAAACTCCTATTGACCAAAGTTGATACCCAAGCCCAAATATCCAATGGGGAAGGTGAGAGCATTAATGAGCCCTCTAAAAAGAGGACTATGCCACTTGTGGAGGTATTTATGGTTATTTAACCCCGATCAAATTTGGACCTCCCAAAACTTAATGTAACATAGTTCCCTTGATCTAAGAACCAAATATGGAATCAACACTCCTGCCCATACCCATTTTGGGAGGAATTTTGAATTTCAAATTTCATTATAAATTTTATAAATAACTATCATCAAGGTAGGAAAAAGAGGCTGAATTATTGTTGTGTCTATCATCTAGTCTGTAGCAATTCTTCCTTATTTTTTCATTTTGTCTTTTAGTCTGGACTTGATCCTTAGGCCAACTACATATACAAGCCATCGAGCCTCTTTTGATTATGTATAAATGTAATATGCACTTCAAAATAAATACAAGGAACTATGTCCTGGTCTGAGTTTTTATGTACTTTTCTATGGGGACTATGACTATTTTAGTGTTTCTATCTTGGCCTCCACAAGAAGTCTTTTGAATTGTATTCATGCATGATTAAAATCATGTTCAATTTTGCTATCATATTTGGTTCATGTGTTTACTCATTCCACTAAGACATATAATGGGAATTGTAGATCTTTGGTGCATTGCCACCCTTAGGTTAGATAGGAATTAGTGCTTTTTGTTGTTTAATTTTTAATTATTTATCACTTTCATTTGTTGCTTTCTCTCTTTTTTTGTTTCCATAACAAAGACACCTAGTAGAGTAGGCTAGTGTAAGAATGAATATAAGTGTTGAATATCACATAAAGACAAGGAATTGTTATTGAAAAAAATATTGAAGGTCATCAGAAGGAACTGTGTCCCATGCTCCTCAGAATTCCCATAATTGGTGATCCAAGTATGATGTAGGGTGCTAGACACACCCATTTGGAAGAAGAGAGCATTCGTAACCATGGGTTGTCACAATGCCTAGGGCACAAGGACCATTTCAGACCCTCAACATTACTATTAGTGAATCACCTTCCATCTATACTTTGTTCTATTTCATCTGTTTGCATATTTTTAACCTTTCCAAAGATATGCAAGCTTTAACTTTATTATTTGTCTTAAATACACTATTGAAAGTGAAATATGAAAAAATACCACCTCCATTATTTTTAATTACTCCTCCTCCTATTGGTCCTGGATTTCCTTTAGATGCTCCATCAAGATTCAATTTGACAAACTCCACTTTCAATGGTTTCTACTTTATATTATTTGTCTTCCTTTTGTTTCTCATGTATCGAAAATTATAATTCCATTTTATGACTATCAATGCTCTTTGTTTCAAGATTAATGATTGCATGAGATGATAGGGTTGGTTTAGAATCCTCTATGGCTAAACAAATATTCCTTTTCATAACCTCTAAAATGCTTTCCCTATGACCCTGACTTGATTATTATAAATAGTAAGAGCTTTCTACTTTTTTAATCTTCTACTTTTTAATAAGGTATTTTAAAATTTTCAATCACAGTGTCAATTATTTAATTGGGTATAGTTAATCCCATTTTGGTTGTGGTGGTTAATATGTATTCAAGCTTTGAATTAGTTGTGGGTGAGAAAAATTTAAAAAGAGAAAAAAAGAAAAAAAACAAGGTTAGATGTAGAATACAAATTTAAGATATAAAATAATAAATTAGATTTATTAATAAATATATTTTTTAATTAGAGAGAAAAATACAATGATTTACAAAGTTTAAATTATGATATTCAAAATTAAAGGCCAATTTTAATTCCACTATTTTAAATTTATCTAATCAATGTTAATTTTGATAATTATAATTTTCTTTTGAAAAATATATTAGTTAAATTTGTTTTCTTTTTGTAATCCATTGTAAATATAATTCAAGAAAATTGTAAGAAACTATCCTTTAAAAAACTTATAAAATCCTTTAAATTTTTTGTTGGATTGCATAGATCCCTTTGTAAGTCCTTAGTACTAACATAATAATATAGAACAATTGGTGAATTTGGTTCTTCAAGTTATTTTTGCAAACATTGGTGTTTTCTCTAAATTTTTGTTAATTGTATGAAAAATTAGAGGTCAATTGATAATGCATGGTGTGGACAAGAAAATTATGTAAACTAACATAAAATTCCCCCAAAAAACATAAAGGAAATTAAAACTATTGTAAACAAAATTATGCAATAAAATGTTATTGCAATCTTATCAAATATTTCATAGTGAAGGTTCTTAGTCCATGCCACAATCTTGTAGATAAATTTGATAGAGGCCATTATTTATTAAGGAGGATGAGTTATTTAGCTGACAAGGATATAAAATTTAACACAAGCCATACCATATGTAAACATTTACATACTAAAATTAGGACTTTGCTCGGGTAAGCATAAAGCTCAACTAATCAAACAAAATTACCAACATTAAAAATACTTCAAGAATAGATACACCTATTGTACCTCCTAACTATACAATCTATATCTTAACATCCTTCCTTAATGACTAATCCAAATACAATCCCAAGTTCATCCCTAAATTTTATAATTTTTCTCTACCTAAGGGTTTAGTCATTACATCTACAGTCTATTCAAAAGTTGGACAAAAATTTAGACAAATTTCTTTATGCACCACAATTTGTCAGATATAATCATTATGAACTTCAATACATTTCATTTTATCATGATACATTTGATTCTTCACCAAATTGAACACACTTTGAATATCACAATGAATAGGTGTTCACGCTATTTGATAATTTGAAGATCATGCAATATTTGTTGCAACTAAAGAACTTCACAACCTGCATTACATGTTGCCTTATATTATACTTCAATTATTAACAAAATAATAGTATGTTTAAGTTTTATCTACCAAGAAATAACCCCTGCTACAAGAGCAAACCTATAGCTAGTAGCAGATTTTTAATCATCAATTAATTTGACCAAGTTTGCATCAATGTATCCAACCAATTGAAAATAATTAGATTGTTGACAAAAAATACCAAAGTCAAGGGTACCTTTCATATATTTGAGAGTGCATTTTACAACTTGTCAATGTTGTGGATTTGACATGAAACAAGACATATAACCCATTAGAAAACATTTATATGCTCAAGTGGCTATAAGAAAAATCAAGCTACCTCCCAACTCATGTTATACTGACTCATTGATTGAAGACGAATTAGAATAAGCTAAAAATTTCATCCCAACTTCCATAGATGTAGATATCAGATTACAATCTTCCATTCAATATCATAAGGTAAAGTAGTTTTTAATAGAGGACATTAAAAAATACTTTACCCTTTACCATTTTAATGTCCACAACACCATGGGCCATGGACCATATGAGAGGACTAATAGAATATGTTACTCATCTAATATTATCCAACCAGATTTTATTATTTAGGTATGATGTACAACTATACCTAGATTAGATTCTAACCTTGGAGCTCCTATTCCGAGTTTCAAAGCATAAGATAATAATTTTAATTAGGATCATAAAAATTTAAACCATACAATCATTGCAAAACCTTTTAAATTATCTTATATTAATTATTTTTTAGCTAGTTATATGAGGTGGTGATCATGGGATTTTAATTATTTATATTTTAAGGTTGTGTCTATACAGTTTTTTGTTGAAGTAGGGTATAAAATACAATTGGAGGTACAATAAGAGTCACCCTCACATGATTTGAACTTAGCTATCCTTTATGAGAGTCCAAAGTTATAGCAACACAGGTGTCTTGATAAGGACCATATGTCTATATAATCATTTTATTGTTGTTGTATATATTATTTATTATTTTAATTATTTTATTAAAAAGGCTTTTGTATTATTTATGGGCATGTAAGAATGCTACATTGTCAACCTTGCTAAGCAAACAAGGTTTTCATCCAAAATTTTATAAAAGAGCAATAACTATGTCTTTAGTATGTTCTACTAATACAAGGAAATATGAATCTATGAATTTCTTCTAAGTCACTACATATAGGAATCAAAGTTGTTAGCATCGATGTGGAGTATATGTTAGAGATATTCTCTAGATTTTTACAGCTACCATCATGGAAGATCTCCATAACAAGTTAGATCCTTACATTCTAGAGCCCAATTTACCATAACATATATAATATTCTTTTTTTCATGGGGAGCGTGAATAAACTCTACTATTTGGAATCTAGATCATAGTGCATGTATCTTGTCAATCACCCTTTGTAACTTCCAATCCTAAGAGGAGGTCCTAGTGGGTGCTTTAAATAGATTAATGATTACTTATGATTTTTATTCTAATTTTACTATAGATCATCTGATCTTAGCAACTTTTTGAAGGCTATGAAGGATAGCACATGCTTCTTCTAGATTGTTAGGGTGGACACTAAGATTTTCTACAAAAAATAAAAGCATGAATACCATCTAAGAGTCTTCCTATATCTTCCATGCTTGACCTTCTTGGGTTACCTCTTGACGTACCATTAGTGTTGATCTTTCACATACCTCTAGGAAGGGCTTGCTATGGTCCATCCCTATGAATAGTAGGTTAGGGATCCTATGGGTGCCTACATCCCCATTCATCCATGGTGATTTGAAGCCTCGAGTGTATATTGTGCTACTATTGATTTAAAAACTACTTTACCCTTTACCTTTTTCATGTCCATAACACCATGGGCCATGGACCAAATGAGATGATACTAATAGAAGATGTTATTCATATAGTATTATCCATCCAACCTTTATTATTTAGGTATTATGTATAACTATACCTAGATTAGATTCTAACCTTGGATCTCCTATTCCAAGTTTCAAAGCATAAGATAATAAATTTAAATAGGATCATAGAAACTTAAACCATACAATAATTGTAAAACCTTTTAAATTATCTTATACTAATATATTTTTAATTAGTTATATAAGGTGGTGATCATAGCATTTCAATTATTTGTATTTTAAGGTTGTGTCTATACAATTTTTTGTTGAAGTAGGGTATGAAATACAATTGGAGGCACAATGATGGTCACCCTCATGTGATTTGAACTTGGATCTCCTTGATGAGAGCCCAAAGTTATAGCAACTTAGGTGTCTTGATAAGGACCATATGCCTATAATTATTTTCTTGTTATTGTATATATTATTTATTATTTTAATTATTTTATTAAAAAGGATTTTGTACTATTTATGGGCATGTAAGAATGCTACATCGTCGACCCTGCTAATGGTAGGAACCCAAGTTTCTAGCGGATCTATCAATGAAAATTGAAATTAGATCTAAACTAATAGAATCACCTTTGCACTGGAGAGGAACCCTTCCAATGGATCAATTGATAAAATATATATTCTTATTCATGGATGATTTGTGTGAATAGCCAACCTAATATATATCTAACCTAAAGCTATGTTGGTGAAGAGACGTGATGGTTCAAATTATGAAGAGATGTGATGGATCGATTTATGAGTTAATAATATAATAATTAAATGATTAATAATACTAACTAATAATGTTAGGATGGAGGATCCTAACATGCTACCCTCCTTAAAATGAGCTTTGTCCTCAAATATCAAAGCAAGGAGCTTTGTATTTTTTTCCAAGTAGAATTTTTACAAGTTCTGGTACTATTTTAATGTCACTTTTTCGAAGACAAGGATATCTTGAAGGTCAAAGTGTTAGTGGGGGGTTGCCAAGAAAAATAGTAGAATATTCCTTAGGAGAATCATGATGACGATGGAAGGGCAACCATTGGGGCTCCTAAAAAACTTTAGAATGATGCATCAAAAGTGGTGGTAACTCTTCCATACCCTTTTGTTATTCCCTGGTAGATCTAATGGAGAATGAGTGTGCAGTCACTTTGTGTTGTTTTCGAATAGGGTTGACCATGTGGTGATAAATCACTATTGGTGAGGAGCTTGTATGTAGATCTTGTAGTGTATGTCTGGCTGTCATTGGTCACTTCGTGTATGTTTACGTCATTCTTTCCTGATGGATCAATCGATGCATTGATAACTTTTGGTATATTAATCTTATTGCCTTCATCATTGTGATTAGGTGCTTGGGAAACTTCTTTCTCATCTTCCTCATCATTAGGGCTATCCTTGGGTGTATCCAACACTACTTCTACCTCAATCACATTTTCATCATTGGGAGAACTACAAGGAATAACTGCATCCAAAATATATAGTTTAGGTGTAATACATTGATGATTGTGAATAAATTTCTCATTGCAATGAAAGCAAAGGCCTTTTTCTCATCGTGCCTTCATTTTTGTGGGGTTGATATGTTTAATGGGTAAGACTCTTTAGTTTTTGGCTAGCTTGCATTAATGCCATGTTTTGTTGTACCAAGTCCATAGAGTGATTAGTGGCATCCCTTTTTGTCGTTAACTCTGCATTAGAGGCATCTATTTTTAGAGTTAATTCTACAATTTTTGTTGCTATTTTTGTTTCAAAATCATCTTGCCATTTATTCAACCCTTGCAAGACTTCTTTCAAAACTTCTTTTGCAAGGTCTTGTGATCTTCTCTCATCTACCATTTTCATAGTTGTTATTAGAATAAGGTAAATCTAGGTATTATGCCTGAGCACATAATAGTTTGGGACTATATAAAAATTATAATATTTATGTCCAAGCTCTTACACGACTCTTTTAGAATATGAAAATGCCATATGATATATTTAAAAAACTTCCCCACTTATGTCCAGAATCGATGCTATGATACCAAATGGTAGGAATCCAAGTTCCTAGAGGATTTATCAATGGTAATTGGATCTAAACTAATAGAATCACCTTTTGGATAAAATCACCTTTGCACTGGAGAGGAACCCTTCCAATGGATCAATTGATGAAATATACATTCTTATTCATGGATGATTTGTGTGAATAGCCAAACTAATATATATATCTACCCTAAAGTTACATTGGTGAAGAGACGTGATGGTTCACGTTATGAAGAGATGTGATGGTTCACTTTATGAGTTAATAATATAATAATTAAATGATTTATAATACTAACTAATAATGTTAGGATGGAGGATCCTAACAGTGAAGAAAACAAGGATTTCATCTAAAATTTTATAGAAGAGCAACAACTATATATTAAGTGTGCTCTACTAATACAAGGAAAGAGGAATCAATGAATTTCTTCTAAGTCACTACATATAGAAATCAAAGTTGTTGGCATTGATGTGGAGTATACGTTAGAGATATTATCTAGTTTTTTACATACACCATCATGGAGGAACTTCATAACAAGTCAAATCCTTGCGTTCTAGAGCCCAATTTGCCATAACATCTATAATATTATTTTATTCATGGGGAGTGTGAATAAACTCTACTATTATGAATCTAAACTATAGTGCATGTATCTTGTTAATTAATATTTGTAACTTCCAATCCTGAGAGGAGGTCATAGTGGGTGCATTCAATAGATTAATGATTACTTATGAGTTTTAATCTACCTTTATTGTAGACTAACCAAAATTAGAATATTTTTGAAGGCTATGAAGGATAGCACATGCTTTTGCTAGATTTTTAGGGTGGACACCAATATTCTTTATTAAAAATAAAAGCATGAGTGCCATCTAAGAGTCTTCCTATGCCTTCCATGCTTGCCCTTCTTGGGTTACCTCTTGATGTGTCATTAGTATTGACATTTACCATACCTCTAGGAAGGGCTTTCTATGGTACATCCCCATGAATAGTAGGTTGGAGATCCTATGGGTGCCTATATCCCCATTCATCCTTGGGGATTTGAATCCTGGAGTGTATATTGTGCCACTATTGAGATATTGTGAAGGACAAATTCAAAGTATGTAGGGTAGTTTCCCTAATATTGGCTACAATCTCTCACCAAATATGTTGGACATTATGACGAGTCATTTTAAATATTATTTTATTAATTTTTTCCAAAGATTCCATAGCATTAGAGAGATGCTAACCAATGCCATCTCTTTCATTGAGTTGTCAATTCCATTCCCCCTGGGTCAAGTACTCCATTCCTACTTGAGGGAGGTGAATTGAAGGAGTCTTAGATCTAACAAGGTTTTCAACCATTTCCATAACTAAATGGACAAGGGATGAAAGAAGAAAATAAGGTCCTAGTTCTCATTATCTAACACAATATAGCTCACATATGAATAACCTAGAAAACCAATGTTTCATCAATTGGTATTTTTTAAGAATCCTCTTGTAGAGTAGGAGATATTTGAAGAGTCTTACTTTAGGCCAAGTCAAAAGTTACCAAATCTAGTTGAAGACATCACTGAGTGTATTTTTCCATGATGAGTGAGGGATGAGTATCCAAGAGATTTAGTATACACATTATTAGAATGTGAACCCCATCCCAAACTATCTTTATCTTTTAACCAAGATAGCAACCAACTTCTAAGAACTTGATGAATATCTTTATGACTCCCATTGCATGCATAAGATTTAGTATAGTGGAATGGTTATAGAATGTTGGGCTTATGATAGTCTTTCTTCGTATCAAACATTGTTAAAAAAATGTGCAAGTAAATTTTTCCTCTTTTATTTTTTGGAGAGGATTACGCTTATTTGGAGTTATTTTGGTGTCCTTGAGAAAGGAAAAACCAATTATCATAAGGTTATGGCTATTGCTACTAAAATTATTTACAAACCAAAAATATGTTAAGATCCTGCTATAAAATAAACTCAAATAACACACTCTCACACGATTGCTTGGAAATAAAATCACATAAACATCCTATTAATATAATAGAAATTTGCATAAAGAAACAATCTCACAATAAGACAAAATCGTAGGCCTCTTCGAGGGGGCAACCTCCTTCAATACTTCATTAATTTGCAAAAGATGGTTACATTGGTGCTTTTTCGGGTATTTAAGGAGTTTACTTCCAAGGTTGGCTTACATGCAAAATGCCACCTGGATTACATGCATAATGCCACCCGAATTACATGCATAGTGCCACTTTGAATTACATGCACAATGCCACTCAAATTACATGCATAATGCCATATGAATTACATGCACAATGCCACCTTACCTAACCTATCTACCATGTGTTACATAAAAAGGGTGCCATTTGTCATAGGCACTACCTAAGATAAAACTTAGAACATTACAAAATATTAATCATGGGTATTACCCACGTTCACTAGGAATTATTACATTAGGGAAGTTATTACATTAAGGGTTAGGGAAGTTATTACATTAAGGGAAGTTATTAATCAACTGTTGTTGGAGTTGATGGAGAGACTCCCATGTAGCATCCTTAGGTTGAAGTCCATGCCACTGAACCAGGACCTCTGTAATGGTACGGTTGCATAGAGTGCGAGTTCGACGATCCAGCAGCTGCTCCAGTGCAAGTAAGATGGAGCCTTCTTCATCCAATTCGAGGAGTGTTGATTGAACCTGTACCTTTGTGCCCACAACTTTCTTGAGAAGGGAAACATGAAAAACAGGGTGGATCTTGGAAGTGGGGGGAAGAGCCAATTTGTAAGCTGTTGGACCAATCCGTTGTAGAACCTGATAAGGACCATAGAATTTTGGAGCGAGCTTCTGACACCTGCAGAGTTGTAGGGATGATTGTTTGTATGGCTGTAAGCGAAGGAAGACCATATCACCCACATCAAAAATGCGCTCAGAACGATGCTGATCAACTTGTTGGCGCATCCAATTTTGGGCCATGTTCAAATTTTGCTTGAGTTTGCGAAGGACCTCGGTGTGTTGACTCAGAGCATTGTCGACGGCCTGGACCTTGGAGCTGCCCGGAATGTAGGAGGAAGGCATGAGTGGAGGGCACCCATAAACTGCCTCAAACGATGTGAGTTTAGTGGCTGTATGATAGGAAGTGTTGTACCACCATTCGGCCAAAGAAAGCCATTTTTCCCAATGAGTAGGATGATCGAAGGCAAAGCAGCAAAGGTAGGTTTCCAAGAATTTATTAACAACCTCTGTTTGACCATCTGTTTGTAGATGATAGGCTAAAATCATTTTGAGCTGAGTCCCCTGCAACTTAAACAACTCTTGCCAAAAATTGCTAGTAAAGGTGGGATCACGATCAGATACAATGGAGGTTGGCATGCCATGAAGGTGAAATATGGAGTCAAGAAAAATTTGGGCAATAGTGGATGTTGTGTAAGGATGGGTTAGGGCACAAAAGTGAGCATACTTTGAAAGGCGGTCCACTACCACAAAAATAATAGACTTGCCTACAGATTTAGGTAGCCCTTCTATGAAGTCCATGGAGATGTCAGTCCACACCTGATCTTGTATCGACAATGGTTGAAGAGTGCCCAAAGAGCACACTATTTCTCCTTTCATTCTTTGACATGTGTCGCAGTCTGCTACAAAAGAACGAATGTCCTGTTTCATACCTTTCCAAAAGAAGGTGCGCTTGAGTTGCTCATAAGTTTTTAGGAACCCTGAATGGCCAGCTGATGGAGTAGCATGTGATTCCTTCATGATGAGCTCTCGAAGTGGGGACTTAGGAGGAAGAACTAGGCGTTGATGGTAATGTAGATCCTGGCCATCCCAACTATATCCTAGTGTAGATTTTGGATCATCCCTAAGTGAAGCAACCAGGTCTTTCAAATCTATATCCTGAAGTATTTCCTGACGTAAGGGCTCAATCCATTGGGGCAATGGTGCAGAGATGGCACAAAACATACTAAGGGTCTCAAATTTGCGAGAGAGAGCATCTGCCACAAGATTTTCCTTCCATTTTTTGCATGTGATATCATAATCATAGCCCATGAGTTTTGATACCCACTTTTTTTGCTCGAGGGTGGCAACCCGTTGTTCTAGAAAATATTTCAGACTCTGGTGGTCAGTTTTGATGGAGAAATGGCACCCAATGAGGTAAGGTCGCCAGTGCAGGACTACATGCAATATTGCCAACATTTCCTTGGCATATGTGGATTTCCCCAAATTGCGATCAGATAGGGCTTTGCTACTAAAAGCCAAAGGGTGTCCTTGCATCAATACTGCCCCAATACCATGACCAAAAGCATCACTTTCAATGACAAATTTTTTAGAGAAGTCTAGAATGGCTAAAACTAGAGTGGTGGTCATGGCATGCTTGAGGTCCAGGAATGCTTGCTCAGTCGGCCCTGTCCAAGTAAAAGAATCCTTCTTCAACATGGAGGTGAGGGGGGCAGCTATCTTTCCATAATTGTAGACAAATTTACGATAATATCCTGTAAGCCCTAAAAATCCTCGAAGCCCCTTGAGTGTGCGAGGTTTCGGCCATTCTTGGACTACTTGGATCTTCTTAGGGTCAACCTTGAAACCATCCTTTGAGACAATGTGTCCCAGATACTCTACTTCAGTCAAACCAAAGGAACACTTGGACATTTTTGCAAACAGTTTATGGTCGGCCAGTAGTTGGAGGGTTTTATCTACATGCTTGAGATGCTCTTCCCATGTGTGACTGTAAATCAAGATGTCATCGAAGAACACAAGGATGAACTTTCACAAAAAAGGGTGAAAGATGTTGTTCATCAAGCTTTGGAATGTGGAAGGAGCATTTGTGAGACCAAATGGCATTACCAAGAATTCATAATGACCTTCATGAGTGCGAAAAGTAGTTTTAGGAATATCTTCATCCCTGAGCCGGATCTGATGGTACCCAGAGCGGAGGTCTAGCTTGGTGAAGTACATGGTCCCATGTAATTCATCTAGTAATTCATCAACCACGGGGATAGAAAATTTATCCTTGACGAGTTATCTTGTTGAGTTATCGGTAGTCAATACACAATCGCCAAGAGCCATCCTTCTTGAGGACCGGTAAGGCCGGTGCGAGTAGTGACTAGTACTAGGCCGAATGACACCCGCCTTGAGTAATTCCTGTATCATCTTCTCAATCTATGACTTCATGGCATGGGGGTACCTGTATGGTCTGATATTGGGAGGTGTACTATCCGACAATAATGGAATGGCATGGTCGTGAGAGCAATGCGGTGGTAGTGTGGTTGGTTCTAAAAATATGGCCTCATGTTTGTGGAGAATCTATTGCATGTCTGGTGGGATTTTTTCCATTGGAGATGTGGATGGTTGGATGGAGAATAGTTGTGCAATGACCCCACGTGATGATTTCTTTAGCAATTTCTCCATGCCGTTTGAACTGATAATTTGAGGTGTTCCTGCTGGGGAGCCCTTGATGATGTGTGTTTATCCATTCTAGGAGAACTGCATCCAAAGTTTAGCAAAGTTCCAACTAATAGTGCCCAATGTACTCAACCATTGAGATCCCAAAATAATATCACATCCACCCAACTGGAGGGCAAACATGTCCTGCTTGAGTTCATAGTCCCTATCTTGATTTTAACATTGCAAAACTTTCCTTTACAAGGTAAGGTTCCCCAATTGGCTACCATGACCTCAAAGGAATTACAAGTGTGGATATAGCAATTTGGCTACTGAGCAACTCTAGGGTCAATGAAGTTGTGCGTGCTTCCTGAATCCAGAAGGATGGAAAGACGTTGGCCCTTGAAAAATTCTGTAACCTTCATGGTTTGAGGAGTAGTAATTCCTGCAAGGGCATGGACTGTAATTGCTGTCTCAGGTTCCTATTTCACTTCTTCTTGTGGGGAGATGTTTCTGGAGGGTCCTCATCCTCATCACTCTCGTCAGAGGTATCAGGTTCTTCAACATCTATCAAGAACAATTTTTTGTGTGCACACTTATGTCCTTTGAAAAACTTTTCATCACAATTGTAGCATAATCCTTGGGCACGACGTGCATCCATCTCTTCGGTGGTGAGGCACTTGGGTGTAGCAGGTTTATTATCAGTTGGGTGTTGGGCTCTAGGAGGAAATGAAGGTCTATTTTGAGGAAACTTTGATGGGCGTCTTTGGGCAGAGAGTTTAGATTCGGCCAAATGGGCCAAACTGATAGCTTCCATCATAGTTCATGGTTTCAACATTTTTACTTCCGCTTGGAGTTACACCTTCAACCCACTGATATAACAACTCTGGAAGAATCCTTCACTCAATCCTCTTGTCTTATTGGCCAATTTTTCAAATTGAGCTTGGTATTCTTGGACTGACCCTGTTTGTTGTAGTTTGGTCAAGGCTCCTATAAAGTCCTCATACTCACTAGGACCAAATCGAGTGAGTAGTTGGGATTCAAAATCCTCCCAAGAGAGATTTGGGTAGGCAACACGTAACCATTGAAACCAGTGTAGAGCCTTAGACTCCAAGTTAAAGGAAGCCATCTGGACTCGATGAAATACGGGTACATTATGAAGTCGAAAGAATTGGTCAACCCGACATAGCCACCCATCAACATCCTTCCCACTAAATTTGGGAAAGTCCAATTTGGGCATTCTAAAGGGTGGATCATGGTCATGATTCCTTGCAAAATTCTCAGCTTGGTATTTTGATTTGGGTGGTCTTCTTTTCAGTTTGCTGTCTACTTCTGTCAGTGCGTCTTCTAAGCAGTTGCTGGTGGCCTCATGCTCTAGGCGAAGACCTTGGACTTCTTCCCTTATGGAGTGAAAAGCCGAGTTCAAGTTCTCAATGGCTTTTGTTAGGGATTCCAAGTGTTCTAGTTATTTTTGGTGTCCACTGGTACCCTGGGCCATTTTTTAAACCTTTTGTGACTAGTTACTAAAAATAGAATTGAGTTTTTAGGACTTACTATTTTTAGTAAGTTCCCAAAAAAGTGCTTGGGTGCTATATATCAAAACGATCAGCTCAAGGAGGTGGTCACAATGAGCTATATCTCTCAACACTACTTTTTGGCACCCTAGACTTTTTTTTTATCTCCTGTTTTGCTAAGTCTAACGATGTTTACAGTTTTTGATTCTGAGCTACAGAGCAAAAGTTGGGTATTGGAGCACTATCTATAACTGGCCTCGTTTCAGACTCAAGATTCTCTGTATTTTGCAGGTGACTGTTATGACAGTTTTTTTCTGACCCTGAAGACTATGAATTCTGCCCTGACTGTGCTGACCTCTCTGACCTAATTGACCTGACTGTGACTGCCACTGTAAATTTGACTATTATTCTCCAGATTTTCAACTTAAGTGTCACCCTCATGGCTTCTCTCGAATGCATGTCCTTTCTGTTATTTTTTTAGTAGAGGACTCCTTTCTCATATGCTCACTTTTGAAATGCAGGTTTACGAACATGGATGTTTAGATTTTTATTTTTTATTTTTTTACGTTTTTTATAGGTTGAAGTTTTAACAGAACCAAGGAATGCTAAGTATAGGAGTATGTACCACCCATAGGCCCTCTAATATACCGACAATGATGAACAATAGTGCTCGGACCAATATTTTAGGCCACTACTCAAGGAGGATTCCACACATACCCTTGAGCACACTACCTGCCTCTTTGACAATATGGGAGGGTAATCATCCAGGATGTTGTGTCCCATAGAATATGAGTAATACAAGGCCGAAGAGCTTCCTAATGGCTAAAAGTTTGTTTAATCCTAGATGGTCTCCCGATATACCCAAAGATACGTGGGAGCTCAAGTCCGTGCGCAAGTTCTGTCTGAGGCCTGGGTATTGGAGCCTAATCGCCCCTCACTTCACTAGACGCTTTATGGGCTATCTAGCTTAGCCAATAACGACAGATCCTTCGTGATATTTTAAAACCCCCGGTACAAGGTTTCTACCTACTCAACTAAAAGATTTTTTTTTTTTTGGTCTGGAAAAAAATGCATTGTATTTTTTTAGATTTTTTTTTTTTAAATAAGGAAAAATAGAAATGGGAAAAACACACAGAATTTATACCTAACAGGCGGATTGGATGGAAAGAATCATTGTAGTTGCAGCAGAACTTGGCACTGGAAAGCGCTCTGATACCACTTGTTAAGATCTTTATATAAAATAAACTCAAATAACACACTCTCACACGATTGCTTGGAAATAAACTCACATAAACATCATATTAATATAACAAAAATTTGCATAAAGGAACAATCTCACAATAAGATAGAATCGCAGGCCTCTTCGAGGGGGCAACCTCCTTCAATACTTCATTAATTTGCAAAAGATGGTTACATTGGTGCCTTTTCGGGTATTTAAGGAGTTTCCTTCCAAGGTTGGCTTACATGCAAAATGCCACCTGGATTACATGCATAATGCCACCCGAATTACATGTATAGTGCCACTTTAAATTACATGTACAATGCCACTCGAATTACATGCATAATGCCATACGAATTACATGCACAATGCCACCTTACCTAACCTATCTTCCATGTGTTACATAAAAAGGGTGCCATTTGTCATAGGCACTACCTAAGCTAAAACTTAGAACATTACAAAATATTAATCATGGGTACTACCCACGTTCACTAGGAATTATTACATTAGGGAAGTTATTACATTAAGGGTTAGGATGAGATCCTAACAAAAGAGTGCAGACATTATTAATGGAGGAGCAGTTCTAGCAACACCAAGATAGTATTAGCTAATACCAGGATGGTTTTAGCTAACACTAGGATTTCTCTTGGGCTACCATCAATTAATATATATGCTTTAGCTAACACTAAGAAGGATATTATTAACCATCCTCTTCCTTTAATGTTTTTCATATCCTTTAGGCATAAGGATTTTTATGCCTAATCATAACTATTGCTTGGGAGTATTTTGTAGCTCCATATTTATTTTTACTAAGGCTTATCCACCATACATCCTCAGGAAAAAATACCTTCTCAGCGAATAAGTTGATGCTAAGAATGGAAAATCCTTCTTTATATACACTTTACCTTATGAAGAAGTAATTATTCATCTTACCTTGTCAATCCTCTTTTTCCTCAACTAATTGTATCCAAATTTCAAGAAACAACCATTTTATATGTCATTGCATCATCATACCTCTCATCATATGATATTATTTTTATGATTTCCAAAGCTATTTGCTACCCCTTTAGCTAACTGCATTATTCTCTACCTGATATAAAAATTTTAGTTACTTGTTAGCTTATTTACACAAAATTGTGGTGTGTCTCAACATGCAATGCCCCTTGATATCTAGCTATTGTATCTAAATTTACAGTGGTAAGACCAAATAGTTCTAAATATGTGCTTTTATATTTGAAATTAATCTTGATGTGCATTGATTATTTTGTTAGAATTCTACTACAATATTGGTATTGATCTTGTATTAATTTTCAAGTTCACTCAAATAACTAGTTGTGATGAATCTTGCTAATCACATGAGTTGTTGATCATTCCTTCTATGTATATTTATCTATGTGCCTACTCACTAATTGGTGGTTGAAATTTTCCAATGTGCATTAAGCATTTTGGTTGGTAGTGTGATCTAGAATTATATTCTATCAAGAGCCAATATCCAATTTTATTTCCCAAGACTTTTGTGCTTGTTTGATAGGGCGTAGAATAGGCCATATTTTGTGATGGTTTATAGCTTATTTGTAGATTAAACCTATTTTTTGGGCTTGACAAAAGTGCTAGGTCAGTACATATAAAAAGAAATTCACTACCAATTTACCTCTGCTTTCCCTCCATCCAATTAACTACCTCCATATTAGCAAGATTGTGAACTTCTTTAGCTTGATTTGCCGTGTATTATTAAAATTTTTGAATGTGGAATGGTATAATTATTTTAACATGAATCTAGAAAAAATTATTACTACACAAAACAAATATATGGGCATGATCCCATGCCACATAACCTCCTATTTATTTTTTTTGGACAAACTCATTCCAAATATTGGAGGCACATCTATTACTATGATGTCCTAAATTACTGCTAAGTCTAGCATTATGTATAGTAATACTGGAACTCTTCTAATTATCCCTACTATATTGACAAGAATTTTGTTGAATTATATTATCCTAGGTTTAACTTTGGTATATTTCAACTCCATGGTGTCACAGGTTGCCTTAGGTATAATAGTAACTCCGACTTCATAATCTATTAAGAAACTATGTAACATGCAACCTTTCAAACACACCAATAAGTAACATAATGACATGCTATTTTTTACCATACCAAGAGAGGGCTACTTATGTATCAGTTTAAAATTTAGATGAATTGTGCCATTCATTGAACCTTCTAGAGCTAATTTAACCAAATTAACTTGTTTGGAAACCAATAGATTTTCCTTCAAATATCCTTCATCTATTAGAGTATGTCTTGTTGTTTATGCCCCACCTCTGTCCTAATTTGCATGAGCATTTTATAGACCTCCACCATATTTTCCCATTTCTTCCTTCATATAACCGGGCAGTATAATTTCTAATAAGCTTGTTTCTTTTGATAATATAAACATAAAGCTCATGGAACATACTATTTTGCACACGAACCTAACTCTTTTTGTCTCAAGTGATTTCTTTGTGAACAACAAAAAATATATGGCTTATCGTATTTAGATTCTTCTTTCTCATATTGCATTTCTTGATACATATTTGCAATTGGTTTTATCTGTTGGGTTTCTGCTAATAGGAAATGGAAGTTTGATCCATGGATATAGTTTGAATCCTTTTAAATGACTACATGATTATTTGATTGTTGAGCTTGATCATATTCATAGATTCTGTGATTGTAATAACTATCAATCATTAGATGCCTAAATCTAACTAGATTGGTCTCTAGTCCCTGGTTTCTAGCTATCCAAAAATATTCTCTAATTTATTCCTTAATGTGCATTATTTGAATTTCTAAGGGAGAATAATATTTATGATGATTTTGATCTATATATTCAGTTGTGATCTTCTATTGGTTCATGATATTTAGTTCATTGGTTAAGCTTTGAACCACAACTCTTAGTTCTTAAACTGTTTGAGATTCCAAAGTCTTAGTAATGGATTTTTTTGTTGGAATAGGAATTGTTGAATGTGACTCAAGAAAATTACTAATTTATGGGGGTAATAGTATTGGAGACAATGTCATGATTCTAGGTGGTACTTTTCTAGCTGAGATAAGCATATTTTATTCCTTAATAAACATCTAGAATATTTATAAAAATTATTTCCCTCTAGATTGCTAGATCAGAATACTCAAATATGAACCCAAAGCATGGATGTAGTATATGTATGCTTGAGCATACGAAGGCCTAAGATATTGGGGAATCCTTTTTTAGGTCTCATTAAATTTGATATTGAAATAAATGATATTTTTTTAAGAAAATATTTGGATTGGAAAGAATTGATTGAGTAGTATGAAAGGGTCCCTTGGATCATTGTGTTCTATTATTAAGTGTTCAACTAGATTTGCCCAAGTCTTTATACTCCTATAGTCTAATGAATAATACTGTTGCAATATTCTACCCTATAATAATAGCATGAGAAGTCTGACCATCACATCCTCAAATAGAATATTGTGTAGGGAGGCTAAAGTCGAAACTTCTTGGTAATGTTCATAAGTAGTCTTTTCACTACCATCATAAATGGGTAAGGTTTGTAATGCAACTTGGTGAATACCAAGATGTTTTGTGAGATTTAGGTGTCTGACAATATCCCAAGCTGGTCATGTTTACCTCATGATGAAACTAACAAGAAGTACTATATTTTTATATGGGTATTGATGGATACATTTTGTTGGTTTTTCTTATCCATGGTTATGTGATCCTGAGTCATTTTGCCAATGAATTTGCTAACTTATTGATTATGAATCAACCAAGTCACCAATTGAACATAATTTCTTTGCCTATGTGGTCAAGTTTGCTCATCAAAATCTTGAATTATTTGGGTAATCAAACAAAATATTTTATATATAATTAGGCGATTGTGTGTAGAGCATTGATTTTCAATAATACTCTTCTGAAGGTGGGACACTAGTGTCCCATCAAGAATGCCAAAAAATCTTGGTATAAAATCCACCTAAGTGGATGAGTTGCACCCTCAAGACCTTAGAAAACATTGAAATACCTATAATAACTTTTGAGGCAACCTATAAAGTAGGTCAATTCCTATGATACTAGCTAAAATAAAAAAAAAGGGGGTCTATAGACTAAAGAAAAAAATACATAAGGTTAGAATATAGATATTAAATTGGTTGGGATTCAACAAAATCAAGAAACACAAGTGCATGAGAGCATTGTTCTCCTAACTGAACTAAAATTCCTAACAAACCAACCATCATAAAATATTGAAAAATACTAATTACTTAAGCACATACATTCAAGCATAAGAATAAAACTTGATAATAATTCAAAGAGAAATCCAGATAATAGAATAACTCATTATAGAATAAACTGCTTATTTGATTTTAACAAAAATGCTTAAAATGAAATCAATATATATATATATATATATATATATATATATATATATATAAATTTAAAAATATTTTGTAACATCCATTGACAAAGGCCAAAAAAAACTTCAATTTTCATTAAGAGGCATATAGCATTTGATCATACAACATGTACAATTGTAAAAGCTAAAGATCCAACCCTTTGAATGGGTTACATTCAAGTATATATAGTTTTACATTTGTATTTAGTTAACTTGGAGTCATTATGGGTTTCTTTTCAACATGCTTATTAGAACAGGTGCAAGATATCATTGTCTCTTTTAGCTTAGCCATGCTTAATTCTTTTTTTTTTGAATTTACATGCTTAATTCCTTTAACCATGTTTTTTATAATGTGTGTGGGATAGATCCCTTTTGGAATTTGACTTGCTTGTTGTGCCATCGGATTCTAACCATATGCTAACAATCCACTCCTTTCTATTACATGGACCCAATTGAGCAAGGATATATGTATGATGTAGGTAATTTTGACCATTGAGGTTTTGATAATAATGATGCTTAGGTAGCTGGTTGACATACAAAATCTTTGCTTATTAGTATGGGTCTAAAAACCTTTTGTAAGATATGACCACCTTAAAAAATGCTACCATGTGTTGGATTGCTTACCTTGGCTATATATTAGTTTGATATCTACTTTTTAATGCTAGGTATTTTTGGCCATGCTAGTGGTGTAAGCTACTTTGAAAATCTAGACTTCATCTAGTCCTTAGTTGAATTTTTTATTATACTTGTCAAATGTGGGACTCTTAAGTTCATCTTAGTGATATATTCACCTTGAAAGTTTTGCCACCTTTTATACTTGGTCACTTTTGCTCATGTTCATGTTGGATGTCGTAGATTAGTCTTGAGACTCGGTTCTTCCTAGTTAGGCTTCATACCTTAGATAATTCTTCTATTTGGAACTCAATTTGGCTTTGCCAAAATTTTAAGCTCCCGATGATATCAAAACTTTAAAATTTTGGCACTTTTTGATACTTAGCCAAAATTTGCAATGTGTTCTGTCAAACGTCAAATGAGCTTCTAATTCAAAATTTCTCTGCCCTTGTATGCCATTTTGTTGCCTTAGATTATTTTAATCTCTAGCTCTATTCCTTGATGTGCCAATTTTTTAAGTAGCCATGATGTCATCAACTCCATTATTTTTTTTGCTTTATTCAACAATTAGCTAATTTTTTTACTATTCTTCTTTGATGATGAATGAGATTCTTACTTGTATTGGTGACATCATTATCTTGAAGTACATATTACACTAAGCCATTCACATCCAACATTTAAGGCTTGGATGGTCCATATTTTATAATTTTGGGAAGTCTAGTCCTCTACTCTTGTATGCTAGATCTTAATACCTCTAAATTAATTTTAGTCCAACATTATTTTGCTTATTCCACTACTACTTATCTTGGACTAATTTTTATGTCTGATCATGTATTCTTGAGTTCAAGTTGATTTGCACTTTTCCAAATTTTCTCTCACCATTTATTTATATCATAATCTACCTTAGGGGTTTGATTTGGTGCTCAATGTGTGTCTCAAAAGATGCTGAGTGTAATTGATACAATGATTCCTTAGAAAAATATCACAAGACTACATAAAATCACAATATGGCTTATCTACAAGGATTTGTGAATATGGGTAGTGAAATCTACCTATAGGAAGGCCTTATGCATTTTTACCATATGCAAAAAATAGATCGTGTTGCATTAGAAGCTTCTAAATTGGGTACCCAAACTTATCAATGGTTGCTATGGTAGCTTTGCCAACATGTTGACCCTCTTTTATGACCTAAATTCAATGAATAATTTCTATGAAGGTTTGACAAGGGATCCTCCACATAATATATGGTAGATCTTATGTTGACTAAATAAATAGATATAATGAAAAACTATTACCTTGAGTTCACAAGTCTTCTCACCTATACCCAACAATTGAGTCCAATAATGCTGGTCTTTTCTTTTTTACTATGGTCTTAAGGATAAATTTTGGAAGGAATCTAACATGCACAATCCTTATACTGTTGAGTATGCACAACACATAGCTCTAGCAATAGAACAAAATATCCAAGATGTGATTTCAACTTTCGTCATCCTTACTGTAATTTTGAGTGTTCCACATGATTTGTTTTTTCAAATTTCATTCACACCATCCTCAATATCAGGTCTATGAATAATATAATTTATCTTGGAATATGAAGGCACATTAGGTTTTTAGGATGAATATTATTTATAGCATGAAAATTCGATAAAAATAGAACAACCAACAAAAATGGATGAAGTAGAAAAAGATAATGATATTGTGGCTCTCTCTACTCATGCATTTATGGGTCTAAAATCTCACCACACTCTTAAGATACATATATTTATGAAATGAAAAAAATATCAATGTGTTGATTAATTTGGGTAGCACATATAATTTAATAGATATTAAGATAAAAAAATCCTTAGGCTTGTATATCAATATTTCAAATCAAGATAAATTTTAAGTCATAATTGTAAATGGAGGTACTGCTCAGTGTGTGGGTTGAATGGCTAAAGTTAACATACAAATGGGAGATTATACTTGGGTGGGCAATATATTTTCTATGAACCTAGGAAGTTTAGATGTTATATTGGGAGCACAATCGCTATCTTAGCTTGGTGATGTTACTATCAATCTACAAAAATAATATATCAAGTTAATAGAGAATGGAAGGGTCATTTGTATCTAAGGAATTTAACCCCTTCCCTCCAAGGTAGTTATTTACCATTGCATGGAAAAATATTGAGGACAAGTGGTCATGGATTACTTGCCCAAGTCAATTGCATGGAGGTTCAATATTTAGATTCATCTCTTCTAGCTCTTCTATTGAATATCCAAAGTATTGTGGATCATTATAAAATGGTATTTAGTGAGCCAAGGGTTCTACATTTTAAGTGCACACATGATCATGCCATCCATTTGATTTAAGGAAGTCAACCTCCTAATGTGCATTCTTATCGCTATTCCTAACCCCAAAATTCAAACATCAAGAAGCTAGTCCAGGAAATGTTAGAGTATGAAATCATTTAACCAAGCATTAGTATATATCCCTCTTTGATGGTGATGGTCTGATGTAAGGATAACTCATGGGGCATGTGTCCTAATTTTTGTCCTCTTAATAAGATCACTATAAAACATAAGTTTCCTACCCCTACCATAGATGATTTATTGGATGAATTACATGGTGCTATATACTTCACTAATATAGACTTACATTCTGGTTTTCACCAAATTAGGGTTAGAGAAGAGGATATCCCTAAGACTACTTTTCATAAATGTGATGATAATTATGAGTTCCTAGTCATACCTTTTGGACTCATTAATACTCCTTCCACTTTATAAAGTCTCATTGATATGGAAATATCCAAAGTGAAGCTGTCTATTCATTAGGTGCAATAGAATATATAAGCTTACAATAGAAATCATGTGGTTATAGTGGTTGTAATAATTTTCTAAACATGGCCAACCACTGTAACTAATAGATAACAATCTACTAAACATGGATGCCAACTAACTGCTAGAAGACAAAGGACAACTCTAACAGTCTAATTGAACATCCTAACAAATAACAACCTATTTCCAACATGGGCATACTATGCCTCACATGAATACAAAGTGCAAGAAATAAGAAATAATAATAAAATAATAACTTAGGCTTATAATTAAGCCTAAGGTACAATCATATCCTCAAAAATCCTCCCAACCATAGAAGCATTGGATCCTATTCGGTAATGGAGCCAAATTGATAAGAAAGGAATTAATTACCATTAAATATTGTTGATGGGCAATAATCAACAATAGGCCCCTAAACAGGGTTCCAAGGGGCAACATTAAATATTTAATTACCATTAAATATTTAATTGCCATTAAATATTGTTGATGGAGAAATTTTTATTGAAAATTTAATCGTATTTCTTGGTGAAAAACACTTGTCAAAAGAACGTTATAAGCGTATGGGTGGTTTTAGCTCATGGTTTTTTGGCCCATTGTATTTTGACACTACTATGTGGTTTCAAGTAGAGGAAAAGCCATGAATCTCTATATATTTTTTACTGTAAAGACTGCCTCTATAGCAAAATGCTCTTTTCTGGTTTGGAGGAAGAGAGGGGAGGAGACATTGTACAAGTGGAGAAGATTGTTGTATTGTTGCTAATAAAAAGGACTGATTATTTCTCCGTGGATGTAGGGTAGACTACCAAAACCATGTATATCTTGTGTCTCTTACATTTGTGTGATTGCTTGTTGTTTATTGCACTATTTCCTATTTTTCTTATGGGGGTTTAACTAGGGTTTGAACTGTTTCTCCATTTTTGCTGTTTTTATTTGTTTTTTTATAGACAGTGTATTGTTTGTACATGGAAAATGAAGAACACAAGCTTATACTGAGAGGGGGGTGAAAAGTATAAGACCTCTTTTTACTTTCTCTATTTAACTTCAACTTTGCAAAGCAATGAACCAATAGCAATATCAAAGCAATGCATAAAGCAACACACAATGAGACACCAATTTTAACGTGGTTCACCCAACATGGGCTACCTCCACAAAAATTTTCTCTAAAAAGCTTTCTCAAAGTTCTTTGGGAATCCTTCCCAATTACAATGTTTATGAGCCTCAGCCCAAAGGAGAAACCTTCCCCTACTCAAGTATTTATGAGCCTCCTGCCCAAAGGAGAATCCTTCCCCTCCTCACAAATTTATGAGCCTCCTTCCCAAAGGAGAATCCTTCCCCTCCTCACGAATTTATGAGCCTCCTGCCCAAAGGAGAATCCTTCCCCTCAGCTCTGGAAATGATACTTCAAAAGATCACCTACCTCTTATTCCGTTAGCACGTGGAACTCCTTTCCATAGAAGACCTCTTGTCCATCTCTCTTCCTCCCCTAGACGAGACCTTCTGTCCTCACTGATCACCTCCATAGCAACTCATCAACCTTGTACTAAACATAGTCAGTCGGTCCAAGCACAAGTCTTCCTCACTCTGTCAGATTTGTCCCAAGCTCAACTCATAAAGCTTGAACAAATCAATCTCTGCTACACACAAGCCTTCTCAAAGACTTGTCAAAACTGTCCTCAGGTTCTTCTCAAAGAACCACTTCAACTCTGTCCTCAAGTCCTCTTCTAGGACCTGTCCAAATCAGCTCACAAGTCCTCCCTAGAACTTGTCCAAATCAGCTCACAAGTCCTCACTAGAACCTGTCCAAATCAGCTCACAAGTCCTCACTAGAACCTATCCAAATCAGCTCACAAGTCCTCACTAGAACCTGTCCAAATCAGCTCACAAGTCCTCACTAGAACCTGTCCAAATCAGCTCACAAGTCCTCACTAGAACCTGTCCAAATTAGCTCCCAAGTCCTCACTAGAACCTGTCCAAATTAGCTCACAAGTCTTCGCTAGAACTTGTCCAAATCAGCTCACAAGTTCATCAAGAAAAACTTGCTTAGCATGAACCCACAAAGAGAATTGTTAGAGACCCAATGTGATTCATCAACCTCATAGAAGCATAAAGAGAATTGTTAGAGACTCAATATGTTCTATACTTAACTCCCAATCTCAATCTCAAATCTCATAGAAACATAAAGAGAATTGTTAGAGACTCAATATTTTCTATACTTAACTCCCAATCTCAATCTCAACTCAATCTCAATCTCAAAAGAATAAGATAGATGTAGTATGCTTTTCTCAAGAACATGAAACACAACCCAACAATTGCCAACCATGCAATATCTCATATAACAATGATACTCATGTTCTTTCCACAACCAATATCTTTGCTCAACCAATTAGGGCTTTAACAACAATGCTTATAGACAAGGTTTAACCAACATCATTCAACTCAACATTAACCTTGAAGCATTCAACCAATCACTACATGAAAAGGAAACTAGTAGACATCCTTTTCCCTCCAAAGGTATTTGAACAAAACAACCACCAACATAAATCACCAATGCAAAGAATAACTTGCTCAAATCAATCTCAATGGAGTAAGCCCAAATCATGTATCAAGTAAAGCATTAACTTGATCAAAACAACCTCTATGGAAGCAACTCAACCATCAATCTCAAAACAACCAACTAAGGGTTTCACCATCTCAATGCAAGTAGCAAGACTTACTAACATAAACCCTAGTGCAAAATGCTTCCTCTTCCTCAACCAGAATTATGCATTCACCCAAAAAACTCATCAATGATTTTAATGCATAAACAATCTTCAATATCCAGAAAATGGGATTTACACCAACAAGAATACCTAGTAGACAACCTTTTCACTCCAAACTCAATTTCAGAAAATACACCATCAACAATATACATGGAAGAAGTTGCCCCTACCTTTGTTTGAGGAAGAAGAGAATAGTTCTTCAACCTTGTTACCAACACCACCCTCAACTTTGCCACCAAGTTAGGGTTAGATCATAAAAGTAACCACAAAAATATTTATTCCATAAAACACCTTATGACTCCAATCCTTAGAAGTCAACTACCAAAAAAATATAAAGCATACAAACAATATATCCTTTTACACCTTATTTCTCCAAATTAATTAAACCATGCTCAAGGAATAATAGCTTCTAAGCAAATCTCACTCAACAATCAAGCCAAAAATCTCAACCACACACTATCAACCTTATATCTCCAAAGAAGCATTTAACCTCAAAAATAATTTTAAATAAATCTGCCCAACCACTTCTTCTTTAACAAAATGCAGATTTTATTTAAAAAACCTTACCAAAAAAAATGCTTCCGAAAATCGCGGGTCAACAGTGCCTCCGAAAAAAATTGGAGCGCAAAAACTCTTCTCACACTCCACGACGGGAGTCGAACGCTTGACCTCCCTTCAAGTGCCTTCACAGAACAGTTGTTGCCACTAGGCCAACGATGCTAGCTTGAAGGCTAGCAAGAGTCTCCTTCTCCTTAACCCTTTGGCGGTGGATAAACATGGTGAAAAAATGATAGCCGTAGCTTTTACTTCCCAACCTTTGCGCAATTTGAATTTCTTTCACTCCATTGCTTTGGACTATAGGTTATGGCTTATATAGCCAAACTTCCATGCTATACACGACGTCGATGGGAGGATAATTTGAATTTTTTGAATTAATATTACTTTGGCACCTTCGAAACAACTTTAGGGTTTATGAAACCCTTTTGATTATTTAAAAAATAATCAAAGGTCTTTTAGACCTTAGACCTTAGGTGGAGAACCCATTAAATTATTAAAATAATTTAATCACTAAATCAAATAAATAATTAATTAAAAAACCTTAAAAAGGTTTTATTAATTAAGTTATTTAATTAATAAGTGTCTCCAACCTTTGCATTAAGCTGAGAGTGGTTTTGAGAAAAACCCTTAATGCATCCACCTGGTTTTAATAAAAACCCTTAAACCTGCCATGGTTTTGATAAAAACCTTTTCATCTGCCACATGGAATCTCTCCGGAATCTTCTAGAAAATATTCTTTGGAATCTTCAACCTTTGAAGCCAATAAATCCTCTTGACATTAATGCCAGTTCCTTTTGACATCAATGACAACTCATAGACAAGAAGCTAGGATCTCAAACCCAAAATTGCCAACAATCTCCCCCTTTGTCATTGATGGCAAACCATGCTTCTCAACAACACCGAAACTCAAAACTGCTGTATAGAAATCAGCTCCCCCTAACTTGAGGCTCTCCCCCTTACTCATATCTCTCCCCCTTTGTCATCAATGGCAAAGGGTCACCTTTGGGGCTTGGGACTAAGAATGAGCCTCTTAGCTTAGTCCCTCCCCCACCTCCTGTTGAGGTGATTAATTTTGGGGTGGGAGTAAAACTCCCATTAGGCACCGATCTTCATCAGTGTCTATAGCTGCCTTACCATGTCTTCTCTTGTTCTCCTTGTCCATATTCCTATTCCTGTTCATGTCACTGTTGTTGTTCTTGTTATCATTCCTGTTCTTATCCATGTCTTGATTCTTGTGCCTGTTCATACCCATGTTCCTGTTCTCGTACCTTGGAATTTCAGCTCTACACTGTCTAGCTATGTGACCTTCATTGTTGCACTTATAACAACTAACAATGTTATTTCTTTGAGGCATACCTGATCTTTGACTCCATCTATTCTAACCAACCCTGTTCTTGTTATTAGCCTTGCAATAAACAACCTTGTGCCCAAACTGTTTACAAGAGTAGCAATACCCTTGAAAGAAATTACCACCTCTGAATCTGTCATTTACCTTCCTCACTTGAGTCATGCAATGTGAAGCCATGTGACCAAACTTGTGACAAGCAAAACATCTGCCATTAAACTTTCCTTGATTTGACCTCTTAGGTCCTGTAAACTTTCTCCCCTTTTTCTGATTCTTGTTTTCTGATTCTGTGCATCTATCACTCAAGGACTCTTTTTCTGAAGTACTTTCCTCATTAGAACTCTCTTCCTTTCAAAATCTCTTACTAGATTCCCTAGTAGAGTCGCCAACCTGTTCCATGTGTTTCTTACCAAAACCAAGACCTGTTTTATCTGTTGTCCTTCTTTGATCTTTGATGATTGACTTTACCTTTTTGGTGCTATCTTCAAACCTGTAAAGCTTCTCCTTGTACTCTTTAGTTTCCTCTTTCAAGGAAGCCACTTTCTGTTCCAACTCTCTACACTCAAGAACCTTAGACTCTAACTTATCCTTAAGTTTCTGTGTCTTAGCTATAGATAAGTCAAGACTTTCTATAAGCTCATCTCTCTCAATACAACATTCATCCAATTTATCATTGAGTCTAGCATTCTTCTTTCTTTCCATTTTTCAAAGCACTAAGAGCACTAACAAGTTTAGCTTCAAGATCTACTTCACCATCCTCTATAACTTCCTCTATTTGTTTGCCTTTTGAAACATCAATGACTTTTTCAGATTTCTTATCACTAGAGGTGCTACCCTTTTCTAAAGCCATACAATGATCTTCCTTACAATTTTTCGAAGCATCCTCATACATAGTATAACTATAAATCAATCCATCATTTGTTGCAATCATCCTCAAGATGTCCAAAATTTCCACATCTAAAACATTTCATAAGGAAAAATCTATGTTTCTTTTCTTCTTCTTTTTCTATTAGGAACAACATCTCATTTCCAACATCACTTGAAGAACTTTCACTATCACTACTAGAACACTTACTTGCCTTGTCTAGGTAGAAACTTTTCTTGTGTTTGTGAGAGTACCTCTTTCCTTGATTGCTTTGCTCATCTTTATTCTTCCTTTGATGCCCGTGCCTTTCAGAATCCTTGCTCTTATAATCCTATTTATCTTCATCACTTTCATCCTTGGCAGCAGTACAATTAGTAGCATAATGACCAAACTTTCCACAATTGAAACACTTGACATATTTCATACCTTTGTGCTTTCTTGAGAACTTGCCCTTCTTGCTGTAATATGCCTCTTCATCACTAGAAGACTCATCACTATCTTGAAGCTCTTTACCCTTGGATTTCTTGGTAGCCTTGAAAGTTGCCTCCTTCTTAACATCAACCTTCACTTGAGTTCTCAACTCAAATGTCGCAAGTATACTATGAAGCTCATCCTTTTTCAACTTATCCAAATCCTTAGCTTCCTCAATAGCAAAAATATTTTCACTAAATCTATTTGGAAGAGACCTCAAAATCTTATCACAAATATCATTTTTAGCAAGCTCAAGACCTAGTTCCTTCATAGAGTTAACAATCTCATCCATACGAAGCATATAGTCACTAATATTTTCTTCATCATTCATCTTGAGTTGTTCAAACATACCTTTGAAGTGTCTCAACTTGGCCTTTCGAACATTTGCATCACCTGTATGAACCACCTTCAACTGTTTCCACATTTCACTAGTTGTCTTGCAGTGAATCACCTTGGTAAGATCTACCTTCTGTAAACCCTTCAGGATTGCATTCATTGCCTTTGAATTGCTATGATGTAGGAGCCTCTCTTCCTTAGTAGAAGGACCATGCTCAGGAATGGTATACTCATCCTCAATCACTTCCCAAACTTCATTTCCAAGAGCCATAAGATGAACCTTCATCCTAGCACTCCAAAGCCCAAAATCTGCCCCATCAAGAATAGGTGTTGCATTACCACTTGTAGATTCCATTGTGTTCTTTACAATATTTTCCTTCAAGTTGTTAAACTTTTCGAAGGAACCCACTCTGATACCAATTGAAGAACACAAGCTTATACTGAGAGGGGGGGGGTGAACAGTATAAGACCTCTTTTTACTTTCTCTATTTAACTTCAACTTTGCAAAGCAATGAACCAATAGCAATATCAAAGCAATGCATAAAGCAACACACAATGAGACACCAATTTTAACGTGGTTCACCCAACATGGGCTACCTCCACAAAAATTTTCTCTAAAAAGCTTTCTCAAAGTTCTTTGGGAATCCTTCCCAATTACAATGTTTATGAGCCTCAACCCAAAGGAGAAACCTTCCCCTACTCAAGTATTTATGAGCCTCTTGCCCAAAGGAGAATCCTTCCCCTCCTCACGAATTTATGAGCCTCCTACCCAAAGGAGAATCCTTCCCCTCCTCACGAATTTATGAGCCTCCTACCCAAAGGAGAATCCTTCCCCTCAGCTCTAGAAATGATACTTCAGAAGATCACCTGCCTCTTATTCTGCTAGCACGTGGAACTCCTTTCCATAGAAGACCTCCTGTCCTCAATGCTCAGCCTCAAGAGACCTCTATCCTCACTGATCACCTCCACAACAACTCATCAACCTATACTAAACACAGTTAGTCGGTCCAACACAAGTCTTCCTCACTCTATCAGATCTGTCCCAAGATCAACTCATAAAGCTTGAACAAATCAATCTCTGCTACACACAAGCCTTCTCAAAGACTTGTCAAAACTATCCTTAGGTTCTTCTCAAATAACCACTTCAACTCTGTCCTCAAGTCCTCTCGCTAGGACCTGTCCAAATCAGCTCACAAGTCCTCCTTAGAACTTGTCTAAATCATCTCAGCTCCGCGCAATCAGCTCACAAGTCCTCACTAGAACCTGTCCAAATCAGCTCACAAGTCCTCACTAGAACTTGTCCAAATCAGCTCACAAGTCTTCACTAGAACCTATCCAAATCAGCTCACAAGTCCTCACTAGAACCTGTCCAAATCAGCTCACAAGTCCTCACTAGAACCTATCCAAATCAGCTCACAAGTCTTCACTAGAACCTGTCCAAATCAGCTCACAAGTTCATCAAGAAAAACTTGCTTAGCATGAACCCACAAAGAGAATTGTTAGAGACCCAATGTGATTCATCAACCTCATAGAAGCATAAAGAGAATTGTTAGAGACTCAATATGTTCTATACTTAACTCCCAATCTCAATCTCAAATCTCATAAAAACATAAAGAGAATTGTTAGAGACTCAATATGTTCTATACTTAACTCCCAATCTCAATCTCAACTCAATCTCAATCTCAAAAGAATAAGATAGATGTAGTATGCTTTTCTCAAGAACATGAAACACAACCCAACAATTGCCAACCATGCAATATCTCATATAACAATGATACTCATGTTCTTTCCACAACCAATATCTTTTCTCAACCAATTAGGGCTTTAACAACAATGCTTATAGACAAGGTTTAACCAACATCATTCAACTCAACATTAACCTTGAAGCATTCAACCAATCACTACATGAAAAGGAAACTAGTAGACATCCTTTTCCCTCCAAAGGTATTTGAACAAAACAACCACCAACATAAATCACCAATGCAAAGAATAACTTTCTCAAATCAATCTCAATGGAGTAAGCCCAAATCATGTATCAAGTAAAACATTAACTTGATCAAAACAACCTCTATGGAAGCAACTCAACCATCAATCTCAAAACAGCCAACTAAGGGTTTCACCATCTCAATGCAAGTAGCAAGACTTACTAACATAAACCCTAGTGCAAAATGCTTCCTCTTCCTCAACCAGAATTATGCATTCACCCAAAAAACTCATCAATGATTTTAATGCATAAACAATCTTCAATATCCAAAAAATGGGATTTACACCAACAAGAATACCTAGTAGACAACCTTTTCACTCCAAACTCAATTTCAAAAAATACACCATCACCAATATACATGGAAGAAGTTGCCTACCTTTCTTTGAGGAAGAACAAGAATAGTTCTTCAATCTGTTGTCCCTCACTTTGCCATCATTGTTTGATCATAAAGTGACTTTACCTTTTGACTGCTATCTTAGCAAACCTATAAAGCTTACAAATTCCTTGTACTCCTTAGTTCTCCTCTTATCAAGGAAGCCACTTTCTATTCCAACTCTCTACACTCAAGAACCTTAGACTCTAACTTATCCTTAAGTTTCTATGTCTTAGCTATAGAGAAGTCAAGACTTTCTATAAGCTCATCTCTCTCAATACAACATTCATCCAATTTATCATTGAGTCTAGCATTCTTATTTCTTTCCTTTTTCAAAGCACTAAGAGCACTAACAAGTTTAGCTTCAAGATCTACTTCACCATCCTCTATAACTTCCTCTATTTGTTTGCCTTTTGAAACATCAATGAATTTTTCAGATTTCTTATCACTAGAGGTGCTACCCTTTTCTAAAGCCATACAAAGATCTTCCTTACAATTTTCTGAAGCATCCTCATACATAGTATAACTAGAAATAAATCCATCATTTTTGCAATCATCCTCAAGATGTCCAAAATTTCCACATCTAAAACATTTCATAAGGACAAATATATGTTTCTTTTCTTCTTCTTTTTCTATTAGGAACAACATCTCATTTCCAGCATCACTTGAAGAACTTTCACTATCACTACTAGAACACTTACTTGCCTTGTCTAGGTAGAAAATTTTCTTGTGTTTGTGAGAGTACCTATTTCCTTGATTGCTTTGCTCATATTTATTCTTCCTTTGATGCCTGTGCCTTTCAGAATCCTTGCTCTTATAATCCTATTTATCTTCATCACTTTCATCCTTGGCAGTAGTACAGTTAGTAGCATAATGACCAAAATTTCCACAATTGAAACACTTGACATATTTCATACCTTTGTGCTTTCTTGAGAACTTGCCCTTCTTGCTGTAATATGCCTCTTCATCACTAGAAGACTCATCACTATCTTGAAGCTCTTTACCCTTGGATTTATTGGTAGCCTTGAAAGTTGCCTCCTTCTTAACATCAACCTTCACTTGAGTTCTCAACTCAAATGCTCTAAGTATACTATGAAGCTCATCCTTTTTCAACTTATCCAAATCCTTAGCTTCCTCAATAGCAGAAATATTTTCACTAAATCTATTTGGAAGAGACCTCAAAATCTTATCACAAATATCATTTTCAGCAAGCTCAAGACCTAGTTCCTTCATAGAGTTAACAATCTCATCCATACGAAGCATATAGTCACTAATATTTTCTTCATCATTCATCTTGAGTTGTTCAAACATACCTTTGAAGTGTCTCAACTTGGCCTTTCAGACATTTGCATCACCTGTATGAACCACCTTCAACTGTTTCCACATTTCACTAGTTGTCTTGCAGTGAATCACCTTGGTAAGATCTGCCTTCTGTAAACCCTTCAGGATTGCATTCATTGCCTTTGAATTGCTATGATGTAGGAGCCTCTCTTCCTTAGTAGAAGGACCATGCTCAGGAATGGTATACTCATCCTCAATCACTTCCCAAACTTCATTTCCAAGAGCCATAAGATGAACCTTCATCCTAGCACTCCAAAGCCCAAAATCTGCCCCATCAAGAATAGGTGCTGCATTACCACTTGTAGATTCCATTGTGTTCTTTACAATCTTTTCCTTCAAGCTGTTAAAATTTTTGAAGGAACCCGCTCTGATACCAATTGAAGAACACAAGATTATACTGAGAGGGGGGGTGAACAGTATAAGACCTCTTTTTACTTTCTCTATTTAAATTCAACTTCACAAAGCAATGAACCAATAGCAATATCAAAGCAATGCATAAAGCAACACACAATGAGACACCAATTTTAACGTGGTTCACCCAACATGGGCTACCTCCACAAAACTTTTCTCTAAAAAGCTTTCTCAAAGTTCTTTGGGAATCCTTCCCAATTACAATGTTTATGAGCCTCAGCCCAAAGGAGAAACCTTCCCCTACTCAAGTATTTATGAGCCTCTTGCCCAAAGGAGAATCCTTCCCCTCCTCATGAATTTATGAGCCTCCTACCCAAAGGAGAATCCTTCCCCTCCTCACGAATTTATGAGCCTCCTGCCCAAAGGAGAATCCTTCCCCTCAGCTCTGGAAATGATACTTCAGAAGATCACTTGCCTCTTATTTCGCTAGCACGTGGAACTCCTTTCCACATAAGACCTCCTATCCTCAATGCTCAGCCTCAAGAGACCTCTGTCCTCACTGATCACCTCCACAACAACTCATCAACCTATACTAAACATAGTCAGTCGGTCCAACACAAGTCTTCCTCACTCTATCAGATCTGTCCCAAGCTCAACTCATAAAGCTTGAACAAATCAATCTCTGCTACACACAAGCCTTCTCAAAGACTTGTCAAAACTGTCCTCAGGTTCTTCTCAAAGAACCACTTCAACTCTATCCTCAAGTCCTCTGCTAGGACCTATCCAAATCAGCTCACAAGTCCTCCCTAGAACTTGTCCAAATCAGCTCACAAGTCCTCACTAGAACCTGTCCAATTCAGCTCACAAGTCCTCACTAGAACCTGTCCAAATCAGCTCACAAGTCCTCACTAGAACCTGTCCAATTCAGCTCACAAGTCTTCACTAGAACCTGTCCAAATCAGCTCACAAGTCCTCACTAGAACTTGTCCAAATCAGCTCACAAGTCCTCACTAGAACCTGTCCAAATCAGCTCACAAGTCTTCACTAGAACCCGTCCAAATCAGCTCACAAGTTCATCAAGAAAAACTTGCTTAGCATGAACCCACAAAGAGAATTGTTAGAGACCCAATGTGATTCATCAACCTCATAGAAGCATAAAGAGAATTGTTAGAGACTCAATATGTTCTATACTTAACTCCCAATCTCAATCTCAAATCTCATAGAAACATAAAGAGAATTGTTAGAGACTCAATATGTTCTATACTTAACTCCCAATCTCAATCTCAACTCAATCTCAATCTCAAAAGAATAAGATAGATGTAGTATGCTTTTCTCAAGAACATGAAACACAACCCAACAATTGCCAACCATGCAATATCTCATATAACAATGATACTCATGTTCTTTCCACAACCAATATCTTTGCTCAACCAATTAGGGCTTTAACAACAATGCTTATAGACAAGGTTTAACCAACATCATTCAACTCAACATTAACCTTGAAGCATTCAACCAATCACTACATGAAAAGGAAACTAGTAGACATCCTTTTCCCTCCAAAGGTATTTGAACAAAACAGCCACCAACATAAATCACCAATGCAAAGAATAACTTGCTCAAATCAATCTCAATGGAGTAAGCCCAAATCATGTATCAAGTAAAGCATTAACTTGATCAAAACAACCTCTATGGAAGCAACTCAACCATCAATCTCAAAACAACCAACTAAGGGTTTCACCATCTCAATGCAAGTAGCAAGACTTACTAACATAAACCCTAGTGCAAAATGCTTCCTCTTCCTCAACCAGAATTATGCATTCACCCAAAAAACTCATCAATGATTTTAATGCATAAACAATCTTCAATATCCAAAAAATGGGATTTACACCAACAAGAATACCTAGTAGACAACCTTTTCACTCCAAACTCAATTTCAGAAAATACACCATCAACAATATACATGGAAGAAGTTGCCCATACCTTTGTTTGAGGAAGAAGAGAATAGTTCTTCAACCTGTTACCAACACCACCCTCAACTTTGCCACCAAGTTAGGGTTAGATCATAAAAGTAACCACAAAAATATTTATTCCATAAAACACCTTATGACTCCAATCCTTAGAAGTCAACTACCAAAAAATATAAAGCATACAAACAATATATCCTTTTACACCTTATTTCTCCAAATTAATTAAACCATGCTCAAGGAATAATAGCTTCTAAGAAAATCTCACTCAACAATCAAGCCAAAAATCTCAACCACACACTATCAACCTTATATCTCCAAAGAAGCATTTAACCTCAAAAATAATTTTAAATAAATCTGCCCAACCACTTCTTCTTTAACAAAATGTAGATTTTATTTAAAAAACCTTACCAAAAAAATGCTTCCGAAAATCGCGGGTCAACAGTGCCTCCGAAAAATCGGAGCGCAAAAACTCTTCTCACACTCCACGGTGGGAGTCGAACGCTTGACCTCCCTTCAAGCGCCTTCACAGAACAATCATTGCCACTAGGCCAACGGCGCTAGCTTGAAGGCTAGCAAGAGTCTCCTTCTCCTTAACCCTTTGGCGGTAGATAAACGTGGCAAAAAAATGATAGCCGTAGCTTTTACTTCCCAACCTTTGTGCAATTCAAATTTCTTTCACTCCATTGCTTTGGACTATAGGTTATGGCTTATATAGCCAAACTTCCATGCTATACACGACGTCGACGGGAGGATAATTCAAATTTTTCGAATTAATATTACTTTGGCGCCTTTGAAACAACTTTAGGGTTTATGAAACCCTTTTGATTATTTAAAAAATAATCAAAGGTCTTTTAGACCTTAGACCTTAGGTGGAGAACCCATTAAATTATTAAAATAATTTAATCACTAAATCAAATAAATAATTAATTAAAAAACCTTAAAAAGGTTTTATTAATTAAGTTATTTAATTAATAAGTGTCTCCAACCTTTGCATTAAGATGAGAGTGGTTTTGAGAAAAACCCTTAATGCATCCACCTAGTTTTAATAAAAACCCTTAAACCTGCCATGGTTTTGATAAAAACCTTTTCATCTGCCACATGGAATCTCTCCGAAATCTTCTAGAAAATATTCTTTGGAATCTTCAACCTTTGAAGCCAATAAATCCTCTTGACATTAATGCCGGTTCCTTTTGACATCAATGACAACTCATAGACAAGAAGCTAGGATCTCAAACCCAAAATTGCCAACAAAAAATTCCCAACAACTGATATTAGAGCGATCTTGTTGGGAAAGGGCACTCACAGGAGATTTTTCTATTCGAGTGGGAGAAATAGGAGAAAGTTCAAATTTTAAACTAGAGAAGTTTACTAAAAAAATTTTTGGTATGTGGAAAACCAAGTGGATGATTATCTGTATCAGAAGGATGATCTATACTTTGCTCTAAAAGGGAAGACTAATGATAAACCTAGGATGATGGATGATGAGGAATGGTATTTGATAGACATGAGGGAACTAGGGGTGATATGGTTGAGCCTGGATGATTCTGTTGCATACAACATCGGGAAGGAAATACCACCAAAGGAGCCATGGATACACTAGCTAAATTATATGAAAAACCCTCAGCTTCAAAAAAAAATTTCTTGATTAGAAATTTTTTTACTATGAAGTTGTAAGAGGGTGGATATATCCAAGAACACCTTAATAATTTTTATGCTATTATGAGTTCTTTAAAATTTGTAGGGCTTAATTTTGATGATGAGGTTATGGATTTAGGGTTTCTTTGTTCACTACTAGACTTGTGGGGTAGCGTTGTAATGGCAGTGAGTAATTCTATGCCTGGATCTGGAAAGCTAGTGTTTGATGATGTGGTTAGCACAATCCTTAGTGAGGATATGAGGAGAAAATCCTCAAGGGAGGCTTCATAATTTAGAGTAGCACTATCTACAGAAAGTAGAGGCAAAAATAGAGAAAGAGGCAAAGGCCAAGCTAGTTGGAAATTCCAGAACAGAGGAAAATTGAAGGGTAGATATAAAAGCAGAGAAAAAATCAAGATTAATTGCTAGCATTATGGGAAAAGTGGACACTTAAAGAGGGAGTTCAAAGATAGAAATAATAATGAGGACACTAATGGGAATGATGCTCAAGAGGTAAACATTGCAGGTGTAATTTATCAGGACATCCTGATTCTTGTAGCAACTTGCACAAGTGAGTATTGGGTTATGGACTCTGGAGCTTCTTATCATGTCACTTCTCATAGGGAGTAATTTACTGATTATACTCCAGACAATTATGGAGAGGTTTTTTTGGATAATAACTATCCATGTGAGATTGTGGGTATTGCCACGGTGAATGTAAAATTGCCAAACAAAAATATCTGGGTGCTTAACAATGTTAGGAACATTCCTGAACTGAAGAGGAACTTGATTTCAGCCAGTGCACTTGATTTGGAGGGATACAACACTAATTTCAAAAACTAGCAATGGAGAGTGACAAAGGGTTCAATGGTGATTGCAAAAGGTGAGTTGACTGGAACTTTGTATTTAGTGCAGAACTCATCTTATTGTACATTGAACTATGCTACTCAGGATGATGCGAAAGCATGGCATTTGCGGTTGGGTCATATGAGAGAAATGGATGAAAACCCTTCACTCTAGGAAACTATTGCTAAATCTCAAGGATGTTGATTTGGGTTTCTGTGAAGGTTGTGTATACGAAAAATAGAAAAGGGTAAGATTTCTAAAATTTGGTCCAAAAAGGAGAAATTAGAGTTAGTTCACTCGTATGTGTGGGGTCCTTCACTGGTAATTTCTCTTGAGGGCTACTGTTATTATGTTACCTTCATTGATGATTTCAGAAGGAAGACATGAATCTACATAATCATGCATAAATATGATGTTTTTGACACTTTTAAGAAGTGGAGAGCATTAGTGGAGATCGAGGCTGGTACAAAAGTAAAGTGCCTTAAATTTGACAATGGTGGTGAATATTGCAACAAGGAGTTTGAGGAATATTGTGCAAATGAAGGAATTAGGAGAATCAAGACTAATCCTAAGACACAATAGGATAATGAAGTCTCAAAGAGGATAAATAGAACTATAATTGAGTATTCCAGATCCATGAGATTGCATACAGGGTTACCATTATTTTGTTGGGCTAGTGTAGTTGATACAACAATTTATTTGATAAACATAGGACCTTGTATTGCATTGGATGGAGGTATTCCAGAGGAGAGTTGGAAAGGTAAGCCTATAAACTACTCTTTCCTTATAGTATTTGGTTGTGAGACTTTTTCCCATATAGATAAAGAAAATAGGAGTAAGCTTGATGCAAATTATAGAAAGTGCTATTTTATTGGTTATGGTGTGGATGAGATGGGATATAGGCTATGGGATAATGTTGGATGAAATGTTATCAGGAGTAGAGATGTGATTTTCAATGAGGATAGGCTGTAAAAGGATAGGCACATATAGGTTGAAGAGGATGCACATGAGTTTTTTTGACTTGGATGCAATCCCAGAGCATGGTGTAAAAATATAGCCTCTTATTCAGATTGATGGATATGGTGCTCATGAGGAAAAGCAAGGTGAATAGGAAATTTTTGTTACTCCACCATCATCCCCATAGGAAGTAAGAAGATCTACAAGGGTAAGACATGCACCTGATAGGTATTCTCCTACTTTATATTATGTACTATACACTGATGCCAGTGAACTAAAATGCTTTCATGAGGCTTTGAAAGTGGATGCTAGGATTAAGTGGGAGCATGCTATGAAGGATGAGATGGAATCATTGAATCAAAACCAAACTTGGGATTTGGTTGAGCTTCCCAAGGGCAAAAGAGAATTGCATTGCAAATGGGTGTATAGGGTGAAGGATGAAGTTGATGGTAGCAAGAGATACAAAGCAAGACTTATTGTGAAAGGATTTGCACAGAGAAAAGGTATTGACTATGATGACATTTTCTCACCTGTAGTGAAAATAACTTCAATTCAAATATTTTGAGTATAGTTGTAGTAGAATATATTCATCTTGAATAATTAGATGTGAACACAACATTCCTTCATGGGAATTTTGAGGAGGATATCTACATGCACCAACTGGAGGGGTTTGAGGTCAAAGGCAAGAAGAGCCCTGTGTGTAAACTGAAAAAGATCTTGTATAGTTTGAAGCAAGCTCTAAGGCAATGATATCTCAAGTTTGACAGCTTCATGAGTGAGCATGGTTTTACTAGGAGCCAGAGTGACCATTGTGTTTATTTTTGGGCTATAGGAAATGGTAGCTTCCTTATTCTATTATTGTATGTTGATGATATGCTTGTGGTAGGATACAATATGCAGGATATTAAGAAATTGAAAAGGGAGTTGGCAAGTAGATTTGCCATAAAGGATTTGGGGGAAGCAAAAAAAATCCTTAGCATAAGAATCACTAGAGACAGGAAGGAGAAAACACTAAAGTTGTCTCAGGAGGATTATGTGGAAAATGTGCTTAAGAGGTTCAGTATGCATGATGCAAAACCGGTAGCCCAACCTCTTGCAAAGCACTTTAAGCTCTCAAAGAAGCTATATCCCAAGATAAAGGAGGAGGAAAAGTACATGAGGAAGGTACCATATGCTTTAGCAGTTGGGAGTTTGATGTATGATATGGTGTGTATAAGACCAAATATTTCCCAAACAGTGGGAGTTGTGAGCCGATATATGAGTAATCCAGGTAAATCTCACTAGCAAGTAGTAAAATGGATACTCAGGTATTTGAAAGGAACTTCAAAATTTTGTTTGAATTTTGGAGGTTCCAAAGTTGAGTTACAATGCTATGTGGATTCAAATATTGTAGGTGATTTATATGGTGGGAGGAGAACTACTGGGTATGTATTCATAGTAGGAGGTACAACAGTGAGTTGGATATCCAAGCTACAATGTGTTGTAGCTCTTTCTACTACGAAGGCTGAGTATGTAGCCATCATGGAAGGTGCTAAAGAGTTCATATGGCTTCAGATGTTGATTGAGAATTTGGATCAGGATCAAGGAGATGGGACACTTTGGAGTGATAGTCAAAGTACCATTCATTTAGCTAAGAACTATGTTTTTCACTCATGGACAAAGCACATTTAGTTGAGGTATAACTTCATTCGATAAGCAATGGAGGATGGTTTGGTAAAGTTGGGTAAGATTCACACTTCCCAAAATTTTACTGATATGCTTACTAAAGTAGTAAGCAGGTAGAAGTTGAGGTTTTTCTCTACTTCAGTTGGCCTTAAGGAGTAAGGTCATTATTATGAGAAACTTTCAATCGTAGGGTGTAAGGATGTTGCATCAATCTTATCTCCAAGTGGGAGATTATTAGGTAATGGAGCCAAATTTATAAGAAAGAAATTAATTACCATTAAATATTGTTGATGGGCAATAATCAACAATAGGCCCCTGAATGGGGTTCCAAGGGGCAAATTAAATATTTAATTACCATTAAATATTTATTGTTGATGAAGAAATTTTTATTGAAAATTTAACTGTATTTCTTGGTGAAAAACACTTGTCAAAAGAATGTTATAAGCATATGGGTGGTTTCAGCTCATGGTTTTTTGGACCATTGTATTTTGACACCACTATGTGGTTTTGGGTAGAGGAAAATCCATGAATCTCTATATATTTGTACTGTAAAGACCACCTCTATGGCATAATGCTCTTTTTTTGTTTGGAGGAAGAGAGGGGAGGAGCCATTGTACAAGTGGAGAAGATTATTGTATTGTTGCTAATACAAAGGACTGATTGTTTCTTCGTGGATGTAGGGTACATTGCCCAAACCACGTATATCTTGTGTCTCTTACATTTGTGTGATTGCTTGTTGTTTATTGCATTGTTTCCTATTTTGCTTATGGGGGCTTAACTAGGTTTGAACTATTTCTTTATTTTTGCTATTATTATTTGTTTTTCCAGACTGTGTATTGTTTGTACATGGTAAATTTCAAATAGACCCCAATGCTCTCAAAAAATGTAGAAATTCATGGGCCATATAATGGTGAGGAATCTAGAAAGCCATATGTGGAAAGTAACCATGGTAGGCGATAAGGTAAGAAGTGGAAGAACCTTGTCAAGTGTGATGAGTCTTCATCTCAAAAAATCTATCTATAATGAGTGAAATCTGATGATCAGATGCCACTACTATTATAGAGCTAATGACAAGTTTAGCTACTAAAGGAGAATCCTGATATGGTATCTCTAGGAAGTGTCACTTATCTAAAGGATGATAAAATCTATCTCCAATCTGATATGAGTGAGGAATGTGATGCTTATGCATCACTTGCTACTGCTCCTACTGAGTCTTCTGCAAGTCCTATGTTATCTTGCCCTGAAGGCTCTATCAATGCTGAATGAAGGAAGTGACCTTAGCTTGCTCCTCCGTATGTGCAATGGTGGAAGAGGGCAAAGCCAAAGGCAAATTCTGTGGAACAAGTGGTTGTGTGTTCTTAGGTGTACCCATAATGATGCAAATGGAATGGTTGATATATTTCTCATTATTGAGAGTGATGGGTTCCTTAACCACGAGCTCTTGTGATTGTTCAATTTGTAGAAGTGAAGCTTCTTCTTTATCATGAGTCTTTTATGGTGTTTTTTCTTTCTCTTGTATGGTACTTATACAAGTAGGAGCTAATATAAGTATTTGACTTCATGGCTTACGAACTTACCTAAAAATTAGCATTAAATTTTATGTGGGTGTAGTGCTTTGTATCAAATATGTTTTATCTTGCAAATTCAAGGTGTGTGTTCTTTTTAGCATGATACATTGCATTCCTATCAAATTGATAGGGTTTACCAAGCAATAGTCTACAACAATCCATCTCAATGACATCACATATTACTTTATCCATAAAATTATCACCAAAAGCAAAATATATGGTGCAAGTGTGTGTGATGTTAGATATGGAGTCTATCTCCTTCCACTCAAATGCATAGGGTTGATGATGTGGCTTTGTGGGAAGCTTCAACTTCTCAAAATCATTCTTCTGTGAGCCATTATCTATGATACAATCCACATAAAAATCATGTGTAATGTGGGCTCTAGTGACAAAAAAATGGTCACAACCCCCTTGTGCCAAAACATTCATCATGAGGGTAACTTTATTTAGTTTACCCTTTAAAGCAGGATATTATTCTTCTATCATTGTAGTCACAATAGGATCATATTCTGGTTCCTCATATGTAGGTTGTATAATTAGGGACTTCTTCTTCTTCATTATTTTAAAAGTAAGCATTTAGACTTAATATGACCATGCTTTTTGCAAAAATCAAAATACATTGAAGAAGAAGGATATTTAGAGTGAGAAGAAGAAGAATGTGCTTTAGGAGAAGTAGGAGGAGAAGAAGAATGAGGAGAAGAATGAGAATTGTTCTTCACTTTGTTTTATGCTAATTTGCACATTTGGAACTGCTGTCCTATCGAGATCTGTAAGAGGCATAAAATTTCTTCTCTGCGAGAATGACATGCTTGAATGCCACATCCAAAGTGAGGAAATCCTTGAACTTGATTTTCCTTAAAATATAATCTTGCAATCCACAAGTGAACTTGTTAATCAAATCCTCTTTTGAATCTTTCACACCAAGAAGAACCCTTAGTCTATTGAATTAAAAAATATATTTAGCAACTGACATGCTATATGCTTACCTCAATCTATACCACTTGGTCGTGAGGTCACTTTGGTTATTTGGTGGGAAAAAATGTGTTTTTTAGAATTTGAATCAATTCTTTTCAAGTCATGACAACATTATGGCTTTGTATTTATATAGTTAAAACTTTTGCTAAGCCTGTGAGTATGATTGTGGCAAAGGCAACTTGGTCATCTTCAAGAATTTCAGCATAGATGAACCAAGTTTACATATCTAAAATCCAGGTAGACAAGAGATCATGATACCTTGATCCGTCATACAATTTGACCTCACATTTTTATTTATTGGCATGATTGTGATGAATTTTTATATCACCAGGAGTCAATTGAACAACTATATCTTTCACTTAATCTACCAAAATATCTACTGCAATAGTAATATTTTCCATGTTTGTTTTGAGGTCGGTAGCCATTTGATTTCGTGTATATGCCAGACTAGGAGGATTACAAAATGGTTGCAAGAACTATCTAGGCTCTTAGGAACAATTTTCAAGGTTTTCTAATGCACAATCTGCTTAGAAAATTACCTTCCAATTTATGAAAATGGGCTACTATAGTGCTTTTACAAAATTACATCAAATTTTGCAATTTACAAAACTACCCTTCAAATTTGCAATTGGTAAAAAAAAATTAACACTAAAATTGTAGAAATTTAGCCCTTAAAATTGCAAAAATATGACTTATGGAGGTAAATTTTTTATCAATTTTGGAAAATGAATGTTAAACATTTGCAAAAAATGATAGAAAAATTGATCTTCACCTTTCTATTGGTTTTGGCACCCAAAAATTGATTTTCAAAGTTTGGAATCTGGTTTGGGTACAAAAATTCCTCCAACAGTCCAAAAATAGTCAATTTGTCCTTTTCATGGTAAAAATTAGGTTGTTTAGGTGCGATCAATGGTAGGTCAATTTTTGAACCACTACGATCCACAATTGTCATCTGTCATCACGCAATACATGTTAATACTAAAATCAACCATCAACAACAATATCCATTAATGTAAACATCAACTGCCAACATCTGGTACTGGACACATGTCTAGTGTGTGCCTTATACTGGCATGCATAATAGCGCTAGGGTGACCATCGTAAGGTGGTCACATTCATATGTGGATGGTGACCCCTTTAAACACCTTTTGAGATGTTGTACCACTAATGTGTAATTAAACCCATTGATGTCCAATAGACACCCTTGATGCTGGAAAAATACCATAATGCACTGGATCTAGCCAAAATCCTTTATCGTGATCGAAAACCTATTATTTGCAAAAAAATTGCATCAATGATTGCCACATATCGAACGATGCTATGAGCATTGGGAATGAGCCAAAATTGCTGGGAAAATGAAAATGACCAAAAAATTTAATTTGGCTACCAGGAATAAAAACTTTTCTATTAGAAGTCAAGGATCATGTCGTGATGAAAATTCTTGTCGAAAATTGTCTCGAATGTCAAAAAATGTAACCTCATCGAAATCGAAAAACATCAGAGGGTTTGAAAAATAAACACACGTTCTATGAATTACATTCTACCACACATCCAATGGTGATTTGGGGATGAATATTCCTCTAGGGTTTTGATTCACGCTGTGATTGGTTGATGAAACCTTAGTACACCCTACTGTAGCCAAAATTGATGCAACACGAATGTACCCATAGATTAAAATTTTGAAGGTCTTGAATAATATGCATGTTTTGTGATATGTTAATATGAAATTTAATTTTAAATTAATTTTCTCAAAAAAAATTCATGGAACTAATGCCTTCAAAATGCTTAAGATAACATTTTTGTCATCATGGCCATCTTTGACTCTTAAGTAACTCAAATTTTTTCCTTTAAAAAAATACTTAAGGGGTTTTTGGGCCTACTAATTTCAAAAGTTCACCACTTTTTGATCCAATTGGTTGAGAAGAAAAATGATGTAATCCATCCTTTGGCCAATTGACAGGAAATTACTATCGAAACTAAAAATTATCAAAGACTAAGTAGAATGAATTTTTTGATCGACAATAAAAAGTGATCGACCGAACCAAAGATCGTTTCGAAGAATTTTGACAGATGCCCATGATAGAAAAATCAATAGATTTTTACAAGAAAGGATAATTTTTGTCATCGATAAAGAGGTTTTGGTTGACCACTTAGTCCGAGTAGCTGAAGCAAAGGAAAATGCATAATATTAAGTCTGTCGATAGAAGGAAAGTTGCTACCAAAATGTTTTGACCAATCGAATTCAATTCATTAACACCCAATTTCGGTCAACGAGCATAAAATAATAGTCGAACGTAGAAATGGTTTAGTCGACAAGTAATGAACAACTATCAACTAATCGATTGACCGATCGTGAAGGTAATAATTTTTTTGACAAACCGTAGTAATAGATCAACCAAAATATTGATCGGTTGAGCAGAAAGTATGTGACTCAATAAAATAATATACTGTAAGCAAAAATAGATTAAAGGTCAGCCAAAAATCAAATGGTAAATAATTTTTAGTTGACAAATTGTTGGAAATTAAGCCAGTTAAAAGGAGTAAAAAATTTGTTTGCAACGGTAAGCTTTGGATCTTACCCTTTTACCTCCTTGGACGACAGCTGACTGGGCAGGTAGTTTGACTTGGACAGTAGCTGACTGGGCATATTGGACGGCATGGGTGACAAGGCAGACAATACCAAATTCCCTTTCTCCTTTCCTACCTATTCTTCTTCTTTTCCTAACTTTTCCTGTACTCCCTAAGGTTGTTTAATCAACCACTATTTAAACTTTGTAATTCTTATGTTTTCAGGGTTGAATATAATATTTTTGCATTTCTTATTGCTCCTAATTCTCATGTTCCCACATCTGGTATCAGAGTCGAATCCAAAGTGGGTGCTAGAACCAAGGTTGATTGAGGAACTGGGCCCGAGGATTGAGGTGGAGGAACCAACCAGCACAAGCATCGAGGCAAGGTCAAGTGGGGCTCACAACATGCAATTCAAGGTGAGGAAGGCCCACGATTCATGAATCGAGGTGAGGTCTGGAGTAGGACCACACAACAAGCATGCAAGAAGGAGCAAATTAGAAGAACCAACCAGAGAGTGCCATGTGGTGAGAGGAGAACAAGGCTGACGTAGACTGTATGACTCAGAACTGACGTAGACTAATTATGTGGCAGTGATTATGTGGCAAAAGGAGGACAAGAAACATGTCAATAGACGATAGGCTCAAAGAAAGCAACATGGCAGGGAGCGATTACTTGAGAAGGAGGCAAAGGGGCAATCACTGATTTCTCGAAGGCAATAGAGTGAGTATTTTCTCACTAAAGGTTTTAAACACCTTCATCGCCCTCCGCATGGTCGATGTGGGACAAAAATCCCATTTTTTTTAATTAAAGCATGGTCGAGAGAAGTATAAGGAAGGCAAGCTTCCATTGCCTTCCCATCGAGCCGCGTAGCTCGACTGGCTCATGGAGCCAGCCATAAGGTGCCATCTTCCTGCAGGTCATGGGTTCAAAACCCAACAACAATGAAAGCTTGAATTTTTTTTATTTTTGTTGAAATCAGATCCAAAACAAAATATACTTGTAATCTTGCCCTTGGGTTCTCATCGGAAGTGGTAGCCGAGTTGGTTAGGACAAATTCTTGCATGAAATAGGTCGTAGGTTTGATTCTTGTGAAGGATAATTTTTTTATATAAAGTTTTTTTATATATTATTATTAAAATTAATTATATTATATTTAATATATTAAATATAATTGCTTTTCTAATATTTTTTTAAAGCAATTATTTTTTAAATATATTTTTAATATATATCATATAAGAAAGAAAGACATTGTCTAAGAGACAATTATTGTAATTGAAGAATAAATTTTTCACTTGATTCAAGAAATCATAAACTGTAGAAATTTTCTGTAATAAGCCGAAGAGGCTTAGTTTTTTTTTGTAAAAGAGACAAAAGATCCAAATTGACAAATTGTAAAGAGGCATTGATGATAAGACCAAATGGCTGTTATCATGCCTTATGTGCAATTCTAGAAAGAGAAGGTGTAGAGAGGTTTGATGAAAAAGTAAGAGGTTATGGGCTCAACATTGTGTTTAACCAACTTCAAAATGTAGTGATAGCACATCAAAGGCATCCTAATTTAGGGTACGAGGCAAAATTTAAAGACAACTCATTCAGGAGTCAATTTGAACAATCAAAATCCGTACAAGCTGCACCACAAGAATCAGAGTATACACACTACAGTATTTCAGTGGAAATATTAGAACCAGAATCATCAAAAATAATATTGATAAGTGACGATGAAGAAGAAGTAGCAGATAATTTTTTGAATCAAGAGATAGCATCCCCACATCAAGAGGAATAAATAGTGAATGATAGAGTAGAACAAGTCAGATTTGACTTAAGTTTGTAATCTCTTCTTTCTTCCTTTTTCTTCTTTCCTTCTTTCAAACAATAAAGTACTTTATTGTAACTGTGAAATAAAGAGAGTTTTTTGGTAACTATGGCATCACACAATAGCTTACCTACACCAGAATTTTATGGTTATGACTATGAGTATTGGTCTATAAATATGAAGACCTTGCTCATAGGAAGAGGTTTGTGGGACATAATAGAAGAGGGCTACACAGAATCCTTAGACTGGAAAACACTAAGTGCCACAGACAAGAAAACATGAAAAGAAGAGAAAAAGAGCAACTCTTATGCTCTTTCTCATATCCAAGCTGCATTGGAGAAAAGCATATTCCCTAGAATCACCATTTGTACAATTGCACAAGCTGCACAAAAAGCATCGAGTGATGGATTTCAGGGTAGTAATAAAGTGAAGCAGGTAAGGCTTCAAACATTGAAGAGATATTTTGAAAATATCTGAATGAAAGATGATGAAAAAGTCGATGATTATTGTGTTAGAGTAGAAGCAATTATGGATAAAATGGTTACACTAGGCGAAAAAATCATGCTTGAGACAATTGTAACAAAAGTGTTGAAAACACTTACACAGAAATGGAACCATATTGCCATAATTATAGAAGAATTCAAAGATCTTTCCCTTTTAACATTCTATGCATTAATCGGATTGTTAATGTCACATGAAGAGAGGTTTCTTGAAACTCCTTCAACTAGCTATGGAGGCGATGATAAGGCCTTCACCTCTAATGAAAACAATGGAAGAGGATGGGGAAGAGGTCAAGGCAGAGGCAAGAAAAGAGGTAGAGGCAGAAGCAACTACAGAGGAGGAAATCAAAATAGAGGAGACAACTAGAATAGAGGAGGCAATTCCAATAGAGGAGGCAACTCATATAGAGGAGGCAATCAACAAATATGTGGAAATAAAAATTGAGGAAGAAATCAAGGACAAAGTGGACATCAAGGGTGAGGAAGTGACAAGTCAAAATTAGCTTGTTTCAAATGTGGCAAGCAGGTCACTTTGCTCGTGACTGCTGGTCAAAATCTTCACAAGGCAGCAATAGTCAATATGGTAATTATAGAGAAGTTGATACCTCTAATATTTTTCTTTCATATAGACAATCAAAACACAATCTAAATGACACATGGATTTTGGATACTGGTTTTTTAAACCACATGAGTGGCAAAGAATATTTATTTGCTACTCTAGATTCCACTTATAAATCCCAAATCAAATTAGGGGATGATAAGACATTGCAAGTAGAGGGTATTGGAGCCATGGAGGTTCCAAAAAAATAAGGACTAAAGAAAGTGCATGACATCTATTACACTCCAAAGATCCAACATAATCTGTTAAGCATTGGATAAATGATGGAAAACAATTACAAGCTTGTATTTGATGAAGGACAATGTATCATTTTTGATAAAAATAATTGTAATCGTGTCATCACATAGGTCCCCATGACCAAGAATAGGTTATTCCCTCTCAATTTTTGTGAGCTAGGAGGAGCTTGTTGGTCCGGCTTTCATGCACACCCCGGGAAAGGATGAAGCAAGGAAGCTCCGGAGACACCCACGGGACGGATCCCACTCATCTTTAGGATCTAGCTGGTTATCCAAGGTGCGAGTTACAGAGTTGGGTCGAATGGCAATTCACTCTTTTCCACTTCTGGAATAGATTTCAATATGGACTGCTCTGTTACCTTACAGGGGGTTCTTGAACTTGTTCAGTAGTTGCAAAAGTTGTTGACAATCAGATTTAACTTGAATTCTTGATCTAGCTCTCATGGGTCAGCAGATTTAAATAAAAGACAAACAAAGAAAATAAAAATGGATCATTCACCGAAAACAAAGAGAGGGTAGGGTAAGGCAGAAAAGAGAAGTTTATCAAACATCAACTGTAAAACCCTAAACTATCAATCTTATCTATGCTACTAGCTTCACAACAGAACAAATCAAAGAAGAAAGTGTCCAGTCAGTCTAAGATCACTTTCAACTAAGAGCACAAGGCAGAGTGAAACAGATCTAGCAGAAAATTATAAATCCAAGGGCAGCTGGTTAAAACCGGTATCTTTCACCGGTAGCCTAGCTCACACAGTGAAGACAGAGCAATTAGAACAAACTTAACCTCAAATCTATAATTTCCCCTAGCAGACAAGAGAACAACTGAAGCCTAACAGCATATTTAAACTTGATAACTCAGATTTACAGCATATATCTAACAAACTTTAAATGGAACGGATAACAAAAGAAGATACACTTATCACACTTCGCAAAAGATTAGGCTCCTGGCCATGCTATCACAGAAAAGCTAAAGCACATCAACTCCAAGTCCAGAAACAAAGGATTTCACAAAATTTGCAAGAAATTGCTTATAAGCCTTTTATTTCTAAGTCTCCGCCTCCCGCGATTACATTTAGAATCTGTATTTATAGACTCAGGACAGACCCTGATCTTTTCAAAATATCTTCCTCAAACCCTAAATCTTATCGCACTTAAACCCTAGGACCCGGGTTTTACAATAAAAATCCATTTAAAATCAAAGTCCGGATAGAACTTAACCCTTCGGCAAATCGTGCAGTCAACTGCCATAAATGGAGAAGATAAAATCTAAAGCCACTTGCATTCATCCGCAGCTGCAAATAAATGCCTCCATTAATTCTGCTGGTGAGCCGGATGAGTCACCACTTCTCCATCAATTTGATCTCCGTAAAGCCATCCCTGAGTTGAAATGGTCTTCATGCTATCAATTCTGCAATAAATTTGTCATTGAATGCTCTCACCGGCATCTTCTCTTCTAGCATGGCGGTCCTTGATTAAATCTGCACTTTAACTTTGCCTTTATGGTCTTTCCCGGTTGTCCCGCAAGTGCCAGATGGAATCCTGCATGAAAGACAAAAAGATTATATTAGCACTTTAATAAACATTAAAATCCAAGCTTAAAACATTAAAAACAGATTAAAATCCGCAAAATAAGCTTGCATGTCGGCCTCTGCTTGTCTGCCTCACGCTTTGACACGTGTCGCTACCCCAGGATGCCTTCTGTTTCCCGTTGAAATGCACTTTCGGCTCAACTTTGAGGACTTTCTCTCTCCTACCGCGATAATGCGACATGTCACGATTTCGCGACATGTCACGAAATCGCGACGTCTCCAGCGCTGCGCTGCTTCTCTCCTGTCGACCGCGAAAATGCGACATGTCACGATTTCGCGACATGTCACGAAATCGCGCCTCTCGCTGGCGGCCGTACATCTTCCTCAAAACGTGCAGCGCGTCGCTACCATTTTCTCCCTTCACTTGAAACGTGCGCGCGTCGCCACTCCCGAATTTAAGACATGCAGCGCATCGCTGCAACTTTTTCTTTCGACTTGGAAACATGTAGCGCATCGTTGCACCCTTTAGCCCATGATTTTGAAACATGCAGCGCATCGCTGCAATTTTCGGACTTAGCCACTTTTTCATTTATCCTCAGCGAAAATGGGACATGTCGCGATTTCGCGACATGTCGCGAAATCGCGCTCCTCCGTACAACCTTCTTCTCTCTCCTCCAACGATTTTGCGACACTTTCCAAAAATGGAAATGTCGCGATATCGCGACACTCAAAATGGAAAGTGTCAGCGATTTCCTGCTTTTCTTTTTCTCTCTCCTCTCTCCTTGTGCCCCCTTTCTTAGCGATTTTCATGCATTTTCTCTCTCCCTGAAAATGCGACATGTCACGATTTCGCGACATTTTCTCCCGGCTTTCTCTCTCCTCATCTTGCAGCGATTTCGTGACACTTCCAAAAATGGAAATGTCGCGATATCGCGACACTTCCAAAAATGGAAAGTGTCGCGATTTCGCTACGTTTTTCCGACTTAGCTGCATTTTGATTTTCCTGTCGCGATATCGCGACATTTTCGAAAATGGAAGTGTCGCGATATCGCGACACTACCAAAAATGGAAAGTTTGATTTTTCATGAATTTATGCAACTATTTTCTGGATTTTCTCGGTACCGGTGCAAGATTTTCTTAAGCATGAATGATTTCTAGCATGTAAAAAGTGAATTCTTGGATAACACAGCTAGAATGCAAGAAAAAGCACAACTTTAAAAAGGAGGCAAGCAAAATCTGGATTTAAAACTGAAAATGATCAAGAGGGTCCCTGCTGCAAAAATGAAAGTTCAAGATTTTCTAAGGATGGAATCTCATTTTTCAGTGGGGGTGTGTTGCTTCTCAACAAATGGCGATATCTACGGGTAAAATAGTAGCACTATTTTAGAACCCAAGACTCTGGTTTCAAAACAAAAAGACCATGCATCATGCCTTGCCACAGACATTCTTCACAATAAATTGACTGCTAACTGCTAGCTGTTAAAATTTCCCAAGGACATACTAGGCTGGATTACTTCAAGGAAGATTTCTGATGTGCAATTTCAAAGGGTATAAAACTTTCTTCAAGGATGACTGAATTGAATGATGAACTTGGATTAATCAACTTTTCTAGATTGTAAAAGGGGAAACCGAGTAGAGCTCTATTTACTAGTTTAGCCTTTTACAGCCTAGACAGAGTTACCCTTTAGATTTACACGACCCAAATTTACAACTGTAGGGCAGAATCTAAGAGTATTGGCTGCCTCTTTTAATTATTCAACTCTTTTTTTTTTTTTTTTTATCTCTCTCTCTCTTTTGAAATATATCACTATCTGGAAGACCTTAGAGAAATTACAATTTTCTTTTATCATTTGATCAATCTGGAACTGTTTCAGTCTAGGCATTGATAGCCTCTGTGGATACCCAAATAATTGCATGAACCATAGTCCCCTCTTATAACCAGCTTTTCTTGGATTCCCTGGGAGTTCCTCCAACTAAACAGCATAGCAATTTTTCTATCATTAAAACAACTGTGGCAAGTAAGACACAAGATCCAATCATCTCTCTACCTTTGTCCTGAATAACAAAATAGTTCTACTGTTCAGTGCAAGCAGACTATCTCAATTAGAATGGTGAATGACATGGGCATTGGATGGAAACTGGATTGATCAGCTTAGAATAAACAATTTTAGTAGGCTGACTTTTCATTGATTGCTCAGGCAAAGGTTAAAAGATAGATTTCAAAAGCTGAAGGACTTTGTACAGGCTTCCAAGGACAGGCACAGGCTTGAAAAGCAAAACAGAATCAAAACTGTACAGACTAAAACACAGAACTGTACAGGCAGCAAAGAAAAAGAAGCAAAGCAACTAAAACTGAAACAAAAGACTGCACAGACTTAAATAAAAGCAAGGATTAACTAAAAACATAGCAACTAAAAACTGACAAAGGGAAACTTCAACAGCACTGAAATAAACTAAAGCAACTGTACAGACATATTAAAAAAATAAATAAAATAAAAAATAAAACTGCACTGAGAACAAGGATTAATCTAACAAACAAACCTGTACAGACAGCACACAATTAAAACTAAAAAGAAGCAACTAAAGCAACTGTACAGAGCTATTAAAAGAACTAAACTAGAACAAAATAAAACTTACGGAGCTATTTACAATATGTACACATGTTACAACTTCTTCATAGCTCACTCAAATGATACATTGGATGGAACAGCAGAGAAATAATGTTTCAAGTACTGGCCATTAACAGGGAGGTCCAGAAAATTACCATCCAGGTCTTGCAAGCGGAAAGCATTGTTACCCAATATTTCAGCAATTTGGTAGGGGCCTATCCACAGTGGCTGCAACTTTGTGTGCTTACCCTTCTTCTCATGGGCCTTGTCCCACAGAAGCACTAAGTCTGCCAGCTTGAAAGCCTTCACCTTGGCTCTCTTGTCAAACCACCGCTTGACAGTTTCTTGGTGCCTGCTGAAGTGCTCCAGGGCTTGGAGTCTTTCATCCTGCAAGTTAGTGAGGTCTAAAACACGGGCTTCTGCATCATCATGATCTTCAAAATAATCTAAGGCAAATTGGTAGGTGGGCAACTTCAAGGAGATGGGAACAATTGGCCGAGTACCATACAGCAAAACAAAAGGAGAGGTCTTAAGAGCCACTTTGTGTGTTATCCGGTCAGCCCACAGTGCATATTTCAACAATGTATGCCACTGCCTGGGTTTGTCTGTTGCAGACTTTTTGATGGCATTCATTAAGTTCTTGTTTGTTGACTCAGCCAGTCCATTGCCTTGGGGATAATAGTTGGATGAGAATCTGATAACTATCCCCATCTGGTATGCCCAATCTGCAAACTCCAATGATTGGAAGGCGGGCCCATTATCACAGACCAAATTCAGGGGAACCCCAAATCTAGTTATGACATTTGATTCAAGAAAATCAATCACTTCCTGGGTCGTACTTCTTGTAGTGGCTGCTGCTTCAACCCACCTTGTGCAATAGTCAGTAGCTGTCAGCACATATTTATGCCCTGCTGAGGAATTTGGGTTAATGACTCCCACAAAATCAAGTCCCCACTGCATGAAAGGTTTGTTTATCACAACTGGTTGCAATGGCAGAGCTCGGTTTGCCTCTTTGGCTGCAAATGTCTGGCACTGATGGCAGGTTCTGACATGTTGATGTGCATCCTTAAAAAGTGTAGGCCAGTAATAGCCTGCTCTTAATATCTTATGTGCAGTGGCAGATCCTGATGAATGCCCTGCCCCTAGTTTTTCATGAAAACTAGCCATGACTTCACTGACTTCACTGGGAGAAATGCACCTTAGGAAGATGCCAAGCATAATTCTCCCTGTACAGAGTACCCGCCTTGAGGAGATAGTGAGCAGCTTTTAACTTTAATGCTCTCCTTTGAGTTCTGTTCAAATGGGATGGGCAAACTCCAAACCGTAGCAGATGAATGATATCCCCATACCAATCATCAGATTCAGAGTTTAATTGATTAACTTCTTGCTGTGGAGGCACTTCAGCAATGTGCCTGGACAAACCAAGTCCTCTGATCAGTTTAGCAGGCCGAATCTCCAAGTCATATTCTTGCAGCCTGGTGACCCAATTGCCCCTCAGTTCACCCAACTCATTCTGACTTAGAAGGTACTTCACAGCTGGGTCTGGCACTATGGCATGAGTTTTGCTTCTGAGTATATAATGTCTGAACTGCTTCACTGCCCTTACCAAAGCATAAGCCTGTTTGTCTAATCTGGAATATTTCAGTTCAGCTCCCTTCAAATTAGTGCTCTTAAAAGCAATTGGATGTTCTCCTGTATCTCTCCGTTGAGTCAGCACTGCAGCAAGTGTATGTTCAGAAGAGAATGTGTACAGATAGAAATCTGCACTGAAATCTGGGCTTACTAAGACTGGTGCTTGTTTAATGGCTGTCTTGATTTCTTGAAAAGCAGTCTTAGCTTCAGTGGTCCAGGCAATCTGGGCAGTTTGCTTTAACATATCATTCATTGGTTTAACTATCTCTGCAAAGCCTGAGATAAACTTTCTGACAAAGTTAATCTTTCCAAAGAATGATCTCAACTCTTTCTTGGAGTTGGGAAATGGTATGCCAGATATGGCCTCAACTCTGTCTGGATCCATAGAAATGCCATCCTTTGTGACCAAATGCCCAAGCAGTTTGCCTTCTGTTACACCAAATATGCATTTCTTTGGATTCAAAGAGATGCCAAACTCTCTGCACTTGTTAAACACAGACTCTAAATGCTTGACATGGTCAAATCTGGATTTGGAAAAGACTGTTAGATCATCCATGTAAACTACAATACATTTGCCCATAAGCCCCTTGAAGGCATGGTCCATTGCTCTCTGAAATGTTGCTCCTGCATTTATCAAACCAAATGGCATCCTCTTGTAAGCAAAAGTCCCCCACTTGGTGGTAAAAGCAGTCTTCATTCTATCTTCTTTCTCAACCAAAATCTGGTTGTAGCCTGAGAAGCCATCCAAGAAAGACATCATCTCTGATCCATTAACAATTTGCAGGACTTCATCCATAGAAGGCAGGGGATAGTTGTCCTTTTCAGATGCTTTGTTCAGATTCCTAAAATCCACACAAAGGCGGATCTCCCCATTTTTCTTCCTGATTGGCACCAGATTTGCCACCCAAGTAGAATGCCCGATAGGAAAAATAATTGCTCGCACTCAAGAGCTTCTCCACTTCTTTTCGAATAAGGGGTTCTAACAGAGCATTAACATGCCTCTGTTTTTGTCCGAAAGGCTTGCAAGATTCTTTCAAAGGTATGATGTGGGTGTAAACTTTTGGATCAAATACCTTTAAATCCTTGTATGACCAGGGCCATTACATCCTTGGACTTGTGCAGGAAATCAATCATATTTCTCTTTATCTCTGGATCACAGTCCTTTGCCAACTTGATGTTCCTTGGATCCTCTTCAGTTCCTACATTCAAATTTTTAGTCTCATTGTCTGTGGTGCCCACATAATCTTCAGGATTCACCCTTTGCCTGATCTTGTCAACATCGAATAGCCTCTCCAGCTCTACCATTCCCTTTGGGATTCTGTTGTCCTTCAATCTCATGATTCCCCTGTCATCATCTAACTGTTCCATCAGGGTGTCCCTTTGGCCTTCATCAATTATAGCATTCTCAAAGGTATTAGTACTCTGTAAGAAGTGCACAATCTGCTGATCATCTGAGAAAACTTGAAAGCTATCTATATTGTTAGGAACTGAAGGGCAGGGGATTAATTCAATTGAAAACTTATCCCACTTAAAATCTTCCAATGGCTTTAAACTTGCAGTTGAAGATGCCAAGACATCTGCATGTGAATTTTGTTCCCTGGGTATATGTGTTAAGTTAAATGCATCAAAGCCTTCCACAAGATCCCAAGCTCTGTGCTTGTATCCCTTCGGATAAGAGGCTTTACACCGAAACTTACCCCCGACCCGGCTTGCCACTAATTCTGAATCAGTGAAAACTTGAATGTTTTTCACATTTCTATCCAATGCAAATTTTAAACCTAAAATCGGAGCTTCATACTCGCTAAATTATTAGTACATGGGAATTGCAGCGGTAAGACATAAAAAATGTCTGACTTTGAGGCCCTTTGAGGACTGCCCCTGTTCCAGAACCCTGCTTACATCTGGCTCCATCCACATGAAGTGTCCAAACTTCATTAGTATGTACAGGATGAGCTTTGTTAAATTTATCATTGTGCCCAGTTGTTAAATTGTAGACACCAATGTCTACCTCTGCAATATTGACAGTCTCATTAGCTGCATTGTACTCTGTAATGGTGTGCTTGTACCTGGGTTCTCTGTCAACCCGCAATTGATTGGCCACACCCTTCCATGGCAACCACATGTGTGAAAAGTCTGTTGCCAGATATCCATTTAGAGACTTAGACCAATCCCTACTCAACAACGATTCCATACCCCACTGGGATATCCACAACTTGGATTTCGATCTTATGTTGAGCCCTTGGCTCAGATGCCAATTGAATGTGAATGTTTTGCAGCTCTCCCACAACCTTAACTTCTGACTTGTCCAATTGGACAACTCTCCTCTCGTGACTTCATTGGGGTCAGCCCCAACTGCCGACAAATTGCCAGTGGCATGACATTAGCAGATGCACTCGAATCTACCAAACAATTATGTAAATTCTTCCCAAAAATTTTGACAGTCAGTAAAAATGGGGGAACTTCAGTCTTTTCTTTGTACATGGCTAGATTGGCATTTGCTATTTTCTTCCCTTTATCCACAGGTTTAGCAACAGGGCCAGAGTATGTCTTTATCAGATTATCTCTCTGCTCTGAAATCTGTGCCAACTCATGCAAAGTAATGTTAGCCTTAATCTTTTTCATATCTTCCACTATGTTATATCCTTTGTTAAGTGGAGGAATAGCAACATCTGGTACTCTTTGAGCTCCTCCCTTTGGTGGAGGTGGATTATTGCTTGGAGAGGGGTCAGGAGGAATATTATGAGAATTGTCAGGAGGAGTTGATGTGGTATTTGGCTCTGGATTCCTGTTCCTCAGGTTGTAGTTATCTCTTCTGTACTGCTGGAAAGCCTGTACTTCATCCATGGGCATTTCAACTACATTCTCAGATTCATCCGGGAAAGAAAAAGAATCCAAGACCATAGCTGCACTGTGTCCAGATGAACTTGGGCCCTCAGCAGTTCTTTGATTTTCAGGGGAGATCAAATCTCCTGACAAGGCTTCAAATGCATTGCAAAATTCCACACAATCTAACTCCCCATGCTGAGAAGTGGCATGAATTCTGCACCGGCTAGGGCGGCTAAGTCACAAATGTTCACATCATGAGCTTTACCCTTGTAATCTTTATTAGGTTCATATGGGGGCCTATTAAATCTGTTTGGTTGGTATGAATATCTGTTGGGATTGTCTCCAGTAGAAGTTTGTCTTTTAAAACTCAAAAAATCATTGGCCGACTTCGAACAATCTTTGAAACTTCTTCAATCCTAGCATTGTCAGCCTCTTTTACCGGGTTCTGTACATTCTCAACAGGTGCTGCAGCTAATGGTGCTGCTGATGGTAAAGTCTGACAAACTGGTAACATCATCTGATGTGGGATAGGATTGAATATAGGAGCAGCTTGAGTGATCAGAGGAGTTTGTTGAATATTTAAAGGCTGGGGTCCCAACTGTCTTTCCAGGATTAAAGCTTCTTTATAAGCTTCTGTCAAGTTGGTAACAGTGGCATCCCTCTTCAAGAAGACAGAGGTCATTGGGTCTAGAGAGTTCCTGAAAATCTCTAATGCCAGGTCAGCATTCGGCACATAATAGCCGATGAGTCTACCATAAGCTTTCTGGAATCTGACATTATAGGATCTAATAGACTCATTCAGTTCTCTTTTGATGCTAGAAAACTGCTGATATAAAATGTTGGGATCTATCACTTCCCCGAACTGTGACACAAAGACTTTTTCTAAGTCATTCCAACTGGTGATGGAATCATTGGTAAGATTTAGAAACCAATCATAGGCTCCCTCCTGGAGAGTGAAAGGGAAGAGTCTGCAGGCAACATCCTCATGCTGTACATTTAATAACTTCGAGTGCATTCTTGAATGCAATTAAGTGTTCCTCTGCAGCTTCTTGTCCCATCATGTTTATACCTAGGGAGGTATCTTTCCGGATTTCTGGGCAAGTCATGGGCTATACCCGGAATGTTCAAAGTCATGGAGCCCAACCAATTTGCCATAGCTAATGGATTAACAGGGATATTCTCGAGCTCGGTTGGAGTGACTATCAATGGTGATAAAACTGTCTCGTGATAGAGATGTGGCCCTTCTGTGGCTACTTCTTCTCGGAGTTTCTAATTCAGGGACAAGGAGCTCTCCAGATCTGGGGTGGGACCTTGTTACCCTGTATGTAGAATCCAGTTTTCACAGGTACTGACAAACTCTGCAGTTCTGAACAGGTTCTGTATTTTAGCAAGTTGAAATACTGTACTGACAACTGCACTGACAACACTGCACTGACAATTTACAAAACTATACTGACAATTTACAAAACTATCCGGAGTTCACTGTGGGTCCTTCAAAATGTTGTTGTTATGCCCTTACAATACTTGAACTGAGTTCAGGCCCTCCTTCTAGCGCCAATTAGGTGTTGGTCCGGCTTTCATGCACACCCCGGGAAAGGATGAAGCAAGGAAGCTCTGGAGACACCCACGGGACGGATCCCACTCATCTTTAGGATCTAGCTGGTTATCCAAGGTGCGAGTTACAGAGTTGGGTCGAATGGCAATTCACTCTTTTCCACTTCTGGAATAGATTTCAATATGGACTGCTCTGTTACCTTACAGGGGGTTCTTGAACTTGTTCAGTAGTTGCAAAAGTTGTTGACAATCAGATTTAACTTGAATTCTAGATCTAGCTCTCATGGGTCAGCAGATTTAAATAAAAGACAAACAAAGAAAATAAAAATGGATCATTCACCGAAAGCAAAGAGAGGGTAGGGTAGGGCGAAAAGAGAAGTTTATCAAACATCAACTGTAAAACCCTAAACTATCAATCTTATCTATGCTACTAGCTTCACAACAGAACAAATCAAATAAGAAAGTGTCCAATCACTCTAAGATCACTTTCAACTAAGAGCACAAGGCAGAGTGAAACAGATCTAGCAAAAAATTATAAATCCAAGGGCAGTCTGGTTAAAACCGGTATCTTTCACCGGCAACCTAGCTCACACAATGAAGACAGAGCAATTAGAACAAACTTACACCTGAAATCTGTAATTTCCCCTAGCGAGACAAGAGAACAACCGAAGCCTAACAAAGATATTTAAACTTGATAACTCGGATTTACAAGCATATATCTAACAAACTTTAAATGGAACGGATAACAAAAGAAGATACACTTATCACACTCTGCAAAAGATTAGGCTCCCGGCCATGCTATCACGTAAAAGCTAAAGCACATCAACTCCAAGTCCGGAAACAAAGGATTTCACAAAATTTGCAAGAAATTGCTTATAAGCCTTTTATTTCTAAGTCTCCGCCTCCCGCGATTACATTGAGAAGAAGTATTTATAGACTCAGGACAGACCCTGATCTTTTCAAAATATCTTGCTCAAACCCTAAATCTTATCGCACTTAAACCCTAGGACCCGGGTTTTACAATAAAAATCCATTTAAAATCAAAGTCCGGATAGAACTTAACCCTTCGGCAAATCATGCAGAAAATTGCCATAAATGGAGAAGATAAAATCTAAAGCCACTTGCATTCATCCGCAACTGCAAATAAATGCCTCCATTAATTCTTCTGGTGAGCCGGATGAGTCACCACTTCTCCATCAATTTGATCTCCGTAAAGCCATCCCTGAGTTGAAATTGTCTTCATGCTATCAATTCTGCAATAAATTTGTCATTGAATGCTCTCACCGGTAGCTTCTCTTCTAGCATGGCGGTCCTTGATCAAATCTGCACTTTAACTTTGTCTTTATGGCCTTTCCCGGTTGTCCCGCAAGTGCCAGATGGAATCCTGCATGAAAGACAAAAAGATTATATTAGCACTTTAATAAACATTAAATCCAAGCTTAAAACATTTAAATCAGATTAAAACCGCAAAATAAGCTTGCATGTCGGCTTCTGCTTGTCTGCCTCACGCTTTGACACGTGTCGCTACCCCAGGATGCCTTCTGTTTCCGCTGAAATGCACTTCTGGTCAACTTTGAGGACTTTCTCTCTCCTACCGCGAAACTGCGACATGTCACGATTTCGCGACATGTCGCGAAATCGCGACGTCTCCAGCGCTGCGCTGCTTCTCTCTCTGTCGGCCACGAAAATGCGACATGTCACGATTTCGTGACATGTCACAAAATCGCGCCTCTCGCCGACGGCCGTACATCTTCCTCAAAAGTGCGCGTCGCTACAATTTTCTCCCTTGCCTTGAAACGTGCAGCGTCGCCGCTCCTCGATTTTGAGACATGCAGCGCATCGCTGCAACTTTTCTTTCGACTTGGAAACATGCAGTGCATCGTCGCACCCTTTCCCCGATTTTGAAACATGCGACGATCGTCGTAATTTTCGGACTTAGCCACTTTTTCATTTATCCTCAGAAAATGGGACATGTCACGATTTCGCGACATGTCGCGAAATCGCGCTCCTCCGTACAACTTCTTCTCTCTCCTCCGCAACGATTTTGCGACACTTTCCAAAAATGGAAATGTCGCGATATCGCGACACTTCCAAAAATGGACTTGGGATTTTTGATTCTTCACATTTCTCTCTCATAAAATGCGAAATGTCGCGATTTCGTGACATGTCGAAATCGCGCTTTATCCTTCTCTCCAAATGCGCGATTTCGCGACATGTCGCGAAAATCGCGACCTTTCGGCACTTAGCCGATTTTCATGCATTTTCTCTCTCCTACCGTGAAAATGCGACATGTCACGATTTCGCGACATTTTTCTCCCGGCTTCTCTCTCCTCATCCTGCAGCGATTTCGCGACACTTCCAAAAATGGAAATGTCGCGATATCGCGACACTTCCAAAAATGGAAAGTGTCACGATTTCGCTACGCTTTTCCGACTTAGCTGCATTTTTATTTTCCTGTCGCGATATCGCGACATTTCCGAAAATGGAAGTGTCGCGATATCGCGACACTACCAAAAATGGAAAGTTTGATTTTTCATGAATTTATGCAACTGTTTTCTGGATTTTTCTCGGTACCGGTGCAAGATTTTCTTAAGCATGAATGATTTCTAGCATGTAAAAAGTGAATTCTTGGATAACACAGCTAGAATGCAAGAAAAAGCACAACTTTAAAAAGGAGGCAAGCAAAATCTGGATTTAAAACTGGAAAGGATCAAGAGGGTCCCTGCTGCAAAAATGAAAGTTCAGAGTTTTCAAAGGATGGAATCTCATTTTTCAGTGGGGGTGTGTTGCTTCTCAACAGAACTCAACTTGCAAATGTAGCTATAAAAAATCCAAGTGCGATTTGGCACTTGAGATATGGTCACCTTAATTCCGCTAGCTTGAAACTTCTCACTTCTCAAGCTATAGTGACAGGACTTCCTAAAATCAATGAACAAAAGGAGGTCTATGAAGGATGTGCTTTAGGAAAGCACTCAAGGTCAAAGTTTCCAAAATGACAAGCATGGAGAGCCAGATATCCACTTCAATTAGTACATTCAGACATCTGTGGACCAATGCAAACACAGAGTCTCGAAAACTATTCTTATTTTCTCACTTTCATAGATGACTTCTCTAGAATGTGCTAGATTTATTTTTTGAAACATAAATATGAATATTTTAATTGCTTCATATATTTTATAAAAAATGTAGAGAATAAAAGTGGAAATTATGTAAAATGTCTTAGGACAGATCGAGGAGGTGAATACTCCTCAAAAGCATTCTTGAAATATTGTAAAGCAAGTGGGATTAAAATGCAATTCACCACTGCCTATACCCCACAACAGAATTGTGTGGCCAAGAGAAAGAACTGCACCATAGTTGAAATGGTGAGATCGATGCTTCAGACTAAGCATCTAACTTATATGTACTGGGCAGAGGCTGTAAGAACCAATTTATATATTCTAAATAGAAGTCCTACTTCTAGTTTAGATGGTGTGACTCCTTATGAGGGGTGGTACGAAAATAAACCTAATGTAAAACACTTAAAAGTGTTTGGTTATTTAGCATATGCACACATTCCTAATGAGAAAATGAAGAAGCTTAATCCAAAGAGTCAAGCTTATATATTTGTAGGGTATTGTGAGTCTACAAAGGTATATAGACTCTACAATCCCAAGACTCATAAAGTTATACTATCTAGGTATGTAATTTTTTATGAAGGAGGAGAATGGGGTCATCAAATAATTTTTTTTGATGATGAGTCCCAAGATGTAAGTTCTTCACAGGTACAACATGTGTCTCCAAAGAAAAGCAAAGGCACGCCACCCCCTCCAAGCCCAAGCAGGAGTACTACATCAAGTACTTCAACCACCACTTCAAGTACTAATCCATAGAGATTAGTAAGTTCTTCACTGATGGACATTGAAAGAGACTCTCCATCAAGAGGCAAAAGAAAATTACAACATCATCCATATTTTCAAATGTTGGATCAGAATTTCCAGAGAAGATTCACTAGAAGCCAAGCTAGTGAAATGAATACAATTTTGTAGCAACTTGAAAAGTTGCAATTGTATGGGGATGATGACTCCCATGATATTAGAGGATATGTAGTCAATTATGCTTTATTGGCTAGTACACAGCTAGAACCAGCTAGCTATGAGAAGGTTTGTACTAAAAATGTATGGCAAGAAGCCATGAAAGAGGAAATAACCTCTATAAAAAATAATGATACATGGGAGCTAGTAAAGCTACCCAAAGGAAAAAAATGTGTTGGATGTAATTGGGTCTACAAGACCAAGTACAATGCTGATAGAAGCATTGAGAGGCATAAGGCTAGACTAGTAGCAAAAGGTTTTACTTAGAAATTTAGCACTGAATATGAGGAAACCTTTGCTCTTGTTGCACGACAAGAAACAATCAGATCAGTTATTTCCTTAGCAGCCCATAAAGGATGGAATGTTCAACATATGGATGTGAAAAGTAATTTTCTAAATGGATAATTGATAGAAGAGGTTTATGTTCAACAACCTCAAGGTTTTCAAGAACAAGGAGAGGAGAACCTTGTTTACAAATTGAATAAAGCACTTTATGATCTCAAGCAAGCACCAAGAGCTTGGTACTCACGCATTGATGGCTATTTCAGCGAGTATGGATTCATGAGAAGCAAAAGTGAACCAAATTTGTACTACCTAAAGCATGGAGTAGACATTATCATAGTTTATTTGTATGTGGATGATCTAATATTTATGGGTAGTAACAATAAAATGAATATGGAGTTCAAAAACTCCATGATGAAACAGTTCGAGATGAAAGATATTGGTTTAATGCAATACTTCCTAAGGATGTAAGTGCATCAATCAAATAAAGTGATCTTCATATGTCAACACAAGTATGCTCAAGACATGATCAAGAAATTTGCCATGGAGTAGTGCAAATCAGTAGCAACTCCAACTGGACATGGGATCCAATTAAGCAAGGATGATGGAGCATCAAAGGTTGATATGACCACTTATAGAAGCATGGTTGGGAGTCTACTGTTTCTCACCAACACAAGGCCCGATATTCAATATGTTGTTTCTCTAGTTTCAAGGTTTATGGCTAGTCCATCTGAGCTACATCTACAAGCAACTAAAATAATATTAAGATATGTAAAAGGTACATTGGATTTTGGAATCCATTACCAAAAATGTAATTCTGTAAAACTAGTTGGCTTCAATGACAGTGATTGGGGCAGCAATATAGATGACAGGAAATCTACATCAGGAAATTTTTTAAGTCTAGGATTAAGACTAATTACATGGAGTTCTAATAAACAAAATGTTGTAGCATTGTCATTGATTGAGGCTGAGTATATAGCCATCACACATGCTAGTACTCAAGCCCTATGGTTGAGAAAAGTTCTTGAAGAGATTGGAGAAAGTAAAAGTGGTCCAACTCGACTGTATTGTGATAACATAAGTGCCATTCAGTTGGCAAAAAATCCAATACATCATAGTAGATCAAAGCATTTCGATATGAAGTATCACTTCATTTGAGATATGGTGGAACAATAGATAGTTGAGCTTCAATATTGTAGCACTTTGGATAATATTGTAGACATATTCACCAAAGGTATAGCTTAAGTTCAATATATAAAGCTGAGAGATTGTATAGTCAGTCCTCTCAACTTTAAAGGGGATAATGTTGGAAATTAAGCCAGTTAAAAGGAGTAAAACATTTATTTGCAATGGTAACCTTTGGATCTTACCATTTTACCTCCTTGGATGGTAGCTGAATGGGTAGGTAGTTTGACTTGGATGGCAACTGACTGGGTAGATTGGACGACATGGGTGGTAAAGTGGACAATACCAAATTATCTTTCTCCTTTCCTACCTATTATTCTTCTTTTCCTAACTTCTCCTATATTCCTTAAGGTTGTTTAATCAACCATTATTTAAACTTTGTAATTCTTATGCTTCCAGGGTTGAATATAATATTTTTGTATTTTCCTATTGCTCCTAATTTTCACGTGCCCACACAGATAACATGAGTCAGTAGACCAACACCAAAAGAAAATATTGCTCGATCGAAAAAAAAAATTCGTCGATTGAATAATTATAAGGATTGACTGATCATAATAATGATTTGGTCAAAGCACAACCGTTTAAAATTTTTTAGTTGAACGAAGATGAATGTTAAATATCATCTGTCGAATGCACCCTAACCATTAGATTATCATTGGCTGAATGAAATCAACGATGGAGATCTACCGAGCTGATAAAAGGTAAAATCAATGAAGATTAAGGTATGCTAGCATTTATTTTTGTATACATAAAATATTAATTAAGGGATTATTATCATAAACTATCACCCTCGATAAAGGCTATCACAAGTTTTTGTTACAACACATGTGAAAGTACTCTAAGCCTTTTGTCTGAATAGTGACATCTAGTGGCTGAAATCTTCCTCTACGTAAAACCAAAGAGATAACTAACAAAAAAACACAACAAGAACCAACTGGTCGAAGGAAGAACACTTAAGATATATCGATCGAGTCTCGACCAAGCACAGTACCATCCCTAGCTACCATTAATATAAAAATATCAAAATTGAAACAAATAAAATCATCTGTTGCCTAGACAATGATCGGTAGTCACAAATACCTATGAAAGGTGGTACCAGATGATATGCATCAATCAACCGATAGCATGTGCACTTGAGATAATCATAACCCAAATAAGATCAGTGTTACTTTAGAAGCTACCATGACTAATAAAGCTGAAGGCCAATTAAAAAGTACTCCTATAACCCAATTATATGAAATCGCCTAATAAGGAAAACAAACCATGACAAGATGATTCACTAAAAAAGAGTGGGATGGTGAGATAAATAAGTAAACCAATTAATGGACAGGTCTAGCCAAGTAAAAATCTTTGAACTCTTTGAAAAAACAAATATCAGACTCGTAAATCACATGATGATAATGAATGATTGGATTAAAACAAAATCATCAGGTTGAAGCAAACCGAATCATTCCTAGATCAATAGGACCTATTCACGTGTCATCAACTAATGGAATAATCCATGACAAACTCCTCCTTTATATAGAACAACACCCATTCTAAAATCCAATCTTCAATTTAGAGATGGATTGAAGTGTGTTGTTAGTGAGATACAAAAATAGAGTTTTGTGCATCTAGAGAACTCATATCACTAGTTGTAGAAGAAATAAAAGGCACAAAATTGAAGACCATATACAACAAATTCTCATGTTTTGATGGAATATAAATAGTGTATTATCACTCAGATGGAGTATAGTTATGGAAGTATCATGTTGTTGGTGGTTTCCTTAACTTGTATACTTCCAATTATCTTTTCTTCATCACTATTACGGAGGGCCTGATGCATCAGGTTTTTGTAATGAACTCTTGCTTCCTTACATCCCAAGGCAAGCCCTCATGTAGTTAGAGAAAACCTTATCTACAAGACAATACATCTAAATTTCAATATCTTCTTGATCAATGAGGATCAGGTCACAACAAAAAAATATATGAGAAGATACTCGGGAGATCACTTCAGAACAAGTAAATAAAGCCACAAATAGTAAATAGAAGGTGGTGAAAACTAGGATGGGATTCAACCAATTTTGATAACATATTTTTGAGGCAGTTAAAATAATAAATTGTACAGTACCCAACCAATGACAAGGTAAGAGATGGCACCAGGTGGACGATCCAGATGAAAGCAGTTCAGGTAGTTACAAAGTTGTTACAACTATAATAAGGACATCCATAACCAGAATAATGATTGAGCTTTGACATAGCATATTTTTTCTAAGAGGTATACTCGAGTGCCCATTATTTGCTGTTGTATTCCCTTTGTTTCCTTTCTTCTTTTCCATCCCCTCATTCTTCCCATTGTTGTGCAGGTTTTTGATAGGAAAGTGCCCAAGAAGCTGAGATTATTTCTAGACTATTGAGCTAGAGGTCTAGATACTCCACTGTTATGACATTTGAACAAGGATATTTATTGTATTAATCATTATAAGAGTTAAATGGCAATTCCATGCCAAATATTCATGTAATATTTTTCAATATTAATACAATTTTGGGCTTCTTTCTTGTTATTTTTTTGTGTTTAGTTTTGTGTGTCTTCATTATGGGTTACATTATTTGAATGCATAGTGAACGCTTATTTTGTTGTTCAATTGTTATGTTTATTATGATATCCGAATAAACATAATTGCACCGATTATATCTTCTTTGTTTCTTTCTATTTTCATTGAATTATTATTAAATATTGCTACAATAACCCAAAGGATTGAAATACAGGTCATACATAAGGTATATTAGAACTGTTATTTTTTAGCTCAATTAAAATTTATAATTGTTAATCATCACCATAAATTTTTAAGAGCATGAAATTAAATAACTTAAGCTCACCTCAAGGGTATCCTTACCATACTTGGTCTGTCTAGAAAATATTAAAGAACTCTATTCCCAATTTAAAGAGGTAGGTTGACTAGAGCCTGTAGTTACTCATTGGCAGTAGGTTTTCCTATAGTGTGATAGCTTATATTAAGGATGCAGGAAAAATCCCCAAAAAATTATTGGCAGCATTGATGGGGACTGAATGCGTAATTTTATTTATAGCTTGGAACCTAACAATAAATATTTATTGACAATAATTAGCTTAAAGAAGGAATCATAATATCAGTTTATTCAAATATGTTTCCGTTCTATGCTCGTAGTTTCCAATTTTCCTTTTTTAAGAATGAACAATTATATTGTTTTTTTGATTTTTGAGTTTCTTTATTTTATGGATTCTTAAAAAGTTTATATCCTGAATGGTCAAGAGTGTTTAAAGTTGAGCAATCTTGATCAGAAGTTCATTCCTTTTGTAGACATTGTGCTAGAAAATCTGAGTAGACAAATCCAAAAATATCATAAATATTAAAAGAAGAAAAATAATGTACTGGTATGAACAAGAAGAATCACTGAAGAGTTGTATCCAAAATTCTTAGATCTAGAGGTATTTTTTAGAACTATTCCTTCTAGATCATCTCCAATATGTTCTGATGCTAATATTGTTATAGTAGATACTTTATTTGAATCACCTCCCACTATCCCCAGTGGAATTATTACTACCACTCCTATAATACAAACACCTCCATTAGTTAACATGGTTAATCCACCATCTGTTCAGTTATGGAGGACTAATAGATATAGATATTTTCAATTACCGATGCCTTTACATGATCTCCCTAGCAAGGCTCACAAGTATTTACCTAAATTTTAAGGAAACAATGCGGTTACTAGGGAAGATCACATTAAAAGCTTCTTGTATGCTTTAGACAGTCTAGAAGTAGAACATGAAGATGTAGTATTAAGACTGTTTCTTCAGACTTTAGAGAAATATGTTAGAATGGTTTAATACTCTTACTAACAATATCACCACCTTTGAAAAAATGAAAATTATATTTTTAAAGAAGTTTGGTGAAAGGAAGAATGAACAATCGTTACTGATAGATCTAGCAACAATGAAAAATAAAGAGAACAAATTAGTAAGTAATTTCAATATAAGGTTTTCTAAATCCAAAAATAAGATTTCCACTATCCTAAGGCTAAATGACATCTAGTCCATATGTTTTTATAAAAATGCTTTCCCTAGAGAATTTAACTATGAAGTAAGACAAGAACATGTTAACACAATAGATGAGTGCATGGAGAAAGCCATGGATATTGAAAGGAATATTTTAAATAGTGGAAAAATGAAACCATACTCTCTAGAAGAAAATCATCATAATAGAAAGCCTAATAAGGTAGGATTTAACCTACATAAAGAGTTAGTAAGCCTAATAAGGTAGGATTTAACCTACATAAAAGAGTTGAACATGATCCCATGGAAAAAATAGCTAATCAAATGATAGAAATGTTTAACACAATGAATAATAGGTTGGATAGAATAGAAAGGAATAAAGAGAGTAATGGTGAAAATTCTCACCCTCAGGATGACAGACAACAAGGTGACAATAGACCACCTTTTAGGAGAAATTTTAATAGAAATTGGAACAATAATAATCTTGATAAAAGAAATGGAAATAATAGAAATAACTAGAAAAAGAGAGAAACATGAAAGGGCCTAGAATTAGTTCTAAATTCTATTCCTACTGTCAACTTGGTAGAAAATTTTTCTTATTACTTTTTAGCCTGTGAAGCTCCTCATTATCCAGATTGTTGTAGCATCTATCTAGATATCCACCATCTTGTAGACTTAGAAGTATAATCTGAAGAGGATATCAGAATTAATGCTTGCTAGATCCTTGAGGATGAATCTAGTGAAAGGTTTTTAGAAGACATGGATTTATATGCTTCAAATCACTACCCAAAAATCCTAGTTTCAAAAAAATACAAAGATTCTACAAAGAGGACAAGAAACTAGGTACGATAAAATGAAATAAGGAAAACTAGTTGCAACAACACAAGAGGTAGAAGAACTAGAAGCAAATACCCTGAACTTGAGAAATATGACTATTTCTAACAAAAATCATAAGAGTTTAAACAAAAAGAGTAGAGAACAATCCACTGAAAAATATCAAAATAAAAAGGTTCATGAAAATACAAGAATAAATGAACCACCACCTCATGAAGAATGCTCTAAGACTTTAGATGTTAAAAATATGAAATTTGATGTTGGTTAACAGTTAAGTAAACAAAATGTTAACATTACCTTTGGTGAGTTAATGAATATTCAAAAATACAGAGAACAAATCTGTAAGGCTTTTGGATTAATTAAAAAAAAAGAAATCAATCCTATAATGCTGTCAACACTTCCAATTATGAAACTAGAAATTCCTCATCTGTCAAACCATTTTATGTGTCACTCAGGTATAATTCAGATGAAGGAGAAATATATGTCATTCAAAAATACATACTATATAGCAGTGCATATCATAACATCATGCCCAAATAGATAGTAGATCAACTAGGGTTGATTTACACCAGGAGGTCTCCCCCTATATTAGTAATGGATAGTAGGCAAATACCCTATGTAGGTATTATCACTGGCTTATTAGTCTACATGGATAAACATCCTATGAAAGGTATAGTCATGGATATTGCAGTGGTTGATGTAGACCCTTTTTTCTCATTACTATTAAGTAAACATTGGGTAGAGCAGTTAGGTGGCTCCATACAATTAGATTGATCTTATGACACAATCCCTATTTCAGGAAAAGAAAATGAGATCTTAAGGATAGAACATTTTAACAAGTACTCAATAAAACTAGTGAGACTAGATGACACCATGGTTAATTTGGTTAGCTTTGTAGAAGATAAAGAAATAGGAGTATACTCGGTTTGGCATAACCCTTTCCTAGCCAAAGTTTCTAAAGTGAAAGATATGGACCCTGAAACCAGGGAACTAGTAGATGCAAAATCTGACAGGATTCTTACCAAGAAAATGTGAACCATGTCCTATGATGGGGCTAAGGCTCAAATAGGGGTAGGTGCTGGTGTGAATTTAACTGATATTAATGGAAACAATCTCAGGATTCCTTATATATTAGAATTTACATGCATCAATAACGTAGTTGAGTATGAAGCCTTACTGTCAGGTCTAAGAAAAGCTAAAGAAATAGGGATAAATTTCTTGAATATTACTAGCGATGTTGAGTTGATTATAAAACATATCAAAGACAAGTATCAAATAAAACATCTCAGATTAAAATAATAAAAATCTATAGTTCTAGATGAAATTGATAAATTTCTAGCCTTTAACATCTCATACATTCATAGAGAATAGAATCACATTATAGACCTGTTAGCTATTAATGCTTCAGGTGTAGATTATCTAGAAATTAACACTGAGTACATGGATAGGTTTCAAAATATCTTTGTATATAAACCTTCTGTGCCTGACAATGTTGTATATCTACAAGTGTTTCAAGATGATGTGGATATCAAAGACTTCATGACCCTCTAGAATATGTATTTAGATGTTATATGTGAAGAGGAGGATGAAGAAAAATAAAAAAAAATTATTGAAGAGCTAGCTGAAGTAATTCAACTTAAAACCAATAGGATCCCTAAAAGGTTAGTTTATTTAAAAAGCTTCTTTGATGATTTTGATAAAGCTTACAAACCACTCCTCAAAGAAACTGAGACTGATGATGTAAAAATTGGAATAAAAGAAGAGCTTAGGTTTGTCAAATTTGATAATGCTTTGCCAAAAGAAGAAAAAGAACAATACATTAGCTTTTTAAATAAAAATAAAGAATTAAATAAAAATAAAGAATCTGTTTTTTGGAGTTATGAAGACCTGAAGACGTTTAAAATAGAGGTCATAATTCACATCATTTACCTTAAGGAAGATGCTAAGACTTTTAGGAAGAATCAAAGGAAATTCAATCCTACATTGCATCTTAAGTAAGGGAAAAATGGTGCACCTAATGAAGAGGAACAATTTATATCTATCTCCTACTGCTTATGAGCACTAAAATAGAAGCATGCAAGTATAAATGGAAGCAATACCAAATAGCAAGAAATGAAGTAAATTAATTCTCTTTCTTATTAATTTGGTGGATCAAATCCAATTTTACATGTAATTCCCCTTGAGGGCTCAAATATGATATAGTTGTTACAAATATTGGGTGCCCAAGGATCAAAATCCTTCAAGTAGCTCGGGTGCACATCCAGTGTCTTTCCTCATGCCCACAATCGAGGTGGGTGGGCCAATGCTGCAGTTGCTTGTATCTTTGATCTTTAGATATTGTTCTCCTTCCTAATTCACTGTAGAAACCTACACCTACACACAATGAAATCAGAAATGTCAAATAGCAAGTGCGTATGATGAAAAACATGTAATCCCCACAAGCACCAAAAGAATAGTAATGAAAATATGCATGAATATAATACAAAATAAACTCCAAATGACTTGAAATTTAATATGGATGTAAAATAGAGGATTTTTGGAAGATATCATCAAAAATAGAGCCAAAATTATGTCCAATGACATGGCGTATTCGCAGTGACCATTCTCAACCTGCAAAATCCAAAGCAAGTAATTTATGACCCTAAAAATATTCAAAAATATGAAACTTGGATAGAATGAATAAAATAGTAATTTTAGAGGACCCATGTGGTAAGATTTCCAAAATCAAGCACGAATTCCTATGCATGCTCCAATGGACCCTACAAGCCTGCAAAAACTCCAAAATGCAATATCTCAGCCAATACAACTCCAAAATGCATGAAACTTGGACAATAGAATCATATTATATCTTAGAATAAGCCTATTAAAAAATAGTAGGAAAATTGTGCACATATTTGTATTCATACCAGGGGGATGGTTTTGACTGTCATAGATTGGGGGACACTCGGGGGTGGGACGCCCACCAATTCTATACACCTTTTACCACCAATCCCATGGTGGAATGGTCCAAAACACTCTAAGGGGTATTGCTATAAAATTTGGTGAATAAATCCACTTATATGGTCTGATTATGTGACAAATTACGCTTACTAGTTCACTCGCAAAACTCCTTCACTAGGTAGAGATTCTAAGGGAAAAAGGGGCACAAAAAGGTGAAAGGAAATCTTAGCAACAATCCATTGCTTTGTCCTAAAAATACTCATATTTTGTGTGGAAAACTAATCTACTTTATAGCCATAGGGGGCTCATGTGCAAAAAGGTATGTGAGGGCATGTAGGACAAGAGGCACCACTTGGCCACCAGGGTGGCATGCATTGGAGGGAGAAGAGAATCTCCCAATTTGGCCTCATTTATGAAGTATGTCATATGTATGCTGTGTTCTCTAACTTGCATGCTTCAATTGGTGGGGCAAATGATAGTTTTTGGGTGCCATTTATCCATAATTTGACTTTTTTTGGGTCAAAATTGCTAACCTTCCCACCCTAGGATGATTGTTTACTACTGTACCAGGGTGGGACAGATGGGTTCTACAACCATCCCAAGGTGGGACAGGTAGGAATATGGAGCCCAAAATTCCCAAAAATGGTCCAGAAGCCTCCAAAACCTTGCTAGAAGTTGCTAGAACCATTGTATACCTTCTGAGGGCTGCCCTAGGGGCCATGTGATGTCAATTTAGTCATTGTTCATGGATGCCTAATCGGATTGACCAAATTTTAGTGTCTACATATGCCCATTTTGAGATGCATTGTGTGCAACACAACACTAAGCAAAAATAGATTACTAAAATGCTAAATGATTAGGGTTACTCAGTAACTTAACCAACTTTAGATGCCCTAATCGTGGAAAGAGCATGCATTGTTGAATCCTTTCTTCTGACGAGCTAAGGAACTTGATTGAGCTTGGATATTTTTATGTCTTAAAATAGGAAGCCCAATTTTTCATGATTCTAGATATGCCAAGAATTTTAATTTGAAATTTTGTGCTTGTTTGCTACCCCAAGCAAGGGCGTGATTGTCTTTGTCAATGATTCATTGAACGAATGCAATTTACATAATTGAGTGTGTGCTTGTTGATTTGGACTAAGTATGACTACCCCCTCAAGTGATGAGTCAATGAGGGAATGACTCGTGAGAAAAATAGTGAGTCACTTGACCCAAATAATTTTTTTAAGGTTGCCTTCAATTTTACCCATTGAAAAATGGGGCAGTTTTGAGAGGATTTTGATGATTTTGTTGATGTTCTATGGAAGAAAGGAGCTAGAAAATTCATTCTCATGGGGTGGTCCAGCCACAATAGCCTTATTAGAGTGTGAAGCAAAGACTTTTCCACTTATCCATGAGCAATTTAGTTTCATATTGATCCATGTGAAAATTTGACCAAATTTGAGCTATTTTTAGGGTTTTTTGGATATTTTTTGGCGCATTTTGTGCTATTTTTGTGCAATTTTTTGTGGGCATCCTAGGGTGGGATGTTGGCATGTTTTATGACCATACCACCCTAGGATGGTTGTGACCTATGCAGGGCTATATAAGCCCAAATTGTGAATTTTAGGCTCATTATTGCATGTTCTTCTTGGAAGTTTGATAGGTGAGGAGGAGGAGAGTGATTCTACACATCGAAGTGCTATAATATTCATACCACAATAACCATGAGACAATATGCAGACTCAGTCAGTGGAGGAGCCAGTGCGAGATGGGTATGCACGGTCTTTATTACTACATTTTCCTAGTGTTAGGAGTGATTTTTTTTTTTATTGGATGTTTTTGTTTTTGAGGTATATCACACTAAATCATAGGTAATTAAACCTAATTTAGAGAGAATGTACCATTTTTTATGCTTTATCCATGTTTTTGTGCAATTAGTCTACATTTTATAATTCAAAATTTGCCTTGTTTTTGCTATTTATGGTGGCTTGGAAGGCCATTTTTGGCCCAATATGGGGGCCGTCCTTGAGTGGGATGTATAGGGTGGGCTGGTCAGGGATCATTCTTGGGTGGGACAATCACAAAGTTGGGGGGCAATTCCTAGACAGGACGACCACAAACTGGCCTAAAAAAGGGGCCATTTTGGGTCTTTTGTTTTGGTGTTTTAGGGCCATTTGGGGCCATTTTGAAGCATGGTGAGTGCTATTTTATTTATGTGCTTGCCTCTACCGAGTGGTGAATATTCAATATTAAGAATTGAATCTCTTTGATACCACTAGGGATGCCTTGATAGAGGAGGACTGAGAATGATTGGATGCCATTGGCCTCAAGCAGGTGACACGGTTGGAGCAAGTGGTAGGAGACCATGCTTATTTGACTGCCCTTATTGACTTGTGGGATACACACACCAACACCTTATACCTGATGATGTGGGATATGATGGTGAAACTTAAGGAAATATATCAAATTTTATGGATTCTGATAGAGGGATGACCAATTCTCTCAACACACTATGATCTAAGAGATACAATGCTCGAGAGGTAATTTGATTATGACCTGGAAATGGCCATGCTAGACTACATGAGGGGAGGTATACTGGTAGTATTTTTGTATGAGGCTAAGGTATTAGTGGTGAGGCATGCACTATTGATGATACTCATATCCAATATGCTATTGTATGATTCTTTTAGAGCCTGGTTCTCGTAGAACCTGGTGGAGATGGTGTTCGTACTGGTGGGGTGCACTATGGTGGAGCCACTAGTGATGGAATGGGGGACTACACTACTAGAATAACTCTATGATGAGCTATACAAGATCCACTACCATCAATAAAAGGGCTTGAGATGTAGATTTTTTCTATAGTACTAAGGATTGGAGCACATATCCATGGAGCGATCACATGGAATACCATGGATGACCCAAGTACAACTAGCAGACATGGAGATAGGATATGATATCCTATGGCAAAGGGCTCAGGAGAGAGGTCAGAGTCATCACTTTGCAAGCGATGCAGAGCACTATGCATATTACTTTTCATGACTTAGGGTAGCCCAAGTGTTCTAGAGGCCATACAAAGATTGCCCAACGTGGTCAAACATTGGGGTGTAGCTTCGTAGGGCAAGGTATGGTAGGTGGCTAATTGAACAACATGGGACAAAGTAGGAGTAATTCCATTTTTCTTGGGTGATGCAACAATTTGGTCTATGTTAGGGGTTTCCCAGTGAGCTAGTGGTTTATCAACATTGCGAGGATGAGAGGACACTAAGTTGGCCTATAGTGGAGGCAGTGGGGGATGAGGTGGATCTTGTAGTAGACATTCTAGATGTGGACGATGCTGAGAATACATAGGAGTATGATTCATGGTGGGTGATGCACCAGTGGTAGGGTGTAGTATCCCTAGGGGGTGATGCAACTGAGGTAGTGAAGGAGGTTTAGCAGGATGTTCTTGATGAGGACCAGGCAGAGTTGGGCGAGCACCATGGGCATCATCGTGGGGTAGATGAGCAGGTAGACCTCCTAGACTTGGGAGATCAGGGTGAATGTTGGGATGGGGATACCAAGGATAAGATGGCATAACCATAGTAGGTTTTGTAGGGTGACCTAGATACTGAGCTGCATGCTAAGCTTGTTAGGGTTAGGCAGGGTAGAGATCTAATTTGGACATAGGTGCAGTATGTGCAAGGAGAGATAATGGTGTTACAGGCATAACTAAGATCATAAAGCCCTAGGTGGGAGGGATCTAGTAGTGAGTATGTGGCTAGGTTACAAGCGGAGGTGTCATGGCTCCATTTGGTAGTGGAGACTTATCAAGCATGATGCTGATGCGGGCAAACCTATACTGATGAGCTAGATACTAAGATAGTGCACCTTGGAGGGCATCTACCAGATGATGCAGCTACTAGTGGATAATACTAGAGTCACTAGAGTAGGATAGGGTAGGGAAGAGCTTGTCCTTTATAGTGGTGAAAACCACTATTTATTTTGGGGAATTGGGTAGGGAAGAGCTTTTACTTTTGCAAATTCTCAACATTCTTAAACCATTCACATAGGGGGATGAGCAAGATTTAAATTTTCACTTAAGGTACCCTAGACCACTTTTTAGATTTCATATTTCCTTGCACGAAACTTGGATTTATTAGTGTGTAAATGTGATGGGATTTTGATATATATGAGGTACAATATAATGATGACTCTACCTCCTAAAAATTATGACATCTTTCTACAAAATCTGAAAAGAAAACTAGATATGGTTGAGTGACCAAAAAACCCTAATGACATTCTAGAACAAATGGCTAGGTGAAAGGAATGGGCACAAATATGAAAAGTGAGAAATGTAAGTGGAAATGATCGATGAAATATCGAATTATGTGAATGATGATTTGAACAACATAGATTTTAAATGATGACTAGTGTACAGTCTTAAGGCTAGACACGTATGAGAAAATCTAAAATGCAAAGTCCAATGATGAGTATGCCTAATGTAGTGGATTGTATAATGCAATGGTATGCAATGTAATGAAATGCTATGTTTTAAATTTTGATATTTTGATGATGTTTTTGAATTTTTGATTGATATATGTATATACATGTGACCAACAAGATTATTGGGGGCCATTGGGGCATTGGTAGTGACCAAAGGGCTTATGGATGCCTTTAGGGATTTTTAATATGACCTAGACAGTCATAGATCTCCTAGGAGCATTTTAGGTTGACCAAGTAGGTTCTAGGCACCCTTGAAGCATTTTGGGGTGACCTAGATGGTCATAGATCATCTAGGAACATTTTAGGTTGACCAAGTAGGTTATAGACACCCTTGGAGTATTTTGGAGTGAGCTAGATAGTCATAGACAACCTAGGAGCATTTTAGGTTGACCAAGTAGGTTGTAGACACCCTTGGAGTATTTTGGAGTAACCTAGACAATAATAGACTACCTAGGAGCATTTTAGGTTGACCAAGTAGGTTGTAGACATCCTTGGAGTATTTTGGGATGATCTAGATGGTCATAGACCATATAGGAGTATTTTAGTTTGACCAAGCGGGTTGTAGACACCCTTGGAGCATTTTGGGGTGATCTAGATGGTCATATATTGCATAGAAGCATTTTAGGTTGACCAAGCAGGTTGTAGACATCCTTAGAGCATTTTGGAGTGACCTATATGATCATAGACCACCTAGGAGCATTTTAGTTTGACCAAGTGGGTTGTAGACACCCTTGGAGTATTTAGGGATGACCTAAATGGTCATAGACATCCTAGGAGTATTTTAGGTTGACCAAGCGGGTTGTAGACACCCTTAGAGCATTTTGGGATGACTTAGATGATCATAGACCACCTAGGAGCATTTTAGGTTGACCAAGTAGGTTGTAAACATCCTTGGAGCATTTTAGGGTGACCTAGATGATCATAGATTACCTAGGCATATTTTAGGTTGACCAAGTGGGTTGTAGACACCCTTGGAGCATTTTGGGGTAACCTAGATGGTCATAGACCTAAGAGTGTTTTAGGTTGACCAAGCAGGCTGTAGACACCCTTAGAGCATTTTGGAGTGACATAGATGGTTATAGACTACCTAGGGATATTTTAGGTTGATCAAGCAGGTTATAGACACCCTTGGAGCATTTTGGGATGACCTAGGTGGTCATAGACCACCTAGGGGAATTTTAGGTTGACCAAGCGGGTTGTAGACACCATTGGAGCATTTTGGGGTGACCTAGATGGTCTTAAACCACATAGGTACAGGTGAGCTTGCTCCTATAAAGGTAGAAGTTGTTGCTAGATGGAATGGTGTAATGGAAATATTCATAGATAAAAATCATCTTCATCATCCACAGGAATGACCCATGGGCCTTCTCTATCTGAACTATCAGAGTCAATAGGTGCTACTTCATAATCCGAATCATCGTTAGATGTCCACTCTTAAGGGGACCCCTGATATTCTTCCTCACTATCATGGAGAAGAGTGTGTGAACATTCACCTCTCTTGTAATATCAGATACCATTGCAAGGTAGGTCATCATATCCTAAGGGCATGGGTAAGTAGTCCCCTAATGAGTAGACGCGATTGGGGTTGAAAAAAGGGTCTCACACAAGCTCATCCCTGAAGTTGAGAGTCATGCGATCTAAGCTATCTATGAGGATGTTTAAGGGCACATGCCTATTGTACCCCAAACTAGAATTGTCATAAGGCATTTGATACTACGATTGATAAGTAACTCTGGTGCCTTCCTCATACAAGCCCAACCCATAAACATACCAATTATAGAGGTGAAGATACCTCATGGTGAAAGTGGGGTTGTACATGTAGTTGATGTCCTTAGAAAATGGCTCTTCATCCTCCTCCTATTGTTGGTAAGGCTCAATTCCGTAGTCAAGGCCCCCATAGACAAATTTTTTTTGATTAGGGGGAAGACCGAGAAGCATGAGAGTGCCTATGGGAATATGAGGTCGATTTATATCTTGCATTGACTCTATAGCAGGGGTAGTTGTAACATTCCTAACCATGTAATTACCTAATCTGGTAGAAGCTAAGTGTATCATGACGTAATGCTACAGATAGAAAAGGGATGAGAGCAAGAACTAATATGATTAATCATTTACCTTATGCGATAGCTCCTCATCTACTTGGTTAGGGATATCCTCTATGGAGATGGTGGATATGGTTGGCTAGACCTCATCAACTGGCTACTTTCTTGGGTTCCTAAGCAAAGGATCCATAGGTGCAATGGGTATCTTAGGGGGTGTTGATGATAAGGATAGTATGGCATGAGATGATTATGGATTGCATGAAAGGGATGGAAATGGAGTCAAACCTTGGCTAGATTTACTCAATTGAAAATATAGATGGGTTGATGGCAAGGTTGACTTAGGTAGCTATTGCACCATATTGCAATACTTGAAAGGCTCTAGGTCTACAGTGATGATATGGAATTGCCCTTCATGAGTGTACTTGAGGCACTGGTGAGTGATGGAAGGGATGCACTTCATGTCCCTGATCCATGGTCTACCTAGCAATATATTATATGCCATCTCACCCTCCAATATGTGGCACATCATCGATATGATATTTTGCCCTACCTAGATAGACAGGACGATCGTACCAACTTTTGAGCATATGGTATCATTGAATGCTCAGATAGTGTAGGTAGATGCGATAATATGGGATGCTGGGAGCTTCAAATGTTTGAGAGTTGTTGTAGTGATGATGTTGCTAGAAGACCCAATGTCTACCAACATTCTCTTGTATGGTATCACATTTACACATACAACAATGTGCACGAGAGGATCCACCATATAATTTGGAACTGGTTTAAGTTCATCTTCTCACAAGGTAATCAATGGTTTCATGCATTGCCACACATACCCCACAAAATTATTAGAGTTAGAATCCTAGGGCTAAAGCTCTATTGCCTTAAGGATCTCCATCAAGGATTCTATATGAGGTGACAATTGTTGAAAGAGCTCATAGATGGAGAGCAAGAAGATGTCATTCTTAGGCTCTGAGCGAGCTTGTTATTAATGGTGACCATAGACCTATGTGGGAGGTTCAACACTATAGGTGGTAATGGTTGTGACATCGAGGGAATATCACTCTAAGATGTAGGTGGTGCGGCTAGACTTGAGTACCACCTATTTCTTGTTATAATGCTTATCATGCTAACATGCCCTTGCTTAGGGGGGGTATGGTGAACCTCATTTATCTAGGGCACTAGCTTGGCATACTCTACATGGATAGACAAAGGGTATTTATAGACCTCCATATATTGGTTTTTTGGCATGATAGGGTTATCTACCTAAAGGGCATTCCTATCGATCATGTCTTGCACCAAGTGTTTAAACTTGTAGCACATTTGCACATCATACCCATTTTACCTATAAAATTTGCAATATATGTCTTCTCTGCACCCTTTGGGCTTAGATGCATTTGAGTTGATAGGTCAACTATGAGGCAGATTGATCGAATTAGCTTCTAAGAGGCACTCAAACAATAAGTCCATAGAATTTACAATGGATGTGAACTATCACTTGGGGTGATGCTATTGATTTTTCCCTTGATTATTTTGGTTATCTTTGTTGTAGTTACCAGGTGGGGCCTAATAGTTAGGCTTTTGAGATGGCATGGGTTATGTTGGACTTGAGGCACTAATGGCAACCTAATTCATTGGTGTTGGCTTAGGCTACACTGAGGTATTCTTAGCATTCTTGTTCCACTTCTTCTTTTGAGGCTTCACAATCTCTCCTTCTTGAATCTTAATGTCTTCAATGGTCATAGCCTGTGATAGGTCATATTCAAGAGTCGGATATTGTTGTAGCTACAATAATAAGGAGATAAGCTTTAGGCAGCTCTTGGTAAATATCTGAATCAACTACAACATGGGGAGTAGATAAGGAAGCTTGGAAAGCAAATATCTCCACCTATTTCCATAATTTGCTATTGAATCATCATAATATTGTTTCAAACCAACTAGATTGTCCAACTTCGCCTTCCTCTTGGTGTTGAAGGTGAAGAATTCTAGGAATGCATCTAAAAGTTGGTCCAAGTTGTGGATGCTATGCTTTAGGAGTTAGGTAAACCTATCTGAGGTAGGGCTAGAGAGGGTAGTCATGAATATCTACAAAAGCAAAGCATCATTATCCTAAATTCCAAAGCATTGAATCAAGAATTTAGTGACATGTTCCTACGCATCTTCCTCTCCCTTAAAGGTAGCCAAATGAGGTAGCTTAAATTGATCTAGATAGGGAGGGGTAGGAATTGAAGGATGAAGGTGTTGAATATATAAATGGTACAAAGTGAACTTTTGAGATCCAAACCTAGAGGTCTTGTTCTCTAATGACTCTAGGAGCTCTATAAATACTCGATGTACATCTGAGGATTTAATCTCCTCATCCTTGCGTTGGAAATTTGAGTTATTTTATGTTGTCATTGATGTCACATGGATCATTGATGTCACATGGATCACATTGAGTTTTGGTGGCCAAAGCATTTCATAAATAAGCATTTATGATATTTTGGAGAGCATGGATATATACAGGGTTTTTGTGAAAACCAAGGTAGGAAAAATAAAAGGTTTTATTTAAAACCATGGATGGCAGATTTGAAATGGGTTTTTCTTAAAACCCAGGTTGGCATTTTGTTTCATCGAAAAAGGTGCCCCGGTGATGGAGATATTTAATTTTAAATATTTAGTTTAAATTTTAAATTATTTAAAATTAAAATTAAAATTTTAAAATTAAATATATTAATTATAGCGCCGACTAAAGAAAGGAGGAAAGGAAAAGAATATGCATATATATATGCCAACAAAATCTTAGACTTCATGACCCAATGCTTATTTTTTGAATGCCTTTGATTGGGGAATGAATTGCGAAAAGAGAGAGAAGTGTGACTTTGGTCTATTGAAAAATAATTCGTGGAGTTTAATAAGATGCATAGGCATCTTTGGCCTAGCGGTTCATGCATTGTGTGTTACGCAGGAGGTCCTGCGATCGAGTCCCGCCGTGGTTATTTGCTTTGTTGAAGCGCTCGAAGCGTTGTTAAGTTTTTCGAAGGGTGCAAAAGTTTATGATATAAGTTTTTGTTCGTGTCCCTTTGGACACGTGAGGGTGTGTGGCCCAATGGTAGGTTGGCTGTGGTTAAAGCGCTGAGCAAGGAGACGTCACGAGATCGAATCCCGTCAGGGACAGAGGCAAGTTAATAATTTTTTAATATATTTTATTTTTCTAAAGTTGCCCTAGGAGGAATAAGGGTTGTGATGCATGTTTAGAAAAAGAGATATTTTTGGTGTTTCTCCTTTTGAAAGTATATCATATTATATATCGTTGGAAATCTTATTTCGAGGGCTATTTGATTAACTTGCTTAGAGGGAGAAATAAGGTGTATGTAAAGAGATATTTCTATTTTTGTAAAGGGTTTCAAAAGTGAAGGTTGTTTTGTTCTTTTTCAAAGGTGATTAATTCTTTCATGAGGGGACATGTTGTATCTTATTGAGTAGGAGTGATAAGGTGTTATTTGGATATTATTGTTGTGATATTAATCATGATCTCTAACCCTTGTTGAAAGTTGAAAAAGAAGTTTGTTGAGTGTGGCAGATTTAGTGGACATCCAATAAGGCATCAAAAGGTATGAGCAATATTCTCCATTGACTTTGTTTATGGTGGTTGATTTCTGAAATATCATTGGAGAGAAAAGGATTGATTGTGGTTTCCTTTTCGAAAGTGGTTGGTTGAATGCTTCAAGGTTTTCTGGTTTGAGAGTTGTGTTTAAACCATGTTTTATAAGCATAGTTGTTGAAGCCCATTGGTTATGCAAAGAACTTGAGTTAGAAAAGAACATGAGTATCATTGTTATGTGAGATTTGTGGTTGAGCATTGTTGGAAACATTTGAGTTGGTTGATACATGCTTGGACTAGGGTTTTGTGAGAAAGAGTTGTCCCTTGTGGTGATTGGTTGAGTTGAGTTGATTGAGCCTAGTCAAGTGATTGAGTGATGTGATTGTTCAAGTTCCATGAAACAAACTATTCTATAATTCTGATTTGAGTTGAGATTGAGCTTTGAGATTAGAACATATTGAGTCTCTAACAATTCTCTTTATGCTTCTATAATACTTGAGTTGAGTTGATATTGATTTGAGTTGAGATCATTGTGGATCATTGTTGTCATCCATTGTAGAGTGCATTGCCATTCATTATTGAATTCATCATTGAGCCTTGCCTTCATAGATTTGTGGATGAGATTTGAGTGCTACTTGAGCATGATTGGTTGAGCCTTTGAGAAGGCTTTTGGGACAGATTTGTGGATATATTTGGGACAGTTTTTGAGTATGATCTGGTTGAGCCTTTGAGAAGGCTTTTGAGCACAGTTCTTGGTGAGCTTTTGAGTAGATTTGAGCAAGTTCTTGGTGAGCTTGTTGAGCAGATTTTGAGCAAGTTCTTAGGTGATCTTGTTGAGCAGATTTTGAGCAAGTTCTTGGTGAGCTTGTTGAGCATATTTTGAGCAAGTTCTTAGTTTGAGCAAGTTCTTAGGTGAGCTTGTTGAGCATTTGAGCAAGTTCTTGGTGAGCTTGTTGAGCAGATTTTGAGCAAGTTCTTAGGTGAGCTTGTTGAGCATATTTTGAGCAAGTTCTTGGTGAGCTTGTTGAGCAGATTTGAGCAAGTTCTTGGTGAGCTTGTTGAGGATTTTGGGCAAGTTCTTAGTGAGCTTGTTAGATTTGGGCAAGTTCTTGGTGAGCTTGCTAGAGCAATTTTGGGCAAGTTCTTGGTGAGCTTGCTAGAGCAGATTTTGGGCAAGTTCTTGGTGAGCTTGCTAGAGCAGTTTGGGCAAGTTCTTGGTGAGCTTGCTGAAGCAGATTAGTGGATTGCCTACCTAAGCAGATCAGTGTATTGCCTAGCTTTGAGCAGATCAAAGTAATCATTTGTATTGGGATAAGGATCCTTATTTCTATGTGAAATATTATAAGGAGATTATCTTGTGGAGTACCCCACATTGGGGGAACCACGTTAAATCTTGTGTCTCAATTATGTGTGGTGATTTGTGCACTTGTTTACTATTGCTATCTATGTCATTAATGCACACTGCTATATTTGGTTATTGCAATTAAGGACACTAATTGATATTGGTTTGGAAAGAAAGTAAAAAGTGGGCGCTATACTGTTCACCCCCCTCTCAGTATAAGCTTGTGTTCTTCAATTGGTATCAGAGCGGGTTCCTTCGGAAAGGCTAACAGCTTGAGGGTAGATTCTACAAGAACACAGATGGCTTCACAGAATGGATTATCTACAAATAAGGCTCCACTGTTTGACGATAACAATTATGCTTTCTGGAGCATGAGAATGAAGAACTACTTGATATCACAAGGATATGAGGTATGGCAGATGGTTGAAAAAGAGTATAAGGTTGAAGGTGATCCCGAGGTAGATAAGACTATCAGGAAATTGGTTGAGATCAATGCAAGGGCAATGAATTGTATTTTGAGTGGGCTACGTGAAATAGATTTTGCAAAGGTCATGGTATGTAATTCAGCTAATGAAATGTGGACCAAGTTGCGGAATACTTATGAAGGAGATTCAAAGGTAAAGTTGGCAAAACTACAAACTCATAGAAAAATATTTGAGGAATTGAAAATGGAAGATTCTGAAGATATTGCAAAGTTTTTACTTCGAGTTGATGAGATTACTAACACCATGAGAGGCCTAGGATTTGAGATGAAAGAATCAAAAGTTACTCAAAAGGTTTTGAGATCACTTCCCATGAAGTATGATGCAAAGGTTTCAGCAATAGAAGAAACAATGGATATCAACAAGCTAACAATGGAAGAACTACAAGGAACTCTCACAACTTATGAGATGAGGGTGAGTAAGCATCAGGTTCCAATAAAAGAGATTGCATTCAAGGCTTCAGAGAAAAATAAAGGGAAAGTTCCAGAGACAGATAGAGATTCAGATAATGATGAGGAAGCTAACTTCATCAAAAGGAAAAAGGACTTAAGAAATTACAGGGATATGAAGAAAGTCAAATGCTACAAGTGTGGTGATTTTGGTCACTATGCACACAAGTGTCCACATGAAGAAAATAGTGATGATGAAAAATAGGGTCACAAAAGAAAAGAAGATGGAAAGTATAAGCATGACAAAGATAACAAGTACAAGCAAAGCAAGTATGAGAAGAAGAAAAGTTTTGTAAGACAAAGAAAACTTACTACATTGTAGAAGCAAGTGATAGCTCAGATCACAGTGATAGAGACAAGTCAGATGATGAAAAGGAAGAACATCTATTCCTAGGAATAGAAGGTGAAAGAGAACAATGCTTTGTGTGTGGTCAAAGAGATCACAGATCAGGATATTGCAATGGTTTTAGTGATAGTGAAGATGAAGAAGGGTTTTTCTATGGGATAAAAGAAGTAGAAGAAGAACATTCACTCCAAACAGAAGAAGTTAAGCAAGAGAACATTGTAAGAAAGACAGATGTCTCAGTTGATCTAAAGGAAGACTTCAATGATATCCATGAGCAACTACAAGAGGTTAAGGAGAATCTAAAAGAATTGAGATGTTCCATACTTGAGAAGTTTGATCCATCACATGACTCAAAAGGTCAAGATATTTTCACTAAGAAGGAAACATGTATTTCAGAGACAATAAATATGGATGCCAATTTGCTATTTCCAATTTCCTATTTGACACAAATGAAGAGAAAGAAGAGGAAGGTCCCAAAGCACCAAAGGTCTCATATTTCAGGTTTGGGGAATCACACTCAAAAGGAAAGGAAGTTCTAACAGATGAAAGCAAGGAAGCACCTAAGTTTTATGAAGAAAGTTCCAAAGTTCCTATGGCTCCTAATATTCAGTTTGGATCTTGTTTTGAGATAGGTGAATCAAGTTCAAAAGGAAAAGAAATTCTTGAAGAGGAAAGCAAGGAAGAAACTAAGGAAGAGGATTTAGATACTACAAAGAAGGTTCAAGGATGCAATGCACAAGTTGAAAATGATCATAAGGATAATGGTCAAGAAAGGTATGAGGAACCAAGGCATGAACAAAGGGCTTTTCAAGGACATTGTTTTTCTTGTAATGAATTTGGACATGGGGCTATACACTACAGGATCCATGGATCAAAGAAGTTTGATTTTTCTAGAAGAAACTTCAAAGGAAGAAGGTATGGTTTTCAGGGACATTGCTTCTTATGCAACAGGATTGGTCATAGAGCTTCTGAGTGCAAAGAAAATGAGCAACATGGTTTTGGTTTTAGAGCTACACAAATCAGAAGTCATGGTCATAATGGTCATGAAAACAAAACTTCACAATACAGGGTTCAGGAAAGGAATGGATATGGAAATTATTTCAAGAAAGAATTCAGGATATGGGCACCATCCAAAGGCTACAATATCAAGTGTTTTAATTGCAATAACTTTGGACATATTGCAAAATGGTGTAGGACTCAATTCCAAACAGGTTCAAGACAAGAAGGTCAAAAAGGTTCAAGAAAAGAAGGTCAAACAGGTTCAAGACAAGAAGATCAAGTAATTCATCAAGAGAAGGATATCAAAAAAATATGGAAGGAAGTTGATAGAGGAAAGAAACAATGTAATATGGGAGTAAAAGTACTCCCACCCCAAAATTAATCACCTCAAGAGAGAAGGTGGTGAGGGGGCTAAGCTTAAGAGTCATATCTTTTAGCCCCATAGGTGTCCCTTTTGCCATTGATGTCAAAGGGGGAGAGATTTGAGTAAGGGGAGAGCATTGAGTTAGGGGGAGCAGCCTCCAAAGAGAGCATTGAGTTAGGGGGAGCAGCCTCCATAGAGAGTATTGAGTCAGGGGAGCAACTTTGATTCTCAGAGATGGTTTTTGTAGTGATTGTGGTTTTTGCATTAGAGGTGTTGCCATCAATGACAAAGGGGGAGATTGTTGGCAATTTGAGTTATTTTATGTTGTCATTGATGTCACATGGATCATTGATGTCACATGGATCACATTGAGTTTTGGTGGCCAAAGCATTTCATAAATAAGCATTTATGATATTTTGGAGAGCATGGATATATACAAGGTTTTTGTGAAAACCAAGGCAGGAAAAATAAAAGGTTTTATTTAAAACCATGGATGGCAGATTTGAAATGGGTTTTTCTTAAAACCTAGGTTGGCTTTTCGTTTCATCGAAAAAGGTGCCCCGGTGATGGAGATATTTAATTTTAAATATTTAGTTTAAATTTTAAATTATTTAAAATTTAAATTTAAATTTTAAAATTAAATATATTAATTATAGCGCCGACTAAAGAAAGGAGGAAAGGCTATATTAATTTATAGCACCGACGTCTAAAGAAAGAGGAAAGGCATATATATATGCCAACAAAATCTTAGACTTCATGACCCCCAGCGCTTATTTTTCGAATGCCTTCGATTGGGGAACGAATTGCGAAAAGAGAGAGAAGTGTGACTTTGGTCTATTGAAAAATCATTCACGGAGTTTAATAAGATGCATAGGCATCTTTGGCCTAGCGGTTCATGCACTGTGTGTTACGCAGGAGGTCCTACGATCGAGTCCCGTCGTGGTTATTTGCTTTGTTGAAGCGCTCGAAGCGTTGTTAAGTTTTTCGAAGGGTGCAGAAGTTTATGATATAAGTTTTTGTTCGTGTCCCTTTGGACACGTGAGGGCATGTGGCCCAATGGCAGGTTGGCTGTGGTTAAAGCGCTGAGCAAGGAGACATCACGAGATCGAATCCCGTCAGGGACAGAGGCAAGTTAATAATTTTTTTAATATATTTTATTTTTCTAAAGTTGCCCTAGGAGGAATAAGGGTTGTGATGCATGTTTAGAAAAAGAGATATTTTTGGTGTTTCTCCTTTTGAAAGTATATCATATTATATATCGTTGGAAAGCTTATTTCGAGGGCTATTTGATTAACTTGCTTAGAGGGAGAAATAAGGTGTATGTAAAGAGATATTTCTATTTTTGTAAAGGGTTTCAAAAGTGAAGGTTGTTTTGTTCTTTTTCAAAGGTGATTAATTCTTTCATGAGGGGACATGTTGTATCTTATTGAGTAGGAGTGATAAGGTGTTATTTGGATATTATTGTTGTGATATTAATCATGATCTCTAACCCTTGTTGAAATTTGAAAAAGAAGTTTGTTGAGTGTGGCAGATTTAGTGGACATCCAATAAGGCATCAAAAGGTATGAGCAATATTCTCCATTGACTTTGTTTATGGTGGTTGATTTCTGAAATATCATTGGAGAGAAAAGGATTGATTGTGGTTTCCTTTTCGAAAGTGGTTGGTTGAATGCTTCAAGGTTTTCTGGTTTGAGAGTTGTGTTTAAACCATGTTTTATAAGCATAGTTGTTGAAGCCCATTGGTTATGCAAAGAACTTGAGTTAGAAAAGAACATGAGTATCATTGTTATGTGAGATTTGTGGTTGAGCATTGTTGGAAACATTTGAGTTGGTTGATACATGCTTGGACTAGGGTTTTGTGAGAAAGAGTTGTCCCTTGTGGTGATTGGTTGAGTTGAGTTGATTGAGCCTAGTCAAGTGATTGAGTGATGTGATTGTTCAAGTCCCATGAAACAAACAATTCTATAATTCTGATTTGAGTTGAGATTGAGCTTTGAGATTAGAACATATTGAGTCTCTAACAATTCTCTTTATGCTTCTATAAATTGACTTGAGTTGAGTTGAGATTGATTTGAGTTGAGATCATTGTGGATCATTGTTGTCATCCATTGTAGAGTGCATTGCCATTCATTATTGAATTCATCATTGAGCCTTGCCTTCATAGATTTGTGGATGAGATTTGAGTGCTACTTGAGCATGATTGGTTGAGCCTTTGAGAAGGCTTTTGGGATAGATTTGTGGATAGATTTGTGGGAGTTTTTTTTTTATGATTGATTGAGCCTTTGAGAAGGCTTTTGGTATAGTTTTGGGAAATTTTGAGCAAGTTCTTGGTGAGCTTGTTGAGCATATTTTGAGCAAGTTCTTAGTGAGCTTGTTGAGCATATTTGAGCAAGTTCTTGGTGAGCTTGTTGAGCATATTTTGAGCAAGTTCTTGGTGAGCTTGTTGAGCATATTTTGAGCAAGTTCTTAGTGAGCTTGTTGAGCATATTTTGAGCAAGTTCTTTGTGAGCTTGTTGAGCATATTTTGAGCAAGTTCTTGGTGAGCTTGTTGAGCAAATTTTGAGCAAGTTCTTAGTGAGCTTGTTAGAGTAGATTTTGAGCAAGTTCTTGGTGAGCTTGTTAAGTAGATTTGGGCAAGTTCTTGGTGAGCTTGTTGAGCATATTTTGGCAAGTTCTTGGTGAGCTTGTTGAGCAGATTTTGAGCAAGTTCTAGTGAGCTTGTTGAGTAGATTAGGGAAAGTTCTTGGTGAGCTTGTTGAGAATATTTTGAGCAAGTTCTTAGTGAGCTTGTTGAAAAAATATTTGAGGAATTGAAAATGGAAGATTATGAAGATATTGCAAAGTTTTTACTTTGAGTTGATGAGATTACTAACACCATGAGAGGCCTAGGATTTGAGATGAAAGAATCAGAAGTTACTCAAAAGGTTTTGAGATCACTTCCCATGAAGTATGATGCAAAGGTTTCAGCAATAGAAGAAACAATGGATATCAACAAGCTAACAATGGAAGAACTACAAGGAACTCTCACAGCTTATGAGATGAGGGTGAGTAAGCATCAGGTTCCAATAAAAGATATTGCATTCAAGGCTTCAGAGAAAAAGAAAGGGAAAGTTCTAGAGATAGATAGAGATTCAGATAATGATGAGGAAGCTAACTTCATCAAAAGGAAAAAGGACTTAAGAAATTACAGGGATATGAAGAAAGTCAAATGCTACAAGTGTGGTGATTTTGGTCACTATGCACACAAGTGTCCACATGAAGAAAATAGTGATGATGAAAAATAGGGTCATAGAAGAAAAGAAGATGGAAAGTATAAGCATGACAAAGATAACAAGTACAAGCAAAGCAAGTATGAGAAGAAGAAAAGTTTTTGTAAGACAAAGAAAACTTTCTACATTGTAGAAGCAAGTGATAGCTCAGATCACAGTGATAGAGACAAGTCATATGATGAAAAGGAAGAACATCTATTCCTAGGAATAGAAGGTGAAAGAGAACAATGCTTTGTATGTGGTCAAAGAGATCACAGATCAGGATATTGCAATGGTTTCAGTGATAGTGAAGATGAGATGACACATCAAGGAAATAGGCATGGTCAAAGAAATCATGAAAGTTTGTTTGCTATAGAAGATTATAATGATCTTAGTGATAGTGAAGATGAAGAAGGGTTTTTCTATGGGATAAAAGAAGTAGAAGAAGAACATTCACTCCAAATAGAAGAAGTTAAGCAAGAGAACATTGTAAGAAAGATAGATGTCTCAGTTGATCTAAAGGAAGACTTCAATGATATCCATGAGCAACTACAAGAGGTTAAGGAGAATCTAAAAGAATTGAGATGTTCCATACTTGAGAAGTTTGATCCATCACATGACTCAAAAGGTCAAGATATTTTCACTAAGAAGGAAACATGTATTTCAGAGACAATAAATATGGATGCCAATTTTCTACTTGACACAAATGAAGAGAAAGAAGAGGAAGGTCCCAAAGCACCAAAGGTCTCATATTTCAGGTTTGGGGAATCACACTCAAAAGGAAAGGAAGTTCTAAAAGATGAAAGCAAGGAAGCACCTAAGTTTTATGAAGAAAGTTCCAAAGTTCCTATGGCTCCAAATATTCAGTAGTTGGATCTTGTTTTGAGATAGGTGAATCAAGTTCAAAAGGAAAATAAATTCTTGAAGAGGAAAGCAAGGAAGAAACTAAGGAAGAGGATTTAGATACTACAAAGAAGGTTCAAGGATGCAATGCACAAGTTGAAAATGATCATAAGGATAATGGTCAAGAAAGGTATGAGGAACCAAGGCATGAACAAAGGGCTTTTCAAGGACATTGTTTTTCTTGTAATGGATTTGGACACAGGGCTATACACTACAGGATCCATGGATCAAAGAAGTTTGATTTTGCTAGAAGAAACTTCAAAGGAAGAAGGTATGGTTTTTAGGGACATTGCTTCTTATGCAATAGGATTGGTCATAGAGCTTCTCAGTGCAAAGAAAATGAGCAACATGGTTTTGGTTTTAGAGCTACACAAATCAGAAGTCATGGTCATAATGGTCATGAAAATAAAACTTCACAATACAGGGTTCAGGAAAGGAATGGATATGGAAATTATTTCAAGAAAGAATTCAGGATATGGGCACCATCCAAAGGCTACAATATCAAGTGTTTTAATTGCAATAACTTTGGACATATTGCAAAATGGTGTAGGACTCAATTCCAAACAGGTTCAAGACAAGAAGGTCAAACAGGTTCAAGACAAGAAGATCAAGTAATTCATCAAGAGAAGGATATCAAAAAAATATGGAAGGAAGTTGATAGAGGAAAGAAACAATGTAATATGGGAGTAAAAGTACTCCCACCCCAAAATTAATCACCTCAAGAGAGAAGGTGGTGAGGGGGCTAAGCTTAAGAGTCATATCTTTTAGCCCCATAGGTGTCCCTTTTGCCATTGATGTCAAAGGGGGAGAGATTTGAGTAAGGGGGAGAGCATTGAGTTAGGGGGAGCAACTTTGATTCTCAGAGATGGTTTTTGCAGTGATTGTGGTTTTTGCATTAGAGGTGTTGCCATCAATGACAAAGGGGGAGATTGTTGGAAATTTGAGTTATTTTATGTTGTCATTGATGTCACATGGACTTGATGTCACATGGATCACATTGAGTTTTGGTGGCCAAAGCATTTCATAAATAAGCATTTATGATATTTTGGAGAGCATGGATATATACAAGGTTTTTGTGAAAACCAAGGCAGGAAAAATAAAAGGTTTTATTTAAAACCATGGATGGCAGATTTGAAATGGGTTTTTCTTAAAACCCAGGTTGGCTTTTCGTTTCATCAAAAAAGGTGCCCCGATGATGGAGATATTTATTTTTAAATATTTAGTTTAAATTTTAAATTATTTAAAATTTAAATTTAAATTTTAAAATTAAATATATTAATTATAGCGCCGACTAAAGAAAGGAGGAAAGGCTATATTAATTTATAGCGCCGACATCTAAAGAAAGAGGAAAGGCATATATATATGCCAACAAAATCTTAGACTTCATGACTCCCAACGCTTATTTTTTGAATGCCTTCGATTGGGGAACGAATTGCGAAAAGAGAGAGAAGTGTGACTTTGGTCTATTGAAAAATCGTTCACGGAGTTTAATAAGATGCATAGGCATCTTTGGCCTAGCGGTTCATGCATTGTGTGTTACGCAGGAGGTCCTGCGATCGAGTCCCACCATGGTTATTTGCTTTGTTGAAGCGCTCGAAGCGTTGTTAAGTTTTTCGAAGGGTGCAGAAGTTTATGATATAAGTTTTTGTTCGTGTCCCTTTGGACACGTGAGGGCGTGTGGCCCAATGATAGGTTGGCTGTGGTTAAAGCACTGAGCAAGGAGACATCACGAGATCGAATCCCATCAGGGATAGAGGCAAGTTAATAATTTTTTAATATATTTTATTTTTCTAAAGTTGCCCTAGGAGGAATAAGGGTTGTGATGCATGTTTAGAAAAAGAGAGATTTCTGGTGTTTCTCCTTTTGAAAGTATATCATATTATATATCGTTGGAAAGCTTATTTCGAGGGCTATTTGATTAACTTGCTTAGAGGGAGAAATAAGGTGTATGTAAAGAGATATTTCTATTTTTGTAAAGGGTTTCAAAAGTGAAGGTTGTTTTGTTCTTTTTCAAAGGTGATTAATTCTTTCATGAGGGGACATGTTGTATCTTATTGAGTAGGAGTGATAAGGTGTTATTTGGATATTATTGTTGTGATATTAATCATGATCTCTAACCCTTGTTGAAAGTTGAAAAAGAAGTTTGTTGAGTGTGGCAGATTTAGTGGACATCCAATAAGGCATCAAAAGGTATGAGCAATATTCTCCATTGACTTTGTTTATGGTGGTTGATTTCTGAAATATCATTGGAGAGAAAAGGATTGATTGTGGTTTCCTTTTCGAAAGTGGTTGGTTGAATGCTTCAAGGTTTTTTGGTTTGAGAGTTGTGTTTAAACCTTGTTTTATAAGCATAGTTGTTGAAGCCCATTGGTTATGCAAAGAACTTGAGTTAGAAAAGAACATGAGTATCATTGTTATGTGAGATTTGTGGTTGAGCATTGTTGGAAACATTTGAGTTGGTTGATACATGCTTGGACTAGGGTTTTGTGAGAAAGAGTTGTCCCTTGTGGTGATTGGTTGAGTTGAGTTGATTGAGCCTAGTCAAGTGATTGTGTGATGTGATTGTTCAAGTCCCATGAAACAAACTATTCTATAATTCTGATTTGAGTTGAGATTGAGCTTTGAGATTAGAACATATTGAGTCTCTAACAATTCTCTTTATGCTTCTATAAAGACTTGAGTTGAGTTGAGATTGATTTGAGTTGAGATCATTGTGGATCATTGTTGTCATCCATTGTAGAGTGCATTGCCATTCATTATTGAATTCATCATTGAGCCTTGCCTTCATAGATTTGTGGATGAGATTTGAGTGCTACTTGAGCATGATTGGTTGAGCCTTTGAGAAGGCTTTTGGGACAGATTTGTGGATAGATTTGTGGTTTTGGAGTTTATTGAGCTTGTTGAGATTTTGGGAAGTTTTAGGATTTGTGAGATATTTGAGCAAGTTCTTGGTGAGCTTGTTGAGAAGATTTTGAGCAAGTTCTTAGTGAGCTTGTTGAGCAGATTTTGAGCAAGTTCTTGGTGAGCTTGTTGAGCAGATTTTGAGCAAGTTCTTGGTGAGCTTGTTGAGCAGATTTTGAGCAAGTTCTTGGTGAGCTTGTTGAGCAGATTTTGAGCAAGTTCTTAGGTGAGCTTGTTGAGAATTTGAGCAAGTTCTTGGTGAGCTTGTTGAGAATATTTTGAGCAAGTTCTTGGTGAGCTTGTTAGAGAGTTTTGAGCAAGTTCTTGGTGAGCTTGTTGAGTTGATTTTTTTATTGTGATTGAAATTTTGAGCAAGTTCTTAGTGAGCTTGCTGAGATTTTGGGCAAGTTCTTGGTGAGTTTGAGTTTGAGAGTTTGGTGAGTTGTGAGTTTTGGGAGTTCTTGTGAGTTGTGATTTTGGGCAAGTTCTTGGTGAGCTTGCTAGAGATTTGGAGTTTTGGGTTGTGGGATTGGATTGTGTGTAGTGTTTGGTAGTTAGAGATCAGTGGATTGCCTACCTGAGCAGATTAGTGTATTGCCTAGCTTTGAGCAGATCAAAGTAATCATTTGTATTGGGATAAGGATCCTTATTTTTATGTGAAATATTATAAGGAGATTATCTTGTGGAGTACCCCACATTGGGGGAACCACATTAAATCTTGTGTCTCAATTATGTGTGGTGATTTGTGCACTTGTTTACTATTGCTATCTATGTCATTAATGCACACTACTATATTTGGTTATTGTAATTAAGGACACTAATTGATATTGGTTTGGAAAGAAAGTAAAAAGTGGGTGCTATACTGTTCACCCCCCTCTCAGTATAAGCTTGTGTTCTTCAATTGGTATCATAGTGGGTTCCTTCGAAAAGGCTAACAACTTGAGGGTAGATTCTACAAGAACACAGATGGCTTCATAGAATGGATTATCTACAAATAAGGCTCCACTGTTTGATGGTAACAATTATGCTTTTTGGAGCATGAGAATGAAGAACTACTTGATATCACAAGGATATGAGGTATGGCAGATGGTTGAAAAAGAGTATAAGGTTGAAGGTGATCCCGAGGTAGATAAGACTATCAGGAAATTGGTTGAGATCAATGCAAGGGCAATGAATTGTATTTTGAGTGGGCTATGTGAAATAGATTTTGCAAAGGTCATGGTATGTAATTCAGCTAATGAAATGTGGACCAAGTTGTGGAATACTTATGAAGGAGATTCAAAGGTAAAGTTGGCAAAACTACAAACTCATAGAAAAATATTTGAGGAATTGAAAATGGAAGATTTTGAAGATATTGCAAAGTTTTTACTTCGAGTTGATGAGATTACTAACACCATGAGAGGCCTAGGATTTGAGATGAAAGAATCAAAAGTTACTCAAAAGGTTTTGAGATCACTTCCCATGAAGTATGATGCAAAGGTTTCAGCAATAGAAGAAACAATGGATATCAACAAGCTAACAATGGAAGAACTACAAGGAACTCTCACAACTTATGAGATGAGGGTGAGTAAGCATCAGGTTCCAATAAAAGAGATTGCATTCAAGGCTTCAGAGAAAAATAAAGGGAAAGTTCTAGAGACAGATAGAGATTCAGATAATGATGAGGAAGCTAACTTCATCAAAAGGAAAAAGGACTTAAGAAATTACAGGGATATGAAGAAAGTCAAATGCTACAAGTGTGGTGATTTTGGTCACTATGCACACAAGTGTCCACATGAAGAAAATAGTGATGATGAAAAAAAGGGTCACAAAAGAAAAGAAGATGGAAAGCATAAGCATGACAAAGATAACAAGTACAAGCAAAGCAAGTATGAGAAGAAGAGAAAAATTTTCGTAAGACAAAGAAAACTTTCTACATTGTAGAAGCAAGTGATAGCTCAGATCACAATGATAGAGACAAGTCAGATGATGAAAAGGAAGAACATCTATTCCTAGGAATAGAAGGTGAAAGAGAACAATGCTTTGTGTGTGGTCAAAGAGATCAGATCAGATATTGCAATGGTTTCAGTGATAGTGAAGATGAGATGACACATCAAGGAAACATGCATGGTCAAAGAAATCATGAAAGTTTGTTTGCTATAGAAGATTATAATGATCTTAGTGATAGTGAAGATGAAGAAGGGTTTTTCTATGGGATAAAATAAGTAGAAGAAGAACATTCACTCCAAACAGAAGAAGTTAAGCAAGAGAACATTGTAAGAAAGATAGATGTCTCAGTTGATCTAAAGGAAGACTTCAATGATATCCATGAGCAACTACAAGAGGTTAAGGAGAATCTAAAAGAATTGAGATGTTCCATACTTGAGAAGTTTGATCCATCACATGACTCAAAAGGTCAAGATATTTTCACTAAGAAGGAAACATGTATTTTAGAGACAATAAAGATGGATGCCAATTTGCTATTTGACACAAATGAAGAGAAAGAAGAGGAAGGTCCCAAAGCACCAAAGGTCTCATATTTTAGGTTTGGGGAATCACACTCAAAAGGAAAGGAAGTTCTAAAAGATGAAAGCAAGGAAGCACCTAAGTTTTATGAAGAAAGTTCCAAAGTTCCTATGGCTCCAAATATTCAGTTTGGATCTTGTTTTGAGATAGGTGAATCAAGTTCAAAAGGAAAATAAATTCTTGAAGAGGAAAGCAAGGAAGAAACTAAGGAAGAGGATTTAGATACTACAAATAAGGTTCAAGGATGCAATGCACAAGTTGAAAATGATCATAAGGATAATGGTCAAGAAAGGTATGAGGAACCAAGGCATGAACAAAGGGCTTTTCAAGGACATTGTTTTTCTTGTAATGGATTTGGACACAAGGCTATACACTGCAGGATCCATGGATCAAAGAAGTTTGATTTTGCTAGAAGAAACTTCAAAGGAAGAAGGTATGGTTTTCAGGGACATTGCTTCTTATGCAACAGGATTGGTCATAGAGCTTCTCAGTGCAAAGAAAATGAGCAACATGGTTTTGGTTTTAGAGCTACACAAATCAGAAGTCATGGTCATAATGGTCATGAAAATAAAACTTCACAATACAGGGTTCAGGAAAGGAATGGATATGGAAATTATTTCAAGAAAGAATTCAGGATATGGGCACCATCCAAAGGCTACAATATCAAGTGTTTTAATTGCAATAACTTTGGACATATTGCAAAATGGTGTAGGACTCAATTCCAAATAGGTTCAAGACAAGAAGGTCAAATAGGGAAGAAGGTCAAACAGGTTCAAGACAAGAAGATCAAGTAATTCATCAAGAGAAGGATATCAGAAAAATATGGAAGGAAGTTGATAGAGGAAAGAAACAATGTAATATGGGAGTAAAAGTACTCCCACCCCAAAATTAATCACCTCAAGAGAGAAGGTGGTGAGGGGGCTAAGCTTAAGAGTCATATCTTTTAGCCCCATAGGTGTCCCTTTTGCCATTGATGTCAAAGGGGGAGAGATTTGAGTAAGGGGGAGAGCATTGAGTTAGGGGAAGAAGCCTCCAAAGAGAGCATTGAGTTAGGGGGAGCAGCCTCCATAGAGAGTATTGAGTCAGGGGAGCAACTTTGATTCTCAGAGATGGTTTTTACAGTGATTGTGGTTTTTGCATTAGAGGTGTTGCCATCAATGACAAAGGGGGAGATTGTTGGAAATTTGAGTTATTTTATGTTGTCATTGATGTCACATGGATCATTGATGTCACATGGATCACATTGAGTTTTGGTGGCCAAAGCATTTCATAAATAAGCATTTATGATATTTTGGAGAGCATGGATATATACAGGGTTTTTGTGAAAACCAAGGTAGGCAAAATAAAAGGTTTTATTTAAAACCATGGATGGCAGATTTGAAATGGGTTTTTCTTAAAACCTAGGTTGGATTTTTGTTTCATCAAAAAAGGTGCCCCGGTGATGGAGATATTTAATTTTAAATATTTAGTTTAAATTTTAAATTATTTAAAATTTTAAATTTTAAAATTAAATATATTAATTATAGCGTCGACTAAAGAAAGGAGGAAAGGCTATATTAATTTATAGTACTGATGTCTAAAGAAAGAGGAAAGGCATATATATATATATGCCAACAAAAGCTTAGACTTCATGACTCCCAATGCTTATTTTTCGAATGCCTTCGATTGGGGAACGAATTGTGAAAAAAGAGAGAAGTGTGACTTTGGTCTATTGAAAAATCATTCAAGTATTAATAAGATGCATAGGCATCTTTGGCCTAGCGGTTCATGCATTGTGTGTTATGTAGGAGGTCCTGCGATCGAGTCCCACCATGGTTATTTGCTTTGTTGAAGCGCTTGAAGCATTGTTAAGTTTTTCGAAGGGTGCAGAAGTTTATGGTATAAGTTTTTGTTCGTGTCCCTTTGGACACGTGAGGGCGTGTGGCCCAATGGTAGGTTGGCTATGGTTAAAGTGTTGAGCAAGGAGACGTCACGAGATCGAATCCCGTCAGGGATAGAGGCAAGTTAATAATTTTTTAATATATTTTATTTTTCTAAAGTTGCCCTAGGAGGAATAAGGGTTGTGATGCATGTTTAGAAAAAGAGAGATTTTTGGTGTTTCTCCTTTTGAAAGTATATCATATTATATATCGTTGGAAAGCTTATTTCGAGGGCTATTTGATTAACTTGCTTAGAGGGAGAAATAAGGTGTATGTAAAGAGATATTTCTATTTTTGTAAAGGGTTTCAAAAGTGAAGGTTGTTTTGTTCTTTTTCAAAGGTGATTAATTCTTTCATGAGGGGACATGTTGTATCTTATTGAGTAGGAGTGATAAGGTGTTATTTGGATATTATTGTTGTGATATTAATCATGATCTCTAACCCTTGTTGAAAGTTGAAAAAGAAGTTTGTTGAGTGTGGCAGATTTAGTGGACATCCAATAAGGCATCAAAAGGTATGAGCAATATTCTCCATTGACTTTGTTTATGGTGGTTGATTTCTGAAATATCATTGGAGAGAAAAGGATTGATTGTGGTTTCCTTTTCGAAAGTGGTTGGTTGAATGCTTCAAGGTTTTCTGGTTTGAGAGTTGTGTTTAAACCTTGTTTTATAAGCATAGTTGTTGAAGCCCATTGGTTATGCAAAGAACTTGAGTTAGAAAAGAACATGAGTATCATTGTTATGTGAGATTTGTGGTTGAGCATTGTTGGAAACATTTGAGTTGGTTGATACATGCTTGGACTAGGGTTTTGTGAGAAAGAGTTATCCCTTGTGGTGATTGGTTGAGTTGAGTTGATTGAGCCTAGTCAAGTGATTGTGTGAGGTGATTGTTCAAGTCCCATGAAACAAACTATTCTATAATTCTGATTTGAGTTGAGATTGAGCTTTGAGATTAGAACATATTGAGTCTCTAACAATTCTCTTTATGCTTCTATAATATGAGTTGAGTTAATTGACTTGAGTTGAGTTGAGATTGATTTGAGTTGAGATCATTGTGGATCATTGTTGTCATCCATTGTAGAGTGCATTGCCATTCATTGTTGAATTCATCATTGAGCCTTGCCTTCATAGATTTGTGGATGATATTTGAGTGCTACTTGAGCATGATTGGTTGAGCCTTTGAGAAGGCTTTTGGGATAGATTTGTGAGCAAGTTCTTTGTGAGCTTGTTGAGCAAGTTCTTAGTGAGTTCGTTGAGTAGATTTGAGCAAGTTTTTGGTGAGATTGTTGAGCAGATTTTGAGCAAGTTCTTAGTGAGCTTGTTGAGCAGATTTGAGCAAGTTCTTGGTGAGCTTGTTGAGAATTTTGAGCAAGTTGAGAAATTTTGAGCAAGTTCTTAGTGAGCTTGTTGAGCAGATTTTGAGCAAGTTCTTAGTGAGCTTGTTGAGCAGATTTTGAGCAAGTTCTTGGTGAGCTTGTTGAGCAGATTTTGAGCAAGTTCTTAGTGAGCTTGTTGAGCAGATTTTGAGCAAGTTCTTGGTGAGCTTGTTGAGCAGATTTGAGCAAGTTCTTGGTGAGCTTGCTAGAGCATATTTTGGGCAAGTTCTTAGTGAGCTTTCTAGAGAATATTTGGGCAAGTTCTTGGTGAGCTTGCTGAAGCAGTTTTGAGCAAGTTCTTGGTGAGCTTGCTAGAGCAGATTTTGGGCAAGTTCTTGGTGAGCTTGCTAGAGCATATTTGGGCAAGTTCTTGGTGAGCTTGCTGAAGCAGATCAGTGGATTGCCTACCTGAGTAGATCAGGATTGCCTTGCTGAGTAGATCAATGGATTGCCTACCTGAGCATATCAGGATTGCCTAGCTGAGCAGATCAGTGGATTGCCTACCTGAGTAGATCAGTGTATTGCCTAGCTTTGAGCAGATCAAAGTAATCATTTGTATTGGGATAAGGATCCTTATTTCTATGTGAAATATTATAAGGAGATTATCTTGTGGAGTACCCCACATTGGGGGAACCACGTTAAATCTTGTGTCTCAATTATGTGTGGTGATTTGTGCACTTGTTTACTATTGCTATCTATGTCATTAATGCACACTGCTATATTTGGTTATTGCAATTAAGGACACTAATTGATATTGGTTTGGAAAGAAAGTAAAAAGTGGGCGCTATACTTTTTACCTCCCCCTCTCAGTATAAGCTTGTGTTCTTCACATTGATCCTATCTTGCGATGGAGGTTGAGGATCCTATAACCTATTATGGTATGGTAGTATGTCACCCCCTTGCCTTGGTAAGGTGTCTCAAAATACTCTACCTCCATCTCATTCTTAGTGCAGGCCCCATAGAGCATCTCTCAAGTCAATCTATAAAGTGGGGTGTTTTCCCGCTATGGGCGCCCTATGTTTTGCTTGGGAGGTAAGTCCTTATCTAGCCTAGGAGGTCATGGAGGAAACATTGGATAAGGTCTAGGAGATCTATCTCGAATGATAATGGGTTGCCTCAAGTGGAATTCCTACCTATGTGTCTCAGGGGTAGGAACCCTCTCTTGTAAAGTCTTTTGGAATAGCTTGTTGGTCTACTGTTCGATTATTTATTTCTCAAGATGACATAAGTGGTCTAGTTGTTCTTTGTCTTACCGAAGTTGCTTGAACTAAGCTTGGAATTCTGCATATCTTGCAATTGCCTACTTGATTTTTTCCACTGTGCGAGGTCTAGGAGGCCTAGGAGTCTTGCCTTGAGACTGACCTTGTTCAAGATAATCTGTGATATCTATCATGCACTTCCCTTGATCAAGGGCCATCACATTGAATTGAGGTTTGTGCCTGAGCATATACTCATTGTACTTAGTGGGCACAAAGGTACATCATGCATGCATAGAATACTACTCTTGAGGGTAATTTGGGATTTCCTCATGCTTTCCTTCATGGACAAGGAAGGGAAGGGCATTGTTAGCTCACCCTGAGTGATGAGTATCATACTTGTCAGGTTTCCTAAGCTAATATACCCTATCAGGGATATTTAAAAGCAAGGTTGGATCAACCTACTCTATCGAGTGTGTGAAGTCATGCTTTGGATTATGAATAGGCGTGTCAAACCTATCAGGTACATAGATGCGTGTCACATCTCTATCTACTAGCACCTCAATGAACTATTGCCTTTCTTCAAAGAAGGCATGTGATGTGTCTTAATATCGGGAACACTCTCCCAAGTAAGGTCTATAACCCCTAAGGATGTCCCACAAAGGACTCCCTCATAGGTGTGGCTCATGTCCTACTATCTTGGGGATGGGGTGAGTAGAGGCTCACTAGAGAGGTATGACCAGGTCCATGGTGCTAAAGCAGAGATGACTCATGTCTCCTAGTCCACTCTTTGCAGCTTCTGCTCATGATTGGGCTTAGTTGCAGGTGCACACCATTGAAACTCTCTACAAAACCCTAGATGATTATCTCCTTTACAAATTCTTAATGAGACAACATACAAGAAAAGGAAACACTCAATAAGTTAAATGATTATCTCTTTTAAGTTTTAGATGTTAATCCCTAAACTATTTTGTGTGTTTCAGATGTGTTGTTTGTAAAAGATGACCTTCTGTCACGTGTTTGAAATCTTGTTGAATGATAATCTTGTGTTTAATTGAATTTAACCTGTATAATCATAGCTCAAAAATATAGCGATAAAATTTAGGTCATATTATCATACCTATAATGTGTGGTGATGAAGTCCACACACAACCAAGGAGCATAGGTCCTACCAGTTCCTCACCTAGTTCACCCACAGTATGCGATATACCTCTCTAAAGAGAGATGCATGCTATAACCCATGCGCTATGATGGATCTTGGAATAGGTCTTGGCAAAGAACAAGGTTTATGGGATTTGAGAAAATGGTTGGAGATGAAAGCCACCTCGTTGAACTCTATTAGTGGATGGTGATAAAGTCCACATCACTAGTGTTTAAGTGAATTATGGCGTGTCTGGTTATTTTTAATCCAAATAAAGTAAATAATTAAGTATTCTATGATCATTCACTAATGCAAAAAGGTGTGTTTTACTTTCATAAATCTAGGATAAAAGGAAACTACAAATGTAACTTATAAATGCAAATCCTAAATGCCAACCTACCCATTGGGTAGGCTATAAGCAATCAAACCATAGAGATGCATTGATACTTTGAATTTCTTTTATTTTTATCCTTTTTTTGTTATTTATGTTATAATAAAATCAAATTTAACTTTTAACCTTTCTATGAAAACAAATTATGCAAGAAAATCCAACTTAAACAACTTCTAGAAGTGTAAAAGGAAAATAGAGGGTTTAGGAACTTACCTCATTAGTTCTGGGACCTACGACTTCTGGAAAATTGAACAGAAATACCTCTATTTTCCTACGACTAGTATGAGATGGTTGTGAATCCATCCCAGGGTGGCACGAATAGCAGTTCAGAGGCCATTTCAGGCCAAAATGGGCAGTACCTACAACATAAAAGGGGTAAAAATGGAGTTATATATTCACCCAAATCCAAAGGGATAGGGTACCACCATGATAACAAATGAATTAGGGGAAAAATGGTGCACCTAATGAGGAGGAAAAATGTATATCTATCTCCTACTGCTTATGAGTGCTAAAACGGAAGCATGAAAGTATAAGTGGAAGCAATACCAAATAGCAAGAAATGAAGTAAAGTAAGTCTATTTATTATTAATTTGGTGGATCAAATCTAAGGTTACATGGAATTACCCTTTAGGGATCAAATATGATATAGTTATTATAAATATAGGGTTTCCAATGATAAAAATCCTTCGAGTAACTTGGGTGCACATCTAATGTATTTCCCCGTACCCACAATCAAGGTGGGTGGAACAATGCTACCACTGCTTGTATATTTGATCTTGAGGTATTTTTATCCTTCATAATGCACTTTAGAAACCTAAACCTACACACAAGTAAATCATAAATGTCAAATAGCAAGTGCGTATGATGAAAAACATGAAATCCCCACAAGCACTAAAAGACTAGTAATGAGAATATGCATGAATATAATACCAAATCAACTCCAAATGACTTGAAATTGCATAGGGATATAAAATAGAGGGTTTTTGGAAGATATAACCAAGAATAGAGCCAAAATTGTGTCCTATGGCATGTCATATTCGTAGTAATCGTTCTCAACCTGTAAAACCCTAAGTAAGAAATTTTTACCCCTAAATATATCCAAAACACATAAAAATTGGAAATAATAAATAAAATTAACATTTTGAGAGGACCCATATGGTAATATTTCCAAAATAAAGTATGGATTCCTATGCATGCTTCGGTGGACCCTACAAGCCTACAAAAACTTCAAAATGCAATATCTCGGCCAATACAACTCCAAAATGCATGAAATTTGGACAATAGATTCATATTATATCTTAGAATAATCCTATTAAAAATAGTATCAAAATTATGCATATATTTGTAATCGTCCTAGGGGACGATTTTGACTATCACAGATTGGGGGGCACCCGGGGGTGGGATGCCCACCATTTTTGCATATCTTTTGCCACCAATTCTATTTTGGAATGGTCCAAAATACTCCAAGGGGTATTTTAACCAAATTTGGTGAAGAAATTCACTCATCTGGTCTGATTATGTGACAAATTGTGCCTACTAGTTCACTTGTAAACCTCCTTCGCTAGGTAGATATTTCAAGGGAGAAGGGGCACAAAAAGGTGAAAGGAAATATTGGAAGCATTATGTTGCTTTGTCCTAAAACTTTTCTCTATATTTTTTGTGGAAAAATGATCCACTTTATAGCCACAGGAGGTTCATGTACAAAAAGGCATGCGAGGGCATGTAGGGCAAGAGGTGCCACTTGGCCACCAGGGTGGCATGCATTGGAGGGGGAAGAGAATGTACCAATTTGGACTCCTTTATGAATCATACCATATGTATATATCATAATTTGACTTGCATGCTTCAATTGGTAGGTCAAATGGTAGTTTTTGGGTGCCATTTATCCTTAATTTGACTTTTTATGGGTCAAACTTGCTAACCGTCCCACCCTGGGATGATTGCTTACCATCATCTCAGGGTGGGACGGACATGACTTGCAACCATCCTAGGATGGTACGAATAGGAATATGGAGCCCAAAATTCCCAAAAATAGACCAGAAGCCTCCAAAACCTTGCTAGAAGTGGCTAGAACAACTGTATACCTTATGAGGGCTGCCCTAGGGGCCATGTGATGCCAATTTAGTTATTTTTCATGGATTCCTAATAGGATTGAATAGATTTAGTTTCTATAGCATACAATTATGCAGAAAGAGGTTTAGAAACTATTGGATGCCAAGATAGTCAGAAAAATGAGATTTTTCTTCCTCGATAACAAACTTAGTATCGAAAAGGAAGAAAAATGGAGAGATCAAACTATGTTTTGACTTTCAAAATATGAATAAAATTTCTCTCAAGGATAATTATTCCTTTCCCAACATGGAAAAACTACTACAAGTAGTAGTAGGCTCATCCAGAATGTCATTACTGGATGGATTCTTAGGATATAATCAAATTTAGATAAATCTTGAAGATAGATACAATAATTCTTTCACAACCCCCTAGGGTACCTTTGAATATCTGACAATGCTATTTGGATTAATGAATGTAGGAGTCACCTTGCAAAGGGCCATGGAATTTGCTTTTAAATGTTTGATGTTCAAAATAGTGGTTGTCTATTTGGATGACATAATAGTGTTTTCAAAGAACCCTGCAGATCATTTTGAACATTTAGCTATAGTTTTTTCTAGATGCAAATAATTTGGCATATACTTGAATCCAAAGAAATGTATATTTAGAGAAAAATAAAGAAAGCTCCTAGACCACATAGTTTCTAAAAAGATGATAAGTATCGATCCATCAAGAATAGAGACTATTGCCTAGATACCCCCTCCTAAAATTTTTAAAGGAGTCAGATCAATCTTTGGTAAGATTAATTTTATAAGAAGGTTTGTGCCAATTTTTTTTGAAATAACTCAACCCATCAATAATATGATTAAAAATAATGCTAAAATCAAATGGACTAAAGATAATCTTGAAGCTCTTCAAATAATCAAATATGCTATCATCATTGCTCCAGTCTTGAATTGCCCTAACTACTCAAAGAATTTCAACATATACTCATTTGCTTCTGAATATACCATTGTTGTAGTCATTTTTGAGAAGGACGAAAATGAGAGACCTATATATTTCATGAGTACATGAATCAAAGGATCATAATTGATATTCAAAATGATTGAAAAATAGGCTTATGATGCGATTCAAGCATCGGAATATTCTAAATTCATCTTTGGTTCAAACAAGGCTATATGTTGTATCTCTTTCACCACTATTAAAGATGTTTTCACCCAACCTCAACCAATAGGCAACCCTGCTTGGTGGATGGTCAAATTATTTCAGTATGATATAGAATTAAATGCTATGAAAATAATCAAAGGACAAGGTCTAGCTACATATCTGGCTAACAAATAAGGGGACATGTAGAACATTGCCACAGTTGATGACATGCATGATATCATAAGAATAGATAATATTGAATGCAAATGGTATGATGATATTTTATTGTATTTGCAAATCCTATCATTTCCCAAAGGTATGTTTGCAAATAAAATAAGGTCAGTCAAACAATAGTCTCAGAAATATTATACCCAAGAAGGTAAACTCTATTGGAAACATCCAAATGGTGTCTTATTGTTATGCTTGTTTAAAAAAGAGATATTAGAAGTGATAAAATAATTTCATGATGGATTCTATGGGGGTCACTTTGCTCCAAAAGTAACTGCAAATAAGATTATGAGAGCTGGTTATTACTAGCCTTCCTTATTCAAAGATATTCATAAATACACAAGGGACTGCTATAATTGTCAAGTGTTTGCAGGGAAGAAAAAGTTAGCAACAATGCCTCTCCAATCAGTAATTATAGAAGCACCCTTCACATAGTGGGGAATTTACCTTATTGGAGAAATAAAACCAAACTCTTCAGGCCGACACAAATGGATTATCATGAAAACAAATTATTTCACCAAGTGGGTGGAAGCAGCTCCTCTGAGAAACTCAATAACTGAAGTAGTCATCAATTTCTTGGAGGAAAATATATTAACTAGATTTGGAGTCCCAAAGAAGTTGGTAATGGATAATGGAAAATACTTTGTCTCATTTGAAATGATAGATTTATGTGCAAAGTATGGAATCAAAATTTCTCATTCAAAAAACTACTATCCTCAAGGAAATGGTCTTGGCGAATCATCAAACAAGAATATGATTACCAGAATTAAAATATCACTAGGAAAGAATAAAAATGGATGAGATAGCGAGTTAAATTTTGCCTTATGGGTAGATATATTATCTATCAAGAGGAACATAGGTAAAAATACTTGTGAATTGGTATTTAGAGAAAAATCCCTACTACCTCCTCGTACAGAGAATAGCACTATCTTTGTTACTAAAAGATCATGAAAGCCTCAATACCATAAAAAAGATATTAGATCATATTGCAAATTTGCAAGAAGAAAGGAGGAATGAACTGGATAAAATGTTTGAACATACTCATAAAACCATGTAGATATTTAACAAGAAAGCCAAGGGAACTCCATTATTTGAAGGGGACAAAGTCTTATATTGGGACCATAAAAATTATAAACATGGAGAAAGATGTAAGCTTGAACCCATATGGGTAGGTACTTACCAAATAATTCAGATATTTGGCCCGAATACTTATATATTGTAAACCTTGCAGGGAGATCTCATGGAAATCCCCATAAATGGCCTACACCTAAAGTTATACCACCCCTATTAGGGAACCCAAAAATAATAAGTAAAAAACATTGTGTGTTTTATGTCAATTATTTTTCCTTTTTAAGCTATGTTTGTTTGCTCATCTATTCATTTATTCTAGGTTGTTAAGTCTTCTTGTTATTTTTTTACTTGTCTATGAGGGATTTATCTTTAATCAGTTAAAATAAGAGAATTTGGGATTGAATACAGATGAGCTAACAAAACTCAGGAAGTAGAGTTCTAGTAAGCATCTCATAAAGTTTGGAATACAACAGAAGAAAATTGGGAATGCTAACACATCAAGCCAAAGCCATAAAATATCATGACCCCAAAAGTAATTCTAGAAATTAGGGAATCTAATCAACCTTGGTAAGGCAGTTGGGCTAAATACAAATACACTCAATACTATAGCCTTACAAATATTTAACCTAGAAAGCACACTCTAAACAACTTTGCAATTTATCAAAATTCTTCCTAAAAGAAGAAAAATATTAATAATACAAATTGAGAAAGTGCTTAAGGCTATCTAGATAACCTCTATGAGGGCTATAAATTCCTGTATAGCAGTAGAGAAGGTCCAAGGAATTAAGGTTACCTCCACTGAAGCTATAAATTATTGAATGGTAGTGGAGCAATGATAAGGCAAAAATATTTAAAAAGAGTGAAATCATTAATAGGCCTAACTCCTTCCAAGTTGATAAAAATTCTATCTGATCTAAGAAAGTAATGAAAGAACACACAAGCACACACCCTGAGCCCAGGTTTGATGTGGTAGTTATTTCTAATTGATTTTGTTCAAAACCACCTTAAAAGATATTACTAGAACATCTAACCTTTAGGAGTGAAAAGTTCATTTGCTTTTAAAACCATAGTCTCTAATTTTATTTTGATTAAAGGTTTCTCTCTTTTTAGACTAGTCGAATGTTTTGTTTGATTACTCTATTTTTACAGTTTTTGCCTGATAAATAAAGATCATTGTTCTTTAATTTGAAGTCTTGTCAATAACCAGAGATTCTAGAGTTCTCAAATACCTCATGTTTTCACCATCTGTCCAATTCAGAGCCTATGTTGTAGCCAAAATTGATGCAACATGAATGTACCCATAGTTTAAATTTTTGAAGGTCTTGAATAAGGTGCATGTTTTGTGATATGTTGATATGAAAGTCAATTTTAAATTAATCATCTCAAAATATTTTCATGGAACCAATGCCTTCAAAATACCTAAGATAACATTTTTGTCATCATGGCCATATTTGACTCTTAAGTAACTCAAATTTTTTTCCTTTAAAATAAAAAAACTTAAGAGATTTTCGGGCCTACTCATTTCAAAAGTTCACCACTTTTTGATCCAATCAGTCGAGCAATAAAATAATGTAATCCACCCTTCAACTAACTGATATAAAATGATTACCAAAACTATAAATTGTCAAAGACTAAGCATAATGACTTTTTGGATGACAAAAAAAAGTGATTGGTTGAACCAAAGATCATTTTGAAGATTTTTAGTTGATGCCCATGATAGAAAAGCCAACAAATTTTTACAAGCAAGAAAAATTTTGGCCATCGATAAAGGGTTTTCGATTGACCATTTAGTTTGAGCAGTCGAAGCAAAGGGAAACACATAATATTAAGTTGATCGATAGAAGGAAAGTTGCTACCATTTTTTTTTTATTAATCAAATTCAATTCTATAACACCCAATTTTGACCAACAAGTAGAAAACAACAACCAAAGGCAAAAAATGGTCCGATCGACAAGTAATGAACAACATTAAACTAACCGATTGACCGACCATGAAGGTAATGATTTTATCGATCAACCATAGTAATAGATCAATAAAAATATTGATTTATTGAACAAAAAACATGTTGCTCGATAAAAAAATACTTTGTCAATGAAAACAAATTAAAGGTTAGCCAAAAATCAAACGATCAATACTATTTCAATTGATGGATAACATGAATCAACTGACTAGTGCCAAAAGAGAATATTGCTCGACTGAAGAAAAGTATTCATTGACCAAATAATTGTAAGGATAGACCGATCATAATAATGATCAAGTCAAAGCATATCCATTTAAATTTTTTAGCCAAACAAAGATGAACATTAAATACCATCGATCGAATGCACCCCAACCATCGAATTATCATCGACTGAATGAAAGCGATGACAAAGATATATCGAGCCAATAAAAGGTAAAATAAATGAAGATTAAGGTAGGCTAGTATTTATTTTTGTATGCATAAAATCTTAATTAAGATATTGTTATCATAAACTGACACCCTCGATAAAGGCTATCACAAGTTTTTATTACAACATACGCAAAAGTACTCTAAGCCTTTTGTCTAAAGAGTGGCATACAACAACCAAAATATTCATTTGTACAAAACTACAGAGATCCATGACCAAAAAAACATAGCGAGAAATAATAGGCCAAAGGAAGAACACTCTAGATCCATCAATCGAATCTCGACCAAGCATAGTATCGTCCCTGACTACAAAAAATGATCAATCAAAAACTGTTGAAATTGAAACAAATAAAATCATCTATTGCCTTGATAATGATTGATAGTCACGGATACCTATGCAAAGTGGTACTAGATGACACACATTTATTGGTAGATAACATGCACACATGAGGGAACCATAACCTAAATAAGATCAACGTTACGTTAGAAGCTGCCATGACTAATACAACTGAAAGACAATTGAAAAGTTGCACGAGTATAGACTCTACTCCTATGATACGATTATACAAAGTCATCCAAGAAGGAAAATAAACCATCACATGATGATTCACTAAAAAAGAGTGGGGTGGTGAGATAAAATAAGTAAACCAATTAATGGATAGGTCTGGACAAGTCAAAATATTTGCTCTCTTTGAATAGACAAATATCAAGCCTATAAATCACATGATGATAACAAACGATTGGATTAAAACAAAATCGTTAGGTTGAAGCAGACCAAATCATTCTTGGATTAATATGACCTACTCACGTCTTATCAGCTGATGGAATAATCCATGACAAATTCCTATTTTATATAGAACAACACCCATTCTAAATCCAATCTACAATCAAAAGATGGATCAATGTGTTGTTAGTGAGCTACAAAAAGAGAGTTCTGTGCATCCAAAAAAATCATGTCACCGACTATAGAAGAAATAAGAGGTGCAAAATGGAAGACCATCTACAACAAACTATTGTACCCCAATGGAATACCCCAATGGAATATAGTTAGTGTATTGTCACTCCAATGGAGTATAGTTATGGAAGTACTGTGTTGTTGGTAGTTTCCTTAACTTTTGTACTTCTAGTTCCCTTTTCTTCATCACTATTACGGAGGGCCTAATGCATCAAGTTTTTGTACTGAACCCTTGATTCCTTGCATCCCAAGGCAAGCCCTAATGCAGTTGGAGAAAACCTCAACTACAAGACAATACATCTAAATTCCAATATCTTCTTGATCAATGAGTATCAGGTCACAGTGATAAATATATGAGAATATACTTGGGATCTCACTTTAGAACAAGTAAATAAAACCACAAACAATAAACAGAAGGTAGTGACAACTAGGCAAGCTTCAACCAATTTTGATAACATACTTTTGAGGTAATTAAAATAATAAACTATACAGTACCCGACCAATGACAAGGAAGGAGATGGCACCAAGTGGACGATCCAGATGAAAGTAGTTCAAGAAGTTATAGAGCCGCTACAACTATAATAAGGATGTCCATAGCTAGACTAATGATCAAGATTTGATATAGCATATTTTTTCTAAGAGGTATACTCGAGTTCCCGGTATTTGCTATTGTATTACCTTTATTTCCTTTCTTATTTTCCATCCCCTCATTCTTCCCATTGTTATGCAAGTTTTTGATAGGAAAGTTCCCAAGAACCTGAGACTATTTTCATACTATTGAGCTAGAGGTCTAGAGACTCAACTGTTATGATATTCGAATGGGAGAGTGAAAGGTCCTTATTAAGACATTCGAATGAGGATCTTTATTGTATTAATCATTCTAAGAGTTAAATGGTAATTCCATGTCAACTCTTCATGTAATATTTTTCAATATTAATACAATTATAGGCTTCTTTCCTATTATTTTTATATGTTTAGTTTTGTGTGTGTCTTCATTATGGGTTACATTATTTGAATGCATAGTGAACACTTATTTTGTTGGTCAACTATTATGTTTATTACAATATTCAAATGAATGTAATTACATCGATTATCTCTTCTCTCTTTCTTTCTATTTTCATTGAATTGTTATTAAATCTTGCTACAATAGCCCAAAGGATTAAAACACCGTTCATACATAAGGTATATTAGAACTATTATTTTTTAGCTCAATGAAAATTTATAATTGTTAATTCATCACCATAAATCTAGAAGAGCATGAACTTAAAGAACTTAAGCTCACCTCAAGGGTATCCTTACCATACTTGGTCTATCTAAAAAAATATTAAAGAACTCTATTCCCAAGTTAAAGAGGCAGGTCGAACATAGCCTGTAGTTGCTCCTTGGCAGTAGGTTTTCTTGTTGCATGACAACTTATTTTAAGAATGCAGGAAAAATCCCCAACACACTATTTTAATTTTTTTTTCTATTTTTGGACTAAGATTGGTTTATGGTTTTTTACTCTCTGAGATCACTGCAACATCTATTATCCATGTGTTCTATTTGCATTTCAACCCTAAGTTTGAATTATACTACCATAGTGGGGGGGGGCTATTGTCATGCTACGGTGAGATCAAGGTACCTAGATGGCATCGAGCTTGTTGTTGCTAGTAGTGGTTGATGGTTGGCGGTAGCGGTAGCTCCACTATATCATATGGTGGTCAGCTATAATAGGTTGTATAGTGATCATAAGGATAAGAAGAAAGGGGAGAGAGGAGGTGAGGAGAAAAGGTGAGAAGGAAAAATATGTACTAGAGTCATGTGGGGATGATAGGGGATTCCACTCCTCTATCAGTTGTTCAGTGGCCAATTGGAAGGGTTAGATAATGGTAGAGTAGTCAACCAAACCAAGAAAAAAATAATAAATGGGGAGAGGTCAAATATATATCTAGATGTCTGAAGGATCCCTTCTTGATCCAAAATACTCACAATCCTCCATGAACACGTACAACACCTTCTAACTTGTGCAACCATCATCTTCTTTGGAAGCCCTGGTGTTCTCTCAACAAGGAGTACAAATGACTCATTTTGAATAAAAATTTGACCTCAAAATTATGGAATTTCTCCTCAAATATGTCTTCTTCTCTGATCTTCAAAGCAAAAATGTTTTTCAAACAAGAAAAAAAATTCTTTCCCTCACAAGACAATTTAGGTTTACCCTCTGGTTTTTTGTTAGGGGTATTCAATGCAGGGGTAAATTCTTCCCTCTACCACATCCTGAGATTTACAAAATGATGCTATGGATGGCCTCAAACCAATTTCATGCAAGCACTTACCCTAGGATCTGGTGTACTAGAAAAATAGTACTAGTCACCTAAAATTTCCTATGGCTCTGATAACCACTAATAGGAAATATTCAAAGTGAATCTATCTATTCATTAGGTGCAATAGAATATATAAGTTTACAATAGAAATCACGTCGTTATAGTGGTTGTAACAATTTGCAAAACATGACCAACCACTGTAACTAACATATAATAATCTGCTAAATATGGATGCCAACTAACTGCTATAATATAAAGGACAACTCTAACAGTCTAACTAAACATCCTAAAAATTAACAACCTATTTCCAACATGGGTATACTATGCCTCACATGAATACAAAGTGCAAGAAATAGGAAATAATAATAAAATAATAACTTAGGCTTATAATTAAGCCTAAGGTACAATCATATCCTTAACACTCATGAACCATGTATTTCATCCACTTCTTTGTAATATTGTTCTAGTTTTATTTTAAGATATTTTAATTTACAAAAAATATTATGAGGATCATATTGCTCATATTGACAAAGTCCATCTATTTTTTTTTTTTTGAATTTACATGGTGGAATCGGTAGCCGCCATGAATTCTGGCAAGCTATCCAGCTTTTTATGGCCGCCACAGTATTCTACGCTGTCCGCCCCAGAAGTCCATCTATTACAAAAGAAAAAACTCTTTGTTAAAAGGTCCAGCTATGCCTTTGGGGTCTAAGAGGTATAATATTTGGGACATATAGTATCTCACAAAGGATTCAAGGTAGATACTAATAAAATCAAAGCTATTCAAGATTTCCCCTTGCCCAAATACCTTAAAAAATCTACAGATTTCTAGGACTCAAGTTATTATAGAAAATTTCTCTACAACTATGGCAAGATTGTCACACCTCTCACCAACCTCACCAAAAAGGATGCTTTTTTTTGAACTGAAGTTGATTACCAAGCCTTTCAAACCATCAAAGAAGTTATATGTTCCACTCTAGTTTTTGCCACTCTTGATTTTAGCAAGTATTGTTTCATTGAGTGTGATGCTTCCAACATAGTTATTGGATCCATTTTAATGCAAGATGGTCACCCATTGACTTCTAAAAGTAATCAAATTTTGAGCAAGAATATGGAACGATCCAATTATGAGAAATAAATGCATTAATTGTTGAGTAGTCATTTTATCATTAAGATTAACCATAGTTGCTTGAAGCATTTTTTAGAACATCTCTCATGCCCTAAACAAAAATGGATGACTAAACTCTTGGGTTATGATTTTGTCATTGAATATAAGAAAGGTAAAAAAATATGGTGGTTGATGTTTTATATTACAAATACAAGGATGATGTGGCTATCAATGTCATCTATGGTCCTTGTCCATAATGGATTTCTCAAGTTTGAGAAGATTGACTTGTTGATTTAGAGATTACTAAGATCATTCAAGATATGAAAATAGAATTATCATTGCATTATTGCTTCTCATACTTTGGAGTGCTTCGTAAAATATATTGTATTCATATTTCTCAGTATTTGACTATTAAAATAGAGGTTCTCCTAGAATTGCATGCATTGCCTTTGGAAATATACTCAGGATCTTAAAAATATACTAGCAGGTGAAGCAATCATTTTCATGGAAAATATTAAAAGTATATGTCAAGAAATTTATGGATGAGTGTGAGGTATGTAAATGTAACAAAGGGAAAATAATTAAATATTCTATATTGTTGCAACCCTTGCCTATACCTAACTGCCAATACGAGCACATATCCATGGATTTCATTGAGGACCTTCCAAAATTAGAGGGAAAACAATGATATTTGTGGTAGCATAGCACCTTTCCAAGTAGGCTCATTTATGTGCATTACAACATCACTATTTTTAAAGTAATATGACCAATATATGTTTGGATTATGTTTTTAAGTTACATGGAATACCCAAAACCATTATGAATGATTGTGATCCTATCTTCACTAGAAAATTTTGGAAGGAATTGTTGTATCTTAGTGGTACCAAGATGATTTTGTTCTCCTCATATCACCCTTAGTTTGATGGTCAAACAAATATAGATAATAAATATTTTGTTACTTACCTTTGTTGTTTTGATAAAGATAATTTGTATCACTAGGGCCAATGGATTTGTTAGCAAAATGATGGTATAATACTTCTTACCTTTTTTTGCTTAAGATATCCTATTTTGAGTCATTGTATTGTCAAAAACCTCCATCAATCACAAACTATGTTCTGGGATCTTTCGAAGTTGTCCAAGTAGATGATTTGTTATAAAAACAATGAATTGTGCTTCAACTTCTTAAGGATAATCTGACCTAGGATCAAAATCAAATGAAGCAACAACAATATTCACACCATTTTGAACAACAATTCAATATAGAAGATATGGTATTTTTATGCCTACAACCATACACACAATTATCCTTAAATACCAATTCTAGTTAGAAGTTGGCTTCTCAATTTTATGGTCCATATAAGGTGGTTCTTTACATTTGTAAAGTAGCATACTAGTTAGATATTCTACTGTCTTCTTTCATCCATCCATTTTTTTAATGTATCCTATCTCAAATAGGTTACTGGTAAAAAGGTGCAGTCCCAGATAGAGTCTCCATTACTCGATGAAGAAGGTGAAATCACTCTTAATCCTGAAGTAGTATTACAATCCAAAGTCCATATTCAATCCCAAAAAATTTAAGGGTTTCTCATCAAGTTGTAGGACCTTCCAAAATAAGATGCTACATGGGATCCTGAGAGCATTTTCTAGTATTTTCTAGAGAACAAAGCTTTTTGAAGGTGAAAGTCATGTAATAATCCCAATATAGCCATGTTGGTTAATTATTTTTATCTCAAGCCATAGATTTAGTTAGTCATCCCTTGAGAATTAGGGTTAGGTTATTATTGATTTCATCTATAAATAGGAAAAATATTTTGTTAGTTTGTATCATTGAATATTTTAGATTTAATTCACCTTGATGTGCACAAAAGCCTTTGCCCTCTCAAAGTGACTAAGAGACTTTATCATCTTTGAGTGGTTGTAACTTTGTTATTACATGAATTTATTTTTGGATTTGATATTTGCATATTGTTCATAGCATTTGAATATGAATTATTATTGTTTGTATGTTGTTAAAAATTCAATATTGAAGTATTATTATGGATATCAAATATTTATGTAGTATCATAACATTCCCTAGCTCTTGCTTGATAATTTTAAGTTTTTTCTCTTTTTGTCTTGCTAGTATCGAGGTAGGTATTAGTACTTTGTTTCTCAATATTATTTCATAACTTTCCTTTTTATTAGATTTATCCTCTCTTGGATTTACTAAGGAAGCTTTTAACTTATCTTTTTTTTTTTTGATAATTTCTTGCTAATGCTAGAGGTATTAACATCTAAAATCGTGTCTTCTCTACCACTTTGTATTGTACTTCAAGAGAGTCTTCAAAATTTGATGAGGCGCTTCCTTAGGTTCAATAGGAATGCTCATCCCTAAATTAGGTTTAGATTGAGTAGATAATTCCTTATTAATATTTTGATCCTATTGTACCAAGTCCTATAAAATCTAATCTTCTTTTTCTTAATGAGCTAAAGACTCAAAAGAATTGACATTTCTTCCAATATTCTTACTTAATGGTCTCCATTATTTAATTACTTTCATCTATATAGACCTATTTTTTGGAAATTGAAAACCATCCTCATCCATATCCATTTATAAGTTTCTCTTTTAGTTTTCTACATATGTTTCTCCTAGACTCTTCTTAGGGCATGATCTCTCAATATATCCCACCTCATGATATATTCTACATATGAAAGATATGCTTTCATAATCTATGGTTTAGGTCTATGACTTACCCCCATACTTAAGAGTTATTACTTCTGGTAAAGGTTTATTAATATTAATCATGACCAATATTTTGGCACAAATAGCCAAGAATATGTCTTCTCTAGTTTCTGATATCTCAAGGAATTCTCCCAGAGTGTTTCATATTACCTTGAAGGTATCCACTTTTTATAATTCAATGGGCAACTCATATATCCTATTCCAAACTGATACTAGAGATAAATTTACATTTTCAAGAGAAAAACCTTCATACTACTGGGTAAGGAAGAGTCTTTATCACAACCCAAATTCCTATCTCATCTGTGAGTCGATTTTGTTTCTTAAATCTCAAGTAAATAAGACTAAGGTTTTGCTCAAGGTTTAAGTGTCCCTTAATTGAGCTATCTGTATTATCAAGGAATCACTCATATTTATTTTATCCAACATGTAGTTTATCCATCCCTACAACTTACACACATATTTCTATGCAAATGTACAAGGTGAAGTGCAATATTAAGTTATCAATCTCTTTCTTTCGATGAACTAACTTATTCCCTCCAGAAAAGAACATGTCAATATCTATACCATACACAAGTTCATTTATGTAGGTGTACTAAGTGTGTAGGGATAAGACTATTAATTTCATCCTCATGATGAGCTAGTTCTCTCCTAGTAAGTCTTGCTCAATGTATGGATCTAGGGACACAAACCATCGAATCTCTTTTCATACTACTAGGTTCATCATGAAAGGTCTTATGTCTTAGTGTAGTAAGCATTACCCATTCTTTTCCCTCTACTACTTTAAATGTAGATATTTGTATTAGCTTAAAATTTTCTTAAGTGATCCATCATCACAAATAGACATTTTGTTTCTCCTTAAACGAGTAGAAACAAGATATATCTATAAGTTAATGATTACTTGAAAAGTTATTCAAATTCTTTTCAAAACCAAAGTATAATTTATTTCAATTAAATTATCATGGTTCATAATACAATATCTATATTTATTCTAAGAGATTCATAACAAATAATTGGTTTATAGCTAAGGAAAGTAAGAACCCATTATAAATTACCCATTTATTTAATGAGTATAAAAGTTTCATTAAAAATTCAATCAAAACACATCCATAGATAAATAAAATCCACACAATCCCACAACATCAGAAAACCCTCGTGAAGAATAAACCCAACCATAATTCGTTTTTCATCTTATTTCATAAAAAATAATTTTATTTATACAATCAATCAAGTCATTCCTTAACGCCTTTGATCCCAATTTAAGAGTTCCATAACTATTATAGAATTAAAAAATGAACCTTTAATATTTACATGCATAATACAAGCTAATTCCAACTTTAGATCTCATCATCTTTTACTATCAACACAGTAAAAATTCGTTAAAAAAAGTCTCAGAAATTCCATTTACAACTTAATGGGCTTGATGCCTCACAAGTAAATTATCACAGATGTCTTTCTTTCCTTTCAGCAATATTCCATTGTCTGTTCACTAGTAGTAAGAGCATTGCATAATTAAACAGATCATAACACAATTAACGAACTCTCATCTGAAGTTTTCTAAATGCTGACTTACACATCCGATGTCCCTTCGGACCATCGGATGTGCACGAACAATCTGTTCCAATATCAACCAAACCATTTTTTTTTTAAAATTGTATGGTCCTCCCTACTCACAGATGTAGAGTAACATAAAACACTCAGAGATTTCAGCATTCCAAAAGGTTATTGGAAAAGACAATAGTTTGAATTTTCCAATCAGAGTCCACTACGTAATTTCACAAAGGATTTTCTAACATTTACTTCTCATTTCGAGAACACTTATCAGTGTCATCTCCAACACAGTAAAATTCCTTTCCAACGGTGCATGGATTTAAACACTCATTTCGATCTATGGAAATTTCAAAATTGTCAATTGTTGATTCAAACATATGAGATACTTTACCTCCAATCGTGTGTCCTTTAGGTTTTCTCAAGTTTTGTATGGCATCTACGATGTCAACTGAGGTTCGAACAATATCCAAGATGTAAAATACCTTTTCAAAATTTCATAATAATTAAAGACCTTTTGCAGGAAACCTATGGAATTAGAAGGAAACAACCTCAATTTCTGAGACCAAATTCGACCACAAAATACTTCAAATATTTAATTTATGAAATATTGCTTAAATTAAGACAAATTTATAAAATATTGCTAAAATTAAGGAATAAATTATTCAACTAATTCAATTGTTATCCGCTGATGTGATATACAAGCAAGGACATCATTTACATTAGGTTCAATCTCCATGACAGATATATATATATATATATATATATATATATATATATATATATATATATATATATATATATAATACTTACTCAATTGTATAAGTTCTTAGGGGAGTGGAAGGTTCAGATATTCCTCGATACAGCTTGACTGGTCGAGGATCATTTGTTTGGAATACTTTGAAAAAGGGAGCAAAGCTGGTTAAGCAGGGGTTATTCTGGATTTGTTATACTGGGTCTCGGGCTCTTTTTTGGCAGGATTCTTGGGATGGCTTTGCTCCTCTTCTTAGCGAGTTTCCACATCTTCAAGATCTTGCTCAATGCTTTTGGGATGTTGGATGGTTGAAGGTGGCAGATTTCAAAACCGTTAAGTCCTTTGGTCGATGGTTAGTCTCCAATGGAAGGATCCTCGAGAATGGCCTCGTCGGTGGCACTATGGATGCGAGGGCCGAGCTGGCCCGTATTCTCGCTAGCCGTCCCTGCTCTTCTCTACCCGGGGATGATGTGCTAGCATGGGGAAGAGATAATAGAGGGATATTTTCGGTTGTTGTTGGTTATTGTGTTTTGGATCGGCAGCGGTTTGGTGAGGAGGAGGTTCCGTGGTGGAAGCAAGTTTGGAATAAGTTTATTTGGCCGAAGTGTAGTTTTTATGGGTGGCAGGCTACTCATAATCGTTGTCTCACTTGGGATAATTTTCAAAAGCGTGGGTTTGCTTGGCCCCTCTTTATGCTATAACCGTGGGAAGGTCAAGAATCTGTTGGGCATTTACTTCTCCAATGTGACTTTGCTCGACAAGTCTGGCATTTTTGGTGGGGAGTATGGAATCACCCTTGTTCGCATGCTTCATCAATAGTTGATTTTTGGAGGAGTATGAGGCGGCCTCCTGCAGCGGCTTTCTTTTTACAAGTTGGATGGAGTATTGGTCCTTCATGCATTTTTTGGCAGATTTGGCTTGAACGGAACCGTCGGATTTTCCAAGGTAAGGAGTTAACTACTTCCCAGGTCTGGCAAAGGATTTTGCGAATGATCCAGGAAACTGTGTCTGCAAAATGTCAGATTATTTCTCCCGTGGACCATGCGGAACGTCAGATCATGGAAAGATTAGGCTTGATGGTTAATGGTCCTAGTCCTAATGTCTCTTGCGGACGGATGGGTCAGAATAATCGGGTGCGGAGGGCCGGCAAATGGAATCCGCCTCCTCCGGGAGTGCTGAAAATTAATACGGATGGATCTTCCCGGGGTAATCCGGGTAATGCTAGTATTGGTGGTGTGGGGCGGGATAGTAGTGGTACTATCCAATTTTTTTTCTCTTGCTTTAAGGGACATCATTCTAATAACTTCATGGAAGCACTCGCAATTTTATATGCTTTGGAGCAAGGGTATGCTTTGGGTTGGCGTCGGATTGTTTGTGAATCTAATTCTCAGATTGTTATAAATTTGTTAAATTCTGGAGATAGTCTTCATGGTTGTTGGCGGTTGAGTTGGGTTGTTCAACAAATTCTTAATATCTCTGCTCACTTGGACTTCATTTCTTTTGTGCATATTCCTCGGGAGTGGAATAGGGTAGTGGATTTGTTAGCTAAATGGGCTTCTAAGTTTCAAGATGGTTGGGATGTTCAAAATTGGTCTCAACTTTCTTCTGATTGCTCTCAATCTCTCTCTTCTTTATTGAGAGCTGATATGTCTGAATAGCTTCTGCTTTTTCTTTGTATCATGAATGTTTTGTTGAGTTAATAAATTTTTACCCTCTTTTACAAAAAAACAAGCCTGCAACAATGATAAGTGCATGGTATATCTTCCAACCATTAAGCATACCAAAGGTGATTAAGACACAATTCCTATAAACCAAACTTCCCAGTTTTACTATTTTGGAGGGTTAGAATTAACAACTAAACACTCATACAAATCTTTATACCCCACGGTTTCTGTCGGTTGTCATATTTTAAAGAAGACCAATGTCTTACCAAAACTCCAAATACAGATTTAAAAAACAAGAAAACAATAGTTAACATACACCAAAATGTTTCTTCTGTTGGAAATTCTCATTCTCATCTTAAAAACATACTTATGCCTAAGCATTCAAAACCAAATTGGAATAATACAAATAATATTCGGATATAGACTCTCATGCAACGAAATCCTTCGCTGGTGCTATTTAACCAGTTGTTGAAACCTTTAAGCAACAACTATGTCTAACTAATTAAAAATAAGTTGTTTTCTGTCTAGAATCTACCTGTATATTCCAGTATATATCTCTGCAAGATTTTGCAGATGATCTATATCAGCTTCTCGTATGGTAGCTCGCTTTCCTTTTTCTCATTGTCATACCTTTCTTTTCTAAAGTCTCTGCAAAGTTAGTGAGGGTGTGCGCTCTTCTCACCCTCCACTACTCACTACTCACTACTTGCTACTCACGTTTTCCCCCTTCATGCAAAACAAGAAGAAACTGAAACCAACCATCACACCAAACAATGATTACAAGAACACGTATCTATCCATGTTATATTATATATTCCGAATCTTCTTTCATTGTTACTGGAATATTAGTTTAGTAACAATCTCCTCCTTAAGGTAAAGTGATAATTCCAGCATTCAAGCAAAACCATTGAATCTCCAACTAGGGAATTCCTCTTAAGGAAGTATTTACCTTTTCTATGGTGGGGAAAACAAAAATCCTTTCTAAGAACATCAATGAATATATTATTCAATATTAAATTCAATAAATATAATTACAACTTCCTTTGTCCCTACCAAAGCAATAATGCAAATTAGAAGGTAAATTTCCTTATACCTTTTCAAAAGAACTAATAACTCAAACATATACTTTTCCTTGCAATGAGCATTAATTACCTCATATCATATAAAGTTACTTCTAAAAAATAATATTATCATGCAACAAACAAGTTTCACTAAAACTTGGCGTATTTTTTCATACAAATTTCATAATAAATAACTATACAAAATGAGTACATATCATTTTCCTTAAAACATCTCATTCCTGGTGGTTAGTTCTTTCTTCTATCTATAAGAAAGCTTATTCCTAAAAAAATGTAAATCCATTAGTAACATCATATTCTTCCATACAACATGTTTTGTAGAAACTAAACATGAAATAATCAATCATTTCATCAACAAAATACATCATTTTCCTTCATGAAGTATATGTCTTGCATAAACTAATCATGAAATAGTCAGTCATTCCATCAACAAAATAACATAGCAAATCATGAGTCCATCCAACGAAAAACCTGTCAAAGGAGGGTCATGATAGTCTTGCTCTTCCCATAAGCCAAGGACCCCCTTTCAGGATTCTCTCTTTTCTCCTAGGAGTAGAAAATGACTAGGAAGAAAATTTTAGAAGTGTATAAACTTACTCCTGGACACTTTCATATTTTATTAATCCATTTTCTTAGTGCTGAAGCCCTTGGCTAGTACCCATTAAATTGACCAGTTTTATATCTTATCTTTGAGCAACAATGATCATTGCTTTGTGAGGTCCTCCCTAACCTCTACTAGTGAGGATGATTTTATGGATTTAGCTGAAAATCAATCCTAGGAAGGACACTACAATTGCATACCTACTAATGTTTACTAATATATCCTATAGTGATTATATTATTTTAACTAAAACTTACATCTTCCAAAACTTAACACATTTGATAATATTACCTCTTTATTAAACCTACAATAATTTGCATGCAAAACTTCGAGAAGATAGTAAAGGATAAATAAAAACTTTACAATTTTTTTTATGCCTAGATGAAATGCCTTGCCTCGTTAATGCCCTAGCCCTCCATTGCTTGTACTTATCAAGATTTATTTAGTGATTAAGTTGCTAGAATATTAAATTAGCATTAATAGAGGAGTTTGAAAAACAGTAATTAAAACCAATTGCTTAAATTGTGTCCTTGATAACCATGCCAAGATAAGGAATACATAAATATAAATTTGGTATTTTTTAGCTAGTATTGCCTAACTTGTAATTCTTACATGAAAAGTAAATATGAAACTCCAAAAGAAGGTATACATTATATATCACATTTAATAATTAAAGGGAGCATAAACAAACATCAGTTGATCAATTCTAAGGAAAATGCTACTGGGACTATATAAATTTTATTAATCTTGCTAGGATTTTCTTAGATAAAGAATGAGAGACCAAAAATAAGATATTGATATTGTTTTTAGTTAAACTAGAAGAATTATTAGAAAATTGTACCAACTTTTAGACAAAGGTCAATTAAATCTTGTCATGACCATTCAATAACTACTATAAAATGTCATACACATTATATGCAAAAATTAATAGTTTTTTAATATTATATCATATCCTAAAATTAAGTCTAATATTTTTGGAAAAATTATAATCTTTACTGTTTCTAATTTTAGTTTTAATCTACAAGACAAATTTAGAGGGTATACAAATAATAAATAATATTGAAACAAACCCCACTTATACTACATCATGGTCATGTTGCCATGGCATTACAAAATTTTACCAATTACATATGCATTGCATAGTAACATTGGAACCTTGGTATTCATTTTAAAAACCACCTAAGCTCTTGCCATTTGATATTGCCAATGGATATATTTATGCTAGCTTGTATTACTAATTATTAAGATGTTTCATATATTTTGTCAAATAAAATTTAAAATATAGTAAATAACTTTAAATTGCTATAAAATGGCATGCACTTAAGTTGTTTGAAATATTAAATTTTAAAATAGACACCCACGATCAAATCTTGCCCCTCTTTCTATATATAAAATCTTACCTTTAATTAATTATATATATATATATATGCTCAATACAACTACATGGTTTGCTTAAATATATCATGATAACACAAACTTAATATAATATGTATGAGCCTTGTTAAAATCTCACATAACCAGTTTAAAAAAAACCCTTGAATATTCTAATGAAATATTATATCCTATAATATTATAAAATATGTGGTTCTGCAAATCTAAATGGTCTAAAGTAGAGGATTTTATTACAAATGTGGGAGGCAGGAGAATCTAGAAATTGGTCCCCACCTCTAACTGTAGTAGGGAGGAAGCTAACGCTTGGGTCACCATCTCAAATCTACTCAAGCTCCAGGTTTTTAAAACTCATGAAACCGAGGATTTTCTCATTTGGAAAGGAGAAAGTGAGAGCTCATTTTCAGTCAATTTAGCCTACCTCTTACTCAATGGTATCTGCCTAGTAAAGTTTGTATGAAGAATTTGATCCTCAAAGTAAATGTATTTTATTGGCTAGCCATATATAATAGATGTATCACTCTTGAGAATATCTGTAGAAGGGGTATGTGTTTACCCAACAGGTGTTATCTTTGTGAGGCAGATGAAGAATCGTGCCTCCACCTATTTTTCCACTATCCCTTCTCTATTACAATGGTATCCCATGTTTTATCGTACCTGGGAGTTCATTGGGTCTTGGAAAATTCTATTTCATAGGTCTGTTTGTAGTGGACTTCACCTTTTAAATCTCCCCACTTGATCAAATTCTAGACCTTCTTTCTCCATAATTTATTTTGAAGTATTTTGTGGAAGCATAATCAAAGAGCTTTTAACAACTCAAAGCATGATCCTGAATCTATTTTTAGTAGAGTGATTGGGGCATCTGTGGAGAATATGATCTCTTGTTTCTTGGATCTGCATGGTGGGATCCTTAATATAATCTCGATAGAGCTCAATCTTAGTTTTTCTCAGTAAACTATGTCTAATGACCCACCTTCTCCTCTTTGAGATCCTTGATTTTTTGGTCCTCTCCCCCTTTGGGTTGGGTTAAATTCAACTTTGATAATGATTCTAATGGGAGCCTGGGTCTTGTTGCGGTAGGTGGTGTACTTAGAAATGATAAAGGGGATCTGCTAGGTGCATTTGCAAAAAATATTTCAATCCATACCTTCCATTTTGTGGAAGTTTGATCACTCCTTCAAGGCCTTTTATAGGTGGAATTATTGGATTTTAATAAAGTTATAGAGGAGGAGGAATCGTTAAATATTGTTAATCTAGTCAAGAAGTCTTGAACCCCACATTGAAAGATAACAAATATCATGGCAAAAGTAGTCAATTTTTTTTGTTCGAGATCGAAGGCTCAAATTCATCACATTTTTTGTGAAGGAAACAAAGCGGTAGACCCGATGGCAAATATTGGGCTATCACAACAAGACCTTACAATTTGGATGATAAAATTTCCTTAGAGTCTTGAGAATTTAATTGTGGATGATCATGGTTAGGTGTGGGTGTTGGTTATGGGAGTTTAGGAGGCTAGGGGGAGAATTCCTATGCTTTTTGAAGCTTTGTTTTTGATATTTTCCTACTGGTAGGGATTTGGTGCCATTTATAGGTGCCTCGTGTACATCAGGTGCCAATTGACTGGAAGCCTTGTCTTCTTAAGACATCATGATATTTTTTGGTGGTGTATGTGGAGGTGTTCCTTCAGCATGTAGGGTCTCCCCAAAGGGTAGTGAGCTTATCTGTTGTATCTTGTGACCTCTCGTTGGGTATTACAACCAATTTTGTTCCCCACTTTATTTTTGTTTTAGGGAGTTTGGTATGGGTTTTATATTTGAATATGTTCTTTTGCTTAAATATTATTTTTCTGAGAATGATGCATTATCTCTTGCTCTTTCTCAGTCCCATATGTATTAGGTTTGGGTATCCTTTAAAACCCCTTATCTTACCTAATAAAAAAATACTTTTGATACTTATCTAAATTAAAACTCAAGGCCTTCAATAATTTAATTTTTTTAAAATATAATAAGTTAATTTTTTATATTTTTTATATATTTTTAATGGGTTATATGGGGTTGAAATGGGACCTATCCATATTATATCATCATCACATAGTGGTATAAAAATACTTGGATATTATCCATGTATCATTTAGCAATATTTGAAATTTGAGTCTTCTTGAAATATTAAGGAATTTAACTAGTTGACCTAATACCACTTGATTGAAAATTATAGTATATTATATTTGCTCAATATACAAGATACTTTTTCAATTACATATTTTATCATAATTACATGAATTAAAAATGATATATATATATAGCCTTAAACAGAAAAAAATACTCACATATAAAACCAATACAAAACCTCCCCAAAAGAAAAATAAAAGTAGAGAAAAAATTGGCTGCAACACCCAAAGGGAGATCACAAGATACAATAGATGAGCTTGTTGCCCAATGGTGAGACCCCTATATCCATATTTACTTAGGGACTGGTACCCATGAAAGGACTAGATAAAGCCCAGAAGGCCACCTTTGTGCAAAATATTCTTCACCTCTTCATCGGCTTCCAAGACACTAGACTCCACAAAAAATTTCATCTCTTTATGAGAAAATTATTGTGCCATGGAAACTAGTATTCTGATAAAAATAGATGAACCAAATTTCTATCTTATAACCATGAAAACTAAAACCCACATCCCTTAAATTAAAGGAATGCCAAATGTTGGCCACATATTTCCACAAACTACACTTCAATGAGGTGCTGAAGATGAGCCTAGAAACATGATGCATGGATAAGGAGAATGACTTATCCATAGAAAAGTTGACAAAACCCCAACCAAGATAACCATGAATCTATTTGTGTCTTGGGGTTGCAAAAAAGACCCAATTCCCAATCTTGGGTAAGATGGAAAAAGCACCATTGATGCCATGCCAAGTATTAAATTTTTCTTCCCTTAGCACGAGTCAAAGAGCTAGCAACATAATCAATAGGAGAGGGACACCTTGAAACTTGGCAGTCATCTTGGCATCGCCAAATGGGGAATGAGTGGCAATAATCCATGATGGTATGACTCACTGTCACACTATAGGAACACATCCACATTTGCAGCCAAAGTAGATCAAGTTACCTTGATATGACAAGGCTCCCAGTAAGTTGACAGGTGCTGTATATGAGGTACCTATAGGTGGCATCGAATCCTGGCCAATAGGAAAAATTTGAAAAACAAAAGGTTCCAAAAAGTATAGAAAATCTCCCTGTGGTCTCCCAACGTCCAATAACCAGTGTCCACGCCTAACCATGATCATCCACAATTAAATTTTGAAGGCTTTGAGGAAATTTTATCGCCCAAACCATAAGGTCTTTTTGTGATAGCCCAATATTCACCATCAGGTCCACCACTTTGTTACCTTAACAAAAAATATATTGAATTTAAGCCTTAGATCTCGAACAAAATATTTTGACTACTTCTGTAATAATATTTGCTATCTTCTAGTGCGGGGTGCTAAATTTCTTGACTAGATTAACACTATTTAAAAAATCCCCCTCCACTATAAATTTATTAAAACATAGGGATTCCACCAATAATAGGTCTTGAAGGAGTGCTCTAGCTTCTACAAATGCACCTAGTAGACCCCATTTATTATTTATAAGTACACCACCTGCCGCAACAATGCTTAGTTTCCCATTAGAAGCACCGTCGAAGTTGAGTTTAACCCAACCCGCAGGGGAGGAGACCAAAAAACTGAGGATCTCAAAGAGGGGGGAGGTGGATCATTAGACATAGTTTGCTAAGGAAAACCGATCTTCAGCTCCACTGAGGCTTCATCAAGGAGCCCTCCATTCAAATCCAAGAAATAAGAGTTCACATTCTCCATGGATGGCCCAATCAATCTATTAAAATATATTTATGATCATGCTTTGAGTTCTTGAAGGCTTTTGGATTGCGATCCCACCAAATAATCCAAAATAAATGTGGGAGCAAGAAGTTCTAGAATTTAATTAGGTGGAGAGATTTAAAAGGTGAAGTCCACTGCAATAAACCTTCAAAACAGAATTTGGTAGTATCCAATGAACTCCAAGGAATGGAAAAATATAGGCTACCACTATAGTAGAGAAGGAACAATGGAAGAAAAGGTGGAGGCACGAGTCTTCAGTAGCCTCACAAAGATAGCACCTATTGGGTAAAATCATACCCCTCTTACGAAGATTATCAAGAATTAAAAATAATATTTTTATGTTTATATAGAAAAACAAGTTTTCCAAAAAATATCGTGGCATGCCATTATAATAAAGAAACATAAATGAAGATTCTCTTTGCAAGTGTATTGTGTAGTATTTTATGTAATTCTCATTTTTTTAATATAGGTTAAAAATATTTATTTTATATTTATATATATATTTATTATTATTATTATTTTGTATATATTAGAGAAATCAGTAACTCGTTATATTTTTTGAATCCTATTCTTTACTATCATTGTAACATCTAATTGTGCTAGATAAACTTTTTAACGAAGGAGCAACCACACTCATGCGACACACCCTCTAGTTTTATGATATTTGAGGGACTTAATTTTACATTTATAAATTAAAAGTATTTTTTTCCCAAAATTTTCAAGCATATAATTGCATTAATAAATTCATGTTTAAATCCTTAATATTTAATAAGATTCTAACTATTTTTTTTCCACCCGGCATGTTGTATTTATTTTTAAAATGATATAATGGTTAAGAATCAATTGAAATAAATAACATTTAACTTTCTGGTATATTTTTTATTTATATATTTTTGATTGGTAGAAAGGATTTTTTAAAGGGTTCCCAAACCTATTACAAGTAGGGTTTTGAAAGGCATCCCAAGCCTTAGATCTATTAATAAGAAGTATATTTTTTATTTATACTTCATATATATATATATATTTATTTATTTATATATTTACTTATTTATTTTTTTAAGTGTGAAAAACCCTACGACCAACACTTAGGGCTGCGTAGTATCCTCCCAACCATGACCCCTCGTAAAGTAAAGTTGAGAGCTATGCTTATTAATAGAGAATTTAACACACAACCACCACACACCCACCTACTCACACACTCGCTTACGTCGCGGTTTGAACCTTGGACCTCAAGGTTATCCTTTTCCTTTTACATTATATTATATTATTTTATATATAGCCTATTTTGTGCCACCAAGATTTGAACCTTGGCACGGGTTACGTCATCCGATATATCAACTAGTGAACCAATATGGCTTTGGCAATTTATATTAAATATTTTTTTGAATAGGTTATATGTGGCTTCTATTGGGGCTACTCCCGTCAAAATACCATAATATTACATTTGTTGTAGCAAACATTTTTATCACTGTTTTTTATTTTCTTTGTTCTCTTAAATATATTCTTCAACTTTCTCAAAGTCCTATGTTTTCACAATCAACTCCTTGACATAATTTTGATTAGAACATAAAATCTCACTTGGCCAATTCTTGTAAAATTTAAATTTCATGGGGATGTAGATCAACACCATAATTTGCTAATTTATATGCTACTTGATTTCATTCTCTATAAATATGCTCACACTGCTAGGAGATTGCCTCTAGTAATAGATGATAAACATCAATAATAATATTATTTTTTATCCAGTCTCCACATCTATTTTTGTTAATAGCATTGATGATAATTTGTAATTCCCCCTCAATTGAAATATATTTCTATCCTTTTTTTTGCTATAATTTTAATCCCAGTAAGAAGTGCCCTAGCCTCTGCATAGTTGTTAATTGAAGTTCCATATTATTTTGAATAAGTGAGAAGAATTTTGCCTTCACTATTTCTAAAAACGCCACCTCCACCAGCTTTTCCTGGATTTCTTTAGAAACATCATCAAAATTAATTTTGATAAACCCAATTTATGGACATTTATATTTTACCATAGATCAAAGTAGATCATTTTTTTTAATTCTGTTGTCACATATTACTCTTCCATGTATGTTCAAGTTATGTAGCCAAATTATTAGCACTTCTTTTTTTTGTAATTGAGACTTCTCATGATGAGCACCATATTTGTAGATATTCTACAAGAGAGGCACTGAAACGGTTCTAAAATTGGGCATGATTTTGATATTTATTATTAAAAAATTTATTATTCCTTTCAAGCCATAAATTCTAGCAAATAATGTCGGGGCCAATCCTCCAAAGAATAAATAATGCTTTAGATTTGAAATAATTTATCCAACATTCTATCAACTCTTTCAATGTTGATGGAGATACCCAATATAATTTCATATTTTAAAAAAAGTAACTCCAAATGGTGTGAGAAAATGGACAATGAAGGAGCAAATGATCTAATGTTTCTAAATCTTTCTCACACAAGGCAAATTTGAAGGGTCCATAATATCCTCTTCTTTGTAGACTCTCTCCTGAAAGAATCTTACTTTGAACTGCTAACCAAAGAAATTTTGAGACCTTAGGGAGAGCCTCTAATGACCAAACATTCTTCCAAGGAAAATATTTGGGAGAAGAAAATTTTGATTGTTTTAAATTATCACATCCCAACTTTACTGATTATCCACCATCCTTTAATAAGTTCCAAACCAACTCATATTTTCATGTAAAAATTGGTAAATAAAACTCTAGAATCATATTTTGATGTTCATATGCAATTTTTTGTATTCCTCTCCTTCAACCAGGTCACTAAAATAAATCCATGATCTAGAGTTTTTGTTCATAATAATATAATATTTGACCTTTGGAACTTTACATGCTAGGAACACTTGAGCCAATGGTTTCCATTTTGAGTTTGACATGAAAGGATAAGGCTTCAACCAAGCATCAGACCAAAAATTTGTATAACTCCCCTCATTGATCGACCATCTAATATGTTTCTTTATCAATTACAAACTCTCTTATATGAAGTTCCATGTTGATGATCCTTTGGGAAGAGTTATTTTTCTAAACAATTTCATTGCATCAAGAGAACCTATATATTTTTGAAGTAATATTTTTGCCCAATTCTTTCCTTAGTTTTTGAATAATCTCCACCCAAGATTGCTCCTCCAATATTCTTTCATCTACAAACCCTTTTCCACTTACAAAGAGGAAACCTAAATTTTTCCTCACAACCTTTCCATAGATATTCTATTTGAATTTTATCAATTTTTGATGCTATACCTGTTGGTACTCTTGAAACTGACATCATATAAACATGAATGGATTGCAACGTAGTCTTTATGAGTTGTAGCCTTCCTGCCATGGTTAAGAACTTACCTTTCCAACCTGCCCAGCAAGATTTCATTCTATCCAAAAAAGAGATCTAAAGCTCCTTTTTATTTTCTTTATCAAAAAAAGGAATACCCAAGTAGATTGATGGAAAATTTTCAATTTTAAACCCCAAAATATTCACCATATTTTTTTGTAAATCTAGGACAGTATTAATAAAACAATCATGGATTTTGAAGTATTTACCAACTGTCTAGTATTCTTCTCATAACATGACAATATTGATTTAAATTCCATGGACTCAATGACTGAGGGATGACCCAAAAGAAAAGTATCATCAACAAATTGAAGAAGAGATTTAAAGGGGCCATTTTTTGCAACTTGAATACCCTTGATTTTTCCTTCCATTTTTACCTTTGAAAATGCTCTCCCTAATGCTTCTACCAGAATAATGAATAGATAAGTAGAAAGAGGATCACCTTGACGAAGTCCACAAGATGAATTGAAGTACCCAACAGGAGAACCATTGATTAAAATAAAAACTTTTGCAGTGCTATAAAAACATTTAATCCACTCACAACAACTATAATCAAAGCTAAAGTTTTTGAGAATAGCATGTAAAACATTCCATGAAACCCTATCATATGCTTTGTTCATATCTAATTTCAAAAACATACCTGGTTTTTCATGGAATGAAGAGAATGTATGGCCTCTTGTGCAATAATTATACCATCAAGAATTTGTTTACCCTGAACAAATCCACCTTGTTCCTCTGAGATAATACACCCTAGAATGCCCTTCAACCTGTTTGCCATAATTTTTGAAATGATATTGTAAATCATATTACAAAGTATTATGGGATGAAAATTATTAAAATATTGTGTCACTCTTATTGAGAACCAAGGTAATAAAAGTAGCATTCATGTCACTTATTATAGCCTTTCTTTTTTGGGGCTCTTCCATTGCATCTAACATAGCTCTCTTCAATAGATTCCAAATTTTTGAAAGAAAATTGCAGAAAATCTGTCGGGGCTAGGTGCATTGTTAGGATGGAAAGATAAAACTACTTCATGGAGCTCCTCCATAGATATCTTCTTTCTCAAGCTTACATTTTGTCTTTGAGTGATATTTGATGGAATAATTTGTAGAAGGTTTTCTTGTGCCTCCTTATCTTTCCTAGAATCTGATAAAATATTTTTGAAATAATTTACTGCTTCCTTTATATTTTCTTCATCCTTAATATTTCTTCCATCTAGAGTTATAATATTTTTAATATGATGAACAAAAAAATTTGTTTTTGTTGTAGCATGAAAAAAATTGTATTTCTATCTCCTTCCTTGAGCCATTTCTCTCTAGATTTTTGGAACCAATATGACTCCTCCTTTTTTAATGCATTATGATAATCATAAAGTAATTGTTTTTCTTTCACATAATAATCCTGGTCCATTCCATTAATTTCTATTATCTCTTGTAAATTTTGGAGTTTGGATTCAATTTATTTTTTTCTCTAAAAATGTTACCAAAAGATTTGACATTCCATATCTTCATCTGCTCCTTTACATGTTTCAAATTTTGAACAAACCTGTACATACATGATCCCTCAAATTTTGATTCATCCCACCATAACATAACCATCTAGAAAAATTCAAGCTCTTGAAGCCACATAGACTAGAAGAAAAATGGCTTTGGATGACCATTGTTAGGTGACTCACAAGTCAAAATAATGGGTTTGTGGTTTGATCCTACTCACAATAAAATATCCGAAGAGATTGTATACTTTGTTTATAACCAATTATTGGATAACAAGAACCTATCCAGTATTTCTACTATATGATTTTTCCAATGCGCATGTTATCACATGTGTATTGAAAGCTTGAGGGACTAACATCCCAAAGGTCATTTAAATTGAAAAATGAAGAAAAATCTTACATTGATTTTTTTTTTTTAAGCGAAAAAACCCTTGCAGGGCCGCCTTGGTCTAAGAGACCACGAACAGGGGGTTATACACCGTCAATGTCACCTAGGGGTCACAACCAGCCCTGCCCGCACCAACATTATCAATTGGATTTTGGGTACCCAATTCATCTTTTTTGGTAGGGTGGAGATTCAAACCTGGGACCTCCCTTGGAGGATTGCCCTCTCCTCTCCAACTCACATACAACACCTGGGTCATCTTACATTGATTTAGACCATCCTAAAATGCCACCCTTATTTTCCAAAGGAGATATAATAGTATTAAAATAATCCCCAATAATCCATAGATCACAATGAATCATCATTGTATTTTATATAAATATACTAAGGTCCTTCCAACATCTTTCACATAGAGTAACTATAGTTGGAGCATATACAAATATAACCCCAAATTTGATGTTTTCCTCTTTCCTGCAAAATAACCCAACAACCCAATTAATTTTTGTTCTCCATCCCATTTGCATTTGTCCCATATTATTGCAATACCGCCTAAAACTCCTGTAGAAGAAACTTCTAAACAATCACCTATCTTCCAAATCTTCTTAAATGCCTCCTTACATTCCTCACTGCTTAATTTGTTTCTTGTATTAAAATAAAATCAGTGCTATAACAAGCTATTAATTCCTTAATAACTTTTTTTAGGGGTTTTATTCATACCCCTAATATTCCATGATATTATTTTCATCATCAATACTTTTTATTTTTGTTAGTGGACTTAGCCCCACTTCTTGTTAACACTTGTGATATTTTTTTTTATCAATATCCTTTTGAGTTTATTTTTCTCTTAGATCATGGTTTTATGGCCTTCCTCTCCTTCTTCCATTCATGCCAACATTTTCATCTTCATACATATCTTCCATTTTTTTATATTGTTCAAAATGAGACTTATCTTCTAAAGCTTTATGTTGCCTTAAAGAGCCCAAAATGCAAGGAATATCCTCATTAGCAGTTTCTTCTTTATGTTGACCTAAAAACTCTAAACTGCAAAAATGATCCTCCATAATCATTACTTTTTTATGTTGGCCTGAAAACCCTAAATTTCCTTGGATATCCTCCACAAGATTTTCTTTAATATACTGCTCTTAAAAACATAACATGCAAGGAACACAATCCATACTACTTTCATTTTTATTGGAAGGAGAGGATTTTAAGCTACTTGAGGATAGTAAACATCAGGGTTATGTACAATGGTGAATATTCACCAATAAGGAAAATATTTGCATTTTCAAAAATTCAAATTAGCAATTTTGGGGGACCCTAGACGTCGGTTCTTTCACCCAAAATTTTCAATTTTTTTTAGGTGTCGGTTCACCATTAGTTGATAATAGTATTATGTTTTTTTAAAATCGCCAACACTCTTGCCTAAATTGTGAACCATTTTCACCTTAAATTTCTAAAATTTTTAATTTATCCTGCCCAACTCGTCAACTATAACACTATAAATAACTAACATGCCAGTGATATTTTTCACAACTGAACCAAAGAGTACATTTGATCTATTCCAAAATTCTATCAAAGTTCATTCGGGTCTAGAAACCCATCGATCTGGGTCCAAACTCCACTCAAACTGAAACAAAAGCCATACCTACACTTGGAATGATAAACAAGCACATTATTGTACTTGAATTGACATCCAGGTTTTGTTATGCACTCGGGCTAAAAGTTGTTCGTCTGAAATAGTTCTGCACACAGACCGAAGGATAAAAGAATTGCACAGTATACACCCAACTGACATCCTAAATTTTTTTGTACCCGGATCACCACATGGAAACTAATTTGTAGCCATTCCAGTATTCAGAAGACTTGACAAAATTTTGATTTCGGATCAGTAAATTACTCTTGTTTTGTACTCGGGCTGACATCCAATATCTATTATGTACATGGATCAACATACGATCACTATTTTTCCATAAACTATAGATGACTTGACACATGACTGCAATCGAAACTGTTCTTAAATCAGGTTAACTATTTATCTTTTTTCCAACTACATCTACCTTAGAATCTTTTTTCTACACCAAGTACTCTATTTATTAAAACATTGTGAATCTGTGATGCTGTTTTTTTTTGTTTTTTTAAAGAATATGAGTTGAATTAGTTGTAGAAATAAGATAATTCAATGATCTATTTTTAGAGAATATGAGTTGTATAAATAAGACAAGTCAATGTTCTCCATGTTTTCCCATATTTTCTCTCTTTCTATTAACAATTTGATTATCTATTTTTATTGAGATATGTTTTTTTGTTAGAATATTATGAGTAGTAGTTGCTTTGGTTCTCTAAGGATAGTGTGATGCTCTATTTTGCATACACAATTTTTTTTCTTACATTGATTTGAATTTGTATATTGATTAGTTTTATGCTCTTTTTAGTTACAAGTGCTATATCCAGTGTAGTGGGGAAAAAACACAATAAATCATGTCTAGAAACAGGTATATATTTTCTACCAAACCACCATCTATTTTTTCTAATTACTACATTATTTTGAGCCCTCATAGAATTAAAATATCTTCATTTTATTACTTTTCTAAATTGAAAAATATTTTCTTTACAAGTAAAATATCACCTACTAGAAATGCAAAGAAGGGGGCCAAATCTCTTATTGAAAAGAGTATCCTAAATTATTTTAGCAATATATCGAAATCCAATGAGCCATCGACATCAGAGCAAATTAAAGGTACAAATAATTTTTGACTTTTGAACAGTTAGTTATATATTCAATGATTATTTTAAATAATGCTTTCTTTCTCAAATAGTTAACTCACAGTATGTGCCTTTGTCCATATTTCATGATGATATGAATCATATTCTTGTTTGTAATTTTTTTTTGTTAAATCCAAAAATGATAAAGAATATTATTGTATGATACTATGCAGAATACCCTATTGACCTTGATGTGTCTCCACTTGAAGATATTCCTTGCTAAGAGATGCCTCCTAATGAAAATTCTCTTAACAATGACATCCAACAAACACTTGAAGATATTCCTCAAATGAACATGCCAGCTGAAAATGAAAGCGATAAATTAAATACATTAAAATATTCTTTTGAATCTTCAATAGAAAATACTAAAAAGAGAAAGATATTTAATTGGACTATTGGAAGGGTATTTAAATATGAATGGACAGAAACATTTTATTGGATAGGGCCTATCCCTTCCATGGACAACCAATTCAAACAAAAATAATGTAGATGTAAAATTTATAGTTAGAAACTAGGTAAAGATCACAGGCTGCAAAATAAGAAAGATACAACAGAAAAACATGTTGGTAAAGTTTATGTAAAAGTTCAAGGAAGTGATGGTAAAATTAAAAAATAAATTAAGTGGAATAATGCATCAAAATATATGCATGTCAGATATGCAATAGAATATGAAAATCACTTAAAGCAAAAAAAATATCTTGTTGAGAAAGGTGGAACGATTAAATCCCAATTTTAAAAAATGCATAAGATCATTTTAGCTTCAAAAAGTTTGTAGATGGTTGTTTTATATAATATTCTCAAAAAGGGTAGACCCATGTGTGATTTTAGGGATTATAAGCACCTGTTTGAAATTTTTGATGTACAAAACCTTCCTAGTTCCCATTGGTCAGATCGAAGTGGTTGGGAAATGGTAAAATATCTATCATTAGTTGAGGAGGACCTGAGGGTAGGGTTATGGATAAGGAGTTGGACTCAAAATGTACTTGTAAAAAATGGTTAATCTTAATCAAAATCAAGATGAATCATGGATAATACTAAGCAAATAAAATCGAGCATCTTCACACCAAAATTTGGGGTATTTGAAGCCCTAAAATATAAGGTCATATTTTGGGCCACTTTTCACCTATTAATTCATCTTATAAATTCCTAAAAATACTACCATTAGATCAAGCTTGAAAATATCTTTCCAACGAGTACAAATATACCTATGTTTGGATATATATTGTGGCAAATTAACCCTAAGAAAAAATTGGTCCTAAAAATTTTAGGCGAATGGGCTGACGTCGAGGGTCCTCATATTCATCAATTTCCAATTTTGAAAATCCTAATATTCACCCAATTTATGAATATTCACCATTGTGCATAACCTTGCCTGAGGAAGAAAGTAAAACATGCCAAATTCATATCACTTTCTATTGATGAGGTGATGGCTGTGGATAACACATCATGGATTTGAATGTATGTGTACACATTTCAAAATCATGTAAGGCAACCTAGTTTTCTAGGATTACATAATATGGTGGAAATTTCAAATGCAAAAAACATCTATAATGTTGTTGTGAGTAGTTTAAAGGATATTGCAGGAATGAATGATATAGAGATAGCCACAAAGTTAATATGTGTCGGAGCTGGTGGTGCTACTATAATACAAGGGCACAAGAATGGTCTTTGTGTTCGTCTCCAAACGTTAATTTCTCCATATATGATACCCATTCATTGCATGGCTCATAGATTAAATATGGAATACAAAATCATGATCTCTTTTGAAAATTTTGCAAGAGTAGAAGACCTTATTTATGAAATACATTCTTATTTTTCTTGTAGTCCAAAAATATTTGTAGAGTTTCAATAGTTTGCACTAGGAATTGCAGAAGGAAAAAATTGTTAAAAGATGTGGATACAATGTGTATTTCAATGTATCAATCTACACACCGAGTTTTTAAAGAGTATCAATCATTAACAGGGTTGATGTACGTAAATCGTAGGGCTGTTAATAAGGTAAAAGATATGTTGTTCCATTTGAGTGACTTTGAAACCCTTTAACATTATGTAGTATTCTTCCAATATTTAATGAAATTAATAGGTTGATTAAACTTGCACAAGAGAGATCCATCTATATCATTGATTTCATAAGGATGAGAAAGCAAATATGTGTGATTATTGATAGGTTATATATTTTGAAAAATGATTTTTAAGATCCCTTGTTTGATAGTTGAAATACATTGACAAACGTAAACAATCCAAAAAGCTTTTTGAAGTTTTACATCAGTGATCATATTTGTATTAATGTTCATGGAAAGATGATACCTTTGTAATATCTTTAAAGACAAACAAGTATAGTTGTTGATTATGTTGAACAAGTTCTTGTGACACACAATAGATTTGAATTTGTTTTATACAAAATAAAGACAAATTTATTTAATTAGTAGGATCATTGACAAAATAGATAAGAGAATGATTTCAAAGAGATGAGTTGCTTGAGGCAATGGGTGTGGTTAACCCCATGTTTTGGGGTATTTGTACTGAATACAATTTTGAACATGAGTTGTTTGTTAAATATATTTTCAAACTTATCAATCATTTCAGTAAAAGTGTGGAAGTAAATGGTGCTAAAATCAAAGGTATACTCAACAAAGATCTCTTAAAATAAAAGTCATCACATTTTGGTGGAACAATGGTTGAAAAAATGTCATTTTTGAGTAACATCCATGAGACTAGTTCCATTACACATTTGTGGTAAAAATTGTATCCAAGTAGTGTCTTGCAATATACTATTAGTGAATACTTTTATTTATATGAATTATGTCAAACAATGATATTGGGATCTGTGGAATATGAAAGGGTTTTCAATACACTATCTTTCGTTAAATATAAACTCCGCAACAGACTGGATAAAAATTTAGAAAATTATTTGAGAATTTGTGTCATGGTATCAGTTGAACACCTTTCCTTATGATAGGGCATTGGCATATTGGAATTCCCTTGTAGGTAGAAGGGGTACTAAAGGGGTACTGGGAATACAAATGATAATGATGATAATGATAATTTTAGTGATCATATTGTGGGGACATAGATAACTATTATGCAAAGTAGTGATTTTAGATAAGCTAAGAAGTGTTTATTTCAGCTACCTAATTTGTGAATTTTCCAGTATTTCACAACATTAATAAATTTGAATTTATTTGATATTATATTTCACAATAGTGATTCTAGACAAGCTGAGAATATTTTTTCAGCTAACTGGTTTGGGATTCTAGACAAGACAAAAATAATTTTTTATGAATCAAATGTTATTTTTGAAATAGTTTTGATTGCATTTATATCATAGTATTTGTTTGTTTCAGTTACCTAAATTGTAATTTCTACAAAATTTTACAACCTTGTTCAATATGAATGTGTTTATTGTCATTACAAGATTGTTTCATCTATCTGAATTACAACTTTATTCTTTATCATGCAACATTGTCTTTCAAATTATATATTTTATGGTGTAAAATATATAATTCTCTTTCATAATCGATTTACAATATAATTTTAAAAAATATAGTGTACTAATATTAATGTATGGGATAACTGAGTTGAATGGTGAATATAGTTTAATCGTTCATTCTTTTCATATTGTAATTGTGAATATAGTTGAATCATTACAAGTTTAGAAAACAACACATGGATATAAATAGAATCAACCAATGAGTGATAGAATTTGCAGAATATTTAAAGGTTCATTTTAAATTATTCTTGATTAGTTGTGGTCAATTGATTAAGTGCATTTTATTGAGAGTATATTGTAGTGATAAGGTGTAAATTGTTAGTGCATTAAAAATTAGAATTTGTTAGATTCATTTGCACTATTATTACTCTCAAAAGAAATTAGTTTTGTCCATTGAAGAAAAGGTACAGAATCTAGTTTGCATCAAGTTTCTAAAAACAATATTAGAGCACAAAAACCTACAACTCTTAGTGAATATAGTTGAATCATTAAAAATTAAAAAACAACATATTAATATAAATAGAAACAACCAATGAGTGATAGAATTCAAATTAACAAAACCTTTTTTCATTAATTGCAGAGAAAATATAAAGTATAAAATTATTTATACAACCACCATCCAAATTTTTTTTTCCACAATAAAACACATTACAACAAAGCATTTTTTTCAAGGGTGAGAAAGGGTATCTTTAGATTCTCCTTGTGCGCATGGATCACCTAGGCCTTGAGATTAAGTATTTTCTTGTATATTTGCATCTCCTTGATTTTGAGATGCTCCATGTATATCTGCATCTCCTTTACTTTGAGGTGCTTCCAAAGTTGTAGGTTATTTTCCCTTATCTCTAGTATGAATAACCTACTCATGTTGGTTCAATGCTTCTATTTTTATGAGGTCTTCCTCTACCTTTGTAAGCTCCCCAACAACAATCTACCATCTTTGGCTAGATCCTCAAGGACTACATGTTCATTTTGCTTAAGCGTCTTCTTAAGAAAGATATTTGGATATATTTTGTGCTCGAGGATAATTGCTTTTAAATAATTACGATCCCTGACCTTATCCTGTAATATCTCCTTCATTGTTATCATATTTAAAATTAATTTCTTTGGAGCCTTGACATTAACAGCCAAAAAATTAACTTGTTTACGTAAATTCTAGAAATTTGCCTGCATAAAAATTAAAGAACAACTTAGTTAGTCAAGAGTAAAATATAATGAAAAATTTTATTACATTTAAAGCCTCACATCCACAACATCTCTTGTAGCATCAACAATTAAAAATTTCTTCTTATTAGAAGCCCATATGTTATAGTACACCTAGGCTTTAGCATTCAATTTCTCTAACTTCATCAACATAGTCTTTAAAATTTTATCATCATAAGAAACATAAGGGTTCACCAATCCTAATTGGGCTTGATGTAGCAACCCAACAAGCTTCTTAGGTTGGTTTTCGACAGGGGGAAAAATTTATTTCTTTTTATCATAATTTTTATAGTGGGCATTTATTTCCTTGATAAGGATATTTACTCGCAATTCCAATCCTTTAATTCTTTCATATTTTCAAGCAAAACATCCTGGATCAGTGAATAACAATTATCAAAAATCAATTTATCTTTAGATAATGTAACTTCTTCATCCTCAGGATCAAAATCGAAGGTGTCAGAAGGTGACAATGAAATTATCCGAGCTTCTGGTTTTTGTTGCAAATTTACCATATCTAACACTCTTAACCCTTCAATGTTCCCCTATAGAAGATAATCCTGATCAAATTTTGGCACATCTAAATCAGAGGTCAAAATATATTTTAAAGAAACACTAGTTGTTGAAAATGACAACACTAGAAATGTAGATGCATGTCTTTGTGTGTTTGATTATGTGGATCCAGCCCATGATCTTGGTCCATCAAGATTTTATAGCAATTTGACCTTGCATAAATTGTTATCATTTTTGAGATTGTCGTGTTTGTGGTGATGGACCTGGTGGTGGTGGTGGACCTGGTGGTGGTGGTGGACCTAGTGGTGGTGGTGGACCTGGTGGTGTTGGACCTGGTGGTATTGGCGGTGGCATCATTTGTTTTCTTATTTCATGAAATTGTGGGGAGGGACCTAAATATATTATAATAATATATTATTAAATAAAATTAAAGGATATAAAATTTATAATTAACAATTAAAAAACTCACATACCTAATGAATAGATCTCGTGTTGCCCTTTAGCCTATGGAGACAATTGGGTGCGAGTGTTTGTGGTGGTTTTATGTAAACTTAAAAACATACAAAAAATGAAAAGTAGATATAATTTCAAGTTTCAAATAAATAGAAAATGATAATGAATCAACAAAAACTTGAAACAATAAACTTACCTGTCATTGGTGTTACATAACCAGATTCACCTTCCACGGAATTTGATTGCACATGTTGATTAGAAGTGGAAGAAGAAGCCAGTTTCTACCATTTATGAGGCCTTTATAGTTGAAAGTCAATCATTGTCCCTTCTGAATCATCACCGTCCTCTGGCATGTGATTTTTAACACCAACATCCTTCTTTTCATGTGTGATGACTACCTTACTCTGCATTTAAATGTAAAAAATTTAAAACATAAATTAAAAACATCTTAAAATATAAATTTTATTATTGGTGAAAAATAGAATAATTACCTTCAACTCTTCAACAATCATAGCAATGATTTGTAATTTAGTGTGCAAAACAGTTGGTGAACCAGTATCCTATAAATTATGAAAACTTTCATAATAAAGAGCTAAAATATAATCTATCAAGGCAATCATGAAAGGTTTGTTCAACTGACTAGTCTAAATAGGATAGAGTTCTGATATGATTCGATCAGAAATATATGTACACCAGTTGAATCTCTTATGGTACTATAAACAAAAAATAATATAATATGACAACCAAAATGGAATCTCTAATATTCCAAGAATAAATAGTCTTGCATGGGAAAATTCAATAATTACCTTGAAGTCATCATTTGAAACAAAGTTATTAGGTAACCCTCTCGTGGACTTCACCATAGAGGCTGCAAAAAAAATAATTAGGTGACAACAAATTTTAAATTATAAAATTTAAGATAATCAATTGAATATAATTATACTTGACAATAATTCCAAAGAGATGTCGAAATGCTCTACCAAGAAAACTATTTTATTCTTATTGAGAAGAATATTCTATGATATAGCAGTGAGACCCTTCTGTGGAAGTACAGTCAATCTCTAGATATCTAAGGGTTTGACTCTACAATATATTTTTTGATTGTGTGTCAACACAGTAACAATCCAAGATTATTATTGTAAGCATCGATTACATTATGCAGAATAGATTTATCTATTCTAAATTGGGGCATAGAATCCAAATCTCCAAAACCTGCATTCTAAACCCATTTGTATTCTATGCCATCTGTTCCAGCTAAGAACTCTAAAAATGCAACACAACTTTAATTTTTGAATGCTATTTTCTATGTTGTCATGGTTGCCATAACTCTGGAAAGGTGTGGGATAATGGTCTCTTAGGGAAGGGAAGTGATAGCAGCTTCGCTCTGATCTGGTGCAACAAAAAAAAGTTTGTAAAAATAACTCTTGATGCCTTTTTATAGAAAAGACTGAGTGGGGTGGATACATGGCAACGTGTTATTGGATATGTGTGTGGGGTGGACACATGGTAGCATGTTAGTGAATATGTGTGTGGAGGTGTCCATATGCATTACTATAGTTGGGCCGTCTGCATTACTATAGTCAGGCCATTTGTATCACTACACCTAATTTTTCTACATTAATACACGATCCATTTGCATTTTAGGCAACCAAACCATCTACCCCCAACCTATTTGTATTGATACACCCAAACCATCTATTATACTTCACATGATCCATTTGCATTGTTGCACCCGGTCTATTTGTAATGTTGCACCCAGCCCATCTACAATACTTCACCCGATCCATCTGCAATACTGCACCTGGTCCATCTTCAATCCTTCATCTGGACCATTTGCATTTTTGCACCTAGACCATCTTCAATGTTGTAGCCAATCCATCTATAGTGTTGCATCCGATGCATCTACAATTCTTCACTCTGTTTGTCTGTAATACTGCACTCGATCCATCTACAATCCTTTAATCGATCCTTTTGCATTGTTGTACCCGATCCATATTCAACTCTTCAACCAGTCTATTTGCATTTATGTATCATAAATTATCTGCTATTTACATCCAGTTCAATATCAAATCATGTTTTGCACCCGATCCAAGCCTTGGATTTTGTTTTGCACCCGGTCTAAGCCTGGGATTTTGTTTTGCACCCGGTCCAAATCATGTTTTGCACCCATCTCGATAAAAAAAAAAAAAATTAACTTACCAAATTTTTACAATTTTTAATAGAATATAAAGTAATTTTCCATTGCCTTCGACGTGAGGTTGGCTAGGATTCGCCATGAATTCATAAATTTTCTACAAGTACATTTTGGGTCCGACCCCTTATGCATAACCCTGATAAAGGTGATTTACCTTGATGAAGTTTGACCTCCTTCTCCTTATTTTATTTAAGATTAATCTCCCCATTTTCCTTTGAATTAAAATTTGCCTTCCCCTCTTCCTTCGTACATTGAGATCCTATATTTTAACTTGTGCAATGTACTTCCTCATCTTCCATACCATTTTTTTTCTTCTAATGGCTGATTTGAGTGAACTGTAATTACCTTTTCCATTTGATGATGTAGAGAGATTTTTCTTGCCACTTTATTAGGAGTGGAAAATCCTTGATTTGACCTAGCTTCTCCTATGATATGGTCTACTTGTTTCAAATTGAAATTACCATCATGCCCAAAAAATTTCATCTCTTTCTCCATTTTTACTTTGCAATATTTTGCCATGTGCCTAGTTTCATGACATTTGAAACATATGAATGCAATATATATATATATATATAAAGAAAAAAACCCCTTGTGGGGCCACCTTGGTCTGAGAGACCATGAACAGGGGGTTCTACACCATCAAAGTCACCCAGGAGTCGCACCCGACCTTTCCTCGCACCAACATTATCAATTGGATTTTGGGTACCCAATTCAACTTTTTGGTAGGGTGGAGATTCGAACCTGGGACCTCCCTTGGAGGATTGCCCTCTCCTCTCCAACTCACCTACAACACCTAGGTTATGAATGCAATATTTTCATAATCCACCTACTGATCCCATTCTCTTGATTCAGTTTTAATCCTAATTGATTAGCATAAAGGTTTAGAAATATCCATGGAAACACATATTCAATTGTATACAACATGTCTTCTCTCCTTTGTAGATGGTCTGTCTTGGATGAATTCATCTAGAGTATTACCAATACTCTTCAAAACCTCTTTATTGATGAGTTGATAAGGAAGTTAAAAAGCCTAATCCATACTTGGAAGCCTTTTAATAGTTTTTGTGTCCACAAAAAATTCTCACTCCAAGGTCTTAAGTATAATGCATCTTTACCCCTAAACCATGAGCCTTCATCCATTATTTTATCCCTTATTTTTGAACTAGAGAAAATAATGAGGAAAAATCCTTTCGAAAGAAAATTCATGGAACAATTTGAATTAAATCCCTATTTCCATTTAATACATTTTTGAATCTTAGAAAAACTTGGCCAATATCCATGAAACTTACCGATTAACCCTCTAGTTTTAAGAATCATTATATCATGCTAAATCATCTCATATTTTATAATCACTTTTGGTGTAGAATCTGCCACCCAGATTGGGTTTGCCATATATTCTCTCTTACCCTTATTGCTAGGTAGGGAATCTAAAATTCCAATTTGTCCATTCATACTTCCAGTAAGGACTTTCAAAAATGACTTTCTTTCCATGTTACCTAAGTTTTTTCAAATGAATTCTTTAAATTTTGCTTTCGGTTGTGCTCACTCTTGGTTATGTTCACTCCTGGTTGCACTGGCTAACTATTGGATATGCTCGTACTTGCTTTCAGTTGTGCTCACTCTTGGTTGTGTTCACTCTGGGTTGTGGTTGTGCTCACTCCTGGTTGTGTTCGCTCAATTCTAGTTGTGCTCAATCTTGGTTGTGCTCTCTCAATCCTAGTTGCACTCCCTCACTCTAGGCTATACTCGATCACTCTTGGCTATGCTCGATCTTGGTTGTGCTCACTCAATCTTGGCTATGCTCAGCTATTAGATATTATTTTTTTGTAGAATATCCTTGCTATGTTGGCTGGTTGTGTTCACTCTTAGATACAGTTGTGCTCACTCTTGGTTACAGTTGTGCTCACTCCTAGTTATCTTCAATCTTGACTACACTTGCTCACTCTTAGCTGTACTCAATCCTGGTTGCACTCGTACACTTGCTCACAATTTATATTAAATATTAAATTGTTAAAATATATAATTAATATGGTACACTTTAAACACATTAAATGTGTTTGTTTTACCTTTTTCTAAAGTAAATTAATAAAAATGTACAACTATATGTCTGTTAAAAATTAATACATAGTTGTAAGCTTACCGTAGTGGTAAGGGATTTGGCCTCTCTTTTAGAGGTCCAAGGTTCAAATCCCACTTAAAACAAGGGGACCAAGACTCTTCATAAAAACATGTGTAAACTCATTGAATTTTAAAATTAAAACTAGGGGAGTTATTGCTACAACGAACATGAGTTGGAAATAAGTGCAGTAGCCAATGCGAATATGAGCCAATATTTAGTCATGGAAAAAGAGAAATAGGTTCATCCAGAGTGTATCAATGCTTCAAACCCTTACCATAAATGCGTGGAACATTGTTTTAAAAAAGTTTTTGAAGCCAAGGAATGTCAAGAAAAAGAAGAGACAAGGGCTATTGCAATCCAAGAGAGAGTGCAATTCAGGAGAGAGTGCAATTCAGGAGAGAGTACGAGGTAGAAGCGAGTGTAAGCTAAGAGGGAAGGTGAACCATGAGGGGGTGCAAGCCAAGAAAAAGTCCCATTAGCTAGTGTGGAAGGCAAGTCATATTTGAAAGCCCTAATGGAAAGTGAGGATGTCCTAGTTGAAAACATGGAGGTCCAAGTTGGAGATAAGCAGAAGAGTGAATTCATGGTAAGTTAGATCGAGGTAGCAATTGTTACACCAAAAGTGAGTATCAAGGATGAGATGATTGATCATGATATAATGGTTCTTAAAAGTAGAGGGTTAATATGTAAGTTCTATAGATCATGACCAAGGTTTTTGGAGATTCAAATTACTTTGAATTTTCTTCCTAAAAGTTTTTTTCTCATCATATTTTCCAGTTCAAAAATTTGTTGATGGCCCATGGTTTAGGGGAAGAGATGCACTTTATTTGAGACCATGAAATAAAATTTTTCTTGTTGAGAAAAAAAACTATTAAGAAGCTTCCAGTATGGTTAGGTTTTCTATTCTTCCATATCATATTATAAGGATGTTTTGAAGAATATTGAAAATACCCTAAGGGATTTCATCAAGGAAGGACCAACTACTCAGGAGCAAAAGCATGTTATATATACTCAAATATGTGTTGCTATAGATATTTCAATACCTTTGCCACAATAAATTAATATGAATCAAGACAATGGGATCAACAAGTAAATTATGAAATATCGCATTTCATTGTCGCAATTTTTATGATATTGGACACATGGTAAGAGTTTGCAAAGTGAAAACAATGAAGAAAGAGATAAAAAATTCTAGCCATTAGATAAAATTCAAGATGAAGCAAAAAAATCATACAATATTAGAAGCTAGAATAGTGTAGCACCCTAAAATTGGCATAGTTAAACCCTCAGTAAAAGATAAAATTTGAATTTTAACCCTGAAACTTCCCGTTAACTGCTCACCTCATTTTTTGTGCCATTTTTAGAATTTGTTTTGACCGTTGGACGATATCGTCCCAAATTAGATGAATTCATCTGGAACAGAACGTCCAGACGATTTTGTCCCAAAATTGAATTTTCATAATTAGCCTCTATTTCAACCTCTCCAACTCGGTCAGAAGCGTGTCTGTGCGGTTGGATATTCCTACATTGGAGATCTCCCAGATTAGGATGATACCCAACCTCCTAACCTCCCCCTAATCCTATATAAACTTGGGATTTTCCTAGTTTATCCCCCTGGCTGATCATTTCCCTGCAACTCTAGTTTTTATTGTATTAGAACATCCTCGCCCCCATCATTTGCATTTGTATTTTTAGATTTTATTGCAGGATTTTACTATGTTTTATCCGGAGGAAGCTCGGATCATCGCAGGTGATCCAACACGATTTCGGACGATCCTATCGAGATCGATGATGATCTCGTATGATTGTAGATGATTTTGACTGCAGTTCAGATTGGGGGAAACCAAAGCCCCAAGTTTGCATTTTCTACCTTTCTTATTTAATTGTGCATTAGATCGATTTATTTATGTTCTGCATCCTAGAGTTCACATCATTTAGCATATTTGCATGATAAAATTTAAAACAAGTTATTAAAACAGTACATCCCATTTGATTTGCTATCTGGATTTATTATTAAAAGCATCTATACTATTATTTCTATCATTTTACATCATTTTTGTAATTGCATTTTTGGTTTTTGGTGTTTGTTTCTATGATTGTAGGTTTCTAATGAATTTGTCAGGTTTTCGACGATATTGTCTGATCTCAGATGATCGCTTGTGATTTGGGATGATTATGTGCAATTATAGATGATCCTATCATATCTGGGATGATCTGAACTCCTACAAGCTTCAGAATCTTCATCAAAAATCAGGAATCAGGTATATTCCTCTCCATTTCACATAGTCTCTATATTTAGGATTCATTCATGTTTGTTGTCTTCATATAAACCTAAAATTTCATATAGAATAGCTTAGATTCATTTTTAGCCAACCTAGGAATATGAATGATTGAATATAAAATGAACACATCAAACCCATTCTCAACCTAGGCATGGAAACTGCCACTTAAAGTTTCTTGGTGAACCCCACCATCCATCAAAAATTCACCCTTATACCCCTCCCCCGAGAGGTGAGACCTTCAAAGGGCCTCTCCGTCCAAGGTATTGTCCCATCCTTCTCGCATCCTCATTCCGGGCACAGATCCTTTAGCCTGAAGGTAAGGGTACAAAAAATTTGGGCGATACATTTTTGGTGAACCCGACGTGAAACTAAAACACCTTTTGAAAACAATCCAAAAAAAAAAACATATTATTAAGAGCATCTAGAATCATTAGGAAACTGTTAAATTTGCATATCATATTTAGATGGTAGATTATAATAGAAGACGAGATGTCACCATAAATATTGAAAATCAATTAACGGCCATAGAGATTACTTCTATGCTTAGAATACCTCAAACAAATAGAGTCCAACCTTTGTGGGATGAACTTGATAGGAGATTGGGTATTATTGAATCTAGATATGTAGAACTTAGGAAAATTAAGAGGTTTGTCCTAGATAGAATCTTGGATCCTAATCAGGTGACTTTGTACCATGAACTTCAGAGAGCTTGCCATACGTGGTTAGCAGATAAAAGAACACTTGTGTCTTCAGAATTGTACACCTTTGTGGAATACCTTGAGAATGCAATTGTAGTACATAAGTTTCTATCTCGTATAGAGGATCAAGAAGTCGTTCTTACAGATAGAAAAATATGGAATAGAGTTCCTAGAGCTATGTTGTATCAAGAGTATTGCCATGAACTTTATTTTTACAAGTCAAAGTCTAAAGTAGATCATATTACCATAGCACACTTTGTCAAGTTCTTGAAAAACCACTTTCAATTTGAAGATGAGAATTTCATGACTCCTGATGAACTTGATCCTATCAACGATATCCATAAACTATTTTTAGAAAACTAAGTCATTCTTTTTACTATTTCTTGCAACTAGCATGTTGTTTGTTATTTTTATACTTATGAAATAATAATACAAAACAAAAAAAAATGAAAAAAAAAAACATTTTCTTTTTAAGTATTATAGTAGGTATATAGTTAAAATATATACCTATCAACCCTACTGCATATATGTATATAAGTATATATATTTTCTAAAACCTAATTTTAGCATAATTCCTAGAATTAGGAATGGAAAACAAATTGAAGAAGATGAAGATTGGTTAGGAAGACCATTAATTAACCAAAATGCCCCTCTTGAGGACCAAGTTCAGGAAGAAGAAATCCTAGACTAGCAAGAATAAGAGCTTGCTATAGCAAATGAACAAGAAGAAAATAATATAGAGGAAGGATCCTCATCCCCTAAAATGTCTCTGGGAGGAGTTATCACTTTTGAAAACATGGAACAATTTTGGAAGTTCATTAACACAAATATCGATGTTTTCAATAGAGCAGTCCATATGGATAAGGATCAAATTAGTGACACTCAAGAAACTCTAGAAGACATATTTCACACATGCACTAATCCCTTGTCCTTTATTGAACAAGAGAGTGATCAAGTTGGACCATCCAATTTGGATATAGTAGCTGCGATCCGAAACATGCAACAACAACAGGTTACCCAACCACCTAAAGTACCTGTTAACAAGCCTAGGGTCATTCCCACACAAAATAAACCATCATTTACTACTCTATTTCGCCAAACTATTGAGCAACATACCTCAAATCAACAAAATCCCAAAACAAAAACAAACACCAATTACCAACAATCTGGGATACAACATAATACTATTACAATCACCCTTCATAATACTCTTCCTACCAACACTTTGCATAATAGCAATATAGCATCTAATCCTTATGTCACACCATCATACACTCATAAATCCCATACCTATGTCCCACAGAACAAATATGGTGGACAAACGAGTAATATTGAAACCATGGTGAAACAGTTAGTTTCCTGCATGGACCAGATAGATCCCTACCGTCCCTCATATAATTATCGAGAGATGTGTAGTCAACCTTTAGATCCTATAGTTGTAGCACAGCCGTATCCTAAAAATTTTCCTATGCCTGTCCTACCCATATATAAAGGAACAACAGATCCCATAGATCATCTTCATATGTTTAGGATAGCATGTCATGATATATCACATGATGACTTGTTATTACTAAAAATGTTCCTGAAGATCTTGGGAGGAATGGCATTAGAGTGGTATTATCAATTACCCACTAATTCTTTGAGGAATTTTGAAGAAACTACCGAGTATTTTGTTCATCAATTTAGTGCCTATATCAAAAGACATGTTATCATTAAAGATTTGTATAACTTAAAACAAGACAAATATGAATGCTTTGCTGATTTCCTAGCTAGGTGGAGACAATTGATAGGAAAATTGCACTTTGTGTTACCTTATAGGGAGATGTTGGACATCTTTATTAATAATTTGCAAGAGCAACTATCTTATGAATTATCAACTGCTACCTTGGCCACCTTTGATCAGGCTATAGACTTAGCTTGAAGAGTGGAAGATGCTCTCATTAGGAGAGGTCATATTAAAAAAAAGACGATGAAAAAACATCTAGAAATCAATATAAGAATAAAAAAGTTGTGGGTGATGGAGTCACTGATAGCAAAAATATTGCTAATGTTAATTTTGCAAAGACAGCAAAGAAGTTTGTAGTGAAACCTCCTGATAGACCTCATCGAGAATTTACTAGGTTAAATCAACCTTTATCAACTATTCTACCGCATCTATCGCAATTATTAGAATGAGGCTTGATTCAATTACCAAATATCTGGGAACCTGATCCAGCTATACCCGGATACAGAGCAGATTTACATTGTGACTTCCATAGAGGACCTAGAAACACTACCAACTCTTTTAAAAGATTAAAACATAAAATATAGGACTTGATTGATAACAATGAGATGGAGGTACAAGCATTTCAACATAAGAAAAATCCTCTAATAATGCTCAACAGAAAAACACACAAAACCAGAATCAGAATGCCAATCAGTCATTAGACATATTTCAACATCCCTTAGCAAAACATGGTAAGGAGGTGGCTAATCAAATTGAACATCATAATGTTCCTCCTCCTGCACGATATGTAGGAACTATTAGTGGGCATTTACCTGTTCATGATCCAAAAATATTTGACACAACTTTATCCATGGTTACAACCAGGCCTCTATATAATATTCAAATACCTGATCTTAGTGATACAGAATATGAGACTAAGAGTGATATGGAAATTACATCAAATCAATCAAATAGTTCTGAAGATGAATCAGATACTATTCACCCTATCACAAGTCATATGGTTCCAGAAGAACCATTTCCAAGAAGAATCACTACTAGACCATCGTCTCACCAATTACTTTCTAATGAGTTAGCTATAAACGCTAGACCAAGACCCATTCATCATCCACAAAATAATATTGTGGGTACCATCGGAGTTATTACTAGACAACAGGCTCAAAATTCTCAACAAGATCAAATTCAGAATGGTGGATCAACTCCATTTGTTTTGAAGGTTCCTAATAAAGGGAATCATGCACCTAATGTTCAACCTAAACCTCCTTGTAATATTAATGAACAATTATCAAATATTATAGGTAGAATTTCCCTTTTGGACCTCTTAAGATCTTCTCCTACACATAGAGATGAATTAATGCTCACATTAATCCAAATGATGGTACCACAAGATATTCAACCTGAAGCCATGGCCAATAGTATAATAACTCGTGAAGTTGATTGTATTGACTTCCGAGATAGAGACATACCGCAACATAGTTTACATAAAGATAACCCCTTGTATATTATTGCTTTAATTGGAGATGTAGCAGTCAAACAAGTTTTGATTGATAATGGTTCATCTTTAAATATTTGCACTTTTGACTTCTACCAAATATTTGGGTTTAGAAGTGAGGAAATGAAAAGAACTGATATGATCATAAAATCTTTCAATGATGAAACACAAGAAATGTGTGGAGTTATTACCATTCCATTGTAGGTTGGTCCAAGAACCTTGGATACAACTGTGTTTATTGTACATTGCCCTGCATCATACAATATACTCTTGGGTCGCCCTTGGATCAACACAATGTGAGCTGTTCCCTCAACCTTACATCAATGTGTTAAATTTGAATTTAAGAATCAGTTGGTTACCATTCATGGTGATCCAAGACCCTTTGATATATGTGTGTTGGCATATTGGAGTTCAATTTTGCCCTGCTTTGTCATCCACACATCCTAATTCTCATTACCCATCTAAACGTGTGAAACTCACACCCACAATGTCATTTAATTCTCCATCATATGCACCTTCACATATAGCTCAACCATCTTCTAAACAAATAGCATTAGGACCTAAGAAAGATCCTAATCCCACAACTAATGTCTCTTGTTATACTCCTATAGCTTCCATACCTATAAAATACCCATTTATTGACACATCTACATATTCGATATCTACCAAATGCATATTCTCCGCATTAGAAGATGTAGGAAATATTCCTTCTACCTCTTATGCTCTTACTGACAAGCTCTTACCCGATCTATCTAAAATTCTTATATCAGAAGAAACAAATGTTTCTATGCAAGATTCTCTTATTTTAAATAATTTGCCACCATCTCCTCGTACCTTGGGCCTCCCACAACCTATGGGAAGTATTTACCAAGTCGAGAGCTATGCCTTTATTTATAAGGGATATGACTGGGGTAGAATACCCAGAAACATTAGAACTCATTATGATGGATATGCTCAATGTTATTTTACTAATGAGTATACTAAAGCCAAACCTATAATGCTTAAATTAGGATATAAATGGAAAGGTTTGGGACCTTTCCAAAATGGCATGAAAGAACCTTTTGAGGTAGAGTCGTGGCCCGCCCGATGTGGTGTGGGCCTATTTTCTAGTAAGGGTTAGCCATTTGAGGATGATGACCATATTATATGTTACCAAGATTATTTAGATGAATACGATGCTTTGCATTTAACGAATAAGCCATTCACATGTAATATGCTATCTATAGCTTATCCTGAGATAATCATTGAATCTGACAATGAGTTGGAGGGAGATATCTTCCATAATGTCTCCATTGAAGAATTATTACATAATGAATTTTATTTTGATGGCTATATACCTAGTATAGCCCAGCTTGAGACCATGACTCCTCAAGACGAATTATCCAAGTTAACCTTGGAAGAATTACAGGAATTGGGTGTTTCACCTGCACCACATAATTTTGAGAGATATCTACACATGGAAGTAGAAAATATCATAAAAATTAACATTCAAACTAAGGATAATCCTCACATAATCAACATCGGATCAGAATTGAGTCAAGAAAAATAGGATAAATACATTGCATTTCTTAAAGAATATGAAGATGTCTTTGCTTGGACATATGAAGATATGCTAGGTTTAGACCCTTTTGGTAGTTATTCATCACCTAGTAGTGCACCCGGATGCTAAACCTGTTAAACATAAACTTAGAAAAATGCATCCTAAAGTGGCCTTACTAGTCAAAGGAGAGTTAGAAAAGCTCTTGAATGTTATTTTTATACAAGCCATTGATTATGCTAAATGGATCTCGAATGTAGTTCCAGTAACTAAGAAAGAAGCTACTAAGGTTAGGGTTTGTATAGACTTTAGAGATATTAATGTTGCATGCCCTAAAGACAATTTTCCCCTTCCCAATATGGATCAAATCATTGATTTTACTACTGGGAGTGGAATGATATCCTTAATGGATGGATTTTCTGGTTATAATAAAATCAGGATAGCTCCTGAAGATCAGGCTAAAACAACCTTTATTACTCCTTGGGGGACCTTTTGTTGGAAAGTGATGCCATTCGGTTTAAATAATGTAGGTGCAACCTATCAACAAGCCATGACTTATATCTTTTATGATATAATGCATGATATACTACACGATTATGTAGACAACATTATAGCTCATTCTACTGAATAAGATGACCATTTAGATGACTTGAGAAAAGTATTTGATCAGTTAAGGGAATATATTATCCGTTTGAATCCAACCAAATGTATATTTGGAGTTAAGTCAGGTAAATTATTGGAGGTTATAGTTTCTTTACGTGACATCGAAATTGACCCTATCAAGATTACAGCTATCACTAATATGCCTGCACCTACGAATATATCAGAATTATGGAGTCTACAAGGTAAGCTTCAAGCCATCCGTCGCTTCATCGATAAGCTGGAGGATAAAACCAGACCCTTTCTTAAGCTTCTTAAGAAGGATGTCTCTTTCCATTGGGATGACGAATGTCAGGAAGCATTTGAACTCCTCAAACAATATCTTCTTAACCCACCTGTACTTTCGCCACCTAGACCTGATCGCCCATTTATCTTGTATATTTATGCTTCAGATTTTGCTTTAGGAGCCATGTTAGCTCAACTTGATGATGAGAAGAGAGAGCGTGCTAATTATTACATTAGCAGAACATTAATTAGTTATGAAACCCGCTACACAGCATTAGAGAAGTTATGTTTTTAGTAGTCGTATTTTCTACGTAGAAACTATGCCATTATATGCTCAGTCAAAAAATGTACGTTATTGCTAAATCTAATCCCTTGCGGTATCTCATGAGTTGACCTTATTTATTTGGTCGCATAGAAAAGTGGGTTTTTTCCCTAAGCAAGTTTGAACTCACGTTTATAGGACATAAGTCTGTTAAGGGTCAAATCATAGTAGATCAATTAGTTGTTGCACCCTTAGAGTCCACCCATCCCCTCATCATTGAGTTTCCTGACAAATGCCTTAAACTAGAGGCAGATCATTCAGAGAAATGGTCCTTATACTTTAATGGATATCGATGCATGAGTGGGGCTGGTGCAGGTATTATTTTGATATCTCCATAGAAACATCTCATACCTCTATCATTTAAATTAATGTTTGCCTGTAATAATAACACTGCTGAATATGAGGCTCTCATCCTTCGATTACAAGCAGCCATGGCACTGAAAATTAAAAATATATTAGTTTTCGATGATTCTCAACTTGTTATAAATCAAATTAATGATGTTTATCAGACCAAATATGATAAATTGTGCCCATATAAATCATATGTATTACAATTAATATCTTTATTTGATCAAGTTACCTTGGAAGCTATTCCTCAAACTAGCACTCATGCGGCTGACGCTATGGCTGCAACTACATCTCTTTTACCCCTGGAGTTAGATGACGAATATGCTACCATTATTATTCGTCGACTCCAAAAACCCACTTCAATTAAAACATGTTTGGAACCTTTGGACGTGTTTCTAATCAACGTAACTACTCCCAAACTTTGGTACATTGATATCCTCATTTTTCTTCACAATGGAACCTTCCCTGGAGGTTTTAATAGAAACCAACATTGGTTATTGCATCGACGAGCAAGTCACTTCGTAATAATTGGCAATACATTATATAGCAGATCTTTTGAAGGTATCCTACTGAGATGTTTGAATCTAGAAGAGTCTAGATCAGATTTGAGTGAAGCCCACGATGGATCTTGTGGGGGACACTTCAGTGGTAGCGCCATTGCTAAGAAGCTCCTTAGGATAGGATATTTTTGGCCTACCATGGAGAATGATGCACATGATTACGTTCGCCATTGCGAAAAGTGCCAGAAACATGTTGACCTTGTCCATGCGCCTACACAAGAACTGTAGGATATTTCATCTCCTTGGCCCTTTTCAAAATGGGGCTTAGACATTATTGGAAAAATCAATCCTGTGTCATCTGATGGACACAAATTCATCATAACCACCACCGAGTATTTTACGAAGTGGGTTGAAGCTATACCCTTAGCTTCTTGCATTGGAACCCAAGTTTCCAAATTTATTCTCAATCAAATTATTTGTAGGTTCAAAATTCTTGTAAATCTCATCTCGGATAATGGAACTTGTTTCAAAAATAAAGATGTAAAGAAACTATGTCAAAAATATAAAATTCAACATTGTTGGTCCACTCCCTATTATCCTCAGGGTAATGGCCAAGCAAAAGCATCTAATAAAACATTAATTAAAATCCTCAAAATACTGGTCAATAAATTTAGCTGAGATTGGCACATTCAATTATATCCTACTTTGTGGGCTTATCGAACTAGCGTTCGTACTCCCATGGGCACTTCACCTTTTTTTTTGGTTTATTGCATTGAAGCTATTTTTCCCTTTGAATTAGAAGTTCCTTCTTTGGCTCTGCTACTTCAAGATACTGAAGTAGGAGATGAATATCGTGCTGGAAGATTTAGTCAGCTGGAACTCATAGATGAGAAGCGCATCAATGCTTTGGAGCATCTTCGAGCCTACCAGAACAAGCTCAAACGAGCATATCTTAAGAAAATTCATCATCGATACTTTGAGATCGGTGACCTCGTATTAAAAGAAAATCAAAAAAATACTAATGCAACTAAAGACCTTAAAGGTAAATTTGAACCTAACTGGCTTGGGCCGTATATCATCACTGCTAAATTTGGATCGGGAGCATACATATTAGCTACCTTATATGGTAAATATCTTAAAGAATGTAAATGTGCGAACATCATTGTATTATTGAAGAGCAGTTTTAAATAATACAACATGTGAAAACAAAGACTCCTGGATTAGCCCGGGTTGGGCGCATCTCAACAGGATGCCGCTGCAACAAGGTGCTAAAGTTAAATAACTAGTTAACTAATATAACACCTATTGTAATAGTACGCTAACATCCCCCTTTATTACATTATTTGGGTAATGTAATAACTAATAGCTATACTAACATCCCCTTACATTATTTTGCAATACAAAGTGAGCTGCGAAACAATTCAAATTTGACACGTCCAAGTGCCTTAGTGAAAATGTCCGCAACTTGAGCATCGGTGGGAATGTGCGAAGCTGAATTCGGTGCTTTGGAACTTCCTCTCGAATGAAATGACATTGTGTGTCAATGTGCTTTGTTTTTTCATGATGGACTGGATTCTTGACGAGGTTCATAACACCCTGATTGTCGCAAAACAAGTGTATTGGAGATTTTGATGGATGGCCCATACTTGTTAGAATGCGACGTAACCATATCACTTCGCACACGGCTTCACGTGCGGCGCGATATTCTGCCTCTCGTTGAAGAAATAGCAACCACCTGTTGCTTCTTGCCGTGCCAAGAGACAGGACCGGATCCCGGATGAAAAATGTATCCATAAGTTGACTTGCGATCATCAAATGATCCGGCATAGTCGGAGTCCGTGTATCCTTGCAAGAAGAATTTGTTGTTCCTCTTGTATTCTAGGCCATATTCTATAGTACCACGGACATAGTGAAGAACACGTTTTGCTGCTTTCCAATGAGTAATCTTAGGCTCCTGCATGAACCTCGAAAGATAGTTTACAGAAAATACGAGATCTGGCCTAGTATTGGTCAGATATATGAGACTCCCAATCAACTGTCGATAGAGAGTGCCATCTACCTGGGGTGAGTCATCATGTCGCGATAACCGAAGTCCATTCTCCATAGGAGTTGCCATTGGCTTGCGATCAATCATGCGATATTTATCGAGCAATGTCTTGGCATACTTTTTCCGAGACACTTTGATGGTGTGCTCCTTCCGGCTGAATTCCGGACCAAGACAAGAATGGAGAAGTCCAAGATCCGTCATCTCAAAAGATTTGCACAAGTTTCTTTTGACAAGAGAGATCAAATCTTCCGAACTCCCCGTAATGAGCGAGATCATCCACATAGAGTACAAGCAACACTATCTCGTAACCCCGTTTCTTGAAATAGAGGTTTGCATCCGACGGACATCTCTTAAATCCATGCCGCATTAGGTGATTGTCCATTTTTATATACCAAGCTCGAGGAGCTTGTTTCGGACCATACAAGGATTTAACCAATTTGCAAACTTTCTGCCGTTGGCCTTCCACTTCAAATCCTTCAGCCGAGTCATATAGACTTCTTCTTGGAGATCACCATTAAGAAAGGCACTTTTGACATCCATCTGGTGAACTTTCCACCCAAATTGTGCCGCCATAGCACACATAACCCGAATTGTGGTCATCCGAGCAGTAGGTGCAAAATTTTCTTCATAGTCGATGCCTTCCTTTTGAGCATAGCCCTTTGCAACAATACGGGCCTTATGCTTATCAATTGTTCCATCTGGCCTTGTACTTGACTTTGTATACCCATTTGCAGCCAATAGGTTTCTTTCCATGAGGCGGATCAACAAGCTTCCAAGTTTTATTCTTCATCGTAGACTCATACTCGTATCCATAGCGGCCTTCCACCGAGGCTCACTAAGAGCATCTTGCACCGATGCGAGTCCAAGACTATCTATGGTAGACATGAATGCCCCGTCATCATCAATATCCATATCCTCAACTTCTCTACTTGGAGTCACAGAAAGTTCCTCAAAAGATTGACAAAGATCATCAACCTCACCGGCTTCTGCGCTTCTCTTTCCCGTTGAGCCATACCGCGTGTACGAGGTCTATCCAAATTCAAATTGGGAGGAGTGGATAAATTTGCATCTCTCGATTGTATTTGTACACCATTTAGGATTCCGCTTCGGTGGTGGTGAAGAAGATGTAGAAGGACCTCCCGTCCGTGTTGACGAAGGAATCTCCTCTTCCTTTGGTTCCACAATATCCCGGTGTCCCGTAGATGTGCTCCGTGATGTGAAAGCTTCATCAAAGACAACATCTCCGCTGATATGAATTTTCTTGGTCAAAGGATCTATCAACCGATATCCTTTAGAGTGCTCATAATATCCAAGAAAAATACATCTCAGTGTTTTCTCATCTAGCTTCTTCCTTTTTTCTTTCGGTATGTGCATGAAAGCTTGACACCCGAAAATACGTAGATGAGATATGGAGGGTTTTCGACCACTCCATGCTTCCCGTGGAGTCATTCCTTTTAGGGCCTTTGTGGGTGCCCTATTCAAAAGATACACCGCGAGTGGTGACAGCTTCGCCCAATATTGTTGCCCAAGAGTTGCACCCGTGAGCATACAACGAACCATTTCCATGATAGAACGGTTCCTTCTCTCAAGGAACTCCATTCTCGCCGAGGAGTATAGGCAGTTGTTAACCTGTCTCTTGATCCCATGTTTATCTAGGAATGCAGAAAATTCATTAGAGGTAAACTCTCCCCCTCGATCCGAGCGGAGGGTTTTAATAGAAGCCCCCGACTCCTTCTCAACGGATTTCTTGAACTCGTTGGAAGAATGCGAAAGCTTCAGATTTCGGTTTGAGAAAGAAAACCCACATCTTTCGTGAGTAGTCATCTACGAATAACCGAAAGTACCTCTTCCCTCCAACACCGTTGGGTGTGAAAGGACCGCATAGATCGGTGTGAATTAGCTCCGGAGGTTTTCGTGCTCTTGTAGAGCTCTTCTCAAATGGTACTCTATGCCGCTTTCCCGCCAGCGATCGGAGCACACCGGCAATGTGGCGAAAAGGGAAGGAAGACCCTTTACCATCTCATACTTGCCGAGCTCAAGTAAGTAGCCGTAACTAAGATGCCCATATCTCTTGTGCCATAGGGAAGTTGCCTCCTTGGTAGAGACAATCATGGCAACATGTGGAATAGAGATAGCATCTAGTGCAAATAAGCCATGCTTATATGAAGTCATTGCAATCGCTTACCCTTCCCGGTAATTGTACAACACTTCTTTCCATTCTCAACACGAAAGTTGACAACCATATTTCTGTCCAGGATTTGTGTCACTGACAACAAATTGTTGGCCAATCCCCGAACATAGAGGACCTTGTCAATCTGACACTTGCCATCAGGAAGAGTGACTAAAACTGTACCCTCTCCCTGAACCCCCGTAGGTTTTATCATCGGCAATGGTGACAGGTTTGCCCTCCTTGGCCACAAATGATTCAAACCACGATCCGTCGCCGCTCATATGTTTACTAGCTCCGTAATCGACATACCAAATAGGATCCCTCCGAGTGGAATCTGTGGTAGTCATGAGCACCTTGTGTGCCCATTCGTAATCCGAGTCGGATTCTTCAACAAGCAACATTCGCTTGGGGTTGCTTGTTTTTATTTTGTGGTTTGTTTTGGCCTGTTTGCTTGTTCTTATGCCAACACCTGTTGGTGTCATGGTTGTCTTTCTCACAGATCTTGCACCACCTCTTCTTCTGATGAGGTTGCTTGCCTTTTCCTTTCGTATCCCGTTGAGAATTTCCTCCTTTCCGAAAGTTGCCTCCTTTTTGCCCATTACCTTTCTTCCTAGAACCCCCGCCTCGTTGGTGTATAGGGCCGTATTGGAAGAATCATCCTTGTGAAGTTGGCGTGCCTCCCGTTGTTGAAGCAGATTGACCAACTCGATGTAGGTAATTTGTCGTTGGGACACCTGGATGGAGGTTATCAACATGTCAAATGAAGAAGGTAAAGCTCTCATCACAAGTGAAATGAGAAGCTTTTCATCCACGAGATCTCCTAGAGAACTCAATTTCTCTTTCAACTCGGACACTCTGCACGTAAAGAGTTCAACTGTTTCACCCTGTCTCAAACTCGAGTTATGAAGTTGTTGTTGAAGATGAAGAATGGTGGATTCATTCTTCCCCTCATAGATGGTTCTAAGGGCATCCCATGCCTCTTTACCACTTGCTTTATCAGCTATATGAGGTTGCACTTCATCGGAAACAGAAAACAAAATGAGCACCTTTGCTCTACTCGTCTTTCTTGTCAAAAGCAATCCGATCCCGCCGAAGGACCTCGTGGATCCCGCTCGTTGGTGAAGGCCTTGTTGCTACTCCAAGAATAATATCCCACAAATCTTCCATTTGGAGAATAGCCTTCATCTTATGTTTCCATGGTGTATAATTTGGACCTTTCAATAACCGATGCGGATCGCTCATCAATTTTGCAACAACGGCCATAGTGAAGGTTCCTTATATCACCAAATTGGTCCCCCTTTCGATATACCTTTTGCTAGGCCAATATACCGTACAAAATACCCGCCCTTACGTGAGGGAAACTATAGGTATTTAGAAAGATCAACAAAAATCACCCGCCCTTACGTGAGGGAGACTATAGGTGAATTTTAGAGATCATACGATACGTGGAACATAAGCGGTACCGAAAGGGAATCGCCTTGTTGATGGCACCTACCATAGAAGATTCTTCTCATGCGTGGGGCGTAACTTCCCCTAAACACTATGAAGAATACTTCGTCAGGATTTACGCCTAAACACAAGTGCGATAAAGGGTAGTGGATGGAGTAAAAAATGCAAAAAATGGCGTACTTATTCCTCCCCGACGATTTATAGAGAACAAGCTCAGACGTCGTTATAGCAGCTATATTAGGCGGCGGATACAGTAGCCAAATCACGACAACTTTACCTTGTAAGTGCCGGCGGAGGTATCGCAAATACCGAACGCCGCAGGTGCAAATAAATTGCACAGATGGGTTTTATATTCCGGGGACTTTAAGGAGTGTTTGATTTTAATTTTTAATGTTATAGTGCAAAAATGAAATATGCAACATACAACAAAAAAAATGCCCACTAGAATAACCCACTAGGTGTCGGTCACAGCCGAAAATGCACCTTTTACAATGCCAAATTGCTATTTTTCATAAAAAATTACTCTCAATCCCCCTTTGATTTTTTTGAAAAAAAATCCCCCCTTAAAAGGCTTTCTTTAACAAAGCATTTTTATAATTATTATCAATTTTAAAATTAAAATAAAAAATTTTAATTTCTATAGTTTTAAACTTTTAGAAAAAATAAATTAAAATTAAATTTAATTTATTAAAGTTTAAAAACTATATTAAAAAAATTAAAATTAAAAATTTTAATTAAAAATAATAATAATAAAAAAATAACTTTAAACAAAAAAATTATACCTTGGGGGAGTCGGCGGGATTCGAACCCCCGACCTGTAGGCTCCCTGAGCCTTACCGCACGGCTCACGACCACGTGAGCCAGCGGGCTGATCCGAAAAGATCAGCAAGTCACCTCCCTTTTCAACACCCTCTGCAGCAGCCTCCGGCTCGGCTTCCTCTCTGCAAGTCGCAGCGAGAGATTGTTTTTTTTTTTTTTTTTCTCTCGGCCCGGGGGGCTTGCGTCTAACCGCCCTTTTCCGCTCTCTGCCCGTTGTTTTTTTTTTTTTTTTTTTTTTTTGAAAAATTCCAGGGCCAGCCCCGCGCGCAGGGATTCGGGCTAGAGGGCCCTCGGCTTCTCTGCGCAATCACCGGGGGTTTTGCGGACGCGAGTCCCGCGGGGGTTTATACCCCTCCGGATTTCCCGCGCGGGCGGGAATTTGAATTCCCGCTCCGCGGGCGGGCCGGGGGAGGGGGGGCGCCTCCTCGGGGTTCCCGCGCGGGCGGGAATTTTAAATTCCCGCTCCGCGGGCCGGGGGGCGCCTCCTTGGGGAGCGCGCGCGCAAATTGCGCGTCGCGCGTGGGTGGGGGGGGGGCCGGTGGGGAGGCGGGCCGGGGGGGCGCCTCCTCGGGGTTCCCGCGCGGGCGGGAATTTTAAATCCCGCTCCGCGGGCCGGGGGGTCGGGCTGGTGGGGAGGGGGGCGGGGGCCACCTCGGGGGGCGCGCGCGTCTGTTGACGCGTGGCGCGACCTCCCTCCAACGCGCAACGTTTGCGCTGCGCGGGGGGGTTCTCCCCTCCTCGACTGCCGCGCTCGGCTCCTCTGTCGTGCGTCCAGTGCTCGATCGTCACGAACTGGACGCGCGTTCGGCTCCTCCCCGCTCTGCGCGAGGTCCTGGACGTCCCTTTTTTTTTTTTTTTTTTAAACGCACGGACTGCGAGAAAAAAAAACTCGTCCGAATCAAAAAATCGCGCTCTGCTCCTCACCTCGCCCCTGGCTCTGGTACCATGTAAATGTGCGAACATCATTGTATTATTGAAGAGCAGTTTAAATAATACAACATGCGTAAACAAAGACTCCTGGATTAGCCCGGGTTGGGCGCATCTCAACAGGATGCCGCTGCAACAAGGTGCTAAAGTTAAATAACTAGTTAACTAATATAACACCTATTGTAATAGTACGCTAACATTATGCATCTTAAGCGCTATTATGCATAATTATGGTAATTTCCTCACTGTATATATTGTACATCTTGTCTCATTTTAGTAAATTCACATAAAAATTTCAAAAAATAGTAATATTATGTATTCTCTCAATTCATAAATCAAAATCAAAATATAAAAACATCAAAATCTTCAATTTTTGCACCTGTCAATTCTTGAAGTATTGCAGTTATATTTTTAGTTGTTTTGGATAAATTAGCATTTATTTGGAATCCCTCACTTTCGCACTCACATGAATAAATATCTTGATCTTATTTTGTATGATTATTAATCTCTCTTATATCAAAGTCCACAGTTAAATTAAATAAAGTTTTGATCATAGAAAACTGATCTTGTTATTTACTTGAACCAAGTATACCTTTTCACATTAAAATGATTTTATTGCAAATTCAAAATGATGCTACATAGTAGAAGTGGTCTCTTGAGCAAAAAGTTTCCCCTGCTATCCTATCATGCACATGGTCTACAGTCTTTGAGAATTGACAAAATGACAAGCTCACCCCTGCATAGAATAAAAATCCCTTGCTCTACAACAAATCTAAGCAAGTATCCCTAGTATAGGAAGAAAAAGAAAAATAAAAACAAGAAAAATCACGAGAAAAAGAGAAAATTATTCAGAAGCATTATCATCTTGTACCTTCTCAGCAATATTTCCAGCATTATCTCAGTGTCAAGAAAAAATACAAAAAAAAAAAGAGCAAAAGAAAAGAAAAAGCAAAAAGCAATAAATCCTTTCCCCTACCCTTTGAAAAGAAAAGAAGGGTGAATGAGCTTGAATCCCTAGAATTCTCAATTATTCAAAAACTGTGAGGTAAGCCCCATAACAGGTGGTTTATGCCCAACCCGCTTGGCCTTGGGTAACTCCTAGCGTGGTGATATGTTTGTTACATTAGCATCCTTCTTTTGTACAGACCTATGTCTGCTTATGGATCAACTAGCTCTTGATGGCCTGACTTACATAGTAGTTTGGTATGGTTATATGCATATAAATCATGGTTAACAAACACTATTTTGGTTAATTCAAATTACTTGTATCAAATTATCTTGCTCAAAATTGGTAAGTGAACAATACAATTGCACACACATTTGTATTTGAGAGATTTTGTATCATTATGATAGATAGAGATCAACAATGAACTCACATATGCACACGGGGTTCCTTATAAATCTAAATTTTGTCTTTGAGATAATTTAAAATATTTATGCAAATATTTTGGAATAATTTGATTTTCTTACTTGAGAATAACTGCTTAGCGTAAAAACAATTACATACATTTTTTTCAAAATCCAAAATTTCTTTCAAAACATGTTCAAAAATCTAGCAATAAATTCACATTTATATATTTTTGACTTTCGCAACAATGGTATAGTTCCTAAATCTAAATTGGAATTCTATGCTTAGTGCAAGTCCTCATCTTATATTTTTTGTTTATCTCAAACTCAATACCTATGCAATAAAACTATTATATCAATTTCTTCTTTGGATTTCATGATGATGGTATAAGTCTATACCTAAATATTTTATGCCTAGCGCAAACCATCGTTCTCGTTTTATTTTCCATTTTTATCCATAAAAGCATATGGCTTAAATCATTATGTTACAAAATTGTGCTTTAAAAAGAATGAAAACTTTCCTATTTCATTTCATTATGTCAACATTCAATTTTTTGTGACGATGGTATAATTCCTAGGAAATTGTTCAAATTTCTATCACACTTAGGAATTTTTATGCCTAGAAAAAATCATATTTTTAATATTTCATGCATAATATTTTCATGGAAATTTGAAAACAAATCATCACCATCATCATTTTTTATCATCACAACACAAAAGTCTTAAGAAAGTCTCTTAAGCACCCTTTTACTTTTAGAGATATTTCTCTACCGGGATTACCTTAATGACCTAGCGAGTGGTGACTCCATGAAATGGTCATGTAACAACGACAATGTCCTTTGAAATTATTGTTAGAAGTCCCTTTATTTTTCATCAAATCACACCACAAAAACCAATTTGTTTACATCATATTATTTCATTTAAATTTTATGGCATGACATAAAATTATAATATTCTCAACAATATAATTACATGAATAATAAATCAATAATTAAAATGTTAAACCATCATAAAACATATGCACAAGTCATATCGTAAAAATAATATATATATATATATATATATAAAGTATATACATCATATATCAAAACGGATTGGTATGCCACAATCTATACCTTGGCATACTCAATCCTCTCAAACATATATGGTCTATGTACAAAAAGTAGCTAGTCTCGAGAAGCCCTCGAGCTCTCAGCCTCATCTCCTCACCCACCTTGATGTGGAGGAGGTGGTCCAATCAAGGTTCGTGCTATATCGCGGGTCCTCGACATCAATCATGAGGATGTCCTCGACGACCCCATCCTGATTGGCTTTACAATGCTAGTTGGTAGATATATTCTCTGGACCTGTGGAACTAGCTGGAAGTATACTCCTTGATAGAATGTGGTCTGAGCAATAGCCCATAACAACTCCTGCATGCTCGCCCCTCCACCCTGAGCCTTGAGTCGTGTAGCCTCATCTTGTAGCGTCTGCACCTGAGCTCATATGCAGGAATTCTCTAATCAGAGAGCTACCATATCGCTGCTCTCCCCCACCTCAATACCCTTGCCCTTATCAAGCGATGGTGGCCTATCCCTCTGCTAAGAATGGAGTCCCTCCTCCCTCCTCTCTAGCTGCTACGGTCCCTTCGAAGCCTACGAAACTCTCCGACGTCTCTCTTGAGGATGCCATCACTAATCCCTCCTTTCATGACTCCTTGCTGCATCGATGGCATCTTGGCATTGCCTCCCCATCTGTTGCACAACAACGTGCATCAAACCCTATGACCTTGTCATCTAAGGAGGGTGGATGCCTTCATACTAGGCATCATATCCATTTGCTACCCCAGCGTCATCCCCATCCACTGGTTGAATTGGGGCATCGTCAGTGTCTTGACTCTAGAATCACTGTATGTCTAGAGCCCCACTCAGTGTGGTACTATCCTAGATAGTTCAGGAGTACTCATAATCCCTAAGAGAAGAGATCCCTTGCTGTAGACTGAACTACCTCAAAACTCGATCGTAGCGGTGGAGCTCTACCTCTCCCCGCTCCATCCTCAACCAGAAGACTCGCCTGATGCAAGACAACTCCTGTCCATCCTCTCCCCACCCTGGATGCTCTCTCCATGGCCTCTAAGTGATCTGATCTAGGATGAGGTCGTCTACCAACCTTCGGGACATCGATAGATCTATCCATCGTTGTGACCCTCTTTGGAGCCACCAATAGAAAACTCGGGGTCTCTCCTAGTCAACTCCTATTAGTGGAAGCCCTATCGGCATTTGCACTGTAATGTGTTCCTAGAACCAAACCTATAGCAATGATGTCAGCACCAGACATCGACCTCCCTTGTATACGACCCCATAAAGGATCCTATACAAGCGACATAGTATAAAGCTACCCCAAGCAAACATGTAACCGTGGTCTCTCATGTCACAGACCACATTTGAGAGGATCCACGGTAACCTACATCCACTCTGGTGGCATATAAGTAGGCCACCTACCAACCCTACCAAAACTTAAGTCAATCGAGACACCTCAGGCATCTATCGCAATGCCTCGATGTTCACTCTGCCCTTCTCTAGGGTGAAGCTTGGGTCGCTGCACAATTGCATCATAGCATGGCCCTGATTGGCTGCAAGAGTAATTAATTGTCCATGTATGGGGATCCTCAAGATCCTCCATACATCCTCTAGAGTGGGAGCCATCTCCCCTATCAGTAGCCAGAAGCAACCTACGTCGGACCTCTGTCGATCTGTGTGTTGTTTCCATCATTTGGCCTGTAGAGCTCTGAAACAACAAAAGTGAACAGTAAAAATGAATTAGGGTTTTACCCTATTTTTCTTAATTTTATTTAAAAACAACATTTTTTAAATTTTTGCTTTTTCGTGCTTTTACCTCAAACGTTCGATTTGGGTAAATACTCGGAGGGGTCACCATAGCAATCAGTTGTACGATTCGACCTAGAATCATCATCTAAAAAATGGAAAAAAAAATTGCTTTCTCGTAAAGCATGAAGAACTCGTCTTTAATGCATTTTCTTCGAAAAAATTGCTAAAGATGGGAAAAAATGTAGCACACTAAAATTTGTGCAGTTAAACCCTCAATAAAAGATAAAATTTGAATTTTAACCCCAAAACTTCCCGTTAACCGCTCACCTCATTTTTCATGCCATTTTTAGAATTTGTTTTGACCATTGGACAATATCATCCCAAATCAAACGAATTCATCTGGAACATAACGTCCAAATGATTTCGTCCCAAAATCAAATTTTCATAATTAGCCTCTGTTTCAACAACCTCTCCAACTTGTGCAAAAGCGTGTCTACGTAGTTGGAGATTCCTACGTTGGAGATCTCCTAGATTGGGATGATCCCCAACCTCCTAACCTCCCCCTAATCCTATATAAACTTGGGATTTTCAGTTTATCCCCCTGACCGATCATTTCCCTACAAATCTAGTTTTTACTGTATTAGAACATCCTCACCCCCATAATTTGCATTTGTATTTTTAGGTTTTATTGTAGGATTTTATTGTGTTTCAATCGGAGGAAGCTCGGATCGTCGCAGGCGATCCAACACGATTTTGGATGATCCTGTCGAGATCGACGACAATCTCGTACGATTGTAGATGATATTGACTGCAGTTCATATTGGGGGCAACCAGATCCCTGAGTTTGCATTTTCTACCTTTCTTTATTATTTAATTATGCATTAGATCGATTTATTTCTATTTTGCATCCTGGAGTTCACCTCATTTAGCATATTTGCATGATAAATTTTAAAATAAGCTATTAAAATAGTGCATCCCATTTGATTTGCTATCTGGATTTATTATTTAAAGCATCTATACTATTATTTCTATCATTTTACATCATTCTTGCAATTGCATTTTTGGTTTTTGGTGTCTGCTTCTATGATTGTAGGTTTTTGATGAATTCGTCTGATGAATTCATTAGGTTTTCGATGATCTTGTCTGATCTCAGATGATCGCCTGTGATTTGGGATTATTATGTGCAATTACAGATGATCCTGTCATATCCAGGATGATCTGAACTCCTACAAACTTCAAAATCTTCATCAGATATCAGGAATCAGGTGTATTCCTCTCCATTTCACATAGTCTCTGTATTTAGGATTCATTCATGTTTGCTATCTTCATATAAACCCAAAATTTCATATAGAATAGCTTAGATTAATTTTTGGCCAACCTAGGAATATGAATGATTGAATATAAAATAAACACATCAAACCCATTCTTAACGGAGGCATGGAAACTTCCACTTAAAGTTTCTTGGTGAACCCCACCATCTGTCGAAAATTCACCCGTATACCCCTCCCCTGAGAGGCAGGACCTTCAAAGGGCCTATCCGTTCGAGGTGTTGTCCCATCCTTCTCACATCCCCCTTTTGGGCACGGATCCTTTAGCCTGAAGGTAAGGGTGCGAAAAATTTGGGTGATACAAATAGATAAGGGATATTCCAATTCAAAAGAAGAGGTAAAGAAAGCATATTTATAGTTTCATTTGGCTAGTTAGAAGGAATTAAAGGTGCAAAAGAATATGTGAATAGAAATCCTAAAACAAAGACAACAAAAGAGGTTAAGTTTATTCTAGGTAAATCATATTCATTTTCATCAACTAATATAGAATCCCCTCCAAGTAATAAGAGTGAAAGATATGTAGATGTTATCCCTTGCACTTCAAGGTTTCAAGAGTAGCTTAATAAAGAAATGAAGATGGAAGAAACCCATAATAATTTAGGTTTTTTAGAGCATAATAAGAAGGTAATTGCTACAGAAGAGCATCCTTGCAATTCAAGGTTATTAGGGCAACATAAAGAAGATTGTGCTTTTGAGATTATTCCTTGCACTAATCCTTTAGAATAAGGTAAACCTAAAGATGATAAGTCTTACTATGAGCAATATGAGAAGATTGAAGGTATTGATGAAGATGAAAGTATTGTTGGAAATGAAAAAAAGAGAGGAACATCCAAGAAACAAAAACAAATAGAAAATAAACCTAAATGGATATTGATATGGGAAAACAAAAGCAAATATCACAAGTGCTAACAAGAAGTGGGGTTAAACCCACAAATAGAATAAAAAATAATAATGAAAATAATATATTGGAATATTTTTTTGGTAAGTTAATAACTTTATTAAAAATAAGGCATTTGAAAGGCACCCTAATGCCTTGTACAACAGAGGAGCAAAAGAGGAATAGACGAAAGGAACCTCAGAACTACGAGCTAGAACAAAATTACATCCTTAGACTAAAAGGAGCTAAAAGAAACAACCTTTGACAAAAAGGAACAAAGAGACAACAGGCAGAAAAATGATAGATATCTTGGAATATTAGGGGAATGGATAAGAACCCTAAAAATTTTATTAAGAAATGGTGAGGTCATTATAAATAAGATATTTATAGATATAGAATTTGGGCAACAAATATTTTAGCCATTAGCAGTGTTGAATTTTATCTTGTCATAATTTAAATTCTAGAAGGCATCTAATATAAAAGGAGATGATTGTGGAAACTTAGTATTTTGAGGAAGATGGATAATATCTTTCATAGAAATAAAAATAAAGAATATCTTTGATGGACAAGAAAAGTTGGATATGCTTTAATTAACTTGTTAGAAATACAAAAAAACAATGTATTTTATTTTTGTAATGGGAGTGACCCCTAGTAAAAGCCACACAAATTATTAATTTTTTTTATTAATACATCAAATTATTACAATAAATATTAAGAGTTATTTCCATTTGATTTGAAATTTTAACTTTACCTTGAATTATTTTAAAATCAATGATCTAAAAACTATTTCTAATTTAAAATAACTAAATCTATATGATATGTTTTTAATATTCTATTTTTTTGATGAAAGATCATTTTAATTATAAAAATAAAAGTCCTTTACAAAAAAAAAAGTGTGGATGGAGAAAAAATCACACCTCGGATGACACTAACTTATCCTAATAGCGGATAAAGAAAAACAAACTGCACAAAATGGGCACCACGACCATCAACACCAAACTAGAAACAGTCTACAACAAAGGCCTTAAGGAAGGGAGCCTTTGGCAGACATAGCCTTATCCATTGAAGTGGGTGGTTCCCCCCACCCATCAAAGCGCTCCTCACCCCAGCCTGAAGCATGAGTAATGGGAGAAGAAGGATGAGACCAGCCAAAAATATGCCTGTGGCTACCTAAGGTACCTCATCCATCATTAGGCACAGACACAAAATGCTAAGAGAAATACGGATCTAGCTGCTGCAACATGCCTTACAGTCATGATATTTACTCTAAGGAGGCTAACATCGTGCACAATCTAGGTACTGGTATGAACAAAATCAAGTTGGGTGGGAGGCAAATGATCAAGGGCCTCCTTACTGACAACACATGGGGCGTTACCCCAATATTTTAGCAAAGCCTGCAAATGGTCCAACTCCATAGCCACCTTTTTAGCCTGGTCACAAATTTGAAACCACACATCATAAAAAATTTCGAGCTTGTCAGCAAACAAAAAATCCTGAAACGGATCAACCTGCTTGAAAATAATACTAACTTATTTATTAGAAACATTACGGTCTTTTTATTTTTTTATTCTTCTAAGGTATTTTCAAAATTTTCAATCAAAGTGTCAAGAGGGTTTACTTTATATGATTTTGGTTGTGGTTGTTGATATGCATTAAAGCTTTGGTATATATATATATATATATATATATATATATATATTTTATATATATTTTTTTTTTTTTATTTAGAGTAGAAAAACAATTTAAGATATAATAATAAATATGTTTTATTAGAAAATATATCTTTAAATTGAAGAGAAAAATACAATGATTTACAAAGTTTAAATTATGATATTCAAACTCAAAATCCACTTTCAATTCTACTAAATTAAATTTATTTAATTAATTTTAATTTTGATAATTATAATTTTCTTTTTAAAAACATATTAGTTTAATTTGTTTTTTTTATAATTTATATTTAACATAAATCAAGAAAATTAAGAAAATTGTAAGAAACCATCCTTTAATTTTTTATAAAACCCTTAAAAACTTCTATTGGCTTGCATAAATTGCTTTGTAAAGCCTTAGTATTAACACAAAAATTTAAAACAATTGGTGAACTTAGTCCTTTAAAAAAATTGCAAACGCTAGTATTTTCTCTAAAGTTTTGTTAATTGTACGAAAAAATTAGAGGTAGATTGATAATGCATGGTGAATACAAGGAAATTATGTTAATTAACATAAAATTTCCCCAAAAACTATAAATGAAATTGAAACATTGTAAACAATATAATGCAATAAAAGGTTATGCAATATTTTTAAACATTTCATAATGAAGGTTCTTAGTCCATATCATAATCTTGTAGCCAAGTTTGATAGAGACTATTGTTTATTAATGAGGATGAGTTATTTAGCTTACAAGGATTTAAGATTTACCATGGGCTATACCATTCATATTGCATACTACAAATATGTAAAAATATACATACTGAAATTAGGACTTCATTGGGTTAAGCATAAAGCTCAACTAACAAAACAAACTTACCAACATTAACAAACATGTCAAGAATAGAGACACCTATTGTACCTTCTAACTATACAATTTGTATCTTAATATCCCTCATTAATGACTAATACAAATACAATCCCATGTTTATCCCTATATATTAGAAATTTTTCTCTGCCTAAGAGTTTAGTCATTACATTTGCAATCTGTTCAAAAGTTGGAAAATAATTTAGACAAATTTATTTATGCTCCACAAGTTGTTAGATATAATCATAAATATGTTTTATTCTAGCATGATATACTGGATTCTTCACCAACTTGAGCATACTTTGAATGTCACAATGAAGAGGTGTTCATACAACTTGATCTATTTGGAGATCATGCAATATGTGTCACAATGAAGCAATTTCACAACCTGCACTACATGTTGCCTTAGATTTTACTTCAATTGATGATAAAGCAATTGTATGTTGAGTTTTGATCTACCAAGAAATAGCCCTTGCTACAAAAGCAAACATATAACTAGTAGCGAATTTTTTATCATCAATTAATTGTCCAAGTTTGCATCAATGTATCCAACCAATGGAAAATCAAAAAATTATTGACATAGAATACCAAAGTCAAGGGTACCTTTGATATATCTAAGGATGCAGTTTATAACTTGAAAAATTTCTCTTTGTGAATTTGTCATGAAATAAGACATATAACCCACTATAAAACATATATATATATATATATATATATATATATATATATATATATATATATATATATATATATATATATTCATATGGTTGTAAGCAAAATAAAATTGCCCCCCAACTCGTGATATACTGACTCATCAATCAAATATGAATTAGTGTAAGCTAACAATTTTATCCCAACTTCCATAGGTGTAGATATCCGATTACAATTACCATTCAAAATATTTCCAAATGTGTTTTGGCATCCTTGGTTTGTGATATAAAAATAGAATGATTAATTTGGCAAAAATATACACTTAAGTAGTAATTTAGGAGACTTAAATCAATCATAATAAAACTGAAAAAAAAAAAAAATTATCTTTTGAATCAGCTGGGATCCACTACCAATAAGGATAATATCATCAACATACACGATCCGAATTATAATGTCATTAGTTGTATTTTTAATAGAGAATAGGACCAGAAAAGTTTTGACTAAATCTTCAATCTCTAAGATGTTGACTAATTTTGAAGTACCAAGCATGTGGAGCCTACTTAAGTTGGTATTGAGACTTTATCAACTTGGTTAGGACCTCATCCTAATACCATTTTGTAATTCTCAATTGATTATTGTAATTACCTACTTCCAACGTGGGGATCTCTTTATAATGTTATTTTATAATATTTTATATTGGTATGTGTCAAGTAAGGCACCTAGAAGGGTGGTACCATTTCATGTAACCATTATCAAGAATGTAACTACTATTTGTAGAAGATTATAGCTTGAGTGGCATTTTTTATGTAAGCTAATTCTTGAGCTTAGGGTTAGGGCTGCATGAAGTGTATCTTTAAAAGACATGGATCAATGAATGAATGTATCTTTTTACAAATTAATGAAAGTATTGAAGGAGGTTGCCCCTCCCAAAGAGGCCTCCAATTCAATGTTGTTGTGAGATTGTTTAATTTTGCATTTACTTTTCGCACAGTGATATTTTTTTTTTTTTGGTAAGTAGTGTTTGTATTTACAGTGGGTTTTAACAAGGATCCCAAAACCTGATTACATAAGCAATGAGCCTAGGGCATCAATCCCTTGAAACTGAACACCAAAACAGAAATCCCGCCCAGCGGTAACAGTAAGCATGAAACAATCCCTCTCGACGGGAAACAAACAAATAAGAAAGAAAGTAGTTTTGGAGATCCCGCCCAGCGGGGAGTAGCCAAAAACCACCATCGAGAAGATCCCGCCTAGCAGGAAGCAAAGAAAAACCGTTACAATAAAATCCCGCCTCGCGGGAAGTAGTCAAAACCACCACAAACAGTCCCGCCTAGCGGGAAGCAACAGGGAAATCCCGCCATTCGAGAAACCAGCAGAAAAGAAAGGATCCCGCCTCGCGGGAAAACTGATGGATTTGGCAGATCCCGCCATGTGGAGAAACCAGCCACCCACCGGGAAAACATTCCGTTTAGCGAGAGCCATCCTGCAGGAAGCCGACAGCCAGCCCAGAGAGGATCCAGCCCATCAGGAAGTGACCAGAGAGTTGCACCACAAGGAACCCGCCCCGGGAAAACAAAAGAGGATCCCAGCAGCAGGGACCAAGAATCCCATCCAAGCACAGAGCCCACCGAGGATTCACAAGAAAAAGGGGGAAGCTATCCAAACCCTAAACCGTCACCTCCACCGCACCAAGAAACGCAGGGGACCAGATCCACGCGAATAACCTGCAAAAAACCCCAGGGGGAAGCCTGAGGGAAAAAGGGAAGGGATCCCCAACCAAACAAGGATCCCTGGGAAGCACCAGTCCGAAAAAACAACCAAAGAAACCCTAGCCGGCCGGGAGGGGCGCAGATAGTGGAGAAGGATCTCCCCCCAGGAGATCATCTGCAAACAACCACTCCCCGGGAGGGATGACCTGGGTTGAGCCAGGGACTGGGCAAGAACCAGGAGCCATGGGAGGGGGAGCAGGGGAGGGACCAGAGCCCTTCCCTCTCTACTTTCTTCCCTCTCCATTGTCACTTTGTCCAAGAATCTCTATTTTATTTATAGTATTTGTGTAAGATTATTTTTAACAACATGTTTCTAAAAAGTGGTATCAGAGCACTTTCTAGTGCCGAGTTTCGCTACGACTACGATAGTTCTTGCCCATCTATTTTGAATGTTAGGTATAATTTTTTTATATTTTATATTTTCTATTTATCCTTTATTTAAAAAAACCATCAAAAACTAGCAAAACCAATAATTTTCCTGTATTTTATGTTTTATGTTTATCCTTTATTTAAAAAATCCAGCAAAAACTAGCAAAACAAACAAAAAAATATAGTCATTTATTTTTTTTATAGTAGTTGTGTAGGTTAGAAACCTTGTGTTAAGGGTTTTAAAATATTGTAAAGGAGTTGTTGTTATTGGCTAAGCTAGATAGCCCATAAAGCATCTAGTGAAGTGAGGGGCATTCAAGTAATCCTACAATCATAAATATTTTATAAAAATTGAGCATATGGAGGAGAGTTCCCTATCATAAAATAAAATGCATGCATAAAGAAAATAATTGAGAAACCAACCAAAAATAGTTAAGGTAGAGTCTGCAAGTGTCTTAATGTAGTAACAATCAAGTCAAGATTATTAATTGACAATAACAGTTGTCTATTATAGTCAGTAATTATAGATTTGATAGTAACCAAATAGAACAACCAATTTCAGTACATGGAACCACCAAATAGTATTAGTATCCCTAGTATAGTTGTCTATAATAGTCAATAATTATAGGGTTGTCAATGACCAAAACATAATAGATAGTGTCAGTATAGGAAACCACCAAATAGTGTTAGTATTCACAATATAGGTGATAGTACAATGTTAGAAGTGGTAGGTAGTAAGAATAGATAGAGCAGACTTGGCTGACACATAACCTAACTTTTGAACCCAACCTCTAGATAAAAAAACCAACCACATTAGTAGACTCATAAAAATAATAGTAATTATTTTGGGAGGGTGTCCAAAATCAGTGTTGGGGTACATAGCTCATTGTGACCATCTTTTTGAGATGATCATTTTGATATATAGTAGCGAAGCACTTTTTTGAGCTCCTTATTATAAATAGTAACTCCTAAAAATATACTTCTATTTTTAGTAATTCAATTAGGGTTATTCAAAACACACCAAAATGAGATTGAATAGATCCAAATCCTAAAGCAATAAACTTGTAAATTGATTAAAATTCTCACTACAATGCAAAGTGTACAGGATGAGGTACAACAATTGAGAGGTGACTATCTCTGATCCAAATCCAACTTAAAAGACTACTTCTTATATATTGAGATAGGAATTAATTATGGCCCAAAAGTATTTGAGCATCGTGACATTAATCTTCTAGTCATGGGAAAGGCATCCATACATACAAGGATGACCTTCAAAATTTCCTTGGCAAAGATACTCTCGTTAAGATGCCCAAATTGAAATTTCCTAATTTCAATGAGAAAGATGTAGATGGGTGGTTATGTCATGCAAATTAGATTTTTAAACTTTATAATATCCTAAATATTTGTGGATTACTATAGCCTCTTTTAAATTTGAATCTGAAGCATTATACTGGTACTTGTGGTAAAAACACATAGTTCTTGATAAATTATAGTAATGTTCGAGGTGTCCAAAATCAGTGTTGGGCTACATAGCTCATTGTGACCATCTTTTTGAGCTGATTTTTTGATATATAGCATCCAAACACTTTTTTGGGCTCCTTAGTATAAATACTAACTCTTGAAAATACACTTCTAGTTTTAGTAAGTTAGTCGGGATTGCTCAAAACACACCAAAATGGCTGGTGGTACTCATGGACACCAAAATAAGATTGAATAGGTCCAAAACCTAGAGAAAATAAACTTGAAAAGTTGTCAACTTATCACTACAATGTAAGGTGTACAAGATGAGGTACAACAATTGAGAGGTGACTATCTCTGCTCCAAATCCAACTTTGAAGGTCGCTTCTTAGATCTTGAGGTAGAAATTAAGGATGGACCAAAAGTATTTGAGCATCATGACATTGAATTTTTTGGTCATGGAAAAGGTATCCATATGGACAAGGATGACCTTCAAAATTTTCTTGATAAAGATACTCCTTATAATATACCCAAATTTGACTTTTCTAAGTTCTACGACAAGGATGCAGATAGGTGGCTATGTCATGCAGATTCATTTTTTAAACTCCATCATGTCCCTAAATATTTATGGATTATTATGGCCTCTTTTAAATTTGAATATGAAGCATTATAGTGGTACTAGTGGTTACAACATACAATTCCTGACAAACAACAATAAAAATTGTTGCAGTACATAGCTCATTGTGACCATCTTTTTGAGTTGATCATATAATATATAACACCAAAGAATTTTTTTGGGTTCATTACTATAAATAGTAAATCCTAAAAATACACTTCTATTTTTAGTAATTCATTCAAGGTTGCTCAAAACACATCAAAATGGCTTGGTGTACTCATGGAAACCAAAAGGAGATTGAACAGGCCCAAACCCTAGAGCAAATAAACTTGCAAATCGGTCAACTTCTCACTAAAAATGCAAGGTGTATAGGATGAGGTACAACAATTGAGAGGTGACTATTTTTGCTCCAAATCCAACTAAAAAGACTGCTTCTTAGATCTTGAAGCAGGAATTAAGGATGACCCAAAAGTATTTGAGCATCATGACATTGAATCTTTTGGCCATGGTAAAGGCATCCATATAAACAAGGACAACCTTAAAATTTTGTTGACAAAGATACTCCATTTAAGATGCCCAAATTAGATTTTTGTAAGTTCAACGACAAGGATGTAGATGGATTACTATGTTGCGCAGATCAATTTTTTAAACTCCATAATATCCCTAACTATTTGTGGATTACTATGGCCTTTTTTAACTTTAAATATGAAGCATTACAATTGTACTAGTGGTTACAACACATAGTTCTTGACCCCTCTTGGGATTTTTTTGAGTTCCAAATACTTACTTGCATTGGGCCTAGTGAGTATGATGACTTTTAAGGAGCATTAACCAACCTAAGACAAACTTCTATAGTTTGTGACTATTAGACCTAATTTGAAAAATTGGCTAATAGACCAAAGGATTAAATGAAGGATTTTTATGAGTTTTTTTCATTAGTGGCTTGAAGGATGATCTCCAAGATGAGGTCAAGATGTTCAAACCATAAACAATGATGCATACAATAATATTTGCATGGTTGGCTAAAGCAAAATTCTTAGCTCAAAGGAGAACATCTAAATTTCCACAAAATAAACCCTCCTTTCCTCCCAAGTTCCCAACTAATAATTAAAATAAAATTGTTCCCCATAAATTCTTGACTATAGAAGAAATGGAAACTCAATGCACTCAAGGTTTGTGCTATAATTATAATGAAAAATATGTTCGCGGGTATAGGTGCACCCAAAATAAGTTGTTTCTAATTGATGTAGAAGACCCAACTAGCAGTGAATATATGATGACGAAGCAAACTCAGCAAAAGAACCACATCAAAACAAGGATTAAATACATGAAGAACCACAGGATAAAATATTTGTCCATGCTCTTGTAGGGATTATTACTCCATAAACCATGAAAGTTATGGGTTTTTTCAAAGTCCAACACCTTGCAATCCTTATCGATTCTGGAAGCACACATAACTTTATTGATCCTCAAATTACCAAGCAAGACAATTGTTACATAAACACATGTAATTACTTTGATATTATGGTAGCCAATGGAGGGAATTTTCCTTGCAAAGAAAAATTTCACAATGTTAAACTGAAAATAGGGGATTATGAGCTCAAAATTGATATTTTTGCTCTTCAATTAGAGAAATGTGATATTGTGTTGGGTGCTCAGTGGTTAGGTACATTGGGAACGATCACATATAATTTTGTAAAGTTATGGATGTAGTTTTCATAGAATGGAAGGTTTTACACTCTTTGTAGTTCACAAGTAGGGCCTCCTCAGATTATCATCTCAAATCAATCGAGAAGTTATTGAAAAATCTTCTTGTGGGGTCATCACTAAAATATTTATGATCCAACCAACTACTTCAAAGGTCGACCAAATTTTAGAAGATTTGCTATTTTCTCTAACAAAGCACAATGTAATTTTAGTTGAACCATCATAATTGCCACCACGTCACTCCCATGACCATGTCATTCCATTGGTACCCAATAGTGTACTACCTAACATTAGGCTATACTGATACCCTCTTGCCCTTAAGTCAAAAATAGATAAGTTAGTATATGAGTTGTTAAAATATGGAGTCATTCGAACTATTAACAACTCTTCCTCTTCTATTATCTTATTGGTTTGAAAGAAATATGGATCTTGGTAGTTATGTATATATTTTTGTGAGCTCAATAAGATCACCATTAAGGACAAGTTTACCATCTTGGTGGTGGATTAATTATTGGATGAGATGCATGGAGATATATTTTTATCTAAATTAGATCTTCACTCAGGATACCATAAAATCAAGCTCATGGATGAAGATATCCCCAAAATAAAATTCTGCACTCTTGAGGATCATTATGAATTCTTGGTTATGCCAGTTGGCTTAACCAATGCATCGTCCATATTTCAAAAACCCATGAACAACATTTTCCATCCATTTATTCATAAATTCATTTTCATTTTCTTTGATGATATCTTGGTTTATAGTTATTCTTGGGAAGAACACCTCATCCATGTGGACTAGACTCTGCAAATTTTGGTACAACATCAGATTTATGCTAAGAGGTCCAAGTGTTATTTTGGATTGACTGAAGTAGAGTATTTGGGACACATTATCACCTAGGATGGAGTTAAATTTGACCCTAAGAAGATTAAAGCCATTCAAGAATGGCTAAAAACTCACACTCTCAAGGGTCTTCATGGATTTTTGGGTCTCATAGGGTATTATCACAAATTCATCAGCAACTATGGCAAAAATGTTGCTTCTTTAATGACCATGTTAAATAAAAATTCTTTTACTTGAACTAGTCTATCTGAGAAGGCTTTCCTTTATTTGAAGTATGCTATGAAAACCACTCCTGTCTTAGCGATGCCTAATTTTTCCAAGTCCTTTGTAATTGAAATCCATGCTATGCTTTCAACAATGGTATTGGAGCTTTGTTGATGTAGGAAGGGTGTCATATGGCCTTCACTATTAAATCAATTTCAAGCAAAAATCTAGGCAAATCAACTTATGCTAAGGAAATTCTTGCAATTCTACATGCAATTACTCACTCACAGTCTTATCTCATTAGATGGCATTTCTATATTAAAATGGATAACCAAAGTTTTAAATACTTTCTAGAGTAGTGGGTTGCTATCCCAAAACAAGAAAAGTGGGTCTCTAAGCCCATGGACTATGATTATGATATAACCTATAAAAGGGTAAAGAGAACATTTTGATGAATCCCCTCTCTCACCAATTTGAGGCTCAAATTATGCTATGTGCCATTTCTACTCCTATACCACAATGGGTAAATCCTCTTTGATATGAGCTGCTTAAGGATTCAGAATTGCAAAAATTTGGTTATATCACTTCAAATAGAACCTACATCATGTCCAAGATACACTTGGGATGGTCAAGATTTGCACTATCTCCAATGCCTTGTTGTTCCTTGTAGGTCACCAATTTTGGAACTCATTATTATGTAAATGCATGCTTCACTCGCTACATGCTATTCAGAGTTCCTCAAGACATATGAAAGGATTAAGCTTTGAAAGGATATGAAGAAGGACATTCAAAATTTTGTGGTTGAGTGTGACATTTTTCAATGTATGAAAGGAGAAACAATGCCTTCCTTGGGAACTCTTCAACCCTTTCCTATTCTAGAATAGGCATGGATAGATATTTTCATAGACTTTATTGAAGGTTTACCTAAATTAGGAGATAAATTAGTTATTTTAATGGTAATGGATCATCTCACAAAGTATGCTCATTTTTATCCCCTCTTCCATCCTTACACAACCTCTGTAGTTGCCCAAGTTTTTCTTGATTCTATATTTTATATTCATGGAATACCCATCTTCATTGTGTCTGATCACGACCCTACCTTCACCAGTAACTTTTGGCAAGAATTGTTCAAGTTGCAGGGAACTCAGCTCAAAATGAGTTCATCTTATCATTCTCAAATAGATAGTCAAACAAAAATTGTCAATAAATATTTGGAGATCTATCTTCATTGTTTTGCATCTGATCATCCTACATAGTGGTCGAAGTGGCTTTCCTTCTTCGAGTGGTGGTATAACACTTATTATTACACTATGACCAAGGTCACCCCTTTTAAATCTATTTATGATTGACCTCTGTCAATACCCTTATCCTATATTGTAGGTAGATCAAAAGTCCATGCTATTTACACTACACTCCACAAACATTATGAAGTCCTCCACAAACTAAATCTAAATTTGGAATTGGCCTATAATAAAATGTATCAACAAGTTGATCAACACAATATGGAGTGCAATTTTAAAGTCAATGATATGGTCTTCCTCTACTTGTAGTCTTATAAATAGTCATCCCTCCAATTGCATGGATACCAAAATCTCACTACCAAATATTATGGTTCCTACCAAGTCTTATAGTGGATTGGTACCATGACCTACAAATTAGCCCTAACTTCTATATCCAAGATTCATCCTATATTTCATATATCCTCTTGATCTACTCTACCTGAATTGGATGATGAGGGTATTATCTTGCTTGAGCCAAACTAGATTTTGGATCATATGACACATAATATTCACAACCATATCATCATTGAGGTTCTTGTTCAGTGGTGAGGATTATATCCAGAAGATGCTACATGGGAATCCCTCCAATAGATCTAGTACCACTTTCCTCATCTATAGCTTTGAGGACAAAGCTTTTTTGATGGGGAAGGGCATGTTAGGACCCCATCATAACACCATTTTATAATTCTCAATTTATTATTGTAGTGACCCAATTCCAATATGGAGATCCCTTTATAATGTTATTTTGTAGTGGTATGTGGAAAGTAAGGCACCTAGAAAAGTGAGGCCATTTCATGTAATTGTTGTAGGCAACAAATCCACCTCCCAAAAGAAGAAGTGATAAATGGATTTGCCTAATTTTTATAGTTTTGATAAGTTTTGTAAACAGTATAGGTAGGAGTAAAATGTATAGTCTAGAGGGCAAATTGTACAAGGCAAATTCAAATCATACAAGGTGTAATGAAATGAAATGAAATGCATCGAAAATGTAATTTTAGGTTGTAATTGTGCATGTATTTGATTATTAAGGTGTTGGACTTAGTAAAAGTATTAATTAATTTATTTCGTTATGCATGGGTAGTTGTAAATAACTAATTTCCTTAGGAACCACTTTGGAAAAACCTAGGAACCATTATATAAGGCCCCATTTTCAATATTGATTGTTTGGACATTCTGGTTAGGATATGCTAATATATTATGGTTAGTTTAAGGATGTTGTGAGTTTTGGATGTGAGTGTTATTAATTATATTTTATTGTAATTGATATTATGGAATAATAATATAGTTGAGCATATTTTATGGTTTCTCTTATGTATTGTATGATCTTGGAATGGTTGAATAGCAATTTATGGTTTAGTTCTGTTGTATGTACTTCTTTGTGAGTGTTTTGGTTATTTTATGTATTGCTATAGAATAATGGATTAAACCAGCACTGGTGTAGTTTTGTGGAATTATATGAGATGATGGTAATAACAAGGAATATGTTTTGAACCCTACTATATAATTTTTGGGTGTCGCCATTGGATATACAACTCTCTTAAGCCCCATTGATATGTTTTGCATGTTACTGGAAAAGGATTCATTACCATATTAAACCCTTAAAAAATCTATATGAGAGAGATTGGTACAATAGAGTATCCAATTTGGCACTTGGATGTACCTTCATTTTTTAAAAATCGTACACCAGATTTTGTACAAATTGTATAGAAGATAATTACCTGATTTGGTAATTTATGCGATTGGAAGAAACTTACTCGATTTGGCTGTTTTGGGAAATTGACTTGTGTGGTTATAAAAATATGTATGAAAGCTTGAAAAATCAAATATTAAGGATTTTTTGAGTGTGTAATCATACAAGATCCGTCACTATATAATTTTGTATCGTACAGTGTGTCTATTTGGGTTCCATATAAGTTGTTCATTGGGTACAACTAGTAGTTTGGGAGACTGTACGGTTGTACGATTTGGAACACAAGTTGGGAATAGTAAGTTGACCATACTAAGAATTATAAATAACCTCCCAATTAGGAATACTACACCCCTATTCTAAATTTGGTATCATTGCCTTATCAAATCTGGAATTTATGTTAAAATGGGTCAAATTGACAAGAATACTACAAAATTAGAGGTGAATGACAGACACCAGTGTACAAAGATGTAGAATATGAAAAGTACGAGAGAAAATTCCAGTAAGAAGGATCATAAGAATTTCTCATATATAAAATGCAAGTAACTCAGATCATAGTACACATGAACTAGAAATAGAGCAAGTTTGGGCATCAAAAGGAGATTTTGAGGTGTTAATAGAAATAGAAGAGGAGGTACCAGAACCACCTTGCATAGAGGTAAGAGTTAATAGAGAAGGAGTGCATGAGGATGGATAGTGAATGGTGACACATGATAAAGTGATAGAATGGTTGCAAGGGAGTGTAGAGAATAGGATTTAGGCACCAGAGCAACAGGGTGTGAGGTATCAGGAGGAAGAATGAAGACCCTCACATCAGCCAAGGAAGTCGAGTAGTGAAGATGCATGTGATTTTGGTCAAAAATGGTGGGGTAGAATAAGATACGTCAAAAAGAAACTTCTAAAAAAAACTATAATAAAACACCCCCAAGGAGGAATCAAACATATATTTCATGGGAGACCTCAAGTGATGATGATGATTCTATGAATATGGCTAATAAGGCATCCAAGCAGATATGTCCACCTTTTACAGGTGAGGGTAAGAAAGACCCCACAAGATATATCAAAACTTGTATAACCATTTGGAGGGAAAATGATGTAGATTGACCAGATGACTAGGTAACTTTATTTTCTACTACCTTGAGAGGATTGATGATTGATTGGTATCTTAAGTGGAAAAATACCATATATTTTCAGACTTAGCTCAAGTAAAGGATAAATTCATCGAAGAATTTCAGCCTTTGAAGGATAATGAAGATATTGTTATTGAACTTTGCATGACGAAGCAAAATCCTTATGAAGATGTAAATTCATACAACCATAGACTGAAGTAGTTAGTAGATAAGATGCAAATGCCATTGGTAGATGTATTGGTAAAGTGATGGTTTGTAGATGGATTACTACAAAAATATAAGAAAAATATGAAGGCAATACTATATGAAACATATGAAGAAGCTATAAATCATGTAAATAATTTTGAAAGTGAATTAAAAGAGACATATACAAGAATTTTATCTCATCCCAAGTCTAATGATTTAGATAGTAGAGAAGATGATACTATATAGAGGAGAGTGACATCATTTCATCAGGAGTTCAATAATATTATGAAAGAACAAAGAATCAAACCTGACAGGAATGATATTTGGTGTACATAATGTAAGATGGAAGGTCACACAAATATGAAGTATCCATGGAATGATTATGATCACATTTGCAATATTATGGGATACGAGGTAATGCTATATCCATATAATTCTAGAGTACATCCACAGGTCTTGACAATTCAATAGCGGGAAGAGAAACCCAAGGCCCAACGAAGTGAGCAACAAGCAACAAGTTGTAGTTATAGGAATAGCCAATGAGGTGGAAGGTAGAATCATGGTAACCAGTAAAGAGGATAGAGCCATTTGTAGTATGATTTGGAAGGAAGGCCAATCATACAATATCACAATTTCAAGAAGTGGGAGAATTTCATAGAAAAAATATCCTTTGCCTTAGAGATAGGAAACACAACAGACAAGCACTACACATATGTGTAGGTGGTGTGGTCCAAGAAACCACAAGGAGGTAAATTTACCAAATAAAGCGAGTTCAAGTAACCCGTAGAATGTAAATTATTTATATGTGGATGTTCCTCAAGTTAAGGAGGAAATCGAAGAAAGTTTATCCATGACAAGGAATCAAGATAAAAAGGACAAGTATCTAGAGCCAACAAAAGAGAAGTAGTGCTAGAAAGTAGCAAAGAAAATACTACAAGAAGAAGCACAAAAGGCTAAAAAAGTGAAGTTAGTAGAAGAAAAGGAACTAAAAAATCCATCAGAATAGGAGGTTATTGTGCAAAGTCTGGCAGCACAGGTTTTGGACACCACAGTAGATATCAAGATGGTGAACTTGATGGAAGATATTCCATCATTACAGAAAGCAATTATGGAAGAAATACAACTGCATAAGGTGATGGAAGTGCAAAGCCAACCATTTTAGGAGAAGGAATGAAAAAACCAATTAATGTATCCTACTATATTGATTATTGATGTGGGAAAGAAACCTGCATTAGTTCATATGGAGATCCTAGGGAACAAATTGACACAATTCATTATGGATGGAGGATCTAGCGTCAATGTGCTACCTAAAAGGAATTAATTAGAACTAGGTATTCCATATCTATGGGAACCAAGATTTTGATTATATGGTACTGATCAGTATGGTATTGAGACAAGGGAGTGTTGATAGCATAGCAAGTGGTGATATTCGAACTAAGTTTATCTTGGATTTCATTATGATTACAATGCAAAAGCCTGCATAGGATGCTTTACTAGGAAGAGGATGGCTATGTGTAGCCAAAGAAAATCACAACTAGGAAAATAATCAGATCACTTTCAAGAAATTATATCATAAATATATAATTAACTTGACCAATCAGAAGGTCAGTGAGTCTACCACTGATGAATGAAACAATTACTTTGGGGATGAAATACAGACCTGATGGAGAAGAAATGTTGTACCTAGATGAATATATCAAAGATGAAGCTCTATCTAATAGCATGCTTCTTCATTGGAAAATGGAGGAGTACAAATTTTTTTAGCCCAACTGCCTCTATATTGAGTCAGAGGAGATCAAGGAAAACCAAGACCAAACCATAGTCAACCAGGAACCCAAGAAGGAGGTGAAAGAGAAATGGACATTTCCAAAATATTTTACCATGTATATAGTAGGAGATACAAAAATTGATGAAAGACTAGAACACCTAAAGAATGTGAAGAAAGCATCAAGTGAGCTGGAAAATATTAAATATGAAAGACCTTGGATAGTGGACATCAATCTAGGGACAGAGGAGGAACCTAGGATGATTCACTATGGTAATGATTGGAACCTTGTACTAAAAGCGATAACTTTTAAGATATTCTTGGAATATAAGGATGCCTTTGCATGGAAATATAAGGACTTGAAAGGAGTACCACCTGAGTTATGTGTCCATAAGATTACACTAATGTCAAAATCACAACTCATAAGGAGAATACCATATAGAATGAACTCAATGTATGTTGCATTAGTGAACGTAGAGATAGAGAAGATGTTGGAGGCAGGAATCATCTTTAGGGTGTCAACCAGTGAATGAGTGTCACCTATAGTAATCACCTTGAATAAGGAAGTGAAAAAAATTAAAATATGCATGGAATTTAGGAGTCTAAACACAGTAATTATTAAATACCCCTTCCTTATTCCCTTGATTGATTCTATTGTGGAGGAAGTCACAAGATATGATATCTATTTATTTATGAATGGTTTTTGGATTACAATCATATTATTATAGCTGAGGAGGATAAACTAAAGACCACATTTATTGTGGAGAATGTCATTTATGCATACAATCAAATGTTATTCGAGCTCTGTAATACCCCAACTACATTTCAGCGCATCATACTATATATATTTGATCAATTGGCAATAGGGAACTTCAAAGCATTTTTGGATGATTGGTCCATTTATGGGAAGATCAAGGAGCATATTTTTGCCCTTAGTGAATGCATGATTAGGTGAAAAAATGCACATATATCATTAAACCCTGGGAAATGCTACTTGATGGTACCATATGGAAAATTTTTAGGACACATAGTATGTAGTGAAGGATTGAAAATATATCCTAACAAGATCCGTGTGATATTGCACATGGAAGAACCATATGATGTGAGTTCACTTAAAACCTTCCTTGGATCAAAAAGGTATTATAAAATTTTTATCAGGAACTATGCACATGTATCTTATCCATTGGATTCCTTGATGAAGAAAAATATTCCTTTCATATGGATAGAGGGGCACCAAGGAGCCTTTGAGGAGTTAAAGGCCAAGCTTGTAAGTAGCTTGATTTTTGTGTTCTCGAACTGGGATGAGGAATTACATGTCCATATGATGCTTCAAATTTTTCAATAGATAGTTCTTTAGCACAAGGACAACCAGACTTGGAGAAGCTAGAATTGCAATACTAGAATTGGGTAGAAGCAGAGAAGATGCTAGAATCCCCACATATTTTTCAGGATGACAAATTTAAAATTTTAGATTCTTCAAAAATGATAAAGGACACAGAATTGAGGCAGATAACACAAGAAGTAGTAGCCACTACTTATGAGAAAAAAGAGGAAATCGAGGTGAGAGTGGAAGCCTCAAAGGAATAGTTCAAAGAAAAGAAGAAGCCCCATTTCAAATTTGTAATGGGGGAATTTTGAATCAGAGTGATGCATAGAAATAAATGAAGGCATCACAAGAACAAGAGGAACATATTGTTAAAAAATTCATAGTGATGGAATCTCAGTAGAATTAGGAAGAAGAATAGGTGATCGAAGAGCGACAGGTGGGCTCCACTGAATAGAAAGAAACCCAAGAAGCAACAAAAAAATAGTAATATCAGTAGGAGATTGTAAATATAGAAGACAATGTATATTAGACAGGATAGTAGATTGAAATACACCAAGGGAAAACATAAAAATAGAGAGAACTACTATATCTCAGGGGAAGCTCTAGACACCATATGAAAGAAGAGGAAGAACAAACTCCTACATATGAAGAACTTCGAAGAATGAAGACAAGTTACCTTTTGGAGGTACCACAATTCAAAAAGATTGAAACTGAGGAGGATGCACGAGGAGTAGAAGATAAGGTGGAACATTAATTATCTTAGATAGGCAATGCCATAGCTAGCACCAAATTATAGTTTTGCATTAGATGCATGAGAGAGTTGAAGCTATTGGAGGAACAAGTGTTTCCTAAATTAGAAAAAATCACAGAATGGATGAGCAGTAAGGAGTGTACAAGGAAAATTGTAGATATTCATGTACATCTCCCATGGAATTTACTTAGGAAAGAGGTAACAATGATGTTGGGAAGATATTAATTTCCAGACGAAGTGAGAACCAACTACAAGAAGCATCCAAGGTTGTACCTGGATATAACCAATCATATGACTTATCCCATGAATACAGTAGAGTTGGAACATAAGAGAGTTACTTCAAGATTGGCAATCACTTTGAGAAAGTTTAATGTCCTAACACATTGGATAGAGTGGTTGAGCATAATATTGGAGCATATCTATTAGATCAAGAAAACTCAAAAAAAGGAGACTGAGACCACTCAAAAAGAAATGATCGCAATGGAGGAAGAATTGTAGAAGAGTAAGACTATGATAGAAGAGAAATTCAAGAAATTGGAAGAAGAAATGCTAAGTAACAGGGTTTATTTTGAAGCAAAAATTAGTTCATTGGAAGAAGAGAAGTGACAGGTCTCACATATGGTAGAAGATAAGATAAAGGAGTTGGAGACTCAACTCAAAGCAAAGGATGAATAGTTGAAAATGTAGTTGGCTGATAAAGATGAGAAAATGGTGGAACATACCAATAAGATAGAAGAGCTTACACACGACAACAAAAGGTATAATTATATAGTCCTGGAGAAGCAAGCACAGTTGAGTGCTAAGGAGGATGCTATTTATACTTTGGAGGCAAATATTGATCATCATCTAAAGACCATTATAGATAAGAATAAAGATTTACAAGCAACAGTTCGAATAGAAATACACTTGTAGGAGAAGCTAAAGAAGAATACCACTAATCGTGAAAAGCAAATGAGAGAACTCCTGAAGACTACCAAAGAGAAAGCTAATTTCCATGGGATGAAAGTAGTGGAAATGGGTAACTACGTAGCCAGTTTGAAGAACAAACACACAATTCTTCAATTCCAAGTGGACGACTTGAAATATGTGGTAGTGAATTATGAGGTACAACTGAAACAAAAGGATGATTCAATGAGGACATCGACCAAAGTAAAGGGGAGGGTAGATGTAGGCAGCAAATCCACCTCCAAGAAGAAGAAGAAGTAATAAATGGATTTGCCCAATTTTGATAGTTTTGATAAGTTTTGTGAACCATACAGGTAGGAGTAAACCATACAGTATGGAGGGCAAACCACACAAGGCAAAGTAAAATCATACAAAGTGCAATGAAATGAAATGAAATGCATGGAAAATGTAATTTTAGGTTGTAATTGCGCATGCATTTGATTATTAAGATGTTGGACTTAGTTAAAGTATTAATTAATGCATTTCGTTATGCATGGATAGTTGTAAATAACTAATTGCATTAGAAACCACTTTGGAGTGACTTAGGCAATGTTATATAAGGCCCCATTTTCAATTTTAATAGTCTAGATATTCTGGTTAGGATATGCTAATATATTCTAGTTAGTCTGAGGATGTTGTGTGTTTTGGCTGTGAGTGTTATTTTTTATCTCTGATTGTGATTGAAATTATGGAATAATAATACAGTTTAGCATAGTTTATGTTTTCTCTTACGTATTGTACAATCATAGAATGGTTGAATAATAATTAATGGTTTTGTTTTGTTGTATGTACTTCTTTGTGAGTGTTTTGTTATTTTATTTGTTGCTATGGAATAATGGATTAAACCAGCACTAGTGTAGCTTTTTGGAATGATCTATGATGATGGTAATAACAAGGAAGATGTGTTTAACCCTAATGCATTATTTCTAGGTGTCACCATTGGATATACAACTCTCAATCCCCATTGATATGTTTTACATGTTATTGGAAAAGGATTAATTACCACATTAAACCCTTAAAGAAACTATCTGAGTAGAGTATCCAATTTGGCATTTTGTTGTACATTCATTTCGTACAAATAATATACTAGAGTTTGTACAAATCGTACAAAAGACAATTACCCTATTTGGTAGTTTATGTGATTGGAAGAAACTTACCTAATTTGGCAGTTATGGAAAATCGACTTGTTTGGTTGAAAAAAAGTGTACGACAGCTTGCAAGATTGAATCTGGAAGATTGGTTGAGTGTGGAATCATACAAGCTCTGTCACTATATTATTTTGGATTGTACAGTGTGTCGGTTTGAGTTTTGTACAAATTGTTAATTGGGCGCAACTAGTAGTTTGGGAGATTGTACGGTTGTACGATTTGGTACACAAGTTGGGAATAGTAATTTGACCATCCTAAGAATTAGAAATCACCTCGACACCAAGAATACTACACCCCTATGCTACAATAATTATAAAAAGTGTAATTACTATTTGGTAGAAGATAATAACTTGAGTGACATTTTGCATGTAAGCCAACTTTTGAGCTTAGGGTTAGGGTTGTATGAAGTGTATATTTAAAAAATATAGATCCATAAAAGAATGTATATTTTTACAAATTAATGAAATTATTGAAGTAGGTTTCCTGCCTATGATTCAGTGTTGTTATGATATTGTTTAATTCTACATTTACTTTTCACATTGTGATATTATGTTATTTCATGAATATTTGTTTTATTTATAGTATTTGTGAGTGATTTTATTTTTAATATTAGGTTCCTAAAAAAATTTTAAACTATATATTATTTTCCTGGTACCTAAAACCCTTATGGTTACACTTTGATGCAATAACATCTGGTTTTACAGTCAATATTGCATCACCCCCCAAACGAAAAGAAAAAAAGAAAAAAATAAGAGAAAACAAAAGGGAGAAAAAAAAGTTAGATTTTTTAGCATTATTTGAGCTTAAATTGATGGTGGTTTCACACCCATGTGACGAGGGTCACATTTCAGCTTGACGTATCTTGTCGAAATGGATTGACAAGGAGTCAACAAGCAATAAAAAAAGGATTGGATAAAACATTGAAAAAGGACCAAACAAGATCAGCAAGGGACCAACAAGGAAGGGTTGAAAAGGTACCAATAAGGGATTGATAAGACAATTAACAAGGATCCAGGATGATTGATAAGGAGTTGAAAATGACCAACAAGGCAAGTATAAATTACTATTAGCATAATGTAGAGAGTGTGTAGGGAGGAGCAAGAAAAGTGGTTGAGGCAAAGATTGTAACTGTTGGTTATTTTTGAAAGAATAAAATATTTATGTTGGTATATTCTACAATTATATAGTTGGTTTTATTTTATATAATACTGTAATTACATGTTTTTGTGTGTGAGTTATTTGGATTTTCTAGAATAGGTAGTCTTTCAATAGACCCCCTCCTTTAGACCACATTAGATAATATCAAAGCAAGGTGTATGTGGAGAACATCTAGAATTTTTAGTATGAGTTATTCTAAGATGAAGGTGTATGTGGAGAAGCTTGAGTATCAAAGAATTGAAGTATAATGATAATATTCAAGAGCTACATAGGTTGCATATGTGGTAGAGATGTGCATTTTGAGTTTTGGATATTTTGGTATGTGTTAAAAAAACAAAAAAATTGGAACAATATTTTTTGGGTGATGGTTCAATTGCAATAATTCGGTAGAAAAAATTTATGATCCAGAGCTCATGAATATTTTTTACTTACCCAACATGTTTGATACAAGAGCATTCAAGTGTATGATAAATATTGCATCACCCAAAAAAAGAAAATAAAAAAAACAAGATAAAATAGAGGAAAAAACAAAAATAAAAAATAAAAAAATCACTCAGTTTTCTTTCGCATTGTTTAAGCTTAAGTTGATGGAGAAAATGGAATAGTAATTGGTGGTGGTTGCACATCCATGTGACAAGGGTCACATTTTGACTTCAGGTATCTTGCCAAAAAGTATTGACAAGGAGTTGAAAAGAAACCAAAAAAATATTGGATAAGATCGACAATGAGTAGACAAGGGACCGAAAAGGACTAGGGGTCAACAAGGGACCAATAAGATACCAATAAAGGAATCGAAAAGGATCTGAGATGACCAATAGGGAGTTTACAAGGGCCAAAAAGGGAAGTATCAATTTTTGTTAGCATAGTGTAAAGTGTGTAGGGAGGAATGAGAAAAGTGGTTGAGGCCAAGATTGTAATTGTTGGTTATTTTGGCAAGAATGAAATTGTTGTGTTGGTATATTCTACAAGAATATAATTGTTTTTATTTAAAATAAGACTATAATTGTGTGTGTTTGTATGCGAGTTATTTAGGGTTTATAGAAGAGGTGGTCTTTCAATATATCTCCTCCTCTAGAATGCATCACACTTATTGAAATATGTAGTGTTGTATTGTACATATAAGCCCATTGGACCCTTGTAAATCTTATAAAGTTTTTTTGGTATTATTTTATTATTTAACCTAAAGCTGAATTTATTAACCTTCACCTAAAGGTAAGCTATAATTGGGTATAAATACCCCCTTATACCAGCCTTTTTTCTCATCGATTAGTGTATTTTGTTTTATTTTGATGAGATAATCTGGTTTCTATGTGCATCATCTTATATCATGTGAATTGCTTTTTATGTGTTACTTTTCAACAATTTTAGATAACATATTGATTCCTTTTATTTCTATAAACTATTATGGAATTCAGCGTAGTATCATAATGGCTATGAATCTCCATTATTCGATTGCTTGTCTTAAAAAAATTAACTTGTATAATGTCTTCTAAGGCTAATAACTTTTGGAGAAGCTAGAATATTCTCTGTAAGCTATTGATATTCGTAAAAGTATTTTTAGATCAAACCCTAGGTGAACTTAGATGATGAGGATCTCAATAGATTCAGCATATTTTCTCAAAGAGAAAAAAATGTCTATAGGTTCCTTTATTCCTTTACTAGAACTTAATCTATTTCATTTAATTTTTTATTTCTTTTTTTTGGTAGATAAGATACTATAGCATTAATACCGGGTTTTATAGGTTGACCCAAAACCTTTTACAAAAATCAGCCCAGGGTTGTTGATGAACATATCCTTACTAAGGATCCTATATATGTAAAATCTACATGCTGCCAAAGCCATTACATCCGATAAGGCACATAGCCTGTTATCAAAAAGAAACTTCCCATACAACATTTTGGGTATACCTCGAGAAAACACATATGCATCATAATTACAAAAAAGAAACAGACATGGATCCCTTCCTTGAGATAATGGAGAAACAAAAAGCTGCAGACATACATAGCAAAGTACTGAAAAAAACTCCCATAAGCTCTGTATTCACAGTTACTCTTAATAATTCTTTGGTAATTACTTTCTTCCGTATATGAAATGCTTTGGTACCACATACTATCTTGGCCAATCAGCCTTGGAGAAGTGAACCTGTTGGCTAGATTTATGGCGGTGGCTATCTGGTGGTCCACGTGGCTTTGGTTTGAAGTCTTATATTGCCATTTCTTTCCTTCCCTATGATTATCAACCAACCTCAAATTACTAAGATGACTAGGAGCCATGTTATCTAACATGTGACTATCCCCATTAGTATTTGTGGTATTTCCAAGCAGCATCCACAAATACTGATAGCTCAGATAATTTTTATTGTTAGTCCAATTCAAAAAAGAGACAGGAATACTCCTAGCCTTCAAACTTACACTACCTTCCATGTTGGTAAATTTGACTATCATTATTGGCATTCTTGTTGAATAAGATCCTCTACTTCACTTGGGATACCGTGTTCCCATTTGAAAACTTTGTCACCATCGACACCCAAATTGACCAACTTATCAGCAATTTTGTTAGCTTCTCAAAAGACATGTTGGGATTTTCTGTTCTATCTTCCCTGGAAAAGGGTCCTAGCCTCTTCAACAATTGTTTTAATCCTCCAAGGAGGTGTTTTCCAATTATTGAGGAGATTTATAACATGCATAGAGTCTCCTTCTATGATCAAATTACCTTCTAAGTATTGAATCATTTGAAGGCCTCTCCACATAGCTCTAGCTTCAGCTTCGTTGTTCGTCCTTGTTCCCAAATATTCGAAAAACACAAGATTCATATTCCCATTATGATCTCGCACAATTCCACTAGCACCTGCTCTACCAGGATTGTCCTTAGCTACTCCATCAAAATTAAAGCTTAAACCAACCCATAGGAGGTGGATACCACTTAACATTGGCTCTGGGGTTGACTACCCTAGGCACAGACTTATCTAACAAGGTTAAGCATAAATATTGAGCAATCATGATCTCCTGTAGATGAGGTTTACAACTATCAAAAAGGATAAGGTTCACATTCTTGTTGGCAAAGGATAAGATCCTAGAAATGATAGTTTGATGATCATGGATAGAATCATTAAAGACTCTATGGTTCCTTTCTAACCACACCTACCAAAGATAGTGATTGAGACAAATTTTCCACATGTATCTAAGTCTTTGGCTTGAAAAGGGGTAAGGCCACTGGATGAAAAAATCAAGTACGGTGGCTAGTTTAACCCATGAAATATTGAAGGCCTAAAAAACCCCACTTAGGACAGTCAAGGAAAAAGGGCACTCAAGGAAAATGTGATAAATGGTCTCCTAATTAGCCCTACATAGATAACAATGATTAGTGATACAAATACCTTTATGCATCATATTATAAATGGTTAGAATTCTTCCTTGGATAACCAACCATGAAAAGACTATAATTTTTGGAGTTAATTTTTTTATCCAAACTAAGTCTTTTTGGAGGACAAACTCCTCATCATCAAGCAGAAGCTTGTAAGCTAATTTAACAATGAATTGCCCATTTTACATAGGAGCCCAGGTCACTTTATCTTCCTTGGGTCTCATGGGGATAAACTGTTGCCCAAGAATTTTACAAAGATAATTTGATTCCGCTTGAAATCCCTGAATTCTTATTTGTTTCCACTTCATTCTACCTCTATCCTCAACCATATAATCAGAGACTTTTCTACCAATGATTTCTTCTATGATATCTCTGATTCGAGCTAAGTTTGTATATTACGTCAGTGGTTCGTCCTTAGCCCACCTATCATTCCAAAAATTTATCTTCTCACCATTGCATAAAACCCATATTAAACATTTTTTGACGATTTCCTTACAATAAAGAATTGCTTTCCAAAAAGTAGAACCTCTGATTGGAACTAAGTCACTTAGAAATTCCATATTTTGAAGATACTTTCATTTGATGATAGTTGTCCATTCATTTTCTTCACCAAAAATGAGACGCCATGCCTACTTAGCTAGTAAAGCTAAATTTATATGAGCAATTCTCCTCAGACCTAAGCCCCCATTTTCCTTGGGTCTGCACACTTTGGTCCATCCTAAAAGGTGTATCATTTTTTTCTCCTCTGATCCAATCCATAGAAATTCTTTTTGGAGTTTCTCAATTTTTTGGAAAACATTCACAGGGGCTTTGAAAACAGAGAGGAAATAGACTGGAATTCTTTGAAGAGAGGCCTTAGTGAGGGTCAGATTTCCTACTTGAGATAGATGATGACCTTTCCATCTAGTAAGTTTTTTTTAATTCTTTCAATAACCTTATCCCACATTGACTCTCTTGGAGAACCAATGAAAATATGGAGACTAAGATAATAAGTGGTGAGGTTTGCTATATCACACCCTAGAATTTTTGCAATCCTTCCTTGCCTCTGAATGGGGGTGTTCAAGAAATATAACTTGCTTTTACTAAAATTAACTTTCTGACTAGCAGCGTCCTTGTAGAGTTGCAGGATGTATTTAATTATTTTGGCCTCAACCATCGATGCCTTAGTCAATATAAGGGTATCATCGATGAATTGTTGGTGAGAAATAGCCCTAGTGAGAGATTTTGCCTTGATTCCCAATATTAGCCTTGAACTGCAAGTATTTTTTATGGTTCTGCCTAAAGCTTCTACCACAATGATGAATAACATGGGGCTGATAGGGTCCCCCTTTCGAATTCCTCTGTGACTTTAAAAGTAACCAACAGTTGTTCCATTAACTAGAATCGAGAACCATGCTTTAGAAATACATTCTTTGATCAAATTAACCCATTGGTGGCGAAAACCAAAATTAAGGAGGACAACAATAAAAAGGTCCTAATTTATCCTGTCAAATGCTTTGTTCATATCAATCTTGAGGGCAAAAATAGACATGTTAGTCTTATGAGCCAAGTGCAGAGCTTCATAAACTATGATAAATCCATCCAATATTGACCTGCCCTAGACAGAGCTTCCCTGGCATGGATCTATGATGCGAGACATAATATCTCTCATTCTATTTGCAATGGATTTAGTTAGGACCTTGTAAGAAACATTGCACAAACTAATTGGCCTAAATTCATCCATAGATTCAGGGGTTTGCTTCTTAGAAATTAGAGAAATAAAAGTAGAGTTTATACCTTTTGGGATATGATTACTTTCTTGGAATTCTCTGACAGTAGAAATTACATCCTCACTTACGATGTCCCAAAAAGCTTGATAGAAACGATGGGGAAAGTTGTCAGGTCCCAGGGCTTTGTCTTGCTCCATGCTAAATAAGGCTTCTTTAATTTCCTCATTAGAAAATGGAGCTATAAGCTTAAGGTTTATATCCTCATTTATTATGCTAGGAATGGACTACAAGAGAATATCTTTGGCCTCCTCATTGCATTGCGATACCTGACCAAGAATAGAATTGAAATAAGTTACTGCCTCCTTTTTTATTTCTGTTAAGTCTTGAGTAATAGAACCATCTACTTTAAAAAAAAAAATTATCTTGTTATTGCTTCTGTTTCTAAGCGTGGTGACGTGAAAAAAATTGGAATTTTAATCTCCATATTTTAACCAAAGAGCCCTTGATTTTTGCCTCCAATAGATCTCCTCATAGGTCAAAATGTTATGAAACTCTACTAGTTTTGTTCATTCCTCCTACCTAGTAGTTTCATCAGCATCACCATGTTGGATCCTCTGATCAATTATCTTCAAAATTTCAAAAACCTATTTTTTATTTTCAAAGAGGTTCCCAAAGACCTCTTTGTTCCAAGTTCGAAGCTTTTACTTAACAAAATTTAATTTGCCAGCAAGTTTAAAAGTTGCACTACCCCTGACAGGTTGCTGCCACCATTGACTTAAGTTATCTATGAAATTGGAATGTTTGATCCACATAGATTGAAATCTAAAATTTTTCTTGAAGGACAGAGAGTTAGGGATCTCCAACAAAATGAGATTATGATCAGAGGCAATTTTAGGAAGGGCTTGCAGGGTAGAATAACCGAACAAAATTGTAGCCTCCTTTGATAGAAAAAACCTATCAAGCCTTTCTTGAATGAGATGATACCCTATTCACCGATTTCTCCAGGTATAATTTGCTCCTCCAAGTTTTACATCCATCAACATGTTGGAGTTCACAAAGTCATTGAACTCATCCATACTCCTGATAGGTGGTCTATTTCCACCCATTTTGTCTGAAGGGTAAAGAGGAGTGTTAAAATACCTAGCTAGAATCCAGGGGAAATTATGGAAGATTTCACTTAGATTGCCTAAGTGCTCCCATAGTAGAGCTCTCCCTTGAATTAAAGTCGATGCATAAATATTTGAAAGGATCCATGACCTGTTGCTATTTATTTCCTCAAATAAAACACTAAGAAGACTATCATCTTTCTGAATAATGGTGCCTTCTACTATCCAGGGATCCCACAAAGTCATAAGGCCTCTAGATGCTCCTCTGGATGATTTTCAAACCATCTCCCCTTGATTCCAGATTATTTTTGCTATTTTTTGGACTGAATATCATCATTTTTTTTTTCTTACTACATGATAATAGTTGGATTCACTTAATTTATTATTGCAATGACTTCCCTGTGTTTGGGTAGGCCATTGAGGCCTCTCATGTTCCATGAGAGGAACTTCATTTAGATTGTTTGGGATTTATTCCTCTCCCCCTCCCTTGAGGGGGTTTTCCTAATTTGTTGTCTTCAGAACCCGAAATAACCTATTGAAACAAGGTTCTCTATTTTCCATTGGCAATGTCATTATCAATTTTAATTTTTTGATGCTCAACATTTGATATTTTCCCTCTTCTTTTTCATTGCCAAAATCTATAGGATACTTCACAGTGCTCCTGGTTTGTTTAGGACTAAACTGAGGGGAGGTAATTTATTGTAGAACTGGACTGCCATATTCCTCAGTCTAAAGAATTTCACATATCTCCACCCCTACATCCAAATATTATCCTTTTTTCCAGTATTTCCCTGGTCTGTACGATGATCCCTCAGTAGGATTCACTTGGATCCTAGTGATGATGTTAGGGAGATGAGATTTTTTATTTTCCAATGCCTCAACTTTCTTCCTAAGTTCTTCAGCATTAGGGTTTGGCTTTGGGATACCCACTAGGCTTGAAGTATTTATAGCATTGGGTTTTAAGGATCCTAACTTGGATGTGGATTCTAGATATCATGCATTAGGGTTTGGATTTGTGATGCCCATGGGGCTTATAGTAATTTTAGCATTAGTTTTTGAGGATCTTGACTTGGATGGGGATTCGATAGAGTAATAAAGGTTAGCCTGAAGGTGTTGGGCTTCCATATCTTCTAATAATCCTCCTACTCCCATATTGGATAGAATTGAAAATTTATTTGAAACTAGATTATTGGAACTTACCTGAGTATTTTGGTTGCCAACAACCTATTGTTTTCCTTTGTCTTGTTGGGACCCTACACCCTATCTTTTATTTTTTTGGTAGACATAGTTTGCCTGATTGAAATCTCCTCTGCCAGGGAAACTCCTCAAATTTCCTTTGTCTAGCATTCTTTGCTTCTACTTTTCTCTATTCATTACCAGGTTAGGGCACTGATTGCATAGATGTCCTTGATTTTTACATTTTGCACAAAATTTCGGTCTGTTATCGTATTCTATCGGTTGTTTTCTATAGTATTCTCCATACTCTAGCTCCACAAACCTTGGAAATTCATTATTCAAATTAGCATTTACGTAGATTCATGCATGAGTCATCCTTGTCCTGGCCAAGGTCACATGGTCAATGGAGATCAGGTCCCCTATAGTTCTAGCTATGCCCTACAACCAATATTCATTGAATAACTAGGTAGGTAGACTCGGGAGATGAACCCAAATAGGGGTAATGTTAATATTTTGCTTTTCAGGGTCAAAATCTTCACCCCATCGTATGAGAAAAAGGCTCCTTTTGCCTAGAAACCAAGGACCTCGTGTTAAAATGTGGTTAGCATCCTCCATATTGTTAAAACAGATAATGAAGAACCCTCGAGTTAGAGCTACCAACTCCAAGCTACCTACCAGTTGCCATTTACCCATCGCCCAAGCCTTGATAGTCTCCATGTCTGACCTACCAAATGTATGCCCTAGTTTTAAGATTTTCAAGGTTTTATTAAAAACCTCATTTGTATATTATATATATTTTTCAAGAAAAATCCATTTCTTTTTCTCTTTTGGTATTTTGTGTCTAATAGCAACGTAAATGAGAGAAAAATTTTCATGGTCATCATGAAAGAAGAAAATAAGAGGCCAACCATTTTTTGATAGTTCTTGGATGCCAGTGAAGTCATGACCTAACTTATATGCATGGAAAAAACATTTGAGTCACTTGAAAAAGTTGCTAAAATGGTCCAACAATATTTTTTTACATTGACATGAGAGAATTTTTTGACTGGTTGTAGTTGATAAAAAGGTTGTGTAGGCCAAACCATTACATATATGAACCGGTCAACAATTTTGGATTCTTTTCAAATTTTTGGTGGATCTTAGTTCAACACTTTTCTTTGTTTTATCTCCAAACATCTCTTTTTTACATTAAATAAATTGTTCATTTTCCTCCATTTTATTTTTTTTGAATTTAAAAAAGAAATTTTCTAAAAAATAATCTTGGCATGGTGGGAAAAGATGCATAGGATAGGTATTTTGTTAACATGATCCAATCTCACATCATCACAAAGAGGCAGATGTGTTAAGTAAAAGTGGAAGGTAATATGGTGAATACCCTCTGTTTGTTAATGTTGGTGCTTATATTATCAAGGGTCACCCAAGCATTTGTGGCTAATGGAGCCACTCTTGAGGTGTTGGGCCCAAGATATCATGAGTTCAAACCCCCACCATTACATCTAGTTAAAAAAATTTGATGATGTCATCACCCAAAATAATGATATCAGTGTATCTATCATGGTAGCATGCAAATATGAGATGGCACCAAATGATGACATGGCAGTTGATGACATCACTTATTTATTGCATGCACATGATGACATGGAAGATAGTGACAACATCCACTTATTTACATGGTGTACGATGATGTAGTAAGTGATATTGTGGTAGGTGATGACATGGCAAGGGTTGACGTGTTAGTATCCAATGTGGCAAGAAGAACACCACATGGAATATATAAAATGGGGTTAAACCAATCATATTTTTCTATCTCATCAAACCTAATGACTATACAATCACATAGTCAATAGTAGACTTGGTGAAGCACACATTTTAGAGAAAATAAAAAAGTTACAAGTGATATAGCCTATTTTGTAGCTTGTAGAGTGAATTAAAGCAATAATGGCATAGTCTAATTCATCGATACACTACTTAGTAGCCTACATAGTCAACACCTACTTGGCAACCCTTATTTGTCAATTGGAATAGGTTATTTGTCAATACATTGTCCATTCAATGTCCAGTTGGAACCCCCTTAGCCACTCATGCAACATGTGGTGGCCTCTCATTAATTTTAGGTATATAAAACATTTCAAATTTTCAAATATTTTGGATGCATTTTGTGTGATTTTTGGATCACTTTTGAGGGCCATAAATTTTTCATATGGAAGAGTTGAGTCCATTTTCAAATCACATGAATTTTTGAGATCTCTACATTGGTATGTTATTTTTGGTTACTATTCCAAGCAAGATTTTATATATTTATAGGAGAGTTATGGATTAGCATGTGACCTTATTGTATAGTCTAAACTATACAATTTGGAAAATTAAAATTGAAACTATGCTCCAAAGAGAGGGGTTCCTCAAATATGTGAATTAGGAGCCTCAAGTGACTAATTTAGAAGAGCAAACAATTGTACAACAATAAGAAGGATAAGGATCTTGGTATGATAGCTCTTCATGTGACAAGATATATGAAACTCATGTTAGCATAACTACGGATCCCAAAGACCTTCTTGAAAATTTAGGGATTGCGTGACTTATTTATTTCACATAAATCAATAGATTGGAGGTGAAGCTTGCTACCTTAACTATGGAATCCTTTGATACCGTTGATGAGTATATTAGTTGATTAAAGAAGTTGCAATATGACATCCAAACTACTTAAGGGATTCCAAATGTGATAGGAGAGGAACAACAAACTATGAATAAGAAGAAATACATTGATCTTCTCAACATTATTTTCAATAATGTCTTAGATATATATGAGGTAGTTGTACTTTGTGTCTACTTCCTAGCTTGTCTTTGATTGATGAAGTGTTTAATATCTTCTTTACCAGAATGATCAAAGACAATGACATAAGGGTCATCCTATTATCAACCAGGACCATGCAAAATAAGTGATTAAACTTCAAACAAACCAAAAATTAAAGTAAAATGAGAAGTCAAAGAAACCCTTCAAAAATTCAACTTATAAGTTTTGCAAGGACAAAAAGCAGAGTTTTTCTATATTCACATAAAGAAACTTGAGGAAGCAACAAAAAATGGGAGCACTAATTCTACTCTCTTCTATGCATAGTGTGAATATAGTTATAATGATGAAATCTTACAATATCATGTAGCTTTTCATTCAACATCTTTAACATTCACTTTTCTTATGAGTGGATTGTAGTTTTATGAGCAACAAGAAAAATGACCAAGCATAAACATGTTTTGCATGATTATAGCACACTATATTATACAAAGCATATTGTCATTAGATATGACTCTTCATTATAGGTGGCATATTGTCGATAGGTTAGTATTGGATCTTCTCAATTTGATGAGATTCTTCATGTTCCTAGTTTTGGCCCTAACCTCTTATCTACTTATAAATCATCAACATAAATAGAAAGATAGAGTTTTGGATTGATCATTGGGTGATCAATGACATTGATGATAGATTCAAGATAATTACCTCTAGATATTGTGATGAGTTAGATCAATTTTTTTAACAAGGGAACAAAATAATGAATTCTACTTCCTCTTGAAAGAAATATTTTGTGGCCATGGTAATACAAACAAATAATAAGAGTCAATGATGAAATCATAGACTTGGGTATCTGAGTTATGGATCACTAAGATATATGATTCATCATCAGATGACTATTGGACTTTCTCATATTTTACCTCTATGTGGTGCATGCAAGGGTTGTATTTTGGAAAAGTGTACAGGGTAAATGATACATGCTACATGATCCTTGGAGCTCATTCATAGTGATATATATGGATCCATGGATACACCTATTTTTAGGAATATGACTTCTTTAGGTATGTATGGTTTTATACTATTCATACCAAATATGAGGCTTTTAAAATTTTTAATAAATTCAAAGCATTAGTAAAGAAGCTATTGGAAAGAAATATAAAGTTTCTTAGGTCAGATAGGAGTGGTTAATACATGAGCAATGCTTTTCATAAATTTTTAACTCTTCATGGAATTAACTTTCAAAGTACTATTCACTATACTCTAGAGCAAAATGGAGTAGTTGAGAGGAAAAAGAGTAATCATGGAGATGGCTCATTGTATGGTTTGTGCTAAGTGGATGAAGCACAAATTTTGGGGTGATGTTGTCACTTATGCAACATAGATCATCAATAGAATTCCCACTATAGTAATTTAGGGTATGATACCCCTTGAGATGTTGATAGGTGACAAGCTTGATGTGTATTGATTCCATATCTTTGGGTCATCCTCATAGGCTCACATACCCAAAGATATCTAAAAGGAGAAAAAAAAAAATCACGAATGTATTTTTATAGGGTATTTAGATACATCTAAGGCATACCATATCTATGATCCTATAAGGCATGATATTATTATTTAGAGAGGTGATTTATTTATGAGGTTCTTCCAAGGGTTCCATCCAATCCTCCATCTGAGATTTTTGCCAAAGATCCTCCAACTTCTCTAATTGCCACAATAGATTCTTTAGATATTCTTTTAGGATCTATTCCTATTGGATCTTCCTCTTCATCTTCTAGTGAAGGATATATACCTATAGATTTGACCTCTTGAGTAGCACCACCTTTAGTATTGGATTTTGAGTATGTTAGACTTGACACACCAATTTATTTTATTATAGTATTGGATGATGAGGTGGGTGGGGAGTATACTTCATATTTGACTTCTAATATTGCTTCTTCATAGGATGTGTCTAGATATTCCATGATTTATCCAATACTCAAATGGGTTCAATTTATTCTATAGGATGATCGACCCATTCTTTCTATAGAGTGACACTGAAAAGCCTATTCCTAGGATTTACTCTTGAAGGTTGCTAATTTTTGAGATCCTCACACATGTTCTCAGGATAAAGGTTGACTAGAGAGGGAATATACCTTGCTTTTTGAATATGTCCTTGATGAAGAATCAGACAACAGAGCTTGCTCCTCTTAAAAAATGAAAGAATGTTTTTGGGTGCAAATGGGTCTAGAGGACCTAGTATATTTCATATGGTCAAATGAAAAAGCACTAGGTATGCCTTATTGCTAGGGGTTTCTCTTGAATGAAGGGATTTAACTACTTGGAGATATTTTTCCTAGTTACGAGTATGGATTTTGTTAGGATTTTTGAAAGGTACATTGGATGAATGTGGATAATGTTTTTCTTCATTGTGATATTTAAGAGGAGATTTACATGTAGAAACCACCTAATTTTCAGCTTGAGGGTCCTACCACATTGGTATGTTGAATTAAATAAGTCTTTGCATAGGCTTAAGTAGACACAATGTGCTTGGCATGGTAAGATACATTATTTCTTTCTTATCTATGTATTTTGATGGTGCGAGATCAAATATGGTGTTTAAATCAAACATAGGATGAAGAGATATTAGTGATTGTGCTATATGTATATGATCTTCTCATTATGGGAAGCTCTCCTTCCTTGATTAAAGACATGAATTTACAACTTTATGCTTACTTTGAGATGATAAATTTAGAGCTTTTGCATTATTTCTTTGGCATTTAGACTGATATGACTTTTAGAATCACTATTTCATAGCCCAAGTGTGTTTTAGACATTCAGCACTTCAAGATGGAGGATCAATTCTGCTAAGAATTCTTTTACTTTAGGATTGAAAATTCAAATAGACTACATGATGTCTTTGGTGTAAGTCACTCAATATTGATCTCTTATGAGATATCTCCTCTACATCACTCCCACATGACTTGATATTGCCTTTGTTGTTAGCTATTATTACTAGTACATGTAAATACCTTGAGAGAGTCACTAGATTGTGAACCAAGAGGATGATTAGATACATTAGAGATACATTTCAAATGGGTATTCATTTTTAATTTGTTCACCTTTGAATTTGATAGGAATTTTAGATGATGTTTGGGCTAGTGATTTGGATGAGTGGTGCCCTACCATAGATTTTGCCTTTTATCTTGGTTTTAGCCCTATTTCTTGGTGGTCTAGATGAAAAACCTCTTAAAAATTCTATTTCCAATGAGGTAGCAAAGCACATTTCATGGATGCATATACTTTTAGAGTAGATGGATATTCCTTAGTTCTATCCATTCACGCTTTGGTATTATAGTCAAAGCACCATTCAACTTGTCTACAATCGAGTATTTTATTAGCGAACCATGCACATTAATATTTGGATGCACTATGTACGATGACATGATACTTGAAACAAATTTTATGTCATCAATAGAATAGGCAATGAATATCATAACCAAGGTCATGCCCAAGGTTCCTTTTATGTGCATGCAAGAACTACTTGGTGTGGAAGTATCCATTAAGGGGGGATGACTAGTAAGGTTAGCTTTTTATGTCCCTCATTCAACTTAAGGGGGGATGTTGAAATATTGGTGGTTAAGATTCACTTGAGGCACAACCATATTTTATATTATATGTATATACAAGCCCTTTGGGCCCTTGTAAACCTTGTAAAGGTATTTTTTTGGAATATTTTATTATCTAACCCAAATGTCAGTTTCTTAACCTTGATCTAAACATAACTTGTAAATGGGTATAAAAAACCTCTCATACCAACCATTTTCTCATTCATTAGAGTGTATTTAATTTTTCTATAATGAGATAATTTAGTGTTTATGAGAACCCTCTTATATTGTACACATCACTTTCTAGGTAATATATTGAATCCATTTGTTTATAGAAACTACTGTAAAATCCAATAACATCATGTAGATATCTTTTAAATATCCATTTAAGAAGACACTCTCAACATTCATCTAATATATGTTCTATCACAATTGTGTTGCAATAGAGATAACTAAATGAAAAATTATCATCTTTGCAATAGGGATAAATGTTTCTCCATGGTCTATGGCTTCTTATTGTGCATAACATTTAGCAACAAGAGAGGTTTTAAACTAGTCAATTTAACCATATAATTTGCATTTTACCTTGTAAAATTATTTATAACCAATGGGCTTCTTTCCTTTTGGCAATTCCCATAATTACCATATTTTATTCTTCATAAAAAAAAATCAAACTTTGCCTTCATGAAATCTTATCATTTTGTTTTACCTTTGGCCTTTTCATATCTATTGAATTAAAAAAACTATGAAAATAAAGAAAAAATTCCTTACTCAATCACCTATCTAGTCTTTTTACCAACTTGCCTAGATCATCCAACTATTGCCTTTTTATCCTCTTTGACATATCTCATATTTTGTTCATACTATTTTTATTATTTGTATGGATTTTTTTGTTGGCGATCTTCACTTGGGTGAACTTCTGTCAAGATTTATTCTCAAAGTTCATCCCAAAGAGGATTTGTAACATGCCAATGAGTTTGATTCTTCACATTATTAATTTTATCGTCAATTTTTGATGTTACTAAATCTAAGTGAGCTTGACTACATGAACTTGTTGAAACAATATCAACAATTTTAACATATATATAAATGTCAATAGGTTTACCATTTTAAGAGAAGAAATAATTCTTCTCTTCTACTATAATATCTCCTAGTAGCAATATTTCCAGTAAATATATTAATTAATTTGTGTCTTAGATTGTTCACTATAGTCAACAAACATATTATTTTTTCTTTTTGCATCATACTTATCCTTGTGAATTAATGCAAAAGCAACACAAAAATAATAAAAAAATAACTAATCAATGGGTTCCTTCCAAACCAAGCTTATTCAAAGATGATACTTTGCAAAGGTTTACATGGACATCTATTAAGAATGAAGAATGTGGTATTTGCTTCTTTTTCCCAATAATAGTATAGTACATTTTTGGATATGTACTACACATCTAGCCATGTCCATGATTATCCTATTTATTCTTTCCACCACCCCATTTTATCATGGAGCGAAAGGAATTGTATATTTATTGTGTACACTATCATGCTTGCAAAAGTATTTTTTTTTAGTTAAACTCACCTCCATTGTTTAACCTAAAGACCCTGATATGCTTTCCATATTATTTCTCTACCAAAACCTTGAAAGTTGTAAAGTATGGAAAGCATTTAGACTTGCATTTTAGGAAGAATACCCACCTATTTCTCAAATAAACATCTACCATAAACAATACCTATTTGGCACCACAAATTGAAGGTGTATTCATAGGTCCATCCAAATAAATATGTACTAAATCCAAAATACCTTGTGCATGCTAAGACTTACTCATCTCAAATGGTTTTCTATTTTATTTTTTCAAAATGACATCCTTCACACAAACTCTATTGCTCCTAAATAGTTCATAAAACATGAATCATATTAGCCTTGGTAAGAATTGATAAATATTTATAAATGAGGTGTCCAAGCCTTTCATGCCAAGTAATAAAACTATTGTCTTCGAGCACCAAGGAAAATGAATTGGCAACCTTGGAATCGACCAAGTTGCAAAGTCCCTTTTATCCTATACCAAATAAATAAGTGTGTTACTTCCAACATGCATCAAATTACATCTATTTGCATAAAAAGTTAAAGCAAGTTGTAAATTCTTGGTGATCCAATACTTAGAATTTTGAGTTAAGGAAGATCAAGAAAGATTGCAATTTACAAAGTATGACGACAATTGACCCAACAAATTTTCTAGGGCATCAACATCAATTTTTCCTTCAAAAGTAGAAATATCTAAATTCGTCTACACCTTAAATTATGTGGGAGCACTAAATGATTCTAAGGTAGTGAGGATGTGTAGAGGAGGTTGCAAATTGTAGTAGGAAGTTTCAAATTTTGAGCAAATTGGTCCATCATCTTATTCCTATATTTCATAAGGGCTTTATTCAACATATCCTTGAAAGGATCGACTATCTTGAGTGTTGTAATTTTCACTTCTTTCCTAAGATTGTTTAGAATGACAAGGGAGGTAATCAAAGGGATCTCATGTTTGATACTCAAAATTTTAATATGTTAATCTCGTGTTTATGGAAATACATTCAAAAGACATGCTCTGACACTATTGATTCGAAACTTAGAATTTTGACTAATAAAAATACAACATTTTGAGTTAAGGAGGATCATAAAAGAGTGCAAGATATAATAAATCAAAACACACATGTGTGAGTGTGTACATGTGCATGCGCACACACACACATGCACAAAATAACAAAATGATTTTTTTGCGAAAAAATAGGGTATAATGCAAGTAATCTTTGAGAAGAGGTTTAAGGCTATAACATTGGATTCATTACTCATATCTTTACTATAATGGGTACACCTCACTTTATAAGATATTTTTATTGTATTGGAAATCCACCATATTTATGGAAGGTCATCCATATGAAAATATGGTGTTTCACCTATTGAAATATGTGTAATTTGATATTGTTAAGCCAAGGCCAAAATTATGAAGAAGTGCTATGAGCACTATTCATGTAGCCTATGGGCATGTGATTATGCCTTTTTTAAAAGGTGTAATTTATTGTTATTTTATTGTAAGTTAGCCTCGAGGTCAAGTCAATATCACCTTGAGGTTAACTTGTCGTTGAGGTTTTGGTATCACTATAAATATTCCTTAATGAGAAATCATTTATATCATAAGTGTGAATGATATATTGGGGTCCCTACATGCACCAAATGCCTCTCTCTTCTTCTTGCATTTCTTCTCCTCTTTACTTTGTTTACTGTTGCTTTCTTTTAAATCACTTCTACTTATTTTCTGCATGTTATTATGGTGAATGCATATTTTAAAATATTTCTAGAAAATATTGTGAATCAAACATGGTATCAAAGTAAGGTCCAAAGCTATGTCACGAATGGCATAAGAGATATTTCACTAGCAATCAAAGGTATCATATCCTCAAAAATCATATTATTTTCTTTCCAAAAGAAAATCAAATTTTAAAAGAATGTTCTTGCCTTTGTTTTGGCACCGATAATAGATATTTTATTCATTTTCCATGTTAGCCATGCACCTTTATCACTATGATTCCATGAATTCTAGTGTAGTAGATGTGAGCATGCCAACATACATGACATAACAATAGGTTCACATGGTTTGTACTAGAACATACCTTGGAACAAGCAAAAGTACGTCAACATTGAGTTTTAAATTCAAATCTTGCACTCAATAAACAACATTTCCAACCATTGTGTCATGCATGTAGTTGAGTTCCAAGTAATATGTTCTCAAATATGGCACATAGTCCATCCATCAAATGGGAAATGATATTTTTTAAAACAATATTGCTTGCAGGAATTGAACCCCACTAGACTGAACAATGCTAGGAAGTCACTTGACCACCATGCCATGGATAGGGTTGAGAGAACGGATGGTGGAAAAATACTTTAGAGAAATTTTACAAAATAAAAGTGATTATCAAGACCAATGACCTCATTTAAGCAAAGGAGATGTCAATTTGCTATACCATTTCTTCCTATTTATAGCAAAGCCACAAGATAAATTTCTTGGTATGTATGTGCATAAATCTTTCAATTTTTTTCCTTTGAATAGTTGAGTCTTGGTGACTTGATATTGCAATATCTATTCATCAAAATACTATCTCCAACATTACACCACTCCCTTTTGAATAAATGGAGAGGAGGATCTTTTGTAAAAAAGATATTGAATATGACAATGACCAAAAAATACATGTTGAGATTCAAACTTGTCTCAAAGGGTTTTCCATTCACTAGCATTTACTGTGAGAGTGAAATTTAATGACATTGGTGATGAAAGACTCAAGTAACCTCTGCTTTACTTCGATGATGTACTTAACCATTAGATCATTTTATTATTTAAAGTATCTTAACATACTCAATCGTTAAGTAATTTCCATATAAACATCAATCCATCCAATACCTCGTAATCTTTTTAAATAAATAATAAATTATTAGTGATTTGAACTCTTTTCATGGAACTATCCTTCATCTTATCATGCGAATATTTAAATATTATATTGATTTATAACAAATCCATCTAGCATTTTGTATACTTATTTATATACAAATAAATACCCTATATATCAAGAAGCATAACAAGTCATTCATGTTTGTCTTTTAGATAATATTAGCTTTATCATCCCACTATCCAAATATATGTGAGAGTAAATAATTATTATATTCAAAATATGTTTGAATGGAGCCAAAGACATCTACAATTTGGTTACAACACCACCTAAATGCACAACACATTATTATAAATTAACAAAGGCTTCTAACAACTTTAAATACACAACACAATATTATAAATTAACAAAGGCTTCTAACAACTTTATTATGAGATTAGAGTTTTCCATTTCATCATTTTAGATTATAACTATATTCTTTATGTCTATTTAGGTGTCATGACTAGTTTTAAAGAATGCGAAGTCAATTGTTCTCTTTCCAAGGGAGAGTTTACATTGAATTGGTTTGGTATGCATAAGGTTTAAGCTAATAATAAGTTGTAATATGTCAATAGTTTTAGGAACTTATTCTTAGTTTACAATGGATTTTCCTTATGAGTGATTGAACATTACCTCACCCCAACTTCCCTCTCCTCCAACCCCAACCCCAACCCCAAAAGGTTGATCATAGAAGTGGTGGTTTTCAATATGACATTTAAGGGTTAGTAGTGTGGCTTATCATCATAAATTAGTAGGGTGACATTTTTTTTTTGGTAAATAAAAGTCGTCATTAATTACTGAGTTTTGCGGGTTAACCCAAAACCTAATACAAAATCTAGCCTTATGTTGAGATTGTAGATCCTGGTCATCCTTAGAATATTCTTTTCAAAAATTGTGCTAGTTATCCTACAACACCTTACACTTACTATAGAAAGATAGTTCAACATGACAATTAACATTACTTACATCGATAGCCGTTTGAGTTGACTTAGAGAAAAAACTCTATGCTTATCACAAAAAACTTGGGGAAAAAGCACCCTTCCACCTTTCTCCTTAATTAGTAGTGTGCTTTTCATGTCTAAGAATGTCTTCCACTTCACGTGGTACCCCTTGTGTCCACATCATCAAACTTCCCGCATCAATACCCACATTGGCTAATTTGTCAGCCGCTTTGTTGACCTCACGAAACACATGGCAAATCCTCCTGTCCTGTCTTGCCACAAAAAGGATCCTTGCCTCGTGGATGACGACTTCAATACTCCATGGAGGTTTTCTGCCATTGGTTAACAAGTTGATGATATTCATGGAGTCGACTTCAATCATCAAATTTCCATGAGTCTCCTGGGCAACTTTTAACCCTATCAAAAGGGCTCTAGATTCTGCCTCATTATTAGTTCTAATTCCCAATGGTTCAACGAAGGCCTTAACCAGGTTTCCTTGATGATCTTTGATTACTCCTCCAGCTCCTGCACTTCTCTTAGCTGCACCATCAAAGTTCAATTTGAACCAACCCCTAGGGGGTGGCTCCAAAGAGACCCCAATTGGATTATTATACATGAACAAATGTAATTTAATTTCATATAACACATACCATTTTACAAGAAAATACTATAATTAATAAAAAAATATATTACATTTAAATTTGAATAAAATGATTAAAATTATTTATAAAATAAAATATGTTTAAAATTTATATCTATAGTTATATAATATAGTACTTGGGGGTGCAACGCAACGGTTTGGTTTTGGATCTTCTTTGGGAGGTCCAAGGTTCAAACCGTGGCATGAGGGAGGGTTTTGGATCTTCTTTGGGAGGTCCAAGGTTCAAACCGTGGCATGGACGAGTGTGTGAGGGGATGGGTGTGTGATGGCTTTGTGTTAAATTCCCTATTGATAAGTATAGCTCACCCTGAACGGGTTTCTCACAATAACCAAACCAAAAAATAATAATAATATATATAAAATTTAATAATGTACACCATTTAATAATAGTTTTAAATTATTATATTTTTAATCTTCAAATGAAAAATAATTTATTAACTTTTCTTTACTTTAAAATTTTAAAAATAAAACGTTAGATTAATTTTGCAATACAACTCAATAAATTTCTGAAAACTTTGTTTCACAAAATTCCTTGTCTAAGTTTGTTTAATTCTCAGAGTTCATAAGGACTAAGACTTTTAATAACTTAAGTTATATAGAAAAATATTACATCTTAAGTCAAATTATATATATAATTGCTATGTTTTTCTAGAGGATAAACATCATAACCACTCAAACTATTTTTTCTTTTATCCTCTGCACATTATGTAAATTATTTGAAGTTTGCATGCCCCATTTCATGGGGCAATGGAGCCTTGCTTTCTAATCGAATATAATAAGGGATTAATTCTTAACCGTGGAGATTTGCTCCACTCTCCTCTTTAAATACTCTAACCTTTTTCAACAATTTGATTTGAAAATGTAAGTCACGATGTAATAAGTAGATATCTTATGTAAGCTATATATTCATATTTTTTTTTGGGCCGAGACTTCTTTTTACAAATAAGTTTAATTATTAGCAATACAAGTAAAATATATCAAATGATATTAATTCAATTGGATATATTTATCAACTTTTAAGAAGTTTTAGGTTTAAATCTTGTTAAGTGATGTATGTATAATTGTCAAACTATTATAATATCGTTATGTGGTCATGATGTCATATGAGTAGAGCTTGTTTCATTTTCATATAACCAACTAAAAAATACAAGTTAAATTTATGGTTTTACGGTAACTTGAGGAAATGGTATCCAAAAATAGAATCTTTAGAAGATAAAATATTTTTGCTAAGATTACTTGGTGTTAAACATATTCTTAACGTTAATTTAGTAATTATTAATTTTATTGTGCTCCAATGACTTGTTGCCATTGCATAACTTACTTCAAATTGAAACTTACATGAAAATTATGATTTTTTTGTAATTTTGGTTGTCTTTTGGAAAGTTTGTTTTGGTGGAGTATTTTGTGACATTGTGTATAAGTTTTAATTTTGTTATGTTAAAGTTATTTAATTTTTTTTTTTTTTTAAGTTTTAATATTGTTATTATAAAAAGTTTAAATTTAAAATATGTATTTTTTTAATTTTAAAAATATTTTAAATTATATAATTTATTAATATTTAAAAAGGATAATTTAAAACATTTCAAATTGGAACTTACATGAAAATTATGATTTTTTTGTAATTTTGGTTGTCTTTTGGAAACTTTGTTTCGGTGGAGTATTTTGTGACGTGTAAGTTTTAATTTTGTTATGTTAAAGTTATTTATTATTTTTTTTTTTTTTTTTTAAGTTTTAATGTTGTGATTATAAAAAGTTTAAATTTAAAATATTTTTTATTATTTTGAAATATTTTAAATTACATTATTTTTAATATTTAAAAAGGGTAATTTAAAACATTTTAGTTTAATTGAAAATTTTAATAAAAAATGTTTTGTTGTTTTGTAGGGCAAGCAACATGGTTTTCTAGGCAGACCAACAAACTCAGCACAAGGCGGTCAACATGGTCAACGTCTGGTGCGGTTTATGAGTTGTCAACAAGACGAGGTCAAGAGAGGCACAGACCAAGGAGCCACCCAATGACTTGGATGAATCAATAGTCATAATGGGATTTGGTGATTATAAAGCCTTCGTCACATGTGTATGGGATAATGTGGGATAAATAAAAAATAACGTCATGACATTTTGTTTGGATATATTTGGAATGAACACCAAGAGATTGTCATTTACTATCTATCATCAATGTTAAATCTGCATTGAGTTGCTACACGTATGAGTAAATACATCGGTGAACATAATGTATAGTAGCACTTGTGTTTTTTCAAGGAGATGATGTCATGTTCTACAAGAGGAAGATCACACTAGTAAAAAAACGTGTCACATGTACAAAAACTAATAGAGGTTGTGGAAAATATAAGTATAGTGGAAATATGGCATAGACAGAAGGTGCTGGTTTCGTATTTTTTCCATGGGAATTGAACAACGGTCAGGATACAATATGATAACTTTGGCAATATATTTGAAATAAACACAATATTGTAGTATTGAACAAAAGAATCAAAGATGATACACCCATGGTAATGTTGATGCTATTTTTTTTAGGGTAAAGAATTTTTAAAATAACATAGAAAGAGGCTATACAATACAATTGATGTTCTTCAAATGATATTTTATTCAATCTATCTTATTACTTATGCTTGCGAGAATTTTAAATATTACTTGTATGAATAATTCGACACCAAACATTTGGCTTTGAGATAAAAGGTTAAATAAGATTACCAGACTATTGTCAATGTCAAGGAGAACGACTCCTTCAAATATGATAAAAATGTAAATAAGACTACCAAGTGATTGTCAATGCCAAGGAGAACAACACCTTCAAATTGTAGTTTCAGCTATAATTTGTGTAAGCTATAATTTCTTCAGATCATAGTTGTTGGTTATATTAAGAAAAGGAGATTAATTTGGACATGTGGACATAGTAGAACATAGGTCGCCCTATTTAAATTCTAAACAATGTGTTATTAAGAATACCCTATATGAGATTATATTATAACTAAGCTAAATATGTCATAGAGGTGGACAATTTTAAAACCTATTTCATAAACTATCGGGGAACAAAATAACAGAACCAACAAATTGAAAATAGAATTATTTCATTATAAAAGGGTGATTGATATCCGATAAAGGGGTCAGAATTTTTTTTGGAGAAGCGGATTAAAGAATTGTAGAAGGTTTTCCAAAGGTTTCCTCCCAAGTTGCTCAGAGAAGGCTTTGTTTTGGATAAACAAAGATATTCTAGAGAAAGTTTTATTGTAAGATTTTATTATAATATATTCATTTTGTTAGGATGCATGCTGATGATGTTTTCATTCAATGATGATTTGATATATTTGAATTTTTTTCCTTGAAGATTGCACTTAATTTAAATTGAATTGAGTTAATATAGATTGATATAAATTAAGTTTTGTTCAAGAAACATTTCTGTTTACTTGTGTTCAGGATGAAGTATTAAATGTTTTGTAACCTGCATTTAAAATTTAGGTTTCATTTTTTTTTAACTTTTTATTTTATTTAATTTCAAATTCATGGAAATCAAAACCCTAATGTTATAATATAAAGTTTTAATCTTACATTAGGGAAAAATGTTTATTTCATGTTCTTAAATTCACAACATTTCATAGTTGGAAATAAACATTAGAATTTTAATTAAATTGTTCAAATAATGTTTATTAAATTTTAATCTAAAGTATTTGGATAAAATTTAATTTAAATTATTTTCTAAGGTTAAAATTAAATATTTGCATCCACCTTCATTGCCCTGATTTCCAAGTCCCAGGCAGCCAAATCCCTAGCCAACTTACGCCTCATTAGTCTGTGCAACACCCTCTATAAAATCTTGACCAAGTCCCTAGCATCCAGACTTAAATACATCCTCCCCCTGATCATCGCCCCCAACCAGGGAAGCTTTGTCAAAGGAAGGCTTATCACAGATGGGGTCATCATCATCCATGAGGTCCTTCACTCAACCCCCCTTTCTAAGAATTCATCCTTCTTGCTCAAACTTGACATGAATAAAGCCTTCGACAGAGTCAACCGGGAGTTCCTCTCTAGCGTCCTCCTCAAGTTTGGGTTCCACCCCTCCTGGGTCAACCTTGTTAATAACTGCATGTATTCCCATTGGTTCTCTATCTTGATCAATGGATCCTCGACTGGATTCTTCCCTAGTTCTAGAGGCCTTCGTCAAGGTGACCCCCTATTCCCGATGCTCTTCATCATCTTGGATGAGGCCCTAGGCCGCACCATCTCGAGCGCTACCTCCTACGACCTCATCTCTGGCATCAGGCCTGCACCTGAGCTGCCCCCAATATCCCACCAACAATTCATGGATGACACCATTCTTGCCACCTTCGCATCGGTCCCTCAATCTAAGGTCATCAAGCAGATCCTGATCTTGTATGAAGAGGCGGCTGGGTAGAAGATCAACCTCCATAAAAGTAAAATCTATTTCATCCACAACCCTAGCTAGGTAAGCCCGAATTGTGTGGATCCTGGGCTGCACCCCTAACACCCTTCCCTCCACCTACCTCAGGCTACCCATGTTCATAGGGTTTTTATATAATGCCCTTTGGAGTGGGCTGAACGAGTAGGTCCAATGAACGTTGGCATCTTGGAAGGGTCACTTCCTCTCCCAGGCGGGCATGGCCACCCTCACATTCGTTGTCCTCCAAAGTATTCTGGTGTACTTCATGTATGTCTTCAAAATCTTAGCCTCGATTGCTTCCCACATTGATCAAATCTAGAAACGGTTTTTGTGGTCTGGTAGTGAAGACAAGAAGAGGATCCCCCTAGTCTCCTAGGCCCTTGTCTATAGGTCCAAAGAGGAGGGAGGGATCAGGCTCAGGCGGGTTCCCCTCATGAACAAAGCCCTTATGTCCAAGTAAGCATGGAAGGTATTCACAAATGCCCTGGATGAATGGGTCAATATTATGCACAGGAAATACCTCCATCAGCACCCTTTCCTCAATAACTTCCAGCCTAGAGATGGATCGGCCTTATGGAAATCCATGACCCTCACAAAGGACATTATTAGAAAAGGGTCTCGATGTATCCTTGGTGATGGGGCCAAGATCGACTTCTAGGAGGACAGGTGGATCCAACATGAGGCCTTGAGTGCTGACAGTGACATCAAAATCCTTAAACTGGGCTTGACATCCTCCAAAGGGCCTAATGTGTTAGACTAATTGGTCAAGGATTAGGGGAAAAGCACCTGGAGGCCCATCTCAAACCCCCGTCACCCACTTCAAGTTGCCAGACTCCAATGCCTCCTCAAGACTACTATCATCCCTTTCGATAGGGGGAGGACATATGTGTCTGGCATGGCACTAGTAGTGGCTACTTCTCGATCAAATCTACTTACACCATCCAAAGGGACCTAATGGAGGCTCCTTTCATGGTCAAGCAAGTGTGGGCCAACAAGCTGATCCCTAAGATCAGCTACTTCATATGGGCAACCATCAAGAATAAGATCCTTACTATTGAGAATCTTGCTAGGAGGGGCTTCCAAATCCCAAACAGATGCTTCATTTATTGTGCTTCCTGGGAATCAACCAACCATCCCTTCCTCATTTGCCCATTTATCATAGAGGTTGCAGGCCACCTCCTCACTCTATTTTTCATTCAGTGGGTTCCTCCCAGCTCCATCATTGACCTCTTCTCCCAATGGCCCAATCCCTTCATCCACCCCACCCTCTGCTCCCTCTAGGAATTTTGCCTTCCCCACCTGCTTTGGCAAATTTAGCTTGAGTGCAATGGGCGAGTCTTCTCTTCCCTGACCCGCAACCCCCAATCAGTGGTGGCCAAGGCGATGGCATTTGCCCTTGATAACTCCTACTCCCTCCCCTTGAGTGGGCCTCCCTGGAAGGCGAGCGAGGCTTCTATTCTCACCAACCTTGAATTTTAAGCCCCCCCTTGTTGGCCCCCCCGACCCCCTCCCCTAGAGCTACGATCAGGTGGGTCGCCCCTCCTCCTGTGTGGGTCAAACTTAGTTTTTATGGTGCCTCCAAGGGCAACCCCAACCCCTCAAGAGTTGGCGGGGCCATCCGATACCACACCAAGATATTGATATTGGCTTACGTTGAGGCCCTTGGCACATAAACCAACAACTTTGTAGAAGCAACAACACTACTCTACAGGGTCCTCGCCCTCTAGAAGGCCCCTAGTAAAGTGATCATCGATGATGACTCCATTAACATCATCGATATCACCCTCAACAATGGGGATAGCTCATGGTACATCTACAAGATCATCCAAGAGGTTTAGACCATCCTTTCAAGGCTCCTCCAAAATTCTATCTACCACGTCTACAAAGAAGGAAACAGGGTGGTTGATTTTCTGGCCAATCTCGCAACTTCTTTGGAAGGGCTCTGTAGACACCTAAAACATGTCATCTCGAGGGCGACTACTCATATGGACATGCTACAAGACCATATGGAGGATATTAGATAGACTCCAATATAGAGCAATGGTTCTAACCACTCAATTTAGGCATTTTTGCCTAAGTAGTCTAAACCACAACTCAGACCTATGGTCTCTAGTCTAACCCATGGTTGACACCTACAGTCTGTATTCTAGACCGCAACTATGACCTACGATCTTAACTGAAGTTTAGTTAGACCTTCCATACAATCCAAATTGGTTGGAACAACCAAAATATATAGAAGGAGGCAGTTGAAGGACAAAAGATTCCACAGGCTTCCATCCCAACTGTTATAACCAACTTTCTTGGTCTTGGCTTCTCCATGAAGCCACCCCTAGCCCTAGGGGCATGCTATAAATACCCCCTCCAAATGGGGAGAAAGGGAGAGCAAGCATTAGATATTTGAGTAGTGAAGCCCTAGCGAATTGTACACTCAAACTAAGTATACCAAGATATAGAGCTACAAGACCTAAAATGCGTCATCTCACAACTTCTTTGGAAGGGCTCTGTAGACACCTAAAATGCGTCATCTCAAGGGCGACTACTCATATGGAAATGCTACAAGACCATATGGAGGATATTAGATAGACTCCAATATAGAGCAATGGTTCTAACCACTTAATTTAGGCATTTTTGCCTAAGTAGTCTAAACCACAACCCAGACCTACAGTCTATAGTCTGGACCGCAACTGTGACCTACGATCTTAACTAAAGTTCAGTTAGACCTTCCATCCAATCCAAATCAATTGGAATAGCCAAAATATATAGAAGGAGGCAGTTGAAGGATGAAAGATTCCAGAGGATTCCATCCCAACTGTCCTAACCAACCTTCTTGGTCTTGGCTTCTCCATGAATCCACCCCTAGACCTAGGGGCATGCTATAAATACCCCCTCCAAATGGGGAGAAAGGGAGAGCAAGCATTGGATATTTGAGAAACGAAGCCCTAGAGAATTGTACACTCAAACTGAGTATACTAAGAGATAGAGCTATTGCACTTAATCCTCGACCCTTTTGCCACCATTCATGATGAATTGCATTATGGATTCCCTAGGTGCTCAGGAGGATCAAGAAACACAAATCTGGGAAAACAAATGCCCTTCACATCAAAGTAACCACCAAATCAGTCTGAGGACACTAAATGCAATCCTTGAACATCAATTTGGACAAGGAGATTGAGCCCACTACCCCTAATTTTGAGGGTAAATGTATCAGAGGTCAAACCATGGCTATCAGCCATGGTTCATAGTGTAGACCCCTCACCAAAGCTACGGTTTACAAGTGACAGATCACCTTACTCTTTTATTTTCTATCCGTCTAGTTAGGTTAGATTTTTTATTTTTGTGATTGAATAGCATTTTAGAAGAATTCTGACCATAGAACTAGGCTAGATTCACATCTTATGCTTATGTTTCAATTAGGGCTAAAATGATTTCTTTATGCATGTTTATGTTTCATTTTCTATATTTGATCCATGCATAGTGTAGATGTTATTTTACTTTATGCTATTACATGAATCTTAATTCACTTTGCATATTTTAGCAGCTTTCTTCATGATTTCTTGATTATGCATGTTAATGGTGTCATTCTGCATTTTACCTAAAAGGGCCTCATCATGATAGGCTACCTATATTTTTAACATTCTTTTTATTTCTTGACCACAGGGAACATTTCCAAAGGAGAGATAAAGCATCCAATCCCTTCCCCATTGTGAAGAAGAGGGTCATCGACACCCTAGAGCAGTTCGTGTCACCCTGAGGGGCATTTTGATCACACCTACCCTTGATAGGGATTACACACTAGTGTAATTAATGTATCAAATGGGTATCCCTAAGAGGGACAAATCTGTAATTTGACTTCATTGAAATTAATAAAGGATTCCTTGTATTCACATTATTTCTTGTTATCAAATTATGCATGCCTATTTATGTATTTTTCTTCGATTGCAATAGTTAGATTGGGTGTGAGCCTCTTTGGTGGTTACAAATGATGATCATGGTGGAACTCTATATTTCTAGCCTCTGAGTGTTGATATTTTTATTTGTTTTATCTCAGGTGCTAACCACAACTAACAACTACGATTATTTTTTGCCTGTGACTGTCACTTGTGGTGTACACTGTAGCTCACAGACCAGAGCTATGGTTTATAGCAAAAGTAGCAGACAACAGAGAAACCACTTGGCAGTAGATTAGAAGTTGAGGTAGGTTCTATTTTCATTCTTTGTTCTATATTTTATCCTCTGTATCTTTACAGTAAGCAGGAAATTGATGGTAAATTAGGTACATTAAAGAAAAAGGATCAATGAATAAGTCTTAATTTGCTTTTGCATTCTTTCCAATAGAAATGTGTCGCTAGGAACAACGGACCTCTGATTGCAGTCTGCCCTAGAATATAGTGACCTTGATAAAATTGTGTGGTCGTTTGTATTCGTGAGGCCCAATTAGAGGCCATGTCATCGTAATTGCATTTTTGTAATGTCATGTAGGGCATACCATGCATACCTTTATGAATTTGAAACGTTCCTTCTTATGCATATCACATAGGAATGATCATATGAATGTTATTTTATGTATTTGTCTTTATGCAAAGTAAAACGAACCACACACACCACGTTTCATTTTAAAAATCAGTGGCGTTGGGCTCTGACATCCAACCCATTTTCTTGAGACTAACAATAGATGTTATTACCACTTGGTTGGCTCATTTGAAATTGTCTTATTGGGACCTACTCGTTGCTAAGGCCGATCCAAGAACTGTCCTATCCGTGCAAAATAGCACACACTCATCTTTAGAAGGGTGTATCGATGTGCACAGTGTGCTGGGTGAGGGTTGGTAGTACCTATGCTACTTAGTTGAGTATGGAATTCATTACCATATTCGACTTGTGGGAGTATACAGGTGAAAGCAAATTAAACTAAGAATAAAATTCAACGATTTTTCAAAACATGCAAGTGTTTCTCATACTAATACAACACATTTCAAAATAAAATAAAATAGTTTAGGGCACATTTTAAAATTTAAAAATAAGATAAGCATCATTGTATACCTTGTTTGATAATAAAAGATACATCTAGATGTTAGGTACACTATGGTGGATACACAGGGTGGTCAACAAAGGTGCAAGTCTGAGGCCGATGACCAAGCCCCAATCGATTCACAATTACATGTGTCTAGTCCTCAACCACATGAGCAAATCGAATGATGTTAGACGAGCATTAAAGAAGACAACTCGACACGAGGAGATCCCATTGAGCATACCCCTGATAGAATAGCATCAGCGCATAGTGTTAGATATATATTAGAGCATGGGGCTTCTCATCTTGAGGGTGTTCCACTCGAAATCCATTATCGAGATTGAAGAACACAAGCTTATACTAAGATGGGGGGTGAACAGTATAAGACCTCTTTTTACTTATTCCTTTATACTTCAAAAAAATAAAGCAATATACCCAAAGCAATATCAAAGCAATGCACAAAATCATCCACAAAGTGACACCAATTTTAACGTGGTTCACCCAGAAAGCCTGGGCTACATCCACAAAACTTTTCTCTAAAAGTTATCTCAAATTTCTTTGGGAAACATTCCCAATTACAATGTTTATGAGCCTCGGCTCAAAGGAGACACCTTCCCCCAATCTGAATTTATGAGCCTCTACTCAAAGGAGATACCTTCCCCTCTGCTCTGGAAATGATCCCTCAAAATATCAACTGCCTCTACCTCTTGCCAGCACATGGAACTCCTTTCCACCGAAGACCTCCTGTCCTCAATGCTTAGCCTAAGAGACCTCTGCCTTCTATTATCATGTCCACAGTAGCTCAGCTACCTATACCAAACACAGTCAATCGGTCTAGTACAAGTCTTCCTCTGTCTGTTAGATCTGTCCAACTCTATGAACAAATCAATCCTCTACACACAAGCCTTTTCAAAGACTTGCCAAATCTGTCCTCAGGTTCTTCTTAAAGAACCAATGCACCTCTGTCCTCAAGTTCTCTAATAGAACTCTCAAAAACTCAGCTCACAAGTCCTCTTCTAGGACCTGTCCAAATCTGCTCACAAGTCCCCATCGAAACCTGTCCAAAAACCTCAGCAAGCTCACCAAGAAAAACTTGCTTAGCATGAACCCACAAAGAGAATTGTTAGAGACCCAATGTGATTCATAAACCTCATAGAAGCATAAAGATAATTGTTAGAGACTCAATATGTTCTATACTTAACTCCCAATCTCAATATCAAATCTCATAGAAACATAAAGAGAATTGTTAGAGACCCAATATGTTCTATACTTAACTCCCAATCTCAATCTCAACTCAATCTCAATCTCAAAATAATAAGATAGATGTAGTACGATTTTCTCAAGAACATGAAACACAACCCAACAATTGCCAACTATGCAATATCTCATATAACAATGATACTCATATTCTTTTTACCAACAATTAGAGTTTAAACAACAATGCTCATCAAACAAGGTTTAGACCACCAACACATTCAACTCAACATCAACCTTGAAGCATTAACCAATCATCACAAGAAAAGGAAACAAGTAGAAATCCTTTTCCCTCCAAGGATATTTGAACAAAACAACCACCAACACAATATCACCAATTACAAATAATAACTTGTTCAAATCAACCCAATGGAGTAAGCCCAATATCATGTATCAAGTAAAGCACTAACTTGATCAACAACCTCTATGAAAGCAACTCATCCATCAATATCAAAATAGCCAACTAAGGGTTTCATCATCTCAATGCAAGTAGCAAGACTTACTAACATAAACCCTAGTGCAAAAATGCTTCCTCTTCCTCAACCAAAATTATGCATTCACCCAAACACTCATCAATGATTTTAATGCATAAACAAACTTCAATATCCAGAAAATAAGATTTACACCAAAGATACCTAGTAGACAACCTTTTCACTCCAAACTCAATTTCAGAAAATATACCATCGACAACATACATGGAAGAAGTTGCCCATACCTTTACTTTGATGAAGAAGGAGAACTCAAAATCTGTCACAACACTAACTCTCAATTTGCCACTAATTAGAGTTAGCAACTATACAATAATACATAATAATAAAGATCCAAAATAACACCTTATTTCTCCAACTTAGTAAAAACACCAAAGTACAATATACATACAAAGTAAAACCTCTTTACACCTTATTACTCCACATAAACATTAAACATCAATAAAACAATGTCAAAAACAAATATGATACCTTAACCTTATACCTCCCGTGCATTCACAGCCACTATCCTTTGCACACCGCGACCAAAAATAAATTCCCAATGAAGAGAATTGAACTCGACACCTCTGTCATCTAGCGCTTTTGCTTAAATGCCTCCGCCATTGGGTCACAAGTGCCCAACGAAGAAATATAGCACTGCCCTCTCTTTTATCTTCCTTTGATGCCAAGAAACTGGAAAACGTAACGTCTTCCACAAGTCACATGCAAACTGGTGAGCGCTGTCCAAAACGTAATTCACAAAATGCTTGCATTTATCATCTCACAGCATAGTCTGAAAACCGTAGTCTAGGTGCAATTGTCAATCCACCGACATCAAGCATAAAGGTAGGGATGCAACCCAAACTCAGATCCAAATATGCCAAGCACGGTTTCCAACACAGAACAAGCATGATTTCAAGGACGTCAATTGGAGATCGAAAACACAAAGCACTGTTTGAAAGAATAGAGAAAATGCAAAATCGCAGACACCAAGTGCAAATCACAAGATACAGAGCCAATCGTAAATCGTAGATGTCTAATAATTCATGGTGCACACTTTGGAAAAACATCCTCACTTATATAGCCATTTCTCCATAAAGTTTGACGTTGGCACTCCTCCAACGATGGCATCATATTGGCGAAAGAATTATTTTACTTCCGTCGCTTAAGGGTTGAAAGACCCTATAATAATAATTAAAATAATAATAATTATTATTTTATTAATAATAAATTAAACTTGGACCTTTGACAAAGGTTTGAGTTAATTTAATTATTAATAATAAACATGGACCTTTGCATTAAGTTAAGCTTGGTTTTAATAAAAACCCTTAATGAGTCCAAATGGTTTTAAGAAAAACCTTTAACCTTGTCACCATGGTTTTAATAAAAACCCTTTAACAATGAAGCTTCTCAAGATATTCTTGACATCACACTCTTTTGATATCAACACAAAAATGCCTTTTGACATCAATGACAACTTATACATTTGAGCAAGGGCAATGTACCCAAAGTACCCAAAATTGCCAACAATCTCCCCCTTTGTCATTGATGGGAAACCTTTACTGAAAACACTTCTCAAGAGCCAAAACTAAAACCAACTGAAACCAATCGTGCTAACAACTGAGAATCTTCCTTTGAAGTTTTGCTCCCCCTGACTTGAAGCTTTCCTCTTCACTTTGAAGCTCTCCCCATTACTCATATCTCTCCCCCTTTGTCATCAATGGCAAAGGGCCACCTTTGGGGCTCGAGACTAAGAATTAGCCTCTTAGCTTAGTCCCTCCCCCACCTCCTGATGAGGTGATTAATTTTGGGGTGGGAGTAAAACTCCCATTAGGCACTGATCATCATCGGCATCTATAACTTCCTTGTCGGGCCTTCTCTTGAACTCTTTGTCCATATTCCTATTCTTGTCATTGTTCTTGTTCTTGTTCTCATCCCTGTTCTTATCCATGCCTTGATCCTTGGACCTGATCATGCCACTATTCCTGTTCCTGTATTCTGGAATTTTAGCTCTACACTGTCTGACTGTGTGACCTTCATTATTGCACTTATAAAAAGTAACAATGTTATTTCTTTTAAGCATACCTATTCTTTGAATCCACCAGTTCTGACCAAACTTGTTTTGACCAAACCTGTTCTAACCAAACCTGTTCTGACCAAACCTGTTCTGACAAAACCTGTTCTGATCATACCTATTCCTGATATTTGCCTTGCAATAAACTACCTTGTGCCCAAACTATTGAAAAGAGTAGCAATACCCTTGAAAGAAATTACCACCTTTGAAACTGTCATTTTCCTTCTTCACTTGAGCCATGCAATGTGAAGCTATGTGACCAAACCTGTGACAAGAAAAACATCTGCCTTGAAACTTTCCTTTATTTGACCTCTTAGGTTCTGAAAACTTCTTCTTCTCATTCTGAATTCTATTTTCTATTTCTGTGCATCTATCATTCAATGAATCATGATCTAAAATACTTTCCTCATCAAAACTCTCTTCCTTTTGGAGTCTCTTACTAGACTCTCCAACTTGTTCCTTGTGAGGCTTAACAAAACCAAGGCCTGTTTTATCTATTGTATTTCTTTGACCTTTGATGAGAGACTTAACATTTTTGGAGCTATCTTGAAACCTGTGAAGCTTATCCTTGTACCCTTTAGTTTCCTCTTTCAAAGAAGCCATTTTTTGTTCTAACTCACTATACTCAAGAACCTTAGACTCTAACTCATCCTTGAGTTCTTGTGTCTTAGCTATAGAGAAGTCAAGACTTTCTATAAGATCATCTCTCTCCATACAACATTCATCCAACTTATCTTGAGTCTAGCATTCTTCTTTCTTTCCTTTTTCAAAGCACTAAGATCACTATAAGTTCACCTTTAAGATCTACTTCACCTTCCTCTATATGTTTGCTATTAGAATCATCAAAGACTTTTTCAGATTTCTTATCACTAGAGGTGCTACCCTTTTCAAAAACCATACATGCATCTTCCTTATAGTTTTCTGAAGCATCCTCATACATACTAGAAATCAAATCATTATTTGTGCAATCATCCTCAAGGTGACCAAAATTTCCACACCTAAGACATTTCATGATAATGAATCTATGTTTTGGTTCTTCCTCTTTTTCTAATATGAACATCTCATTTCCATTATCACTTGAAGAACTTTCACTATCACTACTAGAACACTTACTTGCTTTGTCTAGGTAGAAACTCTTCTTGTGTTTGTGAGAATACCTCTTTCCTTGATTGTTGTGCTCATATTTGTTTTTCCTATGATGCTTGTGCTTTTTAGAATCCTTGCTCTTATAGTCTTGTTTATCTTCATCACTTTCATCCTTGGCAACAATACAGTCAGTAGCATAATGACCAAACTTTCCACAATTGAAACATCTTACGTTTTTCATATTTTTGTGCTTTCTAGAGAACTTGCCTTTCTTGCTATAATTTGCCTCTTCATCACTAGAAGACTCATCACTCTCTTGAAGCTGTTTACCTTTGGATTTCTTGGTAGCCTTGAAAGCTGCCTCCTTCTTGACATCAACCTTCACTTGAGTTCTCAACTCAAACGCTGCAAGTATACTATGGAGCTCATCCTTTTTCAACTTATCCAAATATTTAGCTTCCTCAATAGCAAAAATATTTTCACTAAATCTATTAGGAAGAGATCTTAAAATCTTATCACAAACATCATTTTCAGCAATCTCAATACCTAAGTCTTTCATGGAGTTAACAACCTCATCCATACGAAGCATGTAGTCACTAATATTTTCATCATCATTCATCTTGAGTTGTTCAAACATACCTTTGAAGTGTCTCAACTTGGCCTTTCTGACATTTGTTTCACCTATATGAACCACCTTTAACTGATTTCACATTTCACTAGTTGTCTTGCAGTGAATCACTTTGGTGAGATCTGCTTTCTGTAAGCCTTTCAGGATTGCATTCATTACTTTTGAAATGTTGTGATGTAGGAGCATTTCTTCTTTAGTATTAGGACCATGTTCAAGAATAGTGTAATCATCTTCAATCACTTCACAAACCTCATTACCAAGTGCCATTAGATGAACCTTCATCCTTGCACTCCAAAGACCAAAATTTGACCCATCAAGAATAGGTGTTGCATTGCCACTTGAATGATCCATTGTGTTCTTTACTAGATTTTCCTTCAAGCTGTTAAACTTTTCGAAGGCACCCACTCTGATACCAATTGAAGAACACAAGCTTATACTGAGATGGGGGGGTGAATAGTATAAGACCTCTTTTTACTTATTCCTTTATACTTCAAAACAATAAAGCAATATACCCAAAGCAATATCAAAGCAATGCACAAAATCATCCACAAAGTGACACCAATTTTAACGTGGTTCACCCAGAAAGCCTGGGCTACGTCCACAAAAATTTGCTCTAAAAGTTATCTCAAATTTCTTTGGGAAACCTTCCCAATTACAATGTTTATGAGCCTCGGCTCAAAGGAGACACCTTCCCCCAATTTAAATTTATGAGCCTCTGCTCAAAGGAGATACCTTCCCCTCTGCTCTGGAAATGATCCCTCAGAAGATCAACTGCCTCTACCTCTTGCCAGCACATGGAACTCCTTTCCATAGAAGACCTCCTGTCCTCAATGCTTAGCCTAAGAGACCTCTGCCTTCTATGATCATGTCCACAGTAGCTCAGCTACCTATACCAAACATAGTTAGTCGGTCTAGTACAAGTCTTCTTCTGTCTGTCAGATCTGTCCAACTCTATGAACAAATCAATCCTCTACACACAAGCCTTTTCAAAGACTTGCAAAATATGTCCTCAGGTTCTTCTCAAAGAACCAATGCACCTTTGTCCTCAAGTTCTTTGATAGAACTCTCAAAAAATCAGCTCACAAGTCCTCTGCTAGGACCTGTCCAAATCTGCTCATAAGTCCCCACCGAAACCTGTCCAAAAACCTCAGCAAGCTCACCAAGAAAAACTTGCTTAGCATGAACCCACAAAGAGAATTATTAGAGACCCAATGTGATTCATAAACCTCATAGAAGCATAAAGAGAATTGTTAGAGACTCAATATGTTCTATACTTAACTCCCAATCTCAATCTCAAATCTCATAGAAACATAAAGAGAATTGTTAGAGACCCAATATGTTCTATACTTAACTCCCAATCTCAATCTCAACTAAATCTCAATCTCAAAAGAATAAGATAGATGTAGTATGCTTTTCTCAAGAACATGAAACACAACCCAACAATTGCCAACTATGCAATATCTCATATAACAATGATACTCATATTCTTTTTACCAACAATTAGAGTTTAAACAACAATGCTCATCAAACAAGGTTTAGACCACCAACACATTCAACTCAACATCAACCTTGAAGCATTAACCAATCATCACAAGAAAAGGAAACAAGTAGAAATCCTTTTCCCTCCAAGGATATTTGAACAAAACAGCCACCAACACAATATCACCAATTACAAATAATAACTTGTTCAAATCAAATCAATGGAGTAAGCCCAATATCATGTATCAAGTAAAGCACTAAATTGATCAACAACAACCTCTATGAAAGCAACTCATCCATCAATATCAAAATAGCCAACTAAGGGTTTCATCATCTCAATGCAAGTAGCAAGACTTACTAACATAAACCCTAGTGATGCGTAGTCGTTATACCATCATTAATTCTCAATGAATCTATCAATCCAGGGCAGTGTACAAGGCTATATGCGGGAGAAGAAGTGAAATAGCTATAACTTAGGTCAATCTAGGGCAACAAGTCTTATTGGTGGAACCAGTTGTGTGGGGGGTTTTGGAACATTCCTATCTCTAAATTGCATAAATTAAATCTTAATCTAAGTTGCAAAATTGGAAACTAATCATTAACTGCATAAATGAAGTCCTAATTACAATTGCAGAATTAGACCTAATTATATTGCAAAATTAACAGTTGTAGAATTGAAAGTCTAATCCTAATTGCAGAAAGAAAATCTAATTACTTTTGCAGTAATGAAAGTTTAGATCTAATGTGGAAATAAAACTATCAAAGTTCTGTAACAGAAGGTTGTCAATCTTTTGTTCAGATTTTGTGACAAGAAACATAAAATGCAGGAAATTGCTGAAAAACAAGTAAATTCGGAAATAACAATCTGAAAATGAAGTGGAAACTTTGCTGAAAGTAAGATTGCAACTAAAACTTTAAGCACAAGATTAATCTAAGCATAAATAAACTAATACTGCAAATATTGTCAACTATTTACAAGCAATTGAAATAACAAGTTCTACAACTCATTCTGCTGCAACAAAATCAGAATAAAAACCTGCTTTGTTAGTCCTCCTCCTAGGTCTGGAAGTGGCCAGCCTCTTTGTCCAAAAGAAGGTTTAAGTATCTCTCTTTTTATAAATCTTAATCACACTCATTTACAAGTAATTTGAAATAGAGCTGGTGCACTTTATTGATCAAAAGACATAATTACAAGAATTCTGCTGAAAAACTGTTACACTGTAATAGTCAATTTCTAGTTATACTCTGTATTTTCTGCTAGCTTCCTTACTCTATTTTCTACCTCCTTTTCTACCTACTAGGCTCAACCTGAACGGGAGCAATATTTATAGCTATCTTATTATCTGATTACAAACTTAACTTAATCATGCAAAATGGTTAATATACAACATATTGAATCAACTTAACTAACATATCAGATAAAAAATAAGAGTTTATAGACATTTTTAGTGTACAAAACATGTTATGTTTGAGGCATTTCCAGGCCTCATCATTTTGCCTCCAACTTATATTAATGCATGCCCTCATGCATTCTGTTGGGCTATGGAATCACATATGTCCATGTTTAGATTCCATGACCTATAGAATAATTTTCTGCCTATGTAATACCTCCTGTTTTTCTGAATGTTTCTGAGCCAATCTTCAAATTGTTCATCAGGCTGGGCATCTTCCTCAAAGTAGAATGGAACTGGAGTAATGATGGTTGGAGGCCTGAACCTAAGACCTATCCAGTTATGTTGCATGATCTGAATTAGTTGGACTACACCTTCTGCTCTTCTTTTGGACCATTCTAAATTGATGGGGGAGATAGGTTCTCTTTTTCTCAAAGACATAGAAATTTCATTCCATCTGTCTCTGCATACTGACAATGCTGGGAAGAAATTGTGATCACAAAAATTTTTAAATCTGGCCACATAGTCCCTCAAATTGTTCAAGTACATTCTCTTAATATCATCCATGTTCATCATTGAAAAGTGCTGCTGGGTGATATTTAGGTGATTTGGCTGGATTGCTCTGACTAACAACTCAGCCCTTGTTTCAATCTCTTTATTCCGCCTTTTCTCTTGATCCCAATAAAGCTAATTTTGCAAAGTAGACATAAATGCTCTCAACTGAACATCTCCAATGTAGATTTGAGGATGAGAGTCAACTTCCTTTGGAATAAAGAAACTATGTAAAAACAGTTCACACAGGAGATTTTTCTGCTCAAAGGGACTGTTAAAATATGCTTCTAGAAAATCTTCAATAGTGTCCAATTTATATGGAAGATTTGAAGTAATCCTCATGACCTGCCATCTGAGGTATTTTTCCTTCAAAATAAGGCTGTAAAACCTGGCTGGTCGTCTAAATTGGACTAAAAATTTAGCAATTTGGCATAAGTCAGACACCTTTTCTTTCAATGCCTGAATTTTTGTGTCCTTGGCTTCTAGCTGTTTTGCTTCCAATTTGAATTTTTCAATTTTATTGGCAAGCTGTTCATATCTAAGCATCCAGCTAGCTATATCTGCATTGTACTGCTCTAGAGACATAGTATTAGGTGGTCTTACTACAAGGGGGATCCTAGGCAACAGATTTATCTGAAATCCTTTTTCTACCACTTCCACTGGCTTTTCATCTGTCAATAACTCTACTTGCACCCCCTTATTTGCTATTTCTATGGGGTTGTCATCAGATAGTATTTCTACTTATACCCCCTTATCTGTTGTTTCTACTGAAAGTGTAGCAAGTTGAAATGCAGGGACCTCAGTAGGAGTACTTGAACATTTTCTTGCTGTTGGGACTATTTTTGTGTTGGTGGCTCATTTTCAACATCCTCTGCAATATTCCTCACCATTTTTGAAGCATCTTCAGAACAAGAAGGCAATGCTTCAGAATAAGATGGTGCTGCTTCAGAATGAATAGGCACTTCTTCAAAATGAATGAGTGATGTTTTAGGATGGACTCCCATGTTTGCTTCAATAGAATCATCTGCACTTGATAAACCCAGAAGCAATTGAGCCAAATTATCTTCATCATGGGATATAGCTGGCTGTTTTTCAGATTGTGACAACAATTTTTTTAGTACTTCCACTTCCTACTGAAGTTCTGCAATTTTTCTTTCTTGCATATCAATGATGCTTTCTTTCTCTGTGATCCATCTGGCCTATGTTTTAACAACACTTCTTGCTGCCCTCAGCTACTCTGTGATGTCTTCCACTTCTATTTCTTCTTCAGAAGCTGATGCAGACAAATTAGTTGCAGTTGGCTACTCAACCAATATTTACTCTTCTTTTGCAATAGTTTGTTCTTGTTCAGGAGGCTCTGTGAGACTATCTATAAGGATATCTACCATATCTGTAGCCTGTTGAACTGTAGCCTCTTCCAAACCAACCTGCTTAGTTTCTGCTCAGCTATTTTTTCAGGGAATTCTGGAAAGTTTTCAGATGCTGTTTGTATCTCTGTGACATATGGGCTGCTTGGTCTATCTTTTTCCTCCATGACCTATTCTACAGTTTCTTTCAAATGGATTCTTGTAGACCTCCTAGTTCTAGATGCAAAATTATTTTTTTTGCTCTATTTTTTGGTGACAACAAGGGTCATGGGGTTAGTTTTATATGCCTCTGTTTCCCTTGTTTCACTTCTCTATTCTGATAAGTTAGTTGCAGCTTCAGCAAACCAAACTTTCTTTTGTTTTTTTGCTCTGTTGCTAGTTTCAGATCCTCTTCTCTTTTGTCTCTTAGCCTTTGAAGTTGAGGGTTCAGGAGCAAGGTTTTCTGCTGCTACTGTGGGGTGTAATTCTGTAACAGCTTCAGGGGCACCTTCTACAGTTTCTTCTTCAACATCTTCTACAACTTTTTTTGCAGCATCTTCTGCAACATTTTTTGCAGCAGCTATTTCCTCTTCTGCAGCAACATCAGCAGTAATTGGTTCTTCTTCTTCCTCACTTTCATCCCCAAAAATGACATCATTTAGGTTAGAGTAAAACTTGTCAAAACTCCTAGGGTTTCCTCTAAAATGGTGTTTGCAAATTAATTTAATGAGGCCATGATGGCGAAGGCTTCATTTACCCTCCTGATATCTTTTTGCCATGTTCTTTAACTCTTGATACAGATATAGGGGAAGATTTACCCTAACTTTTGGTTGTTGTCCACCATGTCTGAGATGGTTCAAAATTTGTAGATGATGCCCTAAAAATAGCACATACTACCCTTCACAGGTTAAAAACTTAATTACCCAGGTGGCTACTTCATCCTAGGGTTCCTGCAGGCTGGCCCTTTTTAACCCTTTGCATGTGTTGTTATGGGTTAAGTATTTAGGTTCTCTATCATTTTCTTCTACAAACTAATTAACTACATTTGCCAATGTGTTCTTGCCAGATCTAGTAATTGAAATCCCTTCTAATGGCAGCTCTGTAATTTGACTTAAAATTTTAGGGCTTACCTCAATAGACATGCCATTAACATGTGCTCGGTTGTTTCTGAACGTATGGGCAAACATGCCAGATAAATCTTCAGAAGACCCATTGAATTTATCCAAAAATGTCATAAACCCTCTGTCTTCAAAAATCTGCACAACTTTCAGATTTTCTCGGAGGTAAGTGGTATCTGTAGGTTCTATTCTGATCTTTCGCCCCATTTTTCTTTGTTTAAAAATCGTACACTGCGGCTGCTGTTCTACTGTAGGATTTTTGGCTATTTTTTGTTGCAAATTTGCAGAGTTTTAAGTTGAAACCTTCGTTGCCCTGTTTCTCGTCTTCTTCTTCGGAATGAACCGTATCCTATGCACTATACCTCGCAACACGTCTTTAGAAAGAAATATGGCACACATTTCTACTTTTGCACTATACACCTGTTTGTTGATAATTGCATGGATGTCCTTGCCATCAGATCCACCTCATTAGTTTTGCAGATTCTCACGTGCATGTTAATTGACATTAAAAACTGGTGGCATATGGTTGGTCATGTTCTCCGTATTTCCAATGAGTGCAAAAACAAACCATGTGTTGATTGACACATGTCCCTTCCTCGCATGCAACTAAGAAAAAATCTTGATTTTGTCGTACCTTATCTTCTTGGATGCCATGTGGAAATGCTCTTTTCGAAGATTATAACTTATTGCGCAAACAAAATTTCATTCTGAAGATTATGACCTCATTTTGAAGACAATTCTTCATTCCGAAGACAAATCCTCATTCCGAAGATTATGACCTCATTCTGAAGATAGGTCTTCATTCCGAAGACAAATCTTCTTTGCAAAATTTTCATTCCGAAGATAGATCTTCATTCTAAAGATAAATCCTCATTCTGAAGATTAATCCTCATTCCGAAGATCAGGCTATATTGTGAAAGTAAATCATAATTCCGAAGACAGACCCTCATTCCGAAGACAAATCTTCATTTCGAAGACAGATCTTCATTTCAGAGACATATCTTCATTCTGAAGATGATGCAGCAAGTCGTCATTCTGAAGACCAAGTTTCATTCTAAAGACAAATTGTCATTCCGAAGACAAAGTTTCTTTCTGAAGACAAAGTGCAACATTCATTTTCTTGTCATTCTAAAGACAATTTCATTTCGAAGATAATACAGCAGGCACTTGTTTTTGGCATTCTTGTTTCGAAGATTAGGCAGAAATCAATATTTTCATTCTCAAAACATGTTTTTAAGTATGTCAACTCTTATGAATACCTTTTATGCTAATGGTTAATTGTCACATACTATATACCAATCATTTTACAATGAAGAAATGTAAGAAATATATACCTGATAAAAATAGTTAATTCCAATTTTTGAAGAATGACTGCTTTTGTTGATATTCTACTGAGATTTTCTGCAACATTTCAAAACAAGTGCACTAGGTGAATTTGTACAATGATGGTTCAAAAATTTCTCAAGGTTATGCATGCCAAAAAACTGGTTTTCATGCACACCAACTCAGTAGTGCCTTAAGAAAAGGTTTTCACTGCTGGGTTATTCATTTTTCTCTTTTTTTTTTTTTTTACCTCTCCTTTTCTCTCTTTTTTTTTTCTTTTTTTTCTTGATCTTGACTATGCCCATGAAGGAATTTCATGATTTCCCTTGAAACTATGCCCATGAAGGAATTCATACACAAAATTTATTCATCTTTTTGTTTTCTATTTTTTTGATTTTTTTGTATTTTCTATTTTTTTCTTGAAATCCATTGATCATGTTGATTGTTTTGAAGTGGAAGAAGGAATCTCTTCCACCTGCTATGTATACAAACTATCAAGTTGCTATAAGAATTCTTCTTTAGTCAGAGGTGTATGGTATACCCTGAGGCAATTTCCATTCACTACCAACTTTCTTCATGACCCATCAATAGGGGATAAACGAGCTACTTCATTGTTAAATACCTCTTCAATCCAGTAAGGTCCCAACCATCTAGTTCTCAGTTTTCTAGGGAAGTCTTCATATTGAGAATCAAGCAGTAAAGCCCAATATCCTTGTTGAAGTTTCTTCTACTGAATGTGATTGTCATGCCACAACTTCCTCTGCTCCTGAATTACTTCAGTTTGGTACAGAGCATCCAATCTAAGTTCATCCAATGCATTCAGCTACAGAATCCTGTCTGTCTGTGCCTGTGACAATTCAATTCCAATTTCCAGTGCTGTACGCAATGTTGGTAGCTCAAATTCAATAGGTAAGAGAGGCTTTTTACCAAAGACTAGTTCATAAGGTGTGAATCCAGTAGTGGACTTCCAAGTAGTATTGTAGGCCCAAACTGCTTCAGGTAATTTGTTTAGCCAATTTCTCCTATGAAAAGCTACTATTTTTGTCAAGATGCGTTCTAGTTCCCTGTTTGTTACTTCAACTCTGGCCATTTTCTTGTGGGTGGTAAGGTGATGATTTCCTATGTTTGATTTCATACAATTCTATAAATGCTTTTATGACTTTGGATGCAAATTGGGGTCCTTGGTCCGTGGTGATAGACCGTGGAGCTCCAAATCTCTGAAAAATCTGAGTATACAAGAAATCAACGACCTTCTCTTCATGAGCATGTTTGAAAGCACGCACCTCTACCCACTTTGTCGGGTAATCAGTGCATAATAGAATATGCACCTTTCCTTGAGAAGGTGGATCAATAGGTCCTACAAAATCAAGCCCCCACCTCTCAAATGGTTCTAAAACCATTTGAGGCTGCAGTGGCATCTCATTTGTATGAGTGGGTTTCCCCATTCTTTGGCATGCATCACAATGCTTGATGTACTTTTTCACATCCTTGTGAAGAGATGACCAATAATATCCTATCCCCAAGATTTTTCTAACTGTGCTTTTTAAAGAATAGTGTCCACCTGAGGGTTCATCATGACAAGCTCTAAGGATATCATACACTTCATCCTTTTGGATGCACCTATGTAACACATGGTCAGGATTGCACTTAAAAAGCATACCCTTAATCCATTCGAAAGAACTCTGTTTGATCAATTGTTTTTTTTTTTGAAGTAAAATGTGGAGGAACTTTCCCTGTGACCAAATAATTGGCTATATCTTCAAACCAAGGTGATTGAACTGATATAGCAAATAGTTTTTCATCAGGAAAAGTGTCATCAACTAATTCCCCTTCATCCGTGATTATGCAACCTAGACAAGAAATCTGCCACAACATTAGCTTTTCCTGGTTTGTTGATTATGGTGATATCAAATTCTTGTAGCAACAACAACCAACGAATAATTCTTGCACTTACCATAGGTTTATTCATCAAATACTTAATGGTTGTATGATTTGTGTGAATAAATATTTGATAACCTGTGATATAATGCCTGAATTTATTGATGGCATAAATTACTACTAGGAATTCTTTCTCAGTTGTTGTATAATTTTTCTCTGCTCCTGTCAAGTTCTTGCTAATGTTGTAGATGGTATAATGTTCACCATTATCAATTCATCCTAATGCTGCTCCAATTGCTGTATTGGAGGCATCGATCTGAATGTGAAATGGTAATGTCCAATTAGGTCCTCTGAGCACAGGTGGAGTTATCAATTTCTCTTTCGGAGCTTCAAATGCTTCCTAAAACTTTGTAGTCCAGGAGAATTCAGAATATTTAGTCAATAAGGCAAACATAGGGTCGGCTATTGTACTAAAGTTGGGAATAAACCTGTGGTAAAAACCAATGTGTCCTAGGAAGCTTCTGACATTAGTCTGAGTTTTAGGAGGAAGGAGATTCTTGATAATTTTAACTTTCTTTGGATCAACTTGGATCCCTTCGGGAGAGATGTGATGACCAAGAACTATCCCTTCCTTCATCATCATGAAGCATTTATCTGGATTTAAGGATAAGTGGTATGTTTCACAGCGAGTTAAGACTTTGTCAAGATTTTCCAATGTAAAATCAAAAGTTTGTCCACATATTGTGAAATCATCCATGTAAATTTCAACACTTTTGGTGGTCAGATCAGCAAAAATTGCTAGGACTGCTCACTAAAAAGTTGCTGGGGCATTACACAAATCAAAAGATAAAACCCTATAGGCAAATGTTCCCCATGGACATGTAAAAGTTGTCTTTTCTTGATCTTCAGGTGCAATCTAAATTTGATTATATCCACTAAATCCATCAAGAAAACAAAAGTATATTTTTCCAGCAAGAGTATCTAACACTTGATCTATGAAAGGTAATGGAAAATGGTCTTTGTATGTCACCTTATTCAATTCTCTATAGTCTACACATACTCTCATTTTTTCATTTTTCTTAGGAACTATTACCAATGGAGAAACCCATTGGCTATTAGAAATTGGGTAAATGAATCCTACTTCTAGGAGTTTTTCAATTTCTTCTTTCACAATATCTCTTAAGGCAGGATTCAATCTTCTTTGAGGTTGTCTGACTGGCTTGACTTCTTCAGTATAGATTCTATGGGTACATATATCAGGATGAACTCCTGACATATCTTTGTAGTTCCAAGCAAAAGCATGAACATGCTTCTGCAAAACAACTATCAATTTTTCTTCCTCTTCCCTAGTAAGCTGGCTGTAGATGTTCAAAAATTTGCCTGGCTGGAATTCTATTTATTTTGTATTTAGGACTGAATTCACTCCTTCATACTTGGTGTTTAAGGGATTAAGATGACATTGCTGAGATGGGAGAAAAGAAGCAGTTTCTATTTTATTGCTGCTTGAGGGAAGCATATCTTGTATGGAACAGTGAAAAGGAAAAATCGGATGATGGTGCCATCCATGTGGTAGTGAAACAGAGTTTCCCTGTGATAGCACAGATGATTCATCTTTAGATTTTTTATTCTCCTCATTACTTATCAACTGTTGGATATTTGTTGCTTCCCCTTCTAAACCTTGTTCATGTAGAACATTCATTAGAATTGTTTCATTTTCTAAGTTTTTTATGTCACTGAGGTCTTCTGTGTGTTCTCTTACTACTAAGGTAGTTAGTGTAGAAATGACCTCTTCTGGTTCCTCATCTGAGTCAGAAAACCATAACTGACCTAAAAATTTGGTAGATGGTTTTACAGGAGGATATAAAGAAATTTGTTTTAGCTCAATACCATTTGAAATAGTCATATTTCCAGATCTGCAGTCTATGAAGGCTGCTGCAATTGCAAGCCAAGGTCTTCCCAAAATAATGGGATATCCATGTGCTTGAATTTCTTGGCTGTAAAACCAAAAAATCTATAGGAAATTCCCAAGAAAAACTTCTATAGGGACATCTTCAATGATTCCTTTAGGTTTTGCAACTGACCTATCAGCCATTTCTAAAACTGTAAATGTGGGGCTGAGATGTTTGAGCTATAATTGTTCCATTGTATCTTTAGTCATGACATTTATTGCAGCTCCTAGATCCACTAAAACATTTGATATTGGTACTGAACCTATGGTGATTGTGATAACTGGGATTCCTAGATCACTATACTTTGGAGGTAGTAGTTTTCCGGATAAGAGATCAGCTATCTTCCCTTCAACTCTGCAGGTCTTGGGGAATGCTTTCTTCTTTCTTCCTGCTCTTTTAATGCACAAATTTTGGACAAGATCTTGTTAATTTTTGGTATTTCCTTAATGGCTTGCAATAAGGGCAATGAGATAGTCAACTTTTTGAGTTCTTTGACCAATTCTGACTCAGAAATTTCTAGTATTGTATTAAGTCTTTCAGGATATGGAACTATCCTTGGTAATTGTTTTGCTCGTGTCTCTTTTTCTATTGTTGGATCCAATTTTTTTATTTCTATTGTTGGTTGGATTCTCTTTGGTTTTGATGATTCTTGTTTTTCATTATCTTTGATTTCCATTAAAACTGGTTCAGGTACAACTTTTCCTGAACAGATTTGGATGTCACTACAATCAAGAACATTAATTTCAATATTTTCTTCGACTTGACCACATAGACAGGGAGGTGTCTGTCTTACATTGTTTGGATTAGTGATCGGTTGAGTTGGCAATTGAGGTTGTTTCACTTGCTGTGTTTGCTGTTGTTTTTATTGAAAATTTTGATTAGGTGTAGGCAACAAATGCTGAGTTTTACCTTGATTCCTTTGCTACCTTAGATAGGACTGGTATTGCTGATTCCACTATGGTTGGTTTTGCACCCAATGTGGATTAGTATGATTTTGATTCCAAGTTGGATTGTTTTGATTCCATGAGGGGTTGTTTTGATTCTGATTCTAGGCTAGGTTACTCCAATTTGATTGTGGCCATTCTTGGGAATTTGTCCATTGAGGATAATTCCAAGGACGTTGGGGTGGTTATGATTGTCCCCAAGGCATAGTACCAGGATTATGCCCCCAATTTGTAGGAAAATGAGGGGGATTTTGATATTGAGAGAAATTTTGCCCTTGTTTTGGTCCAATATAGTTGAGTTCCTCAGTCTGGTTTTCTAACACATTTTTGAGTTGTGGTAGCAGGTGGCATTGATCAGTTGAATGCCTTTTTGAACATATACCACAAATGGTTGAGATAGATGTTTTATTCAAAGGACATTCCTGCAAAGCATGTTTACTTCTACATCTTGGGCAATAAATTACCAAAGGTTCTATGTTTTTAGCCTTTGTAGAGATTTCCCCTAAAGTAGTGTTTAGATGCACTAGGATATCAACTTTGAAATTTGCAAGTTCCTCTATCAGGTCCTTTACATTAGTACCATTTGTGCGGCTTTTTCTTCTTCTCTACTTAGTGCGAGAGTAATTCTTGCAGAGATCCATAATTTCCTCATTACTGAGAGTGGTTACATCCCCTTTTCCCATCAAATCTAGAACTTCTCTGGATTCATCTTGCAATCATCTCAAAAAGATGGTTTTACATAATTTTGGTTCTACTAGTCCACATCTCCTTTGAACAAAGGAGAACCTATCAAGATAATCTTCCAAAGTCTCATCATCTTCCTGCTTGATTCTAAATAATTCATCTTTTCTATTCCTTACACGGCAGTATTCCTGATATTTGTCTAAAAAGATAGTCTCCATTTGATCCCAGGTTCTTATGGAATTTGGCTCTAAGCTCATGAACCAGCGTAATGCTAAATCCTTAAGAGTTGAGGGAAAAACCTTAAGTTTCTAATTGTCATTTATATAATCATAGGTTTGACACACTACCTTGGATTCAAACAAAAATTGGTCAGGATATTCAGATACAACACCTCGAAAGGTTGGAAGTACTGAAGGTGAAATGGTCTTCATGGGAGAGTTTTGTGTTGGATTTAGATGAATAGGATATTCAAATGTTCTAGACGGTTGGAGTATATCCTGATCATCCCCTTCATTATGAACATAGCCATGCTGGCCATCTACATTGCCTCCTTCTGCCATAGTTTCTTATTTCCTAGGAGAAGTTAAAGCTTTCCAAATTGTTCTCTCAAGAGGTCCAAGCTTCTATGTTGATGAGTCTGATGAATTATCTTCCTTAAGATATTCTGTTGATAAATTTGGTGATTTTCCTTTCTCAAAATGTTCTACTGATGGTGAGACTGGTGATTTTTCTTTCAATATTTCAGGTAGTTCAAACACAGGTGATTCACCCCTTAGGCATGAATATCTCCTTAATGGGACAAGCCAGGGATCCTTTGGGGTCTCCCTAGACTTACTCATTCATGTTTACTCCTAAATTCCATAAATTAAGTCAATAGTTGTTATCTTACTTTGCTGTTATATTCAGATTTTAACATGAATGTTCAGAGTTTAGTCTGATTACAACTATTAGACTATTTGTTTTCTTTTGACAACACTAATCCTCAGCAACGGTGCCAAAATGATGCGTATTCGTTATACCATAATTAATTCTCAATGAATCTGTCAATCCAAGGCAGTGTATAAGGCTATCTGCGGGAGAAGAAGTGAAACAGCTATAACTTAGGTCAATCTAGGGCAACAAGTCTTATTGGTGGAACCGGTTGTGTGGGGGGTTTTGGAACATTCCTATATTTAAATTGCATAAATTAAATCTTAATATAAGTTGTAGAATTGGAAACTAATCATTAACTGTAGAAATGAGGTCCTAATTACAATTGCAGAATTAGACCTAATTATATTGTAGAATTAACAATTGCAGAATTGAAAGTCTGATCCTAATTGTAGAAAGGAAATATAATTACTTTTGCAGTAATGAAAGTTTAGATCTAATGTGGAAATAAAAACTATCAAAGTTCTGTAACAAAAGGTTGTCAATATTCTGTTCAGATTTTGATAGCAAAACATAAAATGCAGGAAATTGCTGAAAAATAGTAAATTTTGGAAATAACAATCTGAAAATGAAGTGGAAACTTTGTTGAAAGTAAGATTGCAACTAAAAATTTAAGAACAAGATTAATATAAGCATAAATAAACTAATACTGCAAATATTGTCAACTATTTACAAGCAATTGAAATAACAAGTTCTACAACTCATTCTACTGCAACAAAATCAGAATAAAAACTTGCTTTGTTAGTCCTCCTCCTAGGTCTAGAAGTGGCCAGCCTCTTTGTCTAGAAGAAGGTGTAAGTCTCTCTCTTTTTCTAAATCTTAATCACACTCATTTACAAGTAATTTGAAATAGAGCTGGTGCACTTTATTGATCAAAAGACATGATTACAAGAATTCTATTGAAAAACTGTTACAGGACTGCAGATCAATTTCTAGTTATACTCTGTATTTTCTGCTAGCTTCCTTACTCTATTTTTTACCTCCTTTTCTACCTACTAGGCTCAACCTGAATGGAAGCAATATTTATAGCTATCCTATGATCTGATTACAAACAAAGAATATCTCAAAAGATCTAATCCTACAATGCTGCAACAAATTCTAGTTTTATCCTAGAAGAGGACTAAAACTTGATATTTCCCTTAATGATGGCTTTGGTCGGCAATGACGGCAAAGACAGATGGAATATATTTCTCTTTACTTTTTCCAACCTTTATTTCCTTTTTTCGGCTTCAAAAATCGGTCAAAAGGTCAAAAACACATTCTGTTCTTCATTCCAAAGATAAGTGGCTTCATTTCGAAGACAATGTAGTTTTCATTCCAAAGATCGCTCATTCTGAAGATACTGCATTCTCATTCCAAAGATACTGTATGCTTCATTCTAAAGATCCGCTCATTTTGAAGACATTGCATTCTTCATTTTGAAGATCCGCTCATTTCGAAGATGTTGTGTTCCTTCATTCCGAAGATATCTATTCATTTCGAAGATACTTCGAAATGAACAAATGTATGCTTTTCTAGTGATTTCTTCTACATCTCTCAGGTGGGTTATCTCCTAAGATCAAATTCTAATGGTCTTCATCCCTTTCCTCATGTGAATTCCATGCCTTGCTATTTATGGACAGCTGTTTGGAATTTATATGGGAAAGACCAGTTTTTGCTGCACAACAACACTTTGCTTGCATTGTTGCCAGATTAGGTGAATTAAATGCTTTGTCAAATCAAAATAATATTAGTGAAATGCTGCTATTATTCTAAGCATATCCCATTGTAGCAAATCATAGCAAAAAGAACACAAAACTATGCAAAAAGCTATAAAATCAGCATATAATATTTCAAATACATTGATCATGCAAAATGGTTAATATACAGCATATTGAATCAACTTAACTAACATATCAGATAAAACATAAGAGTTTATAGGCATTTTTAGTGTACAAAACATGTTATGATTGAGGCATTTCCAGGCCTCATCACCTAGTGCAAAAATGCTTCCTCTTCCTCAACCAGAATTATGCATTCACCCAAACACTCATCAATGATTTTAATGCATAAACAAACTTCAATATCCAGAAAATAAGATTTACACCAAAGATACCTAGTAGACAACCTTTTCACTCCAAACTCAATTTCAGAAAATATACCATCAACAACATACATGGAAGAAGTTTCCCATACCTTTACTTTGATGAAGAAGGAGAACTCAAAATCTGTCACAACACTAACTCTCAATTTGCCACTAATTAGAGTTAGCAACTATACAATAATACATAATAATAAAGATCCAAAATAACACCTTATTTCTCCAACTTAGTAAAAACACCAAAGTACAATATACATACAAAGTAAGACCTCTTTACACCTTATTACTCCACATAAACATTAAACATCAATAAAACAATGTCAAAAACAAATATGATACCTTAACCTTATACCTCCCGCGCATTCACAGCCACTATCCTTTGCACACCGCGACCAAAAATAAATTCCCAACGAAGAGAATCGAACTCGGCACCTCTGACGTCTAGTGCTTTCGTTTAAACGCCTCCGTCATTGGGTCACAAGTGCCCAATGAAGAAATACAACACTGCCCTCTATTTTATCTTCCTTTGACGCCAAGAAACTGGAAAACGTAACGTCTTCCACAAGTCACATGCAAACTGGTGAGCGCTGTCCAAAACGTAATTCATAAAATGCTTCCATTTATCATCTCATAGCATAGTCTAAAAACTACAGTCCAGGTGCAATTGCCAATCCATCGACATCAAGAATAAAGGTAAGGATGCAACCCAAAATCAGATCTGAATATGCCAAGCACAGTTTCCAACACATAACAAGCACGATTTCAAGGACATAAATCGAAGATCGAAAACACAAAGTGCTATTTGAAAGAATAGAGAAAACGCAAAATCGTAGACGCCAAGCGCAAATCGCAAGATACAGAGCCAATCGTAAATCACAGATGTCTAATAATTCGTGGTGCACACTTTGGAAAAACATCCCCACTTATATAGCCATTTCTCCATAAAGTTTGACGTCGACGCTCCTCCAACGATGGCATCATATCGACGAAAGAATTCTTTTACTTCCATCGCTTAAGGGTTGAAAGACCCTATAATAATAATTAAAATAATAATTATTATTATTTTATTAATAATAAATTAAACTTGGACCTTTGACAAAGGTTTGAGTTAATTTAATTATTAATAATAAACATGGACCTTTGCATTAAGTTAAGCTTGGTTTTAATAAAAACCCTTAATGAGTCCAAATGGTTTTAAGAAAAACCTTTAACCTTGTCACCATGGTTTTAATAAAAACCCTTCAACAATGAAGCTTCTCAAGATATTCTTGACATCACACTCTTTTGATATCAACACAAAAATGCCTTTTGACATCAATGACAACTTATACATTTGAGCAATAGCAATGTACCCAAAGTACCCAAAATTGCCAACAGATACCGTAGTGCAAGCGCATCCATGGGATCGGGTGAAGAGTATGTCATGTAGGGGACCAGATTGGTACCCATATGCACTAAGTCTACAGGGTGTACTATACCCCCACCTTCTGAGTATAGAAGGAATAGAGGTCCACCCATTCAGGGGCAAGTAGACGGGCTCCTTGCTAAGCGCAAGTCTACCCATACTCCCACGCATACTATAGCATGCAATATCACCATCGATATGTCAAATGTGGGAGCTAATGGAACACCACCCCATGAGAGGTGGAGGTCTAGATAGCTAGACGGTCTAGGTAGTGTGCTAGAGCAACTAGGCTGCAAGCCTTCGACTCCACCCACTCGTGCTCCGAGTGAGCATAGCGAGAGCACCATTAGAACTACTAGAGAGCATGGAGAGGCTTCTAAGCACCCTCATGTCTTGCGTCCACCATCCACGCATGGTGGCAAGCAGCACATGACACAGCACGATGTCGATGTTGTCTTCACAGATAGAGGTAAAAGCACAACACATCAGTCTGATGGGTATAGAACCCACAAGGTTGCTCGTACAGAGCAAGCATATCAAAGGCCTTCGATGGCTAACCAGGTCGAAAGATCATATCGACTGGCCTCTGAGCAAAAATGCCAACTCCTCCAAGATCAATTGGAGGATGCTCACCTAGAGAGGCAGCGCATCGAAGATGAAGATCTTCAGGCATAGAGGCTTACTAGACAAAGGTTGTATGAGCAGCGCTTGCACAAGGAGTGCATCCTCATCCAGAAGGAGCATGTAGAGTAGGAAGATAGGTTGGCTAGGGCTGGCCTATACTCTCAATATGAGCATAGAGAGTAGGTGCACAGGAAGGCTTTTTCGCAAGCCAACATGCACCATGAGCATGCAAGAGTTCACACTCATATCATTGCCCATCATAGAGAGCGACCGCCCTCGATCGACAATCAGAGGTAACAACATTATGAGGAACAAGAGGGGAACAGATGCAACTAGGAATATCCTGAGAGTTCCCAAGCTGAGGAGGAGGAAGAGCAATGCCCTCCACCTCGACAGAAGAGGAATATACCTCCCAGACCACCTCCATGCCGACTTAGGGAGGAGGACTTTCTATCTTCTAAGGCTTACAAAGCTTTGGCTGAGAAGGTCAAGGCAATTGAGAGACAGGGCGTGGCTATCCAAAATCTGACACTGAGGAAAATTCACAATGAACCTTTAGATCCCTCGGTACCTACGCCCCCATACCCGAAGCATTTTGAGATGCCCAGGTTGGAAAAATTCAAGGGTGATGAAGAGGCGCAAGAACATGTCATGAGCTTTCTGGATGCTTGCTTCCAGATAGAGAACAATGATGCACTATTGTTGCGTACGTTTGTCATGACACTCTTTGGGCCAGCCCGAGAGTGGTTTAATCAGCTAAAGAAACACAGCATAACAAATTTTGAGCAATTAGTTGATGCCTTTCTTGAACGCTATTCCTTCGACGTCAAGAAATAGGCCAACCTTTCGATTTGGTTGTGCTAGCTCAGCATGACGATGAGCCAATAGAATAGTACGGGAAGAGGTGGAGGAGATTAATGGCAAAGTTGCCATTCCCGATTCCTACCACAGAATTAACTCGAATGTTTACAAAGAGTTGTGCCAAGCACATCTCGCTACTATTGCAGCTGCAGCAGTATGCCACATTCGAAGAAGCTTGGGCACAAGCCAAGGTAATTGAGGATATCAAGTTGCAGGAAGGCAACTTGAAGCTAAAAACCAGGAAAGAGGGATATAAGAAGAGTACCTCAAAGCAACAGGGCAAGCAGGCCCATGTGAATCAGGTGGTACTAAATCTCCAAAATGAGGATAAGGGGCAAAAGAAATAGAATTATCAAGCCCATCCTCCTCCTGTGCAATATGACCAACACAAAAATAACTACAAGGGCAAGAACAAAGAGCAACGCCCACCTCACATATTTACGCCATTGACAGAATCAATGACATCGATCTTTCATCAGCTCTATGAGGCCAAGGCAATAAGATTACCCAAAGTCAAGATGGTTGATCCAAATCAGCCCAAGCCCAAAGACTATCAGGAAGAGTTGTTTTGCATATTTCATAGAGCGAAAGGCCATGACATCGAGGTGTGTTGGTCCTTCAAACACATTGTGCAAAATATGATAGAAAAGGGAGAGCTTGTAGTACCAGGCAATCCCCAGGCGCCAGACAACCAAAACATGGGGATTTTTAAAAATCCATTACCAAACCATGAGGCACCCCGTAACCACGCTGGCCACGTCAATCAAGTGTGAGTCGAACCACCTACCCAGGGGTTCGTCGGCATGGTCAATGTTGTTACTAGACATGGGAGGTACGAATGGCTGAATCAACCTCGTGCTCCCATTCAAATACAAGCCACACCCTAGCAGTGATAGGCACAAAATATTCTAGGCCCACCAATGAGACTAGTGGTGACCATTAGGAGTAGGCTGGTTCAAAACCTGCAGATGACTCCTACGAAGTTGTCGATATATGAGCTTATACAACAGTCCCCTAGGCACAGGGAGACTCTTATGGACATTCTGAGGTCCATTGAGGTACAGTCCTAGGATGCACAGGCATTCATGAACTTCGTGGGGCATGTACAATAGTGCCAGGAACCAATGATCCAATTCTACGATCATGAAGTGAAAATGGTTTCTGCAAGCATGGCTGACCCACCACTACATATCATTGCATGTGTTAACCATGTGCCATTCAAAAGGGTCTTGATTGACACTGGTTCATCGATCAATATAATCATGACTAAGGCACTGCACCATTTGAAATTGCCTAAATCACTCGTCGTACCAACCACCTTTACATTGAGAGCGTTTAACGATGCACTATGCTCTATGGTTGGCATGATTGTCCTACCTATTTAGGTGGGACTAAAGACCATTCTCGTAATGTGTCACGTGATAGAGGGCGCCTTGTAGTATAACATCCTACTGGGGAGGCCTTGGATTCATGAAATGCATTGTGTTCCCTCGATATTGCATCAGTGTGTCAAGTATATACATGAGGGACAAGTTCACATGGTTTCATCAGATGAAGAACCATTCAAGTTCATGAACTTAGCAGATTTGCCAGGGGGTTTCATGATCCCATCAATGCACTTGGACATATGGCCCACATCATCGATGAGGGTTCCAAGAGGTAAATAGGTGGTGCATGTTCAACCATCGGTATCTGTATCAAATAGATCTGAACATACCACTACAACTTCTCTGAGATCGAGTGCATCGGCAATGCATCGAAATGATAAGAAATTAAAGGTAAAATTGGGCAAGAAAGAAGCAAAGAACATGCCCGAACCAGTCACCATTGAGGCTGCCACTCCCATGGAGGTGGAGGAAGCCTAGGATCAAGTCGAGGAGGCACCTCAGCCTGCTTCACCTGCATCGTCAGTAGGGTCATCCGCATCTTAGGTGACTGTTCACCTAGCCAGCACAGGTCTGGGTGAATATCTTGTGCAAAATGTGACCTTCGGTCCTATTTTAGAGACTGCACGAGACATGGGCTAGCTCGATAGCCCATCGATACCTAGTTGGATCCATAGTACCATTGGGCGAGCCACCCAACCAAACAAACTTCATTTATGTCGGGTTGGATCAAGTTCCAATGTGGGCACCCATGGAGGTGGATGATGATGAATAGTTCATGGTGAACGTTCGGTACTTGTCCAACCTCGAGTACGCCATGCACATTTTTGAGCTCTATCATTGGCATGGATACGACCTTGGTATTTTTGAACAAGGATGAAGAACCCCTCTTGAACCATGTTATCAGTTGGCAACTGATAGGTTCGGATTGGGATTGCAGATTTAGGGACATGATGATTTACTCGTTGCATCATTGGATCATTTGTACCTAGGTCTGGGGGATGACATGGATTTTAATCCGTATCATCCTAACATGTCTAGCCTTCGGGGCAACAACCCAATGGTGTCAATCATCACCATTGAGAGACCAAATATTGAACATGAAGAGTTCTCGAAGAAGAACCCCAGAGGCAACCTGGGTCATCAAAATCGTATCACAATCGATGATACCGGTATGCAAGGGCACAACCCCATCATTCTAGGTGATCTCAATTCAGGAGATATTTGTAGTGAAGATGTAGAGGAGTCCACCTCCGAAATGAGTAGACCGAGTTATGATGCAGATGGCGAGTCCTCAAATGATGATCAATCCAAAGAGGAAATTGATCGAGCCTTCGTGGTTTCGGTATTTCTACACCATTTTCTGCCTAGAGAGCAATTAGATGAGATACAAGAGCATTTCATGGTCGATAGTGATTATGAAGATGAGATAGAGCAGGCCTACTTAAGGCCTCATCCAGCTAATCTCCCAATATTCATGGACACGATAGAGTGGCCTGCTCATAGTAGCAATCATAGCGATGAGGTTGAGATGACCGATCTGAGGCTAGTATATCCGCTACATCTATTGCCTACGGAGTCAGAGTATGTTATAGAAGAGGTGCCTCTTAACGTAGATCACTCTGAAGAGGAAGCAGAGCTAATTTTTGTGTCGGTGTCATATATACGATCATTTTATCCAGTCTATCCGGATAGTGATGATAGCGACCATAGAATCAGATACATGGGGCCACATCTGGCAGATCGCCCCTTGCATATGGGGGAAAGTGAAAGATTATATCTTTATAGTGATGATGAGGATTCATTGGAGATGGCCTATTTGGGGCCTCATCACCTACGTAATCAAAATCCACCTCGGGGTCCACCACCTATTACAACTACGGGTTTGCATCGAGAGATTAATCTCCAGCGTCGCCTCAGGGAAAGAATAAATCTAGAAGAGGAATATCAAAGGCTCTTTCCCCATCCACCTACTTATGCTGAGCTGCTTGAGCTGAGAGATCCCATTTTGTAGTCAGTGCATAGAGAGGATCCAGTTTTTCGGGCATCCCATAGGGAGGACCCTTTCATCCCCATGCCATCCGAGCTAGATCTTGGGCACGAAAGCTACATAGATGATGTAGAGTTCAGTCCATGTGGTCTTGGAGATCAATTCCATTCCATCAACATGGTCTCCATTGATTTGACCACTCCACTCCACAATCCAGTAGATCCATCCAAGCCATTGCATCTAAACATGGATGCTATCGATTGGGATCACATTGATTCGCTAGTAGAGCCTGAAGATTTCTTCCCGAATGAAGAGATGTTGCAACCATTTCATTTTGGACCAGGCTGCGCTTATGATGTCTATCATGCTAAAAATACTTCCAATGAAGAACATATAAATCTAGCTGATGACATCCATTTGATCCCTATGCCTCATCAGCTTGAGGAGGGATCCCATATGTCAGTAGAGGAAACCTTCGAAGTGGATATCGGTAACGACCCCACCAATCCAAAGAAGGTTAAATTTGGAATGAGTCTCACTCTAGATGAGCACGCTAGCATCATCCCTCTGCTGAAAGAGAGACCTGACCTTTTTGCTTGGACATACAAAGATATGCCCGGTCTAGACCCAAAGTTGGTTACTCATAACCTTTCGCTAGACCCATCCAAGAAGCCCATCAAAAATATGCATCCAATAGTAGCCTTAATGGTGAAAGATGAATTGCAAAAATTGTTGGATGTAGAATTTGTCATTTCCATCGACTATCCGGAATGGGTATCCAATATGGTGCCTGTAGGAAAACCAGATGGAAGGATCCATATTTGTATGGATTTTAGAGATCTCAACAAGGCAACACCCAAAGATTCATTTTCGTTGCCCAATATCGATGCTCTAGTAGACTCTACTGCTGGTCATGAAATGCTCTCCTTAATGGATGGTTTTTTTTGTTACAATCAAATTCGGATTAAGCCCGAAGACCAGCACAAAACTATGTTTATAACGCCATGGGGAACATTTTGCTACAAAGTTATGCCATTTGGTCTCAAAAATGCTGGTGCTACATACCAGCGGGCCATGACATACATTTTTCATGACTATATGCACAAAATTTTGGAAGATTATATCGATGATTTTCTAGCCAAGTCATTGCTACGAGAAGAGCATGCGGAGGTCTTGAGAAAAGTCTTCGATTGCCTGATAGAGCACAATGTCAGGATGAATCCTAAGAAGTGCGTATTTGGCGTAACTTCTAGAAAATTGCTAGGGTTCATTGTCTCCAAGAGAGGCATCGAAGTAGACCCAATGAAGGTCAAGGCCATTTTGGAAATGCATCCTCCCACCAATATTAAGGAATTAAGGAGCCTCCAAGGCAAGGTAGCTTCGATAAAGTGATTTATCACCCAACTATCGGATAAATGTCGACCCATGAATCGACTGCTACATAAGGGTGTCCCATTCAATTGGGATGAGGACTGCAAGGTAGCCTTCACTGAGATAAAGCAATACCTAGCAATGCCGCCAGTGTTAGCTCCACCAAGGCTAGAAGAGCCTTTTTTGCTATATATATCAGCAACAGACTTTGCGTTAGGGACCATGTTGGCCCAAAAGAATGTACAAGGCAAAGAGCAAGCCATATATTACATTAGCCAAACCTTGGTGAGTTACGAGCTAGGATATGCATATGTGGAAAAGCTATGTTTAGAAGTAGTGTTCACTACCAAGAAATTATGGCACTACATGTTAAGTCACACGACATATGTGATATCAAAACAAAATCCTTTGCAGTATATGATGAGCAAGACATATCATAATACACGTACTGCAAAGTGGATCATGCTATTGATAGAATTTGATCTAGAATTCATAAGCCAGAAGTCCATTAAGGGATAGGTCATAGCAGATCAGTTAGTTGAGGTGCCACTATCCAATAGTAGGCCTCTGACAATCGAGCTTTCGGATGATGCAATTTTTGTAGTATCCAAAGCTCCCAAACCCGAAGAACCAGAGAACAATGTTGATATGACTCTATTCTTTGATGGTTCAAAGTGCGAGCAAGGAGCTGGCATAGGGATAGTGTTTTTCATGCTACAAGGAGCTCCAATGCCCTTGTCATTCAAACTAGACTTCCCGTGCACCAACAATAATGTTGAATATGAAGCCCTACTTTTGGGCCTTCATACAACCATCGCCATGAATATCAAGAGATTAAACATCTTTGGTGATTCCCTGCTCATAATTAACCAAGTGAAGGGACTATTTCAGTGTCGATTTCTAGTATTGAAAGCCTATAAAGATCTTGTTGCCACATATCTAGCTAAACTAGAATGGTACGACATCGAGGCAATCCCTCATTCATCAAATAGATTCATAGACACCATGGCTTCTTTGGGATCCTTAATCCCTCAAAATATATCTGTCGACTTCACTACCATCCATGTCAAGATGCTCTCGCATCCTGTAGTAGAGCGTGCAACCTTTGATAACAAAGAATCAGTCAACATGATTAGTGTGGAACCAAAATCTGATTGGTTCTGCAAAGCTGAAGACTTTCTCAAGAAAGCACCCTAGGGGTCTTTAACCTCCTAGAGTCCTACGGGGAGTGGCACCACCATTCACCACAAGGTTGTCTCCTAGTCTGCATTTGCAAAAGTAAATACATAGGGGGTACAGGTTGTCTTAGCGATCGAAGCTGAGGCTCATCATAATTGGATGTCATAGATTCAAGACTTCCTAAGACTTGGTTTTGTCCTAGAGGGACTATCGCGTGCTGCAAGACGCACATTTAAATAGAAAGTGACTAAATTTGTCTTGATAGGAGACATTTTGTACCACTAAAGTTATGATGGAGTTCTCCTTCATTGTCTTGAGCCCCAAGAGTCATCTTGGGCAATTTTAGAAGCTCATGATGGTACGTGCGATGGCCATTTCAGCGGCATGGCCATCGTCAAGCGCATCCTTCGAATGGGTTATTATTGGCCCACTATGGAGAAGGATTGCAATGTGTATGTCAAGAAATGCATCAAATGTCAGCATCATGCTAATCTTATGCACCTGCCATCACAGGCCTTACAGCCCATCCAAGCGGCTTGGCCATTTGCTCAGTGGGGGTTTGATCTAATTGGCAAGATCTCTCCTCCGTCATCAGGCCGACATACATTCATCATTATGGCTACTGAGTATTTTACAAAGTGGGTGGAAGCCATTCCCTTAACAATGACCATGGGAGCTCGCATAGCAGAGTTCATAATGGAGCATATCATAAGTCATTTTGGGGTACCATCCAAAATAGTTTCGGATAATGGAACTTCTTTTAAGAACAAAATTGTGTGAGCTTTAACCTCTAAGTACCACATCAAACATAGTTTTGCATCTCCATATTATCCATAGGAAAATGGGCAAGCTGAGGCCTCAAACAAGACTATGGTAGCCATCTTGAAAAAGATAGTGCAAGAACACCACAAGGATTGGCATACACAGCTGCCCCTTGCATTATGGGCTTATAGAACTAGCATTCGAACTCCCACTAGGGCAACTCCATTTTCACTAGTATATGGCACTGAGGCCATTATGCCCTTAGAGTTGGAAATTCCAATGTTGCATGTCACATTGAAAGAGTTCATCGATGATGACACCGCATGACAAGCTCACCTAGATCAACTAACGCTGCTCGATGAACGTCGCGTGAATGCCCTTGAGCATCTCCACGTTTATCAGGAGTGACTCAAATGAGCTTACAATATCAAAGTCCACCAGAGAGATTTTGAATTTGGGGATCTTGTGCTAAAATAAAACCAATAGAACTCGAATTTGTCACCCGATATGCGAGACAAATTTATGGCTAATTGGCTAGGACCCTATATCATATCTAAAAATATTGGTCCAGGTACCTATCACTTGACGTCGCTAGGGGGTGTTGAAGAGCTTGAACCTCTCAACATCATCCATCTTAAGGCATTCTATGCTTAGAGAGTGTAGCATAAAAAGCTCCAAAGGCATCTGTAAGCCCTTTGGTTAGTCAAAAAGGCACCAAGGATTTCTAAAAATTGCTTGGTCAACCCAAAGGCTCTGAGAGTTCCTATAACTACTCGGTCATCCCAAAAGGCTCCAAGCATTTCTAAAAATTGCTTGGTCAACCCAAAGGCTTCGAGGGTTCTGTAAAGCCACTTGGTCATCAAAAAGGCACCAAGGATTTCTAAAAATTGCTTGGTCAACCCAAAGGTCAAGGGTTCTTAAAGCCACTTTGGTCATTCAAAAAGCACCAAGGATTTCTAAAAATTGCTTGGTCAACCCAAAGGCTCTAAGGGTTGCTTAAAGCCACTCGGTCATCCCAAAAAGGCACCAAGGATTTCTAAAATTGCTTGGTCAACCCAAAGGCTCTGAGAGTTCCTGTAGCTTCTCGGTCATCCTAAAAGGCTCCACGCCCTCTTGTTGAGAGTTTGGTCAACTAAAAGGTTCCAAAGGCATCTGTAAGACCTTTGGTCAATCCAAAAAGCTCCAAGGATTTCTAAAAATCGCTTGGTCAACCCTAAAAAGCTCCAAAGGCATATATACTCATCGTTTGGTCAAATATGAAAGCTCAAAAATGTATAAAAATTTGAAAATATATAAAATTCCAAAAAATATTGGTAAAGCATAAAATCCAAAAACATTTGCTTTTGCAGTTTGCATTTTCATATATGCATTCACATCATCATATTGCATTTAGGCATTTGTCATCCGTTGCATTCCATAGTAGAGTGTAATGTGTCTATCAAAATCTTACAAATGATCGCACGTTTGTGTTTCAATCATGCACCCTTGCATTTATCATAATTCATTGCATTCATACATGATACCTATTGTGAAGAAATATGTATGTATATTAAGTTTTCCAGTCACTCAGCCATACCTAGTGGGTTCTTCAGATATTGTAGAAAGCTTGCTTTGCTGTTATAGACAAGGTCATTAGTTGGGATAGTGCTTCAACATATCAGAATCCCATCACTAAGCAAAACAATATAAAATCCTGCTAAGACAAGAGATGATGAAAGCTACGAAAGCAGTCTTAGGTATCTAGAGAGATGGGTTTCATGACCTGCTTATCTTGCAAATAGTCGGTTTAGAAAGGTGAACTTTGGCAAAAGGACAAGAATTTCCCCTATAAATCCCAAAGTCACAAAGTTTAAATCCCAAGTTACAAAGTGCAAAAGTACAAATTTCAAGTTCAAAATGTAAAGTGACATAGTGAATCAAAAGCACTATAAAAATCCCTTGCTCAAAGAAAATGGTAACACGTGGACTAACAATGATTTTTATCACTACATATGAGCAAGTAAGAAGGGTGAGAACTTGAATCCCTGGATTGTCCACCTTTTGAAAGCCATAGAGTGATCCCCGATCACAGCAATGGGTTGGAAGAGTCCCACCTACAATCGGAGGGGTAGTTCTATTGGGTGATCCCCAAACGTAGCAATGGGTTGAAAGAGTCCCGCCTGCATTTGGAGGGGTAGCCCTGATCAATTTGCAAGATGAGCTAGCTCTAGGTACCTAGGATTGTCTAGTTGTATAAGTCTAATCAAAGCTGAAACAAGGATGGTACGATCGTATGAGGAACCCTATCTCACATATGGGTTGAAAGAGTCCCGACTGACATACGGGGTATGCTTATGATCTATCTAAAAATACTCACATGCACACACAGGGATAATGAATAGTTGGGTCTATCACGGCAAAAGCCTTGTCCAATAAAAGCCTTGTACAGTTAGTATGTGATTTTTGGAGAAGTCTACTAGGGTGTTTGAGTTTCAAGGAAAACCCCAAAAAGTTCTCTAATAGCAACAAGATACCAAATATCATTAAACATCAAAAATACGAGTCATTCATTCATCAGAATGCATTTTACAAAGCACAATCAAACATATAGGATAGATACCGCATGAATATCAGAAATGATGTTTAGACGGCCACTGACTATATAGTGCAACAAAGAAAAATATACATAATGACATATTCATTCATTAGCATTATACCAATCCATTTCACTGCATTTCATATATGGGTGATTAATTGATTAAGTTCTTGTAATGAGAATTATCAATTATTTTGCATGATTGTCATACATTCTGTGGTGTCGCATTTTAAAATTGATATACATAGTTTACATTCATTCTTTATGTTTTAAGTGATTAAAGCATACAGGTTCATTCCCATTAGATTACGATTATGTACATAATGCATTACCATACATTGCATAGCATACCATAACTTCATAAAAATAAACGCATGCCCACAAAGCAAAAATAAATATGCATTCAAAATAAATACTACATCCATTTGCATCCATTATATATGGCACATCTAATCATATAGATCATTGCATAACATCATCATCATAAAAAATATAGCTATCTAGTGCATGTCATCCATACATTGCATCATATAAACATTGCATCATATCAACATAGCATCACATAAGCATTGCATCCATGTGCATCAAATAAACATAAAATCAAAATTAAACATCAGATACACATAATGAGCCAAAAAGACCAAGTCATATATATATATATATATATATATATATATATATTTTGTGTGTGTGTGTGCAAAAAGAGTACATATGAGGAGTATCAAAATGCCCATAGGCTACAAAGCGTGTAGGTCCTCGACCTTACACTCAAAATGAATATAACATAGCAAAAGTATAGTCTGCATCTAGTAGAGCCCAGGTCTAGTCTGCTCCCCCTATACTGGAGCTCTCGTCGCCTCCCTCAACACTGTGCTCTAGAGCCTGCTCTCCTATCTACGCTGGCACCTATGGTGGGTCCTACTATGGGTCCTGCCTACCTCCAAATCCTAAGGCACCCAACACATGAGAAATTGGTAACTATAGTAGGCTAGTCCCCTGACTGGCGGTCCCTGAAGTCTGCCCTGCATCTCTAGGCCTGGCACACGATGTCACCCCATGTGTGCTAGAGGACCTATGCATCCTCTCAGTCCTATGAGTCCTATGACTTGAGCTCACCATAGACTGCCCTGAGGTCCTAGACCTGGTACACTGAGACTCTAAGGAGAAAGGATCCTCAGGAACCTATAGCCCATGCATCTCAATATAACCGACTAGCTGATCAACGTGAGCAAGTCAGGCTGCATGCATCTCATTGGTCCTCATGACCATACTATGTAGTCACTCTACCTCGGTCATCGGATCTTATGCAGCTACTGGTGCTATCACTGGTGCTACTGGAGGCCCCATAGTAGCCTGAGGAGGTGGCATAGCCCCCCTCGATACCTGAAGGAGATCCCTCTCTGCCTCTGCTGTAGTCCATTGTGCCTACGCTAACTCTAGAGCAGTCTACAATCTCTGAGCCTAGGCCTCTACATCTGTGGCCCGCATAGTCAGATCTTGTATCTGATCTTGCACCTCAGTAAGGTGCCTATCCCTATCAGCTACTCTCACCTCTAGAGTGGTGATAGTAGTATCTCACTCTAGCTGTTGCATGTGGAATCATCCTAGCTGACTCTACAAGTCAGCCACCTGAGCTAAGAGTTGACCCTCTACACTATCGGGAGGGACCTCACCCTCCTCTAGAGCCTCCTCATCGGGGTCAACCTTGGGAGCCTCCTCGGTGGTGGCCACTGTGCCCCAGCCACCCTCTATTCGTTGGTGCACCCTATGCCCATCAGGATCCACCTCTACCTCTGCCTAGTCTGGCTCTCGGCCTAGAGGCCCTATGCCATACCATCTAAACATGGACCACCACCCATCATACTCTGGAGTGGTCCTAGTAGTCTCGACTCTAGTCTCTTGGTAGTCATCAGTAGCATCTCCTAGAGGCTCTAGAATGATCCACTATAGATCATGCTCTATGACCAAGCATCGGTACCTAAGGGGGATATCTAGAATATCCTACATGAGCCCAAACTATCGTAGGACCTGAGAGTAGAACTGGTACTCTCGAATCTTGGCCTTATGACTGATCAACCATCTATCATGGTGTGCCTATCTCAGCCACTGGCCCTCCTCTGGCCATGTTGGGCAATCCATATAGGGCCACCATTGAACATCGTTCGGGCCAAGTGTCATGAACTGAGTGATATAGTGTTGGATGTCACCAGCATGGATCCTACTGTGGGTACCCTCCTCCTCATGAGGCTAGTAGGTGGTATAACATTGATGATCATCAGCAATAGTAGTAATCCATAGTGGTAGATCTATAGGATGCTCGATCCGAATGTGCTGCCACCCCCAGATCTATAATAGAAGACTATAGCTGAGGCCCTTATGGCTATGCTCTATAATCTGGTATAGCTCCCTATAGAGCTGACATAGTAGGGTGCTCCCCCAAGCTAGAAGTAGAGGCACCTCTGTAGAGCTCTACAGCACCCTCCAAGTGGTGGATAAGAGGTTCTAGGGAATCCTCATGCTCGAGGAGTCTAGAAGCACAATCTGTACTATGAGGTGCATAAAGAGGGCTTCCCATGTAGAGAAGACATCCTCATGGTACCACTCACCAATGTGCACCCCTCCATGGTCAATCGCGTCCTGAGCATCCTCGCTCTGGTCACTGAAGATAGTATCAAAAATAACCTCCTTTACCCTAGAGGTAGAGGAGACGATGGCCTCACCATCAATGGGGATCCTGAAGATCCTGTAGACGTCCTCTAAAGTAATAGTCATTTCACCTATAGGTAGGTGAAATGTGTTGGTCCATGCATTCCAATGATGGGCCAATGTAGTCAGGTAGGATTGATCTACCCTAATAGTGGGTAGATCCATGACGTAGCTGAACTCGACAGCTCGAAACCAATCTCGATCATCATCGGATAAAGCCTCATGGAGAGTCTTTAGAATATCTAGCTCCTGGGCTCTAGAAGTCAATCTCTGGAATAAAAAGCATAATTTAAGACAAAATCTAGCTAACTAGAGCTAAAAAAAAATAGCAACAACAAACCACAGCTGAAACCTACGGTCCCCAATTTGCAAATTGGGAACCGTAGCTAAAACCTACGGTCCCCAATTTTCCAATTGGGAACCATAGCTACCAGTTATGGTTTAGGAGTGACACCCATTTTGGGTACCCTCCTAGACCACTAAAGCATAAAATTAAATTCCTAAAGCTAGCCTAGACTAGTGGGGTTCATTACCAGTAGTTTAGTGAGGTTCATTATCTGCATTACTTAATGTAGTTCATTTTACTGGTATTGAGTGTGTGGTCTCGGTTTTGAGTTACCTTGCCCACACCCTAGCCCTGGCTAGTAGATGGCTGATCAGGATCCACCATCGAGGTCGAGGAGTGTAATCATGGTAGAGTGTGGTAGCATTTTAGATCAGGAAGGGTCTTCTCACTCTCAGAGCTCTCAGATTGCTAATGTTTGCCAAGAAATAATGAAAAGTTTCAAATGGGAATTCAATTTATAGGTTTTCCTAGTCTCGACGAACCATAGCTGACACCTACGGTTCCGAAACTAGGGTTTTCCACCCGTAGGTCTAACCTACGGTTCCCAAAATTTGGAAATGTAAATCGTAGACCGTACCTACGGTCCACAACTAGCATTAAATGCACTCAAAACCCACCGTGGGAAGGTCTAAAAGAGCAAATTAATGACTTCCACCGGATAAAAATTCAAAATCAATGATTAAAATTGCAAATTTGGTGATGTTAAAAGCACCAGGACCGATCAAATACATGCAAAATTAAAACAACAAAACAAAAAAAACAAATAATTAAAAACCAAATGCGCCTCGTATTCAATGATTTATCCTATACACTTGGCGGTTGCAGCGAGTTGCGATCCATGCAATCCGACAAGATGAGTAAATCACCATAAGGACATTTGGGGTAAAATTGTCATTTCTTTTATGACATCTTTCAGCAAATCATCGACAAATATGATTCAACACAAGTCTAATTGCATTTGTATCATTTTGATTCCTTAAGATGACTATTGTAGCCTGACTGCTCCAGGGGATAGAAATGTGCCAATACTACTAAGAGTTGCAATCATAAGCTGAACTAGGCCTAGCCAAGGCATTAAAAGGCTTGAATCTTAATTTGTTTAGGATCATTCATTATGGTCAAGCGATTTCGTCACTTCATACATTGTCATTACCCTCATCGACTCATCGCTTGAGGGGGTAGTCATAATTTCATAATCATAATCAAAGTCAGTAGAAGATCCCTGAGATCGTAGATCCCCTGATCTTGTCAAAATTGTGTTCATTCTTGCGAATCATTGTCAACAACTATCATAAGCTTCCCCCTTTGCTTGGGGTAAACAACAAATATGATAATTGGTTTGTAACTCTCATCCTTCAGATTTATGGGTCAAAAGATACCCATACTTGGCATTGATGCTATCCGAACGTCTGATGACGAGGGCAGACTTGTCAAAATGTAAGCCTTTCACAAGCTGGAAGCAATGATTCCAAGATGCGCATCCTTTTGTTGGACCTGGGGCATCTAATGTTGATCTGACTAATGATCATCATAGAACCTTAGACATCATTTTAGGATGTATATTTTTGCTCAGCGTTGTTCAATCTCACAATGCATCTCAAAAGGGGCATCTGTAGACACCTAAAACGCATCATGTCGAGGGTGACTACTCATATGGACATGCTACAAGACCATATGGAGGATCTTGGATAGACTCCAAGATAGAGCAATGGTTCTAACCACTCAATTTAGGCATTTTGGCCTAAGCAGTCTGAACCATAGCCCAGACCTGTGGTCTCCAGTCTAAACCATGGTTGACACCTACGGTCTATAGTCTGGACCGCAACTATGACCTGCGGTCTTAACTAAAGTTCAGTTAGGCCTTCCATCCGAGCCAAATCGGTTGGAACGGCCAAAATATCTAGAAGGAGGTAGTTGAAGGATGGAAGATTCTAGAGGCTTCCATCCCAACTGTCCTAACCAACCTTCTTGGTCTTGGCTTCTCCATGAAGCCACCCCTAGCCCTAGGGGCATGCTATAAATACCCCCTCCAAATGGGGAGAAAAAGAGAGCAAGCATTGGAGATTTGAGCAACGAAGCCCTAGCGAATTGTACACTCAAACTGAGTATACTAAGAGATAGAGCTATTGCACTTAATCCTCGACCCTTTTGCCACCATTCATGATGAATTGCATTATGGATGCCCTAGGTGCTTAGGAGGATCAAGAAATGCAAATCTAGGCAAACGAAGGCCCTTCACATCGAATTGACCACCAAATCAGTCTGAGGACAATGAAGGCGACCCTTGAACATCAATTTGGACAAGGAGATTGAGCCCACTACCCCTGATTTTGAGGGTAAACTTATCAAAGGTCAAACCATGGCTGTCAGCCACGGTTCACAGTGCAGACCGCTCACCAGAGCTATGGTTTGCAATAGGTGACAGATCACCTTACTCTTTTCTTTTCTGTCTGGCTAGTTAGGTTAGATTAGTTATTTTTTTGATTTAATAGCATTTTAGAAGACTTCTGACCGTAGAACTAGGCTAGATTCACATTTTATGCTTATGTTTCAATTAGGGCTAAAATGCTTTCTTTATGCATGTTTATGTTTCATTTTCTATATTTGATCCATGCATAGTGTAGATGCTATTTTACTTTATGCTATTACATGAATCTTGATTCACTTTGCATAGTTTAGCAGCTTTCTTTATGCTTTCTTGATTATGCATGTTAATGGTGTCATTATGCATTTTACCTAAAAGGGCCTCATCACGAGAGGCTGCCTATATTTTTGACATTCTTGTTGTTTCTTGACCACAGGGAACAGTTCCAAAGGAGAGATAAAGCATCCAATCCCTTCCCCATTGCGAAGAAGAGGGTCATCGACACCCTAGAGCAGTTCGTGTCACCCTGAGGGGCATTTTGATCACACCTACCCTTGATAGGGATTAAACACTATTGTAATTAATGTATCAAATGGGTATCCCTAAGAGGGACGAATCTGTAATTTGACTTCATTGAAATTAATAAAGGATTCCTTGTATTCACGTTATTTCTTGTTATCAAATTATGCATGCCTATTTGTGTATTTTTCTTCGATTGCGATAGTTAGATCGGGTGTGAGCCTCTTTGGTGGTTACAGATGGCGATCATGACGGAACTCCACATTTCTAGCCCCTAAGTGCTGACATTTTTGTTTGTTTTATCTCATGTGCTAACCATAGCTAACAGCTACGATTATTTTTTGGCCTGCAGTTGTCACCTGTGATTTACACTACAACCCATAGACCAAGCTACGGTTTACAACAGAAGAAACAGACAGTAGAGAAACCACTTGGTAGCAGATCAGGAGTTGAGGTAGGTTATATTTTCATTCTCTATTCTGCATTTTCTCCTATGTATATTTATAGTAAGAAAAAAATTGATGGAAAATTAGGTACATTAAAGAAAAAGGATGAATGAATAGTCCTAAATTGCTTTCGCATTCTTTCCATTAGAAATGTGTTTCTAGGAACAACGGACCTCTGATTGCAGTCCACCCTAGAATACAGTGACCTTGATAAAAATTATGTGGTCATTTTCATGCGTGAGGTCCAATTAGAGGCCATGTCATCATAATTGCATTGTCATAACATCATGTAGGGCATAAAATGCATACCTTTGTGAATTTGAAACTTTCTTTCTTATGCATATCATGTAGGAATGATCATATGAATGCTCTTTTATGCATTTGTCTTTATGCAAAGTAAAACAAACCACACACACCACGTTTCATTTTAAACATCAGTGGCATTGGGCTCTCACATCCAACCCATTTGATTGATACCAATAATGGATGTCATTACCACTTGGTTGGCTCATTTGAAATTGTATTATCGGGACCCGCTCATTGCCAAGGCCGACCCAAGAACTATCCTATCCATGCAAAATAGCACACACTCATATTTGTAAGGGTGTATCATTATGCATGGTGTGTTAGGTGAGGGTTGGTAGTACCTATGCTACCTCGTTGAGTATGGACTTCATTACCATATTTGGCTTGTGCGAGTATATAGGTGAAAGCCAATTAAAATGAGAATAAAATCCAATGATTTTGCAAAATACATGAGAGTTTCTCATACTGATACAACACATTTTGAAACAACATCAAACAGTTTAGGGTGCATTTTAAAATTTAAAAATAAGATAAGCATCATTGTATACCTTGTTTGATAATAAAAGATACATCTAGAAGTTAGGTACACTATGGTGGATACACGGGGTGGTTGGCAAAGGTGCAAGCCTAAGGCCAATGACCAAGCCCAAACCAATTCACAAATACACATGTCTAGTCCTCAACCACATGAGAAAACTAAATGACGTTCGACGAGAATTAGAGGAGACAACTCGACACGAGGGGATCCCATTGAGCATACCCCTAATAGACTAGCATCAGTGCATTCTATTAGACATAGATTAGAGCATGGGGCTTCTCAGCCTTAGGGTGCTCCACTCGGAAGCCATTATTGATAATGAAGAGTATGTCGTGTAGGGGACTAGATCGGTACCCATCTACACTAAGTCTATAGGGTGTACTATACCCCCACCTTCTAAGTATAGAAGGAATAGAGGTCCACCCATTTAGGGGCAAGTAGATGGGCTCCCTATTGAGTGCAAGTCTACCCATACTCCCATGCATACTATAGCATGCAAGATCACCATCGATATGTCGAATGTGGGAGCTAATGAAACACCACCCCATGAGAGGTGGAGGTCTAGACAGCTAGATGGTCTAGGTAGTGTGTTAGAGCAGCTAGGATGCAAGCCTTCGACTCCACCCACTTATGCTTTGAGTGAGCATAGTGAGAGCACCATTAGAACTACTAGAGAGCATGGAGAGGCTTCTAAGCACCCTCATGTCTCACATCCACCATCCACACATGATGGAACATAGTACATGAAATAAAACGATGCCAATGTCGTCTTCACAGATAGAGGTAAAAGCATGGCACATAAGTTTGGTTGGTACAAAACCCACAAGGTCGCTCATACAGAGAAAACATATCAAAGGCCTCCGACGGTTGACCAGGTCAAAATATCATATTGACTGGCCTTTGAGCAAAAATGCCAACTCCTCCAATATCAATTGGAGGATGCTCACCTAGAGAGGTAGCACATCGAAGATGAATATCTTCAGTTACAGAGGCTTACTAGACAAAGGTTGTATGAGTAGCACTTGCACGAGGAGTGCATCCTCATCTAGAAGGAGCACATAGAGCAGGAAGATAGGTTGGCTAGGGCTGACCTATACTATCAGGATGAGCATAGAGAGCAGGTGCACATGAAGGCTTTTTCGCAAGTCGACATGCACCATGAGCGCGCAAGCATTCACACTCATATCACTGCCCATCATAGAGAGCGACCGCCCTCGATCAACAATCAGAGGCATAAACATTATGAGGAACAAGAGGGGAACAGGTGTAAACAAGAATATCTTGAGTTCCCAAGTTGAGGAGGAGGAGGATCAATGCCCTCCACCTCAATAGAAGAGGAATATACCTCCCAGACTGCATTCGCACTGACTTAGGGAGGAGGACTTTCTGTATTCTGAGGCTTACAAATCTTTGGCTAAGAAGGTCAAAGTAATTGAGAAACAAGGCACATCTGTCCAAAATCCAACACTGAGGAAAATTCACAATGAACCTTTAGATCCCTCGGTGCCTATGCCCCCATACCCTGAGCATTTTGAGATGCCTAGGTTGGACAAATTCAAGGGTGATGAAGAGGCGCAAGAACATGTCACAAGATTTCTGGATGCTTGCTTCTAGATAGAGAACAATGATGCATTGTTGTTGCATACTTTTGTCACGACACTCTCTGGGCCGGCCCGAGAGTGGTTTAATTAGCTAAAGAAACATAGCATAACAAATTTTTAGCAATTGGCTGATGCCTTTCTTAAATGCTATTCCTTTGACATCAAGAAATAGGCCAACCTTTCCTATTTGGTTGTGCTAGCTCAATGTGATGACGAGCCATTAGAACAGTATGGGAAGAGGTGGAGGAGATTAATGGTAAAGTTGCCATTCCCGATTCCTACCATAGAATTAACCTAAATTTAAATAAAGAGTTATGCCAAGCACATCTTGCTACTGTTGTAGCTGTAGCAATATGCCACATTCAAAGAATATTGGGTGCAATCCAAGGTAATTGAGGATATCAAGTTGCAGGAAGTCAACTTGAAGCTAAAAACCAAGAAATAGGGATATAAGAAGAGTACCTCAAAGTAACAAGGCAAGCAGGCCCATGTGAATCAAGTGGTACTAAATCTCCAAAATGAGGATAAGGGGTAAAAGAAATAGAATTATCAAGCCCATCCTCCTCCTACACAATACGACCAACGCAAAAATAACTACAAGGGCAAGAACAAAGAGCAATTCCCACCTCACATATTCACGCCATTGACGGAATCAATGAAATCAATATTTCATCATCTCTATGAGGCCAAGGCAATAAGATTGCTTGAAGTCAAGATGGTTGATCCAAATAAGCTCAAGCCCAAAGACTATTAGGAAGAGTTGTTTTGCATATTTCATAGAGTGAAAGGCCATGACATCGAGGTGTGTTGGTATTTCAAACATATTGTGCAAAATATGATAGAAAAGGGAGAGCTTGTAGTACCAGACAATCCCCAGGTGCCAAAAAATCAAAACATGGGGATTTTTAAAAATCCATTACCAAACCATGAGGTGCCCCATAACCATGCTAGCCACGTCAATCAAGTGCGAGTCAAACCACCTACCCAGGGGTTCATCGACATGGTCAATGTTGTTACCAGACATGGGAGGTATGAACAGCCAAATCAACCTCATGCTCCCATTCAAATACAAGCCACGCCCCAACAACGATAGGCACAAAATATTCTAGGCCCACCAATGAGACCGATGGTGACCATTAGGAGCAGGTTGGTTCAAAACCTGCAGATGACTCCTATGAAGTTGTCGATATATGAGCTTATACAATAGTACCCTAGGCACAGGGAGACTCTTATGGAAATTCTGAGGTCCATTGAGGTACAGTCCCAGGATGCACAGACATTCACGAACTTCGTGGGGCATTTACAATAATGCCAAGAACCAATGATCCAATTCTACGATCACGAAGTGAAAATGGTTTTTGCAAGCATGGTTGACCCACCACTACATATCATTGCATGTGTTAACCACGTGTCATTCAAAAGGGTCTTGATTGACATTGGTTCGTCGATCAATATAATCACGACTAAGGCACTACACCATTTGAAATTGCCTAAATCACTCATTGTACCAACCACATTTACATTAAGAGCGTTTAATGACACACTATGCTCTACGGTTGGCATGATTGTCCTACCTATTCAGGTGGGACTAAAGACCATTCCCGTAATGTGTCACGTGATAGAGGGCACCTTGCAATATAACATCCTACTGGGGAGGCCTTGGATTCATGAAATGTGTTGTGTTCCCTAGATATTGCATCAGTGTGTCAAGTATATACATGAGGGACAAGTTCACATGGTTTCATCAGATGAAGAACCATTCAAATTCATGAACTTAGCATATTTTCCAAGGGATTTCGTGATCCCATCAATGCACTTGGACATACGGCCCATGTCAATAGTGAGGGTTCTAAGAGGTAAATAGGTGATGCATGTTCAACCATCGATATCTATATCAAATAGATCTAAACATACCACTGTAATTTCTCTGATACTGAGTGCATCGATAATGAATCGAAACGACAAGAAATTAAAGGCAAAATTGGGAAGGAAAGAAGCAAAGAATAAGCTCAAACTAGTCACCACTAAGGCTGCCACTCCCATGGATGTGGAGGAAGCCCATGATCAAGTCGAGGAGGCACCTCAACATACTTTACCTGCATCATCAGTAGGGTCATCCACACCACAAGTTACTGTTCACTTAGCTAGCACAGGTCTGGGTGAATATCTTGTGCAAAATGTGGCCTTTGGTCCTATTTTAGAGACTACATGAGACATGGGCCAGCCGATAGCCCATCGATACCTAGTTGGATCCGTAGTACCATTGGGTGACCCACCCAACCAAAAAAACTTCATTTATGTTCAGTTGGATCAAGTTCTGATGTGGGCACCCATGGAGGTGGATGATGACAAACAGTTCATAGTGAATGTTTGGTACTTATCCAACCTCGAGTATGCCATGCACATTTTTTAGCTTTATCATTGGCATGGATATGGCCTTGGTATTTTCAAACAAGGATGAAGAACCCCTATTAAACCACATTATTAGTTGGAAACTAATAGGTTTGGATTGGGATTGCATATTCAGGGACATGATGATTTACTCGCTACATCATTGGATCATTTGTACCTGGGTCTAGGGGATGACATGGATTTTAATCCATATCATCCTAACATGTCTAGCCTTTGGGGCAACAACCCAATGGTGTTAGTCATCACCATTGAGATGCTGGATATTGAACATGAAGAGTTATCAAAGAAGAAACCCAAGGGCAGCCTAGGTCATCAAAACCGTATCATAACCGACGATACCGATATGTAGGGGCACAACCCCCTCATTCTAGGCAATCTCAATTTAGGAGATATTTGTAGTGAAGATGTAGAGGAGTCCACCTATGAAATAAGTGGACCGAGTTATGATGTAGATGGTGAGTCCTCAAATGATGATCAATCCAAAGAGGAAATTGGCCGAGCCTTCGTGGTTCCGGTATTTCTACACCATTTGTTGCCTAAAGAGTAATTAGATGAGATACAAGAGCATTTCATGGTTGATAGTGATTATGAATATGAGACAGAGCAGGCCTACTTAAGGCCTCATCCAGCTAATCTCCCAATATTTATGGACATGATAGAGTGGCTTGCTCATAGTAGCAATCATAGCGATGAGGTTGAGATGACTGATTCGAGGCTAGTATATCTGCACATCTATTGTCTGCAGAGTCAGAGTATGTTATAGAAGAGGTGCCTCTTAATGAAGATTGCTCTGAAGAGGAATCAAAGATATTTTTTGTGTCAGTATTGTATATACGATCATTTTATTTGGTCTATCCGAATAGTGATGATAGCGACTGTAGAATCAGATACATGGGACCACATCTGGTAGATCACCCCTTGCATATGGGGGAAGTGAAATATTATATATTTACAGTGATGATGAGAATTTATTAGAGATGGCCTGTTTGGTACCTCATCACCTACGTAATAAAAATCCACATTGGGGTCTACCACCTGTTACAACTGTGGGTTTGCATCGAGAAATTAATCTCCAACACCGCCTCAGGGAAAGAATAAATTTGGAAGAGGAATATCAAAGGCTCTTTCCCCATTTGCCTACTTATGTTGAGCTACTTGAGTCGAGAGATCCCATTTTGTAGTTAGTGCACAAGGAGGATCCAGTTGTTTGAGAATCCCACAGGGAGGACCCTTTCATCCACGTGCCATACGAGCTATATCTTGGGCATGAAAGCTACACAGATGATGTAGAGTTCAGTCCATGTGGTCCTGGAGATCAATTCCATTCCATCAACATGGTCTCCATTGATTTGACCACTCCACTCTACAATCCAGTAGATCTATCCAAGCCATTGCATCTAAACATGGATGTTATCGATTGGGATCGTGTTGATTCACCAGTAGAGCCTGAAGATTTCTTCTCGAATGAAGAGATGTTGCAACCATTTCATTTTGGACCAGGTTGTGCTTATGATGTCTATCACACTAAAAATGCTTCCAATGAAGAACATATAAATCCAGTTGATGACATCCATTTGATCCCTACGCCTCATCAGCTTGAGGAGGGATCCCATATGTTAGTAGAGGAAACCTTCAAAATGGATATCGGTAATGACCCCACCAATCCAAAGAACGTTAAATTTTAAATGAGTCTCACTCTAGATGAATGTGCTAGCATCATCCCTATAATGAAAGAGAGACCTCAAATTTTTTCTTGGACATACAAAGATATGCCCGGTCTAGACCCAAAGTTGGTTACTCATAACATTTCGCTAGACCCATCCAAGAAGCCCATAAAGCAGAAGCTCAGAAAAATGCATCCAATAGTAGCCTTAATGGTGAAAGATGAATTGCAAAAATTCTTTGATGTAGAAATTGTCATTTCCATCGACTATCCAGAATGGGTATCCAATATGGTGCCTATAGGAAAACCAGATGGAAGGATCCTTATTTGTACGGATTTTAGAGATCTCAACAAGGCAACACCCAAAGATTCATTTTTGTTGCCCAATATCGATGCTCTAGTAGACTCTATTGCTGGTCACAAAATGCTATCCTTAATGGATGGTTTATTTGGTTACAATAAAATTTGGATTAAGCCCGAAGACCAACATAAAACTACATTTATAACACCATGGAGAACATTTTACTACAATGTTATGCCATTTGGTCTCAAAAATGTTGGTGCTACATACCAGCGGGCCATGACATACATTTTTCATGACTATATGCACAAATATTCTGGAATATTATATCGATGATTTGCTAGCCAAGTCATTGCTACGAGAAGAGCACGCGAAGGTCTTGAGAAAATTCTTCGATCACCTGATAGAGCACAACATCAGGCTGAATTCTAAGAAGTGCATATTTGGCGTAACTTCTAGAAAATTGCTAGGGTTCATTGTCTCTAAGAGAAGCATTGAAGTAGACCCAACGAAGGTCAAGGTCATCTTGGAAAGGCATCCTCCCACAAATATTAAGGAATTAAGGAGCCTCCAAGGTAAGGTAGCCTCGATAAAGCGATTTATCACCCAACTATTAGATAAATGTCGACCCATGAATCGACTGCTACATAAGGGTGTCCCATTCAACTAGGATGAGGACTGCAAGTTAGCCTTCACTGAGATAAATAAATACCTAGAAATGTCACCAGTGTTAGTTCCACCAAGGCCATAAGAGCCTTTTTTGCTATATATCGACAATAGACTTTGTGTTAGGGACCATGTTGGCCCAAAAGAATGTACAAGGCAAAGAGCAATCCGTATATTACATTAGCCAAACCTTAGTGAGTTACGATCTAGGATATACATATGTGGAAAATCTATGTTTAGCAGTAGTGTTCGCTACCAAGAAATTGTGGCACTACATGTTAAGTCACACAATATATGTGATATCAAAACAAAATCCTTTGTAGTATATGATGAGCAAGACATATCATAATACATATACTGAAAAGTGGATCATGCTATTGATGGAATTCGATTTGGAATTCATAAGCCAAAAGTCCATTAAGGGACAGGTCATAGCAGATTAGTTAGTTGAGGTGCCACTGTCCAATAGTAGACCTCTGACAATCGAGCTTTCGGATGATGAAGTTTGTGTAGTATTTGAAGCTCCCAAAATCAAAGAACCAGAGAACAATGCTAATATGACTTTGTTCTTTGATGGTTCGAAGTGCGAGCAAGGAGCTGGCATAGGGATAGTATTTTTCACACCACAAGGACCTCCAATGCCCTTGTTGTTCAAACTAGAATTCCCATGCACCAACAATAATGTTGAATATGAAGCCCTACTTTTGGGCCTCCATATAGCCGTCACCATGAATATCAAGAGATTAAACATCTTTGGTGATTCCCTACTCATAATTAACCAAGTGAAGGGACTATTTCAGTGTCGATGTCTAGTACTGAAAGCCTATAAAGATCTTGTTGCCACATATCTAGCTAAACTAGAATGGTATGACATCGAGGCAATCCCTCGTTCGTCAAATAGATTTGCAGACACCATGGCTTCTTTGGGATACTTAATCCCTCAAAATTCATCAGCCGACTTCACTACCATCCATGTCAAGATGCTCTCGCATCCTATAATAGAACGTGCAACCTTTGATAATAAAGAATCAGTCAACATGATTAGTGTGGAACCAAAAGCTAATTGGTTCTGCAAAGCTAAAGAATTTCTCAAGAAAGCACCTTGGGGGTCTTTAGCCTCCCAGAGTCCTACGAGGAGTGGGACCACCATTTACCACAAGGTTATCTCTCAGTCTACATTTACAAAAGTAAATACACAAGGGGTACAGGTTGTCTTAGTGATCAAAGCTGAGGCTCATCAGAATTGGATGTCACAAATTCAAGACTTCCTAATACTTGGTTTTGTCCCAGAGGGATTTTTGCGTACTGCAAGACGCACATTTAAATAGAAAGTGACTAAATTTGTCTTGATAGGAGTCATTTTGTATCGTTGGAGTTATTATGGAGTTCTCCTTCATTGTCTTGAGCTCCAAGAGTCATCTTGGGTAATTTTAGAAGCTCATGATGGTACATGCAGTGGCCATTTCAACGGTATGGCCATCATCAAGTGCATCCTTTGAATGGGTTATTATTGGCCCACTATGTAGAAGGATTGCAATGTGTATGTTAGGAAATGTGTCAAATGTCTAGCATGCTAATCTTATGCACCTACCATCACAGGACTTACAATCCATCCAAGTAGCTTGGCCATTTGGTCAGTGGGGGTTTGATCTAATTGGCAAGATCTCTCCTCCGTCATCAGGTTGACATACATTCATCATTATGACTACTGAGTATTTTACAAAGTGGGTGGAAGCCATTCCCTTAACAATGACCATGAGATATTACATAGCAGAGTTCATAATGGAGCATATCATAATTCATTTTGGGGTACCATCCAAAATAGTTTTGGATATTGGAACTTCTTTTAAGAATAAAACTGTGCGAGCTTTAACCTCTAAGTATTGCATCAAACACATTTTTGCATCTCCATATTATCCATAGGCAAATGGGCAAGATGAGGCCTCAAACAAGACTTTGGTAGCCATCTTGAAAAATACAGTGTAAGAACACCACAAGGATTGGCATACACAACTACCCCTTGTATTATGGGCTTATAGAACTAGCATTCAGAATCCCACTGGGGCAACTTCATTTTAATTAGTATATGGCATTGAGGCCATTATATCATTAGATTTGGAAATTCCAATGCTGCACGTCGTATTTAAATATTTCATCGATGACGATGTCGCACAACAAGCTCACCTAGATCTACTGACATTGCTCAATGAACATCGCGTGAATGCCCTTGAGCATCTCCGCATTTATCAAGAGTGAGTCAAACGATATTACAATTTCAAAGTACACCAGAGAGAATTTAAATTTGGGGATCTTGTGCTAAAAGAAAACCAATAGAACTCAAATTTGTCGCTCGATATGCGAGACAAATTTGTGGCTAATTGGTTAGGACCCTATATCATATATGAAAAGATTTATCTAGGTACCTATCGCTTGATGTCACTAGGGGGTGTTGAAGAGCCTAAACCTCTCAACATCATCCATATTAAGGTATTCTATGCTTAGAGAGTGTAGTAGAAAAATCTCCAAAGGCATCTATAAGCCCTTTGGTCAATCAAAAAGGCACCAAGAATTTTTGAAAAATTGCCTGGTCAACCTAAAGGCTCCGAGAGTTCCTATAACCACTCGGTCATACCAAAAAGGCACCAAGGATTTCTAAAAATTGCTTGGTCAACCCAAAGGCTTCGAGAGTTCCTATAACCACTCGGTCATCCCAAAAAGGCACCAAGGATTTCTAAAATCACTTAGTCAACCCAAAGGCTCCAAGAGTTCCTATAACCACTCGGCCATCCCAAAAAGGCATCAAGGATTTCTAAAAATCACTTGGTCAACCCAAAGGCTCCAAGGGTTTCTTAAAGCCACTTGGTCATCCCAAAAAGGCACTAAGGATTTCTAAAATCACTTGGTCAACCCAAAGGCTCTGAGAGTTCTTGTAGCTTCTCGATCATCCTAAAAGGCTCCACACCCTCTTGCTCAGAGTTTGGTCAACTAAAAGGTTCCAAAGGTGTATGTAAGACCTTTAGTCAATTCAAAAAGCTCCAATGATTTCTAAAAATCGCTTGGTCAACCATAAAAAGCTCGAAAGGCATATATACTCATCGTTTGGTCAAATATGAAAGCTCAAAAATGTATAAAATTTTAAAAATATATAAAATTCCAAAAAAATTGGTAAAACATAAAATCCAAAAACATTTGCTTTTGCAGTTTGCATTTTTCATACATGAATTCACATCATCATATTGCATTTAGGCATTTGTCATCCGTTGCATTCCATAGTAGAGTGTAATGTGTTTATCAAAATCTTACAAACGATCGCACGTTTGTGTTTCAATCATGCACCCTTGCATTTATCATAATTCATTGCATTCATACACGATACCTATTGCGGAGAAATATGTATGTATATTAAGTTTTCCAGTCACTCAACCATACCTAGTGGGTTCTTCAGATATTGTAGAAAGCTTGATTTTCTGTTATAGACAAGGTCATTAGTTGAGATAGTGCTTCAACATATCAGAATCCTGTCACTAAGAAAAAAAATATAAAATCCTATTAAGACAAGAGATGATGAAAGCTGCGAAAGCAATCTTAGGTATCTAGAGATATGGATTTCATGACCTGCTTATATTGCAAATAGTCGACTTAGAAAGGTGAAATTTGGTAAAAGGACAAGATTTTTCCCTATAAATCCTATATTCACAAAGTTTAAATCCCAAGTTACAAAGTGCAAAAGTACAAATTTCAAGTTCAAAATATAAAGTGACATAGTGAATCAAAAGCACTATAAAAATATCTTACTCAAAGAAAACAGTAACACAGACAAACTATGATTTTTATCACTATATATGAGCAAGTAAGAAGGGTGAGAACTTGAATCCCTGGATTGTCCACCTTGTGAAAGCCACAGAGTGATCCCCTATCACATAAATGGATTATAAGAGTCCCACCTGCAATCGGAGGGGTAGTTATATTGGGTGATCCCAAAATGTAGCAATGGGTTGAAAGAGTCCTACTTGCATTTGGAGGGGTAGCCCTGATCAATTTGCAATATGAGCCAGCTCTAGGCTGATGAGGCCTGGAAATGCCTCAATCATAACATGTTTTGAACACTAAAAATGCCTATAAACTCTTATGTTTTATCTGATATGTTAGTTAAGTTGATTCAATATGCTGTATATTAACCATTTTGCATGATCAATGTATTTGAAATATTATATGCTGATTTTACAGCTTTTTGCATAGTTTTGTGTTCTTTTTGCTATGATTTGCTAAAATGGGATATGCTTAGAATAATAGCAGCATTTCACTAATCATGTTTTGATTTGTCTCAAGCATTTATTTCACCTAAATCGGCAACGAGTGCAAGCAAACTATTGTTGTGCGGCAAAAGCTGGTCTTTCCCATGTAAATTCCAGCCAGTTGTCCATAAATAGCAAGGCATGGAATTCACATGAGGAAAGGGATGAAGACCATTGGAATTTGATCTTAGGAGATAACCCACCTGAGAGATGCGAGAAGAGATCACTGGAAAAGCATACATTTGTTCATTCTGAAGTATCTTCGGAATGAACAGATATCTTCGGAATGAAAGAACACAGGCGTCTTCGAAATGAGCGGATCTTCGGAATGAAGAATGCAGTATCTTCGAAATGAGCGGATCTTCGGAATGAAGCATGCAGTATCTTTGGAATGAGCGATCTTCGGAATGAGAATGCAGTATCTTCGGAATGAGCGATCTTCAGAATGAGAATTGCATTGTCTTCGGAATGAAGCCACTTATCTTCGGAATGAAGAACAGAATGTGTTTCTTTGACCTGTTGACCGATTTTTGAAGCCAAAAAAAGGGAAATAAAGGTTGGAAAAGGTAAAGGGAAAGATCTTCCATCTGTCTTTGCCGTCATTGCCGACCAAAGCCATCATTAAGGGAAAGATCAAGTTTTAGTCCTCTTCTAGGATAAAACCAGAATTTGTTGCAGCATTGTAGGATTAGATCTTTTGAGATATTCTTTGTTTGTAATCAGATCATAGGATAGCTATAAATATTGCTCCCATTCGGGTTGAGCCTAGTAGGTAGTAAAGGAGGTAGAAAATAGTGAGGTAAGGAAGCTAGCAAAAAATACGAGTATAGGTAGAAATTGATTATTACGAGTCTGTAACGTTTTTTAGCAGAATTATTGTAATCATGTCTTCTAATCAATAAAGTGCAACAGTTCTATTTCATATTGCTTGTAAATGAGTGTGATTAAGATTTAGAAAGAGAGAGAGACTTACACCTTCTTCCGGACAAAGAGGCTGGCCACTTCCAGACCTAGGAGGAGGACTAACAAGCAAGGTTTTTATTACGATTTTGCTATGACGAGAATGAGTTGTAGAACTTGTTATTTCAATTGCTTGTAAACAGTTGACAATATTTGCAGTCTTAGTTTATTTATGCTTAGATTAACCTTGTGCTTAATGTTTTAGTTGCAATCTTACTTTCAACAAAGCTTCCACTTTATTTATTTGTTATTTCTAGAATTTACTATTTTTCAGCAATTTCTTGCATTTTATGTTTCTTTGTCAAATCCTGCATGAGAAGATTGACAACCTTCTTACAGAACTTTGATAGTTTTTATTTCCACATTAGATCTAGACTTTCATTACTACAAAAGTAATTAGATTTCCTTTCTGCAATTAGGATCAGACTTTCAATTCTACAATTGTTATTTCTGCAATATAATTAGGTCTCATTATGCAATTGTAATTAGGACTTCATTTCTGTAGTTAATGATTAGTTTCCAATTCTGCAACTTAGATTAAGATTTAATTCATGCAATTTAGAGATAGGAATGTTCCAAAACCCCCCACACAACCGGTTCCACCAATAAGACTTGTTGCTCTAGATTGACCTAAGTTATAGTTGTTTCACTTCTTCTTTCGTAGATAGCCTTGTACATTGCCCTGGATTGACAGATTCATTGAGAATTAATGATGGTATAATGACTACGCATCATTTTGGCATCGTTGCTAGGGAATAGTGTTGTCAGAAGAAAACAAACAGTCCAATAGCTGTAATCAGACTAAGCTGTGAGAATTCAGGTTAAAATCTGAATACAACAGTTGAGGAAGATAACAACTATTGACTTAATTTATGTCATTTAGGAGTAAACATGAATGAATAAGTCTAGGGATGAAAAAGGTAGAACTACCCCAAAGGATCCTTGGCTTGTCCCATTAAGGAGATCTTCACGCCTAAGGGGTGAATCACCTGTGTTTGAATTACCAGAAATATTGATAGAAAAATCACCGGTCTCACCATCACTAGAACATTACGAGATAGGAAAATCACCAATTTTATCATCATCAGAATATCCTAAGAAAGACAATTCATCGGACTCATCATCAACGAGAGGCTTGGACCTCTTGAGAGAACAATTTGGGAAGCTTTAAATTCTCCCAACAAACAGGAAACTATGGCAGGAGGCAATATAGATGGCCAACATGGCTATGTTCATAATGAAGGAGATGATCAGGATATACTCCAACTGTCCAGAACATTTGAATATCCTATTCGTCTGAATCCAACACAAAACTCTCCCATGAAGACCATTTCACCTTCAGTACTTCCAACCTTTCGAGGTGTTGTATCCGAAGATCTTGACCAATTTTTGTTTGAATTCAAGGTAGTGTGTCAGACCTATGATTATATAAATGACAATCAGAAACTTAAGGTTTTTCCTCAACTCTCAAGGATTCGACATTGCTTGGTTCATGAGCTTAGAGCAAAATTCCATAAGAACCTAGGATCAACTGGAGACTGTATTCTTAGACAAATATCAGGAATATTGTCGTGTAAGGAATAGAAAAGATGAGTTATTCAGAATCAAGCAGGAAGATGATGAGACATTGGAAGATTATCTTGATAGGTTCTCCTTTGTTCAAAGGAGATGTGGACTTGTAGAACCAGAATTATGTAAAACCATATTTTTGAGAGGATTGCAAGATGAATCCAGAGAAGTTCCGGATTTGATGGGAAAAGGGGATGTAACCACTCTCGGTAATGAGGAAATTATGGATCTCTGCAGGAATTACTCTCGCACTAAGCGAGAGAAGAAGAAAAAGCCGCACAAATGGCAAGATGTAAAGGACTCGATAGAGGAACTTGCAAATTTCAAAGCGATATTCTAGTGCACTTAAACACTACTTTGGGGAAATGTCTACAAAAGCAAAAAACATAGAACCTTTGGCAATTTATTGCCCAAGATGTAGAAATAAACATGCTTTGCAGGAATGTCCTTTGAATAAAACATCTATCTCAGCCATTTGTAGTATCTGTTCAAAAAGGCATTCAAGCGATCAATGCCACTGCTACCACAACTCAAAGCTGTGTTAGAAAACCAGGTGAGGAACTCAACTATATTGGACCAAAACAAGGGGGAAATTTCTCTCAATATCAAAATCCCCCTCGTTTTCCTACAAATTGGGGGCATAATCCTGGTACTATGCCTTGGGGACAATGAGAACCACCCCAACGTCCTTGGAATTATCCTCAATGGACAAATTCCCAAGAATGGCCACAATCAAATTGGAGTAACCTGACTGGAATCGAGAATCAAAACAACCCCTCATGGAATCAAAACAACCCATCTTGGAATCAAAACAATCCAGCTTGGAATCAAAATCAGACTAATCCACATTGGATGCAAAACCAACCATAGTGGAATCAGCAATACCAGTCCTATCCAAGGCAGCAAAGGAATCAAGGTCAAACTCGGCATTTGTTGCCTGCACCTAATCAAAATTTTCAAGAAAAACAACAGCAAACACAGCAAGTGAAACAACCTCAATTGCCAGCTCAGCCAGTCACTAATCCAAAGAGTGTAAGACAGACACCTCCTGTCTATGTGGCTGAAAGTGAAGAAAATGTTGAAATTAATGTTCTTGATTGTAGTAACATCCAACTTCGTTCGGGGAAAGTTGTACCTGAACCAGTTTCAATTGAAATCAAAGAAAATGAAGAGCAAGAATCATCAAAACCAGAGAGAATCCAACCAACAATAGAAATAGAAGAAAAATTGGAACCAGAAAGAATCCAACCAACAATAGAGAAAGAGACACAGGCAGAACAATTACCAAGGATAATTCCATATCCTGAAAGACTTAATGCAATACCAAAAAATTCTGAGTCAGAATTGGTCAAAGAACTCAAAAAGTTGACTATATCATTGCCCTTATTGCAAGCTATTAAGGAAATACCAGAGATTAACGAGTCTTGTCTAAAATTTGTGCATTAAAAGAGCGAGGAAGAAAGAAGAAAGCATTTCCCAAGGCGATGCGGGTTGAAGGAAAGATAGGTGATCTCTTATCCGGAAAACTAGTACCTCCAAAGTATAGTGATCCAGGAATCCCAGTTATCACAGTCACCATAGGTTCGGTACCAATATCAAATGTTTTAGTGGATCTAGGAGCTGCAATAAATGTCATGACCAAGGATACAATGGAACAATTACAGCTCAAACATCTCAGCCCCACATTTACGAGTTTTAGAAATGGGTGATAGGTCGGTTGCAAAACCTGAAGGAATCATTGAAGATGTCCCTATAGAAGTTTCTTCTTGGGAATTCCCTCCAGATTTTTTGGTTTTCTGACCAAGAAATTCAGCACATGGATATCCCATTATTTTGGGAAGACCTTGGCTTGCAAGCTGCAGCGACCTTCATAGGCTCGAGATCTGGAAATATGACTATTTCAAATGGTATTGATCTGAAACAGATTTCTTTATATCCTCTTGCAAAACCATCTAGCAAATTTTTAGGTCGGTTATGGTTTTCGACTCGGAGGAAGAACCGAGAAGAGGTCATTTCTACACTAGCTACCTTAGTAGTAAGAGAACACATAGAAGACCTCAGTGACACAGAAAACTTAGAAAATGAAACAATCCTGATGAATGTTCCCATGAAAAAGGTTTAGAGGGGAAACAACAAATATCCAACAGTTGATAAGGAATGAGGAGAATCAAAAATCTGAAGATGAACCATCTGTACTATCACAGGGAAACTCTGTTTCACTACCACATGGATGGCACCATCATCCGATTTTCCTTCTCATTGTTCCATACAAGATATGCTTCCCTCAAGTAGCAATAAAATAGAAGCTGCTTCTTTTCTCCCATCTCGACAATGTCCTCTTAATCCCTTAATCACCAGGTATGAAGGAGTGAATTCGGTCCTTCTAAATACAAAACAAATAGAAGTCCAACCGGGCAAATTTTTGAACATCTATGGCCGACTTACTAGGGAAGAGGAAGAAAAAGCTGATAGTTGTCTTGCGAGAAGCATGTTCATGCTTTTGCTTGGAACTACAAAGATATGTCGGGAGTTCATCCTGATATATGTACCCATAGAATCTATCTTGAAGAAGTCAAGCCGGTCGGGACAACCTCAAAGAAGATTGAATCCTGCCTTAAGAGATATTGTGAAAGAAGAAATTGAAAAACTCCTGGAAGTAGGATTCATTTACCCAATTTTTGATAGCCAATGGGTTTCTCCATTGGTAATAGTTCCTAAGAAAAATGGAAAAATGAGAGTATGTGTAGACTATAGAGAGTTGAATAAGGTGACATACAAAGACCATTTTCCATTACCTTTCATAGATCAGGTGTTAGATACTCTTTTTGGAAAAAGATACTTTTGTTTTCTTGATGGATTTAGTGGATATAATCAAATTCAGATTGCAACTGAAGATCAAGAAAAGACAACTTTTACATGTCCATGGGGAACATTTGCCTATAGGGTTTTACCTTTTGGTTTGTGTAATGCCCCAGCAACTTTTCAGTGAGCAGTCCTAGCAATTTTTGCTGATCCGACCACCAAAAGTGTTGAAATTTACATGGATGATTTCACAGTATGTGGACAAACTTTTGATTTTACATTGGAAAATCTTGACAAAGTCTTAACTCGCTGTGAAACATACCACTTATCCTTAAATCTAGATAAATGCTTCATGATGATGAAGGAAGGGATAGTTCTTGGTCATCACATCTCTCCTGAAGGGATCCAAGTTGATCCAAAGAAGGTTGAAATTATCAAGAATCTCCTTCCTCCTAAAACTCAGACTAATGTCAGAAGCTTCCTAGGACACATTGGTTTTTACCACAGGTTTATTCCCAACTTTAGTACAATAGCAGGTCCTATGTTTGCCCTATTGACTAAAGATTCTGAATTCTCCTGGACTGCAAAGTGTCGGGAAGCATTTGAAGCTACGAAAGAGAAATTGATAACTCCACCTATGCTCGAGAGGACCTAATTGGACATTACCATTTCACATACGGATTGATGCCTCCAATACGGCAATTGGAGTAGCATTAGGACAAATTGATAATGGTGAACATTATACCATCTACAACATTAGCAAGAACTTGACAGGAGCCGAGAAAAATTATACAACTGAGAAGGAATTCCTAGCGGTAATTTATGCCATCAACAAATTTAGGCATTATATCACGGGTTATCAAATATTTATTCACACGAGATCATACAACCATTAAGTATTTGATGAATAAACCTATGGTAAGTGCAAGAATTATTCGTTGGTTGTTGTTCTTGCAAGAATTTGATATCACTATAATCAACAAACCAGGAAAAGCTAATGTTGTGGCAGATTTCTTGTCCGGGTTGCGAGAACACGAGATGAAGGGGAATTAGTTGATGACACTTTTCCTGATGAAAAACTATTTGCTATATCGGTCCAATCACCTTGGTTTGCGAGATATAGCCAATTATTTGGTCATAGGGAAAGTTCCTCCACATTTCACTTCAAAACAGAAAAAACAATTGATCAAACGGAGTTCTTCTTTTGAATGGATTAAGGGTATGCTTTTTAAGTGCGGTCCTGACCATGTGTTACGTAGGTGCATCCGCAAGGATGAAGTGTATGATATCCTTAGAGCTTGTCATGATGAACCCTCGGGTGGACACTATTCTGTAAAAAGCACAGTTAGGAAAATCTTAGGGACAGGATATTATTGGCCATCTCTTCACAAGGATGTGAAAAAGTACATCAGGCATTGTGATGCATGCCAAAGAATGGGGAAACCCACTCATACAAATGAGATGCCACTGCAGCCTCAAATGGTTTTAGAACCATTTGAGAGGTGGGGAGCTTGATTTTGTAGGACCTATTGATCCACCTTCTCAAGGAAAGGTGCATATTCTAGTATGCATTGATTACCTGACAAAGTGGGTAGAGGTGCGTGCTTTTAAACATGCTCGTGAAGAGAAGGTCGTTGATTTCTTGTATACTCAGATTTTTAGAGATTTGGAGCTCCACGGTCTATCACCACAGACCAAGGACCCCAATTTGCATCCAAAGTCATAAAAGCATTTATAGAATTGTATGAAATCAAACATAGGAAATCATCACCTTACCACCCACAAGCAAATGGCCAGGTTGAAGTAACAAACAGGGAACTAGAACGCATCTTGACAAAAATAGTAGCTTTTCATAGGAGAAATTGGCTAGATAAATTACTTGAAGTAGTTTGGGCCTACAATACTACTTGGAAGTCCACTACTGGATTCACACCTTATGAACTAGTCTTTGGTAAAAAGCCTCTCTTACCTATTGAATTTGAGCTACTAACATTGCACAACCTGGAAATTGGAATTGAATTGTCGTAGGCACGGACAGATAGGATTAAGCTGAATGCATTGGATGAACTTAGATTGGATGCTCTGCACCAAACTGAGGTAATTCAGGAGCAGAGGAAGTTGTGGCATGACAGTCACATTCAGTAGAGGAAACTTCAACAAGGAGATTGGGCTTTACTGTTTGATTCTCAATATGAAGACTTCCCTAGGAAACTGAGAACTAGATGGTTGGGACCTTACTGGATTGAGGAGGTATTTAACAATGGAGCAGCTCGTCTATCCCCTATTGATGGGTCACGAAGAAAGTTGGTAGTGAATGGACATCGCCTCAGGGTATACCATACACCTCTGACTAAAGAAGAATTCTTGTAGCAACTTGATAGTTTGGATACACAACGGGTGGAAGAGATTCTCTCTTCCACTTCAAAACAATCAACATGATTAGTGGATTTCAAGAAAAAGGAGAAAATACAAAAAAAGAAAAAATAGAAAACAAAAAGATGAATAAATTAGAGTATGAATTCCTTCATGGGCATGGTTTCCGGGGAAATCATGAAATTCCTTCATGGGCATAGTCAGGATCAAGAAAAAAAAAAAAAAAAGAGAAAAGGAGAGGTAAAAAAAAAAAGGGGAAAATCAAGAAAAAAGAAGAGAGAAAAATGAATAACTCAGTAGTGAAAACCTTTTCTTAAGGCACTACTGAGTTGGTGTGCATGAAAACCAGTTTTTTAGCATGCATAACCTTGAGAAATTTCTGAACCATCATTGTACAAATTCACCAAGTGCACTTGTTTTGAAATGTTGCGAGAAAATCTCATGAGAATATCAACAAAGGCGGTCATTCTTCAAAGCGGCATTAACTATTTTTATCAGGTATATATTTCTTACATTTCTTCATTGTAAAATGATTGGTATATAGTATGTGACAATTAACCATTAGCATAAAAGGTATTCATAAGAGTTGGCATACTTAAGACATGTTTTGAAAATGAAAATATTGATTTCTGCCTAATCTTCGGAACAAGAATGCCAAAAATAATGCCTGTTGTATTATCTTCGGATTGAAATTGTCTTCAGAATGACAGCAAAATGAATGTTGCACTTTGTCTTCAGAAAGAAACTTTGTCTTCGGAATGACAATTTGTCTTCAGAATGAAACTTGGTCTTGAAATGACGACTTGCTGCATCATCTTGGAATGAAGATCTGTCTTGGAATGAAGATCTGTCTTCAGAATGAAGATCTGTCTTCGAAATGAGGATCTGTCTTGGAATGAGATTTATCTTCAAATAGCTGATCTTGGAATGAGGATTGATCTTGGAATGAGTATCTTGAATGAAAATTTTGCAAAGAAGATTTGTCTTGGAATGAAGACCTGTCTTCGAAATGAAGTCATAATCTTCGGAATGAGGATTTGTCTTTGGAATGAAGACTTGTCTTCGAAATGAGGTCATAATCTTCGGAATGAAATTTTGTCTACACAATAAGTTATAATCTTCGAAAAGAGCATTTCCACGTGGCATCCAAGAAGACAAGGTACGACAAAATCAAACTCTTTTAGTTGCATGCGAGGAAGGAACACGTGTCAGTCAGCACATGGTTTGTTTTTGCACTCATTGGAAATACGGAGGACGTGACCAACCATATGCCACCAATTTTTAATGCCAATAAACATGCACGTGAGAATCTACAAAACTAATGAGGTGGATCTGATGACAAGGACATCCATGCAATTATCAACGAATAGGTGTACAGTGCAAAAGTAGAAATGTGTGCCACCTTTCTTTTCGAAGACGTGTTTGCGAAGTACAGTGCACAGGTTACGGTTCATTTCGAAGAAGAAGACGAGAAATAGGGCAACGAAGGTTTCAAACTAAAACTCTGCAAATCTGCAACAAAAAATAGCCAGAAATCTAGCAGAAGAACAACAGTGAGTGTACATTTTTAAATAGAAAATATGGGGCGAAAGATCAGAATAGAGCCTGCAGATACCACTTACCTCCGAGAAAATCTGGCAGTTGTGCAGATTTTTGAAGATGGAGGGTTTATGCCATTTTTGGATAAATTCAATGGGTCTTCTGAAGATTTGGCTGGCATGTTCGCCCATACGTTCAAAACAACCGAGCACATGTTAACGACATGACTATTGAGGTAAGCCCTAAAATTTTAAGTCAGATTACAGAGCTGCCATTAGAAGGGATTTCAATTTCTAGATCTGGCAAGAACACATTGGCAAATGTAGTTAATCAGTTTGTAGAAGAAAATGATAGAGAACCAAAGTACTTAACCCATAACAACACATGCAAAGGGTTAAAAAGGGCCAACCTACGGGAACCCTGGGATGAAGTAGCCACCTAGGTAATTAAATTTCTAACTTGTGAAGGGCAGTATGTGTTGTTATCAGGGCATCATCTGCGAATTTTGAACCATCTCAGACATGGTGGGCAACAACCAGAAGTTAGGGTAAATCTTCCCCTGTATCTGTATCAAGAGTTAAAGAACATGGCAAAGAGATATCAGGAGGGTAAAGGAAGCCTTCGCCATCATGGCCTCATCAAATTAGTTTGCCAACACCATTTTAGAGGAAACCCTAGGAGTTTTGATAGGTTTTACTCTACCCTAAATGATGTCATTTTTGGGGATGAAAGTGAGGAAGAAGAAGAACCAAATGTTGTTGATGTTGCTACAGAAGAGGAAACAGCTGCTACAAAAAATGTTGCAGAAGATGCTGTAGAAGAAACTATAGAAGGTGCCCCTGAAGCTGTTATAGAACTACACCCCATAGCAGCAGCAGAAAACCTTGCTCCTGAACCCTCAACTTCACGAGCTAAGAAACAAAAGAGAAGAGGATCTAGAACTGGAAGTAGAGCAGAAAAACAAAAGAAGGTTCATTTTTTTGAAGCTGCAACTGATTTGTCAGAACAGAGAAGTGAAGCACTTAACCAAACAGAGGCAAAAACAACAAGGGAAACAGAGGCATCTGAAAGTGACCCCATGACCCCTATTGTCACCAAAAAATAGAGCAAAAAGAAGTTTGCATCTGGAACTAGGAGGTCTACAAGAATCCATTTGAAAGAAACTACAGAATAGGTCATGGAGGAAGAAGATAGACCAAGCAGCCCAGATGTCACAGAGATACAACCAGCATCTAAAAACTTTCCAGAATTCCTTGAATAGATAGTTGAGGTAGAAATTGAGCAGGATGGTTTGGAGGAGGCTACAGTTCAATGAGGCTATAGATATGGTAGATACCCTTATAGACAGGTCTCACGAGCCTCCTGAACAAGAACAAATTGTTGCAAAAGAAGAGGAAATATTGGTTGAGCAACCAACTACAACTGATTTGTGCATCGGCTACGAAGTAGAAACAGAAGTGGAAGACATCACAGAAGCAGTGAGGGCAGCAAGGAGTGTTGTCAAAACACGGACCAGGTGGATTTCATAGAAAGAAAGCATCATTGAGATGCAAGAAAGAAAAATTATAGAGCTTCAGTAGGAAGTGGCAGAATTGAGAAAATTGTTGTCACAATCTGAAAAATAGCCAACTATATCCAATGATGAAGACAATTTGGCTCAATTGCTTCTGGGTCTATCAAGAGCAGATGACTCTGTTGAGGCAGACATGGGAGTTCATCCTGAAATAGCACTCCTTCATTCTGAAGAAGTGCCTGTTCATTCTGAAGCAGCACCATCTTATTCTGAAGCATTGCCTTCTTGTTCGAAGATGCTTCAGAAATGGTGAAGAGCATAGCAGAGGATGTTGAAGATGAGCCACCAACACAGGAACAGTCCCAGCAGCAAGAAAATGTTCAAGTAAGTACTCCTATTGAGGTCCCTGCATTTCAACTTGTTACACTTCCAGTAGAAACAGTAGATAAGGGGGTACAAGTAGAAATACTATCTGATGACAACCCCATAGAAATAGCAAATAAGGGGGTGCAAGTAGAGTTATTAACAGATGAACAACCAGTGGAAGTGGCAAAAAAAGGAGTTCAGATAAATTTGCTGCCTAGGATCCCCCTATAGTAAGACCACCTAATACTGTGTCTCTAGAACAGTACAATGCAGACATAGCTAGTTGGATGATTAGATATGAGCAGCTTGCCACTAAAACTAAAAAGTTCAAATTGGAAGCAAAACAGCTAGAAGCCAAGGACACAAAAATTCAGGCATTGAAAGAAAAGGTGTCTGACTTATGCCAAATTGCTGAATTTTTAGTCCAATTTAGACGACCAGCCAGATTTTATAGCCTTATTTTGAAGGAAAAATACCTCAGATGGCAGGTCATGAGGATTACTTCAAACCTCCCATATAAATTGGACACTATTGAAGATTTTCTGGAGGCATATTTTGACAGTCCTTTTGAGCAGAAAAATCTCTTGTGTGAACTATTTTTACATAGTTTCTTCATTCCAGAGGAAGTTGACTCTCATCCTCAAATCTACATTGGAGATGTTCGGTTGAGAGCATTTATGTCTACTTTGCAGAATCAGCTTTACTGGGATCAAGAGAAAAAGCAGAATAAAGTGATTGAAACAAGGGCTGAGTTGTTAGTCAGAGCAATCCAGCCAAATCACCTAGTTATCACCAGGCAGCACTTCTCAATGATGAACAGGGATGATATAAAGAGAATGTACTTGAACAATTTGAGGGATTGTGTGGCGATTTAACAATTTTTGTGATCACAATTTCTTCCCAGCATTGTCAGTATGCAGAGACAGATGGAATGAACTTTCCATGTCTTTGAGGAAAAGAGAACCTATCTCCCCCATCAACTTAGAATGGTCCAGAAGAAGAGCAGAAAGTGTAGTCCAGTGATTCGGATCATGCAACATAGCTGGATAGGTCTCGGGTTCGGGCCTCCGACCATCATTACTCCAGTTCCATTCTACTTTGAGGAAGATGCCCAGCTTGATGAACAATTTGAAGATTGGCTCGAAACATTCAGGAAAACGAGGGGTATTACATAGGCAAGAAATTATTCTACGGGTCATGGAATCTAAACATGGACATATGTGATTCCATAGCCCAACAGAATGCATGAGGGCATGCATTAATATAAGTTGGGGGGAAAATGATGAGGCCTGGAAATGCCTCAATCATAACATGTTTTGAACACTAAAAATGCCTATAAACTCTTATGTTTTATCTGATATGTTAGTTAAGTTGATTCAATATGTTGTATATTAACCATTTTGCATGATCAATGTATTTGAAATATTATATGCTGATTTTACAGCTTTTTGCATAGTTTTGTGTTCTTTTTGCTATGATTTGCTAAAATGGGATATGCTTAGAATAATAGCAGCATTTCACTAATCATGTTTTGATTTGTCTCAAGCATTTATTTCACCTAAATGCGGCAACGAGTGCAAGCAAAGCTATTGTTGTGCGGCAAAAGCTGGTCTTTCCCATGTAAATTCCAGCCAGTTGTCCATAAATAGCAAGGCATGGAATTCACATGAGGAAAGGGATGAAGACCATTGGAATTTGATCTTAGGAGATAACCCACCTGAGAGATGCAGAAGAAATCACTGGAAAAGCATACATTTGTTCATTTCGAAGTATCTTCGGAATGAACAGATATCTTCGAATGAAAGAACACACACGTCTTCGGAATGAGCGGATCTTCGAAATGAAGAATGAGTATCTTCGGAATGAGCGGATCTTCGAGAATGAAGCATGCGGTATCTTTGGAATGAGCGATCTTCGGAATGAGAATGCAGTATCTTCGGAATGAGCGATCTTCGAAATGAGAATTGCATTGTCTTCGGAATGAAGCCACTTATCTTCGGAATGAAGAACAGAATGTGTTTCTTTGACCTGTTGACCGATTTTTGAAGCCAAAAAAAGGGAAATAAAGGTTGGAAAAGGTAAAGGGAAAGATCTTCCATCTGTCTTTGCCGTCATTGCCGACCAAAGCCATCATTAAGGGAAAGATCAAGTTTTAGTCCTCTTCTAGGATAAAACCGAGAATTTGTTGCGACATTGTAGGATTAGATCTTTTGAGATATTCTTTGTTTGTAATCAGATCATAGGATAGCTATAAATATTGCTCCCATTCGAGGTTGAGCCTAGTAGGTAGTAAAGGAGGTAGAAAATAGTGGGGGGGAGTGGTAGAAAAGTAGTGTTACAGGTCTGTAAGATGTTTTGTAGGAGATTATTGTAATCATGTCTTCTAATCAATAAAGTGCACCGGTTCTATTTCATATTGCTTGTAAATGAGTGTGATTAAGATTTAGAAAGAGAGAGAGACTTACACCTTCTTCTGGACAAAGAGGCTTGGCCACTTCCGGACCTAGGAGGAGGACTAACAAGCGAGGTTTTTATTACGATTTCTCTTGCGTGCGAGAATGAGTTGTAGAACTTGTTATTTCAATTGCTTGTAAACGAGTTGACAATATTTGCAGTCTTAGTTTATTTATGCTTAGATTAACCTTGTGCTTAATGTTTTAGTTGCAATCTTACTTTCAGCAAAGCTTCCACTTTATTTGTTGTGTTATTTCTAGAATTTACTATTTTTCAACAATTTTCTGCATTTTATGTTTCTGTTGTCAAATCCTGCATGAGAAGATTGACAACCTTACTGTTAAGAGCTTTGATAGTTTTTATTTCCACATTAGATCTAGACTTTCATTACTGCAAAAGTAATTAGATTTCCTTTCTGCAATTAGGATCAGACTTTCAATTCTACAACTGTTATTTCTGCAATATAATTAGGTCTCATTCTGCAATTGTAATTAGGACTTCATTTATGCAGTTAATGATTAGTTTCCAATTCTGCAACTTAGATTAAGATTTAATTCATGCAATTTAGAGATAGGAATGTTCCAAAACCCCCCACACAATCGGTTCCACCAATAAGACTTGTTGCTCTAGATTGACCTAAGTTATAGTTGTTTCACTTCTTCTTTCGTAGATAGCCTTGTACACTGCCCTGGATTGATAGATTCATTGAGAATTAATGATGGTATAACGACTACGCATCATAGGCACCTAGGATTATCTAGTTGTATAAGTCTAATCAAATCTGAAATAAGGATGGTACAATCGTATGAGGAACCCTATCTCACATATGGGTTGAAAGAGTCCCCACTGACATACGGGGTATGCTTATGATCTATCTAAAAATACTCACATGCACACACAAGGATAATGAGTAGTTGGGTTTGTCACGAAAAAAGCCTTATCCAATAAAATCCTTGTATAGATAATATGTGATGTTTGGAGAAGTCTACTAGGGTGTTTGAGTTTCAAAGAAAACCCAAAAAGTTCTCTAATAGAAATAAGATACCAAATATCATTAAACATCAAAAATACGAGTCATTCATTCATCAGAATGCATTTTACAAAACACAATCAAACATATAGGATAGATATCGATTGAATATCAGAAATGATGTTTAGACGGCAAATGACTATATAGTGCAGCAAAGAAAAATATACAGAATGACATATTCATTCATTAGCATTATACCAATCCATTTCACTGCATTTCATATATGTGTGATTAATTGATTAAGTTCTTGTAATGAGAATTATCAATTATTTTGCATGATTGTCATACATTCTGTGGTGTCACATTTTAAAATTGATATACACAGTTTACGTTCATTATTTATGTTTTAAGTGATTAAAGCATACAGGTTCATTCCCATTAGATTATGATTATGTACATAATGCAAGACCATACATTGCATAGCATGCCATAACTTCATAAAAATAATCGCATGCCTACAAAGAAAAAATAAATATGCATTCAAAATAAATACTACATCCATTTGCATCTATTATATATGGCACATATAATCATATAGATCACTGCATAACATCATAATCATAAAAAAATATAGCTATCTAGTGCATGTCATCCATACATTGCATCATATAAATATTGCATCATATCAACATAGCATCACATAGGCATTGCATTCATGTGCATCAAATAAACATAAAATCAAAATTAAACATCGGATACACATAATGAGCCGAAAAGACCAAGTCAGATATATATATATATATATGTGTGTGTGTGTGCAAAAATAGTACATATGAGGAGTATAAAAATTCTTGCAGGCTACAAAGCATGTAGGTCCTTGACCTTACACTCAAAATGAGTATAACATAGCAAAATTATAGTTTACATCTAGTAGAGCCTAGGTCTAGTATGCTCCCCCTGTACCAGAGCTCTCGTCGCCTCCCTAAACACTATGCTCTGGATCCTGCTCTCCTGTCTATGCTAGCACCTATGGTAGGTCCTGCTATGGGTCCTGCCTGCCTCCAAATCCTAAGACTCCCAACACATGAGAAACTGGTAACTATAGCAGGCTAGTCCCTTGACTAGCGGCCCCTAAAGTCTGCCCTACATCTCTATGCCTGGCACATGATGTCGTCCCATGTGTGTTAGAGGACTTGTGCATCCTCTTAGTCCTATGAGTCTTATGACCTTAGCTCACCATAGATTGCCCTGAGGTCCTAGACCTGGTACACTGAGACTCTGAGGAGAAAGGATCCTCAAGAACCTGTAGCCCATGCATCTCAATTTAACTGACTAGATGATCAACATGAGCAAGTCAAGCTATGTGCATCTTATTGGTCCTCATGACCATACTATGTAGTCTCTCTACCTCGATCATTAGATCCTGTGCAACTATTGGTGCTATCGCTGGTTCTACCAGAGGTCCCATAGTAGCTTGAGGAGGTGGCATAGCCCCCCTCGATACCTGAAGGATATCCCTCTCTGTCTCTACTATAGTCTGTTGTGCTTGCTCTAACTCTAGAGAAGTCTATAATCTCTAAGCCTGGGCCTCTACATTTGAGGCCTGTATAGTAAGATCTTGTATCTGATATTGCATCTCAATAAGGCACCTATCTCTATAAGCTACTCTCACCTCTACAGTGGTGATAGTAGTGTCTCACTCTAGCTGTTGTGTGTGGAATCATCCTAGCTGACTCCACAAGTCAGCCACCTGAGCTAAGAGCTAACCCTCTACACTATTAGGAGGGACTTTTCCCTCCTCTAGAGCCTCCTCATCGGGGTAAGCTTCGAGAGCCTCCTCAATGGTGGCTGCTATGCCCCAACTACCCTCTATTTGTTGGTGCACCCTATGCCCATCAGGATCTGCCTCTGCCTCTGCCTGGTTCTTCTCTCGACCCAGATACCCTATGTGATATCATTTGAACATGGACCACCACTCATAATACTCTAGAGTGGTCCCAGTAATCTTGATTCTAGTCTCTTGGTAGTCATCAACATCTCCCAAAGGCTCCAAAATGACCCACTATAGATCATGCTCTGTGACCAAGCATCGATACCTTATGGAGATATATGGAATATCATGCATGAGCCCAAACTACCACAAGACCCGAGAGTAGAACCGATACTCTTGAATCTTAGACTTACGACTGATCAACCATCCATTATGGCATGCCTATATCAACCACTGGCCCTCCTCTAGCCACATTGGACAATCCATATAAGGCCACCACTAAACATCGTTCGATCCAAGTACCATGAACTAAGTTATATAGTGTTGGATATCACTAGCATGGATCCTGATGTGGATACCCTCCTCCTCATGAGGCTAGCATGTGGCATAACACTAACGATCATCAATAATATCAGTAATCCATAGTGGCAAATTTGCAAGATGCTTGATCTGGATGTGCTGCCACCCCTAGATCTATGATAGAAGATTGTATCTAAGGCCCTTACATCTATGCTTCGTAATCTGGTGTAACTCCCTATAGAGATGACATAGTAGGGTTCTCCCCTAAGCTAGAAGTAGAGGCACCTCTGTAGAGCTCTATAACACCCTCTAGGTGGTGGATAGGAGGTTCCAAGGAATCCTCACACTCGAGGAGTCTGGAAGCACAATATGTACTATGAGGTACATAAAGAGGGCTTCCCGTGTAGATAAGACATCCTCGTGGTACCACTCACCAATGTGTACCCCTCCGTGGTCAATCGCATCCTGAGTATCCTCGCTCTGGTCGTCGAAGATAGTATAAAAAACAACCTCCTTTACCCTAGAGGTAGAGGAGATGATGGCCTCACCATCAATGGGGATCCTGAAGATCCTATAGACATCCTCTAAAGTAACAGTTATTTCACCTATAGGTAGGTGAAATGTGTTGGTCTGCACATTCCAACATCGTGCCAATGTAGTCAGGTAAGATTGATCTACCCTAATAGTGGGTAGATCCATGATGTATCTTAACCCAACAACTCAAAACCAATCTCGATCATCATTGGATAAAGCCTCACAGAGAGTCTTCAAAATATTTGGCTCTTGGGCTCTAGAAGTCAATCTCTAGAATAAAAAACATAATTTAAGACTAAATCCAACTAACTAGAGCTAAAAAAAAAAGCAGTAACAGCAAACTGTAGCTGAAACCTATGGTCCCCAATTTGCAAATTGAGAACCATAGCTAAAACCTATGGTCCCAAATTTGCAAATTGGAAACCACAAATGAAACTTGCGGTCCCTAATTTTCCAACTAGGAACCGCAACTACCAGTTGCGATTTAGGAGCGACACCCATTTTGGGTATTCTCCTAGACCACTAAAGCATAAAATTAAATTCCTAAATCTAGCCTAGACTAGTGGGGTTCATTACCAGTAGTTTGATGAGGTTCATTATCTGCATTATTTAATGTAGTTCATTTTACTAGTATTGATTGTGTGGTCTCGATTTCTAGTTACCTTACCTGCACCTTGTCCCCAGCTAGTAGATGGTTGATCAGGATCTGCCATCAAGGTCTAGGAGTGTAATCACGGTAGAGTGTAATAGTGCTTTAGATCAGGAAGGGTCTTCTCACTCTCAAAGCTCTCAGATTGCCAATGTTTGCTAGGAAATAATGAAAAGTTTCAAAGGGGAATTCAATTTATAGGTTTTCCTAGTCTCGACAAATCGTAACTAACACTTGTGGTTTTGAAACTAGGGTTTTTCGCCCACAGGTCTGGCCCACGGTTCCTAAAATTTGGAAATGTAAACTATAGACCGTACCTATGGTCCACAAATAGCATTAAATGCACTCAAAACCCACCGTGGGAAGGTCTAAAAGAGTAAATTAATGACTTCCACCGGATAAAAATTCAAAATCAATGATTAAAATTGCAAATTTGGTGATGTTAAAAGCACCAAGATCGATCAAATACATGCAAAATTAAAACAACAAAACAAAAAAAGCAAATAATTAAAAACCAAATGCGCCTTGTATTTAATGATTTATCCTATACACTTGGCAGTTGACAGCGAGTTGTGATCCATGCAATCCGACAAGATGAGTAAATCACCATAAGAAAATTTGGGGTAAAATTGTCTTTTATTTTATGACATCTTTCAGCAAATCATCGACAAATATGATTCAACACAAGTCTAATTGCATTTGTATCATTTTGATTCCTTAAAATGGCTATTGTAGCCTAACTACTCTAGGGGATAGAAATGTGCCAATACTACTAAGAGTTGCAATCATAAGCTAAACTAGGCCTAGCCAAGGCATTAAAAGACTCGAATCTTAATTTTTTCAGGATCATTCATTATGGTCAAGCAATTTCGTAACTTCATACATTGTCATTACCCTCATTGAATCATCTTTTGAAGGGGTAGTAATAATTTTATAATCATAATCAAAGTCAGCAGAAGATCCCTGAGATCGTAGATCCCCTAATCTTGTCAAAATTATGTTCGTTCTTGTGAATCATTGTCAATAGCTATCATAAGCTTCCCCCTTTGCTTGGGGCAAACAAAAAATATGATAATTGGTTTGTAACTCTCATCCTTCAAATTTATGGGTCAGAAGATACCCATACTTGGCATTGGTGCTATCCAAACGTCTGATGACAAGGGCAGACTTGTCAAAATGTAAGCCTTTCACAAGCTGTAAGCAATAATTCCAAGATGCGCGCCCTTTTGCTGGACCTGGGGCATCTACTATTGATCTGACTAATGATCATCATATAACCTTAGACATAATTTTAGGATGTATATTTTTGCTCAGCGTTGTTCAATATCACAACGCATCTCAAAAGGGGCATCTGTAGACACCTAAAACATGTCATGTCAAAGGTGACTACTCATATGAACATGCTACAAGACCATATGGAGGATCTTGGATAGACTCCAAGATAGAGCAGTGGTTCTAACCACTCAATTTAGGAATTTTGGCCTAAGTAGTCTAAAATGCAGCCTAGACCTATAGTCTCTAGTCTAACCCATGGTTGACACCTACGATCTACAACTTGGACCACAACTGTGACCTGCGGTATTAACTGAAGTTTAGTTAGGCCTTCCATCCGAGCCAAATCGATTGGAATGGCCAAAAGATCTAGAAGGAGGTAGTTGAAGGACAAAATATTCTAGAGGATTCCATCCCAACTATCCTAACCAACCTTCTTGGTCTTGGCTTCTCCATGAAGCCATCCCTAGCCCTAGGGGCATGCTATAAATACCCCCTCTAAATGGGGATAAAGGGAGAGCAAGCATTGGAGATTTGAGCAATGAAGCCCTAGAAAATTGTACATTCAAACTAAGTATACTAAGAGATAGAGCTATTGCACTTAATCCTTGAACCTTTTGCCACCATTCATGATGAATTGTATTATGGATGCCCTAGGTGCTTAGGGGGATCAATAAATGCAAATATGGGAAAACAAAGGCCCTTCACATCGAATTGACCACAAAATCAGTCTAAGGACACTGAAGGCAACCCTTGAACATCAATTTGGAGAAGGATATTGAGCCCACTACTCTTGATTTTTAGGGTAAACTTATCAGAGGTCAAACCGTGGTTATCGGCCGTGGTTCACAATGCAGATCGCTCACTAGAGCTATGGTTTGCAACAGGTGATAGATCACCTTACTCTTTTCTTTTCTATCTGACTAGTTAGGTTAGATTAGTTATTTTTGTGATTGAATAGCATTTTAGAAGACTTCTGACCATAGAACTAGGCTAGATTCACATCTTATGCTTATGTTTCAATTAGGGCTAAAATGTTTTCTTTATGCATGTTTATGTTTCATTTTCTATATTTGATCCATGCATAGTGTAGATGCTATTTTACTTTATGTTATTACATGAATCTTGATTCACTTTGCATATTTTAGCAGCTTTCTTCTTGCTTTCTTGATTATGCATGTTAATGGTGTCATTCTGCATTTTACCCAAAAGGGCCTCATCACGATAGACTGCCTATATTTTTGACATTCTTGTTATTTTTTGATCGCAAGAAATAGTTCCAAAGGAGAGATAAAGCATCCAATCCCTTCCCCATTGGAGCAATAAATGTCATCCTGAGCGGCATTTTGATCACACCTACCCTTGATAGGGATTAAACATTAGTGTAATTAATGTATCAAATGGGTATCCCTAAGAGGGACGAATATGTAATTTAACTTCATTGAAATTAAAAAATGATTCCTTGTATTCACATTATTTCTTGTTATCAAATTATGCATGCCTATTTGTGTATTTTTCTTCGATTGTGATAGTTAGATCAGGTGTGAGCCTCTTTGGTGGTTACAGGCTCAACATATGGACCAGTGATGTTCCTGTCGGGCTAGTGCAAGTAGTGTCCCAAGACCTCCTCAATGTCGATGCTATTCCAGGAACCTAGACTCCTCTAGTGCTGTGCCTGGATGACCTGGCTCCATGTCAAGTGTAATTGCACATGGGACGTTGACATTTGGGTATTTTTATTCATGATGGCAGTCCCCAATGACATACTTGATCAAGGTCATTTCAAGGCGATCAATAGGCTGTGTGCAGCACCAGGTATCTCCCCCATCAACATCCACATCAAAGGCAGCCCGTAAACCTCTTCTTTTTTAGCATTCCTATTGGGCTCATAGTCAACACAACATGTGGGCCTGTTCCACCTCAAGTCGAGTTTCATGTTGCTAAATTTATACCCTAGTACTAGCTTGACCTAGCAGTCCATGCATGGTGGCCACCCATATAATTCTAGCCCTCTGTGCCATCTCAGCTGGCACGCCATGTGGAGTCCATCCCTAGGCCCCTTTCCCCCAACCACAAAACCTGCCATCCATCTAACTCCCCTTATCATTCTCTGCTCATGTCTCCACCCACATTAGATGTCGACTCTCGAGGCATGCATCCCCTTGCTACCTCTTCGACTTCCTACCCTTCCCTTTATAACCCCATGAGGCCTATCGCCTTCACCTTCCTTTGCCCCATCCATATTTTATTTTCCTAGCAAGCTTCTCCCCTTGTCAACCCCACTTCCTTCTAGAAATTTCTGCCCTAGGTGAGCTGTGAATCCACCATGTCAACTCCCAAGGCCATTTACATCGATCCCAAGACCCTTTCTTTGATCGAGTCTGCTAGGGTCTTTACTGATGCCAAGGAGTATACCCCCTTTCTAAGAAAATTCACTAGGCCTGATGAGGATATCACCCAAGGCTTCCTAGACACCTAGGATGAGGGTGAGGTCCAGGTGAAAGGGCTACATTTTAGAGTCACCAAGGAGTTCCTGTTCGAAGTCACTAGTCTGCATCACGAGGAAAAGGGGAAGTTCATTCATCAAGACAAGCGCAATTGGGAGGAGGAGCTCTCTTGCTTCCCAAAATAAAATTGGTATAGGATGAATCTATTAAAAATTGACCTCTCCAAACCTTTCAACAAAGCCCTAGTCCCTGTAATGCAATTCATTACTTGCAATATCCCGAACCAAAATTTGTTCAGTTTCCATCTGAGCTTCGTTAACCACCTTTGCGGTGCAACATTACTGAGCACTCCCCATTTTTTGCTTTACTCTCTAGGCCTTTCCATTGATAGAGCCTAAAAAAACCACTCCCACCCTTCCCACCAAGGACTTATGGCCATCCTCTACCGCCACACTTTGGCCCATCAGCCCTCGCTTTAGAGTATTCCCCCTAGCCTTTGTCCTTCCCACTGAGGTTGTCGCCTCCCCTATTGCCTCCCCTACTGCTTCTAAGTCTAGAGAGGACATTCCTAGTGACCCTGAATATTCCCCTCCCCTAGAGAGCATAGGCCTACCCAAAAATGCAAGGCGTTGTCTCAAGTCCCTGGTAGCATTTCGACCCTCGGTGCCAGCTCTGCAATAGGGGCGACCCCTAGCGGGAGCAAGTCCTCGGCCAGACTCAAGAAGCATAAATTTGATGCATTGAAAACCATCGAGATTAGTTTGGATTTTGAGAAATAAGTTCCAAATATTTTTGACTATGATCCTCCTCGATATTGTGATCAAATCGCTCACCTCGACTGCTAATGCGACTACAACAGCTGTCAATGCCTTTAAGGAGCTCCATCATAGGCTAGGGGATAGTCCCTATGGTGATGGGAATTAGTTCCTTAGTGCGGGGCCCCCGCCCAGAGTTGTCCTGGTAGTCCTCCTCATGTAGCAGGGTGGGTAGGGATGGTGTGTGGTCTGCCCGGTCCCAGGACCCCCGACCTGATATGGGCAGAGTTTTTTTTCCAGCCTTTGGCTTCCACTCGTTTTAGCAAGTGTTTTCTGTAGGTTTGGTCCTAGGGACCTTGGTACCCCTATTTTTACCTTGTTTCTCAAAAGGATGGGTTAATTTTTTTTGGGTTGATAACCTGGGGTTGGTTGCAAGGCCTAGGATTTTGTTCTAGGAGCTCACCTCGATATTTTTTTGCTTTTTTGGTTCAAATATAAGCTGCGACTTCTATTGTAAATAAGGTTTTGGGATCCTTCAAAAACTCGTTGTATATAAAATCTGCTACTTATAAAAAAAAATTAAATATTTGCATTTATAAAGTTGATTTTTGGCAATATTTAATTATTAATCTCACATTTGGAGAACAAATTTTATGAATGATAATATTTCATTGTGTAAATCAAATATCAAAATCATAGGCCCCTTGTTAATGGTAATGTGCACCTTTGAGTTATTACAACAATATTTTCACACTTTGCAAGCACACTTTAATATAGAACCTTGGAGAAACTAACAATTTTCTTTGCAAGAGAGGATTACTTAACAAGATCCTAACTGTGAGTGTATTTTCATAATTGGGTAAAAATATCACTCAACATAATTGGCGCTATAAGGAGGGCATGTAATCAAGTATTTTTATTTACGCATTTAATTTTATTCACATTTGTTCATTTTTTTAAATTAATGCTTGGATAGGTCCAAGGTGTAGACCAATTGGTTCATCCAAACCCCATAAAGGGGGCAGAGATCCAAGGTTCAAATATCGAGCCTCGTTGGACTAAACACTTGTCCCTTTCCTGGAACTTTCAACAATGTAAAAGGTTTAAAATGATTGTGGCATGGTGGTTATAGGGGCGGACTGCGCAAAGATCTATGTGGCAAATTTCAAGGCAAACAAAACAGAATACTATGGTGGCCATAAAAGCTAGAAAACCTGCCTAGATTTGTGGCGGCTACCGATTCCACCATGTATAAAAAAAAAAAAAATTCTTGGATATATTTCTTGAATATTATGATTGAATGATTCATTTTAATAATATTTGAATATTGTGAGTTTCAAAGCATTTTGAGGTTCAAAGCATTGTTTTATTGATAATATTTTAAAATTGGAACCTAAAAATATTATTACAAGATCTAAATCCATTGGTGATACAAATTTTTAATGTGTTTCTCCAACTCAGAATTATAGGTGAAGTAAATTTCAAATAATTGTTATTCCACCACCAGTTAGCACTTCACATCAAAACCCTAACGTTCCATTAATCACACCTCCACCAATTTCCATGGCTGCAAATTTAGCATGGATGGGAACTCGAAGGAGTCCCTTAAAATTCCAGGATATGTACATGATATGCCCAAAAATATAGACAAATATTTGCCAAGATATAAACACGATGGTACAATATTAGCAGAAGAACACATCCAAGCCTACACTGATGCTTTAACAAGATTGCAAGTAGAGTATGAAGATGTAGCTTGTAGGTTGTTTCCTTTAAATCTTGATGATATTGCTTATGACTGGTATATTTTTTTACCATCTAGATCTATTACTTCTTGGACACAGTTAAAGGATGCTTTTGTTAATCAATTTAAATTTGCTATAGATCCTGCTAGTGTCTATCTTCAATTTACTTCAACAATAAGGGAACCAAATGAACCATTAATAATGTTTAACACTATATTTCATAAGATGTATTCATGACTAATTGCTCCTTATGCTCTTGCAAAACCTACTACTATTCAAACAATTAGGGCATCTAATGAGTGCCATTATAATCATTTAATTTTATGTTTGTCAAATCCATTGCGATGTCCAGGGTTATATATGATAGAAGGTTCAAGTAGGTTGTAGATTAGTTCATTCAGATAACAGGATTTATTGGTGAAACCGATGTTGTTGAGGATTTTATTGAGGTCAATTTAATCCTAATATGCATTAATTGAAACTACTTTTATTGTGAGAATTTAAAACTACTTCTAAGACTTGAAATTGAAAGCTAATTACAGTTGTAGAAAAGAAAATTGTAGAACGGAAATCTTACTGAATTGAAACCTATATTAAATTTATAGAATTAAAATAATTGAATGTAAAATATGCTTGAAATTTAAACATTCTATTCTAATTCATTCTTAAATGAAGTTGCACACAAATGTCAATCAACTACTATAGAAGGTTATCAAATTTCTATTGTAGTAACTAGAAAGAAATAAAGTTGCTAAAATTTAACAATTTACAGAAATAGAGGAATTCAAATCTACAACTAATGTCATATTACCAAGCACACTTTGCATAAAATATCACTTGAAAGCATTAAAAACATCACATGAACTAAAACATGGGTTAGTCTAATCAACAAAAAATAAACAAGAACTAGTAACAATGTTGCAACAAAAATATCATAAAATCTATCATAAACAATCCTTCCTTCGAGTCTAAAAGTGCCCCTTGATTTTTGATAAATAAGAAGTTAAGAAAATACTTCTTAACTACTTAAAACACTCACTCAAATCACAAGAAAGATATAATAAAATACTGCACTTTATTTTACTGTTAAGTCATACTGAACGTTTACAGAAAACATTTTTTAACATCCTCTATGCTAATGGCTACCTTTCACTAAGTCAACTCATATTATTCTTATCTCAACCAATGAGGGAACTACCTATTTATACTTTTTTATTACATATGTTGCACTTACATATTCAACTACCCTATTTTTTGTGCATGATTTGGTTGTTTTGTTGTAGCAAACTTAGTCTATTTTAGGATAAAATATGATGTAGTAGTTATCTATTAATTTATTCACACTTCTAAATTTATGGGAATGAGATGATATTGGTTGGAAAATACTTATCACACCTTTACTTTTCTCCGTACACATTCCTCCATGCAAATTAGATGCAGTTGGGTTTCTTTTGGCTAAAATAGGTATGTCTACCCTATCATTCTAGAATACTTCAAAATATCAGGCTAAAACAAAAACAATTCTCCCATATGACACCAAAATGTGTGAGAAAGTCATTCCAGGTGGATAGGACATCTTACCTATCCATTATCAACTATTTTTAATCATTGCATCTTGTTTTTTTGATAAATTCCATGCCATCCTTTATAATGACAGGTGGTTGGAATTTGTATGGGTTGCACAATTGTTCTTGATTTGTAGCTGTTATGCCCTGTTGTTGTCTATTTAGACCATTTGGGAATGCATACAATTGGGTTAGAAGTCTTATTTGGTCTTCATGAATACATTCCAATCATTTTTTCTTATCATTTTTTACTACTTCAAGGTGCTCCTTTAATGTGATAGCTAGTTGATTATTATATGCTGCACAAAATCTATCAATGCCCTGTTTTATAGCATAGACTATTTTAGCACCATTCCACCTCAAAAACTCATTTTAGGTGGCATAATATTCAAATAACATAATGCAAATATAAACTACGACACTCCTTATCAGCTACTAATTTTACTATGCATTTTTTTACTAACTAATCATGCAAAAATGGTGTAATAATGCTGAAAAATAGTCAAAACAAGGTATAATGCTTCTATACAAGTTAATCATGCAAGCACTAGTAAATAACATATTTTAATCAACTATTTGTCATTTTAACTGTGTTATGTTTGTAATATGGTAGTTTTTATATGTAAAAAATAGTGCAAAGATGAGGTAATATTTGGCCTCATCATTCCCCCAACTTAACATGATGCATGCCCTCATGCATCCTAATAGTACTTAAGTCCAATATTTTGAACAGCATCCTCTGTCAACCACATGAAAAATGTTAAAATTGCTAATCATGGTTGAAATACCAAAATTACTACAATTTGTGAAAAATGATGAAAGTGTGGAAATTGCTACAATTTTTGAAATTGTTGCAATTTTTGAAAAATATTAAAAAAAGTATAAATTACTAAAAATCTAAAATTGCTGCAATGTTTGAAATTTCTTTTTTTTTTTGAAAAATCTTGATATATTTGAAATATTCTTAAAACTGCTAAGAAATCTGAATTTGTTGTGCCACACATTTTAAAGCTTACCCTATTGGGTGATGAAACTTAACACCCTCACTAAAATTGCAGAGAAAAATGAACACTGAAGGCTTTGGAAAACAACAAGAAGTGGGAAAGGACAAGAACATGGAAAGAAAGCAATGATGTAAATAACCAGATAAGAGGAATGGCAACGGGTGAGGATGAAAAAGCAACATGTGAATGGGGAGCATTCTGTGAGAAAAGATCAAGAATGAGCACTCCAAGTAGATTACAGAAAAAAATATAATTCGAAATATTGGGACTAAAACCAAAAACTGTGATAGGGATAATTGGCATGGGGTGTAATAAAAACACGAGGAGGATGTACCAAAAAATCCAACCCACGCAAAGTGTTCGGAATAATGAGTACCTCAAAAAGTTGATTCTCATCATAGATATGATAGGTTTCTTGAAGATAATATTTATAGGATATGAAGCATTTGAAATATTAATATCTAGGGAGAACAACCTTTTTATTCCTGTGAATTTGAAAAAATGATTGTTATGAATTTTGAGAATTTTTACTGTTAGAATTGCAGGTAGAAATTTACATAATTGCCTTGTGGATTCGGGAGCCTCGGGTAATGTTATGCCATTTGTTGTTTGTCAAAAGTTAGGTCTTAAACATGTGCCTTCTAATAGGATTGTTGTTCAGTTGGATAAAACATAATTTAATGTGGTAGGTATGCTTAAAAATATCCATATTCAACTTTCATCAAAACCTAGAATTCAACAATTCATTGACATTCATGTTGTTGATATTCCTGACAAATATGGTTTATTTTTGAGAAGGGATTGGAGAAAAAATATGAATGGATACTTTTCTATAGATTTTTCATACATGTGTTGCCTTAGAAGGGTGTATCCAATAAGATAAGAGTTGAAAGGGGGCCTAAAATCAAGGATATGATTATAGAATATAATAAATAATCTAATGAGATTATTTATAATGATACTGAGTTAGGAGTATATACATTAGATACTAAGTTGATTGCAATTGAATATAAAGTAGAAATTCCATATTGTAAATCACTTATTGAATATAATCTTGTTTGGATGTTAAAAATTGATAGATATAAATCTAAAAAAGGTAGCAATGCAGGGGTTGAACTCATTAGCCCTAAAGGTAAGTCTTCTCTCTTTTCTTATATGTTACAGTTTTCATGCACATGCAACACAACAGAGTATGAGGCATTTGTTTTTGGATACTAGCTTTGAAAAAAGGAATTAAATATTTTAAAGTTTTAGGTGATTCTCAGCTAGTTGTTAGGCAAGTTAAATGTCAATATTCCTATCATGATAAAATATTGACTCACTACAAGAATAGAGTTAGGGACTTAATTGATGAATTTTCGGCCTTTAATATTTTATTAGTTTCTAGAAAGAAGAATCACATAATAGTTTTGTTAGTGGTTGCAACATGTACACTCAACCCTATTAATAAAACTTTCAATTGAGTTAATTCATTGTCCTTCTATACCTGATAATGTTAATAATTTACAAGTATTTGAAACTGAGACATATATTCAGTTTTGTAACTAACTCGGGTATTTTTAAAAATTAGGTAATTGATGAAAACCAAAGGTTACAGGAAGATGAGGATGAAGATAATGAGGTAACAACTAAAGTAAATTCAATCCCTAAAGGTATGATCTCACTTGAATTTTTTTTTATATTGGTTATAAATGTAAACAATGTGATAATATTTCACTTCCAAAAGATGCTTATGATGCTTTCAATATTGGTAATAATGAAGATCCACAAAATATAATCATAGGCAAAGGTTGCACACATAATAAAAAATAAGAAATTATGCATGCATTAAAATATTATAAATATGTTATTGCATGGAGTTAGAAGACCTTAAAACTTACAATCAAAATATCATAACTCATACCATTCCACTAAAACGTGATGTAAAACCATTTAGAAAAAAACAGAGACTGGTTAACCCACTATTGGAACCCCTCATAGAAAAATAAGTAAACAATATTTTGGATGATAAAATCATATTTCCTATTAGGTATTCAACATGGGTAGCAAATATTGTTCCAGTTAGGAAGAAAACTGGAGAAATTCAATTGTGTATTGATTTTTGAAATCTCAATAAAGCTTCATAGAAATATAATTATCCTTTACCATCCATTTATCATATTTTACAGATGGTTAATGGATCTGAAATGATGTCTTTTCTTGATGGCTATTTAGGATACAATCATATTCTCATTGACCCAAATGATAGGATGAAGACTGCTTTCACAACAAAGTGGGGAACTTTTGCATACAAGAGAATACATTTCAATTTACTCAATGCAGGTGCCACAATTCAACATGCCATGGATTATATGTTCAGAGATTTGATCAATAAGTGCATTGTTGTTTATGTTTATGATATACCTATTTTCTCCAAAAATAGATTTGATCATGTTAGGGATTTGAGAAAGGTACTCCAAAAATGTAGAGAACATGGAATTTCCTTAAATCCTAAAAAATGTAATTTTCGATTAACTAAAGGAAAATTATTAGGACATGTTATATCAAAATATGGTATTTTTATTAATTTTAAAAGAATAAATGCAATCCAAAAAATACCTTTTCGAGGAAATAAAAAAACTTAGATCTTTATTTGGAAAAATAATTTTTCTTAGAAAGTTATTTTTGGATTTGCTGAAATTGTTAAGCCTCTAAATGATATGATTAAAAAGAACACTAACATCAAATGGACTGGTGAGGCTAAATCTGCTTTTGAAAGTGTTAAATATTTCATTTCAAATGCTCCTATTTTGGTAAGTTTGGATTACAAAAATCCATTTTTCATTTATTCTTTTGCTTCTAAGCACTCCTTTGCTAGTGTTTTGACTCAGAAGAATGAAGGTAATTCTAAAAATCCCATTGCTTTCATGAGTTCACCTTTTAAGGATGCACAATTGAAATTTTCAATTTTGGATAAACAAATGTATGCCTTGTTTAAAACTATTAAGAAATTTAGGCATTATATTTTACATAGTAGAGTATTTGCTATCGTACCTAATCCTACAGTAAAAACTATTTTATTCTAGAATGAACTAGGAGAAAAAAGAGGGAAATGGATCTCCACTTTGCAAGAATTTTATCTCGAGGTTCAACCAATGAAACTTGTTCGAGGACAAGGTTTGACAAAAAAATCTCGCTGAAATAGATCCTCAAATTCATTGTTAACAATATTCTGTCGAGGACATCATAAAAGATGAATGGTATACTGATATTGTATATTTTATTTTGAATGGTAAGTGTCATGCTGATTTTAATTCTATACAAAAAAGAGCTTTGTGATTGAAATGTGCAAATTTTATGATAAAAGCAAGTGTATTATATAGAAGGAATCATGAAGGAATATTTATTAGATGCCTAAATAAATATGAGTTTGCTCAGATTTTAAGTGAGTTTCATGGTAAGTATGGAACATGGTATGGTTATGCAAATGCCACTACTCACCAGATTCTGAAACATGGTTATTATTGGCCTCACATATTTAAGAATTCCCATGCCTATGAATGTGCTTGTCACATTTATCAAATTGCAGCTAATAGAGAGGAATGTTTCCATGTCATTGTAGCCTGTAATTGAGTCAAGACCATTTGCTCAATGGGGGTTGGATTTTTTAGGGGTGATAACCCAAATTATTATGTAGGTCACAAGTACATTCTTACTACTACTGATTATTGTACTAGGTGGATCGAGGTAATACCCACTAAAAACTACACTAAAAAAGTTGTAATTCAATTTTTAGAGGAGCATATTGTTACTAGGTTTGGAATACCTAATTCTGTTATTAGTGATAATGGCTCGAATTTTACTTCTCTTCTTTTTGCAAATTGGGCTTACGACAACAAGATGAGCACCAAATTTTCTTCTAACTATTATCCATAAGGTAATGGATTAGTAGAGTCAACAAATAAGAACCTGTTATATATAATAAAGAAATTATTAGAAACAAACTCTCATGATTGGCATAATAAGTTCAAATTTTCATTATGGGTAGATAGAATAAGTACCAAAGAATCTATTGGAGCATCTCCTTATCACATAGTGTATGGTCAAGATCTTATTTTCCCTTCAAACTTAAAATTGCAAATTCTTCAATTTATGAAGGATTACTTAGAAAATGATGATAATATTAAAGCTCGTTTTACTCACCTCATGAGATTAGATGAAAAAATACAAGATGTTTTACTTCATTTTAGTAAACATAAAGACATTGTTAAAATATGGTTTAAAAAAAGGGCTAAAATTAAGGCATTTAGGATTTATGATTTGGTTCTATTATAGTATAAGGCTCACGAGAAAAGAATTGACCATGATAAATTCAACAATCTTTGGTTGGGACCTTATCAAATTTTTGAAATTCTTAGTGAAAGCAAATTTTGGTTAAACAATTTGAGTGGAGAAGACACCCCTTTACCTATTAATCGATGATTTATCAAGCACTATTTTCACCTATGAAGAAGTTAATGCATTCATCATATTGTATATATTTATATTTTATATATAATGTTTTGGTTTTGTAGTTTTCAGCTTGTATATAGCTTGTTGTTTTGTGATTTTGTTAGTTATCTCTTGTTTGTTTATTTTCATGTATTTCATTGTGAAATTTTGGTTTGTTTTCATTGTTGGTTCTAGTAATACAGGCTTATGCCAAATTTTGGATTTTGATTCATGTTTCCATTTTTGCTTTTGTCATTTTTACAAAATATTTTTGTGTTTGTTTCTCTAATTGAGGTAGGGTTTTGTAATTGCAATAAACAGTTGGTCTCATTGTTGGTACTTGTTCCTTTGTTATGTAGGATAAATTACCTATTTTGAAAATAGTTGAAATTAAGGAAAAGAGAATGAAATTGTTTAGTAATATCCTTATGATTTTGGAACAATGAAATATTCTGTTGAAGCTCCACATGTATCACATCATATTAAAGGGTATTCTTTGAAATTTTGAAAGATAAAATCATTCTAGTTTTGCAAATTAAGATGAAAATACAATATACTCTATATTTAGTATTACTTGGTCTCTAACCCAGGTGATAGGTAGATTTTGCAAAGCAATACAATGCTTAATACAAAAAAGAAAGAAAAAAAAAGTAACGTTAAATCAATCAAATGGTTTAGATAATCTTCATCGAGGCTATAGATGCCTAACTTGCAGTGGAGCTATGTCTAGATAGAAATAAAAGAAAGGAAGCAAAAGCAAAATTTATCTAATACCTAGGTGATTCAAATTATCTCTACTAGGACTATAGATGCATGGATGGTAGTAGAGCAAGATCTAGAAGATATGAAGGTTATCTCCACCAGAGCTATGGATGCTCGACTGGTAGTGGAGCAATGTATAGGTACATCATAATGAGTGATAATTTTATAGCCAAAATGTAAAACTAAACGATGGACTATAAATTATTTCAAGAATATAAAATGAATCACCCTTCACACACTAAGAAAAATAGGTGTTTCACCTATTTTTATTTGAAAGCTACCTAACTCCATTTGTTTTGGATATTACTAGGTCGACACATTTTGATGGCATAGTCTTTAGATTGGATTTTTTTAGCTTATTTAGAGTTAAAAAAATACTTTTGAATGCTTAGTCATAGTTATGGATGAGCATATTCCTAATTTGGAAGATTATTGTTGTAAATAGTGCTATTTAAGCACAACTTGGAAATAAGAATTAGTTAGTGTGTTTTCAATTCAGTTTCATTGTCAGTATTAGTGATTTTCCAAGTATCATCCTTGGTGTTCTTCTACTTCTATGATAACTAGAGGGTGGTCTTGATGGGCCACCCTAATAGTTTTACATTATTGTTTTACTTCATAAATAGTTAGGGGATAGTCTTAATTGACCATAATGATGACTATATAGCCTAGAGGAACTCTTAAGAAAAAAGTATTTCCCTTATACAACTAGGAAAAAGGTCAATCAACCTCCCTCTTTGGCTAGGAAAACTTAGATGGTTCATAAAACCTGATAGTCCTCCCAAACTAACTAAATTGCTTGATTCGTACATATGCCTTGGGTTGTATGGTAGAACTTGTGGAACACTATGAATTCCCAAGGAACCATTCAAATTTAGTGGTGGATCATGGATCCTACTCATCCACATTATTTATTTAAATATATTTTGATTTTGGTTTATCTATTGTCATTCATATAGACTGCCTACCAACTGGACAAATTGTTGTCTCCTCAATGTCCCTCTCCCAACTCTTCTTCCAAGTTCCAAGCCTAAGATTTCACTTTTTTAGTCTTCCTCATTACTACTTGAACTCATTAAGGACACACCTCTAGACTCCTCCTATACCAAGATTTCATCCTCTACTCTACTTGGTAATATCACTTAGTGGATGTCTCTCTGGTAAGACCTCAAGGTCTTACTATAAATGTAATCGCAGGCCACTCAAAGGGGGCTCCCTTGTAATCGCTTTGCCACTATAGGGGGCTCCCTCCTTGTAATCTATGATTCTTATTCTTATTATTCATGGATGATTTGATATGGATGGCCAACCTAATATATATATCTACCCTAAAGCTACGTTGGTGAAGAGACATGATGGTTCATGTATGAAGAGACGTGATGGTTCACGTTATGAAGGGTTGTGATGGTTCACTTTATAAGTTAATAATATAATAATTAAATGATTAATAATACTAACTAATACTAACTAATAATGTTAGGATTGAGGATCCTAACATGCCACACTCCTTACTCAAAGCTCAAAGTGAGAAGCTTTGTCCTTTGTTTTCCAAGAAGGATTTGTGTAAGTTCTTGGACTCTTTTAATGACATCCTTTCATAGGTAGGGATATCGAGAAGGATGAAGCATTAGCGGGAGACTGCCAAAAATATTAGTAACTATGTGATGATGAGGTAAGGGCAATCCTTCAGGTTCTTTATACACCTTAGAATGATGCATAAAAAGAGGTGATAAAAATTCTACATTCTCTTGTTTTTCCCTAGGAGAGGCAACGAAGGAGTGTGTAGTCACTTTTTTGCCTTGTTTTTGAATAGGTTTGACCCTATGGTGATAACTCACTATTGGAGAGGAATTTGAGTGTAGTTCTTGTAAAGTGCATGTTTGGCCATAATGAGTCACTTTGGGAATGTCTTGAGATATTTCTTGCTCATTGTCCTTGTTTTCCACATATTCCTCTTCTTTTTTATCTTTTGTGGCTTCCTCATCTTCCTTACCTTCCTCATCGTTACCATATTTAGTGTTATCTTTAGGTGTATCCATCACTATGTCTACCTCTATATCATTTTCTTCTTCTATTGCCTTATCGAGGTTAGCATTATGCATCGGCTTGGGAGTGATGTAAGTGGTTGATGAATTCTCTAGAGGTGTTTTCCATAATTGATGTTGTCCATTGATTTTGTCTTCGGCTAATTTGGCCAATCCATAGGTTTGCATCATGGTATAGGGATTGAACCTTGTCACCTCCATTCTAATTTCTTCTTTCAATCCACTAATGAAGTTATTGATGAGAATTGATTCATCCAACCTTGTGTTGTGTTTGGTGATATCCTCAAAACAATTTTGATACTCACAAATGGAAGTGATTTGATGAAGTTCCTTGAGCAAATCCCACATGGTTGGGTTCCACATGGCTCTGATACCAAATGGTAAGACCTCAAGGTCTTACTATAAATGTAATCGTAGGCCACTCAAAGGGGGCTCCCTTGTAATCGCTTTGCCACTATAGGGGGCTCCCTCCTTGGAATCTATGATTCTTATTCTTATTATTCATGGATGATTTGATATGGATGGCCAACCTAATATATATATCTACCCTAAAGCTACGTTGGTGAAGATACATGATGGTTCACGTATGAAGAGACGTGATGGTTCACGTTATGAAGGGTTGTGATGGTTCACTTTATAAGTTAATAATATAATAATTAAATGATTAATAATACTAACTAATACTAACTAATAATGTTAGGATTGAGGATCCTAACACCCTCCATCATACTTTAATTTTTTTAATTTTGCTTCTTGCTTGTATATCATCACATAGAATCATGATATTCTATGCACACTATTTTATAAACTCTTCATTTATTATTAGAAGTTGCTAACTTTGCTTCTATAGTTATTATATTTATTTGTTTGTTCTTTGTTGTGCACATACAATGGTTGATATAAAACTCATCCATTTGTACTCACTACCTTCACTCTAAGGTTCATACTCTTGTGGTTTTGTTTATCTATCATCTATCACCACCATTCTCTATGTATTTTATTCATCTAGTAAACTTAATATCTCTTCCTTTTCAATTTCTAAAAATATAACATGCACCCATATTATTATTTATATATATGGTGAGGTTGTGATTCCTAATGTTCAATTATTGGTTACATGATATTTGCTCCTCTGTATAGCCAAGCTAGGTGTTTTACAAATTTTGAATACTATCTTCTCTTTCACCATCTCTTTCCTTGGTTTGACTCATATACCCTTCTTCTTTGACCAACACACCTTAAAATTATTTTAAATGTTGATTTTGTGCTACAACAAGCCTCCTTATGTTTAATTCTCTAGCAACAATCCACTTCTCTTCATCCTTGGATTTAGATGTATTATTATGACTATGTTTGTTGATCTCATATTTACTCTTTATTTGTTCATCATAATCTTATGCATAAATACACATGTAGTTTGTCTGGAAAAATTCATAGTCTTCCATATGATAATGGATAAGTCCATTTTCAAAGTTCTCATCATATTTTATACATTCTAATTATAGCAAACCATATTGTTTTGGTTCTTGTCTGTTCTTGTCTGTTCTTGTCTTCCAATGATGAACTACCCAACTCATTGGATGTCACCAAATATTCACTAAAATCACAGTGACACTAAGAGGGGGGTGAATCAGTGTGATCTTTTAATATTTTAAACTTGCAATACTTAAAGCAGAAATAAAGCAAATTTAAACCAGATAGAACAAAAGAGCATCACACACAACACAAATTTAACGAGGTTCACCAATGTGGCTACTCCTCAAATAGGACTGCTTGGACTACCATCCAAATCCAGCCTTTGCAAAGCAACAACTTTACAACTTATTTACTAGCACCAACTGGAAGGAGCACCAACCCCTCAATTTTTTTTGCACCAACAGAAAGGAGCACCAACCCCTAATTCACCAGCACCTACTGGAAGGAGCACCAACCCCTTATGTCAAGCTGCAACTTGGACTTCAATAGAAATAATGAAAAATAGAATAAAACCTTCACCTTATTGCGCACAGTCTACAATTTCTATGCACTCTGCTTCTGCTATGTAAAAGCTTCGCATCACCAGTATGCTTCTGTGCAACAGCCTCTCACTCTTCACTTCGACACAATCGAACTATTGCTTCGCACACTCTGCTGCTAAACAGTCGATCGATCACTTCTGCCCCTTTGCACTTTTTTGCTCTTCTACACGCTATTACTTCGCCCTTGGATTGGTTCGACACGATTCACTTTCTGTGCACTACAGACTTAATTCGCACTTAGATCGACATGACTCAACCTCTGCAACCCGTGCACTTAATTCACACAAAAATGATTTGCAAACATCGATACCTCAAACTCCAAAATAGCCTTCCTTAAATAATAGAAATTTCAAACTTGAAATATAGTCGGCTGTAACCTTAAAGATCATCGGTTGCAAAACCCTAAATTCTGTCGGCCCAGATTCAAATTTTTCATCTTCAACCCTAAAGATCGTCGGTTGCAAAACCCTAAATTCCATCGACCTAGATTCAACTTTGTCGGCTTCAATCGCCTTTGCCACCTCTGTCACTTTCCTGTAGCTTTTTTCGTGAAACTCCAACATGTCGTGATATCGTGACACCTTTTACATCCGTACGCCTTCTTATCCCTGTTGTCACGAAATCGTGACACTTTTGGCCTTGTTTGCTTTGACAACGTTTTTGTCGTGATATCGCGACACTTCTAACTATTACTGACGTCATCCTTTCTTCTGTCGTGAAATCCTGATGTTCCTCGCTTTCTCAACCTTTTCTCAGCTTGCACTAGTGAAAACAGAACATGTCGAGAAATCGCAACACTTTTGCCTCCGAGCTTTCTCTCTCCTCTTTGGGTCATGAAAACCTGACATGTCACAATATTGCAACACTTTTCCTCCTTAGCGCTTTTTCTTCGAACATGTGAAATCGCGACTGTTTTCTTCCTTAGCGCTTTTTCTCCGAACATGTCGTGAAATCACGACTATTTTCTTCCTTAGCGCTTTTTCTCCGAACATGTCGTGAAATCGTGATAGTTTTCTTCCTTAGCGCTTTTTCTCCAAACATGTCGTGAAATCGCGATAGTTTTCTTCCTTAGCACTTTTTCTCCAAACATGTCGCGAAATCGCGACAGTTTTCTTTCTTGCATTATCTTCTTCCAACATGTCATGAAATCGTGACAGTTTTCCTTGCGCCTTCTCTCTCCTCGACCATGTCACGAAATCGTGACAATTTTGTTTGCGCTTTCTCTCTCCTCTAACATGTCACGAAATCACGACAGTTTTTCTTGCCTGCTGAATATGTCGTGATATCGCGACACTTTTCTTACTTGTCTTTTTCTTTGATCTTTTGCAAATAGGCAACTATGGTCTTCTTAGAAACTCACTGTCCAAGCTCTGAATAACCTTTGAACTTCTGTCCTCTGCATCTGAATGACTTCTGAACTGCCTATCCACTGCATCATTAGATCTAACTTCCTGTGTTGACAACAATGACAAAACTCTTGCAACACCTTGCTCAACAATCTCCCCCTTTGGAATTGTTGGCAACACCTATGTAAATTCCTGTAACTCTTCTCCCCCTTTGTCAATAATACCAAAGGGCTACTGCAGACTCCCCCTGAGTCCATGCACACAATTATCAAGCATAATTTGTTGCACTTAGCACAAATTATGATCATGAGCAAAAGAATAGTCAAATACTCAAATGCTCCCCCTAAGAAAGTGATCCCTGTAGCTAGTAACTTCTTGGGAAGTGTGACTACTCCCAATTTGTTTCAAAGATACTCAAACACTTCCTTGGGCAAACGTTTTGTAAAAATATCTGCTACTTGTTCTGTGGTTGGGACAAAATCCAATTTAACTTCTCCTTCTGCAACTTTCTCCTTCAAAAAATGATACCTGATGGCAATGTGTTTTGTCCGTGAATGCATTACTAGATTCTTGGAGATGTTAATTGCATCGGTGTTATCACACTTAACTGATATTGGTTCACTAAAATTAATGCCAAGATCTTTCAGAGTTTGTTTCATCCACAAAAATTGTGTACAACAAGTTGTTGCTGCAATATATTCCACCTCAGCTGTTGATAAAGAAATTGACTCTTGTTTCTTGCTGTGCCAAGCAACCAACCTATCACCGAGATAGAAAGCACCTCCACTTGTACTCTTCTTGTCATCAACACATCCTACCCAATCTGCATCTAAATAAGATATAAGGGTGAAGTCTTTACCTTTTGGATACCATAACCCATACTCCATAGTACCCTTGAGATACCTGAGAATCCTTTTTACTGCTGTCACATGAGTCTCTTTGGGACTGGCCTGAAATATTGCTACCATGCAAACTGCCTGTAGAATATCTGGTCTGGTTGTTGTTAAATAAAGTAAGCTTCCAATCATTGATCTATACATGGTTTGATCAACGGGTGGAGATTTTTTATCTTTGCTTAAATTGTAGCTTGTCACCATAGGAGTGTTAACTGGCTTACAGTCCTCCATTGTGAATCTTTTTAACATCTATTTTACATATTTGACTTGGGAAATAAATATGCCTTTCTCATTTTGATTAACTTGTAACCCAAGAAAGTAAGACAACTCACCAATCATAGACATTTCAAATTCTTTCTATATTTTATTTGCTAAGTCTTTACATGATTCATCTTTGCTGCTGCCAAATATGATATCATCTACATAAAAAACAAGAACAATGAGATGTCCATTTTCTGTTTTGACATACAGATTACTGTCCACCATACCTTTCTTAAACCCCTATTGAGAGAGATAGTTATCTAGCCTTGCATACCACACTTGGGGTGCCTGTTTTAAGCCATATAAAGCTTTATTTAATTTGCAGACAAGATTGGGATCTTCACCAATTTGGAAACCATCAGGTTGTTCAATGTAAACTTCTTCTTCAAGTTTCCCATTTAAGAAAGCTGATTTTACATCCATCTGGTAAACTCTAAAATTCTTATGAACTTCTAAGGCTAGAAACATTCTGATTGCTTCTAATCTAGCCACAGGTGCAAAAGTCTCTTCAAAATCAATGCCTTCAACTTGTGCATAACCTTTACATACCAATCTAGCTTTATTTATGACTACCTGTCCGTCTTCATTCAATTTATTTCAAAATATCCATTTGGTGCCGATTACATTCTTATTTGTCGATCTAGGAACTAATTCCCAAGTTCTGTTCTTTTTAATCTGATCTAACTCTTCATTTATTGCCTTCATCCAACTATCATATTTTCTTGCCTCAACTATATTTTTGGGCTCAATGCTGGACAAAAGAGAGTAGTTGCTTGCTACTTTCTTTCTTGTCTGAATACCAGCTGTGGGATCTCCGATTATTTGATCTCTAGGATGATTCTTTTGCCAGCTGCCTGTTTTGTATTTCTTGTTTTCTTTCGCCTTTGAGTCATCAATTAAGTCATCTTCGTTAAGAGTTGGTTTCTTTTCTGTTTCATTTTCCTCATATCCTTCAATGAATTCTTCATAAATTGGGTAGTTTTCTTCATAGTTAACTGATCTTTCCCTTCCTTCATCAAATTTAACATCAACACTGTCCAAAATTTTCTTGAGTCTCTTGTTGTAGCATTTATAAGCTTTGATTTTTATTGAATACCCAACAAAGACGCCTTCATTTTCTCTATTTTCAAACTTCCCAAGATTGTCTTCAGTTTTTCTGATGTAACACTTATAGCCAAAAACTTTGAGGTGTTTTGTTGTTGCCTTTCTACCAAACCACAACTCATAAGGAGTTTTGCTTTCATGAGTTCTTAGCATGTACCTATTTTGGATGTATACTGTAGTGTGGACTACTTCTTTCCAAAATCTGTCTGCTATCTTGTTCTCAGCCAGCATAGTACGTGCCATTTCCTGTACTATTCTATTCTTTCTTTCTACCACACCATTCTGCTGGGGTGTTCTAGCTGTTGAATATTGTCTCCTGATACCATGCTGTTCAAAGTATTCTATAAACTCATCTGAGATGAATTCTCCTCCTCTATCTGATCTCAAATATTTAATTCTTCTTCCTGTTTCATTCTCAACTAGATGTTTGAAATATTTGAACATTCCAAAAGCTTCTATTTTATTCTTTAAGAAGAATATCCATGTCATTCTGGAATAATCATCAATACACAACATGAAGTATTTGTCACCATTTATGCTTTGAGTTCTCATGGGTCCACACAAGTCTGTATGTATAAGATCCAGAGGTTTACTGGTGTGGTACTCTTTTATTTTGAATGAGGTTCGGGTTTGCTTTCCCTTTTGACATGAAGCACAAATGCTATTTGAAGGTTTTCTAATGGTTGGAATGTCTCTAACTACCTGTTTCGAGCTGATTTTCACTAGATTATCAAAACTAATGTGTCCAAGCCTCTTGTGCCATAGCTAGTTTTATTCTTCCTATCCAATGAAACAATTACCTTCTATAGTTTCTGAGAGTGTATACAGGTTTCTAGATGTCCTTGATCCAGTAGCTATCAATTTTCCACTGTTTGATTTCCTGACTTCACAACCCTGCTTCTTGAAAACAACTTCATGTCCATTATCACAGATCTGACTAACACTCAACAGGTTATGTTTCAGACCATCCACAAACAAAACTTCTTCTGACTTGATCTTCCCATCACTAATTTTAACTGATCCTTTTCCAATTATCTTAGCTCCATCATTATTTCCAAATTTTACGAAACCACCCTCATATTTCTATAATTTTTCAAATTTTTGTTTATCACCTATCATATGACTTGAGCATCCGTTGTCAAGTATCCATGGTACCCTTTTACTCTGTGCCTTGAAAGCTGTTTGAACTATTAGGGATTCATTTTCTTCCTGAGGCTGCTCTTTCTGTTTCCACTCTGATTTGGCTACCGTATTGGGCTCTAGTTTGGACTTTCCTTTTCCAGCATCTTGAGTATATCTTTCAGAAGGATTTCTATTTTGTCTTGTCCTATTTGGTTGAAATTTTATTTTCTGAGGTTGATTTACAGCTAAAGGACTATGACAGTTTCTTGCAATATGTCCAAAGTTATGCCAATTAAAACATTTTACTGCAAAATTTAATGGTGAAAAAGCATTTCTACTGAAGAGATTTCTTGGTCCTGCATTATAGTTGCAATCTGTAATTTTATGCCCATAACCATTACACTTGAAACAGAAACCAGAAAATAAATGATTGGTCCTCAAAGATGGTTTTTTCCAGGTTGTTGAAGGAGCCATAGATCTTCTTTTCTTTTGATGTGTGACCTTGGTAAATCCATCATTGTCAGTTCTCCTTTCAGGCCAGGCATTACTACTTTTATTTGCCTGAGTTATTTTTCTTTCATCAGTCTGTTTCTTCTCTTCATTCCTTACAGTTTCTACATTTCTAGCTTTTGACGATTCTCCTTCCACGAAGCCTAGATCAAATTTTATGCCAGCAGGTCTTTGATCACTTAAAATTTTATCTAGCTTCATCGAACTTTCTTCATGCTTTTGATGGCAACTAAATTTTCTATCCAGTTCTTGCATCTACATTCGTAGACTAACATTCTCTTCTTCCAGTTTACAGTAGTAATCTATCTTCATAGTTATCTATACTTCGAGATCCTCAAACATTTTCTTGTATTCTTTTGTTTGTATTTTTAAACTGGTTATGATATCATTTGCATCCTCAAGATTTCTTTAAAGTTTATAATTCTTTCTTTTCTCAAATTTCCATTCTACAAGAGCAGAGACCAGCTCACCTTCTAGATCTACTTCAGCCTCAGGATTTTTAGTAGAAACCTTAGAGTTCATTACTTCCCTCTTTTCTAATTGTTCAACCTCTTCTGATTTTTTTGATTCACATGCCATGAACAAAACTTCACCTGTTTCTTCTTCAGAATCCTCACTAGAGTTTTCTTCTGAAGAATTTGCATTTTTGGAGATGAAACTTTTCTTTTTGAAGTTGCCTTTCCTGAAGTTTGATTTCTTCTTCTAGTCACTTCTTTCTTGGTGCGAAGCTTCCTCACCCTGGTTCTTCTCATTGAGTGGAAATTTTGTCGCAAAGTGCCCAATGCCTCCATAGTTAAAAAATTTAAATGGTAGCTTTTATCTGTATTTTCCTTTTCCCTTTCTTAGTTTTTTGACAAAATTTGCTTCCATTTCATCTGATGCCTCCTCTTCTTCAGACTCTTGTTTTGTGTCTTTGCCTTTTAGGGCTTTAAATGCTGCTTCTCTATCTGTGGGATTAGACCTTCCTATTCTCATTTCAAAAGTAGTTAAAGAACCATGCATCTCATCCATACTAAAGCGATTTAGATCCTTAGCTTCTTCTATGGCTGAGACTTTAGAATCAAATCTTGGAGGGAGTGATCTTAATACCTTTTTCACGATAGTAGCATCATCCATATCTTCGCCGAGACCTCTGATTGAATTAGTGATTCCATTGACTCTTTGCATGAAAGCCTCTATGTTCTCATCATTGTCCATCTTTAAGGATTCAAATTGAGCTCGATGTGTTTGAAGTTTGGCCTCCTTGATCCTATCATCTCCTTCATGAATGTTCTCTAGTTGATCCCATACGTCTTTCGCTAATTCATAATTTATGATATTGACTAGCTCACTGTCCACTAGTCCACACATGATGGCATTTTTTGCTTTCGAATCATTTTCAAATGCCTTTTTACCAGTAGTTTCTGTTGGAGCAATGGCGGGAGCTTTGTAACCATTAACTACTGCACCCCAAATGTCAAAACCCAAAGCACAGAGATATGTCTGCATTCTGATTTTCCAAAACGCATAATTAGTTCCATCAAACAATGGTGCCTTGTTTGAGGAGAAACCTTCACCACTTGCCATTGCGTCACTTCCAAGATCACCCTAGCTATTTGAGCCTATTCAGGAACCTAGCTCTGATACCAATTGTTATAATCACAGTGACACTAAGAGGGGGGGTGAATCAGTGTGATCTTTTAATATTTTAAACTTGCAATACTTAAAGCAAAAATAAAGCAAATTTAAACCAGATAGAACAAAAGAGCATCATACACAACATAGATTTAACGAGGTTCACCAATGTGGCTACTCCTCAAACAGGACTGCTTGGACTACCATCCAAATCCAGCCTTTGCAAAGTAACAACTTTACAACTTATTTACCAGCACCAACTGGAAGGAGCACCAACCCCTCAATTTTTTTGCACCAATAGAAAGGAGCACCAACCCCTAATTCACCAGCACCTACTGGAAGGAGCACCAACCCCTTATGCCAAGCTGCAACTTGGACTTCAATAGAAATAATGAAAAATAGAATAAAACCTTCACCTTATTGCACATAGTCTACAATTTCTATGCACTCTGCTTCTGCTATGTAAAAGCTTCGCATCACTAGTCTACTTCTGTGCAACAACCTCTCACTCTTCACTTTGAAACAATCGAACTATTGCTTCGCACACTCTGCTGCTAAATAGTCAATCGATCACTTCTGCCCCTTTGCACTTTTTTGTTCTTCTATGCGCTATTACTTTGCCCTTGGCTTGGTTTGACATGATTCACTTTCTACGTATTGTAGACTTAATTCGCACTTAGATCGACATGACTCAACCTCTACAACCTACATGCTTAATTCACGCAAAAACAATTCACACACATCGATACCTCAAACTCCAAAATAGCCTTCCTTAAATAAGAGAAATTTCAAACTTGAAATATAGTCGGCTGTAACCCTAAAGATCTTCGGTTGCAAAACCCTTTTTTTGTGCTATTGTTGTAACCCTAAATTTCATCGGCCCGATTCAACTTTGTCGGCTTCAACCGCCTCTGCCACCTCTGTCACTTTCCTATAGCTTTTGTCGTGAAACTCCAACATGTCACGATATCGTGACACCTTTTACATCCGTACACCTTCTTATCCCTGCTGTCGTGAAATCATGACACTTTTGGCCTTGTTTGCTTTGACAACATTTTTGTCACGATATCGTGACACTTCTAACTATTGCTGACATCATCCTTTCTTCTGTCGCAAAATCATGACGTTCCTCGCTTTCTCAACCTTTTCTCGGCTTGCACTAGCAAAAACAGAACATGTCGCAAAATCGTGACACTTTTGCCTCCAAGATTTCTCTCTCCTCTTTGGGTTGTGAAAACCCGACATGTCGCGATATCGCGACACTTTTCCTCCTTGGTGCTTTTCTTCCCTTCGGGTCAACATGTCACAAAATCATGACGCTTTTCCTCCTTAGCGCTTTTTCTCCGAACATGTCATGAAATCGTGATTGTTTTCTTCCTTAGCGCTTTTTCTCCGAACATGTCATGAAATCATGACAGTTTTCTTCCTTAGCGCTTTTTCTCCAAACATGTCATGAAATCGTGACTGTTTTCTTCCTTAGCGCTTTTTCTCCAAACATGTCATGAAATCGCGACAGTTTTCTTCCTTAGCGTTTTTTCTCCAAACATGTCGTGAAATCACGACAGTTTTCTTTCTTGCCTTCTCTACTTCCAACATGTCATGAAATCATGACAGTTTTCCTTGTGCCTTCTCTCTCCTCGGCCATGTCGTGAAATCATGACAATTTTTCTTGCGCTTTCTCTCTCCTCTAATATGTCGTGAAATCGTGATAGTTTTTCTTGCCTACTGAATATGTCGCGATATCGTGACACTTTTCTTACTTGTCTTTTTCTTTGATCTTTTGCAAATAGGCAACTATGGTCTTCTTGGAAACTCACTATCCATGCTCTAAATAACCTTTGAACTTCTGTCCTCTGCATCTAAATTACTTTTGAACTGCCTATCCACTGCATCATTGGATTTAACTGCTTGTGTTGACAACAATGACAAAACTCTTGCAACACCTTGCTCAACAATTAATTCTTCAAATTGATCATAAATTTGTGTTGGCATTTCTTGAATATGAGGCAATCCCTCTCCCAATTGTGGTTCACTTTTGCTATGCATAGCCATGTTCATCTCAACCATGCATCATAGGCAAGTTCTTGATCAGTAATATTAACTTTTTGTGTATTCAAGACTCCCTTAATTATTGTCATATTGGTCTACTTCATATGATTTGAATTTTAAAGACCATAGAAATGGTGCCCCTAATCTCTCCATGTCTTATCTAAAAATACATTTATGTGTTTTATACTTCATATAGAATTACTTGCATCAACTTATTATTGATCAACTTAATATGAATCAATATTGGCTTCTTTCTAGTATCTATTTGTGGACAAGAAAATGTGCCATTTCATTCAACTTTATGGATTTTACAACATAGATTTTTCAAGTGCCTTTTGGGCTACAAAATGATATTCCAATGTGGAGTATTTTTGCAATATAATATCTGGAACTCCTTTATCTCCTTGACCACCTTAATAGGGGTGATCTTATGTACCACAACTGGTTAAATGGAGTGTCCAAGTCTACAAAACCAAATCAATTGTTAGTAGCACCTATTGGGTCCACCTAAGTTGGATACAAACTTATTAAATGGGATAGACAAATTAACCTAAGCTAATGTAATAAACATAACTCCTAAAAATACAATATACCTTATTGCTCATATCTGTGAATGATTTGTTGTGATGTACCTGATTGGAATCTAGCTCCAATAGGAACCATCCCTATTAGGGTAGTTTTGGTTGTAAATCATCTTTGTATGGATGGTTTTTGTTGTGTTAAATTTCATGAATTTTTATTTGGTGGGGATCTTTAGTATGTTATAGGCAATTATTCTCTAAATATGGTGATTATTGGATCCCAAAACTACAACCTATTCATAAAACAAAGACATAAAACAAAAAGCACAATATATTATTCATGGTGTTAGCACTCTTAGCAAAATGGCTTCTCACAATGCACACAAGTGGAGTCTAGAGAAATTTTGGTAGAGTTTCCCTAGCATAATATCACTCTCCAAAATAAAATAAAATAAAATGAGAGACTATTTATATATTTTCATTAATATTGATGGGGTAATGAGGTGCATGTGACATGGTATTAGGGGGTTGAGTTCATTGTACCTCATTAATATGTATTGATGGAGAAAGTCTTCACTCCACCATATGCATTAAATAGACATGGGGGTGTAAATTATTCATTCCATCCATATGCATTGAATGGTATGGAGGTGTAAAGTCTTCACTCCACCCATATGCATTACATTCTATGGGGGTTATAAAGTCTTAACTCCACCCATATACATTAAATGGTATGACGATGTAAAATCTTCACTCCACCATATGCATTATATGGTATGAGGGTGTAAAGTATTCATTCCATCCATATCCATTAAATGATATGGGTAGGCTAGGATGGTAGGATATACTAGGGTGATGTGCACATAGGCTAGGGTAGTTGGATAGTCACATGTTGACCATGGGATAGGTGTGAGATAAGGCTTAATGAAGAAAATGTGCTAAGGTGGGTAAATTACTATTTTAAGGTAACGATACCAAATAATTATATATTTGGAGCAATTGTAAACAAATTAAACATTAACATTAAAAAAGGGATATTATGACATTTTTAGGTGTATATTTATCTCTTTTTGTACGACATTGTGTGTAAAAATCATGTAGTGCAAAAATATATGACACAAGATGGGTGGCTGATTATGACAAGAATGGATTGATAATGGATGACAATTGTTGATCATGGCTTTAAGCATGCTTTAATGGAATTTGAGGGAGTATATGTAAGGTTATCTCAAATAATGAACAATGTAAGATGCCTCAATTATGGAGGGGATGAAAATTCTTGAATCTTTTCCTTTGAAATTTTTTGAATTCACTTGATTGAGCAAACTGACCAACCATAGGTGTGTAGCCTCATATTACTCTGATCAATTAGATAAGGGGATTGAATTACCACCTAGATGAAACAAGTGTGTGAGTAACCATATAAAATTAGAATGAAGCCTACAAAATTTATATTGGATTAGAATTAATATTTAAGAGAAGAAGAATAAGAGGAGGAGAAATTATACCTTTGCCCTGATAGATGAGGGCTAGTGATAGTCTCACGTAAAGTTCTTGGAAAAACATGATTCTACGATTGAGTGTTTGGATATTGGACATGTTCAAGATGGCATTTATGGATAATATATTTCACCTCAAGTGGTGATTTTATTGGTGAAGAAGCGAAACAAAACAACAAAGCATTTGATAAAAAATCATTGTGTAACAAAGAAGTGAAAATTGGCAGGATAAACTAGCGAAATGTTAGTAGGAATAGAAACCATACGGCCGACCAGATATCGTATGACTAATGGGAGAACATTAGGATAATCATAAATCATACAATTAATCATTGATTGAATAATTTATTTGGTTGGTCACCGATTGAGTGAAACAAAAAGAACATGTGAGGGGCATGCAAGGGCTCATTTGCATCATGTGACATAGAAAAATAAATAGTGAGAGTGACATGTGAGAATGAGAATTTAACATGAGGTGTGGCTAAAAAATACATGTAAAAGGATGAGATGGCTATTAGTGGTGTGGGACCTAGCGAGAGAGGGAGCGTAGTGTATATTGGGTGGTCTTTGGAATAAAATAAACCCTAGGACCCACTTTTAGAGAAAAAATCCCATAGAAGTTGAGGTTATACAAGGAATGAGAAATGGAATGTTAGGGTTTGTTCTTAGGTTGTGGGTTTCTTTATGTTAGGATTTTTATGGGTTTTGTGTTTATGGGTGTTTATTTGTTTTAGTTTTTTTATTATTTAAAGGTCATGGGAGGTGGTATGAAAATGGGGTTGATAGGTGTTATGATGGCAAGGTAAAGCAACGCGATCATGAAATAGGTTCAAGCCACTCCCAGACAATTTGAGGAGGGTTTTGATAAAGTATTATTGGACATGGTTAGCAAGGATTGAGTTTTAGGAGTGGCTTAGCTAGGGATAATACACATTGATCAAGTGTACATGATGACATTGAGAGCACTAGGACCCAAATAGAGATACTTCCTATTTTCCTATAGGGGAAATGACATTGACAATAGAGAACACGCTTAGGATGTACCAACTACTAGTGGAGGGATCCATAGTGATATTAGTGGATGCATCATAGTAGGGAATAATTATGGGGTAAATTTTTGGAGAGGATTGGGATAAAATTTCCATGGGGAGTGGTGGGGTATTGAATGAACCTTTTTATTTATATGGATTACTATTTCTAATGTAGACACTAGTGATGGTGCTGATATTGAGTATCATGCTCCATGACTCTTTAGGTTTGTAATTTTTGTGGAACCTATTAGGAATCATATAAAATTTTGTGGACACATCAACAATGTATGCATGGGCACCTGCATTGTTGGTGTAGACATATAGAGAGTTGTATGCATTAAGTAGAGATAATTATGGGGGGATGAGATTTAGTTTACTGGTGTAGTTATGGGTGTGGGTGCACATGGCTATTAAGATACCACAAGGCTTACCATATGATGCACATGGATTGATAGGGGAGGACTACCTATACGCCTTAATAGGGTAAACTGATATGGAGCCATGTGGAAGGAATACCTATGAGGGATATTTTGCATTTTATCATGAGATGTGGGTAAGCTTGATGTCCCAAGATATTATTTGGTGACCATGGAGAGGTGTCCTATTATGGAAGGAGGAGGCTATGCAACTATATCAGGTACAATGTATGAGGTGGTTGATTGGTTGTAAAGCCACTCATATGGAGTACTTCTAGTTCATCCAAGTGTTGTAATAGTTTGGGCTTACACAAGGAGTATCAAACCCACCTATGATATATCAAATAAGTAGATATGAGGATATAGCTACACCTTAGGTAGTCCTTATGAAGGAGTATGTGGATGAGGTGGTTCTAGTCCCAGATACAAATAATATCAACACTACGATGAAGTATTATAGGTGGTGAACCACACAATAGTGGCACACAATGAAGGTTTATGTAGGATATGAGATCATATGGGAAAGAGGATGATGATGGAAATGATGGTGGTGAAGGAGGAGAGGTGGTGGTTCTACTTAGGTGGTAATTACATTAATGAGTAGATGAGAAAGTGGTTCCATCAGGGGTAGCAAGTGTGGAGAAGGCAATAACAAAATTTGGGAGTGAGGGGACACTTGGATTTGATGACATGATGAATCTAAGTGGGTTGGTTGTAGTGGCCAAGGAGGTAGATATTTGGATGGAGCAAGCACAATTGTTGGAGTTTCAACTGGTAGAGTAGAAGGTAGCATAAGATTTAGAGAGAATACGACTATAGGGGTGACTTGATGCAATGATGATAGAGAGGGATGCCCTAGTGGTAGAGTGGGATGTGATAACCATGGATAGGGAACCTTGGTAAGGGAGAGAGACATGGTGATAGTAAAGCAATATGGACTATGGAATTATGTGGAATAGATATCTTAGTAGTTATAATAGTTAAGGGTACAACAATCAGTGACAAGACGAGTGTAACAAACCAGGTCTAAATACTCACCTAGTTTCCCAATAAAAGATAAAATAAAAACCCAAGGTATTTTTTTCAAAAATTTTACTACCTAAAATAAGATGTTTTCCTAGATTTCCAAGTTTGGTTTTAGACTAACATAATTTTGGAATGCCCATTTTAAAATAAAATATACATATTTAATGTAGCACATGTATAACAAACCACTTTTGAGTTTAAGCTTACTACAACCAACCACCCAAGTGGACGAGATCTGCCAAATCCCATAGAGTTGACATTTTGTGAAATTTGTGGCCCTCATTTGCATCCATATTTTATGGCATGAGGAATGATCCATGGAAAGGGTTATCCTATAGTGCCCATAACACCTATAGGGTAGATGTTTTATTCCCTTTCCTCATCATACTAAACCTTTGACTACCTAGTTGACTTGTTATGAGATTGATATGTATGATATTAATGTATTTATACCCCATGACTAGTTAGAGATTCCCTTTTCCTAGAGTCAGCTAGTTCCATGTCAACACCTTGAACTTAGACTTAATCACACATACTCATTGTAACCTACAATGGTTTATCCCATATTGAACCTTGTGACCATTTTTTCTAAGTTCAATGAGTATGGAATTTATCACTGTGATATTCGAGCGACAACATAGAAAATATGTCCCATACCACCTATTCGTAATAGATCTAATCGAGTCATCATTTTATTTATGATCAAATATTTTAGTCAATATCTACCCCAAAGATTGTTTTGTGCATATTCATACCTCAATAGTATTGAGTGTCTTACTATTTTCTAACTCATAGCATCCTTACGATTTTATTTATATATGATAGATTTATCCCTTCCCTTAGGAAACATACATAATTTACTCAAATTTAGGGTTTTTCCTTTTTAAATTTTTTTTCTAATAAACAAAAAAGAGCTTCTAAATTTAATTTCTAACATCATTCCTAAGACTAGGAATACTTAAACTCATTTAATATACTTAAATTAATTTCTAAACTATAATCTTGTATGATTCCTATGCATAAGATCTTAAGAGAGTTACACTATTGAGAAAATAGTATTGATTTGACTCATCAAATTCTATTTGAGCTACTATTTTCTATATCCAAAGAATTGAATTCTTCAAAACAACATTTTTTCTACTACCGTTTAAGTTGGTTGATGGTTCTTCTATCAAAAAAACAAGGATGCTAATCAAATAATACTTAGTGAACTTGAACCCACTGACTTGGTGGTTGTTGCATAACTTTATTAACATTACCATAAACCATTCATCATTATGCAGAAATATCAAATCATTCATCCACAATACATTATCCACAATAACAATCCACAATGAGAGAGAGATAGATAACACCCTTAAGGTAGGGAAACACCAATAATACTCCTTAAAGAAGGAACAACTCCACAAGATCTCCCAATATGAGAGATACCTCTTAAGGAGAGAAAATTCTCATAAGCCACTTCGTGGAAACGATTATTACATAAGATTATTCTTCAATGATATGAATGATTACAATGACAAATATATCTTCTTTATATATCCATATTATTATTCTACTTTGGAGAGCCTACTACTAATATAATATTATATTATAATATAATATAATATAATATAATAATACAATCAACCTTGGGTTATGTGTGGCCCATGCCAACCCTTATACAATATAATAATATATCCCCAAATATCTATTTCTAGGTACCCTACCATGCCACCCTCCTTACAAATGTTTCGTCGTCGAAACATATGAAGAAACCTAATAGTATTATTTGCTAAGCAATGTTAGAAATAGGTACCAATATTGATCATCCATCCATCCAAGTGAAACCCGATGATGTTGGTATGCAATTTTGTTACTTGAGTATCCAAATCTGCTTCGTTGGCTCCATGCTTTTTGCTATTGTATTTTTATAACTTGAATGATGGGTCCACTTTTTCCTTGATGCTGATGATCCACTTTGAAAATCAGGATCCCTATGCTTTCTCTGCCAAAATCTGCCATAGTTGGTGCCCTTATGATTCCATGTGGAACCATAATATTGCTGACTTGAGCCATGCCTCCAAGAATATTTTCGCTCATGGTGGTGTGGATGGTGATATAATGCAACCTTAACTTGATGTTCTATGTTCTTTGACTTCACAACATTTGGCTCCATTGTTTTAAATTCTTCTACACATTGTTCTTTCATGTTCTCTTTGTTTGGTGTGTCCTTGTGCTCTTCTATCAAATCTTTCTTGGACTTTGTTATTGTTATTTTCCCTAAATAAATTTTGTTTGCTTCTTCCATGGACTCTATTACTGCTACTACCTTCTTGGATTCTATTTCAGGTTCTTCAATTTGTTCTTCTACAACCACTTCTTAATTTTCCTTGTAACCTTGCTCCTTAAGTTGAGAAATATCCTGCAATGTTATCTTATTTTTCCTATACCATAACTTCATAAACTTTTTTTGCACATTAATGTTAACAGTACCAAAAGAATATAACCAAGGATAACCAAGAACAATATCCTTATCATCCATATCAATAGCATAGAAATATGAATGTAAAACATATTTATCCATGGTGATCTTCAAATATTCAAAAATCTGAACATTCTCACCCTCTAGTTGTATGTCCTTAATTTTTATTGCTTGAACTTAAAACTTCTTAGCAAAATCAATATTAATAAAATTATATTTGCTACTAGGTTCAATGGAAATAATAACCTATTCTTTTTTAGTGCTTCCATGAACCTAAAAAATAGACTTTTTAGATTCAAACAAATTTCTTTGTCCATTTTTAAATTTATCTTCTACCAAAGGTATGGTTTCCTTTGTCTGCATGTTGACATATTTTTTTATCTTCTACCACTCTTTTTATTTTCTTTTGTTCTTTTTGAAGCATATTTATTTCTTCTTTATATCCCTTGATGGTGACATTCAAACTAGCTATCTTTTTATATGGGTTCCATCTACTCAAGAATTCATGCTCCATTTTTTTCCCAAGTTAGTTCATCTTCATGGGTGCAATGAAATCTAGAATACCAAATCATAGCTTCTCCTCTAAGATAAAAATAAATCCAACTTTTACAAATAATATTATGATGAAACAAGGATTTAAAATTTTTCCACCAATCCCTAACATCAATATCATCTTCTCCAAAAAAATTTTGGAGTGCCATTGTTCATGCCCTAATGCAACTAGGGTTTTTTGGAAATAAATATCTTTCCATTGATTTGAAGCTAAAAATCCACATAGACAACTAGATCTACAATTTTTCTTCCAAAAAAAATAAAGTGCAACTGATTTTCTTACCCGAACTAAATAAATTTTGTCTTTCAAAAAATTTACGATCTAAAAATTTGTCACTACCCTTGTTTCATATGGATAACTTAAAAATGTCATAAATACCTCAATAATACTTGAATTACTTCATATGGGCACTCATTGTAAAGCTCTTAAAATTCTACACAAACTGGTCTAAGAATCACCTGAATCGAATACACTTTTGCAGAGATATGACTTCTAAAAGATGAGATATTTTTCCAAAAAATTTGTGAAATTCGTCACTATCCTTGTTTTATATGACTAACTTCAAAATTTTGTATCTACCTCAATACTGCTCATATTCCTTCATATGACGACTCATTTTAAAAATCTTCAAATTCTTCCCAATGCAATACAAGAATCGCCTGAATCGGATAAACTTGCGCAGAGATATGGCTCCTGAAATATGAGATGTTTTTCCAAACAAAATTTTCCCTAATTCTAGGGTTTCACACAAAAATCCCCACTTTGCCAAAATCGTTGCTTTGATACCACTTGTTGCATAAATTTATTAACATTAACATAAACCATTCATCATTATGCAAAAATATCAAATCATTCATCCACAATACATTATCCACAATAACAATCCACAATGAAAGAGATAGATAATACCCTTAAGATAGGGAAACACCAATAATACTCCTTAAAGAAGGAACAACTCCACAAGATCTCCCAATATGAGATATGCGTCTTAAGGAGGGCAAAGTCCCATAAGCCACTTTGTGGGCATGATGATTACTTAAGATTCTTATTCAATGATATGAATGATTACAATGACAAATATATCTTCTTTATATATCCATATTATTATTCTAATTTGGAGAGCCTACTACTAATATAATATTATATTATAATATAATATTATATTATATTATTTATATTATAATATAATATAATATTATAATACAATCAACCTTGGGTTATGTGTGGCCCATGCCAACCCTTATACAATACAATAATATATCTTCAAATATTTATTCCTAGGTACCCTCCCAGTGGCATTCAATGTGCTTCAACCTCAATCAAACTTCAAATATAAGTGATTCTTTTTCACTACAGGTCTTGATGGAATTCATTAACAAGTAAATCAAAACCGGTTTCAAACTACAAGTCTAAGCATTAAGTGTTGTTTATAAAATTTAGTTTTCTTTTTTTTTTTAAATGAGAAACAAAAATGGGATATTATCATGATGAAACTCTTTTAAAGTTTTTCCATATATAAGCTATTATTTATAGCTTTTATTAAATAGTAATGACCAAATTGTAATCTATGGCAACTACTCAATGTTGCTCTCATAGTTTTATCAAACCATTGTTACCAAATGATAATGAGGTAATTGAATATCCTTAAAAAAACATAAATGAAGCATTATTACTCTTTTAAAATATTCAACAGCAAATTTTTCTTAACATTTGATATTTATCAATCATCAACAATTTGGAGCAAAACATAAAATCCCACAATTACAAGCTTTCTACAAGCAAGAATGACTTCACAGTTCATCTCTTAAATATATACTTTCAATATGCAACACTGAAAATATTTTTAATGTCAGTATTAGTTACACATCACAACCAAAGAGACATAGGTTACAAGAGGGCTCTGCCCTTCATTTCCATAAATAGGTATGTCCTTATTCAAATATAGGTAAACATCTAATTGACGACCAAGAAACTTAAGCCATTTCCAAACCCAAAATCAACCATGGATTGATTACATTTAACTGTAGATATAGATTTAAAATTTATTCACAACATGCCTCTTCATCTACCACTACCCACCTACAAATATTTGGACCCTGCCATATTTGTTTGCACAACGACTCCCACTCACAAGTTACCTGACATGGCTACTGAACACTCAATTGGTTCTAGATTTGCTCAGGTAAAAGTCTTAAGGTTTCCATTAGGGATCATATATGGATCAAAGTATATGACCATGCAAATCTACCATGCATATGCACAATCTATTCTAAAATAGAATCTGTTCAAAATATTATAATCTCCCTGCCCGAGATATATTTCATAGATTTCATACAACCAATTCAAAACAATCTATGAGAGTTTGCCATATCCATGCACACAGATCTAGTTTAAATTACCAAAATTCATATAATCACATCTTTATATGTGATATGGTTTCTTAATATAGGAACTATAGTTGTATTATGAAACTAAGTTTCATTTTTCAATTTTCTCAATGGCTCAACACACAATGTTCACATTTGAAAAACATGGCATAGTTTATTGAACACAACAATGATCAATTCTATCATTTCAATTAAGTATGAAATATGAAAGGAAAAATTGAGTACATAGAACATGCAAATACTGTCATCACTATATTACATTTACACATAAAATAGCAAAATTATAATTCTTTAAACAATATGCCTTTCATTTTTAAATAACTTTCCACCCAGAAAACAAAATACTAACAACAATTTCTTCACTGAAACTCGTAAATATTTAATATTTAAGGAAAAAGACACTTTTCATCTTATTCATAGTTAGAGAGTTTCTCACAATCACACCTAGAAGTGAAGATCGAACTGAAAATACCAATTCTAATTCTAGATTTTTGCACATGGAAAGAAAGAAATAATTTTTCTTCTTTCTTTTCTAATTTCAGAGCACACGTGACAACACCACATTTCCTTTCTTTTTCCAGGAACCAACCCAAGCTCTCATTAAGATTAATAATCAAATATATAAAATTTTCCTCTCTTTTATTTACTTATCCAAACTTAGGGCTGACTTACCTCCTCCCATATTCCACTATATGGAGAACTCGGTAAATTTTGTTCCATCCTCACCCATGCGCATTGTCAAACACATAAGGCACTCCTACTCACCATTCCAAATGCACAACTTGCCATCATCACTATTCAATGAAATTCGGTATACTTACCCAAGATTATCAATAGTCTATAAGGAGAACGTCTTCACATGCATGCTTACTGGAATTAAGTTTTAACATTAATCAAACCTTATGCTCAATCATTACTCTTAGGTTTTAAACAATATCAATAATAACATGTGCTTCAATGCAGGAAAAACTTACTATTATTATTTTAAAAAATAATAATATTAATATTATAATCTTCAACATATGAAAAACCTTCCCTTTTATCTTTAAAATAAAATTCCAAATATGCATAAACAAGAAAGTGGCTCTCATTGTCATTGCCACCTAAAAGCATTTCCCATTCCATGCTAGCAAAAAATATTCAAATAAACATAACTCGCGCACAGATGTAATTTTGCGATGTAGCTAAATGATATGCAAAGCTCATGTTTCCATGTTCTCATGATTCAAATCATCACTTCCATTTCTTACCTTTTTCTGTTGACTAGCTTCTTTTCATTGGCATCTTGCAACTATCCTACACTCATAGAGATAGTAAGTAGTACCATGTTCACAAGAAAAAGATAAATTTTATTATTTTTTACTTTTTCATCAATTTTGTGAGGAGGGTCCTTACATCCTCCCTCACTAGAGATAAACATAGTCCCTGTGTTTAAAACTAGGTTAAGAAAAAGAAACATTTTTGTATATTCACATCTTTTACATTAACCAAAAATACTCAAGCAATTTTTTTTTCCCTTTTACCACAAAGTATTGCATTCATACTTATCATCATAAATCCTCATCATATTTTCTCATGATTGGCATATAATCATATCATATATTATATCATAATAAACATAGTTAAACATACCCATCATATTGTCCAAATAATTTCACTTCACTATACCAAAACATTTATCAGCTACTCTACTTAGCATCAAGTTCCATGTCCATTTGTAGTTATACACATATCACAAAATTATATTTATGATAAAGTCTTCATCTACTCAAAAAAATAAGTAAACTACCGCTGCACATCTACCACATCTTCCCACATAGCATTTTTCTGAGTAGTGGTCTTATTGGACCCAACATTGCTCTATGATTCTTTTCCTTAGATTCTTGGTTTGAAAACCAATCAAACGAACAATTCAAACCTCAATATTTAATGGATTGATCATCTGCAAGTTAGAAATATCTAAAACATGAGTATGATCATAATATATTTTCTAAAGAGGAACACATGAAAGACATTATGGATTTTGGATAAGCTTGGTGGTAGAGCTATTTTGTATGCAATATGGATTATCTTAAATACAATCTCAAATGGACCCACATATCTAGAGTCAAGCTTGGAAGATCTTATTGAAATCTTAGTTGGCTTCACCCTTAAGAATATTCTGTCTTCCATAGAATATTCCCTCAATGTTCTTTTGAGGTTTGTAAAGCTTTTCTATCGATCTTTGGCCTCTTTCAACTTCTATTGAATTCTCTTTAATTTCTCTTCCATTTATTTTACCATGTGTAGTTTGATAACTATCCAATATTCTAGGTTATACCAAGATAATGGAATTCTGAACCATCTCCCATACAGGGCTTTCAAAAGTGCAATGCATGGTAATTGTTGTTATAAGCAAATTATACTAGGTATAAGTAGTCTTTCCACTTTGTGTACTAATCCATGTAGTATATTATTAACATATTATCAAGCACCTGATTCATCCTCTCAGTCTGTCCATATGTCTTTGGGTGATAAGAAGTACTGATATTTAATTTGGTCCCTAATTCTTGATGTAGTACTTGCTAGAATTCAGAAGTAAAATAAGAACCTCTATTAGAGATTATAACTTCTGGAAAACCATGTAGTCTTACCACTTATCTGGAAAATATACTTGCTACAGTGGTTGCATCATCTTGCACATTGCTTGGTATAAAATGTGCATCTTTGGTTAAATTATCCACAACTACTAAAATTGCATCATGCCTGAATCTTGTTTCAGGGAATCCCACTATAAATTCCTTTGATACTACTTGCCAATTTTGTGTGGGTATCTCATGTAGGAATAAATTTCCAATTGGATGCATATGTTATGCTTTCACTCTTTGCAACACCAAATATTTTACCATATAATTGGTAATATCTTTCTTCATTCCTAGCTAGTAGTAAGTTTTTTTACAATTTCATGCATGTTTTCCCCTCCTGGTTGCATAGAACAAGGAGTATTGTGTGCCTCTTTAAAGATTTTTTCTATCAATCCTCCAAAATTAGGGACTACCAACATATTTTTGAAAAATAGTAGATCACCTATGAAAATATATTCTACATCCTTTCCAGGTTTTTGCCCTTCCTGACCAATACATGATTGACAAAATTCATCTTTTTCTTACCATATTTTAATTTGATCCAATATATCAAATTGTCATTTTTCCATTATAGTAATATGCCTTCCCCTACTCAGATCATCAACGATATTATTCTCCTTACCCTTAATTTATTCTATGTTGAAATCATACTCCACCAAGAATTCTATCCAGTGTTGTTGCTTGGAATTCAATAAAGGTTGGGTAAAGATATACTTTAGACTCTCATGATCTATCTTTAACTCAAATGGTTTTCCCAATAGATAATGTTGCCAAAATTTTAGGGTGTGCACTACTATTGCCATATATAAATCATAAGTGGCATAATTATCCTCATACCTCTTAAGTTTTCTAGACTCAGGCAATAGTCGTATCGTCTTGGGTCAAAACCCCACCTAACCCTTCAATTGATGTGTCTGCACAGATAATAAATTGTTTATCTAGATCAATCAATTGCAGGATTAGTGTAGTCATTAACCTTTCTTTCAAAACTCGTAAATCCTCTTTATATTGGTCCATCCATTTGAAGCTTTTCCATTTTCTCTGAAGGTTTATAATGGGTTGAGAAATTCTTGAAAACCCTATGAAGAACCATCTATAATATCTTGTAATTCCTACAAAACTTCATACCTCTAAAACATTAGTAGGTGTTGGACAATGAATAATTGCTTCAATATTCTTAGGGTCTACTGGAATTCCCTCCGTAGAGATAATTTGTCCCAGATACTACACTTGTGGAGTGTAAAACTCACATTTGGTTAATTTTCCATACAATTGGTTCTTTCTAAGAATCTCAAGCATAGTTTCCATATGCTGATCATGCTCCTCTTTTATTTTGGAGTAGATAAAAATATAATTCAAAAATACAAGTACAAATCTATCCAGTAGTTCTCTAAAATCCAGGGTTATGCACAATGGTGAATTTCAAAAATTAGCATGAATATTAGAATTTTTACAATTTTAATTTGGTGAATTTGGGGACCCTAGAGGTTGGCCCATTCATCCAAAAAAATTGGGATCAAATTTATTTTAGGTCCAATTTGCCCCACTATCATAAGGTTTCCTGCCTAATTTTTTCCTTCAAATTATATATTTTTTATCCCAACAAATTCATCTCTAATATCCTGTTATATATAGCTAACATGAAGTGACACTCATACGGTTAAAACATTAATTTTCTTCAATAGCGAGTGATACAAAGCAGGTGAGAGAAAAAAATAAATAAGTAAAAGAAGGTATAAAAAAGAGAGTGTGTCAGAATGTGACTAACATAATGTGATTGATAAAACATGACTAGCACGAGGTGATTGGCACTAGGCAACTGGCATAAGGTGACTCACACCAGGTGAATGACACAAGGTGATTTACACCAGGTGATTGGAACAAGATGAATCACATCAAGTGAGTGGCACAAGGTAACTTGCATTAGGTGACTAACATAAAGTAACGTGTATTAGGTGACTGGTATAAGGTGGTTGGCACAAGGTGATTGGAACAAGGTGATCGATACAAGGTAAGTGGTAGAATAAAAATTGCATTAGGCGATTGGCATAAGGCAACTTGCACAAGGAAACTAGCACAAGGTGACTGGTAGAAGGTGAGTGGCATCAATCTACTCGTATTAAGTGACTAGTAGAAGGCGAGTGGCAAAAGGTGAGTGGTAGAAGGTGAGTGGTAGAAGGTGAGTGGTAGAAGGTGACTGACATACAACGAAAACCATTTATTGGTAAGTTTCTTTTACCATTAATTTTTCTTTTTAAAACATTTTGTTCATGGAAACTCAATAAGGAGGTTTTCCTATTATTTAGGCACCAATATCAAGCCTACTTAGGTTAGACATCTTATTGTCTTGAACAATAGTTCTCTTTTACCAGTTATTTTCATTTTTTAAAATGATGTTCATGTTACTCTTCTATTTATATAGGTAAAATATCACCTACTGGTAGTGGAAATAAGGGAGGCCAGTCTTTTGATAAAAGGAGTATCCTCAAATACTTTCATAATATTTCAAAATCCAGTCAGCCATCAACATTTACACAAATTGAAGGTACGAACGCCTTTACTTACTAACTAGTTAATTTTTGTACATTGTTAATTTTATATATAATGTATTTATTCATTAAGAAGGATACTTTTTGGTTGATAGCTTTGTCCATTGTTTATCTATATTTTTTAATAGAAGTTATGAATTTATATGCAATAATGATATGCAAAAAATTTCTTTACAGAAAATAATATTGACCCTGGTATGCCTCCACTTCCACATATCCCTGATAATGAAAAGTCCATATATGAAAAGTTTCTTAATGAAATGCAAAAACAACATGAAGAGATTCCTAAAACTAATATGCCAAATGGAAAAGCAAATAATAGTTCTCATGCAGTCCCTACTTTCAGAGAATCTTATTTTAGAAAACATAAACATGCAAGGTTATCTAGGTGGACAATTAATAGATAATTTGAGTCTGATTGGGTATTAGAATTTCTATTTATTGAGCCAATGCTTCCATAGAATAGTCATGAAGAAATAACATAATTGGAATACATAATTTGCATTTGGAAACACGAAAAGGATCACAGATTGCAAGTTAAGAAAGGCATAGTAGAAAAACATTATGGAAAAGTTTATATAAAAAAAAGAGTGATGGACCAATATAGAAAAATTATAGGTGGAAGTGATGATTACACAATGACACTGAGAGGGGGGGGTGAATCAGTGTAGCTATTAATCATTAATATCTACAACATTTAATATGAAATAAAGAGAACTTGAAAACTGAAAAACAACTTGAACAAGAGAGCACACCACAACACTCAATATACCGAGGTTCACCAATTTGGCTACTCCTCAAAAATGACTGCTTGGACTCCAATCCAAATCCAGTCTTTGCAAAATCAATTTTACAAATACTTTACCAAGACCTAACTTGGAAGGAGCACCAACCCCTGTAATTTTCTGCTGCAACAGATGGAGCACCAACTCCTAGTACCAAGCACCAACTTGGACTGCAATTCTGATCAATTTAGAATGACATAAAATGTCTTCACTTCATGCATGACCATGACTGGTCTGTAATTAACCTAACTCTACACACTCTCACGACTCTGCTTATTTTTCTCTTGATTCTTATCTAACCCTCCTTTTACAGCAATTTCTCTCTAACAGCAGCAACATCTTCTCTGTACGATTATTCTTTTATAACCTTTCAATCTGGCATGCAGTCGAATGACCTTCTCCAACTGTTCGAATTCATTACTCCTGTCCATAATGTGACTGTTCGAATGCATGAACATACGGCTGTTCGAGTGCCTTTTCTTTTCTCCATATGCAATTCTTCGAAAGCTTTTCGATTCTTCATGTTCGGATTTTCTGTATGCTTCAAATACGTCTATTAGAATGCCTGCAAATATGACCTTTCGAATGCTTTTATTATCCTTCATATTCGGCTTTTCGAATGCGTTTCAATTATGCATGTTTGGCTATTGCATTGCATGTCCAACACCTGTCAACGTTTAACTGTCTGTCTGACTTCAATTACTTCTTATGTGACAGACTGCATGATTTTTTTTTGCTTTTCTGCCACGTGTCACCTTTCATGTTGCTTCGGCATTTTCTAGTCTAACTGTTTCCTATCGCGATATCGTGACACTTTTAACTTATGCTGACGTCACCCTGAAGGTTGTCACGAAATCGCGACCATTTTGGCCTTGAAAGCTTTTCCCCCGCTCATGTCGCGAAATCGCGACACTTTGAACTTTTGCTGACGTCATCCTCAATGTTGTCGCGAAATCGTGACCATTTTGGCTTTGACAGCTTTCCTTCTGTTCATGTCGCGATATCGCGACACTTAGAACTTTTTCTGACGTCATCCTTAAGCATGTCGCGAAATCGTGACCGTTTTTGCTCTTGGAAGCTTTCCCTGCATCTTGTCGCGATATCGCGACACTTAGAACTTTTGATGATGTCATCCTTAAGCATGTCGTGAAATCGCGACGCTTTCGGCCTTCGTACACTCTTCTTTGCCAGCAACCGCAAAAATGGAACATGTCGCGAAATCGTGACGTTCTCTGCTTCCATCATCTTCTTTTCCAGCAACCGCAAAATGGAACATGTCACGAAATCGTGACACTTTGCTCTTCCGTACAACTCTCCTTTCCAACTCCAGCGAAAATGGAACATGTCGCGAAATCACGACACTTTGCTCTTTCGTACAACTCTCCTTGCCAACTCCAGCGAAAATGGAACATGTCGCGAAATCGCGACACTTTGCTCTTCCGTACAACTCTCCTTGCCAACTCCAGCGAAAATGGAACATGTCGCGAAATCGTGACACTTTGCTCTTCCGTACAACTCTCCTTGCCAACTCCAGCGAAAATGGAACATGTCACGAAATCGCGACGCTTCCGGCTCTTGCTGACGTCATCAATCTTCTTGTCGCGAAATCGCGACGTTTTTGGCTTCTAGCAGCTTTCCTTGAAACTTGTCACGAAATCGCGACACTTTCGGCCCTTGCTGACGTCATCGTTATCTTCGTCGCGAAATCGCGACGCTTCTGGCTTCCGTACGCTCTTTGCTCCATGCAGTAGCGAAAATGGAGCATGTCACGAAATCGCGACACTTTGGGCTTCCGTACACTCTTTGTTTCGTGCAGTAGCGAAATCGCTACCACTTTGTGCCTTGTGCTTTTGACTTGTTACATCTTTAATTTTTTCAACTTTGAATGGTAGCGAAATCGCTACACCTTTGTTTTTATACATTTTGTCATGCAGCGAAATCGCTACATCTTCTTGTTTGTGTCTTTTCACTTGTAGCGAAATCGCTACATCTTTGTTTTCTGCACTTCCTAATTGTAGCGAAATCGCTACACCTTTGTGCCATGTATTTTCATCATGCAGCGATATCGCTACACCTTTGTTTCCATTCATTTCAACATGTAGCGATATCGCTACACCTTTGTTGCTGAGCATTCTCTCTCCTCTTCGGGTCGCGAAAACCCGACGTGTCGCGATATCGCGACACTTTTCGTTGCTAGCTCCTTTTCTCCATTTATGTCACGAAATCGCGACATCTTTTCACCTTGCTTCCCTCTCTGCCGACATGTCGCGAAATCGCGACAGTTTACCTTTCACTTTCCCCCCCCCCCCCCCCCTCCCCCCCCCCCCTCGAATTTCCTTGCAGTTTCTCTCTCTTCAGTTTTGTCGCGATATCGTGACACATTTTCTCTCTCCTCAGTGAAAACTCGACATGTCGCGAAATCGCGACATTTTTGGCTGTGCCTTCTCTCTCCTCGACCATGTCGCGATATCGCGACAGTTTTCTTCCTTGTCTCTTTCTGCCGATTTTCGAATACGGGTCACCTCTGTTTTCCTTGAAACTTTACGCACTTGATCCGATCGACCTCTGAAGCGCATCAATCGCATCAATCTGTCTGTGTTGACAACAATGACAATACTTTTGCAATTCTTTTGTTGCACCTTGCTCAACAATCTCCCCCTTTGGAATTGTTGGCAACACACTGCAACCTTGCTTAATTTCTTCTCCCCCTTTGCCAATAATACCAAAGGGCTGTTGTAGACTCCCCCTGAGTCTATGCACAACATTCTCAGACTTAAAAAGTTTGAATGCTCCCCCTGAGAATGTGTTTCCCATAGCTAGTCAGTGCTTGGGTGGTGTGACTACTCCCAACTTCTTCCGAAGGTATTCAAATACTTCCTTTGGCAAAGGTTTTGTGAATATATCGGCTACTTGCTCTGTAGTTGGAACAAAATCCAATTTAACCTCTCCTTCTGCAACTTTATCCTTCAAGAAATGATATCGGATTGCAATATGTTTGGTTCTTGAATGCATTCATTGGATTCTTGGATATGTTGATAGCACTAGTGTTATCACATTTAATTGAAATTGGCTCTTTGAAATGAATACCAAGATCTTTCAACGTTTGTCTCATCCATAATATCTGAGTACAGCATGTTGTTGCTGCAATGTATTCTGCCTCTGCAGTGGATAGAGATACTGATTCTTGTTTCTTGTTGTGCCATGCTACCAGACTGTCTCCAAGATAAAATGCTCCTCCACTTGTGCTCTTTTCGTCATCAATACATCCTGCCCAATCTGCATCAAAATATGCAATCAAAGTGAAATATTTACCTTTTGGGTACCACAACCCATAATCCATAGTGCCCTTGAGATATCTGAAAATCCTCTTTACAGTGGCTATTACATGAGTTTCTTTGGGACTGGCCTGAAATCTTGCAACCATACATACTGCTTGTAATATATCTGGTCTAGTGGCTATTAAATACAATAGGCTTCCAATCATAGACCTGTACATTGTTTGATCTACATCTGGGGATTTATCATCCTTGCTCAACTTGCAGCCTGTTGTCATGGGAGTGTTGACCGGTTTACTGTCTTCCATTGTGAACTTTTTTAGCATTTCTTTTACATATTTAACTTGAGAAATAAAAATGCCTTTTTCATTTTGATTGACCTGTAGTCCTAAGAAATAAGAAAGTTCACCAATCATTGACATCTCAAATTCTTTTTTCATTTTAATTGATATGTCTTTGCAGTATTCATCCATGCTCTTTGCCAAATATTATGTCATCTACATAAACAACAAGAACAATAAGATGACCCTTCTCTGTTTTGACATATAAGTTGCTATCCACCAAACCTTTCTTAAACCCTTGTTTAATTAGATAATTATCCAACCTTGCATACCATGCTCCGGGTGCTGTTTTAATCCATATAAAGCTTTCTTTAACCTGCAAACAAAATCTGGATTGTCACCAAGTTGGAAGCCATCTGGTTGTTCAATGTAAACCTCTTCTTCCAGTTTTCCATTCAAAAATGCTGATTTTACATCCATTTGATATACTTTGAAGTTTTTATGAACTGCTAATGCCAGAAACATTCTGATTGCCTCTAGTCTAGCTACCGGTGCAAAAGTTTCTTCAAAATCAATGCCTTCAACCTGAGCATAGCCTTTACATACCAATCTTGCCTTATTTTTGACAACCTTGCCCATCTTCATTCAATTTATTTCTAAAAACCCATTTAGTGCCAATTATGTTTTTATTTGTTGGTCTAGGTACTAATTCCCAGGTATTGTTTTTCTCTATCTGATCTAGTTCTTCATTGATTGCCTTCATCCAACTTTCATCAGTGCTTGCTTCAGCAACATTTTTAGGTTCAATACTAGATAACAGAGAATAGTTCCTCACTGCTATTCTTCTTGTCTGAATACCATCTGTGGGATCCCCAATAATCTGTTCACTTGGATGATTTTTCTGCCAGTTGCCTGTTTTAAATTTCCTGTTTTCTTCTTCTTCAGATTCAGTTTTTACACCATCCGGATCAATTTTCTGATTCTTCTCTGTTTCTTTTTCATCATCACCTTCAATGACTTCTTCATACATAGGGTAGTTTTCTTGATAAGTAGTTTCTTGTTCTCTACCTTCATCAACTTTCACATCAGCACTTTCAACAATTTTCTTCAACCTCTTGTTGTAACATGTGTATGCCTTGCTTTTTGTTGAGTAACCGAGAAAGATACCTTCATCAGCTCTATCTTCAAATTTACCGAGGTTATCTTCAGTCCGTTTTATGTAGCACTTGCTGCCAAATACTTTGAAATGTCTTGCTGTTGCCTTTCTGCCAAACCACAACTCATAAGGTGTTTTGCTTTCATGTGGTCTCAGCATGCACCTGTTTTGAATGTAAACTGCAGTATGAACTGCCTCTTTCCAAAATCTGTCAGCTATTTTGTTTTTTGCCAGCATTGTCCTTGCCATTTCTGCATTGTTCTATTCTTCCTTTCTACAACACCATTCTCGCTGAGGTGTCCTAGCTGCCTAAAACTTGTCTTCTTATCCCATGTTTTTGACAGTATTCTGCAAATTCTTCGGAGATAAACTCTCCTCCCCTGTCTGATCTTAGGCATTTAATTCTTTTTCCTGATTGATTCTCAACAAGATTTTTGAAGGTTTTAAACATTTCAAAGGCTTCTGACTTGAGTTTCAAAAATAGTACCCATGTCATTCTTGAGTAGTCATCTATACACAGCATAAAATATTTGTGTCCATTTATGCTTTCAGTTCTCATGGGTCCACATAGATCGGTGTGAATTAGTTCTAATGGCTTGCTAGTGAAGTATTCTTTTGCTTTGAAAGTGGCTCTGGTTTGTTTTCCCTTTTGGCATGACTCACGGATGCTATTTACAGGTTTGCCAATGTTTGGTATATCTCTAATCGCTCTTTTTGAACTCGATTTTTGCCAGATTGTCAAAACTAATATGCCCAAGCCTCTTGTGCCATAGCCGGTTTTCATCTTCCTGTCCCATCAAGCATGTTCCTTCCGCAGTTTCGAAAGTGTATACTGATTTCTGAAGTTCTCGAGTCCAGTGGCTATTAACTTTCCATTTTTTGTCTTTCTTACTTCACGACCCTCCTTCTTGAAGATTACATCATGACCTCTGTCACATATTTGACTTACACTTAGCAAGTTATGCTTCGGGCCAATTACAAACAAGACTTCTTTTGATTTTATATTGCCATCACTGATCTTGACTGATCCCTTTCCAACAATCTTTGCTCCATCATTATTTCCAAATTTCACAGAACCACCTTCATAATTCTGTAAATTCTCAAACTTTTGCTTGTCATCTGTCATGTGGTCGGAACAACCACCGTCCAAGTATCCAAGGTGCTGATTTGTTCCGAGCTTTAAAAGCGGTCTGGACAATCAAAGATTCCTTTTCTTTCTATTCTGGTTTGATAGCAGATTTTGCTACTTGTTTTGCCTTTGTCCTTTCATTAGCATGTGCCTGTTTTTCAAGAAAATTTTGGTTTTGTTTCAACCCACTTGGCTGAGATTTTCTACCCTGATAATTATTTGATGCAAAAGTGCTTCTGCAGTTTCTAGCAATATGTCCAAAATTATGACAATTATAACATTCAACCGCATAATTCATTAAAGGAGAAAAAACATTTCACTTGGTAAAATTCCTTTGAGATACATTATGCCCGCAATCTGAAATCTTATGGCCATAAGCATTGCATTTAAAACAATAACCGGAAAATGCATGATTAAACCCGGGTGCCGGTCTTTGCCGGTTTGAAGTAGGAGCCATGACTCTTCTCCTCCTCGGATGTGTGACTTTTGTGAATCCATCTTTGTCAGTATTCTTCTTGAATCGGCATTATTGTTTTCTTTTGCATGATTTTGTTTTTCTTGGTTCAACCCTGATCTTTTCTTCTTTCTTTATGGGTTCTATATTCAAGTTCTTTGAATCCTTTGAAGATTCTCCTTCATCAAAGCCTAAACCAAATTTGATGCCAGAAGGCCTTTGGTTATTTAACATTTTATCCAGCTTTACAGTACTTTCTTCAAACTTATGAAAACAGTTCAATTTTCTATTCATCTCCTCTAACTGCATCCTTAACTTAACAATGTCTTCCTCTAGCTTGCTGCATTCAACTGTCTTTCCAGTTAATTGTTCATCAAGAACTTCAGACATTTTCTTGAATTCCTCTGTCTGTATTTTCAGATTGTTTATTATGTCTGTGGCATTCTCTAATTTCTTTGAAAAAATTTTATTCTTCTTCCTTTCTGCACTCAACTCTTCAAGTGCAGCAACCAATTCTCCTTCCAAATACACTTCAACTTCATCCTTGGAATTTTCATCACCTTCCTGATTTTCCTCTGTTCTTTCTTCTTCAAGTGCCATGAACAGAGCTTCACCTCCTTCTTCTTCGGACTCCTCATCTGTGCTTTCTTCGAACTGCTGACATTCTTGGTTATGAAGCTTTTCTTCTTGAAGTTGTTCTTTCCGAAATTTTGTTTCTTCTTCCAGTCACCTTTTTCTTGGTGTGAACCTTCACCATTTTTGGTTCTCTCCTGCATTGGACATTTGGCTGCAAAATGACCGACTCCTCCACAATTGAAGCATTTAAAAGGTAGCTTCCCTCTATATTTTCCTTTTCCTTTTGTGAGTTTTCGAACAAAATTGGCTTCTGTTTCATCCAGTGTTCCTTCATCCTCAGATTCATGTTCAGCTTTTACATTCTTGTGTGCTTTAAAAGCCGCTTCTCTGTCTGTAGACTTGGTTTGTCCTATTCTCATTTCATATGCTGTGAGGGAACCATGCAACTCATCCATGCTGAAGTTGTTTAGATCTTTTGCCTCTTCTATTGCAAAGACTTTGGAGTTAAATCTTTTGTGAAGTGTTCTGAGAACCTTTTTCACAACAATTGCATCATAAATTTCTTCATCGAGTCCTCCGATTGCATTAATAATTCTGTTGACTCTCGGCATATAAGTCTCTATGTTTTCATCTTCATTCATTTGCGAGTGCTTCGAACTGTGCTCGATGAGTTTGCAGTTTTGCTTCCTTAATCTTACTGTCTCCTTCATGGATGCTCTTCAGTTTATCCCACATGTCTTTTGCTGATTTACAACTCATGACTCTTATCAGTTCACTGTCAACAAGCCCACACATTATGGCATTCTTAGCTTTGGAGTTGTTTTCAAATTTCTTTTTCTCAGTAGTATCTGTTGGAGGGGTAGTGGGTGCTGTGTATCCACTATCTACAGAATCCCAAATATCGTATCCCAATGCACTCAGATATGTTTGCATTCTGAGTTTCCAGAAGGTGTAATTTGTTCCATCAAATAAGGGAGCTTTGTTGGATGAAAATCCTTCACCACCTGCCATTGTTTCTTCCAAGATCTCCTTAGCTGATTAAGCTTGTACAAGGAACCTGGCTCTGATACCAATTGATGATTACACAATGACACTGAGAGGGGGGGTGAATCAGTGTAGCTATTAATTTTTATATCTACAGCATTTAATATGAAATAAAGAGAACTTGACAACTGAAAAACAACTTGAACAAGAGAGCACACCACAACACTCAATATACCGAGGTTCACCAATTTGGCTACTCCTCAAAAATGATAGCTTGGACTCCAATCCAAATCCAGTCTTTGCAAAATCAATTTTACAAATACTTTACCAGCACCAAGCTGGAAGGAGCACCAACCCCTGTAATTTTCTCTGCACATGAGATGGAGCACCAACTCCTAGTACCAAGCACCAACTTGGACTGCAATTTGATCAATTTAGAATGACATAAAAATGTCTTCACTTCATGCACGACCATGACTGGTCTGCAATTAACCCAACTCTACACACTCTCACGGCTCTGCTTATTTTTCTCTTGATTCTTTTCTAACCCTCCTTTTACAGCAATTTCTCTCTAACAGCAGCAACATCTTCTCTGTACGATTATTCTTTTATAACCTTTCAATCTGGCATGCAGTCGAATGACCTTCTCCAACTGTTCGAATTCATTACTCCTGTCCATAATGTGACTGTTCGAATGCATGAACATACGGTTGTTCGAGTGCCTTTTCTTTTCTCCATATGCAATTCTTCGAAAGCTTTTCGATTCTTCATGTTCGACTTTTATGTATGCTTCAAATACGTCTGTTAGAATGCCTGCAAATACGACCTTTCGAATGCTTTTATTATCCTTCATATTCGGCTTTTCGAATGCGTTTCAATTATGCATGTTTGGCTGTTGCATTGCATGTCCAACACCTGTCAACGTTTAACTGTCTGTCTGACTTCAGTTACTTCTTATGTGACAGACTGCATGATGCTTTTCTGCCATGTGTCACCTTTCATGTTGCTTCGGCATTTTCCAGTCTAACTGTTTCCTATCGCGATATCGCGACACTTTTAACTTATGCTGACGTCACCCTGAAGGTTGTCACGAAATCATGACCATTTTGGCCTTGAAAGCTTTTCCCCCGCTCATGTCGTGAAATCGCGACACTTTGAACTTTTGCTGACGTCATCCTCAATGCTGTCGCAAAATCGCGACCATTTTGGCTTTGAAAGCTTACCTTCTGTTCATGTCACGATATCGCGACACTTAGAACTTTTGCTGACGTCATCCTTAAGCATGTCGCGAAATCGTGACCGTTTTGGCTCTTGGAAGCTTTCCCTGCATCTTGTCGTGATATCGCGACACTTTCAACATTTGCTGACGTCATCCTTAAGCATGTCACGAAATCATGACGCTTTCGGCTTTCGTACACTCTTCTTTGCCAGCAACCGTGAAAATGGAACATGTCACGAAATCGTGACGTTCTCTGCTTCCGTACAATCTTCTTTGCCAGCAACCGCGAAAATGGAACATGTCGCGAAATCGTGACACTTTGCTCTTCCGTACAACTCTCCTTGCCAACTCCAGCAAAAATGGAACATGTCACGAAATCGTGACACTTTGCTCTTCCGTACAACTCTCCTTGCCAGCAATCGCGAAAATGGAGCATGTCACGAAATCGTGACACTTTGCTCTTCGTACAACTCTCCTTGCCAACTCCAAATGAACTTTCTACTTTCTTTACTCTCTCGAAAATGGAACATGTCACGAAATCGCGACGCTTTCGGCTCTTGCTGACGTCATCAATCTTCTTGTCGTGAAATCGTGACGTTTTCGGCTTCTAGCAGCTTTCCTTGAAACTTGTCACGAAATCGCGACACTTTCGGCCCTTGCTGACGTCATCGTTATCTTCGTCGCGAAATCGTGACGCTTCTGGCTTCCGTACGCTCTTTGCTCCATGCAGTAGCGAAAATGGAGCATGTCACGAAATCGCGACACTTTGGGCTTTCGTACACTCTTTGTTTCGTGTAGTAGCGAAATCGCTACCACTTTGTGCCTTGTGCTTTTGACTTGTTACATCTTTAATTTTTTCAACTTTGAATGGTAGCGAAATCGCTACACCTTTGTTTTTATACATTTTGTCATGCAGCGAAATCGCTACATCTTCTTGTTTGTGTCTTTTCACTTGTAGCGAAATCGCTACATCTTTGTTTTCTGCACTTTCTAATTGTAGCGAAATCGCTACACCTTTGTGCCATGTATTTTCATCATGCAGCGATATCGCTACAACTCTGTTTCCATTCATTTCAACATGTAGCGATATCGCTACACCTTTGTTGCTGAGCATTCTCTCTCCTCTTCGGGTCGCGAAAACCCGACGTGTCGCGATATCGCGACACTTTTCGTTGCTAGCTCCTTTTCTCCATTTATGTCATGAAATCGTGACATCTTTTCACCTTGCTTCCCTCTCTGCCAGCATGTCGCGAAATCGCGACAGTTTACCTTTCACCTTCCTTGCAATTTCTCTCTCTTCAATTTTGTCGCGATATCGCGACACATTTTCTCTCTCCTCAGCGAAAACTCGACATGTCACGAAATCGTGACATTTTCGGCTGCGCCTTCTCTCTCCTCGACCATGTCGCGAAATCGCGACAGAAAACATGTCGCGATATCGCGACAGTTTTCTTCCTTGTCTCTTTCTGCCAGTTTTTGAATCTGGGTCACCTCTGTTTTCCTTGAAACTTTCTGCACTTGATCTGACTGACCTCTGAACTGCATCAACTGCATCAATCCTGTCCGTGTTGACAACAATGACAATACTTTTGCAATTCTTTTGCTGCACCTTGCTCAACAATCTCCCCCTTTGGAATTGTTGGCAACACACTTGCAACCTTGCTTAATTTCTTCTCCCCCTTTGCCAATAATACCAAAGGGCTCTCTGTAGACTCCCCCGAGTCTATGCACAACATTCTGAGACTTAAAAAGTTTGAATGCTCCCCCCGAGAATGTGTTTCCCATAGCTAGTGAGTGCTTGGGTGGTGTGACTACTCCCAACTTCTTCCGAAGGTATTCAAATACTTCCTTTGGCAAAGGTTTTGTGAATATATCAGCTACTTGCTCTGTAGTTGGAACAAAATCCAATTTAACCTCTCCTACTGCAACTTTATCCTTCAAGAAATGATATCGGATTGCAATATGTTTGGTTCTTGAATGCATTACTTGATTCTTGGATATGTTGATAGCACTAGTGTTATCACATTTAATTGAAATTGGCTCTTTGAAATGAATACCAAGATCTTTCAACGTTTGTCTCATCCATAATATCTGAGTACGACATGTTGTTGCTTGCAATGTATTCTGCCTCTGCGGTGGATAGAGATACTGATTCTTGTTTCTTGCTGTGCCATGCTACCAGCCTGTCACCAAGATAAAATGCTCCTCCACTTGTGCTCTTTCTGTCATCAATACATCCTGCCCAATCTGCATCGGAATATGCAATCAAATTGAAATCTTTACCTTTTGGGTACCACAACCCATAATCCATAGTGCCTTTGAGATATCTAAAGATCCTCTTTACGGTTGTTACATGAGTTTCTTTAGGACTGGCCTGAAATCTTGCAACCATACATACTTGCTTGTAATATATCTCGGTCTAGTGGTCATTAAATACAACGAGGCTTCCAATCATAGACTCTGTACATTGTTTGATCTACATCCGGGGATTTATCATCCTTGCTCAACTTGCGACTTGTTGTCATAGGAGTGCTTGACCGGTTTCTTGTCTTCCATTGTGAACTTTTTCAGCATTTCTTTTACATATTTAACTTGAGAAATAAAAATGCCTTTTTCATTTTGATTGACCTGCAGATCCTAAGAAATAAGAAAGTTCACCAATCATTGACATCTCAAATTCTTTTTTCATTTTAATTGATATGTCTTTGCAGTATTCATCCATTCTGCTGCCAAATATTATGTCATCTACATAAACAACAAGAACAATAAGATGACCCTTCTCTGTTTTGACATATAAGTTGCTATCCACCAAACCTTTCTTAAACCCTTGTTTAATTAGATAATTATCCGACCTTGCATACCATGCTCCGGGTGCCTGTTTTAATCCATATAAAGCTTTCTTTAACCTGCAAACAAAATCTGGATTGTCACCAAGTTGGAAGCCATCTGGTTGTTCAATGTAAACCTCTTCTTCCAGTTTTCCATTCAAAAATGCTGATTTTACATCCATTTGATATACTTTGAAGTTTTTATGAACTGCTAATGCCAGAAACATTCTGATTGCCTCTAGTCTGGCTACCGGTGCAAAAGTTTCTTCAAAATCAATGCCTTCAACCTGAGCATAGCCTTTACATACCAATCTTGCCTTATTTCTGACAACCTGCCCATCTTCATTCAATTTATTTCTAAAAACCCATTTAGTGCCAATTATGTTTTTATTTGTTGGTCTAGGTACTAATTCCCAGGTATTGTTTTTCTCTATCTGATCTAGTTCTTCATTGATTGCCTTCATCCAACTTTCATCAGTGCTTGCTTCAACAACATTTTTAGGTTCAATACTAGATAACAGAGAATAGTTCCTCACTGTTGTTCTTCTTGTCTGAATACCATCTGTGGGATCCCCAATAATCTGTTCACTTGGATGATTTTTCTGCCAGTTGCTCTGTTTTAAATTTCCTGTTTTCTTCTTCTTCAGATTCAGTTTTTACACCATCTGGATCAATTTTCCGATTCTTCTCTGTTTCTTTTTCATCATCACCTTCAATGACTTCTTCATACATAGGGTAGTTTTCTTGATAAGTAGTTTCTTGTTCTCTACCTTCATCAACTTTCACATCAGCACTTTCAACAATTTTCTTCAACCTCTTGTTGTAACATGTGTATGCCTTGCTTTTTGTTGAGTAACCGAGAAAGATACCTTCATCAGCTCTATCTTCAAATTTACCGAGGTTATCTTCAATCCGTTTTATGTAGCACTTGCTGCCAAATACTTTGAAATGTCTTGTTGTTGCCTTTCTGCCAAACCACAACTCATAAGCTGTTTTGCTTTCATGTGGTCTCAACATGCACCTGTTTTGAATGTAAACTGCAGTATGAACTGCCTCTTTCCAAAATCTGTCAGCTATTTTGTTTTCTGCCAACATTGTCCTTGCCATTTCCTGCACCGTTCTATTCTTCCTTTCTACAACCCCATTCTGCTGAGGTGTCCTAGCTGCTGAAAACTGTCTTCTTATCCCATGTTTTTGACATTATTCTGCAAATTCTTCGGAGATAAACTCTCCTCCCCTGTCTGATCTTAGGCATTTAATTCTTTTTCCTGATTGATTCTCAACAAGATTTTTGAAGGTTTTAAACATCTCAAAGGCTTCTGACTTGAGTTTCAGAAATAGTACCCATGTCATTCTTGAGTAGTCATCTATACACGGCATAAAATATTTGTGTCCATTTATGCTTTCAGTTCTCATGGGTCCACATAGATCAGTGTGAATTAGTTCTAATGGCTTGCTAGTGAAGTATTCTTTTGCTTTGAAAGTGGCTCTGGTTTGTTTTCCCTTTTGGCATGACTCACGGATGCTATTTACGAGGTTTGCCAATGTTTGGTATATCTCTAACTGCTCTTTTTGAACTGATTTTTGCCAGATTGTCAAAACTAATATGCCCAAGCCTCTTGTGCCATAGCCAGTTTTCATCTTCCTGTCCCATCAAGCATGTTCCTTCTACAGTTTCTGAAAGTGTATACAGATTTCCTGAAGTTCTCAATCCAGTGGCTATTAACTTTCCATTTTTTGTCTTTCTTACTTCACAGCCCTCCTTCTTGAAGATTACATCATGACCTCTGTCACATATTTGACTTACACTTAGCAAGTTATGCTTCGGGCCAATTACAAACAAGACTTCTTTTGATTTTATATTGCCATCACCGATCTTGACTGATCCCTTTCCAACAATCTTTGCTCCATCATTATTTCCAAATTTCACAGAACCACCTTCATAATTCTCGTAAATTCTCAAACTTTTGCTTGTCACCTGTCATGTGACTTGGAACAACCACCGTCAAGTATCCAAGGTGCTGATTTGTTCTGAGCTTTAAAAGCAGTCTGGACAATCAAAGATTCCTTTTCTTTCCATTCTGGTTTGATAGCAGATTTTGCTACTTGTTTTGCCTTTGTCCTTTCATTAGCATGTGCCTGTTTTTCAAGAAATTTCTGGTTTTGTTTCAACCCACTTGGCTGAGATTTTCTACCCTGATAATTATTTGATGCAAAAGTGCTTCTGCAGTTTCTAGCAATATGTCCAAAATTATGACAATTATAACATTCAACTGCATAATTCATTAAAGGAGAAAAAACATTTCTACTGGTAAAATTCCTTTGAGATACATTATGCCTGCAATCTGAAATCTTATGGCCATAAGCATTGCATTTAAAACAATAACCGAGAAAATGCATGATTAAACCTGGGTGCCGGTCTTTGCCGGTTTGAAGTAGGAGCCATGACTCTTCTCCTCCTCGGATGTGTGACTTTTGTGAATCCATCTTTGTCGGTATTCTTCTTGAATCTGGCATTATTGTTTTCTTTTGCATGATTTTGTTTTTCTGGTTCAACCCCGATCTTTTCTTCTTTCTTTATGGGTTCTATATTCAAGTTCTTTGAATCCTTTGAAGATTCTCCTTCATCAAAGCCTAAACCAAATTTGATGCCAGAAGGCCTTTGGTTATTTAACATTTTATCCAACTTTAGAGTACTTTCTTCAAACTTATGAAAACAGTTCAATTTTCTATTCATCTCCTCTAACTGCATCCTTAACTTAACAATGTCTTCCTCTATCTTGTTGCATTCAACTGTCTTTACAGTTAATTTTTCATCAAGAACTTCAGACATTTTCTTGAATTCCTCTGTCCGTATTTTCAGATTGTTTATTATGTCTGTGGCATTCTCTAATTTCTTTGAAAAAAATTTATTCTTCTTCCTTTCGCACTCAACTCTTCAAGTGCAGCAACCAATTCTCCTTCCAAATACACTTCAACTTCATCCTTGGAATTTTCATCACCTTCCTGATTTTCCTCTGTTCTTTCTTCTTCAAGTGCCATGAACAGAGCTTCACCTCCTTCTTCTTCAGACTCCTCATCTGTGCTTTCTTCAGAACTGCTGACATTCTTGGTTATGAAGCTTTTCTTCTTGAAGTTGTTCTTTCTGAAATTTTGTTTCTTCTTCCAGTCACCTTTTTCTTGGTGTGAACCTTCACCATTTTTGGTTCTCTCCTGCATTGGACATTTGGCTGCAAAATGACCGACTCCTCCACAATTGAAGCATTTAAAAGGTAGCTTCCCTCTATATTTTCCTTTTCCTTTTGTGAGTTTTCGAACAAAATTGGCTTCTGTTTCATCCAGTGTTCCTTCATCCTCAGATTCATGTTCAGCTTTTACATTCTTGTGTGCTTTAAAAGCTGCTTCTCTGTCTGTAGACTTGGTTTGTCCTATTCTCATTTCATATGCTGTCAGGGAACCATGCAACTCATCCATGCTGAAGTTGTTTAGATCTTTTGCCTCTTCTATTGCAGAGACTTTGGAGTTAAATCTTTTGTGAAGTGTTCTGAGAACCTTTTTCACCACAACTCGCATCATCAATTTCTTCACCGAGTCCTCTCGATTGCATTAATAATTCCGTTGACTCTCGAGCATATAAGTCTCTATGTTTTCATCTTCATTCATTTGCGGTGCTTCAAGCTGTGCTCGATGAGTTTGCAGTTTTGCTTCCTTAATCTTCTTGTCTCCTTCATGGATGCTCTTCAGTTTATCCCACATGTCTTTTGCTGATTTACAACTCATGACTCTTATCAGTTCACTGTCAACAAGCCCACACATTATGGCATTCTTAGCTTTGGAGTTGTTTTCAAATTTCTTTTTCTCAGCAGTATCTGTTGGAGGGGTAGTGGGTGCTGTGTATCCACTATCTACAGAATCCCAAATATCGTATCCCAATGCACTCAGATATGTTTGCATTCTGAGTTTCTAGAAGGTGTAATTTGTTCCATCAAATAAGGGAGCTTTGTTGGATGAAAATCCTTCACCACCTGCCATTGTTCCTTCCAAGATCTCCTTAGCTGATTAAGCTTGTACAAGGAACCTTGCTCTGATACCAATTGATGATTACACAATGACACTGAGAGGGGGGGGTGAATCAGTGTAGCTATTAATTTTTATATCTACAGCATTTAATATGAAATAAAGAGAACTTGACAACTGAAAAACAACTTGAACAAGAGAGCACACCACAACACTCAATATACCGAGGTTCACCAATTTGGCTACTCCTCAAAAATGACTGCTTGGACTCCAATCCAAATCCAGTCTTTGCAAAATCAATTTTACAAATACTTTACCAGCACCAACTGGAAGGAGCACCAACCCCTGTAATTTTCTGCTGCAACAGATGGAGCACCAACTCCTAGTACCAAGCACCAACTTGGACTGCAATTCTGATCAATTTAGAATGACATAAAAATGTCTTCACTTCATGCATGACCACTGATCGGTCCGCAATTAACCCAACTCTACACACTCTCACGGCTCTGCTTATTTTTCTCTTGATTCTTTTCTAACCCTCCTTTTACAGCAATTTCTCTCTAACAATGACAACATCTTCTCTGTACGATTATTCTTTTATAACCTTTCAATCTGGCATGCAGTCGAATGACCTTCTCCAACTGTTCGAATTCATTACTCCTGTCCATAATGTGACTGTTCGAATGCATGAACATACGGCTGTTCGAGTGCCTTTTCTTTTCTCCATATGCAATTCTTCGAAAGCTTTTCGATTCTTCATGTTCGGCTTTTCTGTATGCTTCAAATACGTCTGTTAGAATGCCTATAAATACGACCTTTCGAATGCTTTTATTATCCTTCATATTCGGCTTTTCGAATGCGTTTCAATTATGCATGTTTGGCTGTTGCATTGCATGTCCAACACCTGTCAACGTTTAACTGTCTGTCTGACTTCAGTTACTTCTTATGTGACAGACTGCATGATGCTTTTCTGCCATGTGTCACCTTTCATGTTGCTTCGGCATTTTCCAGTCTAACTATTTCCTATCGCGATATCGCGACACTTTTAACTTATGCTGACGTCACCCTGAAGGTTGTCGCGAAATCGCGACCATTTTGGCCTTGAAAGCTTTTCCCCCGCTCATGTCGCGAAATCGCGACACTTTGAACTTTTGCTGACGTCATCCTCAATGCTGTCGCGAAATCGCGACCATTTTGGCTTTGAAAGCTTACCTTCTGTTCATGTCGTGATATCGCGACACTTAGAACTTTTGCTGACGTCATCCTTAAGCATGTCGCGAAATCGTGACCATTTTGGCTCTTGGAAGCTTTCCCTGCATCTTGTCGCGATATCGCGACACTTTCAACATTTGTTGACGTCATCCTTAAGCATGTCGTGAAATCGTGACGCTTTCGGCTTTCGTACACTCTTCTTTGCCAGCAACCGCTGAAATGGAACATGTCACGAAATCGTGACGTTCTCTGCTTTCGTACAATCTTCTTTGCCAGCAACCGTGAAAATGGAACATGTCACGAAATCGTGACACTTTGCTCTTCCGTACAACTCTCCTTGCCAACTCCAGCGAAAATGGAACATGTCACGAAATCGTGACACTTTGCTCTTCCGTACAACTCTCCTTGCCAACTCCAACGAAAATGGAACATGTCACGAAATCGTGACACTTTGCTCTTCCGTACAACTCTCCTTGCCAACTCCAGTGAAAATGGAACATGTCACGAAATCGCGACGCTTTCGGCTCTTGCTGACGTCATCAATCTTCTTGTCGTGAAATCGCGACGTTTCGGCTTCTAGCAGCTTTCCTTGAAACTTGTCATGAAATCGTGACACTTTCGGCCCTTGCTGACGTCATCGTTATCTTCGTCATGAAATCGCGACGCTTCTGGCTTCCGTACGCTCTTTGCTCCATGCAGTAGCGAAAATGGAGCATGTCACGAAATCGCGACACTTTGGGCTTCCGTACACTCTTTGTTTCGTGCAGTAGCGAAATCGCTACCACTTTGTGCCTTGTGCTTTTGACTTGTTACATCTTTAATTTTTTCAACTTTGAATGGTAGCGAAATCGCTACACCTTTGTTTTTATACATTTTGTCATGCAGCGAAATCGCTACATCTTCTTGTTTGTGTCTTTTCACTTGTAGCGAAATCGCTACATCTTTGTTTTCTACACTTTCTAATTGTAGCGAAATCGCTACACCTTTGTGCCATGTATTTTCATCATGCAGTGATATCGCTACAACTCTGTTTCCATTCATTTCAACATGTAGCGATATCGCTACACCTTTGTTGCTGAGCATTCTCTCTCCTCTTCGGGTCGCGAAAACCCGACGTGTCGCGATATCGCGACACTTTTCGTTGCTAGCTCCTTTTCTCCATTTATGTCACGAAATCGCGACATCTTTTCACCTTGCTTCCCTCTCTGCCAGCATGTCGCGAAATCGCGACGTTTACCTTTCACCCCCCCCCCCCAAAATCTTTTTTTCCTCAATTGAACGACAATCTTCCTTGCAGTTTCTCTCTCTTCAGTTTTGTCGCGATATCGCGACACATTTTCTCTCTCCTCAACGAAAACTCGACATGTCACGAAATCGTGACATTTTCGGCTGCGCCTTCTCTCTCCTCGACCATGTCGCGAAATCACGACAGAAAACATGTCGCGATATCACGACAGTTTTCTTCCTTGTCTCTTTCTGCCAGTTTCTGAATCTGGGTCACCTCTGTTTTCCTTGAAACTTTCTGCACTTGATCTGACTGACCTCTGAACTGCATCAACTGTATCAATCTATCTGTGTTGACAACAATGACAATACTTTTGCAATTCTTTTGCTGCACCTTGCTCAACAGGAAGGATGCATTAGAGTGCACACATATTAGATATGCATAATAATATGATAAATCAATGAAACAAAAGTAAACTTTGGTTGAGAAAGGTGCAATGGTTCAAACTTAATTTTGAAAAATGACTAAGTTCACTTTAGCTTCAAAAAATTTACAATTTGCTATTGTACTCACTATTCTTAAAAATGGTAGACCTATGTCTAATTTCATTGATTATAAATATCTATTTCAACTAGATGATGTGTAGAACTTTCCCAACATCCATTGGTCAAATCAAAGTGGTTGGAAAATTGTAAAATATCTCTCATTGGTTGAGCAGGATGACCTCAAAGAGAAAGTAAAAAAACCAAATTTATTTCACTTTAAATTGTTGAGGTGAATGTTGTTTACAACACATCTTAGATTTGCATGCATGTTTACACATTGGAAAATAATTTAAGGCAACCTCATTTACTTGGAGTATCTAAGACGGTCGAAAATTGCAATGCAAAAAATATTTACAATGTTGTTGTAACTAGTTTAAAGAAAATAACAAGAATGAATGAAATGGAAATAGCCACTAAGTTAATATGTTTCGAAGCTAATTATGCTGCTACAATGCAAGGACACAGGAATGGTCTTTGTGTTTGACTACAAATATCTATTACCCCATATTTGATCCCTATTCATTGCATGGCTCATAGAATGAATCTTGCATACAAAATTGTCTCTACATTTACAAATGTAGAGAGAGTGGAATATTTTTTTCATGAAATTCTTGATTATTTTTTGTGCAGTACAAAAATATTTTTATATTTTCAATAGTTTGCACTAGGAGTTACTGAAGGTAAAAAAATCTTAAAAGATGTAGATACTAGGTGGATTTCAATGTATCAACCAACATATAGAGTTTTCAAAGAATATCAATCCTTGGTAGGGTATATATATATGCAAATTGTAGGGTAGTTTATAAGGCTAAAGATTTGTTGTTTTTAATGAGTGATTTTGACACACTTCTTACATTGTATGGTATTCTTCCAATTTTGGAATAAATGAATACTTTGATTGAAAGTGCACAACAAAGATCGATTTATATTGTGGATTTCATCAGGGTGAGAAAACAAATTTGTATACATATTGATAAAATGTATGCATCTAGTCAAAGTTTTATGGATCCCATGTTTGAGAGTTGGAGAGCATTAACACATGTGAATTATCTTCAAAACTTTTTGAAGTTCAACATAAATGATCATCTATGTATTATTATCCATGGAAATGAAATACCTTTATATTATTTTGGTCAACGAATGGATATAGCTACAAATAAAGTTGAACAAATGTCCATAACATACAACAAATTTCATGTAGTTGTACACAATACAAAAATTAAACTGAAACAAATAGCATAATCATTGACAAAATAAATAAGAGACCATTTTCAAAGAGATTAATTGCTTGAGGTTATGGATGTGGTTAACCCGATGTTTTGGGATCCTTGTAATGAATACTAGACTATAAATGGTTTGTTTCTAAAATATATAGGCATTCTTGCTAGCCATTTCACCAAACATGTGGTAGTCAATGGTATTAAAATTAATGGCATTCTCAATAAAGATTTTTTGAGGAAACAATCAAACTATTTTGGAATGATAATATCTGCTCAAGTTTCACAATTACTAACCATCATAAAACAAGTTCTATTTCAAATTTATGGAAAATATTACATCCTAGTAGTATCTTACAACATGCTATGAGTGAATATTTTCATTTATATGAATTATGTCAAATTATGATTTTAGAATCCATGGAATATGAAAGGGTATTTACTGCATTATCATATGTAAAATCTAAATTTCGAAATAGGTTGGAAAAAAATTTGGAAATTTTTTTGAGAGTATATGTGTCGACCTATGAGGTGGAGAAGTTTCCTTATGAAAGAGCTTTGGCATATTCGAAATCTCTAGAAAAGAGAAGAGGTGTCATAGGTACTCATGATGATGAGGATAATGGTAACACTAATCAGACTATGGTGACAAATTTTTTGGATATGAGTACAAAATATTTTGTACAATATGAAAAGAGTTAGTTCTAGCTTCCAACATTATAATGAAATTATGATTTCATTTGAATAGATTTCACATAATTTGTTATCAGTTTTCTATAGAATATTGATATTTGATTATAATTTGAGACATGTATTTTTTGATATCATTAATCATATAATATGAGATTAGACATGCTATTGAATATTATAAATATCATAGTCCTCTTAATTGATTATGTATATTTTGATGAAATTGGATTATTTGATTACAAATATGTTGATTATGAAACACTGGATTATTTTTTATATCATAGACATGTTATTGGATATTTTGTATATCATGTTATTTAAGTATTTTTACTGGATTATTAGTCTATGATATTTAATTATTTAATAGAATTGTATTGTATAAACTATTTATGGCAAAATAAATATCTGTGTTGCATTTCAGTCATTTCAAATTATTTCATAAAACATAAAATAACATTTATTGCATCCACATAATTCAAAATTATTTATTGCATCCACATAACTAATCGAAACATTACAATATTTAAAATAAAATTTCAAAAGGATCATACATTTCTTTTTTAAAATTGTCTCTTTTAGTGATTTCAAAAAGATACCATTCTTTTACAATTTATAAAAATCTATGCAATATGTTTGGTTTCTTCTCAATAAAAAAACAAGTCTTATACTTTTCTTTCTACACGGTGTCTGAAGGTTCAACTGCATCTTGCTCAATATCCTTTGCTTCCAATGCACCAGCCCTTACCAGACTTTCAATTGTAGTGTTTATCCTTGATAGCAATAAACCTTCTTTATTTTTTGAATCTTATCTAAAAGGTGCATTCAGTTCTTTCTCATTTTATTTTAATACAACCTCCACATCTAGGCCCTTATCTTTGATAAAATTCTTCAGCCAATTATTTTCTTTGTTAGTAAATTGTAATATTTTCTTCACTTCAATAGCATTAGTCACACTATTTTTTGTAGTCTTAATCAACGTTTTCATGGCACTGACTTGCGTCTTTAAGTGCTAAAAAATAGACTGCAAAATATAAGAGAAATATGTTAATATTTATTAAAAAATATATATTTAAGAAAAAAATAATTTTCAGTTATATTTAAAACTTAGATCAGCGGTAAGTCTTGCAGTTTCTACAATTTCTATTTTTTTCTTATCTGGTACCCATTCATTAAAATATGCCTGGGTCTTGGCATTGAGGTTTTCTAATCAATTCAGCATAATATCCAAAACTTCATCACTATATGTAGACTCAACTTGCATGATACCAGATTTAGCTTTATGTAACAAAGCATCAAGATTTTGTGGCTCATTATCCACCTTTAAAAACAACTCTTTTATATTTGAAAATTTATTATGTCAGGTATTTATTTCTTTATCAAAACCTTGGCTTGATATTCCCAATAGTTTAATCTATCAATATCTACAAGTAGACTAGCATTAACTGTAGCTTTACATTTATTTTTTTGGTAAGTAAGAGACTATTATAATTAACACCGGGTTTTAACTGGTTGACCCAAAACCATTTTAAAAAATAGGGTCCACCGCCCAACCAAATAAGGGCCAAGCCCTACAAATTTAATTTGACAAAAACAAGGGCCAAGCCCTACTCTTCCATCTAAAGACAACCAAACTAAACTATGGAAGCCTAATATTATAGCCAACATAAAAGAAAGATGCAAAATAGAACTAACAATGAGAAAAACTTATCATGCAAGCGCCATGCAGGGTCACTTGTGCCCATACAAAAAATAGTATAATATAGTCAAACAAACATCCCACAGAATGGACAGCCAGGAGACCAAGCAGTCAGTCTTCCCATATGACTCCTTATCATCCTCATCCTTAGATTCCTCCTTGCCATCAAATTCAGATTCTGCCTTCAACTCCTCATGCCCCTGGAACTGCTCGCTGTAAAATAGAAGATTTAGAGAATCACATAAATCAATAGCTACACTAATGAGGCTAGACAGACTCTTTAACTGGTTGATAATATTGGAGGCTGATGAAATCGCCATCTTCTTCAAGACTGTTATAGTGGGGTCCGGTACCCCATCGTTAGGGATCTCCAACACTTTGTTATGAGGCCAAAGGAGATGTTTCCCATGCATGAATTTGCAGATAATGAAACTATATCAGCACCCCACCAGCTGCAAAAAACACTAGTCACATGAAAGAAAAAAGCAAATATGACCAAAGCCATTATAAGGTTCAAAAAATATTTTGAAAAATACCTCCATTTTTTGTCATTGATCCACTCTGAGCCTTTCATTTTGAACTTTTTCATTTTCTATCACCGTTGAGACCACATGAGGAAGATTTGTAGTCCACGTGATCAAGTTTACCACTACAATGCCTTCATTTGCCAACCTATCAGCTGCCATGTTTGCTTCTTGAAAGGTATGTGAAATTATGGCCTCAGATCAATCATGAATCAGAGCCCTCACTTCTTGGATGTAGTCATGAAATATCCAAGGAGCTCTCTTAGTGTTCTTTAGAATATTTATATTAATGAGAGAATCGCCTTCCACCAACAGTTTCCTTGGATAATTCTCTGCCACTTTTAGGCTCCTCAAAACCACCCTTGCTTTAGCAACATTATTAGTTTGAGTCCTAAGATGTTCAAAAAAAGCTATTAGCACCTCATCCTTATGGTCTCTGAGTAAGCCTCCAGTCCCTGGTTCACCTAGGTTTCCCTTAGCCATCCCATAGAAATTTAACTTAATCCACCTTGGGGGTTGGGGTCCATGTGATCATGGTTCTAGGATAGACTTGAGGATGATTGAGGCCATTAGTGAGAGGTAAGTTTAAATACTAGCCTAATGAGGCTTCAAAATAATTATGAGGTCTAGATGTTGCAGGCACTAAATAGGCATTCTCATTAGCATATACTAAAAAAAAATTCAGGACATAGGATGACTGAGCAATCTTATCCAAGAAGGCCCGAGGATTCATTTCCAACCATATCTACCACAAGTAGTGATGAAGGAAGATCTTCCACATATACCTGAGATGCCTGTTCAAAAAAGGAGAAGGCCACTGGAAAAATAGGTCAAACATGGACTGAGGATGGACCCAATAAATATGAAACACTTGTAACAGACCTGACAATATTGAGGTAGAAAAATTACAATACAGAAACAAATGATCAACAGACTCCCACTCAAACATACAAAGATAACATCTATTAACAAAAATCACTCCTCTTTTTATTAAGTTATCCATGGTGAGGATCCTATTTTGGATGGCCATCCATGCAAAAAAAACAACCTTCAAAATGATGCTTTTGGGCCAAACTTCTAGGTGAGGGAAAGTAGGTTCATCATTATCAATAAGCATCAGATAAGCAGACTTGACAAAAAATTCCCCATTGTCCGAAGCTTCCCATATAATCTGGTCCTCAAGCATGCCATAAGGGAGTAAATATTATCTTAATTCATTCTCCTATATTATTGATGCCCCTGGGAGATCATTGTTCACTATTGGCTTCCATACCCTTCTATTGTTTGACAAAGTAATGAAATCTAAAACTTTGGTACCAAAAAATTCATTTGTCCAAGCTCTGAGGGTTGAAAGGATGGGGTATGTGGAGAGGGAATAGTCCTTTAACCATTTTTGGTCCCAAAAATCAATGTTTCTTCCATTTCCTAGTTTCCAACATAGCCCTCTGCTTAGCAAGTTTTTGGTTTGAAGGATTGATTTCCAAAAAATTGATCCCCTAGGAGGAAAGGAATAACTTAAGAAATCAGTTTCTTGTAGGTACTTTCTTTTGATTATAGTAATCCATTCTGCATTTGCATTTGTCAATAGACGCCATGCTTTCTTGGCCAGGAGGGCCATGTTTAAATGTTGGATTCTCCTTAGCCCAATACCTCCAAACTCCCTTGGTTTGCAAACCCTATCCCAGGACACCAAATGAAAGTGCTACTTAGATTCAGAACCAGTACATAGAAACCTCTTTTGGATCTGTTTAATTTTACTGTAGACACTTGTAGGAGCTTTAAAAACAGAGAAAAAATATATAGAGATGCTTTGAATGGAGAATCTAGTGAGAACCACCTTGCCAACTTGAGATAACAGATTCTATTTCCATCCAACCAACTTCCTCTAAATTCTTTCAATTACATTAGTCCACATGGAATCAGTAGCTCTGCCTGTGAATAAAGGAAGACCCAAGTATGTGGATGGAAGAGTAGACACTGAGCATCCAAGAATCCTAGCGATCTTAATCTACCTCTGAATGGGAGTATTAAAGAAATAAATTTTACTTTTTTCAAAATTTACCTTCTACCCCGCTGCATCCTCATATAGCTCCAGGATATGTTTTATGACCTTAGCCTCAAAAACTGATGCAAGAGTTAACAAAAAAGTATCATCCACAAACTGTTGATGTGTGACTGCCTGTGTTTGCGATGATGCTTTTATTCCTAAAATAAGACCAATATTACAGGCAACTTTGATTGACCTCCCAAGGGCTTCAACCACAATGATAAACAACATGGGAGAGATAGGATCACCTTGCCTTAATTCCCTTTTACTTTGAAAGTATCTAGCAGGAGCACCATTAACAAGGACCGAAATACATTTATTATCTAATAAAATATTTTTTGAAAAATTAACTTTATCATCATCGTTCAGATGATTATGGGTGATGACTTGCTGGGAGGAAGATGAAATTCCAGTGGCATATGCCTCAAAATTATTTTATACTTCATGATGGATCTGTGGACCTTGAAGCACATCACTTGCCTTGAATGGAAATTTTTTATGATTCGTATCCAAATAAATAAAATCATCTTTGAGATTCCCAAAGGGTATTTGAGATGCGTTTTGCACATTTGAGAAATTCCCAAGGGAAATAGTTGGTAACACTAAAACATTAGACTGAGACGTGGTGTGTGTCTTAGTGATACTTTTGGTTCTTGGAGACGATGATGTAAGGAACTAATTTCCACACATGTGAGATTGGATTCTTACCATTGGTGGTACATGTTGTGGATGGACTTGTTGTGGCACTTGTTGTAGGTGTGTAGATGGTGGAGGCATATATTTTTAGTATTTTGAATGTAACCGATGCATCTGCAAAATTTCACATGAAAATATAAATTAAAACTAGTGTAAAAACAATGCCATAAAAAGAGATTAATTTTAACCAAACATACCAGACTCATACTTTGCACCTATTGATGATGTAACCATTTTCCCTTGCTCTAAAAACATTTAAAATATTTCCTCAAACTAAATATAATTTTAAATCATTAAAATACATCATTTAAAATAGTACTTTCGAATAATAAGGTTACCTTGTGAGCTGGAGGTTACTTCTTCAATGTTGACTGTAACACATCCAAAAGTAACAGGAGTCGTAGGTGTATGTTGATCACTAGGAGATCTTAAAAATTTCATGGATCTTGAGGTAGTTACTAGTGATGATTGTGAAAATGTGTAAGAAGCAGCACACAATTTTTGAATCCTAAAGGTAGCATCCCTTTTACTAGAATATTGAGCTACTTTTTTTTTCTTTCAAAATAAAATTATAAAATAACAAGATTGATTGGAAATAAAGAAAACAGATTATTCCAAAAAATAGCTTTACTTGTATTTCATCCTCCGTAATACCAATAGCCATCAATATTGGGTGCAATGTAGTTGGAGGAGGGCTATTTTGAATATTGAAATATGCTTCATTAAAAAGAGAAAGGAAAAAGTTGTTGGTTGTTACTACATTAGAATACTATATTTTCTAGGCATTCAGAAGATCTTGTTTAATGCTGTTCAAAATGTACATGGACCAATCAAATCTGACATAAATAACACATTGAACCAAACATACCAATATCCAAAATGATATTTTTTTAGGATGCTCTTGCAAAATAAGTCTTGCCTAGAAAAATTCAATGCAAGCATGAAGAAATTTATCTCCAACATTGGAAATGTTTAAACCCCTTTTTGACTTAGAAGAATTAACTAAAAAAAAGGGAGAAATTATTAGAAAATGGAAATTATAAAAGGGAGAAAATTATTAGAAAATGAAAAACTACAATATATCAAAAATGCAAAAAAATAAAAACTAAATTTTAAATATATACCTTTCAAATTGTTTGAATGGACATCGTATTTGGACACTAGTAGTCATTCGTCTTCTTTAGTTAAGGCATATTGGTTGTTCATTAGGTGAAAATCTATAAGTGGCATCCTTGTTAGTTACTGCACATCTGAGGGTTTCACAAAAAAAAATAATATCCTTATTATCTACTTTGATTTGAACAGTAGACTCATCATGGTCATAGCAACTAACAATCCTTTGCATCAAGGAGACGTCGATGTTGAACTGTGGCATCTTGATTACTCTTGTGGCTCCAGAGTTGTAAATCCATTGCAAATATCTTCTAGGAGTGCCAAAAATATTCTTAATGTTGGGGTAAAAGTAGTTCTTGAATGATACTTTTGAAGGTAGAGGAGAGGAAGAGCTCGCCATTTCTACACTAAAAATAGTCTAAAAAAGATTTTGAAAACTGTTTGAAAATGCTCTAGAAACACTCTAGAAAATTATCTAAAAACTATCTAAAAATCTCTAAAAATCATCCAAAAACCCTCTAAAACCGTTGTGGAAAACACTCTAAAATTTTTGGAAAAGGCTCTAAAAATTCTTTGGAAAAAAGCTCTAAAAAAGCTCTAGAAAATGCTCTAGAAAAGGTAAAAATGATATTGCATTTCTATTTATAGAGGTCTGCATGGCTAAAGTCTATGGATGCATGACACATAGTAGAGGATAGAGTACTTAGTAGCTTCTTATTGATAACCTTTGGTGGTCATCATCTGCAAATCACCATCTACCAATCACCTTCTACTAATTACCATCTACCAATTACCTTCAACCAATCACTTTCAATCACTCACCATCTACTAGTCACCATCTACCAGTCACCTTATACCATTTTCTTTATGCCAGTAACCATCTGCAATTCATATCATATCAATTACCTTATATTAGCCACCTTATGCCAGTCGCATTATGCCAGTTGTCTTCTGCAAGTGGCCTTCTACTAGTCACCTTCTACCAATCACCTTATGCCAGTTATCTTAGCAACTTATCTTCTACTACTCACCTTCTGTCACTCACCTAATGTGAGTCACCTTCTACCACTTACCTTCTACCACTTGCCTTCTACTACTCACCTAATGTGATTCACCTTCTACCACTCACCTTCTGTCAGTCACTTTGTGCCAGTCACTTGATGAGAGTCACCTTCTGAAACTTGTCTTCTCACACTCACCTTATACCACTCACCTTCCACCACTCACCTTCTTCCACTCGCCTTCTTCCACTCGCCTTCTACCACTCATTTTCTACCACTCACTTCTGCCAAATTTTGATATTAATTTTATGAAATTTTAAAAAATTTGCCAAATTTTGATAATTTCTCTGCAAATTTTTTAAAATTTTGTCACCTAGTTTAGACATGATTCATTTGGATTCACCAAATTTTTATAATTAATTTTTTGGTATTACCCCTTATGCATAACCCTGCTAAAAATACTATTCAGGAGGTTCATGAATGCAGCTGGGGCATTGGTTAGCCCAAAAGATAAGATAGTAAATTCAAATTACCCATACCTTATTTTAAAAGATTTTTTAGAGGTGTCTTCCTCTTGAATCGTCAACTGATGATAATCATATCTTAAGTCTATCTTACAAAAGATGGTTAATCCTTTCAATTAATCAAATAAATCATCAATTTTTATATATCACTACCTTTTCAAGTTAATGTCCAACTCCTTACTCACCCTTGACCTTCCAAAACTAGATCTCTTTGGTTCCCTTGGTACTTCCACTAACCTATGTAATCTAGTTTCTCACCCTCTAGCTAAGTCTTCTATAACCTATTGTTGGATAATAAATTCTTGCTATTGGGCCATGTGAGTTTTCTATTCGACCATCTATTCCCTTTGATATTCCATATGTGTTTGTAATAATTGCACCACCTTTGCGAGATTCCCTTCCTCCACACCATTCTCATTATCATTATGAGGAATCTCATTAACCATTTTTACCCTCCTCTCATGTTGAGAATATTCTTGTATTAAATTCGTTCTTGGTTCCCTTATAGGTCTTTTGGTGACTTCCTCCTCCCTACCTCCTGTAGGATTTCTCGAGGACCCACCTTGAAACGTTCATGCCATTTAACCTATAAGTGAAAGAGGTAGTATATTAGCTTTGATTGAATAATCTATTTCACATTAAAAAACTACATCCTAGAATATTTTTTTCTTTGATACCATATGTAACAAAACTGGTCTAACTACTCACCTAGTTTCTCGATAAAAATATTAAATAAACAATTGAGGTATTTTTTCAAAAATTTTACTGCCTAACCTAAGATGTTTTCCTAGATTTCCAAGTTTGGTTTTAGACTAACATAATTTTTTGAACACCCATTGTAAAATAAAACATACTTAGTTAATACAACATAGACATAATAAGCCACTTTTGGGTTCAAGTGTACTATAGCCAGCCACCCAAGTGGATGAGATTGGCCAAATCCTGTAGAGTTGTCATTTTGTGGATTCGATGGGCCTCATTTACATCCTTCTTTTTGGAACGAGGATCGATCCATGGCAAGGATTATCCTATAAGGCCCATAACACCTAGAGGGTTGATGGCTTATTCCCTTTCCTCATCATACTAAATCTTTGACTACCTGGTCGACTTGTTCTAATATTGGTATGGATGAGATTAGTGTATTTATACCCTGTGAATAGTTGGATATTCCCTTTTCCTAGAGTTAGCTAGTATGTCAATACCCTGACCTTAGACTTCATCACACATACTCATTATAATTTACAATGGTTCATACTATACAGAACCTCATGAACATGTTTGGTTAAGTTCAATGAGTATAGAATTTATCACTATGCTCTTTGGGTGACAACCTGGAAAAGGTGTCCTATACCACCTATTCATACTAGATCTGACCTAGTCATCATTTTATTTATGACCAAATCTGTCAGTCAATAGCTATCCCAAAGATTATTATGTGCATACCCACACCCCAATAGTATTAGGTGTCTTACTATCTTCTAAGTCATAACCTCTTGATGACTTTATTTATATCTAATAGTTTTATCCCTTACCTTAGGGAACAAACATAATTTATTCAAGTTTAGGGGTTTTTTATTTTTTTTAAAAACATTCTAATAAATAAGCAAGAGCATCTAAATTTAATTTCTAACATCATTCCCAAGACTAGGAATAATTAAACTCAATTAATCTACTTAAATTAATTTCCAAACATCTTGTAAGAATTCCTATGCAAAAGAGCTTAAGAGAGTTACACTATTGATAAAACAAGGTTGGGTTGACTCATTATTAATTCCACTTGAGCTACTATTTTCTATAGCCAAAGAATTGAATTATTCATAACAACATTCGGTCTATTATTTTTTAAGATGGTTGATGGTTCTTCTATCAACAAAACAAAGTTGCTAGTAAAATAATACTTAGTGAAATTGAACCCACCAACTTGGTGGTATTCAACGTGCTTCAAACTCAATTAGACTTCAAACATAAGTGATTCATTTTTGCTATAGGTCCCGATGGGATTTTTTAACAAGTAAATCCAAACTAATTTCAAACTAAAATTCTAAGTATTTTTTTTTTTTTAAGCGAAAAACCCCTTGTGGGGCCGCCTTGGTCTGAGAGACCATGAACAGGGGGTTATACACCATCAAAGTCACCTGGGAGTCGCACCCAGCCCTGCCCGAACTAACATTATCAATTGGATTTTGGGTACCCAATTCAACTTTTTGGTAGGGTGGATATTCGAACCTGGGACCTCCCTTGGAGGATTGCCCTCTCCTCTCCAACTCACCTACAACACCTGGGTTAAAAGTCTAAGTATTAAGTGTTGTTTATAAAATTTAGTTTTCTTTTTATTTTATAAAGAGATAGAAATATAATATTATCATGATGAAAACTATTTTAAGTCTTTCCAAATCTAAGCTATTATTTATAGCTTTTATTAAAGACTAATGACCAGATTGTAATCTATGGCAGCTACTCAATGTTGCTCTTATAGTTCTATCAAACCATTGTTACCAAATGATAATGAGGCAATTAAATATGTTTTAACAAAACATAAATTAAGCGTTATAACTCTTTTAAAATATTCAAGGTCCAATTTGTGTTAACATTTGATATTTATCAATCATCAACAATTTGGAGAAATATACAAAATCCCATAATTACAAACTTTCTACAAGCAAGAATGACTCCACAATTCATATCTTTAATATATACTTTCAATATGTAATGTTGAAAATATTTTTAACATCAATATTATTTACACATCAAAACCATAGAGACATAGGTTACAAGAGGGCTCTGCCCTTAATTTCCATACATAGGGATGTCCTTATTCAAATATAGGTAAACATCTAATTGATGACTAGGATTTGGTTTGCATACCACTCTAGATACTTTACCAAGAAACTTAAGTCATTCCCAAACCTAAAATCAACAATGCAATGATTACATTTAACTGTAGACATAGGTTTGAAATTTGTTCACAACATGCCTCTCCATGTACCGCTACCCACCTATGAATATTTAGACCTTGCCATATTCATTTGCACAATGAATCCCACACATAAGTTACCTGGTGTGGCTATTGTACACACAATTAGTTTCAGATCCACTCAGGGAAAACTCTTAAGGTTTCCATCAGGGATCAGACATGGCTTAAAGTATATGACCATGTAATTATACCATGCATATGCACAATATATTCTAAAATAGAATCTATTCAAAATATTATAATCTCCCTACTCAAGATATATTTCAGATATTTCATACAACCAATTCAAAATAATCCATGAGAGTTTTTCATATCCATACACACAAATCCAATTTACATTACCAAAATTCATATAATCACATATTTATCTGTAATATAGTTTCGTAATATAGGAACTATAGTTACCTTTAGAAACTAAGTTTTGTTTTTTAGTTTTCTCAATGGCTCAACACACAATGTTCACATTTGAAAAACATTGCATAGTTTCTTTAAACACAACAATGATCAATGCTATCATTTCAAGCAAGTATGTAATATGGAAGGTAATCTAGAGCATACAAAATATGCAAATGTTTTCATCACTATCTTATGTTTACACAAAAACCAATAAAATTATAATTCTTTAAACAACATGTCTTTCATTTTTAGAGAACTTTCCACCCAGAAAACAAAATACTAACAACAATTTCTTCATTGAAACCTGTAAATATTTAATATTAAAGGAAACAAGAAACTTTTCATATTATTCACATTCAAAGAGTTTCTCACGAACACACCTGGAAGTGAGGTTCAAACTGAAAACACCAATTTCAATTCTATATTTTTACACACGGTAAGCAAACAACAATATTTCTTATTTCTTTTCTAATTTTAGAGCATACGTAACAACACCATGTTTCCTTTATTTTTCCCGAACCAACCCAAGCTCTCATAAAGAATAATAATTAAATATATAGAATTTTCCTATCTTTTATTTACTTCTCCAAACTCAAGGTCGACTTACCTCCTCCCATATTCCACTAGACGGAGAACTCGACAAATTTTGTTCCATCCTCACCCATGCGTATTTCCAAACACACAAGGCACTCCACTTCGCCACTTTGAGCACACAACTTGCCATCATGGCTATTCAACAAAATTTGGTATACTTTCCGAATCTTATCAACTGTCTATGATGAGTATGTCTTCACACACATGATTAATGGAATAAATTTTTAATATTAATCATACATTATGCTCAATTGTTACTCTTAGGTTTTAAACAATATCAATAATAACATGTGCTTCAATGGAGGAAAAACTTACTATTATTATTTTAAAGAAACAATAATATTAATATTATAATCTTCAACATATGTAAAACCTTCCATTTTATCTTTAAAATAAAATTCCAAATATACATAACAAGAAAGTGGCTCTCATTTTTATTTTTATTTTTTATTTTTGGTGGTGGCCACAAGGGGTAAACAGACTATGACCACGAGGGAACCATTACATAACATATCCACAACATGTGAGGCGAGAGATTTGAACCTGGGCCTCTCAGCAACTAGAGAGGTTTAACTACCCACATGCTCTCCAACTCCTAGTTGTAACAATCAAATTCATCTAATTGCCAATCAATTTTCCAAAGAGATCTAGACTATCTTGGGTAAGATCAAGCCTATCCTAGACCAAAATGTGTGCAATGAAGTTCGTTTTCCATATTGAATAAGGTTGGACTAACTAATCATGAACTCAAGCCAATATAAGCTAGCTCATATGCGAGCATTTAGATTTTTGTAAAAAATAATATTGCTAATATGACAAAAATATTACCACTTAAAAAGTATACTCCACTAGTAGTCAGACATCCATAGCCACGATGGATATTAGCCCCATAATCCTTAGATGTAGCTTCATTTCCAACCAACCATTTATAGTCATTATGGATTCATTATTAATGCATGAGGGGACCAAAGAGAGGTGTATTTGGGTGCTATATTTATTATTTCATTTTTTTTAAAACTTGCAATTGTATCCTCAAGTTAGGATAATGTGAATGATAGGATGAGTGAGAAAAAAATTCACTTTTGAAGAACACAAGCTTATACTAGGAGGGAGGGGTGAACAACATAAGACCACTTTTTACTTTTATTTTCAAATCAATATTATGCAGTGTATAGATAGCAGTATCAATAGCAATAATCAAAGTAATGCACAAAACACCATACACAATAGAGACACAAATTTTAATGTGGTTCACCCAATTTAGGCTACCTCCATAGAGAAAATATTTCTCAAATAATATTTTAGGAATCATTTCCAATTATAATGTTTATGGACCTCTGTCTAAAGGATATGCTCATCCCCTAAATCTGGTTTGTATATCTCTATCCATAGGAGAACTCCTTCTCCTATGCTCTAGCTGGTGATCCTCTAGAAGACTGCCTCCACTGCACTAACTTTGGATCTCTCTCCACTTGAAGACTCTTGTACTCACTCAGAAGACTTGTCCTCAATGTCTTGGCTGATGGATCTCTATCCACTGGAGACTCTATCCTCTCTGATCTGTCACCTCCAAAGCTTTCCTCAATAGGTTCACTCAAAACCTTCTCAAATCTGCTCAATAGGTCCACTTAGAACCTGCTCAAATCTTCTCAACAGGTCCACTCGAAACCTGCTCAAATCTGCTCAATAGGTCCACTCAGAACCTTCTTAAACCTACTCAATAGGTCCACTCTGAACCTGCTCAAATATGCTCAACAGGTCCACTCAAAAATTTCTTAAATATACTCAACAAGTCCACTCAAAACTTGCTCAAATATGCTCAACAGGTCCACTCATAACCTGCTCAAATCTTCCCAATAAGCTCACTCATAACTTGTCCAAATCTGCTCAAAAAGCTCACTCAGAAGTTGTCCAAATCTCATAGAATCATAAAGAGATTTGTTAGAGACTCAATATGTCCTATACTCAATACTCAATCACTTTCTCAACTCAATCTCATAGAAGCATAAAGAGAATTATTAGAGACTCAATACATTCTATACTCAAAGCTCAATCTCAACTCAATCTCATAGAAGCATAAAGATAATTGTTAGAGACTCAATATGTTCTATACTCAAATCTCAATCTCAACTCAATATCATAGAAGCATAAAAAGAATTTTTAGAGACTCAATATGTTCTATACTCAAAGCTTAATCTCAACTCAATATCATAGAAGCATAAAGAGAATTGCTAGAGACTCAATATGTTCTATTCTCAAAACTCAATATCAACTCAAATTAGAATATAGAATAGTTTGTTTTAAGGAACTTGAACAACCACTTCACACAATAAATTGACTAGGTTCAATCAACACTACTCAACCAACCACTTCAAGGAATAACCCTTTCTCAAAAACCCTAGTCCAAGCATGTATCATCCAACTCAAAATATTTCCAATAATACCCAACACAAATCTCACATAACAATGATACTCATTTTCTTTTATAACTCAATTTCAAGTTCTTTGCATCACCAATTGGATTCAACAATAAATCTAATAAAACAAGGTTTAAATCACAATCCTCAATTCGAAAAACCTTGAAGTATAAAATCAAAGTACTTCACTCAACCAATGATCTAAACAACAATGCTTATCAAACAAGGTTTAATCACAACTCACAATCCAAAAAACCTTGAAGCATTAACTCAACCACTTTAAAAAAGTAAACCCTAATCAAATCCTTTTCACTCCAAACTTAATTTTCAATCAAGCCAACCATCTAACTCAAAAAAGAAGAATTTTACCCATACCTTTTCTTGAAGAGTAGTTGTCCTTACAAATCTACCACACTCATAATTACTTTGATAAACTCAATAAAGGTTAGAGGATAATTTTTATACCACAAACATAATATCACAATTATACCTTATCACTCCAACTTAAACAATAAGCAATACCCTCACAATAATCACAAAACCCTTTACTGGAAATAACGCACAACTCACAAAGTCTTAACCTTTCAAAATTCCATTATAGCAAAATTTAAGACTTTAAAATAAAACCAGAGTTCTCCTTATACCTCCTAATAATATTTCTCAATTACCAACATTTATCACAATACAAATACTTCAACCACTTAATACCTTATATCTCCAACTTAGGCATTAATAAAATAAAACATTAAAAATATGCCTTTGCCTTTGGAGAGTCTCAAACTCTCAACGCAACCCGCACAAGTCTTTGTCCACGGCACAAACACCACATGAGCTACAAGCTCATTGGGAAGGAAGAAGCACCACATGCTTTAATACACCTTCATTGCCTTGCAAAACATATGTACCTTTTGATTAGTGCCTTCACCACATCCACCAAAATTCTTTCATGGGGATTCAAACACTATCCACCATGCACACCAAAAACGTAATCTTGGAGACCACTTACCACTAGGCCAAGGTTCCTTGTTGGAATCCAACAAACCAATGCGCTTGTTTTTATCCTTTTCGTCATCAAATCAAACCATAAAATTCACAAAGTATTTAACACGAGCTCTGCCTTTAATTCGCATGTGCTTCTATTTCAATTCGAGCAAGGGTAATTCAAAACTAAACTTTGGCATGGTATTAATATGCATTCCCATTAAATTAAAAACATCGGTGCTTCCATTTGTCTTTGACATCGGTGGAAATGAGATTGCTTTGTTTAAATCCAACCTTTGGATTTATTTAAAATATACTTTGGTCTTCAACCTTTAACCCAACCTTTGGGTTTATTAAAATACTTTATAAACCCACTTTTGTAATATAAAATATTGTAATGAAAATTATAAATATTTTATTTGGGTTTTCACCATGGTACTTTAACCATTATAATTTTCACCTTTGATAAAGTACCTTTTAATATTTATTTATAAAATTTAAATTCATCCTAAATTTAAATAATTTATAAAATAAATATTATCACTCCTTTTTAACTTCTATCTTTTGCATTGTTTCAATTGAACTTTTGCCTTATTTTTGAATATCAAATGGTAATATTTGTTGCTTTTATTTCCTATTGAAATCTTTGGAATTAATGATTACTCCTTCTGATAGCATCAATAGTGACATCAATGACAACTTTGACTTAGGGACTCAAAATGTCCAACAATATCCCCCTTTGTCATTGATGGAAACTCATATCCTTTTACTGAAACCTGACCTTTCTTTTTCTTCTGCTCCCCATGGGACATTGCTCCATCTGGCTCAATGCTCTATCAAAGATCAAATCTCTTCCCATATCAAATATCTCCCCAATACACAAATCTCTCTCCCTTTGACATCAATGGAAAAGGGTCACCTTTGGGGCTCTAGGCTAAGAATGAGCCTCTTAGCTTAGCCCCTCCCCCACCTCCACATGAGATGGTTAATTCTAGGGTGGGAATATTTATACTCCCTGAAATAACTATTATTTACCTTTATATTTTTTTCTTCTTTTATGAGTTTTCTGAATCCTCTTTCCCAATTCATAATCCATATTCCTGTTATCACTTATGTTCTTGTTCCTATTCTTGTTCTCATCCATGTTCCTGTTCCTGTTCCTGTTGTTGTTCTCATCCATATTCATATTGTTCATGCCCATGTTCCTGTTCATATTCATGTTCCTATTCATATTCCTATTCTTGTTCATGCATGTTTCTAGAATATTTTCTCTACACCATCTTGTTGTGTGACCATAATTATTGCACTTATAACACTTAATGTTATTATTCCTTGTAGGTGCAATTGTCAGGATTTCTCCTAGTGAAGCCATATCCTCTTCTATCATGAATCTTGCAATTTATTGCCTTGTTACCAAACTCATTGCATGAGTAGCAATACCCTTGGAAACGATGTCCTTTTCCACATTCCTATATTTCATGTGTCCTGCACTATGAACCCATGTGCCCAAACCTATGACATGAAAAACATATTCCATTGAAGCTCCCTTGTCTTGACCTCATTGGTCTCCTCTTCTGATTGTTGTTCCATATGTATCTTATCTATGCATTGTTCCTATCTTTATTGAACTCTTTTTTTTCCAAGTCATCCTCTGATATCTCACTCCCACTTACATTGTCTTCTTCTGATGTTTCTTCTTCTTCAAGACTTGAAGTAGACTCTTCTTCCTTTTTCTTTTGTACTTGTATAGAACCAAAACTTGTCTTGTTTGTTGCTCTTCTTTGTATCTTGACTATTTTATCCACACTCTTTGCACTATTTACATACTTGTATAGCTTATTCTTGGAATCCTCTAAATATTCCTTTAGTAGTGCCACTTCTTGTGTTAAATTCTCACATTCCAAGATCTTTGCTTCTAACTTATATTTGAACCTGCTTGCCTTAACCTTTGAATTTTCGAAATACTCTATGAGCAATAATATTTTTTTATCACATTCTTGAAACTAACTTTCAATCTTAGAGTGTTTCTTTCTTACCTTTTTTACTGTTTCAAGGGCATAGATAAGTTCTCCCTTGAGATCATAGTCATTCTCTGTTGAATAATCCTCTATTTTTTTGCCTTTGTCCATATCATTTATTTCTTTTAGCTTATCTTCTATAGGATCACTCACTTCATCTTATAATGCCATTAGAATATTTTCATCTGGTCTATCAAGTGCATCTTCAAAATCATCATCAATGAAACTATAACCATCCCTTGTGTAATCATCTTCAAGATGTCCAAATATGCCACATCTAAAACACTTGAGAATAACTGGAGTCTTTCTCTTAACTCTTTCTTTCTCTTCAACCATAAATATGACTTCATCTCTATCATTGTCTGAAAAACTAGCATCACTATCATTTGAGTACTTACTTGCATTATCTGCATAGTAGCTTTTATTTTGCCTTTGGAAAAACTTCTTCCCTTGTCTGTTTTGTCCATCCTTGCTTTTCTTCTGATACCTGTGTTTTTTTATTTCTTGTACCTGTGATCCTATTTTTCTTCATCATTGTTGCTCTTTGGCTCTTTGCACTCTGTTTCATAATGTCTATACTTTCCACAGTTAAAATATTTAACAGATCTTATATCTATGGGTCTTTTGGAACCTTTATCTCTTCCGCCATAATTTGCTTCTTCATCACTGGAAGACTCATTGCTTGATTTTTTCTTCTTACCCATTTTATTTTTGTCTAATTTGAATGCAACGTATTTCAAAGGAATAGGATCTTTTGTTCTTAGCTCAAAAGTAGTAAGCATGCTAAGCAAAGAATTCCTTGTCAAATAATCACTATCAATTGATGTTTCTATAGCAGAAAACTTTTCACTATATCTTTTTGGAAGAGTTCTCAAGATCTTATCACAAGCATCAAACTCATCAACATTTATTACAAGACCTCTCTTCTCATCTACAAGTTCATCAATCTTACTGAGATAGTCACGAATGTTTTCATCATCTCGTATTCTAAAATTTTCAAACTCTCATTTGATATTTTTTATTTTAGCTTTTCTGATACCTTTATCTCCTTCATATATTGTATGCAATAATTCTCACATATCTTTTGTTGTTTTACAATCCATAACCTTCATAGTTCCTGATCTACGTAATCCTTTTATAATTGCATTCATAGCTCTTGAATTTGCATGCATTAGAAGCTTACATTATTTATATGTAGGAGGATTTTCTGCTAAATCATATCCAAATTCCACTACATCCCAAACTTCATTGCCAAGTGCCATTAGGTGAAATCTCATCAACACACACCAATACAAGAAGTCACTTCCATAAAATATTGGTACTGCATTATTGAAGGACCCATTCTTTTGATCCTTTTGATCCATTGTGTTCTTAGACCACTTTTCCTTCAAGCTATCAAACTCTTCTGAAGGAACCCACTATGATACCAATTGAAGAACACAAGCTTATACTAAGAGGGGGGTGAACAGTATAAGACCACTTTTTACTTTTCTTTTCAAATCAATATTATGTAGTCCATAGATAGCAGTATCAATAACAATAATCAAAGCAATGCACAAAACACCATACATGATAGAGACAGATTTTAATGTGGTTCACCCAATGTCAGATACCTCCATAGAGGAAATATTTCTATTAAATATTTTTTAAATAATATTTTGGGAATCCTTCCCAATTACAATATTTATGGACCTTTTTCCAAAGGATATGTTGATCACCTAAATCTGATTTGTGGATCTCTATACACAGGAGAACTCCTTCTCCTATGATTTGTCAGGTGATCCTCTAGAAGACTGCCTCCACTACACTGACTATGGATCTCTCACCACTTGAAGACTTTTGTCCTCATTGAGAAGCAGGGTTATGCATAGTGGCTATTTTTGCAAAATTGGCTAAAATTAGGATTTTCAAATTTTGGAATTGGCTAATATTTGGAACCCTTGACTAGGGTCCGTTAGCCAAAAAATTCTAGGTGCAAATTTTTTTGGGGATCGATTCACCCCAATTTTATAATAATTTGACCATTTTAAGTTTAAATTTTCAACATTGCTCCTAATAATAGTGAATATTCTACATGTGTTTTGATACTATTCACTTGGATTTTGAAACCGATTCGTCAAATTTTTATAAATACATTTTGGGGCTGATCCCTTACACATAACCCTACTTAGAAGACCTATCCTCAATGTCCTAGTTGATGGATCTCTATCCATTAGAGACTCTATCCTCTCTACTCTATCACCTCCAAAGCTCTACTTAATAGGTTCACTCAGAACCTTCTCAAATCTGATCAATTGGTCCACTCATATTCTGCTCAATAGGTCCACTTAGAATCTGCTTAAATCTGCTCAACAGATCCACTCAAAACATGCTCAAATCTGCTCAATAGGTCCACTCACAATCTGCTCAAATCTGATTAACAAGTCCACTCACAACCTACTCAAATTTTCTCAACAGGTCCACTCATAACCTGCTCAAATATTTTCAACAGGTCCACTCAGAACTTGATCAAATTTGCCCAACAAGCTCACTCAAAACTTTTCCAAATCTACTCAACAAGCTCACTCTGAACTTGTCCAAATATCATAGAATCATAAAGAGAATTTTTAGAGACTCAATATGTCCTATACTCAATGCTCAATCACTTTCTCAACTCAATATCATAGACGTATAAATAGAATTGTTAGAGACTCAATATGTTCTATACTCAAAGCTCAATCTCAACTCAATCTCATAGAAGCATAAAGAGAATTGTTAGAGACTCAATATGTTCTATACTCAAAGCTCAATCTCAACTCAATATCATATAAGAATAAAGAGAATTTTTAGACACTCAATATGTTCTATACTCAAATATCAATCTCAACTCAATATCATATAAGCATGAAGATAATTGTTAGAGACTCAATATGTTCTATTCTCAAAGCTCAATCTCAACTCAAATTAGAATATAGAATAGTTTGCTTTAAGGAACTTGAACAACCACTTCACACAATCACTTGAATAGGCTCAATAAAATCTACTCAACCAATCACTTCAAGGAACAACCCTTTATCACAAACCCTAGTCCAAGCATGTATCATCCAACTCAAAATATTTCCAATAATGCCCAACACAAATCTCACATAACAATGATACTCATGTTCTTTTCTAACTCAAGTTCAAGTTATTTGCATCACCCATTGGCTTCAACAACAATGCTAATAAAACAAGGTTTTAATCACAATCCTCAATTCAGAAAACCTTGAAGCATAAACTCAAAGTACTTCACTCAACCAATGATCTAAACAACAATGCTTATCAAACAAGGTTTAATCACAACTCACAATACAGAAAAAATTAAAGCATTAACTCAACCACTTTTGAAAAGGAAACCCTAATCAAATTATTTTCACTCCAAACTTAATTTTCAATCAAGCCAACCATCTAACTCAACAAAGAATAATTTTTCCCATACCTTTTCTTGAAGAGTAGTTGTCCTTAAAAATCTGCCACACTCACAATTACTTATTTGACAAACCCAATAAGGGCTAGAGGATAATTTTTATACCACAAAAATAATATCACAATTATACCTTATCACTCCAAATTAAACAATAAGCAATATCCTCACAATAATCACAAAACCCTTTATTGGAAATAACACACAACTCACAAAGTCTTAACCTTTCAAAATTCCACTATAGAAAAATTTAAGACTTGAAAATAAAACCAAAATTATCCTTATACCTCCTAATAATATTTCTCAATTACCAACCTTTATCACAATGCAAAGACTTCAACCACTTAATACCTTATACCTCCAACTTAGGCATTAATAAAATAAAACATTAAAAACATACCTTTTCCTTTGGAGAGTTTCAAACTCTCAACGCAGCCCACACAAGTCTTTGCCCATAGTGCAAACACCACACGAGCTACAAGCTCGTTGAAAAGGAAGAAGCACTGCATGCTTTAATACACCTTCCTTACCTTGTAAAATTTATGTGCCTTTTGATTAGTGCCTTCACCACATCCACCAAAATACTTTCGTGGGGATTCAAACACTATCCACCTTGCACACCGAAAATGTAAGCTTGAAGCCCACTTACCACTAGGCCAAGATACCTTGTTGGCATCCAAAAAACCAATGTACTTACTTTTGTCCTTTTCATCATCAAATCAAACCACAAAATTTGCAAAGTATTTAACACGAGCTCTACATTTAATTCGCATGTGCTTCTCTTTCAATTCGATCAAGGGTAATTCAAAACTAAACTTTGGCATGGTATTAAAATGCATTCCCATTGAATTAAAAATGTCAGTGCTTCCCTTTGTCTTCGACGTCGACAGAAATGAGCTTGCTTTATTTAAATCCAACCTTTGGATTTATTTAAAATATACTTTGGTCTTCAACCTTTAAACCAACCTTTGGGTTTATTAAAATACTTTATAAACCAACTTTTGCAATATAAAATATTGTAATAAAAATTACAAATATTTTATTTGGGTTTTGTTGTGGCTAATCCACAACACGCCCCAAAATTGGGGACCCACCTTTTTTGCAGGTTTTCAAAGAAAATCCCAGTGACCCAGATGCTAAAATGAAGAAAAGGGGCAAAAAAATGCACAAGTGTAGAAAGTGTCGCGAAATCGCGACACGTTGCGCCGTCGCGACCGAAACCAGAAAAGTGTCACGAAATCGCGACGTGTTGTGCGGTCGCTACCAAAAGTAGAAAAGTGTCACGAAATCGTGACATGTCGCTCCGTCGCGGCCCAGAGAGGAGAGAGAAAGGCAAAATGAAAACTGTAGCGAAATCGTGACGTGTCGGAAAATCGTGGTCAACGCAGTCAACGGTAGTAGGTGGGCGAAGGCACAGAGTACAAAATGGTCGTGAAATCATGACAAAGCCAAAAAAAGAGTCTTAGGCCTAGCAGTGTAGCGAAATCGTGACAAAACCGGAGACAAGGCACTTAAGTCGAAAGGTGTCGCGAAATCGCGACGCGTCGCGTTTTCGCGACGCGGATGGATAAAATAGCCTAAGTAGGAAAATGGTAGCGATTTCACGCAACTTTTGGTGAAACGCTTCAGCCAGGCAAAGACGTCGCGAAATCGCGACAAAAAGGTGAAGACCATGCCCGAAAGAGAAAATGGTCACGAAATCAAGAGAAAAAGAAAAAAAAGAAAGAAAAGGGAAGGAGAGAAAAGGAAAAGAAAGAAAATGGTAGCGAAATCGCGATAGGTTGCGGAGAGATGGTCCGAAAGAGAAAATGGTAGCGAAATCGCGATAGGTTTTGGCAAAGTGTACGGAACAAAGAAGACGTCGTGAAATCGTGACAAAAAATGAAGACCATGCCCGAAGGAGAAAATGGTAGCGATTTCGTGACAGGTTTTGACAAAGCGTACGGAGAACAAAAACGGTAGCGATTTCATGACAGGTTGCGGTGAGATGGCCCGATGGATAAAATGGTCATGATTTCGCGATAGGTTTTGACAAAGCGTATGGAGAACAAAAATAGTAGTGATTTCGTGATAGGTTGCGGTGAGATGGCCCGATGGATAAAATGGTCACGATTTAAGACAAAGTTGCGGATGAGAGGGCCCGATGGAGATAACGGTAGCGATTTCGCGATGGGGTTGCAGTCGAAGCGTACGGAGAATGAAAGCGTCGCGATATCGCGACATGTCGCGTTTTCGTTGTGAAACCAAAGGAGCAAGGCTGCATGCTATTTTTGGTCATGATTTTTGAGGAACCGTTACGAAACTACAGGAAACGCTGAACACGTGGCGCAAAGGCAGGAGGATCATTGTAACGCTGCGGATCGACTGTTACATTTAGCAGAGAAAGTCAAACGTTTCAGGTTCGAATAGAAGGTCAAAAGCATCAAAGAAGCGGGAAAATGAAACGAAGCGTTAAGGGAAAGGAAACGAAGCGTCGCAGAGGGGAACCAAGAGCCGCAGCAGAAAGTTTAAAAGCCGAAGCGAGTTGTGGATACAGAGGCTGGAAATTGTAGCAAAAAAAGCATTATTTTTAAATAAAGGAGTTATTTGGCAGGAGCAACTTTTGTGTGCAAAACCAAAAGGAGATTGAAGCTATTACTACTGTTTTCTCTGTTAATCTTTCTTTTGCATTATTTTCTCTTGTATCTATCCGTTTACGCCATGAGATGGGTTACGATAGGTGAATGACAGAATGATGCAATTATTTTTCTTTCCTTAGAGTCTTGCATCTGATTTGATTTGACTGTGTGATAGTACAGTGTCTGTTAGGTCAGGTTGTTTTAGAACTTCGTCTCACAACTTGGGGTTTTGCAGGGAGGAGATTGCTAACCGAATTAACGTCCTGTTTTAGTTTTCCAGCTGATTTTCATAAGCAATGTTGCGGTTCTAGGTTCTGATATTATTTTTTACTATTTATTCGAAGATTGACATCTCGGATTCTGGTGCATTCCAGGATACGTTTTACATTTTTGCTAACTCCAAACGCTAACGTAGAAATAACAGAACATTTAAATGAAAGATAAAATGAACCAGTTAATCATAAAATGAACCTCGTGCTAAAGGCACGGAGCTTGAATGAAGTGGCCTATACCACGCATGTTTTCATTTAACATCCTTCTTTAAGCCAAAGATAAAAGAGGTTGCTAATTCATTTTAGGGAGGGTTTCATTAATTTCAAGATCATAAAAGAAGAAAGGGGTTTTTATTCCTTCTTGTGCTTTATGCTGTATGATTGCTTTGACAGATCAGGGTTACAAAGTTTGCTGGGAATCATCAAAGGCCCCTTGTTAACAGTTACTTGCAGAAAATAAGTTGTTCTAGATTACATTCATTTATTTGCATTTTGTCTTAATTGGTTATATGCATATGAATGTTTGTTCACAGGAAACTTGGAGAAATTAAAATAATAAATTTTCTTTGCAAGGAAGAGTCTGCGGGTTTGAGACTCCAGTTGCGTGTTCATTTTGTATTAGGACAAAATATTCACTCAACATTTTGGCGCTAGAAGGAGGGCCTTCTTTATTGCTTTGTGATTTTTGATTTGTTCTAACAATTAATGTGGGTAGTTTTGTTTCCACTTATTGTGCTTGCAGGTATAACATTTGGATACTGTATTTTGCAAGCAAGTTGAGGGAAGTCTTTTGAGTTCTAGAGTTTCCAAGCTGGCCCAACCTGAGTACATTGCTACTAGGTCTAAAACCACAGGGGAAACTATTTTCCAAAGCCTTTCTCCCACTGCTAGGAGGCCGAAAAACAAAACATTAGAGATCGAAATACCACCCAGTATACTTGAGTTAGGGATTTCTTTAGACTCAAGTACATCTAGCGGGCCTGAACCTTTAAGTTCAAGTGCGACAATAACACCCGTGATATCTGTCTCCACAGTTCCAAGCGTTCCAATTGTTCCCACAGGGTTAACACCTTTGAATAACATGGCCCAACAACAACAACAACAACAACAACAACAGCCACCTCCCTCTGGTACGGTGCGCAAAGTTCCCCTTTAGATATTCCGAGGGCAGTCCATGACTTGCCTAGAAACATTGAAAGGGGATTACCCAAATTCTTGCACGATGGTCCCACAACAGCAGAAGATCATGTTCAAATCTACAAGGACTATATGTTTAGGCAAGGGGTTACTCACGAGGATGTTGCTTGCCGAGTTTTCCCTGCTAGTCTAGACCCCACGGCCAATGAATGGTATCGAAATCTTCCAGCAGGGTCCATCACTTCATGGGCCCAATTAGAAACCGCTTTCATTAGCCAATTTAGAATGTTATTGGATCCCTCCATAATCTACAATCTATTCGTATCATGTAAAATATTACCCAATGAGCCCATACGAACATTTAACCAGAGGTTCCAAAAACTATACACGAATCTGACTCGTCACTTTGCGGTAGATCCTGCAGTCGCCTTGCAATTATATTTCGGAGCCTTGGATCCTTTAACGTCTTTGTTGACTAGAAGGAACCCTCAGGTTACGACGCTTCCTTTGGCCTATGCAGAAACAATGACTCTCGAACAACAGATGAACCTGCCAGGAGCAGGATTGTCTCAATTGACTGGGATGGGACAATATGGTCCATACAGTCAATTTGCCATGATGAACCAGTTAATGGCACCACAGGTTCCTATGATGAACAATTTCCAAACACCCACCCAAGTGACGCCATTTCCAGGTTATCCGAATGCCTCTGTTCAAACGCAGGGATTAATTCAAAATAGCCCGATGGGTTTGCCCGGGTTCGGCATGGGCAGTAATTTGTTGACCATGCCGGGGTTTGCTCCGATTAGCACGCCAAGCCCAACGACTTATCCAACAATCACTCCCATTCAAAGTGTGAATCCAGGGTGGAATCCACCTGCCCAGACCCAAGCTATTCAAAATGTGAATCCAGGATGGAATCCACCTGCCCAGACCCAAGCCATTGTACCTATTCCAGAGGTGGCTAATGCAACAAACACAACTGGACCCGAATTACAGTGCCTCAACCACAAGGGTCTGAATCCGCCATAGAAAACATGAAGGAAACCTTGGCCAAAGTTTTGGTCACGGTGGGAAATGTCAATAAAAAAGTGGACCAAGCCATGGGTCATAACCGGCCTCATAACCATAGAGGAAAAGGAACATACAACACGCAGCCGAATAATGGGCGAGTACCCAACCCCGTAGCCAATCAAGCAGATGTCTCGAAAGATTTTGGAGAATCGGGACCTTGTGACAATGATTGTATGCACTGTGGCCACGGGAAGCATGAGTCTATATTGATTGAGGTTATACATTCCCAAGAAAGTGAAGAAGAGGAGGATGTGGAATTTTTTGGAAACGAAGATGAAGAAACATTGGAAGTTCATGCCAACAAACGTTTTGGGAAAGGAAATCACAAGTATTACACTAGGAGTTCTAAGGAGCCCAAAACTTCCTCTACTCCTCCAAACAACCAATTACTTCCTCCTGATTTCAAAGGAGATGTCAATCCCCCTCCTCCATCCATGGTGGAAAAGTCTAAGATGGTGCAAAATATGTCAAATTCAGAAAAACCCACTTATGACTTGGTGGAAGACATGAAGAAAACTAAGGCCAATGTCTCAATGTATGACATGTCCCGATTATTAGGCCAAGAAGTAAGTCCACCAAAAATATTAGATCCATCTGCCCAAGTTCATGAAGCTAAAAGTGCTGAGTCCCGATTGGTTTTACAAAAGGAAAAATGAGATATACCTCCTTTTTTGATAACCATTAGAATTGCAGGTAAAAACCTGCACAATTGTTTAATAGATTCAGGGGCCTCGGCTACCATCATGCCCCTAGAAATCTATAAAAATTTGGGATTTACACCAAAACCTTCTAGAAGCAGGGTGGTGCAGCTGGATAGATCAACCATGGAGGCAGTGGGAGAATTGGGTGATGTTCTTATTCAAGTCAATTCAGAACCCAGGGTTCAACATCACATAGACATATTGGTGCTCGACATTCCTATCAAATATGGCATGGTTTTGGGAAGAGATTGGAGTAAGAACCTGAATGGTTACATTGTGACAGATTCTTCACATATGTGGTTGCCGTGGAGGGGAGTGGCCAATCAAATTCGGATTGATAGTGAACCTAGGCTCAAGGAGATGATCACGGAGTACAACAAACCGAATGAGATCCAATACATTGAAGCAGAGCTGGGAGCATATTGTTTGGACATAGAAACGCCTGAAAGTTCCCAAAATGAAAGAATTGGGTGCAATGTTACTGAAGGACATCAGGACATTTGGACTTTAAGATTTGATGGATCCAGGTCCAGACAAGGAGCAGGAGCCGGTGTTGAATTGTCATGTTCGGATAAGGAGCCTATGTTCGCTGCATACAGACTGTAGTTCCTTGCCACCAACAACATGGCAGAGTACGAGGCCTTGATTCTCGGACTTCAATTGGCCCTTCGAAAAAAAGTTAAGTGTATCAAGGTCCTTGGTGATTCGGAACTGGTGGTAAAACAAGTGAAGGGACAATACGTATGCAAAGACAGGCGGCTTAGACTTTACCGAACCAGGGTTAGAGATTTAATAGACGAGTTTGATGCTTTTAACATATCTCTGATTTCTAGAAAAGGCAATCGTCTGGCCGATTCTCTAGCCGTAGCTACGAGTATGTTGAAACCAGTGGACCATAAGAAATGCAAGAAATTCTCTGTAGAACTGGTCCCTTGTCCCTCAATACCAGACAATGTCACGAATTTCCAAGTGTTCGATAGTGACAGGCACATATTCCATTTTGTCACTAATTTTGGTATATTTGAAAAGCAGGTTATAGATGAAGATGAGAGGGATTTAAAGGAGGCAGATTTGGAAGAAAGAATTATTGGAAAAAACAATAAGATGCCAGATGAGATGGCTTCGTTAGAAAAAACCTTCGATATCGGATACCAACCAAGAGAAGGTAAAAAGGTTCCACCTCCCAGAGAAGCCTGTGATTTGGTTAACATTGGATGTGCAGAAAACCCTCGAGAGGTATTCATAGCAAAAGCATGTACCAAGCAGGAGAAGGATTCCATTGCCAATGCATTAAAAGAATACATAGACTGCATAGCTTGGAGTTATAAGGAGTTGAAAACCTATGATCAGAATGTCATAATGCACACGATTCCATTGAAGCCAGATTCCAAACCCTTCAGGCAAAGACAAAGGCGAGTTAATCCATTATTAGAACCCTTGATAGAGAAAGAGGTGAAGCGACTGTTAGAAGCTAAGATCATCTTTCCTGTTAGGCATTCCACATGGGTTGCTAACCTGGTCCCCGTGAGGAAAAAGAGTGGAGAAATAAGGTTGTGTATCGATTTTAGAAATCTTAATAAAGCCTCCCAAAAGGACAACTACCCGTTACCCACCATTGATGAAATACTCCAAAAGGTAAACGGGTCGGAGATGATGTCATTCCTGGATGGTTATTCGGGATATAATCAGGTTCTTATCCATCCTAGTGATAGGATGAAAACTGCTTTTACCACAAAGTGGGGCACCTTTGCATATAGGAGAATGCCCTTCGGACTATTGAACGCAGGTGCCACTTTCCAGCGAGCTATGGACTTTGCTTTTAAAGGGCTCATAGGTAAGTGCATCATTGTCTATGTAGATGACATTCCTGTCTTTTCTAAGAATAGGGAAAACCACGTCAGGGATCTTAAGAAAGTCTTTCAAAGATGCAGGGAACATGGCATTTCTCTCAACCCAAAGAAGTGCATTTTTGGGGTGATGGAAGGAAAACTGTTGGGGCATATAATATCTAAGGATGGAATTTCCATTGACCCTGAGAGAATAGAAGCCATACAACAGATTCCTTGTCCCAACAGCAAGAAGGGGTTGAGATCATTTTTTGGGAAGATCAATTTCGTCAAAAAATTTATTGCAGATTTTGCAGAAATAGCAAAACCTTTGAACGACATGTTAAAGAAAGAGGTCCAGATCAAGTGGACAGATGAAAATATAGATGCTTTTAAAAATATCAAGGACGCGATTTCTAAAGCCCCGGTTTTAGTGAGTCCCGATTATACGAAACCTTTCTATATCTACACATTTGCTTCAGATCACTCCTTTGCGAGTGTTTTAACTCAGAAGAGTGAAGGCAGCATTGAAAATCCCATTGCCTTCCTGAGTAGTCCTCTCAAAGATGCGAAACTGAGATACTCTATCTTGGACAAGCAAATGTATGCTCTGGTTAAGACTGTAAAAAAATTCAGGCATTACATAGTCCACAGTAGGGTCTTTGCTATCGTCCCAGATCCTACAGTCAAAGCCATGTTCATACAGAATGAATTAGGTGAGAGACGTGGTAAGTGGGTTTCAACTTTGCAGGAGTTTGATCTTGAGATTCAGTCGATGAAGATAGTGCGGGGGCAAGGGTTGGTTAAGGCAATAGCAGAACAGGATCTCGCAATTTCATGTCAACATTATGAAGTCGCAGATATAACCAAAGATGAGTGGTATACAGATGTGGTGTATTATCTACTAAATGGTAAATGTCCACCGCATTTGAATTCTACTCAACGAAGAGCCTTGCGCTTGAAGTCTGCTAATTTCCTAATTAGATCCGACACGTTATACAAAAAAAACCATGAAGGTATTTACCTTCGTTGCGTTGATCAAAAGGAGGCAGTGCGAATACTCGAGGAGTTTCATGGTAAACATGGGACAGGGCATGGGTCCGCTAATGCCACAGCCCATCAAATCCTCAGAGCCGGTTATTATTGGCCTCGACTGTTCAAAGATGCCCATACTCATGTGAGGTCATGTCATACATGTCAAACTGCAGCCAATAGAGACAGGAGTGCTTCCATGCCTTTACAGTCCGTAATCGAATCTAGACCTTTTGCACAATGGGGCCTGGATTTTGTTGGAATTATCAGTCCCAATTCATCCGATTCCCACAAATACATTCTGACAGCTACGGATTATTGCACAAGGTGGACTGAAGCTATCCCCACAAAGAATGCTACTTCGGAGGTTGTTATTAAGTTTTTAGAGGATAACATTGTCACTCGGTTCGGGATGCCTAACTCCATTGTAAGTGATAATGGTTCAGCTTTTTCCTCTCTAGAGTTTGCTAATTGGGCCTTTGATAACAGCGTGAGTCTAAAATTCTCTTCCAATTATTATCCGCAAGGTAATGGATTGGCCGAATCATCTAACAAGAATTTGTTAAATGTCATAAAAAAATTGTTGGAAAGAAATCCGTGGGACTGGCATAACAAGCTTAAGTTGGCTCTTTGGGCTGACAGAATCAGAGTCAAAGAGGCAATAGGAACATCTCCTTACCATCTGGTTTATGGACAAGATCCCATTTTTCCTACAAATCTTAGGTTACAAACGCTGCATTTCATGAAAGATTATTTTGGGACTAATGATAAACTTGAGTCTAGACTAACACAATTAATGCATCTGGATGAAAAAAGGGATGAAGCTATGCTTCATTTTAGTAAACACCAGGATGTAGTAAAAATATGGTTTGACAAAAATTCTAGAGCCAAGGCTTTTAAAATATCAGATCTAGTGCTGTTATGGGACAAAAGACATGAGAAGAAAGGGGATCATGATAAGTTTGACTACTTATGGTTGGGTCCGTATCAAGTTTCAGAAGTCCTAGGGGAAAACAGTTTTAGACTAAGAACCTTGGATGGTAAGGATTTGGCATTACCGGTCAATGGGTTGCACTTGAAACACTACTTCCAGGCTTGAAGCAGCTGGGTTTTGTATTATATGTAATTATGCCATGCTTTGTTTCTTTTGTGTGCAGATTTGATATTTAAGTTGTGTGTTCTTGACATGTTTAGGTTTGTATTAATGTTGTGCTTTGTTTCCTTTGTGTGTGCAGGTTGGACGTTTAGGTGGTGTGTTTATTTGACATGTTTTCTTTGTTAAAAAAGAAAAAGAAAAAAAAAGAAAAAAGCAATAAAAGTTTGAAATGGTAACACATGCCTAAGATCGGGAGAATATGAAGCATTGGAATTATGTTGTAAAAAGCTCCACATATAACACGAAATGTTAATTAATATCGTTTGAGGCTTGTGATGCATAAAGTAGTCAGTTTTACAAATTATGGCAATACTTCATCTGCAATTCAAAGGGCAATGCATTCATAGTACATCTCGCTTTGCATATACATGCCATCTTAGTTGCATATGCATTTCAGATACAAATCATTAAAGTGTGTTAAATCCTCTTAGGGTTATACTATAACATAAATAAAGAAAAAATCCTAAGGTTGGAAACTGAGCCCCAAGTTATCTAGAACCAAGCACATTTTGTACACATTAAAAAGATCTTGGGTAAAATGATCAAAACCTTGCTTGGAAGAAAAGGTCAAGCGAAAGGAATATTTCATGTCTATCCTATTATGCAACATGATCCTTAAAACAGTGGTTTTTACCACTTCCATTAAGCTTAAAGCCTAAAATCAGAGTAGTAAGGATAGGGTTAAGTCCTCATCGAACTTAGGTTGAGGATCCAACTCCCCAAAGCTTTGATTTGACCTACATGGAGTAGTAAGGATAGGGCATAATTCTCATCTCGATTAGGTTGAGAATCTGATTCCCCAAAGCTCCTATGTCTCATTTCAAGATAAAACTTGGATTGGAAGGATCGTACTACTTGTCCTCTGCAAAGGATGGGTAGTCATCCCCAAGGTCTAAGTAATAAAAATAATATTCTTCATTTTCATCTAAGACTTGGATTGGAAGGATTGTACTACATGTCCCTAGCAAGGATGGGTAGTCATCCCCAAGATCCAAGAAGTAAAATTAACTGTTTCCCATCTCATATTTATATTGGATTGAAAGGATCGTACTACTTGTCCTCTACAAAGGATGGGTAGTCATCCCCAAGGTCCAAAGAAATGAAGTTAAGTCATGGATTATGGGGTTAGGTATGCCCATGCATGACAACATGTCTTGTCTAAAAAACAAGACCACTGACTGTTCAAAGGGTTAGACTAGCATGACCATTTCTTCCATAATTGGTTAAATCATTTTGCTCAAAGTGAGGTAATGAATTCCAAATCGGAGTAGTAAGAATAGGGTTAAACTCTCATCTCGATTAAGTTGGGAGTCTGATTTCCCAAAGCTCTGATTTCACTTTCACTTACACATGGGTTCAAGATAGTAGTGACTCATAACCAACTTTGGGATCTAATAAAACAATTCATTATACACATGGTTGATCCTAAGAGGGTTTGACAATCTTGAATATTTGTGTATGATATTAGAAGGTCTATGCATTTGTAAAAGCAAAATCTCTAAGCATATTCATTAGGTTTCACAAATCATTTACAATCTCACACATGCATGCATGTAAAACTGACAATGGAATGTTGATCAAGTCCAAGCGATAAGGAATGAAAACAAATAGCACACACCGAGCTAATACTAATGATTCTGATGTTTCATGTACTCTTGATCTATCGGTATTTGTTTATCTTTTATGTGCTAACGCCTGTATCTAAGCTTGTATATTTCAGGTTGGGTTCTCACAAAAATGCTCTGGAGCATTTGACAGCAGAGTCACCATTTGTTGTGGCTAATCCACAACACGCCCCAAAATTGGGGACCCACATTTTTTGCAGGTTTTCAGAGAAAATCCCAGTGACCCAGATGCTAAAATGAAGAAAAGGGGCAAAAAAATGCACAAGTGTAGAAAGTGTCACGAAATCGCGACACGTTGCGCCGTCGCGACCGAAACCAAAAAAGTGTCACGAAATCGCGACGTGTTGTGCGGTCGCTACCAAAAGAAGAAAAGTGTCACGAAATCGTGACATGTCGCTCCGTCGCGGCCCAGAGAGGAGAGAGAAAGGCAGAATGAAAATTGTAGCGAAATCGTGACGTGTCAAAAAATTGCGGTCAACGCAATCAACGACAGCAGGCGGGCGAGAAGGCACAGAGTACAAAATGGTCGCGAAATCGTGACAAAGCCGAGCAAAAGAGTCTTAGGCCCAGCAGTGTAGCGAAATCGTGACAAAACCGGAGACAAGGCACTTAAGTCGAAAGGTGTCACGAAATCGTGACGCGTCGCGTTTTCGTGATGCGGATGGATAAAATAGCCTAAGTAGGAAAATGGTAGCGATTTTGCACAACTTTTGGCGAAATGCTTCAGCCAGGCAAAGACGTCACGAAATCGCGACAAAAAGGTGAAGACCATGCCCGGAAGAGAAAATGGTCGTGAAATCGTGACAGGTTGCGGAGAGATGGTCCGAAAGAGAAAACGGTAGCGAAATCGTGACGGTTTAAAGTGTAGGAAAAAGGTGTGAATAAATTTTGTTTTTAATTAAATTTTTTTTTTAATGGTAGCGATTTCACGATAGGTTTTGACAAAGTGTACGGAGAACAAAAATGGTAGCGATTTTGCGATAGGTTGCGATGAGATGGCCCGATGGATAAAATGGTCGCGATTTCGTGACAGGTTTTGACAAAGCGTACGGAGAACAAAAATGGTAGCGATTTCGCGACAGGTTGCGATGAGATGGCCCGATGGATAAAATGGTCACGATTTTGTGACAGGTTGCGGTGAGAGGGCCCGATGGAGATAACGGTAGCGATTTCACGACGGGGTTGCAGCCGAAGCGTACGAAGAATGAAAGCGTCACGATATCGCGACATGTCGCGATTTCGCGACATGTCACGTTTTCGCTGTGAAACCAAAGGAGCAAGGCTGCATGCTATTTTTGGTCACGATTTTTGAGGAACCGTTATGAAACTACAGGAAATGCTGAACACGTGGCGCAAAGGCAGGAGGATCATTGTAACGCTACGGATCGACGGTTACATTTAGCGAGAAGGGTCAAACGTTTCAGGTTCGAATAGAAGGTCAAAAGCATCAAAGAAGCGGGAAAATGAAACGAAGCGTTAAGGGAAAGGAAACGAAGCGTCGCAGAGGGGAACCAAGAGCCACAGCAGAAAGTTTAAAAGCCGAAGCGAGTTGTGGATACAGGGGCTGGAAATTGTAGCAAAAAAGCATTATTTTTAAATAAAGGAGTTATTTGGCAAGAGCAACTTTTGTGTGCAAAACCAAAAGGAGATTGAAGCTATTACTACTGTTTTCTCTGTTAATCTTTCTTTTGCATTATTTTCTCTTGTATCTATCCGTTTACGCCATGAGATGGGTTACGATAGGTGAATGACAGAATGATGCAATTATTTTCTTTCCTTAGAGTCTTGCATCTGATTTGATTTGACTGTGTGTTAGTACAGGTCTGTTAGGTCAGGTTGTTTTAGAACTTCGTCTCACAACTTGGGGTTTTGCAGGGAGGAGATTGCTAACCGAATTAACGTCCTGTTTTAGTTTTCCAACTGATTTTCATAAGCAATGTTGCGGTTGATATTATTTTTTTTTACTGTTTATTCGAAGATTGACATCTCGGATTCTGGTGCATTCCAGGATACGTTTTACATTTTTGCTAACTCCAAACGCTAACGTAGAAATAACAGAACATTTAAATGAAAGATAAAATGAACCAGTTAATCATAAAATGAACCTCGTGCTAAAGGCACGGAGCTTGAATGAAGTGGCCTATACCACGCATGTTTTCATTTAACATCCTTCTTTAAGCCAAAGATAAAAGAGGTTGCTAATTCATTTTAGGGAGGGTTTCATTAATTTCAAGATCATAAAAGAAGAAAGGGTTTTTATTCTTTCTTTTGCTTTATGCTGTAAGATTGCTTTGACAGATCAGGGTTACAAAGTTTGCTGGGAATCATCAAAGGCCCCTTGTTAACAGTTACTTGCAGAAAATAAGTTGTTCTAGATTACATTCATTTATTTGCATTTTGTCTTAATTGGTTATATGCATATGAATGTTTGTTCACGAGAAACTTGGAGAAATTAAAATAATAAATTTTCTTTGCAAGGAAGAGTCTGCGGGTTTGAGACTCCAGTTGCGTGTTCATTTTGTATTAGGACAAAATATTCACTCAACAGGTTTTCATCATGGTACGTCTAACCATTATAATTTTCACCTTTGATAAAGTACCTTTTAATATTTATTTATAAAATTTAAATTCATCCTGAATTTAAATAATTTATAAAATAAATATTATCACTCATTTTTAACTTCTGTCTTTTGCACTGTTTCACTCGAACTTTTGCCTTCTTGTTGAATATCAAATAACCATATTTGTTGCCTTTATTTTCTGCTGAAATCTTTAGAATTAATGATGACTCATTATGATAGCATCAATGGTGACATTGATGATAACTTTGACTTAGGGACTCAAAATTTCCAACAAATTTATGGTAAGACTACTCATGGCATCGTATTCCCTAAACTCAAGATTTAATTGAAATATGATATATGATTGGTCCAAGAAAGAACTAAAGTTAATCAAGAGAAGCCTAAATTTTTCGTAGAATGTGATGACATTGGATAAATATTTATTGGAACAACTAGGAATGGTTGATTACAAAAAATACTTCTATTTCCAAGTAATTTGAGAACATGATTGGACAAAATATCATGACAACAAATGATAACTAATGGATGTTTGCTAACAACCTATGGAAGACAGCTAAGATTTATATGCAATATGGTTGATAGTAAAATATGATATAAGAAAAAATGATACATATAGACAAATAATAATGGGATTATTGGGGAGCACATATTTGTGCATCTAAAAGGTGATGAAATTAGCACATTATGATTTTTGAATTTATTTATGTTTAAATTTGATTAGTCAAAAGGGTGAATGACGGTAGTGAAAAACAAGCACATGGGAGCATAAATTTATGAATGAAAAGCAACATAGGGTTGTTCGCATTAAAATATATGTGTAAGTCAATTTTTTTTTAATTGTGATGTGATGTGATTAGTTTTCAAATATAATTTTGCTCATGGTTTAGAGAAGGTTTATTAAAAGGGTGAATTCATTGAAGGGATGCCCCTACTTTTTTTGGTTTTAAATGAAATAAATTAAGCATCCAAATGGGTAAATCAAAGTGAACAAAAGGATCCACATGATTACTTAGATATCCGATATTGCCAAATAAATGATAAATTGACATTTGGAAGTGATTGGAAACTTTTTTAAAATTTATTTCATTTGAAATTTTTGGAGGGTCAAATTTTCAAGGATACCCTTTATTTGACAATTTAAAAATTTTGGTTTCAAAAGGGGCCTAGATTTTTATGATGTCAATGTGAAAAATGGTGAGAGATGAGTTCAAATTATTTGTGGCATCAACATGAATAGATTAGAAGTGACAAAATTTTAAAGAGTGTCCACTCCCCCATACACAAAATTAGCTCTATTAAGCAAGGAGCCAATGGGAATAACAACACCTATACTTAGGGGTACGTCTTGAGGATGATAAAATTATCTAATGGACTCTATGTGAGAAGGGGAGAAAGTGATATTATGTATAACATACTCTCTTAGACTAGGACTAGAAAAATGTATAAACACATGGGGCATATCTTGATTGGTTGGTCTTGCGAAGCTTGACTTTGGATTAGCGGTGTTTGAATTTGAACTTGTGAATGTGAGGGTGGAAACTAATAAGAGATGGATGAAGGTGGTGGCTACAAAGGAATGGTAGGTTGAGTGGGAGTCCACAAAGGAGGTTGGGAAAATAAGGAAGGTTGACTAGAATGGAGAGGAGGACAAGGTTGAGAAGGTGGGATTTGAGCAATTTGGAAAGTAAGACAAGGAAAAGGATGAGAAGTGTTAGGTTGTTCATGTTGCAAATAAGAATAATAATAATAAGGTTGAGTAATAAGAAGATTTAATAAGAGGATAAGAATGTTGATGATAATGTGGGGTTGAGGAATGAGAAGAATATTGAATAAGAGAAGAATGACGATAAAAAAAAAGTTGAAAAAAAAGGAGAATTATGAGGAGGAAAAGAAGGTTAAGGAAGGGAAGAAGAAGTAGCATGTGCGCCAAATGGAGGAGGATTGGTGAACGTAGGAAAATATGGAAAAGAAGTAATATTTGGAGTGGAATCTTAAGGTGAGGTGGGAGGATGAAATGTGATTTGAGGAATAGAAGAAGCGATATGAGAAGAAGGTTATTTTGTGTTGCTTTTATTTTGTTTTTAGTTGTCTATGTGTTTTAACGTGTTAAATATTTTTGTGCTATTTGTGTTAAACCTACAAAATGCGGATGGGTGAGATCTAAGGGTATGTCTATACAAACCTAGATTATCCTGAGCTTATCCCAAGGCTACTTAGTTTACCAGTGATGAAATCCAAGGAACTATGTGCAACTAACTAGGGTGTCTAGAAGGCCAATTGACGATTGGTGATGAAATCCAACTTCACCGATATGTTTTAAAAGTGTGTGTGAAAGTGTGACTAAACTATATATTTTTATTTTTTATTTGATTTAAAATTGAATGAAATTTACTAGTCTAAAGCACACACGATGAGCAAACCTAGCTATAATACACAAACAAGAGCTGATCTAGGAATGTAAACAAAGTTTTTCTTTTTTCTAAATTTTATATGATCAATCAAATCCTAAACTAGAATGGTAACTCTCTACCTAGAATGCAATGAAAAATTCTATCCTAGAAAATGAGAAAAAAATATGATTTTCTCTTCAGCTAATGACAAGAAATTAAACCTATACTAGGAAAGGAAAATGCAATTTCACTAATATAAGAAAGCAAAACCTAGACTAACCAAACAAATGTATTTTAGAAAGAAATATAAACTAGGAAAATAACAACAAATACCTAATATAACAATCAAACCAATGAATAAATCTAGGCTAATAGGCAATAGAGCATATCCTATTCTAAGGTGCAATAAGAAAATTCTAATCTAATGAAAGCAAAATGTGATTTCAGGAAAGCAGATTAAACTAACAAAAGAAAATTACAAGATAAGAAATTAAATCTACTCTAATAAAAATAATTAATGAAATAAGTAAACAAACCTACTCTATGAAAAGAAAAATGTGAAATAGGAAATCAAAGTAAACTAAGGAAAGCAAATTACAAGATAAGACAAAAAATTCATTGTAATGAAAATAACTAAGAAAATAAATAAGCAAACCTATTGTATATAAAGAAATGAAAAAAATGAGAAATTAAATAACGTGAAATCAAACCTATTCTAATATAATATATGACAAAAAGTAAATTACATACAATGAAATATAATCTAAGAAAGCAACGAAATAATGGGATTCTTTGGCTTGAGGTTGAATTATCTATTTTTTATTCCCAATATTGCACAAAGCGTAGGGGAAGAGCATACATGGTATAGTTAACCTTTTAATGTGTGATGTTCATTGACCTAAAAGAAGTGACTGATTTTAATCTCCATGATTTCCCTAAGGCACAAGGAGAGAGCATACGTGAATCAGTTCTTCTATTTAGTATGAACTATGTGAGAAATGTGGGAGATGAAATGATTTTAATTCCTAGAAAACAAGTAAAATATCTTTGAATCCAAAATATTTTGATGCCTTTCTTATCCTCAAGTTTACCTTTCAACACGAGAGGAGAGCATACGAGATAACATGAAATCAAATTCTATCATACACATCAGATTCCTAGATTAAGTTCCATTTCATAATTTGATCTAGAAATGAAGTCAAGAGCACCTACCTGAGGTCCAATAATTTTTAGATTTTGTATGGGGCTACTACACAAGCTTTGTTTGTAGTAGAAACCATCAGGGTTTTGATAATTTACAATAAAAATCATCAGGGCTCTAATTGTTTATAGTAGAAATCATATCAACAAGGATGGTTTATGCTAGGAAAGACATCTGGACTTCCTTTCTGCTGGGGTCTTATTTCCTGCTACATAGGACCTATTTTATGGTTTTTCCTACAAAAACCAAAGAACCAAAATATCAAAATTTACTTTTGGACTTAAAATAAATACAAGAAGCAAATAATCCTAACTAGTTAAACTCTAGAAGTGATTTGAAGCAACTACTCTAATGAAAACCAAATCTAAGCTAACAAATACATATTTTACAGTAAAATGAACTAGAGGAACTAATATTTGGAGGGGTGATAGGTAATAAAGGACACCTTTGAAAGTATCTAAGTGTAACAAGTTGGTCTAAGAAGGCACTTGGCTATGATAATGACAAATAACAAGGAGGCAAAGAATTTTACCTTATACCTACCTAAAATTGTTGTGGTTGTTGTGTAAACTAGTTACCTAATAGGATGGACCCCAATTTTGAGCTCAACAAAATCCGCCCATGTCGAGATAATTATGTTTGTAAATTGTCTAGATTTTGATATTTTTGGCTATAAAATGTATGGGCTTTGATGGTTTTGGTTGTAAACCATATAGGTTCTAATAGTTTAGGCTAGAGGATGTTGCTTTGGACTAGCCTTGATGGGTCCCAATTTGGATGAACTTTGATGTATTTAGAATATGCAAACATAAGTAGAAAATAAATAAAGTGAGAAAAATAGGTTAAAAAGCTAACAAAAACACACAAGGTAAAAATGAGATAAATGGTGATAAAAATTAAAATTTTACAACCTATAAACCATGTTTTCCTATGTGTGATATGGGTTTAAATGTCCCATCGTGATCACCAAAATATGGACGAGAAATTGTGTCATTTCATTAAAAATTATTGGTATTAAAATATTGATCTTTATAAATACCTCTTGGTCTACAAAAGGGTCTTCCAACGAGGAATTTATTTTACAATGCAATTCTTTGGCACTCATTTATCTCCTTGACTACCTCAAGAAGGGTGGGCTTATGTACCACCACTAATTAGGTAGAGTCTCTAAGCCTATAAAACTAAATCAATTATTAGTAGCACTTGTTGGGTCTACCTAAGTTGGACTCAAACTTCTTAAAAGGGGTAAACAAAGTAACCTTAGATAATGCAATAAATAGAACTCAAAAGGAGCTAAAAACACAATATACCTCATTACTCACCTTTGTGAATGATTTATTAATGTACCTGACTAGAACCTAGATATGATATGAATCATAATTGTAGGGAAGGTTTTGGCTATAAATCATCCATATCTAGATGAATTTTGTTGTGTTAACTTTGATGAAATTTCCTTTCGTGGTGGTCTTCAGTATGTTATCATGTAGTTGTTCTCTAAATCTGGTGACTTTTGGAGCCTAGACATGCAACTTGTTCATAAAAAAAAGACATACAACACAAACATAATATGTTATCCATGGTGTTAGCACTCTAAGAAAAATGAATTCTATCAATGCACACAAGTGGAGCTCAAAGTAATTTTGGCAGAGTTTCCCTGAGAATAATATCACTCTCTCAAATAAAATAAAATGGAGGGCTATTTATATATTTTCATCAAAGTGAGGGGTTGGTGAGGTTGAGGTGACATGGCATAAAGGGGTTGAGTGCACCATGCCTCATTAATGTATATGGATGGAGAAATTCGTCACTCTACCCATATTCGTTAAATGGGTATGGGGGTGTAAAGTCTTTACTCCACCCAAATTCATTAAATGTTCTAGGGGTGTGTAAAGTCTTCACTCCACCCATATGCATTAAATGGTATGAGGGTGTAAAGTCTTCACTCCACCCATATGCATTAAATGGTATGGGTAGGCTAGGATGGTAGGATAGACTAGGGTGATGTGCACATAGGCTAGGGGAGTGGGATAGTCACATGGTGACCATGGCCCAGGTGCAGGATGAGATTTAATAAGGCAAAGGTACTAAGGTGGGAAAATTATTATTTTAAGTTAATAGTGCCAAATAATTAGATATCTAGAGTAATTATAAAATAATTAAATATTAACATTAATAAACAAGGGATAATGTGACAATTTTAGGTGTTTACACTATTATTAGAATTTTTGGATCAATAAATTGACCCCTTATCCTCATTGCTTCTTCTTGGCATTGAAAAACTTCCACTCTCCTTGTTTATGTTATATATTCTACCATACTGTAGAGTTTCATGATTGCATATAGTATATTAGATACCTTTACCTCAACACTTGTATTTAGTACTTGCACTACCAACTATTATGTTGACCTTCTTCACTTGTGATTCACTTCTTAATATTTTTCTCATGGAATAATATTTTTCAATTGGTATTTTACATTTATTCTTCTACTTGACCATGTGTTTCCTTCCATATTTCCTTCTATATGGAAATATCCAGGTATAGCTTAGGTTTTCTTGCTTGATCCCATGTCACTTTTAGCACATGCTTTTATTTTTCTTATCGGTCCTTTGGAGGCTCTTGAATGTCAATGAAATTAACATTATACGAGTTACTTGAGCTTATATTCTTCAATAAATATGCCTTCCTATGATTTCCTAGTATACACCATCAACACATCATCCTATTATTATTTCTAGCATTTACTACAACTAGCACATTTTGATAGTTTCATGCAAAGTTCCCCTACCCCTAGCATCTTTGAAATTATATGATTGGTTTTCCAACCAAATCATATTGTAATCAACCTTGTCCACCTATTTTTCAATTTCCTTGTTGGGGTTGTCTACCTTGGTGGTTGTTCCTATCAATGTTATGCCTAGTGGTGAATTTCATGAATTAGGGTGAATATTTAAATTTTTGAATTTAGGAATTGGCAAAAATAGGGACCCTAGACGTCAGCCCATTCGCCTAAAATTTTTGAGACCAATTTTTTTAGGGTCAATTTGCCCCACTATGATAATTAATTCATGAAGCATAAACAAATTTCCTAGCTAACTTTCACATTCAAATTATAAAAATTTTCATTTATCCCACAAAATTTACCTCTTATACCCCGTTATATATAGCTAAAATGAGAGCAATACTCACACATTTAAAACAATAATTCACCTCGATAATTAAAAAATTATTGTTAGTTACCCTCTGTAAGTCACCTTCTACCAGTCACCTTCTCCTAGTCGTTATTGTCAAAAGGTGACTGATAGAAGACGACTGGCATAAGGCAACTCGCAGAGGGTGACTAAAGATAACTGCATAGTTTTAGGCATCAATATATATATCTAAATATAGGTATATTTGTACTCGTTGGAAAGTTCTTTTTGATCCTGATCTAATGGTGGTATTTTTATGAAGTTTTGATATGATTTAATATGTTAAAATTAACCTCAAATATGGTGGTGAGGAAGTAATTTCATCTTTGGGGTAGATTTTGATCTATTAATTCATCTCAAAACTTCATAAAAACACCACCATTATATCAAACTCAAAAATAGCTTTTCAATGAGTACACATATGCCTATGTTTGGATATATTAATGCATAATACTATAAAATTATTATCGATTACCCTTTGGTAGTCACCCTCTATGAGTCACATTCTACTAGTCACATTTTGCCACTCATATTTTGCCACTGAAGTTCTACCACTCATATTTTGCCACTGAACTTCTGTTACTCATCTTCTACCACTTCGTTTTTGCTAGTCACCTTTTTCCAATCGCCATATAGAGACTAGAAGAAGGTAATTGGCAGAGGACAATTGGCAGAGGGTGATTGAAAATATTATCATATTTTTAGGCATTAATATATATCCAAACATAGGCATATTTGTACTCGTTAGAAAGATCTTTCCAACCTAATCTAATGGTGGTGTTTTTATGAAGTTTTGAGATGATTTAAAAAATCAAAATTAGTCCCAAATATGGTGGTGAGGAAGTAATGTCATCTTTAGGGGTATATTTTGATCTATTAAATTATCTCAAAACTTCATAAAAACACCATCATTAGATCAAGCTCAAAAATATCTTTCCAATGAGTACAAATATGCATATATTTGGATATATATTTATACCTAAAACTATAAAATTATTGTCTGTCACCTTCTACCAGTCGCCTTTTGTGAGTCATATTTTGCCACTCACCTTCTGCGAGTCACTATCTGGCGACTAACAGAAGGTGACTCATAGAGGATGAATGACAAAGGGAAACTAATAATAATTTCATAGTTTTAGGTATCAATATATATTCAAACATAGGTATTGTTGGTCACGAATCTGCCACAGGAAAGGATTTTCTAAAAACTATGCGCCCTAGACCCGGCCAACATTGAAAGGTTGGAAGAAAGAGATGTCTCCCAGACCAATCTCCAGAGAGGGTTGGTTCCCTTACTAAAACTAAGTTTGATTTCAGATTAAAGTTGTTGGAAAGGAATTATAAATGTGCAGAAAGAAACAGGAAATACATGGAAAGAGATGGGAAATATAGCCGTAGGCCAAATTTGTTAGATCGGGAAGAAACTCAGCAAGAATTAAACTTCAAGTGTATGAACAGCATATAATAATAAAAACTACAGCGTAATCCAGTTATGATCTTGCGCAAACAACCTTCAGAATTGCATTCCAGAACTCACTTTCTTATAGCAACATTCAAACTCAAATGCAAAATTTGAATCTAAAAGCAAATTAGAAAATGAGCATAACTGAGAAATACATGAAACAGAAGGAAATAACACAGAAAACATTTGCTAAATTAGAGGCCAAGTCTCTTTCATTCATGCAAAAAAACTTGAAAGCTTTCATGCAACACTGTCTCTCCAACTCCCGATCCCTTTTTCTGAGATCTACATCGATTTATATAGAAGTCTTGCTTCTTTACAATATTTAAAACTTGCGACGGACTTCCTCGAGATCTACAAAGTGTGCAACGAAAACAAGGAAATGATCCCCTTAAACCAGCCTCGAAACAAGGAGTCGATCGTCTTCATTAAATGGTAATTCTTGAAATATGCTTGAAACCGTTAGAAAAACCATGAACAGCCACTTCGAATAATGGAAATATTTAATTCTGGTGTTTTGAACACATTCTTCTACCTTGCTTGCATCGAAAAGCAGCAAAACATTTAATTTTTGTGTGCTTTGAATCATCGAAACTCACAAAATTGCATCAGACCATTTGAAATGCTTTCTGGTGCGAAACTATAACAGGTCACAAAAATGCGACATGTCACGAAATTGTGACGTATTTATGCTTCGTACACTTTTGTCACCTTGGAACCGCGAAAACCAACCATGTCGTGAAATCGCTACAGGTTCGGCTTCTTTATCTCTTTTGCTACCTTGAACCGTGAAAACGCGATGCATCGCGATTTCGCTATGTTTCGTACAATTATGTTCCTTCTCTGCCCTGTTGTCGCGAAAATGTGCCAATGCACGATTTCACGATGTTCTTCATCTTTTGTTCTCTTTGCTGCTTCAAACCGTGAAAACATGACACTGCACGATTTCACTACATATTCTTGTCGGCACCTTCATCGTTATCTCCGGGTCGCGAAACCAAGCAAGGCATGAAATCACTACACTATCTTCCCACTGCTCAGTCTTTGCTTTTATGTCGCAAAATTTTGACATGTCGCGATTTCGCTACAACTTTCTGCACTTGGTCCTTCTTCAACAATGTGTCATGAAATCACGATGTTTTTTTGTATTCTCTACTGCTACCACTTCCTATCGCGATTTCGCGACGTCTGCTTTGTGTCTGGTCTTATTTACAAAAGTGTCATGAAATTGCGACGGCATTCGTGCCTTCAACTTTTTCATCCACCTTAACCGCGACCACGCAACACGTAGCGATTTCGCTACGTCTTCGTCTTTGCTTGGCTTTATCCCACCAATGTCGCGAAATCGTGATGTATTCATTCCTTAAGCCTTTTTGTCTGCATCTTGCCGCGACCATGCAACACGTAGTGATTTTGCTATGTTTTTCGTCTTTTGCACTGTGATCAGTATTCTATCGCGATATCGCTACCAAGTTGAGTCTCATTGCCTGTCGTTGAGTTATGTCGTGATTTCGCGACGATTTTACCCTGCTCTGCTCCATGCCATTATAAGTCGCGAAAATGCACATGTCACGATTTCGCTATCTTTTTGCCGCGCTTCCCTCGTTGACCATGTTGACCATGATTTTTTGATGCGTCACGATATCACGACGGTTTTACCCCCCTGCTGCCATTGACTGCGTTGACCGTGATTTTGGAACATGTCGTGAAATCGTGACAGTTTTCGACCTTGCTCTTTTCTGCCCTTTTGCGTCTTGAAACTGTGACAGGTCACGATTTCGTGACACCTTTGGCTTTTGTCTTCTCTCTCCTAGGCAGACCTGCGATAACGCGACATTTCATGATATCACGATGGTTTTGAAATTTTTCCCTCCATGCTACTTTTTGTCGCGATATCGCGACAGTCTTCGGACTTAGGCATTTTTTGCATCAAAACCTGTATAGAAGTGAGAATTGCAACATCTAATGCATGAATAATCAACAATCAACACAATGTGGCAAAAATGCCAACATTCTTGGCGGCTCGCGGGGTATACAGTTCTGCTATATGCATGAATCCAGTGCTCGAATCCATTGGGCAACAGAGTCATGAGAAACTGAGAACAAAAAAGCTGGCTTCTGGGTTACTTCTCGACGGACTGCTGCAACAACACTTGCTAAATGAATGAAACTCAAAGAATTTGTATTTGGCTTAGCTAACCAGGTGCTGTAAAAGAATCTCCATGAAAGCACCAGGGGTTGCAAAATAGAAATGCATGAAATGAGATCCTGCGGATGCGCAGACTATGGAATGTGAATGGAATGGTGATATGATGGAATGATGGAGGAGAGGAGTGATGCGGTAGATACAGTAACAAAGTGCCCCTGTGCTACCAGCTGCTATGTAAGGGAAATGAAGGTGAATAGAATAATGGAATGGAAGTGATTATGATGAAAGAGGTGTGAACCGTGGATAAACTATGATAAATGCTAAAATGACAGAGAACTTAGAAGAAAAGGATAAGAAGAAGCGGGAATAATAGGAAGGGAAAAAGAAACAACAACAGTGGCCTGATTACTTGCAAAATAAAAGGAGTAGGAGAAGAATGGAATAGATAAGGGAAGGGAAGAAAGAGTGAAGAAGGGAAAGGAAGAAATTAATAGGAAGCCACTAACTGCTGGGATAGAAGAAGAAAAAGAAAGAAAAACACGTACCTACGGGCTCGCATGCAAAAAGAGCCGAAGCTGATAAATAAAAACAATACTTTTTTTTTTTTTTTGCTATATACAATAGTTTACGACATGATTGGCATGTTGTCACTAGAAACCCAGTTTCAGAGGGTTATTTGGTAAATCGGTAGTGTCCTGACCAGATCCGATCATACTTGAGTCGATCCTTAAAATTGGGATGACCTCTTCCTGAAGTTCTCCATGTTGTAGACATGGGCAAGTTATCCTGCATGCCAGTACCCACATAGTTGACAAATAATGTAGCAAAGCAATTTACCACATGATGGGCTCTTGTAGGTACCAGTTGTAGTAATGCCTGAAGCCAATGCCACCATCTTGAAGGGTTCCCTAGTTGTGAACTGAGAACGGGTTCCTCCAACTCCTGGATCTGATCACAAAAATTATCCAACAACAGTACTTTCTCCAGGATCTCTTCGGGCTCTTCCTCTTGATGAGGCATACTCAACAGGTTTTGACTAAATGCTTGTGTTTTGTGCATAGTTATACCGTCTTGGTGCTCAAATTCTGGAACTTGAATCTGTTTCTCTCCTTGGTCCATCTCCTGATAGATAGTAGAAACAACCATATTGTTCATTATTGGGAAAGTACCTGCATATTCCCATCGTTGGCTTTGGATGAAAGCTACCCCTTGAGTTCCACACAACTACATTTCAGGCCCCTGCACAGTATGTGGGATCTACCATGATGAATACTACATAGGGTAGATAGGAGTGGTGACTATTGGATAAGGTAATGGAACTTCTCCCCATGGTAATTTTCTCGATAGGAGCAAAAGCTGCTCTGCTCACACTACTTCCTCAAATATTTGAGGGAATCTATGTTCGCCTAATTGCAGCAAGAGGAAGCTTATGTCTGGATGAAAAGCTTGAACATAGAAGAAGTTGGCTTGGGCGGGTGTGGGTCGGATCATCTCTGGAATTCTCCTTCAAATTTTGTTGAATCGAACATTGAAGTCAGTGATACTCTCTAGGGGTGCCCTCGTGATGTACATGAAAAACTAAAAGGGATCTTAAGAGCTGTAAATGATGTTCACACAATGACACTGAGAGGGGGACGTGAATTAGTGTAGCTATTAATTTTAATATCTACAGCATTTAATATGAAATAAAGAGAACTTGAAAACTGGAAAAACAACTTGAACAAGAGAGCACACCACAACACTCAATATACCGAGGTTCACCAATTTGGCTACTCCTCAAAAATGACTGCTTGGACTCCAATCCAAATCCAGTCTTTGCAAAATATCAATTTTACAAATACTTTACCAGCATCAACTGGAAGGAGCACCAACCCCTGTAATTTTCTGCTGCAACAGATGGAGCACCAACCCCTAGTACCAAGCACCAACTTGGACTGCAATTCTGATCAATTTAGAATGACATAAAAATGTCTTCACTTCATGCACGACCTTGACTGGTCTGCAATTAACCCAACTCTGCACACTCTCACGGCTCTGCTAATTTTTCTCTTGACTCTTTTCTAACCCTCCTTTTACAGCAATTTCTCTCTAACAGTAGCAACATCTTCTCTGTACGACTATTCTTTTATAACCTTTCAATCCTGCATGCAATCGAATCACATACTCTGACTGTTCGAATCCATGCAATACGGCTGTTCGGTTCCATGCACTTCGACTGTTCGAAACCCTGCAATACGGTTGTTGAATCCATGCAATACGACTGTTCGGTTCCATGCACTTCATTGTTCGAAACCCAATATTGAATCCATGCAATCGGTATTTTGAATTTGCAAATACGTCTTTTAGAAAGCTTTTCTGATCCTCCATATTCGACTGTTCAATTTCTTCAAATACGGCTTTTCGAATGCTTTTTTGAAACTCCATATGTGATGCATCGAATGCTTTTTCAATCAAGAATATACAATTGTTCTAGTGCATGATCGACACCTGTCAATTTGTAACTGCTGATCAGACATCAGTTACTTTTTACGTAACTGGCTGCATGATTTTCCTGTCTGCTTTTTCGACACGTGTCACCTTGCATGCTCCTACGGGTTTTACCTGCAGTACTGTTACTGTCGCGATATCGCGACACTTTTTGAAGCCGTACACTTCATGCCCTTGCTGTCGCGAAATCGCGACCATTTTGGCTTTGAAAGCTTTCCCTCTGTTCATGTCGCGATATCGCGACACTTAGAACTTTTTTTGACGTCATCCTTAAGCATGTCACGAAATCGTGACCGTTTGGCTCTTGAAAGCTTTCCCTGCATCTTGTCGCGATATCGCGACACTTTCAACATTTGACGTCATCCTTAAGCATGTCGTGAAATCGTGACCCTTTGGCTCTGAAAGCTTTCCTCACTTGTCGCGATATCGCGACACTTTCACTTTTTGATGTCATCATCATTCTTGTCGTGAAATCATGACGCTTGGCTTCTCTCCTTCTTGTCGGAATCGTGACGCTTTGGCTTCGTACAATCCTCCTTGCAAATTCAAGAAAATGGAACATGTCGCGAAATCGCGACACTTTGCTCTTCCGTACAACTCTCCTTGCAGACTCCAGTGAAAATGGAACATGTCGCGAAATCGCGACGTTCATCGCTTCCGTACACTCTTTGTTTCATGCAGTAGCGAAATCGCTACAACTTTGTGCCTTGTGCTTTTGACTTGTTACATCTTTAATTTTTGCAACTTTGAATGGTAGCGAAATCGCTACACCTTTGTTTTTATACATTTTGTCATGCAGCGAAATCGCTACATCTTCTTGTTTGTGCCTTTTCACTTGTAGCGAAATCGCTACACCTTTGTTTTCTGCACTTCCTATTTGTAGCGAAATCGCTACACCTTTGTGCCATGTATTTCCATCATGCAGCGAAATCGCTACACCTTTGTTTCCATTCATTTCAACATGTAGCGAAATCGCTACACCTTTGTTGCTGAGCATTCTCTCTCCTCTTCGGGTCACGAAAACCCGACGTGTCGCGATATCGCGACACTTTTCGTTGCTAGCTCCTTTCCTCCATTTATGTCATGAAATCGTGACATCTTTTCACCTTGCTTCCTTCTCTGCCAGCATGTCGCGAAATCGTGACAGTTTACCTTTCACTTTCTCTCTCCTCTGCCATGTCGCGATATCGTGACAATTTTCCTTGCATTTTCTCTCTCCTCGGCAATGTCGCGAAATCGTGACAATCTTCCTTGCATTTTCTCTCTCCTCTGTTTTGTCGCGATATCGCGACAGAAAACATGTCGCGATATCGCGACAGTTTTCTTCCTTGTCTTTTTCTGCCAATTTCTGAATCTGGGTCACCTCTGTTTTTCTTGAAATTCACTGCACTTGATCTGACTGACCTCTGAACTGCATCAACTGCATCAATCTGTCTGTGTTGACAACAATGACAATACTTTTGCAATTCTTTTGCTGCACCTTGCTCAACAATCTCCCCCTTTGGAATTGTTGGCAACACACTGCAACCTTGCTTAATTTCTTCTCCCCCTTTGCCAATAATACCAAAGGGCTGCTGCAGACTCCCCCGAGTCTATGCACAACATTCTCGGACTTAAAAAGTTTGAATGCTCCCCATGAGAATGTGTTTCCCATAGCTAGTCAGTGCTTGGGTGGTGTGACTACTCCCAACTTCTTCCGAAGGTATTCAAATACTTCCTTTGGCAAAGGTTTTGTGAATATATCAGCTACTTGCTCTGTAGTTGGAACAAAATCCAATTTAACCTCTCCTTCTGCAACTTTATCCTTCAAGAAATGATATCGGATTGCAATATGTTTGGTTCTTGAATGCATTACTGGATTCTTGGATATGTTGATAGCACTAGTGTTATCACATTTAATTGAAATTGGCTCTTTGAAATGAATACCAAGATCTTTCAATGTTTGTCTCATCCATAATATCTGAGTACAGCATGTTGTTGCTGCAATGTATTCTGCCTCTGCAGTGGATAGAGATACTGATTCTTGTTTCTTGTTGTGCCATGCTACCAGCCTGTCTCCAAGATAAAATGCTCCTCCACTTGTGCTCTTTCTGTCATCAATACATCCTGCCCAATCTGCATCAGAATATGCAATCAAAGTGAAATCTTTACCTTTTGGGTACCACAACCCATAATCCATAGTGCCCTTGAGATATCTGAAGATCCTCTTTACAACTGTTACATGAGTTTCTTTGGGATTGGCCTGAAATCTTGCAACCATGCATACTGCTTGTAATATATCTGGTCTAGTGGCTGTTAAATACAGCAGGCTTCCAATCATAGACCTGTACATTGTTTGATCTACATCTGGGGATTTATCATCCTTGCTCAACTTGCGACTGTTGTCATGGGAGTGCTAACCGGTTTACTGTCTTCCATTGTGAACTTTTTCAGCATTTCTTTTACATATTTAACTTGAGAAATAAAAATGCCTTTTTCATTTTGATTGACCTGCAGTCCTAGGAAATAAGAAAGTTCACCAATCATAGACATCTCAAATTCTTTCTTCATTTTAGTTGATATGTCTTTGCGGTATTCATCCATCTTCGTTGCCAAATATTATATCATCTACATAAACAACAAGAACAATAAGATGGCCCTTCTCTGTTTTGACATATAAGTTGTTGTCCACCAAACCTTTCTTGAACCCTTGTTTAATTAGATAATTATCCAGCCTTGCATACCATGCTCTAGGTGCCTGTTTCAAACCATATAATGCTTTCTTTAACCTGCAAACAAAATCTAGGTTTTCACCAAGTTGGAAGCCATCTGGTTGTTCAATGTAAACCTCTTCTTCCAGTTTTCCATTCAAAAATGCTGATTTTACATCCATTTGATATACTTTGAAGTTTTTATGAACTGCTAATGCCAGAAACATTATGATTGCCTCTAGTCTGGCTACCGGTGCAAAAGTTTCCTCAAAATCAATGCCTTCAACCTGAGCATAGCCTTTACAGACCAATCTTGCCTTATTTACGACAACCTGTCCATCTTCATTTAATTTATTTCGAAAAACCCATTTAGTGCCAATTATGTTTTTATTTGTTGGTCTAGGTACTAATTCCCAGGTATTGTTTTTCTCAATCTGATCTAGTTCTTCATTAATTGCCTTCAACCAACTTTCATCAGTGCTTGCTTCAGCAACATTTTTAGGTTCAATGCTAGATAACAGAGAATAGTTCCGCACTTCTTGCTCTTCTTGTCTGAATACCATCTTTGGGATCCCCAATAATCTGTTCACTTGGATGATTTTTCTGCCAGTTGCTTGTTTTAAATTTCTTGTTTTCTTCTTCTTCGATTCAGTTTTTACACCATCTGGATCAATTTTCTGATTCTTATCTGTTTCCTTTTCATCATCACCTTCAATGACTTCTTCATAGATGGGGTAGTTTTCTTGATAAGTAATTTCTTGTTCTCTACCTTCATCAACTTTCACATCAGCACTCTCAACAATTTTCTTTAGCCTTTTGTTGTAACATGTGTAGGCTTTGCTTTTTGTTGAGTAACCAAGAAAGATACCTTCATCAACTCTATTTTCAAATTTACCGAGATTATCTTCAGTCCGTTTGATGTAGCACTTGCTGCCAAATACTTTGAAATGTCTTGTTGTTGCCTTTCTGCCAAACCACAGCTCATAAGGTGTTTTGCTTTCATGTGGTCTTAGCATGCACTTGTTTTGAATGTAAACTGCAGTATGTACTGCCTCTTTCCAAAATCTATCAGCTATTTTGTTCTCATCCAGCATTGTCCGTGCCATTTCCTGCACTGTCCTATTCTTCCTTTCTACAACTCCATTCTGCTGAGGTGTTCTAGCTGCTGAAAACTGTCTTCTTATCCCATATTTTTGACAGTATTCTGCAAATTCTTCTGAAATAAACTCTCCTCCTCTGTCTGATCTTAGGCATTTAATTCTTTGTCCTGATTGATTCTCAACAAGATTTTTGAAGGTTTTAAACATCTCAAAGGCTTCGATTTAAGTTTCAGAAATAGTACCCATGTCATTCTTGAGTAGTCATCTATACACAGCATAAAATATTTGTGTCCATTTATGCTTTCGGTTCTCATGGGTCCACATAAATCAGTGTGAATTAATTCTAATGGCTTGCTCGTGAAATATTCTTTTGCTTTGAAAGTGGCTCTGGTTTGTTTTCCCTTTTGGCATGACTCACAAATATTGTTTGAAGGTTTACCAATAGTTGGTATGTCTCTTACTGCCCCTTTTGAGCTGATTTTTACCAGATTATCAAAGCTTATGTGACCGAGTCTCTTGTGCCACAGCCAGTTTTCTTCTTCCCGACCAACCAAGCAAGTTCCTTCTGAAGTCTCTGAAAGTGTATACAGATTTCTAGAAGTTCTCGATCCGGTGGCTATTAACTTTCCATTTTTTGTCTTTCTTACTTCATGACCCTCCTTCTTGAAGATTACATCATGACCTCTGTCACAGATTTGGTCGACACTCGGCAAGTTATGCTTCGGACCAATCACAAACAAGACTTCTTTTGATTTTATATTGCCATCACTGATCTTGGCTGATCCCTTTCCAACAATCTTTGCTCCATCATTATTTCCAAATTTCACGGAACCACCTTCATAATTCTGCAAATTCTCAAATTTTTGCTTGTCACCTGTCATGTGATTGGAACAACCACTGTCAAGTATCCAAGGTGCAGATTTGTTCTGAGCTTTAAAGGCAGTCTGAACAATCAAAGATTCCTTTTCTTTCCATTCTGGTTTGATGACAGATTTAGCTACTTGTTTTGCCTTTGTCTTCTCATTAGCATGTGCTTGTTTTTCAGGAATTTTCTTGTTTTGTTTCAACTCACTTGATTGAGATTTTCTACCCTGATAATTATTTGCTGCAAAAGTGCTTCTACAGTTTCTAGCAATATGTCCAAAATTATGACAATTATAACATTCAACCGCATAATTCATTAAAGGAGAAAAAACATTTATGCTGGTGAAATTCCTTTGAGATACATTATGTCTGCAATCTGAAATCTTATGGCCATAAGCATTGCATTTAAAACAATAACTAGAAAAGGAGTGATTAAACCTGGGTGCCGGTCTTTGCCAGTTTGAAGTAGGAGCCATGAATCTTCTCTTTCTTGGATGTACGACTTTTGTGAAGCCATCTTTGTCGGTATTCTTCTTGATTCCGGCATTATTGCTTTCTTTGGCATGATTTGTTTTTTCTAGTTCAACTCTGATCTTTTCTTCTTTCTTTATGGGTTCTAAATTCAAGTTCTTTGAACCCTTTGATGATTCTCCTTCATCGAAGCCTAAACCAAATTTGATGCTGGAAGGCCTTTGGTTATTTAACATTTTATCCAGCTTTACAGTACTTTCTTCAAACTTATGAAAATAGTTCAATTTTCTATTCATCTCCTCTAATCGCATTCTTAACTTAACAATGTCTTCCTCTAGCTTGCTTGCATTCAAGCTGTCTTTACAGTTAATTGTTCATCAAGAACTTCAGACATTTTCTTGAATTCCTCTGTCTGTATTTTTAAACTGTTTATTATGTCAGTGGCATCTTCTAGTTTTCTTGAAAACTTTTTGTTCTTTTCCTTTCTACACTCAACTCTTCAAGTGCAGCAACCAATTCTCCTTCCAGATAAACTTCAGCCTCATCTTTAAAGTTTTCATCACCTTCCTGATTTTCTTCTGTTCTTTCCTCTTCAAGTGCCATGAACAGAGCTTCACCTTTTTCTTCTTCAGAATCCTCATCTGAGCTTTCTTCAGAAGTGCTGACATTCTTGGATATGAAGCTTTTCTTCTTGAGGTTGTTCTTTCTAAAATTTTGTTTCTTCTTCCAGTCACCTTTTTCTTGGTGTGAGCCTTCACCATTTTTGGTTTTCTCATGCATTGGACATTTGGCTGCAAAATGACCGACTCCTCCACAATTGAAGCATTTGAAAGGTAGCTTTCCTCTATATTTTCCTTTTCCTTTTGTGAGTTTTCGAACAAAATTAGCTTCTGTTTCATCCAGAGTCTCTTCATCCTCAGATTCATGTTCAGCTTTTATATTCTTGTGTGCTTTAAAAGCTGCTTCTCTGTCTATAGACTTGGTTTGTCCTATTCTCATTTCATATGCTGTGTCGAGAGAACCATGCATCTCATCCAAGCTGAAGTTGTTCAGATCTTTTGCCTCTTCTATTGCAGAAACTTTGGAGTTAAATCTTTTGTGCGGTGTTATGAGAACCTTTTTCACAACAACTGCATCATCAATTTCTTCACCGAGTCCTCTGATTGCATTAATGATTCCGTTGACTCTCAGCATATAAGCCTCTATGTTCTCATCTTCATTCATTTGCAGTGCTTCGAACTGTGCTCGATGAGTTTGCAGTTTTGCTTCCTTGATCTTGCTGTCTCCTTCATGGATGCTTTTCAGTTTATCCCACATGTCTTTTGCTGATTTACAGACTCATGACTCTTATCGGTTCACTTGTCAACAAGCCCACACATTATGGCATTCTTAGCTTTGGAGTTGTTCTCAAATTTTTTCTTCTCAGCAGTATCTGTTGGAGGAGTAGTGGGTGCTGTGTATCCACTATCTACAGAATCCCAAATATCATATCCCAATGCACTCAGATATGTTTGCATCTTGAGTTTCCAGAAGGTGTAATTTGTTCCATCGAATAAGGGAGCTTTGTTGGATGAGAATCCTTCACCGCCTTGCCATTGTTTCTTCCAAGATCTCCTTAGCTGATTAAGCTTGAACAAGGAACCTTGCTCTGATACCAATTGATGTTCACACAATGACACTGAGAGGGGGGGGTGAATCAGTGTAGCTATTAATTTTAATATCTACAACATTTAATATGAAATAAAGAGAACTTGAAAACTGGAAAAACAACTTGAACAAGAGAGCACACCACAACACTCAATATACCGAGGTTCACCAATTTGGCTACTCCTCAAAAATGACTGCTTGGACTCCAATCCAAATCCAGTCTTTGCAAAATATCAATTTTACAAATACTTTACCAGCATCAACTGGAAGGAGCACCAACCCCTGTAATTTTCTACTGCAACAGATGGAGCACCAACCCCTAGTACCAAGCACCAACTTGGACTGCAATTCTGATCAAATTAGAATGACATAAAAATGTCTTCACTTCATGCACGACCCTGACTGGTCTGCAATTAACCCAACTCTGCACACTCTCACGGCTCTGCTAATTTTTCTCTTGATTCTTTTCTAACCCTCCTTTTACAGCAATTTCTCTCTAACAGCAGCAACATCTTCTCTGTACGACTATTCTTTTATAACCTTTCAATCCTGCATGCAATCGAATCACATACTCTGACTGTTCGAATCCATGCAATACGGCTATTCGGTTCCATGCACTTCAACTGTTCGAAACCCTGCAATACGGTTGTTGAATCCATGCAATACGACTGTTCGGTTCCATGCACTTTGACTGTTCGAAACCCTGCAATACTGTTGAATCCATGCAATACGGCTGTTTGAATGCTGCAAATACGTCTTTTAGAAAGCTTTTCTGATCCTCCATATTCGGCTGTTCAATTTCTTCAAATACGGCTTTTCGAATGCTTTTTCGAAACTCCATATGTGATGCATCGAATGCTTTTTCAATCAAGAATATACAACTGTTCTAGTGCATGATCGACACCTGTCAATTTGTAACTATTGATCAGACATCAGTTACTTTTTACGTAACTAGCTGCATGATTTTCCTGTCTGCTTTTTCGACACGTGTCACCTTGCATGCTCCTACGGGTTTTACCTGCCAGACTGTTACCTGTCGTGATATCGTGACACTTTTTGAAGTCGTACACTTCATGCCCTTGCTGTCGTGAAATCATGACCATTTTGGCTTTGAAAGCTTTCCCTCTGTTCATGTCGTGATATCGCGACACTTAGAACTTTTGCTGACGTCATCCTTAAGCATGTCGTGAAATCGTGACCGTTTTGGCTCTTGAAAGCTTTCCCTGCATCTTGTCGCGATATCGCGACACTTTCAACATTTTTGACGTCATCCTTAAGCATGTCACGAATTCGTGACACTTTGGCTCTGAAAGCTTTCCCATCTTGTCGTGATATCGTGACACTTTAACTTTGATGTCATCATTATTCTTGTCATGAAATCGCGATGCTTTCTTTTAGTCATCATCCTTCTTGTCGCGAAATCGTGACACTTTGGGCTTCCGTACAATCCTCCTTGCAAACTTCAACGAAAATGGAACATGTCACGAAATCGTGACACTTTGCTCTTCCGTACAACTCTCCTTGCAGACTCCAGTGAAAATGGAACATGTCGCGAAATCGCGACGTTCACTGCTTCCGTACACTCTTTGTTTCATGCAGTAGCGAAATCGCTACAACTTTGTGCCTTGTGCTTTTGACTTGTTACATCTTTAATTTTTGCAACTTTGAATGGTAGCGAAATCGCTACACCTTTGTTTTTATACATTTTGTCATGCAGCGAAATCGCTACATCTTCTTGTTTGTGCCTTTTCACTTGTAGCGAAATCGCTACACCTTTGTTTTCTGCACTTCCTATTTGTAGCGAAATCGCTACACCTTTGTGCCATGTATTTCCATCATGCAGCGAAATCGCTACACCTTTGTTTCCATTCATTTCAACATGTAGCGAAATCGCTACACCTTTGTTCCTGAGCATTCTCTCTCCTCTTCGGGTCACGAAAACCCGACGTGTCGCGATATCGCGACACTTTTCGTTGCTAGCTCCTTTCCTCCATTTATGTCATGAAATCATGACATCTTTTCACCTTGCTTCCTTCTCTGCCAGCATGTCACGAAATCGTGACAGTTTACCTTTCACTTTCTCTCTCCTCTGCCATGTCGCGATATCGCGACAATTTTCCTTGCATTTTCTCTCTCCTCGGCAATGTCGCGAAATCGCGACAATCTTCCTTGCATTTTCTCTCTCCTCTGTTTTGTCGCGATATCGCGACAGAAAACATGTCGCGATATCGCGACAGTTTTCTTCCTTGTCTTTTTCTGCCAATTTTTGAATCTGGGTCACCTCTGTTTTTCTTGAAATTCACTGCACTTGATCTGACTGACCTCTGAACTGCATCAACTGCATCAATCTATCTGTGTTGACAACAATGACAATACTTTTGCAATTCTTTTGCTGCACCTTGCTCAACAGTAAAAGAGATCCTCGTCAAATATTTTGATTAGCGCTCCCGCTAGGTCATCCCATGAGCTAATGCTTTAATGCCTGAGCATTCTGTACCACTGTAACACCCTTCCTTGCAAATACAGAACCAGAAGTCTGATCATAACATCTTCATGAACTATATCATGTAGGGTCGACAAAGCGGCAATATCTTCAACATGCTCTCGGGCCATTCCTTGGGTGCCATTATATTTTGTTAGGGCTTTCAGGGCACTTTTGGGAATCTCATGCCGAATTTGGAGATGCAGAGGGCCAGGATCATCCCATCTAGGATAGCTTACCCTTGCCATTATCTTCTTTTAACTTAAAAGCAGGTGTCCATGATTCAGAAATTTGGATCTTCAACTCAGCAAAGTCACCAGATGAACTTACAAATCTCTGCTATGAGGTCAAGACAGCTCATCAAAATCTTGATACCTTCGGGTGTTAAACAATGAAACATACAATCTCATCGATTATGGATCTTTTGAGACAGAAGAAGTCTATCCCATCGAGCGTGCCAAAAATTGTTGGTCACGAATCCGCCACGAGGAAAGGATTTTCTAAAAACTATGCACCCTAGACCCGGCCAACATTGAAAGGTCGGGAGAAAGAGATGTCTCCCAGACCAATCTCCAGAGAGGGCTAGTTCCCTTAACAAAACTAAGTTTGATTTCAGATTAAAGTTGCTGGAAAGGAATTATAAATGTGTAGAAAGAAAAAGGAAATACATGGAAAGAGATGGGAAATATAGCCGTAGGCCATATTTGTTAGATCAGGAAGAAACTTAGTAAGAATTAAACTTCAAGTGTATGAACAACATATAATAATAAAAACTATAGAGTAATCTAGTTACGATCTTGCGCAAACAACCTTCAGAGTTGCATTCTAGAACTCACTTTCTTATAGCAACATTCAAACTCAAATGCAAAATTTGAATCTAACAGCAAATTAGAAAAATGAGCATAATTGAGAAATACATGAAACATAAGGAAATCACATAGAAAACATTTGCCAAATCAGAGGCCAAGTCTCTTTCATTCATGCAAAACAACTTGAAAGCTTTCATGCAACACTATCTCTCAAACTCCCGATCCCTTTTTCTAAGATCTACATTGATTTATATAGAAGTCTTGCTTCTTTACAATATTTAAAACTTGCGATGGACTTCCTCGAGATCTACAAAGTGTGCAACGAAAACAAGGAAATGATCCCCTTAAACCAGCCTCGAAACAAGGAGTCGATCGTCTTCATTAAATGGTCATTCTTGAAATATGCTTGAAACCGTTAGAAAAACCATGAACAGCCACTTCGAATAATGGAAATATTTAATTTTGGTGGTTTGAACACATTCTTCTACCTTGCTCGTATCGAAAAGTAGCAAAACATTTAATTCTGGTGTGCTTTGAATCATCGAAACTCACAAAACTGCATCGGACCGTTTGAAATGCTTTCTAGCGCAAAACTGTAACAGGTCGCAAAAATGCGACATGTCACAAAATCGTGACGTATTTCTGCTCCGTACACTTCTGTTGCCTTGGAACCGTGAAAACCAACCATGTCGCGAAATCGCTACAGGTTCGGCTTCTTTATCTCTTTCGCTACCTTGAATCGTGAAAATGCGACGCATCGCGATTTTGCTATGTTTTGTACAATTATGTTCCTTCTCTGCCCTGTTGCCGTGAAAATGTGCCAATGCATGATTTTGCGACGTTCTTCATCTTTTTTTCTCTTTGCTACTTCAAACCGTGAAAACATGACATTGCGTGATTTCGCTACATTTTCCTATCGGCACCTTCATCGTTATCTCCGGGTCATGAAAACCAAGCAAGTCACGAAATCGCTACACTATCTTCCCACTGCTCAGTATTTGCTTTTATGTCACAAAAATCCGACATGTCATGATTTCGCTACAACTTTCTGCACTTGGTCCTTCTTCAACAATGTGTCGCGAAATCGCGATGTTTTTCTGCATTATCTACTACTACCACTTCTTGTCGCGATTTCGCGACGTCTGTTTCGTGCTTGGTCTCATTTACAAAAGTGTCACAAAATCGTGACGTCATTCGTGCCTTCAAATTTTTCATCCACCTTAACTGCGACCATGCAACACATAGCGATTTCGCTATGTCTTCGTCTTTGCTTGGCTTTATCCCACCAATGTCGCGAAATTGCGACGTATTCATTCCTTAAGCCTTTCTGTTAGCATCTTGCCGCGACCATGCAACATGTAGCGATTTTGCTATGTTTTTCGCCTTTTGCACTGTGATCAGTATTCTATCGCGATATCGCTACCAAGTTGAGTCTCATTGCCTGTCGTTGAGTTATGTCACGATTTCGTGACAGTTTTACCCTGCTATGCTCCATGCCATTATAAGTCACAAAAATGTGCATGTCATGATTTCGCTATATTTTTGCCACACTTCCCTCGTTGACCATGTTGACCATGATTTTTCGATGCGTCATAATAACGTGACAGTTTTACCCTTACTGTCATTGACTGCGTTGACCACAATTTTGGAACATGTTGCAAAATCATGACAATTTTTGACCTTGCTCTTTTTTGCCCTTTTGCATCGCGAAACTGTGACAAGTCACGATTTCATGAAACCTTTGGCTTTTGTCTTCTCTTTCCTCGGCAGACCTGCGATAACACGACATGTCATGATATCATGACGGTTTTGAAATTTTGCCCTCCATGCTGCTTTTTGTTGTGATATCACGACAGTCTTCGGACTTAGGCATTTTTTGCATCAAAACCTGTATAGAAGTGAGAATTGCAACATCTAATGCATGAATAATCAAAAATCAACACAATATGGCAAAAATGCCAATAGGTATATTTATACTCGTTGGAAAGATCTTTTTGAGCCTAATCTAATGGTGGTATTTTTATGAAGTTTAAATATGATTTATAGGTCAAAATTGGTCCCAAACATGGCGGTGAGGAAGTAATTTCATATTTGGGGTAAATGTTTACCTATTAAATCACCTCAAAACTTCATAAAAATACCACCATTAGATTAGGCTCAAAAATATATTTCCAACTAGTACAGATATGCCTATGTTTAGATATATATTGATGCCTAACATTATGAAATTATTGCTGGTCACCCTCTACTAGTCGTCCTTTGTGACTCACCTTTTTCCACTCATATTTAACCACTCGCCTTCTACCAATTGCCATTTTTTATTATATATTTGGAAAATAAAAAAAAAATTGCCAAATTTTGATCATTTCTCTACAAAATTTATAAAAATTTGCCACCTAGTTTAAACATGATTCACCTTGATTTGTAAAAATTCACCAAATTTTTATAAATACTTTTTTGGTATTACACCTTATACATAACCTTGGTTCCTATAATTACCACTTGTTGCTCCTTGCCCATTATTGGAAGTACTTGGATTTTCTTCCTTATCCTCCTTCTGCACTGTTAAATTTTGGTGTCTAGTGATTTTTGAGGTTAAATTGATAGTCTACAATAACATGCCCCACAACTTCACAAATATTAAAAAATGCATTTTTTGGATAGTTCACATTTGTGTGCCCTGACTTGTAGTTGAAACACCAAATATCTTTCTTTTATTTCTTATTCTCTCCATTCATATCATTAATCATTTGTTCTAGATCTTTCCTCATGCCTTGGATAGTTGCATTCAAGTAATTTCTATCACTATTTGAATAATTATCTCGATAGGGGTATTCCTCCTACTGCTATTATCTTCATCTCACTCTCCAAATTGAGTGCTCTATCAAAGGCTTTCTACTAGGGAGTTGGTAGCACGACCTTCATCTTCTTCCTATATCTTGATAGTAGTTAATCTAGGAACCATTATTTTTGCAACCCATCTACTAGTTTTTCCTCCATCTTATTAATTAGTTCCTTTAGTCATCTATTATGTGACTTGATGTTTTTATCTTTTGTCTATTTAAAAATATATCTTGTCAATTATATCTATATTATTATGAATTAAACCAAATTCTCTATTGAATTCAATATTTAATTCATCCATCTTTATGAAGGGTTACACTCTCTTCAAATGTCAGTCGATTATGACCTCTCATAATATGTCTAGAAACAATATCAACAAAGATCCTTTATCATCAAGTCCATTTGCTCACCATATTGTTTCACATGTTCCAAAATAATGCTTTGGGTCCTCCTCATCACCCAAAAATTTTGGGCACTACTACTTACCCTCTGTTGTAGCATTGCTTGTCATGGGTAGCTACTCTTATTCACTTGATTACTCTACACTTGCAAATAATTTATAACTACTCCTTTGTGCACCTATGCTTTGTGATCTAATTTTTCAATATAAAAACATCGATTTCGATCCCCACACACTCTCATGATTTTCCTTGTGCTTGAATCCCATCCCCTACACCTCTAGGTATTCTCCCCTATACTTGTGATAGTATCACCAACTGTTCTATTTTGTCTTCTTATGCACACTCCATGTTAGCATATTCTTCAACACTTGCATGAACATTCTCCTTGGCATGATCCTTGTTTTCCTAAAGTCCCTTGAATTGCACTTCCTTCACTATTAGAAACAATTTTTTCCATCTTTATTTATCTAGAATATCCTCCAAATGAGAATTCCACATGTTCCACTTATGGCTCTACAAGTTCTATTAGTCTTATCTACAGTCCTTCATCAACAATGTTTTGTGTAACATTCTTTCATTGTTGTACAATTCTTTGATTCCTTGTTGGTTGATCTTAAAGTCTTTTGTGTCCATATCTTCCACATCCTTGTAGCAAGTTATATATCATTCACCTCTTCAAGTATCATATAATGCTAGTTTTTTATTCAAAAAAAATACACCAAATGTAACATTGTAGTAAGTACTCCACTTTTGGAAGAAAATTTTGAATGACAAATTTAATGATCAATAATGATTTCAATCACCTATTTTAGACTTCTATCCTTCAACTATAACCTTATCTCTCCATTCTATGTCAATTTAGTATAACAATTCCATGTACACCAATCACATTTATGTTAGTCACATGTATGATGATCACATGTACAACAATCACATGTATGATTATCACATATACAAAAGTTACATGTACAACATTCCTTGTATAACACTCTCAAATTATGGCTTTAACCCTACATACAAAACTTGGAAGAAACAACTATAGATCTACCTACTACAATAATCAATAATGAAAACACATAATGTACATGTAATTATGATAGATGAAGGATGAAATGAGTAGATATTGTATTCAATTCTACTTGTACAACACTCACATTACATCATAGTCTATGATTCTAGATAAAGTATTTCTTCTAGAAAAATGTTTGTGAAAAGGTATATACTCTTTCTATATGGTATGATAAGCTAGGTCTACTTAGTATTTTCTCAAATGAATGGGGGCTTATTTATCATTAAGGGATGGTAGTTAACAACTACCACCCAAGACACATCAGCTCTAGCTAGGTGATAACTACCCTATGTTCATGCAAACACCTAATACATGCATTATATTATACACATTATAAACTCTAGAATATAAAGAAATGCTTACATCATCCCTTTTGACATCATGACAAATGATTACAAAATTATATTGATATTTAATTGCATTTTTGTGCACTTTATTTATTTATTTTTAATACATATGGGAATTAGTAACACCATTGGGCATTACCACTATAAACCCTAGTTTGTTGGATTAGATGAAGTCAATCAGTCCCTCAACCCTCCAAGGAATTGAACTAGGGTAGCCAATTGAAAAAAACTTGGCCACTACCATCCAGTCTATCCCCTTATGGGTACATTGTGGTTTAAATATTGGACCCCTCCAAAGAAAGGTTAAAGCCCTAACCATTGCATTATCATTGTCAAAAAAAAAAATTAAGTTTACATGATTATTTATGAGAGGTCTTGGTCCCATCATATCAAGGTTTGAACTTGAGTCTCTTGGATGAAAACCTAAGGACTTAACTCTTAACACTATGATATATCTCATGGGTGTTCATTTTTGTGCACTTTAACTTCAAAATGCTTATTTCTTTGATTGAGGATCATTAGAACTAGTGCTTACATGCTGAAGTTCAAAAAACTTACAAAAGCTATATTTAAAATGAGGAGACAATATACTTTTCTTATAGAAGACTTATTGCTAAGAATTATTTTTATATTGCTACATTATATATGAATTACATGTTTTAAATTAAAAATTATGAACTTTGATAATTTTTCCAAGATGAGATTCCAGCATTGCTTGACATTAAAGTTTGAACTTCTCTAGCTAGACTGAATAACTACATCTATAATAACTAATAAATCCTCTACACAATCACTGAAATCTTGGGACAACTCATAATGTTTAGACTATTGAACTCACCAGTTATTTTTTGTAACCACATTGAATATATAGATAAATAACTTCCAATTTTATTATTCACTTGAAACATATATTTACCTTTTAGAAAGTAGGATGAGATAGTTAATTTTTGATGTGTCGTATTTTTATAAGTTTCCTTTTCTGTTGAACAAGATTCGTACAACAGAACATTTATGAGTTAAAATAATGAAAGTCATTTAAAGATTATTGTTTCTCAACTTACATATGTGTCAATGTTTATACTAAAGGTTATCTAAATTTCAATGATACGATAAGTTTTCTTTTAAACATTTAGCAAAGAGGCATAAAAAAAAAATTAATTTTATCTATTACAAGAGTCAAAGATTGAGTTAGGAATAGATATATGGGGATATGATATTATGGCATGGGCCACACATAACCCAAGGTTGATTATATTATAATATTATATTATAATATTATATTATATTAGTATTTGGCTCCCTAAATTAGAATTAGAAGATATATATATAAATAATATATATTTATTATTGTAATAATCATGGAGATCAATCATATGTAATCATCTTTGCTCACAAAGTTGCTTATGGGACTTTACCCTCTCTAAGTGGCATTCTTATTTTGGGAGATCTTGTGAAGTTATTTTTTCCTTAAGGAGAATTATTGTTGTTTTCATACCTTAATGGTATTATCTATATCTATCTCATTTGTGGATTGTTATTATGGATAATTATTTGTGGATGAATGATTTAATATTTTGCATATTGGTGAATGATTTCTGTTAATAAAAATAAAGTTTCATAATAGATTAAGTTACATAAAACATTCATAACTATGTATAACGTTAATTTCAAAATTGCTTTGACACCATGAAAATCAACCATTGATAAGAATGAACCCCTATAAGACAGCCAAAGAATAATGTTTCAACAAACTATAAATGGTTTTGTTGAAATAAATTTCAATGTTTGAAGGCTTATATGCTTAAACTATCATGTTTCAAATGATAAAATTTTAAAATGATCACCTATTGATGTACATTTAAGGGATACATAAGCCATATTACCTTTAAAGAATCGACAAAGTGTCCTCAAATTTTACCAATGAAACCAAAAAATGCTAAATAAAAATTGGACAAAAATGGATGACATAACTCTTTTAAACCATCCCACAAAACCTCTACTTGATATTTTTGCAATCATTTACTGGCTTGCCTTATAATATGCATAGAATATCAACTCTTATCTCTAGTCATGCAATGAATTATAAAACAAATAATACCCTCTCAATATCCATTGTCCATCTATAAGCACATTGTATCCTTTATAAAGAGATAAATAATCTAAAGCTAATATATTATTCAGATTTGTTTGCTTGGGTTTATTTGTTTTAAAAAATTGTTATATATATTATTTTATTTTTCTATTAGCATTTGTAATACAATAACATTTTTAATTTAAAAATAATTAATCGATTGATTTCATTAAAACTTACAACAAACTCCCGTATCACCTTCCAATGAAGAATGAATGACCTTTTATATGCTATAACTAAATAATATTTTTATTTTCTTGAATTTTTTTAACAAAGTATCCATAATTATTTATACATATTAGCTAGCTACAAGTGACTTCATTTAGCTATTAGGTTATCCAAAATGAAATCTAAGTTAGTACCTTCAGTTTTTGAACATAATAGTGGGATATATGAAATGCTTTACAAGCTTAGTTGGTTGGATTTAAGGATAGGACCAATAATGACTTGCTATGAGGTACCATTTGCATGACCTACACATTCATATAAAAGTATAAGCAAGGAGAAAATAATTGAAGGATGAATTACCTTCTATATGCTATAACTAAACAATATTTTTGTTTTCTTGAAAAAACTATTAACAAAGTCTCCATAATTATTTATACATATCAGCTAACTGCAAGTGACTACCTCCAACTATTAAGTTATCCAAAATAAAATCCAACTTAATACCCTAAATTTTTGAACATAATAGTGGGACATATGAAATGCTTTATTAAGCTTGGTTGGATTTATAGATAGGACCAATAGCAACTTGCTATGAGGTACCATTTGCATGACCTGCACATTCATATAAAAGTATAAGCAAGGAGATAATAATAACTCATAAAAAGATAACATTTTACATCAAATACTTTTGTCAAAATAATTTCATAGTTGACTTGATACTACTCAACTATCTCCCTATAGGAAGCTTTGGTAAGCATATTGAAGTCTAGTACTTATAATGAACATAAATATTAACCTCCTTTTTCAAGGACCAATTATCCTCAATATTTGGACCATGGGAGAGAGGACATAAATAGTTATTTGCAAAATATTGAAAAAGAGAAATCAAGTATTATTTTGTACATATAGAAAGCTTACACAAGCTAATATTCATTAACCAATATAAAGTAACATCAAACCAAAAATAAAATCACTAATGTGTGTTGAACTTTGTTAAATCCATCCACTTTGATAAGTTATATTTTACATCAAAGTTTAGAGAACTTGCAATAAAAATTATTTTAAGAATGTTACATTATATATGAAGTACATGTTTGAAACTTAAAATTATGAACTTAAAGAAATTCTTCAAGATGGGATTTCATCATTGCTTGAAATTAAAGTCTAAATTACTCCTTATTGGGTAGACATGTTTTCTATATAGCTCATAATCCTCTGCACGATCTAAGAGTGGGACTAGGTTCGTAGGACAACATATAATCTTTAGTGTATTGAATTCACCATCTAATTTTTGGAATCACATTAAAGGTACAAATAAATAACTTCCAATCTCATGCGTCACCTAACTAATATCTGCTTTTTAGAAAGTGGGATTGGACAGTTAATTTCTGATGTGTTGTGTTGCCATAAGTTTCTTTTTTGTTGAACACCATTCATGTCCAACAAAATGTGTGTCATCTTAGACTTTGAAAGTTATCTCTCTAGATGATCATAGTGAAGGCTAAGTGAATTTCATAATATGGTAAGTTTTCTTTTAAAAAATTCAGCAAAGAGACATGAACTGAAATAGATTTTACCTATTACAACAACTAAAGATACAATAAGTTATTGAAAACATTCATAACTTCAACGTCCTAAAGAGATTGATAAACCTATTCTAGAGATATTAACAACATAATAGTAAAATAGAAGGAAAAATAACATGCATTCACATTAAACATGAATATTTATCTTGGAAACCTTTGATCAGGAAAACCAACAAAAAACCAGAACTGCACCTCTTTCTTTTTTCTATTATATGCTTTTAATAAAAATTACAATATTTATAGGTATCCCACAACATTGAATAACCCTAAACCTCCAAATGATATTAGAATACATTGGGTATAAAACCATGGACTAAAACCATCCATACCCCATAATTAAGGAGACCGCCTAAAAAAATAAGGACCCCATCCACATTGTGTTGACATGTAATAGATAGACAAAAAAATTTAATCCTCTCTACAAAGAATACACCACATCCTCTATTTCTTGCTGTCACCATGGAAATAAGCTATTAATAAGAATGTTGCCCTTGAGACATAACAGGGACATAACCAAGAATAATGTTTCATCAAAATATAAACAATATTCTTGAAATAAAATGTGATGTATTAAATGAAAAAATTCAAGATAATCACCTATTGAAGTGCATTGACGGGATAAATTGTGCTTAAAGCCATGTTAGCAAATATGTTTTTCTTGGATTTTACCAATGAAATTTAAAAAAGCTGATACAAAAATGAATAGCAAGGACTATCAAACTTCTTTTGCATCAAACTCATATGAATAATAATTTCAGTACCAAAGTAGTTAGGATTCAGATTCGAAGCTTCTTGATTTAGTGGTTGGTGATCCTCCAAACTACAAAATTCCAAGATTATAAGAAAATATTTTTCATATAAATAAAAATTCTCCAAATTATGCGTGTAGATATTCTATATCAAAACTCCATCATCCAAAAATCCTAAAAGTTCACCAAACTATACATGTAGATATTTTATATCAAAACTCCATCATCCAAAAATCCTAAAAATTCACTAAATTATGCATATAAATATTCGATATCAAAACTCCATCATCCAAAAATCCTATTAATTCAAACTCATATATCAAGCCCTAACCGTCATTAAATATAGATCTATGTTTCATCTCATTAAACATTGATCTATATTTCACCAAATTATACATGTAAATATTCTATATCAGAACTCCATCATCCAAAAATCCTATTAATATTCTTTCTTTTCGAATGCATGTTTAATATTGTTTTGACAGTTGTTATTGGCAGTTTGTGGACTGTTTCTGACACTCTTGTATACTATTAAACACAATGGTTAATGTATTGGTTTATGGGGTGTGCTAATCCCACCCACCCTTTTTTGTATGATTAAACATTATTTTATTAATAAAAAATCCTATTAACTCAAACTCATATGTCAAGCACTAACGGTCACTAAATATAGATTTATGTTTCATCTCATAGGAAAAGTTGGACCCTTTCAAGTCAACAGAACCAGCACATTCTAAATTTGAAAATACATTCTACGCCTGCTTAGCAACCACCCTTAAAAAAATCAGAAGGCTCTGTACATTATAAAACTAACTTAAAATGCCCAGGCAACAAATTACAATTTGGCTTCTCAAAACGTGCAATATGAAACTGATATGTATGTCAAGAGAGACTCAATAAGAATTACCTTGAGTACTACAACAATTCACCTCCCTTTCGAGAATACAAAGCTTCCCTGTAAATGTTGTCCATCTTCTGTAAGGAAAAAGCTTGCTATGCAGAAAGTCCTTGTAAATGCTCTGTGCTAAGGCACGAACCTGCCTCGGGATTGATTTTTCCTGATTATTTTCCTATGCACCAATCTGTCCAAATCTTCATGGATCACCCAGTTAATAATCAGGGCCTATCATGTTCATAACTTAATGCCTAGATTTTATGCCCTGAGGACTGCTGGTCTGTATAAAGGATAAGCCACATGTATTCGTATCTAGAGGAGGAAGAGAGACTTCTTCCTGTCCATCCTGATCCATATACTCCTGGGCAGCACTAGTCCCTTCTTGGTTAACCTCTGATACATGAAGACGCTTTGGATTGGACAAGGTTGTCATGTCATCTGGCTCTTGATTGTTCCGTTTTCCTTTATCTGTGGTGATGGGTAGAGAAGGGGACCCCATCCTCAAGATGACAGATTCAAGAGATTCGTTGAGATCACTGACAATTTTTCTGCTGAGATTGATACCTTTGGGAAGAGGAGATAATTCCTCAAGATTCCAGCAATAGTCTAGTCTGAGCTCTCTTAGAGATAGCATGCTTCTCTACTGTGGAAGTCTAGTAACATTTTTGCAGCACGACAGGTCAAGGGCCTTCAGCTCTATCATATGAGACAGACTGGGGAGCTTTCATAGATTGTAGCAGTTTGTAACTTTGAGATCAACAAGACTTTCTGGTAGAGATGACAATTCCCCAATACCACAATCATGCAATGTGATTTTTTTTAAAGAATGCATGAAGTCCAACGATGGAAGTTCCGTGAGACTTGTGCACCCAGAGACATCAAAGGCCTTCAATTTTTTCAAATGATAAATGCCGAAGTAAATGCTTCGGGGGAAACTGCCGAAGTAAAACTACTTCGGGGAATTTCTCAGCAAAGCAACTGCTTCGCTCAGTTTTGGCTCCGACTCGGGGATTTTTTTGCCGAAGTGACTTCTTTGGGCAAGAAATTCGTGAAGCTCTGCAGCTCTCGGCAATGTGCTTCGGCATAGTCAGACTTGATCCCTTCTGGATCGATCGGGTGTTTTACCGCTTCGGGGCAAACCTTCACTGGTGTTCTTCGAGACACAGAATAAAATCACAAAGACAAGATTTTACAGAGTAAATATCTTATATAATGAAGTAATTCCGGATTTACAAAAGCTTCCTATTGAAGCGAATACAATCTTCTGCAAGATCGAAATCTGCAGGATAAACACTAACTACTTGGAAGCTGCTGCTCCACACTCCGACTGCAAGCGGCTACTGGTTTCACCTTTTTGCTACTCTGCTGGTGCGAACCCTTGCTGCAGTGGCTCCTCTGTGCTCGCCGTTCCTCTATCGAACTTCTTCCTCTCTTCTTGAACTACTTTCCCTCCTTGCTAAATGACAAAATGACCCCGATATTTATAGGCGGGGGATGAGGACAGAAGGCGGGATAAATCCACCAACCGACTGACAAGAAATAAATGCCGGAATGGCTTTCTGACAAATCGTCGAACACTCCAACTACTCGCATGCTTGGACAATTAATGCCCCGATCTACACGCCTGACTTCTTCTTCGACCGATTTTTGCTTCGGTTGAAATCTGCTTTGAGGGCAATTTGAAAGTGCTTCGCGTCGAAGCATTTTCCAAAGCCGTTTCGGAAGTGCTTCACGTCGAAGCATTTTTCGAAAGTACTTCGGAAGTGCTTCGCATCGAAGCATTTTCCAAAGTGCTTCGCGTCAAAGCATTTTTCCGAAGGCGTTTCGGAGATGCTTCGCGCCAAAGCTCTTACGGGCGCGAAGTTGGATTTAATATTTCCAACACCCTCCTTTAAATCGAACTTCACGAGTTCTCTACGCCCAACATATCTCGCAATCTGGCGAAGTCCTCCTCCTTCAAGGGTTTTGTGAAGATGTCAGCCAGCTGCTCCTTCGACCTGCAAAACTACAACTGTACTTCATCGAATTTCACCAGCTCTCTGATGAAATGATATCGGATGTCTATGTGCTTCGTCCGGCCGTGGAAGACTGGGTCCTTCGAGAGCGCGATGGCAGAGTTATTGTCACAAAATATTGTTGTTGCTGCTTCGGGCGGATGATGTAGTTCACATAGAACTCTTCTCAGCCAGACTGCCTGGCAGGCGGTTGAGGTGGCAACAACGTACTCTGCCTCTGTTGTAGATAAAGCAACAATTGGCTGCTTCTTCGAGGACCAAGAGACAACTCCGGATCCAAAATGGAAGGCATATCCCGAAGTGCTCTTCCGGTCATCTACGCTACCGGCCCAATCGCTGTCGGTGTAGCCAATCAACTCAAGTTGGTCTTGTCTGGCATAGTGAATTCCGTGGTTCCTCGTGCCATTGACATATCGCAGGATTCTCTTGCTTGCTTGCCAGTGAGTGTCTTTCGGAGTCTCCATAAAATGGCTGATCAGACTGACTCCGAACATCAGATCTGGCCGAGTTGCAGTCAAGTACATCAGGCTTCCAACTAACCTTTTGTAGAGAGTTGGATCAACGCTTCTATTGTTGTCTGTCTTGCTCAACTTCAAACCAGTGGCTATCGGGGTGATGGCAGGTTTGTTGTCCTCCATCTTAAAACGCTTCAGGACATCCTTTGCATACTTGCCCTGAGAAATGAAGATGCCATCTGCTGATTGGTCAACTTCAATGCCAAGAAAATATTTCATCAGCCCCATGTCTGTCATTTCAAACTCGGACTTCATGGCTGTTTTGAACTGTGCAAATAGGCTGCTGCTATTGCCAGTATATATCAGATCGTCCACGTACAGGCAGACGATTATCATCTCCCCTGCTTCATTTGTCTTCAGGTATAGGGAGTGCTCATATGGGCATTTTTGAAACCCATTCTCCTGAAAATAGTCATCAATCCGGTTGTACCATGCCCGGGGTGCTTGCTTCAACCCATACAGGGCCTTCTTCAACTTCAGGACCTTGTCTTCTTGCCCTTGTATTTCATAACTGGGTGGTTGGTCTATGTAGACCTCTTCTTCCAACACTCCATTCAGGAAGGTAGACTTGACATCCATCTGGTACACACTCCAGCCTTTCTGAGCTGCTAGTCCCAGAATCATTCTGACTGTGTCAAGTCGGGCTACAGGTGCATACACCTCATGATAGTCAACTCCTGACTTCTGCTTGTAGCCTTTCGCCACTAATCTGGCCTTATGCCTGTCAACTTCTCCTTGGGCGTTAAACTTTGTTTTATACACCCACTTGACCCCAATGGTCTTCTTCCTCGTTGGAAGATCTGTCAGCTGCCATGTCTCATTCTTCTCAATGGTTGCTATCTCCTCATCCATCGCATTCACCCATTTGCGATTCTGACTTGCCTCTTCAAACTCCACTGGATCACACTCAGTAAATAAAGCAAAGTCAGAATATTCTTCATCTAACTGATTACGGGTTACCTCATAAATGTCTTGCAAGCTCCGAGTCTTCGCAGGTGTCCTCAAGTTTTGAATTTTGCTTGCAAGTGGAGGTGATCGGGATGATGAGGGTGTGCTACTGCTGGCACCACTGTTGTTGCTTGAAGGTACAGGTGGTTGTACACTATCTTCCTCCAAGTTTACAGGTTCAACAATTGTTGGTTCAGGCTGACCAGTCTTTGAATTCCAGTTCCAGGCTTCGTCCTCCAAGAACTTCACATCTCGGCTGATGACAAGTTTCTTCGTCACCGGATTGTACAGCCTGTATGCCTTTGCTTGTTCGTTGTACCCTGTGAAGATGCATTTTTTAGATTTGTCATCCAGCTTCCATCTTTTCTCATCTGGAACATGTGCATATGCTATGCACCCAAAAACTCGCAAATGAGCCACACTTGGCTTCAGATTGCTCCAGGCTTCCTCTGGAATTTTGTCCTTCACACTCTTGGTGGGACATCGGTTCAACAGATAAACTGCACAACTTACAGCTTCTGCCTAGAACTCATGTGGCAAACTTTTCGCCTTCAGCATGCTCCGTGCCATCTCCATGATTGTTTTGTTCTTCCTCTCAGCTACACCATTCTGCTGCGGTGTGTATCTGGCAGTGAACTGCCTTCGAATTCCATGTTGCTTGCAGAAGTTGTGGAATTCGTTGGAGATGTATTCTCCACCTCCGTCTGTCCTGAGAGTCTTCACGTAATACCCGCTCTGTTTCTCAACCAGAGCCTTGAACTCCTTAAACTTCGCAAATGCCTCTGACTTCAACTTGATGGGATAAATCCAGGTCTTTCGACTGAAGTCATCAATGAAGGTCAGGAAGTATTTGTTGCCGACATATGTGGTGGTCTGCATCGGACCGCAAATGTCTGAGTGCACCAGCTCCAATGGTCGTGATGCTCTCCAAGACTGTCCTATAGGGAATGCATCCCTGTGCTGCTTGCCGACTAGGCAACCTTCACAAACTTGGTTCGGTTGCTCAATAAGGGGTAAACCCTTCACCATCTGCTTCTTGTGCAGCAAATTCAGGCCACTGAAACTCAGGTGACCGAATCTGAGATGCCACAACCAAGTAGCATCCTTCACAACTGCACTCAGAGACATCAAAGATTCATTCTGAATCTATAGCGAAAACATTTTGTTTTTCGTCATGGACACCGTTGCGATTTGTCCATGCACTTTGTCTCTGATGGAACAGACACCGTCTTTGAACTGCACAGTGTGTCCCTTCTGGACAAGCTGTCCAACACTTAGCAGATTGTGCTTCAACCCAGGCACATAGTAGACATCACAGATCTGCTTTCGTTCACCGTGCCTGGTTCGGATGAGGATTTTTCCTTTCCCCATCATGGGAACTTTGCTGTTGTTCCCCATCTTGACTTCGGACTGGACTGACTCATCCAATTGTGAGAACATCTCTCTGTTCCCAGTCATGTGGTTGCTGCACCCACTGTCAAGATACCAAATGTTTTTCTTGCTCTCCTCCTCGATACTGCAAGTCAGCAGCACATTTCCTCCTGCCGCATTTCCAGCTTCCTCTGTATAATGGGCTTGCTGCTGATTCTCGTTCGCCATCCTCGTTCTGCACTGAGAGATGTAATGGCCGAACTTCTTGCAGTAGTAGCATTGGACCTTTGACATGTCCTTCTTCTCTTGAGAGCTACCTTGCTGGTTTTTGCCAGTGCCTCTTCCTCCTTGCTGATGAAAGTTGCAGCTGGTCTCACTGACATGAGGGTTTGATCTCCCTCCTTGCTTGTTACTTCTCCCATGCTTGCTTCTGCCTCTTCCACCTTGAGAACTAGAGGCGCCTTGGTGGGAGTCTTGTCTGCTGTTGTCTCGGACTGAGACTTGTGCCTTGAATGCTTGCTCCAGAGAGGACTGAGTTGAGCGGCTCAACCTCTGCTCATGTGTCTGCAGAGAACCCATCAGTTCATCCATAGAGAGGGTTGTCAAATCCCTTGACTCCTCTATTGCAATTACCACAGAGTCAAACTTCGCTGGCAGACTTCATAGAATTTTCTCCATGATCCTTTGATTCTGCACAATCTCACCATTCAACCGCATCTGGTTGATGACATCTGTTGTCCGGGTGAAGAAGTCGCTCATCGACTCATCTGCAAGTTCTCGAACTCCCTCCTGAGCATCTGCAGTTTTACCAACTTCACTTTGTTGGTGCCCTGGTACGAACTTGCCAAGATTTCCCAGGCCTGCTTGGCCTTGGTGGCTGATGCGATCCGCGGGAAGATGGTCTCCTCAACCGCTTGCATGATATAGAACAGGGCTTTCTGGTCTTTCTTCCGGTTCTCCTTCAGAAGATCTTTGTCAGCTTGGGAGAGGGCGGCCAGTGCTACTGCATCTGCCGGTTTCGGGTAACCATTCTCGACGAAGTCCCACAAATCCTGAGACCCGAAGAGGATCTTCATCTGGATGCTCCAGTAATCGTAGTTCTTGCCGTTAAATCGTGGGATCTACAACTGCAGGGAATTTCTTTCGAAAGCCATGCTTCTATCTCCACGTCATGACAACAATGGCTCTGATACCAATTTGAAGGAATTTTAAATTGCAAATTCTGAATCGCGTCGCGTCGAGGAAACGCTTCGCAAAATTTCTACTTCGGGAGGAGCTTTGAAAAGGGTTCGGGAAAAATTCTCCCGAAGTAACTACTTCGGGGAATATCTTGCTGAAGTAAAACTACTTCGGGGACCATTGTCGAAGTGAAACTACTTCGGGGAAATAGCTGTCGAAGTAAATACTTCGGGGGAGAAATTGCCGAAGTAAAACTACTTCGGGGAATTTCTCAGCGAAGCAACTGCTTCGCTCAGTTTGGCTCTGAAGTGAAATTACTTCGGGAATTTCACTTAGGGGATTTTCGTACTAAAGTGACTTCTTCGGGAAAGAAATTCATGAAGCTCTGCACCTCTCGCAATGTGCTTCGGCACAAACAAACTTGATCCCTTTTGGATCGAACGGGTGTTTTGCCACTTCGGGGCAAACCTTAACTGAGAATATCTTCGAGATAAAATAATATCACAGAGACCCGAATAGAATTAAATATTTTATATATTGATAGTAATGTCGGATTTACAAAGCTTCCTATTGAAGCGATTACAATCTTCTGCAAGATCAAAATCTGTAGGATAAACACTAACTACTTGGAGGCTATTGCTCCACACTCCAGCTACAAGCGGCTGCTGGTTTCACCTTTCTGCTACTCTGCTAGTGCGAACTCTTGCTGCAGTGGCTCCTCTATGCTTGTCGTTCCTCTAAAATTCTCTCATACTCTTCTCAAACTACTTGGTAAATGACAAAATGACCCCAGTATTTATAGGCAGGGAATGAGGACAAAATGCGGGATAAATCCACCAACCAAGTAACAAGAAATAAATATCGGAATGGCTTTCTGACAAATTTATGTCCCGATCTATGCGCTTGACTTCTTGTTCAGCCGATTTCCACTTCGGTCGAAATCTACTTCGGGGGGCAGTTTGAAACTGCTTCACGCCGAAGCATTTTTCCAAGCCATTTTGGAAGTGCTTCGCGTCGAAGCATTTTTCGAAAGTGTTTGGAAGTGCTTCGCGCCGAAGCATTTTTCGAAGGCGTTTCGGAGATGCTTCGCGTCGAAGCTCTTACGGGCGTGAAGTTGGATTTAACATTTCCAACACCCTCCTTTAAATCGAACTTCACGAGTTCTCTGACGCCCAACATATCTCGCAATCTGGCGAAGTCCTCCTCCTTCAAGGGTTTTGTGAAGATGTCAGCCAGTTGCTCCTTCGACCTGTAAAATTGCAACTGTACTTCATCGAATTTCACCAGCTCTCTGATGAAATGATATCGGATGTCTATGTGCTTCGTCCGGCCATGGAAGACTGGGTCCTTCGAGAGCGCGATGGCAGAGTTATTGTCGCAAAATATTGTTGTTGCTGCTTCGGGCGGATGATGTAGTTCACACAGAACTCTTCTCAGCCAGACTGCCTGGCAGGCGACTGAGGTGGCAGCAACGTACTCTGCTTCTGCTGTAGATAAAGCAACAATTGGCTGCTTCTTCGAGGACCAAGAGACAACTCCGGATCCAAAATGGAAGGCATATCCCGAAGTGCTCTTCCGATCATCTACGCTACCAGCCCAATCACTGTCGGTGTAGCCAATCAACTCAAGTTGGTCTTGTCTGGCATAGTGAATTCCGTGGTTCCTCGTGCCATTGACATATCGCAGGATTCTCTTGCCTGCTTGCCAGTGAGTGTCTTTCGGAGTCTCCATAAAATGGCTGATCAGACTGACTCCGAACATCAGATCTGGCCGAGTTGCAGTCAAGTACATCAGGCTTCCAACTAACCTTTTATAGAGAGTTGGATCAACGCTTCTGCTGTTGTCAGTCTTGCTCAACTTCAAACCAGTGGCTACCGGGGTGATGGCAGGTTTGCTGTCCTCCATCTTAAAATGCTTCAGGACATCCTTTGCATACTTGCCCTGAGAAATGAAGATGCCATCTGCTGATTGGTCAACTTCAATGCCAAGAAAATATTTCATCAGCCCCATGTCTGTCATTTCAAACTCGGTCTTCATGGCTGTTCTGAACTACGCAAATAGGCTATTGCTATTGCCAGTATATATCATATCATCCCCTCTTCATTTGTCTTCAGGTATAGGGAGTGCTCATATGGGCATTTTTGAAACCCATTCTCCTAAAAATAGCCATCAATCCGGCTGTACCATGCCCGGGGTGCTTGCTTCAACCCATACAGGGCCTTCTTCAGCTTTAGGACCTTGTCTTCTTGCCCTTGTATTTCATAACTGGGTGGCTGGTCTATGTAGACCTCTTCTTCCAACACTCCGTTCAGGAAGGCAGACTTGACATCCATCTGGTACACACTCCAGCCTTTCTGAGCTGCTAGTCCCAGAATCATTCTGACTGTGTCAAGTCGGGCTACAGGTGCATACACCTCATGATAGTCAACTCCTGACTTCTGCTTGTAGCCTTTCGCCACTAATCTGGCCTTATGCCTGTCAACTTCTCCTTGGGCGTTAAACTTTGTTTTATACACCCACTTGACCCCAATGGTCTTCTTCCCTGCTGGAAGATCTGTCAGCTGCCATGTCTCATTCTTCTCAATGGCTGCTATCTCCTCATCCATCGCATTCACCCATGTGCGATTCTGACTTGCCTCTTCAAACTCCACTGGATCACATTCAGTAAATAAGGCAAAGTCAAAATATTCTTCATCTAACTGATTACGGGTTACCTCATAAATGTCTTGCAAGCTCCGAGTCTTCGCAGGTGTCCTCAAATTTTGAATTCTGCTTGCAAGTGGAGGTGACCGGGATGATGAGGGTGTGCTGCTGCTGGCACCACTATTGCTGCTTGAAGGTACAGGTGGCTGCACACTATCTTCCTCCAAGTTTACAGGTTCAACAATTGCTGGTTCAGGCTGACCAGTCTTTGACTTCCAGTTCCAGGCTTCGTCCTCCAAGAACTTCACATCTCGGCTGATGACAAGTTTCTTCGTCACCGGATTGTACAGCCTGTATGCCTTTGCTTGTTCGTTGTACCCTGTGAAGATGCATTTTTCAGATTTGTCATCCAGCTTCCATCTTTTCTCATCTGGAACATGTGCATATGCTATGCACCCAAAAACTCGCAAATGAGCCACACTTGGCTTCAGATTGCTCCAGGCTTCCTCTGGAATTTTGTCCTTCACACTCTTGGTGGGACATCGGTTCAGCAGATAAACTGCACAACTTACAGCTTCTGCCCAAAACTCATGTGGCAAACTTTTCGCCTTCAGCATGCTCCGTGCCATCTCCATGATCGTTCTGTTCTTCCTCTCAGCTACACCATTCTGTTGCGGTGTGTATCTGGTAGTGAACTGCCTTCGAATTCCATGCTGCTTGCAGAAGTTGTGGAATTCGTTGGAGATGTATTCTCCACCTCCGTCTGTCTTGAGAGTCTTCACGTAATACCCGCTCTGTTTCTCAACCAGAGCCTTGAACTCCTTAAACTTCGCAAATGCCTCTCGACTTCAACTTGATGGGATAAATCCATGTCTTCCGACTGAAGTCATCAATGAAGGTCAGGAAGTATTTGTTGCCGACATATGTGGTGGTCTGCATCGGACCGCAAATGTCTGAGTGCACCAGCTCCAATGGCCGTGATGCTCTCCAAGACTGTCCTATAGGGAATGCATCCCTGTGCTACTTGCCGACTAGGCAACCTTCACAAACTTGGTTCGGTTGCTCAATAAGGGGTAAACCCTTCACCATCTGCTTCTTGTGCAGCAAATTCAGGCCATTGAAGCTCAAGTGACCGAATCTGAGATGCCACAACCAAGTAGCATCCTTCACAACTGCACTCAGAGACATCAAAGATTCATTCTGAATCTGTAGTGGAAACATTTTGTTTTTTGTCATGGACACCATTGCGATTTGTCCATGCACTTTGTCTCTGATGGAACAGACACCGTCTTTGAACTGCACAGTGTGTCCCTTCTGGACAAGCTGTCCAACACTTAGCAGATTGTGCTTCAGGCCAGGCACATAGTAGACATCACAGATCTGCTTCCGTTCATCGTGCCTGGTTCGGATGAGGATTTTTCCTTTCCCCATCATAGGAACTTTGTTGTTGTTCCCCATATTGACTTCGGACTGGACTGACTCATCCAATTGTGAGAACATCTCTCTGTTCCCAGTCATGTGGTTGCTGCACCCACTGTCAAGATACCAAATGTTTTTCTTGCTCTCCTCCTCAACACTACAAGTCAGTAGCATATTTCCTCCTGCCGCATTTCTAGCTTCCTCTGTATAATGGGCTTGCTACTGATTCTCGTTCGCCATCCTCGTTCTGCACTGAGAGATGTAATGGCCAAACTTCTTGCAGTAGTAGCATTGGACCTTTGACATGTCCTTCTTCTGCTGAGAGCTACCTTGCTGGTTTTTGCCAGTGCCTCTTCCTCCTTGCTGATGAAAGTTGCAGCTGGTCTCACTGACATGAGGGTTTGATCTCCCTCCTTGCTTGTTACTTCTCCCATGCCTACTTCTGCCTCTTCCACCTTGAGAACTAGAGGCGCCTTGGTGGGAGTCTTGTCTGCTGCTGTCTCGGACTGAGACTTGCACCTTAAACGCTTGCTCTAGAGAGGACTGAGTTGAGCGGCTCAGCCTCTGCTCATGTGTCTGTAGAGAACCCATCAGTTCATCCATAGAGAGGGTTGTCAAATCCCTTGACTCCTCTATTGCAATTACCATAGAGTCAAACTTTGTTGGTAGACTTCATAGAATTTTCTCCACGATCCTTTGATTCTGCACAATCTCACCATTCAACCGCATCTGGTTGATGACATCTGTTGTTCGGGTGAAGAAGTCGCTCATCGACTCGGACTCACTCATCTGCAGGTTCTCGAACTCCCTCCTGAGCATCTGTAGTTTTACCAACTTCACTTTGTTGGTGCCCTGGTATGAACTTGCCAAGATTTCCCAGGCCTGCTTGGCCTTGGTGGCTGATGCAATCCATGGGAAGATGGTCTCCTCAACCGCTTGCATGATATAGAATAGGGCTTTCTGGTCTTTCTTCCAGTTCTCCTTCAGAAGATCTTTGTCAGCTTGGGAGAGGGCGGCCAGTGCTGCTGCATCTGCCGGTTTCGGGTAACCATTCTCGACGAAGTCCCACAAATCCTGAGACCCGAAGAGGATCTTCATCTGGATGCTCCAGTAATCGTAGTTCTTGCCATTAAATCATGGGATCTACAACTGCAAGGAATTTCTTTCGAAAGCCATGCTTCTATCTCCACGTCACGGCAACAATGGCTCTGATACCAATTTGAAGGAATTTAAATAAATTTCGAATCGCGTCGCATCGAAGAAATGCTTCGCAAAAATTTCTACTTCGGGAGGAGCTTTGAAAAGAGGTTCGGGAAAATTCTCCCGAAGTAACTACTTTGGGGAATATCTTGCCGAAGTAAAACTACTTCAGGATTGCCGAAGTGAAACTACTTCGGGGAAATAGCTCCCGAAGTAAATACTTCGGGGGAGAAACTGCCGAAGTAAAACTACTTCGGGGAATTTCTCAACGAAGCAACTGCTTCGCTCAGTTTGGCTTCGAAGTGAAATCACTTCGAGAATTTCACTTCAGGGATTTTCATGCCGAAGTGACTTCTTCGGGCAGGAAAGTTGTGAAGCTCTGCAGCTCTCGGCAATGTGCTTCGGCACAGTCAAACTTGATCCCTTCTGGATCGAACGAGTGTTTTACCACTTCGGGGCAAACCTTCACTGGTGTTCTTCGAGATAGAATAAAATCACAAAGACAAGATTTTACAAAGTAAATATCTTATATAATGAAGAAATGATGGATTTACAAATGCTTCCTTCTGAAGCGATTACAATCTTCTACAAGATAGAAATCTGCAGGATAAACACTAACTACTTGTTGGCTGCTGCTCCACACTTCGGCTACAAGCGGCTTCTAGTTACACCTTTTTGCTACTCTACTGGTGCGAGCTCTTGCTGCAGCGGCTCCTCTATGCTTTCCGTTCCTCTAAACTTCTCTCATACTCTTCTCGAACTCCTTGCTAAATGACAAAATGACCCCAGTATTTATAGGCGGGGGATGAGGACAGAAGGCGGGAGAATTTCACCAACCGACTGACAAGAATTAAATGCCAGAATGGCTTTCTGACAAATCGTCGAACACTCCAGCTACTCGCACGCTTGGAAAATTAATGTCTCGATCTACGTGCTTGATTTTCTTCGACGATTTTTGCTTCGGTTGGGGGATTTGAGTTGCTTCGCGCGAAGCATTTTTGAAGGTATTGAAGTGCTTCGCGAAGCATTTTGAGGGTTGTTTGGTGTAGAAGCATTTTCGAAGGTGTTTGAAGATGCTTCATGTCGAAGCTCTTATGGGCATGAAGTTGGATTTAACATTTCTAACACCCTCCTTTAAACCAAACTTCACGAGTTCTCTAACGCCCAACATATCTCGCAATCTGGCGAAGTCCTCCTCCTTCAAGGGTTTTGTGAAGATGTCAGCTAGCTGCTCCTTCGACCTGCAAAACTACAACTGTACTTCACCGAATTTCACCAGCTCTCTGATGAAATGATACCGGATGTCTATGTGCTTCGTCCGGCCGTGGAAGACTGGGTCCTTCGAGAGCGTGATGGCAGAGTTATTGTCGCAAAATATTGTTGTTGCTGCTTCGGGCGGATGATGTAGTTCACATAGAACTCTTCTCAGCCAGACTGCCTGGCAGGCGGCTGAGGTGGCAGCAACGTACTCTGCCTCTACTGTAGATAAAGCAACAATTGGCTGCTTCTTCGAGGACCAAGAGACAACTCCAGATCCAAAATGGAAGGCATATCCCGAAGTGCTCTTCCGATCATCTATGCTACCGGCCCAATCACTGTCAGTGTAGCCAATCAACTCAAGCTGGTCTTGTCTGGCATAGTGAAGTCCGTGGTTCCTCGTGCCATTGACATATCGCAGGATTCTCTTGCCTACTTGCCAGTGAGTGTCTTTGGGAGTCTCCATAAAATGGCTGATCATACTGACTCTGAACATCAGATCTGGCCGAGTTGCAGTCAAGTACATCAGGCTTCCAACTAACCTTTTATAGAGAGTTGGATCAACGCTTCTGCTGTTGTCAGTCTTGCTCAACTTCAAACCAGTGGCAACCGGGGTGATGGCAGGTTTGTTGTCCTCCATCTTAAAACGCTTTAGGACATCCTTTGCATACTTGCCCTGAGAAATGAAGATGCCATCTGCTGATTGGTCAACTTCAATGCCAAGAAAATATTTCATCAGCCCCATGTCTGTCATTTCAAACTCGGTCTTCATGGCTGTTCGAAATTGTGCAAATAGGCTGTTGCTATTGCCAGTATATATCAGATCGTCCACGTACAAGCAGACGATTATCATCTCACCCACTTCATTTGTCTTCAGGTATAGGGAGTGCTCATATGGGCATTTTTGAAACCCATTCTCCTAAAAATAGCCGTCAATCCGGCTGTACCATGCTCGGGGTGCTTGCTTCAACCCATACAGGGCCTTCTTCAGCTTCAGGACCTTGCCTTCTTGCCCTTGTATTTCATAACTGGGTGGCTGGTCTATGTAGACCTCTTCTTCCAACACTCCGTTCAGGAAGGCAGACTTGACATCCATCTGGTACACACTCCAGCCTTTCTGAGCTGCTAGTCCCAGAATCATTCTGATTGTGTCAAGTCGAGCTACATGTGCATACACCTCATGATAGTCAACTCCTGACTTCTGCTTGTAGCCTTTCGCCACTAATCTGGCCTTATGCTTGTCAACTTCTCCTTGGGCGTTGAACTTTGTTTTATACACCCACTTGACCCCAATGGTCTTCTTCCCTGTTGGAAGATCTGTCAGCTGCCATGTCTCATTCTTCTCAATGGCTGCTATCTCCTCATCCATCACATTCACCCATTTGCGATTCTGACTTGCCTCTTCAAACTCCATTGGATCACACTTAGTAAATAAAGCAAAGTCAAAATATTCTTCATCTATCTGATTATGGGTTACCTCATAAATGTCTTGCAAGCTCCGAGTCTTCGTAGGTGTCCTCAAGTTTTGAATTCTGCTTGCAAGTGGAGGTGACCGGGATGATGAGGGTGTGCTACTGTTGGCACCACTGTTGTTGCTTGAAGGTACAGGTGGTTGCACACTATCTTCCTCCAAGTTTACAGGGTTCAACAATTGTTGGTTCAGGCTCACCAGTATTTGACTTCCAGTTCCAGGCTTCGTCCTCCAAGAACTTCACATCTCGGCTGATGACAAGTTTCTTCGTCACTGAGTTGTACAGCTTGTATGCCTTTGCTTGTTCGTTGTACCCCGTGAAGATGCATTTTTCAGATTTGTCATCCAGCTTTCGTCTTTTCTCATCTGGAACATGTGCATATGCTATGCACCCGAAAACTCGCAAATGAGCCACACTTGGCTTCAGATTGCTCCAAGCTTCCTCTGGAATTTTGTCCTTCACACTCTTGGTGGGACATCGGTTCAGTAGATAAACTGCACAACTTACAGCTTCTGCCTAGAACTCATGTGGCAAACTTTTTGCCTTCAGCATGCTTCGTGCCATCTCCATGATTGTTCTGTTCTTCCTCTCAGCTACACCATTCTGTTGTGGTGTGTATCTGGCAGTGAACTGCCTTCGAATTCCATGCTGCTTGCAGAAGTTGTGGAATTCGTTGGAGATGTATTCTCCTCCTCCGTCTATCCTGAGAGTCTTCACATAATACCCGCTCTGTTTCTCAACCAGAGCCTTGAACTCCTTAAACTTCGCAAATGCCTCTGACTTCATCTTGATGGGATAAACCCAGGTCTTCCGGCTAAAGTCATCAATGAAAGTCAGGAAGTATTTGTTGCCGGCATATGAGGTGGTCTGCATGGGACCGCAAATGTCTGAGTGCACCAGCTCCAATGGCCGTGATGCTCTCCAAGACTATCCTATAGGGAATGCATCCTTGTGCTGCTTGCCGACTAGGCAACCTTCACAAACTTGGTTCGGTTGCTCAATAAGGGGTAAACCCTTCACCATCTGCTTCTTGTGCAACAAATTCAGGCCACTGAAACTCAAGTGACCGAATCTAAGATGCCACAGCCAAGTAGCATCCTTCACAACTGCACTCAGAGACATCAATGATTCATTCTGAATCTGCAGCGAAAACATTTTGTTTTTCGTCATGGACACGGTTGCGATTTGTCCATGCACTTTGTCTCTGATGGAACAGACACCGTCTTTGAACTGCATAGTGTGTCCCTTCTGCACAAGCTATCCAACACTTAGCAGATTGTGCTTCAACCCAGGCACATAATAGACATCACAGATTTGCTTTCTTTCACCGTGCCTAGTGTGGATGAGGATTTTTCCTTTCCCCATCATAGGAACCTTGTTGTTGTTCCCCATATTGACTTCAGATTGGATTGATTCATCCAATTGTGAGAACATCTCTCTGTTCCCAGTCATGTGGTTGCTGCACCCACTGTCAAGATACCAAATGTTTTTTCTTCTCTCCTCTATATAATGGGCTTGCTGTTGATTCTCGTTCGCCATCCTCGTTCTGCATTGTGAGATGTAATGGCCGAACTTCTTGCAATAGTAGCATTGGACCTTTGACATGTCCTTCTGCTGAGAGCTACCTTGCTGATTTTTGCCAGTGCCTCTTCCTCCTTGCTGATGAAAGTTGCAGCTGGTCTCACTGACATGAGGGTTTGATCTCCCTCCTTGCTTGTTACTTCTCCCACGCCTGCTCCTGCCTCTTCCACCTTGAGAACTAGAGGCGCCTTGGTGGGAGTCTTGTCTGTTGCTGTCTCGGACTGAGACTTGCGCCTTGAACGCTTGCTCTAGAGAGGACTGAGTTGAGCGGCTCAGCCTCTGCTCATGTGTCTGCAGAGAACCCATCAGTTCATCCACTGAGAGGGTTGTCAAATCTCTTGACTCCTCTATTGCAATTACCACAAAGTCAAACTTCGCTGGCAGACTCCGTAGAATTTTCTCCACGATCCTTTGATTCTGCACAATCTCACCATTCAACCGCATCTGGTTGATGACATCTATTGTCCGGGTGAAGAAGTCACTCATCGACTCGGACTCACTCATCTGTAGGTTCTCGAACTCCCTCCTGAGCATCTGTAGTTTTACCAACTTCACTTTGTTGGTGCCCTGGTATGAACTTGCTAAAATTTCCCAAGCCTGCTTGGCCTTGGTGGCTGATGCGATCCATGGGAAGATGGTCTCCTCAACCACTTGCATGATATAGAATAGGGCTTTTTGGTCTTTCTTCCAGTTCTCCTTCAGAAGATCTCTGTCAGCTTGGGAGAGGGCGGCCAGTGCTGTTGCATCTGTCGATTCCGGGTAACCATTCTCGACGAAGTCCCACAAATCCTGAGACCCGAAGAGGATCTTCATCTGGATGCTCCAGTAATCGTAGTTCTTGTCGTTAAATCATGGGATCTACAACTACAGGGAATTTCTTTCGGAAGCCATGCTTCTATCTCCATGTCACGGCAACAATAGCTCTAATACCAATTTGAAGGAATTTTAGGATCGCAAATTTCGAATCGCGTCGCGTCAAAGAAACGCTTCGCAAAAATTTCTACTTCGGGAGGAGCTTCGGAAAGAGGTTCGAGGAAAATTTGCCCGAAGTAACTACTTCAGGGAATATCTTGCCGAAGTAAAACTACTTCAGGGATTTTCGAAGTAAAACTACTTCGGGAATAAAGCTGCTGAAGTAAATGCTTCGAGGGAGAAACTGCCGAAGTAAAACAACTTCGAGGAATTTCTCAGTGAAGCAACTGCTTCGCTCAGTTTTGGCTCCAAAGTGAAATTACTTCGGGAATTTCACTTCAGGGATTTTCGTGCCAAAGTGACTTCTTCGAGAAAGAAATTTGTGAAGCTCTGCAGCTCTCGGCAATGTGCTTCGGCACAGTCAGACTTGATCCCTTCTGGATCGATCGGGTGTTTTACCGCTTCGTGGCAAACCTTCACTGGTGTTCTTTGAGACAGAATAAAATCACAAAGACAAGATTTTATAGAGTAAATATCTAATATAATGAAGTAATTCCAGATTTACAAAAGCTTCCTACTAAAGCGAATACAATCTTCGGCAAGATCAAAATCTGCAGGATAAACACTAACTGCTTGGAGGCTGCTACTCCACACTCTGGCTGCAAGCGGCTACTGGTTACACATTTCTGCTACTTTTCTGGTGTGAAATCTTGCTGCAGCGGCTCCTTTGTGCTCACCGTTCCTCTGAAATTCTCTCATACTCTTCTCGAACTACTTGCTAAATGACAAAATGACCCCAGTATTTATAGGCGGGGGATGAGGACAAAAGGCGGGAGAAATCCACCAACCGACTGACAAGAATTAAATGCCAAAATGGCTTTCTGACAAATCGTCGAACACTCCAACTACTCGCATGCTTGGACAATTAATGCCTCGATCTGCATGCCTGAATTCTTCTTCGGTCGATTTCCACTTTGGCTGAAATCTGCTTCGGGGGGGCGGTTTGAAAGTGCTTCGTGTCGAAGCATTTTTTGAAGCCATTTCGAAAGTGCTTCGCGCAGAAGCATTTTTTGAAAGTACTTCGAAAGTGCTTCATGCCGAAGCATTTTTCGAAGTGCTTCGCGCCGAAGCATTTTTCGAAGTGCTTCGCGCCGAAGCATTTTTCGAAGTGCTTCGCGCCGAAGCATTTTTCGAAGGCATTTTGGAGATGCTTTGCACCGAAGCTCTTACGGGCGCGAAGTTGGATTTAACATTTCCAACACCCTCCTTTAAATTGAACTTCACGAGTTCTCTGATGCACAGCATTTATCACAATCTGGTGAAGTCCTGCTCCTTCAAGTTTTTTTGTGAATATGTCAGCCAGCTGCTCCTTCGATCTGCAAAATTGCAACTGTACTTCACCAAATTTCACCAGCTCTCTGATGAAATGATAGCGGATGTCTATGTGCTTTGTCTGGCCATGGAAGAATAGGTCCTTCGAGAGCGCGATGGTAGAGTTATTATTGCAAAATATTATTGTTGCTACTTCGGGCGGATGATGTAGTTCACACAGAACTCTTCTCAGCCAGACTGCCTGGTAGGCGATTGAGGTGGCAGCAACGTACTCTGCTTCTACTATAGATAAAGCAATAATTGGTTGCTTCTTCGAGGACCAAGAGACAACTTCGGATCCAAAATGGAAGGCATATCCCGAAGTGCTCTTCTGGTCATCTACGCTACCGGCCCAATCACTGTCAGTGTAGCCAATCAACTCAAGCTGGTCTTGTCTGGCATAGTGAATTCCCTGGTTCCTCATGCCATTGACATATCGCAGGATTCTCTTGCTTGCTTGCCAAGGAGTGTCTTTCGATTCTCCATAAAATGGCTGATCAGACTGACTCCGAACATCAGATCTGGCCAAGTTGCAATCAAGTACATCAGGCTTCCAACTAACCTTTTGTAGAGAGTTGGATCAACGCTTCTGTTGTTGTCTGTCTTGCTCAACTTCAAACCAGTGGCTACCGGGGTGATGGTAGGTTTGCAGTCCTCCATATTAAAATGCTTCAGGACATCCCTTGCATACTTGCCCTGAGAAATGAAGATGCCATCTGCTGATTGGTCAACTTCAATACCAAGAAAATATTTCATCAGCCCCATGTCTGTCATTTCAAAGTCGGTCTTCATGGCAGTTTGGAACTGTGCAAATAGGCTACTGCTATTGCCAGTATATATCAGATCCTCCATGTACATGCAGAAAATTATCATCTCCCCTACTTCATTTGATTTCAGGTATAGGGAGTGCTCATATGGGCATTTTTGAAACCCATTCTCCTGAAAATAGCCATCAATATGGCTGTACCATGCCTGGGGTGCTTGCTTCAACCCATACAGGGCCTTCTTTAGCTTTAGGACTTTGCCCTCCTGGCCTTCAATTTCATAACCTGGTGGTTGGTCTATGTAGACCTCTTCTTCCAACACTCCGTTCAGAAAGGCTGACTTGACATCCATCTAGTACACACTCCAGCCTTTCTGAGTTGTGAGTCCCAGAATCATTATGACTGTGTTAAGTTAGGCTACAGGTGCATACACCTCATGATAGTCAACTCCTAACTTCTGCTTATAGCCTTTCGCCACTAATCTGGCCTTATGCCTGTCAACTTCTCCTTGGGCATTAAACTTTTTTTTATACACCCACTTGACCCCAATGGTCTTCTTCCCTACTGGAAGATCTGTCAGCTACCATGTCTCATTCTTCTCAATGGCTGCTATCTCCTCATCCATCGCATTCACCCATTTGCGATTCTGACTTGCTTCTTCAAACTCCATTGGATCACCCTTCGTAAATAAATCAAAATCAGAATATTCTTCATCTAACTTATTTCGGGTTACCTCATAAATGTCTTGCAAGCTCCGAGTCTTCGTAGGTGTCCTCAGGTTTTGAATTTTGCTTACAAGTGGAGGTGACCGAGATGATGAGGGTATGCTACTGTTGGCACCACTGTTGCTGCTTGAAGGTATAGGTGGCTGTACACTGTCTTCCTCCAAGTTTATAGGTTCAACAATTGTTGGTTCAGGCTGACTAGTCTTTGACTTCCAGTTCTAGGCTTCATTCTCCAAGAACTTCACATCTCGGCTGATGACAAGTTTCTTCGACACTGGGTTGTACAACCTGTATGCCTTTGCTTGTTGGCTGTTCCCAGTGAAGATGCACTTTTCAGATTTGTCATCCAACTTTTGTCTTTTCTCATCTGGAACATGTGCATATGCTATGCACCCAAAAACTCGCAAATGAGCCACACTTGGCTTCAGATTGCTCCAGGATTCCTCTGGAATTTTGTCCTTCACACTCTTGGTGGGACATCGGTTCAATAGATAAACTACACAACTTACAGCTTCTGCCTAGAACTCATGTGGCAAACTTTTCGCCTTCAACATGCTCCGTGCCATCTCCATGATTGTTCTATTCTTCCTCTTAGCTACACCATTCTACTGTGGTGTGTATCTGGCAGTGAACTACCTTCGAATTCCATGCTGCTTGCAGAAGTTGTGGAATTCGTTGGAGATGTATTCTCCTCCTCCGTCTGTCCTGAGATTCTTCACGTAATACCCGCTATGTTTCTCAACCAAAGCCTTGAACTCCCTAAACTTCGCAAATGCCTCTGACTTCAGCTTGATGGGATAAACCCATGTCTTCCGACTAAAGTCATCAATGAATGTCAGGAAGTATTTGTTGCCAACATATGAGGTGGTCTGCATCGGATTGCAAATGTCTGAGTGCACCAGCTCCAATGGCCATGATGCTCTCCAAGACTGTCCAACAAGGAATGCATCCCTATGTTGCTTTTCGACTAGGCAACCTTCACAAACTTGGTTCGGTTGCTCAATCAAGGGTAAACCCTTCACCATCTACTTCTTGTGTAGCAAATTCAGGCCACTGAAGCTCAGGTGATCGAATCTGAGATGCCACAACCAAGTAGCATCCTTCACAACTACACTCAGAGACATCAAAGATTCATTCTGAATCTGCAATGGAAACATTTTGTTTTTCATCATGGACACCGTTGCGATTTGCCCATGCGACTTTGTCTCTGATGGAACAGACACCATATTTGAACTGCATAATGTGTCCCTTCTGGACAAGTTGTCCAACACTTAGCAGATTGTGCTTTAGGCCAGGCACATAGTAGATGTCATAGATCTGCTTCCATTCACCGTGCCTAGTTCGAATGAGGATTTTTCCTTTCCCCATCATAGGAACTTTACTGTTGTTCCCCATCTTGACTTCGGATTGGACTGAATCGTCCAATTGTGAGAACATCTCTCTGTTCCCAGTCATGTGGTTGCCACACCCACTATCAAGATACCAAATGTTTTTTCTATTCTCCTCCTCGATACTACAAGTCAGCAGCATATTTCCTCCTATCGCATTTCCAGCTTCCTCTGTATAATGGGCTTTCTACTGATTCTCATTCGCCATCCTCGTTCTACACTGAGAGATGTAATGGTCAAACTTCTTGCAGTAGTAGCATTGGACCTTTGACATGTCCTTCTGCTGAGAGCTACCTTGCTAGTTTTTGCTAGTGCCTCTTCCTCCTTGTTGATGAAAGTTGTAGCTGGTCTCACTGACATGAGGGTTTGATCTCCCTCCTTGCTTGTTACTTCTCCCATGCCTGCTTCTACCTCTTCCACCTTGAGAACTAGAGGCACCTTGGTGGGAGTCTTATTTGCTGCTATCTCATACTGAGACATGCGCCTTAAACGCTTGCTCTAGAGAGGACAGAGTTGAGCGGCTCAGCCTCTGCTCATGTGTCTGCAGAGAACCCATCAGTTTAGCCACAGAGAGGGTTGTCAGATCTCTTGACTCCTCTATTGCAATTACCATAAATTCAAACTTCATTGGCAGACTTCGCAAGATTTTCTCCATGATCCTTTGATTCTGCACAATCTCACCATTCAACCGCATCTGGTTGATGACATCTATTTTTCGGGTGAAGAAGTCGCTCATCGACTCGGACTCACTCATCTACAGGTTCTCGAACTCCCTCCTGAGCATCTACAGTTTTACCAACTTCACTTTGTTGGTGCCCTGGTACGAACTGGCCAAGATTTACCAGGCCTACTTGGCCTTGGTGGCAAATGCGATCCATGAGAAGATGTTCTCCTCGATCGCTTGCATGATATAGAATAGGGCTTTTTGGTCTTTCTTCCTGTTCTCCTTCATAAGATCTCTATCATCTTGGGAGAGGGCAGCCAGTGCTGCTGCATCTGCCGATTTCGGGTAACCATTCTCGACGAAGTCCCACAAATCATGAGACCCGAAGAGGATCTTCATATGGATGCTCCAGTAATCGTAGTTCTTGCCATTAAATCGTGAGATCTACAACTACAAGGAATTTCTTTTGGAAGCCATGCTTCTATCTCCGCGTCATGGCAACAATGGCTTTGATACCAATTTGAAGGAATTTTAGGATCACAAATTTCGAATCGCGTCACGTCGAAGAAACACTTCGCAAAAATTTCTACTTTGGGAGGAGCTTCAAAAATAGGTTCAGGAAAAATTCGCCCTAAGTAACTACTTCGGGGAATATCTTGCCGAAGTAAAACTACTTTGGGGATTGCCGAAGTAAAACTACTTTGGGAATAAAGTTGTCGAAGTAAATGCTTTGGGGGAGAAACTGTCGAAGTAAAACTAATTCGAGGAATTTCTCAGCGAAGCAACTGCTTCGCTCAATTTTGGCTCCGAAAATTACTTTGGGAATTTCACTTTGGGGATTTTCGTGCCGAAGTGACTTCTTCGGGCAAGATATTCGTGAAGCTCTGTAGCTCTCGGCAATGTGCTTCGGCACAGTCAGACTTGATCCCTTCTAGATCGATCGGGTGTTTTACCGCTTTGGGGAAAACCTTCACTGGTGTTCTTCGAGACACAGAATAAAATCACAAAGACAAGATTTTATAGATTAAATATCTTATATAATTAAGTAATGTCAGATTTACAAAAGCTTCCTATTGAAGCGAATATAATCTTCTGCAAGATCAAAATCTGCAAGATAAACACTAACTATTTGAAGGCTGCTGCTTCACACTCCGGCTGCAAGCAACTACTGGTTACACTTTTTTGCTACTCTGCTGGTGTGAACTCTTGCTACAGCGGCTCCTCTGTGCTCGCCATTCCTCTAAACTTCTCTCATACTCTTCTTGAACTACTTGCTAAATGAAAAAATGACCCCAGTATTTATAGGTGGGGAATGAGGATAGAAGACGGGATAAATCCACCAACCAAATGACAAGAAATAAATGCTGGAATGGCTTTCTGACAAATCGCCGAACACTCCAGCTACTCGCACGCTTGGACAATTAATGCCCCGATCTATGCACCTGACTTCTTCTTCGGCCAATTTCCTCTTTGGCTAAAATATGCTTTGGGGGGCAGTTTGAAAGTGCTTCGCACCGAAGCATTTTTCGAAGTCGTTTCAGAAGTGCTTTGCACCGAAGCATTTTCTGAAAGTACTTCGGAAATGCTTCGCGTTGAAGCATTTTTCGAAGGTGTTTCGGAGATGCTTTGTGCCAAAGCTCTTACGGGCATGAAGTTGGATTTAATATTTCCAACAGAATGCATTGAGTCTAATGATGGAAGTTTTGTGAGACTTTTGCACCAAGAGACATCAAGGTTCTCCAATTTTTTGACATGACAAATGTTGGACGCTTCTTGGAGTTTGCAACAGCCTGAGAGATCGAGACCTTTGAGAGTATCCGAAAGGGCAGGTAATGCCTAAAGCTCATTATAGTTCCTTAGTTTGAGGTCTCTTAAAGAATGCATGGAGTCCAATGATGGAATTTCTGTGAGACTTGGGCACCCAGAGACATCAAGGACCTTCAATTTTTTCATACTATACATGTTAGGCATTTTCTGCAGATTTCTACAACCTTTGAGATGGAGTTCAATGAGACTACTTGGAAGATGAAAATTTGCTGGAAAACTGCTTATATGATTATAACTGATGTCAAGAACTTTCAGCTTGATAAGATTGACAAAACTTTGAGAAAGTGATTTAATTTTTCATTCGTCAGATTGTGCAAGAGGATGCCTCGAAGTCGGGCTGTGCCAAGGATTTTTCCTGAAGTTGGGCGGTGCAACTGGTCAACGCCCGACTACGCTGGTCAAAGGCAGCGCAATCCACAATTGGGCAGCTGGCCAGGACTTAGCGAAATTTGTCTAAGTTCTTATGCCGACGAACTGTGCTGTCCAGTTAATGCGCAGTCGAGCTGCGTAGGTTTTCAATAAGCAGTTGGGCTGCACAGGTTTTTAATGCACAGTCGAGTTGCGCAAATTGAAACGGACTTAGCCAAAAATTGGCTAAGTAAATTTTGTCTCTCAAAGTTGCACAAGATGAATTACACAATCGGGCGACGATGCGAAATCAAGCGGGAGATGCCCAAATTTAACCAAATTTTCGAAGTCGCTTCCAACAAAGGCAATGAATGAATAAACACGATGTAGCGATTGAAGTCAATAGAAATCAGTCACCAAAGGTTGTAGAGAGAGTGTGTAAAACAACACTACAAATAAGCTCAAATGTAGATAAGTAAGAGAGATACACAGGCACAGAAAAACTTAACTAAACCCTGCTTATAAAGGCAAAAGACAGGTAGACAAATTTATTTATGTAAGCAGGTCGGATTACAAAGATCCTCAATCGAGGATTTACAACTAACCAAGACTGTTGCTCAAATATGAGTGATAGAGGAGCAACTTTGCTTGCAATTCTGGTCTACTTCAGTTGTTCTAAGTCTAACTACAACAACTCTACATCTATTCTGCTCTTACCCGCTGCTATGCCTCTCTTCAGAATTCCCCCTTACTGCTTTGGTTTTCTGAAGACCCGAACTACCTTATATATGCACGGGAAGGGGAAGATAGGGCTTATCTTCTAACAGGTTCTGACAGACCTTGAACTAGGGTTTCTGACCAATCATTAAACTGGCATTAACTTAGCATACTTAGCAAAGTGCGATGATCAGATTTGTGGCGATTGGATATGTCAGGTGTCACATCTATCAGGAGGCATGTGTGACATTAAGTCAAATTTTTTTCAGGATGCCTAACTTCGTGAGTGCAGTCCGACATAGCCCAGGTTCGAAGCGCAGTTGGATAGATGACATGAAATTAGGATTAATATTTCTAACACCCTCCTTTAAGCCTGATTTGACGAGGACTTTGACTCCAAGCTACTATCGCAATCTGCTCCTCCTCCTTCAAAGGCTTAATGAAAATCTCCACCAACTGCTCTTCGGGCCTGCAAAAATGTAGTTGAATTTCTCTGAACTTCACCAGCTCTCTGATGAAGTGATAACGAATGTTGATGTGCTTCGTCCGGCCATGGAACACGGGATCCTTTGATAGTGCAATGGCTAAATTTTTGTCACAAAAAATTATTGTCGTGCCTGCCAAAGGATGGTTTAGTTCACTCAAAACTCTTTGTAGCCAAACTACCTGACATGCGACTGACATGGCGTTGACGTACTCTGCTTCAGTAGTGGACAACGTAATTATTGGTTGCTTCTTGGATGCCAATGAGACTGCTCCCAATATGATATGGAAAGCATACCCGAAGGTGCTCTTTCGATCATCGGTGCTGCCAACCTAGTCACTGTCTATGTAGCCAACTAATTCCAACTGGTCTGGTCTGGCATAAAATATGCCATGGTTTCGCATCCTATTGACATAGCACAGGATCCTCTTGCCTACTTACCAATGCGTTTCCTTCGGAGTCTCCATAAAATGGCTAATCAGACTGACTTTGAACATCAAATCTGGTCGAGTTGCAGTCAAATACATCAGACTGCCAACCAGCCTCTTGAATAGAGTTGGATCGACATTTCTACCAGAGTCCAACCTACTCAGCTTCAAACCTGTGGCAACAGGTGTGATGACAGGTTTGTTGTCCTCCATATTGAACCGCTTTAGGACATCCTTCACATACTTGCCCTGAGAAATGAAGATGCCATCTATCGATTGGTCAACTTCAATACCGAGAAAATACTTCATCAGCCCTAAGTATAATTCCTTCTCCAACACACCGTTGAGGAAGGTTGACTTAACATCCATCTGGTACACCTTCCAACCCTACTGGGTTTCCAATGCCAAGATCATCCTAATTGTGTCAAGTCGGGCTACAGGCTCATATACCTCATGGTAATCAATGCCTGAATTTTTCTTATAGCCCTTCGCCACCAGTCTGGACTTATGCATGTCAACTTCTCCTTGAGCATTGAAATTTATCTTATACACCCACTTGACCCCAATGGTCTTCTTTCCTACTGGAAGATCTGTCAGTTGCCATGTATCATTCTTTTCAATGGCTTCAATCTCCTTGTCCATCGCCTGCACCCACTTCTGATTCTGACTTGCATCTTTGAACTCCACTGGATCAACTTCAGTAAAGAATGCAAAGTCAAAGTACTCTTCATATTCATGGGTTTGGGTTGCCTCATAAATTTCTTGCAAGCTTTTCATCTTTGCTGAAGTCCTCAAGTTTGGGGTTCTGCTTGCAAGTGGAGGCATCAGATATGGTGAGGTTATGCTGCTACTGGAATTTCTGCTACTGCATGTGGCTTCACACTGCCCTAATCAAAGTCAACAGACTCTACTACTGCTAGCTCTGACTAGCCAGTATTCGATTTCCAGTTCCAGGCTTCATCTTCCAGGAACTTAACATCACAACTGATGATGAGCTTTTTAGTCACAAGTTTGTATAGCCTGTACGCATTTGCTTTTTCACTGTACCTTGTGAAGATGCACTTCTCTGCTCTATCATCCAGTTTTTACCACTTCTCTTCTGGAACATGTGCATATGTAATGCACCCGAACACATGCAGATGATCCACACTTGGCTTCACACCGCTCCAAGCCTCCTAAGGGATTTTGTCCTTCATTCTTTTGGTGGGACATTTGTTCAGCAAGTAGAATACACAAGTTTCAGCCTCCACCCAGAATTCGTGCGGCAACCCCTTCACCTTCATCATGCTACGTGCCATCTCCATGATGGTCCGGTTCTTCCTCTCAACTATGTCATTTTGTTGTGGCATGTATCTGGCAGTGAGCTACCTTCGAATTTCATGTTGCTTGCAAAATTTATGGAATTTGTTGATGTATTCACCTCCATCGTCTATCCTAAGAGTCTTAATCTGATACCTGCTCTGTTTCTCCACCAGAGCCTTGAACTCCATTGATTTGGAAAATGCTTCTGACTTCAGCTTGATGGCATAGACCCATGTCTTCTGATTGAAGTCATAAATGAATGTTAGGAAATATTTGTTTTCGCCATACATGCTGGTTTGTATTTGACCACAAATGTCTAAGTGCACCAGCTCCAATGGTTGTGATGCTCTCCAAGACTGCACAAAATGGAATGAATCCATGTGTTGTTTTTGACTAAGCAGCCTTCGCAAATATGATTTTACTGCTCTATCAGGGGTAAACCCTTCACCATCTACTTTTTGTGTAGCAGATTCAAGACACTGAAACTCAGGTGATCGAACTTGAGATACCACACCCAGGTAGCATCCTTCATAATTGCACTCAGAGACATCAATGATTCATTCTAAATCTACAGTGGAAACATTTTATTCTTTGTCATGGACATTGTAGCAATCTGCCCATGTGATTTGTCTCTGATGGTGCATACTCAGTCTTTGAACTGGAATGTATGCCCCTTCTGCACGAGTTGTCCAATGTTTATAAGGTTATGCTTCAGACTAGGCACATAGTAGACATCACAGATCTACTTCCATTCGCCATGCCTAGTGCGGATGAGGATCTTTCCTTTCCCCATCATGGTAACCTTGTTGTTGTTCCCCATATTGACCTTAGACTAGACTATTTCATCCAGTTGTGAGAAGATTTCTTTTTTCCCTGTCATGTGGTTGTTGCACCCGTTTTTTAGATACCAGACGTTCTTCTAGCACTCCTCGATATTTCAAGTCAGTAGCACGTTCCATATTACTACATTTTTGACTTCATCCATGTAATGGGTTTGTTGTTGATTGTCCTTGACCATGCATTTTCTACACTGTGAGATGTAATGGTCGAACTTCTTGCAATAATAACACTGGATCTTTGACATGTCCTTCTTCTAACCAAATTTAGCTTGCTGGTTTTTTGCACCACCTCTTCCACCTTGCTGATGGAAATTATAGTTGGTCTATCCCTCGTTAGGGTTTGACCATCCTCCTTGCTTGTTGTCTTTCCCACGCCTGCGTCTGCCTCATCCTCCATGAGAACTATAGGCACCATGGTGGGATTCTTGTCTATTGTTGTCTCGAAATGAGACTTGAGCCTTAAATACTTGCTCCAGAGAGGACTAATATGAATGACTCAGCCTCTACTCATGCATCTGCAATGAACCCATGAACATGTCTGTTGAGAGGGTTGTCAGATCCCTCGACTCCTCTATCATAATCATGATAGAATCAAATTTTGCAAGCAAACTTCTGAGAAGCTTCTCCATGATTCTCTGGCTCTGCACGATTTCTTCATTCAACTACATGTGGTTGATAATGTTCATCATCCGGGTGAAGAAGTCACTCATGGACTTGGACTCACTCATTTGCAAATTTTTGAACTCCCTCCTGAGCATTTGTAGCTTCACCAACTTCACCTTATTGGTACCCTGGTATGAGTTGACCAGATGCTCCTAGGCCTACTTCACTTTGGTGGTTGATGTGATCCATGGGAAGATGGTCTCTTCGACCGCTTGCATGATGTAGAAGAGGGCCTTCTGGTCCTTCTTCATGTTCTACTTCAATAGGTCCCTGTCTACTTGGGAGAGGGTGGCTAATGCTGTTGCATCCATCGATTCAGGGTAGCCATTCTCAACCAAGTCCCACAACTCCTGAGATCTGAACATGATCTTCATCTGAATGCTGTTGTAATCATAATTCTTCTTGTTGAAGCATGGGATCTACAACTGCAGTGAATGGTTGCTTTCAGAAGCCATTTTGCTTCGGTGTCCATGTCAAGGACATAGATGCTTTGATACCAATTTGAGAAAGTGATTTAATTTTCTGTCTATCGAATTGCACAAGAGGATGCCCCAAATTCGAGCTACGCCAGGGATTTTTCCCAAAGTCGAGCGACGCAACTGGTCAATGCCCTACTGCACTGGTCAAAGGCAGCACAGTCTGACTGTGTTGTGCAATTAGGCAGCTAGCCAGGACTTAGCCAAATTTGGCTAAGTTTTTGTGCCGACGAACTGTGTAGTCGATATACACAGGTTTCTAATGTGCAGTCAGGCTGCACAAATTGAAACGGACATAGCCAAAATTTGGCTAAGTAAAATGTGTCTCTCAAAGTCACATAAGATGAATTGCGCAACCGAGCGACGATGCAAAATTGGGTAGGAATGCCTAGATTTAACCAAATTTCTAGAGTCGCTTCCAACAAAGGCAATGAATGAATAAACACAATGACACATCGATTGCAGTCAATAGAAATAAGTCACCAAAGGTTGTAGAGAGAGTGTGTAAAACAACACTACGAATAAGCTCAAATGTAGATAAGTAAGAGAGATACGCAGGCACAGACAAACTTAACTAAACCCTGCTTATAAAGGCAAAAGACAGGTAGACAAATTTATTTATGTAAGCAGGTCGGATTACAAAGATCCTCAACTGAGGATTTACAACTAACCGAGACTGCTGCTCGGATATGAGTGACAGAGGAGCAACTCTGCTCATAAAGCTGGTCTGCTTTAGTTGTTCTGAGTCTAACTGCAACAACTCTACATCTATTATGCTCTTGCCTGCTACTACGCCTCTCTTCAAAATTCTCCCTTACTGCTCTAATTTTTTGAAGACCCGAACTGCCTTATATATGTACGGGAAGGGGAAGATAGGGCTTATCTTCTGAGAGGTTCTAACAGACCCTGAACTAGGGTTTTTGACCAATCATCGAACTGGCATTAACTTAGCATGCTTAGCAAAGTGCAGTGATCATATTTGTGGCGATTGGATCTGTCAGGCGTCACATCTATCAGGAGGCACGTGCGACGTCAAATCAAAATTTTTTTGGGACGTCCAACTTTGTGAGCGTAGTCCGACGTCACCCAAGTTCAGAGCGCAATTGGGCGGACGATGTGAAATCAAGATTAATATTTCTAACATCTGTTAGTTGACAGCTAGACAAATATAACTCTTCTAGATTGAATAGTTCTCCAACTTCATTGGGAAGATGGTAGATGCTAGTGCCAGTCATATCAAGGAAGCGCAGAGACCTGAGTTCACCTATTGTTTTTGGCAAACAAGAGGAAATAGGATTTGTCTCTGAAGTCGATTCATCCTCTTGGAATAGACAAATCCATAAACCCAAAAATATTATATTTGATGGTAAAATTGTACGCCCTTCTTGACATAGGTAACTAATAAACATAAATTTCACCAAAAATGGTGGTAAAAGGATTTTCATTATGATTTTCATTCGAAATGGACTGTTGCTACCAAAAATGAAATTCTTCTGAGATGCAATTTCACCAAAAATGAACTGTCACCTACCTGAAACTAAATATTTTATCCAAAAATGTCATTTCACTCAAACCATTACCCGAAAATAGATTTCTCTGAGTGAAACTCTTACACACTTGGGAAAAATTTTAAATTTAATTTCAGTGTGTAAAAAATGCCAACACTTTTGGTTGCTTGTGGGGTATTCAGCTCATGAATGCAATTGACCCTAGGGCCTTTACCCATTGGGCTTAGTCTCATCATTGTTGGCTATATTGGATTGTCTACTACTGGCACTAGTTTCTTCTTGCTCTTTGAGATGTGAACATGTAGTTTCATATACTATGATGGCTTCAGCCCAAGCATCAATATTGATCACTTGAAGAGTCTAGAGCATATCAAAAATTTACTGAAAGGTCTGAACCTGCTCTAGGTAAATGTAGTTGGCCCTTTGGCTGAGCTCCAGCAAACCAGAGTCAATGCGAGTAAGTCTCTTCATCAATGGTAGCACATACTCTTCAGTGATGGGCTCCTCCCAGCCATCAATATATATATAGTGTTATTTTTTAAAGTAACCCGTATTGCATCCAGGTATTTCTTCACCAAAATATTCCTATGGTCATTAGTGAAACTAGGGAAACCATTGTTTACTATAGTCTCAAAATAGACCAATGAAATGCGCTTCTCTTATTCAAATGTATCTAGCAACTTTCGAGCTTCTTTGATCAGATCCAACCTAAAAAAATAAGTGTGCAGTGTTATCTTGGCATTTGCAAGGACGAAGAGGCACTGGTAAAAACTAGCAAGGTAGCTTTCAATAGAAGGACATGTCAAAATTCCAATGCTACTACTGTAAGAAGTTTGGCCATTACATCTCTCAATGCAGAATGAGGATGGCGAACGAGAATTAGCAGCAAGCCCATTATACAGAGGAAGCTGGAAATGCGACAAGAGGAAATGTGCTGCTGACATGCAGTATCAAGGAGAGAAGAAAAAACATTTGGTATCTTGATAGTGGGTGCAGCAACCACATGACTGGGAATAGAGATATGTTCTCACAATTGGATGAGTCAGTCCAATCCGAAGTCAATATGGGGAACAACAACAAAGTTCCTGTGATGGGGAAAGGAAAAATCCTCATCTGAACTAGGCATGGCAAACGAAAGTAGATCTATGACGTCTACTATGTGCTTAGCCTGAAGCACAATCTGCTAAGTGTTGGACAGCTTGTCCAGAAGGGACACGCTGTGCAGTTCAAAGACGGTGTCTGTTCCATCAGAGACAAAGCTCATGGGCAAATCGCAATGGTGTCCATGACGAAAAATATAATATTTCTGCTACAGATTTAAAATGAATCTTTAATGTCTCTGAGTGCAGTTGTGAAGGATGCTACTTGGCTGTGGCATCTCAAATTTGGTCACCTGAGCTTCAGTGGCCTGAATTTACTGCACAAGAAGCATATGGTGAAGGGTTTACCCCTGATGGAGCAACCAAACCAAGTTTGTGAAGGTTGCCTAGTCGGCAAGCAGCACAGAGATGCATTCCCTATTGGACATTCTTGGAGAGCATCACGGCCATTGGAGCTGGTGCACTCAGAAATTTGTAGTCTGATGCAGACCACCTCATATGCTGGCAAAAAATACTTCCTGACATTCATTGATGACTTTAGTCAGAAGACATGGGTTTATCCCATCAAGCTGAAGTCAGAGGCATTTGCGAAGCTTAGGGAGTTCAAGGATCTGGTTGAGAAACATAGTGTGTATTACATGAAGACTCTCAGGACATATGGATGTGGAGAATACATCTCCAATGAATTCCACAACTTCTGCAAGTAGCATGGAATTCGAAGGCAGTTCACTGCCAGATACACACCACAGCAGAATGGTCTAGCTGAGAGGAAGAACAGAACAATCATGGAGATGGCACGGAGCATGCTGAAGGCGAAAGGTTTGCCACATAAGTTCTGGGTAGAAGCTGTAAGTTGTGTAGTTTATCTGTTGAACTGATATCCCACCAAGAGTGTGAAGGACAAAATTCCAGAGGAATCTTGGAGCAATCTGAATCCAGGTGTGGCTCATTTATGAGTTCTCGGGTGCATAGCATATGCACATGTTCCAGATGAGAAAATATGAAAGCTAGATGAAAAATCTGAAAAGTGCATCTTCACTGGGTACAGCGAACAAGCAAAGGCATACGGGCTGTACAACCCAGTGTCAAAGAAACTTGTCATCAGCCGATATGTGAAGTTCTTAGAGAATGAAGCCTAGAATTGGGAGTCAAAGACTGGTGAGCTTGAACCAGCAACTGTTGAAACTGTAAACTTGGAGGAAGACAGTGTACAGCCACCTGTACCTTCAAGCAGCAATAGTGGTGCCAGTAGTAGCATACCCTCATCATCCCGGTCACCTCCACTTGCAAGAAAAAATCAAAACCTGAGGACATCTGCGAAGACTCGGAGCTTGCAAGACATTTATGAGATAACCCAAAATCAGTTAGATGAAGAATATTCTAATTTTTCTTTATTTACTGAGTGTGATCCAATGGAGTTTGAAGAATCAAGTCAGAATCGCAAATGGGTGAATGCGATGGATGAGGAGATAGCAACCATTGAGAAGAATGAGACATGGCAGCTGACAGATCTTCCAACAGGGAAGAAGACCATTGGGGTCAAGTGGGTGTATAAAACAAAGTTTAACGCCTAAGGAGAAGTTGACAGGCATAATGCCAAATTAGTGGCGAAAGGCTACAAGCAGAAGTCAGGAGTTGACTATCATGAAGTGTATGCACCTGTAGCCTAACTTGACACAGTCAAAATGATTCTGGGACTCGCATCTTAGAAAGGCTAGAGTGTGTACCAGATGGATGTCAAGTCTGCATTCCTAAACGGAGTGTTGGAAGAAGAGGTCTACATAGACCGGCCACCAAGTTACAAAATTGAAGGCCAGGAGGGCAAAGTCCTAAAGCTGAAAAAGGCCCTATATGGGTTGAAGAAAGCACCCTGGGATTGGTATATCCGGATTGATGGCTATTTTTAGGAGAATGGGTTTTAGAAATGCCCATATGAGCACTCCCTGTACCTGAAATCAAATGAAACAAGGGAGATGATAATTGTCTACCTGTACATGGAGGATATGATATATACTGGCAATAGCAGTAGCCTATTTGCATAGTTTCGAACTGCCATGAAGACCAAGTTTGAAATGACAGACATGGGGCTGATGAAATATTTTCTTGGTATTGAAGTTGACCAATCGACGGATGGCATCTTCATTTCTCAAGGCAAGTATGCAAGGGATGTCCTGAAGCATTTTAAGATGGAGGACTGCAAACCTACCATCACCCCGGTAGCCACTGGTTTGAAGTTGAGCAAGACAGACAATAGTAGAAGCATTGATCCAACTCTCTACAAAAGGTTAGTTGGAAGCCTAATGTACTTGACTACAACTCGGCTAGATCTGATGTTCAAAGTCAGTCTGATCAGCTATTTTATGGAGACTCTGAAAGACACTCACTAGCGAGCAGGCAAGAGAATCTTTTGATATGTCAATCGCACGAGGAACCAGGGAATTCACTATACCAGACAAGACCAGTTTGAGTTGATTGGCTACACCGATAGCGATTGGGCTAGTAGCGTAGATCACCGAAAGAGCACTTTGGGATATGCCTTCCATTTTGGATCCAGAGTTGTATCTTGGTCCTCAAAGAAGTAGCCAATTGTTGCTTTATCTATAGTAGAAGTAGAGTACGTTGCTGCCACCTCAGCCGCCTACCAGGCAGTCTGGATGAGAAGAGTTATGTGTGAACTGCATCATCCGCCCGAAGCAGTAACAACAATATTTTGTGAGAATAAATCTGCCATCGCGCTCTCGAAGGACCCAATATTCCATGGTTAGACACAACACATAGACATCCGGTATCATTTCATCAGAGAGATGGTGAAATTCGATGAAGTACAATTGTAATTTTGCAGATTGAAGGAGCAGTTGGCTGACATATTCACAAAACCCTTGAAGGACGAGGACTTCGCCAGATCGCAAGAAATTTTGGGCATCAGAGAACTCATGAAGTTCAATTTAAAGGAGGGTGTTGGAAATATTAAATCCAACTTCGTGCCCATAAGAGCTTTGGCATGAAGCATCTCCAAAATGCCTTCGAAAAATGCTTCGACGTGAAGCAGTTCAAAAAATGCTTCAGCACAAAGCACTTTCAAAGTACTTTCAGAAAATGCTTTAGTGCGAAGCACTTACGAAACGGCTTCAAAAAATGCTTCGGTGCAAAGCACTTTCAAACTGCCCCCCGAAGCAGATTTCAGCTGAAGCAAAAATTGGCCGAAGAAGAAGTCAGGAACGCAGATCGGGGCATTAATTGTCCAAGCATGCGAGTAGCTGGAGTGTTTGGTGATTTGTTAGAAAGCCATTCTAGAATTTATTTATTGTCAGTTGGTTGGTGGATTTATCCTGCCTTCTATTCTCATTCCCCACCTATAAATACTAGGGTCATTTTGTCATTTAGCAAGTAGTTCGAGAAGAGTATGAGAGAATTTTAGAGGAACGGCGAGAACAGAGGAGCTGTTGTAGCAAGAGTTTGCACCAGCAGAGTAGCAGAAAGGTGTAACCAGTAGCCGCTTGTAGTCAAAATGTGGAGAAGCAGCCTCCAAGTAGTTAGTGTTTATCCTACAGATTTTCATCTTGCAGAAGATTGTATTCACCTCAGTAGGAAGCTTTTGTAAATCCGCCATTACTTCATTATATAAGATATTTACTCTGTAAAATTTTGTCTTTGTGATTTTATTCTATGTCTCAAAGAACACCAGTGAAGGTTTGCCCCAAACCGGTAAAACACCCGATCGATCCAGAAGGGATCAAGTCTGACTATGCCGAAGCACATTGTCGAGAGCTACAAAGCTTCATGAATTTCTTTCTCGAAGAAGTCACTTCAGCATGAAAATACCCGAAGTGAAATTCCCAAAGTAATTTCACTTCGAGCCAAACTGAGCGAAGCAGTTGCTTCACTGAGAAATTCCCCGAAGTAGTTTTACTTTGGCAGTTTCTCCCCCGAAGCATTTACTTCGGTAGCTTTATTCCTAAAGTAGTTTTACTTCAAAAATCCCTGAAGTAGTTTTACTTTTAAAAGATATTCCCCGAAGTAGTTACTTCGGGCGAATTTTTCCCAAACCTCTTTTCGAAGCTCCTCCCGAAGTAGAAATTTTTGCGAAGCGTTTCTTCGATGCGATGCGATTCAGAATTTACAATCCTAAAATTCCTTCAAATTGGTATTAGAGCCATTAAGATAAAAGCATGGCTTCCAAAAGAAATTTGTTGCAGTTGTAGATCCTGTGATTTAACGACAAAAACTACGATTACTAGAGCATCCAGATGAAGATCCTCTTCGGGTCTCAGGATTTGTGGGACTTTGTCGAGAATGGTTACTCGAAACCGATAGATGCAGCAACACTAGCTACCCTTTACCAAGCTAACAAAGATCTTCTGAAGGAGAATCGGAAGAAAGACCAAAAAGCCCTATTCTATATCATGTAAGCGGTTAAGGAGACCATCTTCCCACGGATCACATCAGCCACCAAGGCCAAGCAGGCCTGGGAAATCTTGGCCAGTTCATACCAGGGCACCAACAAAGTGAAGTTGGTAAAACTATAGCTACTCAGGAGGGAGTTCGAGAACTTGCAAATGAGTGAGTCTGAGTCGATGAGTGACTTCTTCATCCGAACAACAGATGTCATCAACCAGATGCGGTTGAATGGCGAGATTGTGCAAAATCAAAGGATCATGGAGAAAATCCTGCAGAGTCTACCAACGAAGTTTGACTCTATGGTAATTGCAATAGAGGAGTCAAGAGATCTGACAACCCTCTTTGTGGATGAACTGATGGGTTCTCTATAGACACATGAGCAGAGGCTGAGTCGCTCAACTCAGTCCTCTCTAGAGCAATCGTTTAAGGCGCATGTCTCAGTCTGAGACAGCAGAAGACAAGACTCCCACCAAGGTGCCTCTAGTTCTCAAGGTGGAAGAGGCAAAAGTAGGCCTGGGAGAAGTAACAAGCAAGGAGGGAGATCAAACCCTCATGTTAGTGAGACCAGCTACAACTTCCATCAGCAAGGAGGAAGAGGCACTGGAAAAAACCAGTAAGGTAGATTTTAGCAAAAGGACATGTCAAAAGTCCAATGCTACTACTGCAAGAAGTTCGTCCATTACATCTCTCAGTGTAGAACAAGGATGGCGAACGAGAATCAACAACAAGCCCATTATACAGAGGAAGCTGGAAATGGACTGTTGCTACCAAAAATGAAATTCTTTTGAGATGCAATTTCACCAAAAATGAACTGTCACCTACCCAAAACTAAATATTTTACCCAAAAATGTCATTTCGCTCAAAGCATTACCCAAAAATAGATTTCGTTGAGTGAAACTCATTGCACACTTGGGCAAAATTTTAAATTTAATTTTAGTGTGGCAAAAATGCCAACACTTTTGGTGGCTCGTGGGGTATTCAGCTCGCCTGAATGCAATTGACCCCAGGGCCTTTATCCATTGGGCTCAGTATCACCATCGTTGGCTGCATCGGATTGTCTACTACTTGCACCAGTCTCTTCCTGCCCTTTGAGATGCGAACATGTAGTTTCATATACTATGATGGCTTCGGCCCAAGCATCAATACTGATCACCTGACGAGTCTGGAGTGTATCAACAATGTACTAAAAGGTCTGAACCTACTCTAGGTCAATGTAGTTGGCCCTCTGGCTGAGCTCCAACAAACCAGACTCGATGCGAGTAAGCCTCTTCATCAATGGCAGCACATGCTCTTTAGTGATGGGCTCTTCCCAACCATCAATCTCTAAAGTGTTATTTTCAAAAGTAGCCCATATTGCATCCAGGTCTTTCTTCACCAGAATATTCCCCTGGTCATCAGTGAAACTAGGGAAACCATTGCTTGCTATAGTCTCAAAATAGACCAACGAAATGTGCCTCTCTTGTTCAAATGTATCTAGCAACTTTCGGGCTTCCTTGATCAGATCCAACCTAGAAAAATAAGTGCGCAGTGTTATCTTGGCATTTGCCCAAGCTCGGGCCATGTCACTCATTGGGCCAAAATTGAAATCCATTTTAGCCATTGTTTGGATCTTCATCACCATTTCCAATTTTGGTTTGAAGTCCTCTTTCGAATACTCCACTATGTGCAAGTCGTGCAAAACAACCTGCTGCACCTCCTGAAGGAACATGAGAACCAATGTTGCTTTTGATGCCATTGTTGAACAATCGATAAGCATATGACTATGAGCCTCCTTGACTTTTTCCTTCGTGAGAGCTATCGATTGCATCGCCTTGTCTACCAACTGATCCTACAGACTCTAGATTTGGTCCTTCAAGGCTTGGACTTGTTGCTCTACTTCTTGCCATGTTGCTTGATGTTGTTCGACCACCTGCTTGTATCCTTCAATTTTACCCTCTAGGCTTATCACTTTCTGCTACCATCATTGAGATTCTGACTATGCAGTGTCCAGTTGGGCCTTCTACTCAGCTAAAGCATCTTCTAGTTCTACTATCTTCACTTTAGCTTGGAAGAAATGATCCTTGAAATGTTCACCATGCAAGTAGATTGAACTCATCTCCACCTGTATGTTACCCATTTTCTCAGTCGTATCAATTTTTGTGAGGTCCTCGGTGATGAACTGATATGAATAATCATTCGATGTCATTTCTCCTTGGAGTTTCTGGACCTGAGGGACCATCTTCATAGTGTGCACCTCCATAGCCTCCGGATCAAAAGTCACCTTCTTCACTATCTTAGTCGGGGCTTGCGCATCCTTCCACTTATGGATTTTCAACCATCATGAGGAACTTTGTCATGCTCGGCTGATCTTCTCTGCTATGGGGTGCTCCGGTAGAAGTTCCATTTTTGAAGCCAGTGGCTCCTGTGATGCAAAAATTAAGGAAAATAGGAAGAGAGCCTGTTGAGGGTTTGGCTCAATAGAGGGAGTAGAAATGGAAGGCACTACAGTTACACTTACCCTTGGAGGGGCTTGCGTACTTATAGCGACAATGGGGTTGATAGGGGTGGAAGATGGAATGGAGGATAATGGAAGGGAAAATGGATTAGGGGTGGATGCAAATGAACTGAAAGATAGAGGAATGGAAGGAATAGAAGAAGCGGGAGGAGCATTGGTGACCTATGATTATGAAATGGAGAAGGGAGTAGAAGAGATAGGTATAATAAATGGAAGTGAAGTGGAAGTAGAAACTATAGGATGAGAGGTAGTGGTCACTAGATGCTTGTTATTGAGAGAAGAAGAAATAAAATGCGTACCTATGGGCTTCGACACCATTTGAGTTGATGATGAAGGCTGTTGCACTATTGGATCTTTCTCTTCCTCATATTTCACTACCTCTACTTCAAGATCTACCAACTTCACCATCTGGCTTGGTTGTCCTTGTTGAGCTGAAGAGGGTGCCTCCCTAAAACCAGTCTGCTCAACCGTAAGTGAAGAAAGAGGGTTTGTGCTAGGAGCAAAAATTGCACCACTTCTAGGCTTCTTTACAATATTAGGGAAAGATAGCTTTGTACCCACACTCCTTTTTTTGAGTGAAAGTTGTTCTTCGGGTGGTAGGTGTTCCTATTCTTCTTCGATAACTGGCTCCTCTTCAACCAATGACTTCTCTTCTCTTGTCATGACCTCTTCATTGTCAGGACTTTGAATACTTTGAGGCACTAGGTCAATGAAATATATGGGCTGGTACTTATCATAATGCTCATCATAAATTTATGAAAACACTTCATCCATAGCCAATGGGTAAGTTGACCCAAGCTTCCCTCGATGAACCCTCATGATCCACCAGTTGGTGATCTTCTCATCAGACCATTCAGGCAATTTATCTTTCATTTGATTAAACAAATCCTTAGGAGGAACCTAATTCGGATGATTTGTAGGATCATACTCAATTTCCATTTCATAGAAATCATGCCAAGGAGGGAGCAACATCATCTTTTCAATATGCCACTCAAGGTCACGTCCCTTGGGATTGTTCCTCTACTGCAAGATATCTTCTTTGGAGTAGCAATGAAAATTCTTAGCCTTGATAAACTTCCCAAAAATACCCAAAGGGTCATATCACCATCATTGGGGAAGCTCAATTAACCCATGGTCATACAATATTTTGGCAATCAACTCGTTCTGCCCGTATTGAGTCACTTCAATGTCACCAAAGTGAAAAGGCATGGTGCACGTGGTTGGCTTTCTCCTACCTGACCCATATGTGTCATTGGTAAAGTCATTCTATCGAGCTACTTCCAATGCAAATAGATGCTCCATGGTAAAATATGACAAAAGAAAAGGCTTTTAAACCAAAAATTCTAATGACAACTCCTTGCATCAACAAAAATACGTCACCTTTCTCTTTTTCAATAATCTCCTCCTTCATCACTTTTGGAACTCTATCACATGCATCGTAAATGAGTTCAAGGGTGGGTCCCAAAAACATCCGATTAAAATTATAGTAGGATTCCTTCTTCAATAAATTTTGGGTCCATGAATAAACTGGTAATATTTTACCTGCTTCATCTATTTTCTTCACTGCTACAAAGGCAAAATGATGATGCATATAATAAAATAAGTACCAAACCAAAAAATAACAATGCCTGAAGGTGATGTCTTCCCCACTCTGCACCTTCTCCAACTGAGTGTGCATCCTTCGAGCTATAAAATCTACCCAATCAAAGAAAATTGGATTTGTGTTCGCCTTCATGGTAGTCGAGGCATAAAACTCAACCTGTGAAATGCATTGTGCAAGCGACGCTTACCACTTATATACTATGGAGTCTATGGATAGTCCAAAAATCCATGCCAACATCGAATATAGGTCTGGGCTCTTAAAATATTTCAGCGACTTTGACAAAGCTAGAAATTCTCCAAACTGAGGTGTTTTTAGCAATTGATTTTCCATGAACTATCGCATGGGCACTATAGACTGGTATCTTTCCTCCTGCTCTACAATATTGAGCTTCTTAAAAATGATGTCAGAAGGAGGTCTCATGCCACAAGCAAAAGCTTCTCTAATAGAGTTGGCTGAAATGTTGAATAACCTATCTCCATTGGCATTTTGAATGACTCTCGTAGAAGAGTCATAAAACTAAGCAATTGCCCACACCAACTCTGGACATGCATGCACCGACGTACAAAGATACCAGAAAATATGAGAATAAAATATCATGGTGCATGAAATTTTGATGGATACCTTTTGAAGAGCAAATTTGACATCTTATCATAATTTCTCCATGCCTTTGTTTATGATTACACAATCATTGATTTTTATGAGTCGATCATAATAAGGCGCCAGTTCTTCTTCTTCATCCTTTTTGAATTTTCACTTCTTTCCTGTGTCAACCTTCTTCTAGGCCTTCTCTTTCTTGGCTTCTATGGTCTTCCTTCCCATATTCGACCTTCTTTCTTTAAGCAAAAGCAATTCTACAACTTTGAGCAATGACTTTGCAAACAGGAGCTCTACAATTTTCTTTGTTTATTCAACTAAAGTGTTCACCCTTTTATAGCTTTTTAACCACACCTACCAGATTTAATGCATGTGATGCACCTGCTAAATTTGAGATGAATGTGCACCTAGGTCTTGGGGCATGTCACGCTCTCCCATGATTTTAATGATTTTTCCCATATATTTTTTGAGCATCGTGATAGGTTATTTTATTTTTTCCTTTTTGGGGCATGCAACCTATCATTAATGGTTATCCTTGGAAAGCATGATTACCTACTTTTTTACCTTGAACTATGTGATAAGTATTTTTTTCATTGATGTGGAGTGTCGACAATACCTTTTTCTAACTTTGCTGGTGAAAAAGCCATGCATCTAGGAGTTTCACTGAAAAAATAAGGTAAAAAGCACTTTCTCTCACTTAGACACCAAAAATGGCTTTCACCAACTCGAGCACCCAAAAAGCATGTAAGCGGAAGTATCTCTTGCCAACTTGGTTGAACACCAAAAATACTCTTCGATGGCACGAAGATGAGTTTCGCTCCAAAAAATAAGATATGCATGGGTGAAATCAAGTGTTTTTGCTAACTTGAGTACCAACATTTCTTTTTGGTGGTTCAATTATTAAAAATAGGCATGACTTAACTCCATGCACTAAAAAAGCAAAATTTTTAAAACATGCATGTGTTTTTGCTGATTTTAAGCATTGAAAATGCCTTTTGATGTCTTTACTATTGAAAATCTAGGGTGTGTAGGAGAGAGAGCACTTTTGGGTTAAATTTCTAACTTGGGCATAAAACATCACTTTTTGGTTTATCTATGTATGCAAAAACAATGCTTTTGAGCAAATTTCATGTCTTTAGCTTTGAATTTAGAAGGACTGAAGAGGATTTTCGTTGGCGAAAATGATTTTCACTAGCGAAGACACTCTTGCCTACCAAAAATGACTTTTTCTCATGGAAGACTTGCCCATTTTTTTTTAACTAAACAAATTCAAATAGACTATATACATATTTACAACTTGGATGTTCCTGCATTTCTTTATTGATAATAGGCCTTCAGATGAAGACCATTGACTAGAATCGGTAGAACACGACCTTCCATGTCCTGCAAATAGAATGAATTAACTTGATTACTATTGGCGATCTGGAAGGGACCTTCCCATATTACCTTAAATTTATGATGATTTCTCGGCTTGGCCTTATTTTCATTCCATTTCAACACAAGATCACCAACACTGAAAGCTTTGTCTAAAGTTTTCTTACTGAACCAGTTCTTAGTCACCTGGATATGCTTCATGAATGCAGTATATGCTTTCTCTCTTTCCTCTTCCAACTACAAGAGCTGAGACAACCTTGTACTCATAGGATCAAACTCCCCCTCTTCACTGTCAAGCAAGTGCAAGGACTGGAGCATCGACAACTCTATATGGATAGGCAAAACTACTTCTTTTCCATACACCAAAGAGTATGGAGATGTTTTGATAGACTTCTTAATTGAGATGTGATCAGCCCATAGAGCTTGATTCAGGAGCAAATGCCAGCTCCTCTTGTTATCTTCTAGAGTTCTTTTCAAAATCCTTAGCAGATTTTTATTTGTCGACTCAGCCAATCCATTTCCCTGTAGGTAATAGTTGGATGAAGTCTTCAAATATATTTCGTACTTGCTTGCAAATTCATTAATTTTGGCTCCAATGAATGGAGTCCCATTATCTATCATAATGGCATCTGGTACACCAAAGCGCATTATCAACCCCTCTAGGAAAGAAATGATAACTTCTTGATCTACTTTCTTAGTTGGCACTGCTTCTACCCATCGGGTGAAATAGTCAGTGGTTGTTAAGATATATTTATGCCCAACAGATGAATTAGGGTCAATAACCCCAATAAAATCTAAGCCCCATTGTTGAAATGGTGCTTCTACTTGAATTGGGTGAAGCGGTAAGGAAGCATTTCTGCTTCGACCAACATATCTTTGGCATTTATCACAACTTTGGCTAACCTTGAATGCATCAAAAAAGAGAGTAGGCCAATAATAACCTGCCTTTATGATTTTTAGAGCCATGGGTCTACCTGCATAATGTCCTCCTAATAATCTGGAATGGAATTCTTCTAGGATCTTCTATTTCTCTGACTCTTTGACACATCTCAGAAGCACTCCATCAATGTTCTTGTGGAATAGCCCATTTTTCAACATGACATATCTGCATGCTTACAGCCTAAACCTTCTTCTTTATGAAGCATTAATATGAGAAGGACACCTTCCTGTATTGAAGTATTCGACAAGGTCTTCTATCCAATCTCGGTTAATTACAGGCTTATTAGCAAGATTACTTTCTTGCACTGGACCTTCAAACTGGCACACTATTGTTTTAGAAGCAGCACTCCTCGCAAGCTCTTGACACAGTGCTTGACCATGAACCAACTTGGTCGGTCGAATCTTGATATCATATTCTTGGATCTTGGAGACCCAACCAACTCTCTTATCTCCAAGTTCTCCCTGGATAATGAAACTTTGAACATCAGGATGTACAACATGAACTATCATTTTTCTCTATGAAATAAAATGCTAAAACTTCTTCAGATATTTCATCACTGCATACACTTGCTTCTCAATGAAGTTATATTTTTCTTCATGTGGTTGAATCACTTGACTCATGAATGCAATAGGTCATTCATTTCCATCTTCTCCCTTCTGTGTAAGGATAACCACATAAATTTCTTGCTCATCAATAACATAAAGGATGAAATCCTTAGAATAATCAGGATTCACCAAGATGGGAGTCTCGAGCAATCCTCTCCTTAATCTCTCTGAATGCTTCTTTTATTTTCTCCATCCATTTGAACTCAACATTATTTTTTAGGAGTTCAGTCATTGGCTTCACTACTTGAGCAAAGTCTGCAATAAACTTCCTAATGAAGTTGATTTGGTCGAAGAAATATTGTAAACTTTTCTTGTTAGTTGGTAATGGGAGCTTTAAGAGAGCTTTGGCTCTAGCTGGGTCAATAACTAACCCTTTCTCATAAATCACATGGCCTAGGAGCTTTCCTTATTTTACCATGAATATGGACTTCTTCGGGTTGATGGATACCCCAAATTCTTGGCACTTCTCAAATACTTATCGTAAATGTAAACCATGTTCTTCCCTTTTATGGGAGAAAATTATCATATCATCCAAATAAATGACAATGATTCGGTTCAGTAACTCATCGAAATCTAGGTCCATTGCTCTCTGAAAGGTTGCTCCAACATTTGAGAGGCCAAAAGGCATTCACTGGTAAGCAAATGTTCCCCACTTTGTGGTGAATGTCATTTTGTATTGGTCTCCATATTTGACCTAGATTTGATTATACCCAAAGAATCTATCTAGTAAAAAAAATATTTTTTCTCGTGGCACATGGAGGATCTGATCTATCTATGGCAAAGGATAATGGTCCTTTAGAGAAGCTTGATTAAGATTTCAGAAATCAATGCATAAGCGAATATCTCCATTCTTCTTCCACATAGGGACCAAATTTGCTACCCAGGAAGAGTGCTTGATAGGATAAATGATCTTTGCTTCGAGCATCTTCAAGAGTTCTACCTTCATCAGGGTCTCGATTTTGGGGTTGACTGGCCTCTACTTTTGTCTAAAAGGTTTTACTCCTTCCTGCAGTTCAATTGTATGCTGGATAACATTCTTGTCATACCCTTTGAGGTCCTGATAACTCTAGGTGACAATGTCTAGGAATTCTTGGCATAGTTCCTTGATTTGCTCGAGTTCTTCAGGTGTGCAGTCAGTTCCAACCTTGATTGATTTTCCAGGTTCTAACTGCAACTCTTTGTACTCCTTTTCATCCACCTTGATCTTATGCTTTATTGTTCTATCATTTTTATCAAAGAGACTTTCGAGCGAAATCAATCCTTTCGGGATGTGATTATTTTTCAACTGGATCAATCCCTCAGGTTCTTCTTCATCAAATATTCTCCCTTCAATATTGCTAGCTTCATTTATCAGGAAGTTCACAATCTTCTCATCATTCTCGAACACTTGCCAATGAATATCCTTATCAGGAACTGAAGGCCTATAAACAAGCTTCACAGCCTTTGGTTTTTGCATCATGTGTTCAGCTGGGGAAAACCTGGCACCAATGGATGCCAAGAGATCGGCATGCTTATTTTATTCTCATGAAATTGCTTGGATATTTAACACCATGTAGGCTTCAAATAGGTCCCAAAATTTGTTGTGATATACCTTCAAATAGTGTTGTTTGGAGACACACTTGTTAGTCACTTGATTGACAATCAACTCTGAATCTCCAAAAATTTGGAGTTGTTTGATCCCGAGTTTCTTTGCTTTCTTCAAACCTAAGCACAATGCTTCATACTCAGCAACATTATTTGTACAACTCCATGTCAGTCGATATGAATATGTCTTCTATCTTCTAGAAGGGGAGATGAGGACAATCCCTACTTCGATGCCATTTTTACATCTTGCACCATCGAAGAAGAGTTTCCACAACTGATCTGAGATAGGATCTCCATCATTGGATACCTTCACTTCCACCTTTTTAGGCTTGGTAATGGCATAGCAACCAATATCAGTTTCAATCATTGCATTGAAGTCATTCATGGAGAATTCATCTTCTGTGCAAAGTTCACCTAGAGCTTCTTCCATTAAATCTAACTCTTCCATCTCTTCGATCATCAAGTTAGCAGAATCCATGCACTTTTCTTCATCCTCGATCCTTTCTATATGAAAGGTGGAAGGTTTCTCATTGTAGATCTAAATTATTTTCCCTTTGAAATGAATTTCTATATGGGAATAATCTAGAGAAAGATAGCCTCCCATCTTGGTAGTGAATTCTCTCGAGAGGCACATACTAAAGTATGGTTCCAAATCAACCATGACCACCTCCTGGATCATAATGATTTGAGGTATTTTATGCAACACAATTGGGATATCTTTAATAACACCCACTATTTTCATAGGGGTTCCATCCAACTACAAAACTCCTAAGCTACTTCTGGTATACTCCATGCCCATGATCTCACAAACCACTTTTGGCATGACAGTCATCGCAGCACCAGAGTCAATCATGCAGTTATGCACAATCCAACCCTCCATCCTGAGAGACAAGTAAAATGGTGGTGGTCTATTCTTTCTAGTAGCCAAAGTTGTAAGCATCTGAGCTAACACAGTCTGAGTAGGATTTTTCTTTTTACCTTTAACAGACTTCAGATATTCTTGCAACAAATCAACCTATCCAAGCAATTGCAAAGCATCATAGAGACTAACCTTGGTAGGAATTTTCTTTAATTCTTCAACAATGTTGTACATGGATGAACTGGATTCTCTTCCTTCATTAGCAACCTCATACTTGCTCTGATATTGTTGCGTGGCTTCCACCCTCTGACGCTTGGTCAAATATGGGTATTTAAGGCATTCTTTTACCTGTTCCTTCATCTCAGCTTGCATTTGTGAAGTTGACGCCTTCACTTGAGAGATTCTTTCTTTTGCTTGTGTGGGCAAGAGATATTTTAAGAGAACAGGTTCTTTCGACTTAGGCATTGAGCCAGGTGCCTTCGCCTATGCTTGTCTCTTTTCATTCTGCACCTTCAGCTCAACAGGTATCTTCAGTGGCTCCATCTCAGCTGGGTCCACTATGACCAACTTTTTTCCAGCTCTCATGAGAACTAAAACTTGTTCTATGGAAGGGATCATAAAGTTATGATCAACTTCTCTAATCATGTTGATCTGACCATCGAAAGAGTTGTCTACCAATGTTTGCACATAGTTCAGATGAACCATGCAAGTTTCTTCACCATGCGGATCATTGCAGGTAGAACACCAATACGTTTTGTCTGATGGGCCAGCTTCTTCATTTGTCAACACGGTTGCATTCCTTTCAGGAATCTTGCTGGTCAAAGTTGCTTGCTCTCTGGTGATTGGTGGAGGTTGAAATCTCCTAGGCTAGAAACTTCTCTCAACTTCTCTTTTCTTCAGGGCTGTGATCTCATTTGTCATCGCTCTCATTGTTGATTGCATCTCTTGCAACATCTTCATTTGAGGATCAAGATTTGAGGGTGCTGGAGGAGCTGGTAATGGTAGTGGTACTGGCAGAGACGATAATGCTAGGAATGGAACTAGAGCGGGCAGTTGTGGAATGGAAGGGGCAGGCAATTACAAGATAGAAACTATCAAGGTTTGAGAGGAACTAGGATTCCATGAAGGAACTGGATACATGGGGGACATTGGTAAAGATTGAGAAGATGCATTGGGATATAAATGTTGTGGGAGATCAAGAAAGATCGACATCATCATTTTTGATGGGAGCTTACCAATAGCAATTAAATCAGCTTCAGCCTTTTGCACTTGGGAGTACAAGGCCAAAAATATATCAACATTGGACTGACGGATGGCCATGCTAATGTCAGAATTAAAGGCTCGAAGATAATAAAATGTAGCTTGTTCGAGAGTCGATCGAAGACCATCAGGGACTCTCTGCCAAGTTCGAGTGAACCTAACATTGAAGTCAATGATTTCCTCCTATGGATACCTCTGAATATTAGTGAATTGATGCAACAGAGAAAAAGGATCCACTTGTTCATTGAAGCCTTTTATCATTAACTCAACCAACTGGTCCCATGTGGTAATAGTGGCAGGTGGTAAGGACCGATACCAATAAAGCATCTTCCCTCTGAGAGAGAGCACGAGCAATCTGACCATGACATCTTCGTCTGTGATGCTATGAATAGTTGCCAAAGAAGCCACATCTTGAACATGCTCATAAGCTATTTTTCCCATACCATCGTAAGTAGGCAAAGCCTTTAATGTTGTTGTTGGGGTATGAATCTAAGGGGTAATACTATAATGCCAGTAGCCTCATATTCCCCATTGCTAAAATTCCTAACAAAAAAATCATATTTGTTCTGGTAGACCAAAATAACTAACAAATATTAGGCTACAAACATTGAGACTAGAACCATTAGCAACTAGGATTACTTTGAGGAATCTATCACCAATATGACATGTGATGTATAATAGATCTTTAACCATAAAGGATTAAGGGATATCATCCTCATGGAATGATATAGTTGCATGGCTAACCCTAATGGATTCCACTATAAAATTAAGATCATTTGGATTGAGGTCTTAAGAAATGACTTATTTACTAATATTTTAAGATGTCCCTATGAGTCAAAGAGGTCCTAAGGATCTCAAGAAGAGATATTTTAGCTTGGGTACTTTCAAATTATTAAAGCAAATCAAAATTTCCCTTAGCTTTAGCTCCTAATTGGATAATTGATGAAGGTCCTTGTTGGAAGTATTACATTATTTGATAACTTGCAAGAATGTTGGAAGTACCATGTAATAGTTTATTTTAGAGTGTGATTAATATTTGATTATATAGTAGATGTCATGTAAGTAAGTGTCAAGTTATGTAAGTGAGGAGATAAAACATTTATGTAAGTAGAAAGGTCAAGGGTTGTCAATGTGAAGAGTCTCATATCCAATGTGTATATATTTAAGATAAAGCATCGTAATGGTGTATCACATAAGTTTTGCATTATATTGTATTATATTGCTTAAGTAGATGCTTTTTCAATAATATTTTTAGTGAGCTATGTTCATTATTATTGTTGAATGTAGCTGTGAGATATTAAAATATTCATTAATAATATTACTCAATATGTAAGATATTGAATATATGCATTTGTGTGATATAATTTATATTTGTCACTTTTATGTAGATGAAACTTTGACTGCATTTTTTTTTTTGATGAAACTTGGGCAAAATAATGCATATTAGTCAAAGTTTCATCTATATATATGCATTCAAAAGTATATAAATTATTTTGCCCAAATTATTTAGCTAAGCAAAGTGATAAAGTGTAAAGGAGTTATTTAATTAAAAAGAGAGTCAACGATTTAAATAAAAACTTGAGAAGCTATTGAATTTATGAGGAAAAATAAATTTATTAGAAAAAGATAGATTGAAGGAAATAAATAATTTGAAAAATTTAAAGGTGGAGAAAATTATTGTGAAGAAATTAAAAATTAAAAAGAAATATCATTTGAATAAAAAATTTGAAGAAAGAATATTATCCAAAGAGACAAGAAAATTACATTGAAAAATAATATAAAATTCGAAGGAAGAGATTAAATATATTTGAATAAAAAGAAAAATTATTTGAAAGAATATATTGTTTATTGATAAAAGCAAATATTAAGAAGAAGAATATTAAATTGAATATTGAATAAAATTGAAGAAAGGAAATCAAGAAAGATAAAAGAATTATTTGAAGAAAATATATTGAGGAGAAAATTAATTTATTAAGGGAAATAAAAATTGTTTGAAGAAAAGAATAAAATAATTTTATTTGAAGAAAATACAAGAATTATTAAACGAAGAAGAAATGATAAATATTGAATTTGGGAGTAAAAAAGATTTCTACTACAAAGAAAATTAATTATTTTGAAGGAAATATAATTCATTAAAGTTGAAAATATATTTGAAGAAAGTTGAATTAATTTTTTAAAGTGTTGAATTGTTAAATAAAAAATTGAAGGAAAAATTATTCATAGGATTATTTGTTTTGAAGAAAAGACATATTATTGGAGGAACATGTTTAAGCAAGATATTTGAGAAAGACCATAAGAAAAGGAAAATATTGATTAGAGTGCATTCAAAAGTTTGAGTCAACAAATATTTCTTAAAAATGTCAAATATGAGCTATAAGAAAGCATATGTGAATGAGAAAGAAGCCAAATGGTACTTAGCAACTTGTAGAGAAAATCTTAACTTGGTAAAGGAACACACTAAAATACCTAGAGAGTTGAAATAAGTAATGTTAAACAATGATTTGATTAAAAAAAAGATCACCAAGACAACCAAAATGGTTAACAACGATAGGAGTGGAAGAACAATATGTGAACGATAAAATGATAAATAAACAAGACTTACTTCAACATGACACTAGTAAACTTCATTAGAAGAAAAATGTGAAACTCGTGCTAGAAGAATTTTATAATTTGGAATCAATGAAGGCTCATGTGAACGTGATAGCAAATGTGTGTTAAGACCTTGTTTAGGAGGTAAATATGACATGGAAAAATAAATTTTAGCGTAGACAAATAATGTACAAAAGGTATATGTGTTGGTTTGAAGTCTAAAAAATCAATTAGGGATATGACATAAAAGAATATACAAAAAACACAAGTGATGAATTATTACATCCTACATTTGAGAGCATTTTTTTTTGGTAGATAAGATACTATAGCATTAATACTGGGTTTTATAGGTTGACCCAAAACCTTTTACAAAAATCAGCCCAGGGCTATTGATGAACATGTCCTTACTAAGGATCCTATATATGTAAAATCTGCATGCCGCCAAAGCCATTACATCCGGTAAGGCACATAGCCTATTATTAAAAAGAAACTTCCCATACAACATTTTGGGTATACCCCGAGAAAACACACCTGCATCATAATTACAAAAAAATAAACAGACATGGATCCCTTCCTTGAAACAGTGGAGAAACAAAAAGCTATGACACACATAGCAGAGTACTAAAAAAAACTTCCACAAGATCTGTATTGACAGTTACTCTTAATAATTCTTTGGTAATTATTTTCTTCTATACATGACATGCTTTGGGACCACATCTCATCCTGGCCAATCAGCCTTGGAGAAGTGAACCTTCTAGCTAGATTTATGGTGGTGGCTATCTGGTGTTCCACGTGGCTCTGGTTCGAAGTCTTATATTGTCGTTTCTTTCTTGACCTGTGATTATCAACCAACCTCAAATTACTAATACAAATAGGAGCCCTATTATATGACATGTGATTGTCCCCATTAGTCTTTGTGGTATTTCCAAGCAGCATCCATGAAGACTGACAGCTCGGATAATTTTTATTGTGAGTCCATTTCAAAAAGAGGTGGGAATACTCCTAGCCTTCGAACTTACAGTGCCTTACATGTTGTTAAATTTGACTATCATTCTTGGAATTCTTGTTGAATAAGCTCCTCTACTTCACTCGAGACACCGTGTTCCCATTTGAAAAGTTTTTCACCATCGACACCCAAATTGGCCAGCTTATCAGCAATTTTGTTAGCTTCCCGAAAGGCATGTTGGGCTTTTTTGTCTGTCTTCCCTGGAAAAGGATCCTAGCCTCTTCAACAATTGTTTTAATCCTCCAAGGATGTGTTTTCCAATTATTGAGGAGATTTATAACATGCATAGAGTCTCCTTCTACGATCAAATTTCCTTCTAAGTCTTGAGTCATTTGAGTCATTTGAGAGCATTGATAACAAGTTTGATAATAATATTTTCAGAGGTAATGAGCCATGGGATTCAAATAATAGTAGGGATATCAAGGACAATATTGATATCAATGATGGACTATATTATTGTGATGAATTTCTCAAAAGTGTGATAGGTATAGGTGACAAATACTATCAATATTATGACAAAAGCATGTACCTCTTAAATAAAGTCAAAGAAGAATAGATTTACTACTCAATCCTAAAGGGTTACAAGAACCATAGCATAAATACCAAGACTAAAATGAAGTATTGAAAACATATGAAGGCAAAATATCTTCATACCAAATAATGTAATACGGGGGTTTGTTGAAAGTATTACATTATTTTTTAACTTGCAAAAATATTTCAAGTACCATGTAAATAGCTTAGTTTAAAGTGTGATTAATATTTGAGTATATAGTAGTTATCATGTAAGTGTGGAGTTAAGTGAGAAGATGAAAAAAACGTGTAAGTAGAAAGGTCAAGGGTTGTCAATATTAACACTCTCATATATAATGTGTATATATTGAAGACTAAACATTGTAATGGAGTATCGAATAAGCTTTGCATTACATGTATTACATTGCTTAAATAGTGTGTAACAATAAGGTTTTTATGATATTTTGAGTAACAATGTTTTATCATAAGAAATATCACTACAAGTGGATCTAAACAACCTAAGATGATTGTTAGGACCCCATCCTAATATTTTTTGTAATTATCATATGATTATGTAATGACCCACTTCCAACATGGGGACCCCCTTTATAATGTTATTTTATAATACTTTGTAAGAGTATGTGGCAAGTAAGATACCAAGACAAGTTAGGCCATTTCATGTAATCGTTATCAATAATGTAATTGATGTTTGGTAGAAGATTCTAGCTAGAGTGGCATTTTGCATGTAAGCCAACTCTTGAGATTTAGCTTAGGTTTGTATGAAGTGTTTATTTAAAAGACATGAAGCCATGTACAAATGTATATTTCTACAAATTAATGAAATATTGAGGGAGGTTACCCCTTCGAAGAGGTCTACAATTTTGTGTCTATTGTGAGAGTGTTTAATTTTACATTTAATTTTTGCATTGAGATATTTTTTATTGTATGAATCTCTACTTATTTTCAATATTTTGTGTGAGTGAGTTTATTTTTAATAGTAGGTTCGTAACAAGTGATATCAAAGCACTTTCGAGGGATAAGTTACGTTGTGACTATGATAGTTCTTGCCGATATATTCCAACTATTAGGTATATTTTTTCTATGTTTTCTTTTTTGTTTGTCCTTTATTTAAAAAAAACTAGAAAAAACCAATAAAAACATACAATCCTTTCTTTTTTCTATAATAGTTATGTAGGATAGAAACCTTTTATTGGGCTTTTAAAATATCATGGAGGAGATATTAATATTGGCTAAGCCAGATAGCCCATAAAGCATCTAATGAAGTGAGGGATGATCAAGCTACAATACCAAAGTCTTAGACAACACCCATGCATGGAATCGAACTCCCACATATCTTTAAGTATTTAGGGAGATCATCTAGGATTAAATAAACCTTTAACCCTAGGAAGTTTTTTTGGCCTTGTATTATTCATAGTACAACGAACACAACATCTGAGAATATTACCCTCTCATACTTTCGAGAGGCAGGTAGTGTACTTAAGGGTATGTGTGGAATCCTCCTTGAGTAGTGGCCTAAAATATTGGTTTGAGCACTATCATTCATCACTATGGTATAATATAGGGCCTATGGGTATTACATATACCCTTGCCTAGAACACCCTAGTTTTTCCAAAAGTTTAACCTACAAAAAACAAAGCTTTCTTATTTTTTTGAATGTTTAACCTACAACCAAAACTCATCCCAAAAAATGTGAGCATACAAAGGATACATTCCTATCACTAAAAAAATTGCATGCACAAAGGAAAGAATTGGTGAACCAAATAGTAGCAGTCATCTAGAACAACCAATAATTATAGGGTTGTTAGTAGCACAGTGAATCCTAGAGTCAAAAACTGAACAATTAGGATTTCCAGTGGTAGTAACAACCATCTATAATAGTTTGTAACTAGAGGGTTGCTAATGACAAAAATAGAACAAATAATATCAGTAATTACAAGGTTGTTAGTGATAGAAATAAAATAGATAGTGTTAGTAATTGAATAACACATGAAATTCCAAGTCAAAAATTAAACCATGGCAGTGTCATAGTATAGGTTCCAGTATATATAGGGTAGATATGGCTAATGTAGTACCCAAATTTTGAACCCAATCTCCAAAAAAAATTGACCACACCAGTAGACTCGTCAAAATAGATAAAACAATTAGGGTGTCCAAATGTAGCGTTAGGATATATAGATCATTGTGATCATTTTTTAAGTTGATCATTTTGATATATAACACCCAAGAACCTTTTTGAACTCCTTACTAAAAATAGTAACTCTTGTACACACTTCTATTTTTAGCAATTTAATGAAAGAGGTTCAAAATTTACCAAAATGGTTGGTGGCACTCATGGCCATCAAAAAGAGGTAGAACAAACTATGTAAATATTTAAAAAAATAAAAATCACCCTTGATAGCCTTCTCCATAACAATAACTCCATAAGGGAAGATATTCAATGCTTTAGAAGTGAATACCTTAGCTCCAAAGCCAACTTTGAAGAACACTTTGTTGAGGTTGAGTCCAGACTTCAAGGTGCCCCAAAAGTGTTTTATTATCATACTAAACAATCAAGTCAAGGAAAAAACTCAAGGGGGAGACTCTCACTCTCATTTTGACCATGATACACCCTTTAATATGCTTAAATTAGACTTTTCTAAGTTCAATGGGAAGGACGAAGAAGAGTGGTTATGTTGTGTAGATCAATTTTTCAAACTCCATAATGTCTCTAAATATTTATGGATCTAGATGGCTTCTTAATTTTTATTATGAAGACTTACAATGATATCAGTGGTTACAACACATTTTTTGAGTCCCAATTACTCACTTTCTTTGGTCCTAGTTAGTATGATGACTTTCAAGGAGCTCTAACCAAGTTGAGACAAAACTCTATAGTTTGAGACTACCTAAACCAATTTGAAAATTTGGTTGATAGGACTAAGGGATTGACTAAAGGGTTTTTTATGAGTTGTTTCATCAATGGATTGAAGGATGATCTCCAAGCTAGGGTGAAGATGTTCAAACCGTAAAAAATAATGTAGGACATAAAATTGGCATGGTTGACCAAATCCAAATTCTTACCTCATAGGAGGACATCTAAATTTCCACAAATAAAACTCTCCTTTCCTCCCAAGTTCCTAGCTCATAATGAAGATAAATTCCTTTCCCATAAACACTTTATTATAGAATAAATTTATGCTCAATGCACTCAAGTTTTGTGCTACAATTGTAATGAAAAATATGTTCGAGGCCATAGGTATGCCCAAAAGAAGTTATTTCTCATAGATGTTGAAGATCTAATCAACATTGACCAAAGTGATGATGAAACAAAAATAGTATAAGAACCACTTCAAAATAAGGAATAAATACATGAAGAACTTTAGGCAAAAATTTATGTCTATGCTTCTTCTAGTATTACTACTCCACAAACCATGAAAGTTGTGGGTTTTTCAAAGGCCAATGTCTTACAATCCTTATTGATTCTAGAAGGACAAACAACTTTATTAATACCTACATTTCCAATAAGGTCAATTATTTTATACACACATGTAATTCATTTAATATTATGGTGGTCAATGGAGGGACTTTGCCTTACAATGGAAAATGTTGTAATGTTAAATCATGAGCTTAAAATTAATATGTTTTTTCTAAAATTATGGGGGTGTGATATTGTGTTGGAATCTCAGTGGTTAGGTACATAGGAAACCATTGCATGTAATTTTTTAGAGCTATGGATGCATTTTTCATAGAATGAAAGGTCTTACACACTTTGAGGTTCACAAGCAGGGCCTCCTCATATTATTAACTTAAATTGCATGGAGAAATTGTTGAAAAAATTTCTCATAGGGTCATCACTTAGATATTTTTAATCCATCAACCTATTTTAGAGGTGGACTAAATTCCCAGATATTTTCAAATTTTTCTAACAAAGCACAATGCAACATTTGCTAAACCATCAAACTTACCACCACATCACTCCCAAGACCATGTCATTATATTTCTATCGAGCAATATATTACCTAAAATCAGGTTGTATCGATATCCTCATACCCTTAAGTTAGATATAGAGAAGTTAGTATAGGAATTATTAAAATCTAGAGTCATTCACCCTAGTAATAGTCCTTAATCTTCCCTTGTCTTAATGGTGTAAAAGAAATATGGGTCTTGATGATTATGTATCGATTTTTATGAGCTCAATAAGCTCACCATTAAAGATAAGTTTCCTATCCTTATGGATATGAATTACTAGATGAGTTGCATGGGACTATATTTTCATCTAAATTAGATCTTCACTCTGGGTACCATCATATCAGGCTCAAGGATGAATATATTCCTAAAATTATATTTTGCACTTATAAGGATCATTATGAATTCTTTGTTATGCCATTTGTCTTGACCTATGCACCTTCCACATTTCAAATCTTCATGAATAAATTTTTTTTGTCCATTCCTTTATAAATTCATTCTAGTTTTCTTTGATGATATTTTGGTTTATAGTTGCTTTTAGGAAGAGCACCTCTCCCATGTGGATCAAAATTCACAATTTTTGGCATAACATCAATATTATGCTAAGTGGTACAAGTGTTCTTTTGGGTTGATAGAAATGGAGTATTTGGGATACATTATCACCAACGATGGAGTTAAAGTTGACTCTAAAAATATTCAAGTGGTTCAAGAGTGGCCAAAACCTCACACTCTAAAATAACTTCATGGATTTTTGGGGCTTACAGACTATTACAATATTTTTTTCTACAACTATGGTACAATCACTACTCCCTTAAATTTCATGTTAAAAATTATTCTTTTACTTGGACCGGTCCAACTAAATAGACTTTCCTTGAATTGAAGCACGCTATGACAATCGCTTCGGTCTTAGCAATGTTTTATTTTTCCAAAAAAATTGTAATTGAAATTTATGCTTCAAGCAATGGTATTGGAACAGTATTGATGTAGGAATGGCACCCCTTTGCTTTCACTAGTAAAGGAATCTATAGTTGCAATATCGGCAAATAAACTATACATTGCAGGGTTCATGGTAAGAATGATTATGGCTTCACCAAAAGGAACTTCAATTTATTTACATCTTTCAAGGACTACAACATTAGGTGTTTCAATTGCAATAATTTTGGGCATAGAGAAAAGTGGTGTAGAATAGAATTTTTGGAACTTCCAAAGACAAGAAAGAAAAAGGATGCTCAAAATGTTCAAAATGGTATGACTACAAAGGTATGGAAAAAGAAGATTGAAAAAGAAGAAGAGCATTGTAAGTTGGGAGTAGTCTTACTCCCATCCCGAAATTGATCATCTAAATAAAATGAGGTGGTGAGGGGGCTATGCTAAAGTTTCTTATTTTTAGCCCCAAAGAGCCCTTTGCCATTGATTTCAAAGGGGGAGAGAATTCAGTGAGGGGAGCAACTTCTCAGGGGAAGCAATATTGGAATCCAGTTGCAATAAAAGATTATTTTTTTGAAGGGTTGCCATCAATGAAAAAGGGGTAGATTGTTGGAAATATTGAGTATATTGAGTTGTCATTGATGTCAAAGGGTACATGAGGCAGAAACATTTTGATGTCAAAGGTGCATGGTAGTCAAGGAAAAAATATATCTTATGAGATTGATAGCAAGCAATGGACAAAATTCATCGCAAGGTATATGGACAAAATTCAAGACAAGGTATATATCTATAGTACTTTTCTAAGAGAAGGATTAATAATATTTAAATGTCAAATTTAAATATTATGAAGAAGGACAAGGCAAAGTTTTAAAGACAAATATTTATTTTTCCAAGGGCCAAAGGTTTAAATATTATAATATTTAAATATTTTAGATTTAAAATATTATAATCAAAAGAAGGTTTAAAAATAAAGAGCGCCAAAAATTATTAGAGGCTATATGAAATTCAAAAATAAAAAAGAAAAACATGAGCACCGACATCATTGTGAAAGGAGGCAATATGCATATAAATAATGCACTAAAATATTTGTTTGGCTAAGGTTTTTGTGTAGTGCAATTCGAAATCCTTTCACGCATTGAAACTACAAATCACAAGAAGAAGGGAATGTGAATTTTGGTAGGAGGTGAAGTGAGGATAAGGATAAAATATTGCGCTATAGGTTTCAACTGGGTATCTAGCCTAGCTAGTCGCTTGGCTAGCATTAAGGTGCTATAGGGGATAAGGTCATAGGTTCAATTCATGCAGGCACTGTTTTGAGAGGTAGAAAAGAGGAAGGTATAAATTTATGTTGTGCATTATTGTTGCTACCTACTAGGGTAGCCCATATGGATGCCTAGCTAGCACTAGGGTGTTGTGTAGCAAAATGTCGTAGGTTCAATTCTTGCAAGCGCTATTTTGCAAGGCAGAGAAAGGAAATTATGCGCTTGGTGGAAGGTATGCATAAAATTTTTGATAAAATTTATTTACAAAGGCAAATTGTTCATTGGGCATATTGAATATAAAGGGGACAAAATATTTTATTTTAAATTTTATTTAAAAATGGAGTCATAAGGTGTAATAAGGATTATTTGATATTGTAATGTTTGCATGAGGAAAATAGACATAAGGTGATTTGGGTATTATTTGAAAGTTGTAATATTGTATTTTTAGAAAGGAGAGATAAGGAGTATTTGTGATTATTGTTATTTGTATTTTTACATATTGTAGAAAAGAGAAATAAGGTGTATTTGTGATTATTGTTATTTGTATTTTGACATATCATAGAAAGGGGATAAAAGAATTTGTGTTATTGATGAAGCTTTATATTTTGAGGAAAATATAAGATATTATTTTCAAGCCTTATTGTGAACATTATTGAAAAGGGTTTTTAATGTGGATGATTTGAAAAGGGGATTTGCTAAATAGCTTTTGAAGTGGTGCTAGAAAAGAAAATTACTTGTAAAAATAGATTTGGGAAGCTCATCATCATCAAGGCAGATTTGGATATTATAGAGCAAATTTGAGCAAGTCTTGTGCACAAATGTTTTAGGATTTGTGAGCAAAGTTAAGCAGGATGTATGAGCATATTGGAGTAGGTTTGAGCAAGTTTTTGTGAGCAGGTTTGAGCAAGTTTTTCTGTAGGCTTGGAGTAGATTTAAGCAAAATTATGAGTAGGTTTTGGTGAGCAGACTTGGGCAAGCCTTATGTGTAGGCTTGGAGAATATTTGAGTAAGCCTTGTGTCTAGGCTTGGAGTAGATTTGAGCATAATTAAGAGTAGGTTTTGGAGAAGATTTGAGCAAGCTTTGTGTGTAGGCTTGGATCAAATTTGATCAACCCTTGGGTAAAGGCTTGGAGTAGATTAGAGTAGAGGGGATTGAGGTATCCTATGGATAGAGGTCCATGAATCAGAGCAAAGGGGATTGGTGTCTCCTGTGGATATATTTCCATGAACTAGATCAAATGGGATTAGCATCTCTTGTGGATAGAGGTCCATGAACCATGGGAAAGGGGATGGGTGTCTCCTATAGATAGATATCCACAAACTAGAGCAAAGGGTATTAGTTTCTCCTATGGATAGAGGTCCATAAACTAGAGCAAATGGAATTGGTGTCTCCTATGGATAGAGGTCCATGAAACAGAGTAAAGGGGATTGGTTTCTCCTATGGATAGAGGTCCACAAACCAGATCAAAAGGGATTGGTGTCTCTTGTGGATAGATGTCCATGAACCAGAGAAAAAGGGATTGGTGTCTCCTGTGGATAGAGGTCCATGAACTAGAGAAAATGGGATTGGTGTCTCCTATGGATAGAGGTCCATGAACTAGAGAAAAGGGGATTTGTGTCTCCTATGGATAGAGGTCTATGAATTAGTGTAAATGGGATTAGTGTCTCATATGGATAGAGGTCCAAAAACTAGAGCAAAGGAGATTGGTGTCTCCTATGGATAGAGGTCCACGAACTAGAGCAGAGGGGATTGGTGTCTCCTATGGATAAAGGTCCACAAATTTTAGCATAGGGGATTGGTGTCTCCTTTGGGTTGGTGCCCATAAACATTGTAATAGGGAATTGGTTCCCAATAGTTTTGTTGAGAAAATTTATAAAAAATATTTTCTCTATGGATGTAGCCCACTGTAGCACCCTAAAATTGGCGCAGTAAAACCTTAATAATTACAATTACTCTAGTAAATATTCAAATTCAAATTTCAACCCCCAAAACCGCTCCCAAACCGCCGTTTAACCCGTTTCCTCCTTTCCCACGCCATTTTTAGAGTTTGTTTTGACCGTTTGACGATATCGTCGCCGATCAGACGATATCGCCTCAGATCGGACGATTTCGTCTGGACTAGGACGTCCAGACGATCTTGTCCCAAAACTAATTTTTCTCAATTAGCCTCTGTTCCAACGGCGTCTCTAATCCGGGCAGAAGCGTGTCTGCGCCGTTAGAGACCCTCCCCGTTGGAGATCTCCCAAATTGGGATGATCTCCAACCTCCTAACCTCCCTCCTAAGCCTATTTAAACTTAGGCCCTCCCCTTAACCTACCCTGGCTGAAATTTCCTGTAAATCGACTTTACACGCATTAAAACATTCTGAATTACCATCTGCACTTGTCCTATCCAAATTTTGTTGCAGGAACCTTAGTATTTTTCAGCCGAAGCAAGCTCAGTTCGTCGTGGACGATCCTGTTCAATTCGAGACGATTTCGTACCAATCCGAGATGATTTCGACTGCAGTCTGCATTGGGGGCAATCACTGCCCAGAGTTTGCATTTTTCTCTTTTCATCTCCTGTTCTATTCTGCATTTAGTTAGTTTATTTATTATTTTCTGCTATTCTGCATCTTGGAGTTCACCCATGTAGTTTAATTGCATAATGAAATCATGATTAATTATTAAAACATTGTAATTTACTTGCATTCCTATTTAGGATTATCTGTTAACATCTTTATTGTCATTTTACATCTTTATCCTCTATTAGCATTGCTGTATTTTTTGTATTTTGTGTCTATTTCTCTGTTTGCAGGTCTCTGACGAATTCGTCAGATCTCAGACGATCCTGCAGGTCGGAGACGATCCTGTCAAATTCCAGACGATCTGGACTGCTTCAAAAATCAGAATCTCCATCAGACATCCGGATCAGGTATGGCTCTATAATTTAGCTTTTTCCCTCTGTTTTTTGTTTAAAATCTATTTTTTGTATTTCATTTAGCCTGCATTTTCATAATAGAACAACTTAGATTCATTTGGCCAAACCTAGGACTCGAATGTTTAAAGATAAAACTGAACACATTAAACACATTCCCAACCTAGGCGTGGAAACTGCCATTCAAACGTTTCCTGGTGAACCCACCATCCATCGAAAAATCACCATAATACACCTCCCCCGAGAGGCGGGACCTTCGCAAGGCCTCTCAGTCCGAGGTACCGCGCCATCCTTTTCACATCCCCCTTCCGGGCACGGATCCTATAGCTCTGAAGGTAAGGGTGTGAAAAATTTGGAGCGATCTACATTTTGGTGAACCCGACGTGAATGCATTTAAAACCTTTTGAAAACAAAACAAAAAATAAAACAACCAAAAACATAGATGCATTTCAAATCATTTAAAATTAATAAGTTGCATATCATGTTTAGATGGTAGCTCCTAAGAAAATATTAGCAGTTACTATAAATGTTGAAAACCAATTAGCAGCCATAGAAATCAATTATGTGCTTAGTGTGCCTGAAATAGATAGAAATCAACTTTTGTGGGACGAACTTGATAGAAGACTAGGTGCCATTTCATCTAGGTCAACAAAACTTAAACAAATCAAGAGGCTTGTCCTAGATAGAATCCTGGATCCTCATCAACTCGTCTTTTATCATGAACTTCAGAGAGCCTGCCATAGATGGTTAGCTTATAGGAGAGCTCTTGTGTCTTCAGAATTGTTCACCTTCGAGGAATACCTCGAGAACGCAGCCACTATACACCAGTTCCTAGGTCATGTAGAAGACCAAGAGGTCGTTCTTACGGATAGGGAAAGATGGAATAGAGTTCCTCGAGCTATGTTATATCGAGAGTATTGCCACGAGCTTTACTTCTATCAACCAGAATCTGAGACAGATAATATCACTATAGCCCTTTTCATTAAATTTTTGAAAGAAAATTTTCAATTTGAAGAAGAACACTTCATGACTCTTGAAGAACTTGAGCCCATTAATGATATTTATAAATTATTTATAGAAAACTAGATCATTACTTTCAGTATTATTTCTTGCATTTATTGTGTTGTTTGTTATCTTTACAATATTATTACAAAAACAAGAAAAACTAAAAAACATAATAAAAACCAAAACATTTCATTTTAAATATTGTAGTAGGTATATAATTAATATATACCTCTTAAGCTTGTTGCATATATATATATATATATATATATATATATATATATATATATATATATTTGCTGAAATCTAAATTAAGCACAATGCCTAAACTTAGGAATGGTAAACAAACTGAAGGAGAAGAAGAAGATTGGTTAGAAGATAAAACTAGAAACCCAAATGTCCTTCCTGAGGATCCAATTCCGGAAGGAGAAACTCTAGATCAACCAGAAGATGACCTAGGTGAAGACAATGAACAAGAAGAAAATGTTAAAGAGGATGGATCCTCATCCCCTAGAGTAGCTCGAGATGGAACTATTGCTTTTGATAACTTAGATCATTTCTGGAAATTTTTCAATAATAACATTGGCGCTCTTAATATGGCAGTTCGTATTGATAAAGGGCAAATTAGTGACACTCAAGCAGCCATGGAACATATGTTTGATGTGCACACTAATCCCTTGTCTTTCATTGATCAAGAAAGTGATAAGGTTGGACCATCCAATAGAGATATGGTCACTATGATTCAAAACATGCCAAAACAACAGGTTACCCAACCTCCTAAGGAACCTGTTATTGAGCCTAAAATCATTCCCACACAAAAGAAAACTTCCTTCACTGCTTTACTTCACCAAACTATTGATCAATATGCTTCAAGTAAACAAAAACCTAAAATGAAGCCAAACACCAATTTTCAACAATCTGGAATACAACATAATACAACTTCAAAATTTCTTCATAACACCTTTCCTACCAACAATTTACACAATAGCAATATAGCATCTAATCTCCATGTCCCTCCATCATATGCTCACAAATCCCATATCAATGCCCTACCGAACCAATATGGTGGGCAAACTAGTAATCTGGAAGCCATGGTGAAACAGTTAGCTTCGCGTATGGACCAGATAGATCCCTACCGTCCCTCGTACAATTATCGAGAGATATGTAGTCAACCTTTGGATCCCATAGTTGTAGCACAACCGTACCCTAAGCATTTTCCCATGCCCATCCTGCCTATATATAAAGGAACTGAAGATCCCATAGAGCATCTTCGCATGTTTAGGATAGCATGTCATGATATATCACATGATGACTTGCTATTACTAAAAATGTTCCCAAAAAGTTTAGGTGGAATGGCATTAGAGTGGTACTATCAACTACCCACTCATTCTTTGAGAAATTTTGAAGAAACAACTGAATCTTTTGTCCATCAATTTAGTGCCTACATCGAGAGGCATGTAACCATTAAAGATTTATACAACTTAAAACAAGACAAGGATGAATGTTTTGCTGATTTCTTAGCTAGATGGAGGGAGTTGACAGGAAAACTGCACTTTGTGCTACCTTATAGGGAAATGTTGGACATTTTTATTAATAATTTACAAGAACAAATATCTTATGAGCTATCAATCGCTACTTTAACTACCTTCGATCAAGCTATAGATTTAGCTCGAAGAGTAGAAGATGCCCTCATTAGGAGAGGCCAACTTAGGAAGAAGGATGATGAGAAAACCTCCAGAAATCAATATAAAAACAAACAAGTCGTAGGTGACGGAGTCACTGATAGCAAAAATGTTGCTAATATCAATGCAACGAAAACAACAGAAAAATTTATATTGAAACCTCCTGATAAACCTCCTCGAGAATTTACTAGATTGAATCAACCATTATCAACTATTTTACCTCAATTACTCGAAAGAGGTTTGATCCAATTACCAGCTATCCAGGAACCTGATCCAACTATACCCGGATACAGAGCTGACTTACACTGTGATTTCCATAGAGGGCATGGACACTCTACCAATGCTTGTAAAAGGTTGAAACATAAAATACAAGATCTGATTGATAATAATGAAATGGAGGTGCAAGCCTTCCAACCTAAACAAAATGCTCCTAATAATCCTCAAAAGAACATTCCCCAAAATCAAAATCAAAATGCTAATCAATCATTAGACATATTTCAACACCCTTTACCAAGACATGGTAAAGAGGTGGCCAATCAAATCGAACATCATAATGTTCCTCCTCCTACCCGATATGTAGGAACTATTAGTAACTAGTGGACATTTACCTAATCATGATTTACAAAAATTTGACACAACTTTATCCATGGTCACAACCAGGCCCCTACATAATATTCAAACTCCAGATCCTAGTGATATAGAATCAGATACTAAAAGTGACATGGAAATCACTTCAAACCAATCGAATAGTTCTGAAAATGAATCAGATCCTATTCAACCCATCACAGATGCTATGGTTCCAGAAGAACCATTTCCTAGAAGAGTTACTACTCGACCCTCTTCTAATCAATTCCTCCCAAATGAACAAGCCATAAACGCTCAACCGAGACCAGTTCAGCGTCTTCAATATAACATTGTAGGTACCATCGGAGTCGTTACCCGACAACAGGCTCAAAATTCTCAACAAGAACCAAACCAGAATGATGGATCAGCTCCATTTGTTTTGAAAAATCCCAATAAAGGGAATCATGCTCCCAATGTTCAACCTAAACCCCCTTACAATATTAATGAGCAATTATCTAATACTACAGCCAGAATTTCCCTTTTGGATTTATTAAGATCTTCTCCTACCCATAGGGATGAGTTGATGCTTACATTAAGCCAAATGATGGTACCTCAAAACATTCAACCTGAAGCCATGGCCAATACTATCATCACTAGAGAAGTCGATTGTATTGACTTTCGGGATAAAGATATCCCACAACACAGTTTACATAAGGATAATCCCTTATATATTACTGCTCTAATTGGAGATGTAGTTGTTAAAAGAGTCCTGATTGATAATGGTTCATCTCTAAACATTTGCACTTTTGACTTCTACCAACGATTTGGCTTTAGAAGTGATGAAATGAAGAAAACTGACATGATTATCAAAGCTTTCAATGACGAAACACAAGAAACGTGTGGAGTTATTACCATCCCATTGCAAGTTGGTCCTCGAACTCTAGATACCACCGTGTTTATTGTACATTGCCCCGCATCGTACAATATACTCTTGGGTGATCCTTGGATCAATGCAATGCGGGCTGTCCCATCAACTTTACACCAATGTGTTAAATTCGAATTTAAAAATCAGTTGGTCACTATCCATGGTGATCCTAGACCCTTTGATATGTGTGCTTTGGCAGAGCCTGTTGGAGTGCAATTTTGCCCTGCTCTGTCATCCACACATCCTAATTCTTATTTTTCATCTAAAACTATGAAACACACACCCATAGCTTCACCTATTTCCCCTCCATTAATTTCATCCTCATATATAGATCAACAATCTTCTAAACAAACCACTCTAGAACCTCAAAAAGATCTTCAATCCACGACCAATCCTTCATGTTCCATCCCTATAATTTCAAAACCTATAGACCCATCTATTAACACTTCCACATTATCAACATCTATCATACCTTCCACATCTAAAGATATAGGGAATGATCCTTCTACATCTTATGCTCTTTCTGATGAACTTTTACCGGATTTATCCACAATCTTAATATCAAAAAAACAAATGCTTTCATGCAAGATTCAATTCTTTTAAATAACTTGCCGCCATCTCCTCGTACTTTGGGCCTCCCACAACCTATGGGAAGTACTTACCAAGTCGGGAGTTGTGCCTTCATTTATAAAGGATATGACTAGGGAAGAATCCCTCGAAATATCAAAACTCATCATGATGGATATGCTCGATGTTATTTTACTAATGAGTATATTAAAGCTAAACCCATAATGCTTAAAATGGGATATAAAGGGAAAGGCTTGGGACCTTTCCAAAATGGCATGAAAGAACCTTTCGAGGTAGAACCGTGGCCTGCCCGTTGTGGTGTGGGCCTATTTCCTAGTAAGGGTCAACCCTTTCCTTTTGAAGATGATGATCAACTCATATGTTATCAAGATTATTTGGATAGGCATGATGATTTGCCTCTAAAAAATCAGCCATTTACATGTAACATGCTATCCATAGCTTACCCTGAAATGATTGTTGACTCCGATGAGGAGTTGGAAGGAGATATCTTCCATGATGTCTCCGTTGAAGAGATTTTACACAATGGATTTTATTTTGATGGTTCTATACCAACTATAGCCCAACTTGAGACCACTAATCCTCAAGATGAATTATCCAACTTAACCTTAAAAGAATTACAAGAATTGGGCGTTTCACCCGCCCCACCTAATTTTGAAAGAGATCTACACATGGAGGTAGAAAACGTCATTAAAATTAATATTGGAACTGAGGATAATCCTCACATAATCAATATTGGATCAGAATTAAGTCAAGAAAAACAAGAGCAATACATTGCATTCCTTAAAGAATATGAAGATGTCTTCGCTTGGACATACGAAGATATGCCAGGTCTAGACCCTTCCGTAGTCATGCATCATCTAGTAGTCCATCCGGATGCTAAACCTGTTAAACAAAAACTTAGAAAAATGCATCCCAAAGTGGCCCTGCTAGTCAAAGGGGAGTTAGAAAAACTCTTGAATGTTGTTTTTATACAAGCTATTGATTATGCTGAATGGATCTCAAATGTAGTTCCAGTCACCAAGAAAGAAGCTACCAAAGTTAGGGTTTGCACAGATTTTAGAGATATTAATGTTGCATGCCCTAAAGATGATTTTCCTCTTCCAAACATGGATCAAATCATTGACTTTACTTCCGGGAGTGGGATGATGTCCTTAATGGATGGATTCTCCGGTTATAATCAGATCAGGATAGCTCCTGAAGATCAGGCTAAAACAGCCTTTATTACCCCCTGGGGTACCTTTTGTTGGAAAGTGATGCCATTCGGCTTAAAGAACGCAGGTGCAACCTATCAACGAGCTATGACTTATATTTTTCATGATATGATGCATGATATCCTACATGATTATGTAGATGATATTATAGCTCGCTCTATTAATGAAGATAATCATTTAGATGATTTGAGAAAAGTTTTTAATCGATTAAGAGAATATCTTATTCGATTAAATCCAACCAAATGCATATTCGGAGTTAAGTCCGGTAAACTATTAGGGGTTATAGTTTCTTTACGTGGTATCAAAATTGACCCTCTTAAGATTGCGGCTATCACTGATATGCCCGCACCTACCAATATATCTGAATTACGAAGTTTACAAGGTAAGCTTCAAGCTATCCGTCGCTTCATCGATAAGTTGGCGGACAAAACCGGTCCCTTTCTTAAGCTCCTTAAGAAGGATGTCCCTTTTAATTGGGACGACGAATGTAAAGAAGCTTTTGAACTTCTCAAACAATACCTCCTTAACCCACCTGTGCTTTCACCACCTAGACCTGATCGCCCATTTCTCCTGTATATTTCAGCTTCAGATTCTGCCTTAGGAGCTATGTTAGCTCAGCTTGATGATGAAAAGAGAGAACGTGCTAATTATTATATTAGCCGAACCTTCATCAGTTATGAAACCCGCTACACAACGTTGGAAAAACTATGTCTAGCAGTCATGTTTGCTACGCAAAAATTATGCCATTATATGCTTAGTCAGAAAACTTATGTCATTGCTAAATATGATCCCTTGAGGTATCTCATGAGTCGACCTTATTTATCGGGTCGCACAGCCAAGTGGGTTCTTGCTCTAAGCGAGTTTGACCTCACATTCATAGGACAAAAGTCTGTTAAGGGTCAAATCATAGCAGATCAATTAGCTGCTGCACCCTTAGAGTCTACCCATCCCCTCATCATTGAGTTTCTGATGAATGCCTTCAATTAGAGGCAGACCATATTGAACAATGGTCCTTATACTTTGATGGAGCCCGATGCATGAGTGGGGCTGGTGCGGGTATTATTTTAATATCCCCGCAAAAACATCTTATTCCTCTGTCCTTCAAATTAACATTTGCTTGCACCAACAATACTGCTGAATATGAAGCTCTAATCCTTGGATTACGAGCTGCCTTGGCGCTAAAAATTAAACATCTGTTAGTTTTTGGTGATTCTCAACTTGTCATAAACCAAATTAATGAAGTTTATCAGACCAGAGATGATAAATTGTGCCCATATAAAGCCTATGTTTTACAATTAATGTCTCTATTTGATCAGGTTTCCTTGGAAGCTATTCCTCGAACTTGCAACCGTGCGGTGATGCTATGGCCGCAGTTGCATCTCTCCTGCCCTTGGAGTTAGATGACGAATATGCCACTATCATTATTCGTCGACTCCAGGAACCCGCTTCAAATAAGTCATGCTTAGAACCTTTGGATGTGTTTCTAATCAATGAAACTACTCCTGAACCTTGGTATACGAATATATTTGATTTTCTTCAAAATGGGACTTTCCCTGCCAATTCTAATAGAAACCAAGCGTCGGTTATTACGTAGACGAGCAAGTCGATTTGTAATAATTGGCAATACTTTGTATAGGAGATCTTTTGAAGGTATCCTATTGAGATGTTTGAATCTAGAAGAATCCAAATCAGCCTTGAGTGAAGCCCACGATGGATCTTGTGGAGGACACTTCGGTGGTAGTGTCATTGCTAAAAAGCTCCTTAGGATAGGATACTTTTGGCCTACCATGGAGAATGATGCACATGAGTATGTGCGCCATTGCGACAAGTGCCAGAAACATGCTGACCTTGTCCATGCGCCTGCACAAGAACTGTAGGCTATTTCATCTCCTTGGCCCTTTTCCAAATGGGGCTTAGACATTATTGGCAAAATCAATCCTGTGTCATCTGATGGACACAAATTCATCATAACCGCCATCGAGTATTTCACGAAGTGGGTTGAAGCTATGCCTTTAGCTTCCTGCACTGGCACACAAGTCTCTAAATTTATTTTTAATCAAATCATTTGTAGGTTCGGAATTCCTGCAAATCTCATCTCTGATAATGGAACTTGTTTCAAAAATAAAGATGTCAAGAAATTATGCCAAAAATATAAGATTCAACATCGCTGGTCCACTCCCTATTATCCTCAGGGTAATGGTCAAGCAGAAGCATCTAACAAAACCTTAATCAAAATTCTCAAAATATTGGTCAATAAATCTGGCCGCGACTGGCACATTCAGTTATATCCAACCTTGTGGGCCTATCGAACTAGTGTTCGAACCCCCACTGGAACTTCACCTTTTGTTTTGGTTTATGGTGCTGAAGCCGTTTTTCCCTTTGAATTAGAAGTTCCTTCTTTGGCTCTACTACTTCAAGATACCGAAGTAGGAGATGAATATCGAGCTGGAAGACTCAATCACCTGGAACTCCTAGATGAAAAATGCATCAATGCTTTGGAGCATCTCCGTGCCTACCAAAACAAGCTTAAAAGATCATATGCTAAAAAAGTTCGTCATCGATCCTTTGAGATCGGCGACCTTGTTTTAAAAGAAAATAAAAAAAATACTAATGCAACTAAAGACCTTAAAGGTAAATTTGAGCCCAAGCTGGCTTGAACCATACATTATCACTCGCTAAATTTGAATCGGGAGCATACAAATTATCTACCTTAGATGGTAAAGAACTTAAAGAACCTATGAATATTATGCATCTTAAACGTTACTATGTATAAATTTGGTCATTTCATCCTTGTATATATTTGTTTAAAATATTTCAAAATCACTATCTTGTATTTCTTTCAATTTATAAATTCAAAAATACCAAAAACATTCATAATCATCAAAATATTCAAAACTATTTGTTGTATTTATTTATGGCACTTGTTAAATCTTTCAACAAACAAAAAAAAATAATAATAAAAATAAAAAATAGCAATATTCTTGACTCTTTCGAAACCAAAACAAAATAAAGAAGAAAGAGAGAGTCAACATTCTCAAACTTCTCAAAAAGTATTTATATATATTTCTTCTTACAAATGTTGCAGTTATATATTTCAAATTATTTTGGATAAATTAGCATTTATTTGGAATCCCTCACTTTCACAAACACAAAAATAAATATCTTGATTTTTATCTGGCATGATTACTAATCTCTCTTATATCAAAAGTCCACAAAATTCAATTAAATAAAGTTTGAGCACAGAGAATTGATCTTGTTATTTACTTAAACCAAGCACATCCTTTCACAATAAAATGATTATATTTGTAATGTCCTTGCTATGCTACATAGTAGAAGTGGTTTCTTGAGCGAAAAGTTTCCCCTGCTATCCTATCATGCACATGGTCTAGAATCTTTGAGAATTGGCAAAAGGACAAGCTCACCCCTACCCGAATAAAAATCCCTTGCTCTACAGCTAATCCGAGCAAGTATCCCTAGCATAGAAAAAAAAAAAGCAAAGTTCAAGAAAAAGAGAAAAAGAAAAATGTTATTTTATATCATTACAACAATGTTCCAAGCATTATCAAGCAAAAATACAAAAGAAATACAAAAGAAAGCAAAAGAAAGCAAAAACAAAAGCAATAAAATCCCTTTCCCTACCCTTTGAAAAGAAAAGAAGGGTTGATGAGCTTGAATCCCTGGAATTCTCAATTATTCAAAAACTGTGAGGTAAGCCCCATAACAGGTGGTTTGTGCCCAACCCTGCTTGGCCTTGTGTAACTCCTAGCATGGCGATATGTCTGTCACATTAGCGACCTTCTTTTGTATAGACCTATGTCTGCTTATGGATTAGCTAGCTCTTGATAATCCGACTTACATAGTAGTCTAGTATGGTTATATGCATCTAAATCATGGTTAATGAACACTTATTTGGTTCATTCAAATCACTTGTATCATATTATCTTGCTCAAAAGCTGGTAAACGAACATAGCAATTGCACACACATTTTGTATTTGAGAGATTTTGTGTATCATTATGATAAATCAAGATTGGAAATGAACTCACATATGCACATGGGATTCCTTATAAATCTAACTTTTGTCTTTAAGATACTTTGAAATATTTTTGCAAATTGTCTGGAATAATTTCATTTTCTTATTTAAGAACAGTTGTTTAGTATAAAGACAACTACATACATAATAGAAAAAATCAAAATTTCTTTCAAAACCATACAATCAAAACACACACACAAAAAAAAAAATATATATATATATATATATATATATATTGTCGACTTTCACGACGATGGTATAGTTCCAAAACCAAAATTGGAATTTTATGCCTAGCGCAAGTCCTCATCTTCATATTTTCTATTTATTAAAAATCAACCATGCAATAAAACTATCTCTTTTTTTGATTTCGCGATGATGGTATAAGTCTATACCTACATATTCTATGCCTAGCGCAAACCATTGTACCAATTTTTATTCCCCATTCATTTCAAATCAAATCATAAAAAACATATGACTTAAATCATTATGTTACACAATTATGCTTTAACAAAAAGCATGCACATTATCACTATTTCATGTCATTATGTCAACCTGCAAAATTTGCAATGATGGTATAATTCCTAGGGAATTATCCAAAAATTTTATCACACTTAGGAATTTATGCCTAGCAAAAATCATTTTAACATTATTTCATGCATACTATTTTTATGAAAATCTGAAAAACAAATCACCATCATCATCATCATTTGCACCATTGCACCAAAGTCTTAAGACAGTCTCTTAAGCACTCTTTTACTTTTTAACAATATTTCTATACTGGGATTAGCTTGACGACCGAGTGAGCGGCGACTCCATGAAATGGTCTATAATAGCGACAATGTCCTTTGAAATTATTGTTAAAAGTCTTTTTATTTTTATCAAATCACCACATCACAAACAACCAATTTGTTACATCAGATTATTTCATTTAAATTTTTAAAGCATGACATTTCAACCATAATATTTCCAATGACATAATTACATGAATTATTAAATCAATCACACTTCAAACATTAAAGCATTATACAAACGCATAAGACAAGTCATATGATCAAAAAATATCTCATCTATATATATATATCAAATATATGTACATCATCTCAAAAATAGATTGGTATGCCACAATCTACATCTTGGCATACTCAATCCTCTCAAATCATATAATCAGTCTGTACAGTGTAGTAGCCTAGCCTCGAGAACCCCTCGAGCTCTCAGCCTCATCTCCTCCCCCACCCTGAGGTGGACGAGGTGGCCCCATCGCAGTATGTGTGGTACTACGAGTCCTAGTTGTCGATCGAGATGAAGTCCTCGATGACCCAATCTTGATCGGGTCAGCAATGCCAACTGGCAGTTGTACCCTCTGACCCTCTGGCACCATCTAGAAGTAGATACCCTGGTAGAACATGGTCTGAGCAATCGACCGCGCCAGCTCCTGAGTGCTCGCTCCTCCACCCCATGCTCTGAGGCATGCAATCTCATCTCTGAGCTGTGTAACCTCAGCTCGATGGCGTGCAGCCTCATCCTGCAATGTCTGCACCTGTGCCTAGAGATGGACTGTCTCTGCTCGGAGAGTCACTGTCTCGTTGCTCTCCCTAGTGTCAACACCCTTGCCCTTATCGAGCGATGGTGGCCTCTCTCTCTATGGAGAAGGGGGTCTCTCCTCCCTCCTCTCCCACTGTCGTGGCCTCTGCTGCGCTTGTGGTCTCCTCTGCTCTCTCCCACCATGACCCTGTGCCACCTCAATGGCCGCCTGGCACTGCCTCCCCATCCGATGCACAACTACATGAATCGGACCCTGAGCCCTCATCATCCGAGGAGGGTGGATGCCTGTGTACCAGGCATCATAGCCATCGGCTACCCTAGCATCATCCCCATCCACTGGCTGAATGGGGGCATCATCTACGTCCTGACTCTAGAATCGCTGCATATCTGGAGCCCCGCTAACTATAGTGTTATCCCGGATAGTCCAAGAAAACTCGTAGTCTCTCAGAGATGGAATCCCCTACTGTAGACCGAACTACCTCAAAACTCGGTCATACCGATGGAGCTCCACCTCTCCCCTCTCCATCCTCAGCCAGCAGACTCGCTTGATGCGAGCCAGCTCTTGTCCATCCTCGGCCCACCCTGGATGATCTCTCCAAGGCCTCCAGGTGATCTGGTCGGAGACGAGGTCATCTAGTAGTCTCCGGGACACCGGTAGATCTATCCACCATTGTGCCCCTCTCCGGAGCCACTAGTAGAAAACTCGGGGCCTCTCCCCATCAATCCCTATCGGTGGGAGCCCTACCGGCCTTCGCACCGCAATGTGCTCCCAGCACCAAACCTGTAGTAGCGATGTCATAACCAGACATCGACCGCCCTTGTACACGACCCCATGCAGGATCCTATACAACCGATAGAGTACAAAGCTCCCCCAAGCAAATCTATATCCGTGGTCTCTCATGTCGTAGACCACATCTGTCAGTACCCATGGTACCCTGCATCCACTCTGGTGGCACAGCAGAAGTCCACCTACCACTCCGACCAAAACTCGTGTGAGTCTAGATGCCCCGGGCATCTGACGTAGTGACTCGATATTCACTCCGCCCTTCTCCAGGGCGAAGCTCGGATCGCCACACAGTCGCATCATCGCGTGGCCCTGATTGGCCATGGGAGTGATCAGTCGTCCTTGTATGGGGATCCTCAAAATCCTCCATACATCCTCCAGTGTGGGAGTCATCTCCCCTGTCGGTAACCAGAAATAGGAAGAACCCGGATACCACCTCTCTGCTAGGGTTATCAATAGCCCCATGTCTATAGAAACTTGTGGCATGTCTGCCACGTGCTGCAAGCCGACCTGTGCCAGCTACGATCTCGCTCTACCTGAGACAGGGCGGCCAAGTCATCCCTCAACCCGCCATATTTCCATTCTCTGCTCTTTAGTAATCCTCTCTGCAACATAAACAAAATCAACAATAAAAATCATTAATAAATCATTAATTAAAAATTCAAGTTAAAATAAGTTCAATTTTATAAATGATGATATCGTCCACAATTGGACGATATCGTCCCAAATTTGAGCAAATTCATCTCCGATTTCACCAGTCGAAATCGTCCCCTTTTTGACGAAATCGTCCCCATTTCATCGATTTCGCCTCTGGACGAAATCGGCGTTATCGAGACGATTTCGGAAAAATCGAGACGATTTCATCTCGACGACGTCGACGGCCCAAAAATGGCCGCGATGCTCAAAAATCAAGCAAATCTAATCTAAAAAGCATTAAATTCTAAAGTAAAGCATTCTAAACTAAGTTTAGACCCTTACCCGTAGCCCGCGCCGGACCTCTGTCGATCTGTGCGCTGTCTCGACCATTTTTGTCTCCAGAGCTCTAAAAACCAGAAAAATGAACAGTAACAATGAATTAGGGTTTTACCCTATTTTTCTTAATTTTATTCAAAACACAATTAAAAACATTTTAAAATTTTGCTTTTCGTGTTTTTACCTCAAACGTTCGATTTGGGTAAAAACACGGAGGGGGCAGCATAGTAAGTTGTCGTACGATTCGACCACGAATCGTCGCCTAAAAATGGGAATAATTTTTGCTTTCTCGTAGATCGAGAAGAACTCATCTTTAACGCATTTTCTTCAAAAAATTCGCTAAAGAGGGGGCAAAATGTAGCACCCTAAAATTGGCACAGTAAAACCTTAATAATTACAATTACTCTAGTAAATATTCAAATTCAAATTTCAACCCCCAAAACCGCTCCCAAACCGTCGTTTAACCCGTTTCCTCCTTTCCCATGCCATTTTTAGAGTTTGTTTTGACCGTTTGATGATATCGTCGCCGATCAGACGATATCGCCTCAGATCGGACGATTTCGTCTGGACTAGGACGTCCAGACGATCTTGTCCCAAAACTAATTTTTCTCAATTAGCCTCTGTTCCAACAGCGTCTCTAATCCGGGTAGAAGCGTGTCTGCGCCGTTAGAGACCCTCCCCATTGGAGATCTCCCAAATTGGGATGATCTCCAACCTCCTAACCTCCCTCCTAAGCCTATTTAAACTTAGGCCCTCCCCTTAACCTACCCTGGCTGAAATTTCCTGTAACTTGACTTTACACGCATTAAAACATTCTGAATTACCATCTGCACTTGTCCTATCCAAATTTTGTTGCAGGAACCTTAGTATTTTTCAGCCGAAGCAAGCTCAGTTCGTCGTGGACGATCCTGTTCAATTCGAGACGATTTCGTACCAATCCGAGATGATTTCGACTGTAGTCTGCATTGGGGGCAATCAGTGCCCAGAGTTTGCATTTTTCTCTTTTCAGCTCCTGTTCTATTCTGCATTTAGTTAGTTTATTTATTATTTTCTGCTATTCTGCATCTTGGAGTTCACCCATGTAGTTTAATTGCATAATGAAATCATGATTAACTATTAAAACATTGTAATTTGCTTGCATTCCTATTTAGGATTATCTGTTAACATCTTTATTGCCATTTTACATCTTTATCCTCTATTAGCATTGCTGTATTTTTTGTATTTTTTGTATTTTGTGTCTATTTCTCTGTTTGCAGGTCTCTGACGAATTCGTCAGATCTCAGACGATCCTGCAGGTCGGAGACGATCCCGTCAAATTCCAGACGATCTGGACTGCTTCAAAAATCAGAACCTCCATCAGACATCCGGATCAGGTATGGCTCTGTAATTTAGCTTTTTCCCTCTATTTTCTGTTTAAAATCTATTTTCTGTATTTCATTTAGTCTGCATTTTCATAATAGAACAACTTAGATTCATTTGGCCAAACCTAGGACTCGAATGTTTAAAGATAAAACTGAACACATTAAACACATTCCCAACCTAGGCGTGGAAACTGCCATTCAAACGTTTCCTGGTGAACCCACCATCCGTCGAAAAATCACCATAATACACCTCCCCGAGAGGCGGGACCTTCGCAAGGCCTCTCAGTCCGAGGTACCGCGCCATCCTTTTCACATCCCCCTTCCGGGCACGGATCCTATAGCTTGAAGGTAAGGGTGTGAAAAATTTGGAGCGATACACCCACATTGGGTGAACCACGTTAAATTTGTGTCTCTTATGTGTGTGATGACATGTGTATTATTTAAATATTACAATTGATAATATTGGATAATATTACATTGGAAAAAAAAGTAAAAGTTTTATCTTATATTATTCATCCCGCATCTCAGTATAAGCTTGTGTTCTTCAATTGGTATCAAAGCTGGTTCCTTCATGAAATTCTAAGAACTTGAAGGAAGATATTACAAGAAAACACATGGAAACTGAAGTAATAGAATTTTCTCCTATGGTTGAAATCTAAAAAAAAAAACAAATGTGTTAAATGTGGTCATATTGGTCACTATGTAGCTTATTGTTCACAAGCTGGAAGTAGTAGCAGTGAAGAAGAAAATGAATAAAAGAAAAATAAGGAAAGAAAATTTCATCTTGAAAATAAAAACAAGCATGTTCAAGGCAAGCATGAGAAGAAGATCTTTCAAAGACACAAGAAGAGTTTTTATGTTGAAGAAGCAAGCAGTGCTTCTAGAAGCAGTGATGAAAGTCTCTCCAATAGTGAAAAAGAAGATGGTCCTATTGTTGAAGACCAAGAAGAAAAGAAAGATACAGAAAAGGTAAAAATAACTTGATGAGTTGAAAAGGGAGAACTTAATATTGAAGGCTCAAGTACAAGAGGATGAGAATACAAAGGCAAAGCTTCTACAAGATCTCACCAACTTAAAAGATAAGGTTGAAGAGGCAAGAAAAATTGAAGAAGGTATGGTTGAACAATTAAAGGTAAAAGAGCTAGAATGTGAAATATTAGAACATGAAGTGGTTTCTCTAAGGATGGAAGTGAAATATTCTAATGATAAGTTACATAAGTTTGAGAAAAGCTCAAAATATTTGGATGATATTATCAAAGCACAAATATCTCCATTTATGAAGACAGAACTTGGTTTTGAAGAAGGTCAAGAGAAACAAAAAGAGGAGTCAAGCTCAAAAGGGATAAAGGAATCAAAGAAAGAAATTGAAGACTCTAAGACCTACGTTGATGTGTTGAGAGGTGATAGTATCAAAGAGGAAGTAAAAAAAGAACCATCAAGGAATAGGGACCATCACAAGAAAAGTAAAGAAAGAACCATGAGATTAAGGCAAGATGAATATTTCTTCAAAGGTTATTGTTACTCATGTAATAATTTTTATCATAAAGTTGTGCATTGTAGGGTTCATGATAAAAATGATTATGGATTCACCAAGAGGAACTTCAATTCATTTGCACCTTTCAAGGACTACAACATCATGTGCTACAATTGCAATAATTTTAGGCATAAAGTTGTACATTGCAGGGTTCATGGTAAGAATGATTATGGCTTCACCAAGAGGAACTTCAATTCATTTGCACATTTCAAGGACTACAACATTAGGTGTTTCAATTGCAATAATTTTGGGCATATAGCAAAGTGGTGTAGAACAAAATTTCTAGAACTTCCAAAGATAAGCAATAAAAAGGATGCTCAAAATGTTCAAAAGGGTATGACTACAAAGGTATGGAAAAAGAATATTGAAAAAGAAGAAGAGCATTGTAAGTTGGGAGTAGTCTTAATCCCATCCCAAAATTAATTACCTCAAGGAAAGGAGGTGGTGAAGGGGCTATGCTAAAGCATCTTATTTTGAGCCCCAAGGAGCCCTTCACCATTGATGTCAAATGGAGAGAATTCAGTGAGGGGGAGTAGCTTCTTAGGGGGAGTAGTATTGGAATACGGTTCTAGTAATAGAATATTTTTTTTGAAGGGTTGCAATCAATGACAAAGGGGGAGATTGTTAGAAATATTGAGTATATTGAGTTGTCATTGATGTCAAAGGGTACATGAGGCAAAAATATTTTGATGTCAAAGGTGCATGGTAGTCAAGGCAAAAATATTTCCCATGAGTTTGATAGCAAGCAATGGACAAAATTCAAAGCAAGGTATATGGACAAAATTCAAGGCAAGGTATATCTCCAAAGTATTTTTCTAAGAGAAGGATTAATAATATTTAAATGTCAAATTTAAATATTATGAAGAAGGACAAGGTTTAAAAGGTTTTATTATAATTGCTTGAAAAATATTTAAAGACCACAAGAGGAGGCAAAGGTTTAAAGACAAAGATTTATTTTTCCAAGGGCCAAAGGTTTAAATATTATAATATTTAAATCTTTTAGATTTAAAATATTATAATCAAAAGAAGGTTTAAAAATAAAGAGCGCCAAAATGAATTTTTAATTGAATGGAGATTGATTGAGTGAATGAATATGGAATAAAGTTGGAGAAATAGAGGATCTATGGTCGAGGTAGCAATGGTGGGAATGGGATACAGTAGCTAGGGTCGACGCAATTTGCAGGGGATCCAAATTTAGGTAAGGATGTGAATGGGGTAGTGGGTTCCCATGGGATGGCGCATGCGGATCCCCAAGACAAGGATGCCCCCAACATGCCTTTCGATGGCCCCAGACCTGGGAGCCTTAGAAAATCCTCCTATGCCCAGATCACCTCGGGTGAGGTGATCCTTCCCAAAACTTAAAAAACAAATCTATCCCTAGTGGGATCAAACATTACCATCCCATCAGATGTTTTTCCAACTATATATCTGGGGCCTCATATTCCCTTGTTGGGAAGTTTGTCGAAGGATGCCCAGACATGGAGACCATAAGATGTTGGGCCTTTTACAAATAGAAAAAAAACAAGGAATATGGATATCATTTCCCTCTCGAAGGGCTTCTTCATCATCAAACTCAACAATCGATATGACACCAACTGGATCCTCACGAGAGGACCCTAGTTTCTAGGTAGGAGAAGCCTATTCCTAAGGCGATGGGTGGCATACTTCAATCCTAACACCTAGAGCATTAACGTTACCCCTATATGGGTCTAGATTTGAGACCTGCCATTCCACCTCTGGAAATATGATGTTCTAAAAGCTATTATAGGTGCTATTGGCGATCTAGTGGCTTTCGATCCTACAACCAAGGTGGGATTCAAAATGGTACATGCCTGTATCTATGTGAATGCAAACCTTGAATCTGAACTCCCATATTTCATCAACCTAATTTTTGGCTCCTTTAAATAACACCAACCACTAGAATACAAAAATAAGCTAGATTTTTGTGCTCAGTACCGCATGCAAGGGCACCTCTAGAATGAGTGCCCTCTCACTAAGCTTCTAGAGGAACCTGTGGGTGGTGGATCCTTCCCAAAGGCTCCCACCAAGGGTAAATTCTCCCCCCATAACTCGTCCTTCCCTAGGTATGGCCGCCCCAACCCTCAAGCGAGTGGACATCCTACATGGCAAGAAAAGAGGCATCTTCCAACTAATAAAGGGAAGCAATAGGTTGACCCTAATTCGATGTCAAATTTTGACCAGGTATGCACCCATATCGATCCTAACCCTGAGTTTATTTTCAAAGAGATGGTCTCCTCTATGGACCCTTCCTTTCCACCCATTGTGCCTGTAGACCCACCCTTGGTCCATAATATTCCTGCCCCCTTAGCAGCCTCCCCTAAGGACCCTTCCTCGACCCCTTGTCCTGATCAGGATGATCTCCTTCCCAGGTCTGGTCCTACCCCTAGTCTTACCCTTGGAAACCCCTTGGGGATCCATCCCCCCCACCTACCATTCCCTCACCTCATCTACCACCATATATTATCTCCCTACCCCTCTAGAGGCCTCCCTTCCCCCTTAGCTATCTTTGATCCTCTATCTGAATCCTATGGTGATGATGAAGGCATCACTTCCTTTTCCCAGTCAGCCCCGAAAGGCTTTAGTCCCAAGAGAACCCATAGAAAAATATTCACCACTGAATTTGGCAGTTACATGAAGAGAGTCCGGCCCTCCCTAAGTTATCAAAGGAGAAAATAGGTATAATATGACATTGCTAATATGAACTAGTCTACCTTGCTGTCAGATGCCCTCAATCTGCTAAAAGAAGATCCAAAGAGATCCAAAACTCCCTCCCACCAGGGGAAAGGAGGTAAAAATCCCCCCAAAGGTGCCAAATGAATATCCTCACATGGAATGTGAGAGGGCTCAATGGAGCCCCCAAGAGATGCATACTAGCCCATTTTCAAAAATAACACAAACCTTTCATCCTCATTCTTTAGGAATCAAAGCTATATGAATCTGCCTCACCCAAAATAGACAAAGTAGTATGGAGCAATGGTAAATTCCTATTCACCCTAGCCCAAGGATATTTTGGTGGACTATTGTTTATGTGGGACCATACCATAGTTGAAATTAGTTTGATCTTGTTCTCCTCTAGAATCATCAACATCATGTTCCAAAACATAGCTTTCAACCATATTTGGATCCTCTCCAATATTTATGCCCCCAACAACCCATTGGAAAGGGCCTCCCTGTGGGACAAGATCAATCTCATGTGGGACTCATTCAAATATCTCTCATGGATTCTCACTAGATACTTTAACACCCCCTTATTCCCTTCATATAAATTTGGAGTATTCTCTTTGATACCCAGAAGTATGGAGGAGTTTGGGGGATTCATTGACTCAAACAAGCTCATGGATGTCCAACTAAAGGGGGTAAATTTCACTTGGAGAAATATGAGGATGGTATCTAACCTCATCCAAGTTAAATTATACAAGATCCTCATATCTAGAGATCCTATCTAGAGAAGATAGGATCTGATCATAATCCCCTTCTCTTCAAAGTAGGCAGGCCTCCCCTTCTAAGAACCCCTTTCGATTTGAGTCAATGTGGTTCCACCATACAAAATTCATATTGCAAGTGGTACAGTGGTGGATCCAATCATTCATAGGACCCCCATTTGAGCAAATCGATCAAAAACTTAGGTTCCTCAAAGATAATATCAGGGTGTGAAATAGGGAAACCTTCAACAACATTTTTGAAAACAAAAGAGCTATAAAAGAGAAACTGGAGATCCTAGAATGCAAATTCTAGGAGGGCTATCAAGATCTCGGCTCTAGGGAGGAAGAAGGTAGACTCCTAGTAGACTACCACAATGCTCTAGCGAGGGAGGAAACCTATTGGAGATAGAAATATAATGCCTTGTGGCTCAAGTATGGTGACTTGAACACCAAGTTCTTCCATGCCTCTACCCTCAGGAACAAAAACTCTAATAAAATCTTAGATTTCATCTTTAGTGATGGCAAAACTTTTAAGGATGAGTCTGAGATCAAGTATGAGACTTCCAGCTTCTTCTAATCCCTCCTAGGCACCCCATATTAGTCCTCCCCCTAGGAGTTCAAGTTCCTCCTTGAGCACATATCTCACCCCATATTCGTAAAAAATGCTCATTAGCCCTCTCTCTTGACGAGATCAAAGTAGCCCTATTATCCATGAAGCCTACTGCTAAACCTAACCCAGATGACTTCTCTCCATGCTTCTTTTAAGATTTCTATAATCTGGTCAGAGCTGAGGTTTGTGTAACTGTTAGAGACCTCCAATCCGCTAAGGTCATTCCCCTTTGCATTAAATCCACTTTCATATCCTTAGTCCCCAACTTCCAAGCCATCGAATCCTTGTCAAACTTCTTCCCTATCAGCCTTTGTAATGTCTCTTAATCAAAGCCCTCACATCTAGACTCAAGGATATCCTCCCCCTCATCATAGATGATGAGGCCAGGAATTGCCTCATCCATGGACACTCTTTGATACATTTTTTACTATTTGACTTACCCTTTTTACTATGATTTTTATGTTAATTATGGAAAAATGCATTATATAATGATGTTTGCAAATTCTAGAATGACAAAGTGCATATGCTCTGTTTTGTTGTTTTTACTACAATTTCACCTATTTTTCAGTTAATTAGTCAATAGTGTTATAGCAATTCAAAACTTGTTTGAATATCTTATGTTTGGTAATATTGTGTTCCTTTGGTTAAATTAATTCAAATGGAAAAGGCCACCAAGAATTTGTCCACTGTAGCTGACTGTGCATGAAAATAGGCTGTAACTATGATAGTTCCAGCCAAATGTACATATACAGCAGGGCTTGGAATTAGTCACTCCAGCACATGCCATAGATGTAGAGTGGTGTGCAAGAGAGTGGAGAAGTCAACATGTTACTTCCTACGCATTTGGACCACATATCAGCAACAAATGGTCACCTACCTGTTGTTCCAGAGCAATGCAGGAATAAGTGGTGCAGGAATAGGGAATAGCGCAGGAACAACTGAATATGGTCAAAAAGTGATAAACCGATGGAGGAAAGTATTGGAAATTGACCAGGAGGTTGTCCCAACTCATATGAACGTGATTTCCTCAACAGATGTAGCCTAGCAATAATTAATGGATAAATTTTGGACAAAATAAAATCCTACAGTCTAGGAAACAATTATGCAATTAGTTGTAAATCCCTGCAAAACAGTAACCAAGCATATCAGTGTTATCTTATAAATAATAAAGCTCCCATATGGTCGATCATATAGAAGTATATAGAGATATAGATATAGATAGATAGAAAAATTAGCATAGAGTAAATTTTTCCTATAACAGAATAGTAATTTGCAGGTTTTTCCTGCATTACTGTAATGCATTTTCAGATTCAATAAAAAAGGTGCAATCTTCAGTTTTCAATTGGCATGTTGAATTTGATGAGTAACAGCTAAATTCTCTTAGCATAACTCCTCACCTTCTTCTGGTTCTGGAAGCAAGGGCCACTTGCAGTCCAGAGGAAGGTAGTTTTTTGACAGAATTTCTTGTTGAATTATTGCTGTAGCAGGTTAGCAGAATTCTGCCAGTTTTCATTCCTTTAGTAGTTTTCTGATAGATTTCAGTAGTGGATAGCATTTCCTTGTATTTACAGCAATTCCCAGATATTTTTGTCATCTTGCAGTTTTACAGTCATTATTGATTCAATTTTGCATTACACAGCAATTTTCAGATATCTTATAATTTTGCAATTTGGTAGTTTTTGATTGATTCAATTTTGTAGTAGATGAAATTCCATTTTGACATTCTCTAGCTGATTTACTTTCATGCAAGAGTGTGTGTGTTTTAAATTTTGCACTTTACTTTTCTGTCATTTCCATTTAGCAACATTTCATTTTTTGCAATTTTCAGATTCTATCATTTCATTTCCTGTAATTCTATTTTTGCAAAAGTAAATAGGAGTTAATTTCAGTTCTTAGAAGTTAAAGGTCACAATAAAACCCCCAATTGCTAACTGATCCATAAATAAAACCTGTTCTTGGATAAACTGAACCTACAACTGTAACACCTCCTATCATATACAACCTCTGGACACCGCCCTGGATTGACACACATAAGAATTATATGATGAATGATCAATGACCCTCATAAATAGATACCTTCTAGGGGAGCTTGGTCAAATGGAGAGTAATCATTGATGGGGTTATCATAATCCACGAGGTACTACATTCCACCTCCCTAGATAAGAAACCAGTGTTCCTCCTTAAGATGGACATGAACAAAGCGTGTGAAATAGTCAGTTGGGAGTTCTTGGTCAAGGTCCTCCTTAAATTTGGGTTCCACCCATCCTGGGTGGGACTAATAAAAATATGTATTTCTTCTTCATGGTTCTTCGTCCTCATCAATGGATCCCCCGTAGGCTTCTTCCCAAGTTCTAGAGACCTTATACAGGGTGACCCTCTTTCCTCAATCTTGTTCATCATTTTGGTCAAAGCCCTAGGGATAACCATTGCAACCACATCCAAGAGTGGGCTTATATTCAGGATCGAATCTGCCATTTTCCTTGCCACTATCACTCACCAAAAATTTGTGGATGACACAATATTGGCCACCTTAGCCTCGGTAGCCCAGACCAAGACTATCAAACACATCCTCTAGCTCTATGAGAATGCAGTTGGGCAGAAGAGCAATTTCCTTAAGAACAAAATATACTTCATCAACACACCCCAACCTAGGCAAGTGAAAATAGCTCAGATCCTCGAATGTTCCTCGGAGGTCCTCTCCACTACCTACCTTGGGCTTCTCCTGTTCTTGAGATGTCCCTCCAAAGCCTTATGGAACAACGTCATCGAAAGGATCTAGAAGAAGTTGACCTCCTAGAAAGGCCACCTAATTTCTCAGGAAGCCAAAACAACTCTCACTTCATCTTGCTTGCAGAGCATTTTGGTCTACTTCATGATGGTCTTCAAGATTCCTACCTCGATCAGTTCCAGGATAGAGTAGATCCAAAAGATATTCCTTTGGTCAGGGAGTGAAGAGAAGAAAAGGATCCTCTTTGTGTCCTGGTCCCTGGTATGCTGACCCAAAAAGGAGGGTGGCATCGATCTTAGGAGGGTCTCCCAAATGAACCTCACCGTCCTCGACAAGCATGCATGGAAATTTTTCACCAACAACCAGACTAAATGGGTTCACATAGTCAAGAGGAAATACCTCCAAAACCATCCCTTTCTAAGTGACCATCAACCCCAAAATGGGTTGGCATTCTGGAAATACTTATCCCAGAACAGGAACCTCATTCAGAAAGGCACCAGATGGATCCTTTGTGATGTAAGCACCATCTACTTCTGGGAATATATATGGCTCTATGATGATGCGTTAAGCGAATATAGGGTACTACGGGTCCTCAAACCCACATTGGACACCTCCAATGGTTGTAGGGTAGCCAATTACATTACCAAGCTCAATAGAAAGCTAGCTTGGGATCCCATAGAAGATGTCATGTTTCCTCTCCAAGTGGTTATCCTCTCTGCCTTGCTCAACTCAGTCATAATCCCATCATGAGAGGCAGTAGATAGGGCCATCTAGCAAGGTACTTATGTCAAATCCTTCTTGGTTAAGTCATCCTACTCCCTCTAGGAGTTATCCTAGGCGTCCCTCTTCCTAGTCAACCTAGTGTGAAAATAAATATTATCCCTAAAATAAGCTTCTTATCCTGTATGGCCATCCAAAACAAAATCCTCACTATAAAATTTTTTTCCAAAATGGGATTCATGATCCCAAACCTCTACTTTCTATGCCTATCAAGCTAGTAATCTACAAACCACCTATTTACCAGTTGTAATTTCTCTTTCGAGACCCTGGGTCACATAATACAATATTTTTGAATTCAATGGGCCCAACCCAAATCCATCCTAGATCTATTTTTATAGTGGCCAAATCCTTTCCACCACCCCAAGCTTCGTTCCTTCTGGAACCTCTGCCTCCCCTGCCTAATCTATAAAATTTGGTTGGAGTGCAACAACAGATCTTTTTCCTCATCCTAGGGATCTGATCACCATTGTAGGCAAATCCATTGCCTATGCTTCTGATAACATCCACATCTTTACCTCTTCCCCATCCACCCCATAGGTGAGAAAACTAGCCCTTTTGTACTCCCTAGGCATCCTTACAAATGTCCCAGATCCCCCCCAATCCTAGCCCCAGATCCAACCTCAGGTGGGTGGCACCCCTAGACGGATGGGTTAAGTTAAACTTATATGGAGATTCCAAAGTAAATCTAGGGTCCTTAGGGCCAAGCGATGTCATCCGAGACCATGAAGGGAATATTATTTTAGCTTATGCTGAGTTCCTAGGTACCCATACTAACAACTTCGTTGAAACCTTGGTGATGTGGTGAGGGTTGTCTATCCTCCAACAGGATCCTAGAAGAGCCATCATTGAGGGGGACTCAAACATCATCAAGGAGTCCCTATTGAACATTGTTAGTCTTACAATGGCACTGAGAGGGGGGGGTGAATCAGTGCAGCTATTTAAAACTTAAAACTTTAACTCTTAAAGCCAAAACAATGAAAGCTTAAAACCAAAAACAAGTACCACAAGAGAGCATCACATAACACAAGATGTAACGAGGTTCACCAGTTTTGGCTACTCCTCAAATTAGACTGCTTGGACTCCCATCCAAATCCAGCCATTGCAAAGCACCAACTTTACAATCAATTTACCAGCATCCACTGGAAGGAGCACCAACCCCTAATTTACCAACACCAACTGGAAGGAGCACCAACCCCTGATTCCAAGCACCAACTTGGATTTCTATTTTAAATCTTGATTGACATAAAAATGCCTTCTATGTTACAAGACCCTCACTGGTCTATCTTAACTCAAATCAATCTCATGGAAGCATAAGGAGAATTGTTAGAGACTCAATATATTCTATTTCTTACTCTTAATCTCAACTTCCTGTCCACAAAGCATACACTCTTTTATAGCTCTACCTACTGCACACTTACAACCCTTTCATATGGCTTGCACTTGCAGCTCTCACAGCTCTGTACTTCTTACAACATTCTTCCAGCCCACAACACTATCCCTCTATACAGCAGCACTCTTTCCTCACCGCTATTTTCTCTCAGCAGTTCTCTATCTCTCTTAACCAGCTCTCCAACTCACCTCCTCTACGGATAGCGACACACTTTATTTTCTCTTACTGTACTGAGCTTAAACCCTAAATTCTTGTGGCTCTGCGCTCTGACAGCCTTATCTTCTTATTTCGATGCTCTGACATCCTTATCAGTGACACCTTCCCTCTTTATGGCGGCACCCTTTTCAATTCTGAGCTTCATTCACTTCTGCACGCAACTGCCCTTTTATAATAATATATTCATCTTGAAACCCTAAGTCTTCTGTAACTGCCATAATCCCGCATGCAGCCTATTAATAGATTTGTCTCTTTAATTTGGATTCTCGGAGCCACCGCTCATCGAATTTACTTCGTAATGGACCCTATAACTGCTGCTCTGACTTCACTGACACTCCTGTAACTATAGTTCTGACTCCCATTTACTGTTACTATAACTGCCCCTTTAACTGCCACTCTTTCTCAGCTTTTGCATGTTTTTATAGCAACCTATTATATTCTATTATAGCCCATGCTTTCTATGCTCTTTTTGCAGCACTACGGACCCACTACTGCACTCTACTTTTTCCTTGTTTTCCTACGCTTTCCTTTTTACCATATTTTTCCATGCTTTCATTTTCCTCATTTGCCATGCTCATTCCGCCGCACTGTAGTTTTTGTCTGCTTGTTACACTGTAGCATTTCTGTAACCCCACCTATAACAGTTCTTGTTTTGCTGCATGATTTTATTCTGCAACTGTCCCTGTGTATGCTTCTCGGCTTTTACCCATGAAACTAAGACATGTCATGATATCGCGACATTTCTGCCCCTTTGACTTTTTCTTGGCAGTTGACCGTGAAAACAAGACATGTCACGATATCGCGACACTTTCGCCTTCTTGCTTCATTATTCGGCTTGCACCCATGAAAACACAACCTGTCATAAAATCGTGACACTTTCGTTGCCTTGAACTCTTCTCTGTCTCTTGCCCGTGAAAATGGAACATGTCACGAAATCATGACACTTTCGCTTCCTTGCACTCTTCTCTGCTTGCACTAGCGAAAACATGACATGTCACGAAATCGTGACATCTTTCGCATCCGTACATTCTTCTTTGCATGCACCAGCAGAAAAATGACAATGTCGGAAATCGTGACACTTTCTCTTTTCTTGCATGAAATGAAATGAAATGACACTTTTGAACATGTCACAAAATCATGACACTTTCGTTGCCTTGCACTTCCTCCTTGACTTTGTCATGAAATCGTGACACTTCCGCTTCCTTGCTCTTTCATTTTGCTTCTATCATGAAATCGTGACACTTCATCCTTCGGAGCCTTCCTCTCTGCTGCTGTCGTGAAAATGCGACATGTCACGAAATCGTGACATCTTTTCTCCTTAGCTCTTCTCTTCTCTTCAGGTCATGAAAATGCGACATGTCACGATATCGTGACACTTTTTCTCTCGAGCTCTTCCTTATGCAATATGTCACGAAATCGTGACACTTTTTCTCCTTAGCGCTTTCTCTTGACATCGGATCGCGAAAACCCGACATGTCGTGAAATCGTGACACTTTTTCTCCTTAGCGCTTTCTCTTGACATCGGATCGTGAAAACTCGACATGTCATGAAATCATGACAGTTTTCTTTGCCTGTGCCTTCTCTCCAACCATGTCATGAAATCATGATAGTTTTCTTTGCTTGCGCCTTCTTTCCAAACATGTCACGAAATCGTGATAGTTTTCTTACTTGCCTTCTTTGCTTCCAACATGTCACGAAATCGTGACAGTTTTTCCACTTGGCTTCTTTGCCTCCAACATGTCACGAAATCATGATAGTTTTCCTTGCGCCTTCTCTCTCCTCGGCCATGTCGTGAAATCATGACAATTTTGCTTGTGCCTTCTCTCTCCTCGTCCATGTCATGAAATCATGACAATTTTGCTTGTGCCTTCTCTCTCCTCTGCCATGTCGCGAAATCGTGACAGTTTTCTTACTTGTCTTTTTCTTTGATTTTTTGAATCTGGGCCACTTCTGTCTTCTTGGAAATTCACTGTACATGTTCTGACTGACCTCTGAACTCCTGTCCACTGCATCAACTGATCTATCTGTTTGTGTTGACAACAATGACAATACTTTTGCTGCACCTTGCTCATCAATCAACTCCTGTCCATTGCATCAACTGATCAACCTGACTGTGTTGACAACAATGACAATACTTTGGTTGCACCTTGCTCATCAATCTCCCCCTTTGGAATTGTTGGCAACACACGTAATTGCGTGCAATTACCTGTAATTCTTCTCCCCCTTTGACAATAATACCAAAGGGCGGTTGCAAACTCCCCCTGAGTCCATGCACAACATTCTCAGGCAAAAAATTATTACAGTTAGCAAAAGCATAAACATGAGCAGTATGATAAACAAATGCATAAATGCTCCCCCCGAGTCCAAGACCACTTCATTTCACTGATTGACAACATCATGATAAGCATAATAGGCATCAACAAAATCAACAATGTGAATAGCAGCAATAACCAGTGAATGACACCATCACCGTCAACTTCACCAATATAACATGTGTAAGAACATGACTGGACCACTGTCTTTTGTGCAACTACCCTCTGTTGCTTTGCAAACTCAAACTTGTCCCTTGTTAGTGAAGGCATACAATAATCTTATATAGCCAAATTTTTGTTCCGCAATGCCATCAGCATCTGCATACATCTCCACCATGCATCTTGGATATATTCTCAACAAGCTTGAACCCAATGATAGCTATGTCTCTCTCTGCAGTGAGAATCCAGCAGGCTACCTCAATCCACCCAGCCACAACCAATTTTCTTCTTCTCAATCAATTAGGGCTCTAACAACAATGCTTATAGACAAGGTTTAACCAACATCATCCAACTCAAGATTAACCTTGAAGCATTCAACCAATCACTACATGAAAAGGAAACTAGTAGACATCCTTTTCCTTCCAAAGGTATTTGAACAAGACAACCACCAACATAAATCACCAATGCAAAGAATAACTTGCTCAAATCAATCTCAATGGAGTAGGCCCAAATCATGTATCAAGTAAAGCATTAACTTGATCAAACACAACCTCTATGAAAGCAACTCAATCATCAATCTCAAAATAGCCAACTAAGGGTTTCACCATCTTAATGCAAGTAGCAAGACTTACTAACATAAACCCTAGTGCAACATGCTTCCTCTTTGTTTGAGGAAGAAGAGAATAGTTCTTCAACCTGTTACCAACACCACCCTCAACTTTGCCACCAAGTTAGGGTTAGATCATAAAAGTAACCACAAACATATTTATACCATAAAGCACCTTATGACTCCAATCCTTAGAAGTCAACTACAAAAAAAATATAAAGCATACAAACAATATATCCTTTTACACCTTACTCAAACTCATACTTCTGGACCGTTACCTCTAGCGTTGGAACCTCAAACTGTGCCCAGTCATCAACTCTCGGTATTCTGCTTCCTCAGGCAATATCTCGCATTCCTCAAATAATGCAAGACTTTCTTAGGTGCATAGGCATCTTGTCCTCCTTGACGCTTCACCACCTGGGCGCTATTCTCTCAACGTCTCTGCCTTGCATGTGCAACTTGGCACTCTTGACGAACTGGGTGCAAGTGTCACTATTTGTTTTGACTCTGGCATCTCTTTGCTGCATGTTCTATCTCAGATAACGTCAATCAGCTGCTGCATCGAAACACAAGTACGCAGCTAGGGCACGCACGCATTCTTGCATTAAACCAAAAAATCTGAACTGTTATGATCCATAATTTTGAACAGTGGCAGAAGAATCATCAACAGTATAACAATGACAAATATCAAAACTACCAAGGGTGCCAGCTCTCAATTTAATCACAACCCTTCATGGTACTTCCACAGTCCACTACATAAACCGACAAAAACTTTGACAACTATACAACAATTTCTCGACTGCTGGTCTTTCATCCTCAGATACCCAGACAAATACATAGGAGCATTTAAAATAAAACTTTAATATTGCTCCCCCTGAGGATGTGCCACCTGGAGTTGCTTAGAGCAATGGCGGAGTAGCCTCCTTCAGTCCAAGGAGACACGATTTCCTTTCTTCTGCCTTTCTCCAGACTTTCCTGAACTTGGGCTTGGGTTTTTCAACAACATCCCTATTTTGCCCCTGTTCGTGAACTTGAACATTTCTCTTGCGGGGTTGTCTCTTGTGCATTCTTGATGGATGATTATTTTCTTTTCTTTTATGCACATGATATGTTCCTTGTCTGTGTTGTCCTCTTTGTGTCTGATGAAATCTAGGGTTTTGCCTTAGATTAGATACAGAAGTGCTTGGACAGAACCTTGCTATGTGCCCTTGACCGTTGCATTTAAAACATTGCACATGTTTTATTCCCTGTCTGTATTGCATTCTGTGTGTATGATGAAATCTATGGTCTTGCCTTAGATTGGATACAGAAGTGCTTGGACAAAACCTTGCTATGTGCCCATGGCCATTACATTTAAAACATTGCACAGGGTGTTCACTCAGAAAAGCAGATGTATTTTTATCAGCATAACTCTTTGATCTATTGTTCAGTCCACAATAAATTGCCTTGTGACCAAAGTGGTTGCATTTAGAACAATAGCCATTAAAAGCATTATTATTAAAAGAGTGAGAGTGAGAGAACCTCTTTTGTTGTGGTTGCTTTGTTGTAGATCTTCTTTGATATTTTCTTCCTTTTGAGGATTCAGCTTCAGACTTTTCTTGCTTCAATCCTTCAACCGTGGACTTCTTCTTCTCTACATATTTGGAGGATGAAGGTTGTTCAACTTCATATCCAAGACCAAACTTAGCCATGGAGCTTCTTTGTTGATTTATCATTGTATCTAGCAACTCTGTGCTCTTCTCAAATTTGAGATTTATATTGGCCTCTTTTAGTTGTTTCTTCAATGAAACAATCTCTTCTTCTTGTTGGCAGCAAACGGTCTCTTTCTCATTGATTTGAGACCTGAGAATATCTTCAATCCTTTTGTACTTGTTCTACTTGCAGCTTTAGATCAACAATAACTTTGTTAGATTCCTCTTCACTTGTGTTGCATACATCATCCTCATTATCTAGGTGTGTCTTCAAGGCTTCTTCCGATTTCTTGGCCTTTTGAACTTGTAGGAAGAGATCTTCAATCTCATCCCCATATTCTTCTAACTTCTTGGACATTCTTTTGTTCTTTTTCTTTTCTATACTCAACTCTTCAAGTGCAGATATCAACTCTCCTTCAAGATCTACTTCAACCTCAAGATTTTCATCACAAACTTCAGGATTCACTTCTTCTACCTTTTTTGGTTCAAATTTCTCTTCTACAGGAACTGAAACTGACTGGGATGCCTTTTTGGAGGAGGATCTATTCTTCTTAGCCATTGTGTACTAATCCAAGATCAACCCTGACTGATTTAGCCAAAACTAGGAACTTGGCTCTGATACCAATTGTTAGTCTTACAATGGCACTGAGAGGGGGGGGTGAATCAGTGCAGCTATTTAAAACTTAAAACTTTAACTCTTAAAGCCAAAACAATGAAAGCTTAAAACCAGAAACAACAAGTACCACAAGAGAGCATCACATAACACAAGATGTAACGAGGTTCACCAGTTTTGGCTACTCCTCAAATTAGACTGCTTGGACTCCCATCCAAATCCAGCCATTGCAAAGCACCAACTTTACAATCAATTTACCAAGCATCCACTTGGAAGGAGCACCAACCCCTAATTTACTAGCACCAACTGGAAGGAGCACCAACCCCTGATTCCAAGCACCAACTTGGATTTCTATTTTAAATCTTGATTGACATAAAAATGCCTTCTGTGTTACAAGACCCTCACTGGTCTATCTTAACTCAAATCAATCTCATGGAAGCATAAGGAGAATTGTTAGAGACTCAATATATTCTATTTCTTACTCTTAATCTCAACTTCCTGTCCACAAAGCATACACTCTTTTACAGCTCTACCTACTGCACACTTACAGCCCTTTCATATGGCTTGCACTTGCAGCTCTCACAACTCTGTACTTCTTACAACATTCTTCCAGCCCACAACACTATCCCTCTATACAACAACACTCTTTCCTCACCGCTATTTTGTAGCACTGTGGACCCACTACTGCACTTTGCTTTTTCCTTGTTTTCCTATGCTTTCCTTTTTACCATGTTTTGCCATGCTTTCATTTTCCTCGTTTGTCGCACTCATTCCACCGCACTGTAGTTTCTGTCTGCTTGTTACACTGTAGCATTTCTATAACCCCACCTGTAACAGTTCTTGTTTTGCTGCATGATTTTATTTTGCAACTGTCCCTATGTATGCTTCTCGGCTTTTACCCATGAAACTAAGACATGTCGCGATATCGTGACATTTCTGCCCCTTTGACTTTTTCTTGGCAGTTGACCGCAAAAACAAGACATGTCGCGATATCGTGACACTTTCGCCTTCTTGCTTCATTATTCAGCTTGCACCTGCGAAAACACATGTCACGAAATCGTGACACTTTCGTTGCCTTGAACTCTTCTCTGTCTCTTGCCCACGAAAATAGAACATGTCACGAAATCGTGACACTTTCGCTTCCTTGCACTCTTCTCTGCTTGCACTAGCGAAAACATGACATGTCACGAAATCGTGACATCTTTCACCTGTACATTCTTCTTTGCATGCACCAACAAAAACATGACATGTCACGAAATCGCGACATCTGTTGCATCCATTCATTCTTCTTTGCATGCACCAACGAAAATGGAACATGTCACAAAATCATGACACTTTCGCTGCCTTGCACTTCCTCCTTGACTTTGTCACGAAATCACGACGCTTCCACTTCCTTGCTCTTTCGTTTTGCTTCTATCGTGAAATCGTGACACTTCATCCTTCGGAGCCTTCCTCTCTACTTCTATCGTGAAAATGCGACATGTCGCAAAATTGTGACATCTTTTCTCCTTAGCTCTTCTCTTCTCTTCAGGTCGCGAAAACGCAACATGTCGCGATATCGCGACATGTCGCGATATCGTGACACTTTTTCTCTCGAGCTCTTCCTTATGCAATATGTCACGAAATCGTGACACTTTTTCTCCTTAGCACTTTCTCTTGACATTGGATCGCGAAAACCTGACATGTCATGAAATCGTGACACTTTTTCTCCTTAGCGCTTTCTCTTGACATCGGATCGCGAAAACCCGACATGTCATGAAATCGCGACAGTTTTCTTTGCCTATGCCTTCTCTCCAACCATGTCGCGAAATCGCGACAGTTTTCTTTGCTTGCGCCTTCTTTCCAAACATGTCATGAAATCGCGACAATTTTCTTACTTGCCTTCTTTGCTTCCAACATGTCGCGAAATCATGATAGTTTTTCCACTTGGCTTCTTTGCCTCCAACATGTCACGAAATCATGATAGTTTTCCTTACGCCTTCTCTCTCCTCGGCCATGTCGCAAAATCATGACAATTTTGCTTGTGCCTTCTCTCTCCTCGACCATGTCATGAAATCACGACAATTTTGCTTGCGCCTTCTCTCTCCTCGGCCATGTCGCGAAATCGCGACAGAAAACATGTCGCGATATCGCGACAGTTTTCTTACTTGTCTTTTTCTTTGATTTTTTGAATCTAGGCCACTTCTGTCTTCTTGGAAATTCATTGTACATGTTCTGACTGACCTCTGAACTCCTGTCCACTACATCAACTGCATCAACTGATCTATCTATTTGTGTTGACAACAATGACAATACTTTTGCTGCACCTTGCTCATCAATCAACTCCTGTCCATTGCATCAACTGATCAACCTGACTGTGTTGACAACAATGACAACACTTTGGTTGCACCTTGCTCATCACCCATACTAACAACTTCGTTGAAGCCTCGGTGATGTGGTGAGGGTTGTCTATCCTCCAACAGGATCCCAAAAGAGCCATCATTGAGGGGGACTCCTTGAACATCATCAATTTCATGACCAAGAATAAGGACCCATCTTGGAAAATTTTCAACATCATTCAGGAAGCTAGGATGATCTTGCACAACCTTTCCAAGACGGCCCTCTGTCATACTTTCAGAGAATGTAAGAATTTTGTGGACTTCATGGCTAACATAGAAACCTCATCAAGGGGACTTAGGATCTAGAGAGGTAATTTACCCAAAGAACTATCCATCGTGGCTATCTAGAAAAAAATCAGATGTCAGGATGTTTATTCCCAAGAAGTTATCTCCTAACATCATAAAATAATGGGCCAAATTGACTCATATTATGGGCTCTCCCCTAGTCCTTCGTGTACCCAATATCTCCCATGGGGCCTCCCCTATAAGGCATTAACAAGTGGCTCATGTTTTGTCTTCCACATCAGCCTCATATCCGATAGCTCGTCGATCCCATCCATCCCCCTAAACTACTATTCCAGTCCAATCAAGAGTGCCTTTAACCATCATGTGTGTAATATTTACAAGATCCCTTGTGATTTGGCCTTATCTCCCTATGTTTTTGATGTGGTTGTTTCCTATTTGGTTGTTTTTGGCTACCTCTGGGTACCTCTCTCTCCGCAACATCACGATACCCTCATCGAGTGGCTCGTGTGTTATCGTAATCCTTCTCATTCTCATCATGCCACACAACCTTCTTCTTGTTCCTACCACCTTCCAAGCATGCCAGTATTTTCTTTCATTGCAGATTATCCATGCATGCAATGGTTTCCTCCCAATGTTTCCTCTACCCCATCGCCAACCTTGGCCTTTTTATTTCCCTCCTACCATAAGGTTGGTTTTATCGTCACCCTCCCTTCTCTTCGTCCTATCGCCAATCCAAATTTTGGTCCTCGACTCTTCTTTCCTAGTTCAAAATCCCTCCTCCCATGTAGCCCCCTGTGGGTCCATCCTTCCCCTCCCACTCTGATGACAATTATGTATTTTGAGCCAGACTCCCTCACCATCAGTGACACCACTCTCATTTTCATGAACACAAAGGGGCTAACCCCCTTTCTACACAAATTTTCTAGCCTCGACGATGATATTACGAAGGACTTTATAGAGATATAGCAAAATGATGAAGTTAGGGTCCATGGAGTCCATTTCAAGCTCACGTGTGAGCTACTTTGCAAGATTACTGGGCTCTACACCGATGGTTTCTTCATCAGGTAGGATAAGCATAACTAGGAGAAAGAGCTTGAGCAATTCCCAGATGGAGCGAAAGGCTACAGGTGGGATAAATTGACTCTGTACCATTCGACCCTACCTCCCCCCATAGAACAAAGTGATCATCCCCATCCTATAATTCATCACTTGTGATGACTTCGAAAAACCCCTTCATAGCTTTCACCTTAGTTTTGTTAACCACCTTTGGGATTCTAAGCAGATTTGCATCCTAGATTATTTGTTGTACTCCATAATGATTTCCATAAAAAAATCCTATAAATTCTAAGCTAAACCCCTTCACCAAGGGCTTTTGAAAGTCATTTACCACCACATCATTTCCAACCACCCCCTACCCAGGAGGTTCCCTCTCTGTCGTATAATCCCCCCTGACTCCCAAGCCTCTTTTGGAAACTGCAACTCTAAGGATTTAGATGAGGTGCAAGCCAAACCATCCCACCCCAAGAGTTCTAGACGCAATCCAACGAGGAAGCATAAAGTTGCTAAAGGCACCCCCTGTGGTCCCAGTTCCTTTACATATCTCAAGAGGCCTAAAAAATATAATATGAGCTCCCTCGAGATCATCTCAGACACTGAAAATGACCTTGAGGCATTCCCAACCAAGCTCCTTCTGAAGATGGCTAGCAACACAATGACAACTTCGATGAACTCTGCAAATTCCACCATCAGGATCCTCAAGCAGATGGTCTGAAGTGGGGTGAGGGTTCTGACTAGGAGGATACCACCAAAGTCTGATGTGTTTTGGTTTTGGACATGGGAGTTTCCCAGCATGGTTGGTTGTGGATGTTTGGATATTTTAAATGTATGGTTGTTCTCTAGTTTTGGATGTATGGTTGTTCAAGTAGCTATTTTTTGTATGTTTGGTTGATTTTGAAATTCGACTTCTATTTCTTGGTTTCCCAATCATACCATGGGTATGTTCTATTTATTTTTACTTGTGTAGGTAGCATTTAAGGTTCCAAGGCTCTACCTAATATTTTGGTGCTTCGACCCCTTTTGTCATAAGGTTCTGGGATCCTATTAAAAAACCCAGATTGTATATAAAATCTACTTATAAAAAAAAAAGTGCCAAAAATTATTAGAGGCTATATGAAAGTCAAAAATAAAAAATAAAAACATGAGCACCGACGTCATTGTGAAAGGAGGCAATATGCATATAAATAATGCACTAAAATATTTGTTTGGCTAAGGTTTTTGTGTAGTGCAATTTGAAATCCTTTCACATGTTGAAATTGTGAATCACAAGAAGAAGGAAATGTAAATTTTAGCAGGAGGTGAAGTGAGGATAAGGACAAGGTGTTGCACTATAGGTTTCAACTGGGTAGCTAGCCCAGTTGGTCGCTTGGCTAGTGCTAAGGTGTTGCAAGGGAGAAGGTCGTAGGTTCGATTCACGTAGGCATTGTTTTGGTGGTAGAAATATTGTTTTGAGAGACAATAAAGAGGAAGGTTTAAATTTACATTGTGCATTATTGTTGCTACTCACTGGGGTAGCCCATCTGGATGCCTAGCTAGCAATAGGGCACTGTGGAGCAAGAGGTCACAAGGTCAATTCCTGCAAGCAATATTTTGCAATGAGAGAAAGGAAATCGTGCACTTGGTGGAAGGTATGCATAAATTTTTTGATTAAAATTAATTTACAAAGGCAAATCATTCGTTAGGCATATTGAATATAAATGAGGCAAAATATTTTGTTTTAATTTTTTTTTAAAAAGGGAGTCATAAGGTGTAATAAGGATTATTTGATATTGTAATGTTTGCATGAGGAAAATAGACATAAGGTGATTTGGGTATTATTTGAAAGTTGTAATATTGCATTTTTAGAAAGGAGAGATAAGGTGTATTTGTGATTATTGTTATTTGTATTTTTGCATATTGTAGAAAGGAGAAATAAGGTGTATTTGTAATTATTGTTATTTGTATTTTGACATATCATAGAAATGGGATAAAAGGGTTTGTGTTATTGATGAAGTTGTGAGGAAAATATAAGATATTATTTTCAAGTCTTATTATAAACATTGTTGAAAAGGATTTTTAATGTGGATGATCTGAAAAGGAGTTTTTTTAACCCGTTTTTGAAGTGGTGCTATAAAATAAAATTACTTGTCAAGATATATTTGGGAAGCTCATCATCATCAAGGCAAATTTGGAGATTTTAGAGCAAATTTGAGCAAGTCTTGTGAGCATATTTGTGAGGATTCGTCAGCAGAGTTGAGCAGGATCTGTGAGCAGATTGGATCAGGTTTGAGCAAGTTTTTATGAGTAGGATTGAGTAGTTTTGAGTAGGTTTTTTGTAGGCTTGGAGCATATTGAAGCAGAATTACGAGCAGGTTTTGGTGAGCAGTTTTGAGCAAGCCTTGTGTGTAGGCTTGGAGCATATTTGAGCAAGCCTTATGTATAGGCTTGGAGCCAATTTGAGCAATCCTTGGGTAAAGTCTTGGATTATATTAGAGTAGAGGGGATTGAGGTCTCTTGTGGATAGAGGTCCATGAATTAGATCAAAGGGGATTTGTATCTCCTATGGATAGACATCCACGAACCAGAGTAAAAGGGATTGGTGTCTCCTATGGATAGAGATCCATGAACTAGAGCAAATGAAATTGGTGTCTCCTATGGATAGATTTCCATGAAACATAGCAAAGAGGATTGGTGTATCCTGTGGATAGAGATCCATGAACCAGAGTAAATGGGATTGGTGTCTCCTATGGATAGAGGTCCATGAACCATATCAAATGCGATTGGTGTCTCCTGTGGATAGAGGTCCACAAACTAAAGCAAATGGGATTGGTATTTTTTATGGATAGAGTTTCATGAACTAGATAAAATGGTATTGGTGTCTCCTATGAATAGAGGTCCATGAACGAGAGTAAAGGGTATTGGTGTCTCCTATGGATAAAGGTCCATGAACCAGAGAAAACGGGATGGGTGTGTGTTGTGGATAGAGGTCCACAAACCAGAGAAAAGGCGATTGGTGTCCTATGGATAGAGGTCCACAAACTAGAGCATTGGGGATTGGTGTCTCCTATGGATAGAGGACCACAAACTTGAGCATAGGGGATTGGTGTCTCCTATGGGTTGGTGCCCATACAAATTGTAATAGGGAATTTGTTCCCAAGATATTTGTTGAGAAAATTTATAAGAAATATTTTCTTCATGGATGTATCCCACATTGGGTGAACCATGTTAAATCTGTGTCTCTTATGTGCATGATGATCTATGCATTATTTCATTATTACAATTGATAATTTTGGATAATACTGCTTTGGAAAGAAAAGAAAGTTGTATCTTATACTATTCACCCCCTCTCAGTATAATCTTATGTTCTTCAGTAACAAAATAATCATAATGATGATAAGAGATGTGAAAACACAACCAATCGAGTACAAACAAGTTTGGATTTTAAGAGCCTTGGCTGATATCCCCTTGTTATGGTGAGGTAAATGAAAAATTTATATTGCTTTTGGTGATTGAGTATTTGGTAGAGCTTCACTATTACAAGAGATAATATTCAATTTGACATAACTTCATCATTGTCAATAGTTCATATGGAAGCTTTGCTATTATAAAAGATCCATATGTTTTAGTCTCCCTCATGGGTTATCTTTATAGGAAGCCATACCTCCATGGAAGATCCCTTGGAGGATGATTGCATGAAGTTGATGGAACTAGTTGAAGGTAAGTTTTTAAAAGGCACAATATATAATTAAGAATACAATATTGAAAGGGGAATTTTTGGGCTTTTGATTGTCATCCATGTTATAGCTAAGGTGATGGATTAGACTGGCATGATAAAGCCCATATTTGGTGGGCAACTTGGAAGATACTAGTTGTCTACCTTTCTTATTTTTTCTAACAGTCAATATCACTAAGAGCAATAGTGTTGGAAACACTAATGATCCTAGTGCTAGAGTTAATATGACTATTTTTTAGCAAAATGGGTAGGAAATAATTAAAATTGAAGGTTTTACAAAAGCATTACTAGGAAGCAAAAGCATTGTCATTGTTATTACTTATATCCATATGGTTTTGCTTTAGATAAAATATATTTTGAGTTAATTCACTTGATTTACATGCTTTTTGGTTAGATGAAAATGTTGATAAGTTTTAACTACTTTGAATGCACTCACAATTGGGTGTCTATAGGCACCATGATGTCTTCAAAGTATTCCTTGTTCATGTTAGTACATCACTTTATGTGCCATAAAGCAATTGTCTTAGTTAAACCCATGTTATTTCCCATGAGGCATGTGGTTAGAACACCAAGGCAAAATCCTTTCTAAATCTCCATTGAATAAACATTTGAATTTATCCAATCAATCAATTATTTTTTAGTGTCCTACTGTAGTGGCAGGTGTATCTTCCCAAACAATGTGCTTGATTAGATACTATAATGCATGACCCCATTGTAGTAGGGGCATGGTGAATTTCCTTTCCATGATACCTCCCTCCCTTAGGGTGCAATGTAATGTGCATCTACTTATTTATGTTTAATTTTATGTATCTTCACCCATTTTAGTAGAAAGCATACCTTGTTGAACAATGTGTTTGCTCAATTATTGTAGTGTGTGACCCATTGTAGTAGGGGTATGGCATATTTCCCTTCCATGGATCTCTCTGATCCCATTATTATGGTGGAAATAGTGCACATATAGCCTAATTTTATTTCTCTTGTGTTTCTTATCCCATTATTATGGTGGAAATACCTTACTAAATAGTGCATCCATAATTAGTGATAGGGTATGAGTTGCCCTTGGAAACATATATTTGCATACCATTTGTAGCATACATTGGGCCATCTCATAGTAGTGTGTGGACATGATTGACTTCCATAGTGTCCATCAATGCCTATCTAGCAATTTATTTTAGGATTAGGGGATATATACTTATGACTATACATGGCATGATTTGGATTCTCTTGGTCTACCCCATTGTAATTATGAGTGTGTTGTTGGTACTCTACACCGATCATATACTACATGTGGCATGCCTAATATAGTGACATATACGGTTGGCATATCACCTCATGCATGGAAAATACTAGAGAAAGGTAATCTATGAGGAGCATATCACTAAATGCTATATATATCTTTCATGTTCTATATATTTAAAATTTGAATCATTATGTATGATATTGAATGCTAGTCAAGTCATAAATGCATTAGAAAAAACTAGAAATGACATGACATTGAATGTTACACAAATAATTAGTGCATGCCAAGGAAATTCATCCAAATATACACAATGTAAAAATTATAATAGAATTATGGATCTCATATTTATTATAAGGTAAAGTATATATGTATATAATATGGTATGTGAGGCACTACATGCCATCATATTAAGTTATCCTTTGTCCTAAGTGCACCTTTTTAATAATTTACCACAAAATTTGTTTTTGTATAATATTTTGCTAATTTTTGTAGGGATATATCATTGATAGTGCTTCGAGGGGTTTTGACCTATACTAGACTCACCTATGGATTATGTTTTTGCTCATTTCACACCTAACTAGCATTTTCAATACTTTGGATATTTTACAAGTAAATTCCTTTCAAGTTGCATGGCACACATAGAAACTAGTTTCTTTTAGATAAAATTTTAGGGCACATATAGGTAAGTATCAATTATTTTTCTCTCTAATTTTGCATTTTTGACTATGTATTTTTTTCATTTTTCTACCATTTAATTCAAAATATATATATATTCCATAAACAATAGTGTCAAAATTAATATTTTTTTGTTTTTTTGCTTTGTAGAATAGAATTTTTATTTCTATTACTTTGACTATTGTATATTTCTCTTTTATATTTTTTCCCTAAGGACTCATGAGTGGCTATCTCATGTGGTGTCACTTGTTGTTCTTAGTAAGGGGTAATATGTATTTGTAAAAACAACACTAATAGTTAACTTTACAAGTGGTGGAAAATCACATCCTTCTATATAGAGGACAATAGTGGACTAATTTTGTTAGTGTTTGGTTAGGACAATAATGAGCCATGTTGGTAAATAATTTTGGTTCTCTTTATTCATGTAGTTGTTTCTTCTCTACCACCTTCTCTTAGAAGTTTTTGCTTACTAACTTTTCCAAAACCCTAAAATAAGGATGGAGTCATGATTAAGGTACATGTTTACATGTCTCCCAAAAATCATGATTAGGATTTGTAACCAAAGTTCAATAACTATCACCCAAGGATTAATTTTGAGGTATGTCGAACCTTTTTTGTATAGTCCACATGTGATATTTCCTTATTATCGTGACATAGCAAGGAAGACAGGGTGTAAATGAGTAATTTATTATGATTTTTTTATGAATGATATGGTCCTTGATGCCTTATTTGTCAAGTAATTTATTTTTCTTCATTAGGGTTAGCACTCACTTTTGATTTCATGTGTATAATCTTAGTGTATCTTACTTTTAAATACTTATTCTATTTCCACTTGGATTTAGGAGTGTTAGCTTTGATTTGTTTAATTACTACTTTACTATCTTGATTTAAGCATTCTAGTTTATCTTGTATCAATTCATGTAATTGTATTATATATCTCTTTCTTCCCATAAACATATCCTTCTCATTATTTAATTTTCTATGCTACTATATAAACCCTAAATATTAATCTAAAAACCTTAAAGTGGAAGGATAATTCTATGTACTAATTACTTATTACGTTGCCCTGAAACCCCTAGATTTACATGGATATTCTTCATTTTTGTTTTAATATATTGTGTTATTATTAAAACCTTAAAGTACAAGGGATATGATCTACACTACTCTCATTTTTATTACAAGGATATCAAAGTTTTTATACTACTTGAGGAAAATGAATATGATTTACCTAAATTAACCTAGACCTCTTTTACCTTCTTTACTCTAAAATTTTCTTTTTCATCTTTCTTTGGACCTAAATTTAAAGTCATGTATTATACTTTTTCATCCTTTGTGTCCTAATTGTTTATTCTAATGATTTATCTATGTAAACCACAATGGCCTCATTCATTTTATAATGTAAAGATATTTTTTTCCACTTATTTTAGGAGTGGCAAATATTTAATCTTATACAAATTCTAGTATGATATGATCTTCTTGATTCATATTGAAGTATATCTCATGCCCAAATGTTCTCATAATTCCATCATTTTTATATAAAATCTCTTGCCATGTGACTTGTCTCATGATATTTGTGGCATCAAAATGCAATATTTTCATAATCAACTTATTGATCCTATTCTCTTTATTCAAATTTAATCTTAAAGTATGTGTGTAAATTTTTTAAATATCATGGCAACACCTATCCAAGTATATATAGCATGCTTCTACTCCTTAGTATTTGGTCCCTTCTAAATGAACTCCCCTAGAGTATTGTCAGTGTTCTTCAAGACCTATTTTATTTTGCTAATACTCTTTGAAACATCCTTATTGATAAGCTAATATGGAAGTCTAAAAATCCTAATCCAAATTCAAAAATCCTTCTAGTGGTTCCTATTCATACAAAAATATTTTCTTCATATTATTAAATGTAGGAAATCTCTCCCTCTAAGCCATGGCCTACTACCCATTATGTTATCCATGATTTTTAAACTCGAGAAGATGATGAGAAAAAAACCTTTTGGGGAAAAAAACATGAAATAATTTCAATTCAATCCCTACTTTTATTTAATCCAAATTAAAATATTTAAATTCTTTTCCAATATCCATGGGACTTACATTTTATTTCTCTATTTTTAAGAACCATTATGTCATGCTTGATCATATCATCCTTGATAGTCACATTTGGTATAATATATATTTCTTAAATAGGGTTTTCCATATATTATCTCTTCATATTATCCTCATTTGCGACATCCATACTTCTACTAGAGCATCTTTATTTCTAATGAAGGATTTCAAAAATGGTGCTACTTCCATACTACCTATATTTTCCTCATGAGAATCCTTTATTTTTTAATTTCATTGAATATGTGGACTATGAAAATTAGAAGCTTGCTTCTTTCTCACACTCACTTACCACTTGCACTAATTTAAACATGAGAATCTAAAGATAGGCATACAAAATAAATTTGATGAATATTCCAAGTGACCTACTTGTTGATCTTGTAATAAAAAATGTCACAAGGATCAGTATTATAAGATTCGTATAGGAAAACTTAAGGAAGCTACTAAGAAAGGTGGAGTTGATGCATCCCTCTTTAATCCAAGGATATTATAAAAATTAAGGTAAAACACCCCAATAAAATATTGTAGATCATTTAACATATTTGTCATTTTTTTCATCTAAGGAATGGATTGTTGAATGGGAGCAACTTGTCATATGACCAAGTATTTTCAACATTTTACTTACAATCATGGAAAACATAGTTGTTAGAATGTAGTTATTGATGATGAATACACTTTGGAAGTATTTGAATGTGGTTATGTGGACATGATATCCTTTAATTTTGATAAAAATTCATGTTCTAGGTGTTTTCCTAAATCTACTCCATTTATCACATTACTCATACTAATAAAAAGGTGGAAGTTTGGCTAGATAGATAGGTGGTTAAGCATATCAATGATGGATTAAATAATTATGCTTCAAGCTACTATGATGATAACAACTAGATGAATATTCTTGGTATGAGTTCATCTTCTTCTTCTTCCACTATGAATGGATTTGGTACTATGGTTGATTAGTTGATGATATCATTAGTTGTTGGAACCAATGCTCATAGCACACCAATTATGATTCCTTAAGGAACATTAGTCATCTTCATATAGTAGATGATTTACTGCCTATTAATCCACCTAGAGGGTGTGTGAAGGGTGTATTCTTGGGAAACATCATCATGAGTCATTTCCCAAGCGGAAATCCCACCATGAATCTCATCCTTTGGAGATTTTTCATAGCAATATTTGTGGCATTTTACAAAGAATTCTCTTCAAAGGAATATGTATTTTTTTACTTTCATTTATTATTTTCATAATTCCTTAGGTTTATACTATAGAAACCCAAGGATAAGGTCTTTAAAAAGTTCAAATATTTCAAGAAATTAATATAAAATCAATGTAGAATATGATAACATGTTTGTTTTTTTAGCTCTTGCTACCAATTTTCATGATCTTCCTTTGACTCTTGTGAATTTCTCCTTTAGAGACCTAGACCTTGTGAGGACATTTCCTTTGACTCTTGGGATTTTTTTAGGATGCATAGACCATATTTTAGTAGGAGGTTCATTACAAGTGTTATTCATTCTAAGAATTGCTTACTAAGGTGAATGGATTTATATATCTTCTTACCTACTCTCAAACCAAGGGGTTTCTTGAGGGGGAAGATTGCATACAAGTATAATATGAATCTTTTATAAGGAATCAAACTTAATATTTGGCTCCTCTTCCTAAGGGTAAGAATATGGTTGGTTGTAAATTGGTCTCAAGTATGATGATAATTTTCGTATTGAGAAGCACAAGGTGTGTTTTATTGCTAATGTTTTTTCTCAAAAAGTGGAAGCATAGTATTTACCCATTGGATGGAATGGACTTTAGTCTAATGATTCTTTATATTATCTTTTGACATTGATGGGAAGTTTAGTGGATGGATTTCAAGAGTATTTTCTTCATGGGGATATTCAAGAGGATATCTACATGAAATAACCACCTAAATTTTTCTAAGTGGAACTCCATATTTTATTTATAGGACCAAAAGCCCTTGTGTGGAATTAAGTAGGTACCTCATGCTTGGCATATGAGAGGTTTCATTCATTTTTTAAGTTATCATTTTTTACAATATGAAGTAGAACATAATGTTTATATCAACTCTCATAATGGTAAAATTTCCACTATTATGTTGTATGTTTGCAATATACTCATCACTATAAGTTTGAATTCTATTATTTAAGAGATGAAGCTAAGGATCCAAGACTTCTTTGAGGTGACAAATTTGGGTATTAGCTACTTATGAATTTATATTGTGTGATTCCTTCAAGGATTTGTCTATCACAACCTTGGTAACATTGGATATTTTATAATATTTTTAAATGGAGGGGTGTAATCCAACTTGTGACTCCTTTAACTTAGGTTTTCAGCATAAGGTTGGTTGCTAATGAAAGAAAGAGGTTGCTAAAATAAAATAAAATTATAAAATTGCTTCAAAAATAAAAATAGACAAGCTCATAAAGTTGTATACATGTATTTATTCACTTACAGAGTTTGCTAATACATTTCAAGGAGCATCAAGATCTTACAATTTTTTCTCCAACATGTTGCCTTTTACCTGTAGTTTTCTATCATCTCTTTATTCTACTATGTATACACTATTGTGTACACCAGTCTCTATTCTCCATTCACTATTGTGAATGCTATTCTATACTATATTATTTGACAAAAGCACTAAAGTCTATTTATACTTACAATTTATAAAATTTAGAATTATATAGATGCACCTAGCAAGATTTGTGCCAACACTCCTTGGTGGTTGGTGAGTTACCCAATAAGATTCATGCCAAGACTCCCCTTGGTGGTTGGTGAGTTACCTAGCAAGATTCATGCCAAATCCCCCTAGTGGTTGGTGAGTTACCCAACAAGATTCATGCCAACACTCCCCCTAAATCTTGAATGCCCCTATTAGTGATTCCCAGATAGTCTCTAAGATGTTAAAAAATTCTCTTTTGATAGTGGCTTCATAAAAATATCTGCAAGATACTACTCATACCTACAAAACTATAAGTTGATCTCTCCACTTCCTACCAATTTCCTAATAAATGATATCTAATTTCTATATGTTTGTTGCGTCCATGGAAAACGAGATTCTTTGGTAAGGTTGTTGAAGATTGATTATCACAAAATATTGTAGTTCCTTCTTATTTATCCTCATTCAAATATTCAAGGATTATTCTAATCGATATAACTTGAAATTCTACTAAATTTGCTGTATTATACTCTGCTTCAGCCATGGAGAGTGATACATTTGGTTGTTTTTTAGAAGCCCATGAAATGGCTCCTGATCTAATGTTGAACACATAGTCATATGTGCTCTTCCTATCATCAATATTGCTTGCCTATTCATTGTCTATAGAGTCGATTAGCTAAAAATTATCTAATGCAATATACAAAATTCCATGGTTTTTTGTGCTATTGACATATCTTAGGATTATCTTTCCTACTTGCCAATGTGCATCCTTTGTATTTTCGATGAATATGGAGACTAGACTAATTGTATACATGATATAATGTCTTTTTTTCATTAGATACATTAAAATCCCAACCATACTCTTGCATAATGTTGGATTCACATTATTGCTGCAATCAATTTTGCTTAATTTCATACCTATTTATGTTGGAGTTGGTGCAAGCTTGCTACTCAGCATTCTAAATATTTTTAAAATTTCACTGGCATACTTGACTTGAGATATGAAAATACCATCATCCATTTGTTTCACCTATATACCAAGAAAATACTTCAATAATCCCAAATCTATCATCTCAAATTCCCTCTTCATTGCTGTTTTGAATTTTTTTATTGATAGATTATTGCAGGTTTATGCATAAGGGGTATACCCGAAAATGTATATAGAAAAATAAGGTAAATCAATTTCAAAACCAAGGTGAATATGGTGCAAAGTCATGTAGAGGCAATGGCGATTTTTTTTCACGAGAAAAAATAAAAGTAGGCCAATTCACTAAATTTTTTGATAAATGTACCATAAGATATAAATAGTCACTAAACATACTATGATTCCCATGCATGATCATAGAGATGATCCAAGTGAGTCAGTAGGCTTCATTTGAGGGGTGACCCAGGTGAGTCAGGGACAACCCAAGTGAGTCAGTAGGCTTCATTCGAGGGAAAACCCAAGTGAGTCAGTAGGCTTCATTTGAGGGATGATCTAGGTGAGTCAAGGACCACCCAAGTGAGTTAGTAGGCTTCATTCAAGGGACAACCTAGGTGAGTCCATAGACTTCACTTGAGGGATGACCCTCGAATGAAGGTTGTAGGGTTGTTTGTAGCCTATAGGCTACAGGGTCATCCAACTTTATCAATCAGTTGCAAAGGTGAAAATGATAAAAAAATATTCTATATTAGTTTATTATTATCAATTTAAAGTGTAGATATCATTGAGCTATATGGTTTTTAAAAAAAAAATGAAAATGGAGCTCTAGATCAAAAGTTATGCCTCCTAGAAGGTTGTAGGGTAATCTACACTGACTAGAGAAAACTGATGAGGGACAACCCAGGTGATTCAAGGATGACCCAAGTGATTCAGTCGGCTTCATTCGAGGTATGACCCAAGTGAGTCAGTAGGCTTCATTCGAGGGATGACCCAAGTGAGTCAGTAGACATCATGCGAGGGATGACCCATGTGAGTCAGGGATGACCCAAGTGAGTCTGAAGGCTTCATTCGATGGATGACCTAAGTGAATCAGTAGATATCATGTAAGGGATGACCCAGGTGATTCAGGTATGACCCAAGTGAGTTAGTATATTTTATTTAAGGTATGACCCAAGTGAGTCAGTAGAAATCATGCGAGGGATGACCCAAGTGAGTCAAGGATAACCCAAGTAAGTCAGTAGGCTTCATTCGAGGGATGATCTAGGTGAGTCAGGGATGACCCAAGTGAGTTAGTAGGCTTCATTCAAGGGACGACCCAGGTGAGTCCATAGACTTCACTTGAGGGATGACCCTTGAATGAAGGTTGCGAGATTTTTGCAGCCTATAGGCTATAGGGTCATCCAACTTTATCAATTGGTTGTAGAGGTAAAAATGATAAAAAATATTCTATATTAGTTTATTATTATCAATTTAAAGTGTATATCTCATCGAGCTATGTGGTTTTAAAAAAAATAAATTAAAAATAGAGCTCTAGATCAAAATTTATACCTTCTAGAAGGTTGTAGGGTAGTCTGTAGTGACCAAGGATGATCGATGAGGGACAACTGATGAGGGACGACCTATGTGATTCAGTAGGCATCAAGTGAGGGATGAACGATGAGGGACGACCAATGAGGGAAGACCTATGTGAGTCAGTAGGCATTATGTGAGGGACGACCGATGAGGGATGACCTATGTGAGTCGGTAGACATCATGTGAGGGACGAAAAATGAGGGATGACCTGTGTGAGTCTATAGTTATTAATGTTGATGACTACAAACTCACAGATGTTGTTCCTCATTGGTTGTCCCTCACATGATGCCTATTGACTCACATAGGTCATCCCTCATCAATCGTTCCTCACATGATGTCTAATGACTCACATAGGTCATCCTTCATCAGTTGTCCCTTGTCACTACAGACTACGCTATGTTGGAAAATGACCATTGGTAAAAGGTTAAAAAAGAGTATTTTACCTTGGGTAAGATTATTTACCTTTTACCTTACCTGGACGACAGTTGAACGGCAACATCTTTGGGCGGCAAGAGAATTTTATTTTAATTTCTTCTCCCTTAATTTCTCCTATTCCCCCCTTTTCTCTAGTATGGTTATTTTATGTTTATTTAAACTTTGTAACCTTATGTTAATTGTTAATGCAAATTCACCTTTGTATCAATTGCTCACCTCCCACACGCTACAACCTTCTAGGAGGTATAACTTTTAGTCCAAAGTTTTGTTTTCAATTTTATTTTTAAAACCACATAACTTGATGAGATCTACACTTTAAATTGATAATTAAAACTAATATTATGGTAAAAAATGATGAAAACTAATTGATTTAATGCAGATTTATCATGCGACAGATGACCTACAAGGGATGATATGCATGAGTCCATATACATCATGCAAGGGATGATCTGTATGAGTTCTTATACATCATGTGAGGGACGACCTACAAGGGATGACTTGGGTGCAAGTGATGACCTAGGAAAGTCTTTAGACATCATACAAGGGACGACCTGCATGATTTCATAGACATCATGTGAGGGATAACCTTCAAGGTATGACTTGCATGAGTTCATAGACATCATGAGAGGGAAGATCTGCATGAGTTCATAGATATCATGTGAGGGATGACCTGCAAGGAATGACCTAGGTAAGTCTATAGTCATCATGGGAGGGACGACCTGCAAATGACGACCTGTATGGGATCGTAGACATCATGTGAGGTAAAGAGACGACCTGTAAGGGATGAACTGGGTGCAAGGGATGACCTGGACAAGTATGTAGACATCATGCGATGGATGACCTACATGAGTCCGTAGACATCATGCGAGGGACGACTTATGAGGGACAACCTGCATGAGTCTGTAGACATCATGCGAGGGATGACCTCATGCAAGGGACGACCTGGGTGGGTCTAGGATGAGCAAGGAGTTTGTATGGATGGAAGCATTGACGATAAAAAGTAAAACAAGGCATAAAAAAAAATTGTACCTAGAGTCTTTTCTTTGTATTGTATTTTATCCTTTGTCTGTTGCCAATCACTCTTTTTCCAGCTTCTCTGGTTTTGTTCTTTTTTCAGCTTGAATTTGGGTTCTCCTTTTTTGTTGAATGTATAACTATAACAAGTAATAATATGTTTTGCTATATATAGTGGGTGAATTTATATAGGTTAATAAAATTATATATAATTTTAAGGCAATTTGGTCCAAAATCTAGGCAAGAGGGTGGGCGATTTAAATTTTAAAATTTAAAATATTATAATTTTTGGGCGACCCGACCCAAAAAAAAATTCCAAAAATTTTGGGCGAGTGGGCCGATGGCCAGGGTCCCAAAATTTGTAAATTTACATTTTGAAAAATATCATTATTTTATTAACGAATTTTTGCCCCTATGCATAACCCTGGATTTTTATTTCTAGTAAAAATCAAATCATCTACATACAAGACACCAATTAAGATTTCACCATTACTTATCTTGATGTAGAGATTTAGCTCATTGTTGCTCTTGATAAAGCCATTGCTCAACAAATATGAATCTATTCTACTATACCAGGATCTTGGTACTTTTTCAAGCCCATAGAGTGCTTTCTTCAGTCTAAAGACCTTGCCTTCATATATTGGAATCTCATAGCCTTTTGGTTGTTCAAAATATACTTCTTCCTTTAGCCGTCCATAACGAATGGTAGATTTTACATCCATTTGATGTACTTTCAAGTTATGTTGAGTTGTTATTGCCAAGACAACTCTTACAATTTTCATCGTTGCAACATGAGCAAAAGTTTAATCATAATATTTTACATGTTGTTGTTTGTACCCTTTGACAACTAGCCTTGCTTTGTGCCTTTTGATTCTACCTTTTGTAGTGCTTTTGGTCTTGTAGACCCATTTGACTCCAATTACCTTTTTTGTTGCTGGAAGATCTAAAAGCTCCCAAGTATAATTTCTTTGTATTGCTTCTATTTCCTCATCCATGGATTTGAACCATTTTCATCATTGATAGCATCTTCAAAATGCACTATATCATTTAAAAACAATAGAGAAAATTTTACATTTTCATTATTTTCCTCATACCTGGGACTATCACAAATTTCCTTTAGGCTCCTTATTTTTTTTACTGCTAAGAATTTGATTTGTCATTGGAGTGATATCTTGAAGGAGTCAAACTTGAATTTTATAGACTAGGAGAATCGCTACTTTGATACCTTATTGGGCTTGGAATTGAAGTTATTATTTGTCTTGAAATTTCACCCAAAAAATTCCTTGTTGATGATGGACTTTCTGTTGAGGGAGGTTTCATCCAAGATATTACTAGAGTGATACTTTACCGGTATTGGTTGTCATTTAGAGGAGGAGATGCAATGAGACCTTGTGAACCTATTTATCTATTTAATGACCCCTTTTCACTAGAGACCTCCACTTCATTTGAATCTTAAACTTGATTTAGAGTTATTGTTGCAGCGATAAATGAGGAGTTGTCTATGGTGACATCCCACAACTCATTCTTAATGAATTCAACATCCCTATTGATGAATCAAATTCTTTGTAACAAGGTTGTATAATCTGTAAGCCTTTGATTCTTCACTACAACTAACAAAAATACACCTTTCTCCTTTGTCATCCCATTTTTTCCTTTTTCTTTGGGCAAAAGTGCATATGCTATGTAGCCAAAAACTCGTAGATGTTCAACACTGTGTTTTTTGTTGCTCCATGTTTCTTGAGGAATCATATCACATACACTTTTTGTAAGGTATTTGTTAAGCAAATATATTGTTGTTGCTACAAATTCACCCCAGTATTTGTTTGAAAGTACCTTGCTCTTCATCATGCTTCTGACCATTTTTTGAATTGTCTTGTTATTCCTTTCTACTACACCATTTTTTTGTGGTGTGTACCTAGTGGTGAACTATTTCTTGATCCTATTTTCTTTGCAAAAATCCAAAAAAACTTTTGAAATGTACTCTTCCACTCTATATGTTCTGAGGACCTTTATGTAGTGTCCACTCGAGGACCTTTATGTAGTGTCCACTTTGTTTTTCAACCAGGGCCTTAAATTTCTTAAATTTCTCAAATGCTTTAGATTTATGCTTCAAAAAATAAACCCATGTTTTTCTACTAAAGTCATCAATAAATGTTCTAAAATATTGATTTTTTGCTAAACTGTGAGTCTACATGGGACCACACTAATCAAAATGTACCAATTATAATGGATCTTTTGCTCTTCATGATATTCCAGAAGGAAAGGCTTATCTATGTTGCTTTCCTAGTATGTAGCCCTCACAAATTATATTTGGTTGTTCAATTAATGGTAGCCCTCTCACCATTTGCTTTTTGTATAGAAGATTTAGTCCACTAAAAATTAAATGCTCATACTTGAGATGCCACAGTCTAGATGGATATTTCACAAAAAAATTGAATTCTTCCAAAGGAGGAATCGCATGAGTAAACCCTTGAGCATATTTTCCTAAATATTCACTTTGCATCCTAAGGGGAAGAATTTGATTTTTTATCATTTTGACACTTGCTATTTGGTTTTTTTTGTCATCTTTATCAAAAATTATACATTATTCATTTTGAAATTGAACTTTATAACCCTTTTGGACTAATTGACCAATACTTAAAATATTATGTTTTATCCCTAAGACATAGTAGACATCCTGAATCTATTTTTTGTCACCTTGCTTGGTGTGAATGGAGATGGACCCTTTGCCCATAATGGGGAATTTTTCATTGTTTCCCATCCTTACTTCAGATCTAACATTTTCATCAATGTAATTAAACATATCCCTATTTCCACTCATGTGGTTGCTACACCCACTATCTAAATACCAAACATCACTAGTGCTTTGTTCAGCTATATTGCAAGTGATGAATAAATTTTTATTTTTCTCATTTTTAGATCCTTTTTCTTAGCTAAATTTACATTTTGCTTAGACTGATCATATTGTCTCTTTCTACATTCACTTGCAAAATGTCCATATTTTTTACAATAATAACATTGAACATTTGATTTATCATACCTTTCAGATGAGGGGCTACTCCTTTTCTTTTCTTGTGAATATGAATTTGAATTTCTTCCTCCTTGGCTGCTAGATCTTCGTCTTTTAGGGCTTCTTCTTTCTCTTTATTTGTTGTTTTCTCCTCTCCCCCTACCTATTACATTCACTTGATATTTGAAAGCTTATTCCAGGGAAGGAGTGGTTGATCTATTCAACCTTTGCTCATGGGTTTGCAATGAACCCATTAACTCATCAACAAATATTTTAGTCAAGTCCTTGGACTCTTCTATTGCAACAACAATAGGATCAAACCTAACAAGAAGAATTTTAAAGATCTTTTCTACAATTCTATAATATTCTATAACATCTCCATTAGTTTTAATTTGATTGACTATGCTGAAAATTCTTGTAAAAAAGTCATCAATGGACTCAAAATCTTTCATTTGGAGATTTTTAAAATCTCTTCTTAATAATTGTAATTTAACCAACTTTACCTTTTCATTTCCCTTATATGCATTATAAAGAATCTCCCAGGCCTACTTAGAATTTTTAGTTGTTGCTATCCTTGGAAATATGGAATCAGACATGCCCACTTGAATGAAGCTTAAAGCTTTTGCATCCTTTCTTTTGGTTTCTTTCAGCTAGGTTTTTTGTGCTTGTGTAATAGCATTAAAATAGCCTGGTCAATGACATTTGTAAAATCACTTTCAACTAATTCCCATAGATCATGAGAACACATAATTGTTTTCATTTTAATAGACCATGCATCATAATTTTTACCATCAAACACAGGTGGTTGCTGCCAACTATTACTACTTCTAGCCATGATTATAAAACTGCAAAAAAACCTCTGAAACACCCTTGGATCTGATACTAGTTGAAGAAAAGAGATTGTTGAAATAAAAGAAAATTACAAATGTCTAAAAATTGCTTCAAAACTCAAAATAAACAAGCTCATAAAATTACATGCATGTATTTTTTTATGTACAAACTTTGCTAATACATTTCAAGGAACATCAAGCTTTTACAATTTCTTTTCTCCAACCTATTGTGTTCTACCTACAAATATCTCTCCTCTCTTTATTTTACTATGTATACACTACTATGCATACTATTCTCTATTCTCCATTCACTACTGTGCATGCTATGCTATATTATTCAACAAAAGTACTAAGATCTATTTATACCTGCAAATTACAAATCTTTACTCTATTCTCCTGTTGTGCATACTATTCTCTATTCTCCATTCACTGTTGTGCATACTATGCCATATTTATGGCTATATTATTCGACAAAGCACTAAGGTCTATTTATAACTACAAATTACAAATATTGGAATTCTCTATACGCACCCAGCAAGTTTCGTGCAAACACTCCCTAACGGTTGGTGAGCTGTCGGACTAGATTTATGCCAAGACTCACCCTGGTGGTTGGTGAGTTACCCAGCAATATTCATGCCAACTCCCCCTTATTGTTGGTGAGTTACCCGTCAAGATTCACGCCAACAGATAACTGAGAATATCCAGAAAGGAAGGCAATGCCTGAAGCTCTTCAAGACTCCCTAGTTCGAGGTCTCTTAAAGACTGCAATGAATCTTACGAATGGAAGTTCGGTGAGACTTGTGCAGCGAGGCCTTCAATTTTTTCATAGGAGAAATTGTGGACGCTTCTTGCAGCTTGAGACAGTGACTGAGATCGAGACGACTGACAGTATCTGGAAGGGCAGGCAATGCCTGAAGATCCTCACACCCCCTTAAATTGAGGTCTCTTAAAGCATGCAAGGAGTTCAACGACGGAAGTCCCGTGAGACTTTTGCACCAAGAGATATCAAGGTCCTCCAATTTTTTCAGATGAGAAATGCTGGACACCTCTTGCAGCTTGTGACAACCACTGAGATTGAGACGACCGAGAGTATCCGGAAGGGTAGGCAATGCCTGAAGCTCCTTACACCCATATAGATTAACGTTTCTTAAAGAATGCAAGGAATCTAACGACGGAAGTCCTGTGAGACTTTCGAACCTAAAGAGATCAAGGGCGTTCAATTTTTTCAGATGAGAAATGCTGGACGCGTTTCCCAGATTCCAACAGTTACTGAGATTGAGATAAATGAGAGTATCCGGCAGGGCAGGCAATGCCTGAAGCTCCTTACAGTAACATAGTGTGAGGCGTCTTAAAGAATGCATGGATTCCAATGATGGCAGTTTTCTGAGACTTCTCAAGAAGAGAGATCAAGGGCCTCCAAATTTTTCAGATGAGAAATGCTGGACGCTTCTCCCAGATTGCGACAGCCACTGAGATCGAGACGACTGAGAGTATCCGGAAGGGCAGGCAATGCCTGAAGCTCCTTACACCCATATAGATTGACGTTTCTTAAGGAATGCATGGAGTCCAATGACGGCAGTTCTATGAGAATTGTGCAATCATAGAGATCAAGGGCCTCCAATTTTTTCAGATGAGAAATGTTGGACGCTTTTCGCAGCCTCCAATTGCCACTGAGATTGAGATTAATGAGAGTATCCGGCAGCGCAGGCAGTGCCTGAAGCTCCTTACAGTTACATAATGTGAGGTTTCTTAAAGAATGCATGGAGTTCAATGACGGAAGTTCAGTGAGACTTTTGCAGTCAATGAGCTCAAGGGCCTCCAATTTTTTCAGATGAGAAATGCTTAACACTTCTTGCAGCTTGTGGCAGCCTTTAAGATTGAGACGAATGAGAGTGTCCGGAAGAGGAGGCAATGCCTGAAGCTCCTCACGGCCCCCTAGTGAGAGGTCTTTTAAGGAATACAAAGAGTCCAACGACGGCAGTTCTTTGAGACTTGTGCAACAAGAGATATTAAGGGCCTCCAATTTTTTCAGATGAGAAATGCTGGACGCATTTCGCAGCTTATAACAGAAAGTGAGTTCGAGTCGATTGAGAGTATTCGGAAGGGCAGGCAATTCCTCAAGCTCCTCACAGCCCCGTAGTACGAGGTCTCTTAAAGAATTCATGAAGTCCAACGACGGCAGTTCTGAGAGACTTGTGCACCAACAGAGATTAAGGGCCTCCAAATTTTTCAGATGAGAAATTCTGGACGCTTTTTGCAGCTTCCAACAGCCAGTGAGATTGAGACGTCTGAGAGTATCCCGAAGGACAGGCAATGCCTTAAGCGTCTCAGAGCCCCTTAGTTGGAGGTCTCTTAAAGAATCGAAGGAGTCCACCAAGTTGTAATGCTTGAAGGTCTCTGCACTGGTACTTGAATAGCCCTCCATGTCCGCACTTGGAAAATCTGTAATTCACTTCAATTGAGGCGCCTCGTACACTACCCTGCGTTCGGAGGGACTCCTAATATTAATACACCATGAAGGCGGTTATGACCATGCAGCGGAGTGTGCGAGGGTGCCTCGTACACAACCCTATGTAGCGAGGGACAATTCCTATAACCATGCAGCGAATTCTACGAGGACGCCTTGTACACTATCCTATGGACCCAGGGACAATTACTGAATGCATTCACCATTAAAGGCGGAGTGTACGAGGGTGCCTAGTAGGGCACGCCTCTTTGTATACTCAGGCCTATTTATTGTTCGTCACTCGGATTCGTTCGCTTCAAATTGTACATACACTGATCAGTTTAATAATTAAATATTTTTGTCATTTAAAAAAAAATACTCTATGGATATCCAGCACATTCTAGTAAAATCATCAATGAAAGGAGCTCTGGCGATTTGGCAGGAAAATTTCTGAGCAGGCGACAGGCGATGTTTTAGGGTTTCTGGAGTGAAGGAAAATCCAGGGCCTTTGGTGGGTTGACGTAGTGTTACTCTGAAGGATCGTCTGCTGCCCCAGGAGGGCCCAATGGGGTCTCCTCCAGATCCTCTCTCTGGAAGAAAGAGCTCATATGCTAAAACAAAATGCTTCGTCTTCCAATGACGAAGCTCAGAGGAATGCTTTTCAAACGCTCTTCAAGAATGTTGGCAAGAGCTCAACTACACACCAAAAGATGGCTAAAGCAAGGAGCAAGCAAAAGAAAAATGGCAAGGAGCAAGCACAACTCAAGCCAGCCAATAGGTATGAAATTTTTAAGTCACTAGTGGATCAAGAGGACCAAGTCATGGAAGGAGTGGATGGGAATACTGAGGATAATAACATCCACACTCATGCTTCTCCTTCATCTCCTCCTGTCTTAGAACAGGTGATTGAGTCCACTGAGTTATTGCAGCCAGAGAATCCAAGGGCATTGATAATACACTCCCAAGCACAACCAGTAATTAAGGATGTCAGCATGGGAAGTGCAGCAAAGAACAGAGAAAGGCCAGCCCTAGGGATTACTCAGGTGGAAAAGAGATTCAAAAATAGTACCTCTCAAGGAGCGGGCAGAAAGTCGTAAGGATCTACTAGCAGTGCAAGGAGACAAGCTGATCACTGGAGGATCGGTGAGGACAATTGATTCTTACTGCTCTCAAGGTTTTCAATGATTATTCAATCTTGGAATGTTAGGGGTTTAAACAATAGAACCCATCAATCTGCTGTTCAAAGACTCTTAGGAAAGTGTAAAACAGACTTTTTGCTCATCCAGGAGACAAAAATGTCTTTAGATCTTATGTGTAAAACAGTTAGTAGAATATGGAGGGGCGCTGGTTATATGGATGTGGCTGCTCAGGGTGCCTCGGGGGGGGATTGTTACTCTTTGGAACCCTCTGGAATGGACAACAATTGAACATATAGCTTGGAGGGGTGTTCTCACATCTCATTTTAGGAATAATGTCACAGCTGAACATGTTTTAATTACAAATTTTTATGGGGCTCAAAGCATTGATGGCCAGAGGCTCCAATGGAAAGTTGTACACAACATGAGGTCCTCAAGGGAAGATTTAGACCGGATTATTGCTTTGGGGATTTTAATGCTAAATTATCTCGCTCGAGATCGGGGAAGGTGGAACCCCGGGCTTTGGATCCAGGGGACCGGCTTCTGATTGCCCAAGTCCAGGCCTTTCACCTAGTGGATATCAAAGGCCCTGGAACCTACTTTACTTGGACTAACAAGAGGAGGGAGCCACACAAGCAGGAAGGTAAAGCTAGACCGTTTTCTGGTCTCAGAGGAGGCATTTGTTAAGTGGAATATTAAATTCCAGATTTTGTAGGGCCCAGTTTCAGATCACTTTCCCATTTTGTTGGAGGGAGGGACTACGACAGGGCAGCACCACAAACCGTTTAAATTTGAGAATTTTTGGTTACAAAAAGAGGATCTTCGAAAGAAAATTCCACAGTGGTGGGAAGAAGGTCGTCTACCTTTTGGGATAGCAATGTTTAAATTCCACAAACAGCTTCATTTTGTCAAAGTTAAGTTGAAACAGTGGAGGCAAGCTAATAAGTCAGATTTCCAACTCCAAAGAGCTCCCTTGGTGGCCAGATGGGAAGAGGTGCAAAAACACTTTAGGGAAGGAACAATTACTGAGCAGCTTAAAACCGAGGATGATGCCTTGCGCAAAGTGGTTGAGGACATTGATAACCAAGAGGAGACTTACTGGAAACAGAGAGCAAGAAACACTTGGTTATTAGAAGGAGATAGAAATACAAAATTTTTCCATCGATCAACCTGTGCTAGGAGATAGATGAATAACATGGAAGTCCTTCAAGATGAGAATTGGCACTCCTTTGATACTCTTCCTGATATGCATTCCCACTCAATGGATTATTTTTCTAAACTTTTTAAGGAAAGTATGGAGCAAGATGTGGAGGCTCAAAATGAAGTTATTGATGTCATACCCTCTATCATCTCTCAAGAAGAAAATCAGGCCCTTCTTAGACCCATTGATAGAGATGAACTGAAGAATGTGGTCTTTGGAATGAGCACCGGCAAATCTCCAGTGTCCGGATGGTTTTCCTATTGAGTTTTTTCAGGCCTTTTAGGATACCTTGGAGGAGGATGTTTTGGTTGTCACAGAGGAGTCCAGAACTAATAAAAGAATGCTTAAGGCAATAAATCATACCTTCATCACTTTAATTCCAAAAGGGGAGGAGGGGGTTCATATCTCTAATTTTAGACCTATTGCCTTATGCAACGTGATTTATAAAATAATCACAAAGATAATGGTTGAACGGCTAAAACCTCTCCTTCATAACATCATTTCCTCAGAGCAAGGGGGTTTTGTAGAGGGTAGACAGATCTTGGATGGGGTGGTCCTTGCCCAGGAGGCAATCCATACAATGCAAAAATCTGGTAAAAAAAGGAATTTTCATTAAACTGGATATGTCCAAGGCTTATGATAGGGTGGAGTGGGGCTTCCTGTCAAAGATGTTGGCAGCCTTTGGTTTCTCTCAGGACTAGATAGATTGGGTCATGAGTTGTGTTTCTACGCCTTCTTATTCTGTTCTAATCAAGGGGCTTCCCTCGCCACCTTTTGGAGCCACACGTGGTCTTCGTCAAGGGGACCCTTGCTCTCCCTATCTCTTCCTCATCTTGGCTGAAAGATTAGGTAGACTCTTCTTGTGGATGATACAGGACTAGTTGGAGTGACCAGTCTCAGGGAAGTTAGAGGAATCAGAGATACTCTTAAAGTCTACCTCAGGGCCTCAAACCAAGTCATCAATGATAAAAAATCCAAAGTGGTCTTCTTCAATCTTGACCAAAGGCTACAGGACAGAGTTATAGAGATCTTGGGATTCACTAGGACCTCTCTTCCAGTAGTTTACTTAAGGGTTCCTTTGAATTTCAAAAAATTAAAAATAGATATCTGGAAGGATATTTTGGATGGCATCAAAGATAGAATGAACCATTGGTCTCATAAATGGTTAAGCTATGGGGGCCGATTAACTTTCTTACAGTCAGTTATTCAGGCCATGCCAATCTATAAATTCTCTATCCTGGCTGCCCCACATTCTATTTGGAAAGAGCTAGACAAAATGGCTAGAATATTTTTATGGGAAGGAGCAAAATGGGAGAAGAAATGGGCCTTGGTTGGTTGGGATAAAGTTACCCAGCCCAAGGAAAAAGGAGGGTTGGGACCGAGAAGCTCCAAACTTAACAACAAAGCTTTGGCCGGAAAACTCGTATCGGAGGTGGATTTCCCAGCCAACTTCCTTATTTAGTAGAATCCTAACCAGTAAATACTTGGGTCATGTTCACCCCAATGAAGTGGGCCGTTTCCCTCTGGATGGTAATGGATCCTTAGAGTGGTAGGCTCTCAAGCTTGGATCTTAGGTTATTAAAGACCAATTGTTTTGGAAAGTTGGGAGAGGGGAGAAGGCATGTTTCTAGACTGATTCTTGGGACCAGTACCCACCCATCATTGCTGAGTTTTCCGAATTGCAACCAATTAAATTCGCCATAGAAGCCAAGGGCTGGGTCCATATTGAGAGTATTTCAACACTAGCCAATTGGGGGAGTATAAGTTCAAGAAGTTTAAGCGGTTGGAGGAGTGGCCAATTACAATCCCTCCGGAGCTGGCACCCATCTTGACCAAAATCTTGACATAAAGGTTTCTCATAGGGAGAGACGAGGAGGATGAACTAGCTTGGGGCTATGGGAACCTTGGGGTATATACAGTGAAGGACGGATACGATAAGATCCTCCCAGAGCCTCCCCCACATTTATTTTCGGTTCAATATTGGAGGAAGATATGGCATTCCAAGGGCTGGCCGAAAGTGAATTTCTTTGCCTAGCAGTTTATGCACAATGGAATTCTCACCTTTGACAATCTCAGAAATAGAGGAATCATCGGTCCATCTCAGTGTGTCTTATGCCACAAGAATGACGAAACAACTGATCATCTGATGTTTGAGTGCCCTTTCACGTGTCAGATTTGGAAGCGTTGGTTCTCTCACTATAAAATCCAGGCTAATGGTGATCTGACTCGGACCAATATTTGGGAAAGATGGAAGAGAGGTAGATTTAAATCTAAAGCTCTTAGAATTGGTTGGGAGCTTGGCTTACTTTTCATCTGGTGGCAGGTGTGGTTGGAGAGAAATGCTCGTATTTTTAGAGAAACCTTCTCCTCGCTAGATGGAATTTTGCAGGTCATCTGGAGCAAAGTCACGAAAACGGTTGCCATCTATACTGAAGAGAAAAATCAAGTTGGTCCTGGGCCACTGGAAGAGGGAGCTATAGAGCAATAGAGACAGGACAGAGCTAGCTAGAAACCTCCCCCAGAAGGTTGGATCAAAATCAATACTGATGGAGCTACAAAAGGCAATCCGGGTAGTGCTGGAATTGGTGTAGTGTGCAGGGATCATGCTGGGTCTGTGCTCTATTGGGAAATGCAAGGTCTGGGAAGAGCCAAAAACAATGAAGCAGAAGCCTTTGCTATTAAATCTGCTTCCATCTGGGCTATTAATCAGGGACACAGGAAGATAATTCTCGAGTCTGATTCTCAAATTTTGATTGGCGCTCTAGACTGCATGAGGAATTTTGCTTCGAAAGCATGGAGGTTGTGGATTCTGGTCTCTCAAATCAAGGAACTATGGAGGGAATTAGATGATGTGATCCCCGTCTATGTGAGTAGAGATTTAAATAAGGCGACTGATTTCCTTGCAAATATGGGTGCTGAGAAAGAGGTAGGGGTGCAGCTGCACAATGACATGCCTATGGAGGATGCAATGATTAGTCAGGGTCTTGAACGATCCTTGAGATAATGAGCAAAGTTTATGCTAAGGGTGGTTTTTGTCGTGATATCGTGACAGGTTGCACCGTCGCGGCATTTGGAGGGAAGTTGTCATGATATCGTGACAGGTTGCGTCGTCGCGGAATTTGGAGGGAAGTTGTCGTGATATCGTGATAGGTTGCGCCGTCGCGGCCTTTGGAGGGAACCTATCGCGACATGTCGCGCTGTCGCAGCCCTTGGAGAGATGCTGTCACGATTTTGTGACCTGTTGCACTGTCGCGGCCTTTGGTGGGAAGTTGTCACGATTTCGTGACCTGTTGCGTCGTCGCGGCCTTTGGCTGGAAGCTGCAACGATTTCATGATGCTTTTGGAGTAGGGGCGCCAAGGAGGATAATCGTTGCGATATCGCGACACTTTTGGTGAAATGGAGACAAGGGGAAAAACCGTCGTGATTTCGCGACAGTTTTGGAGAATTGGCACTAAGGGGATAACTCGTCGCGATATCGCGACACTTTTGAAGAATGGGCACCAAGGGGATAACTCGTCGCAATATCGCGACACTTTTGAATATTGGGCGCCAAGGAGAAAACTCGTTGCGATATCGCGACACTTTTGGCGAACAGGCGCCATGGGGAAAACTCGTCGCGATATCGCGACACTTTTGAAGACTGGGCGCAAAGTGGAAAACTCGTCATGATATCGTGACACTTTTGAGGATTGGGCGTCGAGGGGAAAACTCGTCACGATATCGCGACACTTTTGGCGAATAGGAGTCATGTGGAAAAATTGTCGCGATATCGCAACACTTTTGAAGACTGGGCGCCAAGTGGAAAACTCGTCGCGAAATCGCGACACTTTTGAAGGTTGGGCGCTGAGGAGAAAACTCGTCACAATTTTGTGACACTTTTGGAGATCAGGCGCCATTTGGAAAACTCGTCGCGATATCGCGGTACCTTTGGTGATGGGGCGCCAAGGGGAGAAGCCGTCGCGATTTTGCGACACTTTTGGCGATCAGGCGCCGCGGGGTCTGGCTATCGCGATATCACGACATGTCACAATTTCACGACATGTCACGATTTTGTGACTTGTTGCTCTGGCACGGCCAAGGCTGGCTTGACTGTCGCGATATCGCGACATGTCACGATTTCACGACATGTCACGTTTTCGTGCCTTGTTGACTTTTTGTGCTCTGCGGTGGAAAGTGTTGACTTTTTGCGCTCTGTGCTTGTAATCTTGTTTCTTTGTTCTTGGTTGGGATGTGTTTACTCCCATTTGTAACTGTTCTTTGTTTTAATACAAGTTTTTCATTTTTTTCAAAAAAAAAAAAATTACTCTATGGAATTTTGAATGTTTGTCAATTTACTCAGTTTGACTCTTTCCAAGTTTAAGGTCCCTTTGTCCTTATTTTTATTTAACAGACAAAAATTTACAAAGGATTTCTTATTTATTGGGCTGACAAGTATTCTCCCAGCCATGATGGTGATTTTAATTGTTTTTTATTTATTATTATTTGGGTAGTATGATAAACTTTTACAACCAACATATAGGGTTGAGCAGTCACCTTTCAATCATGACCTTTTCTAAAACCCGAAGTTAAAATTAACACAACCATCACACACACTTGCACTTCGTAAAATCGAAAGTTAAAATTAACACACACACGCCATGGTTTGAACCTTGAACCTAGCGGAAAAAAACCAAAGCCCAAACCCTTGTGCTGTACGCGTAAGACGATTTTAAATGTTTTGAATAATTATTACTATTATCCAAACGTATTTTGCACGTGATTAATAATATTTTTTATGTACTATAAATATAAGCATATCAATTTAAATATATAGGATAGAATATTTATGATATATAAAAAAATATTTCTAACTGAATTTTTATTATAAATTGTAGTTTCATTTATAATTTTTTTTTTTTGGATTTGGTCAAAGGGAGAAACTCTTACAACCAACGTTTCAGGTTGGAAATTCTCATTCCATTATGACCTCTCGTAAGGAGAAGAGCTAAAATTATCAATATGGGATTTAACACATTCACAGACACAGATACCACTATTTTAAACCTTGGACCTCTTGAGGAAGAGCCAAAGCTTGAAATGTTGCATTGTTCCTTGGAACTTTTGGATTTGGTTAGTGTGAGAAAGGTCTACAACCAACGCTCAAAGTTGGGCATCCCCATCCCACCATGAACTTTCATAAATGTAATTTCATTTAAAATTTTAACATGTAAAATAGAATATTTGCATCCAAAATATTAATTAGTTTTGAAATAATAATGTTATAAAAATATGTTTATTATAACAATAATATAATTTTTTTTTTTAATTTGGTTAGTGTGAGAAACCCCTACGACCAACACACAAGGCTGATCAAGCTCCTCCAACCATGACCCCTCCTAAATCCAAGAGCTATGTGTATCAATAGAGAATTTAACACACACCCACCCCCTCACACACTCACCCACGCTACGGTTTGAACCTTGGACCTCCCAAAGAAGAGCTAAAGCCCATGGGACTTATAACAATAATATTATTAAGTTTTGGATCTTAGACTAAGGTTTAATTTTCATAAATGAATTTTAACATTTGTAACATTAAGGAATAGGAAATAAGTGTGAACTCAGAGTGATCTTTATTTTTCTTGTTTTAGAAAGTATTCAAAGGTTATGAGTAATTCAATTAATGAGCTAGCATGGCCTTTTTTTATTCTAAATATTTAGAAAAAATAAAAAACTAAAGAACTTTTATGAAGAAAATCTAATAGCATTCTAGCAAAGTCATTTTTAAAACTTGTAATTATAATTAAGGTTAATTTAGTTAGATGTATAGATGCCTGAGTTGGAGACAAGAGGAAGAAAAAATCTTTGGAGAACACAATCCAAGTAGCAAACATTACACCAAAAAGGATTATCTAAAATTGGATGATTGAACATACATAATGGTTTTTAAAAGTAAAGGGTTAATATGCAAGTTCCATAAATTCTAGTTAGTTATTTGAAGATTCAATGTTGGATCAACTAGAATGATCCAAAAAAAAAAAAAAATAGTTAAGAAAGATCATGAAAGAGGAAAATTCAAAAATGACATAGTATAAAAAACCTTAACATAAAAATATACAAGAAGAATAACATAAAGATTTTATTGCTCAAAATTTAGAGGATAGTGCAAGCAATCTCTAAGAGATGTGAAGTTATAATGTTGCATCCATTGCTCATGCTTGTGAAAATTTGTGTATTAGAAATCCAATGTATTAGATATGGGAGGTCACCCAGTTAAACCAACCTCATGAATGCTTTAATCTTTATTTGCCTTAATGATTGGTTTAAGATTTAGTTAGTCTTTGAGTTTAAAAGAAATCTTCTCCTTTGTCGCGCATGGGGAGGCACTTTATTTAGCAAGTAATGATAATAGAAGGTAATACTTCTTGGTAATGAACGTTATCATCATCATGCCAAGAGCGCTCAAGCTCTTGGTTTAAGAAGATGACTTTGGGGGAATTTTGGGTAGTTGTTTTTTGGCTAGAAAGGAGGGCAACGAGCTTGGAAAGGAATAACACATCAGTAGGATATCAATTGAGATTTGTTTTCAAGTAGTCTCTATATGCTTTTTTTGTAGTAATGTGTTTGTTGTGTTTAATATGCATTGCTTGTATTTATGCTTGGCACTTAATTTGTTTGACTTGTTGATTACCAAGAATTCGACCTCCTTTTGGTTTGGTTATTCTTAAACCATCCGATATTTGGATCTTTGCTAAAGTGCTCATTTTTATGGTGTTATTTCTTTAGTCGATGCTTTCTTTACTCGGGTCTAAGCACGTTGGGCCTTGTTTAAGTTTATGATAAGTGGTATCAGAGCAACAATTTTTGCAAAGTGGGTATTTTTGTGTGAAATTGCATAATTAGGGCACATTTTTTTGTGGAAAAATATCTCATCTTTTACGAGCCATATATTTTCTAATGATAATAAAGTTATGCAATAAGTGGTGTTAGAGCAACGATTTTGGCAAAGGGGATTTTTGTGTGAAATTGCAAAATTATGGTGGATTGCTTTTTGAAAAAATGTATCATCTTTCGAGAGCCATATATCTGTGAAATTTTATCCGATTCAAGCAATTCTTGGATCAGTTTGTGCAGAATTTGAAAAGCTTTAAAATGAGTGGTCATATGAAGGAATCCGAACAGTATTAAGGGAGATATGACCTTCTGAAGTCAATCGTCTGGAAAAAGGGTAGTGACGAATTACACCAAATGCCATACTACTAATATAATATAATATTATATTAGGAGTATGCTCCCCAAAGTAGAATAAGAAGATGGGTATATAAATAAGAGATATTTATCATTGGAATCATCATGGAGAAAAATCTTATGTAATCATCTTTTCCTATGAAGTGGCTTATGGGACTTTGCTCTTCTTGAGTGGCTCTCTCATCTTGGGAGATATTTTGGAGTAATTCCTTCCTTAAGGATTATTATTGGTGTTTCTCTACCTTAAGGGTATTATCTATCTTTCTCTCATTTGTAGATTTTTATTGTGGATAATTATTTGTGGATGAATGATTTGATATTTCTACATATTGGTGAATGATTTATGTTAATAATAATAAAGTTATGTAACTACCTGCCTTCTCCATTGGAAATATTTGAGCCTACGTATTGCTCTATTTTCTTGTGAAATCATTCTTTTTTTCTTGTGAGTTCATTCTCTATTGGCCTGTGTGATCATCCCTTATTGGCTAGTGAATTTTATCCCTATATTTTTTAGTGAGTCTATCCCTAGCTAGCCCCTCGAGAGGCTCCCCATTGTCACCATTTAAGGACTTACCTAGTTGTTCCTTTGCCAACATATTTAGCTTATTGGATGTAGTTTATTATGGCTCTCTCAAGCTAAGGGCGGGTCCTTTACCTTTGAATAAAAATTACATTTTCTTTTGAGCCATAAGTTTGAATGGTTATTTGTAAGAAAGCTTGATTTTTATTGTGCTATGACTAAGGTTTGTGAGACCATTATATTAGTGGAGTGCCTTAATAGTTATTTATTAATAAAGTAATTGATAGTATTTTACTAATGTAGTGCTTTGATATTATTTTGATTATAAAGTACTTTCATGATATTATAAAGGAGTTGTGTGTATGCAATACCTAGGTAACTATGAGTCATAGAAGGAATTGTGAGGATGCAATAGCTAGGGACTCATAAATTTGGAAGGAGCTGTATAAATACAATAGCCAATTCCTCTTGTGAATCATGGCACCTTAAACGAGTAGGCTTGGATGCACTTCAATTAATAGTGATTTACAAGACAACAACGGTGATCCCTTGATCGTGTAGGATCAGGTGATCATATTTATTGCTACTGGAATGGTAATGACTTTAGTTAACCCATGAAGATGAGGTAACTAAGAACCAAGGATTTACACATAATTAACCTACCTAGATAGGTCTAGAGTAAGGTTAAAGAATAAGCATCACCTTTAGGTGTTATGGACCTTAAAATATAATCCCTATGTCATGGTCACATGGTGCTATACCAATAAGGGTATGTGAAAGGTTGGGGGACCACTTTTGATGTCCTTATAAATATTTAGGTTTAGAGGGTTAACTTAAAAAAACCATGGGAGTTGGCCGTTCATGTCCATTGAGTATTATCTACAATGACTAGAACTTAATTGTGGTGAAGCCTTATATGCTAAAATAAAATTTAAGGGATTTTTCCTATGAACGTTTACTTTTAGAAAAAATAAATAGGTTGGTAGTTTTGGGTTGTTATAGTTGGTATCAGAGCTCTAGATCATAGGACAAGAAGCTCCCATGGAGTGTGCCTAGGTTGATCCTTGACTTGATATTCAACTTTGGGTTGACACCTTATAGAAAGGCAAGAGTGACCCTGATCATTATCAATTACATGATAATAATTATGTTATTTCATGAGGGGAATGAAGCTAACAAGTTGTAAGTTAAGTTAAGAGAGAATTGTAACTTACCCAACTCCTTTTTTATGTATAGGGATGGCACTTGTTCGAAAAGGAAGTTTATGAAAGAAAATTAAAATGGTTGCATAGGGAAGAAGTATAATGTAAAAGTTTGGACAAACTAGGGGTCCTAGTAAGAAAACTAGGAGGATAATGACTCCTAGTAAGAGGTCTAAGATGTCTAGTAAACCCTAACATAAATGTTAGAGGAACAAATGGAGGAGAAGAATATTTCTCCTCCATAGTGAGGTTGCTTCATGAACATTTGGGACAAAAAAAATAATTAATAGAAACCTTGATCAATAGATAAGCGTATAATAGAAATGCAACAGGTAGACATGAAGAGAACCCTATGAGAAGGTCTCATAAGGGTAGATCTAAGATAGAGGTTGAGCTAGCGAGAGACCTTAAGAATGTAAAAGTAACAAAAGTTGGTGAGAATGAAGGTGAGATGTAGTTAGGTCATGGTTTAAAGAGATAGAAACCTTCTTTTCCATGAAAAGTTACTCTTTTGAGACATAAACTGTGTGGGCTACCCTTCATCTTCTGGATATAGCCTTAGAATGGTGGTACATATTTAGCGTAGGTAATAAGATCCAAGTCATGAAACTTAAGTGGGACAAGTTCGATGATGCTTTTAAGAAGAGGTCTCTTTTGGAACAATTTTATGTAGATAAGTTTAAGGAATTTTCTACACTTCAACAAGGATCGCTATTGATAGTGGTGTACTTTTAGATATATGTAAAACTATTAAATTATGTACTAGAGTATGATAAAAATTAACGCCTAAAGGTGCATAAGTTCATCTTAGGGGTAGACCCTAAAATAAGGATGGTGATTAATTTTTCCGATCCTAAAACCTTGAAAGAGGCGTTTGAATTGGCTAGAAAGGAAGAAACTAATCTCCAAACCAAGAAGTATTTTTTCAACTACATAAGCTATGTAGAGCTAGAAATAAAAGAATTAAAGAAAATAAATGGTGCAAGATTTATCAAATGGGATAAGGATCAAAATAAAATAAACAAAGGTAAGTCAAAGTTCAATAGCAAAAATAATGGGAACCTAGTGTAAAACAAGAAGAAATTACAAAAGAAGGATAATTCTAATCCTCATCCTCTAAAGCAAAATGAGTCCACACCAAGAGAATAGTTAGGAGAGAAAATCTAGGAGAGATACCAAGCACCTAGGACATGTTGTAACATTTATGGAGGTCCTCATTATGCCAAAAATTGTTCCCAAAGATCAAAGTCGAGTCACAAAGTAGATGAACCATCATATAAGATATATGCCACTATTGGGAGTCAAAACCTTGATGAGAAAGCTACACCAATTTTTATAAATGGTAAACTATTTGATAAATATGCATAAGCTTTTACACATAGTGGAGCTACTGATAGTTTTATTTCCACTAGTATTATTGGGGATATGCCAAAAAAGCTTGGATTTTTGGCATAGGGGTAGAAATTCGAGTATGGCTTTGGATAAACCTACTTAGTGGATCAATGTTTACCTACAAAAAAAATAAATCTATCCAAATGATATTATCCTAGAGATAGATTGGTTGAAGGCACATGGGGCCTTAATTAATTTCTAATATATGGATGAACTACACTACCAAAAATAAGAAAATGGTAAGAGCACAAAGTGGGCAAGGATCTTTTCAACCCCATTTGCTCCCAACTATGTAGTTAAATAAAGCCATTAAAATAGGTGGTATGCTCTATGTAGTAAAGATAAATGGGAAGATTGGGAAAAAAGGGATGAAGAAATCTTCAAAAAGCACCCAATTCTACATGAATTTCAAGATGTATTCCTTGAAAACTTCTAGGTATACCACCTAGAGGGGAATTTTATTTCTCTATTGATTTAATGTTGGAAGTTGAACCCATTTTGAATACATCATATAGAGTGACTCTGATTGAGTTATAAGAACTAAAAATACAACTTTAATATTTGTTAGAGAGGGAATTGATCAAACCAAGCATGTCATCATGGGGTGCTTTGATACCATTTGTGAAGAACAAATATGGTTCCTTCAGAGTATGTATAGATTATAGAATGCTAAACAAGGTGACCATTAAGAATAAGTACCCTCTACCAAGGATAGATGATTGCTTCGACCAGCTAAAGGATGTAACCATATTTTTAAAAATAGACCTAAGATCAAGGTATCATCAGTTAAGGATATAGGAGGACACCCACAAGACAACCTTCAAAACTAGATTTGAGCACTATGAGTTCATGGTACTACCATTTGGACTAACAAATGTGTTGGAAATCTGGTCATCCATACATTAAAACAAAAATTTGGGTCATTAGATGATGTTTTCAGCCTTGGAAATCATATCCTCTTAGAGGAGATAAAACCAAGTCATAGAGCCTTGAAATCTATGTAATTTGGAAAAAAACGGGCTCAAACGGATACCTAAGTCAAATGTTATGGCCAAAACACTAAGACATGTAATAAAAACCATCGATGTTTATGTGATTTTCTAGGGTTAGGGTTTGATTTATTTTTTATTACTTAAGGTAGTTTTAGGGTTTTCTTTTATGAAGAAGAATTTTGCATTGTAGCAAGTGTGTGAGCTCTTCTAGAGCCTGTGAGGATATTGAAACAGAGTACTGAAAATCTGCCAGAATTATTCCAGATAATAAGAAGATAATAGTTGCTCCAATTTTATTTTAATGTATTATTGTAAATTCTTCATTTGGTATCAGAGTGATGCGATCAAAAAATTGGGTTCGAGTAACTGTAGAATTTCTACTACAAGTTTTACATAAGCTTCTCGAAGATCTCATTTTTTTTGAAGGGAGCTATTATAGCCAACAACACCAATTCAATTTCGATCCCAAAATTTGATAGTTCTGACTACGAATAATGGAGCATCCAAATGAGGATGATTCTGAAGGCAAAAGGAGATTGGGTCATCATTGAAGCTGGGTTCACTGAACCAAAATATTGGAGTGCATTGACTACAAATCAAAAGAAGGATATGCAGGATAAAGAGAAAGAAAATAATTTAGCTTTAGCTGTCATCCAGTCAGCTCTAGACAAGAGTCTCTTTCCCTAAATTTTTTCCTACGTTTTGGCTCAAGAATATTGGAAGGCGTTGAAGGAGAATTACCAAGGGAGTACCCAAGTTAAAGAGGTGAATTTGTAGACTTTGTGGAGATATTTTGAAAATCTCAATTAGAAGGAGAATGAAACTGCAAGAGATTACTATGTTCAGGTAAAAATAATAGTAAATAAAATGGCCATACTTGGAAAGATCATAGAGCAAAATATAGTAATTAAAATGGTTTTAAGAACCTTGATAGAGAAGTTTGGTAGTGCAACCCTTATCATAGAAGAAATGAAAGACCTTTCAAAAATGGATATAGATTCATTAATTGGCTCTCTCACATCTCATGAAGAGAGAATTTCCAAGAGGAAGAAGGATAAATAAGGAGGTAAAAAAATAAAATGATGGAGGAAGAGGTCACGGTAGGGGTTCCAGAGGAAGAGGAAGAAATGGAAGAGGAGGTAGAAGAGGTTCCTACGTCGATAGAGGTCGAGGAAGATCTCAAGATTCATACAATGACTAAGCTCATGCTACAAGAGGAGGATCCAATGAGGAAGAGGTAGAGGTCGAGATATGAGAAATATGCAATGTTACAATTGTAAAAAATATGGCCACTATGAGAGAGATTGTTGGCTAAAAAATCAGCACATTATGGAGAAGAGGATTCCTATGAGGATGATACTTTGTTTTGTATGATTGAAGAAAAAGTGGAGCAAGCAGCTTTCCTCTCTACACAGAATAGCACAAAAGAGACATGGATCCTAGATAGTGGGTGTACAAACCATATGACCAGCAAGAGGGATGTATTTTCATCTCTTGAGTCTTTTTATCAAGCCATTATCAGGCTTGGGGATGAGAAGAGCTTGGAGGTGGTTGCAAAAGGGGGGGATCTTATTGAGCAAGGTGTTGCAAGAGGTTTGTCATTGTTGTCAACACAGGCAGTTAGATCTAATGATGCAGTGGACAGACAGTTCAAGAGTCATTCATACATAGAGGACAAAAGTTCAAAGGATAGTCAGATCTTGTAAAGTGCAATTCCAGGAAAACAAAAGTGACCTAGATTCAAAAAATCAAAGAAAAAGACAAGTAAGAAAACTGTCGCGATATCGCGACATGTTTTCTAGTCGCGATTTCGTGACAGGGGAGGGGGGTCGTGATTTCAGAAAAAATGAGGAGAGAGAAGGCACAGCCAAAAATGTCATGATTTCACGACAAAAATGAGGAGAGAGAAGGCGCAGCCAAAAATGTCATGATTTCACGACAAAAATGAGGAGAGAGAAGGCGCAGCCAAAAATGTCACGATTTCGTGACATGTTGGAAGGAAAGAAGCAAAGTTGAAAAACTATCGCGATTTCGTGACAAGTTTGGAGAAGCAGCGCCAAGGATGAAAAGTGTCACGATTTCATGACAGTTTCGGAAGAAAAGCATAGAAGGGCGAAAAGTGTCACGATATCGCGACACGTCGGGTTTTCGCGACCCGAAGAGGAGAGAGAATGTACGACAACAAAAGTGTAGCGATTTCGCTACATGTTGAAGTTTCACTGGCTGAAGCAGAGAAGAAGCGCTAAGTCAAAAAGTTGTAGCGATTTCGCTACATGTTGGAGTTTCACGGGCCAAAGCAGAGAGGAAGAGTCAAAGCACAAAGGTGTAGCGATTTCGCTACAAGTCGAAACTGCAAGACACAAAGGTGTAGCGATTTCGCTACAAGTCAAAAGTGCAGAACACAAAAGTGTAGCGATTTCGCTACAAGTCAAAAGTGCAGAACACAAAAGTGTAGCGATTTCGCTACAAGTCAAAAGTGCAGAACACAAAGGTGTAGCGATTATGCTACAAGTCAAAAGTGCAAGGCACAAAGGTGTAGCGATTTCGCTACAAGTCAAAGTTTCGCGGGTCGAAGCAAAGTTGGAAGCACAAGGCACAAAGTTGTAGCAATTTCGCTACATGTCTTGATTTCGCTAGTGCATGAAGCGAGAAATGTACGGATGCGAAAGATGTCACGATTTCATGACATGTTGCATTTTCGCGGGCGAAAAGCAAAGAACAGCGCTAAGGCAGAAAAGCGTCACGATTTCGCGACAAGAATGAGGATGACGTCAGCGAAAGTTCGAAGTGTCACGATTTCGTGACAAGAAAGGTGGCAAAGTAGACAAAGGCCAAAAGTGTCGCATTTTTGCCATAGCAGGGTAAAGGAAGTGTACGGCCGCAAAAGGTGTAGCGATATCACGACATGTTATTATTTCGTGGCAATAGCTACAGGAAGGTGACAAAGGTGGCAGAGGCGGTTGAGGCCGACAAAGTTGAATCTGGGCCAACAGATTTTAGGGTTTTGTAGCCGATAATTTCTAGGTTTTGTAGCCGACGTTCTTAGGGTTACAGTCGATGAATTTTAGGGTTTTGCAGTCGACAATTTTTAGGGTTTTACAATCAACGTTCTTAGGGTTACAGCCGACTATTGTTTAAAATTTGATCATGAAATTTCATCTATAAAAGGAGGGCTATTTCAAGTTTGAAAGGATGCGAGTATTGAGTTTGTGCAAGTGAAGTCCACGTCGAGCAGAGAGCAAGTCGTATCAAACTTGTGCGAATTAAGTGCACGGGGTGCAGAGGTTGAGTTCTAAGTGCGAAGTGATAGCGCACAGACAACAGAAGTGATCGATCATCTGGGTGCAGCAGAGAGTGCGAAGAAGTTCACAGAAGCAGTCGGATAGTGCGAAGCGTTTTGTGCAGAAGCAGCAGAATGCATAGGAATAGCAGACTGTGAGAAATAAGGTGAAAGTATAATTACTGTAATTATTTTCATTAATTCTATTGAAGTCCAAGTTGCAGCTTGGCATAAGGAGTTGGTGCTCCTTCCAGTAGTTGCTGGTGAATTGGGAGTTGGTGCTCCTTTCTGTTGGTGCAAAAAAATTGAGGGGTTGGTGCTCCTTCCAGTTGGTGCTGGTAAATAAATTGTAAAGTTGTTGCTTTGCTTGAGCTGGATTTGGATGGTAGTCCAAGCAGCCATTTTTGAGGAGTAGCCACATTGGTGAACCTCGTTAAATTGCTGTGTTATGTGTGATGCTTTCTTGCTGTAATTGATATATCTTTTATAAGTTTTATACTGCTGCTGGTTTTAAAACTGTATACTTGAAATTTAAAAGATCACACTGATTCACCCCCCCTCTCAGTGTCACTGTGATTACAACAATTGGTATCAGAGCCAGGTTCCTAAACAGGCTCAATCAGCTAGGGTGATCTTGGAAGTGACGCAATGGCAAGTGGTGAAGGTTTCTCCTCAAACAAAGCACCATTGTTTGATGGAACTAACTATGCTTTCTGGAAAATAAGGATGCAGACATATCTCCGTGCTTTGGGTTTTGACATCTAGGGTGCAGTAGTTAATGGTTACAAAGCTCCCGCCACTGCTCCAACAGACACTACCGGCAAGAAGGCATTTGAAAATGATTCGAAAGCAAAAAATGCCATCATGTGTGGATTAGTGGACAGTGAGCTAGTCAAAATCATAAACTGTGAATCCGCAAAAGATGTATGGGATAAACTAGAGAACATTCATGAAGGAGACGATAGGATCAAGGAGGCCAAGCTTCAAACACACCGAGCTCAATTCGAATCCTTAAAGATGGACAATGATGAGAACATAGAGGCTTTCATGCTAAGAGTCAACGAAATCACAAATTCAATCAGAGGTCTCGACGAAGATATGGATGATGCTACGATTGTGAAAAAGGTATTAAGATCTCTCCCTCCAAGGTTTGATTCGAAAGTCTCAGCCATAGAAGAAGCTAAAGATCTAAATCGCTTTAGTATGGATGAGATGCATGGTTCTTTGACTCGCTTTTGAAATGAGAATAGGAAGGTCTAATCCCACGAGATAGAGAAGCAGCTTTCAAAGCCCTAAAAGGCAAAGACACAAAACAAGAGTCTGAAGAAGAGGATGTATCGGATGAAATGGAAGCAAATTTTGTCAAAAAACTGAGAAAAGGAAAAGGAAAATACAGAGGAAAGCTACCTTTTAAATGTTTCAACTGTGGAGGCATTGGACACTTTGCTACCAAATGTCCTCTCAATGACAAGAACAAAGGTGAAGAAACTCCGCATCAAGAAAGAAGTGAATGGAGGAAGAAAACAAACTTCAGAAAAGGCAATTTCAAAAAGAAAAGTTTTATCTCCCGAAATGCAGATTCTTCGAGAGGACAGCTCTAGTGAAGACTCTGAAGAAGGAACAGGTGAAGCTCTCTTTATGGCGTTTGAAGTAGAAAAATCAGAAGAGGCAGAAAACCCAAAAAAGAGAGAAGGAATGAACCCTAAAGTGTCTATTGAAAAAGCTGAGGCTGAAGTTGATTTAGAAGGTGAGCTGGTTTCTGCTCTTAAGGAATGGAAATCTGAGAAAAGAAAGAATAAAAAACTTTCAAGGAAGCTTGAGGATGCAAATGACATTATAACCAGTCTAAAAACATAGACAAAAGAATACAAGAAAATGTTCGAAGATCTTGAAATTCAGGTAACCACGAAGATAGATTATTGCTGCAAACTAGAAGAAGAAAATGTTGGTCTTCGAATGCAGATACAAGAGCTGGATCAAAAAATTAGTTGCCATTACAAACATGAAGAAAGTTCGATGAAGCTGGACAAAATCCTAAGCGATCAAAGACCCACAGGCATCAAATTCGGTCTGGGCTTTATTGAAGGAGAATCATCAAACGGACCAAAGGCAAGCAATGTTGAATGTGAAAAGAGTAAAGACAAGAAACAGGTTGTTGAAAGAAAAACAAATCAGGCAAAAGAAAGCAGTAATGCCAGTCCTGAAATAGGAACTGACAATGATGGCTTTACCAAGGTCACACATCAAAAGAAAAGAAGATCTAAGGCTCCTGCAACAACTTGGCAAAGACCATCTTTCAGGTTCAATCATTACTTTTATGGTTTCTGTTTCAAATGTAATGGTTATGGGCATAAAATTGCTGATCGCAAGTATAATGTAGGTCCAAGAAGTTTCACTAGTAGAAATGCTTTTGCTCCTCTAATGAGTTATGCAGTAGAATGCTTTAATTGTCACAACTTTGGGCATATTGCTAGAAATTATCATAGTACTTCTATTTCAAATCAATCTCAGAAAAGAAGAATTCAACCATATAGGGCAAAACAAAATAGAATTCTTTCTGAAAGATATGTGCAAGATTCTGAAAAGGGGAAATCCAAGCTAGAGCCCAATACCATAGTCAAAACATAATGGAAAAAGAAAGAACAGCTCAGGGAAGAAAAGGAATCTTTAATAGTGCAGACAGCTTTCAGGGCTCAGAATAAATGTGTACCATGGATTCTTGATAGTGGTTGCTCAAGTCATATGACAGGTGATAAACAGAAATTTGAAAAACTACAGAAATATGAGGGTGGCTCTATGAAGTTTGGAAATAATGATGGAGCCAAAATAATAGGAAAAGGATCTGTCAAAATTAGTGAAGGGAAAATCAAGTCAGAAGAAGTTTTATTTGTGGATGGTTTGAAACACAATCTGTTAAGTGTCAATCAAATCTGTGATAAAGGACATGAAGTAGTCTTCAAGAAGCAGGGTTGTGAAGTCAGAAAAATAAACAGTGGGAAATTGATAGCAACTGGTTCAAGGACGTCTGGAAATTTGTACACACTCTCAAAAACTTCAGAAGGTACGTGTTTCATTGGACAAGAAGAAGAGAACTGGCTGTGGCACAAGAGGCTTGGACACATAAGTTTTGATAATTTGGTGAAAATCAGCTCGAAACAAGCAAGTGAGAGATATTCCAACCATTAAAAAACCTTCAAACAATATTTGTGCTTCATGTCGAAGGGAAAGCAAACCAGAGTCTCATTCAAAACAAAAGAGTACCACACTAGCTAGGCCTTTGGAACTTATTCATACAGACTTATGTGGACCCATGAGAACTCAAAGCATAAATGGCGACAAATACTTTATGTTGTGTATCGATGATTATTCCAGAATGACATGGATATTTTTCTTAAAAGATAAAACAGAAGCTTTTGAAATGTTCAGATCCTTCAAACATCTAGTTGAGAATGAAACAGGAAAAAGGATCAAATGTTTACGATCAGACAGAGGAGGAGAATTCATTTCGAATGAATTTATAGAATACTGTGAAAAACATGGTATCAGGAGACAATATTCAGCAGCTAGAACTCCCCAGCATAATGGTGTAGTAGAAAGAAAGAACAGAACTATACAGGAAATGGCACGCACCATGCTGGCAAAAAACAAAATAGCAGATAGATTCTAGAAAGAAGCAGTTCACACTACAGTATACATCCAAAACAGATATATGTTAAGAACTCATGAATGCAAAACACCTTATGAGTTGTGGTTTGGTAGAAAAGCAACAGCAAAACATCTCAAAGTATTTGGTTGTAGGTGCTACATCAGAAAAACTGATGACAACCTTGGGAAGTTTGAAGATAGAGCAGATGAAGGTGTTTTTGTTGGGTATTCATCAAAAAGCAAAGCTTACAAATGCTACAACAAGAGACTCAAGAAAATTGTGGACGAGTGCAGATGTTAAATTCGATGAAGGTGGGAAACGATTAGTTGAATTTGAGGAAAACTACCCAATCTATGAAGAAGTCTTTGAAGGAGATGAGGTGAATGAAACAGAAAATAAATCTACGTTTGATTCAGATGAATTAATCGATGACTCAGAGGTGCAAGAAAACAAGAAATTCAAAATAGGCAGCTAGCAGAAAAATCATCCAAGAGACCAAATAATTGGAGATCCCACAGCTGGTATTCAGACAAGAAGGAAAGTAATAAGTAATTACTCTCTTTTATCCAGCATTGAGCCCAAAAACATAGATGAAGCAAGCAAAGATGATAGCTGGATGAAGGCAATAAATGAAGAGTTAGATCAGATTGAAAAGAACAGAACTTGGGAATTAGTACCTAGACCTCGCGAATAAGAATGTAATCGGCACCAAATGGATATTTCGAAACAAATTAAATGAAGACGGACAGGTCATTAGGAACAAAGCAAGACTGGTTTGTAAAGGATATGCACGAGTCGAAGGCATTGATTTTGAAGAGACTTTTGCACCAAGTGGCCGGATTAGAAGCAATTAGAATGTTTCTGGCCTTAGCAGTCCACAAGAACTTCAGATTTTATCGGATGGATGTAAAATCTGCCTTTTTAAATGGGAAACTTGAAGAAGAGGTCTATATTGAACAACCGGATGGCTTTCAAATTAGTGAAGATCCTAACCTTGTCCGCAAATTAAAGAAAGCATTATATGGATTAAAACAAGCACCACGGGCATGGTATGCAAGGCTAGACAACTATCTCTCTCAACAGGGATTCAAGAAAGGTTTAGTGGACAATAAATTGTATGTGAAAATAGAAGGTGGGCATCTCATTGTTCTTGTTGTCTATGTAGATGATATCATATTTGGCAGCAACAAAGATGAATCTTGTAAAGACTTAGCAAATAAGATGCAGAATGAATTTGAAATGTCTATGATTGGTGAACCTGTCTTACTTTCTTGGGCTACAAGTTAATCAAAATGAGAAAGGCATATTCATTTCCCAAATCAAATATGTGAAAGAAATGCTAAAGAGGTTCACTATGGAGGATTGTAAGCCAGTTAGCACTCCCATGACAACAGGCTACAAATTGAGTAAAGAAGACAAATCTCCACCTGTAGACCAAACCATGTACAGATCTATGATTGGAAGTTTACTATATTTAACAGCTACCAGACCTGATATTCTGCAGGCAGTTTGCATGGTAGCTAGATTTCAGGCCAATCCCAAAGAGACTCATGTGACAGCAGTTAAAAGGATTTTTCGGTATCTCAAGGGCACCATGGAGTATGGGTTGTGGTATCCAAAAGGCAAAGACTTCACTCTTATATCATATTCAGATGCAGATTGGGCTGGATGTGTTGATGACAGAAAGAGTACAAGTGGAGGTGCTTTTTATCTCGATGACGAGTTGGTTGCTTGGCACAAGAAGAAACAAGAGTCAGTTTCTTTATCAACAGCTGAGGCAGAATATATTGCAACAACAACTTGCTGTACTCAAGTTTTATGGATGAAACAAACTTTGAAAGATCTTGGAATTAATTTCAGTGAACCAATATCAGTTAAGTGTGATAACACCAGTGCAATTAACATCTCCAAGAATCCAGTTATGCACTCACGGACAAAACACATTGCTATAAGGTATCATTTCTTGAAGGAGAAAGTTGCAGAAGGAGAAGTCAAATTGGATTTTGTCCCAACCACAGAACAAGTAGCAGATATTTTTACAAAACCATTGCCCAAGGAAGTGTTTGAGTACCTTCGAGACAAATTGGGAGTAGTCACACTTCCCAAGAAGTGACTAGCTACAGGGATCACTTTCTCAGGGGGAGCATTTGAGTATTTGACTACTCTTTTGCTCATGATCATAATTTGTGCTAGATGCAACAAATTGTGCCTGAGAATTGTGAGGATGGACTCAGGGGGAGTCTGCAGCAGCCCTTTGGTATTATTGACAAAGGGGGAGAAGAGTTACAGGAATGTACACAGGTGTTGCCAACAATTCCAAAGGGGGAGATTGTTGAGCAAGGTGTTGCAAGAGGTTTGTCATTGTTGTCAACACAGGCAGTTAGATCTAATGATGCAGTGGACAGACAGTTCAGGAGTCATTCAGATGTAGAGGACAGAAGTTCAAAGGATAGTCAGATCTTGTAAAGTGCAATTCTAGGAAAACAAAAGTGACCCAGATTCAGAAAATTTGCAAAGAAAAAGACAAGTAAGAAAACTGTCGCGATATCGCGACATGTTTTCTATCGCGATTTCGTGACAAAAATGAGGAGAGAGAAGGCGCAGAAAATGTCACGATTTCGCGACAAAAATGAGGAGAGAGAAGGCACAGTCGAAAATGTCATGATTTCGTGACAAAAATGAGGAGAGAGAAGGCACAGCCAAAAATGTCACGATTTCATGACAAAAATGAGGAGAGAGAAGGCACAACCAAAAATGTCACGATTTCACGACATGTTGGAAGGAAAGAAGCAAAGTTGAAAAACTGTCGCGATTTCATGACAAGTTTGGAGAAGCAGCGCCAAGGATGAAAAGTGTCATGATTTCACAATAGTTTCGGAAGAAAAGCACAGAAGGGCAAAAAGTGTCACGATATCGCGACACGTCGGGTTTTCGTGACCCAAAGAGGAGAGAGAATGTACGGCAACAAAAGTGTAGCGATTTCGCTACATGTTGAAGTTTCGCTGGCTGAAGCAGAGAAGAAGCGCTAAGTCAAAAAGTTGTAGCGATTTCGCTACATGTTGGAGTTTCACGGGCCAAAGCAGAGAGGAAGAGTCAAAGCACAAAGGTGTAGCGATTTCGCTACAAGTCAAAACTGCAAGACACAAAGGTGTAGCGATTTTGCTACAAGTCAAAAGTGCAGAACACAAAAGTGTAGCGATTTTGCTACAAGTCAAAAGTGCAAAACACAAAAGTGTAGCGATTTCGCTACAAGTCAAAAGTGCAGAACACAAAGGTGTAGCGATTATGCTACAAGTCGAAAGTGCAAGGCACAAAGGTGTAGCGATTTCGCTACAAGTCAAAGTTTCACGGGTCGAAGCAAAGTTGGAAGCACAAGGCACAAAGTTGTAGCGATTTCGCTACATGTCTTGATTTCGCTAGTGCATGAAGCGAGAAATGTACGGATGCGAAAGATGTCATGATTTCACGACATGTTGCATTTTCATGGGCGAAAAGCAAAGAACAGCGCTAAGGCAGAAAAGCGTCACGATTTCGTGACAAGAATGAGGATGACGTCAGCAAAGTTTTGAAGTGTCACGATTTCGCGACAAGAAAGGTGGCAAAGCAGACAAAGGCCAAAAGTGTCGCATTTTTGCCATAGCAGGGTAAAGGAAGTGTACGGCCACAAAAGGTGTAGCGATATCGCGACATGTTATTATTTCGTGGCAATAGCTACAGGAAGGTGACAGAGGTGGCAGAGGCGGTTGAGGCCGACAAAGTTGAATCTGGGCCGACGGATTTTAGGGTTTTGTAGCCGATAATTTCTAGGGTTTTGCAGCCGACGTTCTTAGGGTTACAGTCGATGAATTTTAGGGTTTTGCAGCCAACAATTTCTAGGGTTTTGCAATCAACGTTCTTAGGGTTACAGCCGACTATTGTTTAAAATTTGATCATGAAATTTCATCTATAAAAGGAGGGTTGTTTCAAGTTTGAAGAGGAGCGAGTATTGAGTTTGTGCAAGTGAAGTCTGCATCGAGCAGAGAGCAAGTCGTATCGAACTTGTGCGAATGAAGTGCGTAGGGTGCAGAGGTTGAGTTCTAAGTGCGAAGTGATAGCGCGTAGACAGTAGAAGTGATCGATCATCTGGTTGCAGCAGAGAGTGCAAAGAAGTTCACAGAAGTAGTCGGATAGTGCGAAGCATTTTGCATAGAAGCAACAGAATGCATAGGAACAACAGACTATGAGAAATAAGGTGAAAGTATAATTATTGTAATTCTTTTCATTATTTCTATTGAAGTCCAAGTTGCAGCTTGGCATAAGGAGTTGGTGCTCCTTCCAGTAGTTGCTGGTGAATTGGGAGTTGGTGCTCCTTTCTATTGGTGCAAAAAAATTGAGGGGTTGGTGCTCCTTCCAGTTGGTGCTGGTAAATAAATTGTAAAGTTGTTGCTTTGCTTGAGCTGGATTTGGATGGTAGTCCAAGCAGCCATTTTTGAGGAGTAGCCACATTGGTGAACCTCATTAAATTGTTGTGTTATGTGTGATGCTTTCTTGCTGTAATTGATATATCTTTTATAAGTTTTATACTGCTGCTGGTTTTAAAACTGTATACTTGAAATTTAAAAGATCACACTGATTCACCCCCCCTCTCAGTGTCACTATGATTACAATAGCTCTAGCATTTGTAGGTGTAGAAGGTAAGGAGAGGCTATGGAATTTATGGTTTGGGCATTTAAATTATAAGAGTTTGAAGATGCTTTCACCACTTGTCTATGGGTTGCCAAAATTTGAAGACTCCAAGGAGGTTTGTGAAGGTTGTGCACTTGGCAAACATGCAAGAGGGAAGCTTTTGCATGGTGAAGCATGGAGGGCCCAAAATCCATTGCAGTTGGTTCATAGTGAAATTTATGGACCAATGCAGATACAGAGTATGGGTAAAGCTTCTTACTTTCTGAATTTTATTGATGATTTCTCCAGATATTGTTGGGTTTATTTTATTAAGCATAAGGATGAGGCATTCAATTGCTTCAAGAATTTTAAGGCTCTAGTTAAAATGAGAGTGGTCATTATACCAAATATTTAAGGACAGATAGAGGACGTGAGTTATGTTCTCATGAATTTGATGATTTTTGCAGTGAGTTTGGGATTAAAAGGTAGAAGACAAGTCCTTACACACCTCAAAAAAATGGGGTGGCTGAAAGAAAGAACAAGACTTTGGTGGAGATGGCATGGTGCATGATGCAATAAAAAGGTATGAGTAAGTTTTATTTTTCTGAAGCAATTAGGAATGCTAATTATATTTTAAATAGAAGTCCTACTAAGAGTCTTGATAATATTACCCCTTATGAATGTTGGTACAACAAGAAGCCAAATGTAAATGTTGGCAATTTTGGGTACTTTGGGTACATTGCCTTTGCTCAAGTATATAATTTGTCATTGATGTCAAGAAGTTCTTGAAGGAATTTGATTTGATGTCAAACAATTTTTTTTGATGAAGGTTACGACATGATAGTTTAAAAGGTCTTTTGTAAACCCCAAGTTGGCAGGTTTAAATATTACAGGTGGATGCATTAGTTTAATACATTTGGGTCTAGGAGGAAGTATTTATTTAAATAATTAAAAACCTTGTTAAGGTTCCTTTTAATTATTTTTAAATAAATATTAATTTATTGTTTGCATTGGGTTCTCCTAACCCATGGCGCAAATGTCTTAACTTTGATGGCACTATGTTCTAAGATTGTGGGCGCTAGCCAAGACCTCCATCGACGTGTTAAACTCCTCGTCGACGTCAAGAGTTTATGGGAAATATGCATATAAATCTCCCATGATGAAGATCAAATATTATCCCATCCGCATTTTTGAAAAGTGTTGCTCGCTGTGATTTCACGATCTGATGTTTGATTTCTTCCTTGCTGAGATTTTGTGATCCACTGTTCGGATATCCACCGATCATTTTTTGTATCCGTCGTAAGGTTTCATCATCATCGTTTGCATCAAAAGATAGGGATGCCTACTGTTTATTTTAGCCCTGGTGCAAAAGGTACAAGGGAAACAGAGTGAGGTTTAAACCTCACCGGACGCCTTTGGCGCACCGGTAGCGGCTAGGCTGTTGGCGCGCTACCCAAACGGGAGGTTCCGCATTTGAATAATGTGAAAGGGTTTTTCTTCATTGAAGTGGACGTAGTGGGTGGTGTTAGAGTTCATGCGCAATTTCTCCATAGTGCGATTTTTGGTGTTGGCCAAGGTATTTTTGAAATTAATTTTTGCTAAGTGTATTTTGCGGATGGAGGAATTTTATTAGAGAGAAAAACAACTTAGGAGTTATAAGGATTTTGAAGCTTAATTTATTTTGATAAAAGATTATTTTTAAGGTGTTGTTTGCATTATCTTATTGCATTCTTATGAGAGATAAAGTTTATTGTTGATAAGACTATAATGGAGAAATAAGGTGTATAAGGGATAAATATTTCTTGTATTGTTGAGAGTGCTTTTGGTTGATTATGGAAATGAAAGCGTGATGTTTTAAGGTTAGAATTGCTTCTTGTGTGAAGTTGTGAAACCTTAAGTGGGCAGCTTTGAGATTGACATTAGCTTTCATTAAATTGGTTATAATCAAGCTATTCTTTACTTGGTTAAAGTGTTGGGATTACTTATTTGTTGATGATTTGAAAAGTTGTTTTGTGCTTGGTGATTTGAGTTGGTGGATGCTTTTTGTTCAAATAATGTTGGAGAGAAAAGGAGTTCTACTTGTTTCCTTTTTCCAATGTTGATTGTGAAATGCTTCAAGGTTGTGTTTTGAGTTTAATGGTGTTGATTGAACCTTGGTTGATGAGCATTGTTGTTGAAGCCCTAATTAATAGTGAAAATAACATGAGTATTCTTTGCATAGTTGGAAATTTTTGGGGTTTCATGTTCTTGAAAGAAAGCATTCTATCCTATCCATTTCAGATATTGAGTTGAGTTTTTAGATTTGAGATTGAGATTGAGCTGAGTTGATTTGAGTTGAGTTTTGAGATTGGGATTTGAGTATAGAACATATTGAGTCTCTAACAATTCTCTTTATGCTTCTATGAGTTTGACAAATCACATTGGGTCTCTAACAATTCACTTTGTGATTTCCTACTAAGAAAGTTTTTCTTGGTGAGCTTACTGAGCTTTTGGATAGGTTTCGGTGGGGACTTGTGAGCAGTTTTTGGACAGGTTCTGGTGGGGACTTGTGAGCAGTTTTGGACAGGTTCCAATGGGGACTTGTGAGCAGATTTGGATAGGTTCTAGCAGAGGACTTGTGAGCTAAGTTTGATAGTTCTATCAGAGAACTTGAGGACAGAGGTGCACTAGTTCTATGAGAAGAACCTGAGGACAAATTTGGCAAGTCTTTGAGAAGGCTTGTATGCAGAGGATTGATTTTTTCAAGTTTTGGACAGATCTGATAGATAGAGGAAGACTTGTACTAGACTAAATGACTGTGTTTGGTACAGGTTGCTGAGCTGTTGTGGATGTGATCATAGAAGGCAGAGGTCTCTTAGGCTAAGCATTGAGGATAGGAGGTCTTCGGTGGAAAGGATTTCCACGTGCTGGCAAGAGGTAGAGGCAGTTGATCTTCTAAGGGATCATTTCTAGAGCAGAGGGGAAGGTATCTCCTTTGAGCAGAGGCTCATAAATTCTGATTGGGGGAAGGTATCTCCTTTGAGTAGAGGCTCATAAATTCTGATTTGGGGAAGGTATCTCCTTTGGGCCGAGGCTCATAAACATTGTAATTGGGAATGATTCCCAAAGAACTTTGAGATAAATTTTAGAGAAAATTTTTGTGGATGTAACCCAGCCATTCTGGGTGAACCACGTTAAAATTGGTGTCACTTTGTGGATGATATTGTGCATTGCTTTGATATTGCTTTGGGTATATTGCTTTATTGTTTTGAAGTATAATGGAAAAAGTAAAAAGAGGTCTTATACTGTTCACCCCCCCCTCTCAGTATAAGCTTGTGTTCTTCAAGAAATAATTTTAGAGTTTTTGGATGTGTGGATTTTGTGCATGTTAATGGTGAGAATAGGAAGAAGTTGTATGCTAACTTATCCATGTCATTTGAAAGAGTGATTTAAAAGCATTTATCTTAACTAATGAGATTTTATTGAACATATTTGTTGATTTGAAAGTTCTCCAATTGATGATACATTTATGCTAATATTTTTCTAACTAGAAAAGGTCCTCTAATATCATGGTTTAACTGATACATATCCCTTGATATTTGTTAGTCATTTCATGCTTCTTTGCAAAAAAATTTGTTGACTAATAAAATTGGTTTTAAATTCATATTCTTTGAGATTATCCAATGGCATTCCTTACTTCTCGAAGGGTAGGTTGTCCTTTTAATATACCTGGGCCTTCACATCCTATGCCTATAGATTGTTTGGATCATCTACCTAATTTTAGGCATGATGAAATAGAATTGGCTGAAGATCATATTGAGGCATATAAGAGTATTTTAATTCAACTAAAAATTATACATGAAGACGTTGTTTATGGGATGTTTCCATACACATTAGATGAATGTGCCTATGATTGGTATCTTGGTTTACCTGGAGGTTCTATCACCTCTTGGGATCAATTAGAGGTAGCATTTCTCAAACAATTTAGAAAATTGATTGATCCATATAGGCTATTAAATCAATTTAATTTTGTTTGTAAATAACCTAATGAGTCAACATGCCAATATAATGATAGGTTCCATAGGTTGTATACCAATATTGAGAGTTATTACATCATTTTAGAAGAAGAATCTATCCAAGTGTACCTAGAAGCCTTAGAACCATTTACCTCTACATTGCTAAGGAGAATTCTTAAAGAGTCATCCTTACCTAGAGCCTATAGTGAAGTTATAATGGTAGAACAATGGTGCATTTCAAAAGGTATGGATGTGGGTCAATTATCATTGCTCAACCCTAAAGCTCATAATAAAATGCTACAAGAGAATCTAGTTGAGGAACGACCTCCTCCCACGATGGATTGTTTGTCAGGAGTAATGGATTCCAACCAATATCAACCATAAAATCTAGTATTCTTGAATCAAATAATGCCTAATGTGAGCAATCAAGGGGATAAAGTTGAATGTCCACATATTACAACCATCTTAGATACCATCAATGAGGATGGTGAGGATCAAGTTGATCTAGAGGTTGGCTTAGGGTCACTATTTACAAAGGAGGATTGGGATAAATTTATAATTTTGAATACAATAATGGATCCCACAAAAGAAACCCTTGACCCACCAATAGATGAATTTGAGGAAGATGAATTTTTCAAAGTTGAGGAGGATGAATCTAAGGAAGATGAATTTTTTGAAGTTGAAGGGGTGAATCAATGTTTGAATATAAATAATATATAGAAGCCTTTATAGAATCTGATTATTTGATTTAAAAGATGATGGGGATGATGTTTGGAGAGAGTATGAATAATGTGTTTCTTTCACGAATCTTAATAAAAAAGTTTCTTCATCTCATATGCATGACCCTAAATTTGCTATCTTACATGAAGAGCCTACAATTCTTGAACGATTAGAAAATGATGTGCCCTTGGAAAATACAATAGAATTTCATCCCTTGAATTTATAAAATGATTATTATAATGGTGGGGAAGATATGAAAAATTATTTGTTTCTCACCTTCATATGAATGAAAATTCTATTTCATTTAATATGCAAAAGACAGAAATTGCTATATCACACGAAGTATTACAAGCTAATGATGATGAAGCCCATGAAGAAGAAGAAAATATCACAATGGTTCACCAAGGGTTGGTAAATGAAGATGTACAAGAGGTAGAATATAACCTTTCGTATTCAAACATCCAAGCTTCAGGTGAAGATTTACATAATTATTTATTCGATTCAAATGCTATTTATGATGAAATGCCACTAGAGGTGAATGAAGAAATAGAATGGATTTTTTCTAACACCACTAATGAGATTGCTTTGTTGAATGAGAATGAAGTAGACATGCTCGAATTGTTAAATCAAGTTCATCCAGAACTAACCATTGCATCTAGCATACAAGATTACAATGATTCTTATTTAGTAGATATTTTAGATGCTTGTAAATTATTGCATGAATATGATTGGTCTAAAGACATGGATCATGACGTTGCTTTAAAAAAAATTGAAATAGCATCTTGTTTGAAATAAATCCTACTTGCTTGTGAAAATGAATCTAATTTTGAAATTCTTGTCTCATTTAATAAGCAAAAGATAGTTGAAAATCATGTATTCACTTTCAAGTTTAATGAACCAAATGCTCAACATGGAATTGCTAATGAATTTGAATCAAAGTGGAGTAAGAGAGGCAAGACAAGAGTTATTGCATTATTTGGTCTAATATTACTTTGGTTGGATTCTTGTAAAGCTTCGCTTGCATATCATGATTTATATGTTTTAAAATGTGCTAATCATGTTTGGGATCCAGGAAAGAAATAGTCCAAATTTTTGCATCATATTGTATATTATTGTGTATAGTTTGTTTTTGTTTTTATGTTTTGGTTTTGGTTTCTCGTGTTGGATTTGGTGAGTTTTACATTGTTTTCTTATTAGTTTACATTAAATTAGGTTTTGGTTTTGTTTCCAAGTTTTGGTTTGTGAGTTTTGCATTTTGGTTTTTTCCCTTGACTGGTCGTAGTGTTTTGTGGTAACTTTCGACTTATGGCCTCTTGAAGGATGAATTGCATATCATGTGGGATAGAACTATTTAGTAATCACTCCTAGATTTTGGGGACTAAGATAGTGAATTTTGGGAACCATGAATCATTTTTCTAAGGCTACACATGAACACATCATATTAAGGGGTATTCTAGAAATCTTGAAAGATGATGTTATTTAGGTTGTAAATTAAGGCGAAAATATTTTATATACTCAATATTTAACCTTATGTGATCTTTAACCCAGGTGGTAGGTGAATTGTGCAAAAGTAGTACAATATTAAAAAAAAATCTAAATCAATCAAATGGCTTAGGAGATCTCCACTGGGGCTATAGACGCCTGGCTGGCAGTGAAGCAACGTCTACAAATAGGTAAGTGCAAATTTAATCTAACACCTAGGTGAGTAAGGCATCTCCACCAGGGCTATAAACGCCTGACTGGTAGTGGAGCAATGCAAAGGCACATCTTTAATAAGTAATTTGTATATCCTAATGCAAACTAGTGATGGATTCTGAATGGTTTTCAAAAATTCTAAAATGAAAGCACTTGTACACACATAGCTGAAGCAAGGGTTCACGTGTTTTTTATTGAAGTTGTCTATTACCATCATCTTTGGATGTTGCTGAATATTATTGTTTCTAATATTTAGTTGGTTTGGTTTCAAAATCAGAGATTTTGGGTTTTTCGTCCAGAATTCTGAGGAGCATTCCCCAGCAAAGTCGCCATTTGTTGTGGCCTCTCCACAACTATCCCTAAATCTTGGGGACCCACCTTTAAATTTTGGTTTTGAGGGATTTTGGTAATTTTTGGAGTGGTAATTTTGATGGGTAATTTCCCATGATTTCCTTTGTAGCCTCAAAGTTTCCCTTTTGATTGGTTAATGTCTGCTTCATGTATGGTGCAATACCTAGTGGTTGGTTAGGGTCTCCATTGATCTTACTTTGTATAAAAATGTATGGTGGTTGTAGTGGTATTGAATAATTAATTTTGTAAGTCAACCAATCGATGCATTTAAAAGCTAACTAAGTTAGGCTCTTTCAAGTCAAGGTTTTAGTTCAAAATTGTGTTAAAAATAAAAAATAACAAAAGAAATGATATTATCATTATAGATTTCAAAGATATAATAATAATGATATTAAAAATAAAAGAAAATAAAATATATATATTCAAAAGAAAATAAAAAATAAAAGAATACATATTATGATTATATTTTTTATATAATAATAATAATATAACTGGTGTTTGATGGGAACACCAGTTATATTATTATTTCCTCTGAGCGAGAGGCCCCTGCACTTCTTGGTATTCTATTTGGGTGCTCCTCATGGTTTTTTTGCTCTACTCGATGGTGGTAGGTGATGTCTTTTGCTAGCCGAGGGACCTTGCCAGTTCTCTCTATATCTCTTGGGGTGTGGTAAGACATTGAAAATTTGGCTCCCTCGCGGCCACCAGGTGGAAAGAGCTACTTGCTAGCCCAACCTGTGGGGGTGATTTGGGGCTTTGGTTGCTATGCAGATGGTTCTGGTTGGTGGTCCCTTGTTTGGTTCTTGACGCCTGGTTTGGTGAGTGTCAGCTTCTTATGGGTTGGTTGCTTGCCAAGGATTTTGGTCATTCAGCTCTGCTTTTCTTCTTGGTCTCGATATACCACTGAATATCTAGTTGGGGTCCCTGTGGAAAGGGTATCAGACCAAAGGCTAAACCAAACCAACTGGGTGATTGTGGAATGTTGTTTTTGCATTTACTTTTGACTAGTTTCCTTGGTAGTGCCAAGTCAGGGTTCCGTCGCTCAGGTGGTTGGTTGGTGGTTCTGGCAGCAGAGCAGAGTTTATTTCTTTAAAAATTTTGGGAGTATTGCCCTCGTGGTCCCTAGGTTATGGGATTTTTTTGTAGAGCCCCGATTTTACTGGGGTTTCTGAGTTTCTTCGTTTGTCGGTGTGTGGGGTTTGATTATATGTTATTTGGGCGGACGGTTTGCTCCTACATGAGCTTTGTATTCAGACTCTATTTTTAGAGTGTTTCAAGGGATATTTTTTCCTGCATTAGTCATTCCATGCGGAAGTTTTTTTCATCAGTGTTACAATGGAACTTGGGTTCATTAGTCAGTTTCCTCTGATGGGGTCTCAACTTCCAGCTTTCTTTGGTTGATCTAAGGTCCTGGTGTGCTGCTCATTTTTGTTTTTACTAGTGCTGCAGGATATGGTTTTCAATTGGTTCTTGGTGGTGGTTTTGGGCCAGAGTAGTTTCATTTTGAAATCTAGTGCGCGGGTTGTTTTGCTATCTTCCTTGGCCCTTTTGTTGATGGGATAGTTGTCCTTGCTGCTCTAGTTTTCGGGTTCACTTGTTCCTTGTGGGACGGATGGGTTGTTTAAATTTTAAATTTTATTTTTCTTTCGCCTTTTTGAGCGTGAGGTCCGTGTGGTGGCCCGTGTGGTTTCTCCACATCCTCTCGGCTTTTCGACACCTTGGATGTGATTGCTCTTGTTCTTGATTGGTGTGGTTGGCGGTTTTTCCCCTTCGAGGTGTTGTTGCTAATCTCCTTTTGGAGATTGTTGTTGGGTTGTATTTGTCTTTCTCTCCCATTGGGAGTTGTTGTGTATGGTTGTGGGTTTCCCCTCAAAACCCTCTTTCTTAATATTACCAAAAATAATAATAATAATATAAAAGAATATATTAAAAAAAGATAAAAAAGATAAATAAATAAAAATAATAATAATAATAAATAATATTCAGCTCTATTGTTCTAGTTTTAAATTAGAATTTCAATGGTATGATTTTAACGAGTTTAATTTATAGTTTAATTGTGTAGTTCATGTTGTTAAGTCATTAGGTTTTGGTTTTCACTTTTCTTTAGGTATTTAAAGGTTTTAATATGGATGTTTGTTTTGTCACACAAGACATCTACATTCAGACATACTAAATTCATCATCGGTTGCATGATGAGGATGTATTGGACACCAAAACGATAGTCAATGATGATGAAGATGCCTATAGACACCAAAACAACACCAATCCGATTATGTGACAACAAGCGCTGATCGCATTGACACACACAACCCCTAGGGCAGCCCCCAGAGGTTAAACAATGGTCCTAACCACTTCCAAAAGTAGTTTTAGAGGTCAGAGGTCAATTTGGCACCTTTTTGGCACCTTGCTCTCTGCTCGTCCCACCCAGGGATGAATACAAACTGGCATTCATCCCACCCAGGGACGAATAGCAGCATTCACCCCAGGGTGAGGCGAATAGCAAGTTTGACTGGAAAAAAGTCAAACCTCGGTAACTCTGCCAGTTAACTGAGGCTTCAGGCCATGCAATTGCGAGGAATAGCTTTTATTCAAGAAGAGAGACTTCAGTGATGAGTGTCTTTATTTTAGAAACCTCATGCAAGGAGATTCTAAATCAGGAACTTAGCTTTTCTCTGAAAATAGGACAGTTAACTCAAGTGGCGCCCTCGCATGCGCAATTCAAACAAGGAGACCCTAAGGTCTATAAATTGGTGAGTTTTCTCACCCAAAAGATATACAGAGAAGGAGCATTTGAGCAACGAAGTGCTGCCAATTTACATACCTACTTGCGATTTGTGCCTTCACATCCTTAATCTCTCATTCGAAAGGGAGGTTATTGGGTGACTATTGGAAGCACGAATCCGGACCCAAAACCCGATTTTTGGCCACAACTATCCACAAAATTTGTCGAAAACACCCCATAATCAGTTTTGGACCCATCCCAAGTGGATTGGTGCCGAAATAGTGTCCCAAACGGTGGGCATCCTGCCCCCAGGCGCTCCCCAAACTGTCATAGTCCTATTCGCCCCACCCCGGGATGATTAGAAATATGTGATATATTTCTCTGGTTTTTATTTTGCATTTTATTCTAGATATGTTAAATAGGTTACAGTTCAAATTTCATTTCATTCTGAGCAATTTTGACCAGGTTTTTGTCATTTCCCGCCTTCACTAACTTGCAGATGGCACCAGCAAAATCTGGGTCCTAGAGGCAAAATTGGAGAAATATGACCATCTGGGTCTTCCCAAAACACCCCCAATTAGCTAACCCCAACTTTGCAGGTCATTTGGAGCTTCCTAAGCAGGACATTGAAGAGGGTGCTTTCTGACAAATTCTTGCAGGCCTATTCGTCCCACCCTGGAGCGAATACAAATCTGTGAGGAATTTCTAGACTGTTATTTTTGCAGTGGTCTTATGATAATATATTTATGCTTCTATCAAAATTTTAGGTCAATCCGAGGTCATTTGATAGTCGTTTTAATATTTTCATGCATACACTGACAGTAGGCCTTGGGAAATACATGCTTTATTTCATCTGCAGGTGCTACTAATATTTTCTGTTTCTTTGAACGCAGGTTTCTAACATTAGAGGAGTAGGAAGGAGCAAAGAATCACATACACAAGTGGCGATGACGTTTTGGTCCACCCATCTTACATGTGGGCACGCAGAAGAAGGATTGTTATCCATGGATGTTGTGACGAGAAACATATTTGACGCTCCTATCCCCTAAAAGGGAAGGAGACGTATTGTAACACACTTTAAAAAGCGTATCAATAAAGAGATTACCATATTTCATATTGCTTTTATCTTGTGTCAATTCGTATATGTTCTTTCTTGTTCTCTCTTGTGGCATATTCCTTTTTGTTTCCGTATCCTCGTGCTTTCAGTGGCGATCACGGTGGGACCTCTGTCCCTTGATTTTTAAGATTAAATTTCTGATTAAAGTTGCTTGTTATTTTGCTTACAGGTACCAAGTTTTCCAACACTGGACTATTTCAGAGCAGAAATTCGGAGACATCCGACTTGGGCAGAGAAGAGGTAGAGGTCTTAAACACCTTTTGTCAATTCTTTGCTTTATGTTCTCTCGGTTATTTGCTTGCATAGGAGAGTTTGAATGCTTGCGTGCTTCATTTATGCAACTTAAAAGGAACCCCACACACCACGTGGTAACTGAAACAACAAGGAGTTGGTCGTAAAACCCCAACCCTTGAGCAAGACCAAAGGTGGATTCCATCATCACTTTGGCTTGAGATATTGCATACATTACCCCGATCGTGACTATTGCTAGACGTAAATCCTGATGAAAGCTGACCAAGTGTAGCGGGGGTGATTCCCAGTGCATGAGGATAAGTCTTCTATGGTAGGTGTCATAAATAGAGTGATCCCCCTTCAGTACCGCCTATGTTCCACGTACCATCTGCTCTCACGTACCAATAGTTTCCCTCACGTAAGGGCGGGTATATAGAGAGGTTGGTATATCGGTCTGGCAATGGTATATCGAAGGGGCGACCATTTTTTTGGGAGTCATAAGAGCCCTCATTTTGCATTTAAACGTTCTTTCAAAAAGCTTTCAAAACAACATCAAAACACACTAAAACCAGATTTTAGGGCACACTTTTAAATCTTTAAACGAGATAACCACTGCATTGATTGTGTGTTTCCTTTCTATTTAAGTGTAGCGTAAAAAAATCCTAAAAGAGATAAAAATCTACTCGTCTTTAGGAGCACATCACCATGGTGTTCACTCGTAGCCGAGCCCAATCACGGGCAAGCACTGCAGAAAGTGCACCAAGGGGGACAAGTCACCTCCGATATAGTCTTGAGGACCTGGTCATCCCGCCTTGGTGGCCTGACACACAAGAGAGTCCACATCATGCCATAACAGAACAAGACTATAGAGGCACCTCTTTGAGGGGCACCCCCACTCAGCATAGGTCCTTCCAAGAAGAGAACCTACACGTAGCACTTAATGTAGATAGGAGACCTCCCTTAGAAGCCCGTTATGGGTGGCCTAGTGATGAAGTGCTAGAGCAACAGAGGGTCCAGATGGAGGGGCCACAGGATTTTGTCATCCCTCCTCTACCCCGCATTATTGTTAGAAACACTAGAAAGTGTCCAGAGTATCAAGCTTTCCAGGCAGGGCAAGACAATTCTGCCCGCACCTTTTATGCATATGAAAGAGAGGACGAGGAAGATTACCACGTTCCTCAAGAGTAGTACACAATGTGGGAGCGATGTACCTCCATGCCTGCCATGTATCAAGATCACCCATTGAGGCTACAGCCTCAGGTTAATGCAGCTAACCTCGACAGAGGAAAGCAGCCCATAGAGGTCTCGGATCACCATGACCGAGGTAGACATATAGGAGAGGCATCTAGGCTTCCTAAACAAGAGACGATGGAACAAAGTGACTTGGCATTTGCCAAACATGCCACCCGCCAAGCGCAAATCATGCAGCTTAGGCAAGATCAAGAATAGTTAGAGCATCTTTGTCGGCTTAACAAAGAGCGCATTCAGTGTCAGACAGCCGAATTGCTTCATAACAATGTGCCTGCGAAGGTTCCAAACCCTCGTGCACACAAAGTAGAAGTGTATGAGAGGCATAACCCTTTGGTATGAGAGAGGTCCACGTGACCTTATCAAGTATTGCCTCCGAGACCTCCTAGACCTGAGCGGGAGGCCACTCCCCGAAACAATGATGGGCACCCTCCGCGGGCACCTACCCATGTGCATAGGTCTCGGCCAGCCACTCCTCAGGAAGCTTATGAGGAATATGAACAAGAAGAAGAGCGGGCTGAAACGCTCTATCAAGGCAGAGGGGGTGCTATCCAGCTACCTCTCAATAGGCCTCAAGTTCCCCGCAACCCACAATGGGAGCAAACTAAGGAGGAAGAAATTAAATCCTCTGATGCATATAAAGCATTGTTAGAGCACTTAGAGTCTATGGAGATCAAGACTTCTGGGCCCCAAAAGCCCACTTTACGCCAACTCCATAGTCATCCTGTGCATCCGTCAGTGCCGGCACCTCCATACCCGGAACACTTTAAGCTGCCCCAGTTGGCACTCTTTAGAGGGGAGGAGGACGCCCAAGAGCATGTGACTAGATTCCTGAGCCAGTTCTTTGGTATTCAGGACAATGATGCTTTGTTGTTAAGAACATTTATAACCACATTCGTAGGCCCTACCTCGGATTGGTTCACCCAATTACCGAAACATAGCATCAATAACTTGGATCAGCTAGTGGACGCGTTCCTCGAATGCTTCACCTTCAACACTAAGAAAAAGGCATCATTGAGTGACCTAGCTAGCCTCAAGCAGTATGAGGAAGAGACCATGGTGGCATACGGGAACCGATGGAGGACGTTGCTTTCGAAGCTGCCTTACCTCCCTCCCATGTCATATCTGACCCAAATGTTCTCAAAAAGTTGTTTGAGATCAATCTTCATGCTATTGCAGCTGCAACAATATGCCAGTTTAGAGGAAGCTCTGGCGCAAGCCAGAGTCATTGAGGAGATTAAGATACAGGATGGCGAGATCGCCAAACCTAAGAAGAAAGAATGGACAAAGAACACTAAACCAGGGACCACGCAACCGAAACCCGCTACGGTTAATCAGGTTGCCATCAATGTCCCTAAGCCTACACAAGCAACACAACCTCAAAAGGCTAACTATCAGCAAGTGCCTCCCAACAACTATGAGAGAGAAAACCAAAGGCAGGAGCAAAATCAGCAGCGTCGCCCTAGGCAACAATTTACTCCTTACATAGAGTCCAGGGACTCTTTGTTTGACCGCTTGTCAGCGGCGAATTTGATCAACCTTCCAGAGATTCAAACTATAGATCCCAATGCACCAAAGCCTAAAGGGTATAGAGAAGACTTGTACTGTAGGTTCCACAGGCGTAAAGGACATGATCTTAATGCATGCTAGAAGTTCAAAGGTTTGGTACAAGATCTCATTGACAACAAGACATTGGCGGTGGACAACCCCGTAGCACCAAACAACCAACATATGGGAGTATTCAGAGACCCCTTGCCTACCCATGAGGCATCGACAAAACCCCTTCAAGTCAATGAGGTGCAATAGAATTGCCCTATGCAAGGATATGTGGGGATGATAAGCATAGTGACTAGGAACAAGAAGTACCCAGGAGCTGCTCCCACGGTAGCCACAAGAGAGGTTCCATCAACGTCACAAGCTCAACAACACCCTACGCAACTTCCCCCGCCTAGACCAATGGCCACGATTCGAACTAGACTTACCCAAAGTCTAAGGACCACATCGGCTAGGCTCTCCATATACGAGCTAATTCAACAATCGACGCCCCATCGGGAGGCTCTAATGGAGATTTTAAAAGCAATCGAGCTACAGCCCCATGAAGCGAACTCTTTCAACAATTTTGTGGGGCATGTAAAACAATGTACAGAACCAATCATCACCTTTAGAGAAGATGAATTGAAAATAGTGATTGGTGATGTGGCGGATCCACCCCTGCACGTTATCGTGCGGGTCAACGGGATTTCGTATAAGAGAGTGTTGGTGGACACTGGCTCATCCAATAATATCATCACTACAACAGCTCTGAAGCATTTGAAGTTGCCAACATCTCATATCGTGGCTTCCACTTACACACTATGAGCATTCAACGATGCAATCTGCTCGACAGTTGGCACAATTGTCCTACCTATCCAAGTGGGACAAAAGACTATTCATACATTGTGCCATATCTTGGAAGGCGAGATGGCTTATAATATCTTGCTGGGCCGGCCTTGGATTAGGGACATGAAGTGTGTCCCTTCAATAGCTCATCAGTGCCTAAAGTATACATTTGAAGGATAGGTGCATGTAGTCCCAGTGGACTTGGAGCCTTTCAAATACTGCAATACAATGCAATTCATGCCGCAATCGACCCTTCCATCAACACATTTGGATTTTCAATTGAATCCATCTCAACAAGGTCCGATTCCGTAGGCATCTCCAGTGATTAATCCATCGAGTCCTCAGTCGGGTCCATCTTCTTCCGCCAGTCCTTCCACAATGATGCCACCTACGGTGGCCACATCCAAGGACAAGGGAAAGAAACCCTTAGAAGAAGAACCACCTCTAGTCTCAACCATCTCGACAGAAGAGATGCCTAGCAGAATGGAAGTCGAGATGCCTAGTTCACCCCACATGGAGTGGACTCAGGAAGGACTCCCATTCACTTCCCCTCAACCACCAATGGTCATCGTTGAAATGGCCAGCATGGGCCTAGGGGAGTATCTAGTGAGGAACATTATAGCAACGCCCACACTTGAGTCCATGCAAGACATGGGGAGGCCTCGACTCCCCATCGGCTCAGTGGTTCCTTTAGGCTACCCACCCAATCAGACAAACTTTGTTTATGGGGGCCTGGATAATGGCATTGAGATTTGTATGCAAGAAGATGAAGACGAAGAGCCCTTTGTTGAGGATGTCAACTATCTATCCAACCCTGATTTTGCTTTAAGATATCTAGGCCAATGCAATTGGCATGGATATGGGTTGGGTAGGTATGAGCAAGGAGTGCGTGTTCTTTGCCAACCGAGATATCAAATGTCGTATGACAAGTCAGGAGTAGGGTTCAACCACCCCTTGCCCCTAGACATCTTGGTGGAGAACATGCAAGGCCTAGGGATAGGCAACAAGGATGGGTTGGCATCAGGTCCATATGCCAATCCTAACACAAACTATACATTGGGAGATTATCTCCCATTGCTAACAACCAACCTTGTTGACCATAACAACCCTTTCCCTTCGGCCGAACAAGGAGAAAATTCAAGGACTCACCCACAAGAGGGATATGGACAAGACCAAGAAGGGTCTTCAGAGGATGAGTCGAAGTACGAGGTAGCCCCTTGGGATCCTTTCGAGTCTGATAGCAATCATTCGCAAGTATATCCCATGAATGATGATCAGGAAAGCTTCCTGACAATGTTCCCATTGGCTGCTCCATTTGAGCACATGCCACTTCAAGAGAATCAGGTCCCCCCGTAGAGAGCAGAACAACCTCGATGGGACCACATCAATTTGCTCGAACAAGATGAGCCTCATATGTCGCAAGCAGCTGTTGGAGCTAACGAAGGCTTTTGGATCTCCGACAGTGATTCGAAAGATGAAACTGAGATGGCCTATCTCAACCACATGCGACAGATGCAACAACGATACCCTTTGGACATAGATGACATGTTTGAACACTTGCACATAGGTCCAAGACATAGGTGGCACCTCAACCCGATGTAGTTATAGCAATTACTGCACCCGCCACTCCAAGTACACAGAGAGCATCTTCCTCCTGGAGACCCTATCAAACCATCAGTGCCTAGGGTGGACCCTGTCTTCATCTCCATGCATAGGGCTGATCCATTTGTGCCAGTGCCCATAGAGCCAGATCCGGAGCACACAGATTGTCTAGGATGTCCGAGTTATAACACCCATGGTAATGGAGACCACAATCATTTCATCAACATGATCTCCATTGACCTAACCGCCCCCATCCATGATCCAGCCGACCCGACATGGTCATTGTATCTAGATCTAGATGCTATCGACTGGGATCATGCTGACACACCACCATCCCCATCAGAGTACTGGCCTTGCAGAGGAATGTTCCATTTCACCCCAGGATAGACTCAGGATGTCTTCCATGCTGAAGAGGAACCTGATGTTCCAAACGATGATCTAAATTCAGCAAATGATATCCATTTGATCCCAACTCCACACCAGTTGGAGGACGGGTCCCACATGTCGGTCGAGGAGATGACTGATGTAGACATCGGCTCAGATCCAGTGAATTTGCAAATCATCAAGCTGGGGGTAAGTTTATCCCCCGAAGAGCAAGCCGACTACATTGCCCTTCTCAAAGAGAAGAAGGAGGTTTTTGCATGGTCATACAAAGACATGTCGGGACTAGACCCATAGCTAGTCACGCATAATCTAATGCTTGATCCGACAGTCAAGCCAGTAAAGCAAAAACTATGTAAGATGCACCCAATAGTGGCCTTAATGGTCAAAGATGAGTTACAAAAGTTGTTGGATGCACAGTTTGTCATCTGCATGGATTATCCACCATGGTTGTCTAACATGGTTCCCATCAAGAAGCCCGACGGGAGGATTCGCATATGCACCAATTTTTGAGATCTAAACAAAGCGAGTCCTAAGGATGATTTTCCCTTGCCGAGCATCGACGCATTGGTAGACACTACAACGGGCCACGAAATGCTTTCCCTCATGGATGGTTTCTCAGGATACAATCAAATTCGTATCAATCCCGAGGACCAACTAAAAATGGCATTCACAATGCCTTGGGGGACATTTTGCTATAAGGTCATGCCTTTTGGCCTTAAAAATGCCGGTGCCACCTACCAACGTGCCATGACGTACATCTTCCATGATTACATGCACAAAAATTTGGAGGATTACATGGATGATTTGTTGGCCAAATCTCTTTTGCGCCCAGATCATCTCGATGATTTAAGCAAGATCCTCGATCGCCTCATGGAGCATAAGGTCAGACTAAACCCCAAGAAGTGCGTCTTTGGCATCACATCTGGAAAGCTCTTGGGTTACATAGTCTCTAAATGAGGAATCGAGGTAGACCCACACAAAGTCAAGGCAATCCTTGAAATGCTTCCCCCAACTACCATCAAGCAGCTCAAGAGTCTGCAAGGAAAGGTCGCATCGATCAAGCGCTTCATAATGCAGCTATCTGACAAGTGCCGACCCATGAATAAATTATTGCATAAGGGGGTCACATTTCATTGGGATGACGAGTGCCAGTCAGCCTTTGATGACATTAAACAATACTTGGCTTCACCGCCAGTATTGGCACCACCTAGACCAGGAGTGTCATTCTATTTATACATCTCAGCTACTGAGGTGGCACTGGGCGCCATGCTATCCCAGAAAAATGAACTACACAAAGAACAGGCTACATACTATCTTAGCCGCACCCTGGTCAGTTATGAACTTAACTATGCATACGTTGAGAAGCTCTGCTTGCAGTGGTGTTTGCTACCAAAAAGCTATGCCACTACATGCTCAACAATACGATGTATGTTGTGTCTAAGGAGAATCCATTGCGATACATGATGAGTCATACTTATCATAGTAGCCGCACGACAAAATGGATCATGTTGTTGATGGAGTTTGACATAGAGTTCATTGGACAAAAATCCATAAAAGGTCAAGTCATCACCGATCAACTGGCAGAGGCTCCTCTTGAAGATGATCAACCTCTGACCGTAGAATTACCGGATGATGGGGTTTTTCATGTTTCAGAATCGCCAGATTCTGATGAGCCTGAGTCACAGGCTGACATGACCCTATTCTTTGATGGTTCTAAATGTGAGCAAGGAGGTGGTGCATGAATTGTATTCTTCACTCCACAAGGGGCTCCAATGCCTCTGTCATTTAAATTAGACTTCCCGTGCACCAACAACAATGCAGAATATGAAGCCTTGCTCATAGGTCTTCAGACAACAATCACCATGAACATTAAATGTTTAAACATCTTTGGTGATTCATTGTTAATTGTCAATCAAGTAAAGGGGATATTCCAATGTAGATGTCCAGTTCTGTAGGCCTACAAAGCCCTTGTGGACAAATTCTTGGCACAACTTGAATGGTATGACATCGAGGCACTCCCTCGATCATCGAATCATTTTGTGGATACTATGGCCTCCTTGGGGTCATTAATCCCGCAAGACCCTTCTGGTGAAATGACAACCATTCAGGTTAAAACATTATCACAATCCATGATGGAGCGTGCAAGCTCTGACCTAATGCTAGGAATCCACCTGATCCAGATTGAACCATCTCCGGATAAGTTCTTTCAAATCCATGATTGTCTGACTCGAGCCAACTGGGGGTCTTTGTTCTCCCCGACCCCTCTTAATAGCAACACAACACTATTTTTACAAGTTCTTTCCCACTCAACTTTTGCTAGGGATGGACTTCAAGAGGGATTGGTCATTCATACTATCCAGGTTTCTGATCAGCAGGATTGGTACACACCCATTAGGGATTACCTCAAGCTAGGTAACCTCCCACTTGGATTGACACAAGCCGTAAAAAGATCATTCAAATAGAAAGCGGCAAAACATGTCTTGTTAGGAGACATTTTGTATCATCGAAGCTATGAAGGAATCCTCCTCCATTGCTTGGACCAGCAAGAGTCCGCTTGGGCGATCACCCAAGCACACGATGGTACATGTGGTGGCCACTTCAGTGGTATGGCCATCGCAAAGCGCATTCTTCGCATGGGCTATTATTGGCCATATTTAGAGCGAGATTGTTGCGCATATGTGAAGAAGTGCGTGAAGTGTCAACACCATGCTAATTTGACACATGTACCTTCTCAGGCCTTGCAACCGATCCAATCGGCTTGGCCTTTTTCATAGTGGGGCTTCGATCTAATCGGAAAGATCTCCCCTGCATCATCTGGTCATCACACGTTCATCATAACGGCCACAGAGTACTTCACCAAGTGGGTGGAAGCAATTCCGCTAACCTCTATGACTGGATCCCGCATTGCGGAGTTTATTTTGCATAACATCATATGTCATTTTGGTATTCCATCCAAGATCCTGTCGGATAATGGGACGTCATTCAAGAACAAAGATGTGCGTGCTTTGACCACAAAGTACAAAATTCAGCACAGTTTTTCAACACCCTATTATCCGTAGGCAAATGGGCAAGCAGAGGCGTCAAACAAAATGCTAGTCACCATCCTCAAAAATACAGTCGCAGACAATCATAAGGATTGGCACATTTAGATCCCGCTTGCCCTATGGGCTTATCGCACTAGCATCCGGACGCCCACTGGGGCAACTCCATTTTCGTTGGTGTATGGCTCCGAGGCAGTCATGCCTCTTGAGTTGGAAATCCCTTCCCTACGCATTTCAATGCAAGAGTTCATCGATGATGACACTGCATGGCAGGCCCGATTAGACCAACTGACGTTGCTCGATGAATGATGCGTTAATGCTCTCGAGCATTTGCGTATCTATCAAGAGCGACTTAAGAAAGCATACAACATGAAGGTCCACCTAAGGGAATTTCAGGTTGGTGACTTGGTCTTAAAAGAGAACCAACAGAATTCTAATTTGTCATCCCATCTAAGGGACAAGTTCATGGCAAACTGGTTAGGTCCTTATGTCATTGATAGTAGAATAGGACCTGGAACATACCGGCTTGCCTCTCTTGAAGGAATCAAGGAAATAGAACCCTTGAACATCAGTCATTTGAGGCCATTCCACATCTAGAGAGCCATAGTCCAACCAAATGCTCCAAGGATTCTCATAATCGCTTGGTCAACCCAAAAATGCCCCAAAGGTATCTATAAACCCTTTGGTCAACCCAAAAGCTCCAAGGATTCTCATAATCGCTTGGTCAACCCAAAATGCCCCAAAGGTATCTATAAACCCTTTGGTCAACCCAAAAGCTCCAAGGATTCTCATAATCGCTTGGTCAACCCAAAATGCCCCAAAGGTATCTATAAACCCTTTGGTCAACCAAATGCTCCAAGGATTCCCATAATCGCTTGGTCATCCCAAAATGCTCCAAAGGTATCTATAAACCCTTTGGTCAACACCAAAAGCTCCAAGCGTTACCATAACTGCTTGGTCAAAATAAATATTCAAAAACAAACAAAAATAATAAAATCATCAAAAATAACAAAAATATTGCATTTCAATTCCATGCATACTCATAAAAATAAAAAATAACAAAAAAATTGCATTTCAATTCCATGCATACTCATAAAAATCAAAATACAAAAATATAGGTTGCATTAGGCATCGCATCCATACATTGCATATTTGCTAGGTCATACAAGTCAAAAGCACCATAGACTGTCATTACTTGGCAATTCCATCATTTTCCACATCAAATCCATTTTCTAAATGCATACATCCATAATAACACCATCACCATTTTTAGCATAGTCAATTGTCTCCTAATGTATATAGGGTTTTCGTCATTCAGTTGTCTTTAAATTTCTAGCCAAAAACTATACATAGTTAAACAGATTTTACATGGGAAAGTTTTACTTGGATCACGCCTTGTTACGTAGCATCCCAACACAAATTAAAACACATAAAATAATTCCTAAGTTGTGTGAATGCAAGAGAAACCTACAAAGCAGTCTAGGGTACCTGTTCATCCCCCTGTGCGAATGGTTCCAGAATGCTGAGAATTGACAAAAGGACGAGCTCTTCCCCATCCATTCCCCATAATAAATAGTGGTTTTCACCACTCCCACAAATCCCAATCATAGTTGGTCCCCAAAGTTGTAAGGATTCGTACTACACGTCCCTGCCAAGGATGGGTAGTCATCCCCAAGACCTAAAAGGATCAACGCCATTCAAAAACAAAATTCCAACAAACCATCATCACAACCATCTCCACTCACCTTTGGTCTCAAAGTTGTAAGGATTCGTACTACACGTCCCTGACCAGGATGGGTAGTCATCCCCAAGGCCTAAAAGATCAATGCCCTTACTTCATAATCTCCATCATCCCCTTGGTTCCCAAAGTCGTAAGGATTCATACTACACGTCCCTGAATAGGATGGGTAGTCATCCCCAAGGCCAACAGGATCAAGGCCATTCACAAGCTCAACCTTACAAAGCTCAAAATACAAAATCAAATAACAATGGTTATCACCACTATTCAAAATCCTTGCTCAAAAAGAAAAACAAAGAGAAAAATAAATAGTGATTTTCATCACTATATAGACGAGCAAGTATCCCAAACCATTGAGCAAACACATAACCTGAACTTGAATCTCTAGAATTCTCAGCATTTGAAAAACCATCTAGGTGATCCTCATTACGAGTTTGGTTGATAGCCTACCTGGCAATGGTGGTATCCTAACCGCATGACGATATGTCTGTCACATTAGCTTTGCATGTGCGTAGACCAATGTTTGCATGTGGATGAGCTAGCTTATGGTACCTTAGATTGTCCCATGGATTAATCTTACTAAATACAACAATGGAGTTAGTGGAGCTAATTAGGTGATCCTCGATACAGGTTTGGTTGATAGCCTATCTGGCACCGGTGGTATCCTGACAAATACCACATAAACGAACTCAATTGCACACACAAGGATGTGAAATAACTTGGTTAAATTCAAGTCAGATTTATACCTTGTTCAAAAGTCTTGCGAGATAAATGTACAGTCTTGGCTAGTTAGTTAAAATATCTGAATCTCAGAAAAGCTTAACTACATTTTCAAACAACTAGTCCCATTTCATTCCGTACATCACCATCAAAAAATATGCAAAATACAAAAACAAAGTTTTCACATGCAAAGTCATTCCACAAAGTCATCCCATTAGTACAACAAGTCAGTCAAATCTTGCACAATCTATGGTGCATCGACAAGTTATCAACAACTCATTTCATTCATTCCATTTGCATACATCATACAAATTAGAAACATCGCATTCATAATCGCATTTGCATACATCAATGTAAATACATGTACATAAAAACAAACCATGAAAAGTGCATAAACACCAAAAAAAGAGTCATCTGTATATATATCATAACAAAAATGCCCATAGGCTACAATGAACCGGTCCTCTGACCTCACAACAAAATCCAAAAACTCAAAAACCCCCAAGCCTAGGGCATCGGCCACCATGATCATGTAGGATCGGTGCGACGGGAACTACCCCTCATAGTGTGGGTCCTATGGGACCTCTCAGGGTGACTGTTGCTCGCCCCTACATCACGCCCACTAGCACCTCCCTCATCTAGCCACCTATGATGGGATGATGCTGACTGCTCAGTATCATTGTCTCTCATCCGACATGAAGAGCCACCTCCATGAGGCTCAGGTATCCACCCACCAAGGTGGATAATCTCTCCCTCCATATCCAGTCGATGTCGATGCCACTCTGACTCTCGTCGACCCCATTCTGCCTCCCGTCGACCCCACTCTACCTCCCATCGATGGTAGTAAGCTACTACATCATCACGCTGTGCTAGCTGCACCCGTAGGAGATCCCTCTCCCGTGCAGCATCGGTATCCCCCTCCTACCGGTGGGATGTAGCCCATGCGTTCTCCCTCTCCGCCAGTTGAGTCCATAAGAGATCTCTCTCCTGCAAAGCCTCTCCTAGCTCCCCATCTCATCTCCATAGCAGGTCCTCCAATCATGCTATCTCAGCACCATGTCTTGCCTCCACATCCTCCGAACCTGCCTGAGGCATAGGCGAATCCGGGACAGTAGCCTGCTCTGGCTCCCACTTCTTCGAGACATCTTTCATCTCTGGCTGATCCGGTACCCCAAAATCCCCTCCAACATCCTCAACCTCCACCATGTCTGCATCATCACGTGGAGCACCCCAACCCTCATCTGGTGCCTCTGTACCCTCATCCCCTACTGTTGCCACCTCTACACCACCTAGAGGCCCCTCGCCTCGCCATCACCGTAGAGTCCACCACTGCTCATACTCGGTAGTAACCCCGATGTCATCCACATCTGGGACATCAATAGCCGTATCTGAATCCTCGCCAAGTGGTGCAATGACTGGCCGGTCCAGAGTCCTCTCATCCCCTCGATGTCGATAGACCACGGGCTCACCAGGCATCCCTTGGCGCACCCTAAACTGTCGGGTCACCCGACCATATGGGAAGAACTCCTGCTCAGTCCCATGCCATCCAATCAGCCACCGCCCCCTCCGTACCCATCGGAGCCACTCTCCCACCTCAGGCCAGGCTAGACAGTCCCGGTAGGGGCGCTAGAACACCTCCCCAGGAGTAAGTCGAGCGAAGGCATCGACATAGTGCCCTACGACACCTGCCCATCATCGACTCTATCCCTGCTCCTCCGACCTCCACCATAGTACCCCGTATCCAATCTCTCGGTCTACCATCTCCGCCCATGTCATCCAGGGCAGCCCCGTCGGCCTCTCCATTGCTATGTGCTACCAAGCCCAACACTGCAACAAGTAGCTACAACTGATCCCCTTCCGCTTCTGGTAGCAGACCTCGTACAACTCATCATAGAGCTATGCCAGTAGAGTCTGTCCCCATCTCATAATCATCGGAGCATCTATCGGACACTCCACCAACCTGAACACCACCTCTAGCAAGTTCCACGGGAACCTCATGCCCGAAGAGTCGAGGAGCAGCATGTTGGAAATGAGGCCCATGAGTAATGCGTGCCTCATTCCCAACACACCCCTCTCTAGCCACCATCGCACCAGTATGCCACCAATCTGGCAATCGCTCTCCGCCCTCTCCATGGGGCTCTCCACACCCAACTCCTCTCCATGCCCAAAATAGCGTATCAGTACTACTGTCCTCCGATCCCGTGGCGTCGTCCGGATCGACAGTCCATCTATTGGAATCCAAAGAATCCGATAGACATCCTCCAAGGTCACCATCATCTCCCCTATTGGGAGATGGAAGGTATTGGTCCGGGGATCCCATAGATTGATCAGGGCCATCAGATAGGCCCGATCCCTAACCACCGGCTCCAGTCGAGTCACCTGCTTGAGCCCAAGGGCGTCAAGCCAGTCCTAGTTAGCCAAAGTTAGTGCCGCACGTGCTTCAGTAAACATAGTGGGCACCCGGTACCGGCTCTTCACAACCTACAAAAGAAAACAACATAAAAACATTAAAATAATGAAACAAAAATTGTACAACATTACTAATGAATCTACAACAATGCATCAAAATGTATAGCCAAAAACATAAAAAAAATTCAAAAACCTAATTTTTTAGATCTAGGGTTTTTAACTCTAACTGATAAATTAAAAAAAAAAAAAATTAAAATTTTTTTTTTTTTATAAATAAACAAAACAAAAATTAAAATCATTTGTCAGTCCTAGGGTTTCTAATTCTAACTGATAAATTCAAAAACAAAACAAAAATTCAAAATTAATTTGTCAGACCTAGGGTTTTTAACTCTAACTGATTAATTAACAACAAAAAAATTACAAAAACAAAATAATTTGTCAGATCTAGGGTTTTTAACTCTAACTGATAAATTAACAAACAAAAAAAAAAAATATTGGTTGGTTTTAATATTTAAAAAAAACAAAAAGTACAAATATTTTTAGATTTAGGGTTTTTAACTCTAACTGATAATTAAAAAAAAAAAACAATAGTTAACTAGGGTTCACGCTACGCTTTCCGCTTAGTTTTACCCTACGTTTTTAACCTACAGTTTTGATCTTGGTTCAATTCAGGTTCAACGAAGTTTTTAAGTTATGTTCTAAACTAAGTTTCTAAGCTCAGTTTTCAACTAAACTTTTGATCTGTGTTTAACTAGGGTTAAATTAAGTTTTCAGTTAAGTGTTCATAGACTAGGGTTTCATTTTTACAATTTGAAAAAACCAGAAAAACAATAAAACACAAGCAATAAACACAACTTGCGATTTTCCAGTTGTAATGCAAAATAATAAAGAGGACGGGCACTCACTGGTATCGCTTCGGCTCCACCGCTCGATCCGGTATGAGAACTCATGGTCACAAGAAAATTTTGGTAGCGCTTCGCTTCGTAGAATTGACCTCCTCCTCCTCAGAGCTCCAAATCGCCAAGAAAAACAAATGCAAATGAGCCCAAAACTCAGTTTTGGCCTTTAAATAGGCTTTTTGAGCCTGTACTCGTTCCCCCCTAGGATGAGCACTCTGGTTAGCGCTCGTCCCACCCTGGGACGAATACTAAATAGGAATTCGTCCCACCCAGGGACGAATACAGAGCAAAAATTTCAAAAATAGCAAAAAAATGCACAAAAATGCACCAAAACAAGCCCTAAAAGTGTCCGATCAGAGTGCTTTTGCACTTGACATTTCGGGCATGCAAAATAGATGTCGGGGTCACAAATCCTCACTATCCTACTCCCTAAGAAGGCTACCATAGCCGGACCGCTCCACGGGAAGACGGATTTTTGAGAATTTCATCCCCAAACGGCGTCACCAAAACGGGTCAAAACCCATCCAAAAATAGCAATAACATTGCCGAACGAAGGCGCTTTTGCGCCTGACATTCTTGGCATCCAAAATAGACATTGGGGTTACAAATTGTCACTATCCTACTCCCTAAGAAGGCTACCATAGCCGGACCGCTCCACGGGAGGATGGATTTTTGCCAATTTCAGCTCCAAAATGCGTCACAAAAAGGGTTAAAACCCACCAAAAATAGGTCAGAATGTTCGAAAACTGCTTTCGCATTCAATGGTAAACAACCGAAGGCACCCTTACCTAAGTCATCTTGGGTCAAGCGACTCATCGCTTTTCTCATGTCGGTCATTCCCTCATCGATTCGTCGCTTGAGGGGGTAGTCACACTTAGTCGCCAATCAACAACAATATACCCAATCATGGAAATGACACGCATTCAAAGGATCATTGACAAAGACAATCACGCCCCTGCTTGGGGCAGCAAACAAGCAATTATCACAAGCTGATCAAACACTTGGCATTCATGAATCATGAACTCAAGGTTCCCACAGACAAAAGGTTGCGCCCTTTGCCTATTCATGACTGATCAATGTCCAAGCTCAAGTAACACCTCACCGAACAAGGTTAACACTTGAATTAAGTTCCTTAGCTCGTCAGAAGCAAGGATTCAAGAATGCGTGCCCTTTCCATACTTGGGGCATCAAGAGTTGGTTAGGTTACTGAGAAACCCTAATCATTAGTGCTTTGGTTATCTATTTTTGCTCGATGTTGCGCCTTGCACAGCGCTTCCCAAAAAGGGGCATCTATAGACACCAAAACAACACCAATCCGATTATGTGACAACAAGCGCTGATCGCATTGACACACACAGCCCCTAGGGCAGCCCCCAGAGGTTAAACAATGGTCCTAACCACTTCCAAAAGTAGTTTTAGAGGTCAGAGGTCAATTTGGCACCTTTTTGGCACCTTGCTCTCTGCTCGTCCCACCCAGGGATGAATACAAACTGGCATTCGTCCCACCCAGGGACGAATAGCAGCATTCACCCCAGGGTGAGGCGAATAGCAAGTTTGACTGGAAAAAAGTCAAACCTCGGTAACTCCGCCAGTTAACTGAGGCTTCAGGCCATGCAATTGCGAGGAATAGCTTTTATTCAAGAAGAGAGACTTCAGTGATGAGTGTCTTTATTTTAGAAACCTCATGCAAGGAGATTCTAAATCAGGAACTTAGCTTTTCTCTGAAAATAGGACAATTAACTCAAGTGGCGCCCTCGCATGCGCAATTCAAACAAGGAGACCCTAAGGTCTATAAATTGGTGAGTTTTCTCACCCAAAAGATATACAGAGAAGGAGCATTTGAGCAACGAAGTGCTGCCAATTTACATACCTACTTGCGATTTGTGCCTTCACATCCTTAATCTCTCATTCGAAAGGGAGGTTATTGGGTGACTATTGGAAGCGCGAATCCGGACCCAAAACCTGATTTTTGGCCACAACTATCCACAAAATTTGTCGACAACACCCCATAATCAGTTTTGGACCCATCCCAAGTGGATTGGTGCCGAAACAGTGTCCCAAACGGTGGGCGTCCTGCCCCCGGGCGCTCCCCAAACTATCACAGTCCTATTCGCCCCACCCCGGGATGATTAGAAATCTGTGATAGATTTCTCTGGTTTTTCTTTTGCATTTGATTCTAGATATGTTAAATAGGTTAGAGTTCAAATTTCATTTCATTCTGAGCAATTTTGACCAGGTTTTTGTCATTTCCCGCCTTCACTAACTTGCAGATGGCACCCTCAAAATCTGGGTCCTAGAGGCAAAATTGGAGAAATCTGACCATCCTGGGTCTTCCCAAAACACCCCCAATTAGCTAACCCCAACTTTGCAGGTCATTTGGAGCTTCCTAAGCAGGACATTGAAGAGGGTGCTTTCTGACAAATTGTTGCAGGCCTATTCGTCCCACCCTGGAGCGAATACAAATCTGTGAGGAATTTCTAGACTGTTCTTTTTGCAGTGGTCTTCTGATAATATATTTATGCTTCTGTCAAAATTTTAGGTCAATCCGAGGTCATTTGATAGTCGTTTTAATATTTTCATGCATACACTGACAGTAGGCCTTGGGAAATACATGCTTCATTCTATCTGCAGGTGCTACTAATATTTTCTGTTTCTTTGAACGCAGGTTTCCAACATCAGAGGAGCAGGAAAGAGCAAAGAATCACATACCTAAAGCGGCGGTGACGTTTTGGTCCGCCCATCTTACATGTGGGCACGCGGAAGAAGGATTGTTATCCATGGATGTTGTGACGAGAAACATATTTGACGCTCCTATCCCCTAAAAAGGAAGGAGACGTATTGTAACACACTTTAAAAAGCGTATCAATAAAGAGATTACCATATTTCATATTGCTTTTATCTTGTGTCAATTCGTATATGTTCTTTCTTGTTCTTTCTTGTGGCATATTCCTTTTTGTTTTCGTATCCTTGTGCTTTCAATGCCTATGGGTCAAAATTGGGTAGCTAAGACACAAATTTTGATAATATGAAATGGAAACCTAGAAAATAGGTTGGCATTGACATACCGGAGGAATGTGCCTACCAAAGATTTTGAAATGGATGCCATAGGAGCAGTTCAATCTTGGTGATAGATTTACAGACATGGAATCACAACGGGCTTAAGGCCACTTTGGAGAGAACATCATACCAAATACACCTAGCATAGACATGATTCTAGAGCTGACATGGACCAAAAAACTATGAGCAAGGATCATGGCAATTGGATAAATCCTCATCGAAGTATCGTGATAAGTCAAGCCAACGCGACAATCACCGAATGATAAAGGTTATAAATGGGAAAGCCAACATCGCAGTGTGTGTCTACATGGATATGTTCACATGAATTAGTGTGGATCTAGAACATGACTGTGGATTGGGCGATTAGAGCACTAAGAGAGGTTTTTTAATCAAATCCTAATTGTGAGTGTGGTTTTGCACTTGGAAAAAATTACCACTCAACAAGTCTTTAACACAACATTCCAAACGTAGGTCCAAACTGAAAGCCTAGACTATAGTCTTAAATCATTTCCCTACTTGATTTATCATCATGTGGCAATTTTCTCCCCAACCTTAGTGTGAAATATCTATGACAAATTTTGTTTTAATTACACACTACTAGCTACCATTCTACTTTGATCAGATTAGTCCCAATTGAAATACAATATTTGTCAAAACTCAGGTTTATCTTTCAATTGAAATCTCTTTTATATGCAATTACAGGTTTAGGGGTATGTTTTGGTTTTCTGGTTACATTGTCTCTCATCCACTAATAATATACAAATTAAAATACACCTTTCAAGCATAACAATTCAAACTATTCATTGTAGTTTTTCTAGACTATTTACATAGCTTGCTTTTCCATTAAGCTTTTCATTCCCATAGATTCCAAAAGCATGTAACCGTACAAAACATATATAGAATAGAGTATTTATATTCATTAAATCATAACCCAAATACACACATTATATTTTAAAGTTACTTCATACAATGTTTTTTAAAAGAAAAAATGACTCTTTTAAATTCATATCAACTCCTCAATTTAACGGTAGATAAAGACTACACCATTTCCTCTTTGTTTCAAAAGATATGCAATACTGACACATATTTTTTCGAACCTATGTTTTTCAAATCTCATAATGAATACAGTCCCAAAATTTGGATTTACAACATACTATACAAAACTCTTTCTGTCTATGAAAAAACAAAAGACTTCAAAAACATTTACACAGGGCTTTGCATTTGAATATTATGAAATATCCCAATGCCAGAGCATGAGATATTCACTGGCAGCAGAATTAAAAGAAACTATGTCTTTAACTCCAATCTCCAACTTCCAATGGTAGATTACGATGACAATTCAGGGGTCAGAGTGGTCAATCTAAATGAAATACAACTACTCCTAGCATGCAAATAAAATTTCCATATATTTCCATGTAATATACAAGTTTACAAGCAAACACCCCATCTCACCATGGTTTCCAAAAATAACATGTAGTTGACGTTTCAATTCTTTAATAATAGCAAGAAGAATAAAGATAACAATTCACATCATAAATAAGAATCTTGGCTTCAAATCGCAAACATTTTTTTTTAGCTTTCCTTTTTTCACAAAGCATATAAAACATGTGCCTCAATTTCCACACATGCAATAAGAATTTAAATTTCTTAATTCTTCTTTATAGAACATGAATGAGAATATACCAATAAATCGTAAATCTTTCCAAACAATCAAACAAAATTATTTCTTTTTTTCTCACTTTCATTGCCAGCAAACGATATTCCAAGGAATTCCAAAATACAGCAATATATTTTACATCTTTCGACACAAACATATACAGACGTCATGCATGCAAACATTATGCCATTTCGAACGCAGAATAGAACCCAAAAATTAATTAAACATTCCACAAAATTTTCCAGTTCACTTACTGGTTTTTGTGCCCCGTTCTCCTTGCTCTGCAGCGTCCTTTGTTCGTCGTCCTTCCTCTTGTCAAAGACCCCCCTCGATCATTTTTTTTATTCCTTAAAACCTCCATTCTCCTCCTAGAATCTTGCTCGTTCGTTCATTCAGATTATTCCTCTCAAACATGCCAAATGCCAAGTGTATCCACACTCTCCACATCCAACCATCAAACTTGATAATTATTCCATTTAAATTTTTGCCGAATATTTTCATGTTATTGTTTTTATAAAACCAAACAAGCACTCCACTACCTTTAACTTACATAACTCCAATTATATATAACATTATAAAAGTTATTAAACACTATAAAAGTAAATTCCAATATAACAATATGAAGCATCCAATTATAACGTTTGGTGTTCCTTATTTTAGAAACAATAAAAGTTAATTATTGCCAATACCCTCATATTCTATTTTCTTTTACTTATAACAATATATATATATATATATATATTTTCTTTAAACAAATAAATTTCTCAAAACACATAATGTCCTAAATATATTTAGTTATCACTTATTTCACTTTGCCTCCTTTATTTATTTTCTCTTACAAATCATAGCACAAAAATAGTCATGTCACTACTCTTTTTTATTTCTTATTCTAAACTATGGCTCCCATGCATTTTAGCATCTTCATCACCAATCAAACATCACAATTTGACAAGCATCAAACATTCCTACAAATGCAACTACATGTTATGCATCTACATGGACCGCTGGCGAATGCATTGCCTATAGGGTTATTTACCCCTATCAACCGGTGAATACACCACCGCTCATCATTTCCCTAACTTACCTTGCACCAAATCATCCTGCGGTCCATTGAGTAAGACATCCTTCTTTTGCATTGTTCTTGCTAGTACAAAACCTATCCTCTGCATCCACAAATACATTAGCAGTATCTCATCCTTGCAGACAAATTAGGCATATAATAGAGTAGAGTTTTGGAGGGTTATTACATACTCTCCCCCTAAGATTAAACACAGTCCCTATGTTTACATTTCCCATTGATGTATTAAAAATATATATATATATATATATATAATAATGAATAATAGAAAATCGATACAGTACATCAATGGATTTACATTTTCAAAACTGAATCATCATGCTTTATTAATATCAAACATTCACATCATCAAATATACTTATCATACTTCACAAACCAAGATATGATATTATCATTGTTCAGATAAAATAAAACCATGCCATGGAGATAACACTATTCAAACACTATTCAAACAAAAATGGAAAATGTCTTTTCATGATGGCCACATCTTCCCACGTGGCACTATTTTTAGAAAATTGGTCCCATTGGACCTTGCACTATTCAATATTTCACTTCCTCAGTTGTTTTGTTCGATAACCAAGGATCTTAACAGGTCGCACTTCAATGCGTAGGGGATCGTCCATCTGCAAATGTTCAACATTCCAAACATGTGAGGGATCAGGAACATATTTCTTTAGAAGGGACACATGGAATGTATCATGAATTTTTGACAAATTGGGTGGTAAGTCTAGTTTGTAGGCAACTGGATTTAATTTTTCAATAATTTCAAAAGGCCCTACAAATCGTGGGCTAAGCTTAGAGGATTTAATAGAACTTTTGGTAGGTTTAACTCTTAGAAATACTTTGTCTCCCATAGAGAATTCCCTTGGTGTTCTCTTAAGATCCGCATAACTCTTTTGTCTATATGAGGCTTCCTTGAGCCTTTGACGAATTTCATTGAGTTGGTCTTCCATTTCTCTGACCATATCTGGCCCGATCCTCCAGATTACTCCATGTTAGTGGCATTCTGCACCTCCTCCCGTACAGAGCCTCAAATGGAGCCATACCTAGAGAAGTATGGTAACTATTATTGTAAGCAAATTCTACCAAAAAAGGTAATCTTCCCACTTCGTTTGATGATCCATACAATACATGCGGAGCATATCCTCTAAGACTTGATTCACCCTTTCTATTTGTCCATATGTCTCAGGATGATAAGTAGTACTAATGTTGAGCTTTGTTCCCCATGCCTAATGCAATGTCTACCAAAATTTGGATGTGAATCGGGAATCCCTATCCGATATAATTGTTTCGAAAAAGCCATGTAGTCGTACCACTTCCCTGGAAAATTTTTGGGCTATAGTGGGAGCTCCATATTTAATATTTCTAGGCAAAAAATGTGCCACTTTGGTCAATTTATCCACTACCACCAAGATGGCATCATGCTGAAAGCAATTTTTAGGCAATCCCACAATAAAATCCATGGTCACAACTTGCCACTTGTGTTGTGGAATGTCATGCAAAAATAAACGTCCTATTGGATGAAGATGTTCAACTTTTACTTTTTGACATTCTAAGCATCTAGCCACAAATTCAGCAATGTCCCTTTTCATTCTTGGCCAATAATATTCCTTTTTCAAATTCTCATACATCTTTACATAACCTGGATGAGCGGAATAAGGAGCACTATGTGCCTCTTGCAATATCATATTTCGTAGATCCTGATCATTAGGCACTACCACTCTATTTTTAAAAGTAATGTATCTTCCCAGATTCTAAATTCTCTTGCTTTATCAGAATCTTGCTGAACCATTTCTCGATATTTATGAGAATATTCATCTTGAATTTGCAATTTTCTGATTTGATCAATTATAGCAGATTGACAATGGGACATAGCATTGATATGTCATCTTCTACTTAAATCATCTGCTAATTTATTTTCTTTCCTATTTTATATATTCTATATCAAAATCATACTCTGCTAGAAATTCTATCCAACGTCTTTGCCTAGCATTAAGCATTGGTTGAGTAAAAATATATCTTAGGCTTTGATGATCTATCCTAAGCTCAAAATATTTTCCAAGTAGGTAGTGTCACCACATTTTTAGGGCATGTACTACAACAACCAACTCTAAATCATGTGTGGCGTAGTTTATTTCATGTTTCTTAAGTTTTTGAGACTCATAAGCGACAACACCATTCTCTTGCATGAGAACCCCTCCTAATCCTTCCAGAGAGGCATCAATACACACTATGAATGGTCATGTGGGATCTTCTATTCTAATAATTGGTGCTGATGTTAGCTTTTCTTTCAGAGTTTTGAAATCTTCTTCACACCATTCCATCCATCTAAAATATTTCCCTTTCCTTTGGAGATTAGTTATTGGATAAGCTATCTTAGAAAAATTTGGATAAATCTATGATAATATCCAGCCATCCCCATAAAACTTCGCACTTAAGAAACATTTGTTGGAGCAGGCCAATCAATGATAGCTTCAATTTTCCTTGGATCAATAACCACCCCTTCCGTAGATATTACATGACCCAAATACTGAACCTGAGTTGCATAAAACTCACACTTGGATAATTTTCCATATAGTTGATTCTTTCTAAGTATTTCGAGAATAGTTCTCATATGTAAATCATGCTCTTATTTTCTTTTGGAGTAGATCAGTATATCATCTAGGAATATCAACACAAACCGATCTAGTTGTTCACGAAACACACTATTCATCAAATTCATAAAAGTTGTTGGTGCATTGGTCAATCCAAAAGGCAACACTATAAATTCATAATGACCATATCTAGTTTGGAAAGCAGTTTTATGGGTATCTTCTTCATGGATCCTCAATTGATGATAACCAGATCTAAGGTCAATTTTGGAGAAAATTGTGGCTCCTTTTAGTTGATCAAACAAATCGTCTATTCTAGGTAAAGAGTACTTATTCTTAACAATCATCTTGTTTAGCATTCTATAGTCAATACATAACCTTAAAGTTCCATCCTTATTTTTCATGAATAGAACTGGTGCACCCCATGGTGATACACTAGGTTTAATATGTCCTTTTTCTAAAAGTTCTTGCAGCTGAGTCTTAAGTTCTTGCAACTCTATTGTAGTCATTCTATATGGTGCATGAGCTATAGGGGTTGCTCCTGGTAAAAGTTCTATAGTAAAATCAAACTCCCTTTGGGGTGGAAGACCCGATAAATCCTTAGGAAAGACATCCCAAAAATCATTCAATACCGGATAGGTTTGAAAAAGACTTGCTCCAGACTCATTTTCCTCCTTTTTATTAAGTTTAACCACAAATATTCTACTACCCTTTTTCAGTGCTCTTTTAACTTGCATTGTTGTCAAAAGATGTGGTTCCACTGATTCACGTCCACAACCAATCCAAATCCTTTGCTTGATATCATCAGTATATTCCATCCATATTTCCTCAAAATTTAACAATGCTTTATGCGCCTTGAGCTAGTCAACACCTAAAATTATGTCAAAGGCATGCAATGGAGCTACATATAAATGCCATCGGGTTTGTCCTTGAGGTAGTATTATTTGAGGATCAAATAAACATTGATCAACAGTATAGGTTTTCCCAGACCCATACTCGACTTTCCACCCATTAGCCATAAATCCAGGTTTTTCTGGTATGTCCCTTAAAATATTTGGTGAAATAAAACTATCAGTTGCTCTAGAGTCAACTAAAATGCAAACACTTTTACCATAAATTTTACCTTTCAATAGAAAAGGTGTTGCTTGACCATTGAGTTTGGAATTACCTGTTGCTACATAAATCTTATGAGCAGGTTCCACAGGTTCCTTCCTCTTATTAGCTCACAATGGATATTTATCAGCATAATGAGGTTCTTGACCAATCCAACAACCAGTTCATGGTGCCCTCTCTTTCTTATTTCCCTCATTATCTTCTTGAGTACCAACTCTTGGTGCATTAGCTCTTTGATCATTCCTATCCCTAAAATTTCTTTGGCCACCCCGATAGTTTGGATTTCCCCTATTTCCTTGATACCTATTCTTATTCCTATCAAACCTATTTCGATTCCCATTGCCATGATTCTTGGTCCAATTCCTGTCCCCTTTTGTTGGACCCACATTTTTCTTTTTCTGTGACTCTTCCTTTTCAAAGGATTGTTGATAATAAGCTTTCTTAACCTTAAGGTTATCTTCTTCCTGTCGAGCCAGGTCATAGGTAGTAGTTAAGGTAGCAGGTTTCAACATAAGAATCAGGTGTCCAATTTTTGGGTGTAACCCTAGGAGAAATTTCTGAATTTTGATCTCATTTCTTTGCTCATACTCAGGCATGTATTTGAGCAACTGCACAAATCTCTGATAATATTCAATCACAGTCATATTTCCCTGAGTTAACCTTGAAAATTCTGTAGTTCTTTCAAGGTAAAATTATGATGTTAAGAACCTATCCTTGAATGCCAACACAAAAGTATCCCAAGGAACACCAGTAGACTCCACATTATGAGTTTTTCTATATGTATCCCACCAGTCAGCAGTAGCTCCAGTAAAACGAAAGACTACCCATGAGGTTTTTGATTTAGACGATAAGGTTCTAACCATAAAATAGGCTTCCACACTATTCAACCATCTCTCAGCCTCTTCCCCATCACCTTTGCCATAAAATTTGGCTATATCGAGCCTTCGCATATCCTTGTCCAACTCAGAACCTACTTGTTTCCTTCCTAGGTCAATAGTTATCTCATCCTCAACTATTACCATTTCCTTTCCTTTAGATAAATTTTCAATTATTTTTTGTTGATGGGAAATCATTTCTTGTTGTTGAGCTAGCTGAGCTTTTTGCTGCTCCATATGCTCTATCATTTGGGTATTTTATTGTGCCATGTGTTCATCCATTTGAGCACTTTGCTACTCCATTTGTTCTTTCTGTTGGCTCATTTGCTCCTGCAATAGTTGTACCATCCGGACCATTTTATCCTCTTTATTAACTGGTTCTTTTTCCTTCCTCTTTTCCCAAGGACGTTCTGTGGTTTCCTTTGATGCCCCGAGTCTCATAACTTTTTGAATGACTCTTCTAGGGGTTTCGGTCAGCCCTTCCCGTTGATCCACCGTAGTTTATTTTGAGGAACTAGCCTTTTGTCCAGTTGCCATTGCTTGTTTAGCAAAACAAGGAGCCTAGTCAAATTTCAAGTTTAGGTGAACACACTAGCATCAAAAATTGAGTTAGTCATAGGTTTTCTAGATTTATGTTGCCTAAAGATTCACAACCTTGGCTCTGATACCAAATGTAACAACCCAAGTTCTACCCACTTGGTTTTCCAAACACCCCAAGTCTACCCACTTGGTTGTCCAACATCAGAGATTACTATAAGAATTTTTTTTATTTCAACTTATTTTTGTTTTATTTTCTAGTATGAGCATGTTTGATCTATCTTCATGAGTGTCATCCCACTACAGTCAGAATACTCATGAGATCGAGATTGGCCAGATCCCGTGTAGTTGCCCATTTTGAACTTCACTCTCCTCCCGAGTTCCTAAGTTCAGGCAGGGGTTTCTTTTCCTCTAGGGCCCATAACACCTAGAGGTGTGGCGCATACTTTCCCCATGTCTTGTCATGATCCCAAATACCAATGTCATGTAAGACGTAGCGCATACATGCTCGAGCTAGACGATCATCCTTTTCCCATGGAGCATCATCTAGGGTCTTACCAATACCCTGGTAACCACCCGATATTTTGTGTTGATTAACCAACACGATGTCCCATACCATCATGTTGTCGGTTTAACCTAGTCAAGCACAATTCGCCACTCATCACTAGTAGGGATAACCTAGAAGGGATGCCCATACAACCCTTCGTTACCTCCCATTCTAACATTTTTCCATCAAAAGTATAGTTAGAGCCCTAGTTTATGATGGTTGCCTACCCGCAAGCATCTTAACAATCAATGCTCAAGATTGTCCCACCCACAATCTTGAAATAGAGTCAAGGTTGTCCTACCCACAACCTTGGATTAACATGCAAGATTGTCCCACCCACAATCTTGGAATAGATTCAAGGTTGTCCTACCCACAACCCTGGGTTGCGAATTAAGATTGCCCCTTCCACAACCTTAAATTCCTTAACTAAAAGTTTATCTAAGTTGGATTCAAAGGTTTCTAATGGGTATAGACTCAATATTGTTCAAAAGTTTTGCTAAGTTTTAAAGATTGCCAATTTTCCATTTGTCGGATAAATGATAATGATGCTATTAAAATTTACATTCAAATCTAAAACTTTCTATATTTGTTAAAACAAATACACATATAATATTTTTATAAATGCAATTCTTTGAAATAAAGGTCACACTAAAATTCACATCCTCTAATCATTTTTCTCGCAATTCTCTACAAAACTTCTATTACAAATCCTAAATTAAGTTATCTAAACTCTATGTTAAAATAAAACTACATCTACACACTAATTATATTTCATAAATATATTTCATGTAAGCTTTAAAGACTACTATTTATCGCTGCCAAAGTAATATTATACCATTCAACAGTCAAACAAAGTAAACCTTACTTCACCTTATCCAACCATCACGCAGGTTTGCTTTGAATACCCCATAACATTCTATCTATCAAGCTTAACTACGTTCAAGACTTGTTATCTGTTTATTTTTTTTATATTTATTCATCCACAGGATTATGACAATAACAGAGCCTCTAATACTTCTTTGCTCTTGTTTGGGTTTAATACGTTCTCTACTTCTTACGGACGTAAGTATGTAACAACCTTATTCATTTTTATTAAACTCCTATGCATTGTTCCACAGTATTTAACACAACATTCCAAACGTAGGTCCAAATTGAAAGCCTAGACTATAGTCTTAAATCATTTTCCTACTTGATTTATCATCATGCAATAGTGTTTCTCCCAACCTTAGTGTGAACTCTCTATGACATCTTTGGTTTTAATTACACACTACTAGCTACCATTCTACTTTGGTCAGACTAGTCCCAATCGAAACACATCATTTTTCAAAACTCGGTTTTATACTTCAATTGAAATATCTTTTATATGTAATTACAGTTTTAGGGGCATGTTTCGATTTTCTAGTTATGTTGTCTCTCATCCACTGATAATATATAAATTAAAAGACACCTTTCAAGCATAAAAATTCAAACTATTCATTGTAGTTTTTCCAGACTGTTTACATAGCTTAAGCATGTAGCCATACAAAACATATATAGAATAGAGTATTTAGATTCATTAAATCATAACCCAAATATACACATTATATTCAAAAGTTACTTCATACACATAGTTTTTGAAAAGATAACATGGCTCTTTTAAAATCATATTAACTCCTCAATTTAATGGTAAATAAAGACTACACCATTTCCTCTTTGTTTCAAAAAATATGCAAGATTGACACATATTTTTCCCAACCTATGTTCAAATTTCATAATGAATACAGTCCCAAATTTTGGATTTACACCATAGTATACATAACTCTTTCTTTATCTGGAAAAACAAATGACTTCAAAAATATTTACATAGGGCTTTGCATTTGAATATTATAAAACATCCCAACGCCAGAGCATAATATATTCACCAGCAATAGAATTAAAATAAACTATGGCTTTAACTCCAAGCTCCAACTTCCAGTGGTAGATTACGGTGACGATTCAGGGGTCAGAGAGGTCAAGCTAAATGAAATGCAGCTACTCCTAGCATGCAAACAAACTTTCCATATCTTTCCATGCAATATACAAGTTTACAAGCAAACACCCCATCTCACCATGGCCTCCAAAAACAACATGCAGGTGACGTTTCAATTCTTTAATAACAGCATGAAGAAGAAAGATAACAATTCACATCATAAATTAGAATCTTGGCTTCAAATCACAATCAAATTTTTAGCTTTCCTTTTTTCACAAAGCATATAACACATGCACCTCATTTTCCATGCATGCAATAAGAATTTAAAATTTCTTCCTTCTTCTTTATAGAACATGAACGAGAATTTACCAGCAAATCTTAAATCTTGCCACACAATCAAACAAAATTATTTCTCTTTTTCTCACTTTCATTGCCAACAAACGATATGCCAAAGAATACCAAAATACAACCATATATTTTAAATCTTGCCACACAAACATATACAGTCATCATGCATGCAAACATTATGCCATTTCAAATGTAGAATAGAACCCAAAAATTAATTAAACATTCCACCAAATTTTCATGTTCACTTACTGGTTTTTGTGCCCCGTTCTCCTTGCTCTGCAGCGTCCTTTGTTCGTCGTCCTTCCTCTTGTCGAAGACCCCCCTCGATCATTTTTTTTTCATTCCATAAAACCTCCATTCTCCTCCTACAAGCTCGCTCGTTCGTTTGTTCAGATTCTTCCTCTCAAACATGCCAAATGCCAAGTGTATCCACACTCTCCACGTCCAACCACCGAACTTGATAATCATTCCATTTAAATTTTTTCGACTATTTTCATGTTATTATTTTTATAAAACCAAACAAGCACTCCACTGCCTTTAACTTACATAACTCCAATTATATATATAACATTATAAAATTTATTGAACACTATAAAAGTAAATTCTAATATAACAATATGAAGCATCCAATTATGACATTTGGTGTGCAATAAAAGTTAATTATTGCCAATACCCTCATTCTATTTTCTTTTACTTATAACAATAATATATATATATATATATATATATAAAAATATAAATTTCTCAAAACACATAATGTCCTAAATATATTTAGTTATCACTTATTTCACTTTGCCTCCTTTATTTATTTTCTCTTACAAATCATAGCACAAAAATAGTCATGTCACTGCTCTTTTATTTCTTATTCTAAACTATGGCTCCCATGCATTTTAGCATCTTCATCGCCAATCAAACATCACAATTTGACAAGCATCAAACATTCCTACAAATGCATCTACATGGACCACTGGCGAATGCATTGCCTATAGGTTTCTTTACCTCTATCAACCGATGAATACACCACCACTCATCATTTCCTTGACTTACCTTGTACCGAATCATCCCGTGGTCCATTGAGTAAGCATCCTTCTTTTGCATTGTTCTTGCCAGTACAAAACCTGTCCTTTGCATCCACAAATACATTAGCAGTATCTCATCCTTGCAGATAAATTAGGCATATAATAGAGTAGAGTTTTGGAGGGTTATTACACAAACACATGTGTCAATTGCTTCAAAACTCATAATGAACGAGCTCATAAAATTGCATGCATATGGAGACTTTGCTTACACATTCAAAGAGCGTCAAGATCTTACAATTTCTATTCTCCAACCTACTATCTTCTACCTGCATTTTTATCTCCTCTCTTTATTCTACTATGTATACACTTGTGTGCATCCTATTCTATATTCTCCATTCACTGTTGTGCATGCTATGCTATATTATTTGACAAAAGCACTAAGGTCTATTTATAACTGCAAATTACAAATCTTTATTCTACTATGTATACACTATTGTGCATACTATTCTCTATTCTACATTGACCGTTGTGCATGCTATGCTATATTATTCCACAAAAGCACTAAGGCTTATTTATAACTACAAATTACAAATATTAAATTTTCTAGAGGTACTATATTCATGCCAAGACTCCCCTGGTGGTTGGTGAGCTACCTGACTGGATTCATGCCAACTCCCCCTGATGGTTGATGAGTTACCCGACAAGATTCACGCCAAGAGATAGCTGAGAATATCCAGTAAGGAAGGCAATGTCTGAAGCTCCTCAAGACTCCCTAGTTTGAGGTCTCTTAAATACTGCAATGAATCTTACGAATAGAAGTTCTATGAGACTTGTGCATCCAGGCCTTCGATTTTTTCATAGGAGTAATTTTGGACACTTCTTGCAGCTTGAGACAACGGCTGAGATCGAGACGACTTAGAGTATCTGGAATGGCAGGTAATGCATAAATATCCTCACAGCCCCTTATATTGAGGTCTCTTAAAGAAATCAAAGAGTCCAATGATGAAAGTCCTGTGAGACTTTTGCACCAAGAGATATCAAGGTCCTCCAATTTTTTTAGATGAGAAATGTTGGATACCTCTTGCAGCTTGTGACAACCACTGATATTGAGACGACTGAGAGTATCTGGAAGGGTACGCAATACCTGAAGCTTATTACACCCATATAGATTGATATTTATTAAATAATCCAAGTAATCTAACGATGGAAGTCTTGTGATACTTTCGCACCTAAAGAGATCAAGGGCATTTAATTTTTTTAGATGAGAAATGTTGGACGCGTTTCCTAGATTCCAACAATTATTGAGATTGAGATAAATGAGAGTATCTCGCAGGGCCGACAATGCCTGAAGCTCCTTACAGTAGCATAGTGTGAGGCATCTTAAAGAATGCATGGAGTCCAATGATGGTAGTTTTGTGATATTTTTGCAAGAAGAGAGATCAAGGGCCTCCAAATATTTTAGATGAGAAATCTTGGATGCTTCTCACAGATTGCGATAGCCCTTGAGATCGAGACGACTGAGAGTATCTAGAAGGGCATGAAATACCTGAAGCTCATTACACCCATATAGATTGATGTTTCTCAAGGAATGCATGGAGTACAATGATGGTAGTTCTATGATATTTGTGCAATCATAGAGATCAAGGGCCTCCAATTTTTTAGATGATAAATGTTGGACGCTTTTCATAGCTTCCAACAACCACTAAGATTGAGATAAATGAGAGTATCTGGTAGTGTAGGCAATGCATGAAGCTCCTTACAATTAGATAATGTGAGGTCTCTTAAAGAATGCATGGAGTCTAATGATGAAATTTTAGTGAGACTTTTGTAGTTAATGAGCTCAAGCACCTCAAATTTTTTCAGATGAGAAATGCTTAACACTTCTTGCAGCTTGTGACACTCTTTAATATTGAGACGAATGAGAGTGTCCAGAAGAGAAGGCAATCACTGAAGCTCCTCACGGCCCCCTAGTGAGAGGTCTTTTAAAAATACAAGGAGTCCAACAACGACAGTTATTTGTGACTTCTACAACAAGAGATATTAAGGGCCTCCAATTTTTTTAGATGAGAAATTTTAGACGTATTTCACAACTTATAATAGAAAGTGATTTCAAGATGAAACCCTTCATTGATTCAAGAAAATGGTGAGATTACATAGTGGGCAAGGATATTTTCAAGCCCATTTTCTACCAACTATTTAGTTAAATAAAGTCATTAAAAGAGGTGGTATGCTCTATGTACTAAATATAAATAGGAATATTGGGAAAAAATGGGATGAAGAAATATTTAAAAAGCACCCAATTCTACATTAATTTCAAGATGTATTCCTTGAAGAAGTAGGTATACCACCTAGAGGGGAATTTGATTTCTCTATTGAGTTAATGCTAGATTTTGAACCCATTTTGAAGACATCATATAGAATTACTTTGATTGAGTTATAAGAACTGAAGATACAAATTTAAAATTTGTTAGAGAGGGGTTTGATCAAACCAAGTGTATCACCATGGGGTGCTTTAATAGCATTTGTGAAGAAGAAATATGGTTCATTAATACTATTTATATATTATAGAATGCTAAACAAGGTGATAATTAAAAATACGTACCGTCCACCAAGGGTAGATGACCTCTTCGACCAGTTAAAGGATGCAACCATATTTTTAAAAATAGACCTAAGATCAAGGTATCATCAGTTAAGGATCTAAGAGGACACCCACAAGACAACCTTCAAAACCATATTTGAGCACTATGAGTTCGTAATACTACCATTTAGACTAACAAATGTATCAATAAATTTTATGAATTTGATGAATAGTATGTTAAAAAAATATCTAGATCGATTTGTCTAGGTATTCTTGGATGATATTTTGATTTATTCTCATACTAAAGAGGAACACAACCATCATATTATGTTAGTGTTGGAAGTTTTGAGGAAGAATCAACTTTATGGTAAACTATCCAAATGCAAGTTTTATACTCTACAAGTATACTATGTGGGACAAATCATCTCAATAGAGAAAATTGTTGTAGACCCAAAGAAAATAGAGGCTATATTAATTTTACATGCACCAAAAAATGTGTCAAAAGCCAAAAGTTTCATGTGAATCATAGGCTATTATAAATTATTTGTGAGATATTATTCCAAGGTTGCATATTCAATAACTAGCATATTCAATCAATAATAATTTTATACTAATTTCTTGATTTTTGACTTAAGTACATAGGGGTACTAATAAGGTTTGATGATAGGTGGTACACTACCAAGTACCAATGGTATTGCATTATCATGGTAACATCGGGGCGGAAATTATGTTAGTTCTACAAAAATTGCATCATGATTAGATAGAATGAGTTACAAATATTTTGGGAGTTTATTGAATTTTGTAGTTTAATTGCAAATAATTGAGCAACTATCCCATGATCAGATTTTTTTAACTTCTCCATATGGTTTGAACTGATAATCTGAGGAGATATTTTTGGTGAACCATAGAGAGTGTAGGACCTACCATTCTATGAAAATTGTATCCATAACTCTACAAAGTTCCATGTTATGGTTCTCAAAGCACATAACCATTTAGATCCTATCATAACATCACATTCTTCTAGTTAAAGAGTAAACATATCCGTTTTGAGTTTGTAATCCCTTATCTTCAACTTAACATTGTGATATTGCCTTTACATGTCAATGTTCTGCCATTTGCCATAATAACCTCAAAGGAGTTGCAAGTATGTATGTAATAATTGGTTGACCTAGCAACTTGTGGATCTATAAAGTTATGTGTACTTCTTGAATTAATGAGAATTGTAATAGGTTGCCATTTTGAAAATCCTATTGATTTTATTATTTGAGAGGTAGTAATTCTTGCAAGAGTATGGATAATTTTTTTGTTGTGGTTCTTCTTGTGTTTTACCCTCATCCTAAAGTGATTCCTTTAATGGTTCTACTTCATTATCAGTTTGTTCACTGATTATCGACTCTATTATAGCCATACAAGATAACTTTTTTTGGATGCATTTATGTCCTACTGAATACATCTCATCATAATTATAACATAAACCTTAAGTACATCGAGCATCCATCTCTTCAATAGTCAAGCACTTGTAGGGGTAGATTTATTGCTAGTATTGGGTGTGAACTTGGAAGGAAGTGTGGGTTTGGTTTATGGAAATTTAGGTGGCCTAATTTTAGCCAAAATAGTTTTTTCGACCAATATTGCTAATCCTATGGCATGCATCATAGATTTTAATTTTAACATCTCAATATCAACCTTGATATCATATTTCAAGCCACTGATAAAACAACTCTAAGAAAAACCTTCATTCAATCCCTTGGACATGTTAGCTAGTTTTTAAAATTGGATCTGATAGTCTCAAACCATAGAGGTTTATTTTAACTTGGTTATTGCTCCTATACAGTCCTCATACTCACTAGGGCCAAAATGAGTAAGTAATTATGACTTAGAATTTTTCCAAGAAGGGTCAAGATTTATGTTTTGTAACCATTGATACTACTATAAGTCTTCAAATTTAAAGTTGAAAGATGTCATTGTGACCCACAAATATTTAGGGATATTATGAAGTTTGAAGAACTAATCTGCTCAACATAACCACCGATCAAATTACTTTCTATTGAACTTAGGAAAGTCTAATTTAGGCATCTTAAATGGAATATCTATGTCAAAAAGAGAATGATAGCCTTACTTATCCTTAGATATTCCTTTCTCTTTATTGGTGGTACTACCACCTAGTTGGTCATTGTTATGATTCTCAAACACCTTTGGCTCATCCCTAAGTTTTTCTTCAAACCCTAATTTTTTTTCTTTCATAGTATATTTGCATCTTATGTGTTCACCTCTCAAAAGTGTTACTTCTTCCCTCATATATTTTAAGTCATTGATAAGGGTATTAGCGAATGTATGCATTTGATCAGAAAAAATGGTTTATAATATTTCCTTTTGGTGTCCTCTAGTTCTGCTAGCTATTTTGGTATGATTTGAACCACTTCCAATGACTTACTAAAAATAGAAGTATTGTTCCAAGATTTACTATTTTTGGTAAGGAGATAGAAAAAGTGTCCAGGTACTATATATAAAAATGATCAACATGAAAATATTATTATAATGGACTAGGCCCCAAAATGATATTTTTTGATACCCTAAAAAGGTGCATGGAGACTATATACCAAACTGATTAGCTTGATAAGATGGTTGCAATGAGCTATATATCACAACATTGTTTTTAGCACCTCATACTTCCTTATGATAGATAAGGTATTATTGAAACCAACAAAGGAGGTGCATGAACCTGAGAAAAGCATGAACCTATTTAGATAATTTACAAATCAGGAGGTAAATATTGTAAGGTGATTGTGGGTAGCAACAACATAGATAACTTGGTGTCAACAAAGATGGTGGAGAAGGAATTGAATAAAATGGAACATTTAGATCCATATAAAGTCTTATGGTTGCAAAAGGGACATAAAATATTGGTAATCAATCAATGTATGATAGATCTCAAAATTGGCTCTTCTATGGATGTGATTCTATGTGACATCATGCCAATGTATGTGTGTCATGTCTTGTCAAGAAGATAATGATAGTTTGATAAAAAGGTAGTGCATGAAGGTAGGGATAACACCTACACTATTGAGAAGGATGACAAGAGGTATACATTAAGTCCATTGAAGGACAAAGGAAAAGTAGTGGATAATAATCCTATAGTGTGCAAGGGTACAAAAAAAAATCCTTGAATAGAAAGAAGAAGAATAATGAATGTTTTGCTTTCATCACTAAACCCACATAAGAAGGGACAATGAACAAGATGGATAAAATCTTGCAAAAGGTGAAGGATATGTTCAAAGAATATGCAAATATTTTTTCAAAATATGGATTGTCGTGGATAAGGAGCATGGATCATCACATGGATTCTAGTCTCAGGTCTATATTGCATGATAAGCCAACACCAATAAATAATGATGAATAAATCATAAATACAAGTAAAAGGATAAGTATAGTGGAGAAGTAATTGATCTAGGTTACCAATAGTAGTGATGATGAAGACGATGATGTAGAAATTATTATTGTAGATAAAGAGAAAGAGAAAACAAGTGACAAAGAGATAGCACATGAAGATAAACCTGATCAGGTCATTGATTGTCATGACAACAACCATATTGTCAAAGTTAATAGTGATAATGGTACTTCAGAGTGTAATGAAGTACATTATGAGAATAATTGAGATCATAGTGGTGATGGAAAATTTATGTGCTTTGAAAGATACACTAGATGTATTGACTCTAAGTTGATGATAAAAATGAGGTATAAGGGTAAGGTATTGGGAAGAAATGGTCAAGGTGTAAAAATATCTATAATGTCAAAAATAAAGCAATAGATTGAAAGACTTGGGTATGTAGGTCCAATAGAAAGTCGTGGGACTAAATTTTTAGAGGAGAGAGTAGTTTAGGGAATGAAGGTTTGAGAATATAATGTTGTAATCAATGTGGAAGAGCTGGACATGTTGCAACTAGGTATTGGAACCTACATTCTTATGCATTTTATGGAGGAGTGTGGAATAGTTGGATATATTGCAACTAGGTGTTGGAATATGCATCCTTGTGTAAGTTGTGGAGGACATGATCACTCTAAAAAAAGGTGTTGATAGCAAGAGAGTGTCACCAAAAAAGTGCATGTTGATTACAGTTGGATGGATGTGACGCACTAGGAGAAGGTGAAGAGGATGTAGAGTGTATTCTATACAAGGAGGTTTGATCCTCATAGGAAGGCCAAAACAAGATAGTGAAGTTGTCCTTGTGTAGATTTGAGCTAGAGTGGTTGTATCTTGGAAAAACACATCATGAGCTAGAGCTCATGAAATATTTTTGTCACCCGATGAGTATGATGAAGGGGCATCTAGTTAGCAACAACCAACAAAAAAAAAATAGATGGAATTTCTATATGGAGGACCAGATAAGTGATAAGCATGCAATTAGAAATTCCATCATTTGAGATAACTAGAAAAAGTTGTATTTTTAGAATATGAAAAACAAATATAAAAGACTCGCCATTGGAATTAGTTGGCAACTAACTATCCTCATGATTATAAATAAGAGGGGAACCTTGGACATGAAGAGGAAAAAGGGAGAATTTATGATAGAGATGGAGAGAAAGAGTTCCTTGTGTGAATGCTATGTTATTTTGAAAACATGTTATTGTCACAAAGTGGACACATGTGCCAATGATGAATAAAATTATTTATTTTCCCTAGTATTCAAATTGTTATATGAAATTCTTGCATCTGTTAAGGAATTTGTATTGCAAGCTATAAATGAGTTTTGAAACTAAACTGCAACCAATAAATGCAAAAATTTAGTTGGAAAACTATTCACAAGATACCACCATTTGAAATATTGTGATCAGATTAATTGAAGACCAATCTACCATTTAGAACAGTGCAATCAGGAACCATTGCCTTCAAGTGTTACATCTTGTTGAATATTATGTGGGAGCCAATGCAGATAAGTGTGTTGTCATGCATATGACTGATGCAATATGAAGTAAGGTGTCGATTATAGAACCAATTCACCCACCTGTCATTGCATCACAAAATCTGGGAGTGGAACTAGAATCGTAGGGTAGCTTATAATCTTCAATATATTGAATCCACCAGCTGCTTTTTGGAACTGTATTTAAGGCATGGATAAATAACTTCCAATCTCATCCTTCACCTAAAACTAATATCTGCCTTCTAAAAAATGGGATTGAACAATTAATTTTTGATGTGTTGTGTTGTCATAAGTTTCATTTTTGTTAAACATCATTCGTGTGCAGTAAAATATGTGTTAGCATAGACTTTAAAAATCATTTAAAGCTTTTTTGTTTTTTTTTTTGCTTTCATATGTTCTAGATGATTACAATGAAGGAGACATGCACTGAAATAAATTTTATCTATTACAATAGCTAAAGATATAATGAATTATTGAAAACATTCATAACTACAACGTCTTCCATTTCTTGCTATGTCACCATGGAGATCAGTCATTGATAAGAATGTTGCTCTTCAGATATAACCAAGAATATTGTTTCGCCAAAATGTAAACAGTATTCTTAAAATAAAATGTGATGTATGAAATAAAGAAATTTCAAAATATTCACCTGAAAAGGATAAATTGTAATTAAAGCCACGTTTCTTGTAAACTGTTTTCTCATAAAACTAAACAAAATTCTTAAAAAAATGAACAGCAAGCGCTGCCAAACTTATTTTGAATCCATCTTATATGAATAATAAATTCTATACCAAACTGATTAAGATTCAGATTCGAAGTTCGTTGATTTAAATTATGTACCAAACTGATTAGGATTCAGATTCGAAACTCGTTGATTTAAATTCTGTACCAAACTGCTTAGGATTCAGACTCGAAGCTCGTTGATTTGGTGGTTGGTGATCCTCCAAACTGCAAAATCCCTAGGTTATAAGACTTTTGCACCAAGTGACATCAAGGTCCTCCAATTTTTTCAGATTAGAAATGCTGCACACCTCTTGCAGCTTGTGACAGCGACTGAGATTGAGACAACTGAGAGTATCAGGAAGGGCAGGCAATGCCTAGTGAGTGGTCTTTTGAAGAATACAAGGAGTCGAACAACGGAAATTCTGTGAGACTTGTGCAATTAATGAGATTAAGGGCCTCCAAATTTTTTAGATGAAAAATGCTGGACGCTTCTCGCATCTTGCGACAGCCACTGAGATTGAAAATATATAGATCGAGGTCTCCTAAAGAATGCACGGAATCCAACGACGGAAGCTGTGAGACTTGTGCACCGAGAGACATCAAGGTTCTCCAATTTTTTCATATGAGAAATGCTGGAAGCATCATAGCTGATTTTGAGAGTATTATACATTTTTTTTTTTTTTAAAACCAAATTAGTTAGGCCTACCTCCAAACTTCAATGCTCTTTTCACTGTATAGCCTTTCCCCCGCAACTTCCAGTGACGGAGGGAGACCTTGACATTCATTTACATTTTTTTCTGTAATATCTGAAGAAATTTTAATTTTTTTTTGTTTTGCCGTCAGGAGCGATGCCGAAGTCTGGGAGCGCAATGCGAAGGAGGGAGGGCCCGAAGTCGGGGTGTGCAGCCACAAACAGGTTGCGCTCCAAAAACTGGCACAATCGAGTTGCGCTCGGAGGAAAGTGCACAGTCGGGTTGCGCACGAAATATGTGCGCAATCGGGCTACGCACGGAAAAGAGTGCTAAGTCGGGGAGCGACTGGTCAACGCCCGATTGCGCTGGTCAAAGGCAGCGAAGTCAAGTCGGGAGGACAGCTCCAGACTTAGCCAAATTTCTGGGGAGCGGCTGGTCAACGCCCGACTACGTTGGTCAAAGGCAGCGAAGTCCGACTTCGCTTCGCAGTCGGGTGGATAGCTCTAGAATTAGCCAAATTTTTGCCTTACACGCTTGAAAAATTTGTTGTCCGGAGGCTTGCGTGGCTACATTGATGTTTTGCTTTGGCTCAGCAAGAACTGTATGGGAGAAGAGAAACACCGAATCTGAATGCAATGTTTCAGATTTGAGCTCAAACTTATAGAACCCGAAAGAAAATGCTCTGAGGTGATTTGTATAGACAACAACTAATTTTGTGCCGATAAAGATAACCGCAAACCCTACAGATGCCTTAAACAACAACAAATTTTATTCATATAATATGAGGGTTACAAAAGTCCTCAACTGAGGAAAAACTAACATTTGCAGACTAAAGCTATAGGATAAACTGAAAGGGAAACTAATGTCGAGTCTACTGCTCAGACATTAAATAGATGAGCCACACTACTCACTGAAACAATCTCGTTCGCTACTCTACGAATGACTTTTTTTTCCAAGTTTCCCCCACTCTCCTCTCTCTTTGCTCTCTTTCCACCTGCTTGTCTGAAGACCCGAACTACCTTATATAGCTGTGGGGAGAGGAATATAGGGGTTGTCCTCTGATAGATTTTGATAGACCCTCAACTAGGGTTTTTGACCAATCTTCGAACTAGCATTAAATCATCAAACTAGCATAAACTTCTATGGTGATCGGATCTATCAGATGTCACATCTATCAGAGGGCACGTGTGATGTCAAGTTAAAGGTTTTGTCGGGATGCTCGACTTCGCGAGCGCAATCTAGCTTCGCCCAAGTTCGGAGCACAGTTTGGCGGAGGCGTGAGATCAAGATTAATATTTCTAACACCCTCCTTTAAGCCTAATTTCACAAGAGCTTTGACTCCAAGCTGCTCATGCAATCTATTGAAGTATTCCTCCTTCAAAGGCTTTATGAAAATATCTACCAACTACTCCTTGGATATACAAAACTACAGTTGAATTTCTTCAAAATTCACCAACTCTCTGATGAAGTGATAACAAATATCTATGTGCTTCGTCTGACCATGGAACACGGGATCCTTTGAAAGTGCAATGGCCAAATTGTTATCACAAAAAATTATTGTCGCATCTTCCAGAGGATAGTTCAGTTCACTCAAAACTCTTCATAGCCAAACTACTTGGCATGCGGCTGACATGGTGACGACATGTTCTGCTTCGGCTATGGACAATGCAATGATGGATTACTTCTTGGATGCCCATGAGACTACCCCTAATACGATATTGAAAGCATACCCAGAGGTGATCTTTTGATCATCGATGCTGCCAGCCCAGTCACTATCTATGAAGCCCACCAGTTTTAACTAGTCATGTCTGGCATAAAATAGGCCATTGTTTCATGTCCCGTTGACATAGCACAAGATCTTCTTGCCTGCTTGCCAGTGCATGTCCTTCAGAGTCTCCATAAAATGACTGATCAGACTGAATCTGAACATCATATTTGGCCGAGTTGTAGTCAAATATAGCAGATTGCCAACTAGCCTCTTGAACAGGGTTGGATCTACATTCCTCCCCGAATCTAGCTTGCTCAACTTCAAATCTGTGGCTACAGGTGTGATGGTAGGTTTACTGTCCTCCATATTGAACCACTTAAGAACATCCTTCGCATACTTTCCCTGAGAAATGAAGATGCCATCTATCGATTGTTCAACTTCAATACCAAGAAAATACTTCATCAGCCCTAAGTCCGTCATTTCAAACTCCTTCATGGCTATTCTAAACTGGGCAAACAGTGTTGTGTGTTGCTAGTGTAAATTAAATCGTCCACATACAAGAAAATGATTATGAGCTCACCTACATCATTTGTATTCATGTACAGGGTGTTCTCATATGGGCATTTTACAAACCCATTTTCTTGAAAATAACTGTCAATTCGACTGTACCAAGCCCAGGGTGCCTGCTTCAAACCATACAGGGCCTTATTTAGCTTCAGGACTTTTCCCTCATAGCATTCAATTTTGTAACTTGGTAGCTGGTCTATGTAGACCTCTTCCTCCAACACTTCATTGAGGAAGGCTGACTTGATATCCATCTGGTACATCTTTCAACCTTGTTGGGCTGCCAATGTCAGGATCATCCTAACTGTGTCAAGTCGGGCTATAGGCACATAAATCGCATGGTAATCGATGCCTAACTTTTTTTTGTAGCCCTTTGCCACCAGTCTGGCCTTATGCTTGTCAACGTCTCCTTGGGAGTTTAACTTTGTCTTATACACCCACTTGACCCCAATGGTCTTCTTCCCTACTAGAAGATCTATCAGTTGCCATGTATCATTCTTTTCAATGGCTTCAATCTCCTCGTACATAGATTGCACCCACTTTTGATTTTGACTTGCGTCTTCGAACTCTACTGGATCAACTTCAGTAAAGAATGTAAATTCAGAGTACTCTTCATCTACATGGGTTTGGGTTGCCTCATAGATTTATTGCAAGCTCCTTGTCTTTGCTGATGTCACCAAGTTTTGGATTCTACTTGCACGTGGAGGTGACCGAGATGGAGTGGTTGTGCTACTTTTGGCACCACTGCTACTACTAGAGGTTGCAGGTGGCTACACACTTCCTTCTTCCAAGTCAACAGACTCTACTACTGTTGGCTTTGATCGGCTAGTCTTGGACTTCCATTTCCAGGCTTCATCTTCAAGAAACTTCACATCACGGTTGATGATGAACTTCTTCATCATAGGGTTGTACAGCCTATATGCCTTCATCTGCTCATTGTACCCTATGAAAATGCACTTCTCATCTCTATCATCCAACTTCTACCGCTTCTCTTCTGGAACATGTGCATATGCAATGCACCCGAACACACATAAGTGAGCCACACTTGGCTTCGCACCGCTCTAGGCCTCTTGAAGGATTTTGTCCTTCACACTTTTGGTGGGACATCTATTTAGCAGGTAGACTGCACATGTTACAGCCTCTACCAAAAATTTGTGTTGCAATCCCTTCGCCTTCATTATGCTTCATGCCATCTCCATGATGGTATGATTCTTCCTCTCAGCTACGTCGTTTTGTTGTGGTGTGTATCTGGCAGTGAACTGCCTTCGAATTCCATGCTGCTTGTAGTAGTTATAGAATTATTTGGAGATGTATTCACCTCTACCATCTTTCCTGAGAGTCTTGATCTGATATCTGCTTTGTTTCTCCACCAGAGCCTTGAACTCCTTGAATCTGGCAAATACTTCTGACTTCAGCTTGATGACATAGATCCAAGTCTTTCGGTTGAAGTCATCCATGAATGTTAAGAAGTATTTGTTGTCGACAAACATGCTGGTCTGCATCAGATCACAAATTTCTGAGTGCACCAGCTCCACTAGATGTGATGCTCTCCAAGACTGACCGAAAGGGAATGAATCCCTATGTTGTTTTCTGACTAAGTAGCACTCACAAACTTGATTTTGCTGCTGTATCAGGGGTAAACCCTTCACCATATGCTTCTTATGTAGTTGATTCAGGTCACTGAAGTTCAGGTGACAAAATCTAAGATGCCACAGCCAGGTAGCATCTTTCACAACTACACTCAGAGACATCAATGATTCATTTTGAATTTGTAGCAAAAACATTTTATTCTTCATCATGGACACTATAGCAATCTATCCATGCAACTTGTCTTTGATGGTGCAAGCTCCATATTTGAACTGGACCGTATGTCCCTTCTACACGAGTTGTCCAATGCTCGACAGGTTGTGCTTTAGGCTAGGCACATAGTAGACATCACAGATCTACTTTCGTTCACCATGCCTGGTGCAGATGAGGATATTTCCCTTCCCCATTATGAGAACTTTGTTGTTGTTCCCCATCTTCACCTCAGACTGGACTGTTTCATTCAGTTGGGAGAACATCTCCTTGTTCCCCATCATGTGGTTGCTGCACCTACTATCTAAATATCAGGAATTCTTCTAGCACTCCTCCTCAATGTTATAGATCAACAACACATTTCCTCCTACCACATTTTTGATTTCATCCGTGTAATGGGCCTGCTACTGGTTCTCCTTGGCCATCCATTTTTTGCACTATGATTTGTAATGGCCTAACTTCTTGCAAAAATAGCACTGGACCTTTGACATGTCCTTCTTCTCACCAGATCCAGCTTGCTAATTTTTTAAACTACCTCTTCCACCTTGCTGATGGAAATTACAGTTGGTCTCTCCTTCGCTAGGGTTTGAATGTCCTTATTTCTTGTTGCTTTTTCCACACCTATCTTTGCCTCTTGCTTCGTGAGAACTAGAGGCGTCATGGTGGGAATCTTGTCTGTCGTTGTCTCAGAATGAGACCTAAGCCTTGAATTCTTACTCCAAAGAGGTCTGAGATGAATGGCTCAGCCTCTGTTCATGTGTCTGCAATGAACCCATAAGATCGTCTGTCGAGAGGGTTTTTAGATCCCTCAACTCTTAGATTGCTATCACAATCGAGTCAAACTTGGCAGGCAGACTTCTAAGAATCTTCTCCATGATTCTCTAGCTCTGCACGATTTCTCCATTCAATCTCATCTGGTTGATAATGTCCATCATCCGGGTGAAGAAATCACTCATGGACTCAAACTCACTCATATATATATTTTCAAACTCCCTCCTGAGCATCTGCAGCTTCACCAACTTTACCTTATTGGTGCCCTGGTATGAGCTGGCCAGAATCTCCCATGCCTGCTTTGCCTTGGTGGCTGATGCTATCTGCGAGAATATGGACTCCTTGACCACTTGCATGATGTAGAATAGGGCCCTCTAGTCCTTCTTCGTGTTCTCTTTCAATAGGTCCTTGTCTGCTTGAGATAAGGCGACCAGTGCTACTGCATCTGTCGATTTTGGGTAGCCATTCTCGACTAACTCCCATAGATCCTAAGATTCGAATAGGATCTTTATTTGGATGCTCCAATAATCGTAATCCTTCCCATTGAAGCGCAGGATCTACAACTACAAGTTGTTGCTACTAGAAGTCATTCTGCTTTGGTCTCCGTGTCAAGGGATCAGTAGCTCTGATACCAATTTGAAGTTTTTTTTCTTTTTATTTCCTCGATCGAGAGCGATGCGAAGTGGAGCGCAAGGCGAAGGAGAGAGGGCACAAAGTCGGGTTGCGCAGTCACAAGCGGGTTGCACTCCCAAATAGGGTGCAATCGGGTTGCGCTCAAGCAAAGTGCACAGTCGGGTTGCACTCTCAAATATTAAGCAATTGGGCTACACATAGAAAAGAGTGTTAAGTTAAGGAGCAACTGGTCAACACCCGACTACGCTGGTCAAAGGAAACGAAGTTTGATTTTGCTGCAAAGTCGGGAGGACAACTAAACTGCTAAGTTCGGGAAGCGGTTGGTCAACGCCGATGCTGTCAACGCGTGCTGGTCAAAGGCGACGAAGTTCGACTTCGTAGTGAAGTTGGGTGGATAGCTCCGGACTTAGCCAAATTTCTTGCCGTTGCGAGGGGAACTTTGCTGTCCAGGAGGCTTGCGCAACTACAATGGTGTTTTTCTTGGCTCGACAAGAACTATACGGGAGAAGAGAAACACTGAATCTGAATGCAATGTTTCAGATCTGAGCTCAAACTTATAGAACCTGAAATAAAACCCTTTGAGGCAATTTGTATAGACAACAACTAATTTTGTGTCGACAAAGATAACCACAAACCCTACAGATGCCTTAAAAAACAACAAATTTTACTCATATAAGACGAGGGTTACAAAAGTCCTCAACTAAGGAAAAACTAACATCTGCAGACTAAAGTTGCAGGATAAACTGAAAGGGAAAACAAATGTCGTGTCTGCTGCTCGGACATTAAACAGATGAGTTGCACTGCTCACTCAAACAATCTCGTTTGCTACTCTGTGAATGACTATTTTTCCAAGTTTCCCCCACTCTCCTCTCTCTCCGCTCTCTTTCCACCCGTTTGTCTGAAGACCCAAACTGCCTTATATAGCCACGGGGAGAGGAAGATAGGGGTTGTCCTCTGATAGATTATGACAGACCCTCAACTAGGGTTTTTGACCAATCGTCGAACTGGCATTAAATCGTCAAACTGACATTAACTTCTACTACGATCGGATCTGTCAGACTTCACATCCGTCAGAGGGCACGTGCGATGTCAAGTCACAAACACCAAAAATAAGCAAACACATGTACATTCACAAGGCCATGCAAGTCACCCAACACCAGAAATAAGCACATTGGAGACCACAGAGATCTTTTCACTACTGTATTATAATATGAGGCCATAATGGACCAACATTGAGAAGAACTGAGAAAGATTATGACACTCACAACACCCTACTACAAGCGTTGGAAGTAAACAACCACACAAATGATCCCCTAGTTACCCATGTTAAAAATTAAGATATCCTCAGTGATTGTTATAGAGATAAAAATCATGTCATCATCAAGACTCTAAAAAGATGTGCTAATATAAAACTTAATGATTAGAGATTGTTGGGTTGCTCCCTTTAATTGATAATCTGCACGCACTCTGCTGAGAAGAGACTATTGCATTACCAAAACAAAAACTACAAGGAAGCAACCATGTTGGGAAAATATCTGCTTAAGGAGAGAGTGTAAGTGAGCTTGCTCCACCTCATGCTTTGATGGAAGCCTAATATGAGGACTGGAATGAGTGTTGCTGGCCTCTAATTCCACTTGACCCAAATGCTTCGTGAAGTGTGTCTAATTATACATCACCGAGCTATGTTGCTCAGTTAATTCATCTACCACATCCTATAATCTATAAATACAATCTGATCTATGAGCTGAGGTCTCACCGATACCACTAGAACCATGATTTCTTCTTGCAATGCTTTCTCCCTATGAATGCAACTTGTTGACTCAACCTGCAATTGACATTTTACAATAACAAAGATGTTAACTAGTGAAATATTAAGATTAAAAATATCTTCTTGATCAGTTTCAAAAATAAATTTTATTTTTATTAAAAAATTTAAAATAATAAATTTTATTTTATTTTTTTACCACATAAATTTTTTAAACTTTATTTTTATTAAAAAGAACATTGAAGTTATATATATATATATATATATATATATATATATATATATATATATATATATATATATATAAAAGTTACAAAATAGATTTTTGACCGAATAATCCTCTATTTATTTTTTCTTCTCACGAGGTTTCCATTTTTAGGCATGGCACTGCTAGCTATTGCTTCTTATCCATTTGCCAGATGGACGCTCTGCGTTTGTAATTTTAAAAGGCCTTCAACAGTGTCCTTTGTCAAGGCCTGAACATCAGATACAGAACAGAAGGTTTCAAACTTAAGATGAACATTATTAAAAAAAAGCTTCCGCTACGGTGGTCTTACCCAACCCCCCCACACCTCAAATGGCAAGAGAGAGCACATGACGACCGACTATGGTCATTCTTTTTAGTGAACGTTGTCTTCTCCTCCATACGAACTAACAGCCCTAACAGCCCATCGGCGTGTTTGGCAACAATGCCCAACGTACTGAGAAGATCCAAAACAACCAGCTTGACAAGCCTGCCTTCGTAGCTGCACACACGATGCATAATAACAAAAAATAAACTTTGTCAGTTCAGTAGTTCTATTCTACACCAACCATCCTATCTACTTAATTCGAAATTTAAAAGGTCATGTAATATAATTTATGCTAGATATTTATGAGTTACAGCACGTCAAACTGTGTGGATAGATGCATGTTCCGACCAGTTTAGCGAGTCAATCCGTTACAGTTGTTCATTGTATGTAAAAAAGCATGAAATGCAACACTCAAGAGCTTGATATGTTTCAAATAGCTTCAAGCAGAATATTCACAACCACACAATGCAAAACACAAAAGTGTAGATGGAAAAGCATTTTTACCCGGCCGCGGTTTCTGCGAGGGACCAGCCAGAGAGAAGAGATACTTGATGCAACGCCTCCCTCCACGCATCCATTTCCTCCCCGCTATGTCTGCCTTTTTCCCTATGCTCTTGAAATGCCTTAGCATACGGGCCTTTCTTGTCAGGGTACCTCACATCCGAAGGTTTCACATTGTAAAACAAGGGGATTATTGTAGTCCCTGTACACGTGGATTTGCAAGTCCAGATAAGGGAGAGCTCGTCGAGGCACCACGGTGAGCTGGCATAATTAGCAGAAAATATGGGAATATGAACGGTGGAATTTCTAATAGCTTCTCCCAGGCTGACCTCAATATTCTTTCCCTTTTCTAATCTCTCCGTGTCGAGGAAGACATGAAATCCTGCAGTGGAGAGGGAGTTGAAGAGGTGATCAACGAGAGTATTCCTGACGTCCGTACCTCGGAAGCTCAGGAATACATGATATCTTTTATGGTGCTGTGCTGGGGAAGGCTCGTAATGCTTGAAGGTCTCGGCGCTGGCACTTCAACAGCCCTCCAAGTCGGCACTTGGAAAATATGTAATTCAGATCAATTGAGGCGCCTACTTACGGAGGGACTATTAATATTAGTATCACCATGAAGGCGGGACCATGCAACGGAGTGTAGGAGGGCGCCTTGTACATTACCCTATGCACCGAGGGGACGAAAACTATGACCATGCAGCGGAGTGTATGAGGGCGCCTCGAACACTACCCTATGTACCGAGGGAGAAATACCGAATACTATTAACCATTCAGGCGGAGTGTACGAGGGTGCATCGTAGGGAACGCCTCTTTGTATACTCAGGCCTATTTATCGTTTGTCACTCGGACTCTGTTCGCTTAAAAATGTATATACAATGATCAATTAAACGGTATTTAAATATTTTTGTCACTAAAAAAACTTCTCATTAGATGCTTGTACGGATCTTTGTATGGCGTCTTTATAAATGAAAATGGGAAGTGATGGTGGAAGAGGCAGCTTAGAAGAATAGCAGAAATTACATGAAAGAGAGTTCGTTTGTGAATATGGCTTCACCTAAACGAGGACAGGTTAAGGCTGCAATTTTCAGAGCAGTGGGCAAGTCTGTGACAGTTTGCTTTCGCAGCCTCGCGAGAAAAGTTAAGAAAGGACTAAAATGCATGGAGGGAAGGATATCGTCAGATGGGAGCTAAAGAAAAAGGATATCTGTAAACTTGCATTTTTGTTTTTCTTTCTTAGCTTAAAATGGAATTGTCTGGTCATGAAATGTTGTCGTTAAATGTGGTCTTTCCTGTTCAAGTTGAATACGTTCACAGAGTTTGGTTGTTCGAGTTGCAGGGGCGAAGAAATTATTTCTCGATGGAGACACACAAAATTGAGCAAATAGATTTTGTTCAAACTTAAGTATTCTATGTAAGACATGATTGTTATTTTGCAATCTAAGGTTTTATGGAATTAATCTAGAATTTCTAATAGTTATGGAGATTTCATAAAGAAACAAACTGTACATGTTAACCGATGCAGTTGCGCAGGAGGTAATCCTTTAAATACTGTAACTTCCAATAAAACGAGGTGTAGGTTTGAATATTTTCAGACTATTCATAAAAAGTTAACAAAATGTTGTTATAAATATAAGTCCTTAACGTTTTTATAGAGCAGTAATACTACTGTTATGTAGGAAATATCTTCTTATAAAATTTTTAATAAATATATTATATTAATTTAAAAAATATATAATAAAAAATTAAGTCTTATGTTCTAAAGTTATTAGATAAAATTATTAACCAAAATTTAGATATAATAAATCAACTCCAAATTATTTATATAAAAACGGTAAAACTAAAAAAATAATAATAATAAAACCAAAGAAAATGATAGATCATGGTCCAAAAAACCTTTAATTTAAAGATGAATATTAAATATTTAAATAATTTTATGAAGTATATGTTTAAAACTTAAAATTATAAACTTTAAAAAAAATTTAAGATAGGATTTTATTATTGCTCGATAACACGTCTCCAATGATAACTAATAAATTCTTTAGAGTGGGACTGGACGTGGACATTAAAATTTAAATTACTTTAGGTTTTACTGAGTAAACACGTCAAACAATGATAACTAATAAATTCTTTACAGTGGAACTGGAATTGTGAGATAACTTATAATCTTTAGTGAATTGAATCCACCAGTTACTTTTTGAAACTACATTAAAAGTATGGATAAATAACTTCCAATATCATTTTTCACCTAAAACTAATGTCTACTTTCTAGAACGTGTGATCAAATAGTTAATTTCCGATGTGCTAGTTTATTTTTTTTTGTTGAACACTATTCACGTGCACAGAAATGTGTCTGGCTTTTTATTTTTTTGCATGCATATGTTCTAAATGATTATGCGAATTTTATAATATGGTAAGTTTTCTCAGAAAAAAAATGAACTTAGAAAGATTTTACCTAGCTTGAAGATAGTAAAGTTATTGAAAACATTCATAGCTACAGTTTCTTCATTGATAAGAATGCTGCTCTTGAAACATAACCAAAAATAATATTTTGTCAAAAAGTAAACAATATTTTTGAGATAAAATTTGATGTATGAGATAGAAAAAATTTCAAGATAATTACCTATTAAAGTGCATTGAAGGATAAGTTGTGTTTATAAACATGTTGTTTGCAAATTTGTTAAGTTGTGTTTATAAACATGTTGTTTGCAAATTTGTTTTTATTAAATTTTACCAATAAAATTAAACAAAGCTGATACAAAAATAAACAGCAAGAGCTTTGCTTCAATCTCATATGAATAATAACTTCTGTACCAAAGTGATTAGGATTCAGATTCGAAGCTCCTTGATTTCTGGTTGGTGATCTTCCAAACTGCAAAATCCCAAGGTTATGAAAATATTTTTTCTCGTATAAGCAAAAGTTCACCAATATTCTATACAGAACTCCATCATCCAAAAATCCTATTAATTTGAACTCATATATCAAGCCCTAACAGTCACTAAATATATCAAGCGTGACTTGGGAAGAGAACTTATTGCAGAGGAAGGCTACTATGAACCTCGATTGCGCAGTAGATTGTGGCGTCCCTTAAATGGTCATGCATCCAAAAGCCAGAATCTACTGCGTTCAGCTGGGTTGCTCGGGGACGACTCTTCGATTATTTGTCTTCCCAGGTCCCTTAAATGGTCATGCATCCAAAAAATTTTATAACCATTACGTTACCTATTTCAAGATTTGTTGTAAGACATGTACGCTCTAAAGCTTTCTATAGTTTAACATAAAATTCCATATCCTTTGTATTACCAAGGAAAGACGAGAGACCAAGAAAGAAACACGCAATGTCCAAAAACATCGCTTCCCTTCACGCGACAGAGCATCATAGCTGATTTTGAGAGTATTATACACTTTTTTGTTATTTATAATTTCAAACCTTCCTTCGGATCAAGTCCTCTCATACTATATTGAATCACACGAGTCCCCCGTTTATCTCGGGTGGTAATAATGATTCTGCTTCCTGCTCCAAACCAATAACCATTGAAAGCGTCTCCAACCAAAGCATCTAACTGTTCCTCGTCATCAACATCGTCCAAAATGACTAATGCTTTTATGGATCTCAAAAGATTTTCCATTTGAATTTTGGCATTGGGAACGCTATTCAACTTCTTCAAGGTTGATTCATCGACCTTCGCCAGGCCCCGAAGAATCTGCTTTTTTAATTTTAAAAGGCCTTCAACGGAGCCTTTTGTCAAGGCAACATCACATACAAAACAGGAGGCTTCGAACATATGATGAATATTATTATAAAGAGCTTTGGCTAGGGTGGTCTTACCCAAACCCCCCAAATGGCAACACAGAGCACATGACGAGTATGGTCATTCATTTCTAGCAACGTTGTCACCTCCTCCATACGACCTAAAAGCCCCCTGGGGTGTTTGGTAACATATAGAGAATTAATGCCCAGAGTTTTGAGAAGATCCAGAACAACCGGCTTGACAAGCCTACCTTCGTAGCTGCACACACGATGCATAATAACCAAAAATAAAAAAGGTAAAAATAAACTTTTTCAGTTCAGTACTTCTATTCTACATCAACCATTCCAACCACTTAATTCGAAATCTAAAAGGTGATGGAATATAATTTATGCGAAGTAATTATGCGTTACAGCACGTCAAACTGTGTGGGTAGATGCATGTTCCGACCAGTTTGGCGAGTCAGTCCGTTACAGTTGTTCATTGTATGTAAAAAAGCATGAAATGCAACACTCAAGAGCTTGATATGTGTCAAACAGCTTCAAGCAGAATATTCACAACAACAAAATGCAAAACACAAAAAAACAGAATGGAAAAGCATTTTTACCCGGTCACGGTTTCTGCGAGGGACCAACAAGAGAGAAGAGATACTTGATGCAACGCCTCCCTCCACGCATCCATTTCCTCCCCGCTATGTCTGCCTTTTTCCCTATGCTCTTGAAATGCCTTAGCATACGGGCCTTTCTTGTCAGGGTACCTCACATCCGAAGGTTTCACATTGTAAAACAAGGGGATTATTGTAGTCCCCCGTACACGACGATTTGCAAGTCCAGATAAGGGAGACCTCGTCTAGGCACCACGGTGAGCTGGCATAATTAGCAGAAAATATCGGAATGTGGACGGTGGAATTTCTAATGGCGTCTTCCACGTTGACCCCAATATTCTTTCCCTTTTCTAATCTCTCCGTGTCGAGGAAGACATGAAATCCTGCGGTGAAGAGAGTTGAAGAGATGATCAACGAGAGTATTCCTGACGTCCGTACCTCGGAAGCTCAGGAATACATGATATCTTTTATGGTGCTGTGCTGGGGAAGGCTCGTAATGCTTGAAGGTCTCGGCGCTGGTACTTGAACAGCCCTCCATGTCTGCACTTGGAAAATCTGTAATTCACATCAATTGAGGCGCCTAAGTACGGAGGGACTCTTAATGTTAGTGTCACCATGGAAGGCGGGACAATGCAGCGGAGTGTACGAGGGCGCCTCGTACACCATCATATGCACCGAGGGGACGATTACTATGACAATGCAGCGGAGTGTCCGAGGGCGCTTTGTACACTACCCTATGTACATACTGAATACTATAACCATTCAGGCGGAGTGTACGAGGGCGCTAAGGCAAGCCTCTCTGTGAACTCAGGCCTATTTATCGTTTGTCATTCGGACTCTATTCGCTTAAAAATGTATATACAATGATCAATTAAACATTATTTAAATTTGTTCCCCTTTGGAATGCCCCGCCATTGATCGGTTGGTTATACTTTAGAGCTGTAGTTATTTCAAAACATTTGTGCACTTTTTCAGAGTCTATGAAACATATATAAAAGTACAAGATTTTTTTTAAATTTAATTGAAAGAACAGGTTAGTTGGTATTTGTTGGTAAGTTGTTTTAATTTGATTTGATTGGATTGATTTTATATTTTTTTTTATCAATTCTTCTTGTACTTTCAAATTTAATTGAACGGATAGGTAGTTGGTAGCATTGGAGTGCTTGTTGGCGGGTTGCCTCAAACCGGTTCTCACAACCCATTATGCAAGTGGTGTCCTTGTCGAGTACTTGTTGGTGGGTTGTCTCAAACCGGGTCTCACAACCCATTATGCAAGTGGTGTCCTTGTCGGGTATGCAAGTGGTGTCCTTGTCAAGTACTTGTTGGTGGGTTGCCTCAAACAGGGGGTCTCATGACCCATTATGCAAGTGATGTCTTTATGGGTAGACCACACTCACATGGATCCATTAACTTTGTTTTTACCTAACAAACTAGAATTTATAAAAATTTCTATATAAAATATAAATAAATATAATTTTGTTTTTATAAAAATAAAATAAATATATAATAAAAATATAAAAGATAAAAATGTTTTAGATTATATAGACTAAACTAACAAAATAATATGGTGGTTTTGAATAGTTATTAATATTATCCAAACATATTTGAATAAATATATATATATGATAAAAAATCATTTAAAATTATATAATGTAAATTATAAAAATAAGATGGTGATTTTGGATGTCTTAAACAATTATTAATATTATTTAAACATATTTTGCATATGGTTAGTAATTAATTTATGTGTTATATATATAAACATATCAATTTAAATACATATTAACTAATAAGATAAGATGTTCATTGTAGGTTTGTATTAATTATTTTTGAATTTAGCGAAAAATTCCTTGCGGGGCTGTCTTGGTTTGAGAAACCATGATCAGGGGGTTCTACACCGTCAAAATCACTCGAGATTCACGTCCAACCTTGATCGCACCAGCATAATCAATTGGATTTTGGGTACCACATGTGCGTTTGGTAGGGTGGAGATTTGAACTAGGGACCTCCCTTGAAGGATTGTCCTACTCCCTCCAACTCACCTACAATATGTGGGTGGTTTGCCCTAATTGTTATTAAAGTTTATAATTTTATTTATAAATTATCATTTATAAAATAGAATATTTGTATTAAATATATTAATAAGTTTTCAAATAATATTATTACAAAAATATGTTTACTATAACAATAATATTATTAAATTTTGATCTTACACCAAGGTTCAAATCACATAGATGAATCTTAATATTTGTAACATCAAGGAAGAGAAAATAAGTGTGAACTCAAAGTAATCCTCATTTGTGCTTTTTAATAAACCAATCAAGGATTATAAATACAAGCAAAAAGTAAGTTTAATTAATAAGTTAGTAGTCCCGAGGGACAATGCAAGGGTTCGGGGTTTGGCTCTTCTTTGGGAGGTCCAAGGTTCAAAGCATGGCATGTGTGGTTGTTTGTTAAATCCTCTGTTGATAAGATTAGTTCTCCCCCTTTTGAGAGGTCATGGTAGGATGGGGATGCCCAACCTTGAGCATCAATCATAGGGGTTTCTCACACTAACTAAATTTAAAATATATATATCCCAACAAGGATGCAACGGTTCAAACTTTGGCTTTCTTCGAGAGGTCCAAGCTTCAAACTATGGCATGTGTGTGTGGCTATGTGTTCAATTCTCTATTTATAATATTAGCTCTTCCTCTTATGAGACATTATGGTGGGATGGATATGCTCATATTGATAAGCTCAACTCTTCTGAGAGGTCATGGTGGTATGGGTATGCTTAGCCTTGAGTGTCTATCATAAGGGTTTCTCACACTAACCAAAAAAAGAGTTAGCATCACTTTTTCTTATTCTAAATATTTAGAAATTTTAAAAAACTAAGGGATTCTTACGAAGAAAATATTATAGCATGCCAAAAAATTCATTTTTGAAACTTCTAATTAGAAGAAAGGATAATCTAGTTAGATGTATAAATATCTTAGTTGGGGACAAGAGGAAGAATAAATCTATGGAGAATGTTATCCAAGTAGTAGACGTTACATCAAAAGTTATTATCTAAGATTGGATGATCCAACATATATAATGGTCTTAAAATTAGAGGGTTAATATGCAAGTTCCACAAATTATAGGTAGTCATTTTGAAGATTCAAAGTTGGATCAACTGGAATGATCCAAAACTTGGAGTTTTGATTGATTTAAAATGAGTATTTTTAGTTAATAAATATCATTAAAGAGTGAAATTAAAAAATAACAAGATTATAACAAAACCTAACACAAGAGTATACAAGGAAAATAACATAATAAATTTATTGCTCAAAAAGTATAGTACAATGCAAGCAATCTCTACGAAGAGATGTGAGGCTATAATGTTGCATCCATTGCTCAATGCTCATGCTTTTTATAGTTAGGAGTGTATCTATCTTTATACAAGAATTGGTGTATTAGAAATCCACTACATTGAAAATGAAAGATCACCCATATGGAAATGTGATGATTCACCTTTAATGAGTTAGAAGTTCAACCATATGGAAATGTGGTGATTCACCTTCCATGAGATACAGAGTGCATATTAAATGAAAATAATATTCATGTGACTTATCCTTTTTTTTCTTCCTTGTACTGATGTGTCAATGTAGCTAGAGATGCATTATGGCTATGGAAATCTAAAAATAGAAAATTATTATTTTTAGTAAGTATTTTGCCTTTTATTTTAAGGCCTTTGAAGCCTTTTTTCTACACACATGTCGACAAGTATGTCTATCACAAATTTACCTATAAATTGTTTTTTCTCTCTACTCTTTCCAATGCTTCATTAATGGATCAAAATGGAGTCTTGAGTAAACAATTATACCCCTAATAGTGCATCTAAGATTATATATATATATATAGGCATTTTTTAGCTTAAAGCCTTGCTACAAAAAGGTCACATTTCTAGATCATGGAAGTCGGGATTGAATTCAAATTAATCAATGTCTTTTCTTTTATAAGGATTTTTCCTTATCATTTTTTATAGTTCTAAAATTAGGGATAAAATAATGGATGGTTTCCCATGCCTTAAGGGGAGATATGCATTATATTTAAGAGCATGGAGTAAGAATTATATAGATAGATAGAGACCATTGAAATGTTTTTAATATGAATTAAGATTTTTGGACTTTCATATTAGGTTATCAATAAGAAGGTTTCAAATAATATTGAGATTGCTCTATGGAATATCACCCAAGAGTGACAATTGCTATGAATTGAAGGCATGTTGTATATACATGAATATATGTTACAATGTATATTTTAAAACCTTGCTACAATTCACTAAGATTAAATCTAAATCAAGAGAATGGGATCAATAAGTAGATTATGAAAACATCCCATTATGATATTGCAAAAGTTATGAGACTAGACACATAGCAAGATATTACAAAGTAAAATATAATAAAAAAGATATTATTTTATATTAGAAATTAGAAAAGCTTCAACATGAAACAAAGAGATCATATCATATTAGAATCTTGGTTAAAATAAGGATATTCCACTTCCAAAAAAGTGGTAAAAAGATCCCCAAAAAGATCCTCTACATTATTAAATAGAGAATGCCATTAAAGTATACATAGGTCGCCAATTAGAAGGACAAAATGATATAAGGGATGAGGAAGTACAACATGCAAGTTGAAATTTAAGATTTAAAGATGAAAATACAATATTTAATGCAAAAGAGGAGAAAAAGGTCAACGTCAATCTAGTTAAATCATATTTATTTTTATTAATTAGTATAAATTCCTCTACTTGAAATAAAATAAGATGAGTATGAAGTGTATCCCTTCCACATTAATATTTAAGAGGAACATAAATAAAGAAATAGGTAAATATGATATCTATGAAAATTTAGGATTTAAAGGGTAGCATAAGAAAGTACTTATTAAGGAGGATCATTCTTATACTTTAGGGTTTCTAGGACAACAATTAGGGTTTCTAAAGAAACATAAGAAATTAATTACTAAGGAGAATCATCCTTGTACTATAGAGTTTCTAGGGAAACATAAAGAAATATTTTGTAAGGATATTCCTTGCAATTTAAATTCTCTAGGGTAGTATAAACCTTTAAAGATAAGTCTTACTATTAACAATATAAAAATAAAAGAGATTGATTAAGATGAAAGTGTTGATGGAAATGGAAAAAAGAAAGAAAAATCCTCATAGCAAGAACAAAGAGAATAAAGCTTAAAGGAATATCAATTATGGAAACCAAAATTAAATATCATGTGTGTTAAAAAGAAGTGGGGTTAAGCCTAAAAATAAAAATAAAAAGAGATGGTGAAAATGGTGTCGTGGAATATTAGGGGTATGAGTAGTACTAAACAATGAAATTATAGAAATATGAGGTTGTTATAGTCCTAAGTTTATTTTAACACAAGAAATATAATCATGTAGTGAACAATATAAGAATACATTTTAAAATATTTAGAATATGGTGATTGCATGGAAGTTTTTCAATAGTTTTTTAAGCATCTATTAGATCCTATGATGATTATATCTCCTATGAATTATAGATATTATACTAAAGATTATAAAATAGTGATTTCTCCTAAGAAATACTATAATTTATGTTATTACCAGTACCAACTAAAATCATATAAGCATTTCTACTTTTATTTTTTCAAATGGATCCTAATATTCTCTAAATTTTACAATAAATATATAAAGGTATTAGTCTACCTAGATAGGGATTTATTTTTAAATTTAGTTTAATTGAAATGTTTCTTATAAACTTATTTTCTTTCACTATACAAGAAAACCCAAGAAGACTATAGATAGAGGGACTTTAATGCATTAGTGATTGGAAGTTCGGAAGAAGAAAAAGATAGCTCAAGAGAAGAATTAAGAGGAAGGCAAAGACAAGGTTTAGGGTTCTCAACCTTGATCACCTAACAATAAAGGAAGGTATTAAGGTCGACTAGAATATTATAGGTCTTGCCTCTATATTAACATTTAAGAAACTGATGAAGAGTTGATGTATAATAGTATATATTTAACCATAAAGTATTAAGGGATGTCATCCTCATGGAATGATATAGTTGCATGATTAACTCCAATGGATTCCACTATAAAAATTAGATTATTTGGGTTGAGGCCTTGAGGAATGACTTATTCACTCATATATTAAGATGTCCCTATGAGTTGAAGAGGTCCTAAGGTTCTTAAGAAGAGATATTTAGCTTGGGTACTTTCAAGTTATTAAAGCAAATCAAAATTTCCCTTAGCTTTAGCCCCTGATTGGATAATAATAAAGGTCCTTGTTGGAAGTATTACATTATTTGATAATTTACAAAAATATTGCAAGTACCATGTAAATAGTTTAGTTTAGAGTGTGATAATATTTGTGTAATAACCCAAGTCTACTCAACTAGTTGTACCTCATAAACAAGCCAAGCAATATTTAGGATAGAGTAATTGGTTTTTAAATTTTATGGTTCAACCTAAGAAGTGCTTTATGTTCACAACCAAATATGATTGTGCTTTCATGTTCATAGCAAAATATGAAATATGGTTTACCCAATAATTAAATAACATAAAATTTAGTTAGTACAAGATATATCACACCATTTTTGGGTTTCAAGTACAAGGTCTATGTAACACCCCAAGTCTACCCACTCGGTTTTCCAATCACCCCAAATATTCTCACTTGGTTGTCTAATATTAGAGGTTTCAATATGAGAAATTTTTTCTTTATTTTATTCATTCTTGTTTCATTTTCTAGTATGAGCATGTTAAATCCATATTCATGAGTGTCATTCCACTGCAGTTGAAATACTCATGATATAAAGATTGGCCAAATCTCGTATAGTTTCCTATTTTTAACTTCACTCTCCACCCGAGATCCCAAGTTCAGGCAGTAAATTTATTTTCCTCTAGGGCCCATAACATCTAGAGGTGTGACGCATAACTTTCTCATGTCTTAACATAAATTCATGAACTTGTGTCTTATATTTATGTTATTTAAGACATAGCGCATACATGATCAAGCTAGACAATCAACTATTATTCATGGAGCATCGTCTAGGTCTTACCAATGCCCTGGTAACAACTTGGTATCTTGTGTTGATTAACTAACACGATGTACCATACCATCGTGTTGTTGATAACACCTAGTCAAGCATAGTTCACCACTCATCACTAGCAGGGATAACCTAGAATAGATGCCCATACAACCCTTATATGAGAAGCGAAACACATTTGATTAATTTGACGAAGTATAAATACAAACAATAGGGCCAGGATTAGCCCGGAGGTTGTGGAACCACCCGAGACAAATATAGGCGGAGTTGTAACAAATAACAACTAGCCTAATATTAATCAATCTAACAATATAAGATTGTTACGATTGAATTAATTAACAAATGAAATATTGAAATATATTCTAACATCCCCCCTTATTACAATATTTTAGGAAACATGTAACTACTAGCTATACTAGCATCCCCCCATTATTTTGAAATACATAGAGAATTGCGAAACAATTCAAATTTGACACGTGCAAGTGCCTTAGTGAATATGTCTGCAACTTGAGCATTGGTGGAGATGTGCTGAAGCTGAATGTGGTGCCTTGGTACTTCGTCTCGAATAAAGTGACATTGTGTATCAATGTGCTTGGTTCGTTCATGATGCACTGGATTCTTAACAAGGTTCAAAACACCCATGTTGTCGCAGAACAAGTGTATTGGAGATTTTGATGGAAGACCCATACTTGTCAAGATGCGATGCAACCATATCACTTCGCACACAGTTTCACGTGCGGCATGGTATTCTGCCTCTGTTGATGAGATAGCAACCACCTATTGCTTCTTGTTGTGCCAAGAGACAGGACCAGATCCAAGATGAAACAAATATCCTGAAGTTGATTTACGATCATCAAATGATCCGGCATAGTCGGAGTCCGTGTATCCCTGTAAGAAGAATTTGTTGTTCTTCTTATATTCTAGGCCATATTCCATTGTGCCACGGACATAGTGAAGAACTCACTTTGCTGCTTTCCAATGTGTAGTCTTAGGTTCTTGCATGAACCTCGAAAGATAATTGATAGCAAATACGATATCTGGCCTAGTGTTGGTCAGATATATGAGACTCCCAATCAGCTGATGATAGAGAGTAGCATCTACCTGAGGTGATTTGTCATATCATGATAACTGAAGACCTATTTCCATTGGTGTTGCCATCGGCTTGCAGTCAGTCATGCGATATTTTTCTAGTAGTGTCTTGGCATATTTTTTCTGGGACACTTTGATGTAGTGCTCCCTCTGGTTCACTTCCAGGCCAAGACAGTAATGGAGAAGTCCGAGATCTATCATTTCAAAAGATTCACTCAAATCCTGTTTGATAGAAGAGATCATTGTTTCTGAACTCCCTGTTATGAGCAGATCATCAACATAGAGTACAAGCAACACTATTTCAGAGCCTTGCTTCTTGAAATAGAGGTTTGCATCCGACGGACATCTCTTAAATCCATGTTGCAGTAGGTGATTATCCATTTTTATGTACCAAGCCCGAGGGGCCTGTTTCAAACCATATAAGGATTTGACCAATTTGCAAACTTTCTGCTGTTGGCCTTCCACTTCAAATCCTTCCGGTTGAGTCATGTAGACTTCCTCTTGGAGATCACCATTTAGAAAGGCACTCTTGACATCCATTTGGTGCACTTTCCACCCATACTGTGCTGCCATAGCACAAAGAACTCGAATGGTTGTCATCCGAGCAGTAGGTGCAAAAGTTTCCTCATAGTCAATGCCTTCTCTTTGAGCATAGCCCTTTGCAACAAGTCGGGCCTTATGCTTATCTATTGTCCCATCTACCTTATACTTGACTTTATACACCCATTTGCAGCCTATGGGCTTCTTTTCGTATGGCAGATCGACAAGCTTCCAAGTTTTGTTTTTCATCAGAGACTTATACTCAGCATCCATAGCGGCCTTCCACTGAGGCTCACCAAGAGCATCTCGTACTGATGCAGGTTCAAGTTCATCTATTGAGGACATAAACACCCTATCATCATCAATATCCATATCTTCTGTATCTCTCTCTGGATCTACAGAAAGTTCCTCAAAATACTGACATAGATCATCAACCCTAGTAATCTCTGTTGCAGCTTTCTCCTGTCGAGCCATGCTACGAGTACGAGGCCTATCCAATGTCAAATCTGGTGGAGTGGATAGCTTAGAGTCTCTAATCATACTTGTATACCACTTTGGATTCTTCTTCTATGGAGATGAAGAAGATGAAGAAGGACCTCCAACCTTGGATGAAGGAGACTTCTCAACCTTAGTTTCCACAAGGTCTAGGTATACATCTGATGTGTTTTCTGATGTGAAAGCCTCATCAAAAACTACATCTCTACTGATGTGTATCTTCTTGGTTAAGGGATCAATCAATCGATAACCCTTGGAGTGCTCATCATACCCAAGAAGAATGCACTTCAGTGTCTTCTCATCTAGCTTCTTCCTCTTTTCTTTCGGTATGTGCATGAATGCTTTACAACCAAAAATGCGTAGATGAGAGATGGAGGGTTTTCTGCCACTCCATGCTTCCTATGGAGTCATTCCTTGTAGGGCCTTAGTGGGTGCCCTATTCAATAGATATACTATTATGGTGACTGCTTCTGCCCAATATTGTTGCCCAATTCTAGCTCCTGTGAGCATGCAACGAACCATTTCCATGATGGAACGGTTCCTCCTTTCAGCAACACCATTTTTCTGAGGAGTATAAGCAGTAGTCAACTATCGTGTGATCCCATTTTTAGTCAAGAACTCAAAAAATTCTTTAGAGGTGAACTCCCCCTCGATCTGAGCGGAGGGTCTTGATAGAAGTCCCTGACTCCTTTTCAACAGATTTCTTGAATTGCTAAAAAAAGCCAAATGCTTCAGATTTCAGTTGAAGAAAGAATACCCACATATTTCATGAGTAATCATCCATGAATAACTAAAAATACCTCTTACCCCCACAACTGTTGGGACTTAAAGGACCACATAGATCGGTGTGAACCAACTCCAGAGGTTTCTTTGCTCGTGTAGAGCTCCTTTCAAAAGGCACTCTATGCTGCTTTCCTACCAAGCAGTCAGAGCAAACTGGCAATGTGGTAGAAAGGGAAGGAAGACCCTTTACCATTTCATACTTACTTAACTCAAGTAAGTAACCATAACTCATATGTCCATATCTCTTGTGCCATAGGGAAGTTGCCTCCTTTGTAGAGACAATCATGGCTACATCTGGAGAAGAGATAGTATCTAGGGCAAATAAGCCATGCTTATATGAAGCGGTTGCAATGTTCTTACCCCTCCTGGTGATAGAACAACACTTCTTGCCCCCCTCAACACTAAAGTTTACAACCATATTTTTGTCCAGAATTTGTGTGATTGACAACAAGTTGTTCGCCAATCCTGGAACATAGAGAACCTTCTCAATCTGGCACTTGCCATCAGGAAGAGTAACAGAGACTGTTCCTTCTCCCTGAACCTTGTAGGTTTTATCATCGACAATAGTGACAGGTTTGCCCTCTTTGGCCTCAAAAGACTCAAACCATGATTTCTCACCAGTCATGTGCTTATTGGCTCTAGAATCGACATACCAAATAGGATCCGTCTGCTTGGATACTGTGGTAGTCATGAGCACTTTGTGTGCTCTCTCAAAATCCATGTCAGATTCTTCAACAACAACATTCACTTGTTGTTGTTTGTTCTTTTGTGGTTTGTTCTGGCCTTTCTATTTTGATTGTTTATTCTTATGCCAACATCTGTTTGTATCATGACCTTCTTTGTCACAGATCTTGCAATATCTCTTTTTCTGTTGAGGTTGAGTTTGTTTCCCTTTTGAATCCTTTTGAGAACTACCTCCCTTCTAAAAATTACCCTTCTTCTTGTTTTGCCCCTTCCTGTTGGTGTATAGGGCAGTGTTAGAAGAATCATCTCACTGTAGTTGGCGTGCCTCCTCTTCTTGAAGCATATTTACCAACTCAACATAGGTAACTTGTCTCTGTGATACATGAATGGAGGTAATCAACACTCTAAAAGAATCTGGAAGAGCTCTCATTACCACTGAGGTAAGGAGCTTATCATCAACTGGTGCTGCTAAGGAATTCAATTTTCCTTTCAACTCAGACACTCTACAAAGAAATTTTTCAACCGTCTCTCCTTGTTTCATGCTTAGACTGTGTAATTGAGACTGAAGGAATAGAATGGTGGAGTCATTCTTCCCTTCATATATAGTTTTAAGGGCATCCCATGCCACTTTACTATTTGGACAGTCAACAATATGAGGTTGAACTTCATCAAAAATAACAAGCAAAATGAGCACCTTTGCTTTGCTATCTTTCTTGTCAAAGTCTTTCTGATCAGCAGTTAGAGTTGTTGCTCCAGCTGTAGATGAAGGTCTTACTGTTGTTCCAGAAACAATTTCCCAAAGATCATCCATCTCTAGGATTGCCTTCATTTTGTTTTTCCATGGTGTATAATTTGGACCTTTCAATAACTGATGAGCATCAGTCATTAGTTTTGCAGACATTGTGAAGGTTCCTTATAACACCAAATGGTCGCCCCTTCGATATACCTTAATGCCATGCCGTTATACCATACAAAATACCCGCCCTTACGTGAGGGAGACTATAGGTATTTTGAAAAACCAAAAAAATTACCCGCCCTTACGTGAGGGAGACTATAGGTAATTTTAATGATTATACGATACGTGGTACTTAGGCGGTACTGAAAGGGAATCACCTCGTTGATGGCACCGACCTTAGAAAGCCTTCAATCCGCATGCGTGGGGCGTAACTTCCCCTAAACACTTTGGATATCCGAACTTTCATCTGGATTTAAGCCTAAACACGAGAGTGATTGGGGTAGTGGATGGAGTGAAACAATAGCAAAAGAAACTGGCACTTTCTGTATCTCTCTGCTGAATGTGAATTTGCAGAAAAAAATGGGTTTATTTTTTAATTTTTTTTTTATGCTTTATGCTTTAGAAGTAAATGCTGAAAAATGAAAGCATCCATACAACATTAAAGCATAAAAAATGACCCTAGGTGTCGGTTACCACCGAGAATGCACCTATTACAAGTTTTGCCAAGTTTCTTGTAGAAATGCTTGAAAACAAATTGCTCACTATTTTCCCTTCAATATTTTGAGAAAAAATCACTCCCAATCCCCCCTTGATTTGTCAAAAAAAAAACACTCCCCCTTTAAAATTTTCTTTTATAAAGAATTTTTCAAATATTCTTTTATAATGAATAGTTAAAAAAAATAACTTTTAATTTTCATAGTAAAAAAAAGATTACTCAAAAAAATAACCTTTAAAAAACTATTTAAAGAAAATTAAAGTTGCATTTAATTTAACTAAAAATTAAAGAATTAAGAAAAAAAAATTTAAAAAAAAAAAATTATACCTTTGTGCAGGGGGGGTCGACGGGACTCGAACCCGTGACCTGAGGGCTCCTGGAGCCCTTACCACTCGGCTCACAACCGGTGAGCCAGTGGGCTGATCCGGGAGTAATCCTCGATGCCCTCCACCTTAAACTACGTTCGAAGGTGTAAAGCCTTCCACGGCGGCGCTCCCTCCTCCACCACCGCTCGGGCGGAGCGCAGGTGGCGCTGCTCGGGCGGATCCACCGACAGCTCGGGGGTGGCGCAGAGGAGGCGTTGTGGTGGCACGCGGGTGGCTGAGAGGTGGCGGGCTCACAGTGAGCCAAAAAACCTAGCTAAATCACTCAACTCAAAGCTCTCTGAGCTCGTTTCTCCTATGCAATAGCATTTAGACCAATCAAAATCTTTAAAAAATGTAGAACAGGGGAGAACAAACCAGCTCGATGTCTGCCTTTGACGCCCGATGTGTGAAGAAAATCGGTATTGGAGGGTTTTGGAGGACTTGGATCAAATTCTGATCCAGCCAATGTTCTCCGATTGGCCTCTACCTTCCAAAAAACACTCCTCCTTCGAAGGCACTGTGACCACAGTTAACAAAAAATAGGAGGTGCAATACCGGTTTGACGTCGTTCGCAGGTGACAGAGAAGAAAATGACGTGCTGTGTTGGTTTGATTTCATTTTTTTGGAGGCTTCGATGTCTTTTATCCCACACGGATGGGAAGGGCAATCTTAGAAGGGTTTATTAGACCCTTTACTCCACAATGGAGTATCTCTTCTCAGGGAGAGGCTCTCACCCGAGAGGGTCATGGGGTAGCCGCGGTGTTGGCTCCCACGACATGTAGGCCCTTTCGATTGTCGACCGTGCGGTCGATCTTTGCCCTTTCGATCTCCTCTTTCGACCTTCGATCCTCTTTCGACTTCGGTCGAACGCTTCACCTCTTCGATCGAATGGTCAAAAAAATTTTCAATGAAAAAAATGAGAAATTAAAAAAAAATTCTCAACCTCCCTAGCCTATCAAATTCTGAGAAAAAAATTTCTCAAACTCCCAAGTTGTGCCTCCAGAGCGGCGATTCTCAACGCTACTACGAGATCATTTAAAAAAATGAGAGTGGCGGAGAGAGTGGCGTTTGCTCTGATACCATGTGAGAAGCGGAACACATTTGATTAATTTGATGAAGTATAAATACAAACAATAGGGCCAGGATTAGCCCGGAGGTTGTGGAACCACCCGAGACAAATATAGGCGGAGTTGTAACAAATAACAACTAGCCTAATATTAATCAATCTAACAATATAAGATTGTTACGATTGAATTAATTAACAAATGAAATATTGAAATATATTCTAACACCTTCATTACCTCATATTCTGATATTTTTCTGCTAGAAGTGTAGTTAGAGCCTTGATCCATGATGATTGCCTACCCGCAAACACCATTAATATTTGTCTTCACAAGATTGTCCTTCCCACAATATTGAATTTTTATCAAGGTTTTCCTACCCACAACCTTAGGTTGCATTTTAAGATTGTCTATTCCACAATATTGAATTCCCTTTTCTCAAACTTAACTATGGTTTGAATTGTCTAGAGGAGTTTGACTAAGCAAAGATTTGAAAACAAACACCATATCCTAATGGTTTTGAGATTTAATAATGTAACATAAGATGACTGGTTTTCATCTCTCTATTATATGTTTATCACTAAGGCTGAATAGAAATCAATGATCATTGGAAACATTGCAAACAAATTTAAGAATCTTAAATCTACAAAACTATTTTGTTTTAAGATTCCTTCTTAATTATTTTTATTTAAAAGAGAAGAATCTACTTCTAAATTAAGTAAAAAAAACATCTCCTATTCTTATATTTCTCCATAAAATTTATGCTACATAAATAAGAGATAAAGTGGTCTGCTTACATCAGATTAAGTATTGTGGCAAAGGTTCTATAATGTTTAATCTAAAAGAGTTTTTAAAAGAAATTTAGCTCATTCTGGTTTTTAAATAAGAAAAATAGCACCACCCACAATTCTTGTAAGGCAGCTATACACCAAAACACCTTTGTTGTCTTGCTTTGAAATAATGATGATATACAACTAATATACAAACGTATCCATCCACCATATTTTTCAAGCTTACGCAGTGGTTTCTATAGTAACGTTTCCCCTACTAACTCTCAGATTTGTCCTTGGTTTAAGTTGAATATTTTTTAATCTGAGAAATAAGCTATCATTTCTTACTGCGTTAAAGCCTCCCTATTAGTTATTTTCTCATTTTCCAATGCATATACCCTTAACCTAAGCTCTGTATAAAACTTGAAGACAAACTTATTAAAACCTCAAACTAGATATCATAATCAGGTTCATTTAATACATAGTGAATTGCTTGTTTCCTCAATCCACCATAGTGTTTTTAATCTATTCAGGGTATTTAAGCTAGAACATTTTACATCCAAACTGTGTTGGTGTGAGCTAAAACCAGTTGTATTAAACATCGACTCTAGGCAAGATATGTTCTGAATAAATAATAAAAGAGATAATATTCACTGCATGCGATTATAAGGCTTCTAGTTTGTAATAGATATCAAGTTTGTATCTTAAATAGAAGAGTTTACCATTTTCTGGAATATTCACCACTTAGCTACTGAATTGCGTTAAGGATAAACACATCCTATGTATCAAAGCTTCCCTAAACAAATGCCCAAAATTATAATTTAAAATATCATAGTCCATATTAACCACGCTCAATGCTATTGCAACCAAGCTCAATGTGATATCAGATGAAATAATCATTCTTTGTTTTGCAACAAAGTCATACACAAAGCAATAGCTTTTTAAAAAAAAAACACAAATTACACTTCACATCAAGCAGTATGTTTATGAAATAAAATTGCAGTATATACATTTGAGATTGCAATTCACACATTATTTCTTGAATTCAACCATGCAAATTTTTTTATCAAGCTATGTTTTCAAGTATCAATACAAAATATTTCAAACTCTACCCTGCATTTCTCCCAAGAACTACATATTCGATTACAAATGCATGTAACAGGTTTGGCTATATTCTTTTAATGATTCAGGATTCAGTATACCCCTGAGTAAAGTTTTCAAGTTACACAAAATATACAACAATTCTCTTTCTCCTCTATACACAGTTCTTTGATACTTGAACGTTGACATAACTGTTAATAGACAACTTGAATTATGTTTTACAGTGTTCATAAGAACTCTTCCTCCTCATACCAATTATCTAATGATTTCCAAGGGTCAAAACGGTCATTCTACAATGAAGTGTAGCTAAAAATAATATGCATACATCATTTCCATACTAAATTCAACATGTAGAGCTTTTCAATATTTTCCAACATGACTTACAACATCACAGTATCTTTTAACACAACATGCAACATCAAATAAATTTTAGGAAGGATAAATTTGGTCTTAGGTTCACAACCAACCAGACACACAACAAAATATTAATGCTTAATTTTTCTAGCAATCCTTCGAGCGCATGCAATACAAACAATCCCATATCACACAGAATAATTTTGATTTTCCTACAATGCAATTGCTATTCTGAATTCTCACACAGAGCATCATCGTAATATCTTTGAGCCATACATTCAGATTTTTCCATTTGTTTTTCCTTAAAAAAATTCATCATATTAAACTTATTATTCTCTCCATGCTTCCAACACCTCACTCTCCTTTCACTGCTCTTTGTTCTCTCCTAGCCTCCAATGCCTAGCTCACCCTTCGCTGCTCTCTTTCCTTCGTCGAAACCATGCACCCCACTCTCTGTCTTTGTATCTACCATCTATAATATGGTTCCCCACACTTCGTATGCAAAAATTGGTGTTTGGTTTTAAATCAGTCTATTCTAAATATGCCAGGTGGTATCCACTTTTCCATGTTCAACAACCACTATAATCTCCAAAAAAAATATCGACAATTCCCTAATTGTCCCTTTTAAAGAATGCAAAACAATATTTCTTTGATAATCATATTATGTTATTGTATATTTTAATATACCATTTGTTTAAATTACTTTATTTACCTTGTCTCCAAAGCAACCATAAAACATTAAGTATTATTTATTTTCAATACACTTATATGTTGATGTTTATACAATTAGTTATATATATATATATATATATATATATATATATATATTGAATAAATAAATTTCTCAAAAACACACATTTCCCTTTTCAAACCTCAGAACACTATTAGTCATATTTTTATTCTATAATTATTTCATTAATTTTAAACTATGGCTCCCATGCATTAAGCATTTTCATTGTCATCCAAACATCACAAATTCACAAATTATCAAACATAAAACACTCCTACAAATATAGCTACATGATATGCATTCTACATGGACCGCTGGCGAATGCATTGCCTATAAGGTTATTTACCCCTATCAACTGGTGAATACACCATCGCTCATCATTTCCTTTGATTTACCTTGCACTGGAATAATCCTTCTGCCCGTTGAGGAGACCTCCTTCCTTTGCATTGCCCTGCCCGTAATAATACCTGTCTCCTACATCTACAGATAAATTAGCAGTATCTTATCCTTACAGTATGTCACACCACTTTTGGGTTTCAAGTACAAGTTATATCACACCACTTTTAGATTTTAATATTACTACAGACAACCATCCAAGTGGATGATATTGGCCAAATCCTATAAAGAGTACCATTTTGTAGATCCAGCACACTCATTTGTCATCCTCTTATTTTGACATGAGGGTTAAAATTATGGTTGGGGTTATCCTCTAGGGCCCATAACACATAGATGGGATGCATACTCTTCCCATGCCTTACCATAATGAACCCTGATCTAACCGATTAGATTATTCCAATTTTAATATGCAAGGGGGTTAGCATACATATTCCTAGTGTCTAGTTGATTATCCTACTACTCGGAGTTAGCTAGAGCCATGTCATTACCTTGACCTTGGAATTGGTATGCTTGACCATTTTTAACTCATGATTGATTGTTCCATACCAACCATCATGGATTGGACTAGTTTCTTGATCATTCTAGTTCCTTACCAACCAGAAGTAGTGCAATTACTCATTGTACTTCCTTGGAAACGGCCTAAAGATAACGTCACATACTGCCTCTCGTAACTAATTTTGACAAGATCACTTATTTCGACCTAATCCTATCAAAAAAAATTATTCTTGATTCATGTTGCATGCTTTACCCGCATCTCAACAGCATTAGTTGTTCATGTTTTGTTATCCTTCACGAGGAATACATTAACCATTCCTCATCATGATATCGATCAAAAAGTTAAGTTTATTGGAAGCATTTTTATAGTAAGTTTATAATTTTACCTCTCTTAAAATATTTTGGAAAAGTATCCTATCATTTTTAAAAGTATAACATTCTACTACTGTTGCAAAGTTACCAACCAACCTAAAACAAGATTTTGAATTATAATAAGAAAATCCAAAGCCAATTCCACATGGGCATAAACTCTAACATCTATACTCATAACAAAACAACCTCTAGATTTATCATAAATAACTATCATTATTTATGTTCATGAAGTATTAAATATAAAAGAATTAGAATTACCTAACCCCAATTTTAAGCCTAATTTGACTAAGGTAATATCTTAGCCACAATACAACAAAAGAAATTAGCTATAATCTTTTTCTTATATATATTTATTTGTTATTGGGTGATTATGGTTTCTTTTTCCGCGAGGAAATTCTTATACACTTTAGTGCATTGTATTTTTTTTTTTGGTATTGATAAAAAAAAGGGTTGAAGGACCCCGACCCTTTACAGCGATCGAAATATATAAAAGAAAGAAATAAGAGAAGATCATACAAATGCAAGATAACCCCATATTAGTAAAACAAACAAACCTAGGCTAAACCTGTTTATGGAGAAGCTTAAATAAAATTCCTCCTGCTATCCTTCTATTTAATATAATTAATGCAGTGCTAAATGTTGTACATAACTGTTCTATTTAATATAATTAATGCAGTGCTCAATGTTGTACATAACTGATAAAAAAACAGCTGACAATAATGTAATTTAGTGTGCTCAAATCCTTCATTACATGATCCCAATAAGTATTTTGTGTTGGGCTGCCCTCTTTATCTACTAGCTTCATTATCAATTCTTATAATCTCTTCCAACTCCATGGGGGCATATGACCAAACCTTGAAATTCTTATATTTAACTGCCATATTTGTCATTTTATCAGTAACTTTGTTTCCCTCTTTATAAATATGTTTAACTGTTTAACTTGACTTTATTCTAGGTTTCCTAAAATACTTCTCACATTAATATTTTTGAAATCCCCTCAAAAACAATTCTCCCAAAAAAAAATTATCTTATTAAAAGATAAATCATTCATACAATTCAAAAGCATTTGGTTTCTTTAAGCTAAGTTGTCAGCGGATTTTGGCTTTATTTGTTTTTCCTTATTTCATTTCATTCCATACATAAGTCATGTTACGTTCTCTAAACTAAGTTGTCAGCGGATTTTGGCTTTATTTGTTTTTCCTTATTTCATTTCATTCCATACATAAGTCATGTTACGTTCTCTAAGCTAAGTTGTCAGTGGATTTTGGCTTTATTTGTTTTTCCTTATTTTATATGGACTTGTCAAAGGTATTCAATTTTTGGTTTAAAACTACAACTTCCATTCATTTATCATCCGACTGAATATAATCAACCTCTTCCATTTATAACAATCTATGTACACTTTTATAAACCCACTAGTTTTGCTTATATTTATTTATATAACCACTATCATATCCTATGTCCTCACCAACTTTTGATTTAACTTGCTAATTTTAAGAAGATTTCCAAATAACTCAAGCCCTAATTAATACATGGGGTCAAGTTTACCATTACCCAAGGAAAGTTTAATTTAATTCGATCTTAAACTACGCACATCCAAAGTTCATACTGTAAAACAACAAGAACAGTTGACGGGTTGACAGGCAAATTACAACATTCTGCCTAGGGTTAGTGCAATGGTCCACGATTATGACACAGTAACACTTTCTAGGGCTCACGTAACGTTACGCTGACCAGATTGTGCTAACTATCTCCTTGAACATATATATATATATATATATATATATATATATATATATATATATATATTTAATTTATATGGGATCGGTAGCCGTCACGAATCCGGGCAAGCTGTCCAGCTTTTATGGCCGCTACAGTATTCTGCGCTGTCTGCCCCAGAAGCCGCCGCCACAGTATTTTGCGCTGTCCGCCCCGAAGCCGCCACACAGATCTTCGCGCAGTCCGCCCCTATAACCACCATGCCACAATCATTTTAAACATTTTACGCCGCTGAAAGCACCAGAAAAAGGGACAAGCGTTCAATCCAGCGAGACCCGAGATTTGAACCTTGGACCTCCACCCCTTATGAGGTTTGGATGAACCAATTGATCTACACCTTGAACCTCTGAATTTGAACACTTTTAAACTCTTCAAATTTACAATATTACAACTAAAAGCTACCTCCTTAGGAAGATACGCTATAAAATTTTTACATTATTTAATTATTCTTTTCCAATTATGCACAAAGTAAAGGCTTCTCTTTTACAACTAGGCTCACATTAACATCATCCATATTGGTTATTTTTTTTAATATATATAACAGTAAATACAACATTTCAGTTTCTTTTTGTCTTTTACCAACAAGGTTTTAAAACACTATGCCTCCATTCGAGCAAAACTCAACTCGGTGTTAGCATATGTTGTATCACATTATTAGTAGCAATATTAAAATAACGCACATAGGCGTTCTCCGAATTAGTTGATTAACCAACTTGGTGGTTAATCAACCACATTGTAACCTTTATATGCAAATCAATGAGAATGTTCAAAGTGCTTCGTCAAGTTCTATATGGCATCAGAGCCACGGACGCAGACAGACGATACTGGCGGACTAGCGGACCGAGGATAGACTGGACGACACAGACAGGACGACATAGACTGGCGGACCTGACAACAGACAGCCCACAGACTGGACGACACAGATTGGCGGATCTGACAACAGATAGCCCACAGATGGACAACACAGACTGGCGGACCTAACAACAGACAGACGAACAACAGACTGACAGAACACGTAGACCGAGGATGGCGGATCGGGGTGGTTCGTGGATCGGGGTGGTTCGACGATGGCTGTGGAGGCAAAAGGGAGGGGTTGGTTGCTCGAAGGCAACCGAAAACAATAGTCGGTTGCGAAAGTTTTAAACCCTCCCACAGTGGCCGCATAGGCCATGTGGGATTAAAAAAAAAATTTCCCTTTCTTCGGTTTCACCGCTGTCAATACATCCCAGATTCCTGTCTATCCTCGTCGGGCCCTCTGGCTCAAGTGGTACGTGCGGTGCCTATTTTCCAGGAGGTTACGGGTTCCAGTCCCTTCGGGGACATTTTTTTTTATGCCCAGAATGCACCAGTGACGGCGGCGATAGGAGTTTTGATGCCCTGCATGCTCCGGTGACGGCAAGAAAGGCATTTTGATGCCCTGCGAGCCCCAGTGAGGGCTGGAACAGAGTTTTTGACGCCCTGCGAGCCCCAGTGATGGCGGGAAAGGGGTTGTTGACACCCGCCAAGAGCAGTTGATGCCCAAACATGGTGATTTGATGGCGAAAAGCTTTGTTGAAGCCCAAACATGGTGATTTGACACCTGAACACCTCGTTTTTTGGTATTTTTTTTCCATGCCTTGTCTCATTTGCAAATTGAAGGGGGGGAGATCTCAGTTTCTTCACATAATTCCATAATTCATTTGCAAAGTTATCAGATAAAGGGGGGAAATCAAACCATTTGGCAGAATATTTGCTAGGTTTGTAATAGGTGCTAAAATTTGTGGGCATTTATGATTGTTTCTTCTGCATTTAAATATTCTATTTTCTTGCATTCACAATCATAAATTAAACAAAGTATAAGACCCCAAATTTATACCCTATTTGTGCAATTTATTGCACAACAGCGTTCGATATTTGAGATACCTCTGGTCCACACTTACAGGTAATGTTGTCGTGCTTTGGACTACTATATTCGTTGCCTAATATAGCTGCAACAACGACGTCTAAGCTTGTTCTCTATAAATCATCGGGGAGAAATAAGGCAAACCAGTTTTTTTTTCCCATTTCATACCCACATCGTGATTGTTGTTAGGCGTAAATCCTGACAAAAGTTTTTTTCCAAAGTGTTTAGGGGAAGTTACGCCCCACGCATGCGGAATAAAACTTTCTATGGTAGGTGTCATTAACAACACGATGCCCTTTCAGTATCGCCTATGTTCAATATATTGTGCTTCTCATTTGTACTTATAGTCTCCCTCACATAAGGGCGAGTACATATTGAGTAGTATACTGTTCATATATACCTATAGTTTCCCTCACGTAAGGGCGGGTGTATATTGAATGGTTATAGTATAAAGATCTGGCAGGTATAAAGAAAGGGAGACCAATTGGTGATATAAGGAACCTTCATAATGGCCACAATTCATAAGTATCTCTCAGATTCACAATTGTTGAAAGGTCCTAACTTTGTTCCATGGAAGACAAAGATGAAAGCCATACTTCAGTTGGAAGATTTATGGGATGTAGTGAGCGGCACTGAAAAACGTCCTCGGACACCGAGGAACCAGATCAAGATGCTTGGGATAAAAAAGACAAGAAAAGTCTCGTATTTATCTTGCTTGCTACTACAGATGAGGTGCAGCCTCATATTTGTGATGCAAAAACTAGTAAGATAGCTTGGGATGCCCTGATCACAGTATATGAAGGCAAGAATCAATCCACTATTCTCCATCTTCAAACTCAACTACATAATCTCAGTATGAATTCATGGGAAACAGTTGATATATTCCTTTGCAGAGTGGCTGACTTGAAAGCAAAATTGAATGCTATGGGAAAACCGGTGGATGATGATGTCTTGAACTCTGTCATCTTGAGAGCATTACCAAATTCCTACAAGATGTTGATCACTTCCCTCAATGTTTCTAGTAGACAAGTATCATTTGTGGAGCTGGTAAACTTGCTTCAGACTAAGGAGGCAACTCAGATCCAGAAAGATGATGTGCCAGATAATGCTCTTTCCACACAACAAAGTGGTAACAAACAAGGCCAGTTTCAAAAAGGGAGTGCTTCTTCCAAAGGAAAAGGGAAGCAAAATCAGCAAAAAGATGCAAAATATTGCAAAATTTGTGATATGAATAATCATGACACCAACAGGTGTTGGTTCAAAAACAAGCAACCAAATGATAGAGGTTCTCAAAAGAAGGGCAAGAACAAGAAGAAATACAATAAGCATAAGCAATCTAAAGGCCATGTTGCTTATGCTGACTCCAACTCCGACTCAGATCCTCCTGGGTCCGATTTAGATTCTGACTCTTAAAGAGCACACAAGGTGCTCATGACTCATACTTCATCTTCCCAGATAGATGTTGTATGGTATATTGATTCAGGAGCTAGCAAACACATGACTGGGGACAAATCATGGTTTGATACTTTTGTGGAGAAAGAGGGTAAGCCAGTTACAATTGCTGACAATCAGGTGTATCAAGTGAAGGGAGAAGGGAATATTTTTGTGTCCCTTCCTGATGGTAATTGTCAGATTGAGAAGGTTCTCTATGTTCCAGGCTTAGCCAATAATCTGCTTTCAGTCACACAAATGTTGGATAAAAACATGGATGTCGTGTTTCGAGTTGTCAAAGGCAAGAAGAGATGTTTTATCACACACAGTGGTAAACATGTTGCAACTAGATCCTACAAGCATGGCTTGTTCATTCTCGATGCACTTTATACTACGCATGTTGCTTTGGCTACAACTACAAAGGAGGCCACCTCTCTCTGGCATCGACGTTATGGGCATCTCAGTTCTAGATATTTGCTTGAATTATACAAATATGGGATGGTAAAAGGTCTTCCACCACTCTCATCTATCTTACCAGTTTGCTCAGATTGCTTAGCAGGGAAGCAACATCGAGTACCTTTTGAGACAAGCTCCTCTCGAGCTTCAAAACCTTTAGAGCTGGTACATACCGATCTGTGTGGTCCTATGCCAACCAGCTATGGTGGGAAAAAGTATTTTCAACTATTTGTTGATGATTACTCATGGAAGATGTGGGTTTTCTTTCTTCAATTGAAATCGGAAGCATTTCTCTACTTTCAACAATTCAAGAAACTTGTTGAGAAGGAGTCGGGATGTTTGATAAAAACCCTCTGCTCAGATTGAGGGGGGGAATATACCTCTGAAGAGTTTTCAGAGTTCCTTAAGAAACATGGGATCAAAAGACAACTGACTACAACCTATACACCTCAACAGAATGGAGTTGCAGAAAGAAGAAATCGTTCCATTATGGAAATGGTTCGATGTATGCTAAAGGGAGCACATCTTGAGGATCAATATTGGGTAGAAGCAGTAAACACAGCATTATACCTCCTAAATAGAGCACCCACTAGAGCTCTACAAGGAAAAACACCACAAGGAGCATGGAGTGGTACGAAACCTTCCATATCTCATCTGAGGGTGTTTGGATGTAAAGCATTCATGCACATTCCAAAACAAAAAAGGAGAAAGCTGGATGAGAAAACCCTACAGTGTATCTTTCTTGGCTATGATGAGTACTCAAAAGGTTATCGATTGATTGATCCTAAGACCAAGAAGACACATGTAAGTAGAGATGTTGTATTTGATGAAGTCCTCACATCAAAAGAAACATCCACAGCTGTATACCTAGATGAAGAAGAACCTAAGAAGGAGGTTCAACTTCCACAACAAAAATAGAAAGTTCCAAAATGGTATACTAACACTTTGAGAGATGCAAAGTTGAAATCCCTTCCAGATCTATCTCTTGATAGGCCATGTACTCGCAGTATGACTCAACAGATGAGAGCGAGAGGAATCTACTTCGAGAGGTTGACGAACTTTGTCAACACTTTGATGATTTGGCAGTGAGTACAGAAAATGATAGAGAAGAAGATGAGGATGGAGAAAAAATTTATATGTCTACATTGAATACAAATGAACCCACAACGGTTCAATATGCACTTGATCAACCACAGTGGAAAGAGGCCATGGATGTAGAACATAAGTCTCTCCTTAAAAATAATACTTGGAAGTTAGTCGATCTGCCAACAGGAAAGAAACCCATAGGTTGCAAATGGGTGTTCAAAGTGAAGTATAAGGTAGATGGATCTATTGATAAGCATAAATCCCGGCTTGTTGCAAAGGGATATGCTCAGAAAGAAGGCATAGATTATGAAGAGACTTTTGCCCCTACTACAAAAAATGACTACCATTCGAGTACTTTGTGCCATGGGAGCTCGGTTTGGGTGGAAATTGCATCAGATGGATGTTAAAAGTGCCTTCTTGAATGGTGACTTACAAGAAGAAGTATACATGACTCAACCAGAAGGATTTGTGGTCAAGGGGGAAGAACAAAAAGTATGCAAATTGATCAAATCCTTGTATGGGCTAAAACAAGCTCCTCGAGCTTGGTATATCAAGATAGACAGTCACCTTGTGCAACATGGATTCGAAAGAAGTCCTTCAGATGCAAATCTCTATATCAAGAAAAATGGTTCTGATATAGTGATCCTTGTACTCTACGTAGACGATCTGATCATCACAGGAAGCTTATAAAGTATGATTGGCTTAGTGAAAAATGACTTGAAGCAATCATTTGAAATGACGGATCTAGGACTTTTGCACTATTGTCTTGGTTTAGAATTTACTCAAGAACAATTTCATATTCGAGTAACACAAAAGAAATATGCCAAGACTTTAGTAGAAAAATATCGGATGACTAATTGTAAGTCCAAAGCAACTCCAATGGAGCAAGGACTTAAGTTATCTCGATATGATGAGTCACCTCAGGTAGATGGAACTCTCTATCGCCAGTTGATTGGGAGTCTCCTATATCTAACAAATACCAGGCCAGATCTCAGTTTTGTTGTGGGATATCTTTCAAGATTCATGCAAGAGCCTAAGATGAGTCACTGGAAAGCAACAAAAAGAGTTCTTCATTATGTTCGTGGTAGTACAAATTATGGCCTAGAATATAGAAAGAATAATAATTTTTTCTTACTCGGATACATGGACTCAGATTATCTTTGGATCTATTGATGATCGTAAATCCACTTTTGGATATGTTTTTCATCTCGGGTCTGGACCAATCTCATGGCACAGTAAGAAACAACATGTGGTTGCTTTATCTTCTACAGAAGTAGAATATCGTGCAGCCAGTGAAGCAGTCTGCGAGATAATGTGGTTAAGTCGCATTCTTACAAACATGGGCCTTCCAAAGAATCTTCCACTTCATTTGTTTTGCGACAATCAAGGTGTTTTGAATCTTGTCAAAAATCCAATTTTTCATGAACGTACCAAACATGTTGATACCAGATGTCATTTTATTCGAGATGAAGTTCCAAAGCACCATATACAACTTCAATACATTCCTATTGATGCGCAAGTTGTAGATATCTTTACCAAAGCACTTGGACGTATCAAATATGAAAAATTTCGAGATACTATTGGAATTTGCCAATAATGTAATAAGGGGGGATGTTAGCATATGTTGTATCACATTATTAGTAGCAATATTAAAATAACGCACATAGGCGTTCTCCGAATTAGTTGATTAACCAACTTGGTGGTTAATCAACCACATTGTAACCTTTATATGCAAATCAATGAAAATGTTCAAAGTGCTTCGTCAAGTTCTATACTCAGAACTTCTAGAGATGGTTACATATCCACTATAACATTCTACATTATTTAATTATTCTTTTCCAACTATGCACAGGCTTCTCTTTTACAACAAGGCTCACATTAACATCATCCATATTGGTTAATTTTTTTTTAATATATATAACAGTAAATAAAATTTTAGAATACAACATTTCAGTTTCTTTTTGTCTTTTACAAAAAAGGTTTTAAAACACTATGCCTCCATTCGAGCAAAACTCAGCTCAGAACTTCTAGAGATGGTTACATATCCACTATAACATTTTCCAGGGACAAAGTGTTTTTTTTTTTTGAACTTCTAAGTGAAGCCAACGCCCAGTTACAGGTATAACTCAACAAATTTGAAAATGGCTAATGCTGAATTGACTCAACTGAGCAATAGAGGAAATACAATGGCTTCAATTCTACTACCTTCACCATGCATTCATTATTGCACCCGCTGTAACTTTCTCTGGCTGGATTCATATTTTGACGGGAGACAACTCTGTCTTTTTCTCAATAATCATTCCAACTCTCCTTATTTTGTCATTTTCTTGATGCTGGATGCTGGATTATCCTCGGTTTGATTATGAGATCAGATACGACCATGAAATGAATGCATTTATTACTAATGTAGTTTAAGTAATTTTACATCGAACCCCTAACCAAGTACACATAATTTACTATTTTTTTTTCTTGAGTTCTAAAACAACAATCTTCAGAGAGGAAATATCACACTATTAACATTTTAGACCAAATTTCCTCAGCCAAGTAACAACATGCAGAGTTCATTTTTGTCTAATTCTTTGTTATATTTAAAAGAAAGCCATTCACAAACGTAGCAAGGGGTTTATAAAATAAATAAACATCCAAAATGATAACTACTTCATTTCTTAAAAAGAATATGAGAAAGTATTAAGTCGTTCACTGCAGAAATAAAACTACCCACAGTTTCCTTCGTAGAAGTTTGCTCTAAAGATAAACTTCTACTGTTTGTTAACACCCATAGCCTACGATTTCAAAACATTAACCAGAAACCTTTTTCCATACCATCAAAATGTAGGCACAACATTTTTTTTTTTTTTTAAAACTCGTTCATAAACATAGTTTACAAACAGTCAATATTACGACATGCTACAGAGCTTTCTTTAAGGAAAAGTACCATCTGTTTACTAATGCAGTTAGCTACTGTCTTTCTTTTTCAATTTAGAAATCAACCATCTCAATAATAAGAAAGAACCAACCTGATTAAACTAAAACGAAATAACACAAAATCCTTTCAGAACCGTTTTCTTTCAAGCAAGACACGATCAAGCAACACACAGAGAGTTCACCAAAATAATTTTTTCGCATTCCTTCTTTCTTCTTTTCCAATCATTTATTTATTTTCTCCACTCTTCTCACCAAACTGCTAGAATATTTTCAACATTGCCTCCTTAGTCCTAAGTATTAAGTCCTAGTATTTAGTTTTAGTTTAATGTTTTGATTTACATATTTCTAGTTAATTTGATTAGCATATGTTGAGGTTTTGGCTTGGTTGGTCAATGTTTGACCATAGTCCAAGATTAGCATGTTGTTAGGATAAGAGCTATCTTTAAGTTAGTTTGTTGTAATAAGTTTAAAAGGATTTCTCTCAACCACCGTGTCTATTTTTAGTTCTTTCAAGAACTATAAAACTATGTAATGCATTGTTGATCAATAGAACAATTTCACCATTGTTTCTCATTTGGTATCAGAGCAGGTTTGCTCAGATGGATCAAAACTTGTGGAGAGTGGCGTGAAGAGATCTGAAGCACGCACTTTGTCAGAGAAACTCAAGTGGCCAGCACTCAGCAGAGTTGCAAGGAAGAGCTCGAGTAAATAATTAATATCTCATGCATCCTGAGGTATTTGATTATGAAATTTTGAGGGTTGTTAGATAATTGTATCAAGAGGATGCTATCAAAATTTTAGGTTATTTGGAGCTAATTTACGAATTTTATTAGCATTTTGAGTTTTTCAATAAAATGGTTGTATAAGGTGGAATACAGGGTATTTGCTTCTCAAATTTTGGGAGAAATATTATTTAGATAAAATAATCATTCATAAAAAATTTTAGGTCATTTGGATCTATATTGATTGATTTATGTGAATATTTATTTTTCCTTCAACAATCCTAGATCCGAAATTGTGATAGAAAGGGCAAAAGTAAATTGATCACATATTTCTCATTTGTGAATTTGGATCTAAAATTTAGTGGATTTTCAGATAAGTATATTAGAAGTCTACAAGAAAGATTAGTTTGTTTCAATCAGTAGGTGGACATTTATGATAAATGGTGCTTGAGACTTTGGTAAATAAAAAGAGAGAATGGCCATGTATGAAGACTTGGAGGTGCCAAAATTCAATGGAGATAATTATGCTATTTGGAGCATAATGATGAAGACCTTCTTGAATGCTCAAGACTTATGGGATATAGTTCAAGAAGGCTATGAGGAACCCACTTGGAGCAAGCTACAAGGCGAGGAGAGAAAAGAGAAGAAGGAGCAACAATATGCAAATTGCTTAGCTCTTATGGATTTGAGGAGAGGAATGGAAAAGAATGTTTTTCCTCTCATAGCCAATTGTAGATTAGCTACAATGGCATGGCAAGTGTTGAAGGATGCTTATGGGTTTGATGAGGATACCCATAAAGCCATGTGTGACAATCATGAATATTGTTTAAGCAAGGAGGAGCCTTGCTTCCTTGAAGAAGTTTATGAATTAGATCCTTTTGAAGGAGTTTTTGAAGAGTCTTTTCAAGACTCATATGAAGGATTTGGTACATACATTCTTATGATGGTGAATTCTTCCTTGAAGAGGAAGACATGTTTGAAGAAAAGAGTGATGATGAACTTCTTGAAGAGAAGAGATACGAAGATGAGGAATCCCTTCATGGAGAAGAGGATGAGAAGGCGAAGAAGCCTTGTATAGCTCTCATTGGAGAGAGTTATTGTGAGACACCCATAGTTGCAGACATGTCTTGTAATGGCATGGAAAATTGTAATAGTCAATTATTTCTTTTAGGAGGAGAAAAATATGAAAAGAAAAATTGTACTAATAATTTTTTTGTAGGAATGGCATGCTTGGAAAGCATTCACATTGATAGCAAAGAGGATGGATGTCTCAATGGAGATACAATTGCTCAAGGACCTTGTAGTGAAGACCACTCAAAAGTGGAAGAAGACTTTGAAGATGAAGGAAGAGAAACACTCACATTGGAGTGTTCCTTGCTTGAAGACCATCAAAGTGAAATGTATGATGAAGAATGTCTCATGGAGGAGATAAATGAAGAGTGTATTATGGAGAATGCATCTACAATTCTCATGAAGGAGAATAAAGAAGATGATGATGGAGAAGCAATGTTCATGGAAGACTATTGGCTTATTTTTGTTGAAGACCATTCACTTGGAATGGATGTGTGCTCTCTTGAAAGAACAAATAAAGTAATGTGGGATGATGATCCACAAGAAAATTTTGATGAAGAGGAAATGGAAGCTATAAGCTTCTTGTTAGAAGATCACTCATCAAGGGTGAAGGATGTGTTGGGTGAAGAAAAGACCCCACAAGACTCCCTCATTTGGGATATGGAAAGTGAGAAAGAAAATGGGATAGAAATAGAAAATGAAAATGAGATTGCTGATTTTCTTGTTGTAATGGCAAAGGAAACATCACTCATGGATGAAGATCACTCACTTGGAGTGACTACATTGCAGAAAGAGAGTTGTCTTGAAAAGGCAACTATGTATGATTGCTTGAATGAATGGTGTTTCAACACACCAACATGGATTGAACAAAGGAGGAGAACTCTTAGTGAAGAGTTGATGGTTGATCTTGAAGCACCATACAATGAAGGAGAACTGCTACAAAATAGCTTTATGGGAAGCACCAAATCTACTCATACTAAAGGTAATGTTTTTATGATTAATGATTTGTTTTTTGTGAGCAAGAATGAAAAGAAAGGCGATTGTCTCATTGAGACAACTTTGATGAAGAGTCTTCTTGGAGAGAATACAATGATGGAGAACTTGGGTCACATGGATCAAAATGATGTGTTCAAAATTCCTTGGGAGAAGGATTCTTGTAAAGTCATTGTTGTGAGAGAATATTTGTGTGAGGAGCAACTTTATGTTGCATATGTAGTTGGTCATTATATGGCCATATTTGTTGTGATATTTTGTGTGGAAATATGTGAAAGAGTTGTATGGTATAATCATCTATGTGAGATGATTAATTGTAAATACTCATGTGGAGTATTGTTTAGTGTTGAAGATGTAAAAGAAGATCAAAATGTGAGAGCATGGTTTAAAGACCATAATGATAAATATGTAAGAGAGTGGTTGCTGAAAACCACAAGAGGAGATACTTTTGTTGAAGGGGGAGCTAATCAACAAAATAAGGCACTCAAGCATTTGTAGGAAATTCCACATGAAGAGTGGAAGGAGTGCCACCATAAGTATTTTGTAAATTCTGATTTCTTGATTCAAGATTGGAGGAAACGTAAGAGAAATATTTTCTTCCAACTCTGTGATGCTTAAAGAACTCTTGCATGAGTGTCTTTAGCATCAAGGGGGAGAATGTTGGAATATTTTCAACATTGCCTCCTTAGTCCTAAGTATTAAGTCCTAGTATTTAGTTTTAGTTTAATGTTTTGATTTACATATTTCTAGTTAATTTGATTAGCATACATTGAGGTTTTGGCTTGGTTGGTCAATGTTTGACCATAGTCCAAGATTAGCATGTTGTTAGGATAAGAGCTATCTTTAAGTTAGTTTGTTGTAATAAGTTTGAGAGGATTTCTCTCAACCACCGTGTCTATTTTTAGTTCTTTCAAGAACTATAAAACTATGTAATGCATTGTTGATCAATAGAACAATTTCACCATTGTTTCTCACAAACTTCCAACCTTTCCATCCTTTCCACTGATGGAAGGCTTGTCACAATTATGAAAAATCATTTGGAGTTGATCTCCACTTAGGCGCCAACCAGATGCCCCCTCCCCCGTCCTCAAAACACATTTACCTTATGCATCATTTTATTTTTAAATAAATTTAATTATTCCCTTTTATTTTATTTATTATTTAATATGTTTTTTTTTTATAATTATTTTCCATTTAATTCCTTAGCTTCATAATAAGTACATTTTTAAACAAAAAATCAATTATTAATTTCAAATAAAATATGGCTCCCATGCTCTAAGCATTTTTATTGCCCATAGGACAACATAAACCCACATTTTATCAAGTAATAATCAGATTCATAAACAACATACACATAATGCAACCCTTTCCCTAATGCATCTATATGACATAGAATTATGTGAGTTTCTATGTACTCACAAGCAGACTCATCACTTCCCACTTACCTTTTCATGTCAATTGTCTTCCAACTGTTGAAGGAATACACTTGGGTCATGCATGCACAAAGACTATCAGTAGTACCACATTCTATAGGAAAAGGTAAATATAATCATCATTTACTCTATAATAAAGAATCATGCGAGGAAGATAAAGCATTGTAATGGTGTATTGAATAACTTTGTATGTTCTACATTGCTTATGTAGATGTATTTTTCAATAATATTTTTAGTGAGCTATGTTCATTATTATTTTTGAATATAGTAGTGAAATATTAAAATATTTATTAATAATATTATTCAATAATTAAAATATTGAATGTATGCATGTGTAAATATTTTATGGAAAATATAGTTGAATTGATATCAAAGGTATCATAGCCATGCTAAGCATTTTGTGGAAAAGAGAAGAGTGAAAGGTAATGGTGAAATAAATGGTGAAAAGAATAGTTATAAGGACCTTTTTGATGTAGCAAGACTTCTCGTTTTCTCTATCTAATTTGAGGCATGCAATGCACCTTGTCATGCCTCATCTATATTGAGCACAATTGGTCTCTATTTGGGGTCATACACACCAAGAAGCATGATAGGATGAGCCAAGACCGCCTTTCATCGTCCAGAACAGAAGAGAATGAAGCAAATGCTAAAATAAAACAAAATGTGGGTGTAAATAGGAGATAGGGGATAGATATTCTTATAGAAGAGGTTAAATCCATGACCTATGAGTGTTGGAAGGAGATAGAGTGTTATAGTAAGCCATAGAGCATTTAGGATAGTGCTTGGTGAAGGAGAAATATGTGTGAAAGTTTGGTGAGTTGAAGAGTATCTAGAAAGCAACAAGCTATTAAATTAGCCATAAGTTGAGAATACCAAAGGATAGAAAAAATCTAAGTTGTAGATATTAAATGAGTGTAATCCATAGATGGTAATAGATCCCAAACAAGCGAAGTTGAAAACATTAACTAGAGATAAAAAATAGACATGAACGGTAGAATTTGGATGCTAAAAATATTGATACAATGACAACAAAGTGGAAAGAGTGCTAGGAGAAAGGAGGAGAAATTTATTGATAAGGTGTCAATGAGAGTGTAAATGAGAGCATAAGGTTTAGAGAAAAAAAATACAGTCAAAGTCTCGTTTGCATAGAAGTGATGGTGATATATACTATGAAGTATATAAATTATTTTGACTGAATTATTTAGCTTGAGAAAAGTGATAAAGTTTAAATGATTTATTTATTTAAAAAGAGGGCTAAAGATTAAATTAAAAACTTGAGAAGTTATTGGGTTTGTGAGGAAAAATAAATTTATTAGAAGAATATAGATTGAAGGAAAGAAATAATTTGAAACATTCAAAGGTGAATAAATTAATAATTAAAAATAAAGATTATTTGAAGAAAGAATATTATTCAAAGAGACAAGAATATTAAATTTGAAGGAAGAGATTAAATATATTTGAAGAAAAAAAAAATATTTGAAAGAAGATATTGTTTATTGAGAAAGCAAATATTAAGAAGAAGAAGAAGAAGAAATTGAATATTGAAGCAAATTGAAGAAAGAAGATCAGAAAAGAGAAAAAAATTATTTGAAGAAAATATATTGAGGAGAAAAAACAATTATTAAGGGAAAGATAAATTGTTAGAATAAAATAATTTTATTTAAAGAAAATAAAATATTTATTAAAGGAAGAAGAAATATTAAATATTGAACTTGGGAGTAATACAAATTTCTACTACAAAGGAAATTAATTATTTTGAAGGAAAAATAATTTATTAAAGTTGAAAATATATTTGAAGAAAGTTAAATTAATTATTGAAAGTGTTGAATTATTAAAGAAAAGAATTGAAGGAAAGATTATTCAAGAACATGTTTAAGATATTTAAAGTGAATTGAGAAAGACCATAAGAAAAGGAAAATATTGATTAGAGTGCATACAAAAGTTTGAGTCAATAAATATTTCTTAAAAATGTCCAAGATGAGCTTTGAGATAGAATATGTGAACAAGAAAGAAGCTAAATGGTACTTAGCAATTTGTAGAGAAAACCTTAACTTGATCAAGGAATAAACTAAAGCATCTTGAGAATTGAAAGAAGTAATGTTAAACAATGATTTGATTCCAACAAAAATATCACCAAGACAACCAAAATGGTTAACAACAATAGAAGTGGAATAACATAATGTGAACAATAAAATGGCAAATAAACAAGAATTACTTCAACATGGCACTAGTAAACTTCATCAAAAGGAAAATGTGAAACTCATGGTAGAAGAATTTTATACTTTGGAACCAATGAAACCTCTATGAACATGATAGCAAATGTGTGTTATGATATTGTTCAAGAGATAAATATGTCATATGGAAAAAGGAATTGAGCATAAACAAAGAATGTACTAAATGCATATGTGTTAATACATAATGTGTTGGTTTAAAATATTAAAAATTAAATAGGGACATGATATAAAAGAATATACAAATAACAAAAATGATGAAGTATTACATCCTACATTTAATAGCATTGATAAAAAGTTGGATAATAATATTTTAGAAGGGATATCAAGGACAATATTTATATCAATGATGGACTATATTATTGTAATGACTTGCTTGAAAGTTTTACATGTATAAGTGACATATACTATCAATATTGTGAAAAAAATATGTACCTCTTGAATAAAGGTAAAGAATAATAGATTTACTACTCGAACCTAAAGGATTAAAAGAATAGAAGCAAAAATACCAAGACCAAAATGAATGATTGAAAACACATAAAGGCAAAATATCTTCATATCAAATAATGTAATATGGGGGGTTGTTGAAAGTATTACATTATTTGGTAACTTGCAAAAATATTGCAAGTACCATGTAAATAGTTTAGTATAGAGTGTTATTAATATTAGAGTGTATAGTAGTTGTCATGTAAGTGTGGAGTTAAGTAAGGAGATCAAAAATTTGTGTAAGTAGAAATGTCAAGGGTTGTGAATACAAAGAGTCTCATATCCAATGTGTATATATTGAAGATAAAGCATTGTAATGGTGTATCAAATAAGCTTTGCATTACATTGTATTGCATTGCTTAAGTAGATATATTTATCAATAATATTTTTAGTGAGATATTGTCATTATTATTGTTGAATGTAGCAGTGAGATATTAAAATATTCATCAATAACAATATTCAAAAGTGTGATATTGAATGTATTCATTTGTGTGAATATTTTGTTAGAGTTAGAGTATATTACATCATTTGGGTCCTGCAAATGTACCACCTTAGGTACATAGTTAGGATAGGAGATTACTTTAGAGGGAATTTATCTAGTTACTTCAAGCAATGTAATAAATGCACAAGTCGTAGTGTGCAAGTTGTAATGTGCAAGGTGTCCCCTTGTATAGCTAGGTAGAGTGTTGGCCAATGAATCTATCTTCCTATATAAAGGGCCTCATAGTGGTAGATTAGATATCAATCATACATCAAGTATACAACAAGTATACATCAAGGATATATCATTCTCTTGGTAGTAGTACTCCTATATGGAGTACAATGTAGCTCTTTAGCTCATATCAATGGAGTGACTATTTCCTCCATATTGCATTGTATTTTTATCATTTCTATTTATAGTATATTTCAGTCATATTCCTATTTCACTTTCCTTCATATTTCTTATATTTCATTAGAACCTATGCTATATCTCTTCATTTCATATATTTTTGAAAGCTAACAGTGGTATCAGATCCACGATGCATCAAGATAGGAGGACCTACATCCATAATAAGAGAAGTCCAGTAGGTCAAGAGAAATAGGAAGAGTCACCATTACTACTATTGGTCTGCATCTTTGTAAATCGAATCTACCATTGAGTGCCACTGCAAGCAAAAGTTGCCATTAGGATTAATTGATAGAAAACACCACAATAGTCAACAGGATTAGAAAGTGAGGACTAAAATAAATCTTAGTTATAGAAAACCTAAGATTATATTTGGCTAGAGTCTTTCCATAGAGTTTTAGAAAAAATCACAAAGACTAGGACTCGACATCCAAGACACTAATTTGACAAATGAACTAGTGAATATTATTATCTCCATAACTACAAATTTTTCAATTCTAGTTTCTAACAACTTGTTGTAGGAAAAGGAGATTCAAAAAATATTGGGAAGCTCCCTACAATAGAGTAAGGAATAATATCTTCTTAGAATTATTCCAGTACTTGCAAAAACAAGAAATAAGGTTGAATATTTCAAAGGCCTTGAAGAATGTCCCATTACAAGAGTTGTAATCTTGCAAAGTGTGAAAGCAAATAAAAAGTCATAGTAGCCTTATAGCATACTCAAGGAAGAAGAGACTTTAAAAGATGAGTCAAAGAGGAGATAGGAGATTATTCATCTCCATTTAGGATCAATAATTGCAAATTATAGAAGAAAAAAAGGCCATAGAAGCCTTGATCAAGAAGAAGGCCATAAAATTCCTAATTTTAAATAAAAACTTCAAAGACGAATTCCTAATTAGAAGAAGAATTATTTATTTAGAAGTAAAATCTAGAGAAGATTTCCTGAAGAAACCTTCAAAAAATAATTCCTGACTCAAAAGATAAAATTCCTAACTCATAAGAAAAATCCAAAGAAGAGTTTTTGAAGAAAATTTTAGAGAAATTTCCTAATGGAGAAGAAAAATCCAGAAAGGAGTTCCCTAAGAAGACTCTAGAGAAGAGTCCAAGCAATAGGATATTGGTGATCTCATTTACAAATTAAATATTTCTCTAAAAATAAGTTGAAGAGATCAAGAGAAGATCTCATAAAATAACTTCCATTCTTGGAATATAGAGAAGGACTAGGAGAGTCCTATTCAATTCCAAAAGTAGTAGGTTTTAGAGATCCAAGAAAGAAGATCTCATCACTAACACTTCTAGAAGCAGAAGGTTGAATACAAAGTCTTAGTTGGAAGACCAAAGAAGCTGCTAGATATAAGATCTTGGATAGGTCTCAAGGAGAAGGAAAAGAAGAAGGTTTGGAGAGCCTTGTTGCATATATCATATAAGCATCATCAAAATAGTTTCTTGGAGAAATCATTGGAGAAATCCACTACCAAGGAGAAGCTCTTAATAGTGAAGAACTTGGGACAATTATCGCCATCCAACAACAAGCCCAAGAGAAGAAGAATTTGGTAAGGAGTGCCAAATTTGTGAAGAAGAATTTGGCAAGGAGTGCCAAATTATTGAAGAATAATCCAGTGAAGACCTCAAGAAAATCAAAATATTGAGAAGAAGAAGATCCTATTTGAAGTCAAAATTTGATAAGAAGACTGAAGGAATATTTAGAAAGAAGAAGCCTACTAAATTCAAGATATTTGGAGATTACCTCTCACAGCAAGAAGGTACAATTTAGAGAAAAGAATTCTCTAAATCTATAGTACAAAGCAGAAAATCACTGGAAGGATCAAGCAACCAAATCTAAGGCTCAAGACAGAAAGTTTGAGGCTACATATTGGTGAAGTAGAAAGCTGTTCGGGATAGCCAACAAAGAAGTTATAACTCATTCACTATGAAGCAACAACTTGGTGAATCAGAAACACCAATATCATCATCTACAAAATCCATAAAAAAGGTAAACAACTTGGGTACAATTAGGTTCACTAATTAACCTCAAATTAGATTATTATAAAATTTCATTAAGACACCATATTTAGATTAAAATTTGTAGAAGAATAGATTGCATTATAGTCTTCAAGAAAGTGCAAAAATGGAGAATTCATTTTAATTATTATTTACACATTAAATAGGAGTTGGATATTCTTAAGAAAAATAAAATTATCTACCTATTTTCTATCTAGAAAAGTAACAAGACTATATCCTACAATATTGATTGTAGTGAAAATTTATAGAATACTTATTAAGGGTTCATTACAGATTACTCTTAATAGTTGTAGAGAATATTAAGTGCACTTGAAATTATTTTGAGAGTTTATTTATAGGAGCAATAAGGTGATATTATTGTTGCTATTAAGTGCATTATTAATCCATTAGCACTATACTAGTTATTCTTAACTAGTTACTCTCAAAAAGGTTAGTTTGTGTTTGTTGATTATTAAGGATCAAGAGCACAAAAACCAACATATTAATCAAAGTATCTAGAGATACTATTTTATGCATAGAACCTGTTGTATTTTGTGGCCCAAATAAGCCACCAAAATTATATCAGATTCCTCCAAGGAGTGGATAAGAAGGTCACCATTAAAATCAGCAATAGAAGATTCAAATTGAGACTTGGTGAATCTCAAGATTCAAAGTACACTAAAGGCCATTTAAAATGGTGCAAAAATTACTTCTAAAAAAAAAGGAAGCTTCTATCTACATGGTTACAAGCTTGGGTTCATTAGAAAAATATCCAAGCAAAAGCAGAGAGGTGTCTAATCAATAAGATAACCTCAAAATCTACCATTACCTACATGGAATTCGTCATAAAACCAAGAAAAATAAGATTGCAAAAAGGAGGTGCAAAGGGAGTATTTTATATACAAGGTTTTTTACATTTCTAATCTACCATACACAAGAAAAAGGGTATGGTTTGAATTGCCTCAAAGGCACAATATTCTTAATGTAAGACAAACCAAGGCAACCGTATAATAGCACACTCCACGCAAGCGAATAGAGCCACTCAAAACGATCACACCTTCTATGACTTGGACAATTGAACCTACAAGAAATCAAAGCACAATAAAAAAGGAGGAGCATTATATTCAAGGGCAAAAAAAACAATCTCATAACAGGTTGAAAAAGAAGACACAAAATATTACATTGGACGTATGTCCAAGGAAGTATTATTGGAGTACTTCAAACTCCCCCATAGCATTGCTCAAGGTCTTCAATATCATTACTGAATCCTAGCTCTAAGACTCCAAAGGTGTTGCTCTCTACTCTAGTTGGAACCAACTCATATCAAGCATCATCGAACAAAGGAAGAGTTGGTTGTGTTGCATGGTTAATAAGGGCATTGGAATGATATATTGAAGATACATTATGTAGAGATCCCATTTACGAAGAGAAGGGGATACTTATCACCTAGGAGGAAACATTAACAAGCACACATCCATTATAAGCTTGACCAATAAAATGTTACAGGTTGGTGCACCCATCTAATACTATAACGTCCATTTGTTACCTGGCATAAGATCCCTCAAATGCTTACAAATAAATTTCCATTACACTTGTCACATATTTCAAGATTCCTCTTCTATTAAAAGGTACTAAAGACCAAGGAGGTCAACATTCATAACATTCAAAGCATTTGCATCATTTACAATATTCATAACAGTCATAACATTCTAAGAAACCAGAATTACAGTGTGTAAGAGAGGTGAAGAGCATTAAAAGCTCTAGTCAAGATACTCAAAGGAGGTCAAAAATTCCAAGGTTGAAGCTCCACCATTCAAACGTTGAAGCCAAGGAAGAATCAACGTACACCATTCGCTATAAGCACTCAAGGAACAAACATTAAAGATGATTATCATATATTTCCAAAATATACGACGTGGTAAGATCTCTACTTCATTAAATTTGCTTTCATTAATAGGGATTTATAAGGTATAACATAAGGTTGAAACATTAAGGAAATCATCCACATTTGAAAGAAATATAAAAGGGAGAAACACATATTAAAATAGCTTAATATTTTCAATATTAAAATATAGGAGAAATAAGGATTTCTAATTGAATAATCAGGATTTCTATTATTGCAAATAATTATTTTCTAATATTCCACATTAGGGAGTTATAAGGACTACTACATCAAAGTAGGAAATTGGATTTTTTTTTGTTTTTATTTTACATGGTAAAATTGGTAGCCACCACGAATCTAGGTAGGTTGTCCAGTTTTTTGTAGCTGCCACAATATTCCACGTTGTCCACACTGAAATCCACCACATAGATCTTCGCATAGTCCGCCCCTATAACCACCATGCCACAATCATTTTAAACCTTTTACACCACTGAAAGCACCAGGAAAGGGACAAGCATTTAGTTTGGTGAGGCCTGAGATTTGAACCTTGGAATTTCACCCCCCTTACGAGGTTTGGGGGAACCAATTGGTCTACACCTCAAAAATTAGAAATTAGAAACAATAAATATCAAATTATTAAAGCCTATAAAAGGAGGTTTATTAAAGAATATTAAGAGTTGGAATTTTATTGGTATAATTTTCTTAAAACACATTAAAGGGACAAAAGGAATCCAACTATTAAAACCTTATCATATTATAAAGTTCTTAAATTTCAATAGAAGTAATAAGGTGTAAAAGAAGTTGATTTTTGCTATTCACAAAAATTTACAAAATCAACTCATAATTGAACTATTATTTGTAAAAGTACTTTATCTATCATTTAGCATTTTCAAAATCACTAGGGAGACATAAGGCATCCTAAAAAACTTGATAATAATTGCACTCATCAAGATTATCAAGTACTCAATCCATTTGGGAGTCAAGGTTTTGACAAAACCTAGAGTTTCATCAAGGTATCATCAAATCTAGAGAAGACCACAAGGATAATCATGGTATCAAACAAATTCTCTCTTGTATAATATTAGTTACTCAAAGTACCAAACTATTTCTCCTAGAAAAATAAGGTAAAATAAATCTTAGTATATGAAAAACTTTGGGAGATAACTCAAGGAATAGAAAAAAGACCAACCACAGATGATACTGAAATTTAGAAGTTATGAAAAAGATGCAAAAGCCCTAATAATAATAACCTTTTCCATCAATGATGAAATACAACCTTATATTATCTCAGCAGCGTCATCTACATAAGCATGGAAAAGCTTAGAAAATATATTTTAAGGATTAATTAAAGCCACTATCCTTCATCTTCAAACTCAATTACATTCTCTAAAAATGAATAGTAGTGAGAGCATAGAACTATTCCCAAGGAAAGTAGCATATATCAAAGGGAAATTATTAACCTTAGGATAAGATATCAAATATGAACTTCTTACTCAAGTAACCATGAGAGCACTTCTAGATAGCTACAAACATTTAGTAACATCTTTACAAGTCCTAAGTAAAGATACTTTTTTTGATGATTTAATGAAAATTATTTAGGAGTATGAAGTGGAAAATACAGTTAAAGATGAAATGACTAACACTGCATTAGAATCAAAGGTTAATCCAAAATTAAATATTGCTTCATCATCAAAAGGACAAATACCATGGTATAACATATATTGTCAGATATGCAAAAGAAAAGGTCATAGCACTAACTATTGCAGATTCAATCCAAGGAATAATAATCAAGGAAATAAGATGAATAATTGAAGAAAATTTCAATCAAGGAAATATCAAAATAATCCTCAATAGCAAGTTCAACGTCCATCCAATTATCCCCAATTGGAGTATTGAAAAAGAAACTAGAAAGGACACCTAGCTCAAAGAATAGAAGAAATCAAAAGACTAGAAGAACCTACATATGGTTTTGAAGTCATAGTGGTAGATTAGATATCAAGTATACATCAAGGATATATCATTCTCTTGGTAGTAATACTCTTGTATGGAGTACAATGTATCTCTTATGCTCATATAAATGGAGTGAATTTTTCCTCCATATTGCATTGTATTTTCGTTATTTCTATTTATAGTATATTTCATTCATATTGTTGTTTTACTTTATTTCATATTTCTTATATTTAATTAGGACCTGTGCTAGATCTCTTCACTGCATATATCCTCAAAATCTAACATATTTTGTATTTATCATGTGGAAAATATAGTTGAATCACTATCAATCATTTGGAAGAATAATTTATTTTCACATAAAGGACCAAAGGAGGTGTAGAAGGTTGATTACATCAAGGATTCTTATGTTGTATCCTATTCTCAATGCAAATATGAGTGAAATTATTAGAATAATGAATTTTAGCAATCATTCTTTGGTTTAGAGATGGTACATTCCTATAAAAAATGGTATTCATTATGTTTTAATTTTGGTTAGGATTAGGTAATGGATCTTGGAAAATTCCAAGGTCTTGATTACAAGAAGTTTGTGAATCAAAGCTAATGAGAAAAACTTGAGCTTTGTCAATTAGATTTTGTATCAATTTTATAAGTCTCATTCACTTATAATTCACATGACTATTAATATGATGGAAGACAAATTGCTTATTGAGGATTTTTTGGTCAAAGCTCCATCATTTTGATTTTCAAGAGTTTTTCTAGGATGTCTGAAAGATATTTGTCTAGTTAGAAACACCCCCTCTTATGTTTTAGTTTTTGTTGCTTCCATAAGACAAGTGTTTGAAACTTAACTATAACAATAACATTATTGGTCTAGCATGAATCTATAACTCTATCACCTATAACATGTTTGTCCTTGTACTACCCTTTCAATTTGGAAGAAAATCTATCTTCCTCTTTATAGGATTTGGTTTTCTATTGTCCTCTTCTAAAAAAGGTGGTCTCTATTTTCTTGGCCATGTCAATGTCATATTTAAATGAAGATACATTGGTCATCTCTAAACAGAAGATCAATTGTTTATTAAGGTTACCTATAAAGATGTCTAGAAGGAATATATATAGAAAGACACACTGGAGTCTCCCTACTAGGGATCGCCCTTTTTCTAAGAGGTTATAAAAAATATTATATTTAAATTTCTTGAGTTTCTATGGTCACTAATCATAATTTTTATTCAATGTAAATGAATAAATGATTGACAAACATCTTGACAAGGTCTCTAAAGCTCTTAAGGGAATACCTCGATATTTGGTAGTATCATTCTAAGGTAGGGATAATAATATTTTTAGAATATTTTGAGTAACAATGTTTTATCATAATAAATATCACAAGTGGCTCTAAATAATCTAAGATGATTCAAGAGATTCCTTATTTTTTTACATTTAAAACTTAAGAGTTTCATACAAGCTACAAAAGGATCTAAAGGTTGATGGTATTTACACTATTCTATATACTCAAGAAATATAAAGAAGGAGATGAGAATAGAAGAGCTACATGACATGTGATATTATATGAATAGAATTGTATGACAATAAATGGAACTATGAGTCCATTATATAGGAGGATAAGTTTCTTATTCCTCACTCTATCTATGACACTTGGTCCAACTTACATAATACTTGGCATGATTACCAAATAATGGAATATTCTAAAACCCCCATATATTACATTATTTTTCTTCCTCTGAATATTTGAAACTTGGTTTTCCCAAGTAATTTTGTAAAAATATCTACCAACTAGTCTTATGTAGGAACATGCTTTAGGATAATATGATGGTTCTAAAATGATCTCTAATGAAGTGACATTGCACTTCTAAATGTTTATTTCTTTCATGTACAATTGGATTTTTTATTAGGTTGAGTACTCCTTGATTATCACAAAATATTAAGGTTGGATTTTGTTTGATGCCCATGTATGATAATATATATTGTATCCACAATGCTTTGTAGGTTGTATCTCTTGCTGCCCAATATTCTACTTATGTAGATGATTGTGCCATTGTATATTGTTTATTATTGTGCCAAGATATGGGTCCTGACCCAAGATAGAACACATACCTTGAAGTTGAATTTCTATCATCAATGAACTCTAACCATCTATCTTCAAAATTCATGAGGGCTTTATGGGTTTTCAACCATTCAATACCAAGAATGATGTCAAATGTGTGCAATGGTACCACATACAAATACTAGTTGGATTTACCTTGGTACAAGATAATGTGAGGATCAAATAAATATTTGTTAACTAGATAGGTCTACCCTAACCCATACTCCATATTCCAACCATTAGCCAAAAATCTAGGTCTTTTCGATATGTCCCTCACTAAACTAGTGGAAATAAAACTATTAGTAGATCCACTATCAATCAAAATGTGTACATTCTTATCATAAATTTTACCATTTAAAAAAAGGAGTAACTTGCCCATCAAGTACGGGACTACCTATTGTAGCAAATATCTGATGGGTAGTCTCCTCAGGTGCTTTTTGTTAAAGGTCTGCTCTATGAGGGCATTTGTTGGCAAAGTGGGAGTCTTTGCAAACATAGCAACCATTTGGAGGAGCTCTACCAACCCTATTTCTATCCTCATTCCTGCCTTTGTGGTGCAACTTATTTTAGCCTTTTCTTGATTTGAAGACCTTTGGTCCTTCCTTTTAGGATACCCTTTACCATATTTTCTAAACGTGTTGCCTTGGAAGTTATTTCTATTTTTGTTTCCTAGATTATTCTGATCCCCTCCTCTAGGCTTTTTACTTTGTTCCTTATCCCACTTCATAAATCATATGATCTTATGCTTCCTAAGCTCAACCTTATATTTTTTAGATAGCTTATGGTAATTGAAATAAGTCTTTTTGGCTTCTTGATTGGCTTCTTCTTGTCGAGCCAAATCAACATCTTTAGGAAGACCTTAAGGATTGAGCATATTCACCACAATCCTAATCTTGGGATGAAGTCCTAGAATAAAATTTTGTACCTTCATTTTCTCCTTTCTCTCATAGTTAGGCACATATTTTAATATTTGGATAAATTTTTTATGATAGGCTCAAATTGTCATTGATTCTTGTTATAAATTAGTGAATTCCCTAAATTTATCCATATAATACTACTTATTAGGAATTTTTTCCTAAATTATTTAACAAAGCCTTCCCATTTTAGGTCTAGCGCTTCAATGCCCTACCCCTTCTTAAAGGTCTTCCACCAATCTAGGGCTACTTCTACCATATTCATGATAGGCAACATAGTTTTAGACTCTAACGATAAAAACATCAGTGAAAAGTATGACTCCAATTCATTCAACCAATTCTCCACTGCATATCCATTATATTTACCATTAAATTTAGAAATCACAACCTTCTTTAAGTCCTTGGCCAACTCTACACTCACTTTGGCCCTACTAGTTCTTGTAGGCTCATTAGATGTTCCCTCTATTCTACCTACAAGTTCCCTACCCCTATTTAAGTCCTCTATTAATTTTTGTTATTGGACTATCAACTCTTATTGTTAGGCCATGTGAGCTTTTTGTTGAACCAATTCCTCTTTTTGTTGTTCCATATGAGTTTGCAACAATTGTACCACTTTTTCTAAATTTCCTTCTTCCCTGCTTATCTCATTTGGTGGAGGTTCATTTATTTGTTTCATTCTTATTTCTCTTAGAGGACATTTCCTAGCCCTTGTATATGGTCCCCTTGGAGGTCTTATGGTGGTTTCTTCCTACCCAACTCCCATGGGATTCCTCGAAGATCCACCTTGCAACATTGTACCTTTAGACCTGTGGAAAAGGAAGTTAATTAATTACTTTATTTAGTTTTAGGAAAATAAAAATAACATTACACAAAGTCCTACAATATTAGGATTATTTCTACTCTGATACCACATGTAACAACCCAAGTCTACTCATATGGTTGCACTGCATAAATAAACCAAGCAATTTTCAAGGCAAATTTTTTCACTTAAGTTCATCGTTCATCCTAAAGGAGATTTCATGTTCATAGAAATTAAGGTTCACCCAATGATTCAATAACATAAAACTCAATCAATATAAGGCATATCAACTAACTTTTAGAACTTGAACTGTTGCATATAGTCATCCAAGTGGATGAGATTGGCCAAATCCCATAGAGAGTGTCATTTTGTAGATCTAACCATCTCATTTGTCATCCTCTAGTTATAGCATGAGCATTGATCTATGACTGGGGTTATCCTCTAGGGTCCATAAATACTAGCGGGTGGATGCATACTTTACCCATCCCTTGGCATGATGAACCTAGACCTAATTGATTGGCTTGTTCAAGACTTAATATGCAAGGGGATAGAGTACATATGCCTAGTGTCTAGCTGATTGTCCTCTTTCCTAGAGTCAACCACAGCTATTTCATTACCTTGATACTAGTCTTAGTCTCCAATGTCCACTATGACTCATAACCATTTATCCTATACCAAATATTGTGGTAGATTAGCTTTCGTTGTCATGCTAGTCCTATTTTAGTCAAAGTGATACAAGGATATGTCACTGTACTTCCAAGCAACGACCTAGAGGTGATATCCCATACCGCCCCCTCATTAATAATTCTAAAAAGGTTACTTGATCCGACCTATTATGTTATAAAAATGGTCGCTCTCAAGTCAAAGGGATTACCAACTTGTAACCACCAGTTTGGGTGATTTGGTTTAGTCACCTATCTCGTGAACAAGGTTTATTTATTTTTTAGGGAAGGTATCCTTTAAAGTCCTACTATGGTCTCCTCGAGTTAATAATTTCCTCATATTATAAATAGGTTATATATATATATATATATATATATATTTATATTTTATATATATATATATATATATATATATATATATATATATATATATATATATATAAATATATTTCTCAGATTTAATAATCTAAATGGTTTCCACAGTGATACCTCAAGAGTAATATAAGGAAATATAATTTACTTAAGCATCATCATTCAACCTCGATGTGTGGTTCCCGATGTTTCTTCTATGGTAACATAAAAACATTCATTTTATTTGGGGGAATTAGTTCCAAATTCACCCTACAATGGATTAAGGGTTAGAATATAGGTGCAGACATGCACATAGTAGAGTGACCACCACTTTGGTGGTCACGAAAGCATGCTACATATGCCTGCACTGATTGGAGGTGCCATTCCCGAGATAGTTGTTGTTGTTCATTGTCACTTATTGGACCCACCAGCAGTTTGATCTAAGTCTATGTTGTTGTTCATCTTAGAATGCAGTGGAACACCAATTTTAATATTTAGTATTTTTACCATATAGTGGAATTTGCATCGCTCGGTTTATAAGCATGAGCCCTCACATAAAGGGGTGACGAGTTGGTCATCCCACCAGTAGTGCCCATTTGTGGCACCACTTGGAGGTTGGTTCCATTCTCGGTTTGACCTATGTATTTAGTGACTTATCGGTTGTGGTTGAGTTGCTTAAGTGTAGACAATTGACTTCTATGGATTTGACCTGCGTAGTTGACCACAGGAGTTGAAAAACAAAATGTTTGGCACCTTTTTAAAATTTTACTACCTAAAACACTTTTGCCACCAATTTCAACAGTTTAAATTTAAATTTTGGCACCCAAGGTGATATTTTTCAAATTTTTACAAAATTTTGTCAAATTGTTTTTGCAAAAATTAACAATTATGCCTCCAAAAAGTTGAAATTTTGCAAGTTTTTAGTGCTAATTTTTGTAATTGTAAAATTGATGTTATTTGTAAAGCACTAAAATTTAGCCCCTTTTTTAATTTAGAAGGTAATTTTTGTAAATCTAGGTCAATTTTTGCATTAGGAGTTCACAAATTGTCCTAAGTAATTGCCTAGATAGTTCTTGCAACCACATTAGATTTCTCCTAGTCTAGCATATACACATCATCAAATGGCTGATGACCTCAAAACAAACATGGAAAATCTTACTTTTGCAGTAGATATTTTGGCAGATAAAATGAAAGGTATTACTATCCAATTAACTCATCGTCATGTCAAAATTTATAAAAAATCTACCAACAAGGCCAAATGTGAGGTCAAATTGTATGACGGATCAAGAGATCCTGATGTCTTGTCTACTTGGACTTTAGATATGCAAACTTGGTTCACCTTTGCTGAAATTCCTGAATATGAATAAGTTGTTTTTGTCAAATTCAAACTCACAAGCTTAGCAAATATTTTGATTGTAGAAAGAGAAAGCCACAATGCTGCCATGACTTGGAAAGAATTGATCCAAATTCTAAAAAACACTTGTTTCCCACCAAACTATCAAAGTGGCCTCATGACCAAGTGGTATATATTGAAGCCTATAGTATGTTAATTACAGACTACATTTTTTAATTCATTAGGTTAAGGGTTCTTCTTGGTGTGAAATATTCAGAATAGGATTTGATTAACAAGTTAACTCATGGATTGCAAGATCAGATTTTTAGGGAAATCAAATTCAATTATTTTCTCATTTTGGATGTGGCACTCAAGCATACCATTCTAGCAGAGGAGTAAGTTGGTGCCTCTCACATATATTGATAGGAAATTAGTTCCAAAGGCACGAATCAGCATCAATAAAAGGTGAAGAACACTTCTCATTCTTCCCCTAATTCTTCTTCTCCTCCCACTTCTTCTAAAATACATTCTTGTTCCTCTCACTCTAAATATTCTTCTTCTTCAACATTGTATTGTAATTTTGTAAAAAACATGGTCATACAAAATCTAGATGTTTTACATTTGAAAGAATGATGAAGAAGAAGTCCCTAATTGTACAACCTACAAATGAGGAACCACAAGATGGTCCCATTGTGACTACAAGGATAGAATAAGAATATCTTGCTTTGAAGGGTAAACTAAAAAAAGTTACCCTCATGTCAAATATTTTTGCACAAGGGGGTCGTGACCATTTTTTTTCACTTGATCCCACCTTACGCATGATTTTTATGTGGTTTGTATCATATATAATGGCTCGTAGAAGAATATCATCGTGAGGACCGTTTTCGATAAGTTGAAGCTTCCCACAAAGCCACATCCTCAACCATATGCTCTTATATGGAAGGATGTAGACTCTACATCTAACATCACACACACTTGCACCTTATATTTTGCTTTTGGTGATAAGTTTGTGGATAAGGTATGGTGTGATATCACTGAGATGGATTGTTGTGGACTATTTCTTGGTAATCCCTATCAATTTGATAGGAATGTAATATATCATGCTAAAAATAACACATACACCTTGTATTTGCATGATAAAACATATTTTATACAAAGCACTACACCCACATCAAATTTGATATTAAGTTGTAGGTAAGATTATAAGCCAGTAAGTCAAGCGCTTTTTTTAGCTCCTACTTGCATAAGTCCCACACAAGATAAAGAACAAGAACCACCAAAGACTCATGATAAAGAAGACGCTTCACTTCCACAAATTGAACAATCACAAGATCTCATGGCTAAGGAACTCTTCACTCTCACTCTTGAGAAATATACCAATCATTCCATTTGTATCATTTTGGATACACCTATGAACATACAACATATTTCTCCACATAAGGTACCTTTAGCATTGCCCTCTTCCTCCATTGCACATACGAATAAGGATCAAAATAAGATAACTTCCTTCGTTTAACACAAGCAGAGCCTTCAAGGTAAGATAATGCAAGACTTGTAGAAGACTTAGTAGAAGCAAGAGAGAGAAATAAGCAGGCATCACAATCTTCATCTATTTCAAATTAGAGATAGATTTTGGCTTCCTTTGGATAAGTGACACTTTTTGGAGACTATATTAGGATCCACTTTTGGTACTTGAATCTATCATCAGCCCTACAATAGTAGTGGCACTTGACCCTCAACTTCCACTCATTATAGATAGAGTTTTATGTTGGAAATATTAAGTTGTCATTGATGTCAAAGGGTGCATGGTATTCAAGGTCAAAGGGAGCATGGTATTCAAGGTAGAAATATTCTCCATGGGTTTGATGAATAGCAAGCAATGAACAAATATCCAAGGCAAGTATATATTTCAGAAGAAGCCAAGAAGGAAAAATATTTTTAAGAAAAGACTATAATATTTAAATATCAAATTTAAATATTATAAAGAAGGACAAAATCTTGGGATAGAGGTTTAAAAGTTGATTAAGATAAAGGTTTAAAAGTTGATTGGGACAAAGGTTTAAATATCACAAGAGAAGGCCAAAGGTTTTAAAAGTTAATATATTATAATATTTTTAAATATTATAATATAAAAAGGGTTTTTAAGTTTTGGCGCCAATGTATTTAAAGAGCATATATAAAATCAAAATGAAAATTGTGAGCCGACTATCTATGCACCAAGAACAAGATTGAAGGAATTGATATAAATACATGGAAATATTATGACTTTGTGGTGATCTAGAGATACGTTTTTGAAGTGCGGCATGAAGAAATTTATGGGAGAGAAAGAACATTTGTAGCCTATGATCGAAGGTGCAATCGAAGGTTGAAGGATCCTACACACAGTGAAGGCACTGTACTCAACATCAGAGAGAGCACATCGAAGGCATTGCACTCGGTGATAAGAAGATATTATGTATGATAAATATTGAGCACAACAAAGACATTGCACATGGCAGAGTTTGAGGATAGTAAAATATTGTGCAAGGATATATTTTGAGCACAATGAGTGCACGATAGAGTTTTAGCATAATGAGCACACGATGGAGTTTTAGCATAGTGAGTGCATGGTAAATTTTGAGCACAACGAGTGCACAATAGAGTTTGAGCATGACAAAGTTTGAGCATAGTGAAGGACGTGCACACGGTGAAGGTTGAGCACAGTTAATGTTTGTGCACAACAAGAGTCAACCAAAGTGATTGGAAATATTGAAGAACTTGCACTAGGTTGTGACAGAGATTTCAGGTTGATAAAAGTAGTGGTGGCAGAAACAAGAAGATCTTGGATAGAAAATTGACATCATGACTATGAGACCAAATGTAATAAGCATCAGAGGTAGACGTTGTTAATTTATCGCCCAACCAAAGACATCATAGAAGACTTGCAAGGACAAAATATTAGGCAAGAGATAATTTAATTTATTTTTGCAAAGGTTGGCAACGTCATCATGTTTGGAAGGTTTTGTTTTGTGGTTGTGTTGGGGATTTAAATCCCACATCCTCCCTGCAAGAGACGTTAAGGATTTTAAAAGAGCCTGAGCACAATAGGAAGTTTGTGACCACCTCATGGTTCCCACAACACCCAGTTGAAGGGTGTTGGTGCTTCGCTTACCATACGCAGACTAACCTAGTTGGAGGATGTGACATGTGGTAGATTATGAGTAATTTGTGGCGTGATTATTGAGTGGAGGATATCTACACAAAATTTGGGATCCGTTGACTTGTTGTGAGTTGAATGCATACACAAGAATTTTTGTTGAACAAATTTGAAGGTATGGAAAATTAATTTCTTTCTAAGGTGGTTGAAATTATTTAAAAGAAAATATTTTAAGGAGGTATAAGGAATTAGAGAAATAAATTAAAAGAGAGTTTATTGTGTTATTGTTTGAAGAATAATATTGTTGGGTTACATATTGGGGATATAAGGAATTATTGAATATGTTGCTTTGAAATGAAAACTTGTTGTTTTGAGTTTATTATTTGAGGAAAACTATTTGAGTTTGGGAGGTATAAGGAACTATTAAATACATTGCATTAAAGATGAGTTAGAAAATAAATTGTTGAGTTTTTGTTATTTGAAGAAGAATGTTTGTTGGCCTTATATAGTGGAGTAATAAGGAATCATTAGGTAAACTTTGGTGATAAGTTGAAAAGGAGAGTTTGCTATTTTTGAAGTACATGTGAAATAGTATAACCTCATACATTGCTTTAAGACAAGTCAAGGGGGTTACACAAGGGTAAGAATAGAGTGAAAGAATTTAATTGAGAAGAAGAACATATTGGGCATTTGTTAGTGCATATCATTCTTTATATGTTCTTGAAGATAAAAGAACTCTAGGTAGAATATGTCTGAATTACTTTAAGTTGAAGAAAGCACTTTTGGGAAAGTTATGAGCATTGTTTGTATGCAAGATTTGGGAAAGATATGAGCATTGTTTGTATGCAAGATTTGGGAAAGATATGAGCATGTTTTGTGAGAATATTTGAGAATGTGAGCATTTGAGTGTTTGTATGTAATATTTGGGAAAGATGTGAGCATATTTGAGTAGGTTTTGTGAGCATATTTGAGCAGATGTTATGAGAATATTTGAGAGAATATTTGAGCAGGTTGTGTGAGTAGATTTGAGCAAGTTTTGGAGTAGATGTGAGCAAGGATTAATGAGTAGGTTATGGAGCTGATTTGAGCAGAGTTGTGAGTAGGATTTGTGAGCAGGTTATGGAGTTGATTTGAGTAGAGTTGTGAGTAATATTATGAGCAGATTTTGGAGTTGAGTTGAGCAAGAGTTGTGAATAGTATTATGATTAGGTTTGGGAGCATATCTGAGTAGTATTTAGAGTAGATGGGATTGGTGTCTCCTATGGATTGGTGTCCATGAACCAAAATAGAGTGGAGTGGTGTCCACAAAACTAGAATAGAGTGGAGTGGTATCCATAAAACTAGAACAGAGTGGAGTGGTGTCCATAGAATTTGAGAGGGGATTGGTAACTCCTATGGATTGGTGTCCATGAACATTGTAATAGGGGATTGATGTCTCCTGTGGGTTGGTGCCCATGAAATTTGTTGAGAAATTTATAAGCAATATTTCTTCATGGATGTAGCCCACATTGGGTGAACCACGTTAAATATGTGTCTCTCATATGTGTGATGATTTATGCATTGTTTCATTTACTGCATTGATATTATTATTATTATCATTTGGATTGAAAAGTGAAAAGTTTTATCTTATACTGTTCACCCCCTCTCAGTATAAGCTTGTGTTCTTCAATTGGTATCAGAGAGGGTTCCTTCATGAAAGCCTAACAACTTGAAGGAAGATCTTATAAGAACACACATGGCTCATAAGGAAGGGTTTTCATCAAATAAGGCTCCATTGTTTGATGGGACTAATTATGCTTTCTATAGTGTGAGGATGAAGACTTATTTTATGGCATATGGATATGATATATGGTAATCTATTGAGAATGGTTTCACACCACCTACAACTCCTCCTACATATGCAAGTGGTAAGAAATCATATGAAGATAATGCCAAGGCGATGAATGCAATTTTGAGTGGGTTATGTGAATCAAAGTTTGTGAAAGTCATGCAATGCACTTCAATAAAATAAATATGGGATATGTTATAGAGAACATATGAAGGAGATGACAATGTCAAAATGGAAAAACTTCAAACACATAGGAGGAAGTTTGAAGACTTGAAGATGATATATTATGAAGATATTGCTATGTATCTACTTTGTGTTGATGATGTTGTCAACACCATTCGTGGACTTGGAGAAAATATTGAGGAATCTACTATTGTTCAAAAATATTAAGGTCACTCTCTATGAGGTATGATGCAAAGGTTTCAACAATAGAAGAGATGAAGGATCTCAAAACTTTAAGCATGGATGAGCTACATGGAATTCTCACAGCCTATGAGATGAGGACAGAAAAAGAACAAACATCAAAAAGAGAGGTAGCATTCAAAGCTTCAAAGAAGGCAAAGGATAAAGAACTAGAATCAAGTGATGAATCAAGTAGTGAAGAAGAGGCTAACTTTGTGAGAAGAAATAAGAAGGGTCCAAGAAAACACAAGAATATGCAAACTGTGAAATGTTTTAGTTGTGGTAACATTGGTCACTATGCAGCTAATTATCCAGAGGCTGGGAATAGTAGTAGTGAAGAAGAAAAAGAATACAAGAAGAAGAAAGAAAGAAGATTTTATCATGAAAAGAAAAATAGGCATGGTCAAGGCAAGCATGAGAAGAAGATATTTCAAAGACACAAGAAGAGTTTTTATGTTGAAGAAGCAAGCAGTGCTTCAAGTGACAATGATGAGAACCTCTCCGATAGTGAAAAAGAAGAAATCCTATTTTTGGCCATAGAAGAGAATGAAGATGCTCCTATTGTCAAAGACCAAGAAGAAGAGAATGAAGATGCTCCTATTTTCAAAGACCAAGAAGAAGAGAAAGAAGATGCTCTTGTGATTAAAGACCTAGAAAAAGAGAAAGATTTAGAAAAGGAAGAGGAAGCCACAGTTGATATGGAAAAGGAACTTGTTGTTGATCTTGAAGAGTTGAAAAAGGAGAACTTAAGATTGAAGGCTCAAGTAAAAGAGGATGAGAAAACAAAGGCAAAGCTTCTACAAGATCTCACTGACTTAAAAGTTAAGGTTGAAGAGGCAAGGAAATTTGAAGAAGGTATGGCTGAACAGTTAAAGGCAAAAGAGCTAGAATGTGAAAGACTAGAACATGAAGCTGACATTCTAAGGAAGGGACTTGAAAAATTTAATAATAAGATATATCAGTTTAGGAAAAGCTCAAAATATTTGGATGATATTATCAAAACACAAAGATCTCCATTTATGAAGATCGGACTTGGCTTTGAGGAAGGTCAAGAAGTACAAAAAGAGGAGTCAAGCTCAAAAGAAATAGAAGCATCAAAGAAGGTATTTGAAGAAGAGCCTAAGACCTATGCTAATGTGTTGAGAAATGGAAACATCAAAGAGGAAGAAAACAATGCACAATCAAGGAATAGGGACCATCATAGAAAAAGCAAAGAAAGAACCATGAGATCATATCCTCCAAGGCAAGATGAATATTTCTTCCAGGGTTATTGTTACTCATGTAATCATTTTGGTCATAAAGCTATACATTGCAGGGTTCATGGTAAGAATGATTATGGCTTCACCAAGAGAAATTTCAAGTCATTTGCACCTTTCAAGGACTACAACATCATGTGTTTCAATTGCAATAATTTTGGGCATAAATCTAAATGGTGTAGAATAGAGTTTCTAGAACTTCCAAAGACAAGCAAGAAAAAGGATGCTCAAAATGTTCAAAGAGGTATGACTTCAAAAGTTTGGAGAAAGAAAATTGAAAAAGAAGAAGAGCATTGTAAGTTGGGAGTAGTTTTACTCCCATCCCAAAATTGATCACCTCAAGGAAAGGAGGTGGTGAGGGGGTTGTGCTAAGTGTCTTATTTTTAGCCCCAAGGAGCCCTTTGCCATTGATGTCAAAGGGGAGAGAATTCAGTGAGGAGGAGAAGCTTGTCAGGGGGAGCATATTTGGAATCCAGTTGTAGTAGAAGAATTATTTTTGTAGGGTTGCCATCAATGACAAAGGGGGAGATTGTTGGAAATATTAAGTTGTCATTGATGTCAAAGGGTGCATGGTATTCAAGGTCAAAGGGAGCATGGTATTCAAGGCAGAAATATTCTCCATGGGTTTGATGAATAGCAAGCAATGAACAAATATCCAAGGCAAGTATATATTTCAGAAGAAGCCAAGCAGGGAAAATATTTTTAAGAAAAGGACTATAATATTTAAATATCAAATTTAAATATTATAAAGAAGGACAAAAGCTTGGGATAGAGGTTTAAAAGTTGATTAAGACAAAGGTTTAAAAGTTGATTGGGACAAAGGTTTAAATATCACAAGAGAAGGCCAAAGGTTTTAAAAGTTAATATATTATAATATTTTTAAATATTATAATATAAAAAGGGTTTATAAGTTTTGGTGCCAACGTATTTAAAGAGCATATATAAAATCAAAATGAAAATTGTGAGCCGACTATCTATGCGCCAAGAAAAATATTGAAGTAATTGATATAAATACATGGAAATATTATGACTTTGCGGTGATCCAGAGATACATTTTTGAAGTGCGGCATGAAGAAATTTGCAAGAGAGAAAGAACATTTGTAGCCTACGATCGGAGGTGCAATCGGAGGTTGAAGGATCCTACACACAACGAAGGCATTGCACTCAATGGTAGAGAGAGCACAACGAAGGATTGCTGAGAGAGCACAACGAAGGCATTGCGCTCGATGGTAGAGAGAGCACAATGAAGGCATTGCACTCGATGAGAAGAAGGCATTGTACATGGTAGATATTGAGCACAACAAAGACATTGTGCACGATAGAGTTTGAGGATAGCGAAATATTATACACGATAGAGTTTGAGCACAATGAGCGCATGATGGAGTTTTAGCACAACGAGCACATGATGGAGTTTTAGCATAGTGAGCGCACAATAAATTTTGAGCACAGTGAGTGCACGATAGAGTTTGAGCACAACAAAGGATGTGCACATGATGAAGGTTGAGCACAATGAACATTTGCGCACAACAAGAGTCAACCAAAGTGATTGGAAAGATTGAAGAACTTGCACTGGGTTGTGACAGAGATTTCAGGTTGATAAAAGTAGTGGTGGTAGAAACAAGAAGATCTTGGATAGAAAATTGACATCATGGTTGTGAGACCAAATGTAATAAGCATCAGAGGTAGACATTGTTAATTTATTGCCCATCCAAAGACATCATAGAAGACTTGCAAGGACAAAATATCAGGCAAGAGATAATTTAATTTATTTTTGCAAAGGTTGGCAACGTCATCGTGTTTGGAAGGTTTTATTTTGTGGTTGTGTTGGGGATTTAAATCCCACATCCTCCCTACAAGAGATGTTAAGGAGTTTAAAAGAGCCTGAGCACAATAGGAAGTTTGTGAGCACCTCATGGTGCCCACGATGCCCAGTTGAAGGGCATTGGCACTTCGTGTGCCATACGTAGACTCACCCAGTTGGAGGGCATGACACATGGTAGATTATGAGTAATTTGTGGTGTGACTATTGAGTGGAGGATATCTATGCAAAATTTGGGATCCGTTGACTTGTTGTGAGTTGACTGCATACGCAAGAATTTTTGTTGAACAGATTTGAAGGTATGGAAAATTAATTTCTTTCTAAGGTGGTTGAAATTATTTAAAAGAAAATATTTTAGGGAGGTATAAGGAATTAGAGAAATAAATTAAAAGAGAGTTTATTGTGTTATTGTTTGAAGAAGAATATTGTTGGGTTACATATTGGGGATATAAGGAATTATTGAATATGTTGCTTTGAAATGAAAGCTTGTTGTTTTGAGTTTATTATTTGAGGAAAACTATTTGAGTTTGGGAGGTATAAGGAACTATTAAATACATTGCATTAAAGATGAGTTAGAAAAGAAATTGTTGAGTTTTTGTTATTTGAAGAAGAATGTTTGTTGGCCTTATATAGTGGAGTAATAAGGAATCATTAGGTAAACTTTGGTGATAAGTTGAAAAGGAGAGTTTGTTGTTTTTGAAGTACATGTGAAATAGTATAACCTCATACATTGCTTTAAGACAAGTCAAGGGGGTTACACAAGGGCAAGAATAGAGTGAAAGAATTTAATTGAGAAGAAGAACATATTGGGCATTTGTTAGTGCATATCATTCTTTATATGTTCTTGAAGATAAAATAACTCTGGGTAGAATATGTCTGAATTACTTTAAGTTGAAGAAAGCACTTTTGGGAAAGATATGAGCATTGTTTGTATGCGAGATTTGGGAAAGATATGAGCATTTTTTTGTATGCAATATTTGGTAATAGATAAGCATTATTTTATATACAATATTTGGGAATATATGAGCATTATTTTGTATGCAATATTTGGGAAAGATATGAGCATATTTGAGTAGGTTGTGTGAGTATATTTGAGCAATTTTTGGAGCAGATGTGAGCAGGATTAATGAGCAGGTTATGGAGCTGATTTGAGCAGAGTTGTGAGCAGGATTTGTGAGTAGATTTGTGAGCAAGTTATGGAGTTGATTTGAGCAGAGTTGTGAGAAGTATTATGAGTAGATTTTGGAGTTGAGTTGAGAAAGAGTTGTGAATAGTATTGTGATCAGGTTTGGGAGTAGATCTGAGAAGTATTTAGAGCATAGGGGATTGGTGTCTCCTGTGGATTGGTGTCCACGAACCAGAATAGAGTGGAGTGGTGTCCACAAAACTAGAATAGAGTGGAGTGGTGTCCATGAAACCAGAACATAGTGGAGTGGTGTCCACGAACATTGTAATAGGGTATTGGTGTCTCCTATGGGTTGGTGCCCACAAAATTTGTTGAGAAATTTATAAGAAATATTTCTCCATGGATGTAGCCCACATTGGGTGAACCATGTTAAATCTGTGTCTCTCATATGTGTGATTATTTGTGCATTATTTCATTTACTACATTGATATTATTGTTGTTATCATTTGGATTGAAAAGTGAAAAGTTTTATCTTATATTGTTCACCTTGTTGAACCTTGTATGTAGCTAAGTGTGAACGCATTTGTAATTCTACATAGGTTAGCATATTTCTTATTGAGATAGGTTATAGGAAGAGGTTAAAACTTATTCTATGTTTAGAGTGAGTTAAGAAGATTAGATTTGAGTTATTAGAATAAGTTAGAATCCTCCATTATAGTTGTGTTCTGTTTGCTCAAAGCCTATAAAATATAACTTATGTACAAGTTTTTTTTGGTAGATAAGATACTATAGCATTAATACCAGGTTTTACAGGTTGACCCAAAACCTTTTACAAAAATCAGCCTAGGGTTGTTGATGAACATGTCCTTACTAAGGATCCTATATATGTAAAATCTACATGCCGCCAAAGCCATTACATCCGATAAGGCACATAGCCTGTTATCAAAAAGAAACTTCCCATACAACATTTTGGGTATACCCCGAGAAAACACACCTGCATCATAATTACAAAAAAATAAATAGACACAGATCCCTTCCTTGAAACAATGGAGAAACAAAAAGCTACAGACACACATAGCAGAGTACTGAAAAAAACTCCCACAAGCTCTGTATTGACAGTTACTCTTAATAATTCTTTGGTAATTGCTTTCTTCCATATATGACATGCTTTGGGACCACATCCCATCTTGGCCAATCAGCCTTGGAGAAGTGAACCTGCTGGCTAGATTTATGGTGATGGCTATCTAGTGGTCCACGTGGCTCTGGTTCGAAGTCTTATATTGTCATTTCTTTCCTGCCCTGTGATTATCAACCAACCTCAAATTACTAAGATGACTAGGAGCCATGTTATCTGACATGTGACTATCCCCATTAGTCTTTGTGGTATTTCCAAGCAGCATCCACCAAGACTGACAACTCGGATAATTTTTATTGTGAGTCCATTTCAAAAAAGAGATGGGAATACTCATAGCCTTCAAACTTACAGTGCCTTCCCTATTGGTAAATTCGACTATCATTCTTGGAATTCTTGTTGAATAAGCTCCTCTACTTCACTCGGGACACCGTGTTCCCATTTGAAAAGTTTGTCACCATCGACACCCAAATTGGCCATCTTATCAACAACTTTGTTAGCTTCCCGAAAGACATGTTGGGATTTTCTGTCCTGTCTTCCCTGGAAAAGGATCCTAGCCTCTTCAACAATTGTTTTAATCCTCCAAGGAGGTGTTTTCCAATTATTGAGGAGATTTATAACATGCATAGAGTCTCCTTCTATGATCAAATTGCCTTCTAAGTCTTGAGTCATTTGAAGGCCTCTCCACATAGCTCTAGCTTCACCTTCATTGTTCGTCCTTGTTCCCAAATATTTAGAAAATGCAAGCATCATATTCCCATTATGATCTCGCACAATGCCACCAACGCCTGCTCTACTAGAATTTTCCTTAGCCGCTCCATCAAAATTAAGCTTAAACCAACCCGTAGGAGGTGGGGACCACTTAACATTGGCTCTGGGGTTGACTACCCTAGGCACAGACTCATCTAACAAGGTTAAGCTTAAATATTGAGCAATCGTGGTCTCCTGCAGATGAGGTTTACGACTATCAAAAGGGATAAGGTTCACATTCTCGTTGGCAAAGGATAGGATCCTGGAAATGATAGTTTGATGATCATGGATAGACTCATTAAAGACTCTATGGTTCCTTTCTAACCACACCTACCAAAGATAGTGATTGAGACAAATTTTCCACATGTATCTAAGTCTTTGGCTTGAAAAGGGGCAAGGCCACTAGATGAACAAATCAAGTACGATGGCTGGTTTAACCCAAGAAATATTGAAGGCCTGAAAAACCCCACTTAGGACAGTCAAGGAAAAAGGGCACTCAAGGAAAATGTGATAAATGGTCTCCCAATTAGCCCTACATAGATAACAATGATTAGTGATACAAATACCTTTACGCATCATATTATCAATGGTTAGAATTCTTCCTTGGATAACCAACCATGAAAAGACTACAATTTTTGGAATTAAATTTTTTATCCAAACTAAGTCCTTTTGGAGGACAAAATCCTCATCATCAAGTAGAAGCTTGTAAGTTGATTTAACAGTGAACTACCCATTTTTCGTAGGAGCCTAGGTCACTTGATCTTCCTTGGGTCTCATGGGGATAAATTGTTTCCCGAGAATGTTACAAAGATCATTTGATTCTACTTGAAATCCCTAAATCCTTATTTGTTTCCACTTCATTCTGCCTCTATCCTCAACCATATAATCGAAGACTTTTCTGCCAATGAGTTCTTCCATGATATCTCTAATTCGGGCTAAGTTAGGATATTGCGTCAGTGGTTCATCCTTAGCCCACCTGTCATTCCAGCAATTTATCCTCTCACCATTGCCTAAAACCCATCTTAAACCTTTTTGATGATTTCCTTACAATTGAGAATTGCTTTCCAAAAAGCAGAACCTCTGATTGGAACTGAGTCACTTAGAAATTCCATATTTTGAAGATACTTTCGTTTGATGATAGTTGTCCATTCATTTTCTTCACCAAAAATGAGGTGCCATGCCTACTTAGCTAGTAAAGCTAAATTCATATGAGCAATTCTCCTCAGACCTAAGCCCCCATTTTCCCTAGGTTCGCACACTTTGGTCCATCCTACAAGGTGTATCCTTTTTTTCTCCTCTGATCCAATCCATAAAAATTCTTTTTGGAGTTTCTCAATTTTTTGGAAAACCTTCACAGGGGCTTTGAAAATGGAGAGGAAATAGACTGGAATGCTCTGAAGAGAGGCCTTAGTGAGGGTCAGCTTTCCTGCTTGAGATAGAAGATGACCTTTCCATCCAACAAGTTTTTTTTGAATTCTTTCAATAACCCTATCCCACATTGACTCTCTCGGAGAACCAATGAAAAGAGGGAGACCAAGATACGAAGTGGGGAGGTTTGCTATATCACACCCTAAAATTTTTGTAATCCTTCCTTACCTCTGAATGGGGGTGTTCAAGAAATATAACTTGCTTTTACTAAAATTAACTTTCTAACCAACAACATCCTCGTAGAGTTGTAGGATGTATTTAATTATTTTGGCCTCAACCACCGACGCCTTAGTCAATAGAAGGGTATCATCAATGAATTGTTGGTGAGAAACAACCCTAGTGAGAGATGTTGCCTTGATTCCTGATATTAGCCTTGAACTGCAAGTATTTTTTATGGTTCTACCTAAAGCTTCTGCCACAATGATGAATAACATGGGGCTGATAGGGTCCCCCTACCGAATTCCTCTATGACTTTGAAAGTAACCAATAGTTGTTCCATTAACCATAATCGAGAACCATGCTTTAGAAATGCATTCTTTGATCAAATTAACCCATTGGTGGTGAAAACCAAACTTAAGGAGGACAACAATCATAAAGTCCCAATTTAGCCTATCAAATGCTTTGTTCATATCAAGCTTGAGGGCAAAAATAGACATGTTAGTCTTATGAGTAGAGTGCAGAGCTTCATGAACTATGATAACTCCATCCAAGATTGACCTACCCTGGACAGAGCTTCCCTAGCATGGATCTATGATGCGGGGCAAAACATCTCTCATTCTATTTGCAATGGCTTTAGTTAGGATCTTGTAAGAAATATTGCATAGACTGATTGGCCTAAAGTCAGCCATAGATTTAGGGGTTTGCTTCTTAGGAATTAGAGAAATAAAAGTAGAGTTGAGACATTTTGGGATATGATTGCTTGCTTGGAATTCTTTGATAGCAAAAATTACATCCTCACTTACGATGTCCCAAAAATCTTGATAGAAATGAGGGGGAAAGCCATCGGGTCCCGGGGCTTTGTCTGGCTCCATGCTAAACAAGGCTTCCTTAATTTCCTCATCATAAAATGGAGCTAGAAGCTTAAGGTTTATATCCTCATTTATTATGCTAGGAATGGATTGCAAGAGAATATCTTTGGCCTCCTCATTGCACTGTGATTCCTAACCAAGGATAGAATTGAAATAAGTTACTGCCTCCTTTCTAATTTCTGTTAAGTCCTGAGTAATAGAACCATCTGCTTTTTTTAAAAAATTATCTTGTTATTGCTTATGTTTCTAAGCATGGTGACGTGAAAAAACTTGGAATTTGAATCTCCATATTTCAACCAAAGAGCCCTTGATTTTTGCCTCCAATATATTTCCTCATAGGCCAAAATGTTATGAAACTCTACTAGTTTTGTTCGTTCCTCCTACCTAGTAGTTTCATCAACATCACCATGTTGAATCCTCTAATCAATTATCTTCAAAATTTCAACAACCTATTTTTTTATTTTCAAAGAGGTTCCCAAAGACCTCTTTGTTCCAAGTTTGAAGCTTTTCCTTAACAAAATTTAATTTGCCAGTAAGTTTAAAAGTTGCACTACCCTTGACAGGCTGCTACCACCACTGAATTAAGTTATCTCTGAAACTGGAATGTTTGATCCACATAGATTGAAATCTGAAAGGTTTCTTAAAGGACAGAGAGTTAGGTATCTCCAACAAAATGGGATTATGATCAGAGGCAATTTTAGGAAGGGCTTGTAGGGTAGAATCACCGAACAAATTTGTAGCCTCCTTTGATATAAAAAACCTATCAAGCCTTTCTTGAATGAGATGACACCCTATCCGCCAATTTCTCTAGGTATAATTTGCTCCTCTAAGTTTTACATCCATAAACATGTTGGAGTTCACAAAGTCATTGAACTCATCCATGCTCCTGATAGGTGGTCCATTTCCATCCATTTTTTCTGAAGGGTAAAGAGGAGTGTTAAAATCCCCAACCAGAATCCAAGGGACATTATGGAATATTTCACTCAGATTTCCTAAGTACTCCCACAGTAGAGCTCTCCCTTGAATTGAAGTCGGGGCATAAATATTTGAAAGGATCCACAACCTATTGTTGTTTATTTCCTTAAATAAAACACTAAGAACCCTATCATATTTCTGAATAATGGTGCCTTCTACTATTCGGGGATCCCACAAAGTCATAAGGCCTCCAGATGCTTCTCTGGATGATTTGTAAACTATCTCCCCTTGATTCCAGATTTTTTTTGCTACTTTTTTTGACTGAATCTCATCAGCTTTTGTTTCTTGCAACATGATAATAGTTGGATTCACTTGATTTCTTATTGCACTGACTTCCTTGTGTTTGGGCAGGCCATTGATGCCTCTCACGTTCCATGAGAGGAACTTCATTTATATTGTTTGGGATTTCTTCCTCTCCCCCTCCCTTGAGGGGGTTTTCCTAATTTTTTGTCTTTAGAACCCGGAATAACCTATTGAAACAAGGTTCTCTATTTTCCATTGGCAATATCATTATCAGTTTTAATTTTTTGATGCTCAGCATTTGATATTCTCCCTCTTCTTTTTTCATTGCCAAAATCTATAGGAGACTTCACAGTGCTCTTGGTTTGTTTAGGACTAAACTAGGGGGAGGCAATTTGTTGCAGAACCAAACTATCATATTCCTCAGTCTAAAGAGTTTCACATATATCCACCCCTACATCCAACTCTTCTCCTTTATTCTTATATTCCCCTGGTCTGCAGGATGACCCCTCAGTAGGATTCACCCGGATCCTAGTGATGATGTTAGGGAGATGAGATTTTTTATTTTCCAATGCCTCAACTTTATTTCTAAGTTCTTCAAAATTAGGGTTTGGCTTTGGGATGCCCACTGGGCTTGAATTATTTTCAGCATTGGGGTTTAAGGATCCCAACTTGGATGGGGATTCTAGATATTGGGCATTAGGGTTTGGCTTTGTGATATCCATGGGGCTTACAGTAATTTTAGCATCAGGGTTTGAGGATCCTGACTTGGATGGAAATTCTAGAGAGTCATAAAGGTTAGCCTAAAGGTTTTGGAATTCCATGTCTTCCGATAATCCTGCTACTCCCATATTGGATAGAATCAAAAATTTATTTGAAACTAGAGGATTGGAACTTATGTACAAGTTTTTCAATATATAATGAATATCGGATTTCATTGTGGTATAACAGTGGAGGTGAAGTACTCATATCCTAAGGATTGCCCATCACTGTTTTGAGTTCAATCTACCAGGAGAGATCTGTTAAGTGATCTGTGTGTGAGAAGGTTGACATCTAAAAAAAAGATATATGATGTGAGGAGTGTTGATTTGCTCTGTAGAGAAACCAGATCGAGTGTGCTATGATCCTGTACATTGAAGGATATGATGTCCAACGTGTTGATGATTTAAAAAAAATGTGATTGGAATCCAAGATACATTACTTAGCCATCATCAATGATCAGTTGTGTAAGGAGACTACGATGACCTGCACACGCTCAATGGATATTGATGAAGTGAAGCCAAGATGAAGCGTGAATAAGAAGATAGCCTACGATGCCACCCCAGCTCACATGATGGTCAGTGTACATGTTGAAGGAGGTCCGTCTACATTGAAGGAGAACTGACGATAAAAAAATTACCTGCCAGCCCTATCTATGAAGAGAGAGGTGATCTATGTGAAGGTGTGAGATGAAGTAGATATGCTACCTGCCAAGCCGATGATGTGCAGCCTATGAAAGCCCATGATCTACTATCAGAATGTCTATTTGTAAAATAAATTCGTTGTAAGAGGAGGTCTGCTGCAACTATTCTAAGGAATGTGTTTGTCATGAGAATTTTGTAGGATAGTTTCTGATGTTTCACTGTGAATAGTTTTACTATGAAGTGGAGGTATGTAAAGGCTTTCGAGGATGTGCATTCTAGTTTTTCAAAGTACTATAGCAGGGTGGATATTTGCAAATATGGCATGCTCAGGAGAAGATCCTTTGTAGAAGAGATTGCACAGCCACTGAAGGATGTAAGTAGATCTGAAGGAGATCTGAAGGGAGGAGAACCATGATCGCTGGCATAGTATTTAGCTGAAAGATTGTAGTTGTGTCATCATGTGACATTCACCCTCCTGAAGCACCATGGAGTTTCATGAAAAACCAAACATGATGCTAGTGTTTTTCATGTGTAAGACAGTAGATAGATAGTTTCACTCTCAACTATAAAAATTGAAACCGCGTGGAAGCACTATTGAAGCGTCAAGCTGAAAACACGTTCAAAGGCCACACGATTATCATTTTGGGTTGTTCTATAGCATACGCGTTAGAAGAGTCCATCACTTTGCTGGACTTCATGTATGATTACATCCACTCAAAGACAAATAAACACAATGTCTTCAACGTAAAATACAAAGACAATGACTTGAAAGTGTCATTGGTAGCAGCGATCAGAAGGTGAGAGAAGCAGTCATAATAAGCTTGGAGATCGTTGTGAGGAATGAGGAAAGGTATAAGCATTTTTAACAAGGTCTTATTTTATAATATACATTGCATTTGATATCAAATAAAGTACATTGCATTTGATATCAAAAATTGTTGCTCTAAGTGTTTATAATACTGTGACTGTATATATATAAAAAAACACCTTGAAATCCTAAAAAATATACTTTCTTCCCATAGTTGTGATTGTATTAACCAATGCACTGTATTTTTTTAATTCATTAGCAAATATTTCACTATAGTTACCTATTTGTTCACTTGAAGGAGATTTGTCTGGTGAGATAGCATGGTGTTAAAACTCATAGTGAGTTAAGAAAGATAAGAGAAAACTATTGTTTGCTGCAAGTAAGACAACAAAATTTGTTCCATATTTTTCTACAAAGAGTGTCTTTGTTTATTGGATAACCTGTATTACTGCCAATCACACAAAAAGAGAAGTGTTGTTTGCTTCAAGAAGTGTTATTTTTTTTGCATTAAAATAGTAGAGTGTTATTTTTTGCATTACGTTTAATGGCAACTAATAAAAACCTACCCATTCATGAGTTCAATGGGTTGGATTATGAGTATTGTTCTATCAAAATGAACACCTTACTCATTGGAAAAGTTTTATGGGACATAGTCAAAGAAGGCTATGTAGAACCTATAGATTGGACTATTTTAAGTGCAGCAGATAAAACCAACAAGAAGGATGCACAAAAGAAGAACTCTTTTGTCCTTTACCATATCCAAGCAACCTTGGAGAAAAGCATATTTCCAAGGATTGATTCATGTACATCATCTCTAGATGCATGGAGAGCCTTGAAAGATAACTATCAAGGAAGTGATCAAGTGAAGCAAGTGAGGCTTCAAACCTTGAAGAGAGATTTTGAAATTTTCAAAATGTAAAATGATAAAAATGTAGGTTATTATTGTGTTAGAGTGAAAGCCATTGTAAACAAAATGCAAACCCTTGGAGAAGACATCAAAATTGAAGTGGTTGTGAAGAAATTGTAGAGAACACTTCTTCATAAATGGAATCATATTACTATCATTATTGAAGAGTCTAAATATTTTTCTACTCTAACTTTTGATGCTCTAATTGGTTCTTTGATGTCTCATGAAGAGAGACTACAGGGTTCTACTTCAACAAGCTATGGAGGATATGATAAAGCATTTTCATCCAAGGAGGGTGAGACTCAAGGAAGAGGCCAAGAAAGAGGACAAGGAAGAGGACAAAGGAGAGACAAAGGAAGAGGTAAATCAAGAGGTGGCAACCAAGGAAGAGGAAGAGGAGGTAAGATTATGCATAAGCATGAAATATCATAAATTGGCTCTATTTAGGATTTTCAAGATTTAAAATTGACTGATTTTGGATCCTTTCACTGGGGCCCATTCGTCCAAAATTTACAGGGTGGAAGTTTTTTTGGGGTAAGTTCACCTGTCGTTGATAATCATAAACCTAATTTTATTTTAAATTACTGACCTCAAATTACAAATGATTTTGATTTTCCAGTCTAATTCGCATTCTAATTATAAATGATTTTACATTTCCTGCCCAAATCACCTTCAAATTATAAATTTTTTTATTTTTCTCATGAAAATTGCCTCATATACTACCCGTATATATACTATATAGGGTACCAATAAATATACATCAAAAATAGCTCTGAAACAATGAAAAACTTGACAAGGTTGTAAAAGAGTGTCTGTCGAAATAAGTCGATTGGTTGTAGAGGAGTGTCGATTGGTGCAAGACGATCTATATAACCAGATCAATTGCAAAGTTGTGTCTTTTATAATAATCTAATCAATTGCAGATTCGTGTTTGTGACCTATGATATATCGTAACTAAGGATTGATAGAATTTTAAAAATAAGAGGGTAAACTAGGTTTTCAAAATTAATTTTAGACATTACTGGGGTGAGAGGGGATGCCATAGGTTAGAGTATGGATCAGAAGATACAGTGGATGGAAAAGGGAGGAAGAGGGTTAAAACTAAAGGTAAATGGTTAAAACTAAGATAAAACGGGAGGAAGAGGGTTAAAAGTGCATGAAAAAGTAAGATAAAATAGGAGGAAAAGGGTTAAAACTATGATAGAAAAGGTAAAAAATGACTTTTATCCCTTTATATAGATTTTTTAGCTCATGGATGGGTGAAACGTGGTACATATCCATGGCATCCGATGACATGTGCCACTGGGTATTGTACACACGATCGTCATTCTTACAGCCCATCGACAATGTTGCAACCGATCAGCTTTATAAGAACCAATCGACTACTGCAACCGACTGACATTATTGCCTTCGATCGGTATTCTTGCAACCGATCATCATGCATGCACCCGATTATAACCAATAATAATAACTGCAACCGATCGACATGCATGGAATCGATCGTCATTCATCTAGCTGATCGGCATACCTACAGTCGATCGTCATGAATACCATCGATCATCATGCCTACCATCGATCATCATGAATATAGCTGATCGACATGTGTGTAGTTGATCATCATATCTATAATCGATCATCATATCTACAACCAATCAACATACCTGCAACCAATCGACATGCCTACCACCGATCGACATGCTTGCCATCGATCATCATGAGTGTAGTTGATCGACATGTGTGCAACCGATTGTCATTTCTACAACTAATCATCATATCTATAACCAATTGGCATGCCTACAATTGATCAACATGCCTACAACTTATTGACATACCTGCAATCGATCGGTATTTCTACAACTGATTGGCATGGTTGAAACCAATTGGCATGTCTGCAATTGATCAACGTGTTTGCAGCTGATCGACGTGTTTGCAGCTAATCAGCATGGCTACAATTGATCGATATGTCTATAGCCAACCAAAATCTCTGCAATCGATCGTCATATCTATAGTCGATCGACATTCTTGCAACCGATCAAATTTTATGTCTTAGACCGGACGTCATAAATAGTAAAGGCTAAAAATCCTTTCTTGTCGGCCTAAATCCTTTAATTTTGTCATACATTTTTAGAGTTTGCAAACCGATATTCATGGCCCCAAACACAGAAAAATTCACCATGATTTGAAATTTTTTGGAGAAAAATAATTGCAATTCGCCAAGGTTTGAAAATTTTTGGAGAAAAATAATTGCAATTCGCCAAGGTTTGAAAATTTTTGGAGAAAAATAATTATAATTCACCATGTATACTTCTACATATTTTGTCGAGATTCCAAGATAATTCACCTTCATTTTATAAATAGATTTTGGGGTCGACCCCTTAAACATAACCCTAAGAGGAGGTGAGAAATCAAAGAAACCTTGTTACAATTGTGGTAATCTTGGTCACTTTGCTAAATATTGTTGGTCCAAGACTTCTCACGAAGGGAGAGGTCAATATGGAAACTATGGAGAAGAGGAATGAACTTCAAATTTATTTCTAACCTATGAAAAATCAGATCAAAATCTTAATGAAACTTGGATTTTGGATACTGGTTTCTCAAATCATGAGTGGCAAAGAAGAACTATTTGCTATAATGGATTCCACCTACAAATCAAAGATCAAATTGGGATATGACAAGGCACTACAAGTTGAAGGCATGGGATCCATGGAGGTTCCAACCAAAGAAGGCACAAAGAAGGTAAACAACATCTATTACACCCCCAAACTCCAACATAATTTTCTTAGTGTTGGACAAATAATGGAAAAGAACTATAAGATTATTTTTTAATATGAAAAATGTATCATTTTTGACAAAAATAATTGTAATAAAGTTGTTACACAAGTACCTATGACAAATAATAGGTTATTTCCTCTTAATTTTGGGGAACAAGGAGGTGCCCAACTTGCTAATGTGGCCATAGAAAATCCAAATGTGCTTTGGCACTTGAGATATTGTCATCTTAACTTTGCAAGCTTGAAGTTTTTGACTTCACAAGCTATGGTGTGTGGACTGCCAAAAGTTGAAGAGAACGAGGTGTGTGAAGGATGTGTTTGGGGAAAACACTCAAGAAAATATTTTCCAAGAGGACAAGCATGGAGATCAAGCCATCCACTACAATTGGTAAATTCAGATATTTGTGGTTCAATGAATACCAAAATCTTGGGTAACAATTCTTACTTTCTCACGTTCATTGATGATTTCTCTAGAATGTGTTGGATTTATTTTTTGAAAACTAAAGATGAAGCTTTTGAATGTTTTAAGGAATTCAAAAATAATGTAGAGAATCAAAGTGAGTATGTTGCAAAGAGATTAATGACTAATAGAGGAAGGGAATTTTATTCAAATGTATTTCTCAAATATTGTAAATATTGTGGGATCAAAAGGCAATTAAATACTACCTACACCCCACAACAAAATGGTGTGGCTGAAAGAAATAACTGCACTATTGAAAAATGGCTAGATCAATGCTTCAAACAAAGAAACTCAGTAACATGTATTAGGTTGATGTTGTTAGAACAAGTATTTACATTTTGAATAGGAGTTATACTTCTAGTTTAGATGGGATGACTCCCTATGAGGGATGGTATGAAAAAAGCAAAATGTAAAACACTTCAAATTTTTTCGTAGTCTTGTATATGCACACATTCCTGATGAGACAAGAAAGAAACTTGACCCCAAAAGTCAAGCATGTATTTTCATTGGGTATTGTGAGTCTTCAAAGGCATATAGGCTCTACAATCCAAAAACACATAAAGTTGTAATTTCTAGAGATGTGATTTTTGATGAAGGGGGAGTATGGGGTCATCAAAAAAAATTTGTTGATGATGGATCTCAAGATGCAATTTCCTCTCAAGTGCAGCAAGTGCAGCCCAAAAATAGCAAAGGAAGTCCTCCTCCAAGTTCAAGCAAGAGTTCTACTATAGGTACAACAAGTGCTACTCCAAGTCCACAAAGACCACCAAGATCATCAAGTTCTTCTCCAATGCCAATGGAGGAAGATACACCACCAACACCACCAAGAGGTAAGAGAACACTTCAGTACCATCCTTCTTTTTAAATGATGGACAAGAATTTTTAAAAAAGATACACTAGAATTCAAGCTAGTGAGATGAATGAAGTTTTGAAAATACTTGAAAAATTATACATGTATGGTGATGATGACTCTCAAGAACCTAAGGGTAATGTTGTAAACTATGCTTTAATGATAAGTCTAGAGCTAGAGCCATCTAGTTATGAAAAAGCATGTACTCATGATGTATGGCAACAGGCCATGAAATAGTAAATAACCTCTATAAAAAAAATGATACTTGGGAGCTAGTGGAGCTTCCTAAAGGTAAGAAATGTGTTGGATGTAAATGGGTCTACAAGACCAAGTTTAATGCTTATGGGATCATTGAAAGACACAAGGAAAGGCTAGTAGAAAAAAGGGTTTACTCAAAAATATGGTATTGACTATGAGGAAACCTTTGCTCCTGTTGCTAGACAAGAGACCATCAGACTAGTCCTTTCTTTGGCTGCCCATAAAGGGTGGAAAATTCAACACATGGATGTTAAGAGTACCTTTATCAATGGGTGCTTGAATGAAGAGGTTTTTGTGCAACAACCTCAAGGCTTTGAAGAACACGGTAAGGAGAACCTTGTCTAAAAATTGAAGAAAGTATTGTATGGCATAAAGCAAGCACCAAGGGCATGGTACTCACGTATTGATGATTATTTTCAAAGGTATGGACTCACTAGGAGCAAAAGTGAACCTACTCTCTACTACATGAAACAAGGTAAAGATATTCTCATTGTATACTTATATGTGGATGATCTAATATTCATGGGTAGTAGTGCTAAGATGAATAAGGAGTTCAAAAACTCCATGATGAAAGAATTTGAAATGAAAGATCTAGGCTTGATGCATTACTTCCTAGGCATGGAAGTACATAAAATAGGAAAAGGGATCTTCATATGTCAACACAAATATGCTCAAGATATGATAAAGAAATTTTCTACAATGCAAGTCTATTGCAACTCCAAAAGGTCATGGGATCCAATTAAGAAAAGAATATGGAGCACCAAAAGTTGACATGACCATTTACAGGAGCATGGTTGGGAGTCTAATGTTCCTCACCAACACAAATCTAGATATTCAATATGTTGTTTCTCTAGTTTCAAGGTATATGGCTGATTCTTCTTAACTTCATCTACAAGAAACTAATAGAATTTTGAGATATGTAAAGGGTACATTAGATTATGGGATCCATTACCACAAATATAATGTTGTAAAATTAGTTGGCTTTAGTGATAGTGATTGGGGCAGCAATATAGATGATAGGAAATCTACTTCAGGGAATTATTTTAGTCTTGGATCAGGACTAATTACATGGAGTTTCAAAAAGTAGATTGTTGTAGCATTATCATCTACTGAAGTTGAGTACATAGCAATCACAAATGCTAGTACCCAAGCTTTATGGTTTAGAAAAGTACTTGAAGAAATAGGAGAGAGACAAAGTGGTTCTACCATATTGTATTGTGATAATATTAGTGTCATCCAATTGGCATATAATCCTATCCACCACAACAGGTCAAAATACTTTGATATGAAGTATCACTTCATTCGAGACATGGTGGAGAAACAAGTGGTTGAGCTACGATATTGCAGCACTTTGGACAACATAGTAGATATCTTCACCAAAGGAGTTGCTAAAGCTCAATATATAAAGCTGAGAGACTGTCTTGTCAGCCCTCTCAACTTTAAGGGGGAGAATGTTGAACCTTGTATGTAGCTAAGTGTGAACGCATTTGTATGTAGCTAAGTGTGAATGCATTTGTAATTCTACATAGGTTAGCATATTTCTTGTTGAGAGAGATTATAGGAAGAGGTTAAAACTTAGTCTATGTTTAGAGTGAGCTAAGAAGAGTAGATTTGAGTTACGAGAATAAGTTAGCATCCTTCATTCTAGCTGTGTTTTGTTTGCTCAAAGCCTATAAAATGTAACAGATGTACAAGTTTTTCAATGTATAATGAATATCAAATTTCACACTCCCCCTCTTAGTATAAGCTTGTGTTCTTCATTTTCGACACAAAGACTCATCACACTCAATAGGGTTCTTCCACTTCTTACATTGTCGCCCACTACGATCACTTTCCATATATGGCTCATTGGACTCCTCACCATCAGATGGCCGAAGACTTTCCACATTTTTTGAGAGCATTGGGGTCCAATTCTTCTATTGTTGGGAGGAGTGTTGAGGATATTATTGTACCTTAGGCTTAATTATAAGCCTAATTAATGATTATTATTTCTTATTTCTTGCATTGTAATACATTAGGTATAGTATGCCCATATTGGATATATGTTTATTATTTGTTAGGATGCATAGTTAGACTGTTAGAGATGTGTTTTATCATCTAACAGTTAGTTGGTTGTTAGCATCCATATTTGGTAGGTTGTTATCCCTGCATATTTGTTAGTTACAAGTTGGCCTTGCAAGACAAATTATTACAACCATTGTAACCACGTGATACCTTTATATACTCTATATGAAATATAATAAAATAATAAAATAAACTTCACCTTTCTTGTTTCTTGTTTCCATATCACTATATGAAATATAATAAAATAAATCTTCTATTTACCAACCAATCGATCAAACACCAAAATAATAACCCTTTTAATAATTTGAAAATAGAAGATGTATTTATACATTTATCTAATTTTTCCAACGAAGCAAACTAAAGCTTCGACATAGTTTACCCTTCTTGAACTACGTGCTTGGAATCCGTCATAACCAAACTACATTTTCCTCACATCCTCAAAAGTTTACTTTACAAAATGTGTTGGAGTATTCAACTTAAGGATTAAGGAAACTACAATTAAATAAATTTACGCTTCACTTTTGGACGACAGTATCTCAGCAAGTAGCATTCCTTGGATAAAGGATCTCACACTTAAACTTTCCAATACATAGCAAACTATAAATTCTCTCACTCAGATTTAACCCATTTTACGAGCTACACTTTCATTTCTAACACAATAATGTATGAGGAGCTATTTTAGGGTCCTTGTTAGTTCGATTACAATAGCGACCTCTCCCAGGTGATGCCCAAGTGCGTAATCGGTTGGAGGGAGCATTTTTTTTTCAAAACATAATTTATTATCCTTGTATTTTGATTTACACTTTTAGGTTATGTGATAGTAAAATATTGGAAATTTGGTTGTACTCTCTCTGCTTTTAAGACTGGTAAAAACATATTAAATAATCCCTTATTACAAAGTGCATACACAGTGTATCTGAAGTTCTCTAAAGTATAGTTTATATTTTCGAATCAAGAATAATTTATATTTCTTTATCTGAGTTTTTTTTAAAGCCAAATCAGCCCAGAAACAACTCATCATATTCTGTGAGGGTGCCATAGGAACTTTAACTATCCAAACAACTTAATAATTTAGTTTCTCTACCTCTCACGCTCTGAACTGGAAATAATATTATTTAAAACAAATTGATGAACATCTCCTCTCGAAACATCCATTATTGCTTTTGGGGTTTGTTTATTATTGAAGCTTAAATTATTTCAAACCATCAATAAATAAAACTATTTAACACACGACTATTAACCATACATTTAAAAGATAAGCTTGTCGGTTTCTATTGAGTTTTCAAAAGAATTATGTTAACCACATTCCATTATTGAAAAATATAAAATAGGATTTAGTCTTCATTTCTATTCTATATAATGAACTTCTACAACTAAATCATCTATCTAGTCACTCAAAGAATACCCAGTTTACACATTTTACATAGTGGTGTCCTCACTCAAATCTCATAATTTCTGTTCTCGACCATATGAGGTAGAGATGAACATGTTTTCCTCATCCCTTGTCTCCAAAGAACTTCAAAGACCCAACAATACCATTCCCATCCGCTGGCTATAATTTGGAAGCAACTCGAGCCAAGGTTTCCAATTATTTAGCATTGGGGATCAGAACGGATCCATTATGCTTTGAAAATGTAATCTACTAACTACGTATGCATCTACCCATGCAATTACAATCTTTTTCATTTAAAGTAAATTCCATCAAAACAAACTACTGGGCATCCACTATAAAATAAATAATTCTCTTTCCTTTCACAAAAAAATCTTAATCTTTCAATTGGGTAGCTACTGTTTGTTTTATAATTCATTCACTATTCCTTCCACGGTGCATACATCCACAACCGAAGGAACATAAATATTTTCTTTAATCTTTTCTTTAAATACGAACATGCAGATGGAAACTGTAAATGTTACAGACTTCGCATACAAGAAAACATTGATTTTTTAACAGTTTTAAGCCATAATTCACAACGTAGATGGACATACATTGGTTAAACAACCCAGTCCAACTTAATACCGACTGCATAGTTTAACCCCTCTCATCCAATCAACTTAGTTCGAGCAAGCAACTTAGCCTGTAAATGAAAATGTCATGCACACATAGAAAAGATTCCAAAAACAACAGAATCAAAGATATACATAATCAACATTTTTTCATGCAAAACCAAAATTAGAATAAGTCGACCTAACGTCTCGACTTCTAACACAGTTTGTTTAATTTTTGACACGTTGTTTGCAAGTAGCACCAGATGAAGAGTTTCCCTGAGCTTTCTAGTCCTAGTTTCCAAGCTGCACTTTTCACCATGCAAACATAAGATGTAAAAACTCTCCACCAAATGTCAAAACAAACACCCGGAGGGAGTTACTCCTGATTTTCACCATTTTTGCCCTTGGGAGTATGGTGGGAGTTAATGCAATCATGAGACTTTCACCGCCTCTCTACATTATATTATCTCTCCGATAAATAAATTAAGGTAAATTAATATTCCATCTATACTTTTTTTTTACCATAATGGTTCATAATTTTTATTTATTTATTTTTATATTTTTATTATCATTATATTTTATTTTATATAGACATATATTTTTAATAAATTCCAAAGCATTTGTTAAATAATTTTTAGCTCACAAGTTTGGCTTCCATACTTACTTGGCACTTTCATTGTCAATTAAAACAAACACATTATGCAAATCGAACATCCTACATGCTCCTATATGAAATGCACATGTGTGAGTTTCAATGTACTCATGGGCCTATCATCACTTCCCCACTTACATTTTTTTTGCCAACCTTTTCCCACTTGTCGAATGGATGTCCTTGGTCCTGCATACACAATGGTCATCAGTAGTACCACATTCTAGCAATAAAGGTAAGTTTAAACCGTCAATTTATTTACTATCAATGATCGTGCGAGGAGAGTCGTTACACTTGTACTCCCAAAGAAATCAAATACCTCTAATTTTTTCAAATGAGAAGTGTTGGACACTTCTTGCAGCTTGTGAAAGCCATTGAGATTGATATAATGAAAGAAAGAGGTTGCTAAAATAAAATAAAATTGTAGGCATCTAACAATTTCTTCAAAACTCAAAATAGACAAGCTCATAAAATTGTATGCATGTATTTATTCACTTACAGAGTTTGCTAATACATTTCAAGGAGCATCAAGCTCTTACAATTTCTTTTCTCCAACCTGTTGTCTTCTACCTATAGTTTTCTCTCCTCTCTTTATTCTACTATGTATACACTATTGTGTATACTATTCTCTATTTTCCATTCACTGTTTTTTTTTGAAAAAAATGAAAAATATGTTATATTTATAGAAGCTGTATTACACAAGGTAAAATGAACTGGACAGGCATCAAGGGAGACATAAAATCCTCCTCCAATCCCTCCAAGCTCAAAAATTACCCATAAAACATTACCTTACATAATGCAGATATCCATACCCTCAGCACTACCATAGCTGAATTCCAGTTTATCCAATTTATCTGAATTCCGTAAACTATCCATTTATCTTCATGTTGTGTTGCTCTGTGGCCTAACTGTGATAGATTCATTAGACTCACTGTCTACTCTTCTTGTTCTACTATTTGCTTGTATCACCTCCTGCATCCCTTGGATTCTTTGGCACAAGCTTATCTGATTTTCCATCTGAGAGTCCACATATTGCCCTTTCTCCAAATCTTTTCCCCATTTTGCTAAATAGTCTGCCACCCTATTTCCCTCTCGCTTTATATGTGTAATAAAAACATCTTGAAAAACTTTCCAGATCTTCTCGGATCGCTTCCACCTTCCTTCTCTCTCCAATTCCTAGCACCTGAAAGGGCCTTATCGGATCTAATATTCCAGCCCATACTTGAGAGTCCTGTCTCTATCCACAACTTATGTAATCGTAGATTTGTAGCTATCACCGATGTTGACAAGATCGCCTCGTCCTTCCGCTTCATTATTATTTGCCTCCCCCATGCCTTCTCGCTCTCCAATACACCCGTTCTCCTTTCCAATTTCGCATGATAATACCAAAACCAGACTTTCCCGGGATTTTTAGTAGAAGCCCCATTCGTGTTTGCCTTCACCCACTCTTTAGGAGGTGGCCTCCACTCTATGTTATTCAAGGGGATCACACCCGTGTACCCATCCTTAAGTTGTTTCTCTCGTTACGCTTATTCCAAGGCTCCGTAGAATAATCACTTCCTCCATTTTTATATTTGTTTCCTCCCGTAATCCGATAAATAGTGTTTCGTTACCTTGCTCATAATACTCTCCCATACTTGCTCCCTTGTTCTGTGCTCTGATCTAAATATGCGTGCATTTCGTTCTAGCCATAACTGCCACCATATGAAGCTAGGTCCTAGTTTCCATGCAATTTTCATTGTTTTAGTCTTAAAGCCGCACCGTTTCCATTTCTCATAAAAGCTTTCCTGGCTCTCAAAAACTTCCCAATGTTGTCTCATTTGCCTCCACCAATTGATCCATATGTCTTTAGCAAAAGAACACCCAAAAAAGAGGTGATTCAAGGTCTCCTCTGCCTTTCCACACAAAACACATTTAGAGGGCCCAAAGAAACCTCTTTTTATCAAATTATCAAAAGTCAAGCACTTTTTGTGGTTAATCAACCATGAGAAAATGTTAATTTTTGGCCATCCTTCCTTTTTCCAGACAAATGTCCATGGAAAGGGTGATGGGGTAATCTCGTATCCACAAACTACCTTGTCTCCCTCCTTTGCCTTATAAATTCCCAACTTACTTCCTCCCCATCCAAGTATATCCCTCTTAGAACCATCCTGAATTGGGTGTCTTTGAAGATATCTCCACAGCTTTTTCCATTAGTTCCTCTCGTACTCCCTCACTGGCCATTCTTGGGGATGTTTCCACTGTAATAAATATGGCACATGTTGATTCCATGATTTCATATAGTAAGAGGCTTTCCACCACCCTGCTTTTTGGAGCTCTGATTTCCAGCTCTCCATCTCTGGGAATGTCTAAATAATTGGTTGTGATTGATTCCATGAATCCTCCCAAAATAAAGCATCCTTTCCATCCCCTAACTGCCAATATAGGTATGGCTTTATTAACTCTTGGCCTACTAACATTTTCCTCCATATGGTAGATCCCTCTCCTTCCACTTTGTATCTCGGAATGTTTTTCTCATCCACTCTTGGGTAATATTTAGCTTGTAAGAGTCTACTCCATAAACCCCCAGTAGCTGTAATCCATCTCCAATATAGCTTCCCAGCTAGTACCTTGCTGCTCTGGAATGCCGATCTTATCCCCAATCCTCCTTGTTTTTTTGGTTGGCATATCTTCTCCCAACCCACTAGTGCTATTTTTTGTTCTTCCCTTGCACCTGACCACAAAAACTTTCTTGTGTGTTTGTCAATATCTTTTAGAATTCTCTTTGGAGCCCGAAGTATAGAAAATTTATAAACCGGGAGAGCTTGTAGCACAACTTTAATCATTGTCGCACTTCCTCCTAAGCTTAGCCATTTATGAGTCCAAGTTGCTCACCTTAGCTTGAAGTCTATCCATCAACCCTTTCCACTCTTTACTTTTTGTTTTCTTTGCGGATAAAGGTACTCCTAAATACTGTATGGGTAAAGGATTTTCCATGAATTTCAACAATTGTATAATTTTATCTCTCACCCTCTTCGTTGTATTAAAAAAAACAATTTGAGATTTTTTTTCATTAAAAGTTTGCCCAGCAGCTTGAGTATACCCATCTAAAACTTCTTTTATGTTTCTTGCTACTATGATATTGGCTTGACTAATAAGAGCAGTATCATCCACAAACTGGAGGTGATTTATCTCAATTTGAGAACTTATTTTCAAGCCCTTTAACCTCCCCTCTTATCTCCCTTTTTTTAACAGTCTCCCGAGACCCTCTGCATAAAGGATAAAAAGGTAAGGGGAGAGAGGGTCCCCTTGCCTCAGCCCCCCTTCCCACCGTGAACATGGGAGAGGGACCGCCATTTACCGTAACCGAGAATGATGTAGTTTGTGTACGTGCTCTTACCCAATCTCTCCACCCCTCTCGCAAAGCCCATTTTTTCTAAAATATTTTGCATAAAGCGACCGCCTACTCGTCATAGGCTTTAGAAAGATCTAATTTAATAAACATACCCGGGTCCTTTTGTTTTGACATTGTGTGTATCACCTCCCGGGCCACTACTATTCCATCTAGAATTTGTCTCGCCTTCAACAAAACCACCTTGCTCACTTGAAATCAGATTTGGTAAAAACTGTTTCAACCTTTCTGCCATAAGCTTTGTTAATATCTTGTATACTACATTACATAGTGAAATAGGCCTATAATTATCAATTATCTCACTATATGGGCCCTTAGGAACCAAAGTGATAAAAGTATGATTCAAGGCTTTTAACATTTGCTTACTCTCTTCGATTCCTCCAATGCCTCCACCACCGCTTGGCCCACATTTTCCTAGAAATTTTGATAAAATTCAATGGGGAATCCGTCTCGGTCCCGGAGTCTTTCCCGTTTGCATTTTTTGTATGATCTCGCGAGGTTTCTTCCAAAGAAATTTCCTCCATTAATAATTTATTGTGTTCATGTTTAACTAATTGTGGAATTGCCTCTAGTATCTTCTCCTGCCATATTGCATTCAAATTTTCATTACTACTAAAAAGTGTATGGAAGTACTGATTTTCTATACTTTTCATTTCACTTCCACTGGTTTTTACCTGACCCATCATATCTGTAAGATCCATAATTCTATTTTGTTGTCTCCTGGCTGTTGCTGTCTTATGGAAGAAAGTTGTATTTTGGTCCCCCTCCTTTAACCATGTGATTCTGGCTCTTTGCCTCCAATAGATTTCTTCTTGTTCCTCCAAAGCTTCCTCTTTTCTAATAATTTTTGCCTCACATTGTAACATTTCTTCTGTGATAGTTCCTTGTCTTATCTCTTGAGCAATCTTCTCCTTTTGATCCTTGATTTCATTCTTTTGGATTCTAGTTATTTCCTTCTTCTGTTTACTCCACTCCTTTAGTTGGGTCCTTACATATTTTAGTTGTTTGTGGAGTTTGAATTGGGCTATCCCAAATCTTGGTTTCCCTGATTTCCACCATTCCTTTATACGGTCCCCTAGCTCCTCATCTTTCAGCCACCATAGCTCAAATTTAAAATTTCCCACAACTTTATGATTATCTTCTTCTATGGTTAAACTTACTGGAAAATGATCTGAAGAAAGCCTATCCATGACCCTTGCTTGATGCTTGGTATGCAAATATAATTCCTCCCCCATGAAGAAACGATCCAAGCAAGATTTGACCATCTCACCTTCCTTTCTTCCGTTAGTCCAAGTCATGGAGCTATCCACAGCTTGGGATATCTATTAGATTCATTTGACATGTTATTGCTGAAAAAAACCTCGTCCTTTTCCTCAAGCATGGCTCGCCTCCTTGTTGTTCCTCTATTCTAAGCTTTGCATTGAAGTCTCCTCCCACAATCCATTGGTCCTCCGGTAGTTTTCTCTCGAAATTCTGGATGGCTACCCATTGATCCCTCTGTAATCTAACTGTTTGTGCTCCATAAAAATTCACTATAGTCCAAATTTTTCCAGTTTCCCTATTTTGTAACTGGACCATCAACACCCCTCTCATAGAGGCCCCCCTATCTCTAGGAATAGTTGGTGATTCCACATAGTGGCCAATCCACCTGATTTCCCTTGTGACGATTGAGTAAGGATCTCTCCTTTTTGCCATATCCTCCTATTTATTTTTTGTAAGTCTTCTCCTTGCATTTTGGTTTCCTGTAACAAAATTATATCCTGGACTCATATCTATGATAATATTTTTGATCGCATTTTGTCCGGGGCGATCGCCTAAACCCCTCACATTCCAAGTGATTAATATCATTGAGAATTAGGAGAGAAAAAATCAGCCATCAATTTTACCTTTCCGTTTTGGCTCAAATCTCTTCCCCGTTCCTCCATCTTTTCCTTGTTTGACTTCCTCCCTGCAAATTGGTTTGGTTTTTGTTTCTTCTCCACTTGATGAATTCCTAGAGTAGGGCTTTCTTTGTTCTTATTTCCTTCTTTCATCTCTATTTCTTGTGTCAAAAACATCCTCTGCTCTATTTCCCCTCCTATGGTCTCTCTTGTGGGTTGAATCTCCTCTTCCATGAGAGAGGTTGTGTCTGGTCTTGCTCCTTGCTTGTTCCCTAACACTAGATTGGAATATTTTTCCTGATCCAGCTGAGTATCCTCCTCTAACCCTTCCATTTGAAAATCTCCTTCGGTTTCCAAGTTTCCCAGTTGTTTGAATATCTCATATCTATTGGTTGTTCTTACAACTCTTTCTCCTTGTCTCTGGTTACTATGCTGATTTTTTTTGTTTGGCCTTCTCATTACTTTTTGAAAACCCTCAGAATCTATTGGGCCTTTCCCTTCCTTTTTATTTCCCTTTTGCTGAAGAGATTGACCTGCCATGTTAAAATTTTCTTTTGTCCCCTCTTGTTCAGATTGATGATCCTTAACTGTTGGGCACATTCTAGCTAGATGTCCAGGAGCGTGGCACACCCGACATCTGAATGGAATAGCCTCATAATCCAGTTGTTGGTGCCAGACAAAATCCCCTATTTTTAGGTCTATCTCTATTGGAAGAGGTTTTCTGAGGTCCATTTCTACACAAACCCTAGCAAACATTGCCGATCCTCCTAAAACTGTTTCTCTTGATCTACCTTGATAATGCCCTAATAAGTTGCCTATTGCCTCAAGTATCTCCTCTTTCCAAAATTCAAGGGGAAGGGCAAATAATCTTACCCATATTGGTACTGTTGTCGGTTCCACCCTCGGGTCAAATCCCATCTTCCATGGCTGCAATAATAGTCCCGCTGGTCCATGATGATATGGTCCTCCCTCAAATACTTTTTGTCGATCTGCCACCGATGTGAACTCCACAGAAAAATACCCATTTACGAGAGTTAGAATTTTGTATTCTCCTTCTAGATGCCATTGTTTCCTTATCCATGTGTGGAGGAAGTGCACAGATGGTTTGAAACCCACAAATTTACCTATCAAGTTGTGTTTTGACTTATAAACAATATCCTCAGCTACCCAGTCCTCAGCTATTTCCAACATCGGTATTTCTTTTGCTTGTGGTAGACATCCATTCACCCTCCCAAGTAGAGAATCCTCCTTTTGTCGCTTCCCCATGGTGTTTATGATTTTCTTTGCTTGTGTTTGACAATCGTTGAAACTATCTTGGGTTCCACATAGCTTATCCCAAAATGAAATTCCTTCGTTTGGAGGATTTGGTACCGAAGTACCTATGTCCCCCATTCTTGGTCGTGATCCTTACTATTGACAAACCTCTACCTTAGCTTCTGAAACCCTTTGATTCCTCAGATCTCCTCTGAAGCACCTCCAAACTTTTGAAACCCTAGCTCTGCTCCATGTAACTTGATTTTCCATTCACTGTTATGCATGCTATGTTATGCTATATTATTTGACAAAAGCACTAAGGTCTATTTATAACTACAAATAAAAAATATTCGAATTCTCTAAACGTACCCAACAAGATTTGTGCCAACACTCCCTAGTGGTTGGTGAGTTACCCAACAAGATTCATGCCAAGACTTCCCCTGGTAGTTGGTGAGTTACCCAACAAGATTCATGCCAACTCCTCTTGGTGGTTGGTGAGTTATCCAACAAGATTCACGCCAACACTCCCCTTGAATATTGACTAACCCCATTAATGATTCCCAGATAGTCTCTAAGATGTTCAAAATTCTCTCTTGATAGTGGCTTAGTAAAAATATTTGTGAGTTGTTGCTCAGACTTGCAAAACTATAAGTTGATCTCTCCACTCCCAACCAATTCCTTGATAAAATGATATATGATTTCTATATGCTTGTTGCATCCATGGAAAACTAGATTCTTTGACAAGCCTATTGAAGATTGATTATTGCAAAAGATTGTAATTCCTTCTTCTTGCTCCTCGTTAAAATTTGCCAAGATTCTTCTAAATCATATAGCTTGACATGTTGCTATATTTTTTGCAATATAATTTGCTTCAACTATAAAGAGTGATAAAATTGATTGTTTTTTAGAATCCCGTGAAATGGCTCTTGATCCAATGTTGAACACATATCCATATGTGCTCTTCTATCATCAATACTACCTGCCCAATCATTAGATATATAGCTAATTAGTTGAAAATGATCCGATGTATATAAAATTCCATTTTTTTTGTGCTATTGACATATCTTAGAATTCTCTTTCTTGCTTACCAATGTGTATCCTTTGGATTTTCCATGAATCTAGAGACTAGACTAACTGCATACATGATATCAGATTTTGTTGTCGTTAGATACATTAAACTCCCAATCATACTCTTGTATAATGTTGGATTCACATTGCTCTGCAAACAATTTTACTCAATTTCAGACCTGTTGATGTTGGAGTTGGTGCAAGCTTGCTACTCAGCATTTTGAATATTTTTAAAATTTCATTGGTATACTTGGCTTGAGATATGAAAATACCATCATCCATTTGTTTCACCTCTATGCCAAGAAAATATTTCAACAATCTCAAATCTGTCACCTCAAATTCCCTCTTCATTATTGATTTGAATTATTTTATTGACTGATTTCTATTTACAATAAAAATCAAATCATCTACATACAATACAACAATTAAGATTTCACTATTACTTGCCTTGATGTAGAGAGTTGACTCATTGCTGCTCTTGCTAAAGCCATTACTCAACAAATATGAATCTATTCTGCTATACCAGGATCTTGGTGCTTGTTTGAGCCCATAGAGTGCTTTCTTTAGCCTATAGACCTTGCCTTCATGTCCTAGAATCTCATATCCATGTGGTTATTCAACATATACTTTTTTCTTTAGCACTCCACTAGAAAGGTGGATTTTATATCCATTTGATGTACTTCCCAATTATGTTGAGCTGCTATGGCCAAGATAGCTCTTACAATTTTCATCCTTACATCGGGAGCAAAAGTTTAATCATAATATATTTCATGATGTTGTTTGTACCCTTTGACAACTAGCCTTGCTTTGTACCTTTTGATTCTACCTTTTTCAGTGCTTTTGGTCTTATAGACCCATTTGACTCCAATTATCTTTTTTTTCTTGCTGGAAGATCTACAAGCTCCCAAGTATCATTTTTTTGTATTGCTTCTATTTCCTCATCCATGGCTTTGCACCATTTTTCATCATTGATGACTTCTTCAAAATGCACTCGATCATTTTTAGAAAATAGAGAAAATTTTACATTTTCATTATTTTCCTAATACTTAGAATTGTCATAAATTTTCTTTAGGCTCCTTGTTTTTTTTTACTGCAAAGAATTTGAAGTGTCGCTAGAGTGATATCTTGAAGGAGTTAAACATGAAGTTTGCAAACTAGGAGCATCGTTGCTTTGATACCTTATTGGGATTGGAATTAAAGATATTCTATGTCTTGAACTTTCACCTAAAAATTCCCTATTGATGATGGACTTTCTATTGAGGGAGGTGTCATCCAAGATATTGTTGGAGTGATACTTTGCTAGTATTTGTTGTTATTTAGATGAGAAGATGCAATGATACCTTGTGTGCCTATTTCTCTATTTAATGACCCCTTTTCACTAGAGACCTCCACTTCATTGAACCCTAAACTTGGTTTAGAGGTATTGTTGTAGTGATACCTGAGGAGTTGTCTGTGGTGCCATCCCATGACTCATTCTCAATGAATTGAATATCCCTACTGATGATCAAATTCTTTGTAACTGGGTTGTATAATCTATAAACCTTTTATTATTTACTATAACCAACAAAAATGTACCTTTCTCCTCTATCATCCCATTTCTTCCTTTTTTCTTTGGGTACAAGTGCATCTACCATGCAGCCACAAACTCATAGATCTTCAACACTATATTTTTTGTTCCTACGTGCTTCTTTAGGAATCATATCACACATACTTTTCTTAGGGCATCTGTTAAGTAGATATATTTTTTTTGCTACAACATCACCCCAGTATTTATTTGAAATTCCCTTGCTCTTCATCATGCTTCTAATCATTTCTTGAATTGTCATATTCTTCCTTTTTGCTACACTATTTTGTTGTGGTGTGTACTTAGTGGTGAACTATTTCTTGGTCTCATTTCCTTTACAAAAATCAAAAATAACTTTTAAAATGTACACTCCCCCTCTATCTATTATGAGGACCTTTATGTAGTGTCCACTTTATTTTTCAACCAGGGCCTTAAATTGCTTAAATTTCTCAAATGCTTTAGATTTATGCTTCAAAAAATAAACCCATATTTTTTTGCTAAAAGCATCAATAAATGTTATATAATATTCATTTTTTTCTAAATTGAGAGTCTATATGGGACATCACAAATCAGAATGTACCAATTCTAATGGATCTTTTGCTCTCCATGATTTTCCAGAAGGAAAGGCTTGTCTATGTTGCTTTCCTAGTATGCATCCCTCATAAACTCTATCTGCTTGTTCAATTAATGGCATCCCTCTCACCATTTGTTTTTTGTACAGAATATTTAGTCCACTAAAACTTAAATGCTCATACCTGAGATACCATAGTGTGGATGGATCTTTGACAACAATTTTGAATGCTTCCAAAGGATTTATTGCCTGAGCAAACCCTTGAGCATATTCTACTAAAAATTCAATTTGCATCCTAAGGGGAAATATTTGTTTTTTTGTCATTTTAACACTTGCTATTTGGTTTTTGTCATCATTTTGTTAAAAATTATACATTCTTCATTTTGAAATTAAAATTTATAACCCTTTTGGACTAATTGACCAATACTTAAAAAGATTATATTTTAGCCCTAAGATATAGTAATATCCTGAATCCTTTTTTTGTCACCTTGCTTGGTGTGAATGGAGATGGACCCTTTGTCCATAACGGGGAATTTTTCATTGTTTTCCATCCTTACTTCAGATCTAACATTTTCATAAATGTAATTAAACATATCCCTATTTCCACTCATGTGGTTGCTACACCCACTACATAAATACCAAACATCACTAGTGATATGTTCAACTATATTGCAAGTGATGAATAAATTTTTATTTTTCTCAAATTTAGATTCTTTTTATTTAGCTAAATTTACATTTTTCTTAGACTGATCATATTGTCTTTTTCTACATTCACTTGCAAAATATCCATATTTTTTACAATAATAACATTGAACATTTGATTTATCATACCTTTCAGATGAGGGGCTACTCCTTTTCTTTTCTTGTGAATCTAAATTTGAATTTCTTCCTCCTTGGTTGTTGAATCTTCCTCTTCCAGAGCCTCTTCTTCCTCTTCCTATGTTGTTTGCTCCTCTCCCCCTACCTATTACATTCACTTGAGATTTGAAAGCTTGTTCTAGGGAAGGAGTGGTTGATCTATTCAACCTTTGCTCATGGGTTTGCAATGAACCCATTAACTCATCAATAGATATTTTAGTCAAGTCCTTGGACTCTTCTATTGCAACAACAATAGGATCAAACCTAACAAGAAGACTTCTTAAGATATTTTCTACAATTCTATGATCTTCTATGACATCTCCATTAGTTTTAATTTGATTGACTATGCTGAAAATTCTTGTAAAAAAATCATCAATGGACTCACAATATTTCATTTGGAGATTTTTAAAATCTCTTCTTAATAACTGTAATTTAACCAACTTTACCTTTTCATTTCCCTTATATGCATTCTGAAGAATCTCCCAGGCCTGCTTAGAATTTTTAGTTGTTGCTATCCTTGGAAAGATGGAATCAAACATACCCACTTGAATGAAGCTTAAAGCTTTAGCATCCTTTCTTTTGATTTGGCTGGGTTTTTTGTGCTTGTGTAAGAGCATTAAAATTAGCCTAGTTAGTGACATTTGTAAAACCACTTTCAACTAATTTCCACAAATCATGAGAACACATAATTATTTTTATTTTAATGACCATGCATCATAATTTTTACCATCAAACACAAGCGGTTGTTGCCAGCTATTACTACTTCTAGGTTGTTAAAATTAAAAAAATATATTATAGGCATCTAACAATTGCTTCAAAACTCAAAATAGACAAGCTCATAAAATTGCATGCATGTATTTATTCACTTACAGACTTTGCTAATACATTTCAAGGAGCATCAAGCTCTTACAATTTCTATTCTCCAACCTACTGTCTTCTACCTATAGTTTTCTCTCCTCTCTTTATTCTACTATGTATATACTATTGTGCATACTATTCTCTATTCTCCATTCAATGTTGTGCATGATATGCTATATTATTCAACAAAAGTACTAAGATCTATTTATAACTATGAATTACAAATCTTCATTCAACAATGTATACACTGTTGTGCATACTATTCTCTATTCCCCATTCACTGTTGTGCATGTTATACTATATTATTCAATAAAAGCACTAATATCTATTTATAACTGCAAATTAAAAAAATTTATTCTACTATGTATACACTGCTGTGTATACTATTCTCTATTCTCCATTCACTATTGTGCATGTTATGCTATATTATTCTACAAAATCACTAAGGTTTATTTATAACTACAAATTAGAAATATTGGAATTTTCTATATGCACCCAGCAATTTTTGTGCCAACACTCCAGGATGGCTACCCCCTAATGGCTACTCGACTAGATTCATGCTAAGACTTCCCTCGTGGTTGGTGAGTTACCCAACAATATTATGCCAACTCCCCTTGATGGTTGGTGAGTTACCTAGCAAGATTCATGCCAACAGATAACTGAGAATATCCAAAAAGTAAGGCAATGCCTAAATCTCCTCAAGGCACCCTAGTTTAAGGTCTCTTAAAGACTACAATGAATCTTATGAATGGAAGTTCGGTGAGACTTGTGCAGCTAGGCCTTTTAATTTTCATAGGAGAAATTATGGATGCTTCTTGCAGTTTGAGAAAGTGACTAAGATTGAGATGATTGATAGTATCTGATGTTAGAAAATTAAACCAGATTTGATGCCTGATAAATCGTATCATCGCAAATCTGATCATCGTAATTTTCAAGTATGTGTACTTAATGCTAGTAGTTTCAGTTAGGCAATTGGTCAGAAACCCTAGTTCGATGGTCATAAACCCTAGTTTGATAGGGAGGATAATCCTTATCCTCCTTCGATGGTCAGAAACCCTAATGTAATGCATGTTAGAGGATAAGCCTTATCCTTCCTTTCGCTCGGCTATATAAGGTGGAGTGGTCTTTCAGAAGTGATATCGAGGAATATCGTAGAGCGAGGGGTAGTAGAGCAAAGCAAAGGAGATGGAGGAATAGCCTCTCAGAATATCCTCTAGTTTTTATCCTGCAATTGATTTATAGATGTCTATGTAAAGTTTGATCTTGCATTGTAAAATTGCATTGGCATTAAGATCAGTTTGAGTGAATAAAATTTGTCTTTTGTACAACTCTTGTCTCATTTATTTTTCATTCTGATCTTACACCAAACTTGGGTGTATTCTGCTCATACGCCTTGGCCAAGTGCATCCTCCAAGTTGCACTTCATCAAGTGAGGTGCACCTCCCTCCGCGCACCCAAGTGAGGTGTGTTAGAGTTAAAGTGCACTATGCCTTCACCTTGACACTTGTGAGTTTCTCTTGACAAGTGTCAAGTGTTTCATATAGGCCTTTTGTCTATATATATAACTCATTTTTATCAATAATATAATCCCATCAGTTTTAGTCCCAACATTTGGTATCAGAGCAGGCTTTCTTTGCCCTATGAAACCCCTAAGGGGGGATTTCCCTCATGGAAATCCTCCCTCCCCCATGATTTTTTTCTTTATTTTTCCCTAATTTTTAAATTTTTTACCGAAAGAGTATGCTCTCCATCATTTTATGGATCAGAAACCAGATGGTAAGAATTTAAAGTTTAGGGAATTTTTTCATATTTTTTTTACTTTTCAGGTTCTGGTGCAGTATGCTCACGCCCCCCCCTCGCTCATGCGTCGTAAAGTTTTTTTGAGAGCTCCGAGTTACCGCAGCCAGGGACCAGAATATCCATGGTAGAATATCCATGCTGCGGATACTTACACGGTTTTTTGACTGTGTGAAGTGCATAAATGGACCCAAAATTTTGTTGATGGCTCAGGTTCGAGCGGTGAAGTCTATAGGGTCGTCATAAATTTTTTTTAATGGTGTTGTGTTACAGGTGGTGTAAATCCGACAACGTGTGATAAGAACACGTTGGCGACCCAGGTTTTCAAAATTCTCCTACAACTGGTTCCGTTTTCTCCTTTTTGGATCTATTTTTACCATTTTAGAGGTCACAGGTTCTATTCCTAGATCGACGTCTTATGCAGGGCGGTGATGGCGTCCACGGATTCGAATGCGGAACCGTTGCTTTCAACAAATGAGCCCACCAATGAAGGAGAGTTTTGCTTAAATAGCACAAAGAAAATTTTTTGTCGACAACCCGTCGGATGTGAGGGCGGACAAGTCCTCAGGATATAAGACCCCAAGGACTCTACTCCTGGTGCTATCGATGCCGCCGAATGAGAGACTCTTGGCCAAAATATTACGGGCAGTCGTAGCCTCTTCGACGGGAATCGATGATGATTTTCCCAAATTTGTGCAGTGAAACAATTGGCGACTTGATTTGATCTCAAATTTTGATGGAATTTGCGCTTTCGAAGGCTATAACGTCTGATATGAACCATAAAATAGGTGTTGTTCCACTGATATGGGCAGGAGGTCCTATCACCCCTACTAGAGATCTCCAGGGCCACCGAGTCACTATACCACGTGGCTTTAGACATCAGTGATAATTCGAAGCTCATGGCTGGCCATATGACCCCCACCCAGTTCATCCCATCTGCTTCCTGGAGCTATGGATTGGTTGTTAAACAGGAACAAATGCATTAAGACAAGCAACAGAAGTTTGGGTAGTTGTGGCCATCACAGTTTGAGGGTGTGCTAGCGGCGTTCATGCAACTGGGCATCCCCACGATGGTGGTCGTCTGCGGCTTGAACCAGATTTTGCATCCACAGACTGAAGCGAAAAGAGGCGTGCCATAATTCTCTGCTTCGAGCGGTAAAGTTTGCAGGGCCATGAGAATTTTTTTTTTAAAGGCTGCTATAGCGACAGGTGGAGGGGGATTCGCCTGCTGAAAATTCTCGACAATTGACAGAGTCGACGAGGTGGGAGCGACTCGCATGGGCATGTGATGGACTATGAAATCTACCTATGGAGCTGTGTCGTGAGATTTCTTGTGGATGAAGAATGGATAAATCTTGATGCTCGAGGCACTGCGTATGGGTAAATGCCTTCTAAATATCCTTGTCTTGGGGCTACTTCTGCAAATATTGGGCTATGTTTTCATTTGTTATCTCATTTATTTAAAGAAATTTTAGAAGACTTTGGTTTGTGATCTCCGGATCTAGTCGACTGGTAATCGCCTGTAGTGGTAGTCTATAAAAGGAGCTAAGGCACTCTACTGGTGGTGGTGAAAGCAAAACCTCCAACAAATCGTGATGTTCTGAGGGGCCGTAGGCTATGTTTTTCATCTGAGGCAGGCAGTGAGATATGGACAATGCAACGGCGATAGGGCCATCGTTCGTTGGAGAGGGCGACGCTTCTTTGCAAGGAGCATTTGCACCACCTCGTCACCTCCAAGCTCGACGGCACAACGGCGGTGTTTGAACAAGTGGCAGGACGGTGTTTGTCAAAGTGTTGTGTCACCTGATATTTCTCCTCTCCCTTACCATTTGTCCTTTCTGTGTTTATAGGTGATGAATGTGCCACTTGACCGCCACTTGTCCCCTATTTGACCACTGCTGTAATTGGGCAATTTGTTATTTTCCCACTTGGCTAGTGGGTGGGCTGTTTATTTTTCAAAATGATGTGGGACATTTTTTTGGAGGGGCCACTTTATTGTTAAAATCATGTGTTTGTGTGGCGCGCGCTCGATGACAAGTGGCTAATTTGTTAAGTGGTTGTTAAAAGCATGTGGGGATTAAAATTTAAGGGGCCATTGCTAAAAAGGATCATTTTTAAATTGCATGGGGGTTAATTATTTAAATCATAGGAAGTGAAAGTGAAAGCCCATGTAATTCCCCTGCGAGGGAAATTTTAAGACTATTTTTTTTCCACCAGAGAGTGATGCCGCCATCATGCAATGTTTGATTTTTCTGCCTTTGAGAGACATGTTGTATATTTCATATTATGAAGATACCTTTGATGGTGGAATATAGGGGTATTTATAGTCATTGGAAACGTCTTTCCACGACGGACACAATGGTGGTGTCATATTGTAATTTTGAGGCTGTTTCAATTGAGTTTTTTAGCCTCAAAGTTTTTCTACCTTGGAGTGCACTTTCGGTTGTACCCGACACTCCCAAGGTACTTGTAAGTGAACCTAGTATTTAGTAGTACCCTCTTTCTACTTGGCGGATGCAGCGGCTGGTTACCCATGCATTTCGGTAAGATGAGGTACCTACCATAAGGACACTTATTCTAGGGACTACAGACATAGACACCCTAGACTCTATCCGAGGTTTTTTCGGATCTACTTCTGAAGACTACAGACGAAGACACTTCAGAAGATTATCTTCTTTTCTTCTCTTCTTCTCCTCCATATTTGGCATCTATGGCTCATTTTATTGTATTGAGTGCATTTTCAGCAGAGACCGACACTCTTATATGGCTCATTTTTCCTTTGTATTAGGTGCAATTTCGGCAGATACCGACACCTTCTAGATTGAGTTCACCATAAGGAAGAATTTGATATTTATGGTGGGACTATTCAGTGACCTATGAGAGGTGACATCCTCTAAGGATGACCTACAGAGGCAATAGACCCAGAAGTGGCTGACCCTGATGCACCCATGATGACCCTGAGGCACTTAGATGGCTGACCCAGTGGCAATAGACCCGTGTAAGTGGCTGACCCTGAGGCAACAGATCGAGATGTGTACATAGTGAATCTAGCATTATTCATAGTTGGAGAGCCAAGCGCAAAGAGCATGAGCCTAGACCAAATCAACAATAAGAGAGGATGATAGCTTGTTTTAGAGAATTCAACATTAAGGAGGAATGTTACCTAATGTTGACTTGTTTCGTTTCTTCTTTAGTTAGGATAGTGCACTTTAAGGGGGAATGTTAGAGTTAAAGTGCACTATGCCTTCACCTTGACACTTGTCAATTTCTCTTGACAAGTGTCAAGTGTTTCATATAGGCCTTCTGCCTATATATGTAACTCATTTTTATCAATAATATAATCCCATCAGTTTCAGTCCCAACAAGGTGCACCTCTTTCGTGCGCCCTAAGCGAGGCGTACCTCCCCTATGCACCCAAGTGAGGCACACCTCTTTTGTGTGCCCCAAGTGAGGTGCACCTCCCCCATGCACCCAAGTGAGACACACCTCTTCCATGTGCCCCAACTGAGGTGTACCTCCCCACGTGTGCCTGACCTGGGTGCATCTTCCAAGCTGCACCCAACTCAAGTGCATCTTAGATTTGTGTGCAACTCAAGTGCATCTTCCAAGCTACGCCCAACTTATGTGTATCCCAGTCTATGCACCTGGGCCTTGTGCACCATAGGGTTGCATCTTATCTCAGGTGCATCTCCCTTTTGTGCCCAGGCCTTCTGCACTGTCCTATGTGTACCTAAGACCTAGGTGCATCCTCCCATTGCGCCCAAATTTCAAATTGATATCATAGCATGTGTCTACCCATGGAAAATAGAAGCAATGGCTTCTAATGGCAACTCATTGTAGTTGCAGATCCCATGGTTCAATGGAAAAATTTATGATTATTGGAGCATCTAGATGACAAAATTTTTTAGGTCGTAGGATATATGGGATGGTCCATAATAGTTATGCAGAGCCAGCAGACGCAGCAGCATTGAGCACCCTCTCCCAAATGGAGTTAGATCTACTGAAGAACCAGAATAAGAACTAGAAGGCATTGTTTTATATAATGTAGGTGGTTGAGGAGATAATATTTTCGTAAATTGCAGCAACAACCAAATCAATAGATGTTTGGGAAATCTTGGCCAGATCCTACTAGGGCACTGACAAGGTGAAGTTGGTGTGGTTGCAGATGCTGAGGAGGGAGTTCAAAAACTTGCATATGAGTGATTCAGAGTCCATAAGCAACTTCCTCACCTAAACAATGGATGTCATCAACTAGATGTGGTTGAATAGGGATAACATGACAAATCAGAGGATTGTAGAGAAGATACTAAGGAGCCTACCAGTAAGGTTTGACTCAGTGGTGATAGCAATCAAATAATTGAGAGATTTGATAACCCTCTCTATGGATGAGCTCATGATTCTCTAAAAACACATGAGCAGAAGCTAAGTCACTCAACTCAGTCCTCGTTAGAGCAAGCATTCAAGGCACAGGTCTCATTCTGAGATAGTAGCATACAAGAATCCCACCAAGGAGCTTCTAGTTCTCAATAAAGAAGAAGTATAGGCAAGCATGGGAGAGACCACAAGTAAGGAGGAATGTAAAACTCCAATGACGGAGAGACCAGCTACAACTTCCATCAGCAAGGAGGAAGAGGCAATGGCAAAAACCAAGGAGGATCTAATCATAGGAAGGATAAATCGAAGATCCAATGTTATTACTACAAGAAGTTTGGTCATTATATCTCTAAGTGCAGAAAGAAGATGGCCAAGGATAACCAACAGCAAGTGCACTACACAAATGAAGCTGGAAATACGAAGTGTAGAGGTGTCTATGTAAATATTTTTTTGACTTACAGTATTAAGGAGGAGAGCTATAATAATATATGGTATCTCGATAATGGGTGCAACAACCACATGACTAGGAACAAAGAGATGTTCTCACAACTAGATGAAACAATTCAGTCTGAGGTGAATATCAGGAACAATAGCAAGGTTCCTATAATGGGTAAAGAAAAAATCCTTATTCACACCAGTTAAGGTAAAATGAAGTAGGTCACCGATGTCTATTATGTGTCTGGTTTGAAGCATAATTTACTGAGTGTTGGACAACTTGTGCAGAAGGGGTATATTGTTCAATTCAATGATGGGGTATGCACCATCAGAGACAAAGAGCATGGGTAGATTGCAACTGTGTCCATGACAAAGAACAAAATGTTTCCACTACAGATTCAGAATGAATCACTAATGTCATTTAGTGCAGTTGTGAAGGATGCTACCCAGTTGTGCCATCTCAAATTTGGTCACCTGAGTTTCATTGGCCTGAACTTACTATATAAGAAGCATATGGTGAAGGGTTTACCCCTTATTGAGCAACCAAATCAAGTCTATGAAGGTTGCTTGGTCGGCAAGTAGAACAGGGATGCATTCCCTACAGGATAGTCTTAGAGGGCTTCACAAACATTGGAGCTGGTGCACTCAGATATTTACGGTCCGATGCAGACTAGCACATTTATCGAGAATAAGCACTTCTTGACTTTCATTGATAATTTTATCCGAAGAACATGGGTATATCCCATCAAGAAAAATTCGAAGGCTTTCAAAAAATTCAAGGAATTCAAGGCTCTGGTTAAGAAACAGAGCGGCTACGAAGTGAAAACTCTCAGGACAAATAGAGGAGGTGAATATATCTCCAACGAATTCCAAAAATTTTGCAAGCAAAATAGAATTTCGAGGTAGCTCACTGCAAGATACACACCACAGTAGAATTGTGTTTCAAAGAGGAAAAATAGAACCATCATGGATATGATACGGAGCATGCTGAAGGTTAAAAATTTGCCATATGAGTTCTGGATAGAAGCTATAGCTTGTGCAGTTTATCTATTGAATAGATTTCCCACAAAGAGTGTGAAGGATAAGATTCCTCAAGAATCCTGGAGCAATCATAAGCCTAGTGTGGCATATTTGAGAGTTTTTAGGTGTATAGCATATGCATATGTTCCAAAAGAGAAGAGGAAGAAGTTGGATGACAAGACTGATAAATACATATTCATTGGGTATAGTAAAGATTCGAAGGCATATAGACTGTATAATCCTATGACAAAGAAGTTGATTATCAGCCGAGATGTGAAGTTCCTAGAGTATGAAGCCTGGAACTGGAAATCAAATACTGGCCAACCTGAGCTCAGTCATTGAGTCTGAGGACGTGGAAAAAGAAAAAGTGCATCAGCCTACAGCTTCAAGAAATAACTCTGGATATAGCAGCAGCATCACCTCATCATCACAATCACCTCCACTTGCAAGAAAGATCTCCAACTTGAGGACATCCATGAAGACAAGGAGCTTGCAAGACATCTATGAGGTAACCCAAAATCAAGTAGATAAAGAATATTTTGATTTTGATTTATTTTTTGAGTGTGATCCAATTTCATTTAAAGAAGCAATTCAAAATCAAAAATGGGTGAAGGCGATGGATGAGGAAATTGAGACCATAGAGAAGAACAAGACATGGCTATTGAAAGATCTCCTAGTAGGGAAGAAGACCATTGAGGTCAAATGGGTATATAAAATAAAGTTTAATGCCCAAGGTGAAGTTCACTGACATAAGGCCAGATTGGTGGTGAAAGGCTACAAGCAAAAGTCAGGGATTGACTATCATGAAGTGTATGCACCTGTAGCCCGACTTGACACAGTCAGGATGATCCTGGCATTAGTACCAAAAGGGTTGGAATGTGTACCAGATGGATTTCAAGTCTACCTTCCTGAATAGAGTATTGAAAGAAGAGGTCTACATAGACCAGCCACCAGGCTATGAGCTGGAAGGACAAGAAGGTAAGGTCCTGAAGCTAAAGAAGGCCCTGTATGGGTTGAAGCAAGCACCCAGGGCATGGTACAATTGGATTGATGCTTACTTTTAGGAGAATGGGTTCATAAAATGCCCATATGAGCACACCTTGTACCTGAAGCAAAATCTAAAAGGGGAAATGATAATCATCTGCCTATATGTGAATGATTTGATATACACTGGCAACAGTAATATGTTGCTTGACCAGTTTAAAACAACCATGAATAAGGAGTTCGAGATGATGGACTTAGAGCTGATGAAATACTTTCTCAACTTTGAAGTTGACCAATCAACGGATGGCATCTTCATTTCTCAAGGAAAGTATGCGAAGGATGTCCTTAAGAGGTTTAATATGGAGGATAGCAAACCTTCCATCACACCTGTTTCTACAAGTCAAACTGAGCAAGATGGATTCCAGCAAAAATGTTGATCCAACTCTATTTAAGAGGTTAGTTGGCAGCCTCATGTATTTGATTGCAACTCGATCAGATTTTATGTTTGGAGTTAGCTTGATTAGCAGGTTTATGGAGACTCTGAAGGACACGTACTGGCAAGCAGATAAAAGAATTTTGTGCTATGTCAATTGGACACAGAACTATGGAATTTTTTATTCCAAAAAGGACTAGTTGGAACTAGTTGGCTACATAGATAGCGATTGGGTTGGCAACACTGATGATCGAAAGAGCACTTCTGGTTATGATTTCTATATTGGATCATGAGTAGTTTCATGGTCATCCAAGAAGCAACCGATAGTTGTGTTGTCCACTATAGAGGCAGAGTATGTTACCACCATGTCAGTCGCATGCTAGGAAGTATGGCTGCAAAGAATCTTGGGTGAGCTGAATCATCCACTGGAAGGGATGACAACCATTTTCTGTGATAACAATTCCATCATAGCACTATCGAAGGATCTAATGTTTCATGGTAGGACAAAGCACATTGACATCCGATATCATTTCATCAAAGAGCTAGTGAAATTTAACAAAGTTGAGTTACTGTTTTACAGGTCCAAGGAGCAGTTAGCAGACATATTCACAAAATCTTTGAAGGATGAAGACTTCAACAGGCTTTGAGAAATGTTGAGCATCAAAATCTTTGTGAAATCTAGTTTAAAGGAGGGTGTTAGAAAATTAAACCAGATTTGATGCCTGACAGATCGTATCATCGTAAATTCGATTGTCATAATTTTCAAGCATGCGCAGTTAATGTTGGTAGTTGCAGTTTGGCAATTGGTCAAAAACCCTAGTTTGATAGGGAGGATAAGCCTTATCCTCCCTCGATGGTTAGAAATCCTAATGCGGTGCATGTCAAACGATAAGCCTTATCCTCCCTTCCACCCGGCTATATAAAGTGGAGTGGTCTTTCAGAAGTGATATCGAGGAAAATCATAGAGCGAGGGGTAGCAGAGCAAAGTAGAGGAGACAGAGTAGCAGCCTCCCAGAATCTTCTTCGATGTTTATCTTGTAATTGATTTGCAGATGTCTATGTAAAGTTTGAGCTTGTATTGTAAAACTTCATTGGCAGTCAGATCAGTTTAAGTGAATAAAATTTGTCTTTTGTGCAAGTCTTGTCTCATTTTCTTTTCATTTTGCTCTTGCGCTAGACTTGGGTGCATTCTACTCATGCACCTTGTCCAAGTGTACCCTCCAAGTTGCGCTTCATCAAGTGAGGTGCACCTTCTCTGTGTGCCCAAGTGAGACGCACCTCCCTCCACGTGCCCTAAGTAAGGCACACCTCCCCCGTGCGCCCTAAGCGAGGTGCATCTCCCCCATGCGTCCAAGTGAGGTGCATCTCTTTTGTGTGCCCCAAGCGAGGTGCACCTCCCCCTAGCACCCAAGTGAGGTGCACCTCTTCCGTGCACCCCAAGCGAGGTGCACCTCCCTATGCACGCCTGACCCAGGCACATCTTCCAAGTTGTACCCAACTCAGATGCATATTCCAAGCTGCACCCAACTCAAGCATAGCCCAACCTGTGCACTTGGGCCCTACACACCATAGGGTTGCGCCTTATCCCGAGTACATCTCCCTTTTGCGCCCGAGCCTTGCGCACTCTCCTATATGCACCTAAGAACTAGGCGCACCCTCCCATTGCGCCCGACTTTCATCTGGAAGGGCAGGCAATGCCTGAAGCTTCTCACAGCCCCTTAGATTGAGGTCTCTTAAAGAATGCAAGGAGTTCAATGACAAAAGTCATGTGAGACTTTTGCACCAAGAGATATCAAGGTCCTCCAATTTTTTCAGATGAGAAATGTTGGACACTTCTTGCAGCTTGCGACAACCATTGAGATTGAGACGACTGAGAGTATCCGAAAGGGCAGGCAATGTTGAAGCTCCTTACACCCATATAGATTGATGTTTCTTAAAGAATGCAAGGAATCTAATGACGAAATTCCTGTGAGACTTTCACACCTAAAGAGATCAAGGGCATTCAATTTTTTCAGATGAGAAATGTTGGACGCGTTTCCCAGATTCCAACAGCCACTGAGATTGAGATAAATGAGAGTATCCGGCAGGGCAGGCAATGCATGAAGCTCCTTACAATAACATAGTGTGAGGCGTCTTAAAGAATGCATGGAGTCGAATGGCGGCAGTTTTGTGAGACTTCTGCAAGAAGAGAAATCAAGGGCCTCCAATATTTTCAGATGAGAAATTTTGGACGCTTCTCACAGATTGCGACAGCCCCTGAGATCGAGACGACTGAGAGTATCCGGAAGGGCAGGCAATGCCTGAAGCTCTTTACAGTAAAGTACGTCGAGGTGTCTTAAAGAATGCATGGAGCCCAACGACGGCAGTTTTGTGAGGCTTGTGCAATCAGAGAGATCAAAGGCCTCCAATTTTTTTAGATGAGAAATGTTGCACGCTTTTCGCAGCTTCCAACAGCCACTAAGATTGATATAAATGAGAGTATCCGGCAGGGCAGGCAATGCCTGAAGCTCCTTACAGTTACATAGTGTGAGGTCTCTTAAAGAATGCATGGAGTTCAATGACATAAGTTCAGTGAGACTTTTCCAGTCAATGAGCTCAAGGGCCTCCAATTTTTCCAGATGAGAAATGCTTAACACTTCTTGCAGCTTGTGACAACCTTTAAGATTGAGACGACTGAGAGTGTCCGGAAGAGAAGGCAATGCCTGAAGCTCCTCACGGCCCCCTAGTGAGAGGTCTTTTAAAAATTGCAAGGACGGTAGTTCTTTGAGACTTCTACAACAAGAGATATTAAGGGCCTCCAATTTTTTCAGATGAGAAATGCTGGACGCATTTCGCAGCTTATAACAGAAAGTGAGTTCGAGACGACTGAGAGTATCCGGAAGGGCAGGCAATTCCTCAAGCTCCTTGCAGCCCCGTAGTACGAGGTCTCTTAAAAAAATGCATGAAATCCAACGACGGCAGTTCAGAGAGACTAGTGCACCCACAGAGATTAAGGGTCTCCAAATTTTTCAGATGAAAAATGCTCGATGCTTTTCGCAGCTTCGAACATCCAGTGAGATTGAGACATCTGAGAGTATCCCGAAGGGCAGGCAATGCCTTAAGCTTCTCACAGCCCTTTGGTTGGAGGTCTCTTAAAGAATCGAAGGAGTCCACCAAGTCGTAATGCTTGAAGGTCTCCACACTGGTACTCGAATAGCCCTCCATGTCCGCACTTAGAAAATCTGTAATTCACCTCAATTGAGGCGCCTCGTACACTACCCTGCGTTCGGAGGGACTCCTAATATTAATACACCATGAAGGCGGCTATGACCATGCAGCAGAGTGTACACGGGAATTTTGAATGTTTGTTAATGTGCTGCATTGGTTTGACTCTTTACACATCTAATGTCTCATTGTCTTTATCTTTATCTAACGTACCAGAATTTATAAAGGATTTTTTATTTATTAGATTCACAAGTCTCCTCTCAACCATGATGGTGATTTTAAATGTTTTTATTATTATTATTATTTGGGTAGTGTGATAAACCCCTACTACCAACACATAAGGTCGAGTAGTTTCCTTTCAACCATGACCCCTATCAATAGGGAACTTAACACAACCATCACATACACTTGCACACGCCATTGTTTGAACCTTGAACCTACCGAAAAAAACCAAAGCCCAACCCCTTGCACTGTCCTTGTGATTTTAAATGTTTTCAATAATTATTACTATTATCCAAACATATTTTGCACATGCTTAATAATACGATTTTATGTATTATAAATATAAATATAAGCCTATCAATTTAAATATATAAGATTAATATTTATTATATATAAAAAATATATGTATAACTTAGTTTTTATTATAATTTGTAGTTTCATTTATAATTTTTTTTTTATTTGGTTAATGTGAGAAACTGCTACAACTAGGTCAGACATTCTCATTCCACTATGACCTCTCATAAGGGGAAGAGCTAAACTTATCAAACACACATTCACCTCTCATAAGGGGAAGAGTTAAACTTATCAAACACACATTCACCTTTCATAAGAGGAAGAGTTAAACTTATCAATAGAGGATTTAACACACATTCACAGAAACACATATCATTGTTTGAGCCTTGGACCTCTTGAGGAAGAGCCAAAGCTTGAATTGTTCCATTGTTTCCTTAGGAATTTTGTATTTGGTTAGTGTGAGAAACATCTACAACCAACGCTCAAGGTTGGTCATCCCCATACCACCATGACCTTTCATGAGTGTAATTTCATTTTAAATTATAACTTATAAAATAGAATATTTCTATCCAAAATATTAATTAGTTTTGAAATAATAATGTTTGAGAAACGTCTACAACCAATGCTCAAGGTTGGTAATCCCCATCCCACCATGACCTTTCATAAGTGTAATTTCATTTTTAAATTATAACTTGTAAAATAGAATATTTGCATCCAAAATATTAATTAGTTTTGAAATAATAATATCATAAAAATATGTTTATTATAAGATATATATATATATATATATATATATATATTGATTTGGTTAGTGTAAGAAACCCCTACGACCAACGCACAGGGCTGAGCAAGCTCCTCCCAACCATGATCCCTCCTAAATATGAGAGCTATTCTTATCAATAGAGAATTTAACACACAGCCACCACACACCCACCTCCTCACACACTCGTCCACGTTGCGGTTTAAACCTTGCACTTCTCGAAGAAGAGCCAAAGCCCGAACCATTGTGATTTCCCATTGGGACTTATAACAATAATATTATTAAGTTTTGATCTTCGACTAAGGTTTAATTTTCATAAATGAATTTTAACATTTGTAACATTAAGGAATAGAAAATAAGTGTGAACTCGAAGTGATATTCATTTTTTCTTTTGTTAGAAAGCATTCAAGAGTTATGAGTAGTTCAATTAATGAGCTAGCATAGCCTTTTCTTATTCTAAATATTTAGAAAAAATAAAAAATTAAAGGATTCTTATGAAGAAATTCTAATAGCATTCTAGAAAAGTCATTTTTAAAACTTGTAATTATAATTAAGGATAATTTAGTTAGATGTATAGATGCCTTAGTTGGAGACAAGAGGAAGAAAAAATTTTGGAGAACAAAATCCAAGTAGCAAACATTACACCAAAAGGGATTCTCTAAAATTGGAGGATTGAACATACATAATGGTTTATAAAAGTAGAGGGTTAATATGTAAGTTCCACAAATTCTATTTAGTTATTTGAATAGTCAATGTTGGATCAACTAGAATGATCCAAAACTAAAAAAATTTAGTTAAGAAAGATCATGAAAGAGTGAAATTAAAAAATAACATAGTATAACAAACCTTAACACAAAATATACAAGAAGAATAACATAAGGATTTTATTGCTCAAAAATTAGAGGATAGTGCGAGCAATCTCTAAGAAGAGATGATATAACGTTGCATCCATTTCTCATGCTTGCAAAATTTGGTATATTAGAAATCCAACGCATTAGATATGGGATGTCACCTAGTTAAACCAACCTTAGGAATGTTTTAATCTTTATTTGCCTTAATGATTGATTTGAGATTTAATTAGTCTTTGAGTTTAAAAGAAATCTTCTCCTTTATCGTGCATGGGATGGCACTTTGTTTAGCAAGTAATGGTAATAGAAGGTAATACTTCTTTGTAATGAATGTTATCATCGTCATGCCAAGAGTGCTCAAGCTCTTGGTTTAAGAAGATGACTTTGGGGGAAATTTTGGGTAGTTGTTTTTTGGCTAGAAAGGAAGGCAACGAGCTTGGAAAGGAATAACTCTAGGATATCGACTGAGATTCATTTTCAAGTAGTCTCTAGATGCTTTGTTTCGGAGTAATGTCTTTGTTATGTTTAATATGCATTGCTTGTATTTATGTTTGGCACTTAATTTGTTTGACTTTTTGATTACCAAGAATTTGGCCTCCCTTTGGTTTGGTTGTTCTTAAACCATCCTATATTTATAGCTTTTCTAAAGTGCTCATCTTGATGGTACTATTTATTTAGTCAATACTTCCCTTACTCAGGTCTAAGCACGTTGAGTCTTGTTTAAGTTTAAATTTACCTACATTCTCCCTTGGAAAGAGTTTAGCCTACGTATTGCTCTGTTTGCTTGTGAAATCATTCTTTGTTGCTTGTGAGTTCATTCTTTATTGGCCTGTGTGATCATCCCTTATTGGCTAATGAATTTGATCCCTATCTTGTTTAGTGAGTCTAATAAAAAAATTGGTTTATTCTATTTCCTTTTGGTGTCCTCTAGCTCTGCTAACTATTTTTGTATGATTTGAACCACTTCCACTGACTTACTAAAAATAGAAGTATTGTTCCAAGATTTACTATTTTTGGTAAGGAGATAGAAAAAGTGTCTAGGTGATATATATCAAAATGATCAACTTGAAAATATTATTTTAATGGACTAGGCCCCAAAATGATATTTTTTGACACCCTAAAAAAGTGCATAGAGGCTATATACCAAACTGATTAGCTTGATAATATGGTTGCAATGAGATATATATCACAACATTGTTTTTAGCACCTCAGACTTCCTTATGACAGATAAGGTATTATTGAAACCAACAAAGGAGGTGCATGAACCTCTTTAGATAATTTACAAATCAGGAGGTAAACGTTCCAAGGTGATTGTGGGTAGCAACAACATAGATAACTTGGTGTCAACAAAGATGGTGGAGAAGGGATTGAATAAAATGGAACATTTAAATCCATATAAAGTCTTATGGTTGCAAAAGGAACATCAAATCTTGGTAATCAATCAATGTATGATAGATCTCCAAATTGGCTCTTCTAAGGATGTGATTCTATGTGACATCATGCCAATGGATGTGTGTCATGTCTTGTCAATAAGACAATGGTAGTTTGATAAAAATGTAGTGCATGAAGGTAGGGATAGCACCTACACTATTGAGAAGGATAGTAAGAGCTATACATTAGGTCCATTGAAGGACAAAGGAAAAGTAGAGTACAACAATCCTTTAGTGTGTAAGGGTACAAAAAAATAATCTTTTGTTGAGCAAGGTGCAGCAAAAGTAGTGCAAAAATATTGTAATTGTTGTCAACACAGACAGATTGATGCAGTTGATGCAGTTCAGAGGTCAGTAAGATCAAGTGAAGAAAATTTCAAGAAAAACAGAGGGGACCCAGATTCAGAAAGTTGCAAAAAAAGACAAGGAAGAAAACTGTCGCGATATCGCGACATGGTTCCTGTCGCGATTTCGCGACACATCGGAGGAGAGAGAAAATGCTTTGAGAAATTGTCGCGATTTCGTGACACATCGGAGGAGAGAGAAAATTCATGAGAGAATGTCGCGATTTCGCGACATGCTGAAGGCAAAGCAGCAAAGTGAAGAAAGCGTAGCGATTTCGCTACATGTCAGATTTTTGCGGGACGAAGAAGACTTTAGATGCCTAGGCAAAGAGTGATAGCGATTTCGCTACAAGGATGAAATACTCGACGAAAAAGGTGTAGCGATTTCGCTACAGGTTTGAAAAGCAAAGTGAAATGCTGCAGCGACTTTGCTACAGGTTTGAAAAACAAGGGGCATAGGTGTAGCGATTTCGCTACAAATGTATAACATAGAACAAGATGGTGTAGCGATTTCGCTACAAGCCTAAGTTTAACAAGACGTAGCTTTCGGAAGATGAAGCAACGAAAAATGTTAAGTCGGAAGAATGTAGCGATTTCGCTACAAGTAAGGTTTTCGCGGCTACATGAAGTAAAAAATTGTACGAAGGCCAGAACCGTCGCGATTTCGTGACATCTTTGAGGATGACGTCAGCAAATTTAAAAATGTCGCGATATCGCGACAATTTGCCAGAAAAGCCGATGCAAGTCGAAAGTGTCGCGATTTCACGACATCTTTGAACGAAAAGCCGATGCAAGTCGGAAGCGTCACAATTTCGCGACAGGGTGAACGAAAAGCCGATGCAAGTCGAAAGTGTCACGATTTCGCGACATCTTTGAAGATGACGTCAACAAATTTAAAAAGGTCGCGATATCGCGACAATTTGCCAGAAAAGCCGATGCAAGTCGAAAGCGTGATTTCACGATAGGGTGAACGAAAAGCCGATGCAAGTCGGAAGCGTCGCGATTTCGCGACATCTTTGAAGATGACGTCAGCAAATTTAAAAATGTCGCGATATCGCGACAATTTTCCAGAAAAGCCGTTGGAAGTCGGAAGCGTCGCGATTTCACGACAACATGGAGGATGACGTCAGCAAAAGCGGACATGTATCAATTTCGCGGAGGTAAGCGTAGGAAAGAGAAGGAAAGCCAAAAATGTCATGATTTCGCGACATGTCATATTTTCACGGATGTATGCCGAGCAAAGCAGAAGGAGGCGAAAAACGTCGCGATATCGCGACAGGTAACTGTTGTTGGCGGGAAAAAGTCAAAAATACATGCAAAGTGACAAGTGTCGAATAAGCATGCAGTCAGTTCTGATAAAGTTAACTTGGGTCAGATCTGCAGTTCCAAGTGACAGGTGTTAGCATAAGATTAGAGAATACACTGCAAGAGTCGACTGGAGTTTCAAGTGTTAGTTTCGAAGCAATGCATTTAAGAGAAAAACGGTTGTTGCAGGGCCGTAACACAGCTTGACTGGAAAAGGTGACAGCTTCACAGGGAAGCTACGGAACATAGCATTAAAAACATAACAGAACAGCTGGATGGTTGTATCGAGAACTGATTACAGAAGCGTTGTTCTGTTGCATATATCAAAAGTCATAGTTGATCATAGAAGATAAAGGATACACGGTTTTTGAAAGAGCAGAAAGAAGAACATCAGAGAGCCGAGATACGCAGAAAGGCTGTCAGGATACCTGTCAGAATGTGCAGAGAAAAAGGCTGTCAGAATGTCAGAATGAGTCAGAAAGAAAGCGGCTAAAAGGCAGAACTTGTCAGAAAGGATCGACACGTTGTTTACAACCAAGAATGCATGAGAAATTGGAGGGAAACTTTGAGCCGTTTGAAATTGAACCGTTCGAGAAAAACAAATAAATGGACTCGAATGAGCGCACAAGTGGGTAGCTGCACTGTGCATTATTGAAAACATAAAAATGCGTAGTGTGGTAAATAGTGCTGGATGAACAACGAGAAGAGAACAAAAACCTGCATATTTTTTTGTAAAAATAACAGAGAGGTTTTTGAATTGATCAGAAGATATTGAGTCTCTAACAAGTCTCTTTATGCTTCTGTAAGATAGATTGTTTGAGCCTTAGACCAGTGAGGGTCTTGTAAAAGAGAAGGCATTTTTATGTCATTATTTTGTTAAAAAATTTGAAATCCAAGTGGGTGCCTGGTAAAAGGGGTTGGTGCTCCTTTCTGTTGCAGCAAAAAAATCAGGGGTTGGTGCTCCTTCCAGTGGGTGCTGGAGAATTATTTGTAAAGAGAGAATCCTTGCAAAGACTGGATTTGGATTGAAGTCCAAACAGTCATTATTTGAGGAGTAGCCACATCGGTGAACCTCGTAAAATCCTGTGTTGTGTGATGCTCTTGTGTGATACTTGCATTATCTATTTTTAAGCTTGCACTATTAGTTTTAAAAGTTGCAGATTTAAGTTTTTAAATAGTTACACCTGATTCACCCCCCCTCTCAGTGTCATTGTAAGAATATCAATTGGTATCAGAGCAAGGCACCTGCACAAGCTTAATCAGCTAAGGTGTTCTTGGGAGATATACAATGGCCGGTGGTGAAGGTTTTTCTTCTAACAAAGCTCCTCTATTCGATGGAACAAACTATTCTTTCTGGAGGCTCAGGATGCAGACCTATCTATGTGCATTGGGTTATGACATTTGGGAATCTGTTGAAAATGGATACACCACTCCCATCTGTTCCTCCAACGAGATGCGGCTGAGAAGAAAAAGTTTGAGAACAACTCGAAAGCCAAGAATGCTATTATGTGTGGATTGGTCGACGGTGAGTTGATACGCATCATGAACTGCAAATCTGCTAAAGACATATAGGACAAACTGCAAAGCATTCATGAAGGAGATAGCAAAATCAAGGAAGCTAAGTCGCAAACACATCGTGCCCAGTTCGAAGCATTAAATATGATCGATGATGAGAACATTGAAGCCTATCTGCTGAGAGTAAATGGAATCATCAATGCAATAAGAGGACTCGGGGAAGAAATGGAAGATGCAGTTGTTGTAAAGAAGGTACTAAGAACCCTCAATAAAAGGTTTGATGCAAAGGTTTCTGCCATAGAAGAAGCAAAAGATTTAAATTTTTTTAGTATGGATGAAATGCATGGTTCTCTAACAGCATATGAAATGAGGATTGGTCAAACTAAGCCCTCAGATAGAGAAGCAACTTTCCAAGCACAAAAAATTATAAAATCTAAACAGGAATCTGAGGAAGAAGAATCTGCAGATGAGACTGAAGCAAACTTTGTTAGGAAGTTAGTAAAGGGAAAAGGAAAGTACAGAGGTAAGTTGCCATTCAAATGTTTTAACTGTGGAGGCATCGGGCACTTTGCAGCAAAATGCCCAATGAAGGAGAAAAATAAAAATGATGAAGGAACACATCCAAAAAGAAATGTCTGGAAAAAGAAACCACATTTTAGAAAAAGGAACTTCAAGAAGAAAAGTTTCATTTCTCGTAACATTGATTCTTCGAAGACAGATCCAGTGAGGACTCTGAAGAAGAAACTGGTGAAGCCTTGTTCATGGCCTTCGAAGAACAAAGAACTGAAGAAACCCAGGAGTGTGAAGAAAAATTAGACGATGAGGTCGAGGTAGATCTGGAAGGTGAGTTGGTGGCTGCTCTTGAAGAGTTAAGTGCAGAAAGGAAAAGAAATAAAAATATTACAAGAAAATTTGAGGAGGCCAGCAATTTAATAATCAGTTTGAAAGTACAAACTGAAGAGCATAAGAAAAAGTCTGAAGATTTTGAAGCACAACTAATCATGAAAATAAATGAGTGCAACAAGCTAGAAGAAGATATAGTTGGATTAAGGTTGCAACTAGAAGGGATGAATCGAAAACTGAGTTGTCATCAAAAATTTGAAGACAGTTCTGAGAAACCGAATAAAATATTGAATAATCAAAGGCCCATAAGTATCAAGTTTGGTTTGGGCTTTGATGAAGGAGAAACCTCAAAGAACTCAAAGGTTGTAACTATAGAACCAATAAATATTAAAGACAAGATTAAAGTTGATCAAGATAAGCCGTATCATGCAAAAGAAAACAACAAGTCCAAGCTTGAAAGGAGTGCTACAAATGATAGATTCATCAAAGTCACTCATCAAAGAAGAAGAAGACCCAGGGCTCCTACCTCCACCTGGCAACAACCACTTCCTAGGTACACTCGTTCCTTTTCTGGTTATTGTTTTAAGTGCAATGCATATGGTCATAAAATTTCAAGCTGTAGATATAATGTAGAACAAAGAAATTTTACTAGTAGAAATATTTTTTCTCCTTTGATAGATTATGCTGTAGAATGTTATAACTGCCATAACTTCGGTCATATTGCAAGGAATTGTCGTAGCTCTTTTGCAGGAAATAAATACCGGGAAAGAAAATATCACTCACTGGATCAAAACAAGTATAGAAAATTTCTTGAAAAACTGTCACAAGCCAATGAAAGGGAGAAAGTAAAACAAGTGACCAGATCTGCTATTAAATCTCGGTGGAAAGAAAAGGAACAACCAATGAAAGACAAGGAATCTCCGATTGTTCAAACAACTCTCAAAGCACAAAATAAATCTGCTCCTTGGATTCTGGACAGTGGATGCTCCAGTCACATGACAGGAGACAAACAGAAGTTTGATAAGCTACAAACATACGAAGGTGGTTCTATGAAATTCGAAAACAATGATGGAGCAAAGATAGTGGGTAAAGGATCAATTAAGTTAAGTGACGGTAAAATCAACTCTAAGGAAGTTCTTTTTGTGGTAGGACTAAAGCACAACTTACTGAGTGTAAGTCAGATTTGTGACAGAGGTCATGAAGTAATTTTCAAGAAGGAGGGCTGTGAAGTAAGGAAGACAAGAAATGGAAAGTTAATAGCCACTGGACTGAGAACTTCTGGAAATTTGTATACTCTCTCGGAGACTTCAGAAGGAGCTTGCTTGGTTGGAAAGGAAGAAGAAAATTGGCTGTGGCATAAAAGACTCGGTCACATAAGCTTTGATAATCTAGTAAAAATTAGCTCGAAAAGAGCAGTAAGAGACATACCCACTATTGGTAAACCATCAAACAGCATTTGTGAGTCATGCCAAAAGGGGAAGCAAACCAGATCTACTTTCAAAGCAAAAGAATATTTCTCTAGCAAGCCATTAGAACTAATTCACACTGATTTGTGTGGACCCATGAGGACAGAAAGCATAAATGGATACAAATATTTTATGTCTGTGTATAGATGATTTTTCCGGAATGACATGGGTACTATTTCCGAAACGAAATCGAAGCCTTTGAGATGTTTAAAACTTTCAAAAATCTTGTTGAGAATCAATCCGGAAAAAGAATTAAATGTTTGAGATCGGATAGAGGAGGAGAGTTTATTTCAAATGAGTTTGCTGAATTCTCGTGAAAAACATGGAATAAGAAGACAGTTTTCAGCGACAAGAACACCTCGACGAGAATGGAGTAGTTGAAAGAAAGAACAGAATCGTACAGGAAATGGCAAGGACCATGTTAACAGAGAGCAAAATTGTTGACAGGTTCTGGAAAGAGGCAGTTCATACTGCAGTCTATATTCAGAATAGGTGTATGTTAAGGCCGCATGAAAGCAAAACACCTTATGAACTATGGTTTGGCAAAAGGGCTACAGAAAAATACTTCAAAGTGTTCAGCAGCAAGTGTTACATTAAACGGACTGAAGCCAATCTTGGCAAATTCGAAGATAGAGCTGATGAAGGTATCTTTCTTGGTTACTCAACAAAAAGTAAAGCTTACACATGCTACAACAAAAGACTAAAGAAAATTGTGGAGAGTGCGGATGTGAAGGTTGATGAAGGCAGGAAACAAGAAATCAGCAATAATGAAAACTACCCAACCTATGAAGAATTTATTGAAGAAGATGAAGATCAAGAAAAGGAAGAGAGACAAAAATCAGATTCAGATGATTTGGAAAGAGAAGAAAATAGGAAATTCAGAACAGGCAGCTGGCAGAAAAATCATCCCAAAGAGCAGATTATTGGGGACCCTACAGTTGGCATTCAGACAAGAAGAAGAGTAGTAAATAACTATTCTCTGTTATCCAGTATTGAGCCCAAGAATATTATTGAAGCAAGCACGGATGAAAGCTGGATGGAAGCAGTAAATGAAGAACTAGATCAAATTGAGAAAAACAAAACCTGGGAATTAGTACCAAGGCCTGAAAATAAAAACATAATTGGTACTAAATGGATATTTAGAAACAAACCGAATGAAGATGGACAAAGTTGTAAGGAATAAAGCAAGATTAGTCTGTAAGGGATATGCCCAAGTTGAGGGGATTGATTTTGAAGAGACTTTTGCACCCGTGGCCAGACTTGAAGCAATAAGACTGTTTTTGGCTTTAGCTGTTCATAAGAATTTCAAGGTTTATCAGATGGATGTAAAATCAGCATTTCTGAATGGAAATCTTGAAGAAGAAGTATATATTGAACAGTCTGATGGTTTTCAACTTTGTGATAATCCTAACTTTGTTTGCAAGCTGAAGAAAGCATTGTATGGCTTGAAACAAGCACCTAGAGCTTGGTATGCAAGACTGGACAACTATCTCACTAAGCAAGGATTCAAGAAAGGTATGGTGGATAGCAATTTATATGTGAAAACTGAAAATGGCAATTTCATTGTCCTAGTTGTTTATGTAGATGATATAATTTTTGGGAGTAGCAATGATGAATCATGCAAAGACATAGCAAACAAAATGCTGAAAGAGTTTGAAATGTCTATGATAGGTGAACTTTCATATTTCCTTGGATTACAAGTTAATCAAACCGAAAAGGGGATCTTTATTTCTCAAATTAAATATGTGAAAGAAATGCTGAAAAAGTTCACTATGGAAGATAGTAAGCCGAGTGAGCACCCCCATGACAACAAGTCGCAAGTTGAGCAAGGATGATAAATCTTCGGATGTTGATCAAACAATGTACGGATCAATGATTGGGAGCTTGTTGTATTTGACAACGAACTAGACCGGATATCTTACAAGCCGTTTGCATGGTTGCAAGATTTCGAGCTAGTCCAAAAGAGACTCATGTAACGGCTGTGAAAAGGATCTTTAGGTACCTCAAGGGTACTATGGAGTATGGGCTGTGGTATCCAAAAGGAAAAGACTTCACTCTCTTTGCATATTCTGATGCAGATTGGGCCGGATGCATTGATGACAGAAAAAGTACAAGTGGAGGAGCATTTTTTCTTGGAGATAAATTGGTAGCATGGCACAGTAAGAAGCAAGAATCAGTCTCTCTATCCACAGCCGAGGCAGAATACATTGCAGCAACAACATGCTGCACACAAATACTATGGATGAGACAAACATTGAAAGATCTAGGTATTCACTTCAATGAGCCCATTTCAGTCAAATGTGACAACACTAGTGCAATCAACATTTCAAAGAATCCGGTAATGCATTCCCGCACCAAACATATTGCAATCCGGTATCACTTCTTGAAGGATAAGGTGGCAGAAGGAGAGGTCAGATTGGAGTTTGTTCCCACTACAGAGCAAGTAGCAGACATATTCACCAAACCTTTACCAAAGGAAGTATTTGAATACCTTCGGAAGAAGTTGGGAGTAGTCACACTTCCCAAGCACTGACTAGCTATGGGAAATACATTCTCAGGGGGAGCATTCAAGTTATTTATGCCTGAGAATGTTGTGCATAGACTCAGGGGGAGTCTGCAGCAGCCCTTTGGCATTATTGGCAAAGGGGGAGAAGAATTTGAGCAAGGCTACAGTGTGTTGCCAACAATTCCAAAGGGGGAGATTGTTGAGCAAGGTGCAGCAAAAGCAGTGCAAAAATATTGTAATTGTTGTCAACACATAAATATTGATGCAGTTGATGCAGTTCAGAGGTCAGTAAGATCAAGTGAAGAAAATTTCAAGAAAAACATAGGGGACCCAGATTCAGAAAGTTGGAGAAAAAGACAAGGAAGAAAACTGTCGCGATATCGCGACATGGTTCCTGTCGCGATTTCGCGACACATCGGAGGAGAGAGAAAATGCATGAGAAATTGTCGCGATTTCGCGACACATCGGAGGAGAGAGAAAATTCATGAGAGAATGTCGCGATTTCGCGACATGCTGAAGGCAAAGCAGCAAAGTGAAGAAAGCGTAGCGATTTCGCTACATGTCAGATTTTTGCGGGACGAAGAAGACTTCAGATGCCTAGGCAAAGAGTGGTAGCGATTTCGCTACAAGGATGAAATACTCGACGAAAAAGGTGTAGCGATTTCGCTACAGGTTTGAAAAGCAAAGTGAAATGCTGCAGCGACTTTGCTACAGGTTTGAAAAACAAGGGGCATAGGTGTAGCGATTTCGCTACAAATGTATAACATAGAACAAGATGGTGTAGCGATTTCGCTACAAGCCTAAGTTTAACAAGACGTAGCTTTCGAAAGATGAAGCAACAAAAAATGTTAAGTCGAAAGAATGTAGCGATTTCGCTACAAGTAAGGTTTTCACGGCTACATGAAGTAAAAAACTGTACGGAGGCCAGAACCATCACGATTTCGCGACATCTTTGAAGATGACGTCAGTAAATTTAAAAAGGTCGCGATATCGCGACAATTTGCCAGAAAAGCCGATGCAAGTCGGAAGAGTCGTGATTTCGCGACATCTTTGAACGAAGAGCCGATGCAAGTTGAAAGCGTCGCGATATCGCGACAATTTGAACGTAAAAGCCGATGCAAGTCGAAAGCGTCGCGATTTCGTGACATCTTTGAAGATGACGTCAGCAAATTTAAAAAGGTCGCGATATCGCGACAATTTGCCAGAAAAGCCGATGCAAGTCGGAAGCGTCGCGATTTCGCGACAGGGTGAACGAAAAGCCGATGCAAGTCGAAAGCGTCGCGATTTCGCGACATCTTTGAAGATGACGTCAGCAAATTTAAAAATGTCGCGATATCGCGACAATTTTCCAGAAAAGCCGTTGGAAGTCGGAAGCGTCGCGATTTCGCGACAACATGGAGGATGACGTCAGCAAAAGCGGAATGTGTCACGATTTCGCGACATGTATCAATTTCACGGAGGTAAGCGTAGGAAAGAGAAGGAAAGCCAAAAATGTCACGATTTCGCGACATGTCATATTTTTGCGGATGTATGCCGAGCAAAGCAGAAGGAGGCGAAAAACGTCGCGATATCGCGACAGGTAACTGTTTTTGGCGGGAAAAAGTCAAAAATACATGCAAAGTGACAAGTGTCGAATAAGCATGCAGTCAGTTACAGTAAAGTTAACTTGGGTCAGATCTGTAGTTCCAAGTGACAGGTGTTAGCATAAGATTAGAGAATACACTGCAAGAGTCGACTGGAGTTTCAAGTGTTAGTTTCGAAGCAATGCATTTAAGAGAAAAACGGTTGTTGCAGGGCCGTAACACAGCTTGATCGGAAAAGGTGACAGCTTCACGGGAAGCTACGGAACATAGCATTAAAAACAGAACAGAACAGTTGGACGGTTGTATCGAGAACTGATTGCAGAAGCGTTGTTCTGTTGCGTATATCAAAAGTCATAGTTGATCGTAGAAGATAAAGGATACACATTTTTTGAAAGAGCAGAAAGAAGAACATCAGAGATCCGAGATACGCAGAAAGACTGTCAGGATACCAGTCAGAATGTGCAGAGAAAAAGGCTGTCAGAATGTCAAAGTGAGTCAGAAAGAAAGCGGCTAAAAGGCAGAACTTGTCAGAAAGGATCGACACGTTGTTTACAGCCAAGAATGCATGAGAAATTGGAGGGAAACTTTGAGCCATTTGAAATTGAACCGTTCGAGAAAAACATATAAATGGACTCGAATAAGCGCAGAAAACGGTAACTGCACTGTGCATTATTGAATACATAAAAAGGCGTAGTGTGGTAAAAAGTGCTGGATGAACAACAGCAAGAGAACAAAAAACCTGCATATTTTTCTTGTAAAAATAACAGAGAGGTTTTTGAATTGATCAGAAGATATTGAGTCTCTAACAAGTCTCTTTATACTTCTGTAAGATAGATTGTTTGAGCCTTAGACCAGTGAGGGTCTTGTAAAAGAGAAGGCATTTTTATGTCATTATTTTGTTAAAAAATTTGAAATCCAAGTGGGTGCCTGGTAAAAGGGGTTGGTGCTCCTTTCTATTGCAGACAGAAAAATCGGGGGTTGGTGCTCCTTCCAGTGGGTGCTGGAGAATTATTTGTAAAGAGAGAATCCTTGCAAAGATTGGATTTGGATTGAAGTCCGAACTATCATTATTTGAGGAGTAGCCACATCGGTGAACCTCGTAAAATCTTGTGTTGTGTGATGCTCTTGTGTGATACTTGCATTATCTATTTTTAAGCTTACACTATTAGTTTTAAAAGTTGCAGATTTAATTTTTCAAATAGTTACACTGATTCACCCCCCCCTCTCAGTGTCATTGTAAGAATATCATCCTTGAAGAGAAAGAAGAAGAAGAAATAATGTTTTGCTTTCATCACTAAACCCACATAAGAAGGGACAATGAACAAGATGGACAAAATCTTGCAAAATGTGAAGGATATATTCAAAGAATATGCAAATATTCTTTCAAAATATGGATTGCCATGGATAAGGAGTATGGATCATCACATGGATTCTAGTCTCAGGTCTATATTGCATGATAAGCCAACACCAATAAAGAATGAGGGATAAATGGTAAATACAAGTAAAAGGATAAGTATAGTGGAGAAGCAATTGATCTAGGTTACCAATAGTAGTGATGAGGAAGATGATGATGTAGCAATTCTTATTGTAGATAAAGAGAAAGAGAAAACAAGTGACAAAGAGATAGCACATGAAGATAAACATGATCATGTCATTGATGGTCATGACAACAACCATATTGTCAGAGTTGATAGTGATAATGGTACTTTAGAGTGTAATGAAGTACATTATGAGAATAATTGAGATCATAGTGAGGATGGAAATTTTAGGTGCTTTGAAAGACACACTAAATGTATTGACTCTAAGTTGATGATAAAAATGAGGTATAAGGATAAGGTATTGGGAAGATATGGTCAAGGTGTAAAAATATCTATAATGCCAAAAATAAAGCCATAGATTGAAGGACTTGGGTATGCAGGTCCAATAGAAAGTTGTGGGACTAAATTTTTAGAGGAGAGAGTAGTGTAGGGAATGAAGGTTTGAGAATAGGTTTTTGTAATCAATGTCGAAGAGTTGGACATGTTGCAACTAGGTATTGGAACCTACATTCTTATGCATGTTATGGAGGAGTGTGGAATAGTTGGATATATTGAAACTAGGTGTTGGAATATGCATCCTTGTGCAAGTTGTGGAGGACATGATCACTCTAAAAAAAGGTGTTGGTAGCAAGAGAGTGTCACCAAAAAAGTGCATGTTGATTACAATTGGATGGATGTGACGCACTGAGAGAAGGTGAAGAGGATGTTGAGTGTATTCTATGCAAGGAGGTTTGATCCTCAAAGGAAGGCCAAGACAAGATAGTGAAGTTGACCTTGTGTAGATAGCCAAGCTAGAGTAGTTGTAGCTTGGAAAAACACTTCATGAGCTAGAGCTCATGAAATATTTTTGTTACTCGATGAGTATGATGAAGGAGCATCCAGTTAGCAACAACCAACAAAAAACAAATAGATGGAATTTCTATATGGAGGACCATATAAGTCATAAGCATGCAATTAGCAATTCCACCATTTGAGATAACTAGAAAAAGTTGGATTTTTAGAATATGAAAAACAAATATAAAAGACTCACCATTGGAATTAGTTGGCAACTAACTATCCTCATGATTATAAGAGGGGAACCTTGGACATGAAGAGGAAAAGGGGAGAATTTCTGATAGAGATGAAGAGAAAGACTTCCTTGTGTTAATGCTATGTTATTTTGCAAAAATGTTACTGTCACAAAGTGGCCACATGTGCCAATGATGAATAAAATTATTTATTTTCTCTTGTGTTCAAATTGTTATATGAAATTCTTGTATCTGTTAAGGAATTTGTATTGCAAACTATAAATGAGTTTTGAAAGTAAACTGCAACCAACAAATGCAAAAATTGAGTTGGAAAACTATTCACAAGATATCGCCATTTGAAATATTGCAATCAAATTAATTGAAGACCAATCTACCATTTAGAATAGTGCAATCAGGAACCATTATCATCAAGTGCTACATCTTGTTGAATCTTAAGTGGGAGCCAATGCAGATAAGTGTGTTGTCATGCATATGATCGATGCAATCTAAATTAAGATGTCGATTATAGAACCAATTCACCCACCTATCATTACATCACACAATCTAGGAGTGGAACTAGAATCGTGGGGCAGCTTATAATCTTCAGTGTACTGAATCCACTAGCTGCTTTTTGGAACTGCATTTAAGGTATGGATAAATAACTTCCAATCTCATCCTTCACCTAAAACTAATATCTGCCTTCTAAAAAATGGGATTGAACAATTAATTTTTAATCTGTTATGTTGTCATAAGTTTCATTTTTGTTGAACATCATTCGTGTGCAGTAAAATATGTGTTAGCATAGAATTTAAAAATCATTTAAAGATTTTTTGTTTTTTCTTTGCGTTCATATGTTCTAGATGATTACAGTGAAGAAGACATGAATTGAAATAAATTTTATCTATTACAATAGCTAAAGATATAATGAATTGTTGAAAACATTGATAACTACAATGTCTTCCATTTCTTGCTATGTCATCATGGAGATCAGTCATTGATAAGAATGTTGTTTTATATTGTTTAGCCAAAATGTAAACAGTAAAAATGTAAACAGTATTCTTAAAATAAAATGTGATGTATGAAATGAAGAAATTTGAAGATAATCATTGAAAGGATAAATTGTAATTAAAGCCATGTTACTTGTAATTAAAGCCATGTTACTTGTAAATCTGTTTTCTCATAAAATTAAACAAAATTCTTAAAAAAATGAACAGCAAGCGCTGCCAAACTTCTTTTGCATCAATCTTATATGAATAATAAATTCTGTACCAAACTGATTAAGATTCAGATTCGAAGCTCGTTGATTTAAATTATGTACCAAACTGATTAGGATTCAGATTCGAAGCTCGTTGATTTAAAATCTGTACCAAACTGATTAGAATTCAGACTCGAAGCTCGTTGATTTGGTGGTTGGTGATCCTCCAACCTGCAAAATCCCTAGGTTATAAGACTTTTGCACCAAGAGACATCAAGGGCCTCCAATTTTTTCAGATGAGAAATGCTGGACACTTCTTGCAGCTTGCGACAGCCATTGAGATAGAGACAACTGAGAGTATCCGGAAGGGCAGGCAATGCCTGAAGCTCCTTACAGCCATATAGATTGAAGTTTCTTAAAGAATGCAAAGAGTCCAACGACGGAAGTCCTGTCAGACTTTTGCACCTAGAGTGATCAAGGGCGTCCAATTTTTTCAGATGAGAAATGCTAGACACTTTTTTTAGTTTCCAACAACCACTGAGATTGAGATAACTGAGAGTATCCGGCAGGGTAGGCGATGCCTGAAGCTACTTACAGTTACATAGTATGAGATTTCTTAAAGAATGTTTGAAGTCCAATGACGGCAGTTTTGTGAGACTTCTGCAATAAGAGAGATCAAGGGCCTCCAATTTTTTCAGATGAGAAATGCTGGATACTTCTTGCAGCTTGCGACAGCCATTGAGATAGAGACGACTGAGAGTATCCGGAAGGGCAGGCAATGCCTGAAGCTCCTCACAGCCATCTAGATTGAAACCTCTTAAAAGAATGCATGGAGTCCAACAACGGAAGTTTTGTCAGACTCTGCAATCAATGAGATCAAGGGCCTCCATATTTTTCAGATGAGAAATGCTTGAAACTTCTTACAGCTTTGACAGCCTCTAAGATTGAGACGATTGAGAGTATCCGGAAAAGCAGGCAATGCCTAGTGAGTGGTCTTTTAAAGAATACAAGGAGTCCAACAACGGAAATTCTGTGAGACTTGTGCAATTAATGAGATTAAGGGCCTCCAAAATTTTGAGATGAAAAATGCTGGATGCTTCTCGCATCTCGCGACAGCCACTGAGATTGAAACGACTGAGAGTATCCCGAAGGGCAGGCAATGCCTGAAGCTCCCACAAATATATAGATCGAGGTCTCCTAAAGAATGCACGGAATCCAACGACGGGAGCTGTGAGACTTGTGCACCGAGAGACATCAAGGTTTTTCATATGAGAAATGCTGGAAGCATCATAGCTGATTTTGAGAGTACTATACATTTTTTTTTTTTTTTTAAACCAAATTAGTCAGGCCTACCTCCAAACTTCAATGCTCTTTTCACTGTATAGTCGTTCCCCCGCAACTTCCAGTGACGGAGGGAAACCTTGACATTCATTTACATTTTTTTCTGTAATATCTTCGTAGCCTTCAGCTGACCGGTCCTTACGAAGGCGTGCCAACTAAATAATTAATTTCAAACCTTCCTTCGGATCAGGTCCTCTCATACTATATTGAAACGCACGAGTACGTTTCAATTCTTGAAAATCTCGGTTGGTAATAATGATTCTGCTTCGCCATGTCTGGAGGGGTCAATTGAATAACAGCCTCCCTAGCAGTAACAATAAAGATTTAGAGTATAATTGTTTTGTTCAGTTCACATCCAATCCTCATGCTATCTTCAACCTTACAACTGTACGAGCTACCAACAATGTTAATATTAAAGCCCTTGTACGGTTTTTTTCGTGTAGCTCTTTCACAACTATATAAAACTATACAACCCTTTTGCAATTGTACATTATACAACTTTTATCTAACCTTAAAACTTCTGTAACTTACAACTTTTCGCAATCATATAATTTCTTTGCAACCGTGCAATTGTAGGATGCAACCCTACAATTATAGGATCCTATTTAATTGAACAGTTAAATGAAATTCTTAAAAGTAAATAAAATTCTTCATGGAACTGGTAACAACCAAATCCTCTCTCGTGCAAAGATAATATTGCTTTTTCTTTTGAAAAGAATTTCTTCAAGTTACTAATATTCTTTTTCGGGAAAGGAAAGCCTTATCTTAAGCAAGATGATTTGCTTGTTCTTTGGGGTTAATAGTATTCTTTCATATGGAAAAACGAAACATTGAATAAATTTTATTTTATTTTATTTTATTTTAATATTGAAATTGTTACGAAATTCATATTTATGAAAATTTTAAAAGAATAAATACAATATAAAGGTAGACTGTGTCGGTGTTTACATTTAGGTTTGAACATTTAACAACATCGTAATTATGATAGACTTTTTTAGTAGGGACAAAGCAAACACATGATCATTCACAAGGTTACGTAGTAGGTCGGAGACCACACGCACCCCCACTACTGTATTACAATATGAAGCCATGATGGACCAACACAGAGGAGAATTGAGAAATATTATGACACTCACAACACCTGACTACAAGCATTGGAAGTGAACAGCCACACAAATGATCCCCTAGTGACCCATGTTAAAAACTAAAATATCCCGAGTGTTTTTTATAGGTATGAAAAATCATGTCATCACCAAGACTTTAAAAAGATGTGATGATATAAAACTGAATTATTAGAGACCTATAGTGGACAGTTTGCACACTTTTTGGTGAGAAGAGACTACTGCACTGCCAAAACAAAAACTGCAAGGAAGCAACCATGCTAAGAAAATGTCTGCTTAAAGAGACGAGTCTAAGTGAGCCTGCTCCACCCTCTGATGAAAGCCTAATATGATGACTGGAATAAGTGTTGCTGGCCTCTAATTCCACTTGACCCAAAAGCTTCATCAAGTGTGTCTAATTACATCATCGAGCTATATTGCTCAGTTAATTCACCTGCCACATTCTATAATCTGTAAATATCATTTGCTATGAGCTGAAGTCTCATAGATATTTCTTCTTGTAATGGCCCTTTGAATGCAACTTGTTGACTCAACCTACAATTGACATTTTACAATAGCAAAGATGTTAGATTGAGATTAAGGATATCTTCTTAATCAACTTCAAAAATAAATTTTATTTTTATAAAAAATTATATTAAGGTTTTAAAATAATAAATTTTATTTATTTTTTTATAAGATAAAGTTTTTAAACTTTATTTTTATTAAAAAGACAATTGAAGCTTTAAAATTATATATATATATATTCTTTTGAAAAGTTACAACATAGATTTTTGACCGAATATTCCTCTGTTTATTTTTTATTCTCACGAAGTTTCCAACTTTAGGCATAGCACTCCTAGCTATTGCTGTCTTATCCTTTTGCCAGATGGACGCTCCCCCATCAAGAATACGCGTTTGCAATTTTAAAAGGCCTTCAACAGTGTCCTTTGTCAAGGCTTGAACATCAGATACAGAACAGGAGGTTTCAAACTTAAGATGAACATTATTAAAAAAAGCTTCCGCTACGGTGATCTTACCCAACCCCCCACACACCTAAAATGGCAAGAGAGAGCACATGACGACCGACTATGGTCAATCTTTTTAGCGAACGTTGTCTTCTCCTCCATACGACCAAACAGCCCTAACAATCCATCGGCGTGTTTAAGTGAACGTACTGAGAAGATCCAGAACAACCAGCTTGACAAGCCTACCTTCGTAGCTGCACACACGATGCATAATAACCAAAAATAAACTTTGGGTGTTCAGTACTTCTTTTCTACACCAACCATCCTATCTACTTAATTGGAAATTTAAAAGGTCATGGAATATAATTTATGCTAGGTATTTATGAGTTACAGAACGTCAAACCGTTTGGATAAATGCATGTTCTGACCAGTTTGGCGAGTCAGTCAGTTACAGTTGTTCATTGTATGTAGAAAAGCATGAAATGCGACACTCAAGAGCATGATTTGTGTCAAATAGCTTCAAGCAGAATATTCATAACCACAAAATTCAAAACACAAAAGAGTGAATGGAAAAGCATTTTTTACCCGCCCGCGGTTTCTGTGAGGGACCAGCCAGAGAGAAGAGATACTTGATGCAACGCCTCCCTCCACGCATCCATTTTCTCCTTGCTATGTCTGCCTTTTTTCCTATGGTCTCGAAATGCCTTAGCATACGGGCCTCTCTTGTCAGGGTACCTCACATCTGAAGGTTTCACATTGTAAAACAAGGGGATTATTGTAGTCCCTGTACACGTGGATTTGCAAGTCCAGATAAGGGAGAGCTCGTTGAGGCACCACGGTGAGCTGGCATAATTAGCAGAAAATATGGGTATGTGAACGGTGGAATTTCTAATAGCGTCTCCCAGGCTGACCTCAATATTCTTTCCCTTTTCTAAACTCTCCGTGTCGAGGAAGACATGAAATCCTGCGGTGGAGAGGTAGTTGAAGAGGTGATCAACGAGAGTATTTCTGACGTCCGTACCTCGGAAGCTCAGGAATACATGATATTTTTTATGATGCTGTGATAGGGAAGGTTCGTAACGATTGAAGGTCTCGGCGCTGGCACTTGAACAGCCCTCCATGCCGGCACTTGGAAAATCTGTAGTTCAGATCAATTAAGGCGCCTACTTACGGAGGGACTCTTAATATTAGAGTCACCATGAAGGCGGGACCATGCAACGGAGTGTACAAGGGCGCCTCCTTACGGAGGGGCTCTTAATATTAGTTATCACCTTGAAGGCGGGACCAAGCAGCGGAGTGTACGAGGGCGCCCCGTACACTACCCTATGCACCGAGGGACAATTTTTATGACCATGAATCGGAATGTACGAGGACGCCTCGTACACTACCCTATGCATAGGGACAATTACTAAATACTATAACCATTCAGGCGGAGTGTACAAGGGCGCATCGTAGGGCCTATTTATCGTTTGTCACTCGGACTCAGTTCGCTTAAAAATGTATATATTGAAGATTCGATAAATTTTTTAAACCCTCGGGACTGCGCAAATCTGCCCGCGACGTCGGGCTGCGCAGGGGTAATTCTGCGACACTGGGCGGAAGCAGCCGGTCAACGCCCGGCTGCGCACGAAAGTGAGTGGACTGCGCTTCGCAGTCGGGCGGCTAGCCTGACTTAGCCAAAAAAATGGATATTCCCATCTGACGGCCCAAAAAAAGCTTGCGCAGTCGGACTGCGCTGTACAAGCGGGCGGGTGCCTGGCACTTAGCCAAATTTCCAAAAGCTGTGTTGCCTTCCCTTTGGAATGTCCCGTCGGACTGCGCTCGAGACAACTTGCGCAATCGGACTGCGCTGCGCAGTCGAGCAGGTAGTCCCAGACTTAGGCAAAATTCTTGCCTATCAAACTAACTGTCCAAAGACGCGCGGGTATGATGGCAATGCCTTGCTTAGCTAGTAAATCGTTGTGTGGTAGCTGACGAGCTCTAAATAAGGAAACCACAAATACCAAGTCTAAGTGAGGTTCGAAATCGCTCTGTTAGGAGACGATTGAAGAGGTTCCGGAGAACGTCGTCAGTGAAGGTAAACAGTCAACAAATTTAGACAAATGACTGCAATAAAAAAACGATAAAAATAAGGGAGCAAGTCACAAAAGATGTAGACAGAGTTAAATAAAGACCCTTCAAAATGCTTGAAACAAGGGCAAATATTATTTATCTGAAACAAGGGTTACAAAGATCCTCAGCCGAGGATTTACAAACTTCTGCAGACAAATGTCTGCAGGATAAACTAACAACAAACAAACTGTCGAGATTGTTGATCGAAGTTGAGCCAGATGAGGGACTCTGCTCTCTGAACTGCTCTTGTCAATGGCTCTGCAACTTGACTGCTCTGCTGCTACGCTTCTCCTTTAGAATCCCTCACACCAAAATGTACCCCAAGCTAGGGTTTATATAGCAGGGACTAAGAGGCCAATCACCAACTACGCACGAATGAATTTAACCAATCGCCTAACTCGGACGCGAAAATAAAGAATGATTGGACAATTGACATGTGCGATGTCACATCGGGTTTTTAGGTGGGACGCCTAGGTTCGCTGATTTTTGTGAGCGCAGTCCGACAGCGCCCAAGTTCGGAGCACTTTGAATCCTAGCTGCTCTCACAATTTACTGAAGTCTTCCTCCTTCAAAGGCTTTGTGGAAATATTCGCCAACTGCTCCTTAGATCTGTAAAACTACAGCTGAATTTCCTCGAACTTCACTAGCTCTCTAATGAAATGATAGCAAATATCGATATGCTTTTTCTGACCATGGAACACTGGATCCTTCAACAGTGCTATGGCAGAATTGTTATCACAAAAAAATAGTTGTCGTGCCTTTCGGAGGATAGTTCAGTTCACCTAGAACTCTTCGTAGCCAAACTGCTTGGCATGCGATTGAAGTGGCGATGACATACTCTGCTTCAGCAGTGGACAACGTAACAATAGGTTGCTTCTTGGATGCCCATGAGACTGCCCCTGATCCAAGATGGAAAGCATACCCGGAGGTGCTCTTTCGATCATCGATGCTACCAACCCAGTGACTGTATGTGTAGCCTACCAGTTCCAGCTGGTCTTGTCTGGCATAAAATATGTCGTGGTCCCACGTCCCATTTACATAGCGCAAGATGCGCTTGCCAGCTTGCCAGTGCGTGTCCTTCGAAGTCTTCATAAAATAACTGATCAGACTGATTCTGAACATCAGATTTGGTCGAGTTGTAGTCAGATACATCATACTGCCAACTAGTCGCTTAAACAAAGTTGGATCGACATTCCTCCTAGAGTCCAACTTGCTCAGCTTCAAACCTGTGGCAACAGGTGTGATGGCAGGTTTGTTGTCCTCCATCTTGAACCACTTCAGGACATCCTTCGCATACTTACCCTGAGAAATGAAGATGCCATCTACCGATTGGGCAACTTCGATGTCGAGAAAATACTTCATCAGCCCTAAGTCCATCATCTCGAACTCCTTCTTCATGGCTATTCTGAACTGGTCGAGCAAGACATTACTGTTGCCAGTGTAAATAAAATCGTCCACATACAAACAGGTGATGATGAGCTCTCCTACTTCATTTGTCTTCATGTATAGGGTGTGCTCATATGGGCATTTTATAAACCCATTCTCCTAAAAATAGTTGTTAATCCGGTTGTACCAAGCCCGAGGCACCTACTTCAAACCGTATAGGGCCTTCTTCAACTTCAAGACTTTGCCCTCCTGGCCTTCAATCTCATAACCCGGTGGTTGGTCTATGTAGACCTCTTCCTCCAGAACTCCGTTGAGGAAGGTTGACTTGATGTCCATCTAGTAAACACTCCAGCCCTTCTGAGCTGCTAGTGCCAAGATTATCCTCACTGTGTCAAGTCAAGCTACAGGCGCATACACCTCATTATAGTCAATGCTTGACTTTTGGTTGTAGCCCTTTGCCACCAATCTGGCCTTATGCCTGTCCACTTCTCCTTGGGCATTGAACTTCGTCTTATACACCCACTTGACCCCAATGGTCTTCTTCCCTATTGGAAGATCTACCAGTTGCCATGTATCATTCTTCTCAATGGCTTCTATCTCCTCGTCCATCGCCTTCACCCACTTCTGATTCTAACTTGCGTCTTCGAACTCCACTGGATCACACTTAGTAAAAAATGTGAAGTCAGAGTATTCCTCATATTCATGATTGCGGGTTGCCTCGTAGATGTCTTACAAGCTTCTCATCTTGGCTAGCGTCACTAGGTTCTAGGTTCTGCTTGAAAGTGGAGGCGACTGAGATGGTGAGGTTGTGCTACTTGAGGTTGTAGGTAGTTGCACACTGCCCTCCTCCAAGTCAACGAACTCCACTATTGTTGTCTCAGGCTGGCCAGTCTTCGATTTCCAGTTCCATGCTTCATCTTCCAAGAACTTCACATCATGGCTGATGATGAGCTTCTTCATCATAGGGTTGTACAATCGATATGCCTTTGCATGTTCATTGTACCCTATGAAAATACATTTCTCCGCTCTATCATCTAGTTTCTATCGCTTCTCTTCTAGAACATGTGCATATGCAATGCACCCGAACACACGCAAATGAGCCACACATGGCTTCAAACCGCTCCAGGCCTCCTGAGGGATTTTGTCCTTCACACTTTTGGTGGGACATCTATTCAGCAGGTAGACTGCACAGCTTACAACCTCTACCCAAAATTCATGCAATAATCTCGACTTCATCATGCTGCATGCCATCTCCATGATGGTTTGGTTCTTCCTCTCAGCTACGTCATCCTGCTGCGGTGTGTATGTGGCAGTGAGCTACCTCCAAATTTTGTGCTACTTGTAGAAGTTGTGGAATTTGTTGGAGATGTATTCACCTCCACCATCTGTCTTGAGAGTTTTAATCTGATATCCGCCATGTTTCTCCACCAGAGCCTTGAACTCCTTGAATTTGGCAAACGCCTCTAACTTCAACTTGATGGGATAAATCCATGTCTTGCGACTGAAGTCGTCAATGAAAGTCAAGAAGTATTTGTTGTCGACAAACGTGTTGGTCTGCATCGGATCGTAGATGTCTGAGTGCACCAGCTCCAATGGTTGTGATGCTCTCCAAGACTACCCGAAAGGGAATGAATCCCTATGTTTTTTATCAACTAAGCAGCATTCACAAATCTGATTTTGTTGCTCAATAAGGGGTAAACCCTTCACCATCTGCTTCTTGTGCAGCAGATTTAGGCCACTGAAACTCAAGTGATCAAACTTGAGATGCCACAACCAGGTAGCATCCTTCACAACTGCACTCAGCGATATTAGAGACTCATTCTAAATCTACAGTGGAAACTTGTTATTCTTTGTCATGGACATGGTTGCAATCTGCCCATGTGACTTATCTCTGATGGTGCATACTCCATCTTTGAACTGGATCGTATACCCCTTCTACACGAGCTATACAATGCTTAGTAGGTTGTGCTTTAGACCAAGCACATAATACACATCATAGATCTTCTTTCATTCATCGTGCTTGGTGCGGATGAAGATCTTTCCTTTCCCCATCATGGGAACCTTGATGTTGTTACCCATCTTGACCTTGGAGTGGACTGTTTCATCCAATTGTGAGAACATTTCCTTGATCCCTATCATGTGGTTGCTGCACCTGCTATCCAAATACTAGATATTCTTTTGGCTCTCATCCTCAATATTGCAAGTCAGCAGCATGTTTCCTCCTGCCACATTTCCAGGTTCATCTATGTAATGGGCCTACTGCTGGTTCTCCTTGGTCATCCTCTTTCTACACTATGAGATGTAATTGCTGAATTTCTTGCAATAGTAGCTTTGGACCTTTGACATATCCTTTTTTGACCAGATCCGGCTTACTGGTTTTTCGGACCGCCTCTTCCTCCTTGCTGATGGAAGTTGCATTTGGTCTCTCCCTCACTAGGGTTTGATCGTCCACTTTGCTTGTTGCCTTTCCCATGCCTACCTCTGCCTCTTCCTCCTTGAGAACTAGAGGTGCCTTGGTGGGAGTCTTATCTACTACTATCTCAAAATGAGACCTGAGCCTTGAATGCCTACTCCATAGAGGTTTGAGATGAACGGCTCAGCCTCTACTCATGTGTTTGCAAAGAACCCATGAGCTTGTCTGTCGAGAGGGTTGTCAGATCCCTCGACTCCTCTATCAAAATCATGATAGATTCAAATTTTGCAGGTAGACTTCTAAGAATTTTCTCCATGATTCTTTGGCTCTGCACGATTTCTCCATTCAACCGTATCTGGTTGATGATGTCCATCGTCCAAGTGAAAAAGTCACGCATGGACTCAGACTCACTCATCTGTAGGTTCTTGAACTCCCTCCTGATCATCTATACCTTCACCAACTTCATGTTGTTGGTGCCCTAATATGAGCTGGCCAAAATCTCCCAGTCTTGTTTCACCTTGGTGGTCAATGCGATCCACAGGAATATGGTCTCCTCGACTGCTTGCATAATGTAGAAGAGGGTCTTTTGGTCCTTCTTCGTGTTCTCCTTTAGCAGGTCCTTGTCTACCTGGGAGAGGGCGATAAGCACTACTACATTTGCCAGTTCTGGATAGTCATTCTCGACTAACTCCCACAGCTCCTGAGATCCGAACAGGACCTTCATGTAGATGCTTTAGTAATCATAGTTCTTGTCATTGAAGCGAGGGATCTGCAACTACAGTGAATGGTTACTATCAAAATCCATTCTACTTCAGTCTATGCATCAAGAGCACTAAAGGTCTGATACCAAATTTTAAGATTCAATTAATTTTTTAAACCCTCTAGACTACGCAAATCTGCCCACAACGTCGGGCTACGTAGGGGTAATTTTGTGACATCGGGTGGAAGCAGCCAATCAATGCCTGGTTGCACATGAAAGTGAGTGCGCAGTCTGACTGCGCTGCGCAGTCGATTGGTTGGCCTGACACTTAGCCAAAAAATGGCTATTCATGTCTAACTGCGTAAAAGAGTGCTTGCGCAGTCGAACTACGTTGTGCAAGCGGGCAGGTGCCTGGCACTTAGCCAAATTTCTAAAAGCTACGCTACCCCCCCTTTGGAATGTCCTGTCGAACTGCGCTCGAGACAACTTGTGCAATCGGACTGTGCTACGCAATCGAGCGAGTAGTCCCATACTTTGGAAAAATTCTTGCCTATCAAACTAACTGTCCAAATATGGGCAGGTATGATGGCAATGCCTTTCTTAGCTAGTAAATCGATGTGTGGTAGCTAACAAGCTCTAAATCTGGAAACCACGAATGCCAATTCTAAGTGAGGTTCGAAATCGCTCTGTTAGGAGACGATTGAAGAGGTTTTGAAGAACGCCATCAATGAGGGTAAACAGTCAACAAATTTAGACAAATAACTGCAATAAAACAATGATAAAAATAAGGTAGTAAGTCACAAAAGATGCAGATAGAGTTAAATAATAACCCTTCAAATACCTGAAACAAAGGCAAATATTATTTATCTAAAATGAGGGTTACAAAGATCCTCAACCGAGGATTTACAAACTTCTACAAATGAATGTCTGCAGGATAAACTAACAATAAACTAACTACCGAGATTGTTGCTCGAAGTTGAGCCAGATGAGTGACTCTGCTCTTTGAACTGCTCTTGTCAATGGCTCTGCAACTTGACTGCTCTACTGCTATGCTTCTCCTTCAGAATCCCTCACACCAAAATGTATCCCAAGCTAGGGTTTATATAGCAATAACTGAGAGGCCAATCACCAACTACGCACAAATGAATTTAACCAAGCGCCTAACTTGCATGCAAGAAATAAAGAGTGATTGGACAACTAACATGTGCGACATCACATCGGGTTTTTAGGCAGGACATCCAGGTTCGTTGATTTTCTCGAGTGCAGTCGGGCAGCGCCCAAGTTTGGAGCGCAGTAGGATAGAGACAAGAAATCTAGGTTAATATTTCTAACATATATAATGATCAATTAAACATTATTTAAATATTTTTTTCCCTATAAAAAATATCCCCTTTGGAATGCTTCTTCTTTCCAGTGCCATTGATCAATTGGTTGTAATTTAGTGTTGAGGTTATACCAAAGCATTTATGCACTTTTTTTTAAGAATCTGCGAACAAGGAATAATTTATATAAAATATGAAACCTCATACAAGCTAACTTTGCACATGATCCTTTTAAAACTTGCCTTTTATTTCAAAATTTAATTGAAAAAGATAGGTTGGTTATTAGAGGCCAAATGCTTGTTAATGGGTTACCCTGATTTTCTTTGATTTCTTAGACAGTTAAGGTCCTATTAATTTTATCTTAATCGATTATAATTTATAGAGGTTTCCTTATGAAAAAATAAAATAACATAGGAGAGTTGGTCACAACCACACTATTTTTAGTAACCGACAAGCATAGGGTTCAAATCACATGGGTTGCTTCTACCAAACCTATTTCGATTTGTTATTGTTGATCCGAAGTGAAGGGAACCACCGGTCGCTCGAGATTCATACCATCATTATCGATCTAGTGTGTACTAAGAGGATTTAGATCAAACTACTACCTTTGTAAACAGGCTGCCCATGAGGTTTTAACTTGGGTGTCTTCTTGGTAGGTGTCTGTCCAGACAAGCACTTACCAATCCACCTAGCCCTCGAAGCCATATATATAACATAAAATAGTGTAGAATATATAATGGAAACTAACAAATCATGATGGTGATTTTGAATATTTTGAATAATTATTAATATTATCCAATATATATAATATAAATTTTTGTATATTATATAATGCAAACTAACAAAGTAAGATGTTGATTTTGAATGTTTTGCATAATTATTAATATTATACAAGCATATTTTGCACAAGTTTATTAATATTTTTTGTGTTACAAATATAAACATAGGGAGGATTTTATTAGCCAAGATCTCCTAAAATAGGAGAATTTAGCGGTGGGAGGAGATTTAAATTTTGTTACAAAAAGAAGTGAAATAAGGGGAGAATATGCCAAAATAGATTTACTAGCTAATTTTTTCCTTCATAAAATTCATAGTGCTAGATTATATGATATAGAACCAACAAAAATTGCTCCTACATGGAGGAGCAATCAATTTTGAAGTCATAAGATATATAAAATATTGGATAGATTTCTAGTTTTAGAGAATCTCTTAGCTTTCTCTAATAAGATGAGAACTTGGATAGATCAAGGGGGAGGATCAAATCATTCTCCAATCCTTTTATAGTTAGAAAATGATGAGGATAAACCACCAGGTCCTTTCAAATTCAATCTCATTTGGCTAAGGGATGAAGAATTTCAAAATATAGTAATAACATAATGGAGGCATTATGACTCAACCTCAGAAGATATAACCATGTTTCAATTTACTAGTAATCTTAGGAGAATAAAATCAATCACATTAGGTTGGGCCAAAGAAAAATACTAGGAAGTAGAGGCAAGACTTATTAAAATTGAATCTTCTCTAAATCAGATTTATAATACTAGAGGTAATGAAGTTTTTTCAGAAAATGAAATCATGCAAGTCAAAGAACTAGAAAAAAAAGAAGAGAGAATTGTTAGAATGGGAGGAGGCAAAATGGAGAATGAAAAGTAGGGCTTTATGGCTAGAACAGGGGGATGAAAATACAATTTTTTTCAAAATTATGCAAAACAAAGGAAATATACAAACACAATTTGGGAAATGAAAGAGGAGAATGGAAACACTTTGAGAAGATTCCAAGAGTTGGCACCATTAGTAGTAAATTACTTCAAAGACTTGTATAAATATCCAAATAGAGCAAATATAGTAGAGACAATCAAACTAGTTCTAAATTTTCCCAAGATGGTCAATGAGGAACAAAAAGAAGCTTTGTTCTTAGAAATCACCAAGGAGGAGTTACATTCAGTTGTCAAATCATTCCAAAAAGGGAAAATTCCAGGTCCAGATGGATGGACAATTGATTTTTATTTGGATTTTTATGAACTATTGGAGGAGGATATTTTAAAAGTGGTAGAAGAATCAAGGATTAAGGGACAAGTGCTAGGATCCATAAATTCTACTTTCTTGGATTTGATTCCAAAAAATATAATCTAAAATATTTTGGGGATTATAGACCTATCTCTTTATGTAATACCCTCTACAAAATCATCTCAAAGATTATAGCTAATAGAATTAAAGGGATATTCTCAAATAAATTTTTAAAAGAACAATTTGGGTTTTTAAGTAAAAGGCAGATTCATGAAGCAATAGGGGTAGCCCAAGAAGGACTACATTCAATAAAGACAAGGAAGCAACAAGCAATGGTAATAAAATTGGATCTAGCAAAATATTTTGATAAAGTAAATTGGTTATATATCAGGTTAGCCTAATTCAAATTGGATGTAGCATTCCCTTTGTGAATTGGGTGATGGGATGTATCAATTCAACCTCTTTTGTTGTACTTATCAATGGCTCAACTTCTAGTTTTTTCAAGGCTTCTAGAGGTTTGAGACAAGGGTGTCCTCTTTCTCCTCTCCTTTTTATTTTGGTAGTAGAAGGTTTGAGTATACTAATCAAGGAATATAAAATACAAGAAATGATCAAGGGTATCAAAATTGGTAACTCTTTGAAGGTAACCCATTTGCTCTTTGCAAATGATGTTTTACTTTTTGGAAATGGGACATTGAAGGAAGCCTTAAAGTATAAAAAAGTGTTGGACCTATATTGTATGGCTACAGGAATAGAAATAAATCTACAAAAAATAAAAATAGCCTTCAATAGGTTTTAGCTAGGGCAAATAGAAGTAGTAATGAGAATTTTTTGTTTCAAGCAAGTAGACTTTGATAAAGGGATAAAATATTTAGGCTTTCATATAAAACCTAATGACTATGGGTACCAGGATTGGATATGGTTATACACCAAAATAGAGAAGAGGATCAACACTTGGTGCACTAGGTGGCTATCATTAGGGGGTCACCTTACGTTGGTGAAATCAGTTTTGGAAGCCACCCTAGTCTACTAGCACTCCCTAGCTTACATTCCCATCACAATAGTAGAGAAAATAAGGAAGAAGTGTTTCCAATTTATTTGGTCAAGGAACAAATAGAAGGATGCAATGACACTAGTTAAATGGAACAAAATAGCTAAACCAAAATTATATGGAGGATGGGGCCTCAAGAATATACATAATTTTGGAAAAGCTTTAGCAACAAAAAATTTATGGAGATTGATAACCGATAAAGGATTATGGCAGGAAGTAATTCAAGAGAAATATTTAGGCACCTTGTCCTTTGTAGATTGGATTAGACTGCAAAATAAATTAGTTTCAAAAGCCATAATTATTTGGAAAGCACTAGTGAGAGCTTTTCCATTAGTTGGGAATTTCTTGGCTTGGAAAATAGGGAATGGAAAGGAAGTAAGGATAGGTAGATATCCTTGGCTAGGAAGCAAAGGAGACTATCAGCTTCCATAAAATATAATAGATCATCTCCATAGACAAGGAAATATGGTATTGGCATAGGTAGTATCAATAAAGAGTACTAATTTATGGAAACAAGGATGGCTCACAATAGAAGAGCTAACATTAGGAGGAAATGATGCACATATTTGGCATGATTACACAAAGGAACTGGAAAGAGCAAATATAAGACTAAATTAGCAAAGATATTTTCTAATATGGTCCAAGAATCTAACAAGTGGGTAGTACATAGTTAGAGAAGGGTATAAAGCAAGCTTTGGCAACAATAATGAGGAAAAGCTTTGGTGGTGGAGTAGAATATGGAAGGTAAAAGCTCCCCTAAAAACTAGAATCTTTGCCTAGTTAGCTCTAGCCAAGAAAGCACTAACATGGGATGTTCTTCAAAGGAGGTCTTGGCAAGGACCAAGTTAGTGTGTCATGTGCAGAAAGGAAGAAGAAACAATGGACCATATTTTGGTTCATTTCCCTTTCACAAGAGAAGTGTGGAATTCAATTTTACCTTTGACTCAAGGGAAAGGATAATGGCCTACTAGGAATCTTTTGGATAACATGCAATAGTGGTTCAAAGAAAGAGAATTAAAGGAGTATAGATGTGTCCCTTTGATAGTGGGATGGGGCTTATGGCTGGCTAGAAATTTCAAGTTGTTTGAAGGTAAGGAAATTCTAGTGATTCAGGTACAAATGTAGATTAATTCCATTTTTGAAAGTCTAAAAATCTCCCCAAAACCAAAACTAAGTAGGCATATAGGAACACTAATAATGGATCCTATGAAGCCATGGGCCTTCTTTTATGGAGCTTGTCAAGGTAGCCCAGGTAGGTGTGGGGTAAGGGGAGCACTTTACTTAAATAAAAATCATAAGATCACTTTCAAGGCAGGTTTAGGGGAAGGAACAAATAATATGGAAGAATGGAAAGCATTGATCCTCTTGATGAGAATAGTAGTGGAGCAAGGAATTACAACTTTATAGATTTATGGAGATTCAAAATTAGTGATAAGTTGGGTTGTAGATCATGTTGAGATGAAAAATTTATTTTTTAGTCCTTTTTATGAGCAAGTGAAATTATTAGAATCTTCTATAATAGAAATTTCATACAAGCACATCTATAGGGAACTAAATGTAGAAGCATATGGTCTTTCAAAAGATGGTTTGAATCTTTCAACAAGCACTTGGCAGAGGGAAGAAGTGGTTAGAGGACTTGGGGTTTCCTCATAGTCCTCTTATTAAGGATCATATCAAAGATCTATTAATAGCAAAAAAAGAGAGGGTTTGAAAGGGACCCTTACCTTTATTTTATAGAAATACAAGCTTCAAATAGTGTTTGTCTTTAGAATTGAAACTTGAGTCCTATTTTTGTACTCAAGTAAGATTCATTTGAGAACTATGATTGATCAAGAAGTTATTATTTTCCACTTGTCAGTCTTGTTATTAGGATTACATTTCTAGATTATAAGCTTATTATAACATATTACAACAGACTCCTTTTAGTTCAATTTAGACCAACTCCTAGATAGGATGTAATTGAAATTCTTGAGGGTACTTCATACCCATAGTATTTTAATTTATTATTATTATTACACTAGAGGAATCGGTAACTCGTTACAATTTTCAACACCTCTTCACATGTTCGAATCTCACTCCTTGTCTCCTCTATAACCTCTAGTTGCGTCGAGTAAACCTTTTACATAGTCGACTACACTAATGCGACATGCCCACTGGTACTATGAGGTCCAAGGGATTGGAACCCTTGTCTCTACGCTCCTACAAAAGTGTTTTGACCATTGAACCAAGCCCTTAGATCCTTTGATTTAATTTTTATTATAGTCTATAATTTCATTTATAAATTATAACTTGTAAAATAAAGTATTTGCATCCAATAAATCAATTAGTTTTGAATTTAAATGTTATAAAAATATATTTATTATGACGATAATATTATTAACTTTTGATCTTAGACTAAGGTTCAATTATAATAGATGAATTTTAATATTTGTAACATCAATAAGGAAAAAATAAGTGTGAACTGAAAGTGATTTTTTTTGTTTTAGAAAACAATCAAGGGTTATAAGTAGTTCAAATAATGAGCTAGCATCACTATTTTTATTCTAAATCTTTAGAAAAATTTAAAAACTATAGTATTTTTATAAATAAAATCTAATAGTGTGCCAGAAAAAGTCATTTTTGAAACTTCTAAATAGAATTAAGTATAATCTAGTTAGATTTCTATATGCCTTGGTTTGGGATAAGAGGAAGAACAAATCTATGGAGAATTTTATTCAAGTAACAAACATTACACCAAAAGTGATTAGCTAATATTGGATGATTGAACATACATAATGGTTCTAAAAATAGAGGGTTAATATGCAAGTTCCACAAAATCTAGTTATTTATTTGAAGATTCAAAGTTAGATCAACTAGAATGATCAAAACTTAGAATTTTTATTAATCTAAAACTAAGAATTTTTAGTTTAAAAAGATCATGAAACAGTGAAATTCAAAAATAACAAAGTATAAGAAACCCTAACACAAGAGTATATAAGCAAAATAGCATAATTATTTTATTGCTCAAAAAGTAGAGTACACTGCAATCAGTCTTTAAGAAGAGATGTGAGGCTATAACGTTGCATCAATTACTCATGTTTTTTATAGTTAGAAGTGTATCTATCTTTATACAAGAATTGGTGTATTGGAAATCCATCGCATTAAATGTGGAAGATCGCCCATATGGAAATGCGATGGTTCACATTTTATGAGTTAGAAGATCACCTATATGGAAATGTGATGATTCACCTTCCATGAGTTACAAAGTGCATATTAAATAAAAATTATATACATGTGAGTAGTTCTTTTGTTCTTGGATTTAATTGATGTGTCAACATAGCTAGATATGGAGTTTGTCAACGAAAATCTAAAACATAAACTTTCTATTTTTAGTAAGTATTTTGTCTTATGTTTTTTAGGGTCATTGAAGCCTTTTTTCTACAAACATGTCTTAATATTGTTGTTATATCTCTAGTCTTTCCAGTCCTTTGTGAATGGATCAAAATGGAGTCCTAAGCAAATATTTATGCCCCTAATAGTGTAGTCAGGATAAAAATAGATTTTCAAGCATTTTTTAGAATAAAGCCATGCTACAAAAAGGTCACATTTCCAAATCAAGGAAGTGGAGATTGAATTCAAATTACTCCATGTCTTTTCTTCTAGAAGGATTTTTTCTCATCATCTTTTATAGTTTCAATATTAAAGGTAAAATAATGGATGGTTATCCATGCCTTAAAGGGAGAGATGCATTATATGTAAGAGCATGGAGTTAGAATTCTATATTAGTATAGATACCATTAAAAGGCATTCAATATGGATTAGGAGTTTTGAAATTTCATATTAGGTTATCAATAAGGAGGTTTCAAATAATATTGAGATTACTCTATAGAATATCACCTAGGGGGAATAATTACTATGAACTAAAGGCATGTTGTATACACATGAATATATGTTACAATGGATAATTTAAAACCTTTGTTGTAATTCACTAGGATTAAATTAAAATCAAGATAATAAAATCAACAAGTATATTATGAAAACATTGCATTATGATATACAAATTTTATGAGACTAGACACATAGCAAGAGATTACAAAGTGAAAAATGATGAAAAAGAAGATGAATTTTTTGGAGTGAATTATACAAGCTTCAACATGAAATAAAGAGATCATCTTATATTATAAGCTTGGTTAAAACAAAAAATTTCCACTTCCAAGAAAGTGGTAAATAAATCCTCAAAAATCCCCTATGCATCATCAAATAGAGAAGGCCATTATAGTAGACACAGGTCAACAATTAGAAGGAAAAAATGACATAAGGGTTGATAAATTACAACATGCAAGTTAAAATTTAGGATTTAAAAATGTAAATGAAATTTTTAAAACAAAAGAGGAGAAAGGAATCAAGGTTAATATAGATAAATCATATTTACCTTTCTCAATTAGTATAAAATCTTTCGGCTGCAACAAAATCAAAGGAGTATGAAGTGTATCCCTTGCACATTAGGCTTTAAGAGAACATAATAAAGAAATATGTAAAGATGATATCTATGAAAATTTGAGAACTATGATTGATCAGGAAGTTATTCTTGTTTTCCACATGGTAGTCTTGTTATTAGGATTACATTTATGAATTATAAGCTTATTATAACAGTTAGTGGAATGGGAAAAAAGAGAAGAAATCTTATGGAAGCAAAAATCTAGAATTCAATGGCTCAAAGAAGGAGATCGAAACACAAATTTCTTCCACAAATCTCTTCTAGATCGAAGATCTCACAACTTTATTTCTTCCTTAAAATTAGATTCTGGAGATATTGTTTATACTTGGGATGGAATGAACTCTATTGTTGTTGATTACTTTTCCAATCTTTTTGCTGCTACTCCTCTTGACTCAGCTTCTCAACATAATGTTCTTCAAGCAATCCCTTCTCTTATCACTTCTGAGGAGAACTCTATTTTGATTGCTCTTGTTACTATCAATGAGCTTCAACAAGTAGTTTTTAAAATGCAAAAAGGGAAAACCCCAGGTCCTGATGGTTTTCCTATTGAGTTCTACCAAGAGTTCTGGGATATCCTTCATGTTGATTTATTAGAGGTGGTGGAAGAATCCAGGAAAGCCAAAGAAAATTTTAAGGTTATCAATAAAACTTATATTACTCTTGTTCCAAAAGCTCAATAGGTTGATCATATCTCAGCTTTTAGACCTATTGCTTTATGTAATGTTATTCTCAAAATCATTACTAAAATCATGGCAGAAAGGTTGAAGCCTCTTTTGCATAAGATTATTTCCCCAAAGAAAGGGGGTTATGTGGAAGGATGTCAAATAGTAGATGAGATAGTTCTTGCTTAGGAAGCCATCCATTCCATGGATATGCAAAATTCTCCTTCCATGTTCATTTGGTTAGACTTATCCAAAGCTTATGACAGAGTGGATTGGCACTTCCTTATCAAAGTTTTGAGGCAATTTGGTTTCTCTAAGGATTGGATGGATTGGATTATGGAATGTATCTCTTAAGTTTCCTACTTAGTTCTTATCAATGGTAGGCCTTCTTAGTCTTTCCTAGCTTCCAGATGTATTAGGCAAGGTGACCCGCTATCCCCTTATTTATTCATCATTCTTGTTGAATGCTTGGGTAGGACTATAACCAAAAATAGGGAAAACAAAACCCTTGAGGGAGTTACCATTGCTCATGGAGCTAGACCTATCTCTCATCTTCAATTTGTGGATGACTCTACTCTTTTAGGTAAAGCTACTATTAAGGAAGCTTCTAATATTAAGCAAATCATTAGCTATTTTTCTAAGGCTACTGGGCAGTTGATCAATGAAGAGGAATCTAAAGTTATTTTCTTTTACTGCTCTGCTAGACAGGAATCCATGGTCTTGGATAAATTAAGATATAAGAAGACCTCTCTTCCAATCACTTATTTAGGTATTCTCATAAATATTCAAATGCAGAAAAATAAATATTGGAATTGGTTGTTGGACAAAGTCAAGAAGAAAATTGGAAAGTGGATCAACAAGTGGATTTCTTCTGGGAGTAGAATCACCTTGGTAAAATCAGTCCTTCAAGCTATTCCTATTTATGTTTATTCCATTTTTAGTATCCCAAAGGTTGTTCTTCGAGAATTGGATCAAATCAGTCATCGTTTCCTTTGGAGTGGTACTAAGGAGAAAAGAAAATGGGCCTTGGTGAAATGGGATACTTTATGTCTTCCTAAGAGTGAAGGGGGTTTAGGATTCCGGTATTCAATTAATAACAACAAAGCTTTAGCTGCTAAATTATATTGGAGGATGTTGCATAACCCCAATGCTCTTTGGGCCAATAATCTTTGTGCTAAATATATTGAGAACAAAATTCCTGAAGACCTTGTTCGCTATCAACTTCCTACCAAAGGTTCTCCCATTTTAGCAGTTCTTAAGACTGGTGAGGATTTGATAAAGAAAAAATTATTTTGGATCATTCATAATGGTCAACATGCAAATTTTTGGACAGATTATTGGGATGGTCACAAGCCTTTGATAACTCAGTTTCCCGATTGGAGGCCTTGGATGGAGGAGCTTCAATGAGCTAATTGGATAAAGGTGGCTAATTACTGTCGATACCATACTGGTAATTCAAATATTGGTAGATATTGGATCCCTATTGAGGACTGGTCTATTCAAATCCTAGAAAGGCAAAGACAAGATATCCAAGGCATCCTTCATATGAGATCCCTCTCTTGGTCCCATGAAAAAGATTGTTTTGGATGGAACAACACTACTAAGGGTGAGTATTCAGTTGCTCAAGATTATTTGACCTTATGCCATAATAATCCCAACCATTTTTTTGACATATTTTCTTGATTGTGGGCTCAAAAGCTCTGGCCTAAGGTGAGGTTCTTTAATTGGCTTTTATTACATCGTAGGGTGCTTACTGGTGAGCAACTTATGAAGCGTGGTTTTCATGGCCCTTTTAGATGTGAAATGTGTGAAGAGAAAGTATAAAATATTAACCATATTTTTATTGAGTGTACATTAGCCTATGAGCTATGGAGGAGAATGGCCACTTTACTTGGCTTACAGTGGTCCAATTTTTTTACTTTTGAATAGCTTTGGAGGGATTGGCCTAATCAATAGGGTGTTGATCATTTTATTAGGCAGTTAGTTTGGATGGGTTCTACCATTCTTCTTTGGAATATTTGGAATGAAAGGAACAACAAAATTTTTAATCAAGATAAGAAGGATATTCATTATATTTGGCAAAATACCATAGCCAACTTAGTTGAATCAGTCCATCAACTCCTTAATCACCCCCAAAACTCCCACCAAAGATGGGATCACGTGATGAAAATATTGAAGATTAAGCCTTCTAAGGGCAACCAACTTAAAGGGGATGTGAGTATTAGTAAGATGGATAGGACTAGAAATTGGCAACCTCCTCCTAAGGATTTTGGAAAATTCAATACTGATGGAGCCTCTAGAGGGAACCCTGGAAAAGCCAGTGTGGGAGGAATTGGTAGACTTTTAGATGGCTCCCTGGTTTTTACTTTTTCTAATAATTTGGGTATTCTTTCCAATAACCTTGCTGAGGGGTATGGTATCCTTAGAGGTCTTTAGGAGGCTACTAATGTTGGATGGCAAAAGGTGTTAGTTGATTCTGACTCTCAAATTATGATTAATCTCTTGAAGACTCCTTCTAAGAATCATAAGGTGGATTGGAGAATAAAAAGAATTATTGAGAAGATTCAGTTAATCCAGATGGGATTTTTGAAAGTTGATTACAATCATGTGGTTAGAGATCAAAAGAAGAGTGTTGAAGCTTTAGCTAATTGGGCTTTGGACAAAGGTGATCTTACTTGTTATGGCCACCCTCCTATATGGTGGGCTTCTCAAATTAGGTAAGCTCTTCTTTCTATCATTTCTTTGGATGGCTCCAGTTTTGAAGGTACCTGTTGTGACTATTTCACAACTAGCCCCTAAGCTTGGGGACCCACATTTTTTTGATAAATTTTTGGTGTGGTTTTTTTTGTCTATTAATGTGTTTGTAATTCAAACATTAACTTTTGGGTTAATTCATGTTTAAAAAAATAAATAAACTAAAAAAAAAAGGAATAAAAAAAAATAATAATAAATAAATTAATAGAACAAAAGAAAGAAAAAAGAAAAAGGGAATAAGTAAAAATAATATATATATATATATATATATAAACAAATGAACATAAAATAAAAACAAAAAAATAATAATAAAAATAAAATAGGATTATTTTTAGCTTTTTTGTTTTTTGTTAGTTTTTAATTTTTTCATGTTGGTTTAAGTAAAGTTTAGTTTTTTGTTTTTTTTGCAAGGTATTGCATATGGAAGAAAGGAAGAGAGAAACGAAAAGCCATGGAGGAGAAACGAAAAGTCATGGAGGAGAAAACGAAAAGCCATGGAGGAAAATCTTTAAATACCCATTGAAATGCATGCACAGGAGAGGAACTTTTGGCATGGCCAAATGCGGCAAAATTTGATGTGTAAAAGAGGAATATAATTTGAATGGGAAAGCTTCTTTTCGGAAATTTCAGGCCTTGTTAGCAAGAAAGAATGAGAAATTTTCTGCATGCTCTATTTTAATTGTTTTATCTTTCCCCTTCCAAATTTCAGATTTGTATGTGAAATTTACGCCATGGGATGGGTTATTTCATGTGAATGTTTGCAATTTGGAAATTATTTTAAACCCTAGAAGTCAAGCACTTAGTTTACTTTGATTGTGTGTAGTACAGATCAAATAGGCTAGGTTGCATGTATGAAACTCTCACGTATTCGGTTTTGCAGGACGGGGTGCTATCAAACTGAAGGAGCTTTTGCATTGCTGCATTTCCAGCAATTATCTTGATGCAAAATTTTAATTTTCTGTTCTGAAAAATTTTAATTTTCAGAATTTTTTCCTATTTTCGGGCATTAAAATAAACATTAAAAAAATTTCAAAATCCAAAAATAATTTCACCATTGCATAGATTATAATTCATACTTCCATTACGCACTTTGAAATTTCATTTTCGGAGTTTTTTAGTATTTTTTAAAATTCACCGAAGTTGTTGTTTTGTCACAGATTTTAAAAATCCGAAATTAGAAAATTTCCATTTTAAGGTCAAATTTCATTTTTCCAGTTTTTTTTTGCATTCATGAGCCTATGATGACATTCCCTTCATGAAAATTCCAATTTCATTGAAGGAGTTATGTTTTACGGCATTTTCGCAAATTTACATTTCGGGCCTAAAATTATCCTTCCTTCATAAAAATTTCAATTTTACGAAAGGGGGATAATTTGAGTATTATATTGAAGGTCTTTGCCTTAAAGCACTTAATTGTTCATCTTGATGAAAATTTGATTTCATTTAAGAGGGATAAGTTAAAGTGACATTTTGAAGATTCTATTCATCATTGAGGATTTAATGCAAGATAAAATCCATTTTAAAACCATCAAGATAAAAGGAATTAAAGCACTACATCGTGGTCATATGAGGGCCAACTCACATTTGATTTATTTTGGTTCAATGAACAATCACTAAAGTTTCATGGTAAAATAAACCAACATTGCCCCTTGTTTACAATTACTTGCAATCACTAAGGTGTTCCAAGCATTTAAATTGAATATCTTTATTTGAGATTACTAATGCACATATGCAAATGCTAATATAACGGAGACCTTGGAGAAGTTGTTTGTTTAACTTCTTTGCAAGAGGGGATTTGGAATCCAAATCCTAAGGGAGAGTGTACTTTCACAATTGGGTGAAAATACCACTCAACAGTACCTAGTTTCTTCTTGTTTTTTTTTTTTTGTTTCTCTTTGGTTCATTCAATTTTTTTTTAGTTCCCTAGCTCATTCTATTATTTATTTTGTTTCCTCTGTTGATTCTTGCCTTAATAGTCTTCTGGTCTAGATAGGTCATTGTTTTGTTCATTTTTTTTCTTTTTTCTTTTTTGTTTTTTTTTTTAGGTTTTTTAAGGTGGGTTGGTTCTTTTGTTTTGTTTTGTTTTTGTGTTCTTGTGTTGTTTTTTGTTGTTCTTGTGTTTTTGTTGTTTTGTTTTTTTTATATATTTTTTGTTATTGTTCTTGTGTTTTTTTCGTTCTTGTTCTTGGGTTTCTCTTTGTTTGTGTTATGTTGTGTTTTTATGTGTGAGTGTTTTCTATGTATTTTGTTTTTGTTTATTGTCTGATGTTGGTTGTTTTTTATTTTATTTTTTTAATTTTTAGGTTCTGGTTGTGTTTATTTTTCATGTTTTTTTGGGTTATGTCTTTGTAGTGTTTTGTTATTTTTGTCTTGTTTGTGTTTTGTTATGTGGTTCTTGTGTTTTTCTATGTGGTTTGTGTTGTGGTATATTTTATCTTATTGTGCATTTTTGGTTGTGCTTTTGTTTTTGACACACTCAAGAAGCATGTTTTTTTATTTTATTTTATTATTTTTGTTGTTATTTACTTATTTTTAAATTGGTTTTATGTGTCTGTTTGCTCCTTGAGTATGTCAAATGTGGTAGGCCAGGTCCGATTCCTAGGCATTTTTGGCAGAATGGATACCCCTGCCTCCTTGGGTCTTACCTGAAAGTGGCATCCCTTTTGGGATGTTTTCCACAAAAAAAAAAAACTTATTATAACATATTACAATAGGTAGGCCAATACTCCTTTTAGTTCAGTTTAGACCAACTCCTATATAGGATGTAATTTAAATTCTTGAAGGTACTTCATATCCATAGCATTTTAATTTTTATTTTTATTATTATTATACTAAAGGAATCGATAACTCGTTACAATTTTCAATGCCTCTTCGCGGGTTCGAATCTCGCTCCTTGTTTCCACTATAACCTCCAGTTGCATTGGGTAAACCTTTTACATAGCCAGCTACATTGATGCAATATGCCTACCTATACTATTGGGCCCGAGGGATTGGAACCTTGGTCTCCGTGCTCCTATAGAAGCATTTTGACCATTGAACCAAGCCCTCGGATCCTTTGATTTAATTTTTTATTATATTCTATAATTTCATTTATAAATTATAACTTATAAAATAGAGTATTTGCATCCAATAAATCAATTAGTTTTGAATTGAAATGTTATAAAAATATGTTTATAATGATGATAATATTATTAACTTTTGATCTTAGACTAAGGTTCAACTCTAATAGATGAATTTTAATATTTGTAACATCAAGAAGTAAAAAATAAGTGTGAACTCAAAGTGATCTTTTTTTTTGTTTTAGAAAGCAATCAAGGGTTATGAGTAGTTCAAATAATGAGCTAGCATCACTATTTTTATTCTAAATCTTTAGAAAAAATAAAAAACTATAGTATTTTTATAAAGAAAATCTAATATTGTGCCAGGAAAAGTCATTGTTGAAACTTCTAAATAGAAGTATAATCTAGTTAGATGTATAGATGCCTTAGTTGGGAACAAGAGGAAGAATAAATCTATAGAGAAATTTATTCAAGTAACAAACATTACACCAAAATAAATTAGCTAAGATTGGATGATTGAACATACATAACAGTTCTAAAAAGTAGAGGGTTAATATGAAAGTTCCACAAAATCTAGTTAGTTATTTTAAGATTCAAAGTTGGACAACTAGAATGATCAAAATTTAGAATTTTTATTAATTTAAAACTAAAAAATTTTAGTTTAAAAAGATCATGGAAGAGTGAAATTCAAAATAACAAGGTATAACAAACCCTAACACGAGTATATAAGCAAAATAGCATACTGATTTTATTGCTCAAAAAGTAGAGTACACTGCAAGCAATCTCTAAGAAGAGATGTGAGGCTATAACGTTGCATCCATTACTCATGCTTTTTACAATTAGAATTGTATCTATCTTTATACAAGAATTGGTGTATTAGAAATCCACCACATTAAATATGGAAGATCACCCATATGGAAATGTGATGGTTCACATTTAATGAGTTAGAATGTCACCTATATGGAAATGTGATGATTCATCTTCCATGAGTTACAAAGTGCATATTAAATAAAAACTATATACATGTGAGTAGTCCTTTTGTTCTTGGCTTTAATTGATGTGTCAACACAGCTAGAGATGTAGTTTGGCTATGAAAATCTAAAAAAGAAACTTGATATTTTTAGTAAGTATTTTTATTGTATTTTTTAGGGTCATTGAAGCCTTTCTTCTACAAACATGTCTTAAAATTGTTGTTATCTCTCTAGCCCTTACATTGCTTTGTGAATGGATCAAAATTGATTCCTAAGCAAATATTTATACCCCTAATAGTGTAGTTAGGATAAAAATAGATTTTTAAGTATTTTTTAGAATAAAGTCATGCTTCAAAAAGGTCACATTTCCAAATCAAGGAAGTCAATATTGAATTCAAATTACTCCATGTCTTTCCTTCTAGAAGGATTTTTTCTCGTCATCTTTTCTAGTTTCAAAATTAAAGGTAAAATAATGGATGGTTATCCATGCCTTAAGGGGAGATATGCTTTATATGTAAGATCATGGAGTGAGAATTCTATATAAAGATAGAGACCATTAAAAGGCATTCAATATGGATTAGGATTTTTGAAATTTCATATTAGGTTATCAATAAGGAGGTTTCAAATAATATTGAGATTACTCTATAGAAGATCACCCAAGAGGAATAATTACTATGAACTAAAGGCATGTTGTATACACATGAATATATGTTACAATGGATATTTTAAAACCTTTGTTGTAATTCACTAGGATTAAATCCCAATCAAGATATTCAAATAAAAAAGTATATTATGAAAATATTGCATTATGATATACAAATGTTATGAGACTAGACACATAGCAAGAGATTACAAAGTAAAAAATGATGAAAAAGAAGATGAATTTTTTGGAGGGCATTAGACAAGATTCAAAATGAAATAAAGAGATCATCTTATATTAGAAGCTTGGTTAAAACAAAAAAAATTCCACTTCCAATAAAGTGGGAAATAAAACCTCAAAATTCCCCTCTGCATCATCAAATAGAAAAGGCCATTATAGTATACACAGGTCAACAATTAGAAGGAAAAAATGACATAAGGGATGAGAAAGTACAGCATGCAAGTTAATATTTAGGAGTTAAAAATGCAAATACAATTTTTAAAACAAAAGAGGAGAAAGGGGTCAACGTTAATCTAGATAAATCATATTAACTTTTCTCAATTAGTATAAAATCTTCTAACTGCAACAAAATCAAAGGAGTATGAAGTGTATCCCTTGCACATTAGGCTTTAAGAGAAGCATAATAATAAAATATGTAAAGATGATATCTATGAAAATTTAGGGTTTGAAGGGTAGCATAAGAAAGTACTTATTAAGTAGGATCATTCTTTAGGGTTTCTATGGCAACATCTAGGGTTTCTAAAGCAATATAAGAAAGTAATTACTAAGGAGAGTCATCCTCGTACTATAGAATTTCTAGGGTAACATAAATAAGAAATAGTTTGTGAGGCTATTCCTTGCATTTTAAATTTTCTAGGATAGCATAAATCTTTAGAAGATAAGTCTTACTATTAACAATATGAAAAATAAAAGAGATTTATTAAGATAAAAGTTTTGATGAGAATGGAAAAATAAAAGAAAGATCCTCATAGCAAGAACAAATAGAAAATAAATCTTAAAGGAATATCAATTTGTAAAACCCAAATCAAATATATGTAGAGGGGTAAAACTACCCTACCGTGTACAATTATCAAGGTTGAATCTGCAAGAGATAATCTTGAAGTGAATCATAGAGGTGTGTTACTCTCTACACTCAGTGCTAGGGAGGAAGGGTTCACCAAGAACGGTTTAAGGACTCGCTCCAAATCCTCTGGTTTTCAAGAATATTTGATATCTTTGATTTAAGACAAACACCTAGATTTGGTGCTTCTAGATCTATGCTTGAAGAACACAAGTTTATACTGAGAGCGAGGGTGAACAGTATAAGACCACTTTTTAATTTTCTTTCCCAATCAATATTATGCAATGTATAGATAGCAATATCAACAGTAGTAATCAAAGCAATGCATAAATCACCACACACAATAGAGACACCAATTTTACGTGGTTCACCCAATGTAGGCTACTCCATGGAGAAAATATTTCATTAAAATTTTATCAATCAATCTCTTGGGAATCCTTTCCCTATTACAATTTTTATGGACCTTTGTCCAAAGGATACACCAATCCCCTAATCAAGTTCGTGGATATCTATTCATAGGAGAACTCCTTTATCCTAAGCTCTGACTGGTGATCTTCTAGAAGAACTGTTACCCCAACTACTTTGGCTAATGGATATCTATCCACTAAAGATACCTGTCCTCACTACCCTCGCTAATGGATCTCTATCCACTGGATACTATCATCCTCTATACTCTAACATCTCCAAATATCTATCTCAAATCTGCATTAAACATAGTCCTTAGGTCTAGCACAAATCTACTCAATATTTTTCTCTGGTCTGGCACAAACCAGTCCTCAAATCTACACTAAACTCTATCCTTGAATCTATACTAAACACAGTCCTTTAATCTAGCACAACTCTATCCTCAATCTCTATCCTCTGATCTTGCACTAAACACAGTCCTTCAGTCTAGCACAAATTTATCCTCAATATTTGTCCTCAAGCCTTAACACAAAGCTTGACTCAATCTCAAATCAACTCTGTTGGATCTACCCCAAATCTTAACTCAAGGTTTGAACAAATCAATCAATCAACTCTGCTCTCAAGTCTTCTCAAAGACTTGTCTTAAATCTGCCTTGTAAGCTTCCACAAAATCTCACACTAATCTGTTCATAAGTCCTCTCTATAACTTGTCCAAATATGCTCTACAAGTCCTCACTAGAACTTGTCCAAATATTATCATTAAGTCCTTGTCAAGACAAGAACATGACACTTAAAAATAAAATGAGATAGATCAAATAGCACAATGAGACACAAGATTGCACAAATGGAAATATTCAATAAAATGGGGGGAGCCAATAAACTCCTTTGATACAATCTATCCTCAATGAGGGTATTTGATACAATGATTTACAAAAGTGCTAGGGTTCTCTAAAACCCTAGCTATAACAATGAAGTGTCTTCAGATTCGATGTGCTCTTGCTTCCAACGGGGTGAGTGGGCTTTGGATATCCTATGATGGGCCACTCCAGCTTCAACAATCGTTCAACAATGTGTATAACTTGTAGATATGCATACACAAAAACATAATAAGTGGGTTAGTAATACCTATGAGGACTCCACAGTGTGAGACCCTCTGACATCAATAAAACCCTAGTTAAAAATGAAGTTAGAAAGTGATGCAGGAGCATCCGGCGTTAACAAGGCAATCTTGCATCAAGGCAAAAATTTTGTCGCAAAGTCGCGGCGTCTCAGGGAAGTTAAGGTAAGTCTACGTTTTTGTCGCGATATCGCGACGTTTTCTAGAGGCTGAGGCTTGGAGGGTGTTTCGTCGTGATATCATGACGTCATTGGGAGTGCAGAGTGAAGCGGCTGTGTTGTTGTGATATCACGACGTCACGATATCGCGATGGTTTTTCAAAACTGAGGTAAGGGGGAAGTCCTGTCGTGATATCGTGACCAGTGGTAGGCTACCACGTGGCATAGTTTCAAAATGGCTTCTAAAGCTAAAGCAAGGCGAAGGACAAAGCAAAGGGCACGGCAATGTGAAGGCAAATAGCAGGGGAGCCACAAAATCGCAACATGTCATGATTTCATGACATGTCACGAAAACGCGGCTCCAACGACAAGGCAAAAGTACAGAGGGAGTTGTGTCGCGATATCGCGACGCTTTGCAGACTAAGGCGCAAGAGGGGCAGTTTGGGTCGTGACGTCACGATATCATGACGCTTTGCAGACTAAGGCGCAAGAGGGGCAGTTTGGGTCGTGATATCGCGACATGTCACGATATCGTGACATGTCACGGTATCGCGGCCGAGAAGCGGACTAATGAACAGGGGGCAGTTTGGGTCGTGATATCGTGACATGTCGCGATATCGCGACATGTCGCGATATCGCGGCCAAAGAAAAGGACAGACCGAAGTTTGCACGTGGACGGCCAGGCAAGGCTGAATTTGACACGTGGCTGCCACGTGTGTTAAAAGTAGCGCAACCAGTTGGGGGTAAGGTTGAAATTGACACGTGGAAGCATACATGTATTAAGTCAAAGGTGAGGGCCACGTAATTTGAAAAGAAAGATGTCGACCACGCATATGTTTCTTTTTATTATTATTTCTGGTAGAACAGCAATTACAGGCGATGGACTTTATGGTTGAGACAGCGGTGCAAAAGAACAGTCAGAACAAAACGGCGGGTGCAGGTTAAGGGAGGCCATTAATGCAAGCTTCATGGCGGATCGGGTAGTTGCCCATTTATGGTAGAAAAATTTTGAAAACTCGACCGGGGGGGAAAATCAAATTTGAATTTTTGTTAGGCGGGGGCATTAATTGCCTAGAGGATCGAGGCCTCGATAAAAACTCAAAATTTGTAAGGGCAGGGGATGGTGAGTTTGAGATTGAGGGGGAAGAGAAATATGCCTAAAAACTATAATGGAAAACTGTATTAAGCTATTTGCAAAAAATTTAATTTGAAGTTATGTTGATTTAATCTCGGCTTGCCATCAAGTGGTATCAGAGCCGGAAGTTCCTGAGTGTGTGACAGATCGTCGGACGTGAGGCAGTTGCACCAGGATCTGTGGGAAGGCTCGTGAGAAAGTGAGAAGATGCCTCCGAGAAGAAACCCCATTGGCGGGAGAGGCATGGCAGCAGCAGATTTTTGAGCTTTGCAGCGGCAAGTTCAGGCCTTGCAAGAAGAACTGCACAGAGGACACGAACTGAGAAGAGATGCAGATAGTGAAGATGAGGCAGATGAAGAAGAAAATTAGTTTGAAGAAGAAGAAGAAGAAGTTGTGGATCCGGCACAAACCAGACTGTATAAGGCCATATCTCAGATTGGGAAGAGGCCAAAGATGGAAGTTTCTACGTATTCCGGGAACTTGAATCCGAAGGAATTGATCAACTGGATCAATGACTTAGAAGAATATTTTGAATATGAAGAAGTTGAAGATCCCGAGAGGGTCAGATTTGCCAAAACTAAATTAAAGGGTCATGCCAGCATATGGTGGAAGGGAGTACAGCTGGAACGGAACATAAGAGGAAAATAACCGATAAAAAGATGGGAACGGATGGCAAAAAAATAAAAAAAGATAGTTTATTTCGACAAATTACGAGTTGTATCTGCTGAGAAAAATGCAGGGTTTGAGACAGATGAATAAAACTGTCCAAGAATACACGAAAGAATTTTATAAAATCTCCATCAGAATCGGCCATGTAGAAGCAATCAAGGAAAATGTGGCCCGTTATATTAATGGGTTGAGACCCAGTGTCCAGGAAGAGTTGAGCTTAATTCAGGTGAGCACCATTGAAGATGCTTACCAGTTTGCTCTGAAAGTTGAAGAAAAACCGAACAGAAGGTTTGAGAGCAAGCAAAAAGGAAGAGGGCCTGGAGGAAAGACTGGTGGAAGAAAGGATGAAGGAAAAGAGGAGAAGAAAGAAGAGGTTAGCAGCAGCCGAAATCAGAAAGAAGATGAAGAACCCAAACCGCAAGTTCAAAACAATGGCTACCCAAGAGGAAGAGGTAGATCTGGACGCGGGTATGGAAGAGGAGTGTTTCAAGGAACATGTTTCCACTGTGGAGAAGAGGGGCATCGGGCATATGAGTGTCCCCAACACCCCGAGAGAGTGAACAAGAAACAAGTGGGTCTGCCAGAGCTGTTATGGCAGCTGAAGATGCTGACTCAGAACATTCTGAAGAAGCTGAGAAAGGAGAAGCAATGATCGTGAGGAGGACCATGTTGATTGATGAAGACAAACTAGAGCAGAGGAGAAGCCTATTCCGCACACGGTGCAAAAGTGCAGGCAAATTTTGTAATGTTATTATAGACAATGGGAGTACAGATAACTTAGTCTCCGAGGAGATGGTTGCTAAGTTACAGCTGGAGAGAAGGAGACACCCGCATCCATACCGGATTGCTTGGTTGTGGAAGGACCACAGAGCATGGGTCCGTGAACAGTGTTTAGTCACGTTCTAGATTTGGAGATACCAGGATGAAGTCCTGTGTGATGTTTTCCCCATGGATGCTTGCCATTTGCTGTTAGGGAGACCATGGCAGTTTGATCGGAGTGCAGTGCATGATGGTCATGCAAATACTTACTCCTTGATGAAATATGGAGTGCACCACAAATTAAAGCCATTACGGACAGTGGATGAGAAGGTGTGCAGCAATGCCAAAAATTTTTTGGTAGAGGGCAAAAAATATCTTTGCCAGGAGTCAAGTTTTAAGCAGGCTGCAAAGACAGGTGCACGTTTGGAACTGTTACAAAAGACGCAGACTGAACAGCACAGAAGTGAAGGTCACTTCTCCATTTTACCCCGGGTGTCTGATGCAAAAGCATCTGGCGTTAACAAGGCAATCTTGCATCAAGGCAAAAATTTTATCGCAAAGTCGCGGCGTCTCAGGGAAGTTAAGGTAATTCTGCATTTTTGTCGCGATATCGCGACATTGCGATATCGTGACATTTTCTGGAGGCTGAGGCTTGGAGGGTGTTTTGTCGCGATATCGCGACATCATTGGGAGTGCAGAGTGAAGCAGCTATGTTGTCATGATATCGTGACATCACGATATCACGACAGTTTTTCAAAACTGAGGCGAGGGGGAAGTCCCGTCGCGATATCGCGACCAGTGGTAGGCTGCCATGTGGCATGGTTTTGAAATGGCTTCTAAAGCTAAAGCAAGGCAGAGGACAAAGCAAATGGCACGACAATGTGAAGGCAGATAGTAGGGGAGCCACGAAATCATGACATGTCATGATTTCATGACATGTCACGAAATCACGGCTCCAACGGCAAGGCAAAAGTATGGAGGGAGTTGCGTCACGATATCGCGACGTCATGATATCGCGACACTTTGTGGACTAAGGCATAGGAGGGGCAGTTTGGGTCACGATATCGCGACATGTCGTGATATCGTGACATGTCACGGTATCGTGACCAGGAAGCAGACTAATGAACAGGGGGCAGTTTGGTTCGCGATATCGCGACATGTCGCGATATCACGGCCAAAGAAAAGGACAGACCGAAGTTTGCACATGGACGGCCAGGCAAGGCTGAATTTGACACGTGGCTGCCATGTGTGTTAAAAGTAGTGCAACCAGTTGGGGGTAAGGTTGAAATTGACACGTGGAAGCATACATGTATTAAGTCAAAGGTGAGGGCCACGTAATTTGAAAAGAAAGATGTCAACCACGCATATGTTTCTTTTTATTATTATTTCTGGTAGAACAGCAATTACAGGCGATGGACTTTATGGCTGAGATAGCGATACAAAAGAACAGTCAGAACAAAACGACGGGTGCAGGTTAAAGGAGGCCATTAATGCAAGCTTCATGGCGGATCGGGAAGTTGCCCATTTATGGCAAAAATTTGAAAACTCGATCGGGGGGAAAATCGAATTTGAATTTTTGTTAGGCGGGGGCATTAATTGCCTAAAGGATCGAGGCCTCGATAAAAACTTAAAATTTGTAAGGACAGGGGATGGTGAGTTCAGGATTGAGGGGAAATAGAAATATGCCCAAAAACTGTAATGGAAAACTATATTAAGCTATTTGCAAAAAAATTAATTTGAAGTTCTGTTGATTTAATCTCGGCTTGCCATCAGAAAGTATGCCAGATCAACAAATTATGAGATAAAAATACATTCAAATGAGATATACCTTGTTTTTGTTTCGTTGTTGTATATGACATGGTGCAACAGGCTCATATTTGCATTTATGTAGTTGCAACAGGCTTGAATGCACACTTGATAGGCTCTTATGCGAGCTTCGTAGGCTTTGGTGTGCACCTGCGGGATACAATAGGATCTGGAGAGTGGCTACAGAATACAACAAGCTCTGGTGAGCATTTTGCATGCTCTACAGTGAGCATCTAAAGCTCTGGAGGGCACCTACAGGTTGGGGCAGAATCTGTAGAGGCAGATCTAGAGGGTGGCAATGAATGCAACGGATGGATGGGAGCTACGATGATGAGGAAGTATGAATGGGGAATGGCTGGAATAGTAGAAGTCTTGTTTGAACAATGACTCCTCCAGGGTGCAAATTCTAATCTCAAGGTTCCAGTGTTTGAGCACTTGCAAATACCCTTATTTATAATCCAACCTAGGGTTTTATTAGGGTTTTAGCCTTACACTTTTGATCATGTGGCTAAGATTAAATTAGATCCTATGGTTGAGATTACTTTTTGAATGTGGCATGGATTAATGAATATGGACGGTGGAGATTATAGTGGATCGGACGGTTGTGGTTAATTGAGTTTATAAATATATATTTTATGATAAATATATTATAATATAATATAAAACATTATATTAAATATTAAATAATATTAAAATAATCCCAATTAGACTAGGAAATGACGGGAAAGGGCTAAATGGGCCTTTTGAAGGTGAGAAGGGCTAAAGTGGGCCTTTTGAAGATGGTAAATGTGGAATTGGATTTGCGCACTAATGTTGAAGACAAAAGAATAAAGAATTTTTGGAATTTTTGTAGCTTACCCCCTCAATTAGTGAATGAATTACGAATGTATCTCACAAGCCAATTGAAAATATTTGTGCCAATAATGAATGATGTATTGAATTTGTGCAATTGATGAATGAATGGTGTGAAATACAATGTGATTGTGGATGATATGAATGATGTAAAATGTTATACCATTTTTGCCCCAATGGTTGAGAGGGGAATTTGTCCATTATAGATGTTTATGATCATGTAAGATGTATTATATTATGGGAGAATCATAATGTAATGTGGTTGCCCCATACTTTGGGTTGATTCGATGTTGTTGAATAATCTGTCGTGATGGCGTCATTGAGTATGTAAGATATGAAGATGCAGGCTGACTAAGTCAAGGCAGGGGTTGGATATTGACTGTGGAAATTTCTTTACCAATTCTATGATGGAACCAATCAAGCTTACCGGTGTCCTATATTATGACTATTGTCAAGTGAATGAGTGTTTGAGATTTTGGTTATCCATGTTTTCATTCCCCATGGAAGAGGACATCAATGACTACTTTTTAGCAAATTGTTCTTGGCAAGGTTGTATTCCAATTTTGAGGTGCCAAATATGATTGTGATCTTTGATTATGAGATAATTGAATTTGATCATGGTCAAGTGTCCTTATTGTAGATTATTCATCTTACCAAATCTACATGGATTGATATCGTTGCAATCACCAAGTTTATAGAATAACCTACTAGATACGAGGTTCACTTGAATATGGGACAGATTGTGGATGAGATGATTGATTAAAATGAAAGACGTTGATGAAATAATGCTTGGTGGATGGTGGTTATGCTTTCACAAAACATGTTGTTAGTCGATGTATGATTTGCATCTTGTGCTTCTTTGTGTTATTCATTTTGTACCTAACTAAGCGGTTTATTGATCGAATGAACTCCATTTTTTGCAAAATTGTGTGAGATGATGCAGAATGTGATGTAGAATTATAAGATGTGAGTTTTGTGAAAATTTGGATTGTTTTGATGTCTTTTGTGTCTTGCTTTGTGTATTTTTAAGATTTGATTCATTCTTGAAAATTATGCACGCAAAATGATTTCTATTTTTACAAAACCTGATTTTATGATGTGCAAGATGTGTGGATAAAATTTGGTGAAATTGTGAGGAGGTATGCTACTATTTTTATTGATTTTGTCTTTGTGCCATTTTATCGCCAAGTGCACGGTTGTGCGTGTGTTGTCCCGCAGGTGCGCCTGGGTGCACTAGCAGGCGCCCAGGCGAGCTTGCAAATTTGCAGGTGTAGACCTATGCCTGAATGCACTAGGGAAAGCTATAAATATCTTTCTGAGTGAATCATGAGGCTCACTTGTGCATTTTGGACTTTGAGAAGCTACGTTTGAGGAGTGGAGTGGGTGTAGGAGCTTAGTGAGGCTAGTGAGAAAAATTGCACGAAAGCTATGGCGGTGGAGGGATTGAATGTGGCTGGCAGAGCTGAGGCACCATTTGCCCCGGTAATGTTGAAAAACAATTTTGTCACTTGTGCATTTATATATATATATATATATATATATATATATATATATATATATATATATAATTAATGGTACTAATGCAATTTTTTGTTGTTGTAGTTGAGGGACATAGAGCCTCGACATCGATTTTCTCCTCTCATTCTCGGGATGAGGAAGAAGCTAACAGCTAATGACTGGGAGTTGTTGGGGAAGGTGGGCTTGGAGGGCATGGCGAGGCTAGATGTTGTGAGGGCCAACGAGGGGTATCTCTCATCTTTGATAGAGATATGGGACCTAGATAGGGGGACGTTCCAGCTGCCAACTAGGGAGGCTACCATTACACTTGAGGATCTATATTGCATTCTCAAGGTACCGGTAGAAGGGGAAAATGTGGTGGTTTTTTAGGACAATAAGGCCAATATGGAGAGGATTTTTGGAGATCGGTGGTGGGAGGCCCAAATGGGAGATGGTAGGATATGCTACTTGAGCATGTACAAGTCGAAGGAGTTGGATGTGCTCCCTACCTTGATCATGTTCGTGCTAGTGAACATAGTGCTACCTAATAGCACTGGTTGTAGGTTCCCTTGGAACCTATTGGGTTTGGTGAGTGACTTACTCATCGACCCAAAGGAGTATGCATGGGCTCTTGCCTTGTTGGCACAACTATATCGGGAGCTATATGAGGTGATTCGAGAGGAGAGGAAGGGTATTGGGTGTAGCTTCCTCCTATAGTGTTGGGCTTGGGAGCATTTTGTGATATCTCGGCCCAAGGGGTTGCCATGTGAGTCATGGAAGGTGGAGGAGCCCTATGCTATGTGATGGGTGGTGGCGGATGAGGTGTAGTCGATTTGAGAGGTTCATAGCGGACAATGGTATAAATACATGTGGTCAGGGTTGTCTCGGGCGGATGTGGTATGGAGGCCATGGTGAGGAGCCCGATGGGATGGTGATGGGGAGTAATTACGTCGGGTGAGGTAGGCTCGATGGTTGGTTGGGTGGAGGGATGAGGAGGTGGAGTACTTCTAGTACTCAAGTTTTGAGGCAATTCGGATTGCCTTAGGGTGTGCTAGATGAGCCGGTGTTGTATCGACACTGACGAGATGAGGGGATGTTGCCATGTGTGGCGCCATGGCGAGTAGTGATTGAGGATGATGATGAGATGGATATCCTTGATATAGATGATGTCAGGGTGAATCTAGAGTATGTGGAGTGGTTTGGTGCCCAACCACTATGGGTACCAAATATGGTGGATGAGGCGGTAGCACCGGGGTTGAGGACGACTCTGAAGAGGATGAGGCCTCAGTGATTGATAGGTCAAAGGTAGTCGAGGGGATCAGCCCAGCAGACTCTAGAGGTGGGGTTGGCAAAGGGAGATAGGTAGGATGATGTGGATATGGGTAAGATCTCTGAGGTGGCTAGGCTACGGGTGGAGCTAGAGCAGCTACGCAAGGAGCAAGAGACTATGCTTGAGTCTCAAAGGGAGGCCAGGGTGACTATAGCTCAGCTAGAGGCAAAGCGGGTAGTGATTGTGGCTAGTGATCATGCGATGGTCACGAGGCTCCAGGCAGAGATTTTAGTGAAGGAGCGACGACATCAGATGGATTTACGATGTCTTCGAGCTAGTGAGGCATATGTACATTCCTTGGAGGATGTGTGTATGCAACACCATATTACATTATCAGATCCTCCTTCCTCTTATGTTCTGGGCATACAGAGTCTAGGCAGAGTTCTAGGCCGAGGGCTCCTACTAGGTCTCAGGAGTCTTCTCATGGACAGTAGACTTAGTGCTTAGATGCACTATTTTGTATATATGAGCCTTGGTGCTTCATTGTAGCCTTTTGGCATTGATTGTATATGTGATATATATATATATATATATATATATATACATGGTTGTTTATATATTTGTGTCATTTTTTGTGTGAATGCTTTTATGTTTTATGCAATTTGTTTTTAATGTTTTATGGATGCTTAATGTAGGCTAATCATGATGTGTATGTATAATGCTTATATGGATGATTAATGCATGTGAAATGACATGAATGGTTTGATGGAATGCTTTATGAATGCCAGCTAATAATTATGTAAATGCATAATGCTTTATATGGATGTTTCATGCAAGCTAAATGACATGTGTTATGGATGATTAATGCAAGTAAATGTATAATGAATCTAAACTATATGAGAGGAATGTATAGTGTTCGAATGATCTTTTTATAGTTCAAAAATTTTATTGGCCATTTTTGTTGTCCATTGTTTGGCAATCGGGGGTACCAAATTTGGTGGTGCTATGCAACTTGACTATGGAAGACATGGATGTTGACATGAAATAAGGTATGGATGTTGATATGGAAGAAGATATGAATGTTGATATGGGATGAGTACTGTAGGATTTTCAAAGACTTAAACATACTAGTATTTTCAATTAAACTCACTAGGGTTGTTTGACTTTCTTTAGGACCAATGTGTGTGCAAGTGAGGTTCATATACCAAATCTTGAGTGTGACAATGACCCTATCTAATCAAGAAACAGTGTGTGTGCATGTGAATTTCATTGACCCGTTATGAGTAAATTGGGTATGACCTGTTATGGAGATGACTTGAAGCTAGCCTATCCTTATGTGCGGTCAGAGGTCTTTCTATTTGCCAAGGAGACATGTCGCCTCGCATGAGCTTACTCCACTACCAGTCAGGCGTCTATAGCCCCGATGAAGGTTCACTCCATAGTCCAATTGGGATTGATCTTTTGGGCCTTGGGGATGACTACCCATCCTTGTCAGGGATGTGTAGTACGATCCTTACAACTTTAGGGATCAAGGGTGTTTGGGATTTTATTTATTAATTTTGTATAGAGCTTTGGGGAATCGGATTCTCAATCGAAGTGTGATGAGAATTTTGGCCCTATCCTTACTACTCTATGTTTTTATGTTTATGTTTGAATAGTAATTGTGGTAGTGGTAAGAACCACTATTTTTGGTTTGGACTATGTTGCATGATGGGACAAGCGAGGATTATTCCTTTTCACTTCAAGGTACTACCCAAATATGGTACTAACCCTCCTTGGCTCATAATGTTTTTAAGATGTGATGGAATGTGATTGATTCAAGATTGTATTTGGGATCAATTGGCGATGCTCAAGACTTTATTAGTGTGTAAATTGTGTTTTTGGTCCTAAAGAAAATCGGACATCCATTTGGAGGTTGTTTGCTACCCTAGTAATGGCTGAGTTGCTGAAAACTTGGGCTTTGTTATTTTGGCCGATGGTATTGTTGGCTTATGTATTTTGTGAAAGTTGCATGATTGTTTCAAACTAGGTGCCCCCAATTTTTTGTAACTCAACTTTTTGTTAATGGCCATATCATCATTACTATGCCAGATCATTGAACATGGGATGTGATGAATGCAATTTGTATATGCCTAATGCAATGTAGTGTTGGTATGCAAATGAAAATTGTACGATGCAATGGAATATGATTTAATGAAACAATGCATGAGTGCAAAAAGTGAAGATGTATGTTAAATGCCTAAATTTAAATGGAATGTATGCAATGGAGATATGCCTATGTGGATGATGATTGATTTTTTTTTGAAAGCCATGTATATAGACATATAATGTGTCACTTTTAACAATGAAATGCCTTTAAATGAATAACATTAAGTGGTTCAGGGTCCTCTATTCTCTAAATAGGCAAGTCTATAAGTACCATTACCCACTTTTTGAGTGATTATGTATGGACCTAACCAATTGGCTGCAAATTTATCACGAAGATGTGGTAAAGCATTGGTGTTTTGTTGGTTCTCTTTGAGTACCAGATCCCCTACTTGAAATTCCCAAAGATGGACTTTAGCATTGTAAGCATGCTTGAGGCGGTCTTGATAAACTCATAAATGTTCTAATGCATTGACTCGCCTTTCATATAGGAGTGTTAGTTGGTCAAGTCGTGCTTGTCTAGCTGTATTATCATCTATGAATTCTTGCAAGGAAACTCATAAGGAATCTCAAGCTCAAGAGGTATAATAGCTTCAGCTCCATAGACCAGTGATAATGGTTTTTCTCCTATTGGCATTTGGATGCTTGTTCGATAAGCCCAAATTGCCAACAGAATTTGTGTATGCCAATCTTTATGATTTTCTTTGAAAAGTTTCTTAAGAATGGCAATCAAGGTCTTATTGGTAGCTTCAGCTTGTCCATTTGCTTGTGGGTAATAAGGAGTTGAGAAACTATGTTGGATATTATACTTCTTGTAGACTGCTCGAACATCCTTGTTCTTAAAATACTTTGCATTATACAAAATAATTTTAGAGGGAATGCCAAAGCGATAGATGATATGATGGAGTATGAAATCCATAGTTCGAGGTCTTGTCATACTGGTTAGAGGTATAGATTCAACCCACTTTGTGAAGTATTCTGTTGCGGTTATGATGAATGTGTGTTGTCCCGAAGAGGAGGACAAAATCTTTCCAATTAGGTCGAGGCCCCATTGTGAAAAAGTCCAGAGACTTTGTATTGGTTGTAAAGCTTTCGATGGTGCGTGAGTTAAATTAGCATGTGTTTGACATTGTTTGCAATTTTTGACATATGTGCAACAGTCATGTTCCATTGTGGGCCAATAATAACCCATGCACAATAAGCGCTTTGCGATGGCCATTCCACTAAAATGACCACCACAAGTACCATCATGGGATTCCTCAATGGACCTTTGAGCCTCCCCAGGTTCGAGGCATCGAATCAGAATTCCATCATAACCCTGTTTATACAACACGTCACCCAAGAGAATGAAACAGGCTACCCTTTGCTTGAAAGCGCATTTGGCAGACGTTCATATTCTATTGTGTTGTTTGTACATGAGAAGTCTAATTTGAACAATAAGGGGATAGGAATCCCCTGTGGTGTATGAAGGACAACTCCCACACCTTGACCTTTATTGCACTTAGATCCATCAAAGAATAATGTGATATCAACATCTTCCTTAGGAATGACATCGTTGTGCACTTCAGTGATAGAAAATACCAAATCGTCTGGGAGCTCAATAATCAAGGGGTGATCACTAGGTAGTGGAGCCTCTGCAATTTGATCAGCGCTAACCTGACCTTTAATGGATTTTTGGCTAACAAACTCAAGATCAAACTTTGTAAGGAGCATTATCCATTTATCGGTATGGGTGTTGTTACAAGTACGAGACATCATGTAGCATAAAGGATTTTCTCTAGCTATGACATAGGTTGTTTGGCTTAGCATATAATGTTAAATTTTCTTAGTGGCTAAAACCATTGCTAAGCACAATTTTTCTACATAAGTGTATCTTGTTTCATAACTTACCAATGTTCGACTAATGTAATAGATTGCTTGTTCTTGATTTTGCTCATTTTTCTATGCAAGCATTGTCCCTAAAGTAGATTTTGTAGCTGAGACATAAAGATGAAATGGGACCCCCAGCCTAGGAGGAGTTAAGACTGGTGGTGAAGTTAGATAGCACTTGACATCTTCAAATGCTTTTTGAAATTCATCTATCCATACGAATGCTACCCCCTTTTGTAGCAAGTGATTAAATGGCTTGCATTTATCGAAAAGTTACACAATGAAGTGTTTGATCGATTGAATTTTTCCTTGCAAGCTACGCAATTCCTTGAGGTTAGTTGGGGGTTGCATTTCTATGATGGCCTTAACCTTATTTGGGTCCACTTCATTACCTCTTTTGGAGACAATTAATCCTAAAATTTTACCAGAGGTAACACCAAAGACACACTTTTTGGAACTTAATCTCACCTTTTATTCTAACAGTCGATCAAAAATATTTTCCAAGACATCAATATGTTCTTGTCAAGTTTTAGATTTAGCCAAGAGATCATCTACATAATATTCAATGATAGTGTGCATGTAATCATGAAAGATGTAAGTCATGGCTCTTTGATAAGTAGCTCCTGCATTTTTGATGCCAAAGGGCATAACCCTGAAACAAAATGTTCCCCAAGATGTTGTGAATGATGTTTTATGTTGGTCATCAGGATTTATTCATATTTGGTTGTATCCTAAAAAACCATCCATGAAGGAAATCATTTTGTGGCCTGCACAAGTATCAACAAGAGTATCAATGTTTGGTAGAGGGAAGTCATCCTTAGGATACACTTTATTTAGATCTCGAAATTCATTGCAAATGTGTATCACTTTGTTAGGCTTGCGAATGGGTACCATGTTTGACAGCCACCCAAGATAGTCAATAGGAATGATAAAATGTACGTCTAATAGTTTTTGTATTTCCTCTTTGACTATGAGGGCTACAGTAGGATGCATTATCCTAAGTTTTTTTTTAGCGGCTTGGCGTTAGGATGCAATGTGATATTGTGGACAACAAGTTCAAGATCAAGGACATGCATATCCTTATAGTACCATTTAAACATCTCCTTCTTTTCCTTGAGGAGAGCAATGAATTTCTCTTGTTCATCGGGTGTTAAACTTTTGCCAAGTTTGACAATTTGGGGATTGTTAGGATCTGAACTAAGGTTCACGTCAATGGTATCTTCAATGGAAATATGTGAACCTTCCTCAAGTTGATGTGGTGTTGGGATCATATTAAAGTCATCTAAGATGTTTTCTAACTTTTCTTGCTTATCGTTGTCTAAGTCTGCCTGAAAGACCTCGAGACCATTAGTGGAAGTTGATGGAGGCAAAGGTGGCGGTCAAGGAGGAATGTAGTGGGCTGAAGCTTTTATAAATTCCTCAGATAGGGCAAACTCTGAAGATGGGGGTGTGGAGGAAATCCGGTCCAAGTCATTAAGGCTAATGTCAATTGGAATTGGCCTAGCCAGATCGTATGGATTACGGAGAGGGGTAAATAAGTCAATAGGATTCATATTGACCTAGTGGAAGGTAGGATGGTGTGGCCAAATGGGTATATGGAACAATTGAATCAGAACTGATGTCGAGGCATGGGATCCTTGTAATAGTGAATTTGAAATCATTAGAGCAACATTTTTTTTTTTTGAAATGTTTTGTTGATTTTGATTTTTTTTTTAAATATGTACATATGTTACAATTCTTGGCTTATGTGGGTGGCTCAAGGCAGCTTACCATGTGGATCATCTTGTTCTTTTTGAAGAAGCAAGTAGAATATGGGATGATGGATGGGGAACATTCAGAGGTAAAACTCTTCCTGTTGGGTGATGGGGACAATGGGATGTGACTCCTCTTCAGAATCGTCAGAAGTGTTTGACATGACTTCAAATTCTTCATAACTTTCATCGTCAAAATCAAATATCGGATGGGTGAAATTGATGGGATCATCTTCATCTACTTTGTCCATGCAAATTTCTTGAAGGGCTTGGTCAAGAGAAGATGTTGAGGGTAATGGATGGATGTGGTGATCTTCATCATTGAGGCTAAGCTTCTTGAAGGCTTGCTTAAGAGAAGCGGTGGAAGAAAATGGGGTATAGCCTAATCCAAAATGATCATGGGTGCCTCTATATGGGACCTCTAAGATATCATGTATCCCTTGCTCATGGGAACCTAGACCTTGACCTTGCAAATTGAACATATTAAAGTATCGAGCTGGAAACACCTATATGTTAGGTATATTAGCACACCTAGGCTATTTTGGTTTGGGTGGGTTTGCCCCAGTTGAGAAATCCAACCCTCCATAAACAAATTTAATGCTATTTGGAGCAGCACTCATGTCGTAAACAACACCTATGGATAAAGGAAGGTCTCGAGGATGTCTAAAATCCTTAGATGTGGGAATGGCTAGGGGTGTGATGGTGATATATTGGACCACGTACTCACCAATGCTCAGATTAGTGATGTGGACTTCAACTTGGGTTGATGATGTGGATGGTTAAGGCTCAGGTTGGTTTGGATTGTTTATGGATGGTGGTGAGTTAAATATGTCACAATCTAAAAGTTCAACTTGTGACACATCGGCTGATGGAGTGGGATTGGATGGTGGTGTGGCATGAGGATATGGCAGTGTGGAATGATGAGATGGAATAGAAGAAGTGGTTGTATAAGAAGGGGTAGATGTGATGTACGATGTACTAACAGTATATTGATTGTGGCCACATGTACAAGAATAAATGGATGCTTGAGGAGATGATGTGATGGGTAACTCCTCTAGGATGGCAGCTTTAGAAGAAGATGTAGATGGATTAGAAGAAGGTGGATTAATATATGATGTGGGTGGATTTGATGATGGTGCCAAGAATAGATGGGTGGAAGGTAACATGGATTCATAAGGATTTGAAATGAAATTACAATACTTAAAAGGTTCAACATCCGCGAGGATGCAATGGACTTGTCCATAATGAACGTATTTCAAGAATTGGTGGAGAATTGAAGGAACACATTTCATTTCCCTCATCCAAGGTCTACCAAGGAGTATATTATATGCCATGGATCCTTCCAAGATATGAAATATTGTGTGCAACATTCTAGCCCCTACTTCTATAGGTAAAACAATAGTGCCAACTGTGGTACACAAAGCATCGTTAAATGCTTTGAGGGTGAATGATGACTTGGTAATGTGGGATGGAGGTAATTTGAGGTGGATAAGAACAGCGGTAGTAATGATATTGATTGGCGAGACGGTATCAATAAAGACTCTTTTGAATGGCTTTCCATCTATTAAGGCCATTATGTGCAATGGAGGGTCCACCAATTCTAAACTCATTGATTTTATCTCAAAGTCGTAGAAGGTAATTGATGGTTCCATGCATGTTCTAACACTCCCTACAAAGTTGTTAAAGGCATTAGAGTCTTGTGATTCTAACTCAATTGACTTGAGAATTTCCATTAAAGCTTCTCTATGCCTAGGGGATTGTTGGATGATCTCATATACAAAAAATTTCATTGATGCCATTTTAAAACTAGTGGTTAACCGACTGGTTAAAGTTACCACTGGCCTTACTGGACAAAGAATGGATGGATTGGATGGGTTGGATAGATTGATTTGCAGAGATGGATTGGGAGATGTTTGGATGGGAGGTGGGTTTGAAGGTTGTTGAGGATTTTTTTGATTTTTCCTTTGCCCTCTAGTGACCACATGGACTTCTCCTACAAAGTTTTGGTATTGTTGGACATGATTTACTTGATTAGGAGGTGGTTGTTGATTGTTGCCTCCTACATTATGTTGGACCTCCCCATGGTTAGGTAGAGGTGTCTAATATATGCCCAAATTTTGATTTTGTGGAGCTAAGGGGTTATCCAAGTTAATGGCCCCTAGGTCTATGAGGTCTTGCACTATGTTTTTGAACACATGGTAGGAATTGATATCATGCCCATTTTGTCGATGGTATGGGAAAAACAAGTGCTCTCTATAACTTTTAGGACTTTTGGTGGGATCATCGGGCCTAATGTATGGTAAGGCTAATTTGTTGGTCTCATACAACCTTCGAATATGGATGAATATGATTTTGCTAAGGGAGTGTATTGACGTTGGGGTCGATTGAATTGGTGACGGGTAGGTTGCTCCATAATTGGCACTGTGTTTTGTACCGTTGGTGCTTGGGTTACTAATGGGACGGCATGATAGAAAATTTATTGTTGCACTAGTTTTTGAGCCATTATGGGCTGGCTCATGACCACTTGATTGACTTGATTAGCTGTGTTAGCCATTGAGGCTTGTGTGGATTTGGTTTGGCCAGATTGATTATTTCGGTATTGGCCCCTATTTTTCCATTATTTCTTCTTAGGCTTAATGACACCCTCTTGTATTTTTATCTCCTCAATGACACTAGCCTGTGCTAAAGCCTCCTCAAATTTTCTATAAGTATTGAGTTGAAGAATCCAAGAGATGGGTTTTAAGCAACTCTTGGTAAAATTTTTGATAATTTCTTCCATTGGGAGGGAGAATGGCAACTTTGTTATAACTGCCCTCCAACGGTTTCTAAAATCATAGATAGGTTCCTCATCCCATTGTTTCAAGTAATATATATCCGATAATGACACCTTCTTTTTAATATTAATGGTGAAGTGTTCCAAGAATAGATCTATCAATTGATCAAAAGTATAAATACTATGCATGGGCAATTGATTGTACCATTCAATGGCATCTTCCCCTAATGTTTGAGGAAATGTTCAGAGCATAAGAGCATTATCATCACTAATCTAAAAATATACGTGGATAAATGAACTCACATGCTCCTTAGGATCCTTGGTTCCCCTAAACTTGTCAAATTTTGGCACCATAAAATCTATCGGATATGGCGGTGATGGTATCAATGGATGGATTGGTTGATGGATCATTTGGCTTAATGTGAGCCTTTGGCTCGTCATCCCTGGTGAGTTTTGCAATAATTGATCAATTTGCTTTTGCATTGCCTGGAATCTAAGATCTTATGCTGGCATGTGAGGACCTTGGATTATGTGGTGGTTGGTTGATGGGTTGGATGGTAGATTTTGGGGTGTGACCAACATGGTGTTGTGGAATGAATTGGGTTGGGTATGTGGAGAAGATTGATGGTTGAAAGATAGGGATGATTGATGAGAATTGTGTTGTTGGTTAGTGGAAATTTTTATTGGTATGGTGGATGTGTGGAGTGGTGGTGGATTGGGGATGGACACTATGGAATATTGAGGGACCCATGCTGAATTTTTATTGATGAGTGGAGGTTGATTTGGAACTCCTTGGGTGATTGGGTCTATGTAGGCTGAATTTTTTCCTTTTGTTCATTGTGAAAGAAACTTGTTGATAAGCCCTAATGTATCCGTGAGTTCCTGATTTGACCATGTGTCGAATGATGGGGTTGTGGTTGGATGAGATGATGGATGAGTCGATGATGATGGTTGATTAGTCATGGTCATGTTGGCTAGGTAATTTATTGAGGGGTGGATGACATGGTCATGTTGGATAAGTGAGATGATGGAGGTGTGGATGATAATGTATGATAGGACATGGGTATGGTGCAAGTTGCATTTGATGTTACAACTTGGAGGCTAGGGACTTGTGAGGTAGCATTGACATACTCCTCATACAAGGGGTTGGTATAGGTGGATGTGAGGTAAGTGTTTGGAACACTTGGGCTTTGTGGTGGTTGGCTCGTGGAGGAAGGCATACCATATTCATAACTCAAATTAGGATATCCTTGGGCAAGGTAGGTGGTAGCCAATTTAGATTCTTCAAAACCTTCTTGGCTAAGGGGCTCTAAGACATAGTTAGAAGCCTTGTAAAGGGTCTGCACTCTATCCATATCTATGTAGGTGGTGGTTGTATCCACATTGTGTGAATGTATCTCTACTTTAGAGTGGGGTGGATGGGATGATCTAGAAAAAGTAGTCTTAACCATATTGGATGGGGCTACCAAAGTAGCGGGCTCATGGGAACTATTTTCCATTAAACTACTTTGGTTTATTATTTTCTTTTGTTGTCGTGTTAGCACCATAAAGTAGTTAAACCAAATATTCAAATCTTATCTAAATCACACAAATTAACAAATTTTCCAAAATTTAAAGCAAATAAAACAACCAATCCTAGGTTTTACCTTGTGTGGCTTACCTTGTTCATTAATTATTTTCTTTCATTAATGTGAAGTTCTTTTTAGAATTATTGGCTTGTGTGTTTTGATGTATATTAATCTTGTTTAATAAAAAACAAAAGTAAAAACTAAGGCTGGCCAGGGCAACGAGATTCTTGTTGGTAATGACCTCCAACAAGTTTGCTCGGGGGTAGTCCTATGGTTTCTAGGGCAGAGATTGGTGAATGGAAATCATGGCCACCATCACCAAATCTCAAGCAATGGTTGGTGATGAAATCCAGCCACTACTGTTTAAAATGTGAATCATGCAAGTGTGTTTGATTTATTTTAATAGATTTCTTGTTCTCTATGGTGTGCAAACAATATTAAAGATTACTAACTTCACTAATATAAATCATTAGCCAACACAAAGACTCAAATTTCACCTAAAGAGAGTGGAGTACACCACTCAAAACCCCCTACCTACAAATTATTAAAATTACAAGAGCAATCGAAGGGTTCGTCCACCTCTCTGCCAAAGGGGCTAGCCTAGGGTAGGATTACTTTATGCATCAAGATGTTGTTCCTATTTAGATATGCAAAATTAAATTGATCTTTAACCCTAAAATGCAAGATCTAGGATGCTTTTCTATTTCATATGCACTCAAAAATGTAAACAATCACCTAGATCTACAACTTCAGAACAAGAAATGAATTTGGTATAATGAAATATACACAAACCCTAGATTCAACTTTCTACCAATTCTTTCCCAGATTACTTAGTGTTGACCCAAAAATAGTGAAAAATAGCAATAGAAAACATAATGCGTAAATCGCTAAATGGCAACCTAGGATTATGAAACTTAATTGGAAGCCTAATATCTGCTCTAAATTACTACCAAGAATGGTTGGGTACCTACATAGGCATAGCAGGGCACCTTCTAGGCATGTAAGATTTATCTAATAAAATAAATCAAGTGTGTTTGATTTATTTTATTAGATTTCTTGTTCTCAATGGTGTGCAAACAATATTAAAGATTACTAAGCCAACACAAAGACTCAAATTTCACCTAAATAGAGTGGAGTACACCGCTCAAAACCCCCTACCTACAAATTATTAAAATTACAAGAGCAACCGAAGGGTTCGTCCACCTCTCTGCCAAAGGGGCCAGCCTAGGGTAGGATTATTGTATGCATCAAGATGTTGTTCCTATTTAGATATGCAAAATTAAATTGATCTTTAACCCTAAAATGCAAGATCTAGGATGCTTTTCTATTTCATATGCACTCAAAAATGTAAACAATCACCTAGATCTACAACTTCAGAACAAGAAATGAATTTGGTATAATGAAATATACACAAACCCCAGATTCAATTTGCTACCAATTCTTTCCCAAATTACTTAGTGTTGAACCCAAAAACAGTGAAAAATAGTAGCAGAAAACATAATACATAAATCGCTAAATGGCAACCTAGGATTATGAAACTTAATTGGAAGCCTAATATCTGCTCTAAATTACTGCCAAGAATGGTTGGGTGCCTACATAGGCATAGCAGGGCACCTTCTAGGCACGTAAGAGCACCTGTGATTCTCTTTAGATGCTTTCGAATGCTCTGTAGATGCTCTCGAATGCCTAGGTAATCTTTGAAAATGTTGCAGACTGCTTTAGAAACCCTAGTGACAAAATTGGCGACCACTATGCTTATGAAAATCATGCAATAAATAGAAATAAACTTAAGTTATCAAGGTAGATCTATCAAATAATGAAACCCTTGTGGGGTCCCACCGTGATTGCCATTTATGAAGATAAAAACACGACACTTAAAAATAAAATGAGATAAATCAAATAGCACAATGAGACACAAGATTGCACAAATGGAAATATTCAATCAAACGGGGAGAGACAATAAACTCCTTTGATAAAATCTATCCTCAATGATGGTATTTGATACAATGATTTACAAAAGCACTAGGGTTCTCTGAAATCCTAGCTATAACAATGAAGTGTCTTCAGATTTGATGTGCTCTTGCTTCCAACGGGGTGAGTGGGCTTTGGATATCCTATGATGGGCCACTCCAACTTCAACAGCTATTCAACAATATGTAGAACTTGCAGATTTGCATACATAAAAATAGAACAAGGGGGTTAGTAATACCTATGAGGGCTCCACAGTGTGAGACACTCTGACATCAATAAAACCCTAGTTTAAAATGAAGTCAGAAAGCATGCCAGATCAACAAATTATGAGATAAAAATACATTCAAATAAGATATACCTTGCTTTCATTTCGTTGTTGTAGATGACGTGGTGCAATAGGCTCAGATTCACATTTTTGTAGTTGTAGTAGGCTCGAACACGCACTTGGCAGGCTCTAATGTGAGCTTCGTAGGCTTTAGTGTGCACCTACAGGATGCAGCAGGCTCTGGAAAGTGCCTGCAAAATACAGAAGGCTCTGGTGAGCACTTTGTAGGCTCTGCAATGAGACTCGTAAGCTCTAGAGGGTGTTTACAGGTTGGGGTAGAATCTGTAGAGGTAGATCTAGAGGGTGGCAATGAATGCAGCGGATGTATGGGAGCTATGACGATGAAGGGGGATGAATGGGGGAAGGCTAGAACAACAGAAGTTTTGTTGGCTTAGCTAGGGCTTTAGATCTTAAAACTCTCTGTCTCTACTTTTCTAGGGTTTCAACAATGACTCCTCTAGGGTGCAAATTCTAATATCAAGGTTCCAGTGTTTGAGCACTTGCAAATGCCCTTATTTATAATCCAACCTAGGGTTTTAGCCTTACGCTTTTGATCGTGTGGCTAACATTAAATTAGATCCTATGGTTGAGATTAATTTTTGAATGTGACATGGATTAATGAATATGGACGGTGGATATTAGAGTGGATCGGATGATTGTGTTTAATTGAGTTTATAAATATATTATAATATAATATAAAATATTGTATTAAATATTAGATGATTTTAAATAATATTAAAATAATACCAATTATGCTAGGAAATGGTAGGAAATGGCTAAAATGGGCCTTTTTAACATGGGAAGGACTAAAGTGGGCATTTTGAAGGTGGGAAAGGTGGAATTGGGCCAAATAATTTACGAGAAAGGTGTATGGTGGACAAGTGGGTGGTGGAATGGTTAGGATGGAGGATTAGTGGTTATAATTTGGTGTCTACAGTCCTCACTAGAACTTATCCAAATCTACTCTCAATCTGTATTGTAAGCTTCCACAAAAGCTCACCCAAATCTATCCACAAGTCTTCTCAAAGACTTACCTCAAATCTGCTCAACAAGTACACACTAGAACATGTCCAATATCATAGAAACATAAATATAATTGTTAGAGACTCAATATGCTCTACATTCATCACAATGCTCAATCACTTTCAATCACTCTCTTAGAAACATACAGAGAATTTTTAGAGACTCAATATGCTTTACATTCACCTCAATACTCAATCACTTTCAATCACTCTCTTAGAAACATATGAAGAATTGTTAGAGACTCAATATGCTTCACATTCACCTCAATACTCAATCACTTTCAATCACTCTCTTAGAAACATATAGAGAATTGTTAGAGACTCAATATGCTTCACATTCACTTCAATACTCAATCACTTTCAATCACTCTTTTAGAAACATATAGAGAATTTTTAGAGACTCAATATGCTTCACACTCATCAACTCTTAACCTCTTTCTCAAATCAATTCAAAATATAGAATAATTTGTTTCATAGAACTTGAATAATCACTTCACACATTCACTTGACTAGGCTAAACCAACTCTACTCAACCAATCACTCAATAAAATGATCCTTGCTCACAAACCCTAGTCCAAGCATATGAATACTCACTCAAATATTTTCAACAATGCTTTATCAATAAATCTCACATAACAATGATACTCATGTTCTTTCCAAACCCTAGTTCAAGTTCTTCACTCAAGAACTCACTTCAAAAACAATGCTTATGAGATAATATTCACATAAAAATGATACTCATGTTCTTTGCAAACCCTAGTTCAAGTTCTTAACTCAACTCAAACACTTCAACAACAATGCTTAAGAAACAAGGTTTGATCTACAACTCTTAATTCCATAAAACCTTGAAGCATTAATTCAAAACACTCTCAACAATGCTAACCAAATAATCTTTTTTCACTCCAACTTTCCATTCACAATTTTCAACAATCACTCACTAGGAATAATATGCCCATATCTTTTTTTGGATGTAGAAGTACCTCTAGAAAACCTGTCTCAATCATAATTTTCTTCTTTCCAATTTCAATGGTTAGACACAACAATATTACTTCAACACTTTCCAAAATATTCCTTGGACATAAAACAATCACAACTCAATTTATGCCTTATTTCTCCCTTTTAAGATAACACTACATAAATATAATTTCTTTGATACACCTTATAAAATTCAACTTAAAATAATATCCAACACCATGAAAATATCAACCAAACACCTAACAATCTTTTCAAAATATTTGAGCAAACAACCTTAAAATTTTAATTTTGCAAAAACCCTTATAACTCCTTTAGAAACCTTAGAACCAATTTAAAATATGCAAAAATTAATTTTTAAATGCCCAAACTATATTCCCAAAAGTTTTGGCGCTCAATAATAACGCATACTTTTTTCTTCCCCAAAAAGGGGTTTTGGCGAGATTCGATCTGCCGTCTCCTCAAGCCTAAGCGTCTTAGCACTTGGGAGCCCACCGTGTGGGCTACTAGTACCCATGTGAAGGAAGGAGGAGTTCCTTCCTCTTATGCCTCCACTCACCATCTATTTCTCATGAACCTTGCACACTCTTTCTTTGTTTTGGATGTAGTGCAATTCGTAAGGCTCACAATTCTTAAAGCTCGCAATAATATTCGAAGGCATGGTAAGGTTTGGTAGGGTGGAAGTTCCCCCCTTATATACATGTTTTAATTTCTACTCACTTTGGCACTTTGTTATTCGAAATCAAATTTTGAATTTTAATTTTGATAACCCACCTTAGGGTTATTTAACCTTAGCTTAAATTAATTTATAATTAATTTTAAACTTCCTTTGCATAATATTATAAAAGAATATTATAATATTATTTATTTGGGCTTTTTCTTGCACTTTGAACCTCATCTGACTTCCTGGAACCGGGTCTTGAAACTAAAACCAAAACGAATGCTGCCAACTGGGACTGCCACTGACTAGTGCTAAAATTTTGAAATCAATGACCACTCACTCTTGACATCAATGACAACTTATCACTCAAAATGTCCAACAATGCTATAAAAGATAAAGGACAATGCAGAAATACAAAATGCAAGAAGACAAGAGCTAACCCTAGAATGATTCTTTCTTTGAATGCTTTTCTAACCCTAGGGTTTCAAATAGAAAACCTTTAAGCAAGGGCTCAAGAAGAGATGCACAAACCTAAGTGCACACTATATGTTGTTTATCTTTCAAATGCCTAGAAATTAATTAAATGTATTTCTTATAAATCAGATCTAGGGTTTTACAACAGAAATATAAAGCACTCAACAAACAACCTAAAGACTAATCAGAACACTTAGCTTATCCGGTGATTTATCCTTGCTTTACTTTATCCCTTTATCCAATGCTATCAACAATTCCTGTTCCTGCAAGATAACTTGATAAACACTTGAAAAATATGATTAGCATTAGGGGGCCTACTTAGGCCATTGTACAACAATGCTTGGAGGCACAAAAGTCAAGCCCCCTAGGTCCTTTTAGCTGACCTTTGATAAATAAAAGTAGAAATTGACCTTTGGAAGAAAACAAGCATATCACAATACAATAGAATAAAATGATAAAACCACAGAATAAAATGTAGTACTATGCTCTAGATGCAGCCTAAAATGCAATTATAAAATCTAGAATAATAATTTACCCCTAGATATTATCTGGGTGAAATCATGCCCCGTAATAGGCGATCACGATAATGCATCGATGGAATCACACCTCGTAGAGATCTAGGCATGATTTCGTAGAAACTATACGAAAATTAAATCAAAGTGCGATAATAAATTTGATTAAGTCAATGAAAAAAAGCATGTAGAAGAGCGAATTCACCTGGTAGAGAGTGAGGAAGCAAAAAGAAGGGTTGAGACCTCCCGGATGGTTGATCTCTCCTTAGGGCTTCAACACAAATCCACCAAGAGTGAGCAACAACAATCAACAATCCAATGCAGCAGAAAACCAATCAGACTTCACACTCCAAAGTTAACTTGCTTGTGAAAGAAGAAGAGAGATGCAGATCAATTAGCGAGCACTTGAAAATAATAATCATCAATCATCATTATCATTATTCATCGTGCTCAAAGAATGAATTCAAACCCTCCTTATATAGCGGATTTGAAGGTGATATGGGTAGGAAAACCAAGGAGGGCTGACGTAAAACATGCCAAACCCAAAGAATTAGGGTTTTCTTGGAACAAACCCTAAAAAGGTGAAATCACACCCCATCAAGGCCGACCATGATTTTACCTATGCGAAGTCATGCCCCATCAAGGGTGAGCGCAATTTCGCATAGAGGGAGAAAAAGGGCAAAAGAGGGGGGAGAAGCCTAACCCTTGCCCTAGGCAAGTCTAGGGGGTCTCCCAGGAGGCTCTAGGAAGATTGCCCACTAAAGTGGGTCAATTTTCTGTGTCTACATTTTGCCCCCTCTTTGATGCATTTAAGGCCAAGTAAATGCATCAAAGAAAGATGTAGACCCCTATAGGCAAGAAGACAACAAGCACAAAAAGAAGTGGCCAGGTTTGGGTAAAAGGATGATGCAAAATGGGTATCACAAAGGACACTCTAGACTTTTGCACGCTAGGTGAGACATTATTACCATTAATGCCTCTATGGCTAGGGTGCCCCCTCGAGTTTTGAAAGGAATGAATATTCCTTAAGAAACTCAAAAAGGTAAGGAGAGAAAGAGCAAAACATGAAGAATGAAGCAAGCAAACAAAAGAGCAAATATTACTGGGTATAACATGAATCTAATGCAACTAGCATGAAATGCATGAATGAAATAGAAGAAAGGGAAATAAATAAGAAGGGAAGATAAGAGAAGAAGAAGAACAAGAAGTAAAAGAAGAATCCAAAGGTCAACCATAGAAAGTGAGAGAAGTTGATCAAAGAACCCTGGATGAAGGGTGTTATGCCCAAAAGGATGGTCTATGTGTGGAGTGAAAACCTGCTATGGGTGTAGTACTCGCTAAGATGGATAAATGAGCAAAAATATGGAGCATAACCCACTATGGGTGATTGCTCAAATGATCAAATGATGGAGCATAACCCGCTATGGATGATTTCTCACTAGTGACTATTATGGGGTGATTACCCACTAGGATGTATGTTGAGGCCTACTAAAATGGCCAAGGAGCTTATCCTATAATGGAGAGAAGAAGACGTAACTTGATAGGGTAATATATTATTGTTGATGTGAATGATGTATTAGCAAGTACTACCCGATAGGGGTGTGTAAGAATATATATAGACCAATCAATATGAGCATAACACAATGTGAGTGTGTGCATGTGCTAGAAGAAATGAGAGGAAGAAAATGAGGAGCAAAGAAATTGTGCGTGTGTGCCCCAACTTGAAGTTTCAGCTATTGAAAATTCAAGAGGGAGGAAATGTGCAAACAAAGGAGAGAAGAAGGTATATCCTTATCTAAACAAAGAAGACAAAGGAGAAAGTAAGAATTATGCAAAGGACAAGGACATACCAAAAGAGGATTGCATTCCTTGACTTTGGAGAGAAATGATGATCATTGTAAAAAATTTCAAAGTCAAGGGATACAAGAAGAAGAGAGAAGAGAAGAAAAGAGCAAAGGAAGATGAGAAGAGAAGAAGGGATGAAAATGCATGGGCCCTAGGTTGGGGCTTCGCTAGGCATCAAAACCCTAGTGAAAAGTGCAATGCATGTGAGCTATGACCTAACTAGGTATCATCACATGCCATTGTCATGAATCCCTAAAAGCTATATGAACAAGCAGTCATGAGCAAGCAATAATGCAATTATGACAAGCAAAAATGCAAGAGAAATAGAATGTCAGGCAATCATGCAAAGTATGATAGGCAGTCATGCAATATGAGTAGGCAAACAGATGCAATATGATCTAAGCTAAATGCAAAATGTAAATGCAGATGATAGATCAAGCATAATATATTTTTAAATGCATTATATTCATAGGTTCTTTAAGTTCTTTACCATCCAAAGAAGCCAAACAATAGGCACCTGAGCCAAACTTGGCCATTATGACAAAGGGCCCTAACCAATTGGGCTGAAACTTGCCTCGAATATCAGCACGAGCATTGGTGTTCTTCTGGTTTTCCTTGAGGACAAGGTCCCCAACCTCAAAATAATGATTACAAACTTTCTTAGAATAATATCATCGAAGTCTATCTTGATAGGCTCTCAAATGCTCTAAGGCATGAATGCACTTTTCATCTAGTAACTCCAATTGGTGCAAATGGTCTACATGATACTCATCATCGACCATGGCATCTTGCAACAAGATGCACAATGAAGGAACCTCAAGCTCAAAAGGAAACACTACCTCAGCCCCATATACCAAGACATATGGTGAGGCCCCTGTGGGAGTACACACACTAGTATGATAGGCCCACAAGGTAGGATAAATCTGGATATGCCAGTCATGACCGATCTTACTAACCAACTTCTTCAAGATCCTGATCAAGGACTTGTTGGATGCTTTAGCTTACCCATTACCCTGGGGGTAATAAGGAGTTGACCACCTATGCTGAATCTTGTACTTAGCACAAAGATTACGAACATCCTTATTCTTGAAAGGAGTGTCATTGTCAAAAACAATCATCGAAGGAATCCCAAACCTACAAAGAATCTGGTTGAAGATGAACTTAGAAACTTGAGTTCCAATCACCGTAGCTATGGGTATGGCTTCAACCCATTTAGTGAAATACTCGATCATAGTAATGATAAACTTGTGACCATCATATGACACTGGGTTAACTTTCCTGATAATGTCCAATCCCCACATGGAGAATGGCCAAGGGAAAGAGATAACTTGAAGGTCTTGAGAAGGAGCATGGATGAGATGATCATGGCATTGACACTTGTCACAACATCAAACATAGTCACATGCATCTTTCTCCATGGAAGGCCAATAGTACCCCATCTAAAGGAGCTTTTTGGTAATAGCATTACCACTGAAATGGCCTCCACATGAACCTTCATGAGCATCACTAAGAGCAAGTTAGATTTCATCAAAGTTAAGACATCTCAAGAGGATACCTTCAAAAGAATATCGATACAAGGTGTTTCCGATTATGATGAATCAACACGCTCTTTTGCATAAAATATTATGTTGATTATGATCTAAACCATCAGGCATCAAACCATCCTTAAGGAAATTAAATATGTCATTATACCATGGCTCATATGGGGAAGCTTCGATGGTCAAACAATCTAACAGGACAAGACAAGAACCAAGCGATGCAGGTTCCCAGAGTTGTCTAATGATAATCGATGCTTGATCATCTTCTAACTCTAGAGGGAACAAGGATGCAGCAATAGCCATGGCATCCACATGGTGGTTTGAGGATCTAGGGATAGACTCTATGGTTACTCGATCAAATGAGGACAACAACTTAGTAACAATCTCCTTGTAAGGTTTAAGTTTATCATCTCGAGTCTGATAAACATCATTAATCTGATTAACCACAAGTTGAGAGTCACCAAAGATCGAAAGAACTCTAACCTGCAAAGCTAAGGCTACTCTAAGACCAAGGATCAAAGCTTCGTATTCTATAGTGTTATTCATGCAAGAGAAATAAAGTTTGAAGGATAAGGGGATGAGTTGCTTTTGTGGGGTGACTAGAATGACTCCAGCACCAACACCCTTCATGCATCGAGCTCCATCAAAAAATAAATTCCAAGACTCAGACTCTTCAATTTTGACATTGAAGCACTCATCGAGAAACTCAACAACTATAGGATGGGTAACTTCTAGGGGAGCGAAGGCTAACTGATCAGCAATCACCTGACCCTTAATAGCCTTCTGACCTATAAAATTCAAGTCAAACTCACTAAGGGCCAACACCCATTTAGCATCTTGACCTGAAAGGTGGGGCTTAGACATTAAATAGTGCAAAGGATCAAACTTTGCAACTACCAATGTCTTATGGCTGAGCATGTAGTGTCTTAACTTTTGAGAAGCAAACACTACGACAAGGCAAAGCTTCTCTAAGGGAGTGTACCTAGTTTCATAGCTAACCAAAGTTCTACTGATATAGTAGATAGCTCATTCTTTATTTTGATCATCATGTTGGGCCAACATGGCTCCTAAAGCATGAGTAGTGGCTACTATGTAAAGCATCAAATGCCTACCAAGCATAGGAGGAACTAAAATAGGTGAGGAAGTGAGATATTGTTTGAGATCATAAAAAGCTTTTTGACACTTAGAATCCCATTGAAAGACCACATCTTTCTTAAGAAGCTTAAGAAAGGGTTGACACTTATCGACTAACTAGGCAATGAACTGATGGATAGACTGAAGTTTACCTTGTAGACTATGTAGTTTGGTCAAGGTGCGAGGAGGAGGTATATCAGTGATGGCCATTATCTTAGCGGGATCCACTTCAATGCCTCACCTAGAAACTATGAAGCCTAACAACTTGCTAGATGTGACTCCGAACACACACTTAGCGGGTTTAAGATGAACCTTGTATTGCTGAAGCCTTTCAAATATTCATCTTAAATCATGGACATGATCCTTTCATTCTATGGAGTGAGCTAGAAGATCATCCACATAGTCTTGGAGAATATCATGCATCATGTCATGGAAAATATAAGTCATGGCCCATTGATAGGTAGCTCCTACGTTCTTTAGGCCAAAAGGCATGACCTTCTAGTAGAAGGTTCCCCATGGAGTAGTGAATGTTGTCTTAGCCTGATCCTCAGGGGTAATCATAATCTGATTGTAGCCTGAGAAACCATCCATAAGTGAAAGCATTCCACATTTGGTAGTGAAATCTATAATCTGATCTATGTTGGGTAAGGGAAAATTATCCTTGGGACATGCTAAGTTAATATCTCAAAATTTGATACATATTCTGATTGTTCCTTCCTTCTTAGCTATAGGAATGATATTGGAGATCCAATCAGAATAGTCGATAGCTTTTATAAAATTGATGTCAAGGAGTTTTTGGAGCTCTTCCTTGATTGAGAGGGTGACCTTAGGATGCATCTTCCTAAGTTTCTTCTTAATAAGCTTAGCACTAGGCTTAACTACCAAATGATGCATGACAAGGGAGGGATCAAGCCCTAGCATGTCGACATATGACCAAGCAAAAATATCTTGATATTCTCTTAATAAATTGGTCAATTGCTCCTGCTCATCCATGGACAAGGCTTTACCTAGCTTAAGGATTCTAGGGGCTTCCTCAGAACCTATGTTCACATCTATGGTCTCCTCAATAAGGATGGACAAGTCATCCTCAAGAGGAGGTGGGGTAGGAATCACTCCTAAGTGCTCAAGGTCCTCGGGAGACATAGAACCAAAGTCCACTTGAGATCTAGAAGATTCAACCTGTGCAGCGCAAGGGATAGACCCATCAAAGTAGATGTCATTCTGAGGTGGATCCTCATATTTGACATACTTCTCAGGGGTTATGATCGACAAAGAAGGAGAGGGTGGCCCCTCATCCTCAACACTCCACTCTAAACTTTGATGAGATTTATCTAAGAGAGATTCTTGATAAGAAGAGTTGACTTGATCCTGAGATGAGATATTGATTGGTAATTCCTTATCAAGTTTTTTAGGTTGCTTGGTTTTGTTAGATAAGGAATCTGATGAATGAAATTGAGCTAGATCATCTGGTGAGCAAAATTCAAATGGATGAGGATCACCCAAGATAGAAATAGGTTGATTTTCAAATTCAAATTTTACACATTGATGAAAAGTAGAAGGGACAACCTCCATTGCATGGATCCAAGGATGTCCAAGAAGAAGATTAAAAGATGCAGGACAAGATACCACATAAAATAATGTATCTAAAATTTTAGGTCCAACTTTGAGGGGAAGTGATATGGTACCATAAGCTTCTTGGGACTCATTGTTGAAAGTTTTAATGATATCATCAGATTTAGTTATATCTTCCTCTTTTAATCTAAAATTTTGAAAGAAATGATATGTGCATAAATTAAGGGAAGAACCATTATCAATCATAACTCTCTTGATAAAAGTATCCCCAATAAATGCAGTGATGTAAAGAGAAGAATATTTTTGCAAGTTTGAGAAAGAAATATCAACATCCGAGAATGTGAGATGATGTATCCCAAGAGATCTTACAATATTGGCCATATCACTAGGGGAAATATCTGGAGGGACAGATTGTTGCTTCAAAATATTTATTAAGGCTTCTCCATGAGTAGGAGAATTCTGTAATAGTTCCAAAAGAGAGATATTTGTTGAGAAACTGATTTCCTATTGAGATCGTTGAATCTATTGATTTTGCACTAACTTTTTTGAAGTAGCTGTTATCATACCAACCATGTTATTATCATAATGGTGTGGTACACTTCTATAAGATACTTGATTAGCTACTTGTCTAATTACATTCTGATTAATAGATGGTTTTTGTTGCAAATTTCCCACATCAAGATGTTCTGCATCAATCAAATCTTGAACCACATGTTTCAACTTCTTACAAGAATTTGTCCAATGTCCCTCCACTCTATGATATGCACAATGTTGACCTACCTTATACCAATGAGTTGTAGTATCTGGTTGCCTTATGGGAGGTAACTCAATTGCATTGGCTTCTAAAAGTTATTTCAAAACTGCTTCCATAGACATATTAAGCCTTGTAAAATTCCTTTGTGGAGGTTTTTGAAGTACTATATTTTGTAGGTTGTTAGTAACATTATTAACATGCCTACTATCCATTCCACTATCACCTCCTATGTGTTTATTCTTATGTTGAGACTTAGTAGGTTTCTCTTCTTTGACTTTGAGTTGGCCTCTTCTGATAAGGGCCTGTTCTACTTTTCTTGCTAAATCAATTGCTTGATCAAAAGATGTAATAGTAGTAGTCTCTAATGCATAAGATAATTGTTCTTGTAAATTACCAATAAATATCTCAAGCATATCCCTTGGAGGTAAAGTATATCTCAAACGTCCAACTAAACTTCTCCAACGAGCCAAGAACTCTGAAAAGTTTTCCTCTTTTCTTTGTTTTAAATTATAAACATCTTTCATTGTCACTTCCTTTTCAATATAAGCACCAAATTGTTGAACAAATAATTCTGTTGTTTCTTCAAAACTCTTCAAGGAATAATTAGGTAACCTATAATACCACTCTAATGCCATGCCACCAAGACTCTTAGGAAATGTTTTAAGTAACAACATGTCATCATAAATGAGATCATGGCAAGTTGTTCTAAATCTTCTTAAATGCTCTATTGGATCTTCTGTCCCCTTATAAATAGGTAAAACTGGTATAGGAAAATGCTTAGGATAAGGCCTAGCAGCAACAATAGGATCCAATGGCTGATTACACATTTCCTTATAACTGTAAGTAAAACTTGAAGGCTGAATCATCTCAACTTTTGAAACCAATTGCTTTACCATATTTGTTAAATTCTGCACTTCTGGATCATTGTTATGCATTATCCCCAGATTCCCTAAAGGAGGAGTGTTGGACATATTGATACTATTGAGGTATGTGGTATCTTGTTGAAGAGGATGACTAACATTTTGTGGAATAGAGGCAATAATGTTGAGATAAGCAGATTGAGGAGGAAATTGAAAATTTTGAATGGCACTACTAGTTGGAGGGACTTGTAGATTCCTTCCAATGTTGGTGGTTATAGTAGTGGCATAAGTTGGATGGTGAACATGATTACCATGATTCAAAGATTCACTCAAGGAGTTATCATGAGATGGTCTAACTTCCTCAAGTAGGGCTTCTTCCTCTAAAGTTGCATCCAATGCATGCTTATGATATTTATAAAAGGTCCACACATGCTCAAAGGATTTAAAAATAAGGTTCCCATCAGGTCCCTTAATAGGATCAAGACTATTATCAATCTCTTCTTCCTCAAGGTTAGGATTTTCTCTATCAATTTGATCATTCTCTTGAAAAATCTCATCAAACCCTAAAAGCCTTCTTCCATTCCCAAGGTTGGAAGCCATTGGAAAAGGAGAGAAAGACTAAGGTAAAAGGAGAGAACTAAGACCCACAAAAATAAGCACCAAAAATTATGTTTTTAATATTTTTTGATCTAACACATAAAATTAATGATCTTGATTAAAGTTTTAAAATAAAAGGAGGTGTTCACGTCGGGTTCACCAAAGATGTAGAGGGGGAAAACTGCCCTATCATGTACAATTCTCAAAGGTTGGATCTACAAGAGAGAACCTTGAGGTGAACCATGGGGGTATGTTGTTCTCTACACTCGGTGCTAGGGGGGAAGGGTTCACTAGGAATGGTTTAAGGACTCACTCCAAGTCCTCTGGTTTTCAAGAATGTTTGATGTATTTGATTCAAGACAAACACCTAGATTTGGCCTTTCTAGATCTATGCTATAAAAGATAAAGGACAATGCAGAAATATAAAATGTAAGAATACAAGAGCTAACCCTAGAATGATTCTTTCTTTGAATGCTTTTCTAACCCTAGGGTTTCAAATAGATAACCTTTAAGCAAGGGCTCAAGAAGATATGCACAAATATAATTAACCCTAAGTGCACACTATATGTTGTTTATCTTTCAAATGCCTAGAAATTAATTAAATATATTTCTTATAAATCAGATCTAGGGTTTACAACAGAAATATAAAGCACTCAACAAACAACCTAAAGACTAATCAGAACACTTAGCTTATCCGATGATTTATCCTTGCCTTTATCCCTTTATCCAATGCTATCAACAATTCTTGTTCCTGCAAGATAACTTGATAAACACTTGAAAAATATGATTAGCGTTAGGGGGCCTACTTAGGCCATTGTACAATAGTGCTTGGAGGTGCAACAGTCAAGCCCCTAGGTCCTTTTAGCTGACCTTTGATAAATAGAAGCAAAAATTGACCTTTGGAAGAAAACAAGCATATCACAATACAACAGAATAAAATGATAAAACCACAGAATAGAATGTAGTACTATGCTCTAGATGCAGCCTAAAATGCAATTATGAAATCTAGAACAACAATTTACCCCCAGATACTGTCTCAGGTGAAATCGTGCCCCGTAATAGGCGACCGTGATAACGCACTAACGAAATCACACCCTGTAGATACCCGAGCACGATTTTGTAGAAGCGAGATCAAATATCTCATATCAAAGTGAGATAAATATAGTGAATGAAAACAAACATGTAAAAGAGTGAACTTTCACCTGGCAGAGAGTGAGAAAGCAAATAGAAGGGTTGAGACCTCCCAAATGGTTGATCTCTCCTTAGGGCTTCAACACAAATCCACCAAGAGCGAGCAACAACAATCAACAATCCAATGCAGCAGAAAACCAATCAGACTTCACACTCCAAAGTTAACTTGCTTGCAAAAGAAGAAGAAAGATGCAGATCAATTAGTGAGCGCTTGAAAATAATAATCATCAATCATCATTGTCATTATTCATCGTGCTCAAAGAATGAATTCAAACCCTCCTTATATAGTGGATTTGAAGGTGATATGGGTGGGAAAACCAAGGAGGGCCGACGTAAAACATGCCAAACCCAAAGAATTAGGGTTTTCTTAGAACAAACCCTAAAAAGGTGAAATCATGCCCCATCAAGGCCGACCGCGATTTTGCCTATGCAAAGTCATGCCCCATCAAGGGCGAGCGCGATTTCGCATAGAGGGAGAAAAAGGGCAAAAGAGGGGGAGAAGCCTAACCCTTGCCCTAGGCAAGTCTAGGGGGTCTCCCAGGAGGCTCTAGGAAGATTGCCCACTAAAGTGGGTCAATTTTCCATGTCTACAATATCATAGATGTTAACAAGAAGTGTGTTGGCAATTATACCAAATTATCTCATATGCTCACATAAATCACATTCATAAATAACACAAGTATTGCATAATAGAAAATATCACTATTATATTCATAAATCATCAAGTTCTCAAGAATTTGGATTACATAACATGGAGCTTTGTCTATAATATTTAACTTTACAAATGACTCTTTAATACTCTTAACTATTCCTCACTTCAAACTCATGGTAGATACAACCTTTCATATACCTCAATTATGATAAAGCTCCCGTAATTACATAACCTCTCACTTTACATATTGACACATATTTATGACTCTTCACTTATATTTGACCTATGATTCTTCACTTGCTCTCTTGATAACTATCATCTATGACTCTTCACTTACATGCTTGACATCTTGCACACTCACACTTGCGCACATTATTACATAGCACATAAACACTTCTCACACTTTGGAACATAAATTAGATACACTCCTAAACTAATATTTACAATAGCATTCCAAGGTACTTTAATGTTAGCAAATAGTGTAATATCTCCAACATGCCCCCATATTACATTATTTGGTGTGAAGAATTTTAGTATTCAATCTTTATCTTTTGTCTTTGTCTTGTTTCCATCCTTGAATTTTTCTTGTTGATTCTTCTTGATATTATAGCACTATGTCTGGTCCAACACCCTATTTTCTATTTTTTATAAAATTCAAAAAATACATCATTATATTACTCTTGTGACAAAAGATAATCTAAAACTTATTGTGATGATCCTATTACATCCAATGCAAATATTCTATTCTTGATGCTATGACTTCCATTTTGTTTTATCTCTTAATGAAACATTTTTTATTTCCATTGATTTACTTAAACTCCATTGTTCGTCCTTGCTTAACCAATTGTGATACTAAAATAAGGTTATTTTTTTATACCCAAAAAATACAACACATATTTAGAATATGGAAAACCAAGTGTAACATTTCTAGATCCTTGTACATGATAAACATTGTCGTCTACTATCTTTATTGGAATGTTTGGTTTCACTTGTAATAAATCAAACCAATATAAATTTTTTGTCATGTGGTGACTTGCACCTAAATCTATGTACCATGAATCTTCTTCATTTATCATTTTTTGATGGATTTCATTTGATCTTATCGCATGCCTTGTTGTGGCCATTCCACAACTAGCCCCAAATAATTGGGGATCCACCTTTTTAATTTTTGTGTTTGGGTGTTTTTGTTTTATTTTGAGTGTCTAGTGGATTGGTTAGGTTCCTCCTTGTTTTTTTGTTGTTTTGGTTAATTTTAATGTTTTGGATTAAATCAATTCAAACATTTAAAATTAATTAAATCAAATTTAAAATAAAAAAGAAAGCAAGTAAAATAAAAAAAATTAAATAAAGATTTTTGAATTTAAAAAGAAAAAAACCAAGTTTATATATATTTTTTATATATATAAACAAATTTTAAAAGTGAAAAGATTATATATATATATATATATATATAATCCGCTCATGTAGAGGAGTTGGAGAGCAAGTGGGTAGTTAAAACTCTCTAGTTGAAATTGAGAGGCCCAAGTTCAAATCTCTCCCCTCACATGTTGTGGATATGCTATGTAGGTTATATCGTGATATATCGTGACCTATATATATATATATATATATATATATATATATATATATATAAAGTAAATTAAAAAAAAAGTAAAAATAATAAAATATAAATAAAAAGAAAAAGGAGGTGCTTCATTCACCACATTTTAGTTCACGTTTTAAATAGTTTAAATTTAATTTTTTTTTCCTTTTTGTTTTTTTTAATAGTTTAAATTTATGCTTTTAGTATAGTTTATTTTGTTATTTTATTTTTAATAAAAAAGGCTAACTCAAGCTTTTTTGATGCATGTACAGGTAATGGAAAACGTCAAAAGCTTTTTTAAATATTTTTAGTATATTATTTTATTAGTATTTTTCTTTTCTTTGAAATTTTAAAAGTTAATTCATGTGTGTTATATGCAGGTAAGGTGGAAGGAGAATAAAGGAAAGGAAAGAAAGACGTTATGGAAAGCCAACGAAAGGTTTTGAGAAAAAAATTGAAAACAAGAAAAGGAAAACAAAATAGCAGTGTTGGAAGGAGAAACCAAGGGTCTAGAAACCTAAAACGAATGGTCATGAGAAATGACTTTAAAAACCAGATGGATGCACAGAAAAAGTGTTGGATCTTTTGGGGATTTTTCTGGAGGAAGAAGGCATTCTGCTGGACCGATTTTCACTATTTGGATGCCAACTTTGGGCTTTTTTTTTTCTACATTGTAATGGAATATTGAATATTATTTTGCAGCAATTAATTGGAAATGTCTCAAGTTTTATGCATTTTTTATGATTAACTTGATTTCGTTTTTAGTTTATTGCACCATTTTCCTTTGAAGCTCGCACCGTATTAGATGTTGATTACACGAAGTTGGGTCACTCTAATACTGGTTTTATACAGAATACTAATGCTTGCAGGGTTTGTGGAGAAATTCGGGGTTGCAGCATTTATGTTTTTCACTTTTTTTTAACTTTATTTTTGCTTTTTTTTTTTATTTTCAGAGATTAAAAAAAAATTTAAAAATTAAAATGATAAAAATAATTACATGGCTGTGAATAATGATATAAAATCTATCATACGCAACTTATTCGGATTCATTCCGAGGTAATTTCAATTTTAGATAAATTTTTGAAAATGGTTGTTTGATGCAGATTTTACAATTTCGGAATTTCATTTTTTCACATTTTGGAGTCAAATCAAAATTTTTCAGCTTCATATTTTTTTTACTTGCAAGCATAAAATAAACTTTCCTTCATGAAAATTTCAATTTCATCGAAGGGGTTAATTTTATGGCATTTCATAAGCTATCTTTTTCGGGGCCATAAGTGCACCTATCTTTATGAAAATTTCAATTTCATTAAAGAGAGGTGATTTTATATGTTACATTAAAAGGCTATTGTTTTAAAACATTAAATTATTATTCTTTATGAAAATTATTTCATTAAAGAAAGATAATTAAATGACATTTTAAAGCTTATATTTCAAGGCTATAAATTATTATCTATTTGTGAAAAGTGATTTCATCAAAGAGGAATAATTTATTATTCATATCAAAGGCTATTTTTATCTTCATGATAATAAGCTATATTTAAGGAGCCTATTCATCATTTCGGATTCACATTCATAAATAGATTTTAATCTTTACTTTCATGTATAAAGAAGGATTTAATGCAAGGTAAAGCTTGATTAAAACCCACTTAGTAAGGAAGATAAAATCTACCTTAAAATCCTCAAGATAAAAAGAACTAAGGCACTACATCATGGCCATATGAGGGCCAATTCACATTTATTTTTTATTTTGGTTTCATGAAGCATCATTAAGGTAGCATGGTAAAATAAACCAACATTGTCCCTTGTTTATAGTCATTTGCAATCACTAAGGTGTTCCAAGCATTTAAATTGATATATTTTTATTTGATATTACTAATACACATATGCAAATGCTAATATAGCGAAGACCTTGGAGAAATTGTTTGTTTAATTTCTTTGCAAGAGAGGGTTTTGGAGATCCAAACCCTAAGGAAGAGTGTAATTTCACAATTGGTTAAATTAACACTCAACATGCCTTTGACAATATCTTTGATTTTAAAAATTTCTTTTCAAAAAATTATATTCTTTAAATTTGTATTATATTCTTGGTGTATTCAATATTCAAAATTAAATTTTTCTTGTGACTCCCAAAGTTTGATTTCAAATTATTTCCTCTTCTTTAATCACTCATTTCTCAAATTTCAAATTTCAACCCAATTTTATTAGTCAATTTTCACCTTCATCAATTTTCAAATTCATTAAGTTTCAAATTCAATATTTCCTTTTATCTCCCAAATTTTAAATTGCATATTTCTTCTTTTAATATTAATCAATCAATATTTAAATTTCAATTCATCATTCATTCATTTCCATCTTCAATTCAAATTGTATGCATATAGTTTCCTTATATCTCCTAATCATTAATTCATTCCTTCTTTAATCTTCAAATTTTAAATTTCCTCTTTCAATTTCATCAATAAACATTCAAATTTTAATTCACCATTCATCAGTTATCAATTTACAAAAATTTTCTTCTTATATCTCCCTAAATAATTTACAAATTCATTAATTTTTCCTTTAATTAATTCCTCCAAATTAATTAATTATTTCATTCATTATTTTAATTTAATCCTCTCATTATTTTTTCCAAAAAACAATTCCATATTATAATACTTCACACCTTATACCTCCAATCAATAAAAATTGAGTGCCCAAATATTCCAACTTTTCAAAAAATAAACCTTACCTTATTGTTGCTTTTGCAACTGATGTGTCAAGGAGAATTTATTAAGGTAAATTAAAAATAATGCTCATTAGAAAATGTTTCACATACACAAATGTTTTAGTTTATGTGGCACAACAAACTCAACTCTCCATTATCTCTTCCTCACAGCAATATCCAAGAATATCTCCCTTATAACTATGTTCTTTAGGCGACATCCAAGATATCTTCTTCACAACAACACTCAACCTTCACACTCTTCTTCACAACAATATCTCAGTGTGACTTCTTCGTAAGTTGTAATCTCTCTTCACAATAGCATAGTATATTTAATTGTCTATCTCAACTATCCAATCATTCCACACTCAACTTTTGATCTCAGTCTCCTTAAACTTTTCTATCCAATATTCTACTCATAATGCTCCAACACTTTATCTTTTCTTTTGGTTCCTTTCACAACAATACCCCTTCACAATGATGTCTCCATCAAAATCATCTCCTCAACACAAACCATACTCAACATAGTAATCTCTTTCAATATCCTCCAATAATCATCCAATCAATCTCCTTCTTTAGCAACTTTTCTTTCTCTTCCTCACAATAGCCTCCTTCACTCTCTTCTCTAAATTCAAATCTTTAGCCAAGGTGGATATGATACCATTAATAGAAATTCTTCTAGATTATCTCATGGGTTAATTTCTCTAGGACTAAATATCAATCACATAAATCACATTCATAAATAACATAAGTATTACACAATAAGAAATCTCACTATTATGTTCATAAATCATCAAGTTCTTGAGAATTTAGTTTGCATAGCATGAAATTTTATCTCCAATATATAAATTTACAAATAACTCTTTAGTACTATTAACTATTGTTCTCTTCAAACTCATGAGATATGCAACCTTTCACATACCTCACTTATGAAAAAGCTCTCATAATTACATAACCTCTCACTTTACATCTTGACACATATTTATGACTCTTCACTTTCATGAAGAACACAAGCTTATACTGAGAGGGGGGTGAACAATATAAGATCACTTTTTACTTTTATTTCTCAAATAATAGAATGCAATATATCAATGGTAATATCAATAGCATTAATTAAAGCAATGCATAAATTACCACACACAATAGAGACACCAATTTAACGTGGTTCATCCAATGTGGGCTACTCCATGAATAAAATATTTCACTAAAATTTTCTCAACAAATATCTTTGGGAATCCTTCCCTATTACAATGTTTATGGACCTCTATCCAAAGGAGACACCAATCCCCTAATCTGGTTTGTGGATATCTATCCATAGGAGACACTAATCTCCTCAGTTGGTTCATGGATCTCTATCCATAGGAGAACTCCTTTCTCCTCTGCTTTGGTTGGTGATCTTCTAGAATAATTGTTGCCTCCACTACACTGGCTAATGGATCTCTATCCACTAAATACTCTTGCCCTCACTTAGAAGACATATCTTCACTACCCTGGCTAATGGACCTCTATCCACTGGAGACTATCATCCTCTATACTTTATCACCTCCAAAGCTTGATCTCAGATCTATCTCAAATCTGCACTAAACATAGTCCTTCGATCTAGAACAAATATACTCAAACTTTATCCTCAAATATACACTAAACATAGTCCTTCGGTCTAGAAAAAATCTGCTCAATATTTGTCTCTAGTCTGGCACAAACCTATCCTCAAATCTACACCAAATTATGTCCTCAAATTTGTCCTCAAGCCTTAACACAAAGCTTGAATCAATAATAAATCAACTCTGCTAGATCTGCCTCAAACCTTAACTCAAGGTTTGAACAAATAAATCAATCAACTCTACTCACAAGTATTCTCAAAGACTTACCTCAATTATGTCCACAAGTTCTCTCAAGGACTTATCCAATATGCTCTCAATCTCTATCTTCAAATTTGTATTGTAAGATTCCACAAAAGATCACTAATCTATCCACAAGTCCTCTCTTAAACTTGCTCTCATTGCTCTTAAATCTTCACCAAGACTTGCCTCAATTATGCTCAACAAGTCCTCACTAGAACTTGTCCAATATGCTCAACAAGTCTTCACCAAGACTTATCTCAATTCTGCTCAACAAGTCCTCACTAGAACTTGTCCAATCTACTCAACAAGTCTTCACCAAGACTTACCTCAATTATGCTCAATAAGTTCTTAAGTCCACTCTAGAACTTACTCAAATATGTCAACTAGATTTCATAAAAGTTGTATACAACTCAACTCAATCTATTATAGAAAATATCTTCAATCTCATAAACAAGTTTCACATAAAATCGTGTTTAACTCATAGAAATATATAGAGAATGGTTAGAGATTCAATATTTTTCACTCTTGTACAACACTCAATCACTTACAATATCTTTTAAAAATCAAATCAAAATATGGAACAATTTGATTCACAAAACTTGAACTATCACTTCAACACTTCCAATCAACTAAGCTCAAACAACTTCACTCAACCAATTACTCAATGAAGCACTCCTTGCTTACTAATCCTAGTCCAAGCATATGAAAACTCACTCATTTATTTGTAACAATTCTTATCAAACAATCTCACATAACAATGATACTCATGTTCTTTGCACAAACTCTAGTTCAAGATAGCTCTCAACTTCACATAACAATGATACTCATGTTCTTTCACAAACTCTAGTTCAAGATAACTCTCAACTTCACATAACAATGATACTCATGTTATTTCACAAATCCTAGTCAATTATATGAAAGCTTACTCAATATTTCAAACAATGCTTATCAAACAAGGTTTCTAGTATCAACTTTCATTCCAGAAAACTAAACTCAACAATGTTTATCAAACAATTCTTTTCACTCCAACTTAGCATTCACAACATCCACCAATCACTCTCAAGGATGATATGCCCTTACCTCTTGTTTGAATATGATTTGACCTCAAGCACCTGTTTCAATCACAACCACTCTTTTTTCCAATACTAGGGTTAGATAGAAAATATATGTCCTTGATATTCTCTCACAAAAATATTTCACCAAGTCAAAATATCAAAAACTTACTCAACCTTATTTCTCCTTTCAATACAATTTTTATTAACTTTGTTTTAACAAAAATATCTAACTCCCTTGGCACACCTTATTACTCCTCTTATAAATTCTAAGCACTCAAAAATCAAATCACAAAAATAAATTATGCATACCCTTTTATCTCCCTTACTTAACTCACAAAATCCTTTTTAAAATAATGCAATATCCAATCAATAAGACCTTAGGAAATTAAAAATTAATTTCCACCTTAGCAATTTCAACTTCCACCTTAGCAATTTTGGATGCAGCAATTTAAACCTTGCAATAAAAGTGCATACCTTATACACTTCACCAAAAGGGCCTCGACGGGTTTCAAACGCGCAACCTCTCCCTATCGAGCACCTTTGCCAAGCGTGCACCCACCACGTGGGCTACGTGCTCCCACACAAATGGAAAGGCTAACACCTTCCCTTTGTCCTTTACCGATGGTGTCGACTTCAGCAAAAAACCTTCCTTCGCTTAGCAAAATGGAGACCACGGGATTTGATCCCTCAACCTTGCACCAATGAACGTCCTAACGCAACCTCTAGTTTCCAATCACGCTACCCAACACCTTGTAATGTGGAGTGGGTTCCCCTTTCCCTTGTCCTATGTTCTACCTCTCAAAAGCCTTAAAAACACAAACGATCTTCTTCCTTGCCTTGCGCACAATATTCGCTTATATCATATGGATCACTTGGATAATTTTTGCCATAGTGTTTTACCCTCCTTTATATGCAAAGTGCCATAAGCTCCAAGATGTCGGTGAATATTTTAATTCGATTAATTCAAATTATTTAAACTTTGCACCCTCTTAACCCTAACCTTTAGGGTTTTAAATTAAATCATAAATTAATTTATAATTAACTTAATAACTCTTAGAGTTAATCAAATTAAATTATAAATTAATTTATACTGAAATTATTATAATTAATTTAAATCTCTAGGTCTTTATCTTAGACCTTTACTATTATAATAAAATATTATAATATTATTTTTCTTGGGCCTTCCTTTTGCCCTTTAGACCTCATCTAACCACCTGGAGGTAATCTTTCTTTTGCACTGAATACGAAAACTGAAACTGATGTTGCTCACTAAAACTGACGCTTACTGATCCTGACTTCTTGACATCAATGAAAACAAAACCTGCTCATATTTCCAACAATATCCCCCTTTATCATTGATGGCAACCCAATTATATTTTACCATTTCCTTAATATTTTTATGTTCTAATCCCCCTGAGAAACTTCTTCTCCTGACTGAATGCTCTCCTTTTAACTAAAATCTCTCCTCCTTACTTTAATATCTCCCCCTTTGACATCAATGTCAAAGGGTCACCTTTGGGGCTCGGGGCTAAAAATGAGTCTCTTAGCTTAGCCCCTCCCCCACCTCCTCTTGAGGTGGTTAATTCTTGGGTGGGAGTATTTATACTTCCAGCATGCACTGATATTTACCTTTTTCCACTTTCCTCCTCATCTGTTGTTAGCATACTTTTGTTTCTATTACATTATTTAGATATGTTGTTGCACTGTTACAGTTCGTAACAGTTCAGTTACGCCGGTGCTATTCCCGGCTGTGTAACTCATTATTTAAATAAATCAATGCAATGCAATTCCTATTCGTTGTTTAACATGGCATCAGAGCCAGTTCGGTAAGGTTGCTGGGCAGCGGATTTTTTTTTGCAAAGGCAAATTTTTTTATACGCCGCACGCAATCGCGCGACGTACAGTGAAAGAAAGCAGCTGAAATTAAAAAAAAATACGCATAGGGTGGAACGCTTGCGCAGATCCGCGCGAACACACCGCAGCACCACGGAGGTCGTGTGACGCGACGCGAAGGAGGTCCGCATAGGAGAGCCGTGCGAACGCCCCGCAGCATGTCCGCGTCACTATGGACGCGACCCTCATTCGACGTCGCAGAGCGTGCATGCAGACAGCGTCGTGACATCTACGACAGAGCACGGACGCTTTGCGCTCTGCAGCGTGAACGCTCTGCGCTCTGCACTTTGCAACATAGCACGATAGAGCGAGGATGCTCTACAGCACAACAGAGCGTGCGGGGGTTGAGAAGAACCCCCCTCCCCCGTCGAGCGGGAATTTAATTTAAAATTCCCGCCCGGGCCGAACGGGGTATAAACCCCCCCCGCCCTTGCGCGCTAGCTGCGAACGCGCTGCGCGCACCCTGCCCCCCCCCGTTTTGTTTAAAAAAAAAAAAAAAACTTGCGGAGCACAGCGGCGAAGCAAAAGCGCGATGGAGCAGCAGTGCGTGAGGCCGAGGAGGAGGACCATTCGGGCATTGAAAAGGGAGGAGGTTAACTGATCCTTCCGGATCAGCCCGCTGGCTCACGTGGTCATGAGCCGTGCGGTAAGGCTCAAGGAGCCTGCAGGTCGGGGGTTCAAATCCCGCCGACTCCCCCCTAAGGTATAATTTTTTTGCAAATTTTTTTTTAATTAATTATTATTTTTTAATTAAAATTTTTTAATTTTAATTTATTTTTTATAGTTTTTTAAACTTTATAAATTAAAATTTATTTTTAATTTATTTTTTATAAGTTTTAAAACTATATAAATTAAAATTATTTATTTTAATTTTAAAAGTATAATAATTATTAAAAATGCTTTGTTAAAGAAATTTTTTTAAAGGGGGGATATTTTTTCAAAAAATCAAAGGGGGATAGTGAGTAATTTTTCGAAAAGGCAATTTGGCGAATTGTAATAGGTGCATTTTCGGCTGCGCCCGACACCTAGTGGGTTATTCTTGTGGGCATTTTTTTTGTTGTATGTTGCATATTTCATTTTTTGCACTATAACATTAAAAATTAAAATCAAACACTCCCTAAGTCCCCGGAATAATTAAAACCCATCCATGCAATTTATTGCACTGCAGCGTTCGGTATTTGTGATACCTCTGGCCAGCACTTACAGGTAAAGCTATCGTGATTTGGCTACTGTATCCGCCGCCTAATATAGCTGCTACAACGACGTCTGAGCTTGTTCTCTATAAATCGTCGGGGAGAGATAAGTTTGCCATTTTTGCATTTTTTTACTCCATCCACTACCCTTTATTGCACTTGTGTTTAGGCATAAATCCTGACGAAGTATTCTTCATAGTGTTTAGGGGAAGTTATGCCCCACGCATGAGAAGAATCTTCTATGGTAGGTGCCATCAACAAGGCGATTCCCTTTCAGTACCGCTTATGTTCCACGTATCGTATGATCTCTAAAACTCACCTATAGTCTCCCTCACATAAGGGCGGGTGATTTTTGTTGATCTTTCTAAATACCTATAGTTTCCCTCATGTAAGGGCGGGTATTTTGTATGGTATATTGGCCTAGCAAAAGGTATATCGAAAGGGGGACCAATTTGTGATATAAGGAACCTTCACTATGGCCGCTGTTGCAAAGTTGATGACTGATCCGCATCAGTTATTGAAAGGTCCAAATTATACACCATGGAAACATAAAATGAAGGCAGTTCTCCAAATGGAAGATTTGTTTGATATTGTTACTAGAGTAGCAACTAGGCCTTCACCAACAGCAGGATCCATAGGTCCTTCCGCAGATTAGATAGCTTTTGACAAGAAAGACAGTAGAGCAAAGGTGCTCATTTTGTTTGTTGTTTCAGATGAAGTGTAACCTCATATAGCTGACAAAGCAAGTGGTAAAGATGCATGGGATGCCCTTAGAACCATCTATGAGGGGAAGAATGATTCCACCATTCTTCATCTTCAACAACAACTTCATAACCTGAGTTTGAGACAGGGTGAAACGAGTTGAACTCTTTACGTGCGAGTGTACGAATTGAAAGAGAAATTGAGTTCTTTGGGAGATCATCGTGGATGAAAAGCTTCTCATTTCACTTGTGATGAGAGCTTTACCTTATTCATTTGATATGTTGATAACCTCCATCCAGGTGTCTCAATGACAAATTACCTACATCGAGTTGGTCAATCTGCTTCAACAACAAGAGGCACGCCAACTTCACAAGGATGATTCTTCCAATACAGCCCTATACACCAACAGGCAGGGTTCTAGGAAGAAAGGTAATGGGCAAAAAGGAGGCAACTTTCAAAAAGGAGGAAATTCTCAACAGGATACGAAAGGAAAAGGCAAACAACCTCAATAGAAGAAGAGGTGGTGCAAGATCTATGAGAAAGACAACCATGACACCAACAGGTGTTGGCATAAGAACAAGCAGAAAGGCCAAAACAAACCACAAAATAAAAAAAAGCAACCCCAGGTGAATGTTGTTGTTGAAGAATCTGACTCAGATTTTGAATGGGCACACAAGGTGCTCATGACTACCACAGATTCCACATAGAGGGATCCCATTTGGTATGTCGATTCTGGAGCTAGAAAACATATGACTGGCGATAGATCATGGTTTGAATAATTTGTAGCCAAAGAGGGCAAACCTGTCACCATTGCTAATGATAAAACCTACAGGGTTCATGGAGAGGGTACAGTTTCAGTCACTCTTCCTGATGGCAAGTGTCAGATTGACAAAGTCCTCTATGTTTTGGGATTGGCCAATAATTTGTTGTCAGTGACACAAATCCTGGATAGAAATATGGTTGTCAACTTTCATGTTGAGAATGGAAAGAAGTGTTGTACTATTACTAGGAAGGGTAAGCAGATTACCAATGACTTCATATAAGCACGGCTTATTTGCACTAGATGCTATCTCTACTCCACATGTTTCCATGACTGTCTCTACCAAGGAGGCAACTTCCCTTTGGCACAAGAGATATGGGCATCTTAGTTTCGGCTACTTACTTGAGCTCAGCAAGTATGAGATGGTAAAGGGTCTTCCTTCCCTTTATGCCACATTGCCAGGTGTGCTCCGGCTGCTGGCAGGAAAGCAGCATAGAGTACCATTTGAGAAGAGCTCTACAAGAGCACGAAAACCTCTGGAGTTAATTCACACAGATCTATGCGGTCCTTTCACACCCAACAGTTGTGGAGGAAAGAGGTACTTTCAGTTATTCGTAGATGACTACTCACGAAAGATGTGGGTTTTCTTTATCCAACTGAAATCTGAAGCTTTCGCATTCTTCCAGGAGTTCAAGAAATCCGTTGAGAAGGAGACAGGGAGCTTCTATTAAAACCCTCCGCTCGAGATCGAGGGGGGAGAGTTTACCTCTAATGAATTTTCTACATTCCTAGATAAGCATGGAATCAAGAGACGAGTTAACAACTGCCTATACTCCTCGAGCAAAATGGAGTTCTTGAGAGAAGGAACCGTTCTATCATGGAAATGGTTCGTTGTATGCCCACAGGAGCTACTCTTGGGCAACAATATTGGGCGGAAGATTTGTCACCAGCTGCAGTGTATCTATTGAATAGGGCACCCACAAAGGCCCTAAAAGGAATGACTCCACAGGAAGCATGGAGTGGTCGAAAACCCTCCATATCTCATCTACCTATTTTTGGATGTCACGCTTTCATGCACATACCAAAAGAGAAAAGGAAGAAGCTAGATGAGAAAATACTGAGATGTATTTTTCTTAGTTATTTTGAGCACTCTAAAGGATATCGGTTGATAGATCCTTTGACCAAGAAAATTCATATCAGCAGAGATGTTGTCTTTGATGAAGCTTTCACATCACAGAGCACATCTAAAGTACACCAAGATATTGTGGAAACTAAGGAAGAGAAGATTCCTTCGTCAACAGAGACAGGAGGTCCTTCTACATCTTCTTCAACTCCACCGAAGAAGAATCCTAAATGGTGTACAAATACAATCAGAGACGCAAATTTATCCACTCCTCCCAATTTGAATTTGGATAGACCTTGTACATGCAGTATGGCCCAAAAGGAAAAAGAAGCCAAAGAAACTGGTGAGGTTGATGATCTTTGTCAATATTTTGAGGAACTTTCTGTAACTCCACGTACAGAAGTTGAGGATATGGATATTGATGATGATAGGGCATTCATGTCTACCATAGATGATCTTGAACCTGCATCAGTGCAAGATGCTCTCAGTGAGCCTCAATGGAAGGCTGCTATGGATACAGAGTATGAGTCTCTGATGAAAAATAAAACTTGGAAGCTTGTTGATTTGTCGCACGGAAAGAAGCCCATTGGCTGCAAATGGGTATATAAAGTCAAGTACAAGGCAGATGGAACAATTGATAAGCATAAGGCCCGTCTTGTTGCAAAGGGCTATGCTCAAAAAGAAGGCATTGACTACGAGGAAACTTTTGCACCTACTGCTCGGATGACCACAATTCAGATTATATGTGCTATGGCAGCACAATATGGGTGGAAAGTTCACCAGATGGATGTCAAAAGTGCATTTCTAAATGGTGATCTCCAAGAAGAAGTCTACATGACTCAGCCTGAAGGATTTGAAGCAGAAGGCCAAGAGCAAAAAGTTTGCAAATTTGTCAAATCCTTATATGGTCTGAAACAAGCTCCTCGAGCTTGGTATATAAAAATGGACAATCACCTTATGCAGCATGGATTTAAGAGATGTCCGTCAGATGGAAACCTCTATTTCAAGAAACAGGGTTCTAAGATAGTGTTGCTTGTACTCTATGTGGATGATCTGCTCATTACAGGGAGTTCAAAAACTATGATCTCTACTGTCAAAAGAAACTTATGCAAATCTTTTGAGATGACAAATCTTGGACTTCTCCATTACTGTCTTGGTCTGGAATTCAGCCAGAAGGAGCACTCCATCAAAGTGTCTCAGAAAAAATATGCCAAGACATTGCTGGAAAAATATCGCATGATCGATCGCAAGCCAATGGCAACTCCGATGGAGAATGGACTTCAGTTATCGCGATATGATGATTCACCTCAGGTATATGGTATTCTCTATCGATAGTTGATTGGGAGTCTCATATATCTGACCAATACTAGGCCAGATATTGTATTTGCTGTCAACTATCTTTCGAGGTTCATGCAGGAGCCTAAGACCACTCATTGGAAAGCGACAAAACGTGTTCTTCACTATGTCCGTGGTACTATGGAATATGGCCTAGAATACAAGAGGAACAACAAATTCTTCTTGCAAGGATACACGGACTCCGACTATGCCGGATCATTTGATGATCGCAAGTCAACTTTTGGATACATTTTTCATCTGGGATCCGGTCCTGTCTCTTGGCATAGCAAGAAGCAACCGGTGGTTGCTATTTCATCAACGAGAGAGGAATATCGCACCGCACGTGAAGGCTGTGTGCGAAGTGATATGGTTACGTCGCATTCCGACAAGTATGGGCCATCCATCAAAATCTCCAATACACTTGTTTTGCGACAATCGGGGTGTTACGAACCTCGTCAAGAATCCAGTCCATCATGAAATAACAAAGCACATTGACACACAATGTCATTTCATTCGAGATGAAGTTCCAAAGCACCGAATTCAGCTTCGACACATTCCCACCGATGCTCAAGTTGCAAACATTTTCACTAAGGCACTTGGACGTGTCAAATTTGAATTGTTTCGCAGCTCACTTTGTATTGCAAAATAATGTAAGGGGATGTTAGTATAGCTATTAGTTATTACATTACCCAAATAATGTAATAAAGGGGGATGTTAGCGTACTTTTGTTTCTATTACATTATTTAGATATGTTTTTGCACTATTACAGTTCATAACAGTTCAGTTACGTCGGTGCTATTCTCGGCTGTGTAACTCATTATTTAAAAAAATCAATGCAATGCAATTCCTGTTTGTTGTTTAACATCTGTTCCTTCTGATTCCTCTTATTGCTCTTGTTCCTACTTATCTCTAGAATTTCTACTCTACACCATCTTGTTGTATTCCCATCATTATTGCACTTATAGTACTTAATATTGTTATTCCTTGGAGGTGCAAATATCTTGGGATTTATCTTGGTGAAGCCATATCCATTCCTATCATGAACCCTGTAATTTATTGCCTTGTGACCAAACTGATTACAAGAGTAGCAATACCCTTGAAAAAGATGCATGTTTTTGAAGTTTCCATATTCTTGTCTTTCATGTGTCCTACACTATGAAGCCTTATGCCCAAATATGTGACATGAGAAACATATTCCATTGAAACTACCTTGCCTTGACCTCATTGGTCTCTTAGTCTCTTTTACCCTGTGTTGGTTCTTATTCCATATATTCCTTATTTTTGCATTGTTCCTTTCCTTGTTGAACTTTCAGTTGTCCAACTCATTCTCAGAAGTCTCACTCTTTCTTACACTCTCTTCTTTTGAAGTTTCTTCTTCTTCAGAACTTGAGGTTGTGAAATGGAAAAAGAGAGAATTTGATCTAATAACAAGTTATAAACACAATTTATCCAAAAATATGTATTTTATTCATGATAAGATTGCTTGTGTTACAAATGGAGGAAATTTTCCTTTTCTTCCTTTTCACGAATATACAATATGCCTGATGCCTTCTCTTGGGTTATCCAGTGTAGATGGTTTTCGTGTATAACGTGTGCCACCGTGGGTTTGTAGTTGTTGTTTTTTCCCTCCTTGCACCTGTGATAAGCCTACAAAATAGGGTTAGTAGGTTTGGGGGCTTGCCTTAGTCAAGCCCCATAGTAAGAAAGACAAATCAACTCATAAAACATGATAAAAACTGAAATAAATGATGCAGAACCTCATAAAAATACCAAATTAATCTTACCTCTAATATTTGGGATGATTTGGGCCCTCTAGATCCAACTCATGGGACGAGAGGTGAACTGGTGCCAAATTCGTAGGTTGGGGGTGAATTCAACTGTGAGTGTTATTTTCTATAGATCCTTCATTAGATAGGATCTTTAGGTGTTGTATTACTGTTGTTCAGTTTAGATTGATATTTATGTACTTTTGTACGTATTTTGGTAGAGTTTTTGTGCTTTGGATATAAGTGGAGAGAGAGGTAGAATGAGGGTTTGGGCCCACTATTTATAAGAAAACCCAAGGTGCAGTTGGGGGTAGTTAGGAGAACTAGACCCTATGGTGAAGTTCCATGGAGGTTAGGTTAGATTTTTTGAGGTGGCATCCTCACATTCCCTTAGGAAATATCTCATCCTCACACATGTGTGAGGAGAGATTAGGGTTAACTAGGATTAGTCAACTCTAGGTTAGATTTGGGGTTAGGTTAGGGTTTCCTAGAAAATATCCTAACTAACCTAGTGCACACACATGTGGGAGGGAATAATTAGGACTAATTAGGGTTTAGGAACCTAATTAACCTTATTAACCCAAAAAGTGCACTTTAAGTGAAGTCACTTTAAAATTAGAATTTGGATTTAACTTAATTAAATCTTTTGCCAAGTAATAGCCATGTGGGGTCCTCAATTAAGTCTGAAGAAGGGCTTGTGTCGCCTTAGATGATTTATGACTTATCCTTAGATGGATGGAGGTAGTTATGATGCGATTTAGGTAGTTTAATAGTGTTTTGGACCTATAAACTAGTGAAGTGGTGTGTGGAAGTCTACGCAATGCTACGATAATCTAGAGTGATCTACGCTAGTCTACATATGTCTATAGTAGTCTACGCATGTCTACACATAGTCTAAGCATATCTATGAGGATCTACAATAGTCTACATTGGTCTAATATAGCCTAGGGGTATCTAGGATTACCTATGTAAACCTACAAGTGTCCAAAAGGATCTACAAGTATGCAGAAGTAGCTATGTGTGACTTTTAGGTGTCTACATTTTATCCCTTTTTGTACTATACTATGTGGAACATAGTTTAATACAAAAATGTGAAGGGTTGTGTAGGGTAAAATGGATAGAAGGAGAATGGAATCCAATCAAAGGTATGTATCCGCTCGAAGCGTGACCATACAACATTGACTGGGAATCCAAGGGAGAAGGGAAAAGAATGGGATCTAATCAAAGGTATGTAGTTGATCGAAGTGTGACCATACAACATTGATCGATAGCCAAGAAGAAGAAAGGAAAATAATGGGATCCAATCAAAGGTATGTAGCCACTCGAAGCATGACCATACAACATTGATCGATATCCAAGAAGAAGAAAGGAGAAGAAGAGAAGAAGAAATAAATAAAATGAAATTAAAACAATGTCGATAAATGGAGATGGATGATTGCGGATGCAACGCGATGGTTTTGTTGAGTCCCTATGACATTTTTGATGTCATAGTAGTTGCTTGGGGAGGCAAATTTCTGCTTTGCTTTTGCGACCATTTAGGATGGTCCAAAAGTATGAATAGAACAAATACCTATTCAAATATTTGTTGTTGATTGATTGATGAGCACATGGTGACAATTGTCAAACCATTTGAGCTAAAGAGACATTTGGATTATTCAAACGTGTCATTCATTGTGTATCATGAATTCCAAAATGAAATCCTTCTCCAAATATTGTGCTAGGATTAGTCAACCATGTATCATTCATTATGTACCATGAATGCCAAAGTGACCTCTCCATTGTTACACATAGCTCTCGTGATATAACAAATATCTGGTTTGAGATTATTTCATAAGATAATCTTCAGCAAAAAAAATTGTAGACAGATGCGATATCCATGTTTTGGATGTTTGGTTGTTTGGTTGCATGCAAAGCTGGATTTTGGATATGAATACCCCCTCAAACGAGGAATCAACAATGAGGCGAATGGAATGTGGTGATGTGGTGATGAATTGGTTGATAGAAGAAAAATGCATGATGAAAAATCAAATGGAAAAGAAAATGAGTAGATTTCTTGGGGTTTGGAATCAAATTGGAGTGATTTCCTAGGGTTTTGGATGAAATTTGGATGATTTTGGGGCTTCTAGGCTCAATTTGCGGGCCGGGGGTGAATTGGATTTGGATTCATAGGCCAAGGGGCAAATTGGGTCTGACTTGTAGGCCAAAGGGTGAATTGGACCTATGTGCAGTGTTTTAGCAGTTTGGGGGACCAAAGATGTCAGAATTGGACAAATATTATACCGTTGGAAAGCTCTTTCCAAGATCTATCTAATGGTGAAAGTTTTGGGAAATTCAGAGATGATTTTAGAGGTGAAAATTTAGGCCAAATATGACCCTACTTTTAGCAATTATGAGCACACAATTGCAAGCCTTGTGAAGGGTGCGCATGATGATTTTGTGTTGTGCCTACATACAATGTATGTGATTTTATGTGTATGTAATGTGTAGATGTTGTGAAATGTGTTTGAATTGTGTTTGCATAGATAGCATAGTATAATGTGTGAGCAAATGTATAATGCATGGATATACATATGTGGTAGGGTGTAGATGTATGATCATACTATAGTGTAGATATATTGTAGCATAATTGTATGTTAAATGCAATGCAACATGATGTGATGCAATGTGTAGTAAATGTATGTAATAGAAATGCGATGATGCAATGTGAGAGAATGCATGTAGGATAAATGCATTGATGTGATGTTTGATGATTCTAGGTAACATAGATGCATAGATGCATGTATGAGGGGACTAAAATGTGCAAAGGAAGCACTTGTATCATTGCATGTACCTATGTGGATGTGATCCATTCCATGATCTCAGGGATGTAGGATGGTATGAGGTATATGTAACGACTTTGACCAATGTAGTTTTGGTAATCAAATCTCAGACCCAAAACTATGCAAGTTTATGTGACAACTCATAACTAATCTGATTGGTTCAAAGTCTGTCATGGACCTATGTGTGTAAATGAGTGAGGTTCATTTATCCATTTTGAGGGAGGTAGGATTAACCCATTGTAGACATGGCCAAACTAGCTAGCTCATCCATAAGTGAATAGTGATCTGTACAAAAGTAAGTAGCTAATGTGATAGATATATCACCACTTGTAAGACTATTCCATTGGTAGGCAGGCTCTTGGAGCCTATTGCTAGCGATGGAAATCATCCCATGGTGTTATGTTGAACCTAAGGACCAAAGGCGATGAAGCATAACATTGGTGATATCTGGAGGCTTTTCCTTTTGTTTTCTACCCCTCATCTATTGTTTACCTATGTATTGTGGTGCTCTTTTTCATTCTTTTCTCTTTTTCTTTTCTTTTTTTTTTGTATGGGCATTGTCTTTTGTTTTCTGCCCAGTTGTCTTACTTTTGCTTATGCTTATCCCTTTGTTTATCCCTAGGTCGTATGTTGACCATGCAAGTGATAGGATGAGTAGGGGAAACCATTCGCTATATGGCAATGTCTACTCAAGGTGTCATCTTCCCTAGACTCAAAACTCATTTAATGTGTAACTTGTTGTGAATGGTCCATGAGAGAAGTTGAACCAGCCTAAAGAACCATAAGGAGTGTGTAAAACCTATCAGGTAGAGGTGACATTTGATTGACTTAACTAGTGAGTGGTCAAAGTTGAACATGACACCTATGTATACCCTAATCCTAAAAAGGGGGAATGGACATCCAGGTGGTGATGCTAACAAGTGCGTATGTTACTCCTATGGAAGGCACATTTTGGGGGAGAATATACAAACTTGAAATGAAATTATAATGAAAAACATATGGATATATGCAATGAGGGTAATGTAAATGATGCAAGTGGGGGAATGCAATATCTACAAGAGGAAGCTTATGAAGTGTAGAGGGAGAAGTGTGGAAAACTTATCTATAGATGAGTATAGTGTGTCGTTATGTCAAAAAGCATGATGTTGTGTTAATGGTTGCCCCAGCATGTGGGGTGTGTGTGTAGTAAGCAAATAAACTATGATCTATGAGAATGTATGTAGGAATGTCAAAAAGAGGAAGGATGTAAAGGTGGGATATACAAATGGAAGAAATGAGAAGAAATAGGCTTTGGTAACCAACAAGATGAGGGGATTACCAAAAACCAATGAAGATAGAAGAAAGGAAGTAGATCAACGTAGGTATGTAGCCACTCGAAGCGTGACCATACAACTACGTGAGGAAGTAAGAAGTAGTAGAAGGAAGAAGGAAGAAGAAGAGAACTACTGATGGGTAAAGTGGCATGGGTTAGGTTGAGAATGGGATGGTGAAGTGATGGTACAGTTGGGGCTTCGATGGTTGGTGTAGTTGGATATGTTGTGGATATAGCGAGCTAGCACTGTCAAGGTTTCATGCGGTGGTAAGGTTCTAGGGATGATGCGATGTGGGGGACTCAAAAGTTGGCTAAATGGGAGGGAATATTTTGGTGATGGAGTTCGATCACCATGCAACATGTTGTGCACCAGGTTTTTGAATGATCAGTATTCTTCAATGTCATGACCTGGTTGGTGATGATAAATGCAATATTGGCTCTCATGGTAATTGCATGGTTTAGGATGTGAGGGGTCTATGGGCTGAATCTCTGGTAAGTCAAGAAGGCCTTGATGCATGAGGTGATAGAACATTTTTGATAATGGAGTAAATGGAATAGGCATGGGGTAAATGTAAGGTTCCACTAGAGGTGAATGAGAGGTGGATTAAGGGAGGTCCAACAGTGGATGTGTAGGTCGATATTCCGATGTGGATCGCATCTGAGATCAGGTAATGGATCTATGTGGAGGTGAGGATGCACGGGCCATGGGGGACTAGCATGGATGAATGTGGCAATGGCAATGGCTCATCTATAGCTCAAGAGCCTCAAGGTAGGAAAGGAGATGTTGTATATCATAGTGTGGAGGTGATGGTATCAGAGAAGGTGGTGATCGGGACTCCAATGTGTATGGAGTGGCCTGGTATGCATGAGAAGATGGATGAGGTCATGATGATGAGGAGGAGTGGAATGACCTTGGGGATTATGAGGCTTGCTAAAAGGGTAAGCCTCATAGTGGTGAGGGTGGTGTTTAGAGGATAGGTGGCATAGGAGATGGCTCTGGATGATGGTGCATGTGGGATGGAGGCATGTGTGCACGGGCGGCTTGGGCAGCTTGAGCAGCATGGGATTGCAAGGCTTGGGCATAAGAAGACTCCCCACTTGGGAGTGGGAGGGGTAGGCATGAAGGATGGGCTGGATGAGGAGTGTATCCTCTATTAGGAGGGTGGTAGGCTCCTAGAGGGTGTTGGGGGAATCAGTTGGTGAATAATGGTTCCTGGTATCTCCAGATGGATGAGAAGGAGACCCTTGTGTTTGGGGATGGGATGTTTCCTCCTTTTCATCAAAGGAGGATAAGGAGACCTAGCTATCTCTAGAATGGGGTGAGTAATATGAACCTCGATGGTGAGGGGAAAGGCATCGAGGTGGAGTGTAATGGTCTGAATGTGAGGAATGTGAAGATTACCTAGTATGAAGGGTGACTGGTGGTCGGGCTAGGTCAGTCGATATGATCGGTACAGGTGGTGGTGGTGGAGGGTCCTGCATGACTATGTGCATGGATGCTGGTGGTGGTGGTGTAGGATCATGTCTCCCTTTTGATGGTGTGGTGGTAGATGATGTAAATCCTGCAAAAGAAAAATAGATACCAACAACATAAAAATGACATAAAAGGGAAAGTACATATATAATATTTAAAGTAAAAAGACATGCATTTATCATGATGTGCCTAGTGGGTGATGTGTTTGTGCATAGTAGTGTGTACTACTTGTGATAGTGAATGCTTATGTGTATTAGGCATTGAATGTATGAAGGTGTAGGATGTTGATAGGCTCAGGTTCATCAAGGCCTTCCATATTAGCCAAGTGATAGGCACCTAAACTAAATTTGTGTGTGATAATGAAGGGGCCCAACCAGTTTGGGGTAAACTTGTCTCATTGTTGGTGAGGCTGACTTGTGATTTGTTGGTTCTCTTTGAGAACTAAATCACCAATTTGGAATTCATGTTGATGTACCTTACTATTGTAGGCATGGTAAAGGTGATCTTGGTAAACATGTGTGTGCTCGATGGCATGGATGCGACGTTCATCGAGGAGTGTAAGCTGATCTAAATGGGCTTGGTGAGCAGTGTCATCATCAATGAATTCTTTCATGGATACCCTTAGGGAAGGTATCTCAAGTTCAAGGGGCATGATAGCTTCAGCCCCATAGACAAGTGAAAATGGGGTTGCCCCAGTGGGAGTATGGATGCTTGTACAGTATGCCCACAAGGCTAGGAGTATTTGGTTATGCCAGTCATGATGTGATTCTACTACTATTTTGTGTAGGATGGAACAAATCATTTTGTTTGTGGCCTCTACCTGGCCATTACCCTATGGGTAGTATGGGGTAGAGAAACTATGTTGAATGTTGAACTTGTTGCAAAGGGCATGGATGGTTTTATTTTTGAAGGATTTCCCATTGTCAGAGATGATTTGGGAAGGGATTCCGAAGTGACATATGATATGATCTGTTATGAATACTGCTATCTTTGCTCCTGTAGTCTGGACAAGTGGGATGGCTTCGACCCACTTTGTGAAGTATTCTATGGTAGTGATGATGAATTTATGATTTCCTAAAGAGGTAGGTGTGATTTGTCCAATAAGATCTAGGTCCCATTGGGAGAAAGGCCACATGGATTGGATAGGTTGGAGCGCTTGAGATGGAAGGTGTGTGAGGTTTGCATGTTGTTGGCATTTGATACAATGCCTCACATACTCACAATAGTCATGTTCCATTTTTGGCCAATAGTATCCCATGTGAAGGATGTGTTTCATGATTGCCATGCCACTGAAGTGGCCACCACAAGTACCATCATGGGTTTCTTGTACAACCCACTGAGATTCATGAGGTTCTAGGCAATGCAAGAGCATGCCATCATAGTTGTGGTGATAGAGGATGTCCCCCAACAATGTATAGTGGATTGCTCTTTGTTTAAATGCTCGACACTAAGCATGTGGTAAGTCGCATGGTAGAAATCCTAATTTAATATAATCTTTGATCTACACAAACCATGGGTCATGTGGTTCGGTATCGACCACATGAATGCCACCATCATCTTTAGGAGACATGGGTGATATGGTAGATTGAGTGAGTGTATGAATGGTCATGGATGTGGTTGTTGATGTTGGATTTTGTAGGATTAATGATCCTAAGGAGGCCATTGTATCTACAAAATAGTTTGAGGATCATGGAGCGGCTTCGATATCATACCACTCGAATCGGGAGAGGAGTTGTGCAATTTGCTTGTATTGTTGGAGAACTGGGCAATTGCATTGCCAGATCTCCTACACTTGGTTTACTATTAAAAGGGAATCACCTATGATGTGAAGGTATTTGATGTGCATGGAATGCACCTATTTCAATCCGAGGATTAGGGCTTCATATTCTGCATTGTTGTTCATACAAGGGAAGTCCAACTTGAATGAAAAGGGGAGTGGTTCACCTTCAGGTGTAAAGAAGATAATGCCTGCACCCCCAACATGCATGCATCGAGAGCCATCAAAGAATAGAGTCAAGTCGGCTATCATCTCTGGTTCAACATATTCTTCATCTTCTATTATGTGAAATATGGAGTCATCAGGGAGCTGAATGAGGAGAGGTCGGTCATCAGGCAAGGGAGCTTCTGCAAGTTGGTCTGCTATGACCTACCCTTTGATGGACTTTTGTGAAATGAATTCGAGGTCAAATTTAGTTAGAAGCATGATCCACTTAGTTGTGCAGGAGTTGTGATAGCTTTTGTTCATCATGTACTGGAGGGGATTGTCTCGGGCGATGACAAAGGTTGTATGGTTGAGCATATAGTGGCATAGTTTCTGGGTGGTGAATACTACATCTAGGCATAGTTTCTCCATGTACCCGTATCTAGCTTCGTAGCTAACTAGCATGCGACTTATGTAGTAGATGGCTTGCTCTTTGTCGAGCACATTATTTTGGGCTAGAAGTGTACCTAGCACAAAATCTATGGTAGAAATGTATAGGATTAGCGGTAGTTGTGGGTGTGGGGGTGACATAATTGGTGGTGAAGTAAGGTAAGTTTTGATGTCATCAAAAGCTTGTTGGTAGTTATCATCCCATTTGAAATTTACTCCCTTTTGTAAAATGTGGTTGAATGGTTTGCACTTGTCTGATAGTTGTGCTATGAATCGATGGATAGAAGTGATTTTGCCCTGGAGGTTGCACAATTGTTTTAGGGTAGTGGGTGGGGGCATCTCGATGATGGATTTTACTTTACTAGGATCAACTTCAATGCCTCATTGGGAGATAATGAATCCTAAGATTTTGCCTGAAGTAACACCAAAGACACACTTCTTTGGGTTAAGGCGGACATTGTGTTCTAACAAGCGGTCAAAGATCTAGTGGAGATCTTCAAGGTGTTTCGAGCATTTCTTGGATTTAGCAATGAGGTCATCTACATAATCTTCCATGGTTTTGTGCATGTAATCATGGAAAATGTAGGTCATTGCACGTTGGTAGGTTGCCCCAATATTTTTAAGGCCAAATGGCATGACCTTGTAGCAGAATGTCCCCTAGGGGGTCGTAAATGATATCTTGTGTTGATCGACAGGGTTGATCCTAATTTGGTTATAACCTGAGAATCCATCCATGAGGGATATCATCTCATGGCCCATGATAGAATCGATGAGTGAGTCAATGTTAGGTAGGGGAAAGTTATCTTTAGGACAAGCTTTGTTTAAGTCATGAAAGTCTGTGCAGACATGAACTTCACTGGATGGCTTAGGTACGGGGACCATGTTAGAGACCCATTCAGGATAGTCTATGGGTACTATGAAGTCTACATCTAAGAGCTTTTGGAGCTTAGTTTTTACTAGTAATGCAACCATTGGGTGCATGCATCATAACTTCTGCCTTACTGGTTTGGCATTTTGATCGAGTGTGAGGTTGTGAACTACTAGGGTAGGATCGAGTCCTGGCATATCCTTGTATGACCACGCGAAGACTCGAATATACTTGCGAAGGAAATTTGTGAATAAAATGCACTCCTCAAGTGAGAGGTTGGCTACTAATTTAACTATGTGAGGGGTTTCAGGATCATCACCTATGTCAACATCAATGGTTTCCTCGATAAGCATGTGGGAACCATCACGCAGTTGCTCTAGAATCAGAATAAGATGGAGGTCATCGGTGGCCTCGATAAATTTATATTCATCATCTAGGTAAATGTCTATGTGGTGCACCTGTGGTATGTGAGGTGGCGTAGATGATGAAGGGGCATTCATAGCATGCAAGATGTGTGGTGAGAGTAGGAAATCTTGGGGTGCCGGTATGGGTGAGATGTGCACGAGATCGATGAAGTTGGGGTTTGGTGTATCATCTCGTGTTGGCTAGTGTGTGTATCATAGTGGAGAGAAAATATCCACCTCGACCATATTAACTGACGCTATGGGGGATGTGGGTGGTGAAGAGTCTGGTGATGATGACTCGACAACCTACGAGCATCCTAAAAGGCTTAAAGGAGGGCGCAAGATGACTGGTGGAGAACATGGTCGAGTAGCAGCTCATTGAAGTTACCAATGTATAGGTGGGAATGAGGCTGAATATGTTGGTGATGGTGGTGGAGATGTCACATCCTACCTAGGGGAATGAGCATTCAAGGATAGGGCCATGAATTGGCTCATCAATTCATCGACACAACATGAAGATGTGTTGTCAAAATAGGGGGATTCTTTGAAGAAATCACATGGAACTGTAATGGTAGATTGGGGTGATGGAGTGTCTTCTAGGATGTCCATGTCAATGTATTCTTCCAAGGTGTGCATTGGAAGAGGAGAAGGATGCAGGGAAAGATCCTGAAGTTCATCCTCTAGCGTATGGATGGTGGTTGGGCGATAACCTAAGCCGGATTTGTCGGTAGGTGATTGGACATGAGGGTTAATGGGTGTACGCAACCCTTGCTCATAGTGGCCTAGCCCAAACCCATGCCAATGGAAATATTGAAGGTAGCATAAGGTAAAATAGGGATTAGCTAGGTGATCAATTGTACCACAAAAGCTAGATTGTGGTGGTGGAGATACTACAGGTGGGAGTGAGGAATCAACTCTGGATAGACAAAGTTGGTATGATTATCGAGGGATCCTAGTTGTATGATGGTTCCAATAGTCAACACCGAGGTTGAGGGGTGGCCAAAGTCTCATGTGGACTAGATGATAGGTGGATGTACGTGGGCATCATACACATTGTAATCCCTTGGACCTGAGTTTGTCATAAAAATAGATATGCATGGTGTTGCATGCTCTGGTGAATGAGGTGGCAAATCTAAATCAGATGATGAAGGGGAGATCTAAGATTCTCTAATAGTAGTGGTAGAAGGGTGTAGTAGTTGGTCATCTAAGCGAGATGCTCATTGCTCCCACTCATGGCATTCGACTACGGTAGCTGGTATAGGATGGTTGGCCTATGGGAATTGTGAAGGAGGGGGCATAGGTGTTGGTGCTGGACTACATGGGGAAGTGAATGACCTAGGCCATGGATGAAAAGGAAGGGGAGGTGTACACGGTGTAGGGAGGATAGGTGCTTCCATAGGGGAGGATGATTGAGGTGGAGTGATAGGGCATAATGTGGGTGGTGATGATGATTGCGGCATCGAAGGTGGATTTGTAGAGGATGAAGGTTGGGATGGTCATGGTGGCCATAATATGGGAGGTAAGAATGGTATGGTAGTGGGGTTAGGCACTACATATGATGGTGCTAATGGTGCTGACATTGAAGCGTGTGTCCTTGATGAGGATTGGGGTAACGAGGTGGATGTAGGGGAGGATGTTGATGCTTCGACTGATTGATGGGAAGAAATAGGGAATAATTGCATGGATGAGAAGGAAGGCGCAGGTGGAAGATCTACAATGTTGCAAAACTTAAAGGGATCCCCATCGGTAGGGATGCAATGGACAAGTCCATCATGGATGTACTTGAGGCAATGGTGTAGCGTGGAAGGGACACATTGCATGTCCCTGATCCATGGGTGACCAAGGAGGATGTTGTACTACATCTCCCCTTGGATAATATGGAAGAGGATGGAAATAGTATGGACACCTACTCAGATGGGTAGGACTATGGATCCTACCGTAGGTCTCATAGAGCCATCAAATGTGCATAGGTCAAGCGAAGGTATGGAAAAGTGGGCTAGCGGAATATGTAAATGGTGTAGAGCTACTGTAGATATGATACTAATGGATGAGCCCGTATCAACAAGGACCCACTTGTAGGTGATGTCATTGATAGTGGCTTGTATATGGAGAGGAGGATCCACTCCTTCTCCTACAAGTTCTGTTATCTCATGGTCATGGAAACTAATGGATGGCTGGAGGTATCATGGGATGTTCCCTACAAAGTTTACAAATGCATTTGTATCATGTATTTCTAAATCTATAGAATGTAGAATGTCATTCAATGCCTCACGATGGGGTTGAGATTGTTGTAAGAGGTCAAAAATAGATAATCATGTGAGGGCATTATGTAATTGATGGGTGAGGCTACCATGGATCATGATCACATTTTGGGGTGGAGGTGGTATGGTGCTAGGAGTTTGGGAGACCTGTGGTGATGTGAATTGGGCTAAGGGGAGACAATAGGTGTCGTCTAATGTGATGGGTATCATTGGTTTTGCGTGGTAATATTTATCATGCCTACCACATCGTGTGATGGAGGATCATATTGGACACTATTCACTTGGCGAGGTGGTCCTAGAGGATTTGTTGGAGGTCTTTGGGGATTGGTTCCTCTATGGTCAGGTAGAGGATTCTGGAAGATCCCTAGGTTTTGGTTTTGTGGGGCCAAAGGGTTCGATACCTGAATGGTACCCCTATCGATTAGGTCTTACACTTGAGCATGGAAAGAGTGACATGACTCAATGTCATGGCCACGCTGTCTATGGTATGGATAATAGGCTTGCTCATTGTATCCATGAGGCTTAGGTATGTTTGGATCTAATGGTCGAATCTCGGGTAGAAGGAGATGACCACCCTCATGTAATCTATGGAATAGGGTCGGTAGGGGTTTGAAAAGTGGTGTAAGGTTACATTGTGGAGCCTATGGATGCATGCCACGAGACTACTAAGGCCTAGGTGGAGAAGGCGCATTGGTTTGGAATACTTGTTATTGTGGAATGTAAGGTGGTGGACTTGGTGTGGGTGCTAAGGTAGTAGCTACCACTTGGTTGGCTTGTGGAGGCTGAGGATAGGGTTGGTTGGGTGTGTTTCTATTAAAATAAAAGTTTGAACTATAGTTGGGCTTTGATCTTAACTTAATTTTACTAGATTGGACTTTGATGTCTTCGATAACCTTTGCTTGTGAAATGGCTTCCTCGAAGGTGCAGCTTTGGTGAAGTTGTAGGGAGGTAGAAATGTGTTTGTGGCAACTCTTGGAAAAGAGTGTCACTAGCTCAGTGGTAGGGAGGCTATGGGTGAGGTCATGGATGATCGCTCTCCATCTGGACACAAACTCGGTGATAGGTTCATCGTCAGCCTATCGTAAGGCATAGACATCTGAGAAGGTAGTCTTATTTTTTATATTGATGGAGAAGTGTTCTAAAAAGGTGTTTGCTAGTTGCTCAAAGGTATAAAGGCTATGCCATGGTAGCATGTTATACCAATCTAAGGCTTGTCCCCCAAGGGAGAGGGAAAAGGTACGTAACATAAGGGGGTTGCTACTATGAAGCTGGTAGCAAGCTGAGTGATAGTTATTGACATGCTCTCTGGGATCTTCCTTACCTTTATACTTATCAAACTTTGGGATCTCAAAGTGGTAGGGGTAAGGTGGAATGAGGATGGATGGATGAACTGGCTCATTGCAGAGTTCATCGTAGGATGGTTTTTGTGGCCCGTAGCTTGTGGTGCACAAGTTTAACATCTTGACTTCATCTCGTAAGAGTTGAATCTTAGGTGTTAAGGGTATGGAGGACTGAGCTAGGGTTGGTTGAGCCTGGGAGTGTGGTGGATAGTGAAGTTGTTGTTGTTCTTCCTCGTATTATGGAGGGAATTGTTCTAGCTGGTCTTGGTAGGATGGGTATTGGGTGGCATATGATGTAGGGGCTAGTGGGATACTAGGCTATGGAACAGGTGTTTGTTGGGGGTAGTAATATTGTGATTGGGATGTGTGTTGTTGTGGCATGGGTTCCTACTGGGTAGGAGCCTACTGCAATGGTTGGGCTATAGGAGGTGATGACCACAAAGGGGGAGGTGTAAAGAATGTAGATCCGATAGGTAATAGTGGAGGTATCAAGGCTACCGATGCTAGGGATGGTCGAGGTAAGGTGTCAAAGGATGGGACCTATCTCTATCCTAAAGGATGGGTGGTGGCGAAGCTAAACTATGTGGAGTAGCCTAGGGAAGTAGGGGTATAAGCTATGGGTTTTGATCCATAGGTAGGAGGAATATTAGTGGTAGGAGCTTGGAAAGGAGGAGGAGGAGGAGGTATCCTAAAGGTCAATGAGGGTGAGGGTATAGTAAAGGATTGGGCATTGTACACTCCAGGCACCTGAGATATAGGTGGGAATGCAGTAGAAAAATAAGGGTAAGCTTCTAAAGTAGGAGCTTGGGAAGAGGAGGTGGTGCCTGTGTCCACTCTTGAATGAATTTGGGTTGTTGGTTGTCACTGTTGACATTGGGTGGTTTGGGTTTGGAGAGGTTTTTGTGATAGGTCCTCAAACATTGTGAAAAATGGCTGCTGGGATGATGATGGTTGGGACTCTTGAGAGGAGTATGGGTGTGATGTTTGAGGAGGCATTTGTTGTTCCTGTAGAGGAGGTTGTTGTTGCATGGTTTGGAATGCTGGCCTCTGGGTACCTATGGTGGAAGAGGAAGGGTCAAAAATCATTCCTACCATAGGGGTGAATGATGTGACCTCTGGGTGAGTGTGGTTCAAGAGGGAGGAGTCATTCTCAAAAAGGGATTGAGATAGACTCTAGAAAAAGGGTGTGCAAAGGTAGGGGAAGTAGGTGTGATCTCCTCATCTATGGTAAAGAATGGATGAGGCTATCTTGGCATCGTGTAGATCACATGGTCATAGAATGTAGTGGGTGGATTAGGTGAGGATGGGGGTGAAAGGAGTGGATAATATTCTACAAGTGAAGTAGCGAGGGCTTCACTCAAAGTGGATGTCTCGTCCTGAGGCATCGTGTGTGTATACTGTAGATCAGACCCTGTGAGTAAATCAGGTGTGTGTATGGCCTTCCCCTTCATGATCAAAGGAGTAGGAGTGGATTGACTAGAAGAGGTGGTAGGTGCCTCCTCTATAAGGTGTGCTTGCTCATACACTCTACTATGGGTGACAATAGGCATGGTAATGTGTGTCATGTCGTGAAGGTTTAGAACTATGCAGGAATTAGAATCTGTAGTTCTAAGTGTGCTTATGTGAAGGGGTTTAGGAATAACCTTGTATGGTGTGGACTCAACTGTATCTAATGTATAAGTAAACAATGATGTGTTGTATGTAGCTTGAAAATATAGAGTGACAAGTGGTGTAATGTGTTGAAACTAGTTTGTGATCATGCAAACAATGGTAAACTAGAATCAGTTCTAAATGCTAAAAAGTAAAAGTGTTTTGTTCATTTATGTGTGTTTTGATGTTGATACCTCCTAGGTAATATCATGGGTAATGGAGTGAATAAACTAGAATATCAGGAATGTCATCGGTATGGAACCTCCTACAACACCCAAAGATGCACAAAATAGAATGATATCATGATGTGCAAGTGGTGACCTGTATGGAAGGTATAGTAAAATGATATCCTAAAAGGGGGGAACCCACTATGCTGAAGTGAATTCACTAAATCCTCTCATGAGAAGAGGTGGCACTATCTGAGACCTGCTATCGACATACCCATGCTTTCGCTTCACCCTCGAGTGGGCTTAGTCAATAATGATAGTTACCGTATCCACAAATTATGTGAGCCTTGTGGACGAAGGCATCTAATCCTATCCCACTCCGAAGGTAACTTCTGGTGATGAATTCCAGGAGCCCAGTCTCAAAAGTGGGGGGTTTTTCGGTGATGAGATCCAGAAAACCTCTCCTATGGGGATACTAGGTGTCTAGGGAGGTGAGATGGTGGAGGGTACTACTCCTGCCACACCAGTCTTGAGCGATGGATTGGGGATGAAGTCCAATCTCACCACTTGTTTAAAATACCATGTGTGTGTGTGTGGGTTTGCATTTTGCTAACGATGTTATGTAAAATAGGAAATCTAACTAATTGCCTTTTTAAATTAAATTCTAGCCCTAGATGCATTTTTTGAAAGCAAAAGACTAGAATAAAAAGCATTTTGTAAACAATAATCTAATCCTAGATGCTTTTAGGAAAATAAATTGACCCTATTTTGTAACACATACAAACAAGTAATGTGAGAGGTGTGTGAGTAGGGGTTTATGGAACCCTAGATTCTAGCACATGGAAAATATGTAACACAGATTTATATAAGGATAAATAGTCAATATTACATTAAGCATGTACAAAGAAATGCAACAAGAGTGCTTTACCCGAAGGGTTTGAGAGGCAAATGTGAAAAACCCTAATGCAATATAAATAAGAGAAATCTAAGATTTATATGTACAATAAGAAATTAACAATTTGCTTTGAAGAAATAAAGAAGAGGGGATTTAGGAACCTTGATTTTCAAAAGCATGGAATAGATTCAACTTTGACTTTTGTACAAGAAAATGAAATCTAAAATTTCTTTAAGAAAAGTGTGCAAGGAGCACTTACGAAACCTTAATCCTAAATTTGGACTTTAGAATTAAGAATCTAAAATATTTTTGTAATGGAAATGTATGCTATGGAGTGAAGAAGCAATGGAAAGCTTATGCTACATGTGATTTAGACAAAGAAACTAAAATTTACAAAAATTTTACAAAATCAGACTTGTTGGTTTTGTGCAGGTTTTTGCAACTAAAGTGAATTTCCTAACATGATGGGTATGCAAGAAAAGTGAAATTTACCAACTGTATTGACGCTTTAATTAGTAAATTGTTTTGCACCCATAAATTACAAAATAGAAATAAATTTGTGGAATACCTAGACTTTGATGCTACATATGGTCTGGTTGACTCCTCTGCTGCTCACCCCTATAATTTTGGGGGTTTTTGAGGCTTGTAGGGTCAATTCATAGGTTGAGGGGTGAACTGAATCTGAATTCATAGGTTGAGGGGTGAATCATATTTAGAGGCCTAAAATCCCTGTTTTGATGGTTTGAGGGGGTTCCTAGGGCTTCAATAGTCTCTGTATCACTCATATTTTGTACCTACAAAACATAGAAATAGTGGATTATGTCAGATTCATTATAAACTACTCTAGCACAATCCGTTGTGGGGGTCCCATCGGGCATGCTAGAATGAAATGGGTAAAAGAGAGCATTTGATCTAATAACAAGTTATAAACACAAGTTATTTAGAAATATGTATTTTATTCATGATAAGATTGCTTATGTGTTACAAATGGGGGAATTCCCCTTTTCTTTCTTTTCATGAATATACAATAGGCCTGATGCCTTCTCTTGGGTTCCTCAGTGTAGATGGGCTTCATGTATAGCGTGTGCCACCATGGGTTTGTATTTTGTTGTTTCCCTCCTTGCTCCTATGATAAGCCTACAAAATAGGGTTAGTAGGTTTGGGGGCTTGCCTTAGTCAAGCCCCATAGTAAGAAAGACAAATTGACTCATAAAACATGATAAAAACTAAAATAAATGATGCAAAACCTCATAAAAACACCAAATGAAGCTTACCTCCAAGATTTGGGGTGATTTGGGCCCTGTAGATCCAACTTGTAGGCCAGGGGTGAACTGGTGCCAGATTCGTAGGTCGGGGGAAAATTCAGCTTTGAGTGTTATTTTCTGGAGATCCTTCGGTGGATAGGCTCCTTAGGTGCTATATTACTATTGTTCAGGTTCAGATTGATTTTTTGTGCTTCTGTACGCATTTTGGTAGAGTTTCTGTGCTTTGGACATAAGTGGAGAGAGAGCTAGAATGAGGGTTTGGGCCCACTATTTATAAGAAAACCCAAGGTGCAGGGGGGGTAGTTAGGAGAACTAGACCCTAGGGTGAAGTTTCATGGAGGTTAGGTTAGGGTTTGTGAGGTGGCATCCTCACATTCCCTTAGGAAATATCTCATCCTCACACATGTGTGAGGAGAGATTAGGGTTAACTAGGATTAGTCAACTCTAAGGTTAGATTAGGGTTAGGTTAGGGTTTCCTAGGAAATATCCTAACTAACCTAGTGCACACACATGTGGGAGGGAATAATTAGGACTAATTAGGGTTTAAGAACCTAATTAACCTTTTTAGCCCTAAAAGTGCACTTAAGTGAAGTCACTTTAAAATTAGATTTAACAATTGACTTAATTAATACTTTTGCCAATTAATAGCCCCATGGGGGCCTCAATTAAGCATGAAGAAGTCTTGTATCACCTTAGGAGGCTGATGGATGGTTTTTCAATGCATGGAAGGTGTTTATGATGTGATTTGGGTAGTTTATTAGGGTTTTGGACCTAAAAACTAGTGAAGTGGTGTGTGGAAGTCTACGCAATGCTACAATAATCTAGAGTGATCTACGCTAGTCTACACATGTCTACGATAGTCTATGCATATCTACAATAGTCTACGCATGTCTAGGAGGATCTAAAATAGTCTACATTGGTCTACGATAGCCTAGGGGTATCTAGGATTACCTATGTAAACCTACAAGTGTCCAAAAGGATCTACAAGTATGCAAAAGTAGCTATGTGCAACTTTTAGGTGTCTACAGGTTGACTCCTCTCCTTGTTTATTTTGTACCTATTCAAAACAAAGACCTATATTATTTTTTGATTGTCTTTATACCTTGATCATCTTATCTACAATTTTTGAGATCTTTCTAACCTTTTTTAGCTTATATTTAGACTCTTTTACTTCCTTCATTAGTGAAGCTACTTCATGCTCTAGTTTTTCACATTCTAAAATCTTAGCTTCTAACTTCTCTTTGAATCTCCTTGTCTTAGCTATTGACTTATTTAAATCCTATATAAGTTTTCCTTTCTCTTTATCACATTCTTGAAACTAAATCTTAAGTTTTAAGTTTTGCTTTCTTACCTCCATTAATGCATCAAGGGCATGAATAAGCTCTCCCTCAAGATCAACTTATCCATTCTCTGATTCTTCCTCTATTTGTTTTCATTTGAAAACATATTCATTATTTTTTGAATTATTTTATATAGGATCACCTCCTTCTTCCTCTAATTCCATAAGTAGATTCTCTTTTGGTCCTTCAATTGTATCCTCATATTCATTATCACTGAAACTGAAACCACTCCTTGTACAACTATCTTCTATATGACCAAAATTTCCACATCTAAAATACTTGAGAATTATTGGTGACCTTTTCTTAACCACTTCTTTTTCTTTTTCCAAAAATAGAACTTCATATTTATCATTATTTGAGGAACTATCATCACTATCACTTGAGTACTTACTTGCCTTGTCTACATAGAAACTCTTCTTATGTCTTTGGAAGAACTTCTTTCCTTGCTTGCTTTGTCCATCCATGCCTTTCTTTTGGTACTTGTGTTTTCTTGCATCCATGTTCTTATAATCCTAAATCTCATCACCACTGCTATTTCTAGCTTCTTGACAATCAGTTGCATAGTGACCATACTTTTTATAATTGAAACATCTAACTGATTTCGTACCGTTATACTTTATTGTATCCTTGTTTCGTCTGCCATAGTTTGCTTCTTCATCACTAGATAACTCATTGCTTGAATCTGAATTCTTACCTTCTATTTTCTTGGTAGCTTTGAAGGCTACTTCTTTTTGGGGATTAGGTTCCTCTTTTGTTCTCATCTCAAAAACTATAAGAATGCCATGTAATTCATCCCTTGTCAAAAAATTACTATATTTTGATTCCTCTATAGCTGATATATTTTTACTAAACCATTTTGGGAGTGACCTTAAAATCTTATCACAAACATCAGATTCTTGCTTCAATCCCAAGTCCTTGCATGGAGTTAACAACCTCATCTACACAAAGTAGATAAGCACTAATGCTGTCCTCATCATTCACTTATAGGTCTTCAAACATTCCCTTGAGATTCTGTAACTTTACCTTTTTGACCTTTTTATCCCCTTCATATATGTATTGCAATTTATCCCAAATTTTCTTTGTTGATTTGCAGTGCATAACTTTTATAAATCTGGTTTTATGCAAAACTCTCAAACTGTATTCATTGCTTTTGAATTGTAATTATGTAGAAGCTTACCATATTTATCTATAGGTGGAGTATTTTATGGTGTATATCCATTTTTAATTGCTTCCCATATTTTATTTCCAAGTGCCATTAGGTGAATCTTCATTCTCATACTCTACAATTCATAATCATTCCCATAAAACACTGGTGCTAAATTATCTAAGGATCCAATATTAGAATCCATCTATGTTCTTGTGAGATATTCCTTCAAGATGTTTATCTCTTTCTACGGAACCCACTCTGATACCAATTGAAGAACATAAGCTTATACTGAGAGGGAGGTGAACAGTATAAGACCACTTTGTCCTTTTCTTTCCTAAACAATATTATGCAATATATCAGTGGCAATATCAATAGCAGCAATCAAAGTAATGCACAAATCACCACACACAATAGAGACACCAATTTAATTTGGTTCACCCAATGTGGGCTACTCCACGGAGAAAATATTTCACTAAAATTTTCTTAAAAAATATCTTTGGGAATCTTTCCCTATTACAATATTTATAGATCTCTATCCAAAGGAGACACCAATACCCTTAATCTAATTTGTGGATATTTATCCATAGGAGACACCAATCTTCTTAGTTGGTTCATGGATCTCTATCCATATGAGAACTCCTTTCTCCTCTGCTCTGGTTGGTGATATTCTAGAATAACTGTTGCATCCATTGCACTGGCTAATGGATCTATATCCACTAAAGACTCTTACCCTCACTCAGAAGACCTATCTTCACTACCCTGGATGACGGACATCTATCCACTATAGACTATCATTCTCTATACTCTATCACCTCCAAAGCTTACCTCATCTTTATCTTAAATATGCACTAAACACAATACTTCGGTCTAGCACAAATATTCTCAAACTCTATCCTCAAATTTGCACTAAACATAGTCCTTCGGTGTAGCACAAATCTTCTCAATCTCTGTCTCTGGTATGGCATACATCTGTTCTCAAATCTACACCAAACTCTGTCCTCAATTCTATCCTCAAGCCTTAACACAAAGTATGACTCAATCACAAATCAACTCTACCAGATCTACCCCAAATCACAAGTCTTCTCAAAGACTTGCCTCAAATCTATCCACAAGTCCTCTCAAGAACTTATCCAATCTTCTCTCAATATTTGTATTCAAATTTGGATTGTAAGCTTCCACAAAAGCTCACTAATCTGTCCACAAGTCCTCTCTTGAACTTTCTCTCACTACTCTAAGTCTTCACCAAGACATACCTCAATTATGCTCAATAAGTCCCCACTAGAACTTGTATAATCTGCTCAAGAAGTCTTCATCGAGGCTTACCTCAATTCTTCTCAACAAGTCCTTAAGTCCACTCTATGAATTACTCAAAACTGTCAATTAGCTTTCACAAAAGCTTTATACAACTCAACTCAATCTATTATAGAAAACCTCTTCAATATCATAAACAAGTTTCACATAGAAACTTTTTTAACTCATAAAAACATATAGAGAATGGTTAGAGACTCAATATGTTTCACTCTTGCACAACACTCAATCACTTTCAATCTCTTTTCAAAATAAAATAAAATATGAAACAATTTATTTCACAAAACTTGAACTATCACTTCAACACTTACAATCAACTAAGCTCAAACAACTCCACTCAACCAATCACTCAATTAAGCACTCCTTGCTTACAAACCCTAGTCCAAGCATATGAAAACTCACTCGTTTATTTTCAACAATACTTATCAAACAATCTTACATAACAATGATACTCATGTTCTTTGCACAAACTCTAGTTCAATATAGCTCTCAACTTCACATACCAATGATACTCATGTTCTTTTACAAAATCTAGTTCAATATAGCTCTCAACTTCACATAACAATGATACTTATGTTCTTTCACAAACCCTGGTCAAGTATATGAAAGCTTACTCAATATTTTCAACAATGCTTATCAAAAAAGGTTTCTAGTATCAACTTTCATTCTAGAAAACCAAACTCAACAATGCTTATCAAACAATCATTTTCCCTCCAATTTAGCATTCACAACATCCACCAATCACTCTCAAGGATGATATGCCCTTACCTCTTTTTGAATATGATTTGATCTCAAACACATGTTTCAATCACAACCACTCTTTTTCCCAATACTAGGGTTAGATAACAAATATTTATCCTTAATATTTTCTCACAAAAATATTTCACCAAGTCAAAATATCAAAAACTTACTCAACCTTATTTCTCCTTTTAATACAATTTTTATTAACTTTGTTTTAACAAAAATATCTAACTCCCTTGGCACACCTTATTACTCCTCTTATAAATTCTAAGCACTCAAAAATCAAATCACAAAAACAAATTATGCATACCCTTTTATCTCCCTTAACTCACAAAATCCTTTTTAAAATAATGCAATATCCAATCAATAAGACCTTAGGAAATTAAAAATTAATTTTCATATTAGCAATTTCAACTTCCACCTTAGCAACTTTGGATGCAGCAATTTAAACCTTGCAATAAAAATGTATACCTTATACACTTCATCAAAAGGGCCTCAGAGGGTTTCGAATGCGTAACCTCTCCCTGTTGAGCACCTTTGCCAAGCATGTGCCCACCATGTGGGCTACGTGCTCCCACGCAAAGGGAAATTCTAACACCTTTCCTTTTTTCCTTTATCAACGATGCAGACTTCAATGAAAACCTTCCTCCACTTAGCAAAATGAAGACCACGGGATTCAATCCCTCAACCTTGCAATAGCGAACATCCTAACACAACCTCTAGCTACCAATAATGCTACCCATTGCCTTGCAACATGGATTTTGTTCCCCTCTCCCTTGTCCTATGTTCTGCCTCTCAAAAGCCTTAAAAACACAAACGATCTTCTTCCTTGCCTTGCACACAATATTCGCTTATATCATATGGATCGCTTGGATAATTTTTGCCATAGTGTTTTACCCTCCTTTATATGCAAAGTGCCATAAGCTCCAAGACGTCAACGAATATTTTAATTTGATTAATTCGAATTATTTAAAATTTGCACCCTCTTAACCCTAACCTTTAGGGTTTTAAATTAAATCATAAATTAATTTATAATTAACTTATTATAAATAATTTATAATTAACTTAATAACTCTTAGAGTTAATCAAATTAAATTATAAATTAATTTATAATGAAATTATTATAATTAATTTATAATTAATTTAAATATCTAAGTCTTGATCTTAGACCTTTAATATTATAATAAAATATTATAATATTATTATTTTTGGGCCTTCCTTTTGCTCTTTAGACCTCATTTGACCACTTGGAGGTAATATTTCTTTTGCACTCAATATGAAAACTGAAACTGATGCTGCTCACTGAAACTGACACTTACTGATCCTGAATTCTTGACATCAATGACAATAAAACCTGCTCATATTTCCAATATTTCATATTTGATACCTATCACCTATGACTCTTCACTTGCTCTCTTGAAACCTATCGCCTATGAATCTTCATTTGCATAATTGACATATTGCATACTTTATTACATAACATATAAACACTCCTCACACTTTGACACATACATTAGGCACACTCTTAAACTAATGTTTACAATAATGCTCTAAGATACTTTAATGTTACCAAATAATGTAATATCTCCAACAAAGTGGAGTTGAGCCCACAAATAAAAATAAAAAGTGATGGTGAAAATGGTATTATGGAATATTAGAGATATGAGTAACACTAAAAAATTATTTTAAGGAATTATGAGGTTGTTATAGTCCTAAGTTTATTTAAACACAAGAAAAATAATCATGTAGTGAAAAATATAAGAATACATTAATTTATATTTAGAAGATGGTGATTATATGAAAGTTTTTTTATTTAATTTTTAAAGTATATATTAGATCCTATGATGATTATATGTCCTATGACTTATAGATCTTATGCTCAAGCTTATAAAATAGTGATTTCTCTTAAGAAATACTATAATATATGTTATAACTAGTACCAACTAAAATCATATAAGCATTTCTACTTTGATTTTTTCAAATGGATCTTGCTATTCTTTAAATTTTATAATAAATATATAAATATATTAGTCTACCTAGACAGGGATTTATTTTCAAATTTTGGTTTATTAAAATAATTCGTATATATTTATTTTCTTTCACTATATAAGAAAACCCAAGAATACTATGGGTAGAGACCAATGCATTAGTGACTAGAAGTTGGGAATAAGAAAATGATAACTCAAGAGAGAAATTAAGATAACGGTAGAGACAAGTTTTAGGGTTTTCAACCTCAATCACCTAACAATAGATGAAGGGCTTGAGTTCAACTAGATTATGATAGGTCTTTCCCCTATATTAATATTTAAGGCATTGACAAAGAGTTAAAGGAATGACCTATATCTCATTGATTCATGGTCCCCCAAGAATAATGTTGTAGGTTAAGTCATGAGGAATGACATAAAAATAGTGTTGATAATGTAGGGTTTGACTCTAAGGGGTAAGACTATAGTGTTACTAGCCTCACATTTCTCATTGTCGAAATCCCTGATAACAAGATCATATTTATCCAAATCTTATTTTGGTAGCCCAAAATAACTAATGAATCTTAGGCTACAAAAATTAAAACTAGAACCTTTGTCGACTAGGGTTCCTTTGATAAATATATCATCGATATGGCCTATGATGTATAAACAGACATATTTAACCATAAAGGGTTAAGGATATCATATTCATGGAATGATATAGTTATATGGTTAGCCCAAATGGATCCCACAATAAAATAAGATCATTTGGATTGATGCCTTGAGTAATGACTTACTCACTCAATTTTAAGATATCCCTATGGATTGAAAATATTCTAAGGATATCAAGAAGAGAGATTTTAGCTAGGGTGCTTTCAAGTTATTGAAGTAAATAAAAAAATCCCTTAGCTTTAGCTCTTGATTGGAAAATTAATGGAGGTCCTTTGGAGGAAGAAGTTATTTTCACATGAAGTACCAAAGGAGGTCTAGAAGGTTGATCAGATGAAGGATTTTTGTCTTTTATCCTATTCTCAACATAAATGTAAGAGTTAGTTAAAGGTGTTACATTACTTGATATCTTACAATGCTAATGTAAGGACATTGTAAATAGTATAGTCTATGGTGTGTTTAATATTTGAGTCTATAGTAGGCATCATATTATTTAGTGTAATTTATATGTCATGTAAATAAGTTATTTGCGTGTGAGTTATGTGAGTGAAGTGTCATGTTTAGGAGTGAGGAGTTATGAGCAATCATGAGTGAATTTTTCTTTATGAAAATATGTGATTTAGTATGTATTTGAGAAATGTGGAGTTAGATCTCCCGTGAGTATAAGGAGATGAAGAGTTCATGTAAGTGTAAAGGTCAAGAGTTGTGTGAATATGAAGAGTCTAATGTATGTGTAGACACCAAATTACAGCCACTAATCCTCCATCCTAACCATTCCACCACCCACTTGTCCATCATACACCTTTCCCACCAATTATTTGGTCCAATTCCACCCTTCCCGCCATTTCCTAACCCAATTGAGATTATTTTAATATTATTTTAATATTATTTTATATTATTTTGTATTTAATATAATATTTTATATTATATTATAATATATTTATTATAAAATATATATTTATAAACTCAATTAACCACAATCATCCGATCCAATCTAATCCCCACCGTTCATCTTCATTAATCCATGCCACATCTAAAAAGTAATCTCAACCTTAGGATCTAATTTAATCTTAGCCACACAATCAAAATTGTAAAGCTAAAATCCTAAAAAAATCCTAGGTTGGATTATAAATAAGGGAATTTGCAAATGCTCAAACCCTAGAACATTGAGATTAGAAATTGTGCCCTAGAGGAGTCATTGTTGAAACCCTAGCGAAGAAGAGAGAGATAGAGTTTGAAGATCTAAATCCCTAGCTATTCAACAAGAATTATGTTGTTCTAGTCATCCTTTTTTCATCCTCCATTGTCATCACAGCCCCCATCCATCCATCGCATTCATCACCACCCCCTTGATCTGCTTCTGTAGATTTACCCTTACCCATAGGTGCCCTCCCAAGCTTTCCAGTATTGTTGTAGAGCCTACCAAGCTCACTGTAGAGCTTGCCAGGCACTCACCAGAGCCTGTTGTATCACAGGCTCACTCCAAAGCCTATGAAGCTCACACCAGAGCCTGCCAAGTGTGCGTTTGAGCCTGCTGCATCCATAGAAACACGAATCAGAGCCTGCTGCATCACGTCATCTACTGTCAAGATTGCAACAACGAAATAAGGCATTATCACAAGAAATGTGTATCTTTATTGATTTTATTTTGTTACATGATTTTTAGATTTTGCATGCCATTTGATCTATTTTTAGTTAGGGTTTATTGATTTCTGAGGGTCTCACATTGTGGAGCCCTCATAGGTGTTATTAATACCTTTCTCTATTTTTGTGCATGCAGATATGCATATTCTACATATTATTGAACAGCTATTAAAGCTGGAGTGGTTCGGCATCAGATACCTGAAGCCCACTCATTCTGTTGGAAGCGAGGACACACTATCTGAAGACACGTCATTTTTGTAGCTAGGGTTTTGGAGAACCCTATAATTTTTTAAATCTTTATATCAAATACTCACTGAGTATAGATTGTATCAAAAGTATTTTATTGGCTCCCCCCGCTTATTGAATAAATCTATCTATTCTATGCAATATTATGTTTATTTGGGTCATTTGATTTCTTTATTTTATTTAAGTGTCGTGTTTTCATCTTCACGGTATGTATATGTTGAGTACAAAGCTATGTAATATGCAATTGAACAAGCATTGCATTCATGCATTCCTTATAGGAGATATATTTTTAATAAAATATTTTGAATTTTACATTGAGTTTTATGTTCATTATTATGGAGTGATTCTTGTATGTTCTTGAGAGATTGTTTGATCCTATGATATTGCTTAACCTTTGAGTAAGAGTTATTTTCTAATAGTGGTATTATATCCACCTTGTGTGTGCTTAGAGAAACCCATATTGAGCACATGGTGAAGAAGATAGTAGCAAGAAAGAATGAGATGATAGTGTTGGATAGTTTTTGTAAGTTTGATAGTTGAGGTGCTAATAGTAGAGAGAGAATGTGTCAAAGTATAAGTGTGCAAGTTTAGAGATAGATGAAACATAAGAAACAGTGTTATGAAGGAGGAAGGCTCAGCCATGAGCCTTGAAGGAGAAAGGCTTGAATAAAAATCATGAACAAGAAAAGAGTTAGAGTATATCCACGATTGAGGAAATATCCAAGACCTTTAAGGCTACCAAGATATAGTTGTAGCAAAGTAACTTGAATGCAATAAATCTCTAAGCCAATATGTATATCATGCTAGGAGAGTGTCTTTTGAAGAGTTGGAGGTTGTAAGTTGGAAATCCACAAAGCTAAGTGTGTATAATTTGCTCGTTCAAAGAGGAATTTCTAAAAGGAAAAGTAGCATCCATTTAAGGAACAAAAATATAGTTAAGATGCTTGGAATATCAGTTGAAAGAGTAGAGCGGTGAAGGAAGAATTGAGATTTGCATGTCTAGAAATGTATGCCTAGAAATGCATGAAATTGTAGATCCAATGACATAGAAAAATGATTGTTTTCACAAACACCAGAGATATTTAGCAAAATAAATGCTCAAGGATGTCTAGAATTGTGTGTTGTAGACAACAGGTCCAAAAAGGAAGGAGCAAGAATAGGATCATTAGGAGTGTGTGGGAACTAGAGATTGCAAAGGCAAAATTTATTCTTTGTTTTATTTATTTTTGGTGAAATGTTAAAATAAAGAGATTAATTAAAGTGAAGAAGAAAATATTTTGAGGAAGGATATAATTAATTTGAAGTGAAGAAATTAAAGTGCTATTGTGAAATTTATCAAGAGCTATAAGAAGAATATATATATATATATATATATATATATATAGAAAATAAATTAAAGAAGGAAAAATTGATTGTTAAAAATTTAAAAATGAAGAAGAATAATTGAAAGGAGTTATAAGAAGAAGAAATTAATTGAATTGAAGGGAGTTATAAGAAGTTAAAGAAGAAGAAGATTATTGAATGAAGAAGTGATTTTTTGTTTGATTGAAAATTTGAAATTGAAACAAGAAATGAAAAGAATATTAAAATTAAAAATTGAAATTGAAGAAGAGAAGAATTATTTGAAATAAAAATAAACTAAAGAAAGAAATTAATGATTGAAGAAAAAAATTGAAGAAGAAAATTATTGAAGAAAGAATAAAGAAAAATTGAATTGAAGATTAAAGAAAATTGAAGAAGAATTATTTGAAGAAAAGAAGAAATATTAAATCTAGAATTGAAAATATTTCTATACATAATTAAAATATTAAAATACTGAAGAAGATATATTATGTGATTTAAAAAAATATTGAAGATAATAAAAATTATTGAATATTAAAGAGAAATTATTTGATTGAAATTTAATTTTGGGGTGATAAAGAATTTCACTACAAAAGAAATTAATTGCATTGAAGAATAATTTATTGAAGTTGAAAGCATATTTGAAAGAAAGTAAAAACAATTTGAAGGCACAGACAATTTTTTTTAAATAATAGGGTGGTAAATATTGAAAGGATTTAGAAAGATGGTATTGATATGCATACTATAAAATAATTATTTAAAAATTTTCAAGATACCATCCATGATTGTTCTTCAAAATATTTCAAATGTTTCTCAACAACTTATAAAGAAGCAAATTCTAACTTGAGTAAGGAACAAACTAAAGCATATAGAAATTTGAAGGAAGTAATATTAAACATTGATATAATTCCAAGACAACCAAAATGGTTAACAAAATAAAAATGGAAGAACAAGACACTAGTAAATTTCATTAGAATGAATTTATGAAAGCTTATGTGAATATGACAACAACTGTGTGTAAATACAAAGGATGGAAAAAAATCATGTGTTGATTTGAAAGTTTCAATCATTAATTAAGGATATGATGAGTTGTTATATTCTAAATTTGAGAATATTGATAACAAGTGCAATTATGAGCCATAGAATTTAGATTATAGTAGGAGTATCAAATATAATATTAATAATGGATTTTATTCTTGTAATGATTTTTTAGATGTGTAACAAAGATAGGTACAGATGATAGCTCAAAAAAATAGATTCAGTGCCAAACCTAATGGAATACAAGAACCATAATAGAAAGACCAACAACACAAGAATCAAAAATTGAAAACATATGAAGGCCAAAAATCTTCATACCAAATAATGTAATACAAGGGGTGTTAGAGGTATTACATTATTTGGTACCTTGCAATATTAATATAAGGACATTGTAAATAGTATATTCTAGGGTGTGTTTAATAATTTTGTCTATAGTAGGTGTTATGTTATTAAGAGTGAGTTATGTGTCATGTAAATAAGTGTGGAGTTATGTGTGTGTGAGATATGTGAGTGAAGTGTCATGTTTAAAAGTGAGGAGTTATGAGCAATCATGAGATACTTTATCTTTATGTAAATATGTGAGGTTATTATGTATTTAAGAAATATGATGAGGTAGATCTCCCATAAGTATGAGGAGATGAATAATTTATGTAAGTGTAAAGGTCAAGAGTTATGTGAATATAGAGAGTCTCATGTATGTATATATTGAAGGCAAAGCTATGTAATATACAATCAAACAAGCATTACATTTATGCATTGCTTATAGTAGATATGTATTCAATAAAATATTTTGTGAGTTTTATGTTCATTACTGTTTATTGATTTTTTGTATGTCCTTGAGATATTGTTTGATACTGGAAGATTGCTTAATCTATGACTAAGAGTGATTTTCTAACAATAGTATTAGATTCATCCTATGTGTGCTTAGATAAATCCACATTAAGCATATCGTGAAGAAGATAGCAGTAGAAAAGAACAAGGTGATAATGTTGGAGAACGTTTGCAACTTTGATAGTTGAGGTGATACTACTAGAGAGAGAACATGTGAGAGTAAAATCATACAAGTTTGGAAATAGCAGGCATACGAAAGAGTTCTATGAATGAGGAAGTCTCAAGCATGAGTTGTGAAGAAGAAATGCTTGAATGAAATCCATGAACAAAAATGGTGAATGATAATGGAGTTGGAGTATATCCATGGTTGAGGAATAATCCAAGATCTTTAAGTCTACCAAGATATAGTGGTAGCATAGAATATTAACTATAGTTAATCTTGAAGCCAAGATGTATACCATGCTAGGAGAGTGTCTCTTGAAGATCTAGAAGTTGGAATTCAGAGAGCCACAAAGTTGAGTGTGTATAATCTACTGGTTTAGAGAGGAATTGTTGAAAAGAAAAGTAATGTTCATTCAAGAAATAGATAGTTTGTTGAGATGCTTGTAATATTAGTGCAAAGAGCAGAGTGATGTAGGAAAAATTATGGTTTGCATATCTAGAAACATATGCCTAGAAACACATGAAATTGTAGACTTGGTAATATAGAAAATCATACAGTAAAGTGATTGATTGTAGTCACAAACATGAGGGATATTGAGTGTAAGAAATGCTCAAAGACAAGTCCAAAAAGGAAGGAAAATGAATATTGTCATTAGGAGTGTGTGGGAACTAGATATTGCAAAGGTAAAATTTATCCTTTGTTTTATTTATTTTTGGTGAAATATTAAAAGAAAGAGTAAACTAAGATTAATTAAAAAGAAGAAGAAAATATTTGGAGGAAGGAGATAATTAATTTGAAATGAAGAAATTAAAGTTGTTATTTTGAAATTTATCAAGAGTTATAATAAGAATATAATAAAATTTGAGAAGAAATTAAAGAAGTAAAATTTGATTATTCAGATATTAAAGATGAAGAAGAATAATTTAAAGGATTTAAAATAAGAAGAAATTAATTGAATTGAAGGAATTTATAAGGAGTTAAAGAAGAAAAATATTATTGAATGAAGAAGTGAAACATTATTTGAATGAAATTTTGAAATTGAAAGAAGGAAAAGAATATTAAAATTAAAAAATGAAATTGAAGAAGAGGATAATTTCATATCTTTTTAAGCCTTAATGTTAATATAAAACTCATAGGATAAATTCCATAGGATCAAATATAATATAGCCACAAGATAATAAGGTCAAGATAATGATGTAAGTAGAATAATATGAGCAAATTAATATGTATATCAAGGCTTATAATATATCAAATAACATTCACTAATAAACAAAAATATGAATTTAAATAGCCTAAATCATACATGAACAAAGCATGTAACACAACTTACAATATTAATTGCTTAAAATGTATGCAATTTTTATTACTCCACTTTCTCTTACACTTGATATGATATTTAGATATATTCTGATATATTTGGATATATTCTCCTTGTCTATGGAGTACTATATAGTCATAGTACAATGACTCTTTGGTTACTTGACTATTCCTTTCCATATGCCAACTCTCATGACTCTTGGCTTCTGTACTTGACACTTGCATACACATGACTCTATTTTGTATGCACACCTAGATGTGACTCTTTACTTAGCACACTCTAATATACATACACTTGTGCACATAAGCTCACTTTACACTTGTGCACATAAACTCACATTACACTTGCACACATACTCACATGACACTTGTGCATTTCTTGCACATACACACTTACATAACACTTGTGCATTTCCTACACATTACAATATTACATAAAATATTACTCACACTCTAAACTAAGACTCAACCCTAATATAATATTTACAAGATGTACCATGAAGGTACCATGAGGATTCATTATCATGTATAAAATAATGTAATATACTCCAAAACCCCCTTATATTGCATTATTTGGTTTCTTCAATCATAGTCTTCATCTTGATCTTCAATTTTCAAGTGATCCTACAATGGATTTGATTTTTATCTTGATCTTCATTTGGTTCTTCTTCTTGCTTGACTTCATCTTTGAATTTAGCTTCATGTTCTTCAGTATTTGTAGCTTTAATATTACAAGTCTCTTGAACTTTCTCATTGTCATTAGATTCTTGCACAAGAATTGTTCCTTTTCCTTTTTCTTTAGAATCATATGATTGTTTCTTTTTCTCAATAAATCTTCTACATGTTCATGTCTATGTTTTGCTATAAAATTTGATGTGAATGCCTATTCCAGTTTGTGCAGAGGGTCTTAATGATCTTAAATGAATTGTCGTGTATCTCTCAAATAAATTGGGATAAAATATTTTAGATTCATGCATGTAGAAGAGGCATTACAAACTAGGATGATGTTCTCATTACTATTGTTGTTCTACATTTAGGAGTGTTACAATACTTAGAACTTGAGTATGTTTTGATACAAATGCTTCACCAATAAACTAACATTTTTTTCATTATGTATTTGTCTAACGCATTGTCTTATCTTGCATACCAAATGCTTCACTTTCCCTATTATGTTTCAGTCTAGAACAATGCTATCTCATGTTTTTGTGCATTGTCGTACACTGAGGAATACTTACATGATAATCCATAGTCCTATCACTTTATTTCCCTTATTTATAGTTTTTAATACCTTGAGCTCTTATAATGAGCTTGTGATTAGGCTGTATCACATAATTCTATCATTATCTTAGGCTCTTTCAAATTCAAAAACTTAGGGTGCTAATTGTTGCTTGGTGTTTAGGTATTGAATGAAGTTCAAGCATTGTTTGTAGATTGGCCTTTATCTATAGTTTGAGCACTAACTTGATGTTTAGGTGCAATCCAAATTTCATGTGCTAACATATTATCCAAGCGTTGTTTGAACATTGATGCTCAACATTGACTACATGCACCATACAATATTTACTTGGTGCTATTTCATAATGATGTTACACAAAGCATTGTTTTATGTGATTTGTAACTCTTTTTGTTTCACCTTTAATCTAGTTTACTCGATTACTCTTGGTGTTACTTTGAGTCAAAAGAATTTAACTTTACTATACATTGCCTTGAGTCATATGGATCCTTTATTTCTTATATTGATTAGAGTTGAACATTTGTTTTTTCCTTTGTTATTCTACCTTTAGATTCTTCACAAAGGACTAATTTTACATGTATGACCTCGATCCTTTGTCTATCAAAAATATTGGTTGCTTGGATTCAGTGCTTGCATAGTCTTATTTGTGATTTGGTTGCTTAGTCTTTCCTCTATATAAAACCTTTTAATATTGGTTTCTTATGCTCACTGCTTTGGTGCTCAACCTCTTTATCTTCTATATTTTTTTTTTGGGGGGGGGATTTATTCAAAATCTAAAACAATACATTTCAAAAGGATTTCCAAGTGATCCAAGCCAGCACATCATATGAAATACAATAAATCCACCAAGAAAATTCATGGATCATTCTGATAACTTCGACAAGAAACAACAACCCATGATAATCGGGTTCCTCCACCTTGAAATTATCTTTCTTGGTCCTCATGAATTAACTGATTAAGGAGTATGGATTTCTCCCGATCAAGATCATTCTAGCTATCATCTTTCCAATAAGGTAATCCTTTAGAAGCCCACTTCGCCAAAAAATCAGCCACTCTATTCCATTATCTTGGGATATGAATAAAATAAATTTCAACAAAATTCCCATCCAAGCTCAAAATATGTTTCACTATTCTATCCATAAACTAGGAAGCATCCTGAAAATACATTTTGTTCAGAAGAGACACCACTATCATGGAATTATATTCACAAATAACCCTTCTCCATCCCAAATAAAAAGTTATTTCCAATGCATGGATAATTGCCAACGCTTCCATATGATTATTCGAATGAATTCCCTTGTACATAGAGAAAAAGAGGTGGGCCACACCCTCACTATCACGGCCAATTCCTCCTATACCAGCATTACCTAGGTTTCCCTTGGAAGAACCATCAGTGTTTATTTTGATAACACCCCTAGGGGAGGACTCCACTTCCTAGATCTATTAACCTTCAATGAACCAATCCCCCTAATAGGGCCTCTATTTGCAGCTGGTGATGATAAAGAAATCTCCAATCTATTGATAATATGTCATTCGAAGGAAGTAATAGGAGAAATTAGAACACACTTGGCCTCAATAGTCTCCTTAACCATCATTTTGACTCTGAGCCATAAATGTAAGGCTCCAAGTTGACATCCCTGAAAAATTCTTCGATTTTGTTCCAACCAAATCTGCCAAAATATGAAGGAAGGACCAATATATCGGGTAGTTTGAAGACATTAAGCAGAGGTAGGGGGTCTACCCAAGCTTTACCAAAACTCAAAAATAAAATTAGCATGGGTGATGGGCCTTTTCCAAATTTTCCACCACAAGTTCCAGACCTCCAGGGAATATGATCAATGGAAGAAAATATGGGGAATGGTTTCCTCATTCTTTCCACAAAGAAAACATAGTGAAGGACCCTAAAAACCACTTTTTTGAATATTATCCCAAGTTGAACATTTCTTTTGACACAGAATCCAAAGAAAAAAATTACATTTCGGTCAACCAAAATTATTCCAAATATTCTTCCACTAGGGGACATAATCTCCTCTCTTCTCTACATAATAAGGTTTTGATAACCCAAATCAACAATGTATTTCACTTTTGAATTATGGTACCAAGAAATAATAGCAAAGTCTTCAATAGAAAAACAAAGTATCTCTGCCAAAATAGAAGCCAGAGTGTCACAATCCTTAAGACCACCAGCCTCTGGCCAACCTTGTGAATCCCACCAACAATGAGTAAAAGAACTACCAAGAGGACTTTTTCGCTTGAAGTCAACCAACTTAGACTAGCCCGCATCAGAAAAAATATCCTGAATAAGACGAAGGTGGGGGAAGAATAAAGGATAGGAGGATGATTATCCCAAGAATATTTCAAAAATAAGGTATTATTTCCCTTATTAACAATCCAAAAGAGACCCTGCTTAATAAGCATGGCACCTTTTTTGAAAGTGTTTCAAACAATGGAACCTTTCCCCCTTAGCTCCAATCTCAGAATCTCATCAACTAGAGCACTACCAAAATATTTGAGGCTAAGAATTTTAACCCAAAGTTTATCAGGATTAATGCACCACCTCCAATAAATTCTAGTAGCCAAATTGAGACTATTCAAATCGGATTACCTCAAACCAAGAGCCCCCATCTTGTTAGGGAAACACATAGTATCCCAACTGACCAAGCTCCATTTATTATAGTCCAGATTTCTTGCCCATAAAAATTTTCTAGAAATAGAATCAAACTCTTTGAGAAATCACTTAGGAACAACCAAGATAGAAAACCTACAAATAGGTAAATAATGAATGACAGACTTCAAAAGTGTTAATCTACCAGCAAAGGATAGCCATCGAAAAGTCCAATGATTAACCCTTGATCGAAATTTATCAAAAATATTTTTCCAGTAATTCCTTCCAAAAAGTTTAGAAGAAATAGGAATCTCCAGATACTCCATTGGCAAACAGACCACCTAAAAATATAAAATATTAGCAATCCTACGTTGAATTTGACCATCCATATTGAAGAATAAGATCTTTGATTTCTCTTCATTAATCATTTGACCAGAAGTAGATAAGTAAATATCTAAATCCTTCCTAAAATTCATAGCTTCCTCAATTTTTTCTCTCCCCATAAATAATTCTCCACCCAATACCATCCCTGGATAGCACCACGATTCTGAAAATGCTTGAGAAGCCTACCCAAACCTTCAGCCATAAGGATGAAAAGATAAGGGGACAAGGGATCTCCTTGAAGAATCCTCCTAGAGGATGAAGAGAAAGCAAATAGTAAACCATTGATTAAAATTGCAAAAGAGGCCTAAGTCACACAACTCATGACCCATTCAATCCAATTATATGAGAACCCAAAAGCTTGAAGGATGTTCTACAAAATAGTCCAGCTAATCCTATCATAAGCCTTGAACATATCAAGCTTAATGAACATAGCCTTTTTCTTAGAGATATCCATAGAGTGAATAGATTTAGCAGCAACCACCACACAATTTAAAATCTGATGACCCTTAACAAATCCACCTTGCTTAGGAGAAATAAGAAAACCAAGAACTTCCTTCAGCTGATCCACAATAATCTTGGTAATAATTTTGTAATTAATATTGCATATGGAAATAGGATGGCAAACCCCAACAAGCTAGCATTTTTAGATTTGGGAATAAGAGCAAGGAATGTTGAATTAATAGCTTTACGCATTTGATTATTAAATTGGGATTCTTGAAAAAAAATTAGCAGATCAAAAGATAACACTTCCCAAAATTCTACAGGGAAACCATCACCTTTTTTCATTTGAAAAACCACCACTTTAAATTCCTCCATTGATATGGGATCCATTAGCATCTTATTCATATCATTAGAGACCAACCTAGGAATACAATATAAAATAAGCCTCATATTAATAGCATCATGAGGATACTACTCGGAGAAAAGAGAGGATAAAAACCTGACTACTTCATTAGAGATATCCTTAAAGGATGAGAGAGTTTCCCCCTGATTGAAAGTAAGTGATACTATAGCATTACCATTCCTACGGTCTTTAACTAAATTGTAAAAAAATAGGTGTTTCCATCCCCTTCCAACAACCAGTCAATCCAATATTTTTGCTTCCAAAAAATCTCCTCACGAAGCTCCCATTCAACAAGCTAACTAGAAAGGGAAGCTTCCGTTTCCAACATATCCTTTGTCAATCCTTCATATTTGATTTAAAAAGTGATCTCCTCTAGGCTATCTTGTAGTTGATTTTTCTTCTAAAAGATATTTCCAAAAGAAAATTTGTTCCATTACATGAGTTTGAATTTGACAAATTGGAGGCTTTTGACAAAAGTAAACATAGCAGTGCCAAATTTGGGTTTCCCTTCAACCCACCACCTCTCCATACATTCATACAAATCCTTATCCCTGGGCCACATAATTTGAAATTTTAAAGGTAGATTTCTTGGTAATGAGAATCTCGAGGGTTGAAAGAGAATGGACCAGTGATCAGAGGTCCTCCAACCTAGAATCTCTGAGAATGAAGTCCAACTATAATCAAACAAACTATCTGAAGTAAGGAATCAATCTAATATTTTAGAAATAAAATATGTTCCACATCTTCTTTTAGTCCAAGTAAAGAGCCCATTTTGAGGCTTCACATAAACAAGATTAAGGAAATAAATATTATCCCACATTAAATTAGAATAAGGGCCCAAACACTCCACACCACCATTCTTCTCCTCCAGGGACATGATAGAATTAAAATCCCCAGCCACAATCCAAGGATAATTGGGAGTAAGAGATCGAATGAATCTAATATAATTCCATAAGAGGATTTTACCTGATAAATCACTAGGGGCATACACATTAAATATAAGAATAGAATATCCATATGAAAATAATGTAGCAACCACAAAGAGACAGTTTCTTCTACCCACCCACCAAGAGGGAGTTAAGCTTCGTGGATCCCACAAACACGCAACCACCCGCTACACCTTGGGCTCCAATAGCAAGCCAATGACCACCTTTACATATCTTAGAAGCAATTCTAACCATATATTCACAAGATAATTTTATTTCTTGGCTGACAATAATATCAGGTCTATGATCTCTGATCAAATTTTGAGTAGCATTTTTTCTATGGCTGCTACCCAAACCCCTTACATTCCAAGATATCACTTTTATTTTTGGTAATAGAGAATTGATATTCTAATGTCTTAAAAACACTAGACTCAACTAATGATTCCCCTATCAATTTCACTTTTTCTTGATCCTTCTTTCTTCCTGCTTTTACCACCTTCTCCACCCCAATTTTTTTGATAGTTTTTGGGTGAATACCTAACACAAAAGAAAATTTATTTTTCCCTTCATCTCTAAAAATCCTATCTTGGGAGGGTTCAAACCTAGTCTCATCCTCATTTCCCTCAATCAATTTTTTAGCCAAAGGGGAATGATCAAGAACTTTATCAAGACAATCAGACATCTTATTTGGACTTATCTTCATTTCCTACAAGAGTATTATTAGGAACCACCCCTTCCTTATCAAAAGTTTATATTTTAAAAGAAGGATTTAGGAAAGAATAAGTACCTTGCTCTTGAATATAAGCATCCATATCACCTCCGTTCTAGACTTGCTCCTCAACATGTGGCTCCTCAAAAGTCTCAAGAACATAAATTTTTTTACCAGAACCTCCCTTCCTAACACCTTTATTCTTATGAACAAAAGGCCTAGATCTTGAATGATACTTAACAGGAATAAATCCATTAGAATTGGGTATCTCATTAACCATAGGATATTTTCCTTTTGCCTTTGTAGATGCATCTTGAAAGTCATATGAAGAGGATGAAGGATGAGAATTCACTTTATTATAGTTTCTCTGAAGATGACCATATTTATGGCATATGTAGCATCAAAATGGGAGAGATTAATAATATAACTATTGGACCCAAGACATGTTTCCCAGTTTAATATCCAATGATTCATGTAATGGAAAATTTAGATCTAATTCAACACAAAGTCGTGCAAAAGAAGCAAATTTCCTATCCAAATTTTGGTGAGATGAACCAACCGGTTTTCCAATAATACTACAATAGAATGAAGAATATCCAACCTCTAATAGTCCATAGGGAGTCATGGAAAATGGACCCACACAGGAATCCTAGAAGACCTCTCCTCCACCAGGTTAAATACTAAATGCCAAGGTTAGATATATAATCCATATTGATTGTGAAATTAAGGACCCCCCTCAAAAACTTTACTACGATCTACCATAAGGGAGAACACCATAATAAATACCCATTAGATGCAAGAATAATCTCCAGATCACCTTTAGGGCTCCAATTTCTCCTAACCTAGTTTTCTAAAAAAGGCATAGAAATTTTGAGACCCATGAATTTGTAGATGAGCACATGCTCAAACAAATATAAAACATCATCCACAACAAAATTAGGATTGATAACCAAAATAGGATGATCTTTGATTTTCTCCAAACATCCATTGTTATTTAGCTTCGAATTTGAAGAGGAAATAGAAACAGGATCAAGGGTTGCATGCAGTGAAGAGTTCGATGATGAAGGCTCACTAACTTGTGATCGTCGTAAGAGGCTCAATGGAGATTGCAGGATGATCGATGGAGAATTTGGTTGAGTAGTGGATCAATGAAGCTACTAATGTATAGGCAAGAATGTGACCAGATATATTGGTGATGATGGTGGAGATGCCATATCATACTCTGGATGATGAGCATTTAAGGAGAGGGCGGTGAATTGGCTTATCAATTCATCAACACAACACAATGTTGTGGTGTCAGAACAGGGGGATTCTTAGAAGAAATCACATAGAACTGTGATGGTAGAGTGAGTTGATGGAGTGTCCTCTAGGATGTCCATATCAATATATTCTTCCAAGGTGTGTGTTTGAAGAGGATAAGGATGTAGGGTAAGATATTGTAACTCATCCTTAATCATGTGGACGATAGTGGGATGATAACCTAATCTAGATTTATCTGTAGGTAATTGGATATGAAGGTTAATTGGTGTATGCAACCCTTGTTCATAGAGACCTAATCCAAATCTATGTCAATGGAAATGCCAAAGGTAGATTAAGGTAAAATAGGGATTAGCTAGGTGATAAAGTGTACCACAAAAGCTAGATTGTGGTGGTGGAGATACTACAGGTGGGAATGAGGAATCAACTCCTGCATAGAAAAATTTGGTATGATTTTTGGGGGATCCTAATTGTATAACGATTTCGATGGTCAACACCAAGGTTGAGGGATGTTCTAAGTCTCACATGGATTGGATGATAGTGGATGTACATGGGCATAATGCACATTATAATCTCCTGGGCCTGAATTTGTCATAAAAATAGAAATATTTGGTGATGTCTGCGATGGTGACTAAGGTGATGAGTCTAAATTAGAATATGATGGTGTGATCTGAGACTCTCTTATAGTGGTAGAGAAGAGGTGTAATAGTTGGTCATCAAGGTGAAAAGCTCATTGCTCCCACTCATGGCATTCAGCTACAGTAGCTAGGATACGGTGGTTTGCCTATGGGAACTATGAAGGAGGAGGAGAAGGTTCCATTGCTAGACTACACTGGGAAGTGAATGACCAAGGCCATGGATTAAATGGAAGGGGAGGTGTTTGTGGCATAGGTAGGATAGGGGTTTTCGTAGGGGAAGATGGATTATGTGGAGTGACAGGGCACGAGAAATAAGGTGATCATGGTTGCGATATCATGGGTGAATTTGTGGATGATGATGGTTGCAATGGTGGTGGCAACCACAAGGATGGTGGTGAGAAAGGTATGGTAGTAGGGTTAGATGCTACTAAATATGGTGCTAATGGTGCTGACATTGAGGTGTGTGTTCTTGATGAGGTTTGAGGTAGTGAAGTGGATGTTGGAGAAAATGTTGATGCTCCAACAGATTTATGGGAAGATATGGGAAAGATTTATGTGGAGGAAAAGGAAGGTGTTGGTGGGAGATCTACTATGTTGCAAAACTTGAATAGATCCTCATCAAAATGAATGCAATGGACTAGTCCATCATGGACATACTTAAGGCAATGATGTAGTGTGGAAGGGACACACTACATGTCCCTAATCCATGGGCAACCAAGGAGGATGTTATACTACATCTCTCCTTGGATGATGTGAAAAATAATGGAGATGGTACGGATGCCTACTCGGATAGGTAAGACAATGGATCCTACCATGGGTCTCATGGAACCGTCAAAGGCATGAAGGTCAATATATGGAGTGGTAAAATGGTCTGGTGGGATATGCAGGTGATGCAATACCATTGTGGATATAATATTAATGGAAGAACTGGTATCAACGAGGACATATTTATAGGTGATGTCATTGATGGTTGTTTGGATGTGAAGGGGAGGTTCTGTTCCTTCTCCTACCAATTTTGTAATCTCGTGATCATGGAAACTAAGGGAGGGTTTCAAACATCATGGGATTTTCCCTACAAAATTTACAAAAGCATTTGTGTCATGTGTCCCTACATTGATGGAGCATAGGATATCATTCAATTCCTTACGATGGGGTTGATATTGTTGTAAGAGGTCAAAAATGGATATTCGGGCGGGGGTGTTACGTAATTGGTGGGTAAGGCTACCAAGGATTGTAATAACATTTTATGGAGGTGGAGGTATGATGTTGGGGGTTGTAGGAGATGGCAGGTATGTAAATAGTACTATAAGGGAAATGATAGGTGGAGCTTGGCATGATGGATACCGTTGATTTTGAGTGGTAAGGTTAGCCATGCCCACTATACCGCATGAAGGAGGATCACGTTGGACACTATTTACCTTCCTTGGTGGCCCTTGTGTATTATGTGGAGGTCTTTGGGGGTTAGTCCCCCTGTGGTTAGGTAAAGGATTTTGGAATATTTCTATATTTTGATTTTGCAATGTGAGGGGGTTTGAGACCTATATGGTGCCCTTATTGATAAGGTCCTGAACCTGGACATAAAAGGAGTGACAAGCATCAATACTATGGCCACGTTATTGGTGGTATTGATATAAGGCTTGTTCATTATATCCTTGAGGCTTGGGTAGGTTTGGATAAAGTGGTCAAATTTTGGGTAGAATAAGGTGACCTGCCTCATGCAACCTCTGGAAGACGGCTGGTAATGGTTCATATAGTGGTGTAAGGTTGCATTGTGGAACTTTTTTATACATACCACAAGACTAATGAGGCCTAGGAGGGGTAGGTGCATTGGTTTGAAATATTTGCTATTGTGGAGGCAAGAATTGTGGGATCGGTATCGGTACTAAGGTTACAACTGCCACTTGGTTGGCTTGTGGCGGTCAAGGATAAGGTTGGTTAGGTGTGTTTCTGTTGAAACATAAATTGGAGTTGTAATTAGAATAATTAGGGTTTTTTGAGGGAATGGTCCCATGGGAGCCCTAATTAGGCATAGAAAAGGGCTTAAGTGGCCTGAGGGAGCTAGTAGGCAGCCCTTTTGTGAATAGGTATTTTAGATGTAATTGGTGTACTTTTGTATGGTTTTGTGCCTACAGACAACTGAGATGGCCTATGATGGTCTATGATGGCCTATGATTGAGCATGTGCAACTTTTTGGTGTCTACAATATTTGAAATTTCTATAGTTTTCTAAAGGCTCCTCTTGAATCCAAGGGTCTTTTCAAAATTTAATTTTCTCTTCCCTACCTACTCTCCATTTTAGACCTTGCCATAAAAATTTCCTACTATTGATTATATTTTACCAGAAAATAGACCCAAGTGGAGGATTAGAACAACTGATAAAGTGGTTTCTGCCCTCCAAGTATTTATTTTGAATAATTCTAGCCCATTTCCCTGATGCTCCAGTGCAAAGCCTCTAACCATATTTAGCTATAAGGGCTCTATTTAGATCTCTCAACTTCCTTAGACCAAGACCCCCATTCTATAAAGGCTAGCAATAGGTATCTTAGGCTACCAGATGTATACATTTTTTGTATTCAGTGCCATCCCATAAGAAATTTTTTTGTAGTCTTTCTAAAGTCTCTTCCACTTTCCTTGACATCCTTAGGAAAGACATGAAATAAATAGGAAGGCTTTAAATCGTGTGTTTTATGATTTGTACTTTCCCTACAGAGGATAACAGAGATCCCTTCCAACCTTGAAGTTTCCTATTAAATTTATCAATAATTAGATTCCAAAGCTCATCTTTCATCTTACCTATAAACAAAGGTAAACCAAGATAGGTGATAGGAAATTTTTTCTCTTACAGCCCAACACTTTAACTATTTGATCTCTTATACTTTCCTCCATTTTAAAAACATAATCCTGCTTTTTTCATAATTTATTTTTTGGCCTGTAGCTTTTGCATAAGAATTAAGAACTTTTTTAAACTCCAAAGCTTCTTCCTTTGTAGGTTCCCCTAGCAAGAAAGTATCATCCACAAAACTTTGATGAGACAAAGCTTCACCAATGGATGAATTTTTTAGACCTTTGATATTACCATCCTTTCTCTTTCTTTCCAAAGTTCTTCCCAAGGCATCTGCGATAATGATAAAGAGATATGAAGACAACGGATGTTCCTGCCTGATTTCTTTGGTAGAAGGAAAGAACCCAGTAGATTTTCCATTTATCAAGATTGAAAATTAGGGGTTAGAAATACACATACCAACCCATGCCATCTATTTTCACTTAAACCCATTTGCTCCATTATCCATGAAACCCTGTCATAGGCTTTTTTCATGTCCAGCTTAAGGAATATGCATGAACCTTTCCTCCTTTGAAGAGAGTGTGATGTTTCATAAATGGAAATGATGCTTTCAGTAATCTACTTACCTACCACATATTCTCCTTGATCTTCATTAATGATTGAGGGGATGATGTTTTTCAACCGATTTGCCAAAACTTTAGTAAAAATTTTATATATTGTATTACATAGGCTAATTGGTCTAAATTTTGCAATTTATTTGCCCCATATTTCTTGGGAATTAGAGCAAGGAAGGTATTATTCCATTATTTTAGTAGCTTACCAAATTCTTGGGCTTCTTGGATTGCATTGACTACATCTTCTTCAACAATATCCCAATGATGTTGAAAAAAACCTAGTGGGAAACCATCTTGTCCCAAAGCCTTGCATGCTCCCATAGAGAACACAGCTCTTTTAATTTCCTCCTTAGAGATTACCTTGCATATATATTCATTCATGATATCATTAAATCCTTTGGGGACAATGTTAATGATGCTTTCTATTTTCATGTTGCACTCTATTTTTTCTTTGCTAAGAAGGTTCTAAAAAAAAGAAATGGCCAGATTTTTAATATCATTTAAATCATCATACTTTCTACCATATTCCCCCATAGGTAGAGTATTTTATTATTGCTCCTATATCTCATAGTTGAAACATGGAAGAATTTAGTGTTTCTATCACCTTCCTTGAGCCACAAAACTTTGGATTTCTGTTTCTAATAAATTTCCTCTTGGGCAATGGTATTATGATACTCCATAAGGAGTTGTTTTTCCTTTTCATGCCACTCTGGTTTTCTCCCTTCCATCTCCATTGTTTTCTCTATATCTTGGATATACTTTTTAAGCTATTTTTTTTTAAATTGATGTTACCAAAAACCTCTTTATTCCAAATTTTGATTCAATACTTGATGTTCTTTAATTTTTGGGTAACTCTTTACATTGTTGATCCTTGAACCTCCTCCTGTCACCAAGATTGAATTTTTTTTGTAATGTCTAGGTGCATATTCCACATGAGCTCATACCTAAAGGGTGCTCCCCCCTACTTCCCCTCCTTTTCCATATTCAGCAAAAGGGGATTGTGATCAGATCCTATTCTGGGTATACATGTAAGTCTATGAATAATGTTTATACTTAGCCAATTATCAGAAATAAGAACTCTATCTAGGTGAATTTGAATTTTATTATCTCCCATCCTTATGTTTGTCCATGTAAACTTACCTTTACACATATCCAAGTCAATCAGCTTATTATTCTAAATAAAATTATTAAAATATTGCATACCTTGAGTGATGTTAATCCTCCCTCCACTTTTGTCCTCTATTCTTAAGACTGTATTGAAGTCACCCAAAACCATCCAATGCAAATTAATGAAAAGACTCCTCTAAAAATATAGCTTATTCCATAGATGGAATCTCTCATGATCATCATTTTGAGCATAAACCCCTGTCATTACCCAATAAAAGTTAGTTTTTTTATTCTTCAATTTGATTGTGTAAAATCTCTCTTCTTAAACAATTAAAGTGCCCTCAAAATTCATTTTGTCCCAAAATATGCAAATACCTCTAGCAGTACCTTGTGTTGGGCTTATGATCCATTCATCATTTAGCTAAACCTCTTTCTGAATAATGTCAAGTTTTTTTGTGTCAATTTTAGATTCTTGAAGATAAATAATTTCAGGTTTTACTTCCATGAGTAGATCTCTAATAATTCTTCTTTTCCCAGGGGAATTTAGCTCATGCACATTCCAAGAAAGGATTTTCACTTTTTGGTTTTGTTTTATGGGCTTTTACCCTTACCCATCAATTCTTCATTTGGATCTAATTCTTGTCCTCTGTTCTCTGGTACTTTTTATTCTTCTTGTTTGGGGGATCTTCCTTGCTTTATTTTTCCATAATTACCTGTATTCTTTGTATTTTTTGTATGTTTTCTAGGAGGATCATTCTCTCCCATTTGATTGCATCCTCTCAGAGATTCTTCTAATGTTGATTGAGCTATTTTACCCAACTCTTGTCTTTTGTTGAATCTTGCTTGCATACCCCTTATATTACTTTGAGTTTTCTATTATGTTTAGATCCTTATGTTCCTCAAATTGTTTAGTTTTGTTCTTTGAACTTAAAACTTGATCTAATCCTTGCCATCCCTCTATTTCTTTGATTTTAAACCCCCAAACTTCTTTAGTATGATCCTTCTCCTGTTCTGAGTCCATTTGAGTGGATGGGGTATCCTCTACCATTTTAGCATCATCTACTAATATTTCTTCTTCAACTTCCAAATTAATGTATGCATTCTCTGTGTTGATCGCAATCACATTTTGTTTTTGTGTCTTGGTATCTAGATTTATATGTTTTTTAATTATATTTATTTTCATATTATGGTTACCATCTTAATAAATATTTTATTTTCTTGATTGATACTATTCTCTTGTTGATTAGTGTTATTTCCAAAACCACTCAAGTTTGTTTCTCATTATGTTCTTCATTCAGCCTATTGGTTTAGCTTTATGCATTTACTTGCATGTTCCATTGTCTTGTTAGGATTCTGATGTTCTTCCTTATACTATATAGAACATCAATTACTAAATTTACTTTTTGCCTCTTCATTTACCTCCTGGTAAATTTCTTGATATTGTTCCTTTTCTTGTGCCCTTTCTTGTGGGCTAGAATTTTCCTTTTCCATGCTTGTGGTCCTCTGGTTTATTTGATTCTCCTTTTTTTGCCACTTTTTAGTAAATTTGGTTTATCTTTGTAGATGACATTTTCCCTCCAATTGTCCAAACACTTTACATTGCTTACAGTATACCGAAAAAAATTCATATTCAATTTTTTGTTCCCATTCTCCAAGAATTGATTTGATACTCACTTTTTCCAATTTCTCTTGTTATAGCTTCACATTAACACAGACTCTTGTACACAACATTCTTGTTTTTTTGCAGGTGGATGGATCCATGGTTATAAACTGTCTTATTTATGTTTCCAGGCCCTTAATAATTTGATCATCCCAATATTCTATAGGTAGATCTAGGAACCTAATCTAGATGGGAATAGAAAAAATTCTTCCTTTTGAGGGTTGAAGCCCTAATGCCAACATTTTAGGAAAATTGGTCTTTTCCCAAAGAAAAATGTACCTTGTGATAAAGCTACCACCAGATCCTCCTCAATATTAAACCGGATTAAGAATTATCCCTTTGATAGACCAATAACATTCATTGAACCCTTTGTTTGAATTTTAGAATGAATCCATCTTCTAAGCACATATAAATCTGGTCTGGGCCCTAGAAATTTTCCTACCATGCTAAACTCATTATCCCTTAATATTTTTTTGATTAGGGAGTCAGCAATACATACCTTTCAATTTTCATGAGATATCTTTGTACCAACTTCTCCTTTAATTTCTTCCTTTCTTTATTTGATAATTGATTCCCAAGAATCCTTTCCTGATCCTTCATATAGAACATTTTTTTCATCTATCATTCCCTTTTCTACACATCTATCAGCAATCCTTAGATCCCTAGCTCTTCCATCTGGATCCCTAATTCCATTTTGATTCATAATTGTAATCTATATGAAAGGGGGAGTTGTGAATGCCAAGGGTTTTGGATGGTTGCCAAGCTATGAATAAGGGAGTTGTGAATGCCAAGTATTTTGTATGGTTGCCAAGATGTGAACACCGATATTTTTGGATGGATTCCTTGAATGATGAAAACTTCCCTCATTAGGGCATATTCATATTCTTCTTCATGTTCATCTTCCTCCATTTTTGAAGGTTCATCTTCCTCCATTTCTGAAGGTTCATATGTTTCCAATACTATATTTTTCCTTACATTTTGATCATCTTGATTCGTACAACCTTCATTTATGGTAATTGATTCCAAAAATTTCACCTCATTTTGGACAATATCTAAGATAGTTGTAACATCTGGACAATCAGTTTCACCATGTTGATTGCTCATATTAGACATCATTTGATTCAAAGGTTCCAGATTAAAAGGTTGGTACTGGTTGGAATATATAACTCCTAGAAAAAAATTCATCATGGGAGAGGGTTGTGCAAAAGCCTGACTCATTTGTGGTATTTTATTGTGAGCTTTAGGTCTAAGTGATGATAATTGACCCACACTAACCCCTTGAGAAATCAATTGTTGTTCAAATATTATTACCTCATTGTAGGCTTTGGGTAAGGATGTAATTTGAGGAACTATCCTTAGAAACATGGAAGTTAATGGGTCTAAGGCTCCAATGTACATTTGAATGGTTACTTCTTCTAAAATTATGAAAGGTGTCACTAGTTAAGCATACAACTTATGGAACCTAATGCTGAATATTCTGAAGGATTCATTAGGTTCTATATGGGCAAAGGCAAACTAATGGTATGTCATCACTGGGTTAACAAGTTTAAAATGGTTGAGAAACGTTGCTTCTAGTTGAGCCCAAGAAGTGATAGAACTTGTAGGTAGGTTGATATATCAATCATAAGCAAACTCATCTAATGTGTATGGAAATATTCTATAGGAAACATCTTCATGCATAAAATATAAATGAATTACAGTGTTTATGTATGCCCAAATATGTTCCTCAGCCGATCTCATTGCATCATGCATATATGTGGGTAAATATCTTTCTAAATTTTCAAGAATCTCATTCTAGCACCAATTCTATTGAGTGATATTTTTGTCCAATTACAAAAACATACCTATAGTAAGGATTTTATCAGGATATTCTCTCTTGAAATAAATGTTTTAATTTCCTAAGGTTCTGTTTGATGTATTCAATATGCTTGTATGCTTATCAATATGTGAAATGTAAAGTTAGTTGGATACCTCAAAAATGCACATGACTGTTAACAAGGGGCATGTTTAATTAATCTGATTTGCAAGAATTCAAGTTTGTAAAAACCTTGTTGTTCATGAAAATTATTAAAATGTGTAGTTAATAATTAAATATTCACTTCAAAATAATAACCTTGAAATCAATAAATATTTTATTTTAACCTTTGAAATTTATTTTAATCAAATTATCCAAAATTTATAATGTTTGCATTTAATATTATTATTTGGACAATAATTGATTAAAATCAAATGATTATTTTAACATTTGCAATGTCGGGACTTCAAATTATCATAATGAAATAATCATTTGCCTTAATGAAAAGTTAAAATTTGAATTTTCAACTTTACGTATTTGTTTTTAGGGTTTTGATTTTTTATTCGAAGAATTAAAAAAATGCAAAATCTAGGGTTAGGAGAAATAAAATAAATAGAACGAAACAAAATAGGCTACTGAAACTTATGAACTTTCACCCTGAATTGACAGAGAAAGTAATCTGAAACTTAACCAAATTTAGACAAATTTGTATTCACACAACCTGCATTAAATTTGGTGCAATCTTCTAGGGAAATGGACAATATATTAAAACTATTATTTAAATAATGACACCATCCGCATGCGCATACATTATTCAAAAACAAATTAATATATTGAAATATAGAAGATGTTCAATGAAATACTCTTCAAAAAATCTTGAATCTGGTAAATTACAACGAATGAAAATCTTCAATCCAGCATCCCAAGAGGAAATTCTTCTTCAATAACAAACCTTGATCTTCTATTCATATTGCTCCAAAATACTTCTGACCTCTTCTTCTTGGGTCTCAATGGTTATAATATAACAATCTCTTTTGTTGTTCAATTTTATAACTATTTCTGAAATGGGTTTCATAACTATTCTATCCAACCCTTGTATTACCTACGTAATGACATATTCATCATAAGATTAAGATAAAGCCAAATTTTATTTTATTTATTATTATTTTTTTGGTCAATAAAAAAGTTTCATTAAAATTAGGTTTTGAAAGGGACCCCAAAACCTTTTTACAAAAGGTCAATAGACCATCAGAGGGCCAAATGGCAAGCCTTAATAAGAACAAAAGGAGCACAGGGGAACAGTCCTGGAGGGACCATCACCAACTGACTTAACAATCTGGGATGCGGGATCAACCCATACATGGGATCAGACTAGGATGTAGGATCAACCCATACGTGGGATCAAATTGGGATGTGGGATCAACCTGTATGTGGGATCAAATAGGGATGCAATATTGGGATGCAAGATCAGGATTGGAGATTGGACCATGTGAAAACAATTCAAAAAATACATACCAAAGGAGCCCAAAAATTAAAACGGAGAATCCTCCACAAGATGGAAAAAATGAAATTAAAAATCCCACTCGAGTTAGGAAAAAATTTTGGAATTAAAAATTTAAATTCTCGCCCAAGTCGAGGAGAGCAAGAAGTCCAAAATTAGCCTGAAAACAAATATCCTACCAATAAAACAAAGGTGGGAAATTTTAAATTTGAAGAGTGTTCCCACCTAAGGATAGCCAGGGATGGCCCAATATGCATACCAGGATGTAGCAAAGTAGCAAGCAGCAACAAGATGTAAAAAAGTAGCAAGCAGCAACTATATATAGACCTATAGCCTAGGAAATGGTATCAGGATCCTCAGAGAAGTAGCAGCTGGAATCCACCACTTGAGCTTGTGCAATGGATTAGTAATACTAGGGATCTCTATAGGCCAATATATCCCCTTGCACACCAAGTTGAAATACAAGGAGCCAGGGACAGTAGCAGCAAGAGAAATAAAGAAAACCCATGAACCCTAGGTGAAAAGTAACAGCAAGCACAAGGATGGGATCCTCGAAATCCAAATTTGAGGGATCCAAGGGTGACTACAATTGCATGCATTGAGCATAGATCCCATCTCCAAGATCTAATAATGTAGTAGATAACCCCAAGCACCCCATCATAGAGTACTAGGAACCCCCCATCCTTGCTTACGAACAACTTCAAGGAACTGGAACTGGTACTGGGAATAACTCAGGAATAGGATGAGGCCCATCCCCAAGGACATGAAAATGCTCTGAGCATCCACTAAACAATATGTCCAGTAGGAATAAGCCCCCAAATAGGAAACTAAAAAGAGCGGGACCACCAACGTCCAAAGGCATCACAGAATGAATATTTTATTTATTATTCATTCTCCTTCGTAACTTTCCTTATACCCAAAATTGATTCAAAATTCAAAGTTCTCATATTTTAATAAAAAATTTCATGCATCTAAATAGGCCAAATGGTACTCAAAATCGCTAATATCATCCAAAACTTTATCACAATTCATGAGATATGACATTTTAAAGTTCACAAGCTGCTATAGTAAACTATTATTTTTGGGTGAAATTGATATCTAAAATCCTATAAGTTTAGTACCATTAGAAATAGGAAATCAATATCTTTCTACCAAGTTTTGAATGAGCTCAAACAGAGCTGTATAGCTAAAGATATGTCCTTTTCAATTTTACATCAATTTTAGGGAAAAAGTGATAAAATTTGAATAACTCTAAAATGAAATTTAATTATTTAAAACTTTGAAAATCTAATTTTCTAAACTATTTGATTTGAAATAATGCAATTAAGATGCAAATATTCAAAAATATTCAGTTCGAATCATTGCAACTAAATTCAAGCCTTCAATATGCAAAGATGTCAATAATTTCAAAATCTCAATGTAATCAAAATTTTTAAAAATTATGGTGTAAGCAAATTTTCAAAGACCTTGATGCGAGCAAAATTGGATAAAACAAAGATCAAAAAATGCCAACATTTTGAGTGAGTTCCCAAATTGGGGTACATTGTGTGATGGCAACAATAGGTCCTACAAGTAACTCTTTTTGAAGGTGTTACCATACTTTATCTCCAGCATTAAGTTGATGTGGGACCCGATGTTGGTCATGCAATTGCTTGTATTTTTTACTTATCTTCTCCAAGAGGTCATGGACCTATTTTTGGACATATTGAAACTGTTCTACAAATTGTGTTATCAAACTCTTTGGAATTATTAGCATTTCTAATAGCTACAATAGTAATTTCTAATTTAAGTGCTAATAATCACCTATTGTAGCTATTTCTAATTTAAGTATTTGGAATTACTTTGCTTCTTTTTTTTCATTAGGTGAGTAATTCATGGGATGTACAAGAAGAGCTACAATAATTATTTCCAAGTGTTGGAACCTCAAATAGACATGAAATGGGTTGTGTTTGATAGAACTATGTAGAGCTTGATTGTACCCATGTTGAATGTAGGGGAGGATCTCATCCCATGTGTGTGGATACTTGGAATTATACATTCAAATATGTACAATCAATTGATTAATAACTTATATATGATCACTAGTCTAAGGATTAAGGTTGTGGATATGGTCAATGTGGTGTTCATCATGCTCCATAGGGTGGACCAAAAGATACTCATAAATTTGTTATCCCTATAAAATACAATGGACTTTGACAAGCCAAAGTTGAGCCACACATGTCTAAAATTTAGCTTAAAAGTTTCCCTCAACTTGATGGAGAATATTATATTATTTGGTACATGCTAATGTACCCCCATGGTACCTTTGGTACAATGTAAATATTAGAATAGGGTTTGAGTCTATAATTTATGAGTTTGATTTATATTTCCTCTTTTATGCAAGTGTCTATGTGCAAGATATGCACAAGTGTCATGTAATTACATGAGCAAGTGTGTAATATGAGAAAGTGTATAAATTTCATGTAATTAAGTGTGCAAATATGTAATGTAATAAAGTGCACAAGTGTCATGTATTAGGTATGCATGTAGAAGTGTATAAGTGTGCAAGTGTCATAGAGTTAAGTTTGCATGTAAATAGAGAGTCAAGAGTCATGTATACAAGTGGCAATATGAGAAGCCAAAAAAACATGAGAGGTTTATCTTATGTATGGAATAGGAAAGGTTGCAAATCTCGGATATGTAAGGAGTGCAATAGAAAAAGAGCCCAAGAGTCATCTTTCTAAGGTTATATTATGGAGGTAAAAATCCATGAATGATATATAGAATATTATATAGAAAATACATTAAACATTCAAGCATGAATATTGAAGCTTATATGCATATTTTGAGCAATTCTAACGTAAGTTTCCTTCCTATTATTGCATGAATGATTTTGGTCATTTCTTTTCATATTTTTCATTTTTCATGGATATTATTATTAATTATGTTGGTCATATTATATATTTATTGCTCTTACATTTGAGTCTACTCAAGATCTAGAATATTGAACCAATAATAATCAGGCTTAAAATCCAACAATGGTATTAAAGCTACTTCAAGTAGTCTTTATTTCTAGCATCTAAGGAAGTCTTCGAAGTGAATTTATATCAAATAGTCACATGAATAAAATATCAACTTATATTGTTGCATATTTCATATTTGTATATTGATATATGATAAGGGTCCCATTGATTTGAAAACGTTCTAGAAACATTTCATTATATGTCAAAGTCTATCCACTCTAAAAGAAGTGAAGACTAGGACTCTATTCAAAGGCTTGAAGAGTATATTGAGAGGATAAATAAATGGCATCCTAATTTTTAATAGGTTTATCTCTAAATAAATAGAACCTCATATTCAGTTTCCAAAGCCACTTGAGAAAATATAGCACCTAAATTTTTGGGTATATTTGACCTTGACTAGATAGCACACATTGGTAGAAGTTGTCTAGATATTTATAAAGGTGCAAAATTATTGAAGAACTCAAGTAAGAAACTGAGAAAAAAATTTCAAGAACTTAGGCAAGAACCTGAGAAGAAAATTTTGAAGAACTCAAGCAAGAACCTAAGAAGAAAATTAATGAATAACTCAGGAAAGAACTTGAGAAGAAAAGTATTGAAGAAATTGGATAAGAATCTAAGAAGAAGAAGAGAGTATTGGGGAACTTAGGAAAAAAATAAGAAGAAAAGAAAAATAAAGTGCATCCCTAGCCAATCAAATTAAAGGGAATCATTTTCTACATAACAAGGAAAGAGTAACCAAAGTAGTATTTGCTTCGGATAGAGAACTATTGATTCTAGTGACAATCAATCTAAGACATAGAATAAGCAATGATCCAACAAAAGTGTCATTCCCTATGATATGAACCAGTTAATTTAGAGGGTGACAAGAAGATCCAGTCCAACATAGCACCATTCTTTGAGTGATAAACTAGTCCAACCAAAGAACATTGAGAAGGTTCATCTAGAGCATCATTCAAGTATCTATTATGGAGGATAGAAAGCTTAATATTAAAATTGTATAAGTGAGATAAGTAAGTCATATTGTTCTTTGAAATATTTGTATGAGATTTATGTAGAGAATGAAGAACTTCTTATTATTCTATGAGAGAACCTTGCTTACTGAACCAACCAAAAAGCGTGCACCCATCTACTATACTATGTCTTATTCATTCATTCAAATCATAAAAATTATAAGATTGCATAGATTCAACAAAATAGAATTTTCTTGTATTAATAATTGCAAATAATCTCGATTACAATCATGCCCCTCTTAGGGTCACCCAAATGATGATACGATTAATACAATGCCAAAGCCCTCAACAAGGTAGGCGCACTAATGTTGCTTTTCAACTAGTCACAAACTGCTCTAGGGTGGAGTTGCCCTCTTATTCGCATTGGGGAAGGAATTTGATGGTTAAATCTCCTTTGAATTTGTTCCCTGTGATCAAGAAACAACATAAAAGTGTCAAAAATATAGGTAGCCTCTCATGATGAGGCCATTTTAGGAAAAATACATAAAGACACCATTAAGAATGTATAATCAAGAAAGCGTGGAAAACACTTCTAAACTATGTTAATTGCATCAATATTCATGGAATTGCATAAATAAAGACAACAACTACACTATGCATTGATCAATTATGTAAAATAAAGCATGAAAGATGTCTTATTTTATGATTATCATAAAGAAACTAATATAACCTAATTCTACCGGTCATAAGTCTGCTAAACTACAATTAAACCATGAAAATAGATAAACTAAGCTAATTAACCAGATAGAAATTAAAAAGGTAAGGCGATGATACCTCTGCTACAAATCGTAGCTCTGGTGAGTGGTCTACATTGTAAACCACAGTTGAAAGCCGTGATTATCAATATGATAGGTTTACCTTCAATTCCAAGGGTAGTGGGCTTGACCTCCTTGTCCAAATTGATGTTCAATGGTCACCTTCGGTGTCCTCAGACTGATTTGGTGGTTGATTCACTGTGAATGGCTTCCATTTGCCCGAATATGCACTTCTTGGCTCTTCTAGGCTCCTCGAGCATCCATAATGCAATTCATCATGAATCTTGGAAAGTAGGTAGGGGATAAGTGCAATAGATCTCTCTTAGTATATTCGATTGAATGTACAATTTGATAGGGCTTCGCTACTCAAATCTCCAATGCTCTCTAGTTTTCCCTAATTTTGAGGGGTGCTTATAGGACTATCCAAGGGCTAGGGATGGCTTCATGGAGAAGCCAAGATCAAGAAGGGTTGGTTAGGAAAATTGGATTGGAAGCTTTTGTCCTCTAACCACTGTCTTCTAGATCAAATGGTTGTTCAAACCAATTTTTCTTGGATTGAAGGCCAACTAAACTTCAGTTAAGACCGTGGGTCATAGCTACGGTCTAGACTGTAAACTATAGGTCTCATCCATGGTTCAACCTATAAACTATAGTTCTGGGCTGTGGTTCAGACTGATTAGGCCAAGGATCTCAAATTGAGTGATTAGAACCACTGCTCTATCTTGGATTCTATCCAAGATCTTCCATATGGTCTTGTAGCATGTCCATATGAGTAGTCACCCTCGACATGACGTATTTTAGGTGTCTATAGATGCCTTTTGAGATGCATTGTGATATCGAACAACGTTGAGAAAAATATACCTCCTAAAATGATATCGAAGGTTCTATGATGATCATTATTCATATCAACATTAGATGCCCCAGGTCCTGCAAAAAAGTGTGAATCCTAGAATCATTGCTTCCAACTCTTTGGAGTCTTAAACTTGAAAATCTTGCACTTGTCATCAGTCATTTGAATAGCATTTGATGCTACAATAGGAGTTAGGCCTATATAACCGAAAGGAGAAGAGATACAAACAAATTATCATATTTTCTATTTTCCCTAAGCAAAGGGGTAAGCTTATGATAGCTATTGACAATGATTTGCAAGGATGAATGTAATTTTGACAAGATCAAGGGATCTACGATCTCCAGGATCTTCTATTGATTTTGATTATGATTTTATATTATGACTACCCCCTCAAGCGACAAGTCGATGAGGGTAATGACAATGATTAAAGTGATGATGTTGCTTGACCACCATGGATGATCTGAAAAAATTTATATTTGATCAAATTAATGCCTTGGTTAGGCCTAGTTCAGCTTTTGATTCCAACTGTTAATAGTATTTGGACATTTCTATCCCATGAAGCAAGCAGGCTGCAATAGCTGTATTAGGGAATCAAAATGATACAAATCCAACCAGATTTGTGTTGAATCAAATTATCGATGATTTGCTTAAAGATGTCATAGAAGATATGACATGAAAATCCTCGTTCCTGTGGAGAAGTCCAGTCGTGAAGGCCTTCTTAGGGATTGAAACGAAGCATATCAGATCAATAATGACCATTTTTGCCCCAAATGTCCTTATGGTAATTTACTCATCTTGTCGGATTGCATGGAGCGCAAGTCATTGCAACCACCAAGTGTATAAGGTAAATTACTGAATACGAGGCACATTTGGTGTTTTTAATTATTTGATTTTTTTGTTGTTAATTTTGATTTTTGTTTTCAATCCTGGTGCTTTGAACATCACCAAATTTGCAATATTGATTGATTTTTTTGAAAATTTTATTCAATGGGAGTCATTAATTTACCTTTTAGACCTTCCCACGGTGGGATTTAACCAAATTTTCTACCAATTGCAAACCGTAGCTAGGGCCTACGGTTCCCAATTGCAATTTTGGGAACTGTGGCTAGGGCCTACGGTCCGTGCGAAATAATAAAAGCTTATAAAAGCTCAATTTTCAATTTTTTTAATTATTCCTTAACTACTTGGCATTTGGAGCTCTGACAGTGACATCTGCAAACTGACCTAAACCTATCACTCTACACCTACACCCTACACATCGCACGATGGCAGAGCGCAGGTAAGCTTCTTCTAGCCGTGGCGGCCGAGGTGAGGGTAAGGTAATTCGAAACCAAGACCTTGCATCCATTACCAATAAAATGAACCAAATTAATTAATTGGTTAATCAATCACATTAAAATATTGGCAATGAACCACACCTTAGATTAGGGTAGCTTAGGCTTTTTTTTTCATTTTTGGCTGCAATAAAATACTGGGCAAGATCTCAGTCAGAGATTGCAGGTACCAGCTGCAATTCCCAATTGATCAATTTAGGACCACATCTACCAACTGCGGTCCGCATTTAAAATCCCAACGGTTAATTTTTAACCATATGCGGACCATAGGGTTGACCCGCGGTTTGCAAACTTTAGAAACAATTTATCAATTTTTTTATTTTTCTAAGGTTTAATAGGCAAATAATGTCATTTTTTTACTTGTCTAAGTGACATTTTTAATTTTTGTGACTGCATGATGACATGTTTTTATATTTTTATCAGTTTTTAGATGTTTTTGACAATTTTTAGGTCATTTTTAAATGTTTTTACTTATTTTTAGTTAGATTTTTCCTTATATCATGCTTTTATTGTAGAGGTTGACTTCTAGAGCTCGAGAGCCTGATATACTTAAGACTCTTCATAGAGAGCCCACTCCTAAGAAGATGGAATGGTTCAAATTTTTTGGCTTCGATTACATCTTATATCTTCCCACGATTAGGGTAGATCAATCCTACTTGACTGCATTGGCCCAATGCTAGAATGTGCGGACCAACACATTTCACCTGCCTACAAGTGAAATGACGGTGACCTTGGAGGACATCTACAAGATCTTTAGGATCCCCATTGATGGTGAGGCCATCGTCTCTTCTAATTCTAGGGCTAAAGGGCCCATTTTATCTTTTGCGATTGAAGCCAAGAGGCTCAGGGTAGTATCGATCATGGAGGAATCCATATCGGATACTAGCAGGGGAAGAACATATTCTCTATGCACGATGTCGTATTTATGCACCTGGTGGTGAAATTTGTCCTTCTAGACTCCTTGGGCATGAGGATTCCTTGGAACCTCCAAGACACTATCTGTAGAGTGGTTCAAATCTCAGTGACTTAGCCATTGCGATTGGCCTGGGGAAGAACCCTGCTCTGCCAACTATACAGAGAGCTATACCAGATTACTGATAAGAGCCACCAGGGGATCAGCTGTAGCCTTCTTATTTAGATTTGGGGCTAGTAGCACATTAGGATAGAGCAACTAGGAGAGCTACCATTGCACATCACAAATATTGATGATGCTCACCAGTGCTACGTCGCTTGCTAGCCTTGAGATGAGGAGGGGTTTAGGAGAAGGACCCATCCTGGTGACGTCTAGCATTATATTACATAGTTTGGATCACTCATCCCTAATGACATTGATTGGTGATCATATATGGATTGCCTAGTGTGGGCTGAGGCGGGCGAGTGGCTTCGACAGGCTCACAGATACAGGTGGCTACTTGATCAAAATATCGAGATTAGAGAGTATCAGTTCTACTCTTGCATCCTATGATAGTTTGGGATAGTACAGGACATCCTAGAGACCCCATTTCTACATAGGCACTAGGATTTAGAGTAGGATCTACCATGGATTTGACCTCCAGCTCTAGGAAATGAGCTAGATGACTTCTAGGAGACTAGAGTTGACATAGCTGCTACCATGCCAGCATATGATGGGTGGTGGTCCATGCTTCGATGGCATGTATCGAGGCCTCTAGGTAGAGTGTCATATTAGGTAGAGGTATAGGTAGATCCTGATAGGCATAGGATGCGCTAGCAAACAGAGGGTGAATGGGGCATAGAGGCCACCACCAAGGAGGCTCCTAAGGTCGATCCTGATGACGAGGCTCCAGAGGAGGGTGAGGTCCCTCCTAATAGCATATAGGAGATGCTCCCAGCTTAGGTGGATGACGTACAGAGTTATCTTAGTAGATATGTCACATACCAGCTAGAGCGAGACACTACTATTGCTATCCTATGGGCCCATTTGACTAACAAGGACCACAAATTAATCGAGGCAAGATAACATATCACTAGCCTGACTGCATGGGCTACAATAATAGAGGGGCAGGTATAGGAGCTCATTAGTGCATGTGATCTGGTAGAGGCACACCTAGCTATAGCTATAATAGAGAGGAACTTCGGCCTGGCTCAGAGAGGAGATCCTTCCTCTTCCCGTGTTGTTATGGCACCATCTGTAGCACTAGTGTCAGTGCTACCTGGCGATCATGATCCCATGTTTGAGATCCAATGTTTATAGGCCCTCTTAGAGGAGGGAAATGACAAACATACTAGTAGGATAGCCCACATAGACTAGTTGGAGGGCTACATCAGGTTGATTTGTGACACGGTCTCGAAGGATTCTCATGCTATAGGGTCTCAATAGACCAGGTCTAGGACTATGGGGTAGTCCATAGCTAGCTCAAGCCAGCAGACCCATAGGATAGAGAGGATGCATAGGTCCTCTAGCACACAAGGAGGCATCTCGCACAAGAGTCATAGGGATATGAGTGGTACCTCTAGCCATAGGACTAGCCACCTAGGCATACCAGTCTCTAGTTTTCTAGGCCTCTTTGGGCTAGGTGGTACATAGGGCCCTCAGTAGGGCACACAACAGGGGCCAGATCCAATTGTAGAGTAGGTTCCAGGTCATAGGGATAAGGTAGGTGGTGAGAGCTTCAGTTCAAGGGGAGCTATCCAGAGCTAGGGCTCTTATCAGATGATAGCTACTTTTTGTATATGTATCATTTTTAGTGTAAGATCGAGGACCTGCATGATTGTAGCCTACAAGTATTTTGTACTCATCTGATGTACTTTGAGACACATATTTATATATATATGATCATCATAATTTTGGCTCATTATGTGTACTTGATTTATATGTTTAATTTTATGTTTATTTGATGCACATGGATGCAATGCTTATGTTAATTTGACGTTATATGATGTGATGTATGGATGACATGCACTAGATAGCTATTTGATTTATGATGATGATTATATGCAGTGATCTAGATGCTTAGATGTGTGATTTATGATGGATGCATATGGATGCAATGTTTTCTCTTAATACATATTTGATATTGCTTTATTGTATGCATTAGTGTATGTAATGATTTATTTACATGATGGTGATCTAATGTAAATGAACCTGTATGCTTTAATCACTTAAAACATAAGGAATTAATGCAAATATGTTTGTCAATCTAATGGATGACACCAGAGAATGTATATAAATCATGAGTATAATTGAAAATCCTTAAGATAAGAATTTAATAAATTAATCACCCATATATGCAATGTAATGAATGCAGTTGTATGATGCAAATGATATAATGTGTCATTCAATTTTCTTTTACAAAATTTTGAAAGATATACATGTTATAGTTAGTGTCCATCTAAATAGTATTGCTAATATTCATCTGGTATCTATCCTATATTTTTATTGTGCACTATATGATGATGTATCCTAGATTCGATACTTTGCAATTTGATGATTTATATGGTTACGATTTTTGATATTTTGTTGTTATGAGATAAATTTTTGAGGTTTTCCATGAGACTCAAACACCCTAATGGACTTATCAAAAGTTGCATACTAACCACACTAGACTTCTGAGATATAAGGTTTTTGCTAGGATAGGCCCTAACTGTTCATTATCCCTGTGTGTGCACATGATTATTTTAAGATAAGACACGAGTGTTCCCTGATGGCATATGGGATTATTTTAGCCCATTGCTAAGATAGGGGTTCCACAGATGTCTTATCCAATCTCAAGTTTAGATTTTAGTTGGACTAAGCCACTAGGCAATGTAGGACACCTAAATCTAGCTCCTCCATATTCAAACATTGGTCTTGTTCATAAGTGAGGTGCTAATGTGTCAGACATATCATCATTTGTAAGGTACAGTAGTGCTGACAATTCTAGGGTTTCATGCTCATTCCTTTCCATCCTTCAATTTCTGGGATACTTTCTCATATGTAGTGAAGCAAGGGAGTCGATTCCATCTTCATTTTTAACTGTCTTTGGATCTTCATTTGATCTCTCTTCGAACTGGATTTTGGATCTTCATTTGATCTCCACTCAAAATTTTGATTTATGATCTTCATTTGATCTTCACTTTGAACTTTTATTTAAGCCTGTTTTCTGATCTTCCCTCGATCTTCACTTTTTGGCATTTACATTTAATAATTTTCTTCAGAAATTTCCTTTTGGAAAAAATTTTTTGGTATATCGATTGAGAATATCGATCTTATGATATCAATGTGGGATATCAATCTAGGAAGTCGATCTATGATATCGATCTAGGGTATCAATCATGAGGATTGATGTGGGATATCACTATGGGATATTGCTCATTTTATCGTAAGCAAGGGATTTTGAATAGGGAACTAACATGTCCTTTTTCCAACTGCCAACATTTCCCATATCGTTTGCACAGAGGGATAAGCAAGAATAACTCTTTTCACTTCAAGATATTTGGTCCTACTTCATGGCTTACATCTTCCCCTAGTCCTTATTAGGATTGTTTAATTTGTTTATTAGTGATAGGCTTCTAATATGATAGAGACTATACTAACTAAACCTTAGCTACAAAAGTAAAGCAAGCTTTCTAGCAACTCTTGATAAGACCACTAGGTATGGCTGAGTGACCGAAAAACCCTAGTATATCCCATAGCAACAAAATAGGTTGAGTTGAAAAACACAATTACTCACATGAATGATAGATCATGAAAAATACAGAGATGCATGATTTATACACAAGCGTGGTGTCATTTGTAAGACTGACAAACACAATGCCTTCTATTATAGAATACAACGGATAATGAATGCCTATATACAATGTAGTAATGCAGCAGATGCATGAGTAAATGCAAAATGAGAATGCAAAATTCAAATGCAAATGCAAATATTTTTGGATTTTATGCTTTACCAAATTTTATTTTTTGGATTTTATTGATTTTATAATTTTTATGGGTTTTGAGCCTCATAATTGACCAAACGGTGAGTACATGCCTCTAGAGCCTTTAACAGTGATCAACTGGCGAGGAAATGTCATTGGAGCCTTTAGTTTGACCAAGCAATTTTTATGCAAAATCCTTGGAGCTTTTTGGATTGACCAAAGGGATTATGGGTACCTTTGGGTGTTTTGGGATGACCAAGAAATTTTGAGAATCCTTTGAGCCTTTGGGTTGATCGAGCAGTTTTTCATAAACTCTTGGTGCTTTTTGATTGACCAAACTACTCACATATGAGCTTGGAGGCTTTTAGGATGATCAAGTGATTATAAGCAAATCCTCGAGGTTTTGGGGGTTTGACCAAAGGTTTTATGGGTACCTTTGGGGTATTTTAAGGTGACCAAGTGATTTTGAGAATCCTTGGAGCCTTTGGGTTGACCAAGCAGTTTTTAAGAATCCTTGGAGCTTTTTAGGATTGACCAAAGGGATTATGGGTACCTTTGGGGCGTTTTGGGATGACCAAGCAATTTTGAGAATCCTTGGAGCCTTTGGGTTGACCAAGCAGTTTTTTAGAAACTCTTGGTGCCTTTTGAGTTTGACCAAAGGGCTTACAGATGCCTTTGGAGATTTTTAGGATGATCAAGCGATTATAAGCAAATCCTTGGGGCTTTTAACTAACACAACCAAGTGGTTTTAGGAACCCTTGGAGCCTTTTGGGAAGGGCATGATGCCCTATATACCCCCAATGAGTGTGTCATTCAACGATGGTGAGGGAGGTGAAATACCTCTAAATTCCTCATTTTTCCTTATCGAATGTGGCGTGGCTAGTGGGAAAGGTATGCTACCTTGAAGACCTCCATTTTGCATGTTATTTACTAAAAATTAATCAGCTTGTTTAGGAAGAGTGACAAAAATTGACTCCCCAGATGAAGATCGAACCTCAATGGTGTGCCTATACTTCGGTACGGGTGAATGAGAGAACCATCCTTGTGGATCTCATCCCGTTCTACTAGGTCTTCCATGACCCTCTTAAATTACTAGAAACTCTGAATGTCATGTCCATACGCTCGATGATACACACAAAAGGGACCCCTATCAGGTGACCCAGTCTCGGATGCCCTATGCTTGACTTCGAGCAATATGAATGCTTGTTCCTCGTGTAACTTTTGAAACAAAGTTATAGTAGTCATCTAAAGTGAAACTACTCATTGTACTGGCCTATTGGGCCTGTGAGGTGACTAATGACTCTGAGGTCACTCTTGAGGAGGTGTGACCTCCATTCAACATGTTGGGGCACTCTGAGAGAACCATCTACATGATAAACCCCCTTATCTATCACATTTTGTACCACACTCCTAAACTCATGATAATATCGAATGCCATGACCCTCTATTCAGTGGTAGAGACAGTAGTGATGCTCCCTATAACCCATAGGTTTAACTCTATTTGGGTTTAAAGGGATGAAATTAGGCAAGGTGATGACCTTAGCCTCTTGCAGCTTCTGAAAGATATCATACATAGACTCTTGTAATGGAGTCCCACTATGTTGCACCTATTTTGGGCTCTTGCCCCACATTGGTTTACTTTGAGAATCCAATGGTTGGGTTGGCCGCATGGGATTTTGCTTTCACTGAGGTTTTTCCTGCACTTGCACAGGAAGCAATTCGTCCTCAGGAAAGGGTTGCTTTTGTAATTCTAGGTTTTCAATTCGGTTCTTAATAAAGTGCAACGCCTTATCTTGTGCATCCATTCGATGTTCCATCCATTCCATATGGATTAAAATGGATCACAAGACTGAAAAAGAGTTCATATGTATTTCCAATGACTGATTTGAAATACCTTTATCATTTGAAGAAAATAGAAAAGTGGATGCTATGGATCCGTTACGTAATTGCAAATCACCTATTTCCTTCACTTGAGTTGATGTGGATGCTTCTTGATGACACACCTCATCAGTGCTATCCACATGCTCATGCATATGACTCAGCTCAAGATGTTGTTTCACTTCATTGTGTTGAACTGTGTCACTCTCAGTACCCCCAATCTGATGTGAGGCACCTACTTTTTTATGCTCTTGAGATGGTTCCATGAGAAATGAGTCAAGAGTGACCAATTTCAAAAATTCTAGCCTTGGCAATGTGAAAACACCATTGGATTGCCCCATCTCTTACTCTATGTGATTAGGAATCACTTGTTCTTCTAGCCTAATTTTGACCATTCCCACAAACTCATGAGAAAACTCCAAAACTACTTGCATCATAGGTAATTCATCCACATACTAAGGTTGTTCTATTTTAGTTGTGATAATTGAACCTTCCTCATGCTCATATGATGTCTCCAGGATAGGATCCGTAGGTGGAGACTCAATGAAAATTTGACCTAGATCCTTAGTGGACTCTATGGTGGGCAGCATCGTAATGCTGGCCTCTATAAGCTCTTCATATTCATCATCATCATCATGAGAACTATCTAGTGACATCTTAAATGAAAAGGGTGTTATACACTCGGGTGCATTCATGACCATACTAGGTTCCTCCTCCTTGATAGGAGTGTGAAGATCCTCTAATGATACCTCCAAAGTGGTTGTGATCAACTCCATGAGGGCATCCATCAATCCTTCCCTGCTAAGCAGTTTTGAGAGTGTATGGGATGTAGGTGACTCTACAGGTAACAACGGTGGGGATGGTAACTCCACCATGGTCTATGAGGCTGCATCCACACTTTGGATAGGCTCATCCAATTTAACTTGTAGATGCATAGGCACCTCACCAGGTTCCTACGGATGATCCTCAAGCTTATAATACTTGAAGGGATTTGGATCCACCTCAACTACATGAACTTTACCTCCATGGGTTTACCTAATGCATTGATGCACTATTTACGATACGCACTCCATGGCTCTTATCCATGGTCTTCCAAGCAGTAGATTATACTGTATTGATCCCTCTAAAATGCAGCACAGTGTAGGAATAATATTTTGTCCCACCTCGATGGGGAGGACTATTGTGCCTACTATAGGGGATTCCACATCGTTAAAGGCTTGCAATATGAAATTATTTTCCTTGATGTGGGATGGTGGAATTTTGAGATGCTTGAATGCTGAGGTGGTGATGATATTAATCAAATATCCTATATCCACCAACACTCACTTATATGCAATCTATTGTATCCTCACTATGATATGCAATGGAGGATCAAATTCTCAGATAGGGATAGGTTTGACTTCTTGTTTATGGAAATTAATCATAGGTTCCTTATATGGTGGAATAGACTGTATATACCCCAAGTATTGTGATGACTTTCGAGCGTTGACACTGCTCACCTATAGGATTTGACTACTCTCAATCTCATGCTTACACATGGGATCCTTAGACATCTCTATCGGTTGCTCTTCAATAAACCTAGGCATGTCTATCTGTCTAGAAGAATGGCTATCTACTTTCTTAAGTGGAAACTCTTGACGATACACTGGGTGTGTCGCATTGACTTGTTGCCTAAGCACTCTAGGTATGAGTTTCTTTTTAGGAATTACCTCACATGATTGTTCTTCACGTGGTTTCTATTGGTAAATCCTCTCTTTACATCACTGGAGCTCATCTAACTTTTGTTGATGCACTCTATTTATCTCTATGGACTCACGCTCTAGGCATTTACACTGACGATGTGCCTCCTCCAATTGGTCTTGGAGTAGTTGCCTCTCATGGGCTGCATGAGACTCAGATTCCCTATAGGATTGACTCGTGGAATACGATCCACAACTGTCTATCCCCTTAGGCAAATACCTAATGATGTGGGTTCCCCCCATATGTGAATAAACCCCATGATCTGTATGGGTGAACCCCCTGCATGATGAAGGGAGCTCACGATGACTATTAGAATGTCACACTAGGAGGATTTGATCCTTAGGTGCATGATGAGTGTGATGCCTAGCAAGGAGGTGTACGAGGTTTGAAATATCCTCAAGAGAACATCGAGATCATTTAGAACCTCTCCATGAACTCTCTAACTCATTATCTCATGATTGAGCTTTATCATGCCTAGTCATCATGATGAACCGACTAAACAAAACTTGAGAGGTTTCCTCTCTTACTAAAAAGTATGGCCTCAAGGAAGGCCTTATGTTGATGAATTAAGCAATAAAGAAGCATACAAAGTAAAAAATGTGATTATCTCCTTTACATTTTAAAATCTGAGCCCTAAACGATTTGATGTGTTTTCAAGATTTGTTGTATCAGTGTAAAAACTCTTATCATGTTTTGCAAAACTTGTTGGATTATATTCTCAGTTTAATAGCCTTCACCTATACGCTCGTAGTTCAGACAACTTGGCTATGAACTCCAAGTCACGTAATCCAACCTATAATGTGTGGTAATGAAACCCACACACGGTCAGGGAGCACAGGTCCTCCCAGATCCTCACCCGTTTTCCCCCAGTCAACGTTATACCCTCCAAAGAGAATACATGCAAATTTTCTAGGGTACAAAAGGTTCTCGAATCTGGTATTGGTCTAGTATCCAAAAGGCTCATGGTATTTGGTCCAACGAATGGAAGTTATTCCCACCGTCGTTGAACCCTACTAGTGGTTGGATGTCAAGCCCAACTCACTAGCGTTTAAGTACCAAGTGGTGCATGTGGTTCATTTTAATGTACATAAAATAAATGTGTCATATAGCATTCATGTTCATTTTCTAAATTCTATGCAAATGAAAGAACGTTTCAAATTCAAAAAATGCAAGCTATTCTAGATGCTCTTTGAGACCATGCACATTACAATGATAATTGGCCACTAATTGGACCTCACACATGCAAACCAATCATACAAATTCTATCAAGCACGCTCGATTCTAGTGAGGATTAAAATCAGAGATTTGTTATTCCTAGCAGTGCCTTTCTAATGACATGAAAGATAAATGCAACTAAGACCTAATTCATTTCTTTTTCTTTCTTAATTCTTAATTGCATTCAAAATTTGACTTTCTAAAAAAACACGGAGACAGAGAAAATTATAGAGAGTGAGAATTAGGTCCTCCCTCAGGTCCACATCTGAATGAGCTTTATCCCTCTGCTATCTTCTATGTCTGTTAACACAAAAACAAAAAATAACAGTCATATTGCTATTTTTGTGGAGTTCCATTGTGATCGCCTTCTGATCCAACCAAAAAGCATGCATCCATCTATTGTACTATGTCGTATTCATTCGTTCAAATCATAAAAATTACAAGATTGCATAGATTCAACAAAATAGACTTTTCTTGTATTAATAATTGCAAAGAATCTCGATTACAATCATGCCTCTCTTAGGGTCACCCAAATGATGATACGATTAATACAATACCAAAGCCCTCAACAAGGTAGGCGCACTAATGTTGCTTTTCAACTAGTCACTAACTTCTCTATGATGGAGTTGCTCTCTTCTTCACATTGGGAAAGGAAGTTGATGGTTAAATCTCCTTTGAATATGTTCCTTGTGATCAAGAAACAACATAAAAGTGTCAAAATATAGGCAGCCTCTCATGATGAGGCCCTTTTAGGAAAAATGCATAAAGACACCATTAAGCATGTATAATCAAGAAAGCATGGAAAACACTTCTAAACTATGTTAATTGCATCAATATTTATGGAATTGCATAAAGAAAGATAACAGGTACACTATGCATGGATTAATTATGTAAAATAAAGCATGAAAGTGCATAAAGAATCCATTAATTTCTTATTTGATGATTATCATAAAGAAACTAATCTAACCTAATTCTATTGATCAGAAGTCTGCTAAACTACAATTAAACCATGAAAATAGCTAAACTAAGCTAATTAACTAGACAAAAATGAAAAAGGTAAGGCGGTGATACCTCTGCTGCAAACCGCAACTTTGGTGAGCGGTCTGTACTATAAACCACAACTGAAAGCCACGGTTAGAAATCTGATAGGTTTACCCTCAATTCCAAGGGCAGTGGGCTTAACCTCCTTGTCCCAATTGTAGTTCAATGGTCGCCTTTGATGTCCTCAGATTGATTGTGTGGTTGATTCACTGTTAAGGGCCTCTATTTGCCCTAATATGTGCTTCTTGGCTCTCCTAGGCTCCTATGGCATCCATAATGCAATTCATCATGAATATTGGCAAGTAGGTATGGGATAAGTGCAATAGCTCTCTCTTAGTATACTCGATTGAGTGTACAATTTGATAGGGCTTCGCTACTCAAATCTCTAATGCTCTCTCTCAAAGTTTACCCTAATTTTGAGGGGTACTTATAGGACTAACCAAGGGCTAGGGGTGGCTTCATGGAGAATCCAAGATCAAGAAGGTGTGGTTATGACAGTTGGATTGGAAGCTTCGATCCTCTAACCATCTTCTTCTAGATCAAATGGTCATTCAAAACCGATTTGGCTCAGATTGAAGGCCAACTAAACTTCACGTAAGACCATAGGTCATAGCTGTGGTCTAGAATATAAACTATAGGTCTCATCCATGGTTCAGCCTGTAAACCGTAGGTCTGGGCTATGTGATGAGCACCAAAAATGCTCATTTTATATACACGGTTAAGGAGAATTATCACTGGTTCAATTAGCATATGAAATGTATTTTATATAACTTATGCATATAATTGATAGAAAATCCGGTATTATGCTTGATTGGTGTTTTTAGTGGGAAATGTGTATAAATGCAGGTATTGGTACTAATATGGTGTTTTCCAGTCTACATCCACTTGGACCCGGCATACTTCTACTTACAGAGACTAAGGCAAGAGAGTAGGCGCCTTCCTCTTCAAGGAAGGCACCCAACATAAGTAGGCACCTTCCTACAACCGGAAGGCGTCCATGAAAGACGAGCGCCTCCCTACAACCGGAAGGCACCAACGGAAGACGAGCGCCTCCCTGCAACCGAAAGGCACCAACGAAAGAAGAGCGCCTCCCTACAACTAGAAGGCACCGATAAAAATGAGCGCCTCCCTACAACCGGAAGGCACCCATAGAAGATGAGCGCCTCCCTACAACCGAAAGGCGCCAACGGAAGACGAGCGCCTCCCTACAATCGGAAGGCACCAACGAAAGAAGAGCGCCTCCCTACAACCGGAAGGCGCCTCCATGCCTTCATACTTTGCAAGATTTACCAAGTCAACTTTGACTAGTTGACCAAGGACTATGGAGGAGGTTGCACGTGAAGACAAAGGAGATCTATTTTAATCATGCATTTATTAAATAGAATAAAGTGTTTGTTATTATTATCAACCGATTGGCCGGTTGACCTTGTAAAGCTCTTAAAGCATATTATTATTTTTAGGATGCATTAGTTTAGGATTTGTTGTTACGTACACCTAAGGATGTTTATAATCTGGTGAACGAACATACTTTAAAATAGAAGAATAAAATATGTGTAGAATCAATTGTAACTAAATCACATCACGTGATTAAAATAGACCGATTTGTTATTGTAATGATATCTGGTTGCGCTTTATATAAAGACGCAGGCCAGATGAACAGAGGGGGATCGGAGATCAATGATTAATTTTACACATAACTTATTTTATTTTATTGTTTAATTAATTAAGAGTGCAACTCCTCTTATTCGAGCAAGCTCTACGTAGCTAGCCGGGCGGACTATCTATGGGAGCTTGGGCCCACTCCCTGCAGTAGTCCTCCCCTATTTAATTTGTGCATTTGCTTTCTGTAGATTAGTTTACTACTTTATTTAATTTCAGTTGTGTGTGTTTATTTCCTCGCATTTTATTTCCAGCACTTTACTTTTTGTTTAATAATTTATTTATTTCATTTCCCGCACTTAGTTTATTTGGTTTGGCTGGAATCCAATTACACAAACCTCCCCACCAAACTAAATAAGGTACAACCAGATTTGTTCCCCAACACTGCAGGCATATACTATGCGTGACACTCATAAGTTTACGAACTTACCGGATTGATAATTTATGGAAGAGAAATGAATGTTTTTCGGGACATGAATTTCTGCTCACCATTTTGGCGCCGTTGTCGGGGAGTGTCTAAACTGTAGTGTTCTGATTTACAGGTCAGATAAAAAGCTTATTTGAAATTACCTGTAAATATTTTATCTGAGAAGCATGAGTCCACCAAGGGCCTTTTTATAAGGCCAAAAATAGTTGCCAAGACACGTCAGAGCTAAATTCCATTGGCAACTTTTTGCATTTTATAGCTTCTCAGATAAACGTGGGAATGAACCTGATGTACCAAATTAAGTGTAGAAGTAGGAATAAAATGTGTTGTTGAAAAAAATTAGAAAAAAAAAAAAATCTGGCATTGAAGGATTTCCATCATGTTCTAAATGGTTTCAAGAAATCAAAAGAAAAAGCACAACCCAAGTCTGATTGAAAATTTTTAGGGACATGTTTTTATACGGAAACCATTGAAAAATTGTGCCTCTAGAAGCTTGGTTTTAAATTAAAAATTTTTACAAGCTTGAAATTTTTGCAACGTATTGGTAAATGTTTTTTTATGATGAAATTAATAATGCAGGGAAAATGACAGAGCATAATTTAAAGAGAACGCCTTGTTATGGAGTATGCTCTTCACTTGCGCTTACGACGACCTGGTGAATCAAAAACTAGCATGTGTTTTTAACAGACTGCTATGCCATGTTTTCTTCAGGTTGCTAACTCACGGATAGTCATTTTCTGGCCTGCACACTTTGCCATTACGTTGAAAGAAGTTTGGTTGCGAGGCCATGAAGGAAAATACTCTTCTCATGCTACAACATATCAGACTAGTTGAAAAAAAAAAAATATTTCGAGAAGACTAGTTCAGATGTAGGCATGGGGGAGACCCCACCTTCATCAAATGCCACCAACAACACAATGAACGCTATTTATAGTGTTCATGAAAAAAAAAAAAAAAAAAAAAAAAAAAATAAATCATCTGCTGAAAAGGCTCCAAGTTAATGAAGCAATTCAAAAATAGAGTTTTATTTTGCTGCTTGTTGAAAGAGAGTATCCTCTTTCCCGAGGACCAGCTTGGTCCAGAAGGGAAATGAGAAATCTCCAACCGGTAGCTAAATAAAACAAGGAAAAATCTTGGAGGAGATCAGATTTCAAATGTCTGCACAAAGGCCACAGGATTAACATTTTTTTTTTTATGTGCTAATTGAGGAGGAGCTTGGTGTTTCAAAAATGTGAGTTGTTGGTTGTCATATGAAAAAAATATACAAAAGAGAGGCAGAATCTCACTATGGTGGAAGATAACATCAACTTTGAGAGGATCTGAAACCATGGAGAAATCTGCTTTTCACAAAAAGTGTGAGGGCAAAGATGTTTCAATACATGGTACATTTTGCCAAATTCTTAGGATGGATCATTGACAAACCTCCAGATGTGAAAATCACCAGCTCAAATGGTTGAAGTAGACATCCTATTCTTTGATGCAGATGATGAAAAAAAAAATGATAATCCAAGATCTGTTCTGGTCAAGGCAGAATAGACCGAAAAAAAAATACAAAAAAAAAACAGAGAAAAAAAAAATTAGTTAGAATTTTATTTTAACGTCTTTAGTTTAGATTTTTCTTTTATGTTTTGCAGGACAACGTGAAGTGCGAAGTAGAAAAATAAGGAGGTGTCTGTGAAGATCTCATGAATTGAGATTCATACATGGAGTTCGTAATAGCACTATACGAACTGTCTCGGGTACTTGATCGTATAGCATCCAATCTAACAGGTGAAAGCCAGCAGAGTTTTGCCTTGGAAACATTGGCACTTGAAGGCAGGCTAAGTAACCCTGATCAAGCGAAAGGCTTCCAGCCCAAGGTGCTTGTGGAATTTGGGGGAAAATTTTGCTGGAAAGTGCATGACTGTTATAGCCTGGATGATAAACAAAGTCAGATATGCTACACCAAGTGCAAGAGAAGAGTTTTGAGACAACGTTCAAGTAACGGTCAACGAGCTCCATTAACCATTGCCTCACATTCACAAGAGTGGATCAGACATCGGCATGGGGGAGACCCCATACCATACCAGTAGCTTGGACGAATGTTCAAACATTCGTCGAAAAAAAAAAAAGGAAGAAGAAAAAAAAAAAAAAAAAGAAAAAGAAAAAAAAAGAGAAAAAAAAAAGAGAGGGAGGATACGTGAAAAAAAAAAAAAATGAAGTGAAAGACGCCTTGTTTATCAAGAAGGCGCCTTCCGCATCAAGAAGGCGCCATACATTGGAGACGCCTTCCGCATCAAGAAGGCACCATACATTGGAGGCGCCTTCCACAGGAAGAAGGTGCTATACATTAGAGGCGCCTTCCGCATGAAGAAGGCGCCATACATTGGAGGCGCCTTCCGCATCAAGAAGGCGCCATACATTGGAGGCGCCTTCCACAGGAAGAAGGTGCCATACATTAGAGGCGCCTTTCGCATGAAGAAGGCGCCATACATTGGAGGCACCTTCCGCATCAAGAAGGCGTCATACATTGGAGGCGCCTTCCACAGGAATAAGGCGCCACACATTGGAGGCGCCTTCCGCATCAAGAAGGTGCCATACATTGAAGGCGCCTTCCACCAAAAAAATAAAAAATGCGAATCCTCCTAGTGAAAAAAAAAAAAAACGCATAGAACATGTCCTGTTTAGCATAAAAATTTCTTTCTTATTGCTTTGCAGGAAATCATGAACCGAATGCAAGCTGCAGGCATCCTGAGAGCCAGGGCCTAACTGGCACGGAGTCATGACTCCTGTTTTACTGCTTTCGTGTGTGCAGTTTTTGTAGGTGTAGTTTCGCAATACACAACCATGAGCATGATCTGTAGGTGGAGCCGGCTTAAACTAGGCCTAACAGATGTGACATTTTGTGCCCTGCAATTAGGAGTGCGGCGAAGCGAAAAAGGCACTTACTCCCACTAGGAAGAGAGTGCCTACAATCATTCCAATACAACAGTGCCTTTTTCCACCCGGAGGAAGGCACCAATAACCAATGTTCTTCTCCCTTGGATGGGGGTACCCGTTGTTCAGTGTGGGACCTGACGTTTGGAGGGCTGCAGACCTGTTGCGTAGAGGGACCTGTTGTTGGCGATAAGGGCATCACCAATTTAAGTGGGGGAAGATGCGGGTGAATCAGGACCTCCCGTAAAAAAAAAAAAAAAAAAAAGGGAGTTCGGAAGGTTGTTGTCACGAGGACGTGACAAATTTTAGACATGGGGGGAAAGACGCCTTATTGTCGGCGCCTAACTTACTCCTATGAAAAAAAAAAAAAAAGGTTCGAAAGGCTGTTGTCACGAGGACGTGACAAATTTTAGACATGGGGGGAAAGACGCCTTATTGTCGACGCCTAACTTACTCCTATGAGAAAAAAAAAAAAACCTTGTGTTGAAATAGCTCCACGATGAAATTCAAATCAAAAGCAAAGTTTTATTTTTTCTGCCCGTTGGAAGAGAGTATCCTCTTTCCCGAGGACCAGCCTGGTCCCGAAGGGAAATGAGAAACCTCCAACTGGTAGCTAAATAAAATGGGGGAGGAGTTTGAAAAAAAAATAGATGTCAAATATTTGTTTCCTTCAAAGAAGGTAGGCGCCTTCCTCTTCCATGAAGGCACCAAGAAAATATAAGCGCCTTCCTCTTCCAGGAAGGCACCAATAGAAGGCCAGCGCCTTCCTTTTCCAGGAAGGCACCAAAAGAATGCAAGCGCCTTCCTCTCACCGGAAGGCACCGACAGGAAGGTGCCACAGGAAGGTGCCGACAAGAAGACACCAACAGGAAGGCGCCACTAGAAGGCAAGCGCCTTCCTCTCACAGGAAGGCACCGACAGGAAGGTGCCACTAGAAGGCAAGAGCCTTCCTCATAGGGAAGGTGCCCCTGTTCTTCGCCCATTGACTAGACAAGCACGATGTGGGCAACAAATATTGGTGCAGTTCCAACTCTACGACATGTAGGTTAATTTGGGGATCGCATCAATGGATGAGAACATCCTACCAATGCCAGCACATACATCTCAGCAATGCACTTGACATATGTCGTGAATGATGAAAGAAATATTGTTTTTCCTCACTCCAAAAAACAAAGGAATGTCGTGTTGTTCCAATTATGCATGCAAAAGAAATAATTCAGAGGGGATGTCATTTTGGACGCACACGTGTCAGGTATAAATTTTAATATTCATCCTGTAAATGCATTCGGAGAGAGATACGTCAATGCAGGATTAAAATATTTTTTGTGCTATTGAGAAAAAGTTGGGTATTTCAAAGTTTAGAGTCACCAGCTCAGTTGTTGCGGATTGACTCTGTTCTTTGATGTAGAGGATGAAGAAAAAAATTGAAAAAAAAAAGAAAAAAAAAGGGAGAGAGTCAAGATCTGTTCTGTTCATGGCATAACAGATAAAGATACTTATAAATAAATAAATAAAATCTCCAGGAGCACCAACGTGAAGACATCTCACACCACCAGCATCATATATATCAGATTCTACGAAATTCACCCGGTATGTACTGATTTTCTTATTAATTATGTGTATAGTTATTTTAAAATCATTTCTATGCTAATACCAGTCGACGCCTCCACAGTTTTTCAAAATCTCCCATTAGAATTCAAACACATGATGTGCCTTGAAAAAAATATATAATTGAAAAAAAAAAAGAGAGAGAGGCTATGGCATCTACGTGAATAAATTTGGCATCATTTTCATTGCCGCCTCATGACAATGGCAACTGGCTTGAGCGAACACATATAAATGATGCTACTCTATACCACAAAGGAGGTTCTGGAGATGTGAAATACGTTTCAAATGTGGGTAAAAGTAGCAGCTGGTGACTGCACTTATTTTAAACAAATTTGGTCTCACCAAATATGACCAATGAGCAACATTGGAAAATGCCGACATTAAAAAAAAAAAAATGCAAGTGGTAATTTGCCCTAAACAATGTGGTCACAATTTAACTATTTATCCACAATGATTAGTCGAGATGTGTTTCTAACTTCTGTTGGTGCCGCATCACTCTATGGATGAAGAATAGCAGCACTCAATGAAAAAAAAAACACAGTGTGCTGAATAAAAAAAAATAGTACTGAGAAAAAAATAGTAGTGCTGAATGGAAAAAAATAGCAACACTCAGCGGCAGAGAAACAGAGATGTTGAAGGCCATTAAAAAAAAAAAAAAAGAGAGAAAAATATATATATCCCAGGGGTTGTTGTCACGAAGACATGACAAACTTTTTGGCATGGTCATCCTGCGAGAGGGATAACTTCACCTTTTGGTGCCACGAGGGCGTGGCACATGTTAGGCATGGGGGGATGATGAGCACCAAAAATGCTCATTTTATATACACGGTTAAGGAGAATTATCATTGGTTCAATTAGCATATGAAATGTATTTTATATAACTTATGCATATAATTGATAGAAAATCCGGTATTATGCTTGATTGGTGTTTTTAGTGGGAAATGTGTATAAATGCAGGTATTGGTACTAATATGGTGTTTTCCAGTCTACATCCACTTGGACCCGACATACTTCTGCTTACAGAGACTAAGGCAAGAGAGTAGGCACCTTCCTCTTCAAGGAAGGCGCCCAATAGAAGTAGGCACCTTCCTACAACCGGAAGGCGCCCACGGAAGACGAGCGCCTCCCTACAACCGGAAGGCACCAACGGAAGACGAGCGCCTCCCTACAACCGAAAGGCACCAACGAAAGAAGAGCGCCTCCCTACAACCGAAAGGCGCCGATAGAAAACGAGCACCTCCCTACAACCGAAAGGCACCCACAGAAGACGAGCGCCTCCCTACAACCGAAAGGCGCCAACGGAAGACGAGCGCCTCCCTGCAACAGGAAGGCACCAACGGAAGAAGAGCGCCTCCCTACAACCGGAAGGCGCCTCCATGCCTTCATACTTTGCAAGATTTACCAAGTCAACTTTGACTGGTTGACCAAGGACTATGGAGGAGGTTGCACGTGAAGACAAAGGAGATCTATTTTAATCATGCATTTATTAAATAGAATAAAGTGTTTGTTATTATTATCAACCGATTGGCCGGTTGACCTTGTAAAGCTCTTAAAGCATATTATTATTTTTAGGATGCATTAGTTTAGGATTTGTTGTTACGTACACCTAAGGATGTTTATAATCCGGTGAACGAACATACTTTAAAATAGAAGAATAAAATATGTGTAGAATCAATTGTAACTAAATCACATCACGTGATTAAAATAGACCGATTTGTTATTGTAATGATATCTGGTTGCGCTTTATATAAAGACGCAGGCCAGATGAACAAAGGGGGATCAGAGATCAATGATTAATTTTACACAGAACTTATTTTATTTTATTGTTTAATTAATTAAGAGTGCAACTCCTCTTATTCGAGCAAGCTCTACGTAGCTAGCCGGGCGGACTATCTACGGGAGCTTGGGCCCACTCCCTGTAGTAGTCCTCCCCTATTTAATTTGTGCATTTGCTTTCTGTAGATTAGTTTACTGCTTTATTTAATTTCAGTTGTGTGTGTTTATTTCCTCGCATTTTATTTCCAGCACTTTACTTTTTGTTTAATAATTTATTTATTTCATTTCCCGCACTTAGTTTATTTGGTTTGGCTGGAATCCAATTACACAAACCTCCCCACCAAACTAAATAAGGTACAACCAGATTTGTTCCCCAACACTGCAGGCATATACTGTGCGTGACACTCATAAGTTTACGAACTTACCGGATTGATAATTTATGGAAGAGAAATGAATGTTTTTCGGGACATGAATTTCTGCTCACCACTATGGTTCAAACTTATTAGGCCAAGGAGCCCAAATTGAGTGGTTAGAACCACTGCTCTATCTTGGAGTCTATCCAAGATCTTCCATATGGTTTTGTAGCATGTCCATATGAGTAGTCGCCCTTGACATAACGTGTTTTAGGTGTCTACACTTATATATAAAAGGTGTACAATGTGAGCCATTGGATCACAACAACCGAATGGATCTCAGCCACACAAAACTATCCTAAATATCCTAGTAACAACTTAGGATATACTGTAACACACCCCCTTAAGTGGTACTAGGAGGTAGTGAAAAACAACAAAACCAAACAAGTGGATATACAGAGATATGAGTCCTGGCAACAAGTCCTGATAAGGTACTCATTATAATATATCCATAAGAAACTTTATTGGAGAGATGATGAAAAACCACATGGGAAAAAATATCTGCCAGAAAATAAGAAGAAGAAAGAAGATGTAGAAGGAGAATGGAGAGTAAGATGTCCTCTTCAACCCCTCTATGACAACTTCCATCAAGAAGGACCTACAAATGATCCATGTGATGTCCCAAAATATATATATATGCCTCATCATGGAATTGAAATAAATCTGGTGCTTGTGATAATGAACAAGGTTTTGAACCATGAAAAAGTCACCAAAGAAATCCCCCTTAAATCAAAGTGTCTCACAAAAAATGGAGTGAGAATATAGGATAGAAAAATAAGCACCACAATCGCAAGGGTAGTCCAAAATGACTCCACAAGCACAAATATGTGGTTTCTGCCTATACAAACACAATGGGCTGATAACAAGGTGTAAAAATTATGGATAAACAATGAAACAAGGGGTTAACAATTAAAGGGCACCATTGTAGATGTCAACCTATGGAAAAATTCACCAAAGAAAACCTCCTTAAAAACAAAGTGTCTTACAAAAGAAGAGTGATAATATAGGATGGAGAAAGAAGCACCACAATCACAAGGGTAGTCCGAAATGACTTCATAAGCATAAATATGTGGTATCCACTTATATGAACATAATGGGCTGATAACAAGGTCCAAACTATGGGACAAACAGCCAAACAATGACAAAAGGGAATTTATAAATATATTTTGTAGCAGCCACACAAAAACACCCAAAAAAATACCTTGGGAGTGTCAAGTTCAACTGACAGTTCACTCCATGATACAACATTGAGGCCCAAAAAATGTATATTAAACTAACTCAAAATGGAAATTGGATACCACCAATATGTCCATCTTGAAAAAAAATTTCGATGACTATAAACACCCCTATGTTCGGGTGTCAATGTGACCTTCATCTTCAGAAAAAAAACTTTTCCATTTTCCCTTACAAAGGAATATTCTGGAATGCTTCAAAATTTAAAAAGTCTTAGTAACCCCCTCTTATATTAAAAGGTCTACCTTTATTTTTCTTTATATTCGAATACAATGAAAAAATGTTTTTAAAAAATATATATTATCCCTCCATTATATTGCATTTTAATGAGGCCATTATAAATTATTTATGGACCTTTGTCATGTATCCACCTGCATACGACTAAAAAAACAAACAAGAGCCATTTTAATTTACCATCACATGAACACAACCTTCTTTTGGGGTCTACTACTCCACGTGGCACTTGATCTAGTCTAGGTCTCTCTCAATCAGGTGGCAGTGAGCAGTGAGGTGCATCAAGACTAGTGCTACATAGGAGGTGTGACATTAAATAGACTTTTATTAATGGGAAAATAGCATTGGGAATTATCGAAGGCTAGATATCAAAAAACTCCACCAAAAAAGTGGCATATTTATCGTTCAATGGTAGGTATTTCACCAAAAAAATATCACGAAGATTGATGTCTGATAATCAGCTGTCGTGTAGAGCCAAATTTGGAATAGTGCACGTCCACCCTCATCTCTCATTTTCATAATTTGGCCATAATACTATAATAAAAAATTTGCAGTAGTGAGATTAATTCAATAATATTCAGAACATCTTCTGGGACAATATTTTATGTGTCCCTCATCAAAAAATATGAAGACTCCATTGTCATCATCGGTGTATCAATAGTGGCTAGAAGATAAAAAACATTGTCTTGGGTCCAAAAAAACATAGTCAATGAAATGCACACTGCACAGATCTTCGATCCATAGAAGTTGATCCCCATTGCATGGATATCTCAAGTGACATTGGGTTGGTTCTCCACTTGGTTCAATGGCCAGACAACACTTGTAAATAGATGTTTGTACCTCCTACCAAAATATTTTGATCATGATAGCTGATTTATCTAAATATGATTGTGATTTCTGGCACCACTACATTATGATTCTATGGAGGAATCATCGAAGGTAGCACAACCATATTCACCACCAATTTTTTTACCAGATTCTAACAATGTCGATCTATATTAATTTGGGATGTTATCGATGGTCTGCTACAGTGGGTCATTCATAGCATCTATTGTGCAAAAAAATATAAGTGTCCACCAAGGTGCAATCACCAATGTAGTCACCTCATATCCTCTACTAGGAGCACCATCGACTATTGACTATAAAAAAAAGACACCTTAAAGCTAATAGTCTGACCGCCTTTTCGTTGATAGAATCTTCGCATTTAGCAACTGGTATAAATGTACCAAAACATAGATCACATAATTAGGATTCCCATCTACGATGGATCCATCATCTGCTTTTGTTATCATATATTTAGCAATCAAGGTTTATGGCAAGTGGGCCTTCTCAATCACAGCAACTTCAACAATCACAACAAACTAATAGTAAAATTGTGATAGATATTCAAAACAAATGGCCTTATTCTCACAATGTTGGTGGTAAATTTGTTGGAAATAAACCAACGGCTTGAGGATCTATAGTCCTCCAAAAAACATGCCTCCTATGCACTATGTACCTTCACCATGATTTTTGAGAATAGATCATGCACTACGATATCAGGCTGGAGAACATACTACTAGATGAGGTGGACATGTCCATAAAAAAACTTAGAGCACCAAATAGCTATCACGGTGTAACCAGATACACAATCAATTTCTCATAGCCTTGATTGCATGGCTGAAGAGACACATGGTACACCCATCTATTTTGTGTACATCAGTACAAAAATGGAAGTCCCATTGAGATCATCGAGGGCAAACTGTGCAAGTTGTGCATGATTTGTGGTAGATTAGAATGATAGGCAGTAATATAGAACTCTGTATTCACCACGCTAGGCATGATATTGCCAAAACCTCCAAGGAAATGGGTGCAAAAAAATAAACAACAAATCATGAATTAACAATCCACGATGTGTAGAGATCCAAATTTATGGCACCTATACATAGCAAACAGAACACCAAAAGCACAAGGGAGAAAACCATCTTCCAGATAAGAAGAAGAAGAAGGAATATGTAGAAGGAGGATGGAGAGGAATATGTCCTCTTCAACCCCCCTAGGACAACTTCCATCAAGAAGGGCCTGCAAAGGATCCATGTGATGTCCCAAAATGTATAGATGTCTCATCGCCGAATTGAATGTCTTCCCACTCCAAGAAGGTATGAGGAATAGACATGAAATATGGTGCTTGTGACTATGAAAAAACCACAAGGGAGAAAACCCTCTACCATAAAAGAATAATAAGAAGGAATATGTGGAAGGAAGATGTCCTCTTCAATCCCCCTAGGAAAACTTCCATCAAGAAGGTCCTGCAAAGTATCCATGTGATGTCCCAAAATGTATAGATGCCTCATCGTCAAACTGAATGTCTTCCCACTCCAAGAAGGTATGAGGAACAACATGAAATTTGGTGCTTGTGACTATGAACAATGTTGTGAACCATGAATAAGTCACCTATGAAAACCCCCTTAAATCAAAGTGTCTCACAGAAAGAAGAGTGAGAAGATATGATGGAGAAAGAAGCACCACAATTGCAAGGATAGTCCAAAATGACTCCACAAGCACAAATATATGGTGTCCACCTATATGAGCACAATGGGCTTATAATTAGGTCCAAATGGTGTGGGAAAATAGCTAAATAAGGGAATAAAAATGAAAGGGCACCAATGTAGCTATCAAACTATGAAAAATCACCAAATAAAACCCCCTTAAAAACAAAGTATCTCACAAAATGAGAGTGAGAAGATAGGATGGAGAAATTAGCACCACAATCGCAAGGGTAGTCCAAATGACTCCACAAACATAAATAAATTTCCCACCTATACGAAAAAAATGGGCTGATAACAAGGTCCAAACTATGTGGACAAACATCCAAACAAGGGGAAAAGGACTTTATAAATGTAGTCCGTAGCAGCCACACAAAACCTCCCAAAAAAATGCCTTGGGAGTGTTAGGTTCAACCGAGAGTGCACTCCATGATACAACATATTTGAGGCCCAAAAAATGCATATTGAACTACCTCAAAATTTAAATTGGACACCATCAATTTATCTAGCTCAAAAAAACCTTTTCGACAACTATAAACACCCCTATGATCGGGTGTCAATGTGGCCTTCATCTGCAGGAAAAACAACAATCTTCTTCATCATGAATCTAAAATATTCCTGGCATCACTCTTTGGTAGAATCAAAGCATCATATCAATTTTCCTCATAGGGGAATATGTTTAGAATTTTTCCTTCTAAATATACAATATTTTCAAAAGAATTACATGACCTCCTTGGATAGGCCACCTTTTGCACAAATTGAATAAGAACCAAAAAAAAATATGGGACCCCAACATAGCCATTTAATAGACCACTTTATAATTAAAAATGATGATGCCTTTTTCAAAAAAAAAGGTTTTCTCCCTTTTTACATATTAAAAAATAAAGTGGCCCTCCCCTAAAGGACAAAATTTAAAAAAAATCCTCCAAGGAAATAATACATGGATGTCACCATTTCTCCAATCAACGACCCTCCTTTGTTGATGATGATGTGGCATGATGATCCAGTGTGCACCGTGGCATTTGTCCTTATTTATGATGTTGTTAAGATGGTGTCATTCCAAATTTAGATTGCTCATCAGCTTCGTGTAGTTTTGTGCCTAATCCGTGAAAATCCACACCTGTTTCGTGTTCTCCAGCTTTAGCCTTTGGGCATACGCCATGTACGCTCTCCCAAACACCAAGTGATCATTCTTTGGCTTGTACAGTAGATCTAGCCACATGTTCAATGGATATATCTTCAGTGCCAGGAATATCTTGTTTATGCACTCATGTAGGTGCATCATCGGCATCTATGTGCTTGAGATTCAAACTTGATACGTCGAAGGGTTGGTGTCATAGAGCAAAGATCCAGCGGTAAAGAAGAGTAACAAAAAAATCATCATCATGACCTAAAGTTTTAAAATATCTGGCTAAAAAAATTGTGCTGGTGAAGGAAGATGTCTAGGTCTGTTGTACGCATTCTCGAATCCTAAACACCGATAGAAATTACTGGAGGGCCATTCACATGGTAAAAAAATCAGATGCATTTTCTACAATAGCAACCCACACTACAACATAGATGAGACAAAGCATCCATTGTTGTTGTTTGCTACCACTGTAGCTTCTAGTTCTTTTGGAGGTTGACCACTACCAGCACGCTTGAATGGTTGAAATTCGTTGACAAGTTGATCCAACACTGCAATGAAAATAATTAACAGAACAACCACACAAAAAATGGTAATCCAGCAATAATGCCATAGTAATCTAGGTCAAATCATATGGTAGATAGCTTGTAGTGAATCCAATAGTTTTGTGATCTTGCTTGTCTTCAAAATGTCCCTAGTGTTGGTATTAGACCTCATTACGTAGATTGGTAGGGATGCAAATGTTATGGTGGAGCTCTGCCATGGTACATTTATCGATATACTCCACCATGTGGTCCAACATGGTAGTGGATCGATGGATAGATATCTAAAAAAAACCTGAGCACAATCACTCCAAACTCAAATTTGGCATCAAACTCAGTGTGACAGATTCATGCAACAGTGCACACGCCTCGATCGTAAAAGGCACAAAAATGTTCATCAATAAAATTCTAGGAAACAATGCAAACACTACAATCACCAACATGATCTTTATGAATGATCCCTCTCTGTTGCGCTTATCAAATGTCGGTAGAATATGTGCACCACAGTAGAGGAACACAAAAAAGAACCCACGGCCTTGATGAGAGTCATGCTCAACAAAAATAGAATTCAATATTCATTGTTAGATAACAGATCTAGGTGAAACAAAGGTCATTTTAGGTAAAACAAAAACTTCACATTTTTTTAGAGCAAATTGACGGTGAAAACCCACTGTAGATGCCATCGTTCACTAATTCAGACCATGACCAAAAAATCTTTAGGAATAAAAAACAAGTGGGGCTTTTATCCCACAAACAATTTACTACTCCTTGAAATATTTTCTCAACCAAAATCGATCGCCACTTCCATCTACAAACAAAGTGGCTTCTCACTTGTTTTTTGCCAGAGATTTACTTTGAAAAAATAGTAAAATAGCAATCTCTCCCAATGGGCTCAGCCTTCACACACCAAACGTAGGGTCAACACACATCTCCTTAATTCATAAATTTGACATCCTATAGATAGAAAACTCAATACAGACTCAAATCCAAAAAATAATGACCTCCCAATCATAAAAAATACAAACTACAAATTTTTGGTAGCCATGAATTGTTTTTAAGCGTCTGGTTTCTGATCCATTTTAAAAATGGAGAGCATACCCCCTAGCCTTCAAAAAAATTAGGGAGTTAAAAAAGAAAAAAATGAGGGGGAAATTTCCATGAGGGAAATCCCCCCTCAAACTCACACTCAAACTCACAGGGCAGGGAAAGCCCGCTCTGATACCATGTAGAGAATGAAAAACTTCTTATTATTCTATGAGAGGAACCTTGCTTAAATAGCAAAGGTGTACAATGTGAGCCATCGGATCATAACAACCGAATGGATCTCAGCCACACAAAACTATCCTAAATATCCTAGTAACAACTTAGGATATGCTATAATAAGTTATACACTACATATTGTAACATTCTATTACTAGAAGTGCAGTAGTCATTTAGAGTATTGTGGTCATTAAATCATGCTCACCATTGTGAGAGTTTCAAAACAAAGTGGTTTATATCCTCACATCCATGGTCAAATTGACCTAATCTTACAGGCAAAGAAAAGGTAAGCAACATTTTTTTTGTTTTGATATATTGGTTTCTAAAGTCCTAAGTCAAGATTTATTTTGAAGAATTGTAAACTTAGGAGCTTTAATTTTTATATTTAAGAAAATAAGTTAAAAGGAATTTAACTCCATAGGATTTAATGTTAATTTAAATGTGGAATTTAAAAGAACTTCAACCATAGTTGTAAGCTTACTACAATGGTAAGGGCTTTGGCCTCTTTTTGAGAGGTCCAAGGTTCAAACCCCACTCAGTATGAGGGGATCGGGACCCCTCATAAAAATTTTGTGTAAACTCATTGAAAAAAATTTACTCAATATGAGGGGACCATGACCCCTCATAAAAACATGTGTAAACTCATCAAAAAAAAAGAACTTCAATCATATTTTTGATAAAATGAAAAATATTGAAACTTGATATTTTATATTTGCAATTAATTTTATAATATATTTCAAAGTTTTGATTTTTTTTTAATTTGATAAAAATAAAATTATTAGTTTTTGGAAAGAAGGATTTCTACTCCAAAAATAAAATATTTCAATTTTTTTAAATTTGAAGAATTTAGAGAATTTACAAATTTAATAAATTAGGGAGATAAAAGGTTTGCTACTTTCAAAAGGATTTGAAAAAAAAATGAAGATGGAATTTGCAAATTTATTTTTGAAAAAGAATTTAAAATTTGATTATTGAAATTGCAATTGATTAACTTTGGAGTAATAAGGATTTCAACTTCAAAGGAATTAAAATATTTGAAAATGGATAAATGGCAAAGAAGAATGGTTGTTTCACAACATCCTTATAATAGGATAAATCTTCAAAATACATATAAAGAACCATATTCCATGAGAGGAAGATTTCAAAATCAAAGGTTTTATCAAAAACAATCTTTTGAAATCAAAGGGCCAAATCATAAAAGAAATTTTAAAAATTCTTAAATGATGTGAAATAAAATCACTTGAGTCTCATCAAAATATACAAAGAGATGGCGCTCGAGAGGGGCAAGGGAGGGATGGCTCCAGCTCCAGGTTCCCTAGGACTGACCAGTCCCACTTCTCCATTTCCCTGCCCCCCTCTCGGGTCTACTCTCAGGCCTAGTTTCTAGGTTCCCCTATTTTCTTAAGTTTCCCTCTTAACGGGGTTGCTAGTCTGCAAGGAGGGTTTGGTGGTTTCTTGCTCTGAGTTTCTTGGTTCAACGGGTTTCCAGCGTGCTTTTGGTGCTGTTGGAAGAGGGTTGGATCTGGTTTTTTGGTTGCTACTCAAGATCTTCATCTGCGTTCTTTTGGCTTCAGGGGGCACCTTTTCCCGTAGATGGTTTTCCCAGTCGCCCCATGAAACCCTTGTCTTCGGGATCTCCTTGTAGATCCGAGGTTTGTTTGTTCTTGTGGATGGATCTCAGGGATATTTTTGTAGTCTACTATTTGGGTTCTGGGGGGGTGCCCATGCATGTAGCTACATCTCTCCTTGGATCCATTCCCTAACAGACAATGGTGGGGCTAGAAGTTTTCTTGATGGTGGTTTTAATGGCTTGTTTCCTTACAGGGTTTGATCTTGGGATGGGGGCTCAAGATCTTACAATGCAATGGCTTTCGCTATTTTTTCTACCCGTCAAAATCCTTCTCAGTCATGGATGCTCACGAGACAGCTTCCCTGTCTCTCCTCTACAGCTTGCATCCCAAATCGGGGTTCCTGTTAGGCAAGGGTTGTGTTCTTCTGGGCATGCTGTTGGTTTTCCCGTTGGGCGGGATCCACGAGTTCGTGGGATTTTTTGTAGGTTCAGGGCGTGCTAGTTTTCCCCGATGGGGGGTCATGGGTTTGTCTGCAGGTCTTGGGCGTACTGCTGGTTTTTCCTGTTGGGCGGGTTCGCCTTCTCTTGCTAGTTTCTCTGAAGGCGGGATTCTGGGCATGCTGCTATTTTTTTCCTACAAGGCAGGATTTCTTGTTGCTGTTGGGTTTCTCGCGGGGCGGGACCTTCACTTGTTGCTAGTTTTTTTCCACATTGGGCGGGACCCTTCACACCCGATTTAGGATTGGTTTGGCGGTTTTCCCGCAGGTGGGATCTTCCAATTTTGTTGGTTTTCCCGCTAGGCGGGATTTCTCAAACATGCTGGTTTAGGGTTTGTGTGCCTTTCCTACTTGGCGGGATTCCTAAACATGCTTGTTTTCCCCATGTGGCAGGATTTCCAGATTGTGCGGTTTTTTCCCCACGAGGCGGGATTGTAATTTTTTCTATTGTTTTCCCTGCTGGGAAGGTTTTTAAATTTGCTAGGGTCCCCGCTGGGCGAGATTTTCCCTTTTTGACTGCCGGTTTTTCCCGTTGGGCGGGATTTCCTTTGTGGTGGTCTTCGGATGTTTCCTGCTATACGGGATTTTATCTTCATCATTGTAATAAGTCTCCCACTAGGTGGTATGTGTCATTTGGGTTTTAACCCTCGGTTTGGTCTTTTGACCTGTTGTAAGAAGGTTTTTGGGATCCTTTCAAAACCCGCTTGTAATATGATTCCAACTTACCAAAAAAAAAATATACAAAGAGATAAATATGTTTGGTACATAGATTCAGGTGCTAGTCATCATATGACAGGAAATTTACATTGGTTTAAATATTTAGAAATAAAATAAAATATTCCACTAAAAATTGCAGATGATAAGATTTATCATGTTCAAGGAGCTGGAAAAGTAATACCTAGCATGCCATATTCACATTTTGTATTAGATGATATATTATATATTCTTAAAATATCAAACAATCTTATCTTGGTTGCTTAGTTGGCAAAGAACGGTAGAATAGTAGAATTCAAGTATATAAATGGAAACAAGAAATGTGTCATAATAAAACAAGATAAAATTAAAGTTATGGGTTCCATCAAGAATATAACATTTTCTTTAGACAATGGTTTTTTAGAAGAAATGTTATATCATATTTTACCTCAAGATCAAATTAATGATGAATTGATTGATTTATCAAAAAGATAGGAAATAAGAAAATGGATCAAGCATAGTTTCAAATTACCTAGTAGAGGCAATAGACAGAGGTAGTGGATGAACAAAAGATATAATATAAAGATAAATATTTAAGACTAAAGTCTTCAATAACCAAATAATGTAATACAGGGAGGTGTTGAAAATATTACATTATTTGGTACATGCTAATGTACCCCCATGGTACCTATGGTACAATGTAAATATTAGAATAGGGTTTGAATCTATAGTTTAGGAGTGTGATTTATATTTCCTCTTTTATGTAAGTGTCTATGTGCAAGATATGCACAAGTATCATGTAATTATGTGAGCAAGTGTGTAATGTGAGAAAGTGCACAAATGTCATGTAATTAAGTGTGCAAGTATGTAATGTAATAAAGTGCATAAGTGTCATGTATTAGGTGTACATGTAGAAGTGTATAAGTGTGCAAGTGCCATAGCATGTAAATAGAGAGTCAAGAGTCATGTATACAAGTGGCAATATGAAAATCCAAAAGGACATGAGAGGTTTATCTTATGTGTGGAATAGGAAAGGTTGCAACTCTCGAATATGTGAGGAGTGCAATAGACAAAGAGCCCAAGAGTCACCTTTCTAAGGTTATATTATGGAGGTAAATATCCATGAATTATATAGAAGAATATCTAGAAAATGTATGAAACATTCAAGCATGAATATTAAAGCTTGTATGCATATTTTGAGCAATTCTATTGTAAGTGTTCTTCATGTTATTGCATGGATGATTTTGGCCATTTATATTCATATTTTTCATTTTTCATGAATATTATTATTAATTATGTTGGTCATCTTATATTTGAGTCTACTCAAGATCTAAAATATTGGACCTATGATAATTTGGCCTAAAGGCCAACACAACTAAAATAAAATTCTTATAGTGAATTATTATAGCCATTTATAAAAAATGATCAACTAATACAAAAACACAATCATTGCCATGCTTAAATGTTGGGCAAACCTAAAAGGAAGATTTCCAAGGCTTGGATAACACTACTAATGGTATATGCAATCCCTTCTTCTTGTTGGTTAGTTTAGCAACAATACATGGGGTATATGACTTGATGTACCTCTCAACATCATTCCTCATTTTGGGCTAATATAAGTAGTTTTGAATAACTACCAAAAACAATTTCTACCCCAAAGTAACTTGCTACTTTGCTAAAGTGCACTATCTTTGAGCGCTCACTAGCTAGCACACAAATATATCCCATATGAAAAAGGAGGTTATCTTATAAATAAAAATAAAAATAAAAAATATGCTTACCCACATGAAGAGCTTATTATGCTTCATACAAGATGGACCAATTAAATGTATCATACCCGCAAGAATGAAGTATGGTGGTAAGTGTTATGATTGGAGGTAAACTCAAGCAATTCACTACTAAATTGGAACTCCCTTTCTTATGCTTGATGATAAAATGAAACTATTGTATACATGTGGCCCACTTTTATATCTTAATTTCTTAGCTTATTCTATGTATTAATGAACTCCATAGTTGATTTGTGTGGATGATGGTTTTCTTACCCAATATGTAGTGTTTATGTTGTTTTCATGCTTGAAAAATGTCATAGAGCTTTTTGTAGTATGTGGGATATTTTTTAACTATTTTATTGAATGTTTCACTGTGATGGGTAATTGGATGCTCATATTGTGTGAGGACATATCCCAATGGTAGACTTTGGTGCACCAATAATTACCTCAAAAGGATGATGTAAATTACATAGAAAAAGTGTATGAGTTGAACACAATTGATCCTTCAACCTCTTAAATATTATTTGTTGCACATATCTCGAATGGAACTTGTATTTGGAACCTCCTTTGGTCACATGGTGTAGTGACCAAGAAAAGCGTAAGAACCTCAATATAAATTTTCAACAGAAATTGGCAAGACCCAAAAATATTTATCTCTATCATGAATATATCCAAGGTATTGAATCTTTGTTATGTCAAATGAACACTTCTTAAAATTAGCATATAGCTTGTATCTTTTAAGAGGTTGAAATACCTGTCAACATTTTATAGATGTTCCTATCATGTCTTACTATAACAACACCCAAGTAGACTACCACAAATGAGTTTGGGTAGGGATGTAGGATATCATCTATCATCCTCATGAATATGGCAAGTGCATTTGGTAAAGCCACTCAAATAAACCCTCCTTGGATTTGAATGTAGTCTTCATGCATTAGTGGGATTTATGGATATTTGGTGATAGTTGAAATTGAGGTTAATTTTAGAAAAGAACTTTGCACCAAGGAGTTGATCCAGCAAGTCACATATCTGAAGGATTGAATAGAGATTCTTCGTATAGTCCAAAAATATCTATAGTTAATACAAAGTCTTCATGTTCTATATTTCTTTGGAGCTTAGACAATTGAACTATCATATGGTGAAGCACTTGGTTAAAGTTCTTATTCTTAATAAATTCTTGGATTTACATCCTAGTTTCATCATTGTCAAGGACTAATATATGGCAACAAGTGCATTAGAAAAAGGAGAACCAGAAACTAAATCAATGAAATAATTTATCTCGAAGTGAAGTGGAATTCCAATTGGTGACTTGAAAAAGTCATTATATTTTGTTATAATCAGGTCCATATACTTCTATTCTGTAGGACCTATGATTGATGTAGTAACAATCCTCCTACTTTATGGCTTGATCATCAATAAAATAAATTCTCTTATTTTGGTTATCATATTTGTGCATTGTTTAGAACTTATTAAAAAAATAGAGATAGGAGGCAATACCTTTGGTAACCTAAAGCATTGGCCCTTGATAATTATGATGGCACTTTAGGGCCTAGATCCATACCTCTTCCACATAAATGGTTGTCCTAGATATTGTTAAGTGACACAAATGGCTCTCTATTTTTGTAACCATTCAACATTATATGGTTGTGGGTGCGGTGTGATAGGTATATTCAAATCCTTCATCATCTAAGAAACAATTGACTTCTTCTAACTTTGACTATCAATAATGAAATATAATGGATTACCCTACACCCACATTTGTAGGTGAAACAAGTGTTTCTTCTCTTGTGACTTCTTTGGTGCAGCATTTATGGTGATAATTATCACGTTTGGTTTAGCTTCCATGATTTGCTTCCCTCTATCCTTTGTCTATGGATGTGGATGCAATGGTGTAGCGGATGTAGAGGGTTGTGACTCAGCAAACAATGATTGAATTTCTTGGTACTCTTACCTAGAATGTTGGTTGTTATTATGATATGTACCATTTGCTAATTTTGGCCTTTAAGGGAGTCTTTTCTTCTTCCAATTTTTATTTTGGGTCTAACCCCTTTGTCTTGCTTCCTTGGAGAGTCCCTTTTGCATTTATTTAGTTGGTACTTAAGTGTTTTTGTTTTTGTTATTTGCTCCTCTTTTCTATTTTTATTTTTGTGCTTCTACTCCAATCTTAAACAAATTTGTATGTCTCTTCCAATATCTTTAATTTGAAGAGGTCCATGTCCTCTCAAATGTACCATTGTATCCCACTATAGTACTTAAGGATTAAATGTTATTTGATATCTTGAATACCTAGTTTTATTTTCATGGAACGAGAAGGATTAGTATAATATTGAATAGACTAATTTTTACCTTGATGCAATTGTTGTGATTGCATGTATTGGTCTTCGTAGGCTCCCACATGACAATATTCCTTCTTGACGGTGTACAACAAATTATCCCATGTGAACTATACTTCAATTTCACTCTCTTCCATGACCCTATTACAATATGCTTTCCACCAATTTTGAAAAAGTAATGAAGCTTTCAAGATTGACTAAGTGGTTTTCTCAGAGTCGATGAATTTATTTATAGAAAAATATGAATATAACTTATCTAATTAATTTTCTAGAGCATCACCAATAAATTTTCCTTCAAAGGTAGGAATATCAAAATTCACCTACACCTTAAAAGGTGTAGGAACACTTAATGGTGCTAGGGCAATGAGAATTTGTGCAAAGGAGGTTGTAGAACTTACCACATGGTTCCATTAAATAATTTGATCAAATTTGTCCATCATCTCATCCTTTGTTTCATAAATGCTTAATTCAACATCTCCTTGAAAGGATTAATTATCTCAATGTTATCCATTCTCTTTCTTGCTTGAGACATTTTTGAATGACAAGGGAGGTAATCAAAAGGATCTTACATCTAATATCTAAACTTTCGATATCCCAATCTCATTTTATAGAGATATGCTCAAAAGAGAGACCACTGCAACACCAATAATCAGAAACTCAAAATTTTGAGTTAAGATCAAAAAAGAATGCAATTCAAAAATAATATAATATAAAAAACTAGAACACACAAGAGTTTATAATAAAAGCATAATAATTGTATTTCTTTGAAAATATAGTATAATTTAAGCAACCTTTTGGACACTCGCGTCGACTCACCGAATTCCCCTTCTTTTCACAAAGGTCGATCATTTAGAGCCCTTTCGGATCTCTCTGTTTAAAAGGGGGATCGCTTTTAAATCAATGGTTGTGTTCAATATGCTGTATACCTGGGGGAGCTCGCACCAGTGGCATATTCTAGTACTCATATATTTATAATCAAAGGTGCATCTCTCTTTATACAATATTTTTGATGTGTTGGAAATCCACCATATTGAAAATTGAAGATCACCTATATGGAAATGTGGTGGTTCACCTTTTATGAGTTAGGTCATCTATATAAAAATATGGTGATTCATATTCCATAAGTTACAAAATCCATTCAATCAAAAATTACATACATATGACTTATCCTTTTATGTTTTGTCTTCTACTTATATGTCAACATGGCTAGAGATGCATTTTGGATACAAAAATCTAAAAAGTAGAATATTAATTTATTTAGTAACTATATTGTTTTGCATTTTTTATGGCCTCCAAAGTGGTTTTTTCCATAAACATGTTGGCAAATCTATTTTCAATAGATTTTCCTACTAAATTAGTGTTTCTGTATTTGGCCTTTCCAATGCTTCTTGAACAAATCAAAACAAAATCTCAAGCATGAAGTTATACCCCTTAGTATGATTAGGATCAAAAAATAGAATTTTTGGGGATTTTTTGGCCATAAATCCATGCACCTAAAAGGTCACATGCCTAGATAACTTAGTGATTTTACTAATCAACAAAATATTATTATTCATAGTAAGAACATACTGAACATTCTTGAAGGTGTATGCAACATTAGTGTTTTTGTCACACTAGCATCACTTATTCATATCAGAAATATACTAATCATTCTTGAAAGTGTATGTGGCATTATTATTTGATGTCACACTAACATCACAACATCCTTTAAAAAATATGATTTATCATCTCAAATTGGAATATACTCATTTTTACTTTGATCTTAAACAAAAATAACATAGCAACCTTTTCAAAATGTATAATGCCTAGTTGCTTTGGAGTTAAATACCATTCAAATAATTGACCTCATGAAATTTGAATTGTTAAAAATATAAATTTCTCTTCCTAATATTCTATCTCTACAATATTGTGTTGTTTTATCCCTTGCTCTATTTACTCTTTGATTTGCTACAATCTCTTTTGAAATAACCAAAGTTCCTATGATGAAATTTTGAATGTGTTACCTTGTTTGTGGTTATATGATGGTTTGGCAATCTAATTACCTCTATTTTTTAGTTTAGTAGTGAATGCACTCTCTATATTTCCTAATATGTATTCTTCAATTTATGTATATCTCATCTCCTTGAGTAGAAGCAAAGCAGGCATCTTCTCAAAATCAAGAGTTTTTTAGTTTCAACAAGCAAATGCAAAGACTCAGCAAAAGATTCATAAAATGGAGATAAGCCCTAAAATGCAATATCGACCATGTCCTCATTGTCAACTATTTTTTGGATAGTAGGCAATTAATCTTGTAGATATTTTGTATGCATGAGGCACTCAAAGATATATCCTCCTTGCAACTAAGAAGAATAGAGAAGACTCTTTAAGTATAGAGCATGCTCTGCTTTAAATTTTTGATATTTATTTTACAAATTTATCCCAAGTGTTGTAACATCATTGGCATTACAAAATTCATAACCAATTCATTTGCAAAAAATAATTTTAGAAGCATTAAAGCTTCTATATATTTTTTGTTTAAATTATCATCATCTTCTAGTCTAAGTTTTTTTCTTGAGGATAATATTTTCCCAATCACTATACTCACAAATTATAAGTACCTTCTATGTAGCACAAAAACAACCTTGTCATTCGACCACAGGTGCGATGAAACACAAAAATAATGGCCCTTATATAAGAGACAATATGAGAAGATCAAATGTTGAACACCTCATACCAAACATCAAACATCAAAATATGGAGATCAAACTCCAAACACTAAATACCAAAATCCAAATATCTTTTATGAAATATAAACACAAAGGAGACTTTTGCTTGACCATGTAGCAAAACAAAAAAACTAAAAAATAATAAAATTTAGAGGCATGGACTATAGGAGGTAAAGGCTATTTGGTTGAGATTAGTAATGTAGGACAAACTCCTTACTTCTATGGATCTAATGCCATATATAATTTAACATAAGCCATACAATTTATCTTGCATACTACAAATATATAAAATTTTACATAGTGAAATTAAGACTTTGAACTCGTAATGACAAATATTTACTAAGTAAATAAACTTGCTAGCGGTAAAAAATATCTCAAGAATATATTTACCTATTGTTGGATTTTTAACCAGATTATCATAGGTCCCAATATTTAGGATCAAATATAAAATTCAATATTTGAGCATTCAATATAAATGGTCAATATCAATGAACATAACATTCATGAAAAAATAACAATAATATGAATTAAAATGTTCAATATATCATTCATGAAATAACATGAAGAAACTTACAATATTACTGCTTAAATTATATACAAGTTTGAAACTTATTATCATTGATATTTCTTCTTGAATTTCTTCGATACAATACATGGATCTTTGTCTCCATAATATAGCCTTACAAAAGTGACTCTTGAATATTTTGACTCTTGCTCTCTTCACATATTCAAGAGATGCATCCTTTTCTATTCCACACATAATACAAACCTCTCATGCCTCTTGGCTTTACCTCTCTTGACTCTTGGCTTTCTATTCACTTGCACACTTTACTATATGACACTTTGCACTCTCCTACATCTACATACTTGACACATTGCTACATGATACTTGCACACATTCTCACTCATGACACTTGTACATATCCTACACATAGAAGCATACTTTAGGGGTAATATAAATCACACTTCTAAACTATTGACTTACACCTATTCTAATATTTAAAATTGTACCATGGGGGTACACTTATATTTCTACCAAAAAATGTAATGTTCTCAAACATCTATCATAAATTCTAACTATACAATCTCTAACTAACAATGGGCTTAAACCTTTCAATCCTTTTGAATCTCATGATTTTTTGGTAAGGACCCAAGGGGAAACAATCCTCTTGCATAGTCAAGGGGCAGCTCTACTATCTCCTATTATCCAAGGGATGACAACCCTCATGCATAGTCAAGGGGAATTTCTACTATCTCCTATTATCCAAGGATGATATTCATTATGTTATCTTTAGTTGAGAAGTTTATATTCTAATTTAATTACCTAATATTTAACATACACCCAATGCTTTACATAAAAATGTGTAGATTGACACAACACATGAGCAATTTTGAATACGAAGATATGGTGTAGAAATACATGTTCTAGAGATTTAGGAATTTCAAAAAGGAACCTAGTCCTTTCCTAGTTTGCATAATTGTATTAAAGGCGATGTTGATCAACAATATTAAAAATAATGTGTCAATTGATATAATAAAGTATAAGAGTAATTGGATATGCACCTTAATATTGTGTATTTCTGCTCACTTATCATTTGAAACTTAAGCTAACAATTAATTCACCAATGAATATTTGTTTCAAGTTTGAATTGTAATTTGCAAACAAAAATATGGAAAATTAAATAAAAAGAATAGTATTTACATAAATACCACATAATAATTTCCTAAATGAAGCAAAATTTAAAAATAACAACCTACCTTTAACATTGATAATGTTCCACTTTAACAAACACAAATACCCTCCCATTTAGGTAGTTAACCCTATTAAGTGACTATAAGTGATGAGTGTAACTTCGTAATTGATATTTCCTATGAAATAAACAAGCAAAAATAAATAAATAAATAAGTTCTAGACATAACAATTAGAAAAAATAAATAAATAATATTAAAATTTGGACAAATGCACATACATTGGGATTTTGGGTTAAAATTTCCCTTTACATAATTTGTATAACAATAATTTTTCTTGGTTGATATCACTAATGCAGTGTAAAAATAACCTTAATTTATTAAAATACTAGTATTTGGTGATATTATAATAGTTCATACTACCCTAGATATGTTTGTAAAATTTGATTTTCCAATAGCATCCAACTTCAATATGGTCACAAAGTCCTTTTCAAGAACAACATGTTCTATAAACTCTCTAAAGAAATGGTATGACTTGACATTAAATACAAAAAATATATAAAATTTATTATTGTACCCTAAATGGTATATTAAAGTGCTAGTTTTTAATGATCATTTGATAATCTGTGTTACCCTAGATGTTTTTATGTGTAAAATAATTTTTTCAAATAGCATCCAATTTCAATATAGTAGAAAAGTTCTTTTTGAATTCAACATGTTCTTATAAACACTCAAAATGAATTAAATGACTTGACATTAAATCTAAAAATAGACATAATATAATTTGGCTTGGAAACCAATGTAATAAAGACTTTTCATAATGAACTGGCATTATCTCAACCGGTTAGATTTCTCAAATTTAAGGAGGATACCAAGGTTCAAATCTTTCTAAGTGATAAATGGATAATATCCAAGCTTTTTTGTAATACCACTATGTGGTGATGATGTAATACGGGTGGGACCCATTTCAATACCATATAACCAATTGAAAAAATAGACTTTCCATGAAAAAATAGCATTATTTCAATTGGTTAAATGCCTAGTGATGAGGTTGATCTTGATTTTGTCTCCCCTGAATCAAATTCAAAGACCCCTGGCTCCGTGAATCAGGAATCTGATTATATTGGTTTTGAGATAACGCCTCGTTCTTTAAGGAAACTCAAACATGAGGAAAGTGCAAGCAAGTCTCGATGTTCTAGAAGCTCCAAGAATGTGAAGATCGAGTTGAAGGTGATACCTGCTCAAAATTTTGATGATAAAAATATGTTGGAGTTGAGTTCTACTATTGTGCTTCAAAACTCTATCCTTACCCATGTAGCAAACACTACAGTCAACCTTACCGTTGATGCCAATACTACTAGGACTACTTGGACGATCTATAATCAAGCTGCCAAAACCATGGAGGAACTTCACATCTAGCTCAAGAAGCTTTTCAAAAATGGAAGCAATATCTCTAAAGACCAAGCGAAGATCATTGAAGGCTGATTACTTGTGTTTGTGTTGGTAAATCTCTAGTTTTATTGAAAAATCTTTATTTTTTATTTATGTGTTCTGGGTTCTTCCCGAATTTTGTTTTCCTTCATGACTAGGATCTTCCCTGTGGGATTACCTTTTTGTTTTTAAATACCTTTTTATTTTTTTGGATGTAATGTTGCACCTTATGTAATAAGTTTTTGGGGCCCTTTCAAAACCCATTTTAATATATCAATCTACAAAAAAAAACCTCAATTTTCAATGAGGAGACCAAGGTTTGGAACATGCCAAGATATACATGCATAATTGCCAAGTTTATGTAATACCACTATGTGGTCATGATGTAATACAATTAGAGATTGTTTCAATCCAATATAACCTATTCAAAAAAATACAGACTTTCGATGAACTTGTCTTTGTGTATCCATAATTTGTTGGAGTATATTACATTATTTGGTACATGCTAATGTACCCCCATGGTACCTTCATGGTACATCTTGTAAATATTAGATTAGGTTTGTACCTTAGTTTAGAGTGTGATTAATATTTTATGTTGTAATGTGCAAGAACTACACAGGTGTCATGTGAATAAGTGTGCAAGTATAACGTGAGCATATGTACACAAGTGTCTTATATGTAAGTGTACACAAATGTCCTTAGATTATGGTATGCTAAGTGAAGAGTCATTTCTAGGTATGCATAGAAAATAGAGTCATGTGTATGCAAGTGTCAAGTAGATAATTCAAGAGTCATGAGACTTGGCATAAGAAAATAAATGGTCAAGTATACAAAGATTCATTCTACTATGGTTATATAGTACTCCATAGAGAAGCATGAATCAATCAATCCAACATCAATCATCATTCATAAAGTGTAGAAAAGCAAGTGCTATATTGTAAGAGAAAGAGGAGTAATAAATTTTACATACATTTGAGCAACTAATATTGTAAGTTGTGCTACATGCTTTGTACATGTATGATTCAAGCTATTTACATTCATATTGTTGCTCATTAATGAATGTTAGTTGATATATTATAAGCCTTGATATACATATTAGTTAGCTCATATTATTTTATTTACATAATTATCTTGATCTTACTATATTGTGGCTATATTATTGTACACACCTAAAATGCGTCATGTCAAAGTGACTACTCATATGGGACATGCTAAAAGACCATATGAATGATCTTGGACAGCTCCAAGGTGAAGCAGTGGTTTTAACCACTCAAATTGGGTAGATTTGGCTAACTCAGCCTTAGCCGCAGCTGACACCCATGGATAATAGAGTTGGTTGTACCTTAGAGATGTAGCTAGCATAAAAACTAATCTAAATCCTGGGCCAAGCCAAATTCGATTACAATGGTCTAGTAAATGGAGATTCAAACAATTTTGGGTAGGGAAGCTTCGAGATTTTTCCTCCAAACTGATCCAACCTCTTGGATCTTGATCTTGACTTCCCAAGAAAGCCAAGGTTAGAGATTAGGAGTCCTATAAGACCCCTCCTCCAAATTGAGGAGAAGTCTAGAATATTTTTGAATTAATCATAGCGAAGCTCTTTCGAATTGTTGACTTAATTGTAACATTTGAGGAGAACTAATTTGCTACCAATTTGAACATCATGAATGCATTCAAAATAATGGAGCTTCCAAAGGACTAGGAAGCATCAATCACACAATCAAGTAAATTGAATGTGAATCTCATCAAATTCAACTGCAAATCCATCTTGGGACATAGATGCAACCATTGATCGTCAATTCCATGGAGAGAATCAGAGATCCAAGCCCTGATTACAAGAGCAAAGATATTTTCGTCTCAACCGTGGATGTCAGTTGTAGCTAACACTGCCCATCGCATCTCAAACCCGTGGCTAGGATTTAATATTTGATCTCCCTCATTTTAACATTAGATTCACATTATTAGTTATGTAATTCATTTAATCTAGCATAGATTTACATTGTAGCAGATATTTGATCAGCTAATTCTAGGATTTAGAGGTAGATTTGCTTCCATTTCCTTGCATTTTTCAATTTAGCATAGTTTCTTGTTATTTCATGCAATTTAAGTTTCTAATGGCTAATTAGGTTGTTTATTACCTAGATTACATGATTTATTTCTATGCTTCATAGTAATTTGATGATTTTATGCTAATATTCATAGATTTACATGCTTTCTTGCTTTCTTTATCATCAATTTATGCAATCATCTAACAAAAGCCTCGTCAAGAGAGTTCATATTTGCTTTTAATCCTTTATTTTTGTTTCTTGAACATAGGGTTTATAGGATTCATTCATTTCAAGGCATTCAATGCAGCAAATGCATCTTTTTATGAGAGAAGAATGTCACCATTGACCTTGAGCATTTCGTGTCCTTTTGGAAAGCCTAAAAATTACACCACCCTCTCGTTTAGAGGGTCTTCAATACTGTATTAATTTTATAAAAATTGAGTATCCCTAAGAGGGACGTACTTGTAATCGGATTTGACAAAATGTTTAATAAAATAAACCCTCTCTTTCTTGTTGAAGTTATTATTTTCAATCTTTTATGCTTTAATGTTTGATATCAATTGATGCATTAGTTAGGTGTATGATTTCTACAAGGTTACATATGGCGATCATGGTGGGAACCCACAAATTATGCTATCACTAACTGAATTGCTATATTTTTTTATTGCTGGTCTTAGCCGCGTTTGACACCCATGGAGAACAGTCTTAGCCGCACCTAGCAATCACGATTAACAATATCAATTGCGCCTGATAGCCATGACTAGAAGAGAACATTAAAATAATAGATAGTTGAATCTACATCAAACTTAGATTTTAGGTAGGAGGAATTTCTCTGTGTTTTCCTGTGTCTGTCTGTGTTTATTTTATTGAATGCAGTATATGAAGTCGGTTTAATTAGAAAACATAGAGAAAGGTTAAAAGTAAAATTTTAGATTCTCTTAGGTTTTCTTCCAGTTGTTACTAGGAACAGTGGACTTCTTATTGCAATTTGCCCTAGTCTCCAGCAATCTGAGTTATGATTATAGGGATTGCTTGCTTGGGGCCCAATTAGTGGCCAATTTATCATGTAGATGCATTCTCTAAAACTTCATTTATTCAATTAGATGCATTTTTATAAACATTAAACGTCTTTATCATTAGGCATTTAGGAAATAGCATTGTATGTTTGGTGTTGTATTTTAATTTCATCCAAAATCTAAAATGAACAAACACACACCACACACTATCTAAACGCTAGTGATTTGGAAGTCATATCCAACCACTGGTAGGGTTCAACGATGGTGGTAGTGATTTCTATCCTTTGGCCCAACTCCCTCGAACCCTCTTACTAGACCAATATCGGTTCCAAGATCTGTCATAACCCGTAGAAAATCTATATGTATCTCTCTTTGGAGAGGTATATCGTTGACTGTGGGTGAACAAGAAGAGGATTGGGAGGACCTGTGCTCCCTGACCATGTGTGGACTTCATTACCACACATTCTAGGTTAGATTACATGGCCTGGACTTTCATTACCAGTTGTCAAGCTGCAAGTATACAAGTGAAAACCCTTAAACTATTGAGTATTACATCAACAATTTCAAACACGATGAGAGTAGTATAAGTTTTAAACAAATTGTAAATCACATCAAACTAGTTAGGGCTCACAAAAAAAAAAATTAAAAGAGATAATCATCATTTTTTGCTTTGTTTGCCTTAAAACATACATACAAGATAATAGCATATCATGGTTATCACATGGAGAGGTCGATCTCAACACAAATCTAAGGTCAAAGCCGAAGCTCCACCTAATGCACAAAACAATGTGAAGAACCCTCAATCACAAGATCCCCCTGAACAATGATGAGCATTAGAGAGGATAACTCTATGCGCGGAGGTTCTCATTAGAATACCCTACTTAGAGGAGGCAATGCACATGCCTCGCAAGATGATCCAAGTATAGAAGATTCCAACATGGGCCCTTTGAGCATGGGAGTATATATCATGATCGTACACCTCATGGATCCACTAGATCTATTGAATAGTACATCATCAAGGAAGAAACTATAACTAAGTTAGTGCCCATCCATACTCAAGATAAGGGAGTCTCCAGGCCCCCGTCGATCCAAAATAGACAAGTAGAAAATCTGATCATTCAGGGGTAGGAAGAGAGGGTTGCTTCATAGTATAGGCACTCATATAATCCAAACAACAATCAACCTGGCAAGTTCACATTTGACATATCCAAGGTTGGAGTCAATGGTATGCCACCACATGAGCCATGGCACACTAGACAATTGGATGGTCTAGATAGAGTCTTAGGGCAGCTAGGATATAAACCCTCAGTTGTGCATTCTCACTCTACGAGTTCTCATAATGAGAGAACATGTCGTACCATTAGAGAACCAGGAGAATGCTCCAAGCATTCTTGTAGTATAATTATCCTATCAACCCATGCGGGCATGGAGTACAAATGACACCAGAACATGAATGTCATCTACACAGATAAAGGTAAGAGCATGGTAAACAAATCTATCACAAGTCATACTAATAAATTTTCTTGGATAGAATGATTACACTAGAGACCACACATGGTCGATCTTATAGATCGATCATAGAAACTAGTGTCAAAACAACGGTATCAGATTCTCTAAGATCAATTGGAGGACATTTGTGTAGAGCG